>OU744328.1:12874293-17674293 GCA_916610235.2 Lasioglossum morio | reverse complement strand
CGACTGCTTTTCGCTTCTCCGTGCGAGTCCCACGTTGGAAGGAAACGAACACGGTGAAAATGCGGAGACTTAAATCCCCTGGTTTCTCGGCTAGCATCGATATAATAACCGAGGAAAAAGATACCAGTAACCAATTGAAAAATTATTGCCTGCTAGACGTAAAAAACCATGACTCTGCCTTCTTCTGCTGATCCTCGAGTCATCGAGCAAAAGTCGGTTAATGGAGCGAGGCTCAACGAGAAATAGTTGCATCTCTGTGCTCCGAGTGATAATAGCCTGCAGATCTAGAACGTGATTATGATTAATGCGGCACGATTTAATATATCGCATAGCTGTAAAATAGAAATTTTAATAATACCGTGGTTTCGCTTTTCTTCTTACAGTGAAACCTCTCATTCAGGCAATATATCTTCTTCTCATTTTCTTGGTAGAAATCGGGTTGCAGAAACGTCACTCGGAACATCTGTGGCTTCATTGTTCGAGAAGAATTGACATGAGATGAAAAAGTTCACGATTAGAAATCATTTCAAGTCGTCGAACATTGTGTGGAACTTGGTCAGCCACGAAGAAATGCGAGTCACGGTTTATCCGTGATTAAAGTGCATAGTTGCATGCACTTCGCGGCGCATCTCTTAAAGGCGTCGTGACGTCGCGCGTCGGCGCGTGAGAGCAACCGCCGCTAGTGAAAGTTCTCGGGTTCTCTTCACTTTATTAGTAACCGTGTTTGCATTCGGAAAAGCGTATAGAGAGTCGTTAATTAGAGATCGTCGTTGGTCGATTTTCCTTACGATTTCCGATGCACGCCGCTTATCGATACCGGCTGCTTAATCGCGTCGCTCGCCGCAACTTAATTGTTCGCGCAGGAATGGTGATAGAAAGTCTTGCAAGTATATAATCGCGGACTATAATTGCGACTGCAGTCGACTTCCTTATTCTCGCCGCCAGGGAAATGTAAATTTGCAATGGGACAATTACGTGCAAGTGGGACAATTAGACGATTAATTAAATCCATAAAATGTATTCACAGGAGAACTATTATAATTAAAAAATTCCAACTTCTTTTCAAACCGTACGAATTTATAAACTGGAAACGTTCCTTATGGATAATTTCTAGAATACCTTGAGAAACAGACACTATTATATTTACATAAACTAGTGTTAAACTGGACTCAAATAAAATGATTTCACAAGTTCGAGCCGTTTTATACCGAGCAACTCCGTCGATTGAACTTGCGCAATGTTAAGAGCATGTCCCGGTAAAGTACTATGTAGACCCGTTTGTTCTACCTTGTCTTTTTAAACTTGTTATCGTCGCAACAACGCTCCAGTGAGGTAAATCGAACGGTACAGCAGAAAACTTCAATTGACACGTCTGTTACATTAATTCCGTAGTCCGTTCGCTGGTTGAACCGATTCGACAGATTTGTTTCTGGATTGTTGCTCGTTCACGCGCAAGCAGTCGCGCTCGATCCATCCAGCCGGTGGACAGTTATCTTTTTTAAAAGTACCATTACCTTGTAACCATTCTAAATCGATGATTGATCGGTCGTTTAGATCAATTTGTACTTCACAGTTCTTTTCGCTCGCACATCTGTCACATTTTTATTATGCTACCTTTCACCTTACTTTTCATATTTCTATATGCATTGGGATACTTTTCAATCGATGGTTACAGTTGTTTGTGCTCAGCGAAGGAATACATGTTTCTTAGAAAGCATCATTGCTAGACTGCGGATCTTTATGCATTTATGGCTCATAGAAATTTTCAAAAAGTGCCAGAATATCAAATTCGATAGAATTTAGTAGGATTTTTATTTGTTTTTGATCTACAAAGACTATTTCCATTAAAAAAGAATTATATTTCATTACACTTTCTAAAAATTTGTCTATAAGGATTGGAGATTGCATAAAATATTGGTCAGATTTTTATTATATTTTACCACCATAGCTAGAAACTATAGCGCCGCGACGATTCGATATTTGTTATTTAATTGCGTTCTTCATGTTTTATAATTGTTTGATCCATTCTCGTTTGACGTGTGAAAAACTAAGGACGTGTTTAATATTGCATCTGTTATAGTTGAAATTAAATCTAAAATTGTTTATTGACGACTTAAATCCTACAGAAATAAATATTACTTTCTCTACGGTTTTCAGAAAATGATCTACGGAACTGTAAAAATTGCGTAAAGATTATCTACGTCTTTATTGATCACGAACCAAGTAAAGGAGCTTCGGTTCGCCGACTAAGAAGCTTTTCACGGTAGAAATGAATGTTATTAAGGTTCGCGAACGCAAATACTTTCTTCTTGTTTGCATATTTATGCATGTCGCAAGCGCATAAAGATCCAATCTAGCGAAGAAATATTCCCGAGCGTTGCGCTAATGAAAGTCACGTAGAGCCGGGATCCCGTTTCAGTTTGCCGTGGTCTTTCTCTTTGATGCGACAAAAAATCAACGACGATCAGCGTAACAAAAAAGATGATCCGTGCAATCTCGTGTTAGCCTACATTCTGTCCATTATTTCCATACGCGCAAAAGTCACGGACGTGTTCCAGATTCGCCACGCAATACTGCGCGGCAATAGAACGAGCTGCGAGGCGCAAGAAGAGGAACGGGCCCCCATTAGCAGGACCGGTGAGGCCCGATTTCTATGTACGAGAACTAGGGATGTACGGGTACCAGAAATTTCGGGTTCAAAATCCTGAGGTCAGATCAGCAAAGATATCACGTTCGGATCAATACGATTACCATTATAACGGAACAATATGAATTTTTAGTGAACAAAATAGTTAAAGAATAATTGTTTACGACAGTATTGTATAACAATTTAAAAATGTCATTATTTCCAAGAACTGATTGATGATTTAAAGTGTGAAAAATCATAACGGATAGGGCTTGCGTAAAAAAGGAAATGCGGGGTCCTTTGCTCGGAATCTGATTGGGATCACAAAAGTTTATAAAGTAAGAAAAATGAAATCGTAAATAATCCGAAAAAAATGTAAACGATTGAGTATGGCAGTTTTTCATGACTGTATTCGAGATTCCTAAAATTTTTGAGAACCCGACTCGTCTCGACCCGATGTCTTCCTGACCCGGCCCGATCACCTTGTACCCAACACTTTCGGGTTCTCGCACACCTTGATTTCGCCTGGTTCTCTCGCATCATCATCGGACCCGTAATATGCGCAGCCGAGCTATTAATATTGTTTCAAAACACGACGGTGGTCCACGTAACTGCGAACTGGTTTCGTTGTCGCCCGGGGGCCGATGGGCCCCTGACACTGACATTCTTCAAGGCTGTTTCGGAGATGGTCTCGCAGAGGCCCGGAGGCTCCATCGGACCATGACATTGACTTCGAGATGGAAGCCTCGTGAATATGGTAATACCGGACCTCTACGCGAGCCATCTGTTTCTGCAGTGATGGCAGCGGAGATCCTAACTCGCCGTGTACCCGTCCTTCTCGTTTTCGCGGACGATTATTCGTTTTCGAGTCGGGTTTCTATCATTCTGCTGTATCCTCGCCACCGGATGTAATCTTCTTCTCTATACCTCGTCAACACGAATTTTTTTCCTGCACCCACCCACACTGCTTCACAAAATTTTTATAAAATTGTTACTTTATGATAGAAACAGTTTTCTGTATCTCGATCGACAATTGTTTAAACTACAATTAGACTACATTAAACTACATTCAAGAACTAAATCTGTTCCTCGGTGTCAAATTTGACACAGTGATAAAAAAGTTTCGGACAAACTCACTTACAAATAACAGAACGGTATTAACTTATTTCGGGAAAACTGTGTCAAATTGATACGAGGAACGGATGAGGGTTAAGCCATGCAAAACTTTCCTCTACAATAAATATATACGATATTCCTCTACAATAAATTTCCTCTACAATTTTGTGATAACAACGTGCAATTTCATTCTAACCGAATGGTTCGTCTAATCAAGATCACGAAAACGTAGATTAAAAACTTTCAAGACTACGAACCTTTTCAAAACGTAATGTTCATCCGACAGCGCGTTGTGGATTGAGTAGAAAGCGACGGTAATAACGGGAACTGGTTCTTTAATTACTGTAATGTCAAATCCGAAGTAGACACGATCACAAAAGAATATATCTGATCAAGATTAATCACGATTGTCTAAAACGCGTCTAAAAATCGTCTGTTCACACCGATCCTTATCTGACAAGTTATTTTTTGGTTTGTTTCAGGTACTGCGAAACTCTTTGCTTTAAACGATAAGATCGGTCGATCTGAAAAGTATGCCGAGGAGATACGTAAGTCTTTAATGATCAATTTCACTTCTGCCTCTCGACTTTCCGTTTCGCGCGCGGCTCGGAAATCGTGGCAAGAACTTCGCGGCGACTCGTTGCTCCTTTTTTTTATTATATTTACATCCTTATAAATACTGCACGGAATTTTCCATATTCCGGACAAGCTCGTATATTTTTCGTCGAGCATTTATCGGAGTATTGAAATCGTGAAAGTTTCTATCGGTAGCCGGAATCGTTTCGATGAAAATCGACATGCATTTTTGCCACTTATCTTTCTGACAAACTTATCGCTATAAGCTTGTGGCTATTGCACGTGGATTCGTTCGAACGATCACAGCGTTTTTCAGCTTGCGTCGCTCGGTTGGCAAACCGTTGTCAGAATTCGATATAATCGATATACTTATCTCGACTTCCGTGAAAGTTTCATACCGTAACGGAAGGAAGAGGACACGCATCGCTTTCTTTTCGTCGGAAGGTTTGTCAGGAAAAGCTGCCATTAAGAAAATCACGGTATCCACTCTCGGTGTCCTCGTCGACGCGTAATCGGAACATGAATTCACTTTCACGCGAACGTGTATACCGCGCGATCGTTCGCTCGCAACGCTCGAGGCGTCGTCGTCCTCCATTTTTCCTTTTTCCCTTTTTGCTGCTCCACCTTTGATCCGCGAAGGATGCTCGCGTCCTACATGAAAAGCATCGCTCTCCTTTTCCTGCATTAAACATGATGTATGCATTATGGATGACAACGATCAAACTCTTGTTTCATGTCGGGCCTGCCTACGTTGCATGACGTTCATGATCTCGAATAATTTGTAACACTGTAACGATCGCGTTGCGTTATGCAAATCAGCGAGTTTGTTGCATAGCCGAGGATGATACATCGTGGCCTCGAATCGGTTTTATATTATACGACTGTCATGTGGATAGCAATATTCATAAATAATGCCTACTGAAAATAACATCTATTGCTGGAAGAAGAGAACAGTTCACTTTCATTAACCGGTGTCGCATGTAAGCAACTTAAATATATTATTATTATTATATACGGACTGAGCTCCTTTTATACAAATGTATACAGTTTTTACAGTACAACTGATAAAAAAAAAGAAAGTCTTAACCTAAGTCTTAACTATAATTTACAAAAGAATGGATCGAGCGAAACTAAACAAATACTGATATGATTTTACAAATAGTATTGAGCAATTTTGTTTTGAATGCCTGTAACGTACCATTAAAAAAAATCGATATTATTGTAAAATATGTTCGAGCTAGCAATAATGCGATTTAATGGATTTATTACTCTATATGAGGATTTGGATATAATATAATATAATCATTTAAACGATCGGAATCGTTTTTGCAGTTCTTGAGAAAAACGGACTGCAGACTTTTTTTAACAAGACTGCACCAATAAATAGTTCACAGGTTATAGCGACAAGCAAACGATTCAGTGAAAGTAAAATGGGAAATTTGTGTTAGTCGATGTCTCGTAACAGATCCCGTATTACGTATGAAACAGAATGGCAGAGTGTTTGTGTTTGTCGACGCCGCATTTCATAACGAATCCTGGATTACGCACGCGCGTAATCTCTGATTCACTCGGGTGTTCTTGACCCGTGAGAGTGGTTCGAACGAATAACTGCAGCGTCACTGAACATGTCCAACGTGTATCATGTCGCGACTTTTATCATCGTTTTACATTCATCGATCAAAACTCGGGTTCCCACACTTTCTCGGAGTTCATCCGACTCGGGCATTAAATCAACACGATCGCCAGTTCCTGCAAGTAGTTTCGTTCGAACGCTATGAATCTACATCGTCCGGCAGTGATTCTCGTCGGCGAAAGCAATTTAGATCCTCGCTCAATCGTGAAAGCAACTGAACGCGACTAAACATAAAAAAAGTACTATCATTTCCTCGGTCGTGTATCAAGTTCATCCGTAATGAAACGAACAGTTATTTCAGCTCGAATTGATGACTGACTGTGACCCTTGAAGAAGCTGGCCGTAGCTACAAGCAGTTACAAACACGACAGAGAATCTATCAAAATCGTGGACAACAATATACAGTTATAACTGGACTGCGGATCTTTATGCATTTATAAAGAAATTGGTTGGACGAAGTATGAAACAGTAAAAGATTAGAAGAATATTGTGATGTTTCTTTTTAATTCAACAAAGTCGCCAAGAAACGAAATCATTTTTATTTTACCACGTTTTTATTATTCCTGCTGCCCACAACTAATGCGGAACATTTTTATTTTGCATAAAGATCAGCAGTCTAGTCACAACATTAGGCAGGGTAAACTGTACTATTGCTGGCACTGCAGTAGTTATTGTCACTTTTAATTTAAACAGCAAATAGTAAGAATTCCTGGTATAGATAAATATTTTTCATTGCTTCTTATTTATATTTTAAACCAACGTTGTAAGTTTTCATAACTGAGTTCCACATACTGTTAGCAAATGTACCAATGACTGTACTATTTATCTTACAATTATTATTCACTGAACATATTTTATAATACAACATTTATGACTTGTAAAATTGTTTAATTTTGCTGAAAAATCTCTGTTAGGTTATAATTGATGAAACAGGAGTTGCAGTGGATAGATGGATAAACTGAATAAATTAACAGTATGCTCTGAAATACCGGTTTTATATGACTGCGATATAAACGCGACCGATATTCGTGAGGACTTCAGGTGAACTGCGTGTCAGTTGTAAACATTCAAAGGTGTAGACAAAGCGTGCCTGCTTCGTCTATTCGGATACGCTCGTATTCGCTCGCGTTCGCTCGTATTCGCTCGCGTTCGCTTGTTTTGATGTACGCTCGTTCCAACAATAACAATGAAAAATCAAGCTGTTTTAAACATTACAAAAAAAGATAAATAGGATTTTGGCTCAGGGTGCCAACCATTGTACAGTTTACCCTAAAATTAAACATTTTTCCGGGAAATCTAGTGGGATCTAGAGAGTCCCAAGGGACACGGCAGGTTTAATGAAGATAAAGCGATAGAGCAAGCTCGAAATGCTAATAAGTCGAGGGGTGAGGTCCGTAGTTTTGCGTTCCTTATGTACGTAACACGGACCCGGAGCACGCGTGTCGCCGGGTTACAAGCCCTGGACCGTAATCTCTGTTATGCAGGCTGTCGGACAGTCGGACGTCTCAATTCCGGCCCATGAATCCTCGCGAAAACGTAAACGTCAAGCGCGGTGTATCGTCCGGGGTTCACGAGGATGGAGGACGAGGAAGAAGAAGAAGAAGGACGCCTCCGCTCGTCATTTCTAGCGGTGCACGCGACGCGCGTCCAACAGCGTGCATTACAACCCCCGATTCCCCGTGGTCCACCTTTGACCCTGGAACGATGTCAGTTCGTGTCGTACGCGCTAGGATAGCGTTACGGCCGCCTATAATTCGAGGCAGAGCCCTCTCGGAGGTACGTACAGCCACGGAAGGCGCGTTTGAAACGGATGACCGCTCCTAGAAAGTAACCGACGTGGTACATGGGAGCTCGTTACCGCGAGAAAGACACTCGCCGCGTTTCTCTCGTCCGGATCGGAGAGGAGCTAGCCGACTGCTAGACACACCGAGAGCCGTAAGGAACTGCCACGAGGCACTGCCTACCTGATCCCACGGGCTAGATTTATTGGCGCGCGGAAAACTAATGGTAACACTCCCGAGGATTCCTGAGGGATTCAACCCGTGCCCCCGGCACTCTGTACGCCGCTACGGCGATTCTTGTCGGAGGAAAATCGTTTAGGATGCTGCGGATTAAAGATCACTTCCGCCGGTCACGAAACCGAGCCTACACCTGCATCAATTGTACCGAAATACCATGGAAGAAAATGAATTTATTCAATCGTAACTTTTGTTTAAGGGGGTAACGTGGCCTCTACTATTACTAGAATCTTACTAGAAAATCAGGCGAAAACAGTGTTTGCGGGAAACGATTGTTTGTCCTTATACCAAGGAATCTTATATCTATCTTGATTACAAGAATACAAATATGTGTGCGGACGGAAATAATTCCTATTATTTAACTGTGGCACACGCCACCGGTAAATGTGTTAAATTCTTCATCATCTTCGGCTTTGAAATCATACACTTGTCCGAAATGTAAACGTATTTTATTTTGCCTATGCAGTCGGATTTAGGTTTCGTTAACGCTGTCGGTTCCACAGTAACAAGATGAGCCGGTTAAAGATCGAACGCGTCTAGAATCGAGAGTGAGATTCAGCAGGGCACCGGTTCGAGAAAACAGATTGCCAACTGCGTCGGTGCGGCAAGAAAAAGAAACCGCAAGAGTTGCAAAGTATGTATCATTAGAAGTGAATCGAATGAACTTGCAATAAACCCGATCCATCGGTTCTACTCGCTACAGCTACACGCTGGACGTTCCAACAGTAAAAACAAGACAAGTGTATCTTACGGAAAGACCGGGTTGTGTTTTCCGATTCGATCCGACACCTAAGGTGATCATTAACGTTCATACGCGTCGGATACAGAAACTAGCCAATGATTTCACCATCGATCCGTGCAATATCGCATTCGCCGCGCGATGCTATTTAATTGAAAAACATCGTTGCGATATAATGTACCATTCTGTATCGACGCGTGTCCAAATTTTTGGCGGCTGTTATCGTACGATCTGATTGCTCCGAAGAGATCGTTGATGTGGGAGATCGATTTGAATAGATCGGAAACGTGTGCCCCGAAAAACCAGTTTCGTTTGAAGCCGAACCGTGCGCGTAACTTGCTCGCGGATAATTAAGAATAATGAACTCTCTCGCAACAGGGGATAAGCTGTTAGAGAAGGTGTGTATACCGGAATAACGAAACGTTGTAAATAATCGTTAAGAGTATCCGGCGCTTATAGCTGCGGAATCGGTGCTCATGCCACCCGAGCTAAAGCTTAGATAGGCATTGGCCTCGTTTATATTCAGACTTTAACACCTGCGCGGCTCTAAACACCGTGCTCACCGGGTATCCCTCAGTGCAATTAACTTCTGTAAATATTTGCTGAAAGATAACGAAGACTATTAACAAACCCACCCTGGATATTAAGACCGTGCGAGAAATTCTAGATGCCGCGATGGAAGTTTTATTTCCGCTACAACGTCGGATTAAACCGTAGTTCTCTTCAGTTGTGTTACAGCTTCGAGGATGTGTTGCAATCCGTATAAAATACGTGTAAATGAAACGCGAAGGTGTCGTTTCATAAAATATGTTCACCACTTTCGGACCATACATTTAAAAATTAAGTATAGAATAATCCAGAAGCAGTATGTACTACGCAATAAATGGTGAAACAACGTACACGATTACGAATCTAGTTCCGAATTCTCCGAATCGAAAATTCTCATGTTTATTCGTCGCCTTCTAAAAAACGAAATAATTCCTTCACGCGTACGGTAACATCGAACATCACCGTGGCAGCGAGTTTCTCTGTCACTTTCCAACAAGCAGATCAGCTCGTTTGAAAGCGATCCTCGCGAATGCGTTATTAGGATCGTAAATAAATCTATAGAACGGGCATCTAATAACGTTAATTCTTCGAACTCACGCGGTGAAATTTATCGATGCTTAGAAACCAGAGCCGCAGCGTGCTCGTGGTTAGTAGGTACTAGTACTTGCGTATTCCATTTATCATCCTATCATTTTCAGTCTCGTGTATCGTTAAACTGGCTACTTTTTTTTTTATCAATTTTCTTTTGGTACATGCTCTCAGATATTGCTGAACTGTCGTAGATGTCTTTTTGGAAGTTTAATACTGTTTTCGTAGATTCCGATATTTAACATATAAGATAAAATTGTCGTGGCTACCTCCTGGAGAGTTTATCTTATCTACACAAGCTCTTAAACTTTCTGAAACGATGCAGAATCATTATGGTTATCCTTTTAAGGTTATAAGCTAATCTTCACAGCCTCTAAAATTTTTTTTGAAGACTTTGATATCTTTCGATAGGCTCTGAATACACATGTATTCGTTTCTGCTCTGCTCATCCTTTCTCGTAACCCCGTATAAGACGAAATTGTCTGTCCACCCTCTTGAGGGTATAATCTTATCTTCGCAGGCTCTAAAATTTTTCCGAATGCTCCGACATCTTTTGATAGGCTCTAAGTACACATGTATCCGATTTTCATCTGCCCACTCTTTTATCTTAACCCCACATAAGGCGAAATTGTCATGGTTTCCTTCTCGGGGGTTTAATCTCGTCTTCATAGGCCGTAAAATTTTTTCCGTGGGCACCAATATCTTTTTGTATGCTATAGAACCGTGGCTACGATGCCTATTGGATAAGACAGCCCTGTTAGAAACGCGGTTTATCGGCGACGGGGGCACCGACATCCTCGATATTCCGCTTGCGAGCGCGAAGGGCCGGGAAAAGCAGCGCTGTTTGATGCGTTCCCAGCGCGTTTTGTTGCACACGGTCGCTAGGCTACGGATAATTAAGGATAATGGAGGCGCTCGAGGGAAGGCGGGAATGGATGAGGTATTTCCAAGTGATGGAATATTATGAATAGTACGTTGCCCGATACACCGCGGTGGTATTGGTCTTCGCGGAACTGGTTCTCCATTTTTATAATACCCGGCGAGATGGAATTTCTTCTGCTTCGTGTTTAAACCACCCTATCGTTATATTACGTGTAAAATAACGTGCTCCGACGATTCGGCGTCGGAAAAAAAACATGGAAATCCACGCGCACCGACAATTCCTCTTTCCTCCGTAATCGTTTAGCCGGGATTTTTAAACATCCTAGACTGGAGAACAATGCGCTGCAGACAGCGGTCGTTAGCGATCGCTTGGGGTGTAATTTCCCGAAGGCGTAGGGTGTTATTGTTGCGCGCGTTGATCGACGCATTAACCTTTATCGATGGTATTAACCGGAAATGAAATGAAACGGTGTACAATTCACCACTCGTTCTCACGATTAGCCGGTCGTTTTTCCCGAAAGATGTTTGCTCGATCTCGATGCAAATGACACCGCTCCTTTTTTTCTCTATCTCTCTCTATCTCTCTTTCTCTCGTGATTCCCACGTTGTCCAGGGTAAATGATTGGCGACATTAATCACGGACGCCTGGAGAATTGCGTTCGAAAGAATCCGCTGCGGGGAACGCTGGTAATATACATCGTCGGAGATTAATCGGCCCGCCAAATAGATCCACTTCAAGATCACTACGACGCGCGAGAAATAGTTGCGAGCTACACACGTTGCTCGGTGGTGAACGTTTATTGTCTCGTTCCTGATGCCGGGTCAGCCCGCGCCCGCGAAGGCTAATGCAATTAGTTTCCTGGGGCACGGTCTCGCGAGGTGCCATTTTATTTGAGCCGCACAAACGACGCTGCCATTACCAGCACAATAGCCAAAATCACGGTCGGTTTTGCGCAACCGGAGCACCAGCCATTTGTAATGTTGTATAACATCCTTCGGAGATGCTCCGAGCTGTCTCGCCGTTTTGTTTGGCTATTATACATCAAAACACAATGGCGAAAAATGTGCTCATCCTCGCGCCTTTCATTAGACGCTTGCTGAATAGAATCGGGTCCAAGTTAGGTGAACATAAAAATCTCTAAAATTATTTTATGAGGAAAGACTGTCCATAAACCATCTTTATGTAGGTATCTATTTAAATATTTTAGCTGCTCGTCTGCTACTGGTTGTCATGACGAACCGACGATCGATTTGCTCTTAACAACCGATATTCGATTGTAAAATAACAGTCTTTAACGAATTGCATAATGTATTGAACTGTCGATGAATAAACAACCATTTAAATAAACCTCCTATATTTATAAGATTTGTAACATTCTGTTTTATTTATGAAATGAGGCAGGACGTCTCAGATAACCATGTTATTTTTTTTATTCATACTTATAAAAAATATTTGCATTTCGAATCTACTCATCATTTTAACACTGAAGACGCGAACAGAAAGCTGTTTTTTTTATATCGAGCCACATTAAAAGAGAAGACGGCTGGATGCTGAAAGTAGCAGAACAATAGTAAAATTCTACCAGGAAACTAGATTGTAAAATTTCGCAAGCAGAGTCGGATCGAGCTCGTCCACGATGAAATCGACCTGGAAACGTATATGCATAGTCGGCATTGGTCGATTCGTGACCGCGATTCCGGTAATTACGCGTAGACGTTACCTCATTAAGAACGCGCGGCTCGGAGAATTAGCACGCACTTCCTTGTAAACCAGTTCAGGTTGTTCTGTTTGATTTCGCGGCATTCATCTCGCGGCGCGGCGCGGCGGCGGCTTGTTCGAAAACGGGCAGAACTTCCGATGACCTCCTGCGCTGAAATAGTCCTGGATGGGAACGGGAAGTGGCGCCCATATCCGGCGGTGGGCTGCTTTCATCGTCGTCCACAATGCAGCCGAAAGCGTGGCTTGGCTGTAATCCATTGTGTTGCGTCCTCGTTTCGAGAAACCCGCAGCCGCGGCTCTTTCCTGGCGAACGCGAAGTCACGAGCCGCCTCCCTCGATCGCGATAAAACACGCGGGAAGGCGAACGAAAATTTCGCTCGCCGACTACCTACGCTGCACAATGGGAAAACTTGACCAAACTCGATTCAAAAACAAATAACTTTCGATAGAAATGAGATAGAGCGATGAAATTTTTTTAAAATTAAAGCTGAAACATTGTAGAATATGGGAAAAATAGGGAGATTATGGTACGAATGTTTTTAACCTTGAAAAAATAAAAGTTTAACTGTTTAACTATAATTCGATTTTTTTGAAAAAATCAGAGGTCGTAGAAAAATTTTGAGGCCAGATTTGAAATCAGCGTGAAAAATCTACGGGAGATAATACATGGTATGTGAAATAAATCTTTTTCTGCTCGTGGTAACGTAGAAACGACTTTTTCTTGAAATAGTGCAAGTTTGACGAATTTTCTCAAGGTTAAAAACTATTCGCACTGTAATCTCCCTATTTTTTCCATATTCTGCAAGGTTTAGCTTTCATTTAAACAAAAAAATTCATTGGTCTACCTCATTTCCATCGAAAGTTATTCCTTTTTGAATCGAGTTAGGTCAAGTTTTCCCACTGTTGCGCCGATGGGGGAACACTTTATTTCGCGAGAACGAAACCAAGAGACCGCTGTACCGTAACACTCGCGCACCTAATCATAGAAAAATGATCTTTCGTGCGCCGACTGCCCAAGGTCAACCACGATGTACGCACGACTCGTTCGTTCCTGCCTTTCTTCCGAAGTCTCGACCAGTGTACGGGCAAGGTGATATCGCCCCGGGCATCATCGTCAATGACTAATTGTGAATTATCGCGCGTCGAGTGATCCCCGACTGCTTTTCCTTCCATTCAGCCTGCCAGGAATTTCAAGATCGGAGGCACGAACTGAACTTGCTTGCTCTGGAAATATAGAAGTCTTTTTATGTGAGAAAACTGGTAATCTAACGGTAAGCGGACTAAGCGGCCGCGTGGGGCACCGGGATACCATAGGGCCCCGAATTGAAATAAATTTACACATTTTTAAATAAATTTATTTAATGTGTAACGGTATGCAATTTTCTATTACTTTTCCTTTTTGTTAATACGTTTATAAGAGTTTTCTTGCAACTTCTATTACTAACTTGAGTTCGAGGGCCCCGAAATTTTTACCGCTTGGGGCCACCACTTGATTTGAGCCGCTACTGAATTCTACTGATTATTTTATGACAACTTTTTACGAAATATTCGCTGGTATAGGGTTTTATTGTACTCCGACGGTTGTTTCTCGCGATTCAATTTTATTACGTCGATACAGCACAGTCGGAGAGTTTCATATTTTATGGGCTAGGTGTACATGGATGGTACAGTCGTGGAACAGTTTACTCGAAATCGTCGGAGCTTCTCATCCCCGACGAAAGGCATTATCTCGCGCAGCGATCCGCTTCGAAAAAGCGAAAGCAGCATAACCGTGCACGTGAGGTCCACCCAGAGTGAGCAACCTATCGATCTCCTGATCTAAATTAGCTCTCGAGTGGCCGTGAATCACCTGCGTCTGGTAGCTTTGCACGTACGTCCGACGATTTTCTGCTCTTCTTCGGCCCATGTTCTCCCTTTTTGCCAAGACGGAACCTGTAATTTTGAAGAAACGTTATAGCGTGTTTGGTGTTACTGGTTTTCTTCTTCTTCGTCACTGCACTGGAATTAAAACGACGGCGATTCGACGAAAAATCTCGGATGCTGCGGACACTCGACGGTCAGGCGAATTATCGATGTCAGCGATGCCGTGGTTAACTTTTTACCGTATGCAAAACGATATTAGTTTTTGATCGAAAGTGTTTTTCAGAACGTTCACCTCGTATTCAGGCTCGTCAAATCTTCATACGAATACGATTTCGCTCTCAGATTTTTCTGATGTCGCTGTTCTTTATTGTCTAAATACTTTCTACTAGACTGCAGTTTTTTACAGACACAATACTTTAGGAACAGACATTTATATCCATTAAATATCCCCCCATTTTGTGAAATAGAAAATTTAAAAGTCCATTGGTTGCATCGACTCTTATCTAAATGAAGATCAATGTAATGCCGACTTAATCGCTGCTGAAGATTGCAGTTTGAGTGAATTTGTGTACACGTTCGGCCACTTTCAGTTATTAAATCTTGAAATTTGCTTTCACACAGTAAAGAATTATTTATTATTTATGCAGTTCTAATGTTGGGTTGGGCACGCTTATCACGTGTGTCATGCCAAGCAAGTTATGCGACGCGCTCGTTCGCAAACTAAAAAGTTTCAGTTACGAGATCTGGTAGGTATGAATGGACGTTCACTCTCGAATTCTGTCGAGGAGTTGTTCTCACGGTTAGTAATGATTTATTTTCAAGAAGCACACGGGTTATCCGTGCAGCTCGTGCTTTTACAGTCAGGTATGCGAGACTGCAGATAGATTAGTGGTAAACGGGAGCGGTTCAGGAATTTTGCGTAACGAACATTTTATGTTACTCTAGGAAAATTGATATCTTGCGGTGTTTAGCGCGACGCCGTGTTTCGAGAACACGGTAGCTTGAAACTCTTGAAAGTTTCATTCATTTGTGCGCGCGAAGAATACCGATGAATGGAGTGGATCGGGAAAAAATCTAAATACTTACAAGAGAAACTTCTACGAAACGTTGTTCCATTAATAAATTACAGTTTATATGGCGCAGAGCATTCCGGTTTGATGTGATACAGGATTTGTTATGTGTTCTGCTATTAATTGTTACATATTGCATGGGTTGTAGTTACCGTAAGGGGACTGAGAAGTCAACTTTCTCGCAACTACTCGACCCATTACCGATTTCTATATAAAGCGTCCTCGACTATTCATCAAAGACTACTTTCCTCGGAATCATTCAATAATAGGTGGCCCCCAATACTCGATACATAATCGTTGCTTACTTTAGGCGCGTTACTTCCGTTTCTCCACCAGTTTCCCACCACCGCAGAAATATTCAAGCATCTTTGGTCGTACGTTCGTCACCGCAATAAAATTCCACCCGTCTAACGACTATTTATGTCCAGTCCCATTCGCGTTTCCTATTCCTCTTGTTTCCTCCAACAAACAAGCGACAATGCGCTACAAACCGACGTTCGTCCTGCTCGTGCTTCATTCCTGCGCTCCGAACAGGCCGTGGCCGGGCGATCGATAAATCATTTCGTGGTCGTTATACTTTGTCGCAACCGCCATCCCCCGGCTCGCTCGATCGGACGTACAAGAATGCAGCTACAGGATCGAGAATGTGCATCGCGGCGGCGTGACTATGCGGAAGACCAACGAGATGATACCACAGACGCGGTATAAGTGTACTGTCCAATCACCATACGTGCTTTCGTGTCTCACGATCCGAAAGACCGACATTGGTATCAACAACTCGATTTTTTACGCCCTCTACTTTGACAAACGATAAATATTGGAACTAGATTCACGAGAAATTTCATTCGAAGTGTGCAGCTATTAGCTCGATATCTTCTGATCGTAACAACTGGTCTGGTACATATCATATGGGTCCCATGGAAATCACCAAAACAAATTTCCCCGACTCGGTTTTCACCGACAATAACTTTGGCCGACACAGAATTTGATCGACAACGATTTTAGATTCTATGGTTACATTTTAAACCAACTGCCATAAAAGGTGTTAAGTAGCGGCCAAGTTTGAATAATTTAGCCCTCCATCTAACTCTTTAAAAATTAAATAGCGTTCTTTCAAATTAATTTTTACAAACACTCTTTTCAGTATTGCAAAAGGT
Source organism: Lasioglossum morio (assembly GCA_916610235.2). Classification (NCBI taxonomy): domain Eukaryota; kingdom Metazoa; phylum Arthropoda; class Insecta; order Hymenoptera; family Halictidae; genus Lasioglossum; species Lasioglossum morio. The sequence continues at coordinate 17,657,756 of OU744328.1, read as the reverse complement.
ATTTCTAAGCTAACAAACTTGGTCGTATTTTGTTTGATCTCACTTTTTACGGCCATAGAGAACTTGGCTTCTGTTTACAGGATGTTTTTGTTGAAATTTACTCTACGTATTTACAACGACCACACAAAATCCTAATAATTAACGGACGCAAGCAAGCCGAGCAATTATTGTGGGCCAGAAACCTAAACGCACAAGAGGGAAGAATCAAGGCAGAATAATTAACTTCCAGCTTCCAATGGATGTCTCGATGTTCATAGCCAAACAGAATATCAAAACCTGTCATTACATGTTATCATTTTTTAAGAGTTGCTGCTTTAAAGTATAAGTGTTTGGTTTATACCTTTTCCACCACTCATATGTCTTTATTATAATATTCATGTATCTTTAGTATCCCATTCTGTTTTGTAAATTTTTACTTTCTCTATATTGTATGTATTGTATTCTGTATTTCAATTACGTTGAAATGAATCTCATATGAGATTTTCTATAATAAAAAAAGAAAAATCAAAGCAGAAGGCTGAGAGTTCAACAGCTCGAGTGTTCGATGGACAGGTCACACTACGATGACAGCGGTGGGCAACGTTTCGTAATCGTCGTGATCGATGATCGAACGTATGGATCCTGTCGGAAGGCACCCCAAGGGCCGAGGTGGGGATAAAAAAATCCAGCTGCAAAAGAGTCACGTGGTCAGGGGGAAGGCGCATCAGCATTGCAAATCGGCAGGCCTAACGTGCTCGCCGATTTCCCGGGAAAAACGTGACACGTTACGTGCCACGATTACCAATTAACCGTGATCTCATGCGGTTTCCATGGTAATGTTTCAAGCATTAAATGATCACCGAGCAGGAGACCGCGCTTCTTCGCGAGGGATTAATAGGAACCCTCGTGGTAAAAATCAATCGGTTGCGACAGATGAAACGGATCCCTGCGGTTCGATGCGCGACTCGATGCATCGCGATGCAACGGCAGAACTATGCGAGACGAACTGCGTGGAGATAACGCAATCCGGGGATATATTGTATTCGATCGATAGCATCGACGACACCGCGGATTTTCTGGGAAACTCCGCGCTCTTGCTCGAGAGAAACGTGCATTCTCCTTGACAAACGGCTGGAGAACAACGCTCTATGCAACGTTCAGCATTCTGGCGAAGAACTTTCGTCATTGGAGCTTCGAGAAATTTCCAATCGCTTTCGTTCGAGTCACAACGGATATAAACAAAACTAGTCGCTCGTTATTTCCCATTATTAAATCGTGAAAAGTTGTGAAACGAAATTTATTTCATAATTTTATATTAATGACAAAAATTGAAAGGATTCCTAAAAATGAATGTAATGATTGTAATAAACAGGTAACAATCGAACTCTTAGCACATGAAACAATTCAAACAATACTAGCTCGATAAAGGAAAAACAACTTGGGCAATAGTAAAAGTAGGAACAGTACGATTCTCTGTAATGAGCTGTTCTAAATTTTCGGATTCGTATTGCTCCATCATGCTTGCAGTAATTACACAGTCTATCATAGTAAGAGAACCCTGCATAGCTTGCCAGTACATAAATAAGTTTAATTAACGTTCAGGTTCGGCCTTTCGAATTGCAGAAGGTGGAAACGTTGAAGATAGTTTATCAAATTTCATGAGTGAAGGCCTATTGAAATAAATTTCTATGATGCAATGTCACTAATAATTTTGCACACGGTTTTGCACAATGTTATTAAATCATAGAGTCATAAATGATATTTCCGATATACGAGATTCGATAGCAATTATGGTTACCGGTGTGGGGTTCTAGTCGCCGAGAGAAGTTACCTACGATTATATCATTAACTTCCAAGGATCTACTCGATTCCCACAAAGTTGTCTTCCGTTCACCGTATTCCGGCAACAAGATACTGTACCGATCCTACGCACGAGATCCGATCGTGCGTCTTCCTCTCGAACGACGGTGCGACGAAGGTTAGGTTGTCGCAATGATTTGCCTAGGCGATCGACGGCTGTCCAAGAGGTGGCAATTAATGATTCCGAGGGACGATTCAATCAGAACTGGGTTAACTGTCTCGGGAGAATCATTCGAACGGAATGCGTGGGATGGATACGTTCGTACCAGTGACATTGTTAGAAGAAACTCAATAGCAGTCCCTCTGCATAACAGAGTGAGCATGCAATATGCGCGACTCTGCTTATCTTACTAAACCTTATGAAAATTCACACTTTATCAAAATTTTCTCCCTCCTCGAACAGGTGATTGTACACGAGTATTGTTACTACAGATTTTATTTTCTCTCATAGATGCCACTCAGAAGTTTGTACGCAAATGAATTATAAATTAACCCTTTGCACTCGGAGCTATTTTATTTTGAAAATTAAACATGTCTTTCTATCTAAAATAATTCCATTCTATATTATTTTTTTCATTTTGTGAATATGAAATTAATAGGATAATTCATACAATATGGAAATGTTATGAATTGTAAATTAATAAGGAAAATGGCAAAAACAAGCGGATTTTTATGTGAAATAAAAATTCTCTGAAATTATGTTTCTTAAACCTTCTGATTGAGACTTTAATTTAAATTTGAAGCTGATGTTTTTAATTCTAAGTGAGAAAAGAAACTTGTTAAGAAACGTGACGCCAATTATCTAGCATTTGTCAGACAGTGTCAGCTGTCCCGTTCAGCGGGAATGGTGAATGCGTCGTGTTTACAAACATGTCGGCGCATAGTTGTAATATATCTGCAGCTTGCGACACGTATTAACATTTCGAAGCCGAGATGAATATGTATTTCCTGCGCCTCTTCGCCGTCCACCGAGATCCTGGACAATCGCTGCAACCTGTAATTTGTATTCGTTGCAGTTGCAGCTGCATGGCTTGGTCTAACGTTCGCGATGCTGGCGTTAACTTTTTTCTCCGTCGTCGTAACGACCATAAAAAAAGATTCCACACGTATCCCGCGGCAGCGGATCGCCTTGGGCATTCGATGAAACAGATATCTTTTTTTTTTGCGTTTGAACATTTAATTTACACGGTCGTGTAAATTAGAGATCTCTTCAAGGCTGTGGAACAGCGGGTTCGTTTCGACGGTATAACAAGCGAGCAAAGTTTAATCGTAGTTCATTTATAACGATCGATGATTTCTGATCGATAACTGCAATAAATTGTATTGAAACGTCGCGAGCCAAGCTTTCGGTGGTCGGCGTTCTGAAATCAGTCAAGGTTTGTTCAGACTACCTGATGCTTTTCTACGTTGCACTGTTCCTTTCTTTCGGACGAACGAGTTCATTTGTGCGATACCGAACAATAGGTCCGAATGTTTTCTCAGGGCATTGATTAATGATCGACGATGCATTTCTGTCTGGTAAGCATTGTTCTTTGCGGCAGGCAAAAGGGTCACGATATCGAAAGTATTCGCCTCGGTTTCACTGAAAGTTCTTTGTTACGTACGCTGTTATAACAACAACTAATGCACCTTTCGTGCATACGCTCGGTAAACTTTCATTTAATTAAGACGTTCATAAATAAGACAATCGTTCAATTGAATACTCCTCGGCTCTCGCAGCTTGGAACTCTTCTTTCCTAAAAAATGTTTATATGCATAAATATGCGCATAATCTACCGCTCACGAAATTCTACAATAGTCAATCCTTTGCAAAATTGATGAAATCTGCTAACGAAACTGGTTTCGATCAAAATAACAACAGATTTTCGGAATTCTTCGTATAAAAAGCGTGGTAGATGGAATACTGTCAGATCACGTAATTATTCACGCGGTGTCTTTGGACAGATGACACTGGGCGTTCGTTCACTAAATTGGGATGGATCTGTTATCGTCAAGGCAGTCGAGAGGGGATTAATTACAAACATTGCCGTCCAGCTTCTGAGAAGCGAGTTATTATGGAGATGCGAATCGAGGAGGAATTTTTATGGGTCGTATTATATTTTTAAAAAAATTATCTTGCATCTCTGTAAAATATGAACCGGGTTTACATTTCTTGGCAGTCGTTTATTTTCCTGCTGTCTTTTAGCGCTCTGTCAGCTGCTAAAATTATTAAGTCGCATCTTACAAGAATGCGCACACTATTGTGCAACATCGAAGGTATTTCTACAATTACGGATTTTCACTTTTCATATCGCACATTGCACCTTGATATTTTCTTCATCTTATAAATCAATCAAAATAAAAATCTTCCCAAATTCTATTAGTGTTAAAAAATTCCGAAAAAAATATTCTTCGAATTCTTGCTACATTCTGCATGACAAGCAATAAAATTTCGAAAGAAACGTTTTTCGAATGTTTACGACTAGACAAACATAGCCGCGCGAACTTATAATCGCGAGAGGGATCTATCCAATTATAATGTGAAACATTTCCCCGAGGCGAGCATCGCGTCTCTAGAAAAAAAGTCTATCATCCGAAACCCATCTAGGTTCCCAGAACGATTCGCGTTGGCGTGATTTCAGGTAGTCGTGACTTTTCCCGGAAGGTTCCTCTCCTAAACGATCTGTTCTGCGGTGGTGAATTTCTCCTCAAAGTCCGGCCGTTGTCACCGGCGCGGCACCGACAATAAACTTTCAGCGAGCCGACTGGTTTCCAGCTGCTAAAGGATGTTCGATTACGCCGATAATACCAACAGTAGCGTGGTTCTCGTCCGCGGACTCGGTTTCGCGTTATCTGGCTGGTGTTCGGCTCGCGAGAAATCCTTCTTCTGGCAGAAGTCTTTCGACTGCCTATTATCTGCTTTCCGTTTTCCTCGTTATCTCGTTTTATTTTCTCATGGCACCGTGCCTCGTGCGGCGACTGACGACGACGACGACGATCTCTGATACTAATGAACGCGGACGATGTAGAAATCGTGGGACCGTGGCGCAGATCCGCGGATAGATTAGACTTCCATCCAAAAGCGGGGTACAAAAGCCGGGCTACTTTTGGACGGCGCGCCGGTGAAACGAAGTAGAACGTAATTAGGCTTCTCGGAGATCTCGGATAACTAATGAAATAATATACCGAGTATTGATCCTAAAAGATCCTCTCCGGATCTCAGACGAGGCTCTTCCGACGTTCGCGTTTACTTCTCGTCAGGATCGAACCAATCAGCGGGCTCCTTATTTTCGCGAACCGATTGAATTTCTCCCACGAGACTCGATCTAATGAACGGTAATTAATTTTCGCTTGTATGGAGATTCGGGCCTCGTCCCGCGACGCGCGCGTCGAGCCTCGACAAATATCGCTTTTATGATGGTACGCGTGATAACCGGCGCGCTATGAGAAGAACACGTTTTCCTCATTTGCACGCACTTATTCACCGTTAGGCAATCGACCGCGCGCGCGCGCGTATTCGTTCATCGCGTAACGTCATAAACCGCGATTTACATATTTATTAGTCGGCGCACTGCGTCGTTCGCGAGAGAAACGGGAATGGACGCGGATGCGTCGCGCTATCCACCCATCGGAGATACAGCGAGTTGTAAAATTGTAGAAGTAAAACTGTAGAAGTAAAAAGTAAGAAGTTAAACATTGAACTGAGTTCATTCGAATTGTATGAGACAAAGCAAAGAACCAAAAACATAGAAAAACTGAATACACTACTCTGAACATAAGGATCAACGTTTTTGAAATCAATGTCAGACAGTAAATTTGAAAAGTCCAACAATTTTAAAACACTTGCTAATTATACCAAAGTGGTGAAGTTGAAAATCGACATTCTTAAAGAAAGACGAGTAACAATAAATGTGATTTTTATTATATGTAACAGAACAGATAGTAGTTACACTGTATAAGACCCAATTATAAATGTATGAAAGGAAACTTCAAAATAGCTATTTGATTAAAAATTGATCGAAACTGTAGCGCCGAAAACATTAATTTAACATTTATTATATTTTGTTTTTGTTTCTTTTTTGTGCATGTGCCTTCTTTCGTATTAGACGAGTAGTCTTCTATCTTTCTCTCTTTTTTTTTGTAAACACTTATGTAAAAAGTCTTCAGTCCGTCTATAATAAATAATAATAATAAATGACAGAGTCCTAAAAAGGAGCACAAGCTTTTACATTTAGTTTACCTTGCAAAAATGGTTTTCTCATCCCGTCGCGAAGTAGCCTTAGCAAAAGAGTTGAGAGCAACGTAAAATAAAGTAATTTAAAGAAAAAAAAATGGTTTGCTTGTCGTAATTTTCCTCCTCGCTGTATCTACCTCGCTGTAGCCTCGAGGTTACGACTGCATTCATCCGAGGATGGCTTATCTGCGTCGTCAAACCGTTTGAAAGGGTCACGGAGTGAGGGTTCGTGTCTCCCGTAAAGACACGAGTCGTTGAACGAAGAGATTATCCACCAAGGTCCGCTAATTACGCTGACTCGGAACAATAGGTCCGAGCGGACGCTGGAAAAGAAGCGACAGGGACAAAGGCTTTATCGAAGGTTAGGCCCAACAATGAACTCGATCGTCCTAGGTTAGGTATGCATGCCAGATCTCCTCCGGCTGATGCATCTACTCTTGTAATAGCTGGCTGTCTGCTGCCCCTCGGACGCTGCTCCTAATCACCGAGAACGATCTTCGATGTTGTTCTAGGAATCAGCTCGATTATCTTCCTGTCCCGGGTACGTGCTGCGCGAAATCCTCAATTGAAACGCGATTTCGTTTTGCTGACTGGTTCTTTCCTATCAAGGACTGCTTTCGATATAGAAGAAACAAGGTGTTTCCATATAACCGAGCCACTTAAAAAAAATTAGTTTTTATTAATTTGAAGATGTAGAATTGGTAGAGGTTACACCTTCGTGATTCTTTCTCTTTTTCTCTACATAAAAACTGTTTCAATGGCCACTAACGCGATCAAATTAAATCTGCGTAGCTCGAGTTTTCGACCCAGCTCAACGTCAGCCGGAATGGTAAAGACCAGGGAGCTAAACGGGACCCGCGAAACATTAAACAGTAGACTGGTAGTGACATGTTCCTTTAGGGTTTTAACGTCAGGCGAGATGAACATAAAATCTTATCTTGTCGGTCGAGAATGTCCCCTTTTTATATCGCACGCTGAAACGGCTGGCCGGATACGGCTACTTGTATCTATTAGATCCTCGGAGCCGAAAAAGCGCACGGTTAGGCGTGCACACGATAGGATTTCACGCTCGGCTCGCGAATAAATGTCTCGCCGAAAGCTCTATCTCGACGATGTATCGGAGACTTTATTCTTCAATTTCGTGTCGGACGTCTCATCTTGGGGTCTCGTGTCCTTCTCGTCGGGGATTAAACACTCTCGAAATATATGTGGGTACGTTTAGTCGCGCATCGTCGAGTCCGAGATCAGATATCGTAGGACATTGCTGTAAAAGATGGTCTGACGTCTGGGGCAGATTTGTGAGTTCGAAAGTTAGCGGAATAAGTGGCACGTTACTAATAAACAATGTGGGATTAGCATATTTTATCTGAGGATATACCAGTTATTCGTTTGCAGAACTTCTCGGTTATTTTCATAGGTTTTTAAGTGTTTTTCATTTTCATTGGCTCATTTTTAGGTCACACGAAGATCCACAACATATTTGACAATAATATCGATTTTTTTAATGGCACGTTACAGGCATTCAAAACAAAATTGAGTAATACTATTTGTTAATCATATCTGTATTTGTTCAGTTTTGCGCTGTCCATTCTTTTGTAAATTTTAGTTAAGGCTTTCTTTTTTTTTGTTATGTCTTCTTTTTGTTTTTATCAGTTATACTGTAAAAACTGTATACATTTGTATAAAGGGACCTCGGTCCGTATATAATAATAATAATAATAATCGCGCACTATTTATTAAAGCCCTTCAAGAATGCGAGGTTCTTACTTTCGATTCAAGGGTCGTTCAAGAATGGGAAGCACCATCGTTCCAAAGTATCTCAAGAATGGGAGATATTCCAGGAACCTCTAGAAATTGTAAGGTATATCTATATTCTAAGGACATTCGGAATGCGAAGTACCAACATTCCAAGGGCCCTAAGTGCAATGTAACAAGCACTTAAAAGACACTTATGGTGGCTCGAAAGATCTCGGAACTAGATGTCGCACGCATCAAATCCCACAATTTAGGTACATCTCGTAAGGATCTTCGAACTATGCAGCTCTATGCAGCTATTTCTGAGGAGCGTACGAGGTTTAATGATGAATATTGAACGAAGACTGACGAAGGCTTTCGAGGTGATTTCGAACGAGGTCCGTACGAGGGTTAATAAGGTAATCGTGTCGTAAAGAGCGACTGGCCGATGAATCGATGGAAAAAAAGAAGGTACACGTCTGTCATACACGATGTATGAGGATAATAAGGATTCCGTGGTGAATAATCGAGCGCCCGTAGACTCTCGTGACGCGGTTTTGAACGTTAACGAGTAACGAAACTCCTCTCTTATCCTCTTATACGGGATGCCAGAACCCCAGGAGCAGTTCTTATTCTCGAAGGAGCGAGCAGGGTAGCCTTGTGCACGAACTCTAAGCTACTCCAGAGGGAGCACACACGCGCACCCGAGCGCGCACGGAGGGGGGTGGGAGGACGAAACGCTAAAGTCGGCGAAAGGATTAATGTCCCCATCCTACGGGTTGCATTGTGACGTTTAAGAAGACCGTGAATCGTGCCGTGCCATGCATCACTCCTCGCTGGTACAAAATGCGTATGTACACAAACCGCAGTTGCATCTAAGCTACGGCAAAGTTATATTAATGGCACCGCCATTAGTTCCACTGTAGGACACTTGCATGGTTTGCTTAGTAAGAACACCTCCGCCTTTCTACCGTGTCCTCCCTTTCCGAGGGCCTCTTCCTACCCGACTTCCTCCGTCTCTTTGTACGCTCATCGATTTTTCTTCCCGACCCGAGTGATATAAACAACTACCTCCTCCTCGAGTCGCTTCTAATGTTTCTCGCTCGCGCTGCTGATAACTCGACGCTGGAATTCGTTGGTACCTTGAGAACCTATCGCAGAGAGACTAAGATTTGCCAAAACACGACTGATAAATGAGATAACCAATCAGCAGAGGCTACTTGAATAGTTAGTAATTATTATTAGTTGCTGGATAATGAAGTTCGTGACTTAGATTTTTTGAGGTACACTGTGGTGCTCTTCCATTTATGTTCTGAACGACGTAACAAGCAGGGATGTATCGGGACGAGAAAGGAAAGGTGCCTTTTACCAGTCACCTTTCACCTAGGTTTTACGCGAAGTGGAGTGCCAACTTCTAGAAGGCAGATAACACTTGCGGAGATAATTAGAAAGGAAGACGTGACTCGTGCAATGTTGACCAGCAGAATCCTCTCGGTTTTGAAGGTATCGACGGGAGTACACTTTCATCTCCACGGTGAAAGGGGCACAGCAGTCCGAATAGGCTGCCTCCATCGCGCCTACGGAATCGGCTCGTTAATTCCGGCCGATTAATGATTAGTTCATCTCCGTGCCTCGGGGAGGGTTCAGTGAACGCGCCGGAAAAGAAAGGAATTGTTTTACCTCGGTAGAATCGGTTCATTAGCTTCCAACCATTAATTTGGCCTTTTTCGAATGGGAATGGAAACGGCGAGAGGAATCGCGTGTCTCGCTACCGGCGTGTCTTCATTTTTCATTGCTGTCCGCAGCAACGTTTGTTTTCCTCCAGCAGTCTCTCCGGCTGGAAGTCTACTTCCTGCTGCGGCCTGAAACAATCTGGCCATTAGGTTAATTTTCTCAACTTTGTCGTAGCCTTGTGCAACGGCTCATTAAACGACTAAGGTTGTGGGACTCTTTGTTTACTATCAACACAAAAATGCGGTAGCGCCGTCGCAGCCTAAATTGCCTTCCGTAATTACCAAAAATGTAATCATCGTATCTGAATTTTATATGTTGTAATATAAACATTCTAACTTTCTAATTGCATCCTTGAAAAACAAATCAGAGTCTCTTTTCAAATGTTAAACAGCTAGTTCATAAATCTGTCGAAATGTTCTCTTTTTGATCAGCAGGCACGCGTTAGGAGCTAATAAACAAAATGACAATGGCTGTCGTTCTTTCCACGTAATTACTGTCGTTCTAGAAGTAATGAAAGATACATGTCTGCCGTCGGATGGGAAAAGAGAGGATCAATGTCTCCAGGGGATTCCGGTTAGACGATCTTGCCTTCGGCCCGCAATATTACGCTATTATACAGATTCTGTCTTTCACGATAATTAAATCGTAAGACGGCCGTAACGCTATCGGACGGAAAGACCAGATTTAATGGATTTTAATTACAGCTTCTTACTCTCGGCTACAGTGTCTTCAGAGTAAATCGGAGTTCGTTTGCTTCGGATCTTATTAGAGATCGCGAGGATTTGTTCGCCGTGTTGATTCAAGGAAACAAATCCCTTTGAACCTCCTACAGTTCCGAATTTAATTAAGTCCTGTTTCATTTACTTTCCAAGGTAATTTCTCTGATTGATCTTCCGTAATTAATGGACTGGTTCGTTTCCGCGTTCCTCGACTCGGCGTTTCGGTAATACCGATGATTACGAGGATAAAAATTCTGCGGATCTTTATGCAAAATAAAAATTGTCTGCATCGATTGCAAGAAATAGAAGCTAAATTGAATGTTGATTGTATTAAACTACAATTTTTTAAATTCTTCAACTGTTTCGAATTTCATCCGCAGTCTACGCATAAGTATCATTATCATTTACGCGACTTGAAAACCTCGTTGATTTCTAATAAATGTCGAAGCGCCAATTGCATTTTAGAGGAAAGCATCGTAAAATTGGGCAATACCGTTGATTTATCGTGACAGTTAATTTTCAGATTGTCATTTCAATATTGCAATAGAATCGTAATGGTACTCACGCTTTCTCGCAGTTACTAGCGAGGTACGATTACACGGCTCTCTTCGGGACCGGCGAAGTGTACAACGTACTGCTTAAGATTCCTGCACGTGTCACGCGCCGGGCTCCCCAGATAAAAAAAAAATCATATTTTCCATGCGCGAGCGTTCTGAAAGGCTAGTCGCGGGGAACTTTTATGGGACTTTATGGAGTGCACCTTTACGTAGTAACATTACACCGCGGTTAAGCGAGAGGAGCGACCAAGGGAGAGGTAACATTTCACTCCGGTTCAACGAGTCCTACAGAAAAATCGTTGCGGTCTATGCACTGGTCGCAACGCGGACCATAATATTCTTATGATTTGTCTAGATACAATCGTTTCTCGCGTCGGAAATTGGATCTGCCATTAATACGAATTCGGCCATGGGTTTTCCGGCTTGATTTCAGCAACGACGATGAAATTTCGCCAAGCGAATTGCCCCGCGTAAAACGAACGTGCACCGCTCGAAAATGTTCCACTCGGATTTCGGGGAAGACAAAGAAATAAAATACCTTGCGGCCTGTCGATTTAATTTTATGATCTCGTAACAGAATCGTATTTTATTAACAGACGGATCTTCATGCGGGATCAAAATTGTCCACGTTAATTCGCGAGAGAAATGTGTAGACCAAGTGCAGGACAGTAGAAACATTCAAACAATTTCAGTAGATTATTTTCTCTTCGTAAAATTATTTTATCTACCTAGCTCCAGCATCTGGCAATTAATACAATTTATGTTCTGCATAAAAATCCGCAATCTGCTGATTTAAATAAATTTAATAAAATCATAACTGATGAAGCAGATGGTATTTCATTTTCTAGACTGCATTGTATCCAACATGTGGACCAATACAGGCTAGAAAACACGAGAATGAATATATCAAGTTTAAACTTCAATGTTCCGTGGTCAGTTTGCGACTCAATCCCGTGATTGCTAGGGTCGGGACACGATCGTGTGACACTTGGCGCCGTGTACTTTGTTAAGGACGCAGTAATTTCTTCGTCGGAGTCATTACGTATGCACGGAAGTATCATCAACGATTGCCTAGCCTTCGTTCCCATTGAAATCCAAGACAGTCGGGAGTCGTCGGATAGATTTGCGGTAACATTGCCTCGGCAAATTGCGAATGTAATCGCACGCGATACGCGCTCATCCGTTAAACAAGCACGGGACAGTGATCGGAGACATTGTAGTCCGTTTGAGGCTGCGAAGTCTATCTGGTTGCGTGTCCGCCGATTCTTACCCTTGCAGAGGCCGTTAATTGAAAGCCCGACGCGGTTCAGTTAATTGTGGAAAACAGGTTAATCGTCAGTCACTGGAGAAACGAAAGGGAAACGCGGCGCAATCGTCCGGGCAATAATTGAGAGGAAAAACAAAGACGTCGAACGTTCCGGAGAATTTTTCACTTGTCCGGCGTGTTGCAACGTTGCTGGCTGGTTTTCTTCTGCAAAAACGTAGGAGTTCTTCGAATCACTCTAATCGAGTAAGAGGGATTCGTGGAAATTGCTCAAGTTGGGGCATACCGCTTAACCGAATCGAATTCGACGGTTTCCTAAGCGGGAAATTAAACATTCCTGTGTGAGAAAGAGAGATTGATACATGCACTCGATGCATTCTGACTGAACAGTTCTCTGTATCTCGATCGACAATTGTTCAAAACTACAATTAATGTTATCGGCGCACTGGTTCGATCAATTGGAGACAATAAGCAAATTTTCAAAATATCAAATGAAATTTCATTCAACGTTTCGGTCTAAATTTAGACCATTTTCAAGAATGTAAATTTTCCATATTGCGACTATTATATTAGTTCACGTTTCTCTTAAGAATTTAAATTAGTACATTTTTCTGAGCAAGTGAGTTTATACATTTGTTTTTCGTTTTTAACACCTTAGTGTTTTCTGCTTGTTCGGGAAGGCGTTTGCCTAACCATATATTAATTAATTGATAAATTCTTACAGACGCAATACGGAAAATTTACATTCTTGAAAATGGTGCAAATGGTGCAAATTTAAACCGAAACGTTGAATTAAATTTCATGTGATATGTTGCAAATTTGCTTTATTGTCTCCGATTGATCGAACCAGTGCGCCAATAACATTAATTGTAATTCCGACTGAACATTGGAATTACTGATTCGCTAAATAGAACTGTGGTTGGGAAAAAATGTTTGTTGTTTCCTTTGGAAGAGTGGAAATACTGACAGTCTGCCAGCTACTATGGCGGCTGTTTGCAGCCCGGGGAGTGATCGGGTTAAATAGATTCATCATCGAGGCTGTCATTCGTGAAAACTGGCCACCCTCGCTTTCGTGAAGGACGTCTGTCACAGCCAGCGAAGAACACAGTATTCGCAGCAGGTATAACAGAAACGCTCTGGGCAATCTAATCCAGCGCATTCCAGCTGTCAGTGCGCATGAGAGCGGCTAGCAGCCACCTAGGCACACCCCGCTCGTAATATGCAGATGAGAGTATAAATATGAAACATGAGATCACTAAGCCACCTACGGGCCCGCTGTTACACTGCCGCCGAGCGCGTTGCAGCTCCTCCGACACGCATGTATGCACCGATGCACCGCGAATATGCGCACCGACGTGGATGCACGCGTGCACCACCGCCCCAGAACAGGCTCATCTCACGAGCCCGTAAAAACCCGCGCCGGAAAATACGCCGGGAATGGAGCACTCGTGGGAAATGATCGGAAATGCCCGAGCCACTTAGACGAAAGTCTTCTTCTTCATAGCGTTGTCCGTTGTTCATTTAATGCACTGGTCCTCATAAGAAAATTAGTTTCATCATCGATGCATCGTCTGGTGCTAAAAAAATGGTCGACCACTTACGGTTCTATAAAAAATGTTACGGTGTATGTATTATGTCATGATTGTTATATCATCATTGCTATGCAGTTGCGCCGAGTTCGATTGTACGGCGTCAATACGTATCTTCTTAACAAGAGTAATACAACTGTAAGAACGTTAGACAAAGATTGTAGACTGCACAGAATAAATGACTTCTCACATGACGTTCCTAACAACAGAATAAGTAAAAGTAGCGATGCTAATAGACGCCGAAGCGAGAAATGAAGAAGTTATACAATTTTCGTCTACGCTGGTTAAACTTTCATAGATTACAATTCGCAATCGTCTAACTGGATTTACGATCCCAAAGCAGCTGCACAGTACGGCCTAATTGCATAATGCAAAGTTGCTTCTTCGAGTAATCACAGTATCTTTTGTCAGGTAGCATAATCTATATGCAATTAGGATCCTGCAGGTCTTCTCTTCGTCTAATCCCCGCATTCAGAAATTGAAATTAGCGACCGTGAAGATGACGCTAACGAAAGTACTTTCGCCGTGGCTTACAATTTCAGGATCATAAAGCCAGCCGCGCATTACGAGACTAGTTTCTCTTAGTTGTCCACGATAATTACACTATTATCTGACGAGGCAACTAAGTAGCGAACGGTCTATCATCGCCGAAGAATAGAGAGAACCATGGTTTTCCTGTATTCAATTTTCAACGAGCTTGTTTCCGCTGCTTTCGCTAAAACCCGCGAACCCGTGAAACAGTCATTAACACCGAATAAATCAATGAGTATCGCGCTCTCTCGAACTTTTACTGTAACAATTTTTTACAGTGCGGTTCAATAAAAGTTCTATGACATTTATCTATTGTTTCCTTCGGATCTGTATTTTTCACAGCCAATGATAATAGAGAGACGATACGCGTATTATACTTGCAGATTGCTAATTGTTACACTTCCCTATTCCGTTGTTTGAAGCCGATGACGAATGATCGGGACACGTCAAGATGATTTGTCATCGGCTCTTCGGCATTATCGGCCTGTAATTGTGCATTTCAGAACTGTCATTCGATGCCAATCGGAGATTCGTGCAAAGGTTTCGTTCGTGGACTATTGCAACAGTCCGAGGTGCAATCATACCGATCATATTTCAATAGGCACGTCATCGATGAATAATTCTCCGACACTACAGCGCGCGATGCGATAATAGCAGAGCATGACTTACATTTATTCTCAGATGCGATGATAAAATAATTAAGTTCTAATCTGCTAATCAGCTGATCTTTTGTTTCCGTATTGCATGTCACGAGACATGTATTGCGCGCATGCGAGATGTGTGACATTTCATAAAACCGAGTTCATTGAACTCAGGATCTTTCATAGCTTCGTGGATCTAACACAATTGCCATTGGATAAAATCATTTGCTTCATCGTCTCAACTAACTACTATATTCCGCAGAAAATTTTTCAAAATTTATCACCGTGGCGCAAACAGTAATGTCTTCCATCAAACTTGAGAGTCAAGAAAGATGCTTAGACGACGTTGCATGCTACATTTCATAATTCTGAATATAGTCTCTTAAAACCAAGTACACTGTCTAGACATATTCTAGAAAATACTTGAAGTAACGACTTGCTATGAATATGTATGTCAGTCGATTGTCAGCGCAAACGGTGTCTTTAAAAGTTCAATATTGTCGTTGTAGCGCGCCGTGTGTCGCAAGATCGCGCTTATGCGCGCGTTCAAGTCACCTTGTGGTGTTATGGTAGTTTGCGTTAGAGTTGCGACAAAAGCTGCACAAAGTGTCTTTCTTCGGCGTGTGCGCATAGTGCTGCGACAATAGTCAAATTTCAGTCTGCAAGAATCACTGTTATCTTCAAGTTCAGCAATACAGAAACCAAAGAGGTTCGCTCTTATCATTGCTTTGCTCCAACACAAGTCCTATCAAGAGAATGTCAACGAACGATACAATTAAGTCTGAAGTCTTATACAAAGGTGTATCTTTTTTCCAACACTTTAATGATACAAGAATACCTTGGTTTTCGGGTCTCAAATTACCTAGAGATTTTGTTACATTCGTCAATAGAAGTCGTTCGAATCGCTATAATTGAAATGCTTCCCTGGCGAGAGTACGCTTCATTTCGGATGGTTCTTGTGAATGTGGAGCAGAGGCACAAGACCTCAATCATATTATCTGGCAATGTCCAGAATATGTTTGAACTGCTCTTCAATCGCAAACATTTTCCTCCCTACACTATTAATTCTTTTCTAAGCGTACGAGACATAACAGCGCTAAAGTTTATTTTCAACTTCGTCAAAAAATGTAAGATTAGGATTTAACTTCGACCATTTATAATAATTTCATTTATTAATTGTAAGCTGGAATTTATGTTACATGTATATGATATTTTATATTTATGTTACATCTATATGTATAATATGATGAATGCTATATAAACCAAACAAGGTTCACGGCATTAATAAATAAATAAGTCCTATCAAGAAGCCTATACATATAAAAACATAAAAATTCCAAAATGACTGATGCGAATTCTTTTCGATTAGAAATATTAAAAGTATAAATATGTTGTTTTGAGAAATTTTTTTAGTGAACTTCTCTATTGAAGTACATATTTAAATATCGCCTGTACGAAATCGAAATAAATGCCATATTGTCATTATTAGAAGGCAATGTATGCCAACTACGTTTGGTGCTCGGTAGTTCTAGTGTTAAAATTCCGTTTTCGAGGTAACTGAGGTAAAATTTTTATTCAATTCCTATCAAAGTACCGCACTGTGCGGCACAACGGGGCCACTGTTACGAAATCCTCGGCTGAACGCGGCGTTAAACAATGACCACAGTTCTCGTTTGTCTGTCGTGGTCACGCGTGCTCGCGACTAGAAATCCATCTACCTGTTCACAGAAAACGGCCAATCGACTTTGAACGGTGCCCTATTGCCATGCGACCGTGCCGTTAATACGCCCACCCGGTCCCGATCGATATTTCATTGGCGGCGGGATGTTGCTAAAGCTAAGTGGCACACGCGTCGCTTTGATTGATTTAAACCCGAGCACGGTGTGCGTGGAAACGGGTGTTATGCACGCACAGTCGGCTGTGCAACGCTGGCGTGAATAACAGTTGCCGGTCTACCCCCGATAATTATATCCGCCGCGTTGAATTTAAGTGGCTGTGACATCGGTAATGTTATGATCGCGACGGTAGCGCAGTACTTATCGCCGATTAGAACCGATTTGCCGGCACACGATATCCTCGGACTCGCTGGGAAAGCGAGTTTAGGATTGTATGACGGGGACAGGCCGCGTAACGTGGAACTGCGTTATGTAAATTTTTTAGTTAACTTCACACGTTCGGCTAGCTTAATAAAGTAATAAAGTCAGAGCGACTTTAGGGCATTATCCGAACTGTTGTGCTGCATCTAATGCTGACTAGCTAGCACAGCTGCGAAGGAATCATGCGGTGTAAATTTTTAAACAATTTTAGACAACAACCAAGGTCAGGTTTCGCTTCGTCGTTGCCGAAGATTTGTGCGGTTGACAATGATTCGTCCAGTGTTCCTCCGAGCGTTAAGTTGGTGGTTTTTCTGGAGTTTGATGGCGACATTGCCACGTCGGAGAGGTTGGACTCTGTTATTTGTCTAGAGGCAGAATCACGGACCATAAAATTATCGGCACGAAGGGCAAAGGGCCTGTGCGTGTCGTGCAGGCACGTGATCGTGGCCGGCTAAAAAGCAAAACGAATGCACTGCCAGCCGTTCGAATGCTTCGCGTGTTAACTTCTAACATCGGGGGTGATGGCAATTAAACCTTGATTGCGCGTTACGTGGTTATAAATGGCGCTAGGCGTATGCTACGGAGTATCGTAAAATCTGTCAGAAATTGGTGAACTTCAGTGGTCGAAGAATTCATGGAATTCGATATTGCCGGTATGAAGGGCATGTTCGAAACGGATGAAGAAGTGCGATTCGATTGTAGATGGTTTCTGATATGTGGAATTCGATACAGCTGACCCAGTACCCACGGAATCCGATATAGCCGAACTCGGACTCGCAGAACCTGATACAGTTCAGTCTGGACCTATTGAACTTGACACGGTAACATCGAATTTTAACATCGATCGACGAACCTTCACCTACCCTTAACGGATCTCGAGTACATCAAATCCTACGCAGCTTATCTCGATCGTGTAAAACTTCACGTTATTGGCCCGGGATTCTGAGCTTGCTAACTCATCATTCGAACACTTTCAAAAGAAGCCTCTTAGAACGGATTTAGAGTTCTCTATGCACAGTTGCTTGACAAAGGCGAGCCCTGCGTCATCCGAAAGCCTGCAACGAATCGATCCGGTATAAATTTTATTAATATGAATTTTAAATGACGCGACACGATTTGAATAAATCAATATTTCTCGAGCTACCGATGCATCATCAGTTCGGCCGTGTACATTGACATTCCGGACACGTTTCTCGCGCGTTAATGTAGCGGCGCGATTCGACAAAACTTTCACGAACGGTTTCGTACAAAGGAATGCGAGGAGGGATCACTCTCTCCGTTGTCAATCTTCTCGATTCGCGAACTGTGCTACGTTACTTCTAATAACGATCGCGTCCTTTCGCGGAAAGGTCGGCATCAACGTTTCCTTCATTGCATTTAGTTGTCCTCCGCGCGCAACAATAGTATAATGTATAATAGCATGTGCGCGGCACACTGTTTCCCCCGGTGGTAATTACTCAAGTAATTATTGCAGAAATTTCACTGATTACTGCAACGACTGCATATCACGGGCGAAAATATGTTTTCACTTCGCCGGATGTGGCACGAGGACGTTCTTTGTGACAGTCCGTTGTCACCGAGCCGCGCGATTCGCATTACGGTCAGTGCCGTGTAAACTGCTATGTACACTAAGCGTGTGTTCCGCGAAACACGCGAATTCGCGTGACACATTTCACTGCGCTCTGCAGCCCGTCCAAAGATCCTCTCGGTTTTGCATGCAATTTTCCCTCTCGGACGTCGCGTCCGCGCGATTGCAAAGACTTTTTATGGACGCGCTGTAAAAACAAACTCGTCTTCGGATTTTTTCATGAGGATAATTATACGCTGGCGCAAATCGCAGCTGCGGGGAATTGCGACAAAGCTGACTTCCGTAGGAACCGTGCAACGAGGAAGTGGAGGGTTCGGTGTTCGGGATTCGACACTGTCGGACTACTGATCGACTTATTCACTGCAATTTTGACTTTTTTTTTTATTAAGCATTTCAGATCTCAACTGACATCTATATCTGCTGTACAAATGTAAATTATAGTAAATACATATTCATACATACATAGATAATATTAAATCAAATTAAATTCGTACTTTACAATTCTTTAGGAAATTAAATATAAGAAGACAAGCTTTAATGTTGGGTCGGGCATCTAACATTTTTAAGCATAAGGGTAGCTGCAATTTAATTTTACACAGTTGATGAGTTAACTTGGATCGCTGCAAATTAAAGAGGCTACATATACATATACAGCTCACAATCTTTTAGGAAGGAATAAATGATCTTACATATTGTGTATGTAGGTCTGTGGAGCAAAACATTACACAACATTACATCACATTGATTTTCGCTAGATAAAAGTTAAGACTATAATGACCAGATCTAATTCTGTTTATCGTAACAATGGTTTCTCGAGATAGAGCAATTTTGACTTCGCACAAATAACCGCAGTCTGCTGATTAATTCTTATAACATTCGACGCATCAATTTGCTACCTTCTTAATCATTCTTTTTACGAAAGGTTTAATGCTTGTACGACCAGGAAGCATTCGCCGAAGAATGCAACAATCGCAATAATGGCTTCGTTACAGAGCTAATTATTATTAATACAATCGCTAATAGAATAGCTTCTTGAACAAAGCAGGATTTTCTATATCGGTGTCGAGTCTTGAGAATATCTGTTTTAGACATTCTCATGCACATTGTACTGCGCGTCTTAATTAACGTCTATCCTTCTTCTTGGAATTGTTTAACAAGAAAATTTACGATCTATTGTATCGATTAGTATTTCGTGCATACTAAATTAGAAAATAGTTTTCATTTATCAGTTTGTTCTGTTGGAGGTGAAAATTACTTAAAATTCGATCTAACCGGATGATCTTCAATTCTTATGACCTGTATATTGCTTTGAATTTCATCTGCTCATTTTTGACATAAATGCATAAAGATGCATATTCTACTCATCAATGACTACCACGAGTTCATTTACGAAACGATTGTCGTTCACCAGTGTCATTAACAATTTAACGAATAGCTTCAACGATCGTCCATCGCGAATGGTAAACGAGAGAAAAGTGCATGAGAAAAGCTGCGTCTCGGTGCATTCCGTCGAAAGCTGCGCCGCTGAAGCCGGGGGTAACGACCACGACTGCTTTCATAAACGGAAAGTGCATCGGTAGGTGGATCTCCTATTGGTCCTTTTTGCGCTTTCGGATCACGAAGTCTGTACGCTAATTGATCGAGTCCAAGCACGGTTCCACTGTTGTATACACGGATGCCCTTAGGCCCTGAACGTGGATAATGAAGATGCGCGAGCACGACGGTTCCTAGAACCTACGCCCTTCCTTTTCTCCCTTTACGGTCTGCTCCTTGGCTTTCTCTCTTCGTTCGTTCCCCAACGTTTCTGCGCTCCCAGTATCGTGCTTTCTCCACGATACGCCGTGGCTACGTTCCGCGCCGCGGGAGAAGCCTCGAAATTGCATCTCGATTCCACGAACCCCTCGATAAATTCGGCTAATAGACCCCCGAGTCATCTTCTCGCCACCCCCCCACCCCCGGCCGAATTAGAATCACGCTCGAAAATTGGCTGCCGCAAATCCGCGCCCCGAATATCTTCTTCGATTCCAGTCCGCATCGATCTTGCACTCTGCTTCTGGGAGAATCGATTAAGCTATCCTTCGTTTAGAACAAATTAGAGTACCTTCGAAAGCAGTCATCGTGTTCATCTTTCAACGACCGACGTCTGTTTACTGAGCCTAAAATATTTTTGAAAATTGATCGAACGGATATTAATCATGCTACAATACTGTAATGCTTGTAGCACTTTGAAGCTATTATTTTAAAATAGAGAATCGTTGTGAAGCTTTTTATAAATGTATGCTATTATTTTAACAAATGAAGGATTACCTTTGAAAAATATGCGATCGTCGCTCATTATTGCAATTCTCTATTCCAAGCCAGCCGTTCCCACCCGCGAGTATTTTTAAATTTGAAAGGAGACTTCAATTTCGAGCACAATCGTCGGCGATCACGATTTACGATCAGGATTTCAATATCGTAATACCGTCATCAAGATTTCGCCGGGAGTGAAAAAAGAAGATCTTGGTCCGACGAGGGTTGAAAGGAGCAGTCGTAAAACGAATTATTAGCAGCGCGAGGAAGACAGCTCGCAGCGGAAAGAGGAGCGCAGAGAGGGACTGGAAGCAGAAATTATATGACAGGAGGGTTACCCGCGAACTAATCTAAATAAAATAAATGGTGGCGAGAAATGCACGCGGAGGGTGTTTCTCTAAGCTGCTCGCCGGCATGTCTTCATCAGTTTCGCTCACCGCAAATTTTTATTCTTCTTTCCGGCCCCACCTTCTTGCCTATTAAACGCGGCGTAAGCTCCGTCGTGTCGGGTTTCGCAAACTGCACTGTCGTCGATGCGCGAACACGTGCGATACTAAAATTTATGGAAAATTTCCAGCGAGCCCATAAACGATGGAGGATTCTGCGAAGGGAAATAATCGAGTCACGTATTACGCTATGAAATCGTGAGTTAGAGGATAAAATCAGTTGGAAGTTGGCATACGTCGAAATACGAATTGCGAACTCTCTCTCTTGATCCCTCAAAAAATCCTAATCAAAATAGGAAGCCACAAATCAGTCTCGAAACGTTATCGTAGATGTAATCTGCACGCAGATTTGTAAAATGCAAGGAAGTCTTTTCGAAGGAAATTTTTTCTTAATTCTGACATTGCATAAAATGGCCTATGCAAATCAGAATTATAGAAATTTCATTTCAACTATAAATCTCGTATTATCAGAAGGAGATTGAAATCGTTTATTTCATTCCACAGTCTAATTATTACGTATCGACTGACAGTTCTCGATCGAACATAATTTCAGATTCTGTTGCAGAAACGTTCGCCAGTCGCGACGAATATAATTTTGATAAAAAGATAAGCGCAGTGGTGATTTTCCCAGCCCGTTGACCTTCCGCAGCTTCGGCTTAATTTTAAATCTCCGTTATGTGCTCGATGAATGAACGTTATTCCTGCCATATGGTTACGTTTATAACGCATGAAATTTAAGATCCCCGAGCCCCGGTATCTCCACGATCGATCTACAGAGATACATATTTAAGCCTGGATCCTCTCGCGGACTCGCGCGGAAAATGCCGGCCGCGATTTTTTACGTAACCGAACGACTCATAAGCGAGCCAATAATTACAACGTGTATGAAATATTTAATAAGCAAATGCAACTTTCTCTGCGGCTAGAATTCCTGGTCGACGCGTTACTCATTGGATTCTTATTTGAATGCAAGTCATCCGGTCGTCGGAGAGGAACTCGTCAGTCGCGTAAAGGAAACCATGTATCTACACATTTTAATTGAATCATTTCGGTTTATTGAATATTAATGACCCGTAATATTAACATTTCACCGCGTAATATAAGTGTAAGTGAATATTAACAAATTTTAAAGAGCACTAAGGAGGTAATTCAATTTCCTGTTGTAATCCGAAAACTACAATTAATGTTAATAAGCAAATTTGCAAACTATCACATGAAATTTAATTCAACGTTTCGGTCTAAATTTAGACGGAATATTTTTGCAAATTTGCTTATTGTCTCCAATGGATCGAACCAATGCGCCAATAACATTAATTGTAGTTTTGAACAATTGTCGATCGAGATGCAGAGAACTGTAATCCGAAAAGATCGTAAAGATTCGTTCGTCGCCGAGGAAAGGGGAACACCAGGATCCCGGCGGATCTATAAGTTACAAGAAGTCAATTAAGGAGGAAACGAAAAGGCTGTGCTCGGGGTATGTATATCGCGCCGCAAAGGCGAATCGAATGCACGACATTCGAGCTAACGATCCCGAAAGGTGACGCAAAAGTAACCTACGCATTCGAAAGTTCACGTTCCCCGATCGTTGGGATCCAGTCTTCTCCGTGGTTACCAATCGAGCGGAGAAAGTCTGACGATGGTTCACGCGACACGGCCAACGGGGATCGGAAGGTTCATCTTTATCGGTCTCCCCTTTGCGGTGAGAATTAGTTGACACGCTCGCTGCAAACCTTGCAGGGTTTTGCTAAATTTTTCGAAAAAAAAATGCACAAGCCGTACATCTGAATTGTTGTATTAATAATTAGTTGATTCCACTGTTGATAGATGTTGTAGAAACATTTAGACTTGTACTTTGTTAATTTTTTGTAATGTTGATAAATTGTGTGAAGCAATTGAAAGCCCTTGCCCGGAAGCGTATAATGTTCAGGATTTCGTTCGATAGATCTAGATCTCGATCGATTCCGTGTCCAATTATTTTTGCAACATCGGACAGTTACAGTTCTAAACGGGTACCGTCAAGTTTCGAGTCCAACAACTGCTAATTGAATTTGTTTCTGTGCTCACGCAGCGCATTATTCTGACCAGCAGGCAGCTGCTAGTTTTGGGTAGAGGTAATAAAATCGATAGGGTATATCTACGTCGGTTAACGAGCCCATTCAGCGACGAACTATAGAAACGAGTTAATTAAAGGGACTTTGTCTGAATATTACGATCATATTACGGTTTAACTGGCATTGATATCTTCTGGCCAATCTAATTTAATGAGTCTGCTATTATAGGTAACAAATACGTTATGTCTTTTTTTCTGTGTGCCAAGCATTGCTTTTAGTTCGCAGGAACTTTCGAATGGTCTTAAGATCATCCGGGAGATGCGGTGTTTCAATTGTAAAATATTTAATTAGCACCGTACTTGCGCTAGAAACATGTGCTTTCGGTAAACTGTGCTAGCAGCTGTGCTATTATTATGTAACTCCTGCTTTATCTGAAGGTGTTAAGGTATTAACTAGTGAATATGTAACATGTTTTGAAACAGTAATGGTTGCTCCCAGATTTTCTTAATGTTAACAGATGTAAATTGTTACTTGAGGTTGCTATTTTCTAATCATTCTCTTGTTTCTTCACTCAGTATATTATCTCGCTAGTATTTTACTCTTATTTAATAATTCGACCCGTTTTATTATTTCATGATTCAATCGCGATTCAATCACGTTGTTGTTCAGATCATTTAATTATTTGATCAGTCGGCTAAGTTGGTTATTCGTTGATTCAATCATTAAATTGTTCAGTAAATCTTATGGTTTCCCTATTGAAATTTATGTTGCTCGTATAATAGGCCAGTCTTAAACATATATCATCTCTAATTTGCTGTATTATGCACGCTTAAATAGCACTAATTCGCATTCACGTCTTTACCGTGACAACGATCCACACCTCGCCCCATAAAACGCGGTTTCATTATCAACGGCGGATCTGCTTTGCGAAAAAATGCCGTCGCGCGACATTATCCTGCTACTTCCTGGAGGTTTCGGCGAAACCCGGCTTCGAGGATCCTTGAAAGGGCGAAACGAGTTTCGGAACCGGGTTACCCACATAAGATACGATATACATTACTTTTTGCTCGCGTGCTCCTCCGCCGAATTTCTCGCATCGTTCTGTCCTGCCATCCGCAAATTTAACCTCGTGTAACGAATTCCGAGCGATTCCGTCTGATCGTTTCATCTGAAACTGCGGAGAACTAACCAGTAGCCAATCCGATCTATTTATCGAGGTCACCTTAAACTACTGTTCACATCGTGATACCAATAGGTCACATAGATTTACACGAATAGGACCGTATATTTTTTTAATCAATTGTAGAAAACATCAGGAAATATTCAAAAAGCATCTTCACATTTTTATTGAACCATTACTAATTTTATTAAACCATTATGTACCATTCCATAGCCATCGGAGAATAAAAGGCAAACAATACATACACGTCTTGTTTCTCCTTTAAGAAACTATGATCAGCAAAGAGGATTCAACTAAATCGTACTAGAAGGTGTTATATAACGCTATACCAGGTTTACAATAGAGACGCAGATTAAACGAAGTGGAACAGAAAATTTGTGCAAATAGAGGCGGACGTGTTACCGTAAATCCTTCAATTGTCCTGCGCATAGAGGCGAACTTCGTTGAAGATGAAAGGATAGTCGGTCCGTGCGAGCGTATCGATTACAATTCCTGTTCAGCCACAAGGAAGAGACGGCCGAAAGAATTTCGACGTGTCCGCTTCCTGGCCGGTTCGAAGGCGACCAGCGTGGTACGGTTCAGCAGGATCCGCGGAAGGGCGGAACGAGTTTCTGGGACCGGGTTACCCAGATAGGATTCGAGTCTGCGAGAGCCGTTGCAGCAGCTGCCCACTTATTCCGCGTGCATACGGG
Organism: Lasioglossum morio; assembly: GCA_916610235.2. Taxonomy (NCBI): domain Eukaryota; kingdom Metazoa; phylum Arthropoda; class Insecta; order Hymenoptera; family Halictidae; genus Lasioglossum; species Lasioglossum morio. The sequence continues at coordinate 17,632,590 of OU744328.1, read as the reverse complement.
CTCTCTCGGCACCACGACCGCCTACAAACACGCAAATGAAGATATTCACCGGGTTTACAGAGCCGGTCGCCGAGGTCAACGTCTCGTAAGTGTGTCGCCGGCTATACGTTGTGCCGACTGAAAAACGGACAACTTATCCTATGCCGACCTTGGCTCCATCCAACGCTGAAGGTTCGTCAACCGTGTCCGTGTTTGGCTATCGGTGACTCTCGCTGTTACGTTATCGTGAAAGCCATTTCTTCCTACTCGGTCACTCATCTTCGTGCCCCTTTGCCGCAAAACTGAAAGTAACGCGAAACCGCTTTTGCCCGTATCACCATTAACTAGAAGTTCAATTGACATTTATACCGACATGTTAGTGATACTACCTTTTGGTTAGATTTAACAATTTTACACCATTTTTGTAAAAATATGTCTATCCTTTATATGACGGTATAATTGGCAACATTTGTTTCCTTTTTAAGTAGGCCGTTCAATCATACGTAATTACAAAGGATTACAATTTATTCAATTTGATATGGATTCGAAATTAACCCTTAGCACTCGAGTGGTGACGCTGCATCACAGTTAAAAATTGCTGTACTATAATTCAAAATATCGTTCACATTATTAAATATGCTGGGATCTAACCAATTATTAATCATTTCAATATTGTATGAGGTATTCTATTAATTTCATATCTACAAAATGAAATAAATCATATAGAATGTAGTTATTCTAGATAGTAAGACATGTTTAATTTTTGAAGTAAAATAGCTCCGAGTGCAAAGGGTTAATAAAAATGACGAGCTTTTGCAAAAACGAGCCTCTATCGTTTTTAGGAATGCAGTAAAGGACTTGGATTGTTAAATGAACGCAAGACTGAAACATTGCGGACTCGCACATGGCGAAATCGTGCACCGTAGACCCATTTTGTGCTTCCCTGTTTCAAGAAGTATCACATTTTTCGTTATAGATCGCCGATATTCCCGTTCCTGGATAAGATCGCATGAAATTTATTCGCCTTTGTATCGGAGGCGTGGTTAGAACAATGAACAAAGAGTACGGGGATGTTGCAGAGATCGTCATAAAAGTCGCAGCCTCCTGACAAGCTAACTCGCTCGTAAAACACTTGCTTTCTTGTGCTCGTTTATGGTCGTAGGAAATACTCTATTGAATCGTTCGCAATCCACGGTTTACGCACCGTTTCTATGCAGATACGGTCGCTTCGCTGGTTTCTGCTCTTATTTCCAACGCTCCTTCCCCTTCGAGCACGCGTGTTTCTCCCTTCGGCTCGGTTGCGCAAGTGAATCCTGGAATTACTAAAACAAGCTGCTCGACGTAGAATCCTTTTCAATTAATTGTCCTATTCTTTTCATATTTATTATTCATATCACTGTATGTCATAACAATTTTAACGTACCATTGTTCCTGAATTGCTAAAATAAGCTGCTCGACGTAGAATCCTTTTCAATTAATAGTCCTATTCTTTTCATATTTATTATTTATATCATTGTATGTCATAAAAATTTTAACGTACCACTGTGCTTAGTTAAATGAACACTAATTTCTTCTGACACTAGATACTGATTGACGGAAGATTGTATTACCACTTAAAAAATTATTAAACTTTTTAACGTATGAACGAGACGCCCCTTAAATAAAAATCGTAGGTATACAACTTGATATTTTCATGATTTATCAAGGCTGTTTTGGTGGACCATTGTCCGCGTCTCAGAACGCGTTGTCATTAGCGGTATCCGCAGCGTCAGCGGTCAAAAGAAAAGGTGTTTCACGCTGGGTTCGATCGGTGATTCCAGGATAGTTTTTTCCCAGGACTGGGGCCCCGAAAGAGTCCCAGCAGAGAGTTGGTAGCAGTTTGTTTCACAAATCACCCGGGCAGCAAGGGTCACGTTCACGTGTACGCGTGAGCGTGCGTCCACGTTCCACCTTCCATCTACGACGTTTTATCTCTCCTAGGCGATTTATGCTCGCCAGGGCCTCTCTAACATCGTCTCCTAGACGGGTTGCATAGTCGCTACGCCTCTCAGCGGCTCCTCAAAGGCCACCGAATCGCGTTGCACTGTTTACTTTACGAGTTAGAATACGGGAGGACGATATTTTCGAGAGGTGTGTCCGATTCACACTGTCCCGTGCCCCAGGAGTCCACAAAGATCGATGTTCCCACCACTTTACGACTTTTTTGCCCCACCATCGAGAAAAAGCATGCTGCGCTCATTAGTCACTGCGATAAATAGATCTGAAGTTTGTAATATTAACACCTCGGACTGTGGCCTGTCCACTAGGCGTGCCTACCACTGTCTCCCTGTTGCCTACAAAATAGACGGGACTTTTCTCAAAACATTTCTCAACAACTACATCGAATGTACAATTCCATTTTCGTTAGTCATTTAATAATGTTTCATTGTTCAAATAAAATACACTCTCGCCTGGTTAGAATCTAATTTATCACAGAATAGAATCCTTAATAATTTATTCCATAAACAGGTTGATTTGCATAATTACCAGTGGACTATAAATTACGCTAATTAACCATTGAGAGAATAATTGATTGTACGCCCAATAGTATAGAATCCTTGTTGCATCGAACAGAATTTTTCCCACGGTTCAGCACGCATCTCTTCCGCAATGCGAACCTTGAATTTCTAGATCGCAAACGACTTTCTTTCTTCGTTTAGCATATTGCACCGGCCTTCGGTTTTTCTTATGGATCACTGCACAGATGCGGACTGCAAGATGCTTCGCTGCACGTCGGTATAACAGACGACAGAGAGTCCGACGGGTGATTCTCATTGGAGCACGCGTAAGGTCAATAATTATCATTATTTAATATTCCGTCCCACGATACTCGGCGCAGTTATCCTTGCTGTAAATTGTCGCCGCTCAGGTATATATGTGTCACGTGTAATTAACTTAATCGCGAATAAACCGTATCCTCACTTTGTTCGAGCGTCGCGTCGGTTCAGTTTGTGTGATGAAAATTGTCCGTATCGATTACATTGTCGCTTATGCGCAGCTATTAATTAAGTTAAATATATTCTGCGCCACGCCTGTAATTTACTCTATGCCATTATACATACGTGGCTTTATTGACAATCGTTTTTTTTTTCACGTTACCCAATTCAGACGCCCTCTCGCTTTTGACAAATCGATTTCCAATTAATCACTATGCGATTACTATGAATCACGTTACTCTCGCGAGCATTGTTCGAAACACGATTGACTAGTTGCCGTCCTATTAAAAAGCGAAAAAGATTTCGTCGGTGAAGCAGAGTATGCAGCATTCCGTCGCAATAATTCCTCGAACGATTTCATTTCCGGCGCAGAAAATTGAATCGTAAACCACCGACGCATCTTGCGCAACGATCGAGTGCGTTATGGCGGCCGATTATGCATATTTTTTGCCTTTTTTTTTACGAGGTATTAAGCGCACTTTCGATTCGGCCACGTCGTCGATAATTCTTTTACCGTGGAAAGCTGTCGTCGGCGTAAGTAGCGAAACCTGTAGCTGCCATTCATGTTGTCCAGCGAGTGAGCGTGCACGATGGAGCACTCAATCGTGAGAAAGAAATAATCAGATCTATCCATAAGGTCGGCCCGTGTATGCGACCGATCGCGCATGATTGAATTGTTCCAGAATAATGAAGAGGCCAGCGTACGCTCTCGAACAGGATGCGAGGAATTAACGCGGAAGTCTCTTTTAATTATCCATCGCAATTAACACGAGAAATGGATCGTTATCCGTGGAACAAGACGATTCTTAAGCTTCGCTGCGTTTCCTTTCGTAAACAACGTGGAATTCATTAGTTTAAATTGCTGCTTAGAGTTTGCTTATTGTTCAAGCGAGAGAAGCACACTGTTCAACGATTGCCACATTTATTACGTTTTATTCGAAAGAGAGTAGCGAATACTTTAACTTAACAAAATCTCTCTATTACGCGTGTCTTGTGTATGTTCAATTTAATTAGAATGATTATTAAACAAATTTAAATTGTATCTTAATGCTGTTGCTTTAGCTTGCATGGTAAGAGGAAATCCAAGTGCGTCGACACTTCGTCGATGCCCGACCGCCCACGCAAGGGTGAAAATTGCGACGCTCGCAGGCGTTTCCACTAAACGCAATTACTATTCGCGAAAAATATTGGACAGTGTTATATTCCGTGGAATAGCTTGCAGCAGATTGTCGGCTCGCGACGTTGGATTACGAGACCAATGGGACAGTTATTCACGCGGGGATGCTGTTTTGAAAGCGCGGCATTCAAATTATATTTACAGGCCGTTACGCTCGTCTCCTCGGTGCGTTTAAATATGACTTTTTGCGGGCGGTCCGGCCTCCCTTTCTGGAATGATGTAAAGTTCTTTGTTCCACGTCTCAATGGTACATAAATACATTATTCGAGCACGTTAAGCGTGCTCTTGAATGCCCCATCAACAACACCTCGGCGCTGGCTCGTCGAGACGTTCATCCCGTGCGCGCCACCGTCAATAATAAATATAAATACTTTTATAACGGCAATAATTCAAGGGCGTACATGGGATTTCGTGGCCGGTAAGATATTGCAATTGCACGGCAGCGCACGATCAAACTCTGCTGCTGTACGCGCGCGCGCGCGTGCTTACGGCGAAGAGTTGCAAACTGCGAGTTCGCGAACGATAGAAACGGCGGGGGCGTTTTACGAGACGCACCCCGAGGGGCAAGTTTGACGTCTCGACGAAATATACACCCGGATGACCGGGAAGTGTCGTTATCAAATTAACATACAAAGTCCCGAGTGTTCGGAGTACCGTAAACGCGGACTAGCCACGTTTTAGATACCATCTGCTTCGGATCGCCATTTCTCATGACACCAATTATACTGTACAACTGTTCTTCCTGTTTCGGGCTTGCTCCTTAAACTCCTGCACTACGATTTGTTTCGTGATTGCACCTCGGAATACCGCCATTTTGTAAGTACTCGAGATTTTTCATTTCTTTCAGCTCAGGCCACAACTACCTTCATTCTAATTAATAAATTTTTCAAAACGTTCTCTATTAAAAAATATATAGCTCATGTAAGTTTGATTATTTTTACTTGACAAAAATCGGATGTGTGTAGGATTTAAGTTGTCGATAGAATAACACGTCCGTAAACACAAACAATGTAACATTTAATTTTAAATATAACGGATACAATGAATAAAATTATCTCGTCGAAATCTCCGTCTGAGATCAAACACGTCGTACCAGAATAATAAAATAACGCATTACTATAAATTGTGAAGAACGCATATTAATCAATAAATAACAAATATCGAATCCGACGGTGTACATGTGTGCTTGAAATACCAGTAAATATGTGTGCAAAATCCCAATGCAAAAGGTTCAATAGTGTAAGACTTTTTATACCACCGTATACATGCCATGTTATATGTTAAACCATTATACATATAAGTTTTCATTAATTTATGCGTTGTATATATGTTTTATCGATTTGTACATTGCGTGTTTTGTTAACAAATGTACATAACGTTCCGATTTTGTTAAAAAATAGACATTAGAGACAGTTCCTAACGAGCAAGGATCGGATAAAGAAGTATTATGCCGTTCCGAGTCTCCTCCTTACAACAGTTTTTCCGAAGAAAAATCCTAAAGTTCTCTGTATTTCTGGTTCGAACATGTTGTTTCTTGACTTTTAAGAATTTAAATTAGTACATTTTTCGCGCGAAAAACAGATTGCACCATACAGATTGTCGAACCGAGACGAAGGATGATTGTCCGAAAAAAAGAAAAAAAGAAAACTGAACGTATAATTTCCCACTGGTGCGCGGCGCGCTTCCCAAGATCGTATCCCCGCAGATCTCCGTTTTCATCGTCTCACGCGTTTTCCAGTTACATAATCGCGAAACGGGCGAGAGATCGCGAAACGCAGAGCCGATCGCCGTGAGACTCGCGAGTGTAAGACGTGGTCTCGTACCTTTTCTCAGGGGTTTGTTTTCTCGATATACTCGGCGCGCGCGATGTTCGGGATTGTTAATCCCCCGTTCGTGTATCTTTTTTCACGTGCCGTCTCGCGCTCTCCTCCACCACCCCCGGTTCCGTATTCGATCGATCGGCACACTGTGTCGAACCGTGTCGAGTATCGAGTTTCGACGTGCGCAAACAACGGCACAGAGCCGAGACAACTGGGCGTGTGATGTACCGGGGCCGTTTCTGCTCGCGAGTAATACGACTGCCGGCCATTAAACGAGATATACGCGGCTACGGCCGACTGGATTTCGTATGTTAATTTGATGGCGACGACACTTTGAGCAACGACGATCGGCCCCGACCGAGCCGCACGTATTTCCACGATGCGTCGAAAGATGGCCCGAGGAAACGTCCATGAATTATTGGTATTCGGCGATAGCATGGAAATTATTTCTGGAAGCGCGTGTATCCGATCTTCTCGTGCAACCGCGTCGTACAGTATCATTGTTCGAGGATACCGATCTGGGTTAGGTACTGCGGTACAGCCGATGTTAACGATCTCTGCCTCCAGGCTGCAAACCAAGCTTGATCCTCATAGTTACTAAATCACGCTGGCCGAAAAGTTCTGCCTCCGAGGTTTCTTATTAAAATAAGACACTTTTTTTATTATCTTTAGGTCCTCTTTAGGCCCTTAGATGGGTACATTTCATTTTACAATTTAGTTTAGTTTTATAATGTTGTCATTGATGTTACAATGATACTCGTAAGATTTAAATAGATAGTTTACAATCTATGAAATACCGGTGGATACAAATACAAGCCTTGCTATTACATAGAGAACATTTACATAGAGAATTGCAAAAGTTTGTGCCTTTGAATATCATACTTTTCACACTTTTATTCTTATGCTTACTCGGGCCAATGAAGCGGCCAATTGATAGTGATCTGCCCGCATCCTATTGATCATAGTAGTGAAACAAAAAGTGTTGGAAATAATTAGCAATAAATAAAGTAAGACACTTAATGCATAAATTTCGGTGAAATTCACTTATTTTATTTGTTGTTATTCTGATTCATCAGCCAACTGGGACGATCTCACACAACGAACGAATATCTAAATGTACATATGCAAATAATTCAGCCAAAAACGGAATTGATGTTTTGATCGAAGGCCTGACCTTGGTTTCGATCTAAACCACAAGACCTTCTACCGCGACACGTGCGCCCACGTGTCGAAATCGCAATCGAACGGGTCGTTCGCAGAGGACAGTATAACCGCGTTTATCGAACACGTCGAGGTACAAGGTCATTCGCATAATAGAGGCTCGACGAAGAGTTCGTATCTATGTACGAGGTTTAACATTAATTGGTTCGTATAAACGAGGTCCTACTGTATCGGAACATTTGTGCAAGGTCGTGCACGACCGTGTCGCAACCCGACCGAACTGCATTCTTGCACCCGCGAGAGGATCGTCGAGGCACGCGCGGGCTAACGTAATTAACTGTAAACGCAATTACGAACGAACGCGTCCACCTTCGGAGTTATCGAAACTGGAGCGTGACGAAAGAACCCAGACTGCCGGAGATCACGTGAATTTACCGTCTTCGAACCTTTTGAACGTTGCGTGTGCCGTTAATGCGTTTACGGATGAGCGCAATTAACGTCTGCGGTGAATAACTTACGCCCACGCATGCCATCTTGAAAATAAACTGCTCCGGTGCGCTCGACTCGTGAATGCTCGTAACATTGTGAACGGCAGCTTGAAGGCCTCTCGTGCGATCGGTTGTAAACATTCACGGTTTCATTAGCATTATAAAAATAGTTGTCTTTTTTTTTATTATCGAAGCTCTTTAAACCCTTACATACTATCACGGAAAAATTGTTGGAAATAATTTTTGCCCTTAAATAACCCTTGCCTCCTGATAATTTCCACAGAATTCTCTTTAGCCTGTTTCTTATATTTTTCATAAACATCAGTGAAAGGAACCTTCGGAGCGTTAAAGAAGTTCGAGGAAGAAAAATAGTTGTATTAGTGTACGTTCCGTTTAATTCGTAAAATATCTCTGAATGAATAATAAGACTTCTGTTTAAATACGAAATAAATACAATTTGTATTTGTTGCATGGCTAAATTTATGCTAATGATCATATTTGTTTGTTACGTCGCAATCTTCAAAAGACGAGAGGTGTTGAAAAATGGCTGCGAAGAGTGTCCAAAGGGACGCCGGGTTATCTGGAGCAGAACGTAACAGTGGAGAACAATGGAAAGTAAAGGCGATATCGAGCGCGCTGATTGAATCAGGAAAAGATGGAATCGTTGTTACGGTTTGGCGGCCACCGTTCGAGTCGCTTCGGAAATAACGTAATCGGGCCTCTGCCGGCGATAATTGTGCCATTTCCAAACTCGTCGCGTGTCTACGCGTTTCGAATGCCCAGCGAACGAGGCCAGGATTTACTCTCGATCGCGGAGCTCTCTTTCTCTATCGCAGACCGTATAAAGTCGGCGACGAGGCCGCGGGGTGGCATCCAGTGACGACACTGATCGTCATTTTTGTTCTCACCGCCTCTCCGAAAATGGTTTTCACGCACACCTAATCGCCGCCTCGATGCGATCGGTGTCGTTACGATCCACCGCTCCGATCTACGATATGCCACTTGCAGGATCATCCTTGGAATAGCTTCCACTCTCTTTTTGTATGCATCGATATGCAGATCATTTTTAGTTTTGCATAAAAGATCCGCAGTCTGGTAACGTGTAAATCGGGTATGGAATCTGAACGATTCGATGAATCGAAGTTTTACGTTCCTTTCCGAAAAGTATCGAATGAATTGAGAGTTTGTTGAACCAGTGGGCGAGAAGCAGATTGCGTGTATCGATGATTTGCATTGTTTGGCTAGACTACGCGCACCTGTTGGTAATCCAGTGTGGCTACTTTTCTGCCAAGGTGTTCGGGCCCGGCCATTTGTGTGCGCGATACTCTTCCAGGGAATACGAATGCGGCGGCTATTGTCGCGAACAGTTTCCTTTCGCAGCTCGTATTGTAGAAAGGTGGAGCGGCGCGACCATTTTTCAGAAGACACGCGCGATACGGAACGGGGAAACAATATACTGCGGACAGGTCAAAGTTATATGCCATGCGTTATGCATTAGCCAAGCGTAGACAGTGATTAATGCATTAAAACATTTTACTTGGATTTACTGGGGCTCGGTTATTAACTGTCAGCTCGCTAAATATTTTGCCATTTCTCAATTCCCGAAGAATTCTAATCACTATCCTGCCGTCCGAGGCTGGAAAGTCTAGAACTATGATATTTTTAGTGACACTAATGAATTACCTTATCGTAGACTGTGCAATATCATTTTAGCGAGTGTCGTTTTAGCCTCGTAACGATGCCGTAATAATGACTTTCAAGTTCATATTCGACACGCTGCTTATAATTTGTTTATCACGTGAAGGTGTTTTTCACAACCTAGAAAATTAAACAGACGATTTTTATGAGTTGCGATAATTGTGTAGTAAATTATGTTTTTATATCGAGGCAAAAATAATTGCAGTCACTGTAAGTATTCATTTGTGATTTTTCGTTTCATTGCTTCGCGATGTCACGAATTTGCGCGAGCATGCGCAGTTGAAATTAACACTGCCATACAATAATAGCATTCAAGGCCGTTCACGGCATCCCCCATAATGTTATCGGCATTGTTTTCGCGGCGGGATCGTCCGTGTCGCGTCGCGACGCGTCAATAGCAAGTTATTCACGCGCTAATACGTTCTGCAACCCTGTACGGGCATCAATGACGAACAAAGAAAGCCTCGTCGACCTTGCAGATGGCTCTATAAGGTTCGAAAAAAGCCGAACGGGGGCCCCGAAGCTAACAATTTATTACCTGCTCATTAAAATGTATAAAGGTTCCCTGCTTATCACACACTGCCTCGTAACGCAGCGTATTACAGCTTCGCGGATAATTTTTGGCGCGGCAAGAAACACGATCTTTTCTTCTTTCTTCCGCCCGTGAATCAATTACAAGAATCAATTATTTGAAAAAGCATTCAATGTGTCCAGCCTTTTGCAACGGCACGCTGGTTTGCTAACCATTCATGACGGAATAAACGGAAACTTAACGAATAATACAACGCATTCTGGCATTTTATTATCGAACAATGCTATCGAGGCTGTATATACTTAATTCGAACTTTATTGACAAAATCAGAAATGATCAAATTAATTTATGAAAACAAGCAAGAGATAAATTAAGTTGGTAGAACGAGGGTTAAACAGATCTTTCCTTGTTCTCTAGATTAAATGTATTGGAACTCCTACACAATATTTCCACAAATAAAACTGCTATTGGATTAGACCAAGGAACTGTCGGATTGCGGAAATATTTATTTCCCCTCTTATTGGTTTACACAAGGACATAAAAGATTTGATTCGAGTTTGTGCAAAGTCTGCTAGCGATTTCATTTTTTGCAAACACTTCAGCGTAAAATCCGCCGTGTACAATGATCATGTTTCACGTTTGAGGTTTGTTTTATAGTGAGGAATTATGGCGAGTTACAACAGATTCGCGTTGTAAATAACGACTCGCCGGCATAAAATTTTAATCGTTCATCAACATCCAGTGTCTTTTGTGGAAGGTGAACGTTCATATCGAACAGGGGTCACGGGTCTCTCCGCGTTTTGTAACCGGCGCGGCGATCGTACATAAAACGGTTCGTAAACGTTGGACTCCGTAAATCACCGAGTCGCGCAAGAGATTCTAGGCCATCCGTGTAAACTTGGCGTGTTACGTTACATCACTAGCATTTACATTCTTATCGAAGGGAAATACGCGTCCGTGGTCCCATGACGGGACGTACACCCGCGTGGGTGTGCTCCAAGACATTGTCTACAATGCATTCGAATAAACAACCGTGAACAGAAAAAGTTGACATTAAACAAGCCGGGGCAAATTTGTATATGAAGCGTGTCCTTTTTTATTCAACGAACGAAAAGGAATTATTGCGGCTGACACGGAAACGACCGGTTGTAAATGTGCATTGTACGGGGTGTGTCGTGAATTAATTATCGATTATGTTCACTTGAAGAGACGTGACTCAGAGTCGAAAGTAAAAGTCCTTTATTCTCGTTCGATTATCGTGCGGATGCACGAAGAGAACAATCGTCGGAGGAAGAAATTAAAAGTGTACTAGGAAATTAGTTAAGAATTATTTGATTGTAATAAATTATTATGGAGAGTTGTTTTTTTTTATGAAAATACTTTTTGTTGCAGGTATGTGCTGAAGGGCTATGATTGGGAACGAGATGTACATAGTAAGACTTTTTGAATTTTATTTTGTTTGCTTCCATATATTCAATGTATGTTAGCTAGCCTTTTGACAATAATCTGTAAAATTTCTATTTCAACTTCGAAAGTTGTATTTCTTCTTTCAATGTTGTATACAAATAACTAATTAAAAATTGTATCGTGTAAAGGGTATTTCATAGTGTGGGATCTGGTAGAAAAGCCAGTTAGCTTCCACGAAAGAAAGTCGCGAGCGTAGCATTGATAGTAGCGACGCTCCGGTGATTTGAATGCGCGGCAAGGCGGTATCGCCGGGCACGAAGCGTTAAATACATTGTACGCTCGGCGAGTTTGCCATTCACGAAACGGTCCCCGCGCAGACAAATATACCGCGAAGTCACTGAATCACTCGGCATTGGATTCGCGACACACCCGCGACATACACATTTATCTCCGATCGCGTTATGTAAGTAAATCCGTATATATAAGCGCTCACCTGCCGGGTCGATGGTTCTACGAGAAATGTGTCACTCACTGTTATTCTTATTAATTATCCCCCACCGTGACGCGACGCGGCAACGAGATCCAGCTACGAGCGACTCGATCTCGCGGCGGATCTTGACGCAACCATAATCGTATTGTGATCATTGATTACGCTTCGCTCCCGGGAAGCACTAATGTATTTCGCGTTCACGGCTGCACGCGATCGATCGTGGCGCTCTGGCACCGTAACGTTTGCTAACGATCAGTCCTGGGGATTCTAATCGACTGACAACGGCATGGAAATCACGATTCTTTTTCTATGAAGTCGTTAGGTATACTAAGGATCTTTATGCAAAATAGAAATTTCTACATCAGGTGCAAGAAATGGGAACCAAGTAGGAAATTCTTCTTCTCTTTAATCGTTTCTGTAGATCCTTTTGTAATCGACGTTAGTGGTGGGTCGTTCGAATTCTTGGGTTATAATATAGTGAATCTTTGGTTTTATTACTGGACCTGGGTTTAATAGACTGGACTCGACATAAATTTTATTTTTAATTGGCTAGCTGATTGAAGAGTTTGGTAGGTGGACATTCAGAATCCTGTGGTCTCTATATTATACCACGTAATTCTGATTTTATGAGCATCATGATATACAAGAATATTTCTCGGTGATCATTACTTTTTATGTCTCAAAAAAGAATCACACATTGAATGATTACTATAATTACGCAATAAACGTATGCATCCGGTTAGTGGTAATATCGTTAATTTTACTAGAGACTAATTCCTGTGAGTGAAAGTTTATATATTTTAAATCATTTCCAATCTAATATCTAACATTTCCGTTTTGATATTTTATTAGTTATTGGTTCTGTGGTTTCCGTTTGAGTCACTGGCATGTCGATCTCTTTTTTCATTTGTAGACACATGGAACCGCGTGACTCGCGAATATTGCGAAAGATAACGACATCAAAGTCAGTTTAAGCTGGAGCGGAGGATGTTCACAGTCGGAATCGCGTCGCACTGGAAAACATGTTAATCCCTGGGGCCAGTGCTCGCGTGCGGCCATTCGCAAGGTGGTCAATCAGTCCGAGTGCCAAGAAATTGCTCCGCGAATGGTTTACTGCTACGGAGGAGCGTAAATCTCGGTTAACAATGCCAGAGAGAAATATAACGAGGCGAAGGCCGTAGGTTACGATGCTGATGATCTCGTTTTCTCGTTTCAAATGGAAATTTAAACTCCCATCCTCGCCGAGTCTATCCTAACGACCGATTTAAAAATCACCGCACGATGAAACCCAAAGATTTATTCAACATAAATTTCGCGAAGTTATGTATGCCTCTTGTCTGATAAATTGTCTAATAGCACGCTTTATCGCTCAATCCTGTCCTTATATTTTTTTATAATGCATCGATTCAATGCATTAGCTGCATCGGTGAGATTAAAAGTAACGTCCCAATAACGAATGCCATTACTTTTAATTTAAATTATTTCCAATTCTTAATGATCCTGTTTCATTACACTTCGGTTCGACATATTTCATTCGTAATCTCGCATTTTGACATATACACAATCGCAAATTATCGAGAAATAAAATATTGTATAATTATCCAGACCAAAAAATGAGCGAATTTTTATCGAATGAGTGTTAGGGGGTTAACGATAAGCGAAGGAAAATTGATGAAACGTTTGCGAGAATGAAATATCGAAGAATCGGTCGCGGGTGACGGGTTCAGAAGAGAAAGGCCGATGTTAATGGCCGAACGCGCATCGCGAAAACGAAAATAAATCGCGTCGAGTTCACGGCACGCCGCTACTTTGCGCGTCGTGACAGGAAAGCTGATTCGCGCCTTTGTACGTGTGTCTTTACGCGATTAAACTTTTTACGATGCGATTGTGACGGATATAGTCAAGCCGCTAGCCGCTCGTAACTTTCGTAACTCGTCATCGTCGGAGTATACACGACGCGCAACATAACACTTACCACCTATAATTCGATCAGATTCTTGATTTATTGGCGTCGCGCGCTTCGAGCGACAAGTTAATCGACTCGGTAGCGAGATTCGAGAAATTATTCTCCTCTTCGGCGCATAATGCGTTGGTGTGACTTACTTACACTCTTTTGTACATCTACGACGAGTCACTGTATAAAAAGCACTTACATTATAAAGTAGTACAAATCATTGCTGCCATTTGATCGATTCTTTAGAAACATAAAACTATGCGTAAAACACAATTCGTTCAACCACGATATAAGATAGCTGTTTCCATGATCTCGATGGACAAATTGTTAATAACGTATATTATGTTTTCAGCGCACTGGTTCTATTTACACCATTTTCAAGAAAAAAGACTTTTTTGGTATAATTGCGTCTGTAAAAATGATTAAATTAGTATACATTATGTTCAACACAAAAACAAATAATTCCAAATGTTTTAAGTACAAAAGACCACATATTTGCTAAGCGAATAAACTATTTTAAACATTTTAAAACTTTATGACACATATTGATTCCATGCTTGCGATGTACAGAATGAGGACACAGACGTTAGAGTTTGAAGACCACAGAATCAGAAAGCATCGATCGTGCCATTGGCCGATCAATATAGCCAATCAATATTCGGCAGTAAATATGAATGTGGAAATTCAAAGAACAACAAGTTTCAACCGTTTGTATACCATATGAAATTATGATAAATAATTAATTGACATTCAAACTACCTTTGATGTATTTTTAAACCTTAAGTAGATTTTATTTCTTAGAAAACCCAGTCCGCTGAAAACATAATATGTGATATAAGATAGCGTTACAAATTGACATATTCGTTTCAAACGCGGAGACAGCAGTAAAGCACAATTCGTTCGATCATGATGTAAAGATAACAGATCCCGTAATGAGCAGCTTGAGTCTCGCTTGTCGAACGGTTCCGCAGGAGCGTGTGCGAGGGCTAACAACATCAATCTTTGCGGCAAACAAGATACACGACTTTCGCAGAAAGAAAACACGCGAAATTCGCGTGGCAGTGGACGCGTACGCTGACGCAACGAACAGGAACGATTAATCGTAGCGCCGCTTTTGTTTACCGGCTGGGCTGTGGACAGAACGTGTGCACGCGGCCAACAGGACCGTCATTGGAACGGCGGCGGCGGCGGCGGCGGTCACTCGTAAATTGTTGCGACTCCCGTCCTTGTTGCGATCCGCAATAAAACCAACTATACGAAACTGGCATTGCGTTCGCACTTATCGGCAACCGTGCACAACTTAGTTAAGTAAATGGTGCGTTACACGGTGGTTTCGCGTGCACACGTGAACATCGTGTAACGCGTATTACGAGCCGCGCCGCTTCTAACATTCCGCTCGTGAGAAACTCGTTCATGATTTGCTCGCCGGATAGCACGATGATTCGATTAGGCTAATGATAGTAGTAGGTGGGCAAAAAGGCCGAGTCTCTCTCTCTCTCTCTCTCCCGGACTGAATCCCGCGAGCATTATCGATGCAAAATGAATTGCGTCCTCCCGATCGAGCCAGGGACACCAGACCATCCAACGCCTACTCTCGCCGAGCGCTGAGACTTCGAAGCGACTTCATTCTGATACCTCTCCGTGGGACCGTCCCGGATTTCTCCTCAGCCTTTCCCCTCCGGCGGCTACTCAATTTCAATGTAAACTACTTTTTGCCTGGGAACAATCGATCGATCTTTCAATTTGTCCTCGTGATTAAAGTCCCTCTCCGGTCTTAATGGACAACCAATGACGCGCCGGATTGCACGGCAGCCTGCTGCCAATTAGGAATTCTCCGATTATCCGCCAACCTTTTTCATTTTCACTAACCTTTTCTCTCGCGAGTGTGATTACCTCGGTTGGGATTCTTTCAGATAGCTTGGCATTGTAACGTGTATTTGAATACTGTTAGCTCTAGTATCTGTACTTTCAGAATCTCGAATGAATCAACTTTCCCGCAGAACAAGATTATGAAAAGATTTTCAAAGGAAAGAATGTTGTGTTTCATGAGACCAGTGGTGCACCCAGGGGGGGAGCCAGGGGGCCAAGTCCCCCCCAAGAAAAAAGAAACAAAACACTGGAAAATTAGCTAAACCGTAGAATAGCTGCTTCCTCTCCGATTTCGATGATATTTGGATATGTTATATGTAAAACTAAACATTTTGAACAACTTTTCCCTAAATATATAAGTAAATATTTGTGGCTACCGTTGACAGATATTTTTGCTAAAAAAGAAAAAAGGTCATTTTGTTCAACTCGTCCCCCCCAAGATTAAATCCTGGGTGCGCCACTGCATAAGACGTTTGGTATTATTTGAGAATAAGAATCTTTGTCAGTTATTCGTTTTGCAATTTCCGCAAAACCCACTGGCAAATTTGTGAAACATAGTGGTCCATTTGTCGGCGCGCGAAGCTGCAAAAATGATCGGTATCGCGAGATTACGGTGATCGCAGGCGGAGAGACGCGGCGTCGAGCCGCGGGTCACGATCATCATCTCATTTTCGCTGCGTTTTCGTGCTTCCGCCGGTATAATAATGCGAGGGTTGATTGCTGACCAAGCAAAGGAGAACATTTTTCTCCGTGTACAAAGCTTAATTACGTAGGGCCATAATGAAGGGTCTTGTCCGTCGATCGTGCACCGTCCTCATGAGCGTTGTTAACGAAGAAGAAGACGAGGAAGACGATAACAAAAAAAAAGCAAATCTTGTTATCTTGATGGGAGGCCGATAAATGGATGGCTGAGTTAGTTCGCTCCGCGCCACAATAAGCTGACAAGCGGCTCTCGCCTCCTCAAAGACGACCCGGTCATTTTGCCCGTGCTTTAATAAGGGACCTTCGCGACCTATCGATATATCGGTCCTCGACATCGCGAGGGCATTCCTCGCCAAGATCGATCGGCCCTTAGACATTAAAGCCCTAGACCCTCTGATCGACAATTAGAGGGCTCTATGATCTATCGTAATCGATCGGCCAAGCACTCTTAGAAGCTTATACGCGAGTGTACGTTCGATATCGGATGAATCTAACGCTTGAATCTATGATCCTGAGCTGAGTGGTTAACATTTTGCGTTATTGTGCTCGGCGCGAGATGAACGCGAACGTTTTTTTTCGGCGCACACGCTACTCGTGGAAATCGTGTCTACCTGTTGCGCTTACTTAACACAGGTGAATGACGGTTTATTAACGGCACGACGGGACCTGGCGGAAAGTCTGTTCGGTGCAATTAGTCTACGTACGCGCGAGTAACGAATAGAAAGCGGTCGCTGCGTTTTGTCGGCTGTCATTTACGTGGCATGCGCGCGCTCGTTCGCGAAAGAAAGAGAGAAGTTGGCCAGAGGATCGAGAAGAATGCTGGCGCGTGGTAAAAAATTGAAAAGGATCAAACGAGTAGATTGCGTTATTATCAACGAACGGATCCGCAACGAAGCAATTCCATTGGCAAATGATCCGAACTTCATTTGAGGGGGATTTAAACCGGTTTGCATATATGTACAACGCGCGTGCATATAGAATACACGCGTGTATAGATACGCGGGACCGCATGAAATGAAAAGAGCAAAATATCTATGTTGTTTCGAGCAGCCGAACGAAGAGTTATACGCGCGATATCTTTCCGAAGAATCCAGAGCGGATGGGATCCGCGAAGTGAGCCGTGGAAACTTGTCGCGTAAATCCTGGCCAGGCCTGGCCGGGGCTGTGCACGGTGCAACACCGCGTTTCGCTGCACCGCGCGGTGGCATGCAGAAACAGCTAAAGTGCAGCATCGTAAACCTTGATTTCTTTCTGTCCCCCCGGTTGCGCTGCTCTTTCTCTGTCCACACCAGCCCCTTACTTCCTTCCTCTCTCTTTCGGTGAATGGAGGCTGGCCTCTCCCGGCCATGCGGCCGGCAAGTGGAGCACGCCTATAAAATAAATAGCGGCGAACCTTGCCTGCGCCGGTTGCTATTGAACTTTAGAAGTCGCCGTAAACCTCTCAGTGCCCCCTTTCTCCGGTCGTCGCGCGTTATCGATCACCGATTAAATCGATCCGTCCTTCTCCCGGCCCGTCCCGAACCTGCCAGACGTTAACAAACCCGATCCACCAAACCGGGTTAATGACCGCCAGCTAGATCCAAACGTGCCGATGATGCGCTGTGGTGCATATCTTGGAGGAAAATTTCGTACAGACGAAATGGGGAAAGTGTTTTTTTCTTTTTATTAACCCTCAGCCGTCCCTCTTTTCGCGAACTGAATCTGTCCCTTGGTGTCAAATGGACACAGTGATAAAAAAACGATAATATAACAAGTCAAACAGTTACTTTTCGATGTTTTTTTCATTCAAATTGATGAGTTAACATTTATTCATATGTTAGGTTTTTGCGGTTATATGTTTCGCATTAAAAAAATGAAAATAGTTACAATTTGTAATTTTCACTGAACACAATAATATATTTGCACTAGAAAAGGTTCCTCTTCTCACCACGATAAAGTCATTGTCTCATGTTCAACGGTCTCCTCGTGAAAACGTGCGCCGATAAAAGCAGCGGGAAGTATTAACAAACTCGGATCGCCGGTGAACGAGCAAAACAAAGCGGAGAACGCTATTTTGTAATTAACACGATGCTGCGGCCATTACACGGACAGCAATCCCGTCCGTTCGCTAGGGGGGTTAAAACGAAAATCTGTTCGTTATTATATTCGGGACGGCGTGGCAGCAGAGCATAGGCTCGGGTGCAGAGCGAGAGGCAAAGAAATAGCGTAGGGGTAAATGAATAATGGAAACAGCGGAGTGAACGAAAATAAATAACGCGGCGCGCCGACGCTCAATACTTAATTAAAACGCTTTTATCGTGCCGTAGAACCGGCTCTCCTCTCGCCTCGAAAAACCGTACAACGTTTTAATCCGGCCGGAGATCAGCCGGCAGATTATCGCGTGTAACCGGATGATTCAATAATAATTATTCGTACGCGGCGGTGTACCGAGAGCAACGAGTGTTTTTCCCGTTGACGTCCCCTTTTAAATCGCGTTATAAAGTTTCGCGAAACGGCCGATAGCAGCTCGTTAAGCCGGGGAACCGCCGATGCTGTTCAGACAACGGGAACTATTTCATCGAATTGTTCAATTAAATCGCTACCGATATCGCGTCGCAAATCTGCCGAGCCCGCTCGTTAAGACCGGCCACAGCCTTACCCCTCTCAATTAGCAATCGGCCTGCAGGTGGCTCTCGCTGGATTTTCGGATTAGATTTTGCAACCGCGATCCCCTCCGACCCAGTCCATTGCGTTTCGCTTTTGCGTTCGCCTTTCCAACGATGTGTCCGCAGTTTAGAGAGCACGTGATGCAACCCGACGCAACGGCGAGAGAGTGCACCTGGCAATTCTGCACGTTCCTCGCCACCTTTTAACCATTACGTCCATCATATGCTAATCTGTGTATCTGCTCGACACTATTTTCTTTGTTGAACTGTGTTAGCGATTAGTCAAGTAGATAGGGGCCGAATAAAAATGGCACTTGCCAATCGTCAAGAATATCATATTTGACTTTTGTTCACATCCGAGAAACTTTCAAACGAACGGAACTAATTTATCGAGCAATTCCTGTTGCAGTCATTTAATCACCGACCGTCCGAATGTATGCAAAAGTGATTCGCTAATCAGCGATTAGTCGAGTAGATGTAAGATCGAATAAAAATGACAGTTGCTCGAGACGAGAATTTCCTGTGAGCCACGTACGAGTACTTTAAGTAATAAGATTGATTCCAAAGTAATAAATCTGACGTTATATTAGCAGCACGCTGAATATTACCAGCGATATACACGGCGCAACAGATTACCTGGTTCTACGGGTACGTTTTCTTTTCGCGGATAAATGAAACCGACCAGCAGCGTAAAGGCACGCTCAAGGCTGGCCTTTTAATTAGATCACGGTGCCACGCTGCCCCACAGATGCATCTGCGCTCATAATTAGTACGAAGATTTTTAGATCATACCAGCAGCGAATGGGCGAACGAGAATCCGTGGTATTTCGCCTTTGAAGTTTTACCGAGTGAACGAGTCGCGACTCGTGCTTGTTGCGTTCGCCCAAAGATTCCATTTATCTCGTTAAAGCAACAGCCGTATCGTCGGGGATTTATGAAAAGAGAAAAGAGGACTTTCGAAGCGATATTTCTTCGGAAGTACTCATTTGTTTATTTATAAAACCTGTTTGTTATTTTTAGCTTGGTAATTAAGAGAAACAAATGTCTCTGTAGATCTTGTATCTTGCAATGAACGCAATTTATTTATATCTATACATGTCTACTTATTTTAAATGCTGTCACGTGTTTATTATTACGAAAAATAATAATTCTATTATTTTTAGTAATATAATTGCATTATAGTTGCGAGATAGTTTAAAAGACTCTATCCAGCGATAGCATGAAATTAGAGAACAAAAGAGAGTTCCTTTAAGATGGTGAGATATACTAAATCCAGCTACAATGTGGTTACTCGTTGCATTCGATTATGATAATAGGGTTTATTATAAATATTGCTGTTATTTTCCACGGTTTTCTCGATCGATACAGGCTCGGTATCGATTACACGATCGTCCCGTCGATCGACTCGATCGCGCGAAATCGCTTAGCCATTATCATACCGATCCGGTCACTCAGAAACTCATAGAATGAGCAGAATTGTCGGCTGTTCGGTAATAGGCGGTTCAGTCTTTTGGTATTTTAATTATTGGGGAACTGAAAGCGACTAGTAGAATGCATGAACTATAGTGGCAGGATTGAAATCTAGGTAACGTGAGCGAAAGTGATGCGTTGATTGCGAATTACGCGTTTGCTTTAAATGGACACGTTAATGAATGATCTAACGACGTGGACATCGTGTAATTAATTAAGACACTTTCAAAGCATTATCACGTTCTGGTTTTATAAAAATTATAATATCCTTTCACAACCGAGAATCTAGATTCTAGATGTTGGGCGATCTATAGAATAGAGTTTCCTTAGAAATCCTCGAATTCTTCGTAGATTGCCATGCCCGATATTTCTGGATGTTGCGGAGTCGTTTCGATGGATTTATAGTTCCTCGAAAATATTTGAAGCAGAAGTGGTGCTCCTCCCAGAAAGCTATAAATAGATATTTGAACGGGTCCAAGTCATATTAAAATATGAATCATCGTTCCTCCCGCGAATTCGCCTCGAAGCGAGAAACAGTCTCGAAAAATGCCCATCGACACTCTTCACCGTGTTTTTCGTTATTTACGACGCCGTGGAACGAAGAACAAGGATGTGTTTCTGTAGTTTTGCATTGAAAAATCAGATTATAATTGGCTGGTGGAGCTGAAAGAAGCGCAGGGGCGGCTACCTTCTGGGCACGCGTTGATAAGCCTGAAATATGAACGAAGTATCGCACGAAAACAGTGCATGAAATATGGCGGTCGATGATGCTCGCGACTCGGAGAGCCGGCCAGGGTCGTTTTCGTTTCTGTTTCTGTTTCTGCCTTTCTTCTGTTATCGATTTCTTGTTAGCTCGCGGGCCTCTCTTTTAATACCGTTCCGCACAGGACAATGCTTCCTCGAGGCGCAGGCCAGCTTTCAGAAGTATACTATAAATGGCAACTTGTAATTAGAAGCCGGGTCCGCACCGAGATAACGTTGATAGGCCCTGTGAAATATCGAACCCGCGCCAAGAACATTCCGAGACACTTTTTAAACGGATCGAGCACGCCGAGAATTCACGTTTGATAAAGGATCGCGCACCTAATTTAGAATGCTACGATCCTTCGAATCGTTGGTTCGGCACAGAAGACTATTTTAGGAAGTACCACTTTTAGAACAGTCTCGTATCGTCCTTCGTATGAGGGGGAATGTGTTTCTTCAGTTCGTCAAGTTGACTTTTTAGAAAGGCACTGGACAAAACAATTTTTAAGTAGTTCCACATACTTCGAAATACTTTTATGCCTCACAAGTATACAAAGTTCAATCGGGCATTTCATCAAATGTCTAAGTAACCAAAGAATGCTCGAAGCAAAAATATAAACGTATATTTACGTAAGTGCATTTATTGCTATAGATTCGATAATACAGTAGAGGAATCCCGGCAATTGAAACAATTTAATTCTGGTTCTTGCAACAAGTTCAGTCTGCATTCATAAAATGTTTATGCTCTCGATTTTAATCAGACCTGTTGCCTCGAGAGTCCAGCGCACCGAGCTATGCAGTTGCGCCGGTGTGTTCGAACGAAAGTGAAAATGCACCCGAGTGAATCCAGAAAGGTGCATCGCGTCAGAGGCCAGCCTGTGCCCTTGAACCATCCACCTGTTCTCCTGGAACGTTACGCTCGGATTATCTGATCGTAATAACAGGACGGGCACGCCAATTGCCGGTGAGGTTTAATTGCAACGAACTGCAGCATCACGTGCAGCTCGACGCATCGTGGCCTCGCTATTGCTCGAATTTAACGCTGGTTATGGCTGGTATCTCGCGGTCCCCCCTAACTCGTATCAATTTCTTGCAACAAATTACGAAACGATGCACACTGCATTGCCGTGGGTAATCGTGTTGATGTTCTTGTCATGGAAATTTCATCTTTATCTTATCCCGGAACAAGAGATCCGTTTCTTGTCTTAAGAATGTTTTTTTAAAATGTTATTTAGCTTACAATTTTACAGTGAAATTTGGTACTAGAATTAAATTACTAAACACCAGAATCATCGAATTTTTTTATCTCACAAATATTAAGATTGTAAAACTGACAATTAAAAAAACAACTATTTGAAATTGAACACAATACCGTTCGTAATTCTTTTCTTCGTTCATAACAAGCACGATTCTCACCGCAAAGGAAATTGTAATACTCCCTTCACACCTTTTTCTCGCGAGTACAGCTTGAAGATGATATCCGGTGCCGATTACGACTGAACATTTCTGCATGTCTGCATCTCGCCGAATGGTCCAACCGCAAATTTCTGCGTAACAGCTTGAATTGGTCGATTTGGCTCCCATCGAAGAAATATTAGCTGCGAACGATCCACCCTTGTTTTCTCATTACACACGTGCCGTCGACTTTTTACAGCTACCACGACATTCCACGATAAAATATCCCATTTACGAAATTGCCTGGGAATCTCGAAATCTCGTTATTCTTCCCGTCGTTCAAAACCGATTATGATACCAACAAATCGACTTTCTCCAAACTATTTCCGCTGCGTCACTCTGCACGCGGAAACAGTATTTCTAATTGTGACTTTCAAAAAGCGTTGCATAGTTATTTCATTTTAACGGAGAGCTGATTCGAGATTCAATTAGAATCCGACTGCGCGAAATGGTAGATAACGATACAGCTAAAGGAGTACTTTCACAAAATAATAATAAGTTAATGGCAGTTCAGAGGTCTCTTACTATTCAAAGGAACCAATACAAATTCTAATAAACTTTTGAACTTCTACGGACAGTTTCGCACGATCGCATCGTAAAACTGAGCGAAATCGTTAGTCCACATTCAACACCCCAGAACATTCACTTCACAGACCGCGCCGAATGAATGCTTCGAATCATCGCGATTACTTTTCGCCCGAACCGAGTTCACGCTGTTCGCGGCGGGTGCAAAAACGAAATGGTAAAAAGCGTTAATAGAGCGGCAGAGTGCATCGAGCAGAGAGCATCTTGCAGTAAGGTAACGAGCGAGGATGATCAATAAAGCATCATCAGCATCGGAGTCCGGGTCTATCGGGTCGACACGTTCTTCATGAAGTGTGGCTGCGCCGGAATTTAGGGCGTACGGTTATTCCAACAGTAATTGCCAACCAGCAACGGATAATTAACACGGCATTAAGAGTTATCTCGGCGAATCTATCGGCGGTGCTCGGCGCGGAACGCCTCTTCGGCCGAGCCAGATATACGCCTAGCTTGAGCTACGAGCCACTCTCACGGCAAGTTCGGCTCTATGGGAAACGGCCTATCGTTTTGCGGGTTTATCTGCTCCTAACACTTTTTTAATTGACCCGGCAAAATTACGGTGGCTCGTTACCGACGATAATGGCTGAACCCCGCTCGGACCGTTCCGTACGATTATTCGTTAGACGAGGATGGAGTCCAAGCCGCTTTGGTGGCTTGAATGCTTCATGCAACAGTTTATTAACTATAGAAACGTCACCAAAGTTATTGGACACGTGTATCGATTTTTAGTGGCCTCCTTCGTGTACAAGAGATCACTGCAAATAGCCACGATGACAAAAACATTGTCCTCACACTTCATCCTGCAATGCCCCCTTTTATCTCTTCAAATAAGACGCTTCGCTATCCCAAACAATTTAAGTGAATGTTTCAATAGTAGTAAGAATATAGTCCAAGTTTTAAAATTTCTAAAATCCATCAAAATTTTACATACTCTTTAATGTTGTGTATAACAACTGCAAATCTATCTCCCCACATTATACCTGTGGCATCTAATACTATGCTGTATAAAAACGTATTAAGAATGCACATTTTATATGAACAAAGATGGAATGTAAGTTTCAAGAATGCTCGTCGAAAATGATTCGACGACTCTCTTATCTCCATGACCGAGTTCCATTGTGGCTAGTGTTCTTTCACCGATGATCATTAGATTGCAAATGCCGCTCCTAGTAATTTCTAATATGTTCGACGAACCGACAAAAATTAGTAAACTCCGCCCTCGTCGTGTCACGATTTCGAAATTATCTATTCTGTCGAGAATTGTCCGGCAACAGGGAAAGCTGGTATTTAGATACCGAGATGTCTGCGAGATAGGAAGAACGAGGTAAAATTTCCCAATCGTTGCGTCGATGTAAAACTAGCGATACGGTAAGTTAATGGTTCCCTTGTTGATAGATCCTTTCTTAATTCTCATTTTCATTTGCCGAAGAACGAAGATGCTCAAGAAGGTATTTTCTGTCTGTAAAAATGTCTGTCTTGCAAGTTCACCCTTGCATGGCCAAACATGGAAGTATGTTTTAATGAGTCACACCGTGAAATGTAAATTTTGGTCAATGATATTAGTGGGAAGATCACTTGAATTACACTGAACGTCGACCTGCGGTGAGTCATTATCAATTCGACACGATCTTCCTTCCGAAAATGCGTCACCGTGCGGTTTACCTTGATTCGTGCCAATTTTTGGTCATTTATGCGCTAATTGCGTTCTCTTCCCGTGTTTAAATGAATTTATTTAACAGTGATCAACTTTAACGACGCGCGAAAGAGGAGCCATAATTGAACCACTTGATAAAACGATTTCTATTTATCGAGAAAAATGCCCAAAATTGGATGACACCAACGATTTCAAGTCCATCAGTCCCGCCGAAGGGCTGATGCATCTATCATCAACCTAAATTGAAAATGACCGAGGAAATTAATAAAAGGTCCGAGAGGTACCCACTCATCTAGGTAATTGAAACTCACAGTACATACTTCGGAACGTCTGATTTTGATGAATGCAAGCTCGATCAAAACGAAATCAGCGGGCACGTGTGTACGCATGTGTCGTAACGAATCTCGCCTGTAAATTGCACCTTTCCACGTGACGTCGACAGTATGATAAATTGCGAGTCCCTGATCCTGGAGACGTTCACCGGACTGTTGATTATTTACCAGGGATTTTTCACCTGCCACCTGACGATTCATTGTGATGCGCGCGGCGTGTACTCGATGAATCAGTGACTCCTTTCGTAGGATACCTCCGAGTGAACGATGAACTTTCTAATTGTCATAACTTAACAAATTTCATCCGGAGAATCGTGCCGGGTCTTCTGGTAACGACGACGTGCAGCCATTTTCGCAATGCATTTTATTAAATATTCGCGACGATCGCCGCCGATAAGCGCACGGTCCTGATAGTGAATAATGGCTGACAAGCGAGTTTACGTGTTATCGTATAATTCAACAGGCGACTTAAACTTGATTAATCAACTGTCTGCCGGGTTGCTTGTTACCCGAGGCATCTATAGCTGAGTAACGAGAATTAATTTCGATGCTCGTGCTGGAATGTGAAGGGACCGTCTTCTGTTCGGAACGTTGAGCAAGATTTTACTATGTCGGACGGGATCGAACTCGAAAGCTTTGACGTTGCCAGTTGTTAATTTAAACGCAACGAGAGTCAAACGCGCCAACGTCCTGTTACTACACTCGTGAATATTCTCGCCGAGATTTCCAGATTGAATTCCAGAACGGATCTCGTCGATTCCTTCGCGTCGCTGAAGGGTCTTAAATTCGTCGACACGTTTCGCCATCGATGTACAACGAGGAACAGTCGTTCGCGTTTATTTGCTACGCCAAATACTTATTGGAATTCCTAGATTAAGATCTCGAAACCGACCCAGCAATCCTTCAGGTGTCGACACTGTTGAGTGGTTCTGGTACGTCTTAAACTAGTCGGACTTAGGGGTGCTTGGAAGCCGTTCTCGCGAAATAATGGTCGAGGTATAACTAGAGATAATTAGAACAAATCGATAATTCTGAATATTTGATGCGTTCATGACACAAATGAGTAGGTGCAATTTAAACCAGTCGACAAATTTAAAGTCTTTTATTGGACTCTTGTTTCTTGAAATCAAACAATTTGAATTTTAAATAAAGATCCGCTGTCTATTCAGGACTTTGCTTACTTTGGAGCGTGTGTACTGCATGCAGCATTTTACATACAACAAGCGACTACTCTCCGCCACATCCTCTCCCGACGATGTTTATAGTCTCTAAAGAATATTTACGCAGAAGCTTCGACAATTCGTATATTAAATTACCCATAGAAGCACGACGTAACGCGAACCTCTCGCAGCCTACGGGGTTACTTCCGGCATGCACGTATTACTGCCGGGTAAAATCCTTGTTAAGGGTTTCTGATTAAAATTCCCGGTAAGAAAGGAGGTGATCGTTTAAGGGTCTCCTCGGGGCTAAGCGATTGCAAGAGGTTTTGCATCGCAAACGGGTTGAGGCTCGGATCGCGAGCGACTTCCGCGTCGCGTCAGTACCGCACCATCGATCGTTTTCAAAATCAATATCGTAAATCGCGGCGGGCAGCGCGCCGCTAGCCAAGATAACCATTTTTGGCGAACGCGTTTGCTAGCAACCTGGGCTCTTCTGGGTTTTGACCTTTATGGGCATCGTTACGAATCACCGTGAAATCGTCCCGCGCGACGCCGTGTCCTGACGTGAATTACACAGAGGCTGGCTAGATGCAGCCAGCAACTTGCGGCAATGGCAGCAGTAACAGCGGCTTTAGTGCGCTTCCTCTTGAACTTTCTCTGTTCGAGGCACGACGACGAGTGCCGGATGCCTTCGAACCGCGCCGTGAAAACGTCCGCTCGACGCTCGTTCACAGGTTACGCGTGGAAAAGTGCACCGGACGTAACAGGTGCAGTAACGATGCTGCGGCCGCACGGTTTCCGCAACCTCGCCGGAATCCTCTAATGGCCCTTGTTACTCGCGACCTCGCAGCTTCGTGCGTTCCCTGCTTCTCCCTGAAAACAGAAAATCGAACCATGTATAGGCTTACGAGGCACCAGCCGGGACTATTTTACATTACTTTACAAAAATTACAAGAATATGTACGTATGTATGTATAACTTTATTGGTTCCTCTTAGGGTTACAATCCTCTATACACCTTACTCCGCCTTTATCTTCAAAATCACAACTTTTTAGCGTAACCATATTCTAACTTACAAACTATATTATGTCTATGCTTATGCCTAATAGATAGAGAGAGAGAGAGAGAAACCTATTTACAATAATTACAAGAATATGTATGTATGTATCTATAACTTTATTGGTTTCTCTTAGCGTTACAATCATCTATACACCTTACTCCGCCTTTATCTTCAAAATCACAACTTTTTATCCTAACCTTATTCTAACTTACAAACTATCTTATACCCATGCTTATGCCTAATAGATAGAGAGAGAGAGAAGAAACCTATTTACAATAATTACAAGAATATGTATTTATGTATGTATAACTTTATTGGTTCCTCTTAGGGTTACAATCATCTATACACCTTACTCCGCCTTTATCTCCAAAATCACAACTTTTTAGCGTAACCTTATTCCAACTTACAAACTATCTTATGCCTATGCTTATGCCTAATAGATAGGGAAAGAGAAGAAACCTATTTACAATAATTACAAGAATATGTCTATCCAAATTTTTAGTTATTGTTGAAATATAAATAAAATTACAATTTTCCAAGGATACCCAACGGAATCAATCTTCACGACGGAAGTCTAAAACGATCAGCTCGATCGGCGAGATACGTTCTTCGAGCCACACAATTAGCCATTAGATTGTGTGCTCGAGCGTTAGACAGTTTCCGACAAAAACACATGGCTCGAAGGCCCGCAAGAAAACCGAGATGACTCAATGCGCACACAGGTGTTGTCCGATATTGTCTATGGCATAAACGCGGAACAAGAAGACCGATCGAATACGAGGGTACGACGCCCTAGGCGTGAAGAGAAACCGTTCGAGTGAACGGTACGAGGGGCACGGGACGAATCGTTTAAGTTAAAGGTATGTAGGCACGTTCGACAAGAGAGACGAATCACCGGGGTCTTGGGTCACTGATAGATGTTCCCAGATAAGCGGTTTGCTATCGCGATTTCACCGGCGGGACCCATCGGTACCCGCGGTCCGCGGATTTCAATCTGGTATTGCGTTTCACCAGGAAGCATCACGGACTCCCCTCGATCGAGCCCGAGGAATGTGGATAATGCGTGGCAATCGAGCAGTAACTCTTGTAACTCTATTGTGAATCATTGCGTTCGATGCACCGAGCGGGATCAATCGAATTTGCGAGGCTTAGGATTAGACCATCTCCACTGCGAGAGGGTTGCGCGCGCGAAATTGTTTTCTCTTGTTGCACGACGGAACTTTCACTAAATATACTCGTAGTAAATGAACACTGTAAATATTCCTGTGATCACCTACACGGACTTGTTCGAGAAGTTTATGAAACAAGCTAAAGATCGTACTTTTGGAGTCATAAAAATATCAAGGTATCTTTAAGGGAAAAAAATACTTTCCAAACTTCTTTAATGAAAGCTCAGTGCCCTGGTTCTCCCATTTAAAACTCGAGAGAAGTTTAGTTGTCACAGTTAGCAGAATGCGTTCCGATTATTATAACCTAGCTGCTTCACTAGAGCGAGTAGGTATTATCAATGGCAACCAATGCAAATGCAATCAGGGTTGTGAAACCCTTGATCACATAATATGGCAATGCGAATTGTATAATTCACAAAGACGAAAACTAACAATTTCCCTACTTAGTATAGGCCTCCAACTGTCCCTTAATATAGACACAATTATAGCAAAGCCAAATATCAAAGCTTGTATTAGCATCCACTACTTTTTCCAAAATTTTAACCTACATAGGTATTTAACGTTAACGGACATTGCTGTTATATTCACTTGTATTATTATAGAATTCTTATTGTATTATTCATGTATTATTCATGTAAAGCAAAATAAAGCCAGAAGGGTTTCAAACGCTTACAGATAAAACAAAAAATATACTCGTAGACTTAATTGCTGAAGTTTTCTCATATAGTTGCAGGAAACTGACGATGAACGAAATACAATCGCATGTCCTCTAACTTCCAATTGATCTACATTTTTGATAAAGGTTTTGATAAGATAATTTTAGATAATTCCGTAAAATTGCTGCTCTTAATTCACGAGCCCAAGTTCAATGCACACGAGCAGAAGAAAATAATTAGATTGAAAAGAAAGGAGGACTTGAAGATCGAAGTGTATGACTCGATTGGCTGTATTAAACTGTCGTTCATTCTCGGGTAAGCAATTCGCATGGACCTACCAGCGCATAGTTTACTTTACTTTGATAGTAGGCTCGCTATCGCGTTACTGTCGTATTAAGCTCCCAGAACATTAATAACGCAGCCGATGAAGTTACACCGCGGTCGGTGTGCTTGGATCGGCGGTGGTGCAAGTGTCGGAAGCCGGGTCCGTAATAATATTACCCCGTTACACAATATCGTAACTTAAAGGTAGTACTATTGATGTTGCGTACGGCACAAGCGTGAAACCAGTTGAGAAACATTGTGCGCGTTATTATGAACATAAGCGTAATGTATACAGTAGGCTTGTGCATCGGTCGGCCGGCCAGCGAGCACAACAGCTTCGACGTTTCCTTGAGAAAATCGCCTCGCCTCGCATCCTAGGCGCACCAGGGAATTCCAGCCGCAACATTTGCAAGCGTAATAGCGCGTTCGCCTATCTACACTTCCTGAAGATGCTTTCGTATCGTTCCCGATACCGTGGAACGACCGGCCAGAGCTGCACTTACCCAGACTTTCGTTTTCTCCGATCGTCGTAGATCTCGGCCAGACGTTTTATCCGACAAAGCAATTTCATCTTTGCTGTCCATCCTCAAAAGTATTGGAGAACAATGTGGTTCAAACATCCATAAATCTAAATTCAGAGGAAAGTTCGGCTCAAGACTGGTGTTTAAAAAGGTTTACACGATACCCCGAAAGATTCCCACTGATTTTTAAGGTATTAAACAAATAATCGTCTTCAAGTAGTTCTTTAAGGTTCGCTTTTATGCCCTCGGCGTGAATGATCGTAGATAAACAGTAACGCGTCGAGTATTTCTCCGCGAAACGACGTAAATCGCAACGAGACTGGTGGTTCAGAGGTTTACACGACACCCCGGAAGATTCCCGTTCATTATAGAGATATTAAAATAATATATTTTCTTAGAATTGTTCTTTAAGAGTCGGTTTTATCCGACAGACATGAATGATCGCAGATAAAAAGGAACGTGTCGAATATTTCTCCGCGGAATGACATAAATTGCAGCGGGGGACTGGTGTTTATACGGCACCCCGGAAGGTTCTCGGATTAATTACCTTCCACGTCGTTCAGAAATCGTAACAAACTTTCAACTATGAGAACGGCCATATAATATCGAACAGCTAGGCCGTCTATCCCGTTTAGTGTCCAAGTTACGCGCATAAATAACTAGGCAAGCGAGTAGCTTTGAAAACACGGGCTGCGCGCGGCGGCACGGCGTGCTCGAGCATCGCGCGAGTCCTCGGTCCGTTTCCCATGAGTTTCACCGGCCATAATAACGTTCTACCGTGGAAAAGATCTATAGGTCAGCGTGACGGATTAGCGCTTCGATTTAGGCTAGTCTGTTGTGCACACGCCCTCGGCTTCTGCGGCTGCAATTAATGCTTCTTCGTAGGCCGGATCCGCGAAAGCCGAGCTTTCACACAGGAAGAGCGCGTTTCTTCGCGTAAAGACGGAATAATTACCGGTGCGGATGGAACTGGCTGGCAAAAACGGAACATATTCTCTCTCTCTCTCTCTCTCTCTTTCTCCGTTGATTACGTTAATTACACAAGGCCCCTCTGCATCCCACGATTAGCTTCCTTCGCTCGATTCCGGAGGAGGCTGTTTACGTCGGGTTCCTCTCCGAGATTACTTAACGCTCGCAAGATGCTCGCTGACTTAATTGCACCGATTGCGCAAAGATATTTCGCCTGTTCGGACGACCAGCTTCCGCCTGACAGGCGTTAGCCGGATTGTTCCGAACGGAAAGTTGAGCAACATTGCCTGTAAGGTGGCTTGTTTGTTGCCGTGTTGTCCCGCGGCTCCAAGGGGACTGACCGCAAAGCCAGACAATGGGCCTTTGATTCGGAAGCCGATGGGATTATGTTAATGTCCACTGTCTAGCGGTGATTCTCGTTAGAGGGAAATGTTGAACATTTAATCCTGGCTCGCTGGGAATCTAACTGGTATACTCTCTCCAATCGCGTTTTACTATTCGCATTAGCATCTCTTCTGTGTCAACGCTTTCGCTGTGTTCATTAGAAGAGAAAATACCGAAGGGTACGATAAACCATTGTCGCAGCATTTGTATGTCATTTGTTTGTTAACCTGGCGAACTCTCTTTTCTTCCTCGAGAGCAATTTATTCACTTTGTCTCGTAGTCGAATTGCTCGATCCTTGTTTGGATGACGCATAATTTACGATATGTTGATGTTCGCGGTTATTCCGCCTAGCGATTTTCTCCAGAGGGCACCTCGGTGTTTTCCTCAGGCTACCGATCCCGTTCGTATCTTGTACACTACGAGATTTTCTACCGAACGCACGTGTTCGAATAGATATTGTTGTATATATAAACATATACCGTGTTGTCTCTGCGTGGCTACGCCTTATATACAAAACAAAGATTAACACGATACTATGGGTGAAGGAATTATTAGAACACAGCACGAAAAATTGATTTTTCAAGTTAATACTGTAAGTCCTGAATTCAATATTTGAGATGGAGGTTTAACAAAATTGATTTCGATCGGCCAGCAGACCAGCAGAGACAGTTAGCTTTCTCGCGTAACATCTTCCATCATTTGTTCCACGCTCCCCGATTGTCTTCGACGGGGTTTCGCAACGAAATGGACAAGAGATTACGATGCTCCTCATTGTCAATTACGAACGAGCCACCGCATAGGCACGTCTGCTAGGACTCCTGGATTGTCCATCGGTAGGCCAATCGAATGAACCGAAGCACTCTCGGCCGTTTACTGTTACATGAGAAGAAGATTGCATCAGGAGGCAAGTTTCCTAGCTCCTGTAATTGGAGTAGTTACGATGTACTTTGTATTCTTTCGCTGATGTAATTTCGAACGAGCTATACAGTCTGAGGATTGAAACATTGTTCCAGTCTCGCGCGTACAAAACGGCGGAATTATCAGAGACATCGGTAACCCGACGCAGCATCCACTTTCGCGCACGATGCTGCAAAGAACGAAATTGCCCTCGCGAAATCGCTTTAAACGATTTGAAGGAAAGGTGGATCTCGGAGTGAAGTAATGCGAGAAGCTTGTCGAAGATATAGAACAGGAGATTCTTATTTGTCCGGGGGTTTGAAAGATGGCTACCGTCGGTCTCGGACGCGGCAGCTGTGCTTATCATTTCATAAGACTCTCGCTTTTTGTCATCCGATCGGCAAAGTGCTGTTCACTGTCGAACGGCTTATGTAATTAGCGACTGAGAGCGCGATAACGAAAGCCTGGCGTCGTCTCCTGCACTTATTCGTGACCTCGTTACCGGCAGCCTCCTTCGCCAATGTCGGCTAATCGCTCGTTAGCGATGACTAAAGCCGATCCCGCTGTAACGAGGCGAGACCGATTCTCTTTTGCCATCCTCGTGGCCGTGCCTTCGCGGAATATAGCTAGATCGTGGCTCCTGCTCGTTATTCGACTCCTGTTCGACCGTTCTTAATCTCCTATTACTTGCGAAACGCTCCTCAAATCGTTTTCTTATAGAGATCTTTTGTCTCCGTTTGCAATCCTCTTTTTGGAAATGTCTTATTACAGCGGACAAAAACAATGAACTTCGGATACAAGCAAATATTTCTGATTTTCAAAGTTTCACAATTTATTTAAAGAGCACCAACACACACTTTAGAAAGAATCATGTGACATAAGTATAGGAGCGAGATTTTGAATGTTTTCTGTATGCATGTAATTATATTTGTATGAGTGTATCTTGTATGTGTGTGTGTGTCAATCGATGCGATACATCGATAAACGAACACGTAAAAGGGGCGCGTTGACGGAATGACAGAGATTCTCTTGAAACACGGTTATACGATACGATACGATTACGACATACGAACACGAATTACGAATTACGACTACACGAATTGGTCTATTTAAAAGTTTACGTTTATTTAGTTACATTTGTTTAAATTAATATTCTCAGTTGTGTGCTTTTGTTAAATAAATATTTAGAGTTCAACATTTATACTCTCACATAAGAAAACAGTAACCCTAATCTATATCCTAAAATTATTCACAGAATGCTAGTAAAGCGTCATCATAAATCTTAATTAAATCTGATTTAACCCAATTGAAAAGGTCATAGAGTTATGACTGCAGAAGATATGAATACATTCTAGCACACCTGCCAATTAAACGATGCGAAGCATCCAGCGTACAGAGACCAGTGACCGTATAAAAATGACTGGAGGTTAGAATGGATTAGAAAAAAAAGAACATTAACTAGAATCGTTAACTAGTAGACATCTCGGTTAACGAGAGAAGATGGTCGCGGAGGTTCGATAACCTTCACCGTGAGCCAGGGAATAGACCGTGGAAACATGGAGTCATTAATTTCGTGAGACCGGGCTACGCTTAAGCATTATCGTCATAATGATCGCGAGGATGATCCCGTTATTTCCTCCTGTGTCCGATCGTGGGAATAACGAGCGTCGGTGGTTCGGCTGTTATGTTCGGTTCCGATCGCTACCGATATTTCGTTGTACCGGCAGTTTATTTTCAATCGAGCCCCGATAGAAATCGGGATCGTAAATCTCGCGGAATAACAGAAATTGCGGTAAACAATCCGGTTCGTTTTCCGTCCGTCCGGCGGGCCGTTTGCCTCTTATGCAATTCCATGACGCAAAGGCGCCGATTAGGTTCAACGATCACAATGCGCCCGGATGAATCATAAAGTCTCGAGCGCGCCGGATCGATCGGGCAACATCGAAAAATCAATAGCATTCCTTCCTGGAGGATGCCGGGTAGGTAATCGTCCCGGTTATGTTGAACCAACACGGCGAAAAAAAAAAAATCTTTCGTAACAGAAAGCATTCCTAACGGGAACCGAGTAGCATCGTTTCCCGAACGATCCGCGATCTCCGATTTATGTGTAATTGATTTGAGTAATCGATTCGGCTCGCCGGTGTACATACAGAAACGCCGGTTTCTCTCCGATTAGGATCCCTTTCTCGTTATATGTTTTTATGATATCTTGATATGATTCTATGATTACCCTCTCTGTTGTAATCGATGCTCGTGAATAATTGTGTACACGGACCAGAGAAATTACGAGCGAGTCTCGTTAGCTTTCTCTCTTAATTAAATGTTTCGAACGATTTTTAGAAACCCAAACGCCTTAATGAATTCGACCGTGAACGGATTCTCCGTCTTGGTAAATTGCGATCTTCCTAGAGCACGGATTCATCGAAATCACGAATCTATGGCGTGTGCATTTATGGCTTGTATCAGATTCAGCAAATACTTTAATTTGTAAATCGACAGACTTCTGATTTTCAGCCTGGAAGTGAATAAATAAAATGATATAAATTACACTGTCTAGTTATATAATAAATATTATATGAAAAGTGGAAGCTATACGATTTCTAAATGATTTTTAAGCGCTTCCGGTTAGTGATTGAATTTTACCTCGAACAATCAGCTGTATCCTGTGAAACGCGCTAAGACCTCCCTCGGCGCAGAAAAAAAAGGAGTCCATCTGCGTGGCCCAATTTGTCGGGAGTCGTAAAACTTATCTTTCGAATATGAATTGAAAATTGCGCGGAGATCTATCTCGCTTCTCATGATTGTAAACGTCGCGTAACATGCATATAAGCCGAAGAACAAGTCCAGGAACTTTCCCAGGCATTAAACGGCATCGTGAACGCCGGGGCAAAAAGTGACAGATCTTTCGTTAAAGTACTGTTCCGTAGAATTCAAAGCGCGATCTCTTGGGAAACAATTCTTTCCGCTCTCGTGGTGCAGACACCCGGGGAAAAGGTATCCCGGGAATTTCAGCATCCTCTGGATAACGCGTACACCGTGTGTACAATTTTTTTCTTTCGAGCACGTCGTCGGCCTAACGGTTACGAAACGAAAGAATCCTGGTGACCCCGGGAAGTGTTTCCAATCTGAACGGTTCAACGTCTTCGCGCAGGTGTGCTTGCAACTGCATCGGCACCAGGTTGCTGCTGCAGGCAACGCAGAGGTCTTCCAGCGATTTTTTTTTGTTACAGATTTTATTACTAATTAACGGAAAAAGTGATTCGCAATCGTCTGTGCCATTAGGACAAAACATATAGAAATACTAATGACAGGGTATATAAATGTTATATAAGTAATATAATATAAGTCAGATGCGTTATCCTCAGCGTAATGAGAAAACGAAGATCCAATTAAGCAACATTCAAAGAAACATCTTAGTCTGTACAGGAAAGCAGAACATTTATTAGCAAAATGCGAATTTCAATTGCTTGCTTAATTTGTGAACTGCAGAATGAAATAATTGATGCAATATTCATTTTATACCTCTCAGAATATGGTGCAATTCTTTATTCTATTTTATGCGGATCTTTGGTAATGTGTTTTAGAACAGGAACTGTATCGACATTTGTACCGTGATTAAATACTTTAGAATAATTAAAGTGATTTAGATGCCAATAGAAATTGAAGTAGAAAATACTTTGCGAGTTTGTTCGCATACGATAGGCTACGTACAAGTATAAAATAGTCTGCACGGTTAAGATGGCGATAAAAATTGAAGCAGAGGGAATATTGTGTGGGTTCGTTCCCACCGTACCAAGAAATTGGACAAAACGACTACGGATCTGTCTGTGGCAAGCGCATAGGAAGGTGGTAGATGTATAGACGATAGGTTGAAGCGAGTTGCGAAATAGCATTGGGAAAATATCAATCAAAATATACAAGGACGCAAGGGAGCGGAAAGGAAAGGAGAGGAGGACGAGATGTGGAGGAGGATCGGGGCAACCGCAGGGCAGCGGATATACGCGAAAACAAGCGGTTACTTCATCGAAGAATTCCTATCACGGCGAGAATCTGTGGTAACTGACCATCCGCGTTTGACGATTCGGATCCTCGTTTCACGTGTTTGATAATCATCTTAACGCGGAACACACTGCTCGCGCTCGCCGCGCTGGCTCACTCGACCGTGTACGCAATTCTACGCAAGCTAGGTTGTCGAACCTGCTCTCTCACGTGATCCTGCAATTTCACGGCGGAAGTGCGAATACGGTGTTTCTGCGATTGCCGGGTAATTTTGATTATTCGGCCGCGCGGTATCGCTCGCTCGCAGGAAATTGACAATGATTCGTTAAGTATCGTTGTTGTGTAATGCGATTGAACGAAACCGGATAACGATCTGGAAAAAGAGGTCTATCATTGGCCTACTCCGTTTACCAGCAACCCAATTACAAATTAAATTTAGATTGCCTCGCGATTATTTTTCGATTACCGGTAGATCAATGGTAGATTAGTTTCGTATTAATTTTAGATTAGCTGTGGAACTTTCCAACCGCATATTCATTCGAATTACAAATCTCGAAACGTTTTCACAGTTTTCCAGCATTTATTGTTGAATAATTTTACCTCAAGTCGTTCCTTTATTCAGTAGCCGATTGTTATTTGTCTGATCATTGCTCACCCTTTCTACTTAATTGTTAGCAGAAGTATTCCAACGCAATCCAGTTAGATTAATCGTATTCTGCGTTTAATTAAAGTTGGCGAGTACCGTGTCGCAAAAAAGAAAAAGGAAAGAACCTGGCAAAAAGATTTCGTCCGCGCATCTCTGGTGTTGCAGCGATGCAACGGCGTGCACAATGCGCTGCAGCCGTTGCATCCGCGAGGCAATCTAACCGGTGCGGCGGCGCCGCGGGTCTCGCGTAAAAATCGCTCGTGGACTAACGACTAGGGTAAATTATCGGGGAAACCGTAAATGGATAAACATTCCCCGGACATCTGATCCGGCGCAGGCCGCGAATAAGCCTGCGATTTTTCGCGAGCTCGCTCGCCCCGAGATTTATGATTATACAAAAGCCAGTGTTATAGATGCAACGCCGCGCGCACCAGCAATGCATTCACGGTAACACCGGCCACGTATTCGCGGAGAGATCGCCTCGAAAATATACACGCGGGACCGTGACACCGGCTATGCCGATAATTTAACGCGGGCTCCTTTTTTTACCTTTCTTAGGCGAGACTCTCGCCACGTTTGGAGAGCCAGCTACAAGAACGAGAGAGATAGAGAGAGAACGAGAGAAGGGAGAGAGCGAGCGAGGTGCAACGGGTGTCTATGCGACCTCTACCGGTTCTAGAAGATACGGCCACGTTAATAAAGCAGGTGTACGACCGGTGGGTATGCACGAGACGCGTCACTCGGCGTTAATGCGCCTTATGAGCGATTGCAGGAGTCCTGCACGCGTCCCTGCGTGCAACGCGTTAATACGTGGTAATTCATTTTGCAAACGCGAATTCCGCTGCCTCGGAAACGGGTTTCGCGGCTGGACTTCGCGGATTTTTCACGGGAACCCTGCGATTTCGCTTACGAGCGTCCCACCGAGAGACGGCCGGACGTTCAATGACGTATGCGCTACCGCTCCCAGCCTCATGATCATTTGTTTTTGTAGTTTGCATGTCGATGCTCATTTCGATACTTATTTCACGATACTTTCTCGAAGTTCTTCGCGATGGATTGAATCGGCTGCGAGAGGATTGATGAACCTCTCCATATTCTGCATCCTAATCGACGCAAGCAACAAATTCTTTCCTGCAACTTTATATCATATTTTTACAGTGAAATAGAGAAAGAATTGATTCAAATGATTAACAGTCTGAACACACAGAGAGAAAGTTAATTTATATTTACTTACTTGCCGACACAATCTTCTTTGTGTCTGGTTCTACAAATTTCCGTCGCACTTTCATCGAAATCACGCCGAAGCAGCTGAATTAAATCATAACGATATGACCGCAAACGATTCTGCCTCCTGATTTGTGTTTCGATTGCTGGGGGCATGTTTACAGCCGCATGTGTTCGTAGCGCGGTACATTCTGATGTTACCAGTGTCAATGGGTATTCATTATTCCATAAATTCCAGTATTACCAGGTAAAGTCGCGTTGCATCGAATATACGGCATCGAGAGGCTTTGAAGCAAGGATGCTTCGGCTGCCATTTATTGCAGACTTCTTCCACTCGTCCAACCTTGAAATTGGTGTTTACCGAGCATCGAGTGAACGTCATTTGCGTTTTCGTTTCTTCATGGTGCTTACGGCTACGTCTACTTGAATCTCTGTTTACGTTTGTCCGTCGATGAACTTTTATTTTCTCTCGCCGATGCGAAAATATAAATTCAAAGTTCTTGCGTGTACTCGCTAACGGAGGTGCTTTTTATGTCGGACTTATTCAAGGTGTTCGATGCCGTTATAAATATTGATCTCGCTTTATAAAGGCAGCTTTACTACCGACAGTAATCCTTGATTACAGAAGCATAGTATCAGAAACTTTGTGCAGTTGATTAAATCAGATATACTTGAAGTTGATTTTTTACAAATAAAATTTCATTGGTGAAAACCTGAAAATTTGTTTCATGAGAATAATGTTCTGTGTCAGAGGTGGATGATTCAGGTTGCCCTAACCTTGGTTGCACGCAAAACGAACGAGTTCTAATTGCATCGTGTTCAAGACTGCCTCGTATACTCCATTAGGTCTGTGCTTTCCCCGTTTCCATCATGCGAGACCTTTATACGTTGCTGGAATAAGAAAGAAGTGGGTCCACGGACCGTATCGTTTATTAAATAACGCAGTTTCAATTAATTATTGTCTCGGATGCATAGCACCGAGAGTCCGTTTAAATTGCGCTGCGGCCAAATGCACTTCTCTCTCACGCTGGGTGACCAATGATATTGCACTCGGTTCAGGGAAGTTGTTCGCTGGTCTTACCTTACGATACGACTTCGACACGAACATATTGAACATTGTTGCAAAAATTGTGTACGGTGTTTTAATGGAACTTGACAAAATCTCGCGTGTCTCGTTTCGCTGAAATTTGATTTCTGGTGTGTACAGTGTCTTAATTGCGTATGTGTACCTGAAAGTGAAATTTAATTTCATGAAAAAGAAAGTTACACAATCATAGAAATCATAGAAAGCTACGTTAATACAGTGTATGATACTTTTCTTATGTCATACATGATATTCCTTTTATTACGATTGTACTCCATTGAATTTAAAATAAGAATAAAAAAAAAAAACATTGAGAATAACATGTCCTGCCTGTATCTGCCATGTTGGCCAACGGTATCAAGAGCGGACGTTGTAAAAAGAACTTTTGGGACAACGCAATACATCTTGGCTCTTTTATTTTCTGGTAAATCGACGCAAGAGGTGCAGCAAGTTTACGCATCGGGGGACGAAAAAAGAAAGAAGGTTCCTTCGAGCGATTCCGGGACATTCGAGAGGTATGACCGTCATAAATTACAGCCGTTGGTCTCTATCGAAGGTGTGTACCCACCTACCGGTGAATTGCGAGACAATCCCTTGCCGGCTGCGAACCCGCGAAAGAGTTTCTTCGATTCACCGCGCGCCGCTTTACGATTCCCTTTCACCTAACGGTTCCCATGCACGCCGCTTAATGGCGGGAAGAAGAAAGGTCTCACTGGAGGAAAGCAAAATCGCCGATGGGTCCCCCTTCTGTTTGTTCTTCGCCGGTGAGTACTGCTTGCCAGCGATTCTTTCGCGATGAAAGCGCGAAATGCGGCTCGGTGAAAGCTGATCGTCCCATCTATCGGATAATTCTGTTTAGACCATCGTAAATCCTGCCCTCTAATGCTTAGACATTATGGCACTGTAACACTTCGTTCTATAGGGGTCAGACAATTTCACTTTCCTGTCCGTCTCCGATGCACAAACTCTATGCACTTGCGATGCATCTTAAATGGCTGCATTCACACTTGCCTTCCTTGGACTTTTCTCAGATCATTTATCAGCATTTAACACTACACCTACCGAGCACTAAAAGCTATAAGAATGTTTTAGCTTATAAAAAAGACGAGGCTCTATTGATTTAAATTTGGTGCAATTTTTAGTAGAATATGTGCTTGGATAAAGAAAGAAATGTAATTAATTTCCATGTGAAGAACTAAATAATTCTAATATATATATCTTTATTGATTCCCCTCGGGGTTACAATCCTGCTTCACGTTTTCCTCCTTTTCCAATCCCTTTGTTTTTACACTCTAGCCTTATCTCTAACTTATTATCTAACTTACAACTACCATAACCTACTATATATATATAGAGAGAGAGAAACAATATTTACAACAGTCTCTAAATAATTTTAATAATTGGCTTGAATAATTCATTATGACGTGCAGAATTAAAGGAGCATTAAATTTTTGTTCGATATCTATACGGCTCGTAATCGATGTGGAAACATGTATTGTCGACTTTCGATGGGGGCAATCCTTATCGCGTACACAGTTTTCCATCATCCATGTAGCTTGCATCATCCTCGAGTCCGACGTCGAGATCGTCGAAGAACTTCTGTCTCGATATTATCGGCAGTATCACCGGTATCGGATTGTACAGATGCATTCGTAGCTGGTCACGGCGATTATCGTGATGAAAATTTATCTTTGAACGCGGTGTTCCCGCATCCACCATATTCGCAGGATCCGGCGATTACTCGAGGTAGGGAGCTACCGTCGTACGTGGTCGCTTCCTTTGATACTCTCCTACAATCCTAATCCCTTCTGCTCACATTTTGCCAGTGTTGTCCGTGAAATTGTGTAATGTAATCCACCCACGACGGTGAAAACTCATCGTAGGAGTAAGCGTCTACCACCCAGGTAAATGACGAGTTGTATCTCGAAGCTGGAACTGCGGAATCTTGATTCATTCATTTTTAAGTACGTTGAGAAAGTTGTTACCGATGCTGCCAGGTTTTAACGCGAGGCGAACGGTGTGTCTCCATTCATTCCGAGATTCAGAATTATCATTCTTACAACATTACAGTTAATGTTTACGATTATTCGCTGCTTTATTTATCAATCTTTTTTCATGTTACAGCGGGTAACAATTGCAAGCACTAATTTTTATGAGTTTGACAGCTGTCTTCGACGTTCCAAGGAATGAAATTTAGAGTTAGTACTGTGCTGAAAACAGTAGAAAAATGTAAATGATATGTTATCACTAATGTTAGGCGCCCTCATCTTCGTCGAGGAAGGGAATGACGCATTTCGCGGAGCAACGACGCGATAAGCTGTATATGTATATTTGTACACGATTAAAATTTTCCTCTTTCCTTGAATTTTATTAGCCTTCCGTTGAATACATCACGGCGCTCGGATATTTTTTCATCGAGCGGAGTTGTCGCCGTTAACTCGCCTAAATGCGTCGCCTAGCATAACATGTATTTAAATTACGACCCGTGCACGGAGACGGTAGACCACCAACGAATACGAGTCATTTAGAGTATTCTTTTACAACGGCTGCGAATAACGTGCGACACGGACGTGAATCATTAAGCCACCTGCGCAGGTGTCGAAGGCCTTTAAGAAAATGTTTAATCGATCTCTGAACGACGACACCATGTACACGGTGGCTCAATAATGATCGTTTACGGGCCGGTGATCCGCGAGTAGGACCTCGTGGGCCTTTTTAACGACGGGTACGCGTTCCGTGCCGCAGCGAGGTAATCATAAACATTATAATCGCGTGTGCTGTATCAATTAACAGTACACGCGCCGGGCGACGACTCTCCTCAGGTATTTTCGATGATGTGTAATCCCACTGGTGTTTAAATGCCATTTAATATTCGATTAGCGCGGTATGCGGCAGAAGTCGCCGGCCGTTTCACTTTTTATTTCAACTTATCCGCGGGCGAAATGCTTCGCTGCATTTCTGGTACGATTCCCAGCAAGCGTATACAGCGACTGTAAATTTGAATATATTTTTACCGATGCAACAATTTACGATTTTACGATTGCTTGGCGAGAGAAGGTCTAGACCGAAGAATAACAGGGTTAGTGACGTTTATTCGCGACGTTAATTATTGACGTTTAAAAGCCGCCGTAAAGTAAGGTGTTAGGAATGAAATGATCCGATGAAGAGGGTGCCATATAGCCCAAGGACAACGCCGTTTCAATTTTCTCGGTTCGAAGTCGGATAAACGGCAGATACGCACTGAGGTTCGAGCCTCGTTGCATCGGTGCTCCTTTCCAGCGATTTGCGCAACGCGTGCGTTACATTCAGCCACGCAACGCGAAAGAACGCAACGGCAAGCCGGCACTCTTCTATTTCTTCTTATCGAGGAGTGCATAGATTCGAACGACGTATAAGAAGCTTGCCGCAACGCGCGTGGGTATGCAACGTGCGTCTCTTTGGATGCAGCCCGCGGTCGTCGCGCGATCCAGTGCGTCTGAATGCACTCCGGCGGCGGCGTCCCATATTGTGCTGTCGTCTAAAACCG
This sequence comes from Lasioglossum morio, assembly GCA_916610235.2. Classification (NCBI taxonomy): domain Eukaryota; kingdom Metazoa; phylum Arthropoda; class Insecta; order Hymenoptera; family Halictidae; genus Lasioglossum; species Lasioglossum morio. Next base: position 17,589,836 of record OU744328.1, on the reverse strand, counting down.
CCTGCAGTACCAGAAGCCGATCGCGACAATAAGCGTATACCGCGATATTTATGTGACATAGTTTAGGATCATTTGTAATATACATTTTCCGCCGACGGCCAAGCTTAGGTCAGATTTTCATAACAATGGGATGCACACCTTTTTCGGACCGCGATAGTCGCGAATGCAGCCGAGGATGCATGATTTTTATGTCGGGACGACCGCTACATCGTAATCCACATGTAGGTCACTATGATTTAAACGTAAACGGGCATAAGTAACTCGTGACGTAGGACAGTAAGTTCTAGGGGATAAATATCATAAAAAGATTTGAATAATCCTTGAAAGAAAATTGTGTATTACTGCTCTGTGAAATTTCATTTTGTTCTACATTAATTACGTACAGTATCTTATAATTATTATGCCGTAATCAATATGTTGATCACCATGATTTAAACGTAAACTGGCGTAAGTAACTCGTGACGTAGGGCAGTAAGTTCTAGGGGATAACTATCATAAAAAGATTTGAATAATCCTTGAAAGAAAATTGTGTATTACTGCTCTTTAAAATTTCATTTTGTTCTACATTAATTACGTACAGTATCTTATAATTATTATGCCGTAATCAATATGTTGGTCACTATGATTTAAACGTAAACGGGTGTATTAACTCGTGACGTAGGACAGTAAGTTCTAGGGGATAACTATCATAAAAAGATTTAATAATCCTCGAAAGAAAATTCTGTATTACTGGTCTGTAAAATTTAATATTGTTCTACATTAATTCTGTACAGTATCTTATAATTATTATATAGTTACTATGAAGTAAATGTGTCATCGGTTAACAACAAATTGATTCCTAGCATCTCGTTACGAAGCCTGCTCTAATAACATATATAAATTGCCCTCCTGTGTGAATTTATAGCAAATTAAAACATTTAAGTGGTCATAAAACACGAGTTTTAATAACATATAAGTGGATTCTGGATTTTATGCATTTACTTCGCTTTCTGTCTCGTAAACCTCGCCGCGGTGAGGTTATTAGAAAAGATAATTAAAATCTCTCGGTATCTTCTTTGAAACGTAATGAAACTCATCAAAGAATAATCTCTCTCGTTTCCAATTTCTAAGTCAGTTGAAACTGATATTTGCATCGAGTCTGCGTACCGTGTGTCCACAAAAATGCAAACTTCCAATCATCAGTCCGGTTTTGAACAAATTCCGACGTTCTACTGTAGTTAAAGATTGAGGGTTGACCACCCAAAAGGAGGATCGTACAACGCTAGCCCATAAAGTCCCGAAAACATTGCCCCTAAAATAAAGAATCTCATATACCTCAGGTCTCACAGTGAATCTGTTTAACAAGGCCTCTGTCCATCGCGCAGTAGCTTCCCGGTTACGCGTCGAATAATTCTCCGTCGATCATGCTGCTCTCCCGAAAAACGAACGGGTTACCCATAAACGTCGCATCACCGTAGAACACGGAGCCGATGGTGGAAACCGTGTCGATCGTCGATGGTCCGTGGATATTCTTGCTTGCCGGGGGCGCCGCGTCGTTCATGCATGGGGGGGTATCTGCAAAAAGACGCCGGAAACGGCTGGCAAAGAAAGGCGATAAGGGAGAAAGAGAGGGAGAGCGAGGAAGAATATTGGAGGAAAAAAGAGAGGTGCGCGGGCAAGAGCTTTTCCATAAAACTTATAGTCCTTATAAACCACGAGTCGGAACGGTGCGGTGTGTGCACCGGCATGCGGCGTGCACGCGAGGGTTGGAACATGCACTTTATAATAATAGTAAAAATGACGCAGCATGCGAGCTTGCATGCAAATGGATTGCAGGTAGGCTCGTAGGTACCTCAGTATCCCGTGTGCAACACGAATATATACGTTGCTCCGTACCGACGCGTATTTCACGGGGCTACCAGCCGCGGACCCTCCCGGTGGCTTTCCGCCCTCTTCCCCCCCCGGTTCCGTTCGCCAGGTGAGTCCAGGTGAGACCAGTCCTTTCGATGCGTCCGGGCCAGCTTTATGCACCGATTATTGAAATAATTGTAACGCCTACAGCTGTCGTCCGTGAACGCCGCAAACGAGGCTTTATGGCGTAATCATTGTCGGGGCCGAAGCCGCACCGCCATCTTTACGACCCCGTTATTTATTCGGTCCGCGAACGAACCGGTGGCTCGTTTGCTCGCGATTTCTTTTGTGGAAATCGATCGGCCGACTACGCTTTGCCTGAACACTAGTCAACACCGATTGCTTCTTCTTTCTGTCCGGAAGTTTTATTTGATAATCAATGCCGAACACTTTGTTCTAAAATCATGAACCAACTAGTTAACACCGATTACTTCTTCTTTCTCTCCAGAAGTCTTGTTTGATAATCAATGCCGACCATTTTGCTTTAAAATCGTGAACCAACTAGTCAACACCGATTATTTCTTCTTTCTCTCCAGAAGTCTTCTTTGATAATCAATGCCGACCATTTTGTTTTAAAATCGTGAACCAAGTAGTCAACCTCGGTAACGTTTAGTCGTTACGTTCGAGATTATAATGTAGTGCTCTCTAAACTTCCTGTTGGTACAGCACAAATATTAAAAATCTTATTAAGTTAGTTCACGATCAGAAATGTCCGTTTAATTGTCATTTCCATGAATTCAGTGATAATATAGTGGTTGGTGCGCGCACGAAGTTCACGAAGGATTTTCTAACGTTATTGAAAATTCCCATGGAGTCGGGGGTTCTTCGGCGATCCGCGTGTCTACCAATTACTGTACGCAATAGTGTATTGTTGAGTGAAAGCTACGCGACGCCCACGTCGCGATCGTACAGCCGCATCTTGTCGCGGTGATCGTGCAGAGTCGTGTACGTTGCAGGAAGTCACGTGCGGCTGTGTGCAATAGTGTGCATCCCCCTCGCGTTCACGTCCGAGTGTCTCGTACGTACACGCTCGAATCGAAACCGAGATCCATTTGCATGAACCTCTCGGTCCACAGTCGGAGAAATATCGAACCGTGGTTCGAAAGGCGAAAGTGGAATCGGGGGAACTGGGTGCTGTCAATATAATGTCAGCAACAATCTACTGGGGACCTTAGTGCTTTGCACAAAATGGCAAACATACGAACTGTCTAACTTCGTTAGACTACAGAGAGATATTTTAACGAGTTTAACACGAACGTACAAAAGAAATTGTAATTCCTTCAGTTCACCACGAAAATATGATTCGTTGTGACTCCTCTTGTCGGTAATTAAGATGGTGCTGTGAATCGTGTTAATGAGAGTAAGAGGGACATCAATTGATGCTAACGTCTGTCGACAAATAGCTTTCGAACGTGCATCTACAGTGTACTCTACTCTATCAATAGATTTTCTTAGGAGCTGTAGGAATTTTCATGTTTCAAAACTGTGACCACTGGAATTTCGTTTCATTCATAAATCAATGCATCGAAATTTTTTTTCTTACCGCCTAATTAGTCGATTGGAATGTTTCTATCATCTCGTGAATTTTATTAAACGAGTAAGATAATTAAAGATTTTATGAAGAAACTTTTAGCGGAGTAACTTATTGAACCATCTGCCTGATTAATTAAGGGTGTAGAATCATATGTGTATATACTGTAAGTCCAAGTCCATAGTCCAATATAATTTGCTATTTCTGTCGTGTGTAAATTCAGTAAATTTTTTAAAGCACGCGTGCATATGTTAGTGGTGTCATTTTGATCCAGAAGTAATTTATTCACTGCACTGTACAGACTCGGATAAAGGTTATTCACTATTTTTGAGGTAGCTGTGTAGGCATCGGCGAGGTGTCGGTCTAAAGTAGCTTTCGAGATAAGATTCAGTGTCCATTAGTGTTCCGAGGCATCGATCGTGTCGCCGTTGGGGGACATAAAAAGTTGATGCCGCAAAGTTTCTTTCACGATCGACGAGCAACGAATCCGCAGGCACCACGACCCACTTCCCTGACCAGGCGCTCCGTTGTTCGGAGTACCGTAAACCCCGGGCAAAACTGATAAAACCAGGTTTCAGAGATGAGCCGGGGTCTCTAGGCTCCTCTCCGCAGCTGCGAACCCGATTTACAGTTACTTGGCCTGCCTGTGTAAGACGTTCAACCCGTCTGTATACAAAGATGCTGCGTTATCAGTGACTGATATCAGTCGTTAAGGAGGATGTATCTGCTGGTATGCTTGGACCTTCGCTTAGCTGTTTTCTGTCGAGTCTAGCGTTAAGGAAAGTCTTCGGAACGGCTAGACGAACAGCTGAAACTAATCTACCTAAAGCTAACAATAAAAATTCAGGGTGCTGGTTGTACCACCAACTTTAGATTCACCCAATTTTTATTAAGATTAGACAGCAGACTTTATGGATTTATTACGAAAAATTAAGTAGGTGTAGTACACAGAATTTTACTTCATTCAAAAATTTGCAGTGTACTTTTCGTAATGACAGAATCGTTACCGCGTGGTTGTTCGTTGAAGAACGGCGTTGGAATGATTTCCATTGACCCGAATATCGGTTTCCATTGATGCCGAAGATGTTATTGGAGCAGACGATTCATTGTAGTGTAAACTCGTTGTAGCAGCCGAATGGTGGTCGTGTTCTGCGATTCCTAGCTGACTTACTCGATGCTTGCTCAATGATCAAGAAGTAGGACAGCACGTTGCAGGATCGTCATTCCTAAGACGGTCTTGAGGCGTTGCTAAACGTTGATATATGTGCAGCGAAAAAATCTGTGAGTACGTCACGTAGGATGTTATCTCGGTGTTACGACGACTGAACGAGCCATTGTTACTTTAATATGCAAACCTCGCATAATTAACCACCTTTTTGGCTGCGAACCAAACTGGATTAGACAGCGCATTGCATTCGCGTTGATCTATGCTCAATATATGCCAAGCTTATTCTTTTGTAAATACCTTTGTGTATATGATCCCAGAGCTTTGAACGACCGTGTACATCTGTTGCGTTTATTTGCGCGGCTTTTTCAAAATCGTTCACCGGGCGAAACGCCAGAGGTCTGGTTTCTTTTCATCGTGAAGCATTGTGCAGAGCGAGGATGTGGCCGGGCAAGTGTAAATTATGTTTTGTTCTCTCGCGGCGGCGGCGGCGTCCAGGCGGGAGGCGAGCAACAAATCATATCGACACACTCGAGCCTTGGTTTCTTCATTCGCCTCCCACGCCCTCTATCGAACCTCCTCCCTTATCGGCGTTCTACACGCGCAAAAATCCCCCGGCCGATGTCTTCATAAATATGTCCGCCTATCTGTTAATTCTGTCCTCCGCGGGGACGATTAATTAGCGTTTCCGCCAGCCCCGCGTGGTTAAAACGAATAAATCAAATCCGATGTCTCTGATTAGTCGCGGCAATTTTATCGAACGACCTGGGGACTTTTAAGTCCCCACGTGTAGTCTAACACGTGAAACAAAATAGAGTGTTGGGAATAACAATAAAATTCTTGAGGAAGCTATAAAAGAAATCTGCAACATTTTACCTACTCTGTTCTTCCTCCGTGCACTTGATCGAAGAGCAAGTGTTTGTAATTTGTAAAGGATCGGGCGGTTAAACTAATCTAACCTAACACGTGAAATAAAATAGTGCGTCGGGAATAACAATAAAATTCATGAGGAAGCTATAAAAGAAATCTGCAACATTTTACCTACTCTGTTCTTCCTCCGTGCACTTGATCGAAGAGCAATTGTTTGTTTTTTGTAAAGGATCGGGCGGTTAAACTGGCGATCGTTAAGCAACACGTCAATTTTTGAGCCAACGGGGCGCGTCCAATCAACAATAACGATAGGGTCGTCGGAGAGAACAGCCGGGAGATACGAATGCATCGGCAATTAAAAGCACCGGCGGTCATTAATATTTCGTTTCGGGGGGGGCACGGTATCTCGATGAAGATTCGTTGCGCCTTTCACGGGGCATATTATGTATATATACGTATACGAAACGTGATTCGCCGACCACCCGATAATTGTTTTCGGAAGGGAGGATCGAACATCCTCGATGGATCGACCTTGGAGCATGTTTCGCGATCGAGATCGGGACTTTAATGAAACTCGGAGTGGTGGGATTTTTGCACGGAATATTGTTGCGATCGTAGAACGGACGTTCCTCTTCGTTATGACTCCGAGCATGAGCGCGAGAGATCGTATGGGCTTACTGTCTGGAAATAAGAATAATGCGATCGGTGAGTCGCATTGGTTATTCAGAAGACACCGGTGTAGGTTTTCTCGTGGATAGCGCGCAGTCACGACGACTTTAATTGAAACGTAATACCTGTCCGAGCGCATATTTATTGCTCGATATCTGTGCTGGTAATTGCTGGGAATAACATCGTGAACGTTCCGTTGGGTTTAAGGACGCTTAAATTGTCGATTAGAACGGAAGAATACGACGGTGATTATCAGCGACGGACATTTTTTCCCGCGTTCTAACAACGTATTCATCGGCTAAATAAACTCTTGCCTTGACGGTACTGCGAATATTGTCTGCGTGGGCACTATCAGGGAAACCGCGGTGGGAAAAACTGAACCGGGTCTTCAATATCTTAATTGGGCATCTTGCGAAATGTAAAGCCTCGATTTTATGAAATTGAAGTGGTACGATCGATAAACACTCGTCTCTTGCAATGTGTCCAACTTATCTTTCCTAATTTATTTGGAACATGTACAGATAAATTACTAGTTCTTGTTAAAACCAGTAGATTATTATAATTCAGTCGCAGACATTGTGCTTTTATTACAGTCTCGATAAACCAGTATTCAGTGCGTTAATAAGCTGATTGCAGCTTAATGAAATTCCTATTTTATTTTGCGACTTAAGAGGTTCTTAATGGAGGAATTTCTTCGACTTCAATTTCTGTAAATTATTCTATAAAAATTCGTTCGCCATTCAACTTCGATTGCATTTGAAAACGTTTATTTGTATCCGCATTCTATATTCAAGTTATCTGCATTTTGCTGTTGCATTGTGCCTATTTCGTTCGATTTCGACTCGTGACACGATTTTGCCGACTCGTTGGTTACGACGAGACACTCTGTTCCTGGTCAAAGGATTTTTCATCAGGATAGTGCAGCTCGATATGCACTCGTCGTTAATGGCGTTATTAAGAGGAGTCCGACGGAGGGAGCGTGACGCGCAGGTGCGTACAGGGCGTTGCAAAAGGCGTAACGCGACTGCCGACGATTTTATCGAAGCCAAGGAAACCTGTTAGAAGAAGTGTTATTGCGATGCGCCGGTGTATCTGTATGTACGATCGCTAATAAATTCCAGTAACTCTGAGCGCGCGCTGCCTCTCTCATTTTCCACAGCTACGAGCACCGTTGTCGTGTCTCTTTCTTCGCGCGTCCGTATCTTGAACTTTATATCTCCTATGAGAATTATATTTCCTCCATACGTGACTTTTATATGGCCTGCACTCGATCCGACTTCTAGACGCAGCTCCCCTTTCCTTATCAGCGAGCGATCGCACTATCATTCGTCCGGTAATCATAACTGTGTCAGAGACTTCGCCTGTTGTGCGTGAAAAATGAGAATTGGCGTAATTATTTGTAGTGATTGTAAAAACTAATGCAATCAACCATAAAGAGGAAAGAGTGAGCTTAGTTTTGGTTTAAACCTGGTGAGGTTTTCGGTCAAGCCGTACATTTAAAGTAATATTTGAAAAAAGAGGAAGAATTTTAAATGAAAAATTTGTGGTATTTACTTCTCTGATTGTATTGGTAGTTGGAGAGAGTAGAGTAACAGCGAAATCCTATGTTGATGATATCGGTAGTCGAGTTCACAAGTGGTAAGTGCTTTCTAAATAATGTGTTAAAGGGTATTGAGACATTATTTTCCGGCACCATGGTTCCCCAATTAATTACCCCTGTTCAAAGTCGCATGAATACACCATTCTCCTACCGTCGATGGTGTGCAGGTGGTTATTTGCTAGCCGGCGAAAGATATATCGACATTCTTCTCTATGACGAAGCGTGTTACAGTGTGCTAGACGAGAAAGCTTGCACGGCTGGAACAATTTTTCTTTCAGCGCCTCTGAATGCTAAAGGTAAACCGCGCGACTGGCGGTAATTATTCCATCGGGGCCGTTATACATTATGACAATTTATTAGCCTACTTCGATATACAGCTGCTCTACAACCTGGTGTTTCGCTCTTTGTTTCAGGTATGAGATATCTCCGCGGCGCGAGCTTTGCCGATTTGAAGAATCTGTTGCGGAAGCACGTGAGTTTACACAACTGTTATGAATTGGTCATTGTTTTGACAATTCGGGTGATCGCGGTTATGCAAAAATAGAGCGATACATCACTCCCGGTTCTCGCGACTTTCACGAGCGCTCCATATTTTAAACGGATGGACAAGCGTTCGCTTTATAAACAAAGAAACATTCAATTACCGTGATAAAGATGTAGGAACTTTCTTCTTCGGCGAACAGAGTAATGCGCTGCAACAGTTCTTCTACAGGACGGTTCAAAATAATTGTTCCAATATGCATGACCGGCTAAAACTATGGAAACAAACCTCCTAAGTTTTTCTGACAAATAGATCGTGCCTTGGTTGCTTGGAAGGCATTCAGTTTTTCTTATAAACATCCCATTGCACGGCGCGATTTCAAACCTTTGGCCGGTAGCGTATGCTAAACAGATTCTACTAACGTCCTCAATTTGTTCTAATTAGTAACTAATTTTATCTTACCTTGATTGCGCTGGCTGCATTCCCTCCCCATGAAAAATCCACGAGCCCCGTTACAGGTACCATTTTCACCGTGCAATGTATCATTCGCCGTTCCTGCTCGATTCTCGCGATCGATCCCAGATATCCACAGTCGCCGCGATCGGATCGATACGCGGTGTAATTCGTTCCCCGCTGATAATCTCTGCAGATAGAACGTGCCCCGTGTTAATTAACATTCGCACAGAACGCGGCCGCGTAATTGACCCGATGGTTCCCGCGAAACGCAATTTCGCAATGCGCGAAACACGTTCGGATGCAAATGTTATTAGAAAGTGCACGGAGTCCGAGTGATTCTCGAATTCAATCCACCTTTGGGAATATCTGTGGAAGTCTCGTGGCGATAAGACACCCACGTCCTCCGTTTCCGGTTCGTACGGAACCAGATAATTTCCTACGTCGCCCTAAACGTCGCGATAAATCGCAATTAGCCTTAGAGCATGTGGGCACCTAAAATATTATAAAGTACATTATTCCCGTCGTATTCTTAGTGAAATAGTCATAAAAGTTACTAGTAAAATATTAACCCCGTTGCAGTCGGAGCCATTTAACTAGAAAATTAAACATTTCTTCCGACCTAAAATAATTCCACACCACTGGAGTACTACGAGTTAAATTAAAAATTCGTTTGCTCAAATAGTAAAACTTGTTACAGAACAAATTTCAGAATCATTTCTAGTTACGCAATGGTTTTTATATTGAAAGTAAGTATTATTATATTGAAAGGTTTGGTTCGAATTGGCTTTGCAGGGTTAATATTCGGTCGCGGCGCGGTGGGATGATTTTACGAGCTTCCGTGTAACGAGAACGATATTTCAGAGATAATGGACGCCGGATGGTAAATTGAATGGACGCGGACGCGTCGCGGAAACCTTCGATCGCCTTAGGAATGCATCGATCCGCGATAGATAGGGAACGGTGAAGCGTTCGAGCGCTCGGTTTCGCACAACCGTTCATTTACAACACGTCCGGCTGAGAAATTTATCACTTCGTGACCGCCGCCACCTCCAATGGAGACGGATTGCAAAAGTTTAAAGTGTTTAGCGTTAACCGTTCACGTGAAAATCGTTCGCTCACCACGAGGAGGTATTCGCATGTCGAATGCTGATCATTAGACAGGCGATCCTTAAGCGTTTCTAGCCTATAAAATGTTCAAGTAAAACTCTACGGTCGTTGGAATAGAAACAGTAGCACGAAAACTGGAACACCTATTTTATTTAACTTTTTCTTCTCGAGATGCATCTCAATCATTCGAGTCGGCATTGCGAAAAATAAAAATTTCGAAGAGTAAGCGTCGCAAACAGTCCCACTATATTTAGACAGGCCACGTCCAACAAACGAAGCGAGAGAAACCGATTGTCGATTCGATGCCTCGGCCTCGACGACCGAATGAAATTCCCAGGTGTCGTTTGTATTTTTATGGTGAGAGCCGATGACACAGACGCGCTCCTTAAAAATCGTCGCGACGACGATGGTAATCGAAGAAAGAAAATTATCGTGCCGAAGGACACGTGTAATTAAGAAACTCGTTTACAAATTGTAAGCTCTGCTGTCGGACACCGTGAATGGAAAATATAATCACGAAATTATCTTCCGTTCGCACTTGGGCCAGCGTTCATTCTTTGTCATTTGAAATTGTCCATTATGTTAATCTTTTTATAGTCCGTTGCAAATGGTGTGTCAGTATTATCGAAGGTCCCAGTTCGTTTACAATAGCTGCCGCATGGAGTGTAACTTGCAACAAGAAATACAATTAAGGATAAAAAGTGCATGAAAGAGTATATGCACCTCGTTAATCCTTATTTGATTTCTGTGTTTTATTTGTAAGAATGAATTGTAAGAATGATATAAGTATGCATGTCATACGACTGAATATGAGTGTGTATATATGTTTAAGTGTTATATATGTTTTTATTGCTTTACACGTTATATATGTTTTCATTGATTTACGTCGCGTTAATGTTTTATAAAATGAATGTTCTACGTCATGATTTTGTTAATTGATTGTCGAAACATGACGTCGTGTCGAGTATCAATTCCGTATCAACTCCTTACATATTATACAATAGATGCAAAGAATTTTTTCTGTTGCCCGGAGATCCGCAGTCTAGTTATCAAACCGACAACGGGACTCCTGAACAACCATCCGAATAATTTAGCATAATTCAGCAGAGTCTGAGGAGTAATGTTCCGCAAAGTCTTAAATTAAATTGAAGTTTAAGACGCCGAGACACCCGGACAGAAGCCAAACGAGAGGGACGCATGTCCGAAAACTGTTCAAGAAATCTCGACGAGCTGCGCCCGCCGCCAATAAATTCTAATCTCGTCAGAGTGGCCGAGGGTATGGCTGCAGAGGCCACTGAAAAAGACTCAGATTTACGATCGTCGGGCACGAAAGTCGAACCAGCCGGGAATGTAAAAGTTCGTGACTATTCTCTCTATGTCGGGAGGATCGGACCGGCACGACACAGAGCGTGGATGACTATTGCGAGCGTCGCCTCACGTCCGATCCGAAGGACACCCATCGGGGCTGTGAGTCTGCGTGTCGTGATACTCGCGAAAAAATCAGATCCGCTGGTCGATTGCAAATTGCCCGAGCGGAACCGTGCGAGAACAGAGGAGAAGAAGAAGGAGAAGAAGTTGAAGAGGGAGGAAGAAGAGGTGGAGGTGGAGGAGGAGGAGGAGGAGGAGGAGTGTCCGTCTCAAAGTCAAAGGTCCGCCGGCGAAACGAAGACTAGGCAAAGGGTAGGTTAGAATGATTGCACGAGATGGCTGGGAATTTACTGCGCCGTAGAAGATCCCCCCGGCTGTTTTAGAATCGCCATTGCAATATGCGCTCGGGTGATACCGTGCCGCGGCAACAGCGAATATTTACCTCGGACCTTCCTCTGTTCGCGCTTCCGTTCATTTCACAGAGGCCGTTAATGTTTGTCGTGAGACCTTCTGCGCGGAAGATAATACCTCCAACCAGATAAATGTTATACCAGGAATCGCGATTTTTAATGGCGTCGTAAATAGTTTTCGAGCAGATTAACAGACTCTATTGAATAGTTGAGGTTTAATAGCGAAACCGTGCTAAAACTGTAGCCGCGTACGAGCGGCAGGTCGTATCGTCGCGAAACTTGACCCGATCGTGTAGTACAAGACTATCGGTTACACGTCCCAATTGAGAAGATAGCCGCAGCGTTGGCGTAGTGAACGAATTCAAATTAATTCCACTACCTTTCTATGGGTATTTTATGAGAAAAGAATATGATCATAGAATCTCGGAAAAAATGTATCTGATAAGGATAGCATGGTCGATCATCGAATGCATCCTTCAGGAACCATGCTTTCCAAACAGTTCCCGTCGTGAAGCAACAGCGGAGAAAAATCTCCCGTGTCATCGACTGGCTCGATGACGATACCGGTATCTGCGTATCGCGTCTGGTCTCTCGAGGTTAGAGCGTTTTAGACGCAATTAAGAAGCGTTCCAGGTGGAACGTGTTGCTTGCTTCATTGTCCGTTCACGGTGTGCGTGCACCAAGTTGGTGGAGCGACGTGCTTCGCTCGTACAGACGCGCAAGGTACTTCTCCTCGTCAGGAAGGACGATAATTATTATCGAATCAAAGGGGACGAAGCCGCTCGATGAGTTTTGCCCGGCTCTTTTATGCAGTCCGCCGCGCCGGTCGAGAGGTCAGACCGAAGGCCTTCGGGCTATGGAGACGTAGCGCAAACCAACCGGAGAGATTCAACGGAGATACATCCATCTCGGACAAGGCGGATCGCATCCTTGGAAATAATCAGTCGTACGCGGCCTTCCGGCCGTGTCAACCGCATTTTTCGCGATCCCGTACGATCGGCCGTCACTCATTCTGAGGACGATCGAGAGCGGAGATTCAAAGAGTCGCGATCCTGATCCTCACCCTCTGCGATACTGCACTGCGCGTCAACACCTAGCGTTAAGATTACACGAATTTCATTCGGTCAAGGTTTACGATAAGGACGTGACGTCGTTGCTATTTTTCAGAGACAGTTTTTCCTTAATTTAGTCCTTTATTCATTTATTTTAGGAAGGAAGAGTCGAAGCTCTTCCTGTGCCGCAATAGCAGTGTCGTATCATAAATATATAAATGTACCTATTTCACCGAGCTACCCCTCACCAATCAGATTCAAATACGTAAAAACAAAGGTTTTGCCTGGAATTCATTTGTACAATTCAATGGAACGATTTTTCTCATATAATCTCAGTGGTGGATAACGATACAGGTGCTTCCTAAGTAATTATAAATAGCAGTGTCGTACCATAAACATTGTAATCCCCGATGTCCAGTTTAAGTTGAAAGTTGGAATTAATTGTAAATTCTTCGTGCGATTACTGTCTATTATATTTAACGTATTCTGAAGAGGCAAACCTAAGCAGCTGCTCCACCATCAAGCTCCCATGAAAGTGTCAGGAGATGAACGCCAAGCGTTTTGATTCCGTCGATGGCGCTCGAAGGTGAAGAAATATGGTCGGCAGACCGTGCTCGGTGCTCGGACAATGCTAAAGCAAACAACTTTGACTTGAATCGCGCGTAAAAGTCAGCAAGGTACTTGGAAAGAGGCAGGACAATCGAACGCGATGAAACGTGAACGAAGAGCTCCGAGAAATTCATCGAGGGGTGGTGAATGCAGAGAAAGCTGAGGACGCGTTCAGATAAATAGAACCACTACCGGTTGTTTGGGATTGTTGGACTTCTGTCGAAGTTTCTTGGTTTCTGGCGTGGTCAATATTTATTGGTTTCCGATCTGGCAAAAATTCTGGAAAATGTAACTACGGTCTTTGAACCTAAAACGTCTTGCATCTATATTAATGCTTCGTCTTTGTTTGTTCTCCCTTGCTTAAAGAATAGAAAATGAAAATTATACTGAAAATCTTGGCAAACACTTCCAATATCATGGAGGCTTGTTGCATATCGAATGAACAAATTATACGAAAGTATCGAAAGGATAATATACATTGTAAGTAAGTGGGTATCGGCTAAAGTAAATCATGGATTAAAATCGTGTAAAGTCTTGTTAACGATGAACGCAACGAGAATCCAATGTTCGAGCAAAGCAAAGTTATTGTGCACCGAGCCATTGCATTAATGAGCGCTTAAGATTCAGTACCGTTCATCGAATCGCCAACATTGTCCTTGGCAATCACTTCGCTCCGAGAAGGCCTCGAAAACGGTCTCAGAGACCGAGAGGTTCGTACGAACGACGCCGGAAGAGATGTTTTCTCGCCAAACATTGCCCCGGGATGTTCGCCTTATGAACTACGGTGTTTTTGCTCGTTTCTCGCACGAACAAAAATCTTGTAATGCGCGCATCCGCCGTAAAATCTCATAACAAGAGAAACATCGCCCTCTTCCTTCCTCGAGGAGAGGCACTCGTTATTTTCTTTCACGGTGAAATACTATTTCCGGCTGGGGATCGGCCGTTTACATACGGACGAAGAGTTTCTTCCGTGATCTCGACGTTGCTTTTCTTCCTTTGCGCTGTGTATTCATAGAATCGCACGAATAAAAATATTTCCATGGAATATCAAGATAATTTAAAGCAGGGATTTCCTAAACGCGTCACGCCGCTGCGTTCTACGATGTTCGTGCCACTTGTACCTACTCCTTTCGTCAAACATCATCGAAAGCGATCGAATACGTAATTTATAACGAATGGAGTATAGATCGTAAAACACGGTTTCGTGACGCGTTTGGAAAATCCCAGCGTTACATAGATGAAACGGAAATTTCCTCGCCACGATATAGATTAAAGACCATTTTCTATCCAATTTAAATTGTATGATTAAAACGTATATTAAAACTAATACGAAAAATCGTCAATAAAGGATAACCGTTCAGTGTACGAAAGAAACGGCGCCTGCAGGATCGTACACCAGACGGTTTCTACAATCAGCCTGAGACTTCACGCAACGCAATTAACGAACGCTCAATCTCGAATTAAACGATCCAGAAACCAATTCCGCCGGACGTTACGCTCTATAAAACAGCACGGTTCTTCGTAACGAGATTCGGTAATTAATATCGCCCGTGAAATGATTCCCGAAAACGATTTCACGATATAATGGGCCTCCCCCCCGATAAGTACGTGAAAAATGAAAGCAGGAGCAACAAGAGCGTCGGTTGTCACGCGGAGGTTTCGTGAGTCGTGTGTCGCAACGCGTCGCGGCAGTCCTTGCTCGAGCCGCGCGGTTTCCTCGTGTAAATTCAGTGCATCGTTCGTTTCGAAGGGCAATCGGCCTCCTACTGATTTACGACAAGCCGAGAAGAAAGTCAAGCACTGCTGGGCATCGTCGTTAAAGACTAATCGAACTGAATCGCGGCCCATTAAACCGTGCAGGAGGCGACGGGCCCTTTGACCCGCGGATCCGTTCGACCAACAGATCGCGATTCGCCGATCCAAAGCGGTTTTTATGGATTCGAAATGTCCACGAAGAACTCTACGGTCCCCTTTAGCCTGCTTATTCATTCGACGATGTTTCCGTGCATGCTGACAATGTTTTCGTCCTTGTTATTTGAATTGCCAAGCAGCGAGCGCCGGCCATTCGCCGGATCCTTCCACTCATCCAGTTCAGTTTCTACCGAACAGATCGATTTTCTTTCCTAAAAAGGGGGAGACTAGTTCTTCCCTTAAATTTTTCTCAAAACCGGAACCATTCGGTGTCACGAATTTTGAACCAGTCTGTAGATTCGAGTCATCAGGCGCCGAGTAGCAAATGATACATTTGAGACGGTGGATCAAACGGACCCTAGCACCGGCACTTAAGGCTCTCGACTTCCGACTGTAATTAATAGTTGGCAGGATGCTTCGATGTGGGAATTAGTAGCAAGGAACGTAAGCTGCAGCGAAACAGTCAGGTAAACGGCCGGCGAAGCCCGGCGAGCTGTTCGAGCTCGTGTTTTTGAAACTGTCCGACTACCGAGGCGTCGTAGATCTTCGGGACTTCACCTCCATTAAACGGGCGTAAAACCGCAAAGAGAAAAAACAGTGCCGCTTCTGGAAAGTGGCGGAACGGCCGTAAAACTGCAGGACAATTTGAGGCGATGCGGTGGTGTGCGTAGGCGCTCTTTGAATTTTCTTTTTTTTTTCGTTATTTCGAACGAGGAGAAGCAAGTAACGCCAAGAGAGGAACGGGGGTAAGAGTGAGATAGAGAGAGAAAGCGAAGAGGAGAATGATTCACGATTATTGCAGCCGTTCCTCCTCGTCCTAACTGCGGTCTCGTCTTTAGTCTTCTTAACCTATAACAGGCCAGCGTTATGTGGGAAATTAACGCCACCTTTACGGCGAGGGCGTTCTGAGTCATATTTCTGCCCTTATAACGTTCACCTCCTGCATTCTTCAAGGCCGCGAAAATTAATTCTGACTTTCACGGAAGTTCCACGCTTCCATTATCGTATACCATACACGTGGTTGCTTCCTGGTGAAAAAAAAAACCGACGCGCGGAATAGTGGACGAGCTGCTAACCGTGACTTTAGGTACACCTAGACAATGAACAATCCTTGAATCCTGGGAAACTTCCATCGGTATTGATTTCAATAACGTTGATCATTATGTTCAGAGTAGTGGGTATAGGTATTTCTATTTTCCATTTTGTTGGTTCTTTTCTCTGTCCTAAAGATCACTTTGACCGCAGTACGGTTCCACCCACTGTCTCATACAATTCAAATCAACTGAATTCGATGGTTAAATTACATTATAATTTATTATATTATATTATAACGTATGCAACATGATATTTGGTCCCCTCAGGGTTTCAAATTCATTTACCAATCTTCTTCCTCCTCTTTCCATTCTCACTATCGCCCTTTCAGCGAGACCTACTGTTTATGGTGGGTTCCGAACCACTTTTGCCAACAACATATATTATATTATAAATTAATTATATTAAATTAATAGCAAGTACGTAATAATATTTACTTCATCTTCAATCCATGGATATTACATGCTTTCCATTATATATATTTTTGATTAAAGGTTCACACTAGAACCGAAACGTTAGGCATACTTGCAAAATAGCTAATTGATTAAAAAATTGATCGAAACGGTTGCGCCGGAAACATTAATTTAAAAAAGGTATTATGAACTACCGACCTTTCTGGAAAATAAAACATTGTTGCTACCTAACACCGGAAAGTAGAAGCATATCGTTCTAGATGTAACAAGCGACGATCGCAGAGTTCAATCAGCCTGGTCGCATCCGCTTCCGAGATCGGCGAACGATCGGAATCGTAAAACAAATCGCGCATTCTATCAATTACGTGGTCTAGTTCCTAATCGACTGACTCGTTCGTGAACGTGGCGCAGGTACACTATATCTGTTAGGTTGATCACGCGAGCGTCGTCCCTCTCCGATTTCCGTTCGGTCGTCCCGAGCAATTAGAAGCATCAAAGGGAGTCGGACGATAATGAGCCTGCCGGGAGTAGCTCCGCGGACGGATCGGAGTTACTGATTTTAGGTATGTACGGCCGTGCAGGATGCCCGCGAGAAAGGGATTCGTAGTCGACAGAAAGAGAGAGAGAGCGAGAGAGAGAGAATTCGAGATTATCGAGCGGTTCGCCAGGATGGTATGCGCTTCGAAGAATGTGGAATAAAATTTTTCCCGACCAAACTCCGTGATTCCGGCCTCTCTCTAATTATACCGTAGCCTCGGTGCTCCTGCTAGCCACTGATTATCTTGCGAAATGGAGAAAAATTCGCAGTTCCCGTGGCCACGGGACGCGCGCGGTCTACTCGTTAATTGACGGACTCCACGAGGTACACACACGAGCCCCCCCCCCCCCCCCGCCATTCAGCTTTTGATCCGAGCGAATGTCGAGCACATTCGAGACACCCGTATCGAGAAGGAAACGACCGGTTCCTGATAACCAACGCCACGCGGTCGTAAATGCACGAACGATCGGTCGTGTTTCGTTTTTTCGAGGCCCGTCGCCAGATACCAAATGGTGATTAGTGTCGCGCTAACTACTCGCTGCCCGTATTCGATTGACCGACCGCCGGATTGTCCGTACGTAACGCCGATACCGTGTTATGACGTGCAATTAAGCTCGGTATATCTTTCCAACCCCGTTTATCGAACCGGCATTTGTTCCACCGACGATCGTCGAACGTGCATTCGAAATGACTGATCGCGGGCCCTCGGTCTTTTAACCTCATAACGACCGGGCTTCCCTATAAGGCGCTCCCCACTGTATAATTATGACGTTCAATTAATTAAACGCGACATAAAGTGTAATCGACGTGCTACGCACGAGACATTGCCTTTAACGCGAGAGGGTAACAGTCTTGACTGTCTAGACGACACTACACTAAATGTTTCGGTCAATTTATTGCGCTAAATTGCATAGGATATCTAATTTTTAGCAATGTGATTTATCAGACAGTGCGTGTATGTGTGTGCTAGGTATGGCAATTTGGAACACTTTAAAAGGAACACTGGTTATTCTGATTTTAACTGGTTTGGAATAAAATGCTAATTATTATATAGTAATTACTAATAAATACTAATATTTTCGGATTCTGTGTTCTTCAAACTCTGACGTCTGTTTCCTTATTCTCTACATCGCAAGCATGGAATCAACACGTGTCATAAAGTTTTAAAATGTTTAAAATAGTTTATTCACTTAGCAAGTATGTGGTCTTTTGTACTTAAAACATTTAGAATTATTGGTTTTTGTATGGAACATAATGTATACTAATTTAATCATTTTTACAGACGCAATTATACGAAAAATCTTTTTTCTTGAAAATGGTGAGTTGACCGAAACGTTGAAAATTTTTGTCTTAATTTGCAAAATTGCTGAAGTAGTAGTACTTAATCGAACCAGTGCGCTGAAAACATTAATATATTTTATTAAAAATTTTGTCGATCGAGATCACGGAAACAGTTAAAATGCTAAGGGTGAAAGCTTGACCATGTGTAAAAAAAATAGACCGGATGGGATGAATATTTTTTCGATTTCAAAGCAAAGCAGAACAAACACGGACATCGAGTTCTATTTACCATCCATCCGACCCGCGTAAAAGGGTTTCCAATCACGAACACCGTTCATTTCCACCGTTCCCAGAGTCTCCGGTCCCAAGAGTATCGAATACCCGTGAAATCCGTTGAACTGGGTTGAATAGTGGAGCTATCGCAAGCCACACGTCAAGATATCCGGCGCACCCGGTCAACGATACGTTCGCCACCTAATATATTCAAAATATTGGCATCGGGAGCGATCGTGGGAGAACAGAGAGAGAGAGAGCAGGCGGTTGACCGGCGGACAAGAGGGTGTGCTGGCAGCTATCTAACGACAGCGACTACCATGCGCGTTCTTTCCGCAGACAATCCGCTGATTTATAGTAACGCAACGGGGCCCTCGATTCGTACGGGGCCGCAACGGAGAAACGTACAGTGCCGGCATTTATTTCCCCGGTCGGTGATTTATGCTCGACCGGATCCTCCACTTATGCCAACGTCTGCGTCGCAATGAGGGCGTCACATTGCCGGTGCATCGGAGGATTCCGATCTATAACGCGGGACGCATACCGGACGCTACACGTCTCTCGATCGTGCCGCTCGGTCACGGGCAAAAAGTACCACTTCGAAGAAACATCCCGTGGGGCCAGCTTCCAGAGAATCTTCTCGCGTCCAGGGAGCTTCTCGTCGTGGAATAGTAAACCAAAGGAGTCGCGCATTAAGCCGCGCATCGATCGAACGATTTATGAACGAGCCGCGCGAGTTTCTTTGCCTCCGTCGGTTTCCAGGAGTCCTGGCAAAGCGTTTCAACCTACAGCTGTCTTGTTTTTACACCGTTTTCAGTATTGTGCCAGGACTTAGCTAAGAACGGTATCCGTGGATTTACTTAATGATAAGTAGACTGCGGATTTTACTTGAGACCGCGTAGACGGAATACTGCAGGCCAAAAAATTGGAGCCACTGCCAATTTTTGACGTCGCTCGTGTTTTTAGGAAACTTGAAAGACGTGAACTTAATTATTTAATTTTATAGAGAGTCGCTAGAGATCCAGGAAATGAAAAAATGATCCATCAAGTTCGAGTAATCCCCGCAAGAAGAGCTAATCACCTTCGCGTCGCGTTCATGCGAGTCGAACAAAGGTGTGCCGGCTACCGGAACACATTTATTCGTTGCGTCGAGGTTACCGCCGGTCGCCTAAATCCGCGAGAGACCGGACGACCCACGAGATCCATGGGGCCCATCGGGGCCCGGACACTTTATCATCGGAGCTTTCGCAGGTTGCCCCGTTGTTGAAATTAATAAGCGCCAAATAAACGAACCGGCCAAGACAAATGGCGGCGTATTGTGCACGGACGAGGCGCAGTCGTGGCCGGCTTATTTATTTCGCCGTGCAATGCACCAGCGAATCGTAAGGCCCCTCGAGGCCCTGAACACGACCGCGTGATTAAGGAGATGCACGGATACCGCGCCGATTTTCTTCCTTTTTTCGAGTACCATCGCCGCACAGGCCGATCTGTAACGCGGACCCATTTGCCGCGATTTGCTTCAACGGTGGTCCCGGGTTGGGTTCCAGCGAGCTTAGAAGCACGCGGATATTCTGTAGACACCTAACACCACGGTCACGAAAACTTTTTAACGAATCGCTCGTTTCATTTGGTTTATTTCGCCCCACGGTCGGTACCTCGGCTGAAATTTGTTTTAGTGGCAGTAAAACGTTAACCCTTAGGCGGAACATTAGGACCGGTGCAGTCCCACTCTTTATGCGAATAATTATTTAAGTATTTATATATGTATAAATATTATAATACATATACATATACAAATAATAAATAAAAAACTATTAATAACATACCTATTCTTGGATATAATCGAATTTTTACTATCTCACTACTTTTCGATTTACCATTTTAATAGAGATGCATATTAAATATGTGCAATATCAAATATAAAATATAAGTGTTATTAACCTTTGTTAATTTCACGGATCCGGTTACGATTTTCATCCATGAGTTATGATTCTCTTATAAACCACAGTTATGCTACTACGTATGTATTTATACGTTTCCTGTAGCGATACGATCTAAAAGTTACTCGTGCTTTACATCGGTTGTAATTAAAGAAATATTTTAATTCCACAAGAGAAATTCGTTGTCATTGCACTTTCGGTCTTACGGAAAGGAAAATAATTGAAATGGAATGTAGTTTCATTGATAAAAGAATAGCAATGAATTTTTTCCATAATGAAGATATTTACTTTCTCAGCACAGGCTTACGTTCATTTCGAAATGTTGACGATCGGGCTTAATAAAATCAACGCAATTTTTCGGAGATTGTTTACTGTTTTTGGGTGAGGCGGAAGATCGCTATGTCCTGTTCTTTCGAATGATGGGAGTACCGTTTTGGAAACATTTGTAGAGGGCTTTCTAATAGGTAGCCTTAATTGGGGAAAGCGACATGGCCGAACGGAATGAGCTTAATTATAGTAATTATGATTGACGCGTACTTTAACTACTTCCGCTGGATGTCTATATTTTATTTGTCGTAATCGGCATACAGCCGGATTAAGCCTTTAATTTTATCATAGTGATCATCCTCGAATGTCTTTCGTCAATTTCTACAATACTCACTCGATACTCACTTTTCGTTTTGGAAAATGTACAAGAGCGATGCACTTTCATAATGCAGACATCGAATTGCACTTTTCTTTGATCAAAAAAATGATCGCTGTTGCTGTGCATCGTGCATATCGGATTTATAAAGTCGTACACCCAATACTGCGTCCAGTTTGATAAATCACGCTGATAGTCCCTCTGTGGCGCAGCCCCCGACACAATTGCATTATTTATTCCTCTCGGAAGTGCCGTGGCATACTATTCTTCGCCGTGAATTCTTCGAGATCGGATCTGAAAGACTCGTGTATGCGTGCACGATAATAACGCGCATCCGTATTCCCTGGCAGTTTGATAACTTCCATGGGATTATGCTACAGATTTGAGTTATTCCCGGGGATTTGTTGCCTTTACTGTTGTACCGTGACTCCTTCAATGCATTGTTAGCGAAACATTCCGTGCGTCTGCAATTTCGCCGCAGAAGTTCGCTTTCATACTTCTTTGAGGAACTAAATAAAACCTATTACGAATTTGCAACAAAATTTTAATGAAAGCCTTGAAAGATCTGGATTGCTGAAAACTTTACAGCTCTCAAAATAAATTGATGTGACTATTCCACTTGTGTTCTAACATTTCTACAGTTTATTTCTACATTAATAGAAATATTAGACTGAAATTTTGCAAATTTGCTTATTGTCTCAAATTGATCGAACCAGTGCGCCAATAATATTAATTGTAGTTTTGAACAATTGTCGATCGAGATACAGAGAACTGTGTTCTAATATGTTCAGATTTTTATAATATGTGCTTCGAACTTCAAATAGCCACTAACGAAGTAATCAGCAAACCGGCAGGAAGAAGAATTTCTTGCTTTAAGAACTTAGTCCAACAAAGGAAGGATCCTGTACAAGCGCTTCATTATCGATCCTTAACTTTTTTTCGTGCTTCTCGTGCAGCAATCTCAAACAGCAATTTGGTCAATTCGTTCCAATGAACTTCTTCTTCATTCTCTTTTTAGTATATCGAAGTATCCAATTTACCTTGCATGTTACATTTAAACTTATTTTCGGCTCGAAAAATGCTTCCTTAAATGGGAACACAATACGCCGGAAATATTTTACGCATCAAGCACGAGTAAAACCACCATAGCTTCGCACGAATAGAATGGCTGAATGTACTACCGCCTAGGATCGTGTTATGGCAGTCACTTCGATATAGTAGAATCGGTAAAGATAACGTACGCACGTATCGACCGTATAACCGTATCGTTCACCTGCGCCGCGGATTTGTATTTACGAGCTGAATATCTCGGACTCTGCAATAAGGAACCTGGATAACCTATTCTATTTGCACTTACAATACTATTGACAACTCGTGCGCTGCTCACGACTATGGCCTTCGTCCCCGTTGCTTTATTCCATTGTCGTCCGAAAATCTCCGAAGTGCTACTAATAACTGCACGAAATACTCGCAGGACATACAAATCCCCATCCATGTAAACTATTTTTTAACCGATCACTGTACAAATTCGCATTTTTACAAATTCCCTGCTAATCAATCACTATCAGACTTTGACAGTTGTCTTTATCTATTCGGTGTCAAAATCGCAATTTTTTTATGTCTACTAACATTGCATCAAAATGGACGACAATCATTTAGATTTCTTCACTGACTAATAATTTGGTCCAGTGTTTTATCACCTTGATCAATTTTGGACACGATCAAGCAACCACAGTTTTTACCTTTCATTAAAATGATGGTTTTTTAACTGAACAACAATTTCTCAAATATCCTATAAAGAAGTCTTAGCACTGTACTTTAAAATACACCTAAAATTCGAGGATATTAGGTTACAAGCATAGTCAGCCGGATTAAAATTCCTACGTCGAATATCTCCCACAGTATTTCGTCGTTGCGCAATATCATCGCCACGCGTGCAAGTATAGATCACCGATCAATGGCCCGGGGGTCGTACGGGGCATGCAATCTAGCTGCGTATGCAAGCCCGTATGCACGCACAGCTGCATCGCGTAATGCGTGTTTGCTCAGTCAAACATCGAAATATCATTGCCCGCGTTCCAAGGTAATAATGCTATTCCGCGGCAAATGGTGGCGAACGTAACGAGGAGGTAAATTACAGAAATCGACGATTTCGCGTAAAAACGATCAACGATGCACACGTACGCTTTTCAATATTCGAATAGACGGGACGAGTTTCCGCGGCGCCGAAATTTGATTATTCAATTTATTCGCGTCTTACCATATTAACATCGAGATATCGCGCTCGATATTACATCCTGTGTGGTCCGCGGTAACGAGCGAATTTTCCTTGATATTTCATAAGCTTGTAATTTACGATGGACACGACTCTCACCGGAGCTTGTCGCAAGACTCGATTTAATCCGCACTGCATTTAATACACTACAGATTAGGCGCTGTCCGTTTTTATGCATCTTGTAATAAGGACGCATCGATGTTTGATTTGTTTTATTTAAGCTTTCCCAGACCTCTAATATTACGGCGATCGTTTTAGCGTTTTCTTGAATATCCATTGAATTTCTTCTTTGAGAGCAGAGCTCGTTCTTTTTGCAACAACTGATCGTCGAGGCTGATACTACGGCAGGATTTTTTTTGTATTGGTTTCTCTTGAGTGGGGAGCGTTTCTAGTTCCTGGGGGATCTCGATTCCCTTTTACCTAGATTTCCTGTGAACAAATAAAACTTCGCAAACATTTCGTGATGGGGGGTTTTTAGTGGACATGTGTGGGGTTATAGGAAAGATTTCAAAAAACCTGTATGCATGTGAAAGGAGGGGAGTTAGTTTTTGGGGTGCACCAGTCTTCTTGTTAATTTGGAAATGATTTTAAGTGGAACTGCAGGATGACAAGTAGTTGTCCTTAAATCGAAAGAAGCTCCGCACGACTTACCATTTCTCAGCGTAAAGTAGCGGTCTACCTTGCGTTACGATCCCTTAACGATGTCGTTGCAAGCTGTACCCGCATTACGATAATGTTTCTCCGACTGATACTTCGCGCGCGGCAATCTCGCATCCCGTGCGCCTTGCGAACGATCAATGATCCAGAAATCGTTACGCATGATCGCGTGCAGCGACGCTATCGGCCAGACGCGAAAGACGATACCTAGAAAATGGTTATCCCACGATTCAGAAGGGAAGAAATGTTAATACGCGATTTATATTCGTGTACTCCGACCGAAACGCGGCAAGAAATAATGCCAGGCATCATTCGTTACGTTTCTGCAACTGCTTCTGCCTTATATAATCCACTGTTACTTCGCGGAGAGCAAATTATGGCTGGCGTGCCACCGAGACCTCGAAGAGGCGAGGCAAAGTCTGTTGACGGGGCCACGCTTAGTTAACAATTCTGAAGCGACGTGATCTTTAGAAATGTTCTCTGAGAATATTAATGGACCTTTTTAATGGGCCTTTTTCAATTACTGCAAATTGTGCAACGTATGTACTTTTCGGTAAAGTACTCGCCTAAGTGAAAACGCTTCCTTCGAGTTCAAACATGGAGAAGAATAAATTAAAATTTCCACATGTGTATTCGACTTTAATTTACAACCACTTTACAATCTTTATCTTTTTCTTTGTTATACTATTCGAGCACCAGAATCATTTACGTAGGATGTAAAATTGACTTCGAAAAAATGGTTGCTAAATGATCGAACGCCCTCGTCTAAAAATTGTAAAATACAATAAGTAAACAACGGGAAAAAAATACGTTGGAAGCGCGATCATGAAAAGGCAGTAGACGTCGGTTCTAAAGCGCAAATAGCGGCCGTAAAAGTGTATTACAGTAAGAAATAAATTGTAGCGGTAATAAAAAGTTTGTAACAGTCGCAAATAAGCGGTGTCAAGCCTGTGATGGTAGTAAAAACGAAGTCGGTACCTGCTGTTAGAAAATAACTAATAAGACAAGTGATTTTGCAACAAACTTGTCAGCGGGGCTTCGACAAAATCGATAAAAACAATGGAAGACCAGGGAGATTTCCCAGTGACGAAACGATTGCGCAATCGTAGATTTTTACGTGGCGTCTTTCCGTTGCATCGTAATAAGCGTTCCCGGGTGCATATAATTCTCCGCGGCACGTAACGTGCAACATGTCTGCGCACGTATTGGCACGTATGGTAATTATGAGCGTTCTGGCTCTCGCATCCACATTATGGACCCATAAGCGGCCTCGTGTCATAAATAGTCCGTAATACTCGCTTGCACAAGTTCTCATGAAATATTTCATTTATGCTTAAGCGATCTACGGGCGTCACGATTTGATTAATAATTGATATCGAAGATGAGCGAAAGAGTTTGATGAATACACGATTAGACAGAAGATATTTATTACCTTATTTTCCTCACCGAGTGAGATTCTCGGATGAGTCAAGAACAGATTCGTATTCACAGTTCGTATAGGCTGAGGACCGTTTAATTACCAAAACTAATTTTCGACGAGCTCGGTTCTAGTAACTATGGATAAAAGCAGTTACATTAATGAACGATCGAATATTTCTACTGGACAAAAATTAATTAACGACATAGACATGAAAAATGTTCTGAATGATATTTACGTTGTGGAAGAAGTACTAACAATAAAGGTACGTTCGTAGACGACAGCCGCAACAAGAAGACAGCAGCCAGAAACGATTTGTAGCGGAGTTGTTCGGGCGGAACAAGTCTGCGGCTGTCAGGAAGAAGAGGTTTCAACGCACTTTGCGCGAGAGATATGGTGGCAGTCGCGCGAAAGATAGGGGCTGAAGGCTTAATGGAATAGTGGTAGATTTTAATTACCGCCATAAAATTGGGGGTCGCGCGTTCCCGAGGCTAGAATATACGATAACCCGCAACGACCGATAATCCCGCGGCAGAACTTTGTGGACACACGATACTCGCATCACCGCGCGCGCGCGTACCAGTTATCTGCCTAACGCATACCTCTCGCGTGTGTTGAGCGCAGCGGCTGAATCCTCCGTGTCTTAGATCTGCTACGCGGCTACGAGCTACGGGATTTATGGTCGGCAGATCGTCCCGAGCGATTCCGCCGGAGCAAAGCCCTCCGGAGATTCGTAAAAACGGAAATTAGAAACTTTGGACCGAGGCGTGACGATGTGGAACGGGATAACTGACGACCCGTGACAGCGAGGGCATAAGTTGCGACTGGCGAACGTATGGGACGGCAAACTTACGGCACGCCGAATCGTAAAAGCCCAGTCGAATGTGGTCACGTCGTTGTGTCTCCTCTCCGCTGCGCAAATTGCCAAGTTTTATTCAAATTCAAATTTTTACATGCATTTAAAGTGGCTGGAACTCGCGTATACATTAAGCACAAGACTTTTATTATTACTGTTTTAATGTAGTAGTATTTGGAATTTTATGAGATGAAAATGATTCATTGATGTCTCTAAATTCCTTTAATCTTGGACTTCAGATATTTCATTTAGTAATAAATTATTGCTTTCAATGTCGAAGACTACGAATTTCTCGTTAGGAGAATTGGTTCGAATTAGTCGGATAAAATATTGCCTGTGTGCGGAGTATCGAGAAAGAAGTCGCAGAGGAAACGAGACTCGTGCAGCGAGTCGAAGCGATACACACTCGTATGTATTTACACGAGCAAATATTTAAATAGCCGTAACGGTACATCGGGCCATTGCCGCAATTCCTTCCGCGGACCGTGAATTCACGACAGACAGGAATCGCCATCAAGCTCTCAAACATGATACGTGAAAGAGCGCCACAAGAGAATCACCTGCCTCGGGTGCGTTGACTTTGTCCACCTTATAGGGAGGCTCTCAAGTCCCGTCACAACGATTCGCTCTAAATCACTGATTGGATGCACCGTGTAGTACTTTACCGCTCGACAATGCTCGCCTAACAAACATTATATAGAGGATGCTCCAAAACGTATCTAATACTAATAAATCAGTAAACGAACGTTACGATCGTTTTGCGAAACGTCCTGATCCGCATGTATATAGTCATACATGCGTGTGTACAATACTGGTGGATCCGAAAGTGGTGTTTGCACTTCTAAAATCGAACCCATACGTAACGCGAAGAAGTCTGGTTACGTGTAACGTTTTCTTTTAATCAATTTAATTGATCACTGTATTAATAAAGTACATAATTCTATGGAATAAATTGTACAATAAGCTGTTGAAGAAATTAGGAAATATTATCCGGTCGATGTAACGTGTTAAGCTGTGAAAACCGAGGTGCACGGAATCGCGAGTTTTGAAGCAGCTTGTTCGAAATCGCAAAGCCGGAGGAGGAGGAGCAATAAAGCACGGATGACCCTGTTTCCCAAAGCAACTTTTGCACGAGGCTGTACGAATAAACCGGTCGAACAAGGAATATCGAAAATTGATGGCGCCGATGGTACCAGGAAGAGAGGCCGCCGCGAACGAGCGCCGCGAGCAGGAGGACGACGTGGCGGGAAGAGAAGAAGAGAAGAAACGCGAGAGGACGCGCACGAATTTTACTGCATTGCGGTAGCCGTGTTCGACGCGGCCGCAGTTTACCGCAGACACTACACGGCTGACCCGAGAGATCGTTGTAACGGTTCATCCCAGCTTCCCGGTGGTTCCTCTTCGTTTTTTGGTCCTCGTTCGGCCAGATCCCGTCCCGTTTAAGCCGATTATTCCAGGCCGATTCTCTCTCTCTCTCTTTCTCTCTCTCTCTCTCTACTCGGCCCGGTTCATTTCGTCCACGTTGCAAAAATCATCCAGGTGAACAGGAAATGCGAACGGATAACGCAGCCACGATAATTATCGCTAAGAAGCTGCATCCTGGTTAATTGAGAACGCACGGGCATAATCGAGCGAATTAATGACCGCGCGATGCGAATTTTACGGCGGCAGTGCGAACTGCTTACTACGAAATAATTAGACTCTCGATAATTAAGCATTTCCAGCTCCCTCTTGCTTTCCATAATGTAGAAGAATGATACATTATCGTATTTTCTTTAACTAAGATGTTTAATGGTTAATATTAAATATAGATCGTTTATATATCCCTGTAGAATTTGTGAAATTTCTTTTTGGAGTTTGTGCACCATTGATTTTCACGATGAATTTTCAGCTATATTTTTCTAAGAAATAGTTCAGTAGTTTCCAAGAGGATTAAATTCAACGGTAGAGTAATCAGTGAAACAATTATTTTTGAGGAAAACGGTAGCGTTATTTCCAACATATCCAGCGTTGATTGCTATATTATGGCTGGTGTTACTGCATGTAAGATGTAACGCAGGCATTTATGAATCAATTTTGGCGAGAGATTGAAATATTGTGCAACGGATCATACGAAGAAATCCCATGAAACGCTAGATCATTGGGCAAGCTATGATTGAGGAAAATTGATATCGATTATGAAAATGGTGCAATAAACTACTTTCGATGTATACAGCGTAATGTGTATTAGTTGTTTAAGTATTCCACTTTGAGCGTTATGCTGATCCTCCGACATGTGAACGTGGGCCGTATTCCTAAACGTTCAAGCTCGCACGATAATAATACTATGCTAATATGATAATAACAGAAGAAAATTTCCCGTGAAATACGAGATTCCGTACTCGTATCTTCCGTCTTTCGCGAAATTACTTTCACTCGACCGTACTCGTATTACAGTAGTTCACTGAATAATTAATCTGATGATACACAATCCGAACAAATTGCACAGCATTAACCTTCAATTTGTAGAAAACGGATCTTGAAAATTGTTTCCGGGGGACTGAGAACCAAAGATTATAAAAGATTTTCCTGCAAATAATATACTATGATAAAAGTGCATTAGCATACTAAACACACTCAAATTGTGACCCGATAAAATTTCATAATTTGTAACGATGGTGAGGTAGAAACACAAGTAATCCACACGGTTTGAAAAACGTAATATTTTTTCTCGATCACACTTGAAATATATAATAAATTTATGATTTCGGCGCATGGTTCGATCAATAAACTTTTATTTTAAAATGTATAACTAATAACAAGTTTATTGGTCGGACCATGCGCCGAAATCGTAAATTTATTATAGGTTTGAAAAACAATTGGAAAAATTCCGAATAAGAATTTACCAAGCAATTAAAGTGTTACTGACTTTCTCGTGAATTGGTTAGTATCACAGGTGATCAGACATCGATAATTACATCGCATTCCGTTCTGTCATTTTTATCGTTGCCATGTAATGAGAGAAAAGTAATTGGGTTTGCTCGTAAGGGAAACAAGAAGCTCGTTAGAAAGGGTAACGTCTCAATAGATGCATTCCTGTTCGCGGCGCATATATAAGTGGCCGCGAAACAAATCTTATTGATTAGAATCGGCTCGTTACTTACCGGCCAGAGAATTTTCAGGAACGCCTTGAGCCCGACTAAGGAGAGCTACGTGATTCAATTTAGCTATCTCTATTTCGTTCTCGAAACACGTTGCATGCCTCTGCGTTCCCATTTATGGCGTATTTTTCGCGCCAACTGCGTTCGCGTGCACGTTTTCCAATTTTATGGAACACAGACGAGCCAGATGCACGAGAACGCTGGGAAACGATCGAGTGCAGCAACGAATCACGATACGAAACCATTTTTATCATTAGCAGTCTAGGAATGTATATTTTTACCAGACAATTCAATAATTACATTTTTATTAGATTTATACTCTTATACTCTCCCTTATATTGCTATAATTTGTAAAATAGAAATGCATAATTAACTGGTAACACACACACAACAATAATAACAATACCCCTTCGTTTTCACTTCTTTCGGTTTCTCACGGTAGTACTTTCATTCCACTAACCCACGAATTAACAACTTTCCTAATCTTTCTCGAATCAAAAAGGTAAAAAAGCAAATCGGTTAAAATCGCACAGAAACTTTCTATGCAATCTCTAGATCCAACTCTTTTCGTAATAAGTAATTAGAAACATCCCCAAGATTGAATTACCGAAAAAGTGTGCCGTGCTTCCTCGGTTCAAGAAGATTAGGTTTCCCACGGATTACCGAGAGCGAGAAACAATCGAAATCGAATGCTCGTACCCTTCTTTCTGGCTAGGCGTCGGACAAGGGTGGATACAAAAGGCGAAGAGGTACGCGTCGATTTTTCTATGGACTAATTATCATGGTAATCAGCGACTGTCACGAAAGTGGCACGAGGCTAGCAGTTACACGATTCACAGAGTCACGCGCCGATGGGAAGAAACGGCATCGTTGTTTCTGCGTGACAAAGATCATCGACTGGACGCGTTCTTGCGCGTGACACGATACACAAGAGAGATTCCTTTTTGTGATTTTTTTTCCATCACGTGCCGCGACGTTCTTGCATTGAACTGCATTTTACGAGCCGTGGCGATGCTGGTTTTTTGTTCACCTGAACGGCTGGAGTCATGCGAGCGACCGACGAGTCTTGTGCGAGCGCGGCGGAAAAATATGTGAGGCGTGTATCGATACTGTTAGATACTGTGAAAATTGATACTGCAATTTCTTCTTTGTCTATACATCTTGTCATCTAGATACCAAAAATGGTGCTCAATTTGTTGTACCCTAAAAATGACGTGCAATTCTAAAAACGGTCTCCAATTTACAGTTGAAACTTTTCATTTGTTCAAATACAATGCTACAATCTTTTATACAACGAAAGGAAATTGAAAACCCAGCCTGAGGCACATACGATTCGCAAGAGCATCGCAATCAGAACACTTGGGAGTACCTTTGGAGCATGGAGGGGTAATAAGATCCCGGCAGAGCATCGGAACAGCTGAGCCCCATCGATTCTCCGTTCTCCGTTTGTTCTATTTGTTTTCTGGGATAATTGCAGTTTTGTCGGGGGGTAGAAAAGAAAAAGACGCGAAGGTGCACCGGGGGCCTCGTTTACTCGAAAATTGTTTCGGGCACCGGTGGTGGCGGTGTGGGTCGACCCTTAACCCTAAATCTCGCCGTATCGAAATATAATTGAGGGTCTCGCAGGATATCCCGTGGCCGAGGGCCTGGCACATGAATTTTTACGTTAGCCCCCATCGTTTCCCGCCCATTCCGCTTTATTGCTGGGCGTAGTATGGGCTGCAGGAAACATGCAAATTTCACTGGCATTACCGATTTTCGTGTGACGTCCACTTCGCGGCGGATCCACGATCACGGGCTTCGTTCATGTGCAAACTAGATTGAGAGATATTTGAAAAAGGTGTATCGTAACCTTCGGTATCCTCATTCTTATCTCCCCCTGCTATCATTTCGTCAAATTTGTATGTTTGTTGTATCTCCTCCACGTCGTCCGTTTAAAGAATTCAATTAACTCGAAATACCGAATTATACTTGGTGCATTCCCTTCAAGGGAGTTTCCATGAGATTCCGTACCATTTTGATTACCGTTGCACATTCTTCGGTATCGTTTGCTTTTGTTTGAAAAATCACCGAGAAATCCTTTCTACCGAGGCTTCTTATTCGATTTTCATTCGGTCGATTACACGTTCGATGGGTACAAGTAGTTTCTTCTTTCGCGTACAACTTTACGCGCATTTCTTCGCGAGGAAATACCGGTGTTCGGAATGTACAGTTACGCTGGATCAATAAAAGCGGCTTTACTGCGCGCGTAACTTAATCACTGGTAGAAGAAGAGCCCGCAGGACGAGGCCCTCGCCACAACAGAGAAACGGTAATTCTTTTCTTCCCGTTTCTCACTAATTTACACCGTGGGCCCCGGCAAAAAGTGTGACAAGGCCTGCGCGAGGCGAAACCTCATTATCGGGACCGGCCGTGCAACTCTCGCGTGAACTACGAATTTTTCAACTTCGCTCGTTCGTGTCCTTTGTGCAACAGGTAACTCGCCGATACCGCGCCACTTAACATGTCTTTGATCCTCGCAGAAATCTGTTGTTTCTTTTTTTTATTATTATTATTAGAAAATCTCATATGAGATTTATTTCAACATAATAAAGAAAACATAAAACATTGTTACAGAAAATAAAACTATACATACATAGTAATATGTTGAAACATGAATACAATAAACGGAAGAGATAAACCGTTTAAACCCTAAGGCCACAGCTTTTAAAAAATGACAACATACAGCGAGAAGCCCTGATATTAGGGGGGGAAAAAGAGAAAAGGGGAAGGGGAATGCTTACATTGAAAATACTCCTCGCTATGTATATAATATTCTGTTTGTATATCATTACCTAACGTTGTAATAAATCTTGTATAAGATTTCAAATAAAAAAAAAAAAAAGCCCTGATATTGGGTTTGGCTAGTATCAGTGAAGCATCCATGGGAAGTTGAAAATTAAGTTGACGGATCTTTTCAATAAATTTTGATCTTTCCTCATTATACAAATTACATTGCCATAATACGTGGTTCAAAGTCTCATCTCCCTCCCCACAACTACATTCTGGATCATCGATAAAGCCAATGCGAGCCAGAGAAGTAGCTAGGTAATAGTGCTCTGCTCTACATCTATTAATAGTGACAATATCCGAACGGGATAAATTTATCTGTGAGAACCATGGAAGACGGTTTTCATTAAAAAATTGCTGAAAGTAGATCTTGCCCTTAATGAGTCCTTCAGTTTTTATAGAGGAGAGAGTGTTATCGAAGATGTTCTTCCGAAATGATTCAAAGCAATCGGTGAAAAAATCTGGTATGTTATTCGAAAACGTTATGTAGACCAAACAATAATAATAAGTGATGTTTTGTTCTAATGTTCTATGGAAATAATCTTTTTACAATGATTTTGTTCTTCTGTAAATCCTCACCAAAAACAAGTATTATCTAACGAAAACTATAATAATTATAAGAGTAATTTCTTAAACAAATCTAGAGTTCGCGATCGCCATGTGACAGTAAATGTCGTCGTAAATGGCCGTAATAGGACGCCATTACAGAACACGAGGAAGAAAGCCTCTTCGTCATTCGGGTTGTAATTAGGTGTCTCGTAGTAATACAGTATGCATATGTTATACAGGAAAGCGGCTTAAACATTATGATTCAGCAGCAAAACCTGCAATTAGCTCCAATTAACTGGTCCTGCTTTAGTGGACCAGTCTTTTCGTATACCGCACAGCTGTGCACGCCACCATGAAACTAACCGTCAGCCTTTAATTCTCTGCTTCTTCTGTCCTCGGTATTCGGCGATGTTTATGCAAATATTAAATTTAGAGAATGAGCTTTAACGACGTTACAGATTAACAACATGGGACTATAATTCTGTAATGTCTTTTCCAGTTATCTCACATCTTATGTATATTCATTTGGAACTTGCCACGAGAATGTGTAATCTTTACAGTATAATTTGATCTTTGTTAAAAAAAATATTTACACATTATCGGAATTGTTTTCCGGCAGCAGCGAACGGCGGGACAGGGCTCGCGGGTTCTCGGATTTATGCGTGGCGCGGCGAGTGTTAAGGAAGTCGAGAGTTTCCGCGAATCGAACAACGGAGATATAAAGATCGACTCGTTCGAACAGTGGAACGACCTAAAATAAAGGAAAGGGAAGGGACAGAGGGAATCGTGCATACCGGTGGGCGACTGCGTGTTTCCGAGTGCACGAACGGCGACGTGGAATTCCGCTCGTTCCACGGCCAGAGGAGGAAAGAGGACGTCGGCTTTGCCGCCGTTGCCGTCGGGTTTCTGGGTTGCTTTATGTAACAGTCGCGTAATTGTTATCTCACGGGCTCGTGCGTCGAATTTTTCCGCATTAGCCGGTCGTCCCTGGGTGGTCGCGAACCTCGGGGGGACAAGTTTCACGTGCGAACGGTAATGCCACGTGAGAACCGTGAAACGGATTTGCACGATCAGACTGACGTTTCGCGCTTGAACTTTCGGCGCGGAGCGTTCACGCCCAATTAATACGCCGCCCACGCGCGAACCTATGATTTTTCCCGACGCTGCGAAATTCCTCTCGGTCCAACGGACGCCCACTACACGAAGCTCCGCTGCAATTGCATTGTCAAACCGGGTTCTCAATTTTTAGTTTAGATATCAGGTTGCGTTTCACTGCGCGAACCGTGGTTATCGAAGTGAAAACTACTTTAGGCGTACCGCGTACTTAATTTCTGGCCACTGAATAAGTCTGATGAAAGTAAGATGCGGAAATTGAGAAAATTGGTACAGATACTGGCTGGAGGAAGAGGCAAGAGGATGCGACCTATGTGGGGACAAGTATGGATATTTGTCGCGTATAAATGCTCCATGAAATACAAAGTAGAAACCTGATATTCTCACGAGTACAAAACGAAGACTCGTCGAAAAATCTACTTTCTACGCAATTTCCTTCCATATCATTTATTGCCACGAACGTTGCAGCGTTCGTGGCAAATCTTCCTCGACTGCATCCTCTTTAAATATTTTCTAGTTGCAAGCAACCGCGAACGATTCCTCGTAAATAGCCGATTTTACACGGATGCAATAAACAAGCGGGCTAATGAACGGCGACAGCGGCTGTGAACATTAGAAGATAATAACGCAGCACCACACCTTTTCCCCGGTGTTGCGTTCAGAAGGATCAGTTCCCATGAACGTCGGGAGGGGAACAAGAAAGTTACATTTAAACAATTTCCTTTGTGCAACCGTACGGTTTATGGTATCCACTTATTTAAAATGAAACAGCACATTATTTCTCACTTATTCCATGAAAAAGTTCTGGCATTCGAACATATTTTATAGCTCATTCGATGGAGTTAATTTCCTTTAATGATGCAAATGAGTATTTGACATTTTATGTGATCGAAATTGGAGCCTGAGAGAAACTATGAAAGTGCAATTATAAAGCAATAAACTGTGTTGATTATAACAATGAACACTGTAATATTATTTCCAGCAAACTAATTTATGGCAATTATTCTAAATTCATATATTGATTTCGACGAAATTTAGGAGGTGCAAATTAAATGTTTTGGTAAGCTTCTAATCTGATTGTCTTGATAAACTAACTATGAATAATTCGATCGATGCATAAATACATATGTAGGGAGAAGTGGTCTTCTAGAAATCGTCACTAGAAACTATAGCGACGCGACGATTCGATATTTTGTTATTTATTTTCGTTCTTCATGTTTTATAACTTGTGTTGTTTTATTCATTCTCGTTTGACGTGTAAAAAACTAAGGACGTGTTTAATATTGTATCTATTATAGTTGAAATTAAATCTTAAATTGTTTATTGACGAATCCGCAGTCCATTGATAAGTCAAGAGTGATTCGGTGAAGGGACATTGCTGTGACAATTGCTAGTGGCAAATTTCCGTAGACAGCACTTAAAATAGAGTGGCACAGTGATATTACATCCGCGAAAGGAAGGAGAAAGGCTCAGGTATCGCAGTCTCGACTTTTCAGACGCGTTTATCTACCGATTAGTTGGAAGTACACGTGGATTCACTTTCGCGTCTTGTCGTCGAACATGTCCTTTCGCTCGGCCCTCGTCCGGTCAGTAAAACGATGCCATAATCACGACGAAGCCATTGTTATTAACGTGAAAGTCGATCTTCCTGTCCCGACAGCACACTTTAGCACTCTAAAGTGTTACGGGAGGATTTAAAGGGACGCGTTTTGATTTAATCCATCGAGACCGTGACAAAATTAACACGTGGATTTGTCACTTCGACAAAGAGGAATAAGCCTGCGACTGCGGTATTCAGACCTTTGTGTTGCTCTCACAATGAGCGCCTCGGATCGACAATCGGCAGTGGCTTCTTTTGAGGCACGTGAAAAGTATGCGAGAATGCGAACATTGTACCGAAGCATTCTGCGGGCTGTTGTTACGATCCTTTCTTTCTTCGTTTTAATGAAAGCGCTAGTAAACCCGTTTGCGCTTATTCTGTACTAAATGAAAAACTGGTAGGTGTTGTTCAGCATTTTTTTTGTTTATTCTACAGTTTAAGAGTACTGTCGTGTGCATTGTTTTCTGAGGTGGACATTCTGCACGAGGTTTATAAGGATCGGAGTAACGTGGTATGCGAGGTGAACAAGCCGATAATTTCATGACGAAATAGTACAATACTTTCTAGTAAAATACAATTTTGTAAGATGAAGCTTGACGTCTGGCGACTTACGAACGAGAAAAAAGTTCATCAACATTTCGAGCAGCTATTCCATGCACCTTCCCAGGGATCTCTCCAGGGACGGTAGGATCTCGTTGCGTCTCGTCGCATCTGCGAGCCGCCGACTAATCATGCAAATGTGATAAAGGCTGGCTCCTCGTCGGAGCCTCGATCCCGAACAAATTACCCGGCTCGTATTCCACCGGTTGTCGTCCGTGGAATATTCAGTGCTCGGCCGATCGCCGATCAGTGGCACAAGTAAATCCGAGCGGATCGCTAGCGTGTGTGTCCGCTCCGCTCTGCTCCGCTCCGCTCTACTCGGCGTCTCGCCGCCGACAGGTTCATCGGACGCCCTTAACGCACACGGCCGACAAGTGCATTCGCGTGCAGCCCGCGGAATTTTCTTTGCCGGTGTACCGTCTCGGCATCCCCGGCCCCGGCATCCCGAGAACTAGTTGTCATACCGGTGTTTCGCGCTCGGCCGGTATTTTTCAAACCGGTGTTCACGGTGAATTTGCAAAATCGGGTGGGCAGAGACGTCGAGCAACGCCGAGAGACAACCGCGGGACGCTAAAAAGCTCGCTCGATCGGTTCCGCGGCAAAAATCGAACGTTTCTGCGAGACACGTTCGCTCCGGGCTTCTCTCCTTCGTCTTCTCTTTCCACTCTTCTTTTTCTCTCTTCTTTCCTCTTTCTCTCTTGCTGCTGACCGGGGAAGAAGCCGATGCACGATTTATGCAGATCCGGTGTCCAGCCGTGTCTCGTTATCGAGTCGGTAATATCGAAACGGTCGAACCGTGATAGCAACCGAGAAAACGTGTTTGACAAAGCGCTGTCACGATCTGCTGCGGCGACACCGAAAAATACTCTGGATCCTGGTGTCGAATTGATCGTGAATCGAGCTGAATAAAGTTGTACTTTCAACAATAGATAAACTGTCAAACCATTTTTATTTCATTTCTATTTCATGGAAATTGTGAATGGTCCAATGCTAGAAAGTACTAGGAGAGCAAATTCAATAATTAAGTTCAACAAACTTCATCGTCCGTGAGGCTCTCGCAATGCTAAATAGCATGGAAGGAACAATAAAGCGAGATACAGCCGCGGAAAAGTAAAAGCGAAATTGCACGGCACATATCTGAATAGGAAGCATTAAGCAAATGAGTTTTATAATTATAATTAGATTCTGGATTCTCGTAGTTGGTCTCCGTGTGTACGCCTAACGAACACTTTCTCCGGTTGCGTTATCTCACATCGATCCTATTTCTTTCTGTCATAAACAAATCAATATCGGCGATCTACGAGCATCGATGGTCTACTTATTAATTGGAAAGCAATTTAATTAAACTCAGGTATCGTTGCTTTTCATATCCATCGTCGACAGCTGCGAGACTAAATTGTCGACCGGTGGAAATAATTGCAGAAAATGATACCGACTCGATCCAGTTACGGTAGGTTGCTTAGACCTTAGGCAGCTCGTTGGATTCGCAAGTTGCTCGGAATCGTATTAGGGGAGAACGAATCACTCGTTTCCAATGACGCGCGTTTTTTCTTCTGCTCGTGATTGGATTCTGCGATCGTAAAAGACGTCTAATTATCCCGTCAAGTTCATGTACCAAGCAAAGCGTTGAGATTTTCCGAGA
The DNA here is from genome assembly GCA_916610235.2 of Lasioglossum morio. NCBI lineage: Eukaryota > Metazoa > Arthropoda > Insecta > Hymenoptera > Halictidae > Lasioglossum > Lasioglossum morio. Next base: position 17,551,859 of record OU744328.1, on the reverse strand, counting down.
AATACAGTTTACTGTTGGACACTTAAACTGCTAGCAATTGAAGCAGAGACCTAGAACTACAAATACAAATTTTTAGCCATTTCTCTTTATAATATATACACAAAGAAATAAATTTGTTGAATGAATCCTCGGTAGGTGCATCTTTACAGTCTCAATAAATTAAAAATATTAGAAAATATTTAATTTCTGGGTTCGAAATAAATAAACATATTAATTGATAATATCGAGTAATATTACGAGACGTTTAAATGTCTTGTACACCGAGCACTGTCGTTAACCAGATTACAATATGATATCAGTGATAAATGAAACCGCATCTCGCCGTAAGAAGACTCTGCATCTTGAATTCATAACACGCGTTTCCTCCGGCTCGCTAAGTACCAACTCCATCCGGCGGACAAAATATTTTCGCCGTGTCATGTTGTTCGCCGCTTAGGATCGCTTGTTCTAGATCAGCCGGCCGAGGTACATCTATTGTCCATATAACATACTAACACGGTTTTATAAATTCTTTTCGTTCACCGTGATAGCGGCTGCCACTGTCCGAAGCAAGTGGACGCCGACTGATCTACAATTACGACGGTGAATCGCCCCAGTCTAATTGAAGCTTCTCTGATGTTATTTTTCAGGTACGTTGACCGGATGCTACCGCCGCGTGAGAATATCAGCAACCACCGGAAGTTCGGTATGATGTATTCACTTCGCGTTACTCGGATACTCCCTTGTTGCTCGCCGAGAGCTGCCTCGGAACCTATTGGTTTCCTCGAGGTTGGCCTGCATTTCTGCAATCATCAAGATGAGAATCGGCCTGTTCGCAGAGAGCTATGATTACATCGTGCACAGTTTGTATTTACCAGATCTCACTCAAAACAATTGGTGTCCATTAACATGGACTATAGTAATTTATTCATACATGAAATGTATTTTCGCGTGATGTCTACATGCCTTTGTTGACGAATAATGACCATTTTTGAAAAATAAACTCTAGGACAAAGAATGAGAGGTATCTCTGGAATCATGCTGCAATAATTGCTGATCGGTGTTCAAATTTTGTAGAAGCGCCCACAAATGTCCATTCTCTCGCGTGGATGGCGAAAGTACGAACGGAACCGATCTGTCCGGTCGCCTCTTCCAATATTTAATTTTCGTAACGTCTCCGGATATCTAACGGTGATGAAATGCCAATAGAGGAAACGTAAGAACCGTTCACGAGGACGTCTGTACTTTCTTATTTGAACTTGCACAATGCTTCGTCCGCCCTGTCTGGAAGACGAACGAAAAGTCAATATAAGGAAATTGTGGCAACAGCCGCGCCGTGCTAAATGACTTAAGAGTGACACGAGCACTGAAACGAGGAACCCTAAAATTAAAACGACAAACACTCTCACGAACAGCGTACATAAATGACCTAATATAGTACCGAGTCACATATCAAAAAGAACTATATGGTATTGCATCGCAACGATGAGGGACTCAATTAACCCTTTGCACTCGAAGGTATTTTATCACTAACATTAAACATTTCTTTCAACCTAGTATAATTCCATTGTAACAGTTCTCTGTATCTCGATCGACAATTGTTCAAAACTACAATTAATCCAATTAATCCAATTGATCGAACCAGTGCGCCAATAACATTAATTGTAGTCTAGAATAATTCCATTATATATGATTTTTCTCATTTTATGAATATGAAATTTATATAACACCTCGTACAATATTGAAATATATTAGTAATTGCGTAGATTCTAACATATTTAATAATGTAAAGAATATTTTGAATAATGGTACAGAAATTTTTAGTGGCGACTCTGAGCCATTGTTGCAAATGGTCCCTTCACCTCTCCTCCTTCCTAAACTTTCTCGCACGCGAATCGCTGGCGAAAATGCAGGCTGGCCTTGCGTCTGATTGCCTTAACGAAGCAGCCAACGTTTCAGTTCCCGAATTATCTCGTTTACCTCGCGAAATAGCCCGCATGCCTCATTTCTAGTTAAGCATTCAGCTCGTGACCGAGCGTGTCGCAAAAGGACTCCGACCTCTCTTAGCAAGCCCATTACCTTCTTCTTTTAATCATGGATCATCGAACCGGCCGCAAAACGACCACTGACGGAAATTGTCGCGGAACGAGCGTCGAGTTTCTTCAGGATTGCCACCGTCTGACCTCTTGTGAAACCGAGTTATCGGTCGACTGCCATCTTGGCCTGAATTTGCAGTTTCCCGCGGCGCGATCGGAATCCCACCTCTGTGCCCTGGCACACACTTAGAAGTAGCAAATTCCTTTTGCTACCGCGACTCAAATGCTGTTATCTCTGCCATAAAATTAAATTCAAGTCAGTCAAAGTGCTACTGCATGCATTTACTTCCTGGTAGTCGTTGAAATATTCATTCTAAACCCCTTTCCACTATAACCTCGAGGCAGTCTCGTAAAGATGTTTTCAAACAGGATCTACTGAATATGTTAAACAAATTCTACTTTATTGTTGTCAATGTATAGCTATCAGAGAATTCATAAGCATACAATAAATATAATCTTCCGATTTTTGCGTCCTCAGAAAGCAACGTCCGCACATTTTTATTTAGATCGACAAAAGGATGATGGATGTTGCTTCAGTGTGGACACAGTTTTACTACATTACCGCAAGGTTTACTGATACTTCGCGGAACGTGTAACATTCTTCATGCAGAAGAATATTCACGAGTAAGAGAAACTGTTTCCCCAGGGGTCACGTAACGTGTCGAACAATGCCCAGAGCTCGAAAAAAAAACTGCACTTTCCCCACGATATCTCGGACCGTTCCCGCAATCTCCGATTTTCCAGCGCGGCGAGAGATTGCTTTCTGTTGGTGGAGACGAGTACCGGCTGTAGTAATCGCGAAGGGACGACGGTAATTGATAGAGACGACGCCGCCGACTTATTGTTAGTAATAAAACGCCGGTCCCGCGGTTTGACCCCTGTCGATTCGTGCAGGAAACGGCGAACGGGAAAAATTGCTTGTCTTCCAGCCAGTCCGACTGTGCTGCTCGAATGTGCGAATTCGCATTATGCAAGCTGTGCACCGGACTGTCCGGGGCAAAGGCTCGCGATCTCGATACGCGACTTAACGATCTTGTTCCTCGAATTTCTCCGAGCGTTATCGTTGCAACGACGCTCATTAGGTTACGCCGTGACACGCAATTTCCCTCGCCATTAAACATCCTCCGTGGCTTTCACTGTCTGTCGGGACGTGCGTGTGTGCACAATGATGACAGACGAGGCCAGGATGTGGCGTCCGCTCCTGATAATTCATCAAACTGTTTCCTGTGGATCATTTCCTTTTTCAGCCCATTCACTGAACTTCACTATCGAGACGAAGAAATGTTTCGGACAAAAATATCGAATTTTTCTTACATTTCTTTAGATTTTCAACATTTTATCTCTATCTCTATATATAACAATGATGTCCTGACTTATTCACCTAAACCCCTTGGACCTAGAAAGCTGAAATTTTGCACAGAGGTTTCCTTTATGATCTATACAAGGGATAAGAGAGGATATTTCGAAATTCAACCCCCAAGGGGGTGAAAAGGGATTGCAACGTTTGTATGAGGAATATTTTGTTCGCGATCCGATTTGCTTGACACTTGGTCTTATTGCTCTTTGATATAATTAATCAAACACGTATTTCGGCATTTTAAAAAGTTCAACCCTTAAGTGGGTGAAAAGGGGTTGCAACGTTTGTATGAGGAATATATTGTTCGTGGTCTGATTTACATCATACTTGGTCTTAATGCTCATTGATACAATCATAGGGGTGAATGGGGGGTTAAAAGGTTTTATGGAGAAACAATATCAATTTTCGAGCTAGTCATACATAAAAATGGCGACGGTTACCTGCAAACTCCAAACGTTCAAAACAAAGTGAAACAAATTCCGCAATGCAGTAGCGGAAACCAATGCACAGAAAATTTAGCCAACATCATGGACTTGCAGGCACAACAATACAACGATAAATTCCATCGACCAAGCAATGAATCAAAATCGTGTTTTATGGGATGTAGAGACACGTTCTTCCATTCTGAACATGATGTATCTTTCGCTACTCCGTAATTATTTTAAAGAGAACTACAAGAGAAAGTCTGTGTGGTGGATATGAAAAATAAAGGATACCGTTAATGGTGACCTGTAGCTAGGATGGAGATTCCTTCACCGCAATCGCTGTGGAGTCTTATTCCGAGAAGGTAACACGGTTCGCGCCTGTACACGGTTATCAGCGAGTGATAACCCCCGAGGTGCCTACCACCTCGATGTATTTCCGTGGTCGCTATCAGACAACCATCTGCGCACCGTTTATGCGTGCAAACGCGTTTCATCCTCGCGTGGATGCGGCCAACATCGTTCCCGAAGAGCATCCTGACCGCAGAGAGACGAATCTAGATACGAGAGGAAGCCGCCGGCGTAGAAAGCCCGGGAAGACGCTCTGCAAAAATCGTTTTCCTTTATGTAAATGTTCTGCTACTTTCTGCTTCGCTGCGTTCCATGCTGGCTGTTGCGATAATCGCGTCGCATATTATACGATGTTCCCATCGGTGGTTGATAACCGTGTCCTTTATCTGAAACAGCTGATTGGCTTAGCTGCTCCGACCTGTCCACGTCACAACAATGTCGGAGCCAGTGCAGAATTATTTTCTTTGGTTGGAACATACGATAGTAAGAACAACTTCCTTTAATTGGACGAAGCAGTGCATTCGAGCATGTTCACTTTCACAATTATAAGTAGACTGCAGACTTTTATGCAAAATGTTCTAACAGTATTATAATAGAAAAATGTATGCTATCGGCGCACAGATTCGATCATAATGAAAAACAAAGCAATTTTGCTAAAATTAAATTATTCCCAACGTTTCGATCCTTTACACATAGCAAGTACAGTGAAAAAGTATATCAGTTACCTTTTGTTTCATTCTTTTGAAACACTTAATATAATATGCTATAATTTTCAGACGCAAAATTCTCTTGAAGATGATCCATACCAGGATCAAAACATTGGGAATAATTTAATGTTTGCAAAATTGCATTGTTTTTCATTATGATCGAATCTGTGCGTCGATAGTATACATTTTCCTATTCATTCATTACGATCGATAAAATGGAATAAGTATTATAATAAATAGAAGTTAAATTAAAAAGGTATAAAGTAATTTTTATTGGTGCTTCAGAGGGGATAGTCGAGTGCAAAGTGTTAGCTTAGAATTTTTTAATAGAGTGGAAGTCTAACAATAGGAAGACGATAGAGAACGTGGTCGAATGCATTTTGGAGCCACCGTGGTCTCCCTAGAAGTGAACACATACGAGCGGAGAGGTTTCTAAGCACGAGGCTGTCGGTAACCAAGTGGCCGTATGATAGCAGGCGACACCGATGTAGCCCGGATAGCACGGTTACTATGGTTGGACCGGGGTTGAGCCTCACGTGGCCGCTCGTGAGTCGTGCATCGACAAATCGGGCCCGACTTTCGCACGACCCGCATATCCCGCCGATACGGTTTCCGCTGCATCGTCGTCGGGGCCCATCGTGACTTACCAGACCCTCATGCCCCGGTGAGAGCCATGCACGATCACCCAGACACGAGACCGGGGACAGAATCCCCCCAGAAAACTTGGTGATAAATGCAGATATGCGGCCGTGGGGGAAGGGGGTAACACGCAAATGCAATATACCCTCATCCACCGTGGCCGGTCATGGATTAGCGGTGTTGGCAGCCTTAGAGCATAGAGAATCTAGGAACACGGTCGCCTGGCGAACACTCTCGTGAACCTAGTGGAAATTACAATAAAATCCTAACCATCTTGCGTCCCCGCTACAGCGTTATTCTATCAGCCGAAGGTGTTTCGCGCGTTGAAGAGGAACTGCTTGAAATGGAATTCGCGAGACTGGATAGCAGTATTCCGCGATTGCAAAGTATTCAGCGACAGCATTGCCTTCCTCGCTATCCCTTCTGTCTTGGTGGTACGATTATCAATAAAATGATACATCGATACCTTACACTGTTATATTTTAATTATGCATAAATATGATCATTATCGATGAGCCTTTATAATGAAATTCATTTCGAACGACATAGGATAAATGACTGCAGAACGTAGCGGTGCTCTCGGTTCTCGGCGACGAAATATTTATTAAAGCTAATGAACCGCCACACTTTATAGTCGTTAACGTTTATGGCCCCGGTGACGTTCTCCGCGATTAGGGCTTCTTTACAACGACGACCACGCACAAAGATAAATTACGATCCAGGGAGAAGAAGTCGCTGTTGCTGTTGGTAGTTGCATAGCCGATCGTGTGAAAATCGATGGCCGGCCTTCGATCGGTTCGTTAAACCGTCGCTGGTTGCATCGGCTGCAAAATGCAGCCGGACGTGCAACGTATCCGCAACATCTCCGTGCCACCGCGGTATACTCGGTATCAGGGTGCTTCGTATTCTTATCCGCGTCCTCGGAGTAATTCGAGTTACGATAACAGCTCTCTCGCAGCAGGAATACTTACCCCGACCCCTTTCCCTGATTCATCGATTAGGTTAGAGAGACGTTTAATCCCATCGGCTTTACAGTCCGCGTTTACTTCTATTTGTTCATCAAGTCCCCGCATAAATTCCGTCGATGTTTCATTAAGCAAATAGAGCGCAGCTCACCTGCGCAAATGATATAACACCTGCGAACACGGAGAACCTACTCCTGGGAACAAAGTAAAATCAATTAAATAAGGAATTTTTTTACAGTATGATTAAATTCTTCTTATGTTCTCACAGCTTCGCGATTCGTCTATTCATTTTTATCACAAATCCACATAATCCACAGTCTTCTATCATTTATTATCACTTCTAACGCGCAAGTTACAGTTCCAAGCTGCAGTTAAAATGAAAATTCACGAATTCTGTGCGTCAAAATACTGATTACCACCGCAATCGGACGATTCGTTATATTCCCATGTCAAATGTCCGTCAATCATTCAAACCTACATCCATTGTCTTATCTACCTGGCATAATCGTTTCGTCGATACGCTGTCAATCTTCGTCAAAGTTCACGAGTTCGAACGCGGAAGGTTCGCGTGATCCGTCGACGATCCAAGGATGATTCCGAAGTCCAGTTCGTCTTCTCTTCGTGGCAGATGGTTTCGCGTGAACCTTCGCGTATCCTTCAGTTTTTACGCATGCCGCCGGTGACCCGTCTGAATGCGGAAGAGATTAGGCGGCCGCTTGAAACGTCAGCAGAGCATGGCGAACACTGGAATCAAGGGTATTTTCTTCGCGGCGAGGAATCAATTACGCGAGGTATTTCGCGCGCGTTGATGGACACGTCAAACGTTAAATGAAGCCCGATTACGCAACACGTCAGCGGTTGCCGACTGCGAAACCGCCGGGGGAAAATCACAATGCCAAATGAAGACGAGGATTCGCCGCTTCCGCTTATGACGGCTAATTATTCAACAGGTGCGCTGATCAATCACGGACCATCCTCTCGCGACCGCTGACGCTTTCGACCGGTCCCGTTCGAGTGTGTTTGATCGAGTATGTTCGGCCAACTCCTTTCAGATAAACATCACTGCGTCATCTGTGAATTATCGTTGATCAAGGTCGTTCACGATGAACAGATGGACCAAAGAAGTCCACGTGCAAAAGTTGTTATACCTAGTCTCTTCGAATTTTTTTTCTTTTTATAATTAGGAAATATCATATGAGATTTATTACAATATAATGCTTAGTACAGAGTATTACAAGGTATATTGTATGGTATAACAAAAATATTAGTTACAATATAAAAATCAAAAATCCTTTGGCACGTAGGTTACATGTATTTAAAAAGGCTATCATATATACGCAAGCTCTCTTCGATTTTGAGCATGGTAAATATGCAAGATTTTCTGTTCATTTTCGGAATAGAAAGAGTATTTTACGGAACAGAAGAGGAACACGTACATGGCCTCGTAAAAGGCAGCATTAATACAATGGCGAGTCTCACACCGCGGCTAGAACGCACCTTTACTCGCCGCCATGACAGAAGCGGCTATTAAAGTGATTACAGTGGTGGGTACCCCCGTAAAGCAATTATTATGGGGCTGAATTTACATTTATTCATTGCGTCCCGGGACGAACGGCTCATGCTTTATACATGACTGGCAGCTAGGACCCTCCAGTTTTATGCGTCCGCGGGTAATACGCGCATCGGACAATCCTTCATCGAGATCGAAACTGCCTTCGTTCGTCGTTTCGAGGAAAAAACGAGTTTGGCTCGACGCATCGATTTTATAAAATCAAAATGAGGGGCGATCCTCTGTTATACCTGCTTCGATCAATTCTTGACTCATGATATTCTAATGGATTACTGCATTAAGGTTTTTGTAGGCCTCGAGCATAGTAAATATTTTTATCTAAGTTTTTGCGTTCTTCCCAATTTGCATACAATTTCTTGTGAATCTTATTTCTGGAAATCTGAAAATTTTCATAGATTAAAAGATAGATATAATTGTAATTAATATTACATCGAGTTCGTACGACGAAGCTCATTCGCCAACTGTTACGTTTCATTGAAAAAGGAACGCACCATTTGTCACATAGGACGAATCCTTGAATTATCCTGCTTGTAAGAACCAACACGCTCCCGCGATTCCGGCAGCTGCGGCGCCAATTAAAAGTAAACACTCAGCCCGCGTTTCTTGTTGCTCTCGCCACGACCTCTCGTTATTGAGAATCAAGCCTAATAGTTAACGTGTTACGGCCGCTTTAATTCCCTCGGCGCGCATACCTCGAGAAATTCTTGATCCTGCGTTGTGACGCAATACACTCACGAAAGGATAATCTTCTCGCGATCTTGCTGCGATCATATTTGTCACTTCAGCGTACAATCAAATGTAATTTGTTGCCGTAAAAGAGACCGGTGTAAATATGAATCAAAAAGGAAAACGTAATCGCTAAATATCTTGATATGCGCGAGTTCAGTCTATCCTGTATATAACCTTATGTTTACGAAGCACTCTTTACCAGGATTTTGTGTTGTTTAAGTACCAAAACATTCTACAATACTTTTCCGTCTGTAGAATATTTTTTAAATTAATGTTTCCGGCGCAACCGTTTCGATGAATTTTTAATCAATTAACTGTTTTGCAAATATGCCTAATGTAATATACATGGATTGAAGATGAAGAAAATATTAATACATACTTGCTATTAATTTTACTGCTGTACTTTAAACATTGAACTGAGTTGATTTGAATTGTAAGAGACAGTGGTGGGAAACGTACAGCAGTGAAAATAATCTTTAGGGCAAAGCAAAGAACCAAAAACAAGGAAAAACTGACATACCTAGACACACTACTCTGAACATAAGGATCAAAGTTTGTGAAATCAATAACAGCCGGTAAATTTGAAACGTCCAACAATTTTAAACTAACTGTTAATTATACTAAAGTGGTAAAGTTGAAAATCGACATTCTTAAAGTAAGACCAGTAACAATCAATGTGATTTTTATTATATGTGATAGAACAGGTAGTACAAGTTATACAAGGTAAGACCCAATTATAAGTGTATGAAAGGAAACTTGTAGATATAGATGTAAAGAAATGTCTAGAATATGATCCACTAATTTTTACCACGTTTGTATTATTTTGATTGCTAGCTTAAACATTGTTTGAGATAAAATAAGAAGTTTGAGTTGAAGCTGACCTAGTATGTAGATGCGAGATTGACTTGACTATGATCCAGCGGCAGTTGCAAAAAGACGCGACGAACCCGGCAATTAGCTGACGAAACTATGGCACGTTCGAGGAATTCATCGCGTCCCTCGGTCGTGGTTCCCAGAGCAGGGCACCCCTCTGAGCCTCGATGACGAGGGGAAACCATTCGTTTCGGGCGTCACACTTACAATGAATCCTTAAATTATCCTCCTGCGTGGCAACGGCAGAAGAAACGCGCGCGTCCTTGCTCCGAGGCAGCCGCCACGCGTGTACAAGTACGTTGGCTCCAATTAAAATAAATGCGTTCGCTGCTTTTCTTGTCACCGTTCCCGAGTCCTCTCTGCCCCGGCATCTCGTCAGCTCCCTCTTTCCACCTCGGTCGATTCACCTTGCCCCCTTCTTCGTCTTCTATCCCTGTGGATCTTCGCGCCACCGATGATCGCCGACGTCGTCGTCGTTGCACCGATCAAACCGCATCGGATCGAAGAAGAATGGACGGTCTAAGATTCTTGCCCCTTTCATCGGGTTTCATGAAACCCTCCCGATATTACGTTCTTGCATAAATCGCGCGGTTTCTTCTTACACGATAATTGAACAGAGTGGCGATCTCCGAACAAAAAGCTCCGGCGACTTTGAACCTTGGGAATTACGGTCTAGCTATCGCCATCGTTCGAAAACTCACTCCATCAATTAATACAGTACTTCGTAAAACTACGGGACTACTAAGTTACGATTAGATTATAGATTTGATGGATTCACGATAAAAGTGACTAGCCAATACGACGAACTATAAAGACACAAGAGTTAAAGATTTCCGTTACATTCTTTCGAGTCTATTAAAATTATTAAAATAAGAAATATGTTGTTGTGGAACTTCTGTCTTTCTAGAACTACCTTAAATTCGTATAAAAAGAGTCCTACCAAGCATTCGAAGACGCTAGTCGCTCTATAAAAGTTACAAGGTTCATTTTTGCACGACGTTTCTTGGAACATGTGCTCGGATGAAGATACCTGGAGTCTGTCATGGCAGCTGCAATGTCGTGTACCGGACTCCCATTACTTCAAACTTGCAACACAAGAATGGTCATCTATTACGAACTTCAGCAAGCTTCTTTCAAAGAACAGACCAGTTCAAAAGTCTTCGTAAGGCATACAATGAAACGATGAATCAGACAGTCTACATAAACGCGCATACCACGAGGTAGCAAGGCCCTTCAGAATTTCGGTGACACATTTTTGCGGGGAGCAGGCTGATCGGGCCAGTTGGCACGCATTCTTGAGCCAGTTAAACGATATGATGCGCAAACGAACCGTGGATGCCGGCCGTGTCTCCGTCCCCCTTTTCCTATGCCCCTTCGTCAGGGTATACACCATACGTGGCCGCGTATAGGAGAAGGTTAACGACACTCCTGGCATTGACCACTTCTGTCGCTGGCGTACGGCCGCCGCCGCAAACGACACACGCGGGTAGATCTTTCAAGCTTTTTGCTCGGGACGGGGCAACCTCTGGAAATTGCGCTCGTCTTCTGTCCCAGGACGCGGAGCCGCCGCGATCTAAAATCCTCTCCTCCAGTAAGCGATTACGAGCAGCACCGGCGCGACGGTGGAAAGACAAAAAAAAAAAAACAGGGTCGCGAAGCAACGTCGGTCGTCGAGCATCTTCAACACGTCTTTGTGCCCTGTAGACGTTGTTAGCCTCGCGGTGCTCACCGTCGCACTCCATTGACACCGTTAACCGGACCCATCCTCGTTTCATACAGTTTTTACTATTAGCACATTGTATATTTCACTCCTGACGAAGCTAGAGATATTTGAACCTGTGTTGTACGATGAAAGCCTCGTTTGCCATGAAAGTCGCTGTTTAAAGAGTGTTGTCTAAACGGGACCGTAGCGGGATTTTCGTGGATTAATCCGATGTCGTGTCCAATCGGACAAACTGGTCGAACCTTATTTAAATGTCCTTGCGACCGTGGTCGCCGTGGTTGTTCGGCTTAAGCCCTTGAGCTGCGCTCGCTCCTGCACCGAGATGCTGCGGGGACATAAGAGGACTTAAAGGGACACGGGCGGACATAACGAGACGCGTAGAAATAGAGTGGTATGAATACAGAAGCCGCACGATGCGTGGAAATAATGAACGTCCGATCGAAAGTCTTTATTAAATTAGCTGAGCATCCAAGGTGGTACGATTTCTGTCGACTCGCTGGAAAAATGTTTTAGCTGTCCGGATGTTTAAAAATGTGTATAACCTCAAACGAAATTATTGGTTTTATATTAGTAGAGATTTGTTGTTGGGTCACAAAACTTGGTAAGGAAGATAGATTTATTTATTTGAAACACTTGTTAAGGAAGATAGATTTATTTACTTTAAACACTTGTTAGGGAAGATAGATTTATTTACTTTAAACACTTGTTAGGGAAGACAGATTTATTTACAAGTATTTACTTTAAACACTTGTTAAGGAAGATAGATTTATTTACTTTAAAAACTTGTTAAGGAAGATAGATTTGCAGAGGGGAAAAAAATCTTTTCCGAGAAGGAGGCGGTAGGGAAAATTAACTTGGACAACTCTGTCGAACAGGAAGCAATCAAACAACGGCTAAAGCGTGAAAGAAACGTGTCCAGAGATCGAACGGTCCGATCGAGAGAATTCAGTGACGCGAGCGAATATTTTCCAAGAACCCGACGTCGCGCGGCGGTCCTTCGCGATCGTGTATCGATAGGGGCTTCACGGTTTCGGTAAAAGCGTCACGCTTCCAGCGAGAAGTCTTATTTCTTCGTGGAAGCTCGTGTAGAACGCGGTGCGGCGGCGACTTCTGGATTTCGTGCGCGTGTAAAAATCGTCGATCGACGACATGGAAAGCAACCGCACAAGCGGAATATTGACGAGGGCCTGGACGGAATAATCGGGCCCCCGTCTCGCGGATTCTGGGTCCCTAGCGCGACCGGCTTTGACATAAGTGCCGGGTCGTTATCTCCCCGAGTCAAATGCAACGTGAAAGTGAACGTCCGCAACGAAACCAGAGGGCCCCGGCAACGTTCTACCGAATGGCTGGCACGTATCGGCCGAAAGGAAATTGAATCAGGTGGCCACGAAGTGTCATTTAAATATACATGAACCTGAATGATGAGGTTGTTGCATCCTGACGTGCGCTCTCACGAGCATCGGTTTCGGCTGTTGTGCTGCGATGTCTGTGCACTTGCCTCCGACGAATTTGTTTTGATGGTTCGTTCTCGAGTATGTAGTCTGAATACTTTTAAACGTTTTTGAGATGCCTGAACAGCGGTGATGTTCGAGAAATTATTATTAATGTTCTTAGTACGTGATTTTATATGTCTTCATGTTTGTAGATCAACTTGATTGAATTCGAATTAAATAAAATTCTGTTTCCTTGATGAGTGTAATCAATAAATTGATGTAGAATGCAACAACGTGCAATTACATGAAATTATTCATTGTAGAGTTTTTTGACAGGTCACTGACCAGCGAAAAATTATTTTTAGTCGTCAAGTTTTAAAATAAAAAAATCTGTTTGTTGCATCGTTGGAAGCTTAAAAATTCATGTTGGTGTATTTGATTACAACCTGGACGAACCAGATGATTCGTTAAATAAATTACTATGATCTTAGAGAATGTTTTTTCAGCAATCAACCTGTTGGATGCGAGAAGTAAATTATGTAGTATGCGCAGTATATTCGAGAGAGGCTCCTATATTCTTGTTCGGGTCATCTAGTGTTTCAATGTTGGCTCACGTTGTATAAGGAAAAGCGTACCCTTCGCAAGAATTCTTCACAGTTAGTTCCCAGAAGGCAAATTAGTTGTCGCATCGCTATTGCATGCGCTGCGCCGCGAAATATATGCACCGTAGGCTGCACTAAAACCTTCGTGACGTACCTACAGCGTGCTAAGAAAGTATCGTGAAGTGATTCATTCGACGATCAGGGACGGTTCCCGGAAAAGTGAATACTCCTTTGCACAATGCAAACGCAGGAACGTTGTATTTCCTATTTCACTCGCAAATCACAAATGAACGAACGCTATCGCGATGTTCTCTTTTTCATTATTTCTTCCTTCATGCACATTCACATTCATTTGAGCTTCTATAATTAATTCCTCTGTGAACCAACGAAACCGCTCTTCTAAACAATCTGCGAGCGTTTCTACAAATTAATAATTCATTTCACACGAGTAAAAGTAAATCAGAAAATACATTATATTTGCCACTAGGTTTACAGTACTCGTTAAAATGACAGATTCTGATACATCTAATTTACGATTATTTAGATTGTAAAACCGGAATCAACAAATCCAATTTCATTCCGATAAATTTTTTCAATTTTTCTCACACAGTGATATCAATCAAGCATCGATCCAAAGCATCAAGTAATGCTATCAAGTGTCTGGGTAGTAAAATACAAAAAACGTTAAAGCTGATTAACCGATTCGGCTCGCGAACGGCTCGCATCGATGTGTGGAAATAAGATGAGAATTATTTCGCGAAGAAAAGGAGAACGAAACCGGTGTCACGCGACGACGCGGCACAAGGTGAGCTCGTTTCGAGGCAGATTTCGATTCACGCTTCTCAGCCGATTCCGCGTTGCCATTAATCATAGTAGTCGCGCGGGCGCGCGCGGTTCGCTCCAGTTCATCGAAGCTCATCAATACTCGGTTCGAATTTTTTCGCGGCGAGTTCGGCGCCGACAAATCAAAATAAACTTGGCCGCGTCGGCTTACTCGCGATCACAAACACCTTTCTTCATCAGCCGCATTTGCCGCGGTTCATTCATGCCTGACCATTTTTCCCGGTTGTCCGGCGAGCATCGGGCGCCGATCAACCGGCTCGAAACCATTCGCCCCGGTTTGCGCGTATGACCCACTGAATAATTGAAACGTGCACTCACGAACTTTGATCGTAAGTATGATTCACGGGCTGAAGTCGGCCGAGGGCAACCTTGAACGAGCGACGACGGCGAAGGCCAAGGTGAGTACGCCCGATTACTACACGCACTGCGGTACTACACGCCCGTAATAAAAACAGCCAGCGGTAAGCCTCGGTTCACTGTACGCGGTAATTAGTGGCTCGTTGATTTTTCCACTGAGACATAACTCATCGTCCATCAACTCCGCTACCCGCCGAGTACAGCGCCCTGAGAACGCTGGACCCGTTTCCCGAGTCCTTTATTTTTTAACGTTGAAATTACATGCACTATACGATATCGGCGCAACAGGTTCGATCAAAGATACAGAAATTAGCAATTTCGCAGTATTATAATTCTTGATGATGCTTCAAACCGAACCGAAACGTTGAAATTATAATACTGTAAAATTGCTAATTTCTGTATCTTTGATCGAACCTGTAGCACCGAATATCATATAGTGCATATACAAAATTTACGATCGTTAAAACTGGAGATTGTTGAAATTACAGATTATCAAAGTTACCATTTTACATCCTATTATTTATTAAGCTTGTTAAACTAGTGTTATAAAATCGCACGAGAGACAGTCTCCGGACTCGATAGATTTTTCAACCTCTTTCTGCAATGCAAATTATTTAGTGGAACGGCGGAGGCATAATTCAGAGTTGAATCACAGATCTATTCCGCCAATAGTGAATCACCGTGTGATATCCTAACCGAAGCATGTCCAATAACGCGTTAACCACGAAGAAATGGAACCCGAGGATGTCAGAGATCATCGATTCAATTCAATTGTTCGATAGTAATACGCGTTATATCCAATTTAACCATTTAAGTTGAAATGCATGTTAACGAAATCTTCTAACAAGCCTCCGGAAAGGTCAGATTTACGTTAACCGTGCGATTGTGGGAAGAAATATACTGTTATAGTATACTCCGATACGAAATGTGTACAGTGCACTTACCCTTCAAAAGGCTAACAATGCAGCTTGCGCACACAAAGTGTTGCGGTAACAAACTACGCAGCTGACAAGCGAATAAAAATCAGACAAAGTCCCGTCAATCTCCGATCGAGGCGGGTAACGCCTCTTACGAACGGTTTCGAGTGAAAGAGAAAGAGAAAGAAAGGAGAAAGAGAGAGAGAGAGAGAGAGGGAGTAAAAAAGAATTCGGTACTTCTTGTATCGCTCGCGTCTATCTTCCCACATGTCTGAATGATTATGCAAAGCGCAGAGTGGCCGTCAAAACTGTGTAGGCGCCGCGCGCGCTGCACTCGGTAGATTTCAACGTCAACGAATGATGAGTTACATGGGCTCGGAAAAATCGACGAGTTACTAATTACCGCGGACGCTGGTGCCTGACCCCGATGCTCGCATTCCGTCTTCTTTCGCTCCTTCGCAAACACCGGCTTGAAGAAAAGCAAGACGTAATCAGCCAACAGACGCCTGCCAGCCCTAAGTCCGCGCAACGAAGCTGCATTCTTAAATTCATTGGAAGATTTCGCACAGAATTTACTAAATATTGTAACAGTAAAGATGTTCGAACTATTAATATTTATTGAAAGAAAGCACACAGCTGTGAATAACAATATACAAGTACTCCGGACACCGAACAAACGTAAAACGTATCGTATTTAATAAACCCCGACTTGAATTCGTTTTCGAGAGAATATATACCGTCGCCTTGTGAACGCGTCCGTTTATACGTTTCTCGCTCGAATGTTTCACATGCGTTTCGTTCGTCTCTTTTTCCGAATCTTCTGGAAAAAGAAGGCCTCACGTCAGCTGTTTGTTTGTGCCGTTGGTTACGTTTGCAATCGATGTGTCGCACGTGCAGAAGATTTTCAGAACGTCGCTCATCTTATTAATATCCTTTAACACGTTCACGGCGGTGCTGCAATTTATGTTTCTCTCGAAGGGGCGTCGCCGAAATAATTCCTATTATTTAACATTCAAGTTTGAGCCACCGGAGGTACACGCCGTCGTGAATGTGTTAAACAGAACTACAATTCTATTTCGTTGCTATCAATACATTGGAGAACGCATTGATAATAAATATAATCTTTCATCCATGGCTGCCACAAAATCATGAAAAACCAGTCTTGAGTGATCTAGTGAAACTACTCAAGAGGTTGAAGAGGAACAATTATAGTGCTTGTAGAATGACGAACCGAGGAAGGATCGTCGGAAAGAATGGCGCGGGAGGATGTGGCGAAGAGCGATCGTTAGCCCGGTTAATCGTCTCGAGCAATTAGCGGGCCCTTTCTCGATTTTTGCGTCGGTGCGCAACTTATCATCCGTCAACGGTGCTACCTGCAGGGCACGGCCTCTCGGAGGTGGCTGGGCACCTTGATGGGCTCTGCTTGCGCCACATGACGTACCCGCATTAATGCATGCAGGTACGTAGGTACAAAGCCGTGGCGGGATATGCGGCCGCGCGAACTGCCATGCACGTTGCACCGAGCCGAGGGTCCGCGCAAGGTGCGCGCGAGCGAGCCGGTAATAAAGATCGCGCTCGGATTATCGTATCTGGCATCGTATTCCCCTGTATCGAAATTCCTTCGGCGTCCGCACACCGTCGAGCCGCGCCAGGGACGATCGAATTTTGTCCCGATGTCACGCAAGATGTTACGCGATACGCCGTTTAACGCGATGTTTCGTGTAACAAGACGAAACACCGTGTCCCTTACACAATGCGTGTGCCACCTATGCACCACCGCGCCGCCGTCCAGCGATCCTAGCGCGATACGCCTCGCGTTTGTCGAATACGATTTTCGTCATGGTGCTCGGTTACTTTCGACTACCCTGGGTTTATTCATTCGAATCGATGATTGTTTTTATCGAACGTTTTATTAAGTTCTTGGTTCTCATTTAACACGTTGGTCGCCCAGCGTAATTCGGCTAAGTTTCCCGCGGGCCCAAATTCGACGGTACGCAGAACGATATAATGTTTTATTTTTTTTTTAATTGGAAATCTTAAAAAAGATTTATTACAACATTGGATATAAATGTACAAACATACAGAAAGAGAAAAGAAAAAAAAGCAGTATACAATACATAACGAGAGGTGTTATCACAAAAAAAAGAAAGAAAATATAAATATAAAGATCTGTGAAATAACATTGTAACAATAGAATAACACCTAGACTCGCAGATTACATTTGTTTAAAAAGTTTATAATATGGTGGCAAGCCCCGATGTTAGGACCCGACAAAAACATAGAAATATCAAGAGGTAGCTGAAATCCCAGCTTATGAAGTCTTTTCAAAAGTAAAGATCTTTGTGTATTATATAGGTCACACTGCCAAATGACGTGATTTAGAGTTTCACTCTCAGAGTTACATCTACATATAGGATTGTCAACAAAACCAATGCGCTCGAGAGAACCAGCTAAGTGGTAATGATTCGCTCTACAACGGTTTATAGACACAGTAAAATGGCGAGATAGATTTTTATCTTTGAACCAAAGAACGGTATAATGTGTTTTTAATATTTTTATGTTGTATATCCTATATATAATAAGCTATATTTAATTAACTCAAACAAGAAGAGCGTCACTCATATTTGGGTGACAGGGCCCCCACGGAAGCATAACCGTCACCCAGATATGGGTGACGCTCTTCTTGTTCGAGTTAATTAAATATAGCTTATTATACTATATAGGATATACAACATAAAAATATTAAAAACACATTATACCGTTCTTTGGTTCAAAGGTAAAAATCTACCTCGCCATATTTGGGTGACGAGGACCCCACGGAAGCATAACCGTCACCCAAATATGGTTGACGTGACGACGAACGTGTTAATGACAGTTTCTGCTCCCTAAATTGATCAAATGTTGTTCCGAGTCCAACTCCCTTTCCACGTTATTACTAAAATCATTTACCTCGGCCCGTCTCCGGTATAATACAAATCAAAAGCACTCTGCTTGACACGTCACTGATTGGTTAATTCCACGTCGTCTATTTTCGACCCGTTCTTCTTCGGCCTGACAGGCCGCGGAGAATGCGAGAAGGCAGCGTGGTTCGCGCCGGGCGCAAATGCATCTCGTTACATCTCTGAGGCGCATATGCGCGCCGTAGTAACGGGGCCATTCGCTTTTATTATTTTGCCGGTTTACGGCAGGAAGTCATTACCGCATGCAGATTCGCGGTGTGCCGAAGGCCGAAGGGCAATCTTGGGGGGTAGAAAAAAGCCCTGCGCGCGACTACCTCGTGAACACCATGGTGGAAGAAGAAAATCCGCCGTGGAACACACCAGGCGGATGCACCATGAATTAAATTCATACCGAGACTCAAAACTTACGTCAATTTCTTTATGAGAGAATTTCTTTGAAAGTATCTTTATCAGATACTTCTTTTGAGTATCTGAATTTCACTGTCTGAAAGTCACTGTCTATTTGTCTACTCCTACATTTACGCAATAAGATGAAATCCAATCGGTCTTACAGGTTGTTAATCGGTTTGGAAAAAATGATGAATAGTTTTTGGAGAAGAAGGGTCAATGCTGAAAGGACCGTGGTCGTCGGAGATACAAGGTTACACTTCCAAGTACTCCAGTGTAGATATTGAAGAACCTCGCTGCCATTGTTTTATCTCTGGGAAGGGCATATGAGTCATACCGCCATTCATCATCGTGGTCAACCCAGAGGTGTACACGCGATGCAGAAGAATAGAAGGTGCTGGGTTCATAATAGTCAGAGATGAATCAGAACAAGCAATACATAGTCTCTCCTGTCTGATATTTTCTGCATATGATTCATGTCACAACTACAAATACATCGGCATTGTTACATAAGTAGCAATCGACCTTCGAAAAGCAGAGCTCACGCGAAACGTCTAAACGCATGTAATCACTGAACATCTAATTTAACAACAGTAAAACACGAGTTCGAGAGTTCGATGCAACGCTTCTCCATAATTTACTTACTCGGTAATTCGTTCTGAGGTGCGAAATCGTAATGGTATGTAACACCTAAGTTCGCAGCAACGATTTTGAAAGACATCCGGCTACAAGCAAAGCGTTTAAAGGATTAATTACCCATTTTCCCGTGAAAATTGCAGAACTCTCAGGAAGCGTTAACTACCACTCTCATTGTCAACGTGCAGGAAGCCGGATAAGGTGGCGGAGTGCACGCAGAACCGATCCGTGTTGCACTCTAGGCTCGGATGCATCGGTTGTAAAGTATGCGGCGGACACGAGTTCAAGTGTTTCCGAATAGATAGGCGCGCACGCACGAACGTGAAATACCAGGCCTGGCAATTACAGGATTTCTGCCGACTTTTCATTATCCACAGCATTGTGTTCTATCCAGGTTGCATAGTGGGAATGCATCCGGCGAAGAGAAACACGTGGCCGCGAGCCGACTGGTCGCAAACCCTTATAGGTCCGTAGTAAATAGCGAGGACAGAGGAGGTGGGGAAGAGAGAGAGAGCAAGAGAGAGAGAAAAAAAAAGACGAAGCAGCTGACAATGGTTTGTGCAGATACCAGGATGAACAGATGGCCACGCAGCCTTTAGGCAATTTACGATTCCTTCGAATCGTACTTCGCCCCCGGCCCTCCCCCGCCTAACCTGTCGCCTACCTCCCTTTTTCCAAAGCGGGGGTCGCCGAGGCTTGTTCACGAATTCTTCTCCGTTTCGTTCCTCCTCCGGGGTCCTGCGAGCTTACACGAAACGCGGTTTCGTGAAGGACGTAAATTTCGGGGACTGAGTCACTGTGGCGCACACTGCCCGCGGAACTGTTCCTACTAATTTCAACCGTGTCCCTTCTAAATCGCTGGTAAACCCACCACTCCGCAAAATAAACACCAAAGTAACCACTACCAGTCGAATGATCGCAAACACCGTGGTCAAATAAGAGAAAGCTTAAGAAAAAACTGTTTGATACACGATCAGAAAAAGCCAATATAAATATGATGTCAGCCAGAAAGTCTAAAGAACTTGTCGAACATCGAAGATCCTATTGAGTTCGTGGTCTCGCGGGGTGGAGATAGTAAGTTCCGCAATTATTTGAGAAGAACGACTGCAGTATAAAGCGACATCCTCGTCGGGACGAGGATGGTTGCATCCTAGACAGTCCTTATACGATGGAAGCCGCAACACGCGGCATTGTCTAAGCGTTTTTCTAGCCCGCGGAGGAGTCCTCGCGTGCGAGTTATATAACAAAATGGCCGGTCTGTGGCGTCCATGGTCCTCTCGGTGGTCGTTCATGTGGTATAGCTGGAACGCAGGGAAGGAAGGACGGAAGGAAAGGGTTCTATGAGACTCTCTGCGTTAGGCTAGGTTAAGTCGGTTGGGTCTTTAACCGAGGCGAGGGAATGCCAGCGGAGCGTAGAACCGAGTTATCATCTCGGTCGTACGATTCGGAATGGAACGAAACGAAACGAGTGAATGAGCCCACTCGCGCGAAACAGGAGGGACCCTACCGTTCTGGATGATTGCCCTTTTATATGCCGGCGATCGTTCCTCTTCGAGGAAGAAATCTCAGGATCACGGTCAACCATGCCACCACCAGACTCCCCATCGAAAATGAAAGATTCCGAGAGAAACCCAGACTCGTTTCTGATTGGATCCCCGGCTATACGATCGGTTCAGAGATTCGTTGGAATGAAAGCATGCTAATCCGATAATTTGTAAGAATTGATTCGACGCGCTGTAGTTTGTTTTTTTACAGTTACAGTCCGTTAGAAATTTAATCGACTCTGAAGCCAACTCGACCAAGATTGGATGATAATTTCTACCTGTGGGGCAGAGAAAGCGTATTCTGCTGCAAAAATGTTGGTATTCTTTCGGAATTGTTGCATTGTGGATAATTATCTAAGTAGGTTCAGTGGTTTGATGCACTATTTGTTGAGGGGAGATGTTACCTTAATGTGATTCGTTCCATCAGTTTCACAGTTTCGAATAAGTGAAGATTTCTCCAAAATTTCTTTAAATCACTTCTATTTATGGAACTCTAATCTACTTTATCTGCGATCTATAATATTCTATCGCCATTCATACAAGTCACACTTTTTTCTTAAACATTCCATTCCACACAAAGACACTTTGAGCACTGTTTTGCCACATCACACGCCGGCGAAAGCGACACAAAAGACGTCGTCAAAAAGCGTTCGCTTGGAGCACTATCAAAAGCCAGATCGCCGTACATGACAAGCAACACCCTACACGATCAGATATCGATAGCAATCGGTCGAAGTGTCCGACGTGGTGTACGCTTGATTCAGCATTAAAACATAGGTCTCCCGTGATAATGCACAATACGCCTCATCGTGCGATTCATTTTCTTATCACAATTTATGATAGAAATTGTAATTTCGGCGCACAGGTTCGATCTTATGTTACTATTTTCCTAAGCTTTAAAAATTAATATGTAAAACTGCTTAGGAAAATAGTAACATAGGATCGAATTTCTATTTAAAATTGGCGATCGAGATAAAAGAAAACATTTACAATTTATGATGTTTAAAATCATTTCACGTCTTGCTAAAAAGCGAAAAAATAATTTTCTAACTGTCTTCCGACGTTCCTTGCCGGTCGAGTCGCTCGTATCAGCAATATTTCCCTGGAAAAGTGGGAAGTGTTTTGACGTGGACGTGTTTAAAGGAGCCAGGCCCGAGTGATCGTCGCATCTCGCTCGCATAGTGAAACGGTTCAGCTCCGTTTCGCTATGCGTTTCATTCCGCGGACCACAATGCGACTCTGATGAAACGATACGATCGATTATTCCCGCAAGGATAATCGTGGCCATCAAAAGGACTTGGCTACTAAGCCGCAAGGTTGCCGCTGGGCGTGCCGGTCGAACGAAAACATTCTCATTTCACAGCCGACGGGTTAACTGCATGCTACAGTCTTCCTCTGGCTTTTTTCCGGCGTCGTCCTTGCCGTTTCGATCTGCATGATCTCCAGGGATACGCGGCAGAACGATCGCGATCTTGATCGTCGCCGGCTGCTCTGATTTTCAATTCGCCAAAACCAATTAAGCCCTCAACAAGAGGCTTTCTATTGGTCCGAGAATCTTTCGAGGATCAAGGGAAATTCAATTTCGCGAGGATGAATTAACCAGATGGACCCGTGAATGGCGTTTCGAGGAGGTCGATTGTAAGAAGAAATCGCTGGGAAGAGCCTCGCGATTGGATTTTTATTTCCATGGACAATGGGTGATTTAGCTACGGGCATGGGAAAGGCATACTGTTCGGAGATTTTTTTTATGGGTTTCGTTGCCGCCGATTCTTTGAAAGGAACGCAGGCGGGGGAGTCCGCTTTATGTTTCGTAAATGAATCCTCCTGTAGTGGAACGGGGAGGAATTCGAAGAAGAAATCGCTCCCTTGTTATTCACCCAATTCAATATTCCTTGTACTCTGAATCAATAACGGCTTGAAGTTATAGTTTCGTTGCAGTTATTTTGTTAGGGAGATCTTCACACATAAAGTCTACTTATCACGATTCGATCTGTAAAGCAAAATACGATGTAAAGAGTTAATTTCGTTTGTGCACTTGAATTTTCAAGATTTTTCTTCGCTGAAATGGAGAGCGTCGGCATTGTCATAATCGAGTTTGCCGTCCACTCGGCTCCACGCGGTAATTACATAATTCAATCAGCCGGCAAAACCTAGGTGCAACAAAACGCAACCGTGGGAGTGCAGTGAACCTGGTCCCATCGCGCGAACATAATTTCGACATATCCCTCGAAAGATGTGTCTAATTCCGCGGCGTTTCTCAATCGATCCCCGCGAATAACGTTCTCGGTATCTCCGGCAACGTTTGTATCGTGTAATTGATGCGCCTATTCACACGAAAGCTGCCGAAGGTAATTTGAATTAAATGCGTAAATGCTTGCATTAAATGCACGTGGAACGATCCCGCGCGATACGCTGTCAGAATCATTATTAGCCGGTTCTCACCTGTTTCTGCTATTCGCTTGTCTTCCTTAATTACTTCTATCCCTTCGAGTAGTTCGTCCGCTTATGCCGTCGAGCGTTTAATCTTTTTGTTGTGTCTTATTTATTTAATTGCCCCGGAATACTGGTTTCGACACGTACCGGGATCAAAATTCTCACGCGGATTTGTCTATGCGAATCCATTTCTGTCTTCGTTCGTTCGGTTTACTCGTTTCTTCCGCGGTAACAAGTATTTACGTTTCTTGTTCGATCCTATTAGGCTCGCCGTATCAAACGGATTTTTCCAAATGCTGGAGAACGTGTAAACTCGTTCCTTACATCGGTATTATCTTCCCACTTCAATTATTTTCTTCGTCCGTTCCGTTTCTTCTTCCACCGTGTCCCGAGTATACAGTCTTTTTCTCGGATTTTGCTTCTGCGATGTCTTTAGCTGCCATTAACGCGGCTGATGGAAGACGGTGATCATCTTTTCAACGCCTCTTCCGCATTTGATTCGACAGAAATATTAACAGTTGCACTCCGAGCTATTTTAACTGGAAAATTCATGATTCATTTAATAGCGAGCACAAAGTCTTCTTGCTGAAATTATTCTTTCCCATAAATTACTGAACACGTAAGTACTGTATGAGTAAAATTGCATCGTTTCAATTGCATGAAACGAAGAAAATCATATTCGAAGGGAATATTCCAGCTCGGATAATGGTTTGAGTAAAACCTGATTGATAATGATCTGCAGTCTGCTAATTACTGATCGGAGAAGCTCCGTTGCCAGACTCCAGCGAAAGAAACGATGTTGTACCACCGGGAAATTCGTCTGTGTACTAACATCTGTTGATTCCCGTCGGTTTTGGGTGTGTGCACGTAAGATCGAAAAAGTGCATAGGCCTGGTAAGTGCAGTGGGCGCATCGTCCGGCGCGCTGTATATAGGAAAACGTCGGCGCGACTTGATATACCGGCAGTTCCGCCTGGCGGAATCACAGGACGATACAAACTGGAAAGAGGGGAAAAACGAAGAGGGAAGAAAAAGAAGACGAAGGCAAAGAAGGGGAACGAACGAAGAAATACTGGAGCCGAGTGGCGCACATGCGGCTCCTCCGTTCGTCTCTGTTCAGCCCGTGGAACGATGCGCTCTCGGCTAGAACTTATGTTACCGGCTGCCGCGGCTCTCTCGCTACGGTTATAGCGCTGCTGAGCTCGAAGAATGTTGCTGAGGAATCATAGACGGACGTGCTGCGAGTGACTGCCACGCAAAAGGACATTAGAGAACTAGGCTCTCTCTCGGAGCCGCTTCTCGGACTATACTACGGCTCTCGCACTCGCTCGTTCCATGACTCTTAGAATTTCCTCGCGGACGTGTACACATCCTTCAGCCTGCCCCGCCGTCTTTCTTCACGTTCGACGGGAAAATTGAAATGCACACGGCCGTCTCATGGGGGAAGGATTTCCTTTTTTTTTTCTCTCTATCCCTTGGAAGGGAGCCAGGTGTCTGTGTGTTACGCTCTATTCCCTGGGAACTCATATAATTCGATTGGTTTCCCTTGTTTCACGGGGATCGCAGTCTTGAATTCTTCACATCGCATCGTGATTCGGTGTTTGATCTCTTTTCCGTGCGTTAAGGGAGCCTCGCAATTGATTTTTATGATTCGGTTAATTCATGTATCTTATCCTTGTATTATTTTGCTTTTCTTTGCAGGTCAGTCAATTTTTTTATTTCACCAATTTCGCTAGAAATATTGGAAAGATTCAAACATATGTAGTATACCTACATTGCACAGATATATTTAACGATGAATGGAACACGAGAGACGTATTTTATTGCTGTATATGACATTCGATTGTCCATCTCGCTGCAGCATGTTCAACAGTCAAGAATCATTTCTGACAGATAGATGTGCAGTTAGCACATGATAGTTCTGAAGGAGAATGATAAATTGGTAGCTGATACTCAACATGCCTCACCTCGAGGTAGAAAATATGAATGATACCGGATCGAATAGTTCACTACACATGGAGATTATCCTTCAATCTACTCAAAACTATATTTTTTTGTTAGAAAATAGAAGACATATCATCTAGAATAGTAATATAATGATGAAAATGCAAAGGCATTCATTTTCTTCACGTAAATGCACATGCAATCCGTAGTAAATTGCCATTAAATGGGAACAGCATCCCAGCAAACAGTGCAAACAATGTCAGCCACGGTTCCCGCGAAAGAACTAAGAGCAAAGCAAGAGCTTTTAGATAGGGCGAAATTCGTCACACTCAGGACAAGTGAAGGAGCCCAGAAAAGAATGATGCGGAGGCTGGAGAAGTAAAAACCCTTCGGGGGAAGAGCCTCTCCCTGTTGCGTTCTGCCTACGCCCCGAGACGATGTTGCATTGTGTACGTACAATATTAACCGCGATATGCGGGGACGACAAAAGGACCACGAAAGTGCAACGGGCACGCTGCACCGCTGCGAACCAACGCAACGGCACGGGACGAATGAATGATTCAGAACCGTGACTGCAACGACAGCCCCGCTGCCACTAGCTAATGCAGAGACGCGTGTGCCGTTCGGTATTCTTGCCTCGAATAACGCCACGGGTTTCTGCATACGCGTCTATTTGTGATTAAACATTTTCCACAGTGACGATTAATAATGTTTAATGAATTTTGGCACCGGTGAAAATTTCATGACCATGCAAAAGAAAGCATCTTTAGTTCGTCGCGATCAATGTCTCGAAGATCACGGAAAACTAATGAGTCGGATAAAGTCAAACGTTATGAAGACCGATCAGAATCTTCCAAGACTTTTAGAAAAGTTTAAAGTTCACACACTTTCAAGCGAATCAAGAGGCAGGCAGCTCGATGGACGTGAACTTAACGCGTGTCTCATGGCGCGAAAGGTCTTGAACTTAATAGTCGATCCATTAGGCACGCAATTGATTTTATTACTGGCACTCCACTGGTATTCGCGCGTTTAATTACCTATTATGGACGAGCTGCTTTCTCCATCTAACCGTTTTGTTTATTACTCTTCCAAGAGGAATACTTCAAAGGGCATTTATTTATAAATGTGTAAGCAATGGATCTTCGTGTTATCGTTAACAAAATACTTGATTATTCGTTAGGAACAAAATAAACTTTCTCCTCGATCTAATACATATTGAAATATATTACTTGTTCCCGGATAAGAAACATTATCTCACGATCAGCAGCGGCTTAATTCATCTAACCCGACCCCGATCGTTTCCTCGCACTTTCGTTTTCTCTCGGAGGATGGCCATTTACATATGTCGTTCGTGAATTTTATCGCTGCTGGAGCAAGGTTGTCCGAGGACACGCACATGTCGAGACCGAGACCTGCCAGAAGTTAAAATTATTCTTCCTGAGTAGAATTCCTAGGCATTTCTCGCCACTTCGGCTGGAGAACACGCTCCCTGAATACTAACGATGTCGGCCGCTGTTCGCACACGCCTATCGATACACGACAATCGATTTAAGATATTGCCGATTGCGCAACAAGTCACCCTGAAAACACACTTGTTGCCCGATGGCGATAGCTACTACGAACGTCGACCTCGAACGCTCATTTTTGACATTCCTTGTGATCGGTAATTCGTGACGGCACTTTCTGAAGCGTTTCCAACTGATAATGGGACAGACGCACATTAGAGCGGTCATTCCGAGTTGTTCTGTCAATGGGAAGGACCGATCCTTGATGGAAATACCTTTAACGTAAAAGCACTATTTCGGATAAAATGAATTTTTATTTAACTACTGCTTCCCACAATCGATACAGAATATTTTTATTTCTCATAAAGATCCACAGTCTAATTATAAGGCAATATATACTCTGTTCAATTTAATCAAACTGTTGAAATAAATATTTAGTGGGCTGTATTGGAATGAATCGATACTCGAAATATTCGCTTAGTTTATTTTAATGCTATTTCGAGGTGAACGTTGCTCTGATACAATTGCTATTGCTGCCAGTCGAATACAGAATACAGAATGTTGAAGAAATGCTGCTGTTCGCCGCTCCGTCTTGCTATTTATAGGTTACGCTTGGGCGTTCACAAAAAATGGTATAAGTGATTTTATTGGTTGGTGAAAAAAGGCGGAGTTACAAAAACCGTCGACCAGAGTTAGTGGAATGGGAACATGCGTAATTAAAATATAAAAATCCCGAAATTTCCTACCGGTCATCCGAAGTGCGTCTCCGAATGACTCCCTCAGGTAGCGTTGCAATTTTTAGGATTAGGGTCTAAGACCATGTGCTCTATCATAAAGGACGAAAATCTGATAGCGACGGTTTTTCGGACTTTTGGCTTGTACCATAAGCAACGGTTCCTCGGATGGTATTGTTTAAAAAAAAAAAACAGATTTCGCTACGCGACACAAACATTCAGAAACAAGCAAGCAATTCCCTATCGTTTGCTAACAAGGAAATGCCACCGGCAGTGTGTTTCGCGACCAAAATCGTTGTCCAGCTAGCATGCATTGGAAACATTGTGTGAGGGCAGTTACCGTGGCGAAACTCGCGATCCAAGGTTAAAATTCCAGAAGAGACCGTAGGATTGTCTGCAGCGTGGCGCGTCAGGATTCATTAAAAGAATCCGGCTTCATAAAAAAGCACAATAGACAATTGTTCTCCTCGGGACACGACGGTGTCCGTGGAAAGGCAGCCTTCAGGCCGGAGACAATCATTTCCAAGACGCATCTTCCGCAGCCCACGCAGTCTCACACCTGACGCTCACACATGCGCGTTCGCATGATCACGCACGTGTCGCACACACGTACACACTCGCGCGAAACATTCCCTCGGTTCCGATCGCAAAAAGAGCGGCGTACGAAAGGATCGTCGGACAGTGGCCACTCTTGATCCAATTTACAGATCGTAGATCAGGATGGCGCGGACACCGGGGGACCGTTCGAGAGGATCGAGGAGGATCGAGGAGGATCGAATAGACTTCTATTGTCTGTACGCTCGCATTCCTAGGCAGGTGACGCCATAAATTCACCTGGAATCGCTGGAAACCCAACTGCCAACCCATTTCACTCGATTCCCCTGTGCCCAGGGCTCCTTTTAACTTCGCCGCGAACCATTTAATGGCTTCGAATCGTGTGAGGATGTCGGTGTCCGGACGGAACGTGCGAGAACTTAATTAAAAAATCATCGGATGAAACCTGATTGAGCGACAGGCATCGGGAACGAGGAATGCCAAATATTTCTCGAATTGATAATCACAGGTTACGAACTTGATATTTGTTCGCTGCGGAATTTCGGAGAATTAATCGGACAATTTTCATTGCGGCTATATGTTTAAACAACTATACAAATTTCACTGATTATCGCTCGGACTCGATCATTCGATGTTCCTAATCCTTTTTAGTAAACCTGCATAATCCTATCGGGAACTTGATCCTTAAAAGAATCTGATACCTCGAACAACTGCTAAAATCCTTGAACAGTCCTCAAAAAAAGTTTCAAAAACTCGACGCCACACCTCAGATCGATATTCTTCGAAGATACAGCCGACGCATAGTAATCTTCTCGGATGCAGCTCGCAGCCCACATGGCTTTCCATTTTCATTTCATCTGAACCGTCGTGGTAGAGGACAAGGCAGACGCACACGAATTCGATGAAAAATCTCCTCTAGAACTGGTGGCCGATGTTAAAAGTCAACAATGTTTGTTGGATCTCTGTCGATCAGAATAAGCGAGGCAAGAGGATTGCGTTGGCCTCTCCAGGTTGATCCAGATCAGGTTGAAAGGCTCTCGCGGACGATCAAGCCGGTTGCAGGACGACGCGAGGCGCTTCAATTTATGTGACAACTATGCAAAGAAGCGGTTTTCGAGATAAGCGGTAGTCGCGAGGGCTCCAGGATCCTGCGAAAGAATCGTCCGAGACGCTTTTTCGCTAGCCAACCGGTTCTCCGAGGGGGTCTGCCCCCCTTATTTCGAAAAGCTACGCTAGAATTTCGAGTTTATCGGGGATCTTGAGCAGCTCTCGTCCCTCTCGGCGCGAACTTTTACGAAACTGTGAACGACTCTCCTCGTTGCTCCTCCGATACGCTCTGTGTTCCTGCTTCATCTTTTATTCAGTCGCTATCACCCTCGGTTCTAAATCCCGGCAGTCATGAGCGACAGCGACGGCTCTTCCCTCGTTGCCCCGAAGACGTTTCCTTAGATCACTCGGAGAAGAAGAAGAGCTACGAGCATAGAAACTCCATTGCTAGAGCGGGGGAGGAGCGACCGGGGGCAGAAAGAGAGAGGAGAGAGAGAGAGAGGAGAGGGTGGTAGACTACCACGTAGCCAGAGAATGTAAACGTGGGCGGTAGTTTACATAGAACTTTGAGCGGTTTCGAGACGATGTCGGCTGGCAATGGCTCTCGCCGGGTAAGGGCAGTAATTCAAATCGACAGTAGCATCCATTTGGTTAAGGAGGCCTTACCGAGATACGAATCAGTGATTTATAACTGGCTGCCGGAATGCGTGCGGACGTGCCGATGTCTCTTCCAACATCATCGATATCCATTATTGAGCCGCTTCGTTCACCCCCGGGGCACACCGATCTTCACGAACTTCGTGTTGACCGGCGAAATACTCCCCCGCCAAACAACCTTCTCCTTTCGCGAATCCGAAAGGAGCTGCCTGCCACTCTGTCCTTTACACTGATCGAGCGAAACCGTTCTGTAAATCGGAATTGTTCATCGGACGACGTACCAACGATGTCCCGACATCCAATAGCGGGACTTTACCGTTAGGTTTAGATTAGGAAGCGTTGCTGTTAGATATGGGTTAGGTCAACAGTCGGCAGCCTAAGTGCTTAAGTACCTCTGCTAATATGTATAGGTCAGATAGCTTTACTGTTAGGCGTCTCTATTGCCAGACAGCTTTACTGTGCGATACCCTTACTACTAGACAGCTGTAAGCAAAGTTGATAGTTATTAGCTTACACGCTAGGTTATAATTGAACTTGGAATTACCGATCCTTTAAAAGTCAAGGCTTTAACACGCTTGCTACCAGCATAAATAAAACATAAAAGAATCTAAGCACAGAAAAATTACAAATTTCTGCTTTACGCGAAATACAAAATCATTGCTCAACTAAAATACAAATCAGAACTATTAATTACCGAACGATTTACATCTTTAATTTACATTTCAGAAAGAAAACCGACTCTTCACCGTCACGGTTTTGCCTAATCAAAATGATGTCTCTATTTCACGGGTTCGAAGTGGTTCTGTTACTAGTGTCATCCATATACGTATGTCCGTGAACGGGCAGGGAGTATCGACGAATGTGTTAACAGCGTCCGTTTTATGGAACTGGTTAGATATCGTGGAACATTCGCTATCACCTAATGGCCCACGAGAAACGTATTCACTAGGAACTTGGATTTACAGCTTCACGCAGCGATAGTGCCACTGCGATGAATTTTCCACGCCTCACTGTCTTCATAAACCACCGCTTATCTGGTATACTTTCGTTTTCGGGCGTCCGTTTAAAGTCACTGCAAAAACGAACACGTGCTTATTTGTCGTCGGGAATGATTCACTGTACGCGATTCTCGGATGAAATACTTTTCACGTTATTTCTAATCAATGCGGATTTTTATGGAAAATATTTTTCTCAAAAGTTTTCCATTGATTATCGTTGTCCAGTGTGTCATTGTATCATTGTTTGTTATTAATTTTCTGCCGAGTGTGTAAAGTTTCGGTATGTCTCTATTTTGCTCGAACGAAGAAAGGACTTGGAAGGGGACTCCACGGAGTCGTTGAAATCCGCAAACTGGTAAAATACACGGCTCCGGGGGGTGGCGAACGCAGATGCAGCGACGTTGATACCTCTTAACCTTTTGCGATTTTCTGCGTGACCCGAAAGGGCAAGTATAGGGCCGCGCAATGTAACAATGCATCATCTTGTCGCGCTGGGAGGTTCACTGCTTCAAGGCTGGCCGAACCTGCGACTCCGGCCGCGGAATACAATGGACGGTTCAGGCACCGTCGTCGGTTCAATGCTTACATTATGACTATCCCTGCGGCTTGGCACATGTAACGATACTTATCCACATATCCTTACAGGCTTTGTCTCACATTGCCGGGAGGAGGCGTTCGTGGGATGTAGGCCGTATAAAAATTAATCCCCATTAACGTCTCGCCCGGCCATTACCTTTTGTCACACCCCTTTTTATCGAACCAAAAGCATTATCCATTTTAACACCCCCGAATGCAATGCCTAAACCTATTCCACGTTTCTTCAGTTTCATGTTACACATTCTTATATTGAATCCTTGAACATTTTTTCACCATTTTCAAATGGCCATATTGCAAGTTTTTATTGTTCTTTTCTGATTGTAATAACAGCTTTTATGTTTCCTCTGTTTGAATGTTCACTGACATTGTCAAAGCACGTGCAAAAGCGTATACGAGAGTTAAATAGCGAAGCATTTTGCAGTTTTACGAGGAAAAACGTAAAAGTAACGTAACTATCGTGTTCTAGACTGAAGTATCTCCTTAAATCGAAACACTGGTCTTTCCAGCTGCACTCCGTTCTCCTCTCGTGACGTGTCCCCACGTTTATGTAACCTGCAGTCGGTTTACGAAGGCTCATTAGCCACGGTATTACGTGCCGGAAGAAGATCGCGTGTAAATGATCGGCATTTATGCAGTCAACGATCTGTTCAAGCATCGAATAAACGCAGCACGCTGTTTGTTTTCATCCTGTTTGTACGATATGCCGTTCCAATGGGAATTTGCGATCGTTCTAATTCGTAGGAACAAGTTTGGAACGAACCAGTTTCATCCGAATCGAAAATTTATGATTCCCATCTTTGAGATGGAAAACAGCAAATATATTTCGCTAGTTAGAAACTCCTTTATTGTAAAAACAAACACAAAAAATTAAAGATTAAAATCAGCAAATATCATCATACTAGTAATATCACTGATATAAATGTTTTCACACATTTTATAATTTCGTAGATGTCGTAAGTACAAAATCTAAGAACGTAAAATTCTTTGTCGTCGATTCACAAATCATCGAAAACTTGGTGACAAATTCGCACGAGTGACATCGCAAAAATGTGATTAACGAAACATTGGCGTTCCGGTCTCGGAATTGACAGGACCAAAAGCGGAAAATACGGCATGGTTCGTTAGTATGCAACACGGTTGCAAGGCGCCGACCTTTCTCCTCGTAATCAAGGTTCAACGTCCATACAAAATGTTGCAACAGATTGCTCGAGATAGATGACCTTAGCCGATGGTCGCCGCGAATCGCATCCACGTAGGACCTTGCAACGGGTAACACCTTGTAAAAGGAACTGCGTTCATCTCGACGAGATCGTAGTGGCACATAATTTTTCATCATCAGCGAAGGTTTCGCTGCGCTCGCGGTTGCGCTGCTCATAAATCCGAGCTGATGCGAGAAGCTTAAAAGTTTATTAAATTACAAGCGAATTGAATTCCAGCTGATTTGGTTAATCGTGTTAGATCAAAGAATTCCTCGGTTTGTTGCAATTATCGACGAGTATGAGGAAGAAACATTTAAGGATTAATACTTTTTTTTTTTTAGTTAGACAAGTCGGATTAAACGTTGGGTCGAAACGAAGGTGGAAACGAAATTCGCGGCAACGACGACACGTCCATTAAGGATCTCCTACGTACCGAGAGTGGCTTTTAAGATATGCGCTTTTTAATTCTTTCGTCTTTAACGTTTGACCTTCGGCCAACGAATACGCTTACCTCATCGATGCCACGACGTTTTGTTGGTTTACGGCGATGATGCACTCGCCTTTAATAACCTACTCGTATCGCATTCTTTTATTGCCCGGCCGTGCGTGAAATCGTGCTTCTGCCAGAGCAAAACACTTAATCAACCACCGACGTGTGATAAATGAAATGAAATTGAATCACAATGGAACCTAACACGGCGTTTCCAATGATGCCGATTCCAATTATTTTATCCAATCAACTCCAACAATTTCGACGCACTCAGAAATTAGAAATTGAAAACTGGAAAATCGTTTATAACCTGAACACACCTAAGATTTATTAAGGAAAATAGTTCCACATAAAATATCTCTGCATGTTCTACTTCTTTCATCTATATTAAATTTCATGCTGCTCGCGCAGAAACGAAATCATACTGATACATTAAATCCAGTTTGCTATAAATACACCGCAGCAGCCAATCGGAGCGTTTTCAAGGAAGCAAGGCAACGAAATAAAATTATTATTTATGCGAACGATGCGCGCGGACCGATTGACAGGCGGATTTTCTCGAACGAAAATGCAAATGCGCGGTGATATATGCGCCGGTAATCGCGGCACAGTATTACTGTTTTCTCTTCTTTTGCTTCCACGTGTGCGCCGGACACTGACTGCGCGAAACGGTCGATGACAGATGGCGATTGTCCAGCGGTAACGACGTGACCGTGATCTTGAGGGTATCCTTGAACGTGCGTTTCAGTATCCAGCGAACGCAGAAAGTCATTCTTCCTTTCTCCCGATCGACGCTGCACGCCACTGGCCCCCGGCTCAATTTATTCCTTTTATCAGTTCGTAACTTCGCTGGCAATACCAGTGGCTCCGTACACGATAAAGCCAAAGAAAGTGTTTAGATCGCTTGATACCGGCTGCGAACGTGTCGCCTCGTGAATCTTTCGCGTCGTGCTACACGAATATCACCACCGAATTGATTTAACGCCGAACCAATCGCCGGAATTTATGCCCTCCTCGTTCAATTAATATCCGGAACATTTTTCAGCATTCCTGGGAAATTGCAAATATTATATCGTCCCCAAAATATTCTATTCATATTTTATGCATTTATGACAAAAACGAGTAGATGTAGTATAAAACAGAAAGAACTAGAAGAATTTAAAAATACTGGTTTACAATAAATTTCCATTTCATTCCTGTTCTGACACATTCAGTTGGAAATTATACAATTGCTTGAATATAATTTTGTACTTTATTAATAATTAAAAGGAGATATCGAGCATAACCGAGCATAAAATACTAAACATTAAGCAGCAGCATGCACATGGCACATATAGATGAAATCATGTATAATATAAACATAAAAACGCGAACTTAGAACATACAGGAAGGTCGTAGACCTCGGGCAGCTCTGGGAGATGTTTGATAAAATCCAAAACATCAGAGTTGTGGCTAACCACTACATAAAACCCTTGCAAAAAAAATCAAGCAACAGTAAAAGTGCACTGTCGAAAAGTGGGGTGGGTGGAGAAAGGGGGGGTTCGGGTAACGTTGTCGTACAGCGAAAATAAAAAAAAAGGGGGGTTTGTGTGCGCCAGTTCGTGACGTCGCGGCGATGCACGACTTTGATAATTCCTTCCTTTCCCCGTGTCCACGTGATATCCGGACGAAAGATCGCACCGGCATAGTACCGGGGCCTCTTTCAGGGGATCGCTTTACATTCGTGAGAAGTCAATGATCTTGATCGTGATCGTTGGTACGCCCGTTCGCCTTCGGGAGGAAGAAGGACGCCTCTCGCTGGCAAACGGTACGCAAAACCACGTCCGTCGGTATTTCCACGATCATTGCCGATTGCGAAGATGCCGCGAATACCGTACGCCACGGGGAAAATGATTGGGAGAACGCCCAACGTTTAAATGGAACAATTTATGAACGTTTCGTCGTTTCCAGAGGGAAGCTACTTACCGTCGTCGTGCTACAGACTTGCAAAGGTTTTCGCCTATTCGAATACCAGAAGGGTATCTCTCGCTGGGAAACTTTTTCTATGGGGAACATTCTCGGATCGAACCGACCACGACAAGGATTCGCGTAATCGAACGATGCGTGGAAAAACCTTAGACTCCGACGAACGTTGTTAGAGGATAACGAACGCGAGTGGAGCGCAGGCGCGCGCGCGCGCCAGCTAGCATGATCGATCACGGTATCCGCTGGAA
Source organism: Lasioglossum morio (assembly GCA_916610235.2). Classification (NCBI taxonomy): domain Eukaryota; kingdom Metazoa; phylum Arthropoda; class Insecta; order Hymenoptera; family Halictidae; genus Lasioglossum; species Lasioglossum morio. The sequence goes on along the minus strand of OU744328.1, from coordinate 17,516,398 downwards.
AGCGCCACGAATTCCGTTAGCAGGAAATAACGATGACTTTCGCAGAGGGAAGATGAATTTCTGCGGCTGTCCGGTATGACTGGACGCGGAAATGAGGCGCCAATTACGCAGGATACGCAACATCTTAAATCACCGTCCGGTAAATTAATTCCGGACTGTCGTACAATTTATTATGATTTATATTCAATCAGCCACACCCGTGTCTATGCGCGCCACATCTAGCGGTATTCCTTTGGCTGCCAGATAGCCGTGACGTATTTCTTAACGAGCCTTCTCTGAACGGTTGTTTGCAATTATTGTTTGCTTTCGTCCATGGTTTTGGGTCATTGACCTGTCGGATACAATGAAAAAGACTGTGAAATTTTTATCAATGAGCTGGTGAAGCATTCCCAGAGAGAGAACAAATTTTTATTCGATAAATATCGGCTCCGAATTTGTGCGGATAGCAGTGTTATTCATTAAAGAGATATATTATAAATACATTATTTAAAAATGAGGATTCCTTAATGCATTTTCTTATCGAGCCATCGCGAGCAAGATAAGAAATCTAACGATTCAAGTTAAAAATTCATTAAAGAAGAAATTTGGTGTTGTAACAATTAGAAATTAAGAAATAATTATCCCACAATTAACCCATTAATTTGTTGACTGCCTAATTACTAAATGAAAGTTCTCCCCACCGAAAAAGAAAACGCGGAAGCTCGTGTAGTATAGCTTAGTAAATTAATTACTGCAACAGATCTTCATGTACTTGGAAAATTCTTACGAAAGTAGTACAGCAAAACTTTCAGTGTAGTAGAACATGGGTGTTCGAATAATACCACTTAGTTTCAACACCAAACTAACTTCTTACCGAGTTGTATAATAAATTGTGTTGTACATAGATTAGCTTGTCAATTCGTATTTACAGGAACTAATTTGTTCAAAATTGGTTTAGTGTGTTAATTAGTATTTTCCCGAGGAGTGTTCGAGTGGAAGAAAAGTAGCAGCGCAGCGGTCAGTTTAGGTTTAGCGAATGCATTGGAAGCTTTCAAGTGCTAGTATGCAAAGTACGTGTAAGAAGGGTTAAAGTACGGGCTTGAATGCCTTGGGATCTTCTTCAGGGATCCCCTGGATCGCTTGCCACATCCAGGAAGCGTTCCGGCAGCCGACCACTGACTTTTCGCGAACGTCCGATCCGACCGTCCGCGTTCCATTGTTCTCTCCCGGGTATTTGCATACGGTTTAATGGAACATCGGGCCCCTATTGTGCGTCCCTGGAAACCTTATGTAACGACGTTCAAGGTGATAGCATCTTCGACACGTAATCGCATGCGTAACTTTATCGATGCTACCGGAAGGCCCTTAAATCGATGCTCACTGGAGCTTCTTGACTTTTGTGTAAAACACGTTTCGTAGGCGATACCGGCAGGGTGTGACAACTGTCCCATCGAACTTACTATATCTCTGATATACAATCCCATACAATTCTATCTTCTCTCGATGCTGTGGCTTCCGTTCGACGATAGGCGATTCTCAAATACTATAACCACAAAACAAACATTTCTCCCTAACGTTTAAATAAAGTTTTCGTTGTGGCTAGTCGTACACTGTTTACACTTTAAAAATCTATCGAAATAAGTAAAGATCATTCAATGATGATTACACTGCGGATCTTTGTGCATTTATAATATTTATACATTTTTCAAATACAGGGAAACACGTATAGTAACAGCCATTAGTGACGTCTTTACTTAATTTTAATCATAAAGAATTCCCTGAACTTCTTTCTCGTGTTCAACGTGATTGGAAAAGTCGATCAAGAATGAAGAATGAATTTATGCGAACGAAATCGCAGTGAGCGGAGAAGGTAATAAGCACCGATATTGCTCAGCGGTGTTCCATTCACGACAGCAGTTCAATGAAAACTTTCACGGGCGAGAGCGAATCGATAGTTATCAATCGGGTTAATGAGCCACTTATAAAACGTTTTAGCGCAACACCCTATTGATAGTTTCGACGTACTGCGATCTACGAAAATGCACTCGCGATTTCTCCTCGGGACCGTGTATGATTTAATGGAAGATCTATTATGCAACGGCCGAGCCGGCGCGATGCAATCTTCGACACGTAATCATGAACTGCTACCGCCGGATTAATCGCGCGCGTGTCTTTTATTGTTCGTAAATCACTCGGGGAGCGAGAGGATGACCGTGACCCTCGGTTGCGACCAGATCGAGGTCCATGTCCTTTAAATTTCTACCATGCTTCGAGTTTATCCGACCGAACAGCGCTAAGCCGTCTTTTAAACAAATACATAAATTAGTTACACGGTTTTATTCAGTATACAGCGTTGAGAATTATATAGTTCTTTAATCTAAATTACCTGGTTCCCTTTATTCACTTCCTTTTAACCCTTTGCACTCGAAGGTATTTTATCACGAATATTAAACATTTCTTCCAACCTAGAATAATTCCAATCTATATGATTTTTCTCATTTTATAAATATGAAATTTATATAACACATTTGATGATATCGCCGCCAGGTTCGATCATTTATAGAAAAAACAACAAATGTGCAATTATTTAATAATGTTTCTAACGTTTCGATCCCGATGTGGATCTTTTTCAAAGAGACATTTTTGCGTCTGAAAAAAGATGTAGAAAAATATAATATGATAAATATTTTTGAAAAACCGTGTAATTCCAACGGAAGAAGAAAACAAAAAAAGTACACTTATTATATTTAATAATGTAAAGAATATTTTGAATAATGGTAGAGAAATCTTTAGTGGTGACTCAGAGTGCTAAGGGTTAATATATTAATTATATCATGAATGGAACGAAATTTTTAGCAGTTCGAATGAGATAGGTTAACAATTACTTATCCAGCAGCAGACACAGTCGGTGCCAGCGTTTATCCGGCGCAAAGTTCTGTGTCTGACGCACACGGCCTCATCTACTGCACCGTGGTCTGTACACACGAGACTCGTTTCACTGGTGTCCGTCTTTCGTGAAGCGTGTATCCGCTTCCGGCGCAGCGGGACGGTCCGCAGAGGACACTCCGGTCACTGAACACACATAATTCATTGATAATTATGTAATGCACCTGCGATGATGTACTAGACTATTCTAAAAATGAATAGACTATGACCGTGTCGCATTGGCTTAGTCGCAGGCGATTCGCGCCGTGCACGCTATTAACCCGCTAAACGGAGAACATCATTACAACATTGTCGGATTACTCTCCTGTTTTTTCCTTATTTATCCAGAACCTCGTTTACTCAATCGTGCCGTAACACTGTCGATAACAACTATTAAGTAGACATAATTGCAATTTTCTTCGCTTTAAACGTCCACTTTAATGTAAATCGTTATTTCAATAGATTCCTATGTTATGCTCTCACGAATTTTTCCAGAAAATATCTTACAGACGATTTTATCGTACATCGTCGCTTATCCATTCTCTGTCTCATCCTCATCAACATAGCTATCAAAACAAAAAAAAAAACAAGAAGACTACAATTCTCCAGAGAAAGGAGAGAACCACGGTGTTTGTTCTATTTTTCTAGTTTAAGGCTAAAGGTCGCCTCTCCGATCAAGGTTTTTTGAAAGTCTTCTTCTGACAAAAATGCCTGTCAGGTCGATTCAAAATCAACGATTAGGCCATTACAGTTTGTAGTTTTTTTTTCTCGTAATAGCGCGTCTCGCAGCAAAGTCAAAAATATTTCTCCGGCGGAACAGGTTGCAGGACATGGTAATAAACATCCGGGGATACAGTTAGGCTTGTTCGATAGCGTGCAAGCCGTTGCGTCGGTATCGCCCGAAAAATCGTACGTATGCAACAAAGGGAATGTGTCGGGCAGGTGGTTAGACCTGTTCAACATGTGCGCATCATGTGCGCGTTGAATACGTCCCGAGGAACCTACAGCACAATTGCTCAGCGTCTTTAGGCCGCGACGTTTCAATTGCACTTCACACTAGCTTCTAATAATGCCTATTAAAACATTAAACAGAATAGATAAATACAACGTCTATTACACACAATTGCTGCTCATTCTCTCGTCCCTGACTGCCGCATAATTGTGCGATAAATAATTACCGTACGTTCCTCGCTTCTGTTGCGTTACACCCACATTTATCTATTCACTGAATATACCTACAAATAATCCGCTATTCCCCCATCTAGAATCGATTTTTATTTTTATTCAGCTCCCAATTTATTTCAACGTATTTCATTGATTATAAACACGAAATGATCTGTCTCGCAATCGTTTTAGTTAAACTCGAAGTGAAATGAAAAATTGTTCATTGCACTTCGTAAAGGTGATTATAATGTAAATACACGAGCATTTTCAGTCTGTCAAAAATCGTAGAAATATTTGCTTGCTGGAAATTCATACGAGAAAACGATACTGATTACATCTCGAAAAGAATTTGATGTCCTCCGAAGGAACTTTGTTTGCGTCAGCTGGAGACCAGTTTTTCGATTCGAATCGTTGCTCGGCCGCGTTGGTTGCAAGAACAAAACATAAATATCTTTCAAACATCACGGGGTAATTACTATCGGGTCTGATAATCGAGACGATGCTACGCGAAGCAACGAACTGATCGACGATCGTGACGCAGTCTTTGCCTCCGATCGGTGAACCGATCGCTCCGACCCAGACGTGAACATATCGTTCGGACAATCGAGGATGATCGAGCAGATTTCAACTCAAATAGGCGTAATGTCTATTAAAACAGCTATTGTAAGGGTAATGAATGATATATCATGCGTCACGCGACGTATTCTGAAATGATTATAGACGAGCTACTTTTTAGAAGAGACTCTTCTTTCTGAATAGTCTGCGAGAACAGTCTGGTTACTATAGAAACGTATGATTAATTCCAGTAAGAAGATGCAGTGACTCGAGGCCTTCTTTAACAATCTTTTAAACAGTCATCGTATAAAGTGAAGTGGAATATAAATCCTTGTTTAACAACAAAAAACGGTTCACACGAGTCTAAAGTCACAGATTTTTCTGGACTGCATGAATCTGAATAAATTACGTAATGTTGCGCGTAATAACTGCAACAAAAAGAGGCATAAATAGATGAGAAATCACTTTAGCTTTGTAAATTGTTGATTTACGTCTGGATTACGTCAAACGAGTTCGACGGGCATTTTACGGTAAACAACATAAAAACATGAAATAATATTTTTCATCAAAGAACTGAATGAAGAACCAATTTATTTCAATTTTGTAGAAAAGAGTGGTCCGGAGTTCATTATTGTGAGCTTTATGAATTTGCCTGTGCAGAGTACCAAGTTTTCCTTTAGTTGCACAAAGAATGGCGCTCGTGACATCGACGTTGTCACAAGGGTCATGGCTTCGGCATGAACACCGAGATAATACTCATAGATACCAGACAATCCTACCAGTGATCCGCACGAAGGCCTGAACTATACTAAAACGTGATTATGATCCTGCACTGTTTGAAACGAGGCATACAAATTACCAGCAAGCGTTGCGCGGCTTGTCTTCTGCGTAACAATTATTTTAATACATTCGTTTAACGCGTTCAATATTAAATTCGACTAAGCTAATTGTTGATATATTTTCATTTTTATTGTCCTTTGCGATTGCGCTTGTCCTCGAGCAAACGATACGACAATCTCACGAGAGGATCCAAGGAACACAGTGCTCCATTAGCGGAGGCGACACCGGGAAGGCGTTAAAGTGACGAGAAAGTTGAATTAAACGAGGAGCGAACCGGGAGGATATTCGTTTTCTGCGTATTTAGTCGTCTCGCCGCGGCGCGTCGTTATTTCGGCATGAATTTACGAGGCGTAGCTGGACGCGAGTAAACTTATCACGTCGGGTAATGAACACTTGTTCGTTTTAAGTAGCCGTCCGGCAATTTGTACGTCAGTCCCTGCGAAGCGCGACAAGACCGACTTCTATCTGGCACGAATCTCGCGCCGCGTTTCGCGATCCTCCTTTTTGCCAACGCGTGTGCGCGCTCGCAAAGCTGAACTTCGCGTGGATTCGCGAGTGGAGGCGTTCCACATGGAACGACCGAAATTCCACAAAGGAAACGATGCGGCGAGCACGACTTCGCGATATGAAAGCACCTCTTAATCATGCCTCGGCACGTTCCTGAATGCGAAAACCGCAAAACTTGCTGTGATAACTACCACGCTCTTCTTAATTATCGCGAGAGTTATTTGGGATCTCTCGCTACACATTTTCATATGTATGTGTGTATGGTATAAAAATAATTTTTTTGATTACATACCTGTAAAGAAAATATACTTTCTTTAATTTAAATCGAGCGCGCTTTGCATGCTCAGCGCACTCTTTGAACGGTTCCTACATTTTGAGATAGATAGAGAAAGATAGAGAGATAAAAAAAGAATATAGAGAGCGCATGTGCATAATAATTAAATGAAGATAGAGATAGTTAATTAACAGAATAAATTAACGATCTGAAGGTAGTGTAAATAAAGAGAGTGAACAATAGACTTTAATTGTCGTTTCTTTATTTACAGGTGAGTTTGTGAATAGTTGTAAAAAGTGTAAATAGATAAGTATCTAATAAAACATAATCTTTATTTACAGAGAAACAAATTTAATGTGTTGTTTGATTATTAACACTGGATAGAATATTCTCATTATATACCTTTCTGAAACGTTTCCAGCATCTGCAGCGTCCTCATTCTTCTCGTTAACAGCTGCGGCTTTTTTTCACATTTTTATTGCACATTTTCCACGACGTTAGAAACAATAGTTCGAACGTCTGCTTGCCTGTTGATCGACGAAGAAACAGTGATCGCGACATTGTCCGGGCGACAGCCTGTTTTCTACAGGGAAACAATGGCGGCTCTAGCGGCGGACGAATCAACGGAACAAGGACAGAAGCAACACACAGCACTGACCTTCCTTATACACGTGTTCACATAAAACATTACGATCTTTTATGCGGTCACGTTCGCCGCGATAAGCCACGACTTCTCGTGCCTTCTTCTACGCGACGCGACGGTGTGCTCAAACTCCCCGTGCCCTTTATTATTATCCCCGAGGCATTTTTTCGCTTTCGTTCCTCCGGTTTCGAACGCGGCGGGACAAGGGAGGACACCCGCCCCCGGACCTCTAGAATTCCGTGCAACGTGGATTCTTGCGCTTGGCCAGAAGGTCAGATGATGACTCGCGATTCCGGAAGGGATAATAGGTGGTCTGCATTATTCAGGACCTCAGGATGCAGGAGTGACCGTGCCAGTGTCGGATCTCACGTTTCCACAAGCGCGGTTCCACTGTTCGTGCAAAAATCTCTGCTCACCGATCCCACCGCCGATTCGACGCTCTCATCCAATCGAATGCTGGAAATAATCGACCCACTTGTTGCTCTGCAATAACGTTAAAATTATTTTACTTCGCTACAATTTTACAGAAGTCGTAGAAAAATAATCTTCGTAAATTCTGAAGTGTGGAATTTGTGCAGATTCGTCGTTTCGTGCGACTATAAAATACCTGAGGGGGAAATTCATAATGGAAATTTTACCGTATGCGAACTTATAAACGTATTTCCACAGTAATAGGTACAATTTCTGGTTTCGCAATGTCGATACGCGGCGTCTTCGCGATCTGCCAATTATACTATTAAATATTTGTCACGGTGGTTAAAGGATCCTTCGAAGATTCTGAAATTTATGTTAATGTATGCGGTTCTATAAATGTTCCCTTGCATAGTTTTCTGCGGGCAGGCGTACAAAGGATAGCCTGACAGAAAAACAGGAAAAGTACCAAAGGAAAATGGCGTAATCGCGTGGCAGGTGATTCCTACGATTCGCAGAACCATTCATTTCGCTGACAGCGGCAGCAACGGTGTGGGGAGGATTATTTTTCGGATGGAAACGAAATGGGGAATCGCCCATTAACCGCACGAGAGGGTAGAAGATGCCGATGGAGGATCGCGTGTGAGAAACCCACGGAGGAATGATCGCTGGAGGCTTCTTGTACCTGTGTCTTAGGATGTAAGATGCGCCGTGTCTTGTTACCTCCCCCTTATCTGCGCAGAAATATTAGAATCGCATTTAGATACTATCGGGGGTCGTCAATTGAGCACAATTACGTATTTAGTTGTATAGAATTTTCTATTCTAACACGCGAGTCCCTTGTCCTTGCTGGAACGATTTTACCTTGAGTACTTAATGACGCGCGAAAACTTTGTTTATATTAACTTTTTAATTATCACACGACACACTTTTCATCCGTGTTTTAGATTATTTCATTTCACGCGAGACGTTCTATGAAATTGTTAAGGGCAAACTTTAATTGTCGTCGCGCAGAAAATCATTCGGCAAGCGGTCAATATTTCTACCTTAATATTTCTACCGTCTTGAACACCTACTCTGCCGCAAATGCATAAACCCTACAATTTAATGTCAGTATGGCAGTGCTGTATATATGACTCCCAAAGAATTAAACTTGTAAATAATTTACGTAAAATTAAGTTTTTCTTACCACTAAAAGCGGACCTCTTCTTTGCAGGACCAAATGTTAAAGCCTGTGAATTTATCTTTCAGTTTTTAAACGATTGTGATCTGCATCTCTAGTGGTCAGTCATATTGTAAATGTACTCAAACTGTACAACTAGTGTATCTTTGTTAAAGCCGAAATAAACCTACAATAGGTTTCAGGAGCTCAATAAAAAAAAAATTTAATGTCAGTGAAACCGTCATTGGGGGTGCTCGCAGGTAAGCGTGAAAAACGACGAAAATTAATCGAAAGTTCGTATTTGTGGAGGAAACGACGAGACATCTGTGTTAGGCTCGCGCAGAGACCTTTTCCCGCCAACAATGATTTACGAAGGAAGTGGTCCCCCGCATTTAAGGCTGCTTTCCACATGTCGTAGGCTTGTAACTTATGCGCGTACATATGGAGACGTAAGTGGCCGATGCGGTCACTCTTATGCGTCGCCGGGCACGGATAAAATTTTGTCCCTCCCAGAGGGTACACGTTCTGCAAAAAGTGTAAATTATCGCGATGTGGGAAGACTCGCGGTAGTAACGCAACGCAGCGAGACGTGTTGCCGGAAGAACCGCGAGATTTACTATTCACCCTTAATTGTAATGCCACGAGGGTGTTACTGGTTCTTACTGCCTCGTGACCGAACCCAACAAGCTGCACAGACAATTTTCAACGCATTCGTTGAAAATTATTTCTTCTTTCTTTTCAACGTTTCCTTACACTGAATTACTTAGAAATATCGTTATCGATATCTTACGGAAATTGAATATCCTGCAATCAATATCTTATGTTTGAAAAATATCCTCAGAAAGATATCGACGTATTGCGATCGGCTCCGTACTGACGGAAAAAAAGCCACTTACTATCAGCAATATCAAACATTATCAAGGTAACTTCAAACCAAATGTTTGCTCTTCCTCCGTTCAATGTCTCGGCAAAAATGACGGACGTGTTTGCATTTAATCGCTCAAAGTGCGGACTGTTTGCTCATCGAACGTGTAATCATATTTTTATGACTGTACAGATATCAACGAACGTTTATAAGATCCTCATTTTATTTATTAGCTCCTGCTTCATTTCTATTAGTTCATACTGCCTCGGCAATCAATGCAAATAAAAATATATACGTACATATAAAATTATTAAGTCTTTTTAAAAAGTCGATAATTTCTAATGTTTGAAAATGTCCATAAATCGAGTTGTTGTGAACGAAGTTTGTAGAATTTGAATACTGTTATACTTTTGAAATACGGTTGAACGAGATTCGATTTTCGAGTGAATGTCATCGTGTTGCATTCCGTTCTCGATAGTGGCGAAAGTCAGGTTTGCGAATATACTGTTAGGTATCTCAGTCCGCAAACAAAATCGGGGAAAAATGGAAGCGGCCGTTCGGGATTGGTTGTTTGCGCGGCGAGGTAGCGGCGACTTCTTTTATTTCTGGATGCTTATAAGGAAACCGGTACCGTGTAATTACCTTGAGATACCGCTATAGCGTTATCACACCCTTTCCTCTTTTCTCTTTGTCGTATCGTCCACCGAGATAGAGATCGTTCCTCGTCTGTCTTTATAAAGTGGTTTGACCCGAGACCTTGACACTTGACTTCGACCGTATCCTTTCTTCATTGACGGAGACCGTTAGCTGCGGTGGCTCCCTGAAGGGTCACTCTACTTCCCTTTCTTCGAAATTGTTGCACTCTCTGCAACGGCATTATTGATTTTACTGTGAATTATCCAAATAATAACATTTAACTCAATTAAACCTTTCTTCTATTTAGAGTCAGACTTTTATTCAGGCCAGATTAAAATTTACAAAGTTAATGTTTCTCATTGTTCATTACTGAAGAATTCAAACATCATACACATTAATAAAATATGAAATGAAGAACAAGGTGCAGCACTGTGTATCAATTAACTACTACAGTGAATCGAAAGTGTAGACGGGAAAACTGTGTGCATACATAACGCAGCCAGCAGTCAGATGAATGTCTAAGAGAGATCAACGAGAGATCAGCGACACGATTTCGATTTTAAGTTATCGACGCCGCGCGACAGCGACAATTATCCGAACAAACGATTAACATCAGCAACAGCGAACGGCCGGCGGATTGTGAGAAAAGAATTTAGTTGATCAAGTACCAGGGTCTTAGGTCAAGTCAGTCCGTGCTTGTAGACAAGAGGAGGACTTTCATCGTGATTGCAGATACCACGGCAATAGAAAGAGAAAGGATTCGATGGTACCGTTAGTGGCATCGAGGCACAGGGCCCGTTTATCGTACTTGAACTTCCGATCAGATACTGCACGAAATTTTTAGCGAGTACTTGGCACACTGGCATATTGCAACTCCAAATGTTCAAGGTTCATTATGAAATGAACCCTGAACATGTTTCTCGACGTTTCGATCCCTGTGTGTTTTGTTACTTCTTGCCACAGCAAGTACGTATAATTTTCTTTTCTTTTATTGGTTCAAGCGGCTGTGTCACAATATAGTTTTTCAAAAAATATTATACATATATTATTTTTCAGACGCAAAAAATGTCTCTTTGAGAAAGTTCCACACAGGGATCGAAACGTTGAGAAACATGTTTAAATAATTGCACACTTGTTGTTCTCTATAAATGATCGAACCTGGCGCCGAAATCATCAATTTCATAATATATTTAAAATTCGATCGAAAAGAATTTCACCTTTGTTCAAGGTTCAGTTCTGAAACCGTGTCATCGCGTATCAAAAGAACCTAAATATTTTGCAAATCAAACCAATCATAAACATACTGCGATTTTTCTGCATTTATGATGGAAACGAGTAGGTTAAACAGTTGAAAAAATATTTACGAAAGAAGTTTCAGTCAGAAAATGAACAGAACCGTTTCGAGATTTTCAACAACGTCGTTACGATGTTAATGGAACGACGGAGGACACGTGTTAATTGGAACGCGTCTACGATTAGACACAGTCCTCGATTACACACGATCGATTCTAACGGTGCTCCGAATCTGCCGCGGCGCGCGCACCTCGGATTCGCCGGTAGATTTTAATCGGATCGTGACTCCAAAGAATTTCACCGGCATGACGGGGCCGAACGAGACGGAGAAGGCGCAAAGAAACAAACATTCGTCGCGTACGGAACCGTGAAGTAACGGTACAGGGCCACTCTGGAACCGAGGAAAGAAAGGAGAAAAGAATAACAAGACCAAGCCAGACATCCGCGACCCCGATGAACGTCCCGTTCTTTCGAGAAGGACTCACAGCTGCCTCCTCTCGTGGATTCGTTCTCGCTCGCATTCTGTTTAGCTCTCTCCATCGGACATCTGACCGTGCCAATTTACACGGAATCTCACAGAAATCGTGTCGACGATACACTTCGCGATAATCGTCGAGTACCTTCGTTCAACGATCTTAATATGCAATGGGGTCGACGGACCCGTCTATGCGTTTCGTGACTGCGAACAGTTTCCTATATCGCAAATCGTACGAAACTTATATAACCTTTATGGAAACTAGGAAGACGAACCCGGTTTTCAAGCAATATTTCTGAAATAGAAAGTGACGGGACAGAATTTAAATGTTCACACTCTCGATGGAGGTATTTGTTTCAACATTTATACGTTGAATATCGTTCAGCATAATCGAGAGGTATAGCAACGTTCGCATCAACGAGACCGGAAACCACGAACCTACAATGCGAACAGCGTAGGAGAAACACCCGTCAACGACCGATTAATGGCCCGCGAGGGTCGATCGAAGTTGAAATGTCAGTGGAATATAGTGAAAAGATCAATTCGCAGAGTATTCGTTTACTCCTTCCGAATTTGTCTGCTGCTCGAAAAATATTCCGCGTTCGAGACACTTGGACGAAAATATTGAATACATGTATTATACGTTCGCGTTGATGTAACGATTATCCGTTCTGCCGCTTCTCGATGCATTGTTACAGATCCGTTTACATTATCCGAACTTTCCCTTTACGAATAGTGCCGGAACGAAACGGGCATTGCATGTCGTGATTATACGGCGGCGCTCTACTGCGGCCAATTATTCACATCGAGATCAGTGAACACCGCGGACGCTCCGTTATTGCTCTATAATTCTATGTAAACACATTCGAGCCGATTGCCTGGTAACCGCCGCGCATAATAAAGACGTTGCTCGCCGAGAAATATCGAATGATTAGCACCGCGGTCCCCCGGTGTAATTGAATTAACCGCATGCTAGGATTGGGCTCGTCCCGGCCGGATACTTTGAAGCATGAACAATGCGATACGACTGCGATACGATCTCTGCAACGGCACACCGATCCATAAAATGAAAACCTCCGACGGTTTTAGTCACTTTCTGTCATCGTATGCGCCCCGTCTCAACCATACGGAATTCGTGCCGAAGCTTTTCAACTAAACCGCGCTGATTGACCGATCAAATTTCTCCTTGCATAAATGGATAGAAACATAAAAAAGACGAAATCACCGTGTCTTGTTATAATAAGTTAAAACTGGATACGGTAGAGTCTGTACGTGGCAGAAATGAAAGCTTCGAGGAAGTAGTTTTGGAGCTCGTAAAATGTTATTCATCGATCAAGTATGTCAAAGATATTTTCCTCGTGTTCTATATTGTTTTGTGTTATTTCACACACACACGCATATATACACACTTGCTTAGGAATTGAACGTATGGAACAGAATATTTATTTCATGTTTCAAACGAGCAACACGTGAAGCCTGTAGTCATATATTAGATATTCAGATTGAGATCTAGAGTGCGGGAATAATTAATCTGGATTAACCAACACTTTATAAAAATACCAAGAATACAGCTCAGTGAAAGATTAATTTAAAAATTGACTGTATGTAAATTCAAATGACTCGAATAATTTGCTCATCCTCTGTACACGGAAAGCCACTTATATAAAATAAGGATCTCGCGATAACATCGTTATTCGAGGTCATTCAATTAGTCTAACGTTCCGAAAACTCTGTTTTCAGATTCCCCAGTAGGCGATCATCGTCAGGGTCGCATGTCCCTACAGGCGGAGCTGCCATCGTCGAAAGCTAAGCGGGAGCAAGCTCTGCGAAGCATCCTGGCGGCTCGAAGACGGCAGATCTTGAACCAGCGTCCGATCGAATCCCGGAATCCTAATCGCGCGTCTCGACCACCTGAAGCAGGCCTAAAAGATGCACCGGACGTGTTCGAGGCCCAAGAAACGAGGCACGGGATGTACGTGACAGTGTCTGGTGGCGAGAAGGCGGAGCAGCCTGCGAACGAAGAACCGTTGGAATCGTCGAGGAAGATCGTCGTCGAGAACTCGAAGAGCGGAGAGGCTAGCATCGAGTTCGTCTCGAAGGATGTTGAAGGGAAACAGGTGGCGGAGGTGTCCAGCTCGAGGAAGCCGAGCAACGAGAGCTTCGGCGTGGCAAGCACGGAGGACAAGCCGAGCCCCAGTAACACGAGAAGCAATTACATGATAGGCCATAGAAATTCTTCGTCGATCCCGTCCTCCCCAACGGCTTCATCGCCGAAAGAGGCGGAGACTCGCAAGCGGAACATCGTGTCGATGCCCGAGTCCCTGTACAACTACTTCAGACCGGTGGAGAGTAACATCCCTGTGGAGGACATGTCGCAGTTCCTCTACTTCGGCCAGAAGATCCAACCGGAGACGCAGAACAGCACCGGGAACAACTCCGTGGACGCGACGCCGACAGCAGCGACCGTATCTAGCTCGCGTAGACGATACTCCATGAAGCGGTTCAGTACAACGCCGGTCCCGGTGCCGCAGCCCGAGGAGATCGTGAACGAGGAAATGGACATCGCGGTGGAGAGGCAGATCGTCGAGAAGAACAAGGTCCCGAAGCTGAAGAACGCGTTCAGAATCTCGGAGAGTGAATTGCCGTACAGGAAGAGCCGGCCGACGGATCCCACGATCGCCTCGAACGTCATCGCGACGATCGACAGCGGCAGAAACGCAACTGGCGAACAGACTGGCGACGATAACCCGTCCGCTCACGCTGTCACGCAGGACCAGCTGCGGCACGAGAGAGGAAGTGCCGCTGCCCACGTGCTCGCTGAAACGAGGAATGCGACCAATTCGACCCAGATACCCGGCCGGCAGCCTGTTTCCGCGAACGCGGACAAGCCGTCCGAGGAAAGTGAAATCAGTTTTAGGGACCGAGCCGCGGAGACCTCGAGCGACTCGGCACTGAACCGCGTGGACCAGTCGAAGACAAAGAACTCGGACAACTCGTCCGTGATCTTAGATGCGAGATTTCAGGATGTCGAGGACGCAGCGTCCTCTTCGTCCGAGATGTACGGGGATCACACGGAACAGAGGATAAGAAGGATCGACGTGAACAGCAGCTTCGATCTCGGCAAGAAGAACGACGGGACACTAGGGGATCAGGCTCGCGTACCGAGCGGCCGCGAGAGCAACAACATCGAGACCTCGACGTCCCGGGACAAGATCGGTCGATCGACAACGGAACCGTTTCGAATCGAGTGGACATCACCGGAAACGTCTACCCTGAGGATAATCGTGACCGACAGGAGCCTGGAGGAGAGGTATACCGTTAAACCGGTCGATTCCACGGAGAAACGAGTTCGCAGCGGCGCTTCCGGCGATGTTCCCACTACTCGCAACGATCCTGGGACTGCAAGCAGCAGCAGCGGCGTGTCGGTGAACGGCGGCGGGATCGACACGAGCACCACCACCACGGCCACGATCGAGGTACCAACGATGACGACGACGACGACGACGACGCGGTCGAAGGCTCGACATCGGGAGCTAAAGTATCGTATTGGTACGGGCAAGGATAAGGGAGGCAACGAAGGGAATCGGGATCGGGAGCAGCATCGACATCAGGAACAACAGCAGCAGCACGTGTACGCTTACACGATAACGAACGTGACGCGGCTATTGCGCAACTACACCGGACCTGGGTTAAGCAGAGAGGAACAAGGAGGTCCCGGTACGACCGAGATAACGACCGGATCAGCGCTGCGGCGTCAGCCACCGCCGCCACCGCCGTCTCTTCTTCAGCTTCCTCGTGCCGGTAGTGGTATAGAGGCGGACCGAGCGCCGGCGGAACTCAGTGCCGGCACGACCGTCGAAGCAGTCGCAGCCGGTGGAGCGTCCGTTGGTCTGCCATTGGTGGGGGAACGGCAAAGGAAAGTAGTTACAGTCGCGCAACAGACGGAGGAACAACCGGTCAACAGAGCCTCGCCGCAGCAGCAGCTGACCGTAAACAAGAGCAGCCCGAGGGAAGTCGCCAGCAGAGGCGCCGTCCGATGGAATCACACTAAAACCAGGAACACCGATCTAGAGGGTTTCGGGGACAGAAGGTTCCCCCATAAGACCGCGAGCGCGGTGCTGAATCAACGGATCGGGGGCGGATTAGACGAGGAGGCTGGTCCGGGGGTCGCCAAGAGGAGAAGGCCGAATGGACAGACAGGATCGGTCAGGAGGGTGAAAGGAGGGAAAGTTCTGGTGAATGGGTCCGAGAAGAAGAGTTCGACGATCGAGAGGGAACCGGAGGATGTGGAGGAAGGACGAGTGAATAGAACTACCGAGGGTATTGTTGTGGGAAACATGACGGTGGCGGACAGTGTAGCGATGGAGCAGAGAACATTGCCGAGTGTCGAGGTGATCGATCCGACCACTTTGCTACCGGTCGTTAATATCACCGGCCGGGGAAATTTCACCAGGCTGGTCAGCTCGATCGGTGGGAATGTCGAGGTGAATACCAAAGACCAATTAAGCTTGTCGCCGAGTGAAAATGAAAGTGTGCCCGCGAGCAGCGGGAGCAACGCGTCCGCTGGGGATAGCGTGGCGCGTAATGCCACCGCGAACGGAAGCGGTTCGTCGACCGTGACAGTGACCGCCGGTGCGGCGGTCGACGAAACGACCGAGCCCAAAGAAACGACTACCACGCCGATGCCGGCGCCAGTTTTTCCAGTTACACCCAGAATAATCACGGAAACGGTACGAGCGCCAGTCGAGAAGGAGACTTTCACCTTGCAGCCGACCGAGCCCGTCAGCCAGGTGACGGACTCGAAAACGACCGCGCCGGACTCGCTCGAAATCGCGAACATGGATCCGTCCGAGATCCAGAAGATGTACAGATCGAAGAATACGAGCACGACGGAAACGACCACGCCGATGACCACTGTGCAAATTGAGATATCGACGATGCCGCAGGATCAAAGTACCACGGATCCACGGAAACGTTTATCCGGGGAGAGGTCGCCGGAAGTTAGGGGACGGAACCTCTCCGATAACTCGAAGGACAAAGACGACGTGCTGCCTATCATGCAACTGTACAACGACTCGGACATCTTTAACGGCAGCGGTCCCATGAACTCGTTCTCCCGCGGATCGGAACGGCGAGTGGAGCTTCCGGTGCATCCGAAGCAGCCGGTTTCCAGAACGACCGAGAAAGTCAACGACACGGTCACGCCGAAAAGTGTCTCGAACGATGCCACCGGACCCACTCGTGTCCCCGTTTCCGAGACCACGAGAAGGGACAGACACGAGGACAGCCGAGAATCGTCCACGCACGTCCCGCCGACGGGCCCTGGAAGAGGGTCCACGAACAACAGGACCAGACACAGGCCCATCTATAATCACGCGATCCTCCCGGAATACAATGTCTCCGTGTACCCGGACGAATTGAACAGGACGTTCTTCGAGACCGGACTGATATCGGTCAGTCCCAGGGAGTCGGTGAATATCAGTGAAGTGATATCGAAGCGACACGATGGCGACGTCATCGCGACCCAGGAGACCGTCGCTGTGGTCAGCTACATCCTGGCGACCCTCGTCGTGTTCCCCATCGCCGTCGGCGTTGGTCTCATTCTCAGAAGACTGATACTTAGGAATCGTAAGGTGAGTGTCACCGGGCGAAACCAGGTCGTACGGACCATACGCGACGGTAGAAAGTTCTATATTTTGTCCACGTATGCATATACGTTATTATATAGGTCGTTGAATGAAAGTGGACTCTTGTGATCTTCGGTGCTGGTTCGGTGGCCAGACTCCACGCGTGAAAGTTCGCGGAGGTGGAGGAATAAGACTGGTGTCAGTGACCTCCTTACTTTTCGCTCCGTATATTTTTGAAATGCGGGTAGCAGCCTGTTCTTTGTCGGCGACGCGAGGCTATTCCACTACGACCTGTGTCGCGAAGGTGAAACTTCGATAGTAGATGGCTGGGTGCACATGAAATGGGGTTTTTTAGTTGCGGTAAGCTGGTATTGATCGCTGCTTTGAATTTATTTTACGTGATCACAATATGTCTACAGAAAACTACTGTTTTATTAGGAGTTAGACTTAACAAGTACGTGATAGAACTGTGATTTTCTCCAGTCATTTAAAGATTCCGGCGACATTCCTTGTGTCATAAGGATTTCAAAGTAAATTGGTTGCATCGGTCACCGGCGACCGTGAATGTTGACGTGTGATTTATTACTCCCATAAAAAAGTCATTTTTCTTCATGTCAGTACCTTTCGTACAACAAATAGTTGAGTTTAAAGAAAGTGAGAAATATCTTATTAACACTAGAACGACCGAGCACTAAACGCAGCTGGCAAACATTGCCTTATAATAACGACAATATAACATATATTTCGATTTCGTGCAAGTTTTATTTAAATATGTACTCCAACAGAGAAGTTGTCTAAAAAAATTTCTCGGAAAAACACATATACACTTTTAATATTTCGAATCGAAAACAATTCGCACCAGTCATTCTGACTGGTCCGATAATTCTAGTGTTAAAGTTGGTAGAACTCGCATCAAGGAGATAAGTAAAACATGTTGATCCAAATGTTTCATCAAATATGTCGGCGTTAAATGCACGAAAATCATGAATTATCCTCGAATTTAAATCGCACGAAAGATTGTAGGAAAATGTTACTACTTGTTCACACCGAAGTAATGCAATCTGATAAGCATTTGGCGTTTCACTCGGTGCGAAGACTACACTTGTTGCCAGCAATAAGCTGTTCACGCGCAAGTCAGCTTGTTCCGAGCTGCTAACGGTGACTGAAGAAGATTTGCTTCTTGCAGCTGTTTCCTATTTTCCTTTGATCTTCACCGCTTACGATAAAAAGCGGCAAATTTTTGCAGAAACATGGAGCATCATCAGAGAATTTCTCGTTGCTTCAATATACACATATGTACATTACAATAGACGTAATATATCAAAACAGAAAAATGTCGAAACGCGTTCTCCAATAACTGGCGGTTTTTTTAAAAAACACATGAAACACAAACGGGGAGTTGCTTGTCGTCGCTTCATTATAAACATTATAACAACACGTAGAATGTATGAAAATAGACAAACGGCGGAACTTGTTTTCGAATTCTTAGAATTTGCATCGAACACATTAATCGATTCAATCGAGTGAATCGTAGAAAACACGAACACCTGGTGGTTTTTTTCAAAAAACACGGAACGTCAACGGGGAGTTGCTTGTCGTTGCTTCATTGTGAACGTATATTACAACACTTGGAATATATAAAAGCAGAAAAAACGGCGGAACATGTAGGCCGAATTCGTAGAATTTCAATCTAACAAGACATTAATCGGATCGATCGGGAGAAAAGCAAGTCGAACATCTTCGACCGCCTTAGTCGGCAGGAGGAAGAACGGTCGAAATGATATCCTTGAACCGTTGAACCTTTCATTTTTATTGGCCGTGATTCCCGTCTCGGTTTCCTCTCGGTCAGCAGGACCGAGAACGTTCCCTGCCGGCAAAAACACATGATTTACGGCCGCGGTCACTGTGAACCGTATCTGGCCGATGATCGCTAAATCGAAACGCAAATCGTATAGTGGTGCCACTTATGTACCGTTACGCAGCCCCGCGGATTATCATCGGCCGGCAGCATTTATTATCCGGCCATTAACCGAGAGGCTTTCGTGTAATCTCGTAGTCGCGGAATGGTCCCTCGTGTAACGTCAGGTTCACCGGTTCCGATGATTAGCCTCCAAGCGCCGCGTGACGTTCTGTCATTTTTTTTCTGATGTAATCGAGGAACTTTCGATAGAACTGAAATGAAACGGTAAAACGTCCCTTAACCCTTCGTTGGCAACCTGTGTAATAAATTGTAACTGTGAAAACATTTTCGAACACCTTACTAATCGGCGTCAGTGTTTTTACACTTTGTGATACATAACTTGAGGATTTCATAAGAAATTATAAACAGCGATGATGATTTAGTTTTTGTCTCAATATAGTGCAGTTATTAAGATTCATATGAACAGGCTTTCAGTAAGTAACGTGGCAATATGTTATATATCAGTTTCTGTCTGGTCACAGAATTCATCTAGTTCGACATTCTCATAAAAACACGATTTAATTGGAAAGATCGATTAGAGTCGAGGCTTATCTGATTTAAATCCATCAATACCAAAACAACAAAAGATGATGCTGTCTATATTCTTTCTTACACATCGATTTTATCCACTGAACGTGTTACTTTTTATTTATGACTATCAAAGGAAAGATAAATAGTTGTTTGTTACTTAAGGAACAGGATTGTAAAAATACATTAATTCAAGAGAATACGAATGAAATGTTTGCAGAATTTTGAAAAAGCGATACCACTCAATATCCATCTGAATTATTTAAATCGTGGAAAGAAATTCTTTACAAATCGGCCAGCTTAAAATAGTATCATTGAGACATTCGAGTTTTTGTAAAAAAAAAGAACGCCAGAGCAATCGTTTGCATCCAATGTTTAAAAATGTTCCTAAATACGAGAGTCATTTGCGCGACCGTCACCTCGTCTGTTCCACTGCAAAAACATTAATGGACGTCGTTGATAAACTGAATCGAGCATTGTGAAGCGATTTACTGGTTTTTCAGAGCTAGTTCGTCCCTGATCCCGCGACGAATGGCCGACTCGGTCGTCGAATGATCATTACTCGCGAGGTTGGCGAATGACTCGCTATCAGCGATCGTTGAATCAACAATTATGATCGCCAGGTTCACCGTCTGACGAGGATTACCCCGGTGTCTTCCTTTGAGCGGGAATGCGCCGTGACATCCCATCGTTAGATCCATTGGACAGTATAATACCTCGGCATAATGAGAAAATAAATACGGAATTACATAATGCGAAGATTGTTCGCGGCATTGTTCTCGTTAAGCGCTTAATCGCGTGACTCGTCGGCTGGAACAGTACGAACCGTTACTTTTGAAGGGAAATATTGAAATTGATTCGCGCAAATTGGCCGCGAGAGAGAAAAAAAAAACCCCATTCGCGAGAGCTGTCAGACAAAGATTATCGTATCCTCTCCGACGACGGAACAGCGAAATAAGATATATTCCGTATGGCGGCTGACATGCGTCACTGTCGACGTACACCGCGATAGGTGTTCGTGGATCTCCGAGGTTATATTGATTTGTAAAGTATTTGGGACAGCTCGAGTATTTTTAGCGCAACTGCTCGTAAAAATCGGGGACGTAAATCTCGATGTAACTGGACGTTCACGGACGCGAGCTTGTACGATGGTACAAAGGGTCATGTGGACGTAAAAAGGAGCTGGTAAAAAGAAAGATTTCGCGTGGCGCAAGGGCCGAACAAATATATTCCGGCAAACCCGTTTTAAAGCTCCGGGAAAAATGAATTTTGCACCCTTTGTTCGATTCGGTACTGAAACTTTAAGTAAAATCGGATTCAAAGGAATTCTCGTTTTCTTTTAACACTTGTTACGTTTTTTCAGAGTAAAAATGACAGACATCGACAGAAGTAGAATGTTTGAAATAAGAATGAACACTGACACAAATTTACTTCTCCCGAGATAATACGGTTGATGTACTCGGTTCGGCGAGACAAATTATTTCCAGGAGACGGGAGATCACTACTAAACAGAAGCGCAAACGGAACGCACGCGAGCGATTTCGCGCGTCAAGTAAGAAAACAAACATTCGCGTATTTCCGTTGTACATTTGCACTCAATGCCGTTCCGTTCGTTTTACTTTATCAGTCTGACGATATCCGTTCTCAGTTTTGCATACTTTCAAGTCCATCGTGTCAGCGTTATCTGTGGAATTCGCGTGCGTCGTGTGTCAAAAAACGAATTGTCTTTTATGAGGAAATGGTGAAAGGCTGTTGAAATATTTAACAAAGTAAAAGTGGTAACGGACGTCACGTTGTTGGCGGATATTGGCGGTAAACTTTAAATTGTTGCGTGCCGAATGTTTAATTTATGACGTCGATCTTGCGAAACGTGCCAGAAAAAGTCTTTCATGTTTGCTGATACATAATGTACCATTTCAAACGGCGTGTAACACGTAGAATCTGTTCTTCGAAGTTGAATCATAATTTTTTTGTAGTTGGATATTCAACTTTACTTTTAAGCAAGTATATTTGAATATAAATCTTAATAGTATGAAAAATTTTAGATTCGAGATGGAGGAAGAATTGTTAAAAAAAATGAGAAACAAGTAATTGTTTGGTAAAAGTGTGTGAAATATAATGAAGCCTATTTTGATGGATAAAGTTTTTTTTTTAAAAAAGACGTTTGTTTGAATTTGCTGTTAGCAACCGGCCATTTCATGTGTAACGAGCCAATTTTTCGTGAATCGCAAAAATGGTCGAGGGAAGTCGGGATTCCGGTTAAACCGCAACACGCGACGTGCGTTTTCGCGAATTTGGTGTGTCGCGTAATGAGGGATAATTTCATGACGCAGGTGCTCGAGGAGTCGGACACGTCGTCGGAGATCAGTTGCCGGAAGGACGCGCTGAACCTTGAAAATGGTGACTTTAAAACGTCCATCGAGAAGGCGATCACGAAACTGCCGAGGATACAACACCTGGTAAGCGTGCGTTCAGTAATTTATGCGTGGGTCACTGGCTATTTCGTAATTTCCATTCCTAATTCGGAAATGAATAATTACCCCACTTATACTCGTAGCTCGTACTCGATCGTCGCATTCATTCAAACGCAATTCTTTCCATTGATACCTATTGTCATTTTAACACTAAGCAACGTATCCATTACGATGGAACTTAGCGTTGCCATTGTATAAAGATTAATGGCACCGATAACGAAAAAATTATTTACGCGAATGGCTTATTAATGACTATCTTAGAGACGTCTTTCTTCTCGAAGACTTTGTTCGGCAATAAAAAGTGTTAAGTAGAGGTATGGATTGCTGACGATGATCGTAGAAATATTCTTAGAGACACGACCTTAAGATTGAATTTCGGAAGAGATCATTTCATTTAGATCTCCAATATCCTTTAACTTGCATTTTTCGACCTAGATACAGTTGGCGTATCGATGTTAGAGGCAAATAGTTGCATAGTTAATAGTGTACAAATCAGTTATACTCGAAGTCTAACATCGGCCACTAATTACGCTCTTATCTTAAGACCCATCGAGTCGTGATTACATCTCCAACTGAGCAATTACATAAAGTACCAATGCAATACCTCACGCGAGTCTGATCGGTTTCAGTCTCTTTGCGAATTCCGTCGTATAGTGAACTTGTAAACATTTATTTCGTGAATTCACAAACACGTTTCTTTTGAGCTGTAACGTTACTTTAACATTACACCATCTATCAATCGAAAGGTCATTTAAATATAAAAATACTTAGTGTTGTACAAATGGACGATCGTTTATGCAAAAATCATAAGGATGTACTTTTATAATAATTTAATAATTAATCTATATACGTATATAATTTCATAATACAGTAAAGTCTTGATCTAAGAAAAACCCTCGCGCGGAGAACATGAAAGGGGCACTTCAGGGAGATTTATTCCCCAGAGGATTTTTAAGTAATTATCGCCCTCGCGACTCAATAACGCCCTTTTTTTCCCACGCAGTGTCACGAAGCGGAGAAACCTCCGCCCCCGTCGTCGCAGGAATCCAGATGGGAGTTTCCTAGAGATAAGCTTAGGTTACAGACGGTCCTCGGGCAAGGAAACTTCGGCCAGGTAAGGCATTATTTTCAACATCGAGCGGAACAGACACACTGAGCCCCAGGTCCCGAGGCGGTCGCGCGATAATAAATCGCTGGAGTTAGCACGAAACATTCAGCGTTCGCGAAACCGCGAATTTTATCCCATCGCTGCGGCCTTGGGATTCTTGAGAACACGGGGAACGCTGCAGCTTCTGATTTTGATTAAATGCTCCTTCAACTTGAAGCTTCAATTAAAAAATTTCTGACGAAACGCAAGCGAGAATTTGTCCACTTAGAATGCAGATTCGATGCACTATCCGTCACGATCTATTTTTACCTCAGTTTAAAGTTTTCCTCGAGCAATACTCACGTGTGAAATTATAGACACCTGCATTGGATTGGACAAGAAATTGCGCAACGACTGGTGTAATCCTCTTCTGTCAGCACAAAGCCATTCGAACGTAAAATTATCGGCAGTGTCTATGCAGTTTCCTCTTCCAAAAAATCGAGAAGAGTTCCGAGAACGTGTCTGAGGCGATTTTCTGGCTAAATGGAATCTTTGTAATTGCGCAATCGATTGTTGATCATAGGTTCAACCATTGTTCAATTGCATCTTGCGTAACAGCTCGCAGATTATATTATTGTCTCCGTGTGTCGACACCGGTAAATCCAAAATGATTGAATGTTTAACTGAATTAATGGCCTGCCGGCTGGGTGAATCTATTACACAATTTCGTACGTGAGGACTGCTGTTTGGGATTGCTCCGTGAATATATCTCCTCCCCCGCGTGGACCGCGGAATATGCAATTAAAACGCTATTAGGGTGGCGCATTTACGTCTCGTTCTTCCATCATTCTAGGTCTGGAAGGCTGAGGCTGACGACTTGACCGGTCATCAAGGCACGACCCGTTTAGTCGCCGTCAAAACAGTCAAAGAAGGTGCTTCCGATCGAGAAAAGGAAGATCTGGTCCGAGAGCTGGAGATCATGCAACAGCTCGGCAGTCATCCGAACGTTGTCACGCTTCTCGGTTGTTGCACCGAACAGGGTGAGTTTCGAATAATTCTTCTACCACCTCTAACGCAAAACAAATTGGACCAAAGAACTTCGATATCGAATGAATTATTTGTACCGAAAATAGAAAATAGTGAAAAGGCTAGCCTGGATAATCTTAATCACAATATTGTCAATCACATTTTACACAATCGACGGTGCACCAAGTACAGTCAGCAACAGTGCACGCACTGTCTCACTCGCTCTATTCATCGGCATCGAGGGCGTTCATAAATAAGTAGAAGATTATTTGCATTTTACGGTCGTTTTAATCGAAGAAGGTAATTACGTGGTCGTGTTAATCTGTACAGAAGACAGTTGCCTTTTCATTAGTCGGCCGCCGTCATCAAGGGTTTCAGAGTATTGCTATCAAGAGAATAATATCCGACGAAGCCCGAGTCCTCGGGCTATTATAGCTTTGTTAAAAATGATTGCACCTCCGGTATGGTAATTTGCTACCGGTACACGAAGATTCACTCCCCTTTTTGCATCCCAGGCTGACACCTCTATTCCCAACCGTGCATACGAATCACTTAAGTTCAACCTTGCCAGTACTAGACCCGACGACGTTCAAACTTCATAAAAACTAGTAGCGCATTAAGTGCCGGCTCTTTTACCGGGAACACGCGGATCATCGTGTAGAATGATGATAAAATAATTAAGTTTCGAAGAGGTTCGTTTGTTCGAGAGGCGATTCGATGGCTTCATCAGCTCGGAATAACATTTGTCTTAAATCCTATTTGAAAGTCTTCCACGTGTGTTTGAAATATTTTTTTTAACGATTCTGTGCATCGTGAAGTTCTGCTTTACGTAAGAACATTAAAGTGATTATTCAAAATGCACATGTTCGAGTGATGGGAAAAGGAATTTATTTGACACGAAACGTGTCTCGATAACTTTATATCTTTGTTCCGAGAACGTCATTCTTCATGCTTTGCTAAATATATTCAGAAATGTGTGTCTGAAAATGTTCAACAACCGGTATTATGACGATCCGTTGAACGCAACCATGATTTCATAAATTTGTTGAGAAGAGAGACAACTGATGCCCGGTGTAAATGAAAATTTCGCATTCAATAGAACCGTAGAACGAACGACGATAACTGGTTACAAGCGCAATTGCTTCTCAATTTGAGCTTCGTCTGCTGACAAGCTGATGCATCTTTAATTATTTACGATTCCGTGTTTTCGACGCCGATTCGCAGATTGTATCGTCGCTGGACGCCGCGCGTTGCATATTGAGGTAATCATTAGGGACTCGCAAGGGAAGCATTCTTCGTTATTGAGTCATCGACGGGAATATTTTTTTGTTTGAATCGTATGAACACCGACAATCGGCAATCGTAATCGTTTTTACACGCGCCTGGTATTGTTTCGCGGATAAAAAGCGTAGATCGATCGATAATACCTTCGCAGGATATCGCTAGTTGCGCGTAATCGTGTTGTGGATAATTGACTAATGAGCATAGATAATAGTAATCGAGACGCCGAAACTGACAGACTAACGAGTTGCGCGCACATCGAAAATAACAAATTCGCATAAAAATAATTGAGAATGTTCTTTCGAAGATATAGTACTTAATCCTTGAAGAGGAGGATCTTCAATTGTTGTGCAAGCGTCCGAATGTAATCGCTATTAACCCTTTGGACTCGAGTGGTGACACAGAAGCACCACTAATAATTGTATCATTATTCACAATATTGTTTATATTATTAAATATATTGGAATCTAACCAATTACTAAAAATTTAAGTATTGTATGAGGTATTATAACAGTTTCATAAAATGAAAAAAATCATATAGAATGGAATTATTCTAGCTAAGAAGAACTATTTAATCTTAGAGTTAAAATAACTCCGAGTGCAAAGGGTTAACTATATTACAAAAATAATATTTAATTACATGACTGCCTTACAATATTAGAGACTGCAGATCTTCAAAATCAAATAGTATATATTTAAATGAAAATCGACATTTAATATATCGATAATCTGTAATTGTTTGTTAGCATTCGACTTTTTTATGTTGCACCTACTGATTTCAGTCATAAATGCATAAAATCTGCAGTCCGGTAATATCGCGTTTAGTGAGAGGGGCCCAGTTTGCCATTAGCGACAAATCTGTGCTTGAGACATCAAAACTGCTGCAACGAGACAATCTGAAGTTTTAGTCGTGCCGTGGTTGAAGGGGAAGGCCCATTATACGTCTTTCGTTGGAGGCTCGTCGGTATCGTGGCTCTGATCGTATAAATTTCCATACCGCGTCCCCACGGCGACGATCCTCATGGCACAATACGTCTATTAAGTCGGCGAAATGATCGTTGCTATGGGGGTTGGAGGGGCAGGAATACACCGGTATATCGATAGGATCGGCAAAGTCCCGGGCCCGATCTGGATTTGACGTCGGGAACCGGCGGCTTCCCTCCGATGTTTATGCGTGCGCTACCCCTTTTTTTCGCGATTGTATGCTAATGCGCCACGGAACTCGGTCTAGCAATAACATGAAATTTAGTTCCCTTCTTCGTGGAACAGTTTTCTACGAAAACACGAACCACCCCGCAGAAAAACCGCACACCGTGATTTGTTCTTATGAGATTCCGTTAAATCTTGCTCCGCGTTCGGGACAGCTAGTCGAAGGCTACCTCGGTCCGTTCCTTTCGTTCAATGTTGTTAGAGGAGGCCGGTAATGGTCATGAAACCTGAAACGATGAACGTGATCAGAAAAATAAGTATGAATTGATAAAGTGGATGCGGTTCCCGCGATGATAGTTACTTTATCGCGGAGGTACACATAATATTCAAGGATGAAAGCTGAAGGAGCGTGTCCCGGAATATTAAACGAGCATTATTAACACCCGGACCCTTGTGTCGTTTGTTTGGAGAAATTGTAAGAACGTCGTTTTACAACTGGCTGCGCACAGCAATTCTATACCTGTCAACTCGTATGTCAATACCACAGTTTTGATTTATTTTGCAAATTCCGGTAAACGTTCTCGTTCATATTATACTTGAATAATTATGAATTTATTTATTCTTGAGGTATAAAAATATATATGTATGTACTGAAACTATGAAGTCTCTGGAGACTACATTGTTATCGAACATTGTAGAAAATATTAAATATTGAGATAAGGGTTAAACAGTGAGGTTTAGCTTTCGAAGTCTTTAGTACAGACGGAAGTCAAATAAGATTAGCCGTGGGTTGAGCGAGCGAGTTAAACGAATGTTTCATTGGTCGGAGGCGAGCAAAATTCGGCCGGGATGTTTCCGATAATTGTAGACGATGATAAAGTGTCTGGTCGGATGCGTTCGCCTTTGGCGCATCTTCCTGAAGGACCTTCGACTCCGTTCCGCTCGCATAGAAGAAAAAACACGGGCCGCGGAGACCTCCCCGTAAGATTTACGGCATCCGAATTTCTGGCATGGGCCCCCATGGAACTCCCTCTCCCATCCAGCGCCCCCGTGTTTAACGTTTCGGCGCTGGTGGGCGCGCTCAAATTCCTGTCGGACGACGTTTTCGTCCTTTGACGCCCGTCTCTCGTCAAAGGGCTGCCCTCTCGCGCCCTTCCTAACGACTCTCTGCAAAAAAATACAAAAATGCCGATCCTCGTCGAAGGCCGAACACGTACAGGGTGTTTCATAACGTCGAGGATGAATCAGCCGAGCAGCTTCTCGCAACGACACAGGAAAAAAGGGATTTAACATTAATGCTTATGAAAATCTGAATAGGGGAATAAAAATTGCAACCACTTGTGCATTATTTATGAATCGTCAATTTATTCCGAGTCACTGTCGACTTATATCATCGGTTTACTGCTGAGTGGTTTGGGACAGTCGTCGATCTCGTTGATGTTTTACACGCGAGATTCACACCAGAATTTATTAGATACTGTTTCCTCAAAACAAAAAAAAAATATAAGCATCGTACTTCGAGCAAATATATTTTAAAGAGTAATACATACATAGCTAACGAGAAGTTCCTCCAAGTATAAACGTACAGGAGCGTCAAGATGATCGCTCGCTGGTCATTCGCCGGGTATAGTGAAAAATAAATTTAAGCAATGAAAAATCTGCCGTGATTCTTCCGCCAGGTACATCGGGCCCCCGCCGCTTTCCTTTTCCTCGATCCGTTCTTTTTTTCCGTTTTACGGTCTAATCGACGTCCGGTTTATTTTTTCCCGGGGACGAGATTCCACGACGCGCTAGCTCGTATGAATTAAGGGCGACATTAACAGCCGACTTTCTGCCGTATCTTTTGATCCTGCGAAAGGCTCGGTGCGCGTATCCTGCGCGAGATTGCAACGTCTTCCTCCCGCTATAAACTATCGCGCGTGGCGATCATTATACGAGGGCCACCGGTTATCGATGACAAATTTCAACGACGTGCCTGAACGTGGGGGCGCATCGTTCATTCGGTGAGCGTGCGCTCATATGTGTTTCTGCTCGTTTCGGCGCATTCGCATTCGGCTCCGCCAGGTGCAGAAATTGAACCGTTTTGCTTCAACCGATTGTCGCGGTTTGCGACGTATCATTAAGACGACATTCTTCGCTGCACGCAGTACGATGACAAAGTCTGGCGTGATAAAAAATTGAATTCTGTAAGAATGATATAAGTATGCATGTCATATGACTGAATATGAGTGTGTATATATGTTTAAGTGTTATATATGTTTTTATTGATTTACATGTTATATGTTTTTATTGATTTACGTCGCGTTAATGTTTTATAAAATGAATGTTCTACGTTATGATTTTGTTAACACATTACCGACCGGTGATTATTGCAAATTTTTGAAAAATGTATGGTTCATGGCTAAATTTTCATTTAGCATTTAGTATGAACTAACTAAGTCACCCTCAATAACGTCGTCTAATAGTTTCATTTAAGATTGCAATGTCAAAGAAAATTTCTATGCTTTTTTTTGGTACAGCAGAATTATTGAAAATCCTATTAATAGGCTTCCGGTCGGTAAAGTGTTAAAATAAAAAAATGACAGTCCTCTACGAGTGATTGACGAAACATCACGCCGTGTCGAGTATCAATTCCGTGTCAACTCCTTACAATTTTGTTGATTTATAAATGTTTCGCTACATACTGTGTCATGATATAAATATTGCACTGAATGAACGCTATAAACGCATATAAACTAGGACAGTCTAATGATTAAAACATTTAACTCATTTTACAAGAAACTGTTTAACGATAGAACCATCCTCTTAATGCTATAATTATATTGAAACAAATAAAAGCCACATCTGGTTTCTGATACCCAGTGAAAACAATCAGGGTACCAAGTAAAAACAGCAGCGAGGCGAAACGCAAAAATGCGAAACGTCGAGCTCGCCAATTTTCCGTAACACGTTCGGCCGTCCCGAAATGGATTTATCGCCCCACTTACCATTCAGTTACCGTGGTATTAACATTCATAATCGTTCGAGTATACGACTATAGATCTCTCAACATGTAAATATTATGACCGTTCGCGAAGTTCGGCTGGCGAAGAAGCGAACGACCGGAAGAGAGAAAGAAACGCTGCTTTAACAAACCGAAGTTATTAGGGGCCGGTAATACTAGCCTAATATGAAAGTTACGAGCTCGTGGAGCCGGCAAAAGTGGGCCCATAAGTTACAATCAACCGGATACTACCCACGGGGGCCCGAAAGTGCTCCGGTTAAATTACTTTCAGGGGCCTCCCTGCAGTACAGGCCCTCATATTCTCGCCATGAGGTCTTCTAATCCCCTTGCACGCTCCTCTCTCTGGCTTGTCGCGTGGTTTTAATATCGATCCTTCCACGACAGTTTCGATACCACGATAGTCGTTACCGCTGTTATTAATTAATTGTCCGCAACTCGATCTGTTCGCAGAGCCTCATTACCTGATACTCGAATACGTGATGTACGGGAAACTGTTGGCGTATCTGCGCGATCATCGTACCAGACAGGACTTCTACAATTTCAGCGAGGATTCGGCAGCCCTAACATCCAGGGACCTCACTGTTTTCGGATACTGTGTGGCGAGGGGCATGGAGTATCTGGCATCGAAGAAGGTAAGCCTGTTTTTGTATCTTGTTTTGTTGCGATACCATAATTCTGTTATTAAAGAAATTCGAAGAATTAAATTCACCCCCCATCCGACTGGAAATTGAATTAGGCTTAATAGCAGGGTTGGGACTAATGGCGGCTCATTCGATTTTAGCAAGCCTCACCCACATCACACTTCTATTCGCGCCTATAATTCTGTGAACCTCATTCCAGCTCCATTTGTTCTCTATCACTTTCCTCTATGATTTGTAGACACAACGTTTCGTTGTTACGAATATTTCTATTATTTTGCAGTGCATTTTATTAAATACATTATAATATAAACAGATTTTTAGGAACAGTTAACTAAACGTGCTTCAATGGTCTTCGTGCTTCAATAAGAGCTCGTTCAACCTCTATTTATCATCTTCCTAAATAAAAAGAAAGGTTGCCACTTCATTCGAATTCAAACCTGTTTTCGTTCTTCATGGATCTGTAACAGCCGATAAGTCATACCTAAAGAACGACTAAGATGAGCTTAAAATTCACGTGCTCCGTTCGTAATGAATAACTTCCATTGAAAAAACAAAGACCATATCCTTATCACATACAGAAATAAATTCTAATTTAAGAAATCATTCTGTTTCATCGTTCGAGTTATTACGGCGATTAAAATGTTGAAACGCAGGTGACACTGATCGTATAAAAACAGCTCGACAAAATTCATTTTTCCCGTTACGTCGCGCTTTGTAAATACCGAGCTCGGGAGGAAATTTGTGAATCCATCGTCCTTGGGAGTCACGTGATCGTGATCGAAGGTCAAGAGGGGAAAAAACACGGTTCGTCGAACAGTTTGTCACCGGTGTTTGTTTCTCAAATATTATCTGACTGTCATAAAAGAGCGAAACCGAAGCGGTGTATTATTCTGCCAGTGAATTGGTGTCAGTGGGCAAAAATGTAGTTTGCGACCGATTCGGGAACAGTTGCTGCGAACACCCTAACCGCGCTCGTGTAAAAGGCAGTAAACTTGCATTAGCGGGAACACGCAAAGACGTTTGTATCAATTAAACCCCGGGCTTTGTCCATGTTTGAAGGAAAGTAATGACCCGCGTTCCACGACAGGACCTTTTTGGCACGGCGCCTTTGAAAACAAGCTTTATGACCGCCTAACTTGAACGGCGTGTGTCGAGCAACGGGATTTATTAGTCGCGTAAAGAATTTCTATTATAAACCAATGAAACCAATCGCTTTCAAAACGTTCGATTTCGTTCTGCCGAAGTTTCACGATTTCAAACAGACAATCAATCTTTGTTAGCTCTGGTAATGGTATGCTAATTACGGGAGATTAATTATCGAAATTTCGCAGCGTGCAGCACCGTCGAGTCGCCGGCTCGAGTGTCATAACGCGCGAGCATTCCTATCGGCAAGATTATAACTTTGCATCGCGACGCGAGCGCGGTTCATTAAAAATGCGAAACAAATATTTTTATGCATCTCGCCGCGTTTAATGGAGTTTCTTTTAGTGCTGTCGCCGGCACTTAACGGCTGACATCGGATGACGTTCAACTTCATAAATTTTCTTTTACCTAGTACATACCCCCTCGCTGGTTCTGGCGTTCGCTCCGATGGAATTTAGCTCCTACTAGATGTTTCAATTATGCGGGAACTACCGGACGATTAAACTCGCCAATTTCAGATTTCTCTCTCTGTACAATTACAGAAATTACGAGGCCCCGAGTATTACAAACCAGTCGCCTTTAATTGTTTAGTGCCACTAACGTTAAAAACGGACATGCATTACGTATTTTGTGCGCGCACCGATACGAAGGTAGATATTCGCGTCGAAGGTAACAAGCCGCATGGAACTGTTATTTCTATGGGAATAATAAGTGGCGTACCGTTCGCGAAGGTAATCCTTCGAATAATAGAACTTCTCGCAAGGACGAACACCAAATAAACCGACCATAATTACTTTCTTCAAATGTCGAATTACCGGCATCCACATAATCATTTCAAAGAATTACCGCGGGAAACCTAATTGTCTGACGCGCGAGCAGGCAATCATTATCCATCAGAAGGAAAATTGCTGTGTCCATTCTGACTGGACGAACATCGAGATTCTTTTTCACTATTTTCAAAACGACCTCGAACTTTTCGCAAATGTTTTCATTCCCACCGTAATGTTCAAGCTTCAATGTAAATCTAATTTATACAAACACTGCAAACCAATTGCACGAGATTAGAGCTTGTGATTAATCCAATAGAGCAATTTAGGTAACGTTGACTACAATGGCTAGAAATATAAAGGAGCCTAAACACGCGACACGTATCTCCTTCATTTCCATAATTCGACTGCAGGTTCGAGTCGACACGTTGCTAATCCCATTTAGGCATTGATTGTCCACTGGCAGATAAAAATGATAACCCGATCGCGAAATGGACCATGAAAATTCCGGCTCGCTCGACTGCGACACGTTTCGAGGCGAATCGTTGGTCGCGCTCGCGAATTCGCCGTTGAATGGTCCTAGGTCAGCGGTAGCGAGCTCGAAGCCGATTACAAAATGGTAAATAGTTAGGGATCATCGACGACCGGTTATGATTCGCGGGTAGATGCATGTTGTCGAGTGGCTCGGGGCGTCAAGCAGGCAGGAACGATGCCTCGATTGGGATCGGTATCCTGCCGCTGGTCGTTGGAAGGACGACTTAAGAGCTGAACCGAGTCAGGATGTCGATTTCAATCAAAGATTATATACAGCTTCGCAGAAATACCTCTCGAGGCCGATACACATTGTACGGTTAATTGAAATTGGAAGCCGTGGCCGGTACACGAGCGAGATCCGATCGGGAAAATGGAGTATGGACACGTTTTGCTTTATTATCGACACGCCGCCATGATACAGTCGTATTACACGGCGCCTACGAAGAAGACAATGATACATGCATTGTCACGGTCTCTTCATGGTATTTCAATGTTTTAAGTTTAACGATTTTCTTTACAACTACGATGATTAGAGTTCCTTTATCCTCAATAATTTTTTTATTTCTTGTGTACCTATATTTACTCTAACGCGTAAATATCGTAGATTTCGTTTGAAATCTTCGTCGCGAGTCTGACTCGTTATTATACCGTAGGGGGTTAAATACTGTTTTACCTTTGCGTTCCTTGATTGGATTGCATGAGCGGGAAAATAATTAATCTGTCGGCTATGTATAGTAATCACGTAGAGTTACGTACACAAAAATGTCTCATTATCAACGGACTCAAGGAAACGGCTGGCATAAATGGTTGTGAACATCCTCTGTTAGAAGCAATATTTAAAGAGATGATTCCAGGATGTGGACAGAACCTTGTAGCTTCGAAAATGACAAAAACGTCCGTCATATGATAGCAGGAAATTTTTATTTCTTCTTACAGTCGACTCGAAGAAATCGCGTATCTTAACTCTAGAACGATAGTACTCTAGAATTCCTGATACGGAATATCTTATCTCGGAAACCGTTCCATTGTACGAACGGGAATAGAGAAAAAAGTTAGATAAGCAAGGAAATTATGTTCGGGACGCTCGTCAATTAGCATTTATCAGATCGTCCTGCAGATTTTCCCTGTGGAAAACACGTTTCACTTTTTCCTCCCGCTGTGTGTACAGTGTATCAAACGCGTTAGCGTGTTCGTGCGAGGAGAAAACCGGGATCGAAGGCGTAAAACATATTTTTTCCCGCGAGACAAGCGGGGATGAGCACGGAGGAAGCACGAACACGTTGAAAAACGACAAACGTACGGCGTTTTTCGTTATGCTCAGCGGTGATGCTCGTATCTCGCAGCAATAAATCTAGAAGATGAAGTCATTAAAGAAACGGCTAAGACTTATGTACGGCCAGCTCGCCTTGACATTGAGCTGCGCGGTTCATTAGCATCGGACGAGTTCGGTCTCACCGATTTTCCGAACGGACTGCACGCGGCAAATTAACATTTTTCTGTTCGGGACACCGTTCCACGCGGGAATGGGTTCCCATCTGTTACGTTGTTACCGGTAGAAAGTATGATAAATTATTTTCTTTCCTCCGGCTACCTGGAATTTCGATCGAAACGTTGAGAAATCGTTGCGACTGTCCGGCAGAAAATGAATGGTCGCTGGAAATGGGTTGGATCATTTGTAGCTTGTTCCATGCTACTTTTTTCTTAATTTCATACTAATTTTATGATGAATGTAGTTTGTGGATTAAAGTTAAAGCAAGGTAAACTCGAATTTGATATTTATAATGTTAAAATTGTGTATAAGCATCAAGTACTTTCCTCGGCGTTGATCGGATCGATCGAGGGATTTCAACGCATGCGTGCTATAGTCAATCATAGTGATTTCAATGCGCGCATGAGCGCCACGCATACTCTGTTTAGGTGAGCTCAAGGCGTGGCAAAACAGTACTACCGACGCATAGCGCTTTCAGAGGTAAAATTTTAACGTTCTTCATCGTATAAGTTTGTCACACAAAATGATCGCCAAAAAACGATCTACTGCAAATAAAATGGTTCCTTCATCCATACAAGGAACTACCATTAGCCCTTTCTTCCCGCAACATAAATTTCGGGGTTTCGTATCCAAGTAGCACGCACTGTTCAACCCGCTACACTCGTGGAAGCGTTAATCGTTTCTCCGAGAAGCAATCTGCCATCGAAACGATCGGCAAAAACGATTCCCCTATCGCGTGGTAATTACCATTAACCCTGGTACGGCGCTACAATTTTTACCACATCCTTATCAGGTAGCAATTAAGGTTTACGGTTCGGGTCGTTCTATTCGAATGGCTCCCGGACAGTCAGAAAAAGCCGCGAGCTTCCGTGGTAGGTAACAGTACGCGTAAATCAGCGTTGCAATAAATAATGATAAGTGATAAAGACGCGTGGTGCCGCCGTGTTACGGAGTGACGAGCCGCGGATTCCGTGGCTCGTAAACTTCGTCTCGTAAATTCGCCGCGAAGATGATGCTCGCGGCTCGAAGGTCGAGTTTCTCGGAGGAACCTGTCCCGAGGGATACGATTTCGCTTGTCCTGTCACGCGACACCATGCGGTTGCGTAACAGGACGTACACCTGCGGTCGTGTACCCCTCGATGTGGTACCAGCGGTAATACACAACGAAAGAAAAATTCTGATCGACGTTGTGCTCTCGGTTTCGCAGATCATTCACCGGGATCTCGCCGCGAGGAACGTATTGGTGGATCACAACAAGCTCTGCAAGATCGCCGACTTCGGCATGTCCAGATTCGCTAACGAGGACGGGGAGGTGATCGAGACCAGGCATGGCAGGAACGCGTTGCCGATCAGGTGGATGGCACCTGAGTCCCTGATATACTCGCTGTTCACTACCAAGACTGACGTCTGGAGCTTCGGCATTTTGATGTGGGAGATCGTCACTCTAGGTACGAATACTCTTTTCAAGCTTCCTATTTCGTTTAGATTTTCGTTCAGTTTTTAGAAGTCGATGTTACGAAAGTCGAAAGTCGGCGCGAAAATTTAAACGGAGAATAAACGGTAAAAAATAATTTCTTACCCCGACGGGATTCGAACCCCGGTCCACTGGTTGGGGACAACCAACGATCTTTAGAATAATAGCGAATATTTTGGTATATATCGCAACGAATAAAATGCTCGGTAGTAGGTTCAAACGAAAAGGTTAGAAATACATGGTTATGTTACGAAGAAGTGAAACTTCTTGCAGTCTAGTAATTTTTTGTAATAAACTTAGACAGTTTTTATTTCGCATAAAAGTCCGCAGATCTAACACGGAGGATTTTTTACAAAAGACTCGGTAGTTATGATGGTATTAAAGAATGTGAGTAGCAGTAGACTCTTTTTTTTCCTTATTTAACGTTGCTTTTAGAATTCTTTTTGAGAATTATTTCTTGAAACACGGAAGTGAATAAATGAGTGGGGGAAAAACGGGATTTTTGGTATTGTCGCGAGGTACCGAAACGAAACGGAAGTACAGCGGCGATGTCGTTCATTTAGTTCATCCTGTTGATCAAGAAAAAATGTTTACGTCCACAGGTTCGACACCGTACCCGGACATGACAGCCCGGGAAGTCATGCGGAACGTACAGAACGGTTATCGGCTAGAGAGGCCTTCGCACTGCCGAAGCGAGCTGTTCAGGGTGATATCCCGATGCTGGCACGCCGATCCAGACCGCAGGCCGGAATTCCAAACGCTGAGGAGGGATCTGGCGCAGCTGCTCGAGGACAATTTGAACGGGCATTACGTCGATCTCGAGAGCTTCGCGTCCGAGTGCACCGACTGAGGGATCCACAGAACGTGATCCCGTTGATCCGCTTTTCCACTCGGCGAAATACCATCTCCCGATCGATCGTCTGATCAATCGACGAACAGAAATGACAGTTTGCGCCGGGGAACAGAAGGCAAAACATTGTTTTGCCAGCTGTGCTCGAGGAATTTTTCAAACGTTCCTCGGGAGACACTGACGAAGATCGTTGAATGTGTGCGTGAGTGTGGTTTATGCGTTTTTGTTTTTATGGCATTGAGTTTCCGTGAACAGAGCTGGGACTGTTCCCTCAGCTGTTTTCTTTTCGAGTTTATGCTCTGCAAAAGAACGGATAAAGTCTGTCGATTAGA
This sequence comes from Lasioglossum morio, assembly GCA_916610235.2. Taxonomy (NCBI): domain Eukaryota; kingdom Metazoa; phylum Arthropoda; class Insecta; order Hymenoptera; family Halictidae; genus Lasioglossum; species Lasioglossum morio. The sequence continues at coordinate 17,479,303 of OU744328.1, read as the reverse complement.
TAACAATTTTGGTCATTGAACTCTGGAGTTTTTGAGACAAATTGTTGAACATCTATTGCGAGGTTATTGGTCTCGGTGCCACGAGCGAAGATTCGATCAGTCTCCGTCCAAAATTTCTTGTTCGTCCAAAGCTAATAGTACGACAAGGATGTGTTGAAAGCTGTTTTTTCTTGTACGTTTTGCAAGCATCGCACTAAAGAAGCTTCGACGATGACGATGCTTTATGTTCGAGATTTTCAGAAGCGAATTCTTTGTAATGTGTGAATCCACGAAAGCATGCGCGAGCAGTTTGATTGTTAAACAGAGTCGCTTTACGAAATTATAAAGGCGATAGCTGAGAGATAGAGTATCGTAAACAAGGATGACGGACGTTGTTCACTGTTTTCCTTTCGGACAGAAGAAAAAAGCTAAAAAGTATCTAAGTATTTCGCGTAGTATTATTATGAATCTAGCGTTTCCAATTAATGCGCCAGTCATCAAACGTTCGTCCGTGTCGGTGTTTCTCGTGCAATATATCAGTATTTGTTTCATTGGTGTATAAACGATTCTCGATTATCCACGTTATGAAAATTTCGAATACGTTTCTGCCATTATCGGACTAGATAATAAATTAACACAGACACGTAGGATTAATGTCGCGTGGGTAACGCTTTTAACCAAAATGCTTTCGGAGTCTGAAAATTTATTAATCGTTCTAAGAAGTTTGCATCCCAATGGAAATGGCGTGCTCTCGACGAGAAACCACTGTGTATACGAACGATCGATCGTCATCGCTCATCGCGTGCGTTGATCACGTCGCAAGCAGTGATCAATATCACAACATCATTTAACGTCTATTCTGTATCTTAAATCGTGACAATTCCTCATCGCTAGACCGTGGAACTTTATGCGAATTGACATTGCCATTAAGTATAAAATAAAACTGGATACAGATCTATTTCGTTTTATAACTTTCTCATAATTTTTGCACGATGCAAATGCATAAAGATCCCGTAGTCTACTCATCACGAAGCACTGTACATAGAGTCGCATTATTACGACGCATCGTGTCAATCAAAAACAATTAAAAATGAAAAAATAAGAACGATCATCCTTCATCGTATCATCGTAACTATATCGTCCAATAATATCTGTATTATTATGTAATCGTTCTTACGCATTGCAAGTTTGTAAGTTTTCAATCGTCGATTTATTCTTAATCATTCTAGTCTCTCTCGATGCGTCTGGGGTGGCGATTGGCCTATTTTATATTGCACGCCAGTGTAGTGACCGCGTGTGAATTTATTCTGGATTGTGATATCTGCGTACTTTTATATTGCGAAAGCTCCTCGGAGCCGGTTAAAGCCCCACCATTTTGTCGGTTGTTTATCGCATTAAGTTTGTATTTTCTATACGGGCGTCGATATGCCTCTTCGAGAACCCGACCTCGCTTCCGCATTATCGACGAGAAGCGATGCTGTCGATATTCGAATGTTATTACGATGTTATCCTGCGTAAGCTTGCGAACCGAGCCTATATACACACATCCCCTTCTCCACAAAAAAATGCAAGAATTATTGTATGTAAACTCAACTATTGTAAGAAGTTTTTTTTTTGTCAGTAAACGTTGTCGTAAATCTACTGTCACGCCCTCCTTCCTTCAACTAGAACCTCTCGACACTCGATCAGTGATTATCGAAAAATATTTTCCAAAGTTTTCAGAGACGTTTAAAGAAAAAAAGTCTTCGATTTCTCCCAAGCTATTTAATACTAAAATAATCGGGAAAAAAAGAACGATGATTGTTTTATAAAATCGGAGATTATTTTAGAGTACACTGTTACCGCAGTAACAGAATATTTACGTCGGAAGTCGTAAATTTATTCGGAATTAAATTAACGGCTCGAGTGACCGCAATTTTTCATCCGCAATACGACTGTACGATATTCTTTATTTGCAATCTCCCTTTGAATCTGCAGTACGAGTATATGAGATTTTTTATTTGCAACCTCAGTGTCCCTTTACCGAAAATTCGCCGCCAGATAAGAAGCTATCGTAGGTCAAAACGACACGAGACCGTTCATTATCAGCGTGTGAAAGCGTTCGCCGCTATTAATGGCCCCTCCGAGCGCAGAACGCCGTTTTCGCAATTAAGGGTGTGACTTGGAGGGTATACCTTCAGTTTCTGATTAATCGAATCGCGTTCCCCGCCGACACGCAAATTTATTTGCGAACGGACGAGCGAGATAAGGGCGAAAGCCACGACGACGGTGGTGCGTTCAGCCCGTTCCATCAAAGTCCTCGGAGTCAAGGGTTCGGAGGAGGAAGAAAAAAGAACAGGCGACAAGGGAAGACTCCATTTAAAAAGCTGTGGGCGTTGTCAAGACACGGATGAATGATTCCATTTTATTGACCACAGTTTTTCTACACTCGTTCTTTATTACAGAATCTCAACGGGAACATTTTATTGCATCAATTAACGTGTTTATTAGTGTTAGTCTACTTTTTTCAGTTTTCTCGAAGTTAAAGTGCTTCTTGCGAACATTACGTTTCGAGATCCGAGAACACATTCAGGAAGCACTTTATCGTGGATGAATTGCATTCTTTAAGATTTTTAAAGCTGACATACATTAACACTGTCACAGAAGATAATTTTCTGATATAAACTACAAAGAAGGTTTTATAGGTTGTAAACTGTTTTTAACACTTCAACAAAATGTCTCACAGAAAAAGTTGACGAAACAGATGTTGCTCTGTTAAAAGAATAAGTTTAATCCAGTATGAATGCTCATACATCTTAAATCAGTACACGTTGGCTCCTGATTAAGGTAAGTATTAATCAAACATATTCTTCATTTCTCTGAAGAAAGAACATATTCTTGTATCAAATGGCTGGATCAGCATTTGTTACTATTACAAGGAAACTCTCAATTACTTTCACCAGCGACATTTAATTATGCGGATTATCATCTTGAAGTCATCGGGTGGCTTGTAATTAAGCTCAGTATTTCCGCCCGCATAGAATCGTTGTAACAATCTTTCATATCAATTAATATAATTTTTTCGCTCGAAAAAAAGTATCGAAGAAAATGAAAAATCATAGATGATTCTGATGCTCGAAATCTCTCGATTAGGCAGCTCTTCTTTTGTGTCTATAAATGGGGTGCGCGAGTTGAGAGTCTTCAGTTCTGATCGAGGTTATCGTACTCGGTAGAACTCTCTCTCTGACCTTGGGTCATTCATGGCTGAGCATGATCATGAATGGTCTCGGTTAAGGAGCCACTAAAGATCATTTCTCCCCTTAATTATTCTTCATTGCCTTTTATTCACTCTAATTGTAGTATTAAAAATTTTTGTATCCAAACAATTCGATATATCGATTCATTGAATTTCACATAATTTGTATTTTTGATTTATGTTTTGAAACCTTGTATCCTCGAAAAGTTTTAATTAATATACAGATTTATATTCACACCTCCGTCTTTGCTTCCAAAAGTGGCTCGCGTCGGTAGATAAGAAAATTGTGACGATAAAATCCATATGAATAATTGTTGAATTTAAATCGACTGAAGGCAGGCCAAATTATCACGGAGCGATTCCTGAAGTCTGTCAGTAGCAATCGCGTGGCTGGCATGTAAACGTACCGCGCACTTGTCTTCACTTTTCTTGGCAGTCGTGTGCTCGCTGCAACATGTATTGGGGCTCGGATCGTTATCGTAAATTGGATCGCATTCCAGAAATCTTGAAATAGCCGTAAAACGTCGAGACTCGTTTATTGCCGTTGGCGAACCGATCCGATGATCTAACGAGAAGGAGATCTGACGTCGCGAGATGTATCATACAAACGATACACAAACTTTTACATATCTACGTTCACTCATACTCTCATTGTGCGTAGAAAATCTTAATAATAATTTAATGCTGAACATAACGATTATTATTTATAATATCAGAACAGTATTTTTCACACAGTGATATATGCAATGGTAAAAATTTCCTTGTTATAAGTATGTATTGTGCAATTGCATTCTGAAATGGAAACTGATTGTCTCAGTTCTGTTTAGAAAGTTCTTATAATATTAGATTTTTTCAGATGAACTACATGATATCCAATTGATTTTTCCAGCTGATTGTAAATCTATGAGCAATAGAGGCGCAATTTGTTGAATAATAATGATAAAGGAAGTAGCAGAGAGATATCGGTTTGCATATTGTGTCAGCGCAATTGTATTGTAAGTCATAAATTATAAAGTTTCACTCATCCCATGACAGGATCACTCGGGTCAATTCTCTGGCGTTTTCTCTCTTATAATTCACTTTTTGTCCTTTCTCCCAACCATAAATATACATACTCTCATCCCACACAATGTAGATGGATTTTCCCATGCGGCTGCATCGGATTTCTAAGTCGATGAAGTTTATTTTACCTCCTACAACAAATGTATACATGTATCTTGCAAGTACGCATAGATCGAACTGCATTTTCCAATCTGCAACGATTTATAAATTATTCCTCACTTTCTTTACATAAAAGTTAAAATTTCCGTGGATATTGTAATATCTAAACGAGCCTTAATTGATTTCGGTTTTTCACGGTAATTTTTCTCCAAATAATGTGTTACGAAATTTTCAGAAGTGTCTTTTCTCTTCGCAAAAAAATCGTTAGAGTGACAAATTAAGTTCGTCGATGCACGAGCGAAAGCAAAGTCGATTCTCAATGTCGCTATTATTTTCGAAACTTTCTCGCGGTTACGCCGCCAATGGGGAATAAAATACCGCAAAAGTCAATGTTAATTAACGCCCTAGCCGTGAGCACGGACCCAGAATGTTCGTTTGCGTCGGATAATTTCAGTCTACTTTAGACATTGGCAAAGAAACATTTGCGATATTAACGAGCTAATTGCGGCCTCTAGCAATTTCTCGAAGGTCAATGGGGTAAGCCTCGCGTATGTACGCGAACATACGACGATATTATAGCGGTTACTATCTATAGAAAGACTTTCCCGTAGAAAACGGTGTCGAGGTAATATCGCGAAAGTAAAATGAAAATCAGAAACTTGTATTGATCGTAGTAATAACACTATAAATTCACGATTTTACACGCTCCTACGACACGTGTGCCAATTATCGCTCATAGATCTTACGATGCAATAAATCGAAACATCGAATTTTAATCTCTCCTTGTAAAACACCACTTGCCAAGAATAATTTTATAAATCTTAATTTGTCCGCTTGTGAAATATAGATTAGTCATTTCTTTGTACTCGAAACCCGAAGAGCCGATTAAAAAAGAAAATGGTCGTCAGAGGATTTTCTATTTGCATTTCAAAGTCTAAAGATAATTGATATTAGGTACTGTTAATTACGTAGACGTTTATCTTCTATTGTTTAGCCAGCGTTATTCTTTGAATAATTCTTTTGCAGAATCAGGTTTATCGCCATCGAAGGTCTGAATGAATCCGTCGAGAGATTCTTCTTTCGGAGAAGCGTAATCAAAAGTAAGATCGCGACGACACGTTCCACTTTCGTTCGTTGCCGGCTGACAATTCTGCCTGTCGTTGATCAACACCATTTTTTCTTCTTTTTTTTGGACGGTATAGAGTTAGCAGGCCTGTGGCCTAAATATTTCTCGAAACGAGCGCGTTTCACTTTCCCGAAACTTGCTGGAATAATTCGTAACACGAATTGGAAGTATACAAATCGCTCAACTTTCCGCTTAAAATTTTTAATCTTCGACTCGATCATGGTTGGCGAATGAAGACCAACAACGAATCGCTGATGAGGCGACTTTTAAAGGCATAAAAGACACCGCCGGAGGGTTCTCCAGCCATTTTTAGCCGTGAGAGACACGCCGAGGCTTCTGAAGTAACTGCGTCTTCCAATTTTGCCAGTGGGACGGTGTCTTATTCAATCCTTTTCAGGAAGCAGGCTCGTATCGGTATCGCACATCGGATTCTCCTTTCTTTCATTCCCACCGCTGGGAATGTATTATGTTCGCAATGCTCCGTGAAATTAATTTCGGTACACGTGCAAGAGATTCGAGTCCTTATTTCGCTTCGTAGTTTCCTCCAAGATTCACACATTTTATGCTTTAGAACTACAAACCTTTTTTCTGTATAAAGGTGCGACCTCCTTTGCTCGTCTGGACACAGCGATTTGTTATCTCAGCGCCTTTTATACTCCAATCGTCATACTTCGTAAGAACTGCGTCTAGATAACATTCAGAAGTCTCGATCTAATATCGTAAAATATCGTAAATCGATCGATTCACGTGTTTCAGTTTAAGCAATGCTCTTTCTCGTTTCTTAGCAAGTGAAAGACAAGGAAAGACATACCAAATCTTAACTGTGATGCAAGGAATGAGAGGTTCTACTGTAGTTATTACTAAAAAGAGTACATTGGTCCTACCATAGATAACTTCCATAAATTGAGAATGTAGATCACGTACTATCTCAAGCGATCGTAGAAACCAGAACGGTTGTATAGTTGTTTTCCGGAATGTACTGCTAACGGCAACAAGAACAGCGTGTCTCAATTATTGGAAATATTAAGAGCACGTTCAAGGTCCGAATAAGGAATAAATACAGGAAAGAGAGAGAATTTGTGGCGATGCACAAATTACATAGCTGAAAACTAATTACGCAGCTTGAACCGGAGACAGTGAAAGTGACTTCCAGCAACTTGGAACTACGAAATAAACGAGGTTGAACAGAAGAATGCGATAGCACCGGTTAATCGCTGATGGTACACACGGCCAGGTTAAATTCTCATGAAATTTTAACACACTTTCGGTGTTCCAATTCACATATTTAATTTATTCAAGTATTTCCGACATTCCTTAATATTTCCTGGCGTGCTTCTTTCTGTTCGGAAGTTCTTCACTAATTCTTCTACTAGACCAGCAGTTTAAAGATTACAATAAAATTAAAAAATTTTGTGGAGAATATCAATACAGTATTTCCAATTTACAAAAATTTTGAAATCTTTATTTCGCATAACAACGACACTGAAATTTTTTTAATAAAACAATCGTAAGTATTACGCTTTCTCTGTGCTGATATAGACGAGTGGAGAATTAGCGACGCATTCGGCAAATTGCTCTTCAAACGCAACGGAGAATGCAGCTTGGTGAGACACTGTATAAATCTCTGAGGCAGGGGTAAAGCCTTTACGAGTCCCCCTAATTTTCTCCAATAAATTTCGAGACGCAGGAGTACCACGTGCACGCGTAAAGTGTCACGGGATACGAGGCAGCCGGGGAACCGTTCCCATTGTCCGGCAGCCTCTGGCACGGCGAATCTGCATTCCCAAACGGCGCATTGCAACTTGCATCCGATAGCCACCGCATAAAGATCGCGCGAAACGCGCCCGTAAGGTGTCCCCACGAATGGCTTAACGATACCAGACCCCGGTACCTTCGTGGCGCAATGATTCTCCCAACGAGAATATTTAAGAGACTCGTGGAAATCGAAATGAGCCGAGGAATCGATCGCGGAACGATCGAAGGCGCACTTATGGCGATCGGGGAAACGGTTATCGTCGCTCTATGGTCCGGGTGAGTTCGTCGACTACGTCATGTGTTACTTGCATCATTTACCTGTCAATACAGAATTTTTTAAATCCTGCTCTATGGAGTCCCTGAGAGTAAAAGTTTTTGAGGTGTTTTTGTCAACGATACGAATAATAAAGGTAAAATTTTTTCTCGATCGCACTTGAAATATATAATAAATTTATGATTTCAGCACATGGTTCGATCAATAAACATTTATTTATTGATCGATCGATTGATTTATTTATAAGTTTATTGATCGAACCATTACAGCGGGAATAGTGGGCACGTTCCCAAGTTACTATTAACTCGACCAACAATTAACCAGCAAAAAAAGACTGACATCGTTTTCGAAATGAAAATTCTTTCTAGTGTTTAGCGTTGACAAAATTAACGTTCAAGAAGCTCGATGTAATCCCGCAGGTAGTTATCTCGCAGAGGCGAACTATAATAGTTTGCAGCCGGTTATAGTGCATCAGCGAGCTGATTGGTCGGCCGAGTGTTCTAGGGATTCTATCGGAGACTCGGTTGCGTTAAACGTTACGTTAAACACCCTAACGACTGCTTGTGCCGGACGTATCCGTACAAAATGTCGCCAATTACAGAGTGCATCGGTACACGCGGACGCTCGCGCTCGTAGAAACTCCCCGGAAAGACAACATGCGAGAGTGACGAACGCTGATTGCCAGTTTTAACGGGCGATCGTGCCTCGGGACCAAACGAAATGAAATGAAACCCTATCCTATCTAATCCAGAAACGGTTCGCCGCTTTCACCCTTCCGTTCGTCAGCCCGCCATTAGAAAAGAGCAACACGAGCCGCAAATGGGGGCAGGATTTAACGCACGGCAGAAGAAAGTTTATCGACGCAAGAACGTCCGACGGCTTCGCTGTTAATTGCCGCTGTTTACGACAATGCCGGGCTAGCAATTTAGACCGAGGATTTAGGAATGGATTAACTTCCTGTTGATGCTATCTCCTGTTGATTCGATCTCTGCCTGGCTCGACACACCATTCGCCGAACGTCAAAATTGCCTCGGCGTTTTTCAAGAGTCATGCTGGGATTTTTATGATGCCTAGATTCTCCTCCGACCTCGTCCAGTCCGAAAATTGATTTACTGCTCATTTCAGTGTATAATTACTGAATATCATGCTTGCTATTTTCAAATTTTGATGAAATGACAGTTAGTCGATAATGATTTTTATTATCTTCGATGAATCGTGGGTTAGTTTTCTTGAAGCCTTATTGTTTATTGCTGTGATCGTGGATGTGGAAAGTTTTATAGCAGAAATAATGAAGAGTTTCTCAGTAATGATGGAGAAAATGAAAGAGGAAAACAGTACTGTAGATTTAGGTGAAACTTTATTTATTGGTATAAAACAGTTGGGTAGATGTAATACAATATTAACGCATATTCTCATTGAAGAGTTCTAGCTGAAAAGCGCTAATTAAATCACTGCATTCCACTTTCTAAAGTAATATTGCCTTTTTTATTGCCACACTTTCGTAATCCTCTTCGTGCTGTCGCCTCGAACGATCTTATTTACATTCGAAATTAATTGTACACTTATAGTTTATGCGGAAGGAGGAGCTATACTCACGATTGAACGGAAAAGATAATTTTCGAAAATGTATTTTTCAAGTTTTATAGATATATTTTGAGTATATGTGTTTTAAAAGTTTGTTAAAAGCAGTGTTGTAAATATATTCCCAATGAAAGTACACGCATAGAGTGGTAATCACGGAGAAAACTTCACTCGTCGCCGCGAGAGAAATAACACATCACGTTTCAACTGACCGCTTCGGACTTATGTTTGAGAGAGTCGAGGATTTAATAGTGGAAACCATTATGGAGGAATGATCTGAATACCTTTGCTCAATTTATCCGCCGATCCGACAATAATCCATTGTAGTGACAGGTGGCGTTTCTGCCAAAAGTAATTTTCTACTAGAGAAGATTGAACGGAGAAACACAGAGGCGAGTCGGTGAAAAGTGACTCTTAAGAAGATTATGTCAAGTGTCTGCAAACTTCCGACGACTTCATTTCTCAAGCTATAATCGCCCGTCACTTCAGAAAACTTCTTCAAACAACAGGCAACCATCACCCTGTTGAACTTCCTCGAGCAACGCCGAGAATTCATTCGTGGAGTGTTCAATAGAAATGTACGTCCTTTCTGTATGGATTTAATAGGCTAAAAATAACAGAACAGCACTTTACATTCTTCTTTACTTTAATTTCTGCATTGTCAAACTTTTGGAGACATCCCAGACACTATACAAAAATCTCTCTCCCAAAAAGGCGATCCAGAACCGAGCGCATCTTGACTGGCTTACATCAAACTCATATCACAAACAATTTTCCCAAGGAAAGTTCTCCGCCCACCATCCCCACCAACCCTTATTTAGAAAGACATCCCATCGCTTTCCCCTGCGAGTCACAAGTCATCCGTCGGCAATGAAAACAAAGAGGGATCGCGTGGAAAGGTGGTGAGGGGAAAGAGGGGAAGAACGAAGGTACGCGAACGAACGAGGTTCTTCGCGATAAAGAGTGTGGAAGAAGAAAAGAAGGTGGATGAGTCAATCGGCGACTATCACGTAGAAAACGTGACGTGCTGTCACATCAAGGGTGATGGGGGCGACCACCTCTCTGTCTCGGCTGTTCTTCGAGAGCAGAGGAGGCCGGAGTGGAGGTCTCTCTACGGAGAGAGAAAGAGCGAGAGAGAGAGAGAGAGAGAGAGAAAGAACTTCCTCTCTCTCTCGCTGACTAGAGGCTGGCCGACTTCTTCCTCCTCTCGAATACGACACGCTTATCCGCCGTCCGGTTTTCTCGGTCACGGGCTCTGCGAAGGGGGAACCACGCAGGACGAACCACGCTCGTTCCTACATTATCCCCACGTGAGCCCAGGCATCGCGTCGATTCCTCTTCTTCTTCTTCTTCCTCGTGTTCGTCTTCCACGGCGTCTCCTTCCAGCCGATGAGGATACAAGGACCGTGCAACCTCTCAAACAAGACGAACCTCCAGTGTTGCCTCCGCGGCCGCAGAATTTTTCATCCCGTGACAGAAACGCGTGGACCCACAGTCCGCACAGACCCGTGGGCGCAAACCTTAATCAATTGCGCGGTGCATGGGTCACTGTAACACCTAACTCGGTTACTACAGAATTTACTCCATACTATACCCAAGGAATTGAAAGATTCTCATGAACTCTTCGTTCGCGTTGGAGAATTGATGGAATTCGAGATCGATTATTCGGTGAAACTGATTTTTCTTTGAAAGATTGTCGGCACTATAGTACGAGGAAGTTGTTGGTGACTGTGAATATTGTTTTGTGCAACCGGAAGAATCGTCGTAGATGACACAGCGCACGAGGAGCTATGATGGCGCGGGGATTACTTCTCTTTTCCGTAGTAAGTTTGAAAAATCTGTTCGTTCTATGCTTCTGCTTCGATTATTATAACTCTGTCGCATTCTTCCAGTCTACTTTGATCCACTCGTCTTTCTCGATAATGATTTTTATATCTAATGATTTTACATGAATTATTAAATTACGTATAGTCCAACCAAGTATCTTGGCTTTATTCTTTCGAAAAGGAAATGTCTAATTACGAGGGACTTCCGTATAATAATTTAACCGATGATTGTCTCCGAAGATCGTCTCAGTCGTGTAATTATAGCGGAAATAGGTCGATAAGGTAAAAAGAACGTTTCCAGCGGTAATATATTCCATGGCCCCAAATTATCGATGTAAATACCGCTTTCTTTGGAAGCTTCCAGCAGACGGACAGTATATTACAGAATCTTACAGAAGTCGATGTCCCGTCGAATTTATTTGACAGCTACGAGTATTTCCGTGACGTTTAGCTGCGCGCATAAAATAGTGGGAAACATGCCGAATGGCCTCTTAATGTAAAGCTCTTCGGTTTCGGAATGGTCGGGACACGATTCGCCGTGGAATCGTCGATGGAAAGGTGACTGACTGTCCACCTGATCGCTTCTGCTCGTTCTCCTGGGATAAAGTGGAACAACCTTTGCGTGGCCTTGATCCGATAAACTGCCGGAACCAGGAAAAGTAAATAGTTTCTTCTTAAACGCAGTAGAACGTCGAGTTCGCTCTCGTGTCGTTACTGAATCGGTTTTTATGGCAAGGCAACGTGTGCTTGACTGGATTTTTAACAATTAATTTACTCCTATTATCTTATTCGTACAGTAGAATTTTTATAATGTTTTTTTCTATGCACACAACATTTATTTTTATATGAATAGAAGCTGCAGATCAAAATATTTTTGCAATAGACTACAAATTTTTATGTATTGATTCATAAAGTACTCTAAAGATTAAAAAGTACTAACAATTAATATCGTAATAGTTAAAATTCTTGGAGAATCAAGATAACGAATGTTATTTGGGGCACGAGATTTAAATACTTTTTCTTCAGCAGCGCAGTGCGTTTCGTTTGATCAGCCGCCGCGAAGATTCACTGTGACTTGTAGTTTAATGACAAGCACTTATGTCGGGAACCCGATAAACCCGGTGAAAGTTTCCCGATGATAATCTAACGTCCACGAAAGTTGATAATGAAAGTCATATGCGTATCAAGCGGGTCGTATCTCTTGACAAGAAAAACGTCTGTTCACGGAAAATGTCAGACACGCGTCCTGGACCGTTGACGATGCTAGAAAGTTGCATTTGATCGTGGCCGCTGTTTCCATTTTCAGAGAACGCGTGAACACATCGGCGACAAACCACTGGATTGATCTTTCCTTTCAAAATTCATGATTCATTATGAATTGCGTGCGAGAGAATAATGAGACCATTCGAAAGTTCTCGATTTCTTCAATTAGATTCAGATTGAACGCATTCGACTTGGCTAATTGTTGCCCTAGAAAACGCATTCGTTGGATTTTATAGTCTTGCTAAACATTCTGTCGAAACTTTTCAATTATCATGCTTTATTAGAAAGGATTATTTTCGTTTCACTAACAAATGGAATCTTTTAGCTCACGATTGTAAATGTTAATGCCACTGAGTTTCTCGAGAAATTCATTAGACGTTGATTGTCTAATTTGGAAGATCGTGAAGTAATTGTTGGTGTTAAATATTAATGTTTTCCCTAGATAAAGAGTTCTTTACGGAGTTTCGTAAAGGGTCAGGGGAACAATATGGTGGTTTCTCACAGTTAATATAGTTCAAGCAACAAAATGGAAAGGATCGTTGCAGCTATTTGATAACGCATTGTCATAACTATAATAGGGAGTTGCGAAACATCCTGAAAATTGTAGACTATTAGCTAAGAAGCGATGACGAACAGCGATACAAAAGAAAAGGATCAGTCAGTGAAATCGTAGCTCTTCCTTCTGGTGAGCATCATGGTTACTGGGTCAACGCTGATTGCAAACAGCAGAGGATATGTTGGAATTTCCACTTTTACGGTTATTTCACGTAGCATTATGCATCGGGACTCCACGCGTGCTCTTGCATTTCCCACTTCCTGACAGCGTTTACACTTCGTTCTCGCAGGCTTTATTACACTTAGCCTTTCAAGTTTATCGGACCTTAGATTTCGCACCGGTATGTCCCAATCGCACCGCGGATGTTAAATATAAATCAAAGTAATTAGACAAAGCTCCTCGCGTGTCAATTTTACACGTACAATTTACATAATTTTTCAAGCTGCAGTAAATTCAATTAAACATCTCTTGTGCTACGGACACGAGGCGTATAAATTACATTTATTGCCTCTAACGACTTCCCAGGAAAGATAAATTAAAAATTTGGGTTACTCATATGAGAAAAGATCTGGTTTACGTTCGTATACGTGGTAATTGAAAAGATAATATCCACTGTCAAGCTACGACACTGATAATCAACCATGATAGTGTTAACACATGGCAGAGCATTGTTCCAGGTAATAGTATTAGCGAAAACCACGACACTGTCAGCGCGATATGTCAATGCTACTAGCAATGCCCGCAGCGATAGCGAAGTGGACAGCGTTCAATCAGATAAGTTCCACGCAGAGTACCCTCGGGCCTTTTTCTGCAAATATACGAGACCACCCAGAACATGATCCAGTTCACATGATTAGTCTAATTCAATTATCATCTGAAAGAGGATTTCTTTTGATGCATTACACTTTCAACTTGATTCACTTCACTCACAGTTTAACATCATACAAACAAGTTCTGCGCCCTGAAAATTCTTATCCATGAATTATAGAATTGTTTAAAAGAAAACTTTTATTTCCTTTGTACACAATTCTGAACCTTTATTGTTTGATGCTATGTCATGGAACTGTTACTGGAAATTAGAGCTGTGATTAGTGAATTTTAAAAGCGGCATTTTTCTGTGCAGAAAATTTTAAATCTTGATTTTGTGATACTACGTCGTAGAATTTCGAGTGGAAATTATAAATGAATTTTCATGTAAAATTCTTTCAGGTTTGACGCTATAGCCAATCTAATCAAAGTCAGATTGAAGTGCTGTCTATCGCAGACCTAATTCTGGCCTATGAAACCTAATTCCAAGCTAATCCATGTTTAACCTGGACCATTCCCGTTAATCTCACCTACATCATAGTTAATGTTCCTGCTCACCACGGACTTCCCCATTTATTATAAACCCGACGCTTTCACGCAGAACCGCCAGAACCCGCTAAGCCCTGTCATTATCAAAAAAATCATATTTTAGAAAGTTACCCTCGTCGCTCGGTGATTCCGTATCATCGTGAAAGTTACACAACTCTATTTAAATTCGTGGAGAGAAACTAGGCGGTCGTGATAAATGAAAATCACTACCGAATCGATGCACTGTCACCAATTAGTCGATGATTCATTGGGTCGATCGGTCGATATACTGCTTAACGGCCGTGTATCTCGAACTCCCAGCCAGATGTCGAATTAATAAATACCGTCTACGAGGACGTAAACACTCGTTTTGCTCGAAACTAGTCGGGCATTTGCAACAACGCCACTTTCACCGGGCGCCATTTATCTCGATACTTGTGGAGATACATTTGTCGATCTTTTTTCCTTATCGGCAAGAGAGAAATTCATCTTTAGTTTCGAATATAATCTTTGTTTTTCCATCGTGGTGATTATTCATCTTCTCTATTCATATTTTATAAATAAACCTTGCTCAATATCATAAAGCACATGGCATCAGCATGTTCGAAACGATTAAGACATTTTATCAGTCACTATCCCGAAATTTGCATACATCAGTATTCACGATCGAAAGATCCTGTGATCGACGGATGAAAGGTTCCTTAAAAGTACAGAAATCGCTTCATTGACATGTCGTCCGTTCTCCAGTTTATCTGACGAGAAGAATTATCTTTAGAAAAATTAACTCCACCGTTGGATAAGAACATTTGTCTGAACCCACAGTTACAATTCGACAGTCGGAAGTGAGACTATCGATTTGACAAGCAGTGTTGCGCGTCAATTTGTATTTCACGCTGTTATTTCCGGTTATGTGGAGAGTAGAGGGCAAAACAAACGTGCGCCTCGAAGCGAAAGAAGATTTCTAGCTTGATACCTGGCCCATCGACTTGGCAAACGAGAAGGCCCACGCAACGTTTCCCCGCGATCAGTTCCCGCGCTCATAATGGTGGAATTGTGCTATTGTCTTATTCGGGAAATTTTATCGTTCGAAGCGCGCGAATTGCGATTATGAGAGGGAAACGGTCGGCACGGAACCGATCGTCTGCGACCGATAAGGCGTTCTTCTTACGTTTGGTGCATTGCACCCGGCGAATTCGCGAGAATAACCAAAAAAGACAGCGAAAAGGAAACTGAACAGGCAATACCAGTTTTCGGGCCGAGAATGAATCTTCATTCTCTTTCCTTGTTCTCCCCGTCATGCTTCATCGGGAGGCTCGTAAATCCTACTTTTAGCGGAAAAGAATTAATTACTCGACCGAAGAAAAAGAGACGGATAGATCGTTTATACGCGTACACGCGAAGTCTCGTTTTAATCGCGTTATGATATAGTATCGGTCGTTCAATGTACCGTAATTCGGAATTAGCGAGGGCTTATTAACGAGGCTGATTAATTTAATGGCTTTATGCCGAAGCAGTTAGTGTCCTCGTTGGGAATACTAATTGGCGCTGTTAGGGAGTCCGCTTTTATCTCGGAGTATTAAAATTCACGTGGGTCTCGCCAAGGCAATCGTCACGGCTACTAGAAATTAATGAAAAAAATGTTGAACAGTCACGCGGAGACCATTTTTGGTAATTTTCATCTCCAGACCATTGATTTCGAATAATGTATTTTATGAAAATATAAACTGAATTTTAGGATAGTGTGGAAATAAAAGATGATTAACTTGTTGCCAAATATTGACGATAGATATCATGAACGTAACTAGCAATTACTCGGTGTCCAGGACTGACGAGCAAGTTGACTAATGTACAATGTAGCGACGATGAAGTTGTGGGTGCGTAGACACGAAATGATTATGGTGTTTTGTTCTCTAGGCAGTTGTGCTACTATCCTCGATTAATGCCGGTGCTGAGGGGGACCTAAAAGAAGATGCAGACTTTAACGACCGTAAAGAACACAACCAGACAACTGTCACGTCCATCAAGATCACCGGCGAGCAATTCAAGAACAGGACGACGAAGATTTCGGTGAGTGAAAGAGGTTTTCTACTTGTGCTCGCATGACAAGACACTACGCTAATTATAGTTTAAACGATTCGTATCGTGACGGACTTGTTTCAATGGAATCGGGAGGAAAGAAAGTTCGGAATTATTTTCGGCTGTTTTCTGTGCCACTATCTACCAGTAGCGTCCTGTTGACACGTTCATACAGAAAGGAAGACAGGGATTATATTCAATACAATTTAATGGAATTTTGTTGTAGATGTAATTTTTTATTTATAATTTCTTTTATCTGAAAGTACTATTATTATCTACTTTTCATTGAAGGAAAATGTACTATGGTGTAATAGTTGTACTTGTGGCATACTTGTGCGTAAAATTTATAGTTATCTGGGTTTAAAAGGATTCTTTCGTTTCGAAAAAGGTTCGATCGTCCATTAGCAGTGAAAATCGACAAAATGCCAGTAGAGGACTTACGCTTCCTCTTGGTGTTGACATCGGGAAGGTAATAACCGAGGATGTCACCGACGATGAAGAGACACCTGAAGAATTACCTGAGGTAAAAATCAATTTTTCGTTGCATGTCGGAGATTTGTACAGCTTCGATTAATTTCTGTACTAAACTTTCCCAAGATTCTGTATGTTTACGTGACTGACTCAACTTCTACGAAAGTTGTGTCTCTAACCAGTATTTTTTCGCACAGCTTTGATTTTATGAGAAAAGGATGCTGATTTTACAGAATTTTACGGTGGTCAGGGTTCATTTTCACCATCACGGACTTTCTTCGTAATAAGTGGTCTTCGACGAAACTCGAAATCATCTCATTAAATGGAAATTGTGCATTGTGAATAGTAAACAGGAAGCTCAGGTTGCTGAGTCAATATTAGTACACCGTAACGAAGCGCGAGCGATTGACGTCTGTTTGCCTTCCTGCACAAAAGATTGCTAGAAAGTCAGTTTTAAAACTTTTCTCTATAATAAATCATGCTGAAGTTTTCCTTCTCCGTTCTGAATATACATGCTTCTATTCAAACTCCACTGGAGAAAAATAGTCTTCACAGACTTGCTCTTCGCTGTTACCGACTGGTTTCTAAGTCCTTTGTATCCTCGAAGAGGATTTTCATAGAAACTTTTCTAAACTTACAATAAATTACGGGACACAAAGAGAGTGAAATTTTCACACTTCTTCTAGAATTGATTCTTCGTCACACATATGTAACTTTTCTTTAACGATGTTTCCTTGCTACAGGCACAGGAATTAAAGATCATCAGACCCAATTTGAGAAAACGACCAACCTACCGACCTCCTCCTCCACGAAGACCTTCGTCAACAAATCGGAGAAACGTTTACGCAGGTAAATATCTGATAAATAAATATTTTATACAAGATAGCATCACTTTTCTGGACCATTCCTAGTTAACAATAAGAAAAGAAACATTTCACTTAAGAATTTGTTCTGAAAAATATAAATCTTAATTTTTAAAAGTGCATATATGTAAAAAGAAATGGCGTATGGATGTGATTTTTCAGATCTGACAAGAAATCCATTGAACAGACCACCAAGACGGCCAATAGACACAAGAAGGGACCCCACAGAGAAGGAGTGCACTTTCTTCACAAAGACAGTTTGTCTCGAGGCGATGGATTACCCACAGTGAGCCCCATATCACACGTTTCCCCCATCATTTCACCGGAACTGAACGTTCGATTGCGCAACAATTGCCTGCGCCTAATTTTCAATGCACTTTCTCTAATGCGACGACAGTTGTCTTCAATTAGGAGAGCGCGGTTTCACAATAGTAACAACATAATTCGCAGCTCGTTAAAATAGAAGAAAGTCTTTCCCCTCTGTGTTCCGCGCGTGGAACTTGTACATTCGTTGCGTAACAGACATTTCTACTTTATGCCCTTGTAACAATTTTCATACTTAATTACGCATCGTGGAAGTTTGAACGGGAGGAAAAGGTGCTAGAGAATTGGAGAAAGCGGGAACTTTCGTTTCCTTTTCTTCGTGTGAAGTACATACTATTCTTTGAATAACAATGTGGACACTTAGTGGTGTGAATTACCGCAATACACTATTCTAGAATCAGTTCAATATTATACATCTAGAATTTTATGTAATTTGTTTGAGTTCATGAGTGATCCTTGATATTTGAGATTAATCAAATTAAATTTGTTTAGCGAGGCAATAACTAGAAGCCTGAGGAGCAACAAAGAGATGGTCGCAGCATTATTGACTGACTACAAATCACAAGATTTCGATGATTCTAGTGAGAGCCTGCCAGTTTCTTTATCTTTCGATAGCAAGTACGAGAATAAATACGATGGACGGTACGAGAATCGATACGAGAGCAATGAAATCAGAAGGTAATGGCAAATGTTATTAAAATGCTTAAAATTTTTTAATCTGATGGCAGTAAAAAGAATTTTGTAAATTAGGCTGTTCAATTTGTATTTGGCTTGCTTCCACACATTGTATGTTCTACATCGTACACAATTTTTTATAAAATAATGAATATTCATTCACTTTCATTGCACACCATAATATCAGAGCATGTACGATGCCCCTACTGAACGTTTATTCTGCTAACAGCCGTACGTAATTGCATAGCGTGCTGCAATCACTTAGGAGTAAAAAGTACTAGCCATTGAAAGTAACGCAACACTATTGCGATCAGAATTGTACAGCTGAGGGTACTGTAACTTAAATGTGCAATTTATTATTATCAGCTGCAGTTAAAGGTTTAATATTTCGAAAAGTCACTTCGTGTTTTACTTCTGCTATATATTAGAATTATTAACGGTATTGTAACTGATTAGAATTTTACTAAAACCGATCCAGGAGATCTGACACAAGCGGATCGTTCGAGAACGTCGAAGAAGGCTTCACGTGTCCGTCGACTATTAAATACGCGCGACCACAATTGGCCAGAGCCGCTTCCGGAATTTGGAAATACATAATCAATACCGGCGAACATACGCAGACTCTCAGATTGGAAAAGTGTTCGTAAGTACAGATCAATTGCAAATATAATAACTAATTATTATCTCTTTATCGTATTACTTAATTTTCGATTTGATTCGTTCCAATAAAATGTCCCGGAACCACTTTCATCTCGGAAGCAGTCTCCTATATCCCAGTATCCACTTCATTTCACACTTTCTCAAAAATAAAAAAAAAAAAATTACGCAGAGCTATTCCAATTTGTTTCCCGTGAAAATTGAAATTGGTCACTCCGTCACGACCGAGCGAGCAAAATCTTTACTTGGTGAAGAACGATTTGCGGTAGAGGAATCGAAATGCCCTTTAGGAATCTTCACTTTCCTCGACAGCTTCCTGGAAAAACCACAGGCGAAC
This sequence comes from Lasioglossum morio, assembly GCA_916610235.2. Lineage (NCBI taxonomy): Eukaryota > Metazoa > Arthropoda > Insecta > Hymenoptera > Halictidae > Lasioglossum > Lasioglossum morio. Next base: position 17,459,809 of record OU744328.1, on the reverse strand, counting down.
TGCAATTTGTTAACCCGAGAAAATAATGGCAAACGTTATATGTTTCAGGAGCGCACAGTCGACTTGCTCCTTCATCTCTGAAAATTATCGGTCATCCTGCGTGCAAGTGTACAACTACCATAGACTTTTGACTTGGGACAACAAACTCGGTCTTCATATGGACATATTCAAGGTGCCATCTTGCTGTAGCTGCCATGTCCACGGTTATGCCGATTTGTTCCCTCCTCTTCAGAAGGATCCGGCGTCGAAGATGAAGGAATCGTTCCCAGGATCAGATTTCATCACCACCAGCGAGCAGAAAGAGGATTACGAGGATGCCTCGAAACTGAACTATTTGAACAAGTTTTCTTCGAGTTTTGACACCTCCCTAGGTACGATTCTGTGCAACAGCTGGCCATTTATGAAATTTAATTTAATTTTCAATGAATAATTGACTCCTTTTGGTCCTGTAGGTTCAAGCAACAAAAAGCCAGTAGTGGAGCCAGGCCGAACGTCGATCTCTCTCTCCGTAAGACCGAGACCGAAGAAGCCATCGTCTTCAGGTTCAAGGCCCTTCGAGAACAAGCTCCCTCAGCAACACGCACCCAACACAAGAGCTCCTGGCTACACGGGACCATTGATAAAAGGTTCTAGACCCAGCAGACCGAACAGACCGCCGTTCAGAAGAGAGTCCACGTCACACGGCGAAGAAAACGCGGAACGGGCGAGCAACAGTTCACTTGGAAACAGGTAAACAGAAAAAAGATAAGAACAATTGCAACGTTGACTAATTACGAAACGAATGACTTGCTGTTGGCGTTCGTTAAATCTAGAATAGCTGTACATGATTTTTTAATATGCAGGTTTAGTCAACCGTACGATCTTGAAGTGGATGCCTCGTCGAGGCTGCAAAATGGCGGGTTCGACGACGAGTACCAAGAGACGCAGAGACGGGTCAATTACAATTACCATCCGATTATAGACTTCTTTAGACCCGAGGCGTCGATGCTGAAATCGGCCGAGTCACAATCAGTTTCGGTCCGTGAGGATTCGAACTCGTGGAAGCCGGTGATTGCGTCCTAAATGACGTGACGTTCCCTTCGGTGTACCTGATCGTATCTACTGTAAAGATATCGTAATTAGTCGCGGTTCTGCGTTGACCGATCGCAAACAAGGCGTTGTTACAACGTTGGTAGATCTATTTCTCTTCTGACACGTATCTTAGTGATTAAGAAAATCATTCGTACTCGTTCGAACGTCATTTCTTCGTCATGGGAAGATCGCTTCCATCGTTCGATCGTACCACGAGAGGCACAGAAGCATGGAATTTGGTCGATGAGTTTTAGACAATGATTTAAGACAATGATATTAATATCTAGACTGTTCAGTAGAATGGTAGTGAGTGTGTAATGCCTGTAGAAGTATTATGGTCGTGCGGGACAGGTGCAATCGCGAGACTCATTTGTAATTATGTAATATTGTACGAACCGAGTTCAATTATATTTATTGTTCATTACTTTTATTAATTTATAAAATACCACCAATCAGCTGTATACCCATGACATGTGAATTATGAAATATATGGTGTAGCAATCTTTGAAATGTGACTTTTTACTACTGTACACACATTGTTATTCCACCGTGGAGCAAAATTTTCTGATGGCTAATTGAGTAGTAACAATGGACGGACTCGTAGTACACGATGTAATCAACTGTGAACCGATAGAGTACACTGTAATTTAATTAAACAGTTAAATTACCAGAACCTTACACAATTTAGACGGTACTGCAAAAAGGTGATGTAGTAATAAATACTACATTCAGACAGAAAATTGACAATTAGATTCGAGATCGAAACAAAGTTTACACTGAGTCTGTAACATGATCTTTGACATGGCCATGGACTTTTAATACCTAGATGACCCTCTAGATTGTAATTCTATCAGACCTACAAGGCCGTCAAATTCTGAGAGCTGTGGATATTCGAAAAACACTGAAACCCACAATATTTAAATTACTTAGATTTAATAAGATCCTAGACTCTTACGAAACAGTTCTACAATCACTTTAGTTCCTGACATTTCTAGAATCCTTAGGCTTCACGCGAGATCCCAGGATTTAGGAACTAGTTAATGTTTTATAATAAACGTTGATGTATTGCAGCGTCTAGCAGCTGCGTAAACAGTCGTTTACACAAAGCTGGCAGACCACAGTCAAGAGCACGAAGCGTTTCGCTTAGCTCGGTCGGCTGTGAATCGTTTGTTTCGCTCGCTAAGTTTCCGCCGAGGCGATTGAGCCCCGGTCTTTCCGCGTCAAGCCACCAACCGTGTCGTCGTAACCATAGTTTTCTCCGCTCTGCTGGCCGCGGATAAAACGTTACTGAACTTCGGATCTTAGAAACGGAGCTATTGTGGAATCGGTCTTTATCCCTTTTTACAATAACGCGGATCACTGGCAATTTCCATCATCGAAAAATTAAATCCTGTCGGCGAACACCGAGGGGTACCTGGCTCTCGTAGCCGACAGTTACGTGAACATTCATATCTTTATCTTACTGTAATTGCTTCTATTACGAAGTAATTTAGCAAGCGGTTCTAATGATTTAATTTCAATTATGAAGAATGTTTCATACAGATTCTCAATTAAATGCAGATGCAATTTAATTATTAAAATGAAGTATGTACTACGAACGAGTTGCCTCGCACGAAACTTCGAAAGTACTGTTATTATAATTGAATTCATCCGGGGTAACAGTAGTTGCTAGCGTGAAGGAGCGTACCATTAAATGTTGTAGCAGGTCGCAAAAACAGTGCGTTACTTGTTGCTTCATCGTTACTTGGAGAATTAAAAAATTAGTTGTACCCTTTTCTACTATATAAAATTTACTATTTACAATGCACATTGAACGTAAACTATTTCTTAAATGATAACACTACCCGGGGTAGGAGGCGAGGAGATTTTAATGCATGGTTACGCAGTGTTGGTTAACCTAACCTGTGCAGTATGAATATTTCGATACTCATACTTATGAACAACAATCGACACGATATGAAATAAGCCATATATGTATACGTAATGTGTTTGATTAATTTTGCTGCCGCTTTGTCGTCAATTATTCTATCGCTCTGTATAACCGCGGCTTAAGACGTTTAAAATATGTTCTGTTAAAAAAGTCTTTTCCAAGGTCGAGTCTCGCATCGATAAATCCGCGATTTAACGCGACGTCGGCTTTGAAAGTCCCTAGAAAAGTGAAATTAGTGTGTCCCGCGGCTTAATGAGTCCGATCGAAGGTACATCGGCAAGAAGCATGAACTTTCTGATAGGAGATCGCGGCTATTCGATACAAATTACCGAATCGAGCGGAAAGTGGCGCAGAAAAATAGCGCCGTTACAATTAGCGTTCACCGCGTGCGCCAGCCTAGCCGAGGATTTCTTTATTCCCTTTCCAGTGAAACGATCCGCCGAAGGATTCAATCGAGAGTGACAGAACCGTTGAACGTTTAGGCTTGCACGGTCCGTGAACAACAGCGTTCCAGACCCTACCTCTGCCTTTCGGAATCGCTAGAAAATATAAATTAGGCCAGACCGACGGCGCCGCGGACAGTTCGATGGCGGTTCTCGTTCGAAAATGATTGGAAACCGTCCGTCACGTATCCTTCGAAAAACCACACGGCAATTTCTCCGCGTTCTATCCCGCCGGCGACGGACGTGAGCCATTATCCTCCATTGTGCGAGAGTTTTGACAACGTTAACATCCGCTCGAATCGAACAGTGCTCTGATACCACGTACATAGTCGATATGAACGACCCCCGATAAACTGAGACCTTTAATTGAAACTTGAACTCGATGGAACCAAGTGCAATGGCAAGATCAGACTAACGCAATGAGTCGAGTACCAATACGTCGCCTGTTGATCGTTCTTCTAGTGTGCCTTGCCGAAACTCTTGCAGAGACAGAGAGTCCATCTAGAGGATTAAACAATCATTCTCTGAACAATGATCACAAAGAAACAGGCAACCATGACAAGAGTGACTTCCTGATCAACGAACTCTCGACAGGATCGAGCGCTTCGTCGCGGGAGGACAGCGACCCAGCTGAATCCTCGGAGACTATAGTGTACAACAGGTTTGCAAATCCTCCGGATGATGAGGAGAATCGATCCTCGGAGGAGGAAGATCCTGTAGGTCCTCAGGATCATGCGATACCCTATTCGGAACACGAATTATCGAAGGAAGTGCCCACCAAGCCAAAGTACACGGCTTCGGGGCAATGGGCCAAGCCAACGAAGCCCAGGGACGTCTCTTCAAAGGAAGTCCCGTCAAGATTGTACGCGCAAGTGCGTCGGACGCACACGGTGCGAAGATTGCCTCGGAAAAGAGCGTTCGAGAACGCGGAGAGCGAGGAGGACAGGGAAAACGCAGCGAGATTGAGGAAAGTCGTAAAAAACACGAAGGTGAACACCGTGTATACGGAAGAGGGCTACGAGGACTCGGCCTACGATCATGCTGGGCACGTCAGGGACGCTGACTTTGACGAAGCTTACGCTAGGAAAGTCCAAGATCAGCTAAACAGCAAAAAGATCTTGGGAGATGGTGACGTTAGTGGGAAAAATTCGCGCAAGTCCGAGAAGTACAAGAGGATCGACCCTGAAGAGTTCAAGGAGTATGACGATGATAATAAAGATAATTACGAGACCACCACGGATCATGGGAGGGATGATGAAGAGACTCAATGGACGGAGAGTGCGTACCCTAAATTGGTCGCTGAGAGTGGAGTGCAGAAGTTACAAGAGGATTTGGAGAGAGAGGTTGAGGAGATTGAGAAGGGCGTTGAGATTAGTAAATTGGGAAGTGCTTCGAGTAAGCAGGAAAGTGTGACTTCGTCGCCGAGAAAGGACAGTTATAGACGAAAGAGCCAGAGGAATAGAGATAAAACTGGAAAACGACAGAAGCCTTCATCTACGGAAGAATTTGGTGAAGATCTCGACGAGAAAGTTGGGGAACAGGGACAGTCGCAGGATTCGCGAGACAGTAATGTTTACGTAGAGAATTATTCAACTTTCAGGACTCCGGGTGATCAAGAAGTGATTTCTGTAGAACATGGAGGACAAGAGACAACGACCACAGCTAATAATATTGAGTTCCTGACGAACGGACCTTTGGAAACATACAGGTACGAGGTGGAAGGTAACCATCCAGTTCAAAGCGAGATCAATAACCTCCAAGGCGTCCAGAATCCAACGACAGTGAGCTATAGTCAACTCTTCTGGGACTACTTCAAAGCGCAGCAGAATCAATACACGACGCTAAGTCCGCTGATCGTTGAAGCAGCTACCGTAAGTCCAAACGTTTTGCTACCATCCCCTGCAGTAGAGAACGCATTTGCTCCTTACTCTGCTTACGCGGAGTTAACAACGCCATTTCCCACTGTCGATTCAGCAATCCTGAATCCTCAACGTTTAGTTTCCGCACAGACTTTGGTCAATCCTCAATATTTTGAACAACAGCAGCTCACAACGTTGGGAGCGCAAAATACAAATGAACAAGACGTCAAATGGCAGCCCCTCAATGTTCAGGAATCTCCTAAAACGGACACAAACGACGCCGGTCACTTCATATTAGAACCTACTAGTAATTTAGACAGCAAAGAAGCAAGTTTCAACAAGGTGTTCTCCAATCCGGAGTCTCTCATGAACCGCAAACCTCGTTATAAGATTACCATGCGACACAAGACCGTCAAACCAGTTGAATCCTCCGAGACAGTGACGCCAAATCCTATCAACGAGGATAGGAACACAACTCCAGGAACTATGCTACCAAATTCTAACTACGTGAAGATGCTGACGCATCTCAGGAACGAAGAGGGAGCTAGAAAGCTAAACTCGAGTCCTCCACGTAATAATTTGTATTTCCTGAAGTGGATGGAGGATCTCGGTAAAATGCGGCCTCCGGTGTTACAGAAGGAAAGTTCTTATCAGAATTTTATTCCGCATAATCCTAATGGCAGTATGAAACTAGGGTTGCCTTTATTTAGGAGCAGTTCGGCTCCGTTGGTTCGCAAAAGAAGCTCGCTGCCACCCGCGTTTACCGATCACAGAGACCACAAAGAAGGCGATTACGCGAAGCCGAAACGAAATAGGAACGTTCCCAGGCCGTGGTTCAGGCCCGTGGCGATCGAGGCGATTAGCAGATCGCGTGCAAAAAGGAGAGAAAGAAGATCCCCCAGGTGGGAAAGCGATGACGAAACCGGCGGTTCTACGGCGGCCGCAAAACAATCGGCAAACAACGCCGCAGCGAATCGGGGTGAAATAGAACGAACAGCGAAAAATTCGCTGGCCGCTGCTAAGAGAAATCCGCGACGGAAAGTGACACGCGGCGTGGAAGTGGGGCTCGTGCCGGATACGATCGGTTTGACGGCGGATAGACCCATCGACAAGAAATCGAGATCCAGCGAGAACGATCGAGGAGAAGGGTCGCGTGGATCGATGGTTGGAGGGGATTCACTCGGGGATGGAGAAAGCGATTCTTTTGCGGGTTTGATGGAGAATGGAGGGAAGGATGGAAAGGTTCCGAGCGAATTAGAAGCTTCTAAGGATGATGGGGAGAAGGTGAGAATCGGGGGAGGATCGGTGGACTGGAACGGCAGTGACGATGGAAAGAATTTGGGAATGAATACCGGACGGAGAGAACTGGAAGAAGGTTCGGTTCGGATAACTGGCACTGTTGGACTCGATAAAAAGCTTCTGGACAATGGAGGAGTGAAGGAAAAATTTGAGGAGGCTGTGGAACTGAAGAGATCTTCTCATGAAAGGGATTATGTCTCCAATTTGGAGAACGTGGATGGAGGAAACACTCCAAATAAGATGCAAAAGCAACACGATAACGATACAAATAATTTTAAAATTGAGAAGGTGGTCAGTGAGAGAAAGAAAGAAGAAGGCGAGTCCAGAAATATATCCGAAATAAGTATTATATCAAAAATAAACGAAGATGGAATAGATGCAAAGAGTATAAAAAAGGAACGTGAAAAAAACACCGAGAAGTTCATAGAAGATCAGAATAACAACAAAGAAACGATTATTAATCAAGAACTTTTAAGGCCCAAGAGAAGCCATCGTGAAGTTGATTCTGAAGTAGACTTAGATTCTAATAAAACAGATGAATATCTTGACCAGCAAGAAAGCAAGTCTTTCGATTTAGACAAAGCTGAAGAGAAGGAAATCGAAGAGGATTCTGTACAACAGAAAGGAGACCAATCAAACATGAGAAGTCATGAAGATCTGCTACAGGAGTCACCGGAGATAACCGACGATGTCGTTAACAAGGAAATCGAGGCTCGGTTCAACGACAATGAAGAACATGAAGAGGATGCTGATGAAAATGACGAAGAGAAGAAGATCGAAGTGGATGTACCAGAAGTACCAGAATTCGACTACGTAGAGGAAATAACCGATGGAGAAGATACTCACAGTGTCACTACCACGGAATCTACCGTGGACAAAGACAAGTATCCCTTCTATGAAAACGAGAACTTACCAAACCCTTCTGCTCTGAGATACGCAACTGATCCTCAGCAAGTTCCTGGGAAGATGTACGGGCGAATGAATTTCTACAAGTCACGAGACATCTACAAACACTGCGACGAAGTTGAGCCAAACTTGGACGTGCTACCAAAAGAAGAAAAACCAATTGCTGAGAAGGGTGTGAACGAAAATCCTCAACGCTTGAAGGGCCTGGGAGACAAACTGGACTGCTTCAAAGCGAAGTATTTCGACGACGATCCGTTCGACAATCCATTGTTTCTGGAAAAAGAGGTGGAAGACCCGCAGCCACATTTGCAAATGAACCCTAAGAAATTCGCTTCAAGAATCATGCTTTTCCCGAAGGAGGATGATCAAAATGTTGTGCAGAAGTCGTCGAAGAGACCAGAGAATCACAAGAACCAACCTCGGCAACGAAAACCGAAGTCCACGAGTGCGAGGGCACCAAAATCTAGACGCGTTCGCGTCAAAAGCTATTCGAGACCAGTGGCAGGATCTAGACCTCGAGTCGTCAGGATAAGAAGCAGCAGCGTGAGGTACGTGAAGCCTCGAAGGCAACAGAAGATCATCAGACGGCCAATTTCATCTGCCAGCGAGGTGTCGTCGTTCTACACACCCTACCAGAACCAGGTTTACGAGGACGTAATGGGGACCATCAAGAACATGGCGAATTCGTATCAAGTCGAGGAGATCACTACGGTCCCGACATCCGAAGAAGCTGAAGTTACCGAGATCAACGCAGTTACAACAAACACGTCCTCGAACTCGACGAAGGCTGGGAAAAAGGAGAAAGATAGAAAGTCTTCGAGCAGCGAGGAACATTCGAGTAGTTCAGAGGTGAAGGTAGGAGGAAAGGCTCCGCCGAGGTACATAAACAGACATCGATTGTTGTACAAAAGGGTTAGAGTACCGCAGAAGAGTAAGAGCAGGTTGCAGCTTGTGCAGGTGACGCCGAACGGCTTGCGGCCCATCAATCATCGTCAAAGGATCATCAGGTACAAACGAGATACAAGCGACGATGATCGAGAGTTCTTCGATCGTTCTGCTGAACTACCGTCGGTAAGCTCAGGTGGTGGGAGCAAAGAAACATTGTCTAGTGAAGAAAAAGTTGGACGATTCGAAGATAAGCAAGAAAGAGGTAGAAGTTTGGAAAGAATCGGCGATTCTACTGAAAAGAACGAGACGTCTAATACGTTTTCAAAGACACCTGAGGTGAAAGAAAAATCCAGACTTCCCGAAACTCCGTCCTTGGACTCTGACGAGAAAGAGATACCTCCGAAAATTATTTACACGATCAAAGATCGGATCAGATACTCGAAACCAAAAGGAGAGATCGACAGAGTGGGGAAGTTTACAAATAAAAGCGAAGTAGTGGAAGATCATCGGAGGAAGGAACCTAAGTACAATTACATTAAAAGGAGGAAGCCTGTTTCTGTTCCTAGCACGACAGAATTGGCTTTGATCGTTTCCACAGAGCCATTTTTAAGCACTACAACGCATCGAATTGCTGAAGATAGTAGTCGAGAGCTGATGAAAGAGAATAAGAAGGTTCAATACTTCCTAAACGACACGCAAAGCGAGAAATTCGATTCACCGATTGATGAATCTAATCAAACATCTATCGAACTGTCAACTGCAGCGACTATCAAAACCGGAAACGGATACGCCGTTCACGAGAATGTGAGCGAGGAGCAACCAACGACGCAGCAGCCATCGGATGTTTCAAGATTGAAGAGTTTCTTGGATTTCGTTTCACCGAGCTACACAGACTTCTCCTCCGAGGAATTCAAGAAATCGATTTTCTCGAACGACACCAAAGGTTCGAATTCACCTTTGAACCACACGGATTCCAAGGAGAGCCTCGAAAAGGAGAACAATGTGCCGAAGACTGTTAATCACTCGTATTTCTCCGACGAGGAGTCTTCGGAGAAAGCGGAAAGCAACACGAACGCTGACCCGAGCAAAGAATCGTCCGAAGAAGGCAGCGCATCGAAGAACAATGACTCGAAAGAAGGACGGACTTTTTTCAGCTACTGGAACAGACCGTCTTCTCCAGCAGAAAGTTACGAAGATGAGAAATACAAAGATCTTGGGCCACGATTGAATAAGCCTGCATTCTTTCATCCGCCGTTTTCATTTCTGAAGTCGAGAAAGTCGTTCTTCGGAAATGGTTCGGGAGAGGACTCCGAAGAGAGCGAAGAGAAGGACGAATACGTTTTCCCTTGGCACAGGGACAAGAAGAATGAAAAGAAGCGACGTAAACGTAATCGATACTATGATAAATCGATCGGGGATTACGAGTATCCCTGGGAGCGACGAGAACGCTTGGCTCGCAAAAGTAAGAGGTTAGACGATGAAGAGGACCACGACGGTGCTCACACGAGCAAGTATCGAAGAAATGCGAATCCTCGAGGACGAATTCGATTCTGGACTCGAAGAGAGGACTCGTCTGAGGAAGACGATTCTGATAACATCGAGAGCAGCAGCGAGACTCGACCAGTGAAGAAATACAGCAGCAAATACAGTTCGAAGAAAGCGAAGCTGCCTGAGGCTGACGACGCTCAATCGAAGAAGGTGGAAGAAATTAGTAGATCTATTAAAGAGATCCTAGAACGCGATGAGAAATCTTCTACTGAGGAGACCAAAGAGTCGAATGAGTCGAAGGAGAAGCTGGAAAATTCTGGTGAGAAAAAAGCTGGTAATCGAGGAGTTTCAAGAGGAATTGTTCCTGAAGATGTTACGCTCGCTCCGAGGAGAAGTGGAAAAAAGGAGGAAAATAATACCATGATTGATTCTGTTGCTAAAAATAGAAGTTCGAACGGATTGTTGAGGAATTCTTTGGACAATGGAGAGTCTCGATTGGCGGTGAAAAAGGCGAATCAGGAGGTTCTTAATTCTAAGAGGGAAGTGAACTCTACGCTGCAACAGAATAAGAGAAGGCGTAGGCCTGTAAAGAGTCTTTCTAATGTGGAGACTACGACGAAGAGCGCTGTAAATCGAGGCAGAAGAAGACAAAAGATGGTAACAACGCCTACGATAAGCACAACATCATTGCCAAGACTGGCGAGGAGAAAATCTTCGAAGTTAGTAGATGATCTGAAAGATACTAATCTTAAAAATAAGGATAAATTGAGTGAAGATGATCTGAAGACCTTAGATTCGCCTGTAGAAAGAAACATGACGATCAAGCATCGTGCAAATGTGTCTGATGAAATTGATGCAGGAAGGAAAAGTCGAATTAGTGAAGAAAAAGATGAAGAGAAGAAAAGTACAGGTTTGGAAAAGAAAGTGAAGGAAATAAAGGATAAATTGAATGAGAGTAAGGATAGTGAAAAAAAGACAATGAGAGCTCAAAGTTCTGAAAGTGAGGCTGTTGATAAGCGAGAGGACTTGGGCCATCGTGGTGGAGGAGACGATGAAGTAGGTGAATCGAAAGAAATAATGACTCCGGTTAACGATGATGGAAAATTCGATTTTATGGATGAGAGGATAGAAGCGTTGAGCGATTATGCTAAGTCTGACGACATTCCCGGTGCTGATGATGAGTTTGGATTCGATAGTATCGTAAAATCAGATGGAGGTGTCATACCACATAATAGAGAAACTCAACTGTCCCAGCAAGAGTCGAGGGAAATTATTTCTACTAAATCCTGGATATCACAGAATTATAATTTCTAAGGTACGGTGATTTTTAATTATTACTTTAACAAAGGCGAGTGTTTCATTTTAGATATTTCTCATATTTCTAACCAAAAACCCAATTTCCTTACTTTTTGTTAAATGAAAGTGACGGTCGTCTGATGATTGATTTAATTTCAGAATTTTTAGGGACGACAATCTGGAAAAATACTTGCATGTTTTGCCTAGAAGTGTCCAAAGCAAAAAGTGTACGATAACTCAGAGAGCATGACAGTTGATTTGTTACACGATCGAACGTCTGAAGGAAGGAACAGTGAGACGTGACATAGTGAAAGGATAAAGGAAAGTGAACCAGATGATGCTAATCAAAGACGTCATTCTGCTGTACCCTTAAACAATTAAAGTATTTTAACTGTAAATTTTTGTGTTTCTTGTTAACATATAGTGACGATACATGTTTGTTAGTGTTAAGTAACTTACCTGTTGCTTCTGCTGTTGTAAAGAAATTTGATTATTATGAATAAAGGTAAACATTGAATGAATGATAAAGTGGATTGCAGAATATTCTTTTCCATTTTGGACTGCTGGCTTTTACGTAACACGTTCTTCATTCCTAACTGCGAAACATTCACGGGAAGGGTGAACTAGATCACATTGTTGACATCGTTGATAAAAAGATAGGGCAAGGGAGTAAGGGAGAGTTTACTGTAAACAATTAAAATGGCAAAAGAATTATTATAGACATTGAACAGATAGAATCAATAAATTCATCGTAGTATTTATGTGCATGGTTTAAATGTTATTCTATATCTCGAGTTCTATTGCATATTTTTACAAAAAAATTAGGTGGTCAGATAGTCAACGGAGTGGTTGTGGGCATCGCTGGCAAAAGGAATTGTTATAAACATTCAACAGGGCAAAATAACAAATTTATCAATAATTACTAACTTGGCGATCGAATCGATCGATGGAGGAGTAGTGGGGGGAGACAGCTAAGCGAGAGCGCTCAGTCAGTTAATCAGTCAGTCAGTCGGGTCGGCAGAGTCGTCAGGGGCGGACGGGTTGCGGTACCGGGGGTGCTAGGATGTCCCGGGTGACCAGGGGTGGACCAGGAGTGGACCAGGGGTTCCCTGGTGAGCTTTAATTCAAATATTCTTGTATGCTTGTTGCTTTGTTCACTTTCAACTGTTTTCACTGAACAATCATTTTCAATGTTTACCTCCAATATACTTATTGCAATTTCCATTGGAGAAGAAACTTTAACAGTTCAGTGTTCGAAACATGTTTATATTTCTGATGTTGGACTTGTATTTTTCTTCCTGCTTCTGTTTCTCAAATTCGCACTTTTGCCTACCTAATTTCTCGATAATTACTCGACGTACTTGCGTAACTTGGAACAAGTTCGATGTTGTAAGAAAGGGAGCCAGAAGGAATATCGCATTCGTTCTGACTCCCTTTCCGGGTCTCTTGTGCAGCAACCTCCACGTGGTGAGACCTGGGCAATCGGCATTACCCTCTATTCGTAAGAACTTCCAGTATCTTACGAATAAAGGGTAATGTCGAGCTAATAGCTGCACACTTTGAATTATCGTTTATATTACATACTAGAGTGTAAATCAAGATCCACGATTATTTCAAACCTATTCCCTTCCATAACATTTTGCAATGGCACGTTCCCTCAGAACAAAAGATATTATTCAAACTTGTTTTTTTATTTTGGCACTATTTTGATACTATTCTTGTTGGTGGTGGAACTTGTAGCTATGTGGTCTTTCAGATCACTGTAATTTCCACGTTATCCCCGCGCCCATTTCGCCCACTTACCGTCCCGCAAAATAGCACGAGGGCTGGCAGTCTTTAACAGTATCTCGTCGGTGCCTGTGCCCATTTGCCTATGACGCTGGATAGCACAGAGACTGGCAGTCTGTCGATGCTTTTACGCTGATTATTCTGCAGTTAAAATATAATGATTTTATTTAATCACTCGTGCTTACAGATTTCATGGCCCAAATACCGCAACGGTTAGAAACTAATTAACTAATTAACCTTGGCTGTGACCAGTGAAACTATATAGCGAAGTAAATTGGACGTTGAAGGTTCAATGAATCGTTTTACCTCGATCATTTTCGTGCGTTATGTCTTCATAAGAATTTGAAAAGACATCAATATCAAGTTTCGCAATTTTTCCAATTATCCTAAAGCCATTTAAATATTATAATAATTCACATTTTATTATGTTCTTAGACTGACTAAAAAGTTGGTCTCGAAATTCATTATTTCAGTAATATATTTATTTCGTAAGCGCAAATCATCAGTTTCATAAACAAAATTATTGTCCCTAGGGAAAGATAATTGAACGTTTTAAGGAATAGATAAGAATTTCGTTGCCAGCTTGAGATGATAGAGAAGATTCTTGATTGGAAATGTAAAGAAAAGTGTACTTCACTCGCTGGGAAATAATATAGACATTGTGAGAGGTAAGTTAACGCTGGCCAAGGTTAAGGTGGACGATATCCATTTACATACGCACACTGCATTCTAATAAAATGGAGCCCCGATCTATAACATTCGGCGCTGAAAGGGAATAGTAGCCTTTGATTGGTCAATTGAGAGGCCGAGCCCCGTATATAATTCGATCTTTACTTTACCGGTTTAGTTTCCTTCTGTCCTCGCGTCGCGACTAGGGAAAGGTCAATATGCTACCTTTGAAGGTACGTTACGCTTCGGAGAAACAGAAACTAAACATAAGTCTATTGTGTATTAATATTCACGACTGAAAGAACACGATACTTCAATTCGTAATGTAATTTAATCGGTGTCTCGTCGTACGTGAAAACAGGAATATGAAAGTTTAAAAGCAGTGCGAACGTTATCTAGCTCGATTGTGAATGTGACAAAATCTCAAACCTAACAAGTTTATTTATTTAAGTTGCTTCATGGTTGTAAAACGAAGTTCGTCGAATGGCACTTGACACAGTGATATTTCGGAGAAACAGGTTTTATCATTTTAGATAGAACATAATTATAGAAACTAGAGTCATTGAAACATTTATTTCTTTCTTTTTATTAGTTATTGATTTACAGGTAGATTTTAAAAATATTATATTACTGCTTAGTGTATATAGTGATATATTATATTACTATTTAGTGTATATATCAAAGGATGCTATTTAGTAGAAATTATAAAGGTCTAGGCTGTTTTAAGTAGAACAAGAAGGAAAATAGAGCATAAGTATGATACAGGTCACGTGAGTAACAGTGTGAGAGGTGATTGTGTTCTTCAAGGTCCCTATATTTCACAACTTTCAGACTATTAGATGTTCATTTGACTGCCTTAAATGGAACACGACAATCTAAAATTCACAAATTAGCAATACTCAAAAATTACGAAAATTCTGAAGAAAATCTTCGTTTATGATTGGCCAACGGTAGCTCTACGCTATACAATACGTACATATGTATAATTCGACCTGCGTGTTCGTACTCGAATTTCATTTGTGTATCACGATTCTCTCGCTGGTGACCCGGATAATGTGTTCACCGAAGGTCAGAGTGAACTTATCAGAGTTTTATCAAACTTGTTCAACCTGTTGACATATCGTATTTGAATCGAAGTGTTTAAAGCTGCCGCGAAAGCGAAACGAATTAACAGCTGAAACGTGTTTGTTCAATATCTCTTGGAATTTCTAAATTCGTGTATCGAGCTGGACGCAACTTGTTTACTGTAAAACCAGCTCACCACGAAAAAAAAATGCTGACATGCAAATAGTGGTGCACTTTCTATTTGTGACTGTTACTTCAGTTACTCGGATCAACCAGTCCACGCTGAACGATCGAGATCAACGAATCGATCTCGATCGCGAGTGCGAAATATTTCTATAACTTAACGAATTGTAGAAGACACAAATCTGAAATCAGACAGTCGACAGACTTGATAGTTCTAGCGTTAAATATGTCGGTATTTTTAAAATTAATATTGATCTCTCATCTGAACGAGTGATACGAGTACTGATAAGTAAATTTAGATTTGGAAATTTCTCACTGAGACGGTCTTCATTTTAGAATGTTAAGGATTGGCTAACCCAGGGTATAACCACGGCATATTTATTTACTACAACGATTTGTTTGCAGACTGTACTGCTGTTGACACTGGTTGGTTTGCTAAACTTATCGACAGCCGCACCGGACAGCGCTGGGATCGTGGAAATGGTGAACGGATTGGCATACGGTAAGTCAGTCCGCGCTCACTTTCCATCAGTGCACAATAATTTACATATACCAATTTGTTTGTCTTACTTATCACTATCGCATCAATTTCTCATGATTTATCGTAAATATATCGTTTTAAATTCCCCATCTTACAAATGGTAACATGAGCAATCATTTCTCGTGCAGTCGTGCAACAACAGAGGACGACACCATCTTTCTGATGCGACACCCAGTCCTTTCACTTTTCTGTGTAGAAGGCAAACTTGAGTTAAACTTTAAATAATCAACAACAATTCCATATAGTCAAAGGTACAGGCAAGCATCTTAAATGCAAATTTAATAAGAAGAACCTAAAAGTTATGCTAGATATTCATTTGTTCGCGAGAATGATTTAATAGAAGAAACAGTTTGGAGACTTCAATGCCTCGGAAGGTGCATCGCGCGAGATATACGAATTAACTGAATACAACGAATTGTTTTGTGCTGTTTTAGTAATGATAAGTAGATATATTGGCGAAGAAAGTTCTGTTTGTTGGGAATGACTAATATTTAAGGAGTGAATATATGCAAAAGATTTCGGCTTGGGTTTCACCCACATACTGTTTCGTTTCAGGTGGAATTCCATACGGAAGCATAACTGGCATGGTATCGAAGTATACTGGATTTATGAACCAGCAAATTAATAGCCTTCAGGCTCCACAATTGAGCGGACTCAACAGTGTTCAACCACTAGTTGTCGCGCAAAACTACGGAGCTGGTCAGATAGTCCGTGCGCAACCGCAAGCTGTGCAAATTTACAATCTTCAGGGTGTCGTTGCTCCCAATGTCGTTCGCCCTCTAAGTCAAATAGGATATTAACTATCTATAAATAAGTCGTAACTGATAATCAACACTGGCAGTACCGAGCAGTCCAATTTATTTATTTTCTTGTAAAAAATTGCAACAGCGTACTCATTAAGATTTAATGCAATTTTGATTATAAAAGAATTGATTTAACAAATTACTACAAAGACACCGTGAATTTAGTAATGTCAGTTTAAGAAATTCAGGGTAGAATATTATGATTAAATTGGTAGGTCCAGTGTTAATCGGTGATTACGATTTATAATTATTAGCAGAGTGGCATTGTAAGTGGCATTGTCGATTTCGTATTACTGTATGTCTGATGTTAATAAAAACCTTACATCAAGAAAATGAATTTATAACTTACTAGAATCTCCGAAGATAGTCTTGATATTGTAGTTTGATCGTTCAAAGATAATACTTAATAAAGAAGAGAGTGTAAAGTGGCTTCGATATCTACATTCAAATCTCCACAAACTGGTTTCTTGGCGGATCGTTTAACTTTGTTACAACACTTACTCTTTACTAACATGAAAGGGTTATAAGTTCATTATGCTGCATTCATACATAGTGAATACAATGTATACGTTTTATATTAAGATAATTACATTTGTATCCTAAAGAACGTTAAAAAAAAATCACATTTCAACTTGTACAATATACTACATTCACGCTTAAATTCTATGAAAATGGCTTGGAATTAATTTAATTGTAGTTTAGGTCTATCGATCAATTTTCTAGATTCCTTTCAATCGAAATCACTCGACCGATCGGCAAGTGAAAGAATGATAATAAGGACGTTTCTACCAGTGATAGTTCATTGTAATTTGACATAAATGTACAACTTTCTACCAGGCGAATCAGGTAATTGTACATTTAATGAGTTCAATGCAATTCTATTTTGAAATTTTTTAGAAACGTATATCTATAAATGTAACATTTTTTGAGAAAATAATGTTCAAAAATCACTTTCTTTCGACTTCCTGACTTCTGTAACTCCTTAACGCTACAAGCAAGGGGTTGAGTTTCAATAATAAGTATTCTTGGTGCTTGTCACCTATAACTATAAACGTTAATGCAGTTATTGTTGGGTTCAAGTCACTCTTATTGTCGCATTCCTGTCCCAATGCAATCTCCCCGCGGAATTATGCAAAATTTGCGAGTCTTATGTCATTTGAATTAGGGCAAAACTGTTTACGGAGAGAAAGTATAAATGACATCGAGCACGGTGTATGACTGTTAGTCGTCACGAGTCTCACGTACGATGCATTACCCGCTACACGTGAGTATACATACACGAACGCTAATTCCGGCCTGGCTGACAGAAAAGAGAAAAAATAACCGAAGAAGAGACCCTCTTTCGCAACAACGAAGATGATATTCGTCCGGCAAGGATGCACCACGCGGTAACGAGGCCACTTTCTGTCCCCGAAACAGGAAAATTAATTTTTCTCTTGTTCGACTCGCTACGCGAATTCCATGCAGTTCCAAGTTGCACAACGAACTCTTCGTTGTTTGAGTAATTCGAGTAAACATTTCGCTTCTTACAAGTTCTAACTTCGACTTCGACTTAAAACTCTCTATCAATGTAAACCTGCAACCAAGCAAAACGTTCGTTTGCATTCTCGAGGGTCAGTGTGTCATCTGAACAATTCATTTATTACTCGAAGCAATCCAACGATTAATTACATTTTAAATAACAATAAATCGAAGTGAAACGACTAATCATTGTACAGTGAGTTCGAAGAAAACGACGGAAATAATTTGTCATCCGAGTGAGACAGAAGTGATACGTGTAAAAGTTTGCAACATCGTCATCGCCAACAATTTATTTCTGCATGGTGCATCGTGCGTTGCAACATAACAGCATATCGTTTTCGCTGACAGGTCCCCGCTAATTTTGCATCAAATAATTACATTTTCACCGGGCACGGCCATAGTACTGCACTTCAATCGTTTCTATGAAACACGGTTTAATTTGTTATTTATCGGCGACAAATACGAACGGATTTATTAGTGTAGAACGCAGCCTTGTAAATCAAACGGCGTCATTGTGATCGATATAACAATACATCGTCGAGTCGCGATTATTTATTACGGCTCGCGAATAATGTGTGGAACAGGTGTTGTACAAGATTTATACGTGTCGGATAGGCTTTAATGAACTGTTTTACGGTATGTAAGACGTGAACTTTCCGACTCTGTATGTATATTGAAAAGCGCGCGTCCTTCGAGAAGAAAGGATTAAACGTTGCGCAATCGTGCTAATTACAATACGAGACAATACCTTGCGTTCTAAGAATACGTTCCACTTCAAATCTATCTAATAACTGTAAGTAAAAATAATTACGTAAGCCCGAGTACCATAAAATTATTCTGCATTTATATATTAACAGACGTTGTCTCGCGATATATTCTCTCGTCCTTCGCTAAGGAAATCATATGGAAAGCGTTAATTTATGCGCGATTAATTGATTAAAATTTATCTTGCCGCTGTATAGTCATTAAAGAAACCTCGATGAAGTTGCCCGTGAATTTGCAATTGTAATTAATTATCTATTGATCGGTTCAGTAAATGCATTTTTTTGTTATATACATTGCTTTCTTTAGATCATGACACTGGCCATTCACGAAGCCTGCAACACGTGTCAGTGATCACACGTGCTTTATTACGATCGCCGTGTACGCCGCTCGTAGAAATGAACCTCGTGAATGAATAAACCTCATGAATGAAACGCGAAACAATGTCCCCCTCGTTCTCTATTTGAACTAATCAGTGGTAATCGATCGGTACTGAATGTTTATGTACATCTCCGACTATTTTACATGGATACATGCTTCTCGGGCTGATGGATTGACTACAAGAATTCAGACTAACACAAATGGCGTTCTATTTCTTTGAAAACATCAATTCTAACACTTCAGACTTTTTTTTTTATTATAATCTCTGATTGTATCATTCAATTTATTAAGCCTGCTAAAACATTTCGTACACATTTTTCCAATCTGCAGCAGTTGAACTTGAATAAGGAATTATTTAATGTGTCTATGTATATTTCACTAAAAAATATGTATCAATATTCTATATTGTGAAGTCTATAAATTCTTCTTTGGTATAATCTAGAGAATGATACTTAAACGTGGCAGTGAAGTGTATCCACCCACGCTTCGATCGAAAGCAAACCTACAATACCATGTCATCAGCAATTTCTCTTTAGTGTTACACTGGAAAAGGTATGCAAAAATCGAAAGCAAGGCATCGACGGATGATTGTCTTTTTCTGTCGACTTCTATGATTGGAAGAGACTCCCTGATAACTGGCATTGGCTAATTTGCAATTGTAGAAGATGGAATTAAATTTCGATTAAAAATCCCCCAGGTCATACGTAGCAATTTCACCGGGACTTATTTTCTCAGATGAGCTACAATAAGCCACATTGTGATTGCACTCAATTTTTCTGCTTTCTTCGGTACGTGCCGCGTGCTTCACAATCAACAACATTGATGTTACATAACTCGAACCAATTAGATCGACAATCGTCGATACCGTTCCTGGAATTCCGAGAATTTCAGGAAGCAATAGAGAGATTGCCGCGATTGATTGATTCGTCAAGCGTTTCGATCTCACGGAGAACAGGTTCCATCCGAAGAAATGAAGAATATTGATTACTTCTCTTTACAGGAATGTCGTGGATGGTAAAACACGAATTCCGACGATTCTGTTGCGACTGTCGCGTTCGGGTACCTCAAATAGTGACATAACCCACAAACTGCATATGCTTGTGCACACAAACGCATTCGGGTTCGGAAAATGCAAGAAATGAAATAAATAAATTATATGTGATCGTTCTAAAATATTTGATAAAGTTGGCAATTTTTGATTTAAAAAATCGGACTGAATGTCTTACTTTTTTCTGCTGAAAATAAATGGCAATGAAATACCTACAGATTGCAATGCTTACTGTTTTTTCGCCGTCTGCAAAATGTGAATGCTCAGATCAGGGATTCTTAAATTGCTCCACAAAAAAAGAGAAATTTACATAAACATTCGCAGTTGGATCGCGTAATTGCCGCTTCATTTTAAATCTACCTTTTTCGTGACCTCGAATAAAACATTATACCATCCAACGGAAACAGGATGTAAGAACTATTTTGTACGGTTAGATCGCTCGGAATATATGACTATGATGTCATCGCACAAGTATTTTATCTTTCGAATTGGAAATTACATTTTAAAAACACTACAACTTTTAATTAAACTTTTCTCTTGAATTTTACACAATTCCCTAACTATTCACGATGCATAGTATGAAAAATGAAGATCTCTTTCAATGGATGGTGCTTTACGGTAGACCAAATATTAATTGTAGGTTTTCGAAAGTTCTTTGAAAGACAGTCGGACCGTTCTGACGTGCGATTGCACCCTCGAAATTTGCACAATCCGCCACGACACCGTGTCGAAAACAAGTATGTCGCGTATGCATGAAACGGTGCGTCGATCTTCGGATTTGCGCGCGTACGCGGGTTGCGTCACGCAATGACAAATAAAACATCGTATTATAGAAAATTGCCGGCCACGGTATCGCGGGGGCTCATTACGTGTTACGCAGTCCGAGGGGGAAGCCAGGATCTTTTTCACGACACAAAGAAAAAGAAAGGCCCCCCGCTACCATCCATTCGGTTCTAACTATCGCTTTTGTTCTTCCAACAGATAACGGTGCTCTGCACGACTCTCTGGATCCTCCGAGGCGATGTGAACGCGGCTAAAACCGGAGTCAGTAAGCAGATTATTTCATTATTCTGGGCACACCCTAATGGTCTTCCTGCTCGGCCTTGAACTACTTCTCGAAACAATTACAAATATTCTTCCTTAGAGACAGAACAAACCTGGAGGATTCTAACCAGATAATCAGAATTTTTATAACGTCCGCGATCTCGCAATTCACACAGAGATAGTCTAATTAATTTGATTAATTTGATTTGTGGATCCAACCATTCGAAGGTTCAAGTCATAGAGCACAGTATAATATTAAAAAATTCCATGATTTTTTCTATTATTGTTTTCATATTTCATAATGTAGTTGCATTTAATGAAAAATTTGAACAGCGAAGGTAAGCAGGATAACAAATGACACTGAACGTGTTAAGAAACAGTAAACTTGGAGGTTGGTTATACTTTTAAATTATTTCCAAGAGAAATTAGATTCTACTTTGCTGTGTTTTGGTGTCGATTAAATGAGAAAAATTGTCTGTGTCTTTTTATAATAATTGTTTAAATTTTTTCTCACATTCGAATAATGTCTTTTTTAATTAATGCGTCGAACGACACGCGAGACAACACGTAAGATAACGATAAATGAGTAACACATTGAATTTATGGGCAATAAAAGCTGGCCATTCTAAACAGCTAGATATCCTATTTCATGTCAGATGGTTTTGCAAAATCTAATTATCTTCTGTACGCACGTATTGTCGCCCGAAAGATACGTGAATAAGTAAAATGTCAAGAGGATGATTAAGTCTTTTTATCTCGCTTGGAATTGTGCAAAATTTGTCAGTCTTACATCAAGTGTATCGGGGTACGTGCGTTTAAGGGGAGAAAGTCTATGTGACATCAAGTATGATGTATACCTGTCAGTCATCAGCATGGACGAATCGTGTTGCTTGAAACGCATTAGTCATATTCGCTAAATCGATTCTCGTTGATTGAAATTAGAATGCAATAGCGAGTTACAATAGCCGATATTTATCGCTATATATATGTATCGTAATATCGAGTATTCTTTCTGTTTGAGTCAAGGATACTAATTTCATTTTTCTCGAAACTGAAGAATGCCGCATTAACACAACCGATTCAGTGAAAAAACTTCATCGATTTTTTGGGGAGATGCCAGTTTTCAAGGTTGTACGATCATAATAAATTTGTTTCGTTGGACAGAAATGAATGCTAATAACAAAATTTATTCTCTCATCTTGATACAAAAAGAATTTATAATTAAACACAGGCCTCTATTAAACAGAAACAGCACGAGAATCGGATGTTTTGAATTTTTATAGAGCGAGGAATATTTTTCATCGGAAAATATATTTACGTTTGTTCGTGTTAAACATTTATCAAAAAAAAATACCTGTCACATAAATTCAACTAGAATGAATGTGTCTACCTGCGGCACGTTTCCTTGTAAGAGTACCAACACAAAACGCATAATTTGCAACTCAACTTCCCAACTTAATCCACGAATCCGAAAATGCAACGAAGTATTCTAAATCAAGGATTTGCATAGTAGGTCCTGAGGTGTTAACATCCTTCGCGAAGAACATCGCGTCGGTGTTGTCGTCGACCTTGTTGGGGGAGCTGCGGGATTCCCGAGAGAATCAAACGGACTTGAAGCAGCCTGGTCCCCTGAAGAAGTTGCTGGAGACGCAATCCTTCCACGACGATGCCATCGAGGTCATCAACGCGAAGTTCTTGGGCAGCACACCGGACCGCTCGAAGAGGTTGGCTACGGAGCGTCGTCAAACCTTCGACGATGGTCAGAGAGGATTCCAGAACGTTTACGCGTCGGATGCGCCTCGTTTCACGAAATACTATAATCCGGAATTGTACCGGTTTCCGGTGAACCGTGGACCAGAGATTCCTCGAGGCGAGGCGATCGTCGGAGCCGTAGAGAACCCGAAAGCTGTTAACAGTGGCAACGCGATCGATGGCGACGTGAACGTGGCTGCTCTTCAATATGGTGGCGACTATCACCAGCCACCGGGGTTCAAGTACAAGCCTGATCTCGTTCATCATCCTCTACCCTACCCTCCCAGTCAGTATGGACCACGCAACTTCCACGATCAGTTTGATAATCGTCCGACACCTGGACCTTCTGATCAGCCATCAGCGGTGGCTGGTATCGAAGACGAAGAGACTAATGAGAATCCTCAGTCGGCTAGAGTGCTAGATAATAGACCCTACAACCTAAATTATCATGACCCCTACCGCAATTCTCATCATCCACCGTTTAACAATCACGAAATTTACCCCCATGGGCATCCTGGGAACGGACAACCACCAACGCCAGGGGATGATCAAGACGCCCAGAATCCATCAACGTTGACAGAAGATCAGAACCAGAAAGGTGGATACATTTATCCCAGTTTTCACTATGGACCCTTCCACCATGGCTTCTACGGGCCTCCTTATTACAACGGACCGTACAACGACAGTAATGGAGGCAACAATTCAGGCCCACATCATCGAGATCCTTACTATGGTGGATACGACCCCTACTTCGGCCCTTATAATCCTCACTATCATAATTATAATGGGAGACCGAATCAGGGGAATGAAAATGGGCAGAACGCTATGCAACCTGAGGGAGAAAATGGGAATAATAACAATAATGGAAATAATCATGGATATCATGATCACGGTCCGTTTTATGGAGGACCTTATGGAAAGTATCCGGGTTTCCCTGTATTTCCGTACAAACCTTTCGGTCATGGGTTCTATGATCCCATAGGACCGAAGTTCAAGGTTCCCTTTATCGATCCTTTCGGGCCCTTTCCCTTGGTTCCTTATTTCCCCCCTCATGGATTTTATCCTGGTCCGTATGGTCCTTATGGTCCAAACGGTCAAAATGGCAATAATAATAATGATAAAACGGAAGGTAACGCCGAGAAAAAGCAAACGGAAACGGCTGCCGAGGCAGAAGCGATTGCAGAGGGCCAATCGAAGATCATCGAATCCTTATCTTCGAATCAACAAGCATTCCCTTTACTTTTCCCTGCCAGTATTAAAAATACCAAACCAGATTGCGAAGAGTGTGGTTTAACAATCGGTTAGAATTACCAAATTGTAGCGTTTAAGTTGAATTATTTATATTTACTATTATGGATTCAAGTATCACTGTGTGCAATAAATGGGAGTAGAAAATCAAGACGTACGGATTTAGTATACAGACGGTGAAATAAAGGATAATTGTATTCGCAGTATTCATTCGATGTGTGTTAAATATGTTTAGGAAGTAAGAAAAAGGATTTACATGGTCTCCCGAATTTAATCTACGAATTATTCCTTTAATCCTCGTAAACAAGAAATATATGGCTTAGACCACTTTTATAATCATGGGCAAATGTATGTTAATGTACATGAAAAAGTTTTATCTTTATCTTTAATATACATCATATTTATTTTAAGATAGAAGGAATTTATTACGTAGGAACCAGGTTGAGACAAAAGTTTGGATTGAGGTCAGATCGGAGGACAAGAAAACAGTCATCAAGATCATCGATGTCACGCTGGTTCCTCGAGTTTCTCACCATTCTGATAAAAAAAAAACCGTTCATTCACAAAGCAGTTATACAATTCTTTCTGCGCGCGATTATTAAAACAAATAAAACGCTTCCCACAGTTATACGGCTGATCTCAATCGAGAATCGTGTCCTCGTCAGGATCTGCGGAAAAGTTGCGTGGTAGATCCAATAGCGACCCGTCAACGGAACGGATTAATTGGTGTTTGACGCGACAACGTTCGCCATTGCTATGGTATTAGTTTTGCATTCCCATCGTTATGATACACAAATAGGTTCCCATAGCTCTGGTTGGCCTTATCCTGCAATTATCCAGCGTGTCGACGCTGCATTCTAACTACGGTCTGATAATGTTCGTGACCTCCGTTGCATCGACGAGGATCATCGATCGAAAAACCGCATTGTCCTTGACGTTCGTGTTCACGCTCGAGATCGGCAACGACGCAGTAAAAATCGATTTATCGCCGACGATTTCAAGGAGACTAGGACTCTAGACGTAACTCGCGGAAAGTCCTTCGGATTTTGTATCGATCGATCGCAGATTCTGGGGAAATAGCGTGAAAACAGGAAAAAAGATCACGTAACAGACAAGATTAGACTCAGGTTTCGACGCACATTAAACGGATGATTCATCGTGGGTGTCGGCGATACCTGTGAGAATCTCTTCTAACGATTAACTCGTTGAACACCTTTCTGCTCGGCTTACGGTGTTTATGGAAATTGCTGAAGAAGTCACGTTCTGCAACACTCGTACGATCCTTGAATAATTTTATACATGCATGATCTAGTTTGTTCAATGTACATGCAATATCGTTTTTCATTTTCTCAAACCGAGCAAATAATTCTTTCGACAGAATATTTTCATTGAATATTTTCCATCAGATTAAAACGAGCAACACTATGTCTTCGGCAACTTCAGTGATTAGATAATATGTTTACTGCATTGCCAATGAATTATAGATTCGTAAACTTCGAGCTCATTAAATTCCAAACAGGTTACCTCCGTTAACTATTGAGGAGTGTCTACAAAACTTCATCGGCCGAGCTATTTTTACTTCCACGTATTAGTCAGCCTAACGAATTTGTTCATTGTAGAAAATATCGTCCGAGACGCTCGATAAATTCGCTGATCTGTAATTAATTCATTTTACGGGCACGTGATTACGCGTTCAGTGTCTTATTAATTATGAATACCGCCGTACCGAAAGCATCGCGAATTAATACAAACAAACGAGAAAGTTAAAGGACTCGAGAAGCGATACATTTGCAAGTGGAATAAGCCCAAGCATCGTTGAGGAAAGCAGGCCATAATTAATGATTCACGGAGTCACGCCAGTTTTTCCCCCCCCCCTGAGAAACGTAATAATTACTTACCGTGTGCACGACGATCAATTATCGTGTCTTCTCTCAAGTCATCGGCAGATTTCGCAGCGTGAGGCAATGCATTGAACTTCAAACAGATTGGTATCTTTGTGTAACAATAGAGTAGACCGTAAAAGTACATATCATGAACAATCAATCTGTCGTCTTTTCAATGCGAAAGGCCGAATAATTTTCCAGCGGTTCATTAAACAATAATCCATAAATAGTTCAGTAGTACATACGATCTACAATGAATCGCAAACGCATCCTCACCGTGTTGCAATGACCTTTTTTCACGATTTCGTCCCACCGGCGTGCACCGTGTAATTTCGCCATTCGGTAACACGATCTACCTAGCTTCCTTGCACCTGTTACGTAACATTTGACTTTTATTCTTTCTGTTTCGATCACGATACTCACGGTGCCATCTTCTTTCCTCGAACTCCATTGAACTCTGCGTCTCTGTGCACGCAGTGCCCAGTTTACAACAATTAAACTGTCTCCCCGCTTCTTAATCGATGGTTGTCAGCCGATCATCGTCTCCAATTTTTGTAATAACTAAACTACAGGCTTTGTGCATTTACAGATTGCACGGATGCGTCGAGCAATCGCCAATCACAATAAGGATCTCGCACATCCTTATTATTTACTTACGATCAGATTAAATATAAATTACCGATTACTTCCCATGAAAGAGGGATTACAAAAACTCTAATTTGCATAAGATATTGTAGTATTATTGTAATGAAGATGTGTCTAATAACTTCATTAGAAAATATTGAATATTTATTAACATCTTGGTTAATGCCAGCATTATAAAATACGGTATACATTGTTACGAAAATTAATAGGGATGTTTCATGTACAAGTGTTAAATTTAATGTATTTGCAAATTGTGTTGTCACAATTTTAAAATTTGAACAGCGAATCTTAACGACGTGTAGATATTATAAGTGTCACAGCTTTGAACAAACGTTTCTGTCCACTCATTCATCTCGAGAACGATGACGCGGCAGACATTTGCATTTGGAAAATCTGCAGTCGAGCGTTGCGCATTACAGCTTGAAATTCAGGCGTGGCGAATCGCACTTGTCTGCCGGTTGTTTCCTTCGCAAGCGTGTAAACATTTCCGAAAACGAGCAGAATTCTCTGGAAACGTGCGAAACCAGCGTATCAAACTGTTCATTTGTGATATTCGTCCCACAATTAGTGCGAGAAGCACTAATTTCACGAGCACCGTTATTAAGCAGAATTCCCCCGTTGAATTTCCCAACGAAACGTTTCCATTATTCGCATTGTTTTGTTCGGAGTTTCACAGAAAGCAAAGTGCAATTGAGAAACGTAATAAAACGGTGAACCACCCGACGAATTTGGATGTCAAGGCGGTGTTCACAGGGCGTGCCTACTCGGCGACCATCCCGAAACGCGTTACTACACTCTTCTATGTATTGTGTCTCTCTTTCATAATGACGCATTGCATTCGCATAATTTCAGGGTAACAATGCCAAGCTTTGCTATTAGTGTTAACAGAGGAAAGCCAATACGAAGGCTGGGAAAAATTGCAGTTGGGGGTCGCCGCGGGACCCCGCCTTTGTTATAAAAGAACACGGGACCAACGTTAGACGGTCAGTGTTACTCGGCGGATAGTTCAGAGAAAAATTAGTGCATTTTGCTCCAGGTACGGACGACCTAGTGTCACCTGATAGAGAATGGCTTGCTTGAAACTTGTAAGTAACGAAAACACGCTAATCCTTACCGCAATCTGACAGCGTTTCCTTGTTGTTAAAAATAATTCTTTTCCTACGCTGGTCACGAAGTTTTCCTACATTTTTTTCCTTAATTTTCTATATTTTTATTGTTTTGTTAAATACGATGGTGAACTTTAGAAAAGGTTTTATTAAATAACTACATTAATCTCATTCTATAATAATTAATTTTGATCATTCTTTTTTGTACTCCGAGTTTGTTCTGAATAATGAGTCAGTGATTTTGCAATTGAAATCATACAAGTGCAATTTATATGATTTTACTATGAAGTGCAACATCATAAAGTATCGTAGAAAATGTTGGTTATTGTCACAAGAGGTATTTATGATGAGATTTTATAGATTTGCGTGCAGTTTTTAAATGATTTCGTTTTGTGTGTTACATAGTACACAGTCCTGCTGTTGACTGTCATTTTCGCTGTAGCGTCTGCGAAACCAGGATACCTGGGCGGATACGGCGGCGGCTACGGCGGATACGGCGGCTATCCTTACGCTTATGGATACAGGTACCCATTCTATGGAGGATATGGACACGGCTTCGGACACGGTTATGGTAAGAGAAAACTTATAGCAGCATGAGATTTCGAACGCGACAGTATTGGCTTCAACGTCAATGAATATTTTGTATACTTCCCAAGATGTAACTTAAACATTTAATTTCTAATAATTATCCAAATAAATATACATAGAATTAACTAGATCTGCATTCTTTGTGGTTTCATTACTTAAAAGCAAATACTATATTGTTCTCCGTTTCCTTCCTGGAAGAATAAAGTAGACAAAATGTTCACCGACGTTGTCCATCAGTCGCTCACTGTAAACAAAAGATTCATCGACGTTACATTCTCATGGTAATTTGCTTTTCCCTTTAGGTTATGGCCATTATGGTTATGGTCCAGGATTCGGTCACTACGGCTATTTGTAATCGCAAAGACCACCGTTTGGATTCTACCGTACACGATTCGGAAAGGAGTGTCTCGTTTTACATGCTCTTATAGTACAGCTTCTATTGTCGTAAATATACTTTGCAACACTTGGAAACAGTGCTTCGTGTAACGCATCCGCCTTCCGTTACTCGAGGGCAATCGGAAACAATACTTCTTCTACCCCCTGCATTTACACTATTGTCGAAACTACCAGTGAAGTAACCATAGCAATACAAAACCAACAATAAAAACAACTTTCAAATTAATTGACTTCGATGGACTCTGCGTTCTTTACTGTCATAAATGCTCTACGAATCGACGAGGAAATATAAAAACGTAGCTTTTAATGGAAGTATCGTGTATCGCGCATTTTATTGGCAACTTCGACTGTCGTTTCGCGATTCTTAACGACTGCAATGGTAAAGTTGATTATACGCGGCACGAATCACGTAAGTTTACAAAAATACTTTATAATATGTCACTAGACTTATGAAATCGAACGCTTCGTTCAGGTGGACAATTTTGGGTTGAGCAGGGTTTATGGTTAACATTGTGAGGGATGAAATGCACATAGATTGGGAAAACCAGTAATCTTCTTAGATAGTTGGCACTTCAGAACTCCATTAGATCTTTTGACAACTCTTATCTGTTTTAGATTGTTATTGTATTCCACAGTAAACGCTTCAAAAGAATTCAAAATTGCCTTTATTAGATTTCAAATCTGACCGGACAAAGATCCTTGCTTTTAGTTGTGACTCATCCCATCAGTAGATAGTATACTTCGGGTCATACCTCGAAAGCAGTCGCGGCTCCAGTGTCTGCGACCTCGTCCGCATCCGTGTAAAAGTCATGACCACGTGGGTGTCGCACCTGAATTCATCGGAATCGTTATTATCTCGTCCCACGATCTTGCTCCCATGATTTCTAAATTCTCGATTCTTTTTCGAGTAGTGTCATCCCGCATACGTAACAACCATTCCGCATTATCCTTTCACATTAACGATATCGTTCTGTTTTGTAATCATTACCACATTTACACTGTTCCTCTCACATGTTTCCCTGAAACATCGCTTCTGTTTCGAGTAGGAATTTAGAATCACACATTCAGCGGATGTGTAAACATACGGAACAGTAAAGGCAACTTGTGAATCATTAATTCGTACAACATTTTTACATAGATATCGCGGAATGTTGCAATCGTGACAGAATATTAAAAATGAGATAATAATGCAAAGGTTCAAGACTACAAGTGTATAATCAACCTTGTCAGTGTATTAATAAGACAAATCTTCTAATTCTTTAGTAACACCTTTTAACTCGATTATCTTAGCTACTGATTGTCCAGAGCATATAATTTTCTTTTATCACACGTACAGTTGTCACGAAAAACTAACTGAACGATTCACCAAGCACATTGGTGTTTATAATTAATGAAGATTTCAAGTTACCATGTATTGCTTCATTTTTTCAAATCTTTACCCATCCGATTACGTGTTTAGGCGAAGGCTACGAATCGTTTTTTAATGGTAATTTCCGAGAATATTTTCGTCGAAGCGTTAATTTGCTTTTCGAGACGATTGTACGATCAGTTTGTACATATATACATGCGTAATTATGATGTTGCGCGTTCACGATATTAGTGGCGCATGAAAACCAGGCGTCGAGCAGAACATCAGTAAAATCATGCCTCTATCCTTTTCCTGTTCAATTGGGCAACACCGTAAGCGGTGATCCGTATGTGCAGATGCAGAGGTCAACCACGACTTTTCAGGTCGTCCAGACTCTTACTTAGCAACAGGTAAACCGCAATCGACCGCAACTGCGACTTTAACCACCACCGGCGCATGCCGTTTCATCTTCAGCGCATTTTTTTCTCCGCTTGAGTCAACCATCTCTTTCCAATTTTAATATCACACTGCACACACACGACAGATGATCTTCAAAGCTTATATTTTAACCAAGACGTCGACGGTTATACATTCGTAACCTTTAAATTATGGATTTTTATTGCGTGTTCGTAATCTCGCAAAATAACATTTTAAATTCAAAACCACGTTAAGGTAGCGAGCATTCGTATTCGCATTTTTTGAGTAACGACTTTTTCTGGATATAAAAATTGAAAGAGATAAAAATACTTTTTCGTAGACAAATAAAATTAGCATGTATGTAGTATAATTTTTTTACGAATGTTTTGTTGATGTAAATGAATTTTTCTTATGTTCTTTTACTAGCCTGTTAATCTCATCTCCAAAAAATTCTTCTAGTCTTCGTCAGATTTTCGTCATTTTTTAATATTGTCTTTCAATTTCTCAACCCTTGTGGTAATACACACAGTATTTGTTTCTTGTGTTTTAGTTTTGAATATAGTAACACTTCTTTCCATTATATAGTTTTCTAAAATTGAATTTTCAACGCTTCCACCTCTTGGTCCTATAAAAATATATTTACCAGCGCAATAGATACTAAAGGATTTATTAGGACTATAAAGCGGCTAGCTAATCTTAAACATCGCATAGTAAAGTTTTGCAAGTTGATTTAAGTGGACGGTAAAAGAGGAGATAGACATTTAAAAAGCGGGCTAACGATCTATTCGGGGAGGATTCGTCCTTCGACCATTTGATCCTCGCTCTGAACATTCGAAAAAAACATTACGTAATCTTATAGTTCCTGAAAATGCGTGCCTAATCTTGTAGCATATCATATAATGTGTATTGTGAAATCATCAGCGTTCGTTTACGCCGCTCGAAGCCTTGATAATGCTAGACAGATTTACTAATGATACACTAATTCGCCGCTATTAAAATTCCATGGTCACCATGTAACCCAAACGAGGACATTTAGAATGCCTGTATATTCCCAATTTTGGAGGTTCATAAACATTATCATAATTCTCTTGAAAGTAATGCCTGCAATCGTTAAATGCCTCTTTCTCGTCGATACAGCTCCGCTTAACGAGCGAAGGGGGTTATCAATAAATACGTAGGCGGACGAAAGTGCAATATTATATTAAACCTTAACATACTTTGTTATTTGCTGACCCCAATATTTCTTATTCTCCGTGAATAATTCGCTTTTTCATCCTCGCTTAGAAATAAAGACGTACTTGAAGAATCTATGTAATTTGTTTCTCATAACTATTAATCTACCGTGACTGAAAAATTGCATCAAGCGATTGATATTTCTTCAGAATACAAGTTATAAATGTTCGTCGTATAAACTAAACGTTTGGCTAATGGAAACGTTATTAGATGATTATAGAATAATAAGAAAGCAATTGAAATTAGTATTAACCAATCGGACATTTTCAATTCCTGTCTTCATTATAGTGGATCTTTATTTTGCAGTGGAGGCAATAAGTTATTTCAGTCACGTGTAAATCCTGATTATGGATCAAAAATAAATTTTTAAAAAGCTGTACACTCACTTATAATACCAATGATTATTAATACTGGCCAACCTTTGAAAATTCAAAATATCAATGTGTTCGATTTTTTCGAAATGTAACTCGTGAAATTCTTCAATAGAAAAGTGACAGAGAAGAAGCAGAGGAAAAGGAGAAAAAGTTGACAGCGAAAGGTTAACGACGATAACAGGAAAAACACGAATAGTTCGGTAGATTATTACATAACTAAACTACTGTTGCACAAATTGTTGTGGACGCCATCACAGAATTTACATCAGAAACGATCTATAAATCATACGCGACGTCTACGGAACACTACTTGCGATGAGAGCCTGATTAGAGAAAGGGATCTCGCTCATAAATCAGTCTGCGGCGATCTATTCGTTTTTAGGAAAAAAACACGTAAAAGCATCGCTCCCTCTAGTGGTAGCCATGGCCTTCGGTGTAGCATTTTGGTTTGAACGATGGACCTGCTTTTGTTCGAAGACCTCTGGCGTTAGTTCAACAATATTAACCGACGCAAGGAAAAGATCGAAGGTCGAACGAAACGTGATTTCGACTCTTTCCGTGGTGCTCGTGGCTGGCCCCTCATTCAAAGGAAAACTAAATACTAAGAGAAAGGTCAAACTCATGTGGAAAAGAACTTCATTCATTCGCAGAGGACGATGCCGATCGCTGCTGTCTCTATCAGCTACATCCTGAAGAATATAGTATTACAATAGTCATTGAATAAACCGAAGTCGATGTCGTCAATTCATTTCTACGTTCCACAATTCATTTAACACGTTTTACTATCTTCTACAATTTACGTAACCTAGACTATTTTATAAATTGATTTCTTCAGGATACAGGCATACACGTGTCCACTTAACAGTAGTTCGATATTACAGTCAAATTATTACATTTGTTGAAACTAGTTTTATTAATATGTCCATTTTCATTCTTTCTAATTTTATTTAATATTTATTTACAATAATTTACATCTGAAACTTATATTTCTAATGAGATTAAAGAAAGGTGTAATTCAGTTTTTCCCCTCGAGTATTATTACTTTTAAATCGGAATTATTTTAACGAAATAATAAGCCATCCCAGAAGGTTATCATTTGAATGGTGATAATTTGAATTAAACGGACATGTATGTCGAAAGCCAGTTTGCACTACTTAAGAAGCCTTCCTTCGCGTTGCGAATCTCCATTTGCTTAATCGTGAGAGTCCAGTTAGTATTATAACGTGTAATTTTGCACAATGTAGACATTACGGTTCGTAATGTTTGTCATTCGGAGTATTTACAAGGTAGTATTGTTGCCGGTAAACGTTCGAGAGCATCATTGATTGCTGTTATTGCAGTGCTGCGATTAGCATCTTCAGAATGTCATTTTACGAAAAAGTTGACATTTTTAATACCTAGAATGATTTAATCGAATCTCACCAGCAATTTTCGAGAAGATTATTTCTCAATTCAGAATATAAATCACGTAATTATGTCATACTTTCGATCAAACGTAGATAATGAATTCTTTCCTCATCCAAGAAATATTTATGTAAATTCTAAAACAGATAGATCCGTGTTTTCGACAAAATTTTACTTCTATGTAACTATTTCGTGAATGGAGTACAGGATAGAAATGTTCGATAATTAGACAAGGAAGTTAAAACAATAGTGGATAATTGCGAAGTAAAGTGTTGACTTCGATAAAAATTATTTGACGTGTAACTTATCATTTATGGCACAGTTCTAATGAAATGTGGCAAATGACGCGGAACATTTGTTGATTAATTAGATAAATATGTGACGCAAAGAATTGAAAGGAGTCGATTCTTCTTATCGATCCTGATTGGTCAAGGGTTGGTGGGAATGAAAAGGTTGAAATCATGGTGTACACAACCTTGATTCTAACATCGTGTATCTAATCGATTATTAAAGTCCAATTAAAACGTCACATTCGAGTGGTGCTTACCAATGGATTGGTCGAGTGTTCCTCGATTCTATCAAGGTCTCGTTGAAGGGAATCTTGCACGTACACTGGTTTATGACCGGCCATTATGAGAAAAGAAGAGGGATGGTGTTAAACAAGTGATTGCTCAAGAGAAATGGGATGGCCCATTTTAAGTGCCAATTCCGTTTAGCAATGCCAAGCCTCTGTCTACACACTATAACAAAATTGTGCTCGTAAGACACTTCAAATTACAATCTTTATACCTTTAAGATAAATGCAATTACAACTGCAATGTATCTGTGGCATTTGAAAATCAATATAGTCAATAGAAACCTAACAGATATTACTAATTAATACTTCATTACACGAAATGTGCCGCAATGTTTAAGAACGTGATAGTTCGCATAAAATTATTAATTTTACTTTCCCCAATTTACTTTATTCTATACTTTCAAATGAATAACATCTTCATTACATAAATTAATTACTCCTACGATGTTCAAGTCCGTGTTACTACACTGTTAGAGAATGTGAAGTTTCACATGAAATTGCACAAACAACCAGAATCTAGTTGTAAAAACTATAAATACACGAGAACGAATTTTCCTAATTAAACTGTTCTTCGATTTCGTGATATTATGTGAATTTGCGCGGCACTAAAAATTCTTATAAACGTCTTTGTTAAAGTATCTCACAATGACGACATCGATCAAAGATGCAGGATCAAGCAATGCTTCGCGATCACCGCGAATGATGAACTCGCATAACTCACGTTCGCAATTACCGCGGTCGATCGTCGAGCATCATTGTGTCTCACCGGTTTTTCACCTGTATGGGAATCGTGCATGGAATTAGCCTATCTTCGCCGGTTGTCGTTAGATGCTGCCGATATCTTGAAACAATACAATATATTCACGATTATGTCATACGAATTCTAAACGGAAAAACTGAGCGCAGTTTGTTCATTTCTGTCGACATGCTCCGAGAAATTTTCTCACGTGCTCGCAACAGACACAGAGCAGACTGTACCTTTACACTATACGTGCCTAATTGGCAAGAACGATTCACTTCGGATTTCTTGTTTTGCGGTTATTGCAAGCACGAAGAGAAATTGGCTAGTCTGATAATGTGAGAACGATTTTTAGCAAAATGCTAATTAGTCAAGTTAGATCAAGTTAGTAAAAATGTTGTGCTCTAATATTTTTAATTTACGATTATTCACAGTGTAAAGGTGCATACATGAGGAATGATTCGATAAATTTATTTTTTCGAGCATATATTATTAATAAATGGCTAACAATTAGGATAGATACATTCTTGTTATTTTTATAAAGCAACGTAAAATTATTTTGTCTTGTTTGCTGGAAGCGTTTTCGAATAATTTACGACACTTCAGAACATCCGTTGACCACAGCGTGTCGCAACGTAATAAAGTTTTCACATTTACCGTCGTTCCAGCTTTACAAAAATTGCTCACGGTCGTTCTAATTCGCGGGCAAATCGGCGTAATATCGCGGAGGCTGCACGAAGGCAAGTATCGACGCTGTCCTTTCGATTTATGGCCGTGTAATTACGGTATCGCTTCTGTGCTTCTAACGCACGGCAAATAGCGTTTCCCGTCTTCGTCTAGGGGAGCTTGGTTATGCTCAATTATCGAGAAAGCATGTTCGTAGAGGAACGATAAATATAATTGCACGAAAAAAGCTTTCAGAGACGATCGAGCAACAATGAACGAAGTGCGAAGATCGAAGCTCCCCGGTGTCAAATGCTAGCGTAACTTAATTATGATTCTGTTACGCGACGTTTACGAGATTGTGTTCTATGCGATTACAGAATATTACGTGTCTACTTTCTAGCCAAGACTTCGACGGTTTTAGCCAGTTTTAGTGTTAAATGACATAACAAGCTGGCGTGGTTTATGTGTTATCGTAATAAGATTGATGGATCCTGGTTCGGTGATGGGAACAAAGATTAGATTAATCGTGTATCGAAGCTTCTCTTGACATTTGATCGATGTTTTACATGAGCAGATCACTTTCGTGACAAGTGTTTTGTCAACTTACATACTCCAGGCTAACGAAGAAGAAATAGATTGTTTCATAATTGAAAGATCATTGCATAAAAAAGGTTAAAACCGATTCGACCCTCTCGATTCGAAAACTTCACCAGGAATCTGCAAATGTCACAAGGTGCCGGCGCCAGGTAATGTTACGATCCCCAAAAGCCAGCCAGCTCATTGCGATAATGTATCCGATCGCGGAACGACCTCCATCGATCAGGCTAACGTATTCAACGGACAAGCTCACCGCAAGATCCAATCCAGCATCTTGTGGTATCGCTTCGAAGCATTCACTTAAAGCGAGGCGAAACTCATCATCGATAAATTTTACCTGGATGCCGGGTGTCGTAAACATTCCGTGTCGTTGACTTCGTCCACCTTGCCGAGTCTGTCCTTCGGCCACGATGATTCCGCGTCGAGTTGCCTCAGCCGATGATCGGAACAATAACACCCGCGCTCTGTTAATGACACCCTTCGGATCAAAGGCGGCTATGTTGGGTGACCAGAGTAGGCCGAATCCTGCTCATCCTTGAGTTCCTCGAAAGCGACGGTCTAAGGAACAACGTCCTTCGCAGTTAGCACCTTGCGTTAGGTCACCCAACTTCGGTGTCATCCGACGCAACGCACATGTTGAACCTTTTCAGGCAGCTCCGTCCTTCTCCGATCTTCACTCTCACTTTCTTTTCCTTCGCTGCCTATCGCTCCCTCTCTCTCTCTCGCTCTTTCTCTCTCGCTCTTTCTCTTTGTCGGCTGTTTCTCCTCTCGCTGTCACTCGGTCTTTCTCTTTCTCTAGCTCCCACCCTCTAGCATTTCACTCCCCCTCACTGCCGGACGCGTCCTATCCTCTCCTCGCGAAAGAGTTACAGCATCCTCCCGTGGACGTCGGTTCGCGATAATCGCATGGACCGAACGTTCCGGCTCCCCACCAGCCAATCGGGTGAATCCTATAAATGCTCTCCACGTTCCTCGAGACGAAGAAGTCATCTCTCCCGGGACCGACCAGCTCCCGCGAGTGACACATATATATGTCCGTCCCGAAGTGTCCCTTACACGGATGGTGATCAGTTTTTTGGTTGCCCCGGGAACTAGATCGCGATACGATACCATGGTAAGTAAGTGCGAGGAATAAGTGACAAGTGCCGGGTTCATGGGGGTTGGTCGTTGGAAGTATGAGGATTCGACGTCGCCGATACTGTAGATCTTGTGAGGATAGGATCGGACGTATATTTGACAGGATCCTGGTGATGAAAAGTGTTGCTTCGAGCTGCGTTGTGAATTCTTCTTGCCGCAGAGTGCAGGAGAGTCGGATCTCGATGTGCATCCCCCGACGTTGCTCGGGAAGTATTGTGCTTCGATGCTTATGTCACGTGATCTACTTTCCTGTGTCTGCTACTGGCCTATCTGTTTCGCTGGTCCCGTAACGTTCTCCCTTTCGTTCGAGAGTTCAAAGGTCCTCTTGACACGTTCGAGTTATGCGATCAAACGAGAAAGTTCAGATTCGTTGTAGTGGATAGTCTTTCGACATTCTTGCAACTGTTTAGTTATGATCGATTATGGTACATTCAATGTGCGATCGTTCAGTTTTCTATGTTTGTACGGATAAAGACGTTCATCTAACACCACCTGGACGATATTATTAGAGCTACCTGAATCAGTTGATACTTGACATTATAATAATCAATTTTTAAATGACAGTATTGTGGCTTTACTAATTTGATATCATTCAGAAAATTTACATTAAATAAATCACAACTTCAATCGTAATGATCGACGGTGAGTAATTACTGTCGGTCGTGGATTGCACTTTTAGTAATGAAACTACTAATATTGTTTTCAATTTTAGTTTTTTAAAGTCTTTTAAATTTCTGAAGAATTTTTAAATTAAAGGGTTTATGAAAAGATATTCAGTAGTATTTAAATTAGTATATATTTCAGTTAGTATTTATTCATTGATTTCGAAGGATAAAATTTGTTCATTTTTTTATTCTTTCTGGGTATTATGTAGTTTGTAAATAGTGGATTGGTTGACCAGTATTGGTACAGTAAATTAAGGACGGGAGGTGCCACCATTACTTTCGTTTCTACAAAACAGTATTTCTACCGGTGAGTTTGCCACTTGGTATTTACACGTACGGCGTCTGAAGCCACTCGACGGAATTAATAGCGAGACGCAAGCGACAGCCAGCTGTTATCGCGCCAAATGTCAGAGGTTATTATTGTTCCTTAACTTGAAGCCCATCCTACTCGAGGCCCTCTGTTTCGATTCGTTACCGTGTTCAGTGAATACTGTCTAGAACACTTTCCTATTGCAATTTCGACCTTTAGAACTTGGGGGGTGGAAAGCAATCTTCGTGAAAAGTCAGATTTTCGTAAATTAGTCAGAAACGTGAGCAATGCAACACTTTTTTCTGTTCAAAATAAAGTATAAATATTATTTAATAGTGTAAAAATTTGCACACTTCCAGATTCTATAAATGCATAACAAACATTAGCAAATTAGTACTACGAGGTAAAGCTGTGTTAATATGTTTGTATTAATATCCGCTTAAATATTTGAACATATATTTTGTTATCATAGGTTGATGACATTTTCAGTTCCCACAGTTCAGAAATGTAGATTGTTATCTCGGGAATTTGAGATATTTCTTCGAGACACCGTGTGAAAATACTTCCTTAATCAGAGTTCGCGCTTCCAGGCATTGTGTTACATACCACCGTGTGGTGTTATTACTTAAATTGATTTTAATAGTAGACGCACACGATTGTGCATCTTCGTGGCACGCTTGCCCAAAGGTATCTTTATGATCACGTAACGTAGAAACTTTTTGCTCGCGAAAGGTCAGCCCGGCGCGGTGATTCGCCCGTAAAAATTGCCTGCAATCGAAATATTCGATTGGTGCATCATTAGAAATTTCAACAAGTCGATGTCGCAACTTCTCTTGACCAGTTTCAAGTAGGTTCACAGTGGATTCGGATTCTTCGTTGCATACGTACCCTTTGGCGACATTAACAGGCTCACGTTCTGGACATCAACATACAATTATTTTTTTAAGTTTACACTATGTCATTTCTAAATTACTCGAAAAAATATTACACTGTTTATACAAACGTTTAACGCGTTCAGCAGTTGTCAATTATACTTCATAATGTTCTAAACGAATTTTATTGGCTACAAGTTGACGAGTGTAACTGGCAGTTAATTAATCATACTTGCAGTACTTGTTATTCTCAGCTATGTGCAATTTATGAATTCGTTGTTCCAAACAAACTACATCATAATTATAGAAATTGTTATTAAATTATAGGAATTTTGACGTTGCTCTATTATAGGCGCAACATTATTAGACATCGTCACTCAAGCTTTCTGTTGCAGTTGAAGTTCACTCGTATACTGAAAGACTTAATAGCATCCGTACGAGTTCATCGTTTAAATGGTCTTACGATGTAATGCATGTAATCAGAAGCTGAGCACGGGACTCCCTTGTTTGAAGTAATCGGGGTACAAGATCAATAGCGAGCTCTTAATTGCATAATCATTGATTTTC
This sequence comes from Lasioglossum morio, assembly GCA_916610235.2. Classification (NCBI taxonomy): domain Eukaryota; kingdom Metazoa; phylum Arthropoda; class Insecta; order Hymenoptera; family Halictidae; genus Lasioglossum; species Lasioglossum morio. The sequence goes on along the minus strand of OU744328.1, from coordinate 17,420,300 downwards.
TCCTCCGATACCACCCTTTAAACGAAACACCACAGAACCAGTATTTTGAAATCATTACTGGATAATCCAAAAATTAAATTTTCTTTTCAAAAATTCACTTTTCCTTTTCACATCAGATTAACTCTGTAAAATCTGTTTCAAGAATATCTAACGAATTATAGAAACAACAAATGATAAACAATTAATTTAAAGAATAAAGATTGAGCAATTAAATATAAAATCAGGTAGTGAGTAAGAAATTAAATGTGCATGCGCAACACAGCAAATAGAAGTATTAATTTAATTCAAATAAAGAGAAGCGTGAAGAGTGATAAAAGATTTATGCACTTATCGTATGTGCAAATCTGTAAAGTACGTATAAACGTCTGTACTCAATCAAAATGAATAATATTTTTATTTCGACTCGATGCGATCTTCCAATAGGCAAATTATTCCGATTTTCTCTATGAAAACAGGAATTCGCACGAAGATTCGCAGTCTATTTATAACATTTTAATTACGCACACATAGAGTCCGACACGCTTGCGGTCCACGTTCAGCGACCGCGCTATTGTGGGTGTCACTGGGAACTCGAATCGACATCTAGCATAATAGCCAGCAAAAACATTAATAGGATAATAAACTAAGAAAACCGGTGACGCGGAGGAATGTACCTAACATAAGCGTCGAATTCACTTTTACCCGTGCGTTATACACCGTAGCGTAACGGTGTTCGCTAATCGCTATTAACGCTTCTATGGTTCCTCGGTTGTTTCGCAAGAATAGTAAAATCATCCAACAATCGATACCTCTGTCGGCTGCACGCTGAGAGACCGATCGTCCGATGATTCGCGTCATTAATGACGTACAAAAATCCCCGACGCGGCGTTTCGAAAGTCGCGCGTCGCGTCGGTTTGCCAATCGATCGATCTACAACGGGGAAATGATGAATTAATCGATCCTCGGAGCGCGAAAGATTGAACAGGCTATTAGAGAACAACGTGATTCGGTGACTCTTTCTTCCATCATTCTCGATTTTTTCACCCCTCCGTATCGTCACGATCTTGTCCGCATCTTTGGTAACTAATCTGTCGGGGCTGACATTTATGACCGGTGATGAACAATGGCCGGCTGAAAGTAATCAGGTGAACTTTCAATGAATTGACATTTACAGGCAAATGAGCGAAGATTTGAATATCGAGGACTTCTCTCTCTTTCTTCATTTTTCTCTGTCTCTATTTTTTTTTATTCATTCTTCTCTGGGAACTGTTCGAGACGCTTATCCAGCGAATCAGATTGCTGGGGTCATCCTGTGACATTCGTCACGGAAGGATTTCTATCGCTATTGCTACGACTTACTCGGACCAGCCAGTCTTGTCTAGCATCTGTTAATTGTGCTCATCAGTGAAGCTTACTTAGCACAATGTTCCACGCGGACGTACCAACGTCAGATTCCAACGAAGATTTCGTGCTTCACGACATCCGGCGTTAATTGGGAATTCGTTACGACATTTATTCTTGTAAATGCAATTTTCTGGAAACCACATCCACTTGAACACTCAAGGCTCCAGTTCATCAACAAGCGCGGGATCATTAGGCTCGTATTTCCATAAATTCATTTTACACGGCACTCAATCTAACCCGACATCTTACGTCATCCGCAGATTAACCATTTCGAGATTGACGGCACAATAAGCTGCGGACTGACTTTTACTAACAATGCCGAGGTATTTGCTCCCAAATGCAAATGTTCGTCTATGGTGTACTTACTGTCCGTTTGGCTTCTTGTCAATACTGACACCTCATAGGAAATGGAATCCCATTGTACGGGACTAATGGAGGTTCATGTTCCATTACTAGATCTGTTAAAGAATGTTCGTTCTCGAGCTTTCAGAGGGAACTAATTGAATCCATCTCTCATACTCAATGCACTTCCCCGCGCTGATTAATTTTGATTGATTATACTATTCTTCCTAGATAGTATTTCGCCTACGGCTTTTATTGCCGTTCGATACAGGGTAGAGAATTCCTTCTCATTCTTGTTTTAATTTTATTCTCTCTGAATATTTTATTAATTCTACACATAGATTGTGGATGTTGAAACAAATTTACATTTTAGTCCATTGTCTGTCCATTGACAGAAATGTTTTTGGGGCAGTAGGAAGATAATGTAAAATAAACTTGACAGTCTTCGATTGCCCCAGTTACCTCGTTACTTTGGTGAAGCCCTCGTTAATGTGATATCGAGATTGTCGTTCCATTAATAAGAATAATGTCGGCAGGGCAGAGAAGAGAAGACGAAGGTCAATGATAGTTCATCACCGATGGAGCAATTGACATCCGCCGCAAACAACTTTCAGTTTCTGCGAGTCTTCTCGTTTCGCCTCCGTGCTACCGTCCCGCTCTTTTATACCCGACTATAGTGTTTCTCTAAGGTTTAATGGCTTCGTATATTCACTTGTCCGTATTCCCTCGTATGCCGTAATACAGCCTTGATGAGAAGGATATACGTCTAGCATCTGAATTCCGCGCGTGCTTTCCTTCGAGCATCACCTCGGAGGCTTCAATTAAATGTGCTGCTAGTGGACATTTTGTTTCGATCGACGGACGTGACACGATTGCTCTACATTATCATCACACAGAGTTCAGAATAAAGCTGATGCCTCAGACCAATTCTCAATCTCAGTAACTTGGAACATAATCCATTTTTCGGAACGATTCCTTTCAATTTTTAAATGCTAAGAATATCGAAAAGTAAGAAATTATTTAATTAAAGATAATCTTGGCATGGATGGATATTTTTTTTATTAATTAAGAATTTTCTTGCTCAATTCTAAATCGAAAACAGCAATTAGTATATTTAGCAGAGCTGGCTCATGCAAGAAAATTAGGCACACTCATTCTTCTCCATTATTCGAGGAGACAATGTGTTTCTTCGTCATTTGCATTCGATTTGAATATGTTCCGTAATTACTGGTTTGCGCCATTAGTCTATTAAACTTTGTGCAATAAATCAATCGCAGAGATACAATTTCACGACTCTAAGTTCACTATTATTACTCGGATTCGTGGCATAACCTTAACCATATTGAAATGAAAAGATTCGTATCTTTCTCGGTAGAAGAGTAACGAGCATCGCGATTCATGTGGTAATGTATTTTCGTGTGGTATCTTCCACCAGAACACAACTTCCATTTTTTCCGTGAACCATCCACGTTATTATCCATTCGTCTATATCGTTGCGTCACGCTAAAAATGATTCGCGACAGGATGGCGATAAAGTCGGATTACGTCCTTTCAAAGTTGCCATGTATCGAAATATCGCATGACAGCATGATCGGTTTTGCAACGCGAGCGTAAACCATCCGACAGATCTGCAAACTGACGTAGAATCACCTCTCACGGTTCCATTAACCGCGACTGCACTCTTGCAAATTCGCAAAACTTGCAAAACTCTAGGCAAGCCAAAAAAAATGCTAAATTAGAATTCCGATTACAGACTATAGAGCGATCATTTCATGGAAATGACACGACGATCGCTTAGCTGATCCACGAGCTCATTAAGAATCGTTTCTGCATCGAATGGACTCGAGTCATCTCGATTACATCACGTTAGACCGCGTCTTGACCAAATTGGCCAATAAATTTCGAGATGATCCGTGCCCTTTCATATAAGAATGATGGATGCTCGAATATACTTTTCATCGAACCATCTGAAAGATTATCTTTAACTTATCCGCGTCAACGCTTTCGATCAGGTCGCAACATCTTTTACGCAATATTTACCTCTTCGAACCTTAACCTTTCCCCGAAAAGGATTCATCAAGAATTTTCGTTTATGGACCACACACATTCCATTTGATTCTTGCTATTACGTCATCGAATATTTAATTGGAAAATAATTATATACGTAAGCAAAATTTATCAGTGTCTGACGCTCTCGCATTTATATTATAAATAGTTAGAACCGTTATTTGTATCATCATATTTGTATAGATAGAATTCTCTTCTTTATGGATGAAGAAATATTTTGTTGAAAGTATTTCATATTGAATGGAATTTAGCAATAATATTATTAAAATTTTATTTGAATTTAAGAATATCATCATTTATAGACACGGTGTATGCTTCATTTATTAATCTGTGTTGTTGGAATTATTGACACCTGTGTTGGCTCCTAATCATCACTCACTGCAAGATGAGTCTTTAATAATCCAATACCATTAAAAAACAAGTAATCTCTCCTTCTCAGTGTTCAGAAAAACCTCATAACATTGCGAGACCCACGTTTCCAGCAAACACACAGGATTTGCAGTAAAACAAACAGCTTGAAATGTCAGTTAGCGACAAAATATTCAATTCAATTAAAAGCATTGACCCCTCGACCATGTCTATACAATCTTTTAATAGCACGCTAAGAAGACAGTTGTTATTTTTATGCACGTTCATCAATAGAGTCTCTAACCGTCCCCGAGGATCATTTACATCTTCGTAAAAGCTAACGCAACGTGCGACTGGTCAGCGGTTTCTGCTGTGCCGATCAAACACAGTGCCGATCTTTGTCATGTTAATTAAGAAAAGCAACTTTTCATCGACGTGTGACAATGGTCCCCTTTTTCACCGGCATTCTTCCTCGGTTTCACGGCGGTTACACGTTATTACGTGGGTGAAGTGCTCAGGACACGGACGAGATAACTCGACGAAGACTTTCTCCTATGTCGTGCTTCTTTTCGCGCATCACGATCTGTGACAGAAGCCTGACTCGCTTAATTCGACAGCACGCCTCACGAGAAATTTTCTGCAGCTGCATAAAACGCGGGCCTTTCATCATTCTCGAAAACTGTCCCATTACTTCAGCACGATATTCTGTGCAACGAGCATTTAGACACGACAAGAGAGAATAAATACGACCGTGTAGATGTTAATAGAAATACCGAGGTTTTACTCAGAATATTTAACAGACTTGTAGTCTGCGGAAGAATACAAGGTTGCAGAATCATTTCTTTCATCCGATTCTTTGAAAGCAATCGAGTGTGTCTGTGTTCTCACAGATTCGAAGTCTGCGAAACGCTAAAAAAAGGTGCAAAGTCATTTGTTTTAACCAATTTCCTCAAAACAATCGAACAATTGTGTACATTCTTTCGTGTAGCTTTTATTTTGAGATAAAAGGATAATTATGACTCGACTGCGAATTTGTCTGTAAAATAAAAATCTTCTGCGTTAATTGCCGTAGAAATTGCATAGTAAGAGTACTTTTAACACATTAATAATTTTGTATAAAAATACATAGTCTAGTGGATAAATATTTCATTCGTCATAACACATACTATGCCACGATATTAACAGATTTTATAGATTTGACATTTATGGCACATAAAATCACTCGGACAAAGAATAAATGTGTCTCGTGCACTAAAGCTATCAATACAGAAAGTTGAATTCTATGCTATCTGAGTTTAAGGATGACACAACTATAAAATGGATAGTAGTACAATAAGAATTCCCTGTCACATATATAGAATCCAAGATTTTATTTTAGAAATAAATTGATCACGTTAAAACTCATTTTGCAAACGCGGAAATCCCACGAAGCTTGTAAATTTCAGTCGAGTTTTATGTTATATAATATCAACGGGAATTATAAGGATTATTTCAACATCGTTCATGTCCATGAAGTGTCATGGTTCACAAGCATCGATGAAAGATCTGCTGGTTACAAGTTACATTCAATTCCATATACGTCGAAATGGTAAACGATTGGAAACTCAACGCGTGAGACGAGAGTAAAAAGCAGTCATTCAATGCACCTTGTTAATGAACGTTAATTGATATCTGCGTGCTCCACTTCTGCTTCAGCTCCGTGGAAAATGATTTTCCTTTTACCATCGTCGTTTTCCTTTTCCAAATGTTCGTGTTACGACAAACCCTAATTGATGCGCTTCGGCATTTCTTTCTACGTTTAACAAGCACGGGCATTAGCAGACCACGAAGCGAGATAATTAGAAAGCCGTGCCCCGACGACGCAGCTTCTCGCACTTTATTAGTAGCAAATACGCGACCCGCAACTCTCCATTATGCAAGACAACGTTTTTTTTTTTTTCTTCGCCTGGCATAGTTAACCGTTGCCGTTCACTCATCAAAGTAGCCTCGTGAAACTGCGGCGGGCAGCTGACAAATTGGCTGATGCTAACGCAAAATAAAAATGCTTTGTAATGAATGAAGCTTCAATTAGCTGTGCTTGCGATAAATTCACGGCACGATGTTACATGTTCCTCGCTGAAATATTAATGAAAAGTTGTTGTCGCGAATAATTGTCTTAAGTGGAAGACGCTCGATTGCTCAACCCTTTTGGCGGCTCGATTTTTTCCATTTGGCAGTGTTAACAGTAGCAACTCTGTACCCAGAAGCAGCAGCCGCGGATGGCTCTCGGTTGCGACAGAATTTTGCACCTCGAGGCTCGCGAATTGCTCGCCCATAGAAAACTGTTGTAACAGTTTGTTTCTCGTTGTGACCGGAGGCCTCGCTTCTTTGCGCGCACTGTTACCGCTTTCTCTAGGTGTAAATAAATGGTCGTTAAAATGGCCAATTGTTTACATTATTCATACGAGCTCCCCGAGCAGGACCAGCGATCCTCAAATTTATGATCGGTAAAGCTGTAATTACTGTTACGTTAAAAACGCTAGAAAAGAAACATTGAAATTAGAAATTTTTTTCTCTTGATTTACAACACTTGGTCATCTATTTACTAGTGATTTCGCTGACGCTAGAAGTCGACGTGCTATTGGAAAAGTTTCCGATGAAAGTAACGATCTGTTTATTTTGATAGCGATCGTAGGTAGCAGCGTTCATTGTACTACCGTGGTACAACTGTTTGTCATGAGCGACATGGTAACCTTATAGTAGCCTCGATAGAACCAGTCCTGCGGTAACTAGACACTTCCTACCTACTGTCCTCTACTCTCATGCAGCAACCGTACACCACAATTGAATTCTCAAAATAAGAAGCTACATACCCTGTGTACCAATCAGTAATTCGCTGTCGCTTTCGTTGGAGGTGTAATTGAAATTTGGAGCAGTGGCTTCTTGTTTTGTAACAGACGCATCAATAGAATTGATCGATTCTTTAAAGTATCTCATTAATTTTAAATGGAATTTTGTCAGAACTGATCCAACGAAATGTGGCTTATTTAGATAAAAGAAATTGGATTGTAATTTTATCGGAGTTGTTCATCGCTAAGAAAACAAGCTGGTGAGACACGCTTCAAGAAACGTGCAACATGTCAAGTTCCCTCGCGTTATGGTAACGAATGGTGTCCCTGGAATCCTCCTTGAGCAGAAAGATTTATTCATCCGCAGACTGTTTTCTGGCAGACGCCTCGGGAAACCGTGAGATCTCAAAATTTCTCAAGAAATCGTAACCTTGCGATCTGTATCACGTGTTCCGCGGACCGGAGACCGTCGTGACACCACTAATACATTAGAAACCTTTCACATACTGGCGAAAGACAGTGAGGAGAATCTTCTCCCCATGGAGGCGCGCGGATCCCTCTTTATAAATTATACGTCTAAAGGTCACTGGACGTTTCTTCGAGCCAGAACCCATCATTCGTACCGTGTTCACGATTTCGCAAACGGATAAAACGGTTTTAATTTCTGGACAACGAGGCCTCCGGTACGGGCTCCCCCTGATTTATGAAGCTCTGCTCCAAGCTGAAAATGATAATTGCGATGGCGGGCGTATGCACTGTTCGCTCTATTAGACCCTATTCGATCCGAAACGTTGCGTCGGATGGAGCTCCGAGTGCTTGCGGTGGTCTCACTTCGATAATCTGAAGTCTGAATCTCGTATCAAATTGCCTGCAACGGATAGAATATTTGCATTCAATTGTTCACGAGCAAGAAGTGCACGAAGTTCCCGCGACAGACTAATTAGAGACGAGCGAAGAAAACAGAAAAGTTATGAAATCATGATATAAAGTTTACTTCGCGAAGTATAATTGGTTGTACCGCGCGGCGACGAACAGCCGCGACTTTACAATATGTTAGTTTTAATGAACGATCTGGGAGAAAATTTGGGAATAGCTCGAGCTGAAGCATGTAACCTCCCAGCGTAGAGTAGCAGTTAATCAATTGAGAGTGCGTTGCATTTCGCACGGACGAACCTTTCACGATCATTGGTACATCATATGACGTGCTATGTGGTTGAGACCCATTATATAAGAGGCTTGTGGGTGAGGCGTGAGATAATCCCACGAAGACGGTCTTCAATATATGTATTATAATCGATTACGTGGCAGTCCGTGACTTAATTTACTTCGGAACCGCGGAGTTATTAATCGAGGTCACTGTCGCTAGTTCTGCGTTTTCTGAATGGGTGTGCTTCGTGTGTTTCAATGGTGTATATCGCAACGCTTTCTCACCTTGGCTACTAGTACAATTTCAAAGACGCTAAACGCTGGAGCAGTTCTACAAAATTTCGGGAATTTATGGTATTTTTCAGCGTATCCTGTGGATTGCCACGATAGTGGCAGTGCTCTCCATATGCCATGCGCAAGCATCCAATGAGAGAAGCAAAAGGGCGATACAAGGAAAATCTAGTTTCGGAGGGTACAACTATGAAGAGCCTGCAATCAAGTTTCCCTTACCGACACGGTAATATTTAGAGGAATAATAATAATTCGTGATGCGATATACGATGCAGGGAAACGAATATAATTTAATGTCATGTATTTTCTCTCTAGCCCCACGCAACCATCACCTAGACCAACGGTGACGCCAATATATACATTTGAAAACACAACTCCGCGGCACACACCACCAACTAGACCAACGTCGGGGTACACGTATCCATCGCCAACGAAAACAACAAGTAGACCACCTACAATTACGTATACGGAAGCACCTGTAGATTTTACGCAGTCTCGTGGACCAACACCACCTAGACCACCACCTCCAACACCGCACATACCTACCTCGAGACCAGCTGTGACTGGATATGATTATCCAGCACCAAAAGAACCACTGCCATTCCCACCAAACAGACCTCAATTTCCACCAGGACCACCAAGGCCACCGTCTCCACCAGGACCGCCAAGGCCACCCCCTCCACCAGGACCGCCAAGGCCACCCCCTCCACCTGGACCGCAAAGGCCACCCCATCCACCAGGACCGCCAAGGCCACCATCTCCACCTGGACCGCAAAGGCCACTATCTCCACCAGGACCGCAAAGGCCACCATCTCCACCGGTAACCCCTCCTAGAAGACCATCAACTGGATACGATTATCCAGGACCGTCACCGACATTCCCACCACCGCCAAAGACGCCACCACATTTCCCTCCCGCCCCAACACAACCACCATTCAGACCATCTCCACAACCACAAAAACCTCCAACACCGTATGTCCCACCTCAATCGCCATCTACACCTTACTTGCCGCCATTCCCAACACAAACTCCAGTTAGACCTACGCCTCCGCCGCAACGACCCACTTACACAGTGCCACAGACATATCCGCAGCCACCTAAAACACCACCACATTTCCCACCTTCTCCACCACATTTTCCACCTTCTCCACCCCAACCACCTACGAGACCACCTTTTCAACCTTCTCCACCTGTAACCCCTCCAAGAGGACCATCAACTGGATACGATTATCCCACACCGCCACCAACATTCCCATCACCGCAACCTCGGCCTCCATCCCCACCTGTAACCCCTCCAAGAGGACCATCAACTGGATACGATTATCCGACGTCGCCACCAACATATCAACCACCGCAACCTCGGCCTCCATCCCCACCTGTAACCCCTCCAAGACGACCCTCAACTGGATACGATTATCCGACGTCGCCACCAACATATCAACCACCGCAACCTCGGCCTCCATCCCCACCTGTAACCCCTCCAAGACGACCCTCGACTGGATACGATTATCCGACGTCGCCACCAACATTCCAACCACCGCAACCTCGGCCTCCATCCCCACCTGTAACTCCTCCAAGAGGACCGTCAACTGTATACGATTATCCGACGTCGCCACCAACATTCCAACCACCGCAACCTCGGCCTCCATCCCCACCTGTAACCCCACCAAGAGGACCATCAACTGGATACGATTATCCGACGCCGTCACCAACATTCCCACCACCACCAAAAACACCACCACGTTTCCCTCCTTCTCCTCCTCCTACCAGACTTCCACCTCCACATCCGCCTACCCCATATTTACCACCCTCTCCACAACCGCCAATTAGACCTCCTACACCACAACCACCGAAACCTCCAACACCTTATGTACCACCAGAACAACCTCGTCCAACAGTGAGACCTCCTCCTCCACAACCACCGTTTAGACCTCCACCACAGACACCATCGACACCTTACCTGCCACCACAACCACCAACCAGACCTCCTCGTCCTCCGCAACCACCATCGACACCTTACCTGCCACCTCAGCCACCAACTAGACCTCCTCCTCCACCACAGCCGCAGCCACCAAGGACGCCAACACCTTATCTACCACCTTCCCCGACACAACCGCCGACTAGACCTCCTCCTCCACCACCCCCGCCACAACCACCAAGGACGCCAACACCTTATCTGCCACCTTCCCCGACACAACCGCCGACTAGACCTCCTCATCCACCATCGCCACAACCACCAAGGACACCAACACCTTATGTGCCACCTTCCCCAACACAGCCACCGACTAGACCTCCTCCTTTTCCTCCGACACAACCACCAAGAACCCCACCCACCAGACCTCCAAGACCTCCAACGCAACCCAATACCTACCTACCACCAGATCAGCATACGTCGAGACCAACTTATCCTCCAACAAGGCCTTCATATGGAACCAGTCCAAGACCTACTTACGGTCCACCAACAACTCCCTCATACGGCACCACAGGAACTCCTTATAGGCCCACCTCTCGACCCACAACATCATACGAAACAACGAGACCTACACACGGTACACCCCCTCATCCACCAACTAGGGTCCCAACAACGTACCTACCACCAGATCATACAAGAACAACACCGTCGTATGGCACAACCCCAAGACCATCTTATGGAACTACTCCACAAATTACTTATGGCACCACCCCTAGGCCAACAGTAACCTATGGCACCACTCCTAGACCAACTGTTACCTATGGCACCACCCCTAGACCAACTGTTACCTATGGCACCACCCCTAGACCAACTGTTACCTATGGTACCACCCCTAGACCCACTATTACCTATGGCACCACACCAAGACCAACTTACACTACTCCTGGACCAATTTCGACTTATCGTCCTTCGACTCAGGGTCCTACAAGACCATCCTCTTACCTGCCACCAATTGATGGTAGTGAGAGACCACCAGGTACTCGTCCCCCGCCGTACCTTCCACCCTCAAGTCCAACACCACCACGGGTCACTGTGACTCCGCCACCACCACCAACACCCATATACACTCTCACGCCGACGTCAACCGTGTATACTCCGCCGCCAACTGGTAGCCCAGGACCAATACCAACTCTTCCACCCACCACGAAGAGACCTATCGGCTACTACTACCCGGTACCGGAGAACCCACTCGAATTGCCGCCGTTCGTCCGATGATGGGCCCCATGAGCGGTCCGAATGAACTGACAGTCGCGAACTGCAATCACTCTTTTGTAATTTTATAAATACATGTAAAATAAGAGCTATTTATGGACCACATGATAGGAGACGATACACCGCGGTGCAATGGGTAACGCTAATGCGATAAGCCGGCTAAACGACGTCGATTAATTGTCAGTTACTTGTATCAAGTGCACGTGTCTGGGTCGTAGCAACTGTGACGACTGTAAAAAGCGAATAAAAATTTTCCGAACAATTTCTATGATAACCGTGAGCTGTCTTTGATCGAGCATCGACGGTATTGTATGTTGTTTTGTTTAATTCTATTGTGTATGACACCGGCACGGTTAAATAAAGTTTGTACAAAATGTAAAGTACGTGTCATTGCTCCCTGTTGTCGGTGAAAGACGTAAAAGTTAGAAAGGGAAGATGATTGCTGGATGGCCAGATTTCTATTTCGCACCAATTTCAACAATGTCACATATTATTATTCGATAATAGCATTCTCGCAGAAGAGAAAGCCTTTCGCTCCACGCGAATCTTACGCTCAATTTCAGCACTCTTGATCTTTCCCACTCGAGCTACCGAAACGACAGCTTCGCTGAAAAGACACCTGATTCGCCAGAGGGCCCCGAGAGTCACCTTTCCGCCTACGAGATCCTCTTCGCTCATGAATATTAATGATTATGAAATACGGTTTTGCATAAAATAGCACTCCTGAATGACGCGCGTCCTTCGAACGTCGTCGTACGTGTACCTTAAATGTACTTTCACGATTTAATAAATGTACTTTGACGGCGCGTTTGTTGGAGTGTCATTGGATTCGGTTAACATTATTTTTATGGAGTGAGATCGTCGAGATCGTTTTGGGTAGTCGATCGTGGTAAACGGAAGAAAGGGATGGTGCATCCGGCGAGCAAATCGCGCTGACACAATGACATTGACATTCACTTCGCAGGCTCGATCCTCATGGCGTAGCAAGTAGCCCATAAGCCGGCTCCTACTACCATAACGAGCCTCCCCCACGTACAAAGAAATTTTCTAGCCTCGTGATAGAATCACCAGTGAAAACTCCGTAGCGCGAAATGAGAGCTCGTTAGTTGCATATGGAGCTTCGGAAGAATACGGCGTTCTTGCGAAACAGAAGCCGCGAAACGATTTCTTCGTTAGTTGAAAATCAATTGAACTATCGGCTAATAGTCTTCGCGATCGACGATGATCGTTTTCGGTAAATCGTGATCGTTACGAGTAAATTTCGCGCGAGATGTTCACCACCGTCGATTGAATTTTCATTCACAGTTTCATCGATGTTAATCGCAAGGGAATTCCCACTCTTTTGCAAGTACACTGTTCTTCGAGTGCACGGTTGGTCGGTTTGAGTACTTTAGACATCGCCAATGAATGGTTACGGAGGATACGAATCGAGAGATTCCGCGAAAGGACATGCTTGAAACGGAACGAAGAACTGCGATTAGTATATCACAGCTTGGACTTTATTCTGATCACAGTGATCGAGATACTAGGAGTCGTTACGGTATCATTACAAGGAAATTCGCGATTGGAGTTATGGTGGTGGTTGCAGTGGTATTGGTGAGTATGTGCACTGATATTATGCAAGCTTAATTGAATACGGTAGGTAAATCACGGAAATTATTACCGTTATTGTCTCTTATAGAAATCTTCGTTAAAATTATTGTTACAGTATACAGGCTGTAGAGACTGTCATTCACTAAATATATCAACTTAATTATTAATCATTTATTTCGATCCTAATTTTATTATATAATTATCCCATTGAACAAATCAAAATTAGAGTTGTAACGACTATATCTGTCAATTAATGGCAAAGGTAATTGAATAAAATAAGAAGAGAAGATTTTTCTAAAAAATTCTTTGAACAATTAGAAGTTCGTACTCGTTCTTTTAATGCTCGCACAACACTTGTCTATACACCGCGTTATTTGTAATAACGAGGGCCAGTTTCTGGAATTACGAGTATTACACAATCTATTGATCACGGAAATCACGGTACATATCGCATTCTTCCCGTTGCTACACCCATCCGGTTCAACGACTTCCTCGGCGTGATGGAGGATCATTATCCATCGCTCATTAACAGTTCACTGCGTCGGATCGTGTCTAAACGTTATCCGTGTTCATATGTTTGCACGATTTAACGTGCACTCATCGGAGGTCGATAAATCCATAATTAACACACTATGACGTAAATAGAAATTCCGCGTGTAATTAAAGATTAATGGAAACCCCGCCGACAGAGTAATTCAATTAGGGCAACACGAAGCGAATTTTTAATTGCTCGAAAGTTGATCCAGATAACTCTGAATTCATTTGATCCACATTGAAATGATACAAACCATCAAACGAAATAAGTTGCATAACTTTACGAGGCTTAGAATAAACATTAGTAACGCTTCAACATTTGATTTTCGACATATTCAATCCAGTAGAATCAATGATAAATAAAATCGACGTAGTGTATTTAATTTACGGTGTGGGTAGCGGGGAATGGTTCACAAAATGGAAGATAAGTTGCATGTTTGCAATGTAATTATCGCATAGAGAATGTGAAACCAGGTAAACGGCGATGCTCGGTTTGACAATGGTGATGATTTCGTTAAAAAGTAAAGCTTTCGTCCCTTTGTGTCTTAACGAGGCGCCATTGCGGAGAACAATGGGCGCAATTACATCTCGCCGAGTTTTCTCCCATGATTAATGTAACAGGCACACCGCGGCGATGTTAAAAATCACAATTTCACCGCAAATCTCCGCGTAACCCTTCCATGCATGGCGAGCCAAGCGTCAAAGACGATTTCTGCGTGCTTCACATATAGGGCGTTAACTGTGTTCTGACACGAATTAATTCTCGTTCTCGCGGCGATGACGCCAATCGCATTAGAAACCGACAAACAAACGAAAACGAAGCAGCAACACTTGTCACGAACATTCGCACAATTTTCATCAATTAGGAATCATATTTATTAATATTTTCGCACGGGGTCATTTCTGATACAATGCTCGGCGAATTCGCAACATCTCGCAAGCTTACGTTATCGTGAAGGAACTACAAGTTTTAAACCAACTGTAATATGTCTACCTCTTAAAATAAAAATTGTCTGTATCAATTACAAGAAGGAGAAAATACTTCTCTCAATAACTTTCATGAAATCCGCAAATCCTGTTTTCCATTAATTTTAAGACAAAAGTTGCATATATGGGTTAGACAGCAGAAGATTTTCTACTCGTAATACGTAGCTATAAAAACGAGATGTAATCATAATATCCGGATGCTTTAATTAGAGAAAGCATATGAATATTATTTTAATGTGCTAAGTGTTCCAGCACATGCAAATTTTAAATGTTACCTTCACTGTGGAAATAATTGGCGCAGATTGACCGTTCGGTGATTTTCAATTGCAGGTCGGGATATTTTTATACGACTTCTCATCGGCCACAGCTGCGAATAGTAAAGTCAACCAGGAATCGAAGCATATGCACATATTGCAGCATCCTTTGAAGAAACCGACGACGAACAGCACGAAAAAGTTCTTCAACTCGACCTACGCGTCGGAGACAAATTATTCCACGGACGATCCTGTTTACATTCAGGATCGATCAAGCAACGATGGGAATACCGAGAACATTTTTCCTTACGCCACCGGCGCAGATAATAATAAGGTATTCGGCGCCGAGCTGAGATCGCAGAATCTGAACAACTACAAATTACGGAAAAGAGTGCTGAAGTCCGTGGAAAGGAGCGGCGAGGAGTCACCCGTGGAGGGCAAGCAGTTGTTTGACAATCATGCTGCCGTTTATCGCGTGAGACAAAGGTATGATAAAATGTTCACGATCTTCTCTCGATCTCTGAACGATTATACAATTCATAAATCAACGAGATCGTTATTTAAATTGTTGCGTCATCCCACGCGTTATTTAAATAATAGGAGATTATGCGTATGTGTTTAAAATATGCGAAAGACATTTCGATAATTTATAAAGCAATGTTCTTTACAAAATCAGGAAGAACGTGTAAAAGTGTTTTTACATAATAATCGCTGGAATCAGTTTCGGCTTCGTTCGTTTTATTCATAAATTGTTGTGTGTTGGGTTGCATAATATGCAGAAAAGAAGACGTAGGATTTATTTCGTATATTTATTACTTTAGATCAGTCTGGGACGTGACTGGTTTATCTAAAAAATTAAATTTTTCATTGGAGACGAATTGTAGAAATCTTTGCACACCTCGAATAAAGAAACGATGCATCATAAATGTTAATTAATATTTACGCAGGCCCAGGTACCCAGGTTCAACGGATGACGATGAGACCTCCGAAGAAAGTCGTCCAACTCCATTCCACTGGGAACTGAAGTCGAACCAACCAACAGCTTTCAAACGGCTAAGGTATCCTCAATTGACTCAGTACAGATATCCGTATGCGTCCAGGAGCATCCAAGACATCATTAAATATCTGACACACGATGCTGATATGCCGAACAGAGGCATTAAATTCACTGGAGTTTATGTGAATCCAAAAAAATACGACATGCCATCTGATATGGGTGAGATGATGTCAAACAGCGATAGATCAGAAGAAGATGATAGTTATTCGAACGAGGATCCGTTTTATCAGTACAAACCGAAACATCCAGGAGATGTCAATCTGTTGGCTACGTCCAACGTTAGGTCTGTATAATACCTAGAATTTCTATAAATGTATGATTTTGCGTTGAAGTAAGATTTTCCTTGTTAAAAACATCACGCGAATCTTTAATTGATGGGTTACCAACTACCCTTAAGTATTGAGATGTTTATAGCGGAACCTAATATTAGGGCGTGTATTTGTATTCATCAATACTTCACAGATTGTAAACTATTTATTTAATTCTTATGTATCATTGTAACATCAAATTGCAACATTGTAAAAAATAAATTGTAAAGCGAAATGGGCCTTTTAAGGGCCTAAAGAGCTTTAATAAAAAATAAAAAAATCTTTAATTGAAAGTTGACGAACCGTTCCAGGTTCGCACCAACGGGCTTGCAGAGGTACAATCCTTACTACGATGGTTATGGCAGACCCGTGAACTATGTGGCACAGCCTGTGTCAACAGTAGACTCGCAATATGAAAATGCAGCTGCCTACAATCTCGCGAAGCGACGCAAGCCGAAGCCGTTCAGCGTGATGCTGGACATTTACCCGATCACTGACATTATAGACCAGAACAAGAAGAATACCAGACCGAAACAAGTCCCATCGGACGATTACGACATCAGGCGACCGATTCAGCCGAACAGAGGGCCGAAGTTCTATGCCCCGATCCCGCAGCCAATGCTAGCATTGCCTAACCAGCCAATGACCGACGAAGAGGAAAGGCAACAGATGATATTCCATTTGAATTTGTACCCGAAAAAGAAGAACAGAATGTCCAGGTAACCGATGAAATTTATTGCGACACGTATTAGGCAACGCTCGGGATCGGCCCTTATACGGAGATGCCAATTCTCGAAACGAACTTCTGTCAAAATT
The DNA here is from genome assembly GCA_916610235.2 of Lasioglossum morio. Taxonomy (NCBI): domain Eukaryota; kingdom Metazoa; phylum Arthropoda; class Insecta; order Hymenoptera; family Halictidae; genus Lasioglossum; species Lasioglossum morio. The sequence goes on along the minus strand of OU744328.1, from coordinate 17,403,162 downwards.
TATTGTTACACCCTACGAATATTTAAAAAAGCTCGTTCGTCGGCTAGCTAATTTATAAACAGCTAGTTAAGATTTCAGAATACATTTAATTTCGAAGTCTTGAAGCGTACAGAATACGCTTTGATCGAAACAAGCGTCTGTTATGTCGATCCATTATTTATAAGACGTCGCTTTATAAAATCCTGCGAGACCCGAAGCTTTCAAGCACATCAAAGACTCTCCAGAGTCGCTTCTCCCAAGTAGAAATAAAATATGATCACCCTATTATCTACAAAGTAAACGTAACCGTTCAACGAACATAGAATTCCTTTTACTTCCAGTGAATTGTTAACGATAAACTATGTCTGACGAGCGAGGTTACGAAAGCAGTCATAAGGCAACTGGTTAAACAAACATGGACAACGCCGATCTATCGGGAATACTTCTACTTACATTAAATTACATGAAATTATCGTGGAATGTAAATTATTCTGGAAAAGATATCCACGGGTTTCCAGTCTGGAGGTTATGCAAAACCTTTAAAATTATGCAAATACGCCACCCACACTATGGATAGCATACGAAGGATACCTCGGGTGTCGATGCTTCCCCTAGTTTCGGTTACATAACTACGAGAACGGCACCGTTCTTAGATTTATTCCCGATTCGGAAATCGGCGAGCTCTCGTCGCGTATCAGCCTGTAAATCGTGGAATCGTTTACAATGCCACTCGCGGGGACGATAGATTTATCTGCAAAATCATCAGGAAGATCGACAAAGCTCTGCGGACTTTCACCGAACGAGCCGCCACTCTGCACGATCGCTGTCGATTCGATAAAAAAAGAAATAAAAAAATCGAACGAAACCGGCGTTCCTTCGCTCGTTAACGACGACCACGTGAAATGTCACTGACTAAATTCGTATGAACCCGCTCGGAAAAAGGTCCGACGTAACTTCTTACCGATGACCCAGTTGCTTCACAGGACGCATACCTGCTTCATTCGCGACCGTGGAAAACGCTCTTCTGAGTTATACGGGAATTACGCGTCGTAAAGAACGTAAAAATGGCAGAGATACGACCGTAACTAAAGTCGCCGATAATGGAACTTCACGCGGAGAAGAATTATTTTCCGCAAAACACTGATCTCGCTATCTTTCAACCATATAGTTCAAGTTTCGTATGAGCATCTATTTTTTATTCGCCGTTTACTATTGTATTCATTAGTTTTGTTATCAGTTGTAGATCACCACGAGTTTGACTCGTTACCATAAGGCTAGTGTCATATGCAAATTGCCACGTGCCATAAATCCATAAAAATGTCATCTTAGTAATTACGACATAAAAGGAAAAGATAGTAAAAAAGCTATCCACCGTTTTATAGCTAGTTTACGATTTTTATTTGACTGCGTATGCTCGAGCATTCTTGGCCTTTTCACTAGTAATAAAATTATCAAACCATCGATAAATACAATATTCATAAGATACTCTTTATGCTTGAAAAATTAAAAAAATATTTTAAAAAGTAGGAGAAAGAATATATACTTTGAAAGAGACACACTGGGAATGGCTGTAATAATGTGATGCAAATAGTGGAATTGCTGATTCTATAGAAAAAAGGTGTTAGATACATTCTTAAACGAAATTACATTGCATTGAGAAGAAATATGGCTCCAGGATTACTAAATTGACGTATTCATCGTGTAACTTTCATTTTTCAGACACGACATAATTCACCGGTCGCAATCGATGGGCACGGAAGACCGACAGCAGTTTGTAGACAAAGTGTGGACACCTTTAGAGACGATCGCTAAACACTTGGCAGTGGAGCGATCGAAGTATATGGAGAACGAAAGTCCGGCCGGCTTTGCCTCTTCGCGTTATCAAGAAACTGTCCTTGACGGTACCGACGAGAAGAAAAAGGACTCGTCGGTGATGAATGCTAACAATCTGAAAAAACCAGCCACGGTGCCGCCCAATCATAAAACGAGCGTCGAAGAAGACTATGCGAGCACTGAGAAATATGAGTACGAGGCACTGAAAATCGTAGGTACCACTACTACGGAAAGTGAAAATGAGGAAATTACTACTGTGTTGCCTGAGACGACAACTTTAAACGAGACCAAGAGCGATGATGCTGCGAAGGACCTCGATACCATTGAAGGATTCAAACGATTCGCCGAGACTGTGGCCAAAACTTAAAATGAAAATAACTTTTCGGAAAAGCTGGACCTGAAAAGACTGAATCTCGAGATTAAGCTATTTATTTTCAGATAGTTGTCTTAACTCTCGTACAACCCTCGGAAATAATTGCACTAAAGACCCTAAGACTTCACACATGTTTGATTTACAGCTTAAATCGACAATTTATGTTTCATTTTTAATATCATATTTCAAAGAATTATATCTTATAACGTAGAAAGAAAATAACAATGTTCAAGTATAATAGTAATATTGTAACAAATGAAACTGGGTGTATTTCTACTCTGAGGAACGTGTGAGGGTTAAATAATAATATCTACCCTAATATAAAAGTGATTTCTCGAAAAGGTTTTAATATTTAGTACTTTTAGAAGTGTTCTTCTTAATCTTTCCAGGATTAATGAATGATGTAATCGTGCAATTATTGTAATAAAACCAGAAATGAAAGTCGAATGGAATTCATCTGGAGGGATAATATTTCTCGTCCCTGCTGTACCCAACGATCAATCTGAATTAGCGATAAATATCGATTATTATAGAAATTAACTGAAGGTCTCTCCGGGTTTCTTCCATTTCTCAGTTCACTGTTCCACGGGATCAAATTATCTACGGTGCTCCACCTCGCCTTGACATTTTCGTCGAGGGCGTTTAGAATCTCTCAAGATCTCGGCTCGTGCAATCCGTAAGATATTCGACGATCGAGAGATTGCTTAATAGGCCACGAGACCGTGGAAAAAATCGGCAGTCATCCGTTTGTACACTGTTAGAACCGTGTCCCGTGGAAAATAAATAATTCGGCGAAAGCTACTTGCATGTTATTTCAAATGTCTCGATCATCAAAATTTATCGTATTGTAAGCTTGGTTTTCCTTAATAAATGAAGGTGCCTTTTCATTTCGTATAGGCAAGGCTTTTTAATTTTTAAACAAACTATCAAAATAGACTAGAAAATATATTATTCAATATTCTTATTATTCTTTTCTGTCGAACATGTATTCTATGGAAATCAATTTTTTTAAAGATGTAAGGAATATAAGAAACTGGAAAGCGAATAAATTGAGAATGTTGATAGAATGTCATAAGCGCTAAGAAATTTTAGATGTAATACTACTTTGATCTGTTCTACTGTAGGAGATTGTATGCTTCATAAAAACTAGAATAAAGTGAGAAATTAATAAGCTGTGAATATCAATGGGTTAAATACGAATCTTTGTTAAATAGTTGGAGTTATAAAAGGTAAGGAAGCGTCCATTTTCTTACAAAGAAATGTACAGATTTATTTCGCCCTTAGATATTAAGTATATTACAAGAAAACGCCCGCATTTCTACGATATGTCGCGATCAGTATTAGTAACTTTCGAGTACGGTCTAAGAAATATACAATTCACGCGAGCTGATCCTCTTAAACTAAGAAATGCCGTCGTCGCGTGTTACACGTGTCGCCGTATTTTGGCACGAACATTGCAATCTTACGTTATAGCACCATTCGTCGACTTCGTTGCACGATTCGATCTCGCGACTTCTTCCACGATACTATTGAATTCTCATTCTCGAACAGCTATAATACATTTTATGGACGACGTGTTTACGATCCTCTCGTCTTTAATGACTCTCAAACGCAGTCAACAGCTCCTATCAAACGCAACAGTACGAATCTCCATTTTTCCTAACAATAAATCTCACCGGTTTCAATGGCATAGTCTTTCGATTCCATTCATAGGATCTTTACAAAGCTCCTAGCATAGCACTATGAATATCAAACATGTTCGAAATCATGACAACATAATATAACCATCCAGCATCTCTAAAAGACGCATCGGTTAAATAATCGATCAAAATCGTCGCAATAACATCGCTATTCTTTCCTTTGATTTTCATGTGGTTGCAGTACTCTATTGAGACCGATAAATAAATGACAGCACTGAGATCAATCATTCTCAACGTTTCTGCGATAATATTCAACAAATGCACCGTTTATGAAACTTCATCGTCTACTATATTCTCCAAAAAGGAGACGTAACTGCATAAAACAGTGGTACAAAGTTCCATGCAGTTGAATACGAGATAAATATTCACAGTTTCCCAAATCGCAACCTGAAGTAAGCGTCTTCTTTCATGTTCTTGATTCAAGTGTGCTAGGGTGATACAGAGTTGTATCTGCGCCCCACTCGTAAGGGCTTTCATGAGGACCCAGAGAAACCATGGTTCCTGGTCCAAGTGTTGTGTGGGACGCAGCGCTGACCATTCCGGGACCGGAAGAAACATAACTCAATGGCGGACGGGGCTGGTCTCGTAACCTTGCGTGCTTCACTTGGCGTTTGTACCTGCAACAAAACGAAAAAGCATTCTCATTGAAGAAAGCTCTTGGAATCATCGTAATAATAATGCTTTAAAACCAAGTAACTTCAGAATGTTTGTTGGAAGAGGTTCCATACACAAACAAGCTGTACAGAGATTTCAAGTTTTCGAGAATGTTCTCATTTAAAATGGTCAGTCCGTGACAAGTAACACTCACTTGGCATGCATGTAGCAAAGAGTACAGCTCGAAATGACTGTAGCAACGCCAACAAGCACAGCGATCGCCAGGACCCACATCTGCGTCATCGAGGCATCAGCACGAGCCACCAATGCAGCGCAATGTTGCACCTTCTCGACATGATAAGCCCTGTAAACCTTTTTCAGCTCCTCGTTTCTAGGATCCGTAAGAAGCGCCTTCATTTCGTCCAGATCGTACGCTTCCTTGCCGACCATCTGGAAGCAGGAGCTGGTCGAGGAGAAGTCCAACGAATTATCCTCCTTCGAGTAGAACTGAGTGTCATAAACGTTGACGCTGATAGGCAATGACAGAGCCTGTTGCACAGCCTTCTCAAAGTCCTCCAGGGTCTTCCTGACCTCCACCGGTGGTTTCGAGAAAACAAACTTCAACATATCCCTATCACGAAGCAAGAAGATCCTCAATGTCATATTCGTCTCTCTTCCAGACGTGACAGAATTGTTGGCAGAGACTATGATCTCCATGTAGCCGTCCGCGTAGCTGGACATGGATCCAGTTGTTCTTAGTTCGCCAGTCTGAAGATTCAAGGACAGCTGAGAGGGAATCTCTGGCTTGGACATGGAGGGATCAACGAGAGATGCGAAAGACGCTTTGCTCATGCTATATCTGATCGGTAGGGCGTCAGAATCTGCATCGGAGGCCTCCAACGTGATCAGACTAGTATCAATTGGAACGTTTAATCGGACACCCAATGTGATGTTCTGCTTCTTGAACGTGGGCTTGTTGTCGTCGATGTCGAGGACTTTGATTAGAATTTGCCTTTCTGAGGGATCTTGCCGATTGTAAGGTTTCGGGATGATGTCGGACTTCTTCGTCGAATACGGGAAACACTTCACTGTCAGCAAGTGGCGATCGATAGACTCTCGATCTAGACGACCATTGGATTTAATCACAGCTGAATTGTTTTCCAGACGCTCCACGACGAAGAGACCAGCTTCGTTTCCATATACGATCGCGTAGTCGATCTTCCCGTTATCACCAATATCTTCGTCGATTGCTTCTATCAATCCTACTTTCGTCCCCACTGGATTCTCCTCGAAGATCGTTAGTTCTATCGGAGGACTGTCCAGATTCCTCTTGAAATGAGGCTTATGGTCGTCTATGTCGTTCACTATCACCTGCAGCACCCTAGCTGCGTGCTGAGGAGGACTACCTAGATCCTGAGCCACCAAAATCAACGTGTAACTATCTTTCTGTTCGCGATCAAGCAATTTTCTCGTGGTTATCAGACCAGTGTCGCTGTTTATTCTGAAGGCGCTGGCATCCTTGCCGTACTTCCCATCTTCCAAGAACATGAAGGTGATTTTACCGTTCGGCAGATTAGGATCGTCCGGATCTGACGCTACCACTTGGAACACTGGACTGCCGATCGTCGAGTTCTCAGCTATGTGAGCCACCTCTTCTAAAGTTGGTCTGATGAATAAAGGAACACCGTCGTTGCTGACCACGTCGCCGATGTACAACACCAAAATTACGTCGCTGTACAACTCTGGTTCGCCGCCATCTTGAGCTCCTATTCGCATAAGATAGGGCTCTGCTCTTCCCTTTCCTGTCAGCGCCTTCGCAGAGAAAAGCTCTCCTGTTGTATGGTTTATTTTGAACAAGCCTGTAACATAATAAGTTCACGATGCTGTTGCTTACTTGTAAAATATAAATCATTTAGGGAATCAAGTAATATTATTGAATTGGTTAGAAACTCTTCAATGATATCTGAATCGAACTGAGTTGCTCACCGTTCGCTTCGCCCTCGTCGATGATTTCGTAGTTAATCACCCCTCCTTTGCTTTCGTCAGGATCGGTGGCAGTGATATTGACGACGCTGACACGTGGCGGAGCATTTTCCGGTATCACGGCAGTATAGAACTCTTGCTCGAACGTTGGAGCGTTATCGTTCACATCGAGAACGTCTATTGTCACCAAAGCTCTGGTGCTCCTTTGCTCTGCACCCCCTTGAGGCATGTCGGAAGCAACTACATAGAACCGTAAAACCGATTGTTTCTCTCTGTCCAGTGTCGTGTTGGCGGCAATCTATTAATATTCATCGATGTGAGAAGCATACGAATATAAATTGTTTCACTCCATCGAGACGACTATGAAAGACATGAAATATCGTTCACCTGAATATTACCGCTAATCGGGTCCACTTCGAACAAGTTCGCGTTTTCACCAGTGATCGAGTACCTCACTTCACCGTATCCTCTTTTAATTTCTTCCTCAGTCGCAGAACTATCCATATCTGTCGCTTTAACGTTCAATACTATCTTCGAGGGCTTGGCAGACTCGAGGACAGAGATCTTGTAGTCGTCTTGCGAGAAGATTGGACTGTTGTCATTACTGTCCTGTACTTCGACGATCACGTTAGCCTCGGACATCTTTCGCGTTATCTCGTAATCTCTGGCTAGAGCTCGCACCTTGAAGCGGATAAACTGCAAAAGAATGGGGTCATTTAATTCTCTGTATAAAGTAACCAAGTCTTCCAAATATTCGCTTCTTCAATGCACAGATCGCAACGATACCTTCTGATTAAGCGCTTCATAATCCAATCTCTTGCTGAGAACAACATTTCCGCTTTGCACACCAACGTTAACATATCCCTCATCGTCAGCGTCCCTCACCAGCTCGAATCTCTGGACAGGGTATCCAGTGGTAGGTTCTTTAGCCGACAACATTAACAATGTCGTTCCAAGCGGTTGTTCCTCCGGCACAGAAATCTTGATAGTCGGATTATTCGGCGACCATCCAGTATTCGAGAAAGTTGGATTGTCGTCGCTGTAAGCTTGAATGTAAACAGTCACTTCGACTTTTGTAATCTGCGTCTTGTTATTAACCACGGCGTTCCAATCCTGCGCTTGAACCGTGAGAATGATCACAGCTGCCACTTGGTAATCCAAGACACGATTCACTGTGATCAGTCCAGTCGTAGAATTGATGCGGAACGCAGTTTTGTAGTCGGCGGTCGTTGTATTCTTCAGTGCCACGCCTGTTTTGTCAACAGCTTTGATTGGCTCCACTAACGAGTACTCCAAATAGGCATCCGAGTCTGGATCTGTAGCTGTTACCTTCAAGACAGGCTCACCTGTTCAGTCATCACAAAAAAAAAGTGAACAATTTAGCGACAGACTAATTATGTAACATAGTGGGTAAATATTCAAGTTATCAATTAACTATTAGAGAAGAGCCTCGAAGACTTTTAATGCAGTCAGCGATTGTTATCTTACCAATACTAGCTCTCTCAGACACGTAAACGAGATACGTGGATTCGTTGAACATCGGCGGTTTATTGTTCACGTCGATCATGTTCACTGTGACGGTGGTAGTGGCAGTTTCCCTGACAGGCGTGCCAGAGTCAACGGCATAAACGATCACTTCGTATTTCTCGCCGCCAGTTTCCAGATCCAGACGAGCATCTGGAGACACAGTAATGACACCAGAGCTAAAACCATAGAAGTCCGTTTACCATCACGACAACGTTATCTTCTGCACAATCTATAAAATATTGTAATCGTTGTAGAAACGTGAAGAACACTTTCGTCGTTACCTAGAGTTTATGACGAAATTGTCTTTAGCACCAGAAGCGATGTGATACTGCAACAGATTGTCCCTTCCATCAGGATCGTTAGCTACCACCCTAATCACTTCTGTTCCAGGCGAAGCGTTCTCCAACAGTCTCGCTCGATAACTATTGGGCCCTGGTAAATTCGATTTGTAGTTTCCACGGAATATGGGCTTCTGATTCCCGGGCACGCCGACCCTGACGAGAAGCTCCGCTTCGGAGAACAATGGCGGCTGCCCGGCATCCGTGGCTCGAATCACTAATTCGTAAATTCCTCTTTCAGTGTCTCCTGAACGGACTGGCTTCGACATTGTCACCTCGCCTGAGTCTGGATTTATCTACCAAACAATTTAGAATAATTTACATTCGATCAATCAAATTATTCACATTTCTTCGAAATACCTTGAAGACATCGTTCCTCGCGCTGTTATGCGAGCTGATGGAGTACGTTACTTTCCCATTACCCTGCGTGGGACCATCGGCATCCGTAGCTCTGATAAACAACTGCGGATCGAAGCTAGTTGCATCTTCCCGAATAGTCCTGGAGAATTTCGACTGCTCGAAGACAGGTTTGTTGTCGTTAACATCCTTCACGTATATCGCAACGAGAGCAACGGTGAGTCTTCCGCCGCCATCTCTGGCCTCTATCATGAACATGTACATATTGTCCTTCTCGTAATCTAGCGTTCCAACGATGAAGATTCCGCCGGTTTTCGGGTCTGTCTTGAATTCGTCAGCTCCGAAATTCTTGAGAGTGTAAGTCAATTCACCGAAAGAGCCGCTGTCAGCGTCTACAGCGAACACGTCACCTAGTTTGGTTCCTATCTTAGCGTCTTCGGAGACAGAAAACATGTAGTGCACCCGAGAGAACTCCGGGCTGTGGTCGTTTGCGTCTAGCAGACGTAAGTGGACTCTGCACGTGGCTACCTGGAAATTAGTTGAAAGCGATTTAGAAGAAGATTGCCATGATCGCGTGAACACATGTTTCGGGAACGAATTATTACCACTTTGTCCGCGACGAGCGCAACTACTTCGAATTCAAGCTCTCTTTTCGCAGGATCGTCCACGTCATAGTCCAAAACGTTCACGTCCTTCGCCTTGATCACAACTGGAACTCTACCTTGGGCTTGTTTCGGGCTGACGACGAAGGCTTCGCTGATTCCAGGATATCCAGGCGCATCCCTCAGGGATAATGTGTATTTTGCGTTCTCGCCGACATCACCGTCGCTCACGATCATGTTAAGACCTGCAAATCAAATGTCGTTATAGAACTTCCGTAGACAATAAAATAATTGACCTGGTGATTCGATGATAATTCACCTGGCAATGGTGTGTTCACTCCAATATCCTCAGAGATCATCACGTCGAACGATTTCTCGTTGAAAACAGGCACAAGATCGTCGACGTCCGTGACAACGATGGTAACAATAGAGGTGGCAGTGTCCGCTGGTATTTCGTTGTTGATGAGCTCTGTAGCTTTCACCTCGAAGCTGTAGATCCCGCCGTTCTGCAAAATCTTCGGGTCCTCTCTGTCGAGGGACACGTTGGCAGTGACAAGTTTGCCGACGGTGATGTCGCCTTCGCGCGATACTTCTAGATCGAAGTGTCCTTCAACATCCTCTTCGAGGGTAAGCAGCAAGGCTCTTGGTTCCCCTGTATCGCCGTCACGAGCTCTCACAGTTAGGATCGTCTGACCGGGTGGCGTGTTCTCCGGAAGCGCTGCGCTGTACGGCGCGTTCAGGAACACGGGTGGTTGATCCTGAAAACAACATTTTTTTCCCAACTGTTAGACTTCTTAATTACAATTAATGTTATTGGCGCACTGGTTCTATCAATTAGAGATAATAAGCAAATTTGCAAAATATCACATGATATTTAATTAAACGTTTCATGTGATATTTTGCAAATTTGCTTATTGTCTCCAATTGATCGAACCAGTGCGCCAATAACATTAATTGTAGTTTTGAACAATTGTCGATCGAGATACAGAGAACTGTTGTTAGACTTCTTGTTACGTAATAATGTACGAATTCGTAAGAATTCATTCCATTCGGATCTATCCCCAGTTGCCACAAAATCAGCCAACGCTAATGGCACGCTCCGTTCCGTGCATCCGGAGCACGAACTTCCATTCGTCTGGGATCGCGCGATCAATTAGCAATGCGTAACCGTTGCTTAACGAGGGATTTCACGGATTAATAAGGTTAGAGGAAACGCAGAGATGCGCTTCACCGTGTTGGGGTGAAAGTAACGCTTGTTCGGAAACGGAGTCACTAGGTAACGCGGTATTTTCCGGCCGGTTTTAGCATGTGCCATCTTGTTAACCGATACTGACCGATCGGGATGGATGTACAGTTACGTTGGCTACGGTCGAGACCTACTTCTTACCTGTACATCGAGAACGTCGACGGCCACGGTTGCTCTAGCTTGTAGCACCTTCGTCGCGTCGCTGGCACCGTCCATAGCCAGCAGATTGATCAGGTATGAATTTCTGCGCTCGTAATCGAGCGGCTTCGCGAGCGTAATCTGCACGTCGTACTTCCCCTCCGCCAGCTAAACCGTATACAAATCAAAATTCAAAATGAGCACGCATAAAATGAACAACATATTTTTAGAATTTCAATAATCATTGAACACTTGGTTTCATATTTCCTTTTTCGACTGATTTTCATTCAATCCGCACACTTAGATTGCAATATATTTCCCTCTTTCCGCTATTAGAATATGAATATAAATCTGATGAATATTTTCTCAGGTTTTGTTCGTATAAGCTAAATAATCCAATGTCATTCCGTGATCATGATTACTCCGCAATATTAACTACAATGAACCTAGAACCATTATCTGCTCGAAGAATAGTATCCGACCAGAGCTTTATTTTTAATTGAATTAATAATCATATTAATCGTTCCTCTCTACTTGCTTAATCCAATGAATCGCATTATTGCGAAATCATGCACAATTTATAATCGTATTGATTTTTTCATTGAATCTTTGCAAAATTTTCAAATGGAACTATGCAGGATTATATGATAATACTTATCGATTGTACCAGTATTATATTATTATATATTGTATTTTTTTCTTTTTGTGCATGTTCCTTCTTTCTTGTTAGACGAGTAGGCTTGTATCTTTCTCTCTTTTTTTTGTAAATCTTATGTAAAAGGGCTGAAGACCGTCTATAATGGATAATAATAATGCTAATAATCATAAAAGGAATCATCAAAGAGAAATTATTTTGACTGGTCCGGTGAGTCAGAATATTGTCGGTGCATTACCTTTTCCGTAGAAACGTTGAAGACATCGCAGTCATCGTCGTCTCGCGACGCCGAGACACATTCCACGTGAACATCCGCGTTTACGCCACCGTCGAGATCGGTGATAGTGATCGTTCCAGGAGGAACTAACAGGCCACCCACGTGAGCACTTTCCGGCACCCTGGTCGCATAAGGCCTGCCATGATAGACCGGTGGATTATCGTTTTCATCCAGCACGGCGATCTCACGACGAAGGGACACGGTGTTCGGCTCCGATCCAGCGATCCCTTCGTCTGAAAAAGTAATCGCCAATTACTACCACCTATCAAATGCAACTGCTTAAATCGTTACACTTCCTTTTTCAAATACTTCTCGTTAACGGAAGCACCAAGTACAAGATTAAATTAATTTTCGAAAACTTCATTTGCAAACAGATCTATTCATAAATTACACAATAATCTTGTAATGGGTGAATTGCAGTTTCAGTCTTATTTTAAACACAGGTATGTTTCTAGCACGTGTACGAAAGTTTGTAAGAATGGGAATGACATAATCGAGTAACCAGCGTACCATGAACCAGTGTGTTCGGGAATGAACGCGTGTATAGAATTTGTCTATTGGCCTAGATATCGGCGATTACCCATTGATATTCCAGCGTAACAGCGTAACGGGACACCAATAAAAGCAGTATAGTTACCCGTTATGCTGATGATGACTTCGATCAGGTCTTGCGTCTCCCTGTCTAGCGGCTTTCTCAGAACGACGACGCCGGTGTCCCGATTCACGGTGAAATACTCGCCACTGATGGAGTAGTGCAACCTAGAATCTTCAGGGTCCTCTCCTTGGAGCTTGTAGACAGGTGCGCCAGGAGATGTGCCTTCCAACACCGCTAACCTGGCCATGTCGCCACCTTGCACGAAATGCGGTGCTCGGTTGATCACCTGACCCCATGACGAAGACCATGTGAAGAGCGTAAATAGCAAAATCGTCCACATCGTCACCTAACAAAATAAAATCGTTTTATATTTACACTTTTATTATTAAACAAACATTCTTCCGAATAGAGGTATTCAATTATCGATCGTAAATGTTTTTGATAACTCAGATTATAATAAGAAATAAGCATTTTTATAAAAATTACAGTATGTAACATAATGATCGAACCGTGGAGCGCGATAAGAAATTACAATCTGAGTTATTCTTCCGAATATATTAAAAATCTTCATGAGATGTACGCAACATCTTTTGCTAAAATAAATACATATTTTTAAAAGTCACTAGGCGTACTCCGAAGGATAAATTATTCGTTAAATTTTGCACGTAGGTGAACAATAACAACCACATGGCGCACCTGACAGGTACTTCGTCAGAGTGTGCAACCAGTTGTGTAAACGATGTCGCATTATCGCCAGAAATATGCAGCGCACATACTTCTCCATTCAAGTGTTCAATGAAATTGCACTCTTCGCCCGATTAAAAATTATAATGCGGCATATTTACGTTTGAATTTATGCGTGACACCGGTTACTATCATCAACAGCTATTACATCAAGGAAGGATTACGACAGTTGGAAACTCAAAATGGAGGTGCGCGTAGTAGGCACAGTACACTGACCTCCCGGTAACTTTCATTAGAGTAAATTGGAGCAGAGCAATTAAGAAAAAGTTTTATTTATCAAACTGCGCTCTCTCTTGCGTGACAAACGAACGCTTCCTTATATTATAGCCCCGTCACGATTCCGTTCTCTTCCGGTCATCGAAACCCCGGCGTGTCTTGAACGCGAATTGTATTATACTACTTTGGAGGGCATTGGATGTTGGGATGAATAGCCGCTACAATAACGTAACACGTGGAATTATTGACTGGGAACGAAATAACCTTTCACGGCTCGCATAGTACGCGATCCTCTAAATAAAAGCCAGCGTAATCACTCGTTGGGCAACGAGGAATCTCTGTTCCGAACTTTTCCTCGACACGATTTCACTTCTAAAAAACGTCAAAACTCTCTGAACTCTTAAACAAAGTTACACGAATAACAAATGCCAAGAAAGCCGTACATTGGCGATGATTGAAATTTTAATCACTAACCACATTAACTCCTTCGGCAACTAAAATAACTGAACTCGAAGAATCTAGAAACGTTCCAATGCCATGTTGTTCTTAACAATGTAATTTTTACTCTTACTAAGCGATAATTTAATTGCGAATTATCTTAGCAAACGCTTATCGCGTTAAGCTAAATGAAAAGAAAATTTTTGAACGTTCGAAGAAGTACCAGCATCCAACTGTACTTGGTATAACTTGCTCCGTCGAGCATAAGAAATCAGCATCTTCGATGCTCCATAATGGTTTCATTTTTATCCAGCCCTGATACGTGGTAGTAAAATGAAATTTACGATCGCTTACTGTCGTTCTAAAATTGTCTCTACTCGAATGTATAACTATAAAGCAGAATCTCTTCTTGCTGGTTGTTCGATCATAAATTAAGTTGTTCTATTTCACTTGCATTAAAGCGTCGAACGCATAAGATTTAAATAAACATCTAGAAACATAACATAATTCCCTCCTTCTATAATTTCCTCTAATTCTAATAAATAATGATAAATGGTATTGGCTCGGGTATTGGTCGATGTCACCGATCGTAAAAGAAGAAAAGGATGTAGTATAACGATACGAAAGGTAAAGAGACTACTATAATGAGCGGCCGCAAGTTTCTTGCTCAGACACGGGATCGACGCTCACGGCGCGGTGGCTGACAGAAAAATGCAAGTTGCAAACCGCAGACGAGTGGGCCGGGAGGAAATGGCTAAACTCTGCGGAGGATGCAACGGTCTATCGAAGCCACCGGGTACCACCCATATAAAACGACTGCGTCGAGCCGCGTTCTTTTCCCTGACGCGAAAAGAAAAGCCGCTTGGGGCGAGTCGATGCAACACGGCAATGCACCGCGTGCACCGGAGCGGCCGGACCGCGCGCCGTCTGAATGACTTCCACCGAGCGAGTGTGCGGTCAGTGAAAAGCCGTTAGAAATCAGATTCCATTTCAGGAGTTCGCGGAACTCTTCTCGTGATCCGTAAATTGAATTGTCCTGTTACGCGGCCGACTGCTATTCATCTCCGCCCTCTTTCTTTTAAACACACTTTTACACAAAGAAAGTCACCACTGCTTCTTTTGTCTACTCGAGCTACGCGGCTCGTACTCCGAAAAGTGGAAAGCTGTTTCTGAATCGCTTCGCCGCTAATTGAGTCGTTCATTTAGATTTTAATCCATTAGAATCATTAAACAGAGAAATAACTTTTTATTTGGTTGTTGTTTCTTGCGACTGACTTGGGAAATATTTATTTTGTCATATATAACGTATAACACAACAGTGACTTGGGAAATATTTATTTTGTCATATATAAGGTATAACACGACACTAACTTGGGAAATATTTATTTTGTCATATATAAGGTATAACACGACACTAACTTGGGAAATATTTATTTTGTTATATATAACGTATAACACGACACTGACTTGGGAAATATTTATTTTGTCATATATAACGTATAACACGACACTGACTTGGGAAATATTTATTTTGTCTGGTGATTACCGGAGCATGTTTGTTATCATCAAGGCGTAGAATACACAATGAGATTATGTAATTCTAATTGGGCAGCTGCGTGTACGTTTGTTTGATTCGGTGCATTCGCGTTTTTCGAGAGCCGGCGATGATTTATGGCGCTTGTTGGTGCAGTTACTAACGAGAAACAAGGCTGAGAAGTAATTTCAAGATCAAGTCGTGAAACTTCACGGGCCAATGGGCATCGTGCATTAGCGTTACGCAGATCTGTTACAATCCGCGCGCCGCTAACTTTCTAGTAGACCCTCCGGACGGATTCCGAACAAACGTCTTGCACAACAGGCATCGGCTCGAGATAAACGCAGAACGCGTTCCACGCTATTCTACCTCCACTCCGTCATAACTCTCACTCGAGACAGCCGTTCATATGGAATCAGAGCCACTCGACCGATTACATTTTCCTGCTATACTTAAACCAACCCAGTAACAATATTCAGACCGTGTTACCTCAGAATGCAGTTGGCTATTTGGAGCAAATCGCGAGATACGTTATCCGATTGCT
The DNA here is from genome assembly GCA_916610235.2 of Lasioglossum morio. Classification (NCBI taxonomy): domain Eukaryota; kingdom Metazoa; phylum Arthropoda; class Insecta; order Hymenoptera; family Halictidae; genus Lasioglossum; species Lasioglossum morio. The sequence continues at coordinate 17,387,489 of OU744328.1, read as the reverse complement.
CTTTGATCGACGATCGTTCGATACCCGGTTCGAAATTGAAAGGTTTATTTACTTAATGATCCATTAATCTCTGATTTATCTTGAACCATTCGTTCGGAATAACTTAACTCCGTTTGTTGCAATCAAATTTTAATTGCTCGGAAGGTAGGAATTAATGACAAGAACAAGTGGATCAATGGCGAGGCAGTAGAAACATTCAAAGAATTGAAAAATGCTGTTTTATAATTTTATCTCTGGTCCCAAATTGGTTGGTTCCATAGATAATGTTAAAATTTAGACTACATGAAGAGAGAATTGGAGTGCTACGATATAAATTGATCTTGTAAGGAGCTGTTTGCACTATGAAAATACAACTGGTCGAGGAACGATCGTCGGAGTGCACTTTCTACGGAATTAGGAAGCGTTTAGTATGCATTTGCATGGAATTGTGGACAATGTTGAAACGACGCGTGAGAAGTAATCATTCTGTTGAAAGGAAGGAACAATTACCGGGGACAATTCTCCCGGCAGTTTCCTCGTGTTTTTTGTGCATACCACTAGCCGACTTCCGTGATGCGAAGGCTGTTATCAAGTATTGTCTTCGAGAAAGGTAATTATTAAGCTAGAGACATCAGTGGATACGCTAACGGGCTGTCGTTGTAGTAGAAACTCTACGTGGCTGGAAATATTCAATCACTGTTACGCACTCGAGGAAGAATTAATTTCGTGTGTGTAAATCTTTCTAAACACGCGACGGTGCAACGGCTCAGAATGTAACCGGTTCGAAATCTGTGAATAAAATCAATCCTTCAGAACGCTACCAATGGTACCTTCGATACACTGTATTTATTACCAAGCCTGGAGTTAAAGAGAAGTTTATTTCGTTAATATTAATATAAACATAATATTGAAGCAGAAACAAGTGGAAAATATTTAGAATGGTCGATTGCACGGAAACAAAGAATCCCTGCTATGCTTTCTACATTCCATCGAATAATGTTTCAGCAGGGAGCTGCATTGCACAACAACGATGCTCGTTTGTTTACTTTCGTAAATTTTTACGAGACAGTGGTTTCACTATCTCCGGCTGTACGCAACGGTGTTCGGAATATTCATGGCAAAAAATTCGAAGAGGTTCGATGCCTGCGATAAGCGGGGCAATAATAGATTTTTTGTAAATATTTATCGGCGCGGTTTCAGCCTAATCTGCAACAATAATTAGGCTCGCGCGGTCTCGGTGCGAGCGTGATTCCTGCCTCGGAGGCGCGCAACGCGGAAAACCACGTAGCGTTAAAATCCATGACGAGCAGCATGCTTGCACCGTACGGATGCGCACACACGCACGTGAAATACCTTCGGTAGAGGTGGCAATTACCAGCAACCGAGTGTAAAATGATACAGCGGGATTGAGCGATGGATTCATCGCCGTTCTTCCGCACCAGGAAGAAACCCGAGGATTTCCTCGAGGAGGATCGCGGATAATCAACCACCGATCGGAATCACAATAGACGAGTCGTTGCCTCCCGGACGAACAATTAAGAAACGCAGTTTTAATGGTCGCGGCTGATTAAACGTGAAATATGCTCCGATGCTTGCGGACTCTGATAATACTATCCTGCATCGCGAGCGTAATGGCGAGCGCAATTCACTGTTCGTGCTTGAACCGCTTGAATTTCGATGTGTACGAGTCGCAATAAATTCCGAAGATGCTCCTTATCGCAAGACGCGAATCTTCCACGGAGCCTAGTCTTGACACAAACGTGGATCGTTACTTTCAATCAATTTCAAACGACAAAATTGACCGGGCCCGATTAGACTTAAGGAGAAAAGTAGGTTTCCGGTCATTAATGAATCTCACCCTCGTCCTCGATTTAAATAGACGTGGCAGTTACTTCCAATCAGACTCGAAACCGTCCGGAGATTGAATGATGGACGGACACGTTCGGTGAGATAGTGAAAACTGCATCGGGAATCCCCTACCGAGAACGTATCGATGACTGCTGACGTTGCGCGTTGCAAACACGCGAAAATAAAATCACTCTGCTATAGATTACGCGCTCTAACGCAGAAACAGCACCCCGCTGGCATATGGGATATTTATGGTCCGCGTACATTGCGGAAGAGAAGTCCGAATCCTGCGCTATCATTATTTCACTAGATTTCCAATTACGAATCAAACTTGTTTTCCACCAGATCGTATAATATCAAAATATTTAGATGTACATCTCCCTTTATGGAACGCAATATTACAACAGCAAATTGTGTTCAATGTTATGCAGCGTTGCTCGATTAATAAGCAAGGTTCCGTTAAGGCGTTTCGTTTGTTTATTGTGTTCTCGCCGCGTCGCGGAATTAATTTCTGTGCTATCTAGATAGAAAGCTTTTCTTCTCGCGCGCGATTGTGTTCATCGCGGGCCGTTTGTTCCCGTGAAGAAAAACTGCCACGGGGGGCGCTGTGCAATAGAATTCGCTGAGGCAACACGTGGCAAAATGTGTCACGGGATAATGCATATTCGCGTCGCGAGTGTACGGTCAGATGTACGTCGACGGGTTAAGAAGAACTGCGGTCGAAGCAATTTATTTGACGAGTTCAAGGTTGAAACGTGAACGAAAAAAATCTATTCAGCACGCTACATAAGCGATAGATGATTCTTCGGATCTTCATCGACGACACGCGGAGCACAATTACGGCTTTGCACCTGTCCAAAAGATTCTAAGCTACAAGAACGACATCGTGCGTTCGTGTTATTTGAAATGAACGGTACCAGGAAGTACGACGGAGAGTTCTAAGGTGAATGATACATCTTCGAGAGATGCTATCACGAAACGTGCGACATCCTGTCCGCCAAGGAAGTCGAGGAGCCGGTTGCAAAAAATGGTGAGCGAAGAAGAAGAGCGCAACGCGTGGCAGGACGCTGCTGGTTTTCTTAGTCATTCATCCTGGTATCACCTGGTCACACAGTGTCAGGATTCCAGCCGCGTAACGTAATGGCGTTGGGTCGTTTGGTGGGGGGCACCATAACGGTTTTTTTTTCTTGCTCCCTCCTTCTCGCGCGCCGGCTTCTCCGTTTTCTGGGCTTCTCTCTGTTTCACCGCCTTTCCCGGCGATTAACGAGTCTAGGACGCCGGGTCCTCGTGCACGAGCGCCGCGGAACAGTTAGCCGCTTCTGTACTCTATTGCTTTCCAAGAGAAACTTGGATTCGCGAGAAGGTCCTACGCCACTGGAAGACCGGTAACAGCGGCGCGCGCGAAATTTCATAGAGAGGCTGTTTCGAAACCGCCCGCGGCTGTCAATCGTCGATTACGAGCGGATTTATTTATCTATTCAACGTGCGGATCGTAAACTTCGCATCTCGGAGCGAAGGCTCTTCGAAAATCTATTATCAGAGAGTGCCTTTAATTGTCGAGGATTAGCCACGCCATTGTTTATCTGTTGTATACCATTGTCAAGAAGAATGGGATCTTTTGAATTGATCGTTCCGCAAGTAATGCAAATTCCATTTTATATATTTACTATAAATAGGCACATTACATGACACGATTGCAATTTTCCTGTATCAAAATGTCAAAGCTTCATTTTTCATCTGACATCTTCATTTTCTGGAGTCGGAATGAAGAATAAGAAAGCCTGATGCTTAAGAAGCAATAAACTTCTGAGTGTAGCGACAATGACAAATACAACAGAGAAACAAAATGGACGATGTGCCACCTGGACATTCGGCTCTCGAACTCTCAATGCCATAAAACCGACTGGATTTTCTGTCGAGGTCAAGGTTGCGCACTCCAGGGTGGGGGGATTCGCGAATTAATCTATAATCTAGCAATTTGTCTGCGATTTTCCTGTTCCACGAACTTGACACCGGTTCTGCGAAGCCACGACTTCGGCTAGCCCACTCGCGCCGGTCAGACTGGTTCCCGGCGGAGTGGTGAAAACGGTGACGGTACTTCGGCAAGATCCGCGTGCTTCGAGGCATTGTCATTGTGCCATTACTAAGAATGCCTCGAAAGGAAAGAATGTATATTGAAAATAGAAATGACTGTATCCAACGCACTTTAACATCGAATACCTCTGACCCCTCAAAAGGCAAATTCGAAGATCAACGAAGTCCAAATTATCTCCAGAGAAATACGTCAGAAAGAGCAAATAAATATCAACTCTAATGTCGCACATCGAGATGTCGCAATTCCTCCACAGGTCAATGAAATACCAACAGGATACAGTTGCAGTAACGCGACAACTCGCGGCGGACAGATTACGCTCAATATAAAAGGATTTCGTGTCGCAAGGCTAGCTGTTGAAAGGTGTCGGCTCCGAAGACGGAGTAACTAGTTTAAAACACCAATTAAATTGAACATCGTGACTTCTCGCCTAACGAACGTCCGAGTTGTTGTCCAGGTGTCCATCTATCGAAACACGGCTCCACGAGCATCCAGGATCCTCGCTCGAGCGAAATGCTGGCGTGTTACAGTCCTGGTTTTTATTGTTCCCTCGATTTTTGCAATCACTCGCACGAAAACGATATCCTTCAAGGTCCTTACCTCATAAAGTCGGTTCAAGATCCTTCTTCCCCAGCAGCACAGTGTATCAACTCATCGCACCACGTGTATTTTTTTCGTTAGCTGACTATCCGGTACCGAGCACTTGCTTCTTTAGTTCAAAGAACGTTCACGTATTCACTGAACCTCATGACGCACTGGCACACAGCTATCTGTACAACTATCCCCCCGGGTTTCTCTATCCTCTCGGTTTCATGAGTCGTCGTAGTCGTTTCGGAAAAGAACCGATGTCTGCCAGCCAATGGACAGGTCTACACTGCATCCTAAGGAGGTATGCGGCCTCTGCTATGGGAGTGGAAGGAATGGAGAGAGAGAAACAGCTCCGCTCGAAGGAGAGGCTACAGTCTGTGCCCCGTAACACCGAGCGAAAGGGGGGCGAACCTTTTTGATCCTTTTGTGCCGAGACGTGCCAGGTGAGTCTCTTTCGTGGTTCCATCATGGCCGTGATCGCGCGTGAAGGAGACCTACAGGAATTACGTACCACTGTTACCCGAAATTCTCGTTGTTGCCGACCTTCCCTCCTATTGCACCTTAAGTACTTTGACTAACGACACAGCAACTCCAAAGAATTCATAATACACGTTTTAATTGATTGAATATTATAGAATTTATCTATGGAAAGTTTGGTTCTCGCGAAAAAGTGAAAATTTGTAATTGTGCTCGACGATCAAGATATTTAACGCCAATTAAAAATACGAGGTCTACGTTAAAATAGCAGATGAAAACCGATTCGAAATCCGCGTTTAATTAGTATCGAATAGCTATTAGCCGGAACGTTCTCGCTTATCTTTATTTACACAGTGAAAAACGTTCTGCTTTCCACTACATTGCATCTCGAATATTTCGCCAGCGAATTAGTTTAGGCGAGTGTGTAAATATTACATGCTCTGTAACTCCACGCTCTTGTACAAATTTTAATTAGCCTTCACACTCTTTTAAGCATTTCAAAAAATATAAAAACACTCTCTTGCATCTATGACACTACTGGCCCACATTATTCTCGAGGTGACTGAAACAAAAACGTCAGAGACGAATATTTGATTAACAGTTTCACGCCACGAGGTAATAGGTACATTTTCAATGGCAGAAAATTAAAATTGGTCTCGCGTTCGATAAAAGAAAAAGAGTCTTTGCGGAAGCAACGCGGTGTTAGTTAGAAAGTTCGAGTAACAGAAAGTATAAACAAGCTTTGTAATACAAATGAAACACAGTAATCATTGTTTTAATGTCCTCGTTAGAAACCAGACTCGTATTTTATACTATCGTAGCCCCGTTCTCACCGGTCGCGTCTGCTTTTGTGAACACGCAACAATCCGGCGACGTGATTCCCATAAAAAGAGCAGCGTTCGTCAACGGGTACGCGACACCACGAATTACTGTCTTCATTTACCATCGTCTCTCTGTCATTTCTGCGGTTGTACATTCGATTCGCTCGTAATTCCTGCGCAACCGAATTCCACGGTGTCTGAGATAACGCAACTCCATCTCTAGTAGCTCAATATTAAATCCTGATTTTGCTAAAATTAAATCATGATTAAACTGCGGATTCTTCTACAACATCGTATCTCCACATAAATATTCATTAAACATCGGTCTGTTACAATTGATTTGGGTCATTTTCATTTTATACAAAAAAAGTTTAATTATACACTTCAATCAGCTCAATAAATATCTTCAACAGGAGATTTCAATATTGGTTAGGTACCCCTTACAGAAGTAAATAGAAAATCTTATACTATACGTCCAGGGAGGGATGTATTATAATACTCGCATGATCATCGACGAGAGTCAGCATAAAATGACAGGAAAGTAGCAAACAGAATCTCTATAATTTGAAGCAGGAAATCTGCTGGAAGGAGGAGCTGAGTTTCGCGGAACAAGTCCGTTGCATCCTGAGCGCACCCACACACGGACAGGTTCGACTGCAAGTTGGATGCACCGGAGCGTCCTACCGGAAACGACGTACGGCACACTTACGGAAGCCGCGGCGATGCACATGCTCGCACGTAGAGCTTCCCGGCATGGCATCCCGCGGGACGCGTGCACCCGGTGCACTCGGTGTACTCGCCCGATAATCCCAGACGAGCAAACCGGCAATTCCGTCGTGCCGTTTATCGTCGTTTCGTGGCCAGCGTACCAGGCGCATTCCTTTTCGATCGCCGATAAGGCCACGAGGAAGTCATGGATGGAAACGAGGAAGACAAGCGTTCCTGGAAAATTAGCGGCTCTCGCGCAGATAACGAGCCCTCCCCGAGGTTTTCTTCTTCCGAACCGCAGCTGCCGATGGTAAATAAAATCGAACGATAATCAAGGGTTATTTGAGTATCATAAAAAAAGTCGATGTTTTATTTGCAACTTCATCCGAATTCACGAAATGTAATATTATACAGAATAGAAACTAGTCTCTTCCCAAATTGCTTTTATAAAAAGACAATCTGCAATGAACATTAATTAATCCATGAGAAGAGGATTGTAATAAAGAATCGAACGAAGAACCCTATACACACCAGGTACCTTAAAACTTCTAAAACCCCGTTGATTCTCGCGGCTATGAATTTGTCTGCAGCGTTCTCACACTGATCGACTAATTAATAGGTTAGCCGACATCGCCGGTAATTAGGAATCGACGTGGCCTTACGCAATCCTGGCAATGTCCTGGACAACGCCGACTTTCTCCGAATCTAAACCGGCATCGAACAATGTTGATCCTTATCTACACGCTTGTTATACGTCGCCGGGTACAAGAAAACGGAGCCACGGTGAGCTCGATGCAACGCATAATTACCAATTGGAGCGTATTGCTCGAAACCGCACACGTGCGTGCGACATGCGTGACGCACCGATATAACGATTGCACCGTGGTCCCGAATGAAAATTTCGAAGATCGTAAGTGAGCAACTTTCTTCAATGTTAGACTGTATTGATTTATGTTAATTTTATTTGAATTTTTACGTATTTACGATTTAATTCACACAGTATACTGAGTATTTACTGAGTATACAATCGACTAAAAAAGTCATTGTTGATTAGACTGTGGATCTTCATGCAAAATAGAAAGCTTCTTGGTCGATTGTGAAAAGAGAGATATTAAATTTTTAAATAAAGAGATTATATATTTTTTCGCATGAATAGCCACGAACTATGCATTATTGAAACTAGATCGTTGAACTGGTAAATCGTGGTGGACCACGGCGAATCGTGCAGCTATCGGCTCGCGTCTCAACAATTTCCCATCATAGAGGTTCAATAGGTCTCGTACAGGATTCGAGAGGCTCGAGTCGACTGCGAAAGAGCAAAAGTTTCATCGAGCTGCCGTGTAGCCTATTTCTTTTTTTTTAAGTTTGCCTTCTCGTCGATTTCTTTAGCTGGAGGCGATCGACTGGCTGAAAAAGGTGAACTGCGCGGGAAGAAAGACGACGAAATCGACGAACGCCAGAAAGTGAGAGGGACGGCAGAGGTAGCCGGGAAAGGATGTTGTTGAAAGGACAAGAACGAGATTATTTGCGACCTCTTCCTTCATGCCATTCTCCTTTCGCTTCTTCTCTCGTCCGTCAGGTAAATATAGAGGCAAAAGACGGTTTTAACGGATGTTAAGGGTGTACAGCAGCTTTGGAGAGCTAAAATCAATAGGCTCTATATTGGACTGCATTGATACAGTTTGACGGAAGTTTAATGTTTTTTTAATTTGAATAGAAAACATTGTTGAAATAATATTATGCTTTCGTAAAGATCGAAGGCTATCAGGAAGAATAATGAATAAAATAAGGTTTAAAATGTTGTTTGTTCTAGCTTAATCAAGTTAACGAGACATTGAACTTAGTTAAAGGGAGGGAGATTGCGATGGAAGAGAGGAACGAAAGGGAAATTGTGTTGCGCAACCGTAAACTCGGTAGGAAGTAAGTTCGCTTCCGGTTTCTATTTCGCGGTTTAGTTCCATTGTGGTGAAAATGAATAAGGTTGGGCAGACATTGCTCAAGACATTTTTCACAATGGACTGCAAAAATTCTATTACATACTACACTGTCTTGAGAAATTTCAATAAAATTACTTTCTTATTCAAATAAAATAATTTACAAATAGACTGCGGATCGTTATGAAACATAAAAATTGCCTACATTAATTTAAAAAAAAAACAGAGTTAGAAAGAATGTATCTCTTGTTTTAATACATTTAGTAAATTGAAAATAATGTATTCTTAAATTGTTCTACTACTTTCACTGAGTACTTACCTATTTTCGACATAAATGCATAAAATTCGCGGTCCGGGCATAAATGTTTAAGCAAGTAGGTAGTGTAACGTTTTAATTGAACAACTAATTTTGTAGAAACTTTCTAAAGAAGATTCCGAGAATCCTATCTATTTATTTCAGTGAGCATCTACAACTGATTTAGAGTTTTAATCAAATTAACTTAATTTGTCCAACTTTGGTACCTCTGTCGAGTTTTTGGGCGCAGATTGAGCGGGGGATAGGAGGATTTGCGACTGGAAAGGTCGGGTGAACAGGATGGCGGGAACGAGGGCGTCGAAGGAGAGGAAGAGCACGAGGTGGCCAAGAAAGAACGTTGGAAAGACGAGAAGAGAACGTGTACAGTTACCAAAGGCCGAGGCGAGCAGCTCCACCTCCGACGATAAAGTATCGGCCGGCTCTGAAAAGTCGGACAGAGTGTGTTTTCACCTTTAGCGGGACAATTCCGCTCGTATCCGCTTGGATCGCGCGGATTTTCTCTACCGGCCGACAACCGTTCCAGAAGGACGTCGACGTTCCTTCGACGCGATAAAAGGCTGCTTCATTACGTATTCTGATCCTAGATCGTTATCACTGGCAGAAGTCCGAAGTAATCGTCCGCACGCGAATGCCGAACGCTTACGTCGAAGGTCGAGACATTCTCAGCGGCATACCTTCACCAGCATCACCTCGATGCAACTCTAAATGTCAATTGATTAGTATTAGGGACGTGGATATGTCTCATTTGACGCCTGCCATGTAATTTTACAAGCGACAGATTTGATTAGCGGATTTTATGCATTTACGACGAAAATAAAGGCAGGTATATGCATTTATAACAATTAAGATAGAACATTTATATTTCATACGAAGATCGCATTCTAGTAATCATTACACTCTTCATGGTTTCATGAACACTTCGTCTAACAAGTGTGTGTAAGTTATAATCCGCGCTAATAAAATTACGGAAAATCCTTTCATTACAATTACCTACTTCTAACATCACGTACTCGACTTGAAATTTATCTTCGCACAGAAATAAATCGTGATACTCATCTTTCTTATTTAATAGCTCACAGTGTAAGCTACATTTCTGTCGAGTTCGCCATCTCCCACAAGAAATTGCTTTCTCGGTAAGGTGTTTTTCTTTGTCTCGTTCTAATTATGAGAAATTATCGCCGATCTGATTAAAAATTAGTTTAATATGGTTTGCGAATTGCTACGTTGTCAAATACTTCTGGAGATGCTCCTGCGTCGTCGTTCGTCTGGTAGTTACCTCATGTTCGTCGGCGTATCTGTCGTAATCGCATGGTGTCACGTGCAACACAATGACAGCCACGCAAGTGATCGCATCTGCTTGTTCATAGACGCAGCCATTGTCGCGAGGTAAGAGGAAGAAAGCCGTGGGATAGAGTGTCCTGTTGCACAAAGATCGCCGGTGTCTTCTCTCTTTCTTGCGCTCGACCGGCTTCTGCTCGGAGCGCTTGCTGCAGGTCTGGGAAAACTCCCGTGAACTATATGAAACATGGGTGTTGCCAGTTAGTTAACCCACTTCACACGCAGCACGCCTTTTGCAGGCAAAACCATTTAAGGCGATCTATTACCGCGGCGCCTTTTTTCGATCGAACAACTTCGAGAATTCCGTGTTCGAGAATTTCTCTGCTGTCCGGATCGAATTTCGAGAAAATCCCTGTGACATATAGGGGATAGACGCCTCTTGAAAAGTTTTGAGTCCTCGTTAAAAAAAGTTTTCATTTTAAAAATACTTGCTTCGAATTTTCAAAATTGTCAGCGAATCAGCAGCAATGATCAAAACAACTTCTGGAACGGGTTAATACAATTTCTGTTCATTCATTAAATGAATTTTCCGAACATATTGTCAAAAGAGTGCGATACATAAATTAATGGAATAAAGAGAACGAGGGGCACGCGATCGTCAGGCTCAACTGTGGAAGTATAATTTATCGACATGGCCAATAAATTATCCAATTAGAGCGAATCGTTTCGGAGGTCGTCTACGAACCCTTTTTCCGTTTTCGACAGCGTCCTCCACTGCGTTCCTGCACGCCCCTTTTTTTTTTATTTGATCTTCGATTTTGCACGCACCGGGTAGCAAATCTTTCGTGTAATTTCCAATATTTCCGCGGGCAGATCGAACATGTGTCAGAAACGGTGTCGATTTCACGGGGTCCTTTTATCGATGAAACGGCACGAATTTTCAAAGTGTGAAAAAGGGTTGGTTGTACGCCCTTCTGCCGGAGAGGGTGCCTAGCCTCTTTCAGTTGTCGATGTTGGATTAAAAAAACACCGTGAATGTTGCTCTCTATATATTTTACAAGAACAACTTTCAAGCAAAAAATCCTAAAATCGTAGTAATAGTGTCATTGTTCCCGGGAGATCATTTTTCCGTAATAAAGAAACCTTGTATCAGTGTAAAATGCCACTTTCGCGCGTCCATGTTCTACGCCACCGATCCGTCGTAAAATTCCTCTAACTTTCTCGTCGATAAACATTTTTATATGGACCGTTAAACTAAAAGTTTGCGAATGTTTCCCGGGAAATCGTAAACTGCGATGCATTGGACATCGTCGCTCGCATTTATAGCTTCAATAAAATCTTGCATAAAAGCTGTAGTTGTAATGACAATTTCTTTGGAACGTCTTGACATTTGCGTGCTTTCAAACTAGAATTAGATCTGCACGATGATGTTGAAGTTGATGACCCGTGAAAATGTTTAGCAGGATACCAGACCGTGAAGATTTTTTCAAAGGTGAAAGAATCTGGTTAGCCGGTGCATAATCGCGACTGTTATGGATGAGCACCTTCGATGCAAATGCGACCCGTAAAGAGCGGTATTATGTACGGCTTTCGTTTAGCGTCAGTTCGATGGACTCGATCGAATCGGATCAAGCCGTATCATGCAAATCATGTAGCATCAGTTCCATTGATGGCTCGTGCTTCAGTTGGATCGGCCTGGCATTAGGCTATTTTATAAGCTACAAATGCCAGTAAAATGTTTCTGCCATTTGTGACCTTGTATGATCTTGAAGATCATTGTTCCATTAAAAAAAATTGAAGGTCATCTTCATTTCTAAAAGAACAATGCAATTAAAGAATACTTACAGACCCACATATTCCAAGTATTTAAACTTTTTAACCGAGGTTCGCATTGTACTCCGAAAAGAGAATAAAATATTATTATTATTATTATTATTTACAGACCCCATTACATTATTTGCAAACAACGACAGCGCTCGATGCCATAACAGCTCGCGTAAAAAAGTGTGCCAATGACTGTTTACTTGCAAAAGGAAATCATCGAGTTGTTTGGGAAATTATCGGTCGGAAGCATGGCAATTATGTAAATCTTATGGTCGATCCGTTTCGTAATTTTCGCTCATTATACGCATCATTATCCGTCTTCCGTTTACGGGATGGGAGGAATTCCATGCCGGCATTCTAAGGGCGAGTGTAATTACTGTACTCGCGTGTTCTAAACTGTTACCGTGCATCAATAATACGTAAACTCGAATTACTATCATCGTTCATCGCGAACGAAGGTTGAAGGAACTTTTAATTTGTTTGGGAGAACGCGTTTTTGATCATTAGTCAGTATCAGAAGTGACGGAGATTAATTATTATCGAATTCGAAAGAGGAAGAAGAGTTCGAGAAAAAACGGAAGATAGCATATGTATCTGTATCAGTATCTGATAGAATGTTCTCAAAGTTTTTCGTTGTTACATGCTTAAATATGTTAAATATGTTCTATGCTTTTGTTTAATCCTAAATTGAATTTCTTTTTTATCGATACACACTTGATGTTTATCAATAAACATTTGCAAATGGCTACCTGACAGTACTAAACGGTGATTTCCGTCGTCAGGGGTGAAATGTGTCTGTGCACATTGAATAAATTATTGACAGTACACTCGGAGCACGCGAATATACGCTCGATAACGAATCGTTATGCAAACACGTCACACGTGGTCTCGATATTTTTCATTCTCTATTCGAGCGATTTTGCATATTATTGGAACTCGAAGCCTTGGGAACTGAGCAACGAGTTCAATGAAGCAGTGCTTATGAATGTGGACACGAAGACGACTTTCTACAGCCGATGTGTCAAATAATTGACGTAGCTGTGATTGATGGACGTTAATACTTGTCAAAATCGTCTTATCATGCTACCGGTAATCCCTTTGCATACTGATATTTCGTGGGAGCCGCGGAAGCCTATGTATCTGCGTGTAATTTCATATTTTATGGGGACTCCGACTGTGATTACGTTGACGCGTGATTACTGTTCAGTGAACACTGTTGCCACAAATATCAGTGATTCCGTGATTATTTTATTAATGTATGCAACTGATATTTTATTGTGACTTACCTGAATTTATCAGTTACGAGATTATATATGTAAACAAATATAATGTGTAATTTTATTTTCTGAGTTAATAATAATGTCCACGTTTAAAAAATAATTATACCCCACTGTGATTATTTGAATCTTTTTAACGTTTGAGAATAAATACTTAATAAACTGTATAATTTATTGGGAATGTTCTTTCAATAATGAGTTCAGGTAGCAAAGCCATTGGAAATTAGCGACGAAATGTGTGACTTTATGCTTCGATTATGCGTAGAAATTATAATCAACTAGAAAATACCTGTCTATTCCGTCTGATCTACCTGCACGTTTCCATAGCGATGTCCAGGGCATTATCAACTGATTAGCGAATGTGACAGATGGCCACGGTTAGTTTTATTAGATTATCATCCACTTATTTTAAACCATACAACCTGGGGCAGCGTTGAATCGAAGATCAGGGAGCGATATTTTTCACCTTTCAGTAGTGAACAAAGGCACATCAGTAATTCGCGCTCTCCCGCACAGTAACAAAGGTAAGAATAAATAGTTAATTACTTATTCTATGAATAATTACAATTTTCAAAAATATTGAAATATTTCTCCCGCAAGACATTGAAGTATGGCAAATTGTGTAATATGTAATTCATTTGTGGATTGTGTATTATTGTGGTACAGCTGCCCCTTGGTATCGACGACCCACTGTACACAGCGGCAGACACGGTTAGTAGTACTATAGGTGCAGCATTTTACAAATTATAAAATCAACAATAATAGCTATAAATTCTACTTGCATTAAAGGGAAAATATTGTCTTTATTAAAAGTTTGTTTCGGTTTATTTAAGAGTAATTATCTTGTATTCATTCGCCCTTAAATTGTTGACATAAACTCAATTGCGTCTGCATCATTTATAAAAATTTCACTTAATTGTATATAACACAGTATACAATGTAGGATCTGATTTCATTGCGGATGAACTGGACTGAATTTTGTTTAAAAACGACAAGAACCATAAGTGGACTGTTTATTTAGAATAAAACAAAACGACGCTAAGCAACTCTAACGGCTCGACTTTTCTGTATACGCTCTGTTCTACACAATTCTTTTCCTTCGAAAATACAAAATATGATTACCGAAACACCATAATGTTCTTATACCAACCGTTCTGTCAGCACACCACAAAACTTCGTATTCACCATCGCCTAAGATGCATAAAGAGGTGTAATCGCCCTAAAACCTCTAATCTCCTAAACTGTACGGCTACATCGCCATGGCACGCGTCTAATGCACACAAAGGTTGGTGGAGGGGAGAACGTTGGGTGCCCCACCGTCGTGATTATGGGGTGAACTCTTGGTACGGTGCCCCATAGAAGGACCGCCCTTATGGAGGGGGCAAAATACCCCCGGGAGAGTATATATGTTCTAAGAGCCCCATGCCACTTTCGCAGTACCAAATTGTGCCCCGTCTAGGACACTCCTCGTTTCTTATTTCATTTTTCTCGCTGCCGCCGGGTCACTCGGACTATGCCGTGAAACGATATTCTTTCAACATACAAAAACTCTAGTAACGTGTGTTGACTTGTGTGAAGTGATCGACTTGGATAAATTCTATAAACAAGGACTGGTTTACTCGCTCGAGTAATATATCAAGTAAGATTTTCTGTGAATTATTTACACTGTGTTTGGAATGGGTCGGGGGATGATGAAGAAATATTAGGACACTACAAACATTATTTCTGTAACGAAAAACAAACTATAGAAATTAAAAGAATTATTGATTCAGAAATATCCACCCATTTATTACTTTTAGAAATATGTATTTTACAAAAATATTAAAACTATAAAAAACTATAAAAACCATGATGTTTCGAGATACGAGAACACTGTTAAAATTATTGGATGTTCTGTTTTGTAGGAAGCATTCAATATGTCCTCGGAGTACTCGTTCTGCAGCGAAGGAGGATTCGACGAGCTGTCGAGTTCTTCAGACTCTGGATTCGACGTTAGCTTCGAGTCTCCGAAACACGAGATTCAAGCAGAGTGTCTTTTTCCGCCGGCGAAAGACGAAAAGAGGAAGAAGACTCGGAATACACGGTGCAAGAGCCCTACGCAGGTAATTATGAATACTGATATCTGGAGAATATATACATTTATTAACCCCGCGGATGGCTGACTCAGGTCCATTAAAACCCAGAATTACAAACGATCCGCTTAAAATTCACGTTCGAATCATTATACAATATAAAAATTAGAATGGACCTAGAGTATTAGCACAGCTTCGAAGCGCACGCACCACCCAGCTCGTTTCGAGGCCTCGGCCCAGCGAAATGAAAGAAAATCGAGAGAGATTGAGACGATCACGTGGAACCATTGATCGGGTTGCAGGTGCTCCGGCTGAAAAGGAACCGTCGAATAAAAGCGAACGATCGGGAACGACACAGGATGCACACTCTGAACGACGCGTTGGAGCGGTTGCGGATGGCGTTGCCGACCTTCCCGGAAGACACGAAGCTGACGAAAATCGAGACGCTCCGTTTCGCCCACAACTACATCTGGGCCCTGTCCCAAACCCTAGGAAACTCGGAAAGTGGTGAGATCACGGTGAACGTGGGCAACGTGACGGTGAGCATCAGTGAGAACGGGAACATGATCACTTCCTCGACAGGAAGCTGCGCGGTGGCAGCGCAGAAACGACTAGGACCGTCGCACACAGCGTTTCCCTATCCTCAAGAGAGATTCGTCCCCGAATGGCAAGAGTACGACTGCTACAGTGACCAAAGTGTCAGTCCGCCGATGCAATATCAACCCTGTTACGACCAGAGGATGTATCACGCGCAGCATCAGCTGCCCCCGACTCATCACATGAGCCACAATAACATGTACCAGTGTCTTTAGAAAATTTTTGCTCACCTGAAAGAGGTCCTGAATCCTGGAGGCCTTGGAGTACAATCATCGGGAACTAAGTGGATTCGAGAATTTCGTCGATATTCGAAGCTCGAAGCGTTGATAACGTGTGCATGTGTACCATTAGTTATTGCATGAGTCATCGCCGCCATTGCAGTTCTCTGCCGATCAGAGGTGTCTTCTTAGGAATCGTTTGATATTGCCAGTGACGTCGGTGTGAGTTTAAGAGCTATTCGGAAATTTAGAGTGGCACGAAAATCTGGTTTTATGGACTGGACACCAAAGAATGTTTTATGCATTTATAGGAAAAATCAGCGAACGATAATACTATCTGGTTCTGCCTGATTTCTCGGTCTCGCAATTGGTGCGGAAAATTTTCATTTTGCTTAAAGATCCGCAGTCTCTTGCAACTGGATTATTATCGAGGACGTGTTGTGGGTCGGTTAATTAGCCTGCGTCTCTTGAGTCCTCCGCGCTTCGATAAATCTTTCCACTCTAGATCCTCCAGGTTTTCGAACAACAACGCGCGCTGCAGTTTCCATGCAACACGAGTTCCCTGTTGCGTGTAAATTGCATATCGTGACACGTATTAGATGCGTCTGCGAGTAATTGTAAAAATGATTAGGCCAGTGCGAGTGATGATCGTTATTTACTTTGTAAGAGAGTATTCTATTTGCAACGAATTTCTAATATTAAGCTCTAGCGATAGGACCGCAGCAAGATTCTTTTTTAGTTTCGATGTTTCAGCTTCGTTGAAGTTGCTCTTTCACGAAGATATGTTTTAAACACGTACTACCAAACGCGTTCCTTTTTCTTTCTAGTCACCGATCATTCTCAGATTGATCTCGAGCGCTTGATCTCATCCCTTGTTTCTAGGTTTAGCGTAATTTAAGCGCGCGACTCCGCCAGTGCTCTTATCGATTTGTGAAACCGCCGATTCAGGGAATATATATTGTACAGAATTTATATCTTATCAATAAATCATATTTTACGTAGCTCGTTGTGCTTTATATCCCATCTGTCGATGAAAACCTTTAATCTGTCTGCAGCCGTATTGATTTTGCCCACGCGACGTTCGGTAATTGTAAGATAAATGAATTTATTGTGATTTACGAGAAATCTTTAAATACACCACTTACAAAGTATTTTACATTTTTAATTGAATTGAAATGAAATTACAATGAAAGAAGCAATGAATTTATTGCCAGAGATACATTTATATAAAATCACGCCAACACTGGTATGCACAGCGATGCACACGTCATAAAATTCAAACTAGCTCCTGTGATAATCGGCAACGATCAAGATCGTTGTTAAACGCTGATGACTGATAAACCACGCATCCGTTGAGTAATGAAATTGTGGGATCATGGGGAGGAAAAAGATACGCAAACACAAAAGTTTCGATTAAATAGTAGGCGTCTTGCCAACGAGCGTGCTCGAACCACTTTGCAGGAATGAGGTCCTGTTGAAGAATGAATAAGCACGTGCCAGGACACGTGTCCTTTATAGGAATCACTGCGGGGCAGATGTATCACAAGTTGCGCCTGAAATTACGCCTACCCGCCTAATCCTGCGGATTACGTTAGTAGAAACGTGACTTTTAAACGTTCGAAACCGATTTCGATAGGAAAAATCGACTTTAACCTGTCACGTTATTTCTTTCCATATTTTTCATATTCAAAATGCAATTTATCCATTATAATCATTCGACATTATTCCACATTGATTTTCAAGGATTCATTTTACGAGATCAATGTGTATTCATTGTTAGAGATTTTTTAACATAAAATTGTAGGAGAAATGACGCAGTTTGCCTGTACGAGAGAATATTATTTGAAGAAGCAGATAAACACTCGGCTTGTTGAGACAGAAATTGCAAGACCACCGGACAAATGTTATTTTTCCATCTTGAATTCAACAGTTCGGATATTTTGATAGTTCCCACCCCGTTTGCACTCCATTTGATCGAACGATCAGCCTATTTATTTTCGTAACACTTGGCTATGGTGTCGCGACAGTGAAACACCCACTTGTTCTAGTTATGGAAATTGTTTTCTTCTGAAAGTGGTGCTTCCTTTTGATCGATGATCCTTTTGAAATTCGAAGGTACACGTAGTCAATCTATAAAATGTACAACTATTTCACTCGAACGATACATAAATGGTTGACAAGTTGTATGATCATTACCCTGCAACATTACACAATTCTTCAACTCTGAAATGATTCATCATCTCTAAAGATATAGTTTTATCACATCTACGGCATGGACGTAAAATGGAAATTATGGATGTTCGAAGAGCTGAGAAAATTTTGGATTTTGTAGGGAAACTTTGTGTTTCGCATTGGATTTATCTTCGCGCAGAAATAATATTTTTCCAGGGCAGAACGGTTGCGCAGCATCCTTTACCACTTGATCAATAAATTCGTATACGAGGCCTATTTGCAAACAAGCTGCAAGCTGCGACGAATCCGTTAGCACGCTCGATCGTTTCCCCAAATCTCGCCAATAATGGTAATGCCTCAATGGAACCATTATGCCGGCGACATGGAACTGTGTGCATAGCACGACAGACGGTCCAGGAACCGTAAAGGTGTTGGATTTTGGGGGGATTCAATCAGTTTTTGCCGTGGCCCGTGCACCCCGTAACTGCTTCCAACTTTAGGGGTGCGACAGCGGAAAATAAGAAATTGGAAACACGAGTGATTTATATTCTCCGGAATTACGCTAATTCAATACTAGCTCGTATACCTGGAAAACACGAATCTCTGAATTTCCTGCAGATAACGCGACCATTGAATAAAATACATTCCAAATTAACAAACCATTCTTATTTTTAAAAAATACATCTCACATCGCAAAAAATGAAAGAGAGCGAAAATACATTGTACACAGGAAATGCAAAAGCTGTTTACGATATTTATAAAAACAAGGTAGGTGAATTTTCACCCTGAGAAATGTATGAGGGTGAACATACAAAATTGTACGCGCTTATGAAATCAATATAATACCGTTACGATAATATTAAATTAAAAATTGTACGGAAAGGTGCAGATAGTGGAAAAAAGTAAAATATTTTATAAATTGTTCTACTGGCAGTTGAGGATTAAAAATGGCGTAACTCGTAGATCGTCTGCAGTGGATGTAGAGGAACAATGGTCGAGCCGGATCGCGTTCGCCGTTTGGTTTAAACAAAGATTCATCGGAGGATTTTTTACAGACCATAAACATCGTGCCGCCTGCATTTCCAGGCGCAGTGATTTCGCTTTGATCGACCTTTCGCTGGGTCGTTTCCGTCGAGTGCACATATCGATCGCGTTCAGGGCCCTCATTGTACCGGGGCGCTGGTCTGTATGGTGACATACTGGTGACTGACAGAGGTGCTCCCCCGTGGAGAGCACGGGGTACACCATAGGGCACCCTAACAGAGAGACCAGCTCGAAAAAGGGGGGAGACGGGCTTTCCTAATTCACGAAAATTCGTGAAATTACCTTGACCGATCGTTGCACACTTAATCGAAGATTAATGGCGAGTTTTCGTAACCCAGAAGTCCCCGCCGATAAAATAATTGATCGGCTCCTCGATTGGCTAACTAAAATGGAAAGAAGCACGGAAGTTTTTGTTAAATTTCGAGAGCGTGTACCATACCCGTGGAAATTCGGGAAATTACGTTGACCAGTCACTGAGCACTTAATCGGAGATTGATGGTGGCATGTGCTTATGGCATAGTGACCGAGAATGTTAAAGCGATCGTGAATATAGCAGCTTCGCGATGTACAATTTTGCAAAATCTGATTAATCCGATCGATCGTTCAGCAACCACAAAAATTTATTTAATCTAATTAAAATTGAGAAGTTAATATTTCTGTCTATATTGCAATGTAATTGTAACATTTTTACATCCCGAAATCATCATACTTTGTCGATTACGTTACGAGTCTGGCTCGTTGTAAAGGGTTAAGTATTTTCGGTTTGCCAAACAGAATCAAATTTATACGGATGAGTTACGGGCGACGAGACTTTCACTAAAAAGTGAAGTCGAATAAAAGCAATGTCGATCAAGGAACAAAACAACCCTCGAGTGTATTTACCCCAAAAGACTGTCGACAGATAGTTGGAGGGTGTAAAAAGAAGATTCAGACAAACATCTTTCGGCATCGTATTTCGGCATCTGTTTAGACGTGGTGCATAGGGTAGCCGGCTTTTCATTGCAAGTTGGCATTTGCAGGCCTTTGTGGTAAACCACGAACAATGCCGGATAGACCACTACGTCATGGGACACACCCCGAGGACACCATAGCCTTCCATTCCTTTCGTGGCAGCTCGCTAAAATATGGAAAGCCTTATTTGAGCTTGAGATCGACGCCCCTGTCGCGAATAAATTGAATTAATGAGGACGAGACGTGAAAGTTGATTATTCTGTCGTCTGGAAGATTGAAGTCCGCCATTTTCCACTCTTTGTTCCGATAATAACAAAATTTGCAACTAAATTGAAAGCAACGACGAGGAAAAGTAAAAATCTTATTCATTCTACATGATATCTTACTAGAAATACATATACTTATTAAATATATATTCGATTATTTCAAAATCTACTGTATTAATTTATACAAATTTGAAGATGAAATAAATATTTGCAGTAGAAATTCATTTTTGTTAATAGAAACGGGCATTGTATAAATTTACAAATAAATCCATAAAGATCCGCAGACATCTTGCTAGATTCGAGAGGAAGGCATAGTAATAATGTTAGTATTAATGGAGAACGAAAGTTTAACATTTCCAGGGTTTAACAAGACTTTGACAACAACTGCCGAGAGTCCGCACGCCATGGTTTGACTCTCGCGATGGAAATACAGGGGACAGATGTCTACGGGGGGCAGGTGTACCCCAATGTACGCGTGCCAACCAACCCCCCACTGTGCTGCCATTCAAGACTATAATTTACTTGAAGAATGCCCGAGCCAGCCAGGCATTCATCCCGGAATGACGTGGATTACTGGTCCAGGCAGCCACGAGTCCTCCAAAGTCGATCGGGAATCATCGAACGCCCATCGATCGACGATACTGCCAATGATTCGTTCCGTTCCAGCGAGTATAATTTTTGGCACGTGGCGAATTCTTGCCAGGTAAATCTTCTCTTTCTTCCTAAATTTCTTGATGAAAGCTAAAATGTTAATAAAAACCTCGGAAATTAAATTTTTAAAAAATTCAGTTAATGTTTCATTGACTTACAACTATATCGAAATTAATATTCACAGTCGACGTAGACGCTCGCCACCCCGTTCATTATGTTTAATATACTATCCGGCGACATTATTCATTAATAATATCAATCGGCCTGACACTTAAGCCAAGATTTAATCACATGTAAAACCGGGATTAAAGCCCGTGGCAAAGGCTCGTTGTACAAATCATTGATTTAACGTCATTGTGAAGCATTCGTAGCAGCGCACGTTTTATTGGGCTTGTAGGGTGAGCTTAGGCAGGATTACACGCACGCTGAAAACACATTTGATCTGCAGATTCACGTATACGCGCGTGTGCGTGCGTTTTATTTGAATTCGAGGGAGTCTGAAGACAGTGTAGTCAGCCGAATATTCGATAAACGAATGCATGCATTGTTAGACAAACTCGTTTTCGAACTACCATAAAATATACGAACCGTACGAAGCTACATGCAAAATGAAATTTCAACGCAAAATTATAATTCTTAATCTTACGATCCCGTATAATTGTAACCAGATCGTTTCGTTCGAATTTCGTTTGAAGCCGAACAATGGCCGAAAGAATAAATTGCAGTTTCTTCCGTCTTTTGTGCAAGAGCGTATCGAAGCAAAGCTTTACATTTTCTGGAAATTTTGAGGGTTCGAGGTAATTAGCCGTCTTATCCCCGCAACAATAAGTATAACGGCAGTGGATATAGAATTTCATTCTGCACGGTCGACTCGTCCCGTTTCATGAATTCGGGAAGAACGGTTTTCCCTAATTCTCCAAATCGTCCGCAAATAGTAACTCAATATAGCAATTGGAGCGCCCTTCGAATTCATACAATCGCTGGCAAATAGTAACTTAATATGGTGGATGGCGCGTCTTCGAAAAAGATCGATGTGTACCTGCCTAATTTCACGGAAGCGTTACTGCCTTGAATGGTCAGGTGACCGACGCGCTTAGGTCAGTGGTCGGTCAATCGGGACTGGCTACGAATTCTTAGCAAATCTTTAAGATATCGTTTTTGCTCCTGTTGTAATAACGGTTTCCATGAAACTTCCTCGACACGATGTTCTTGGACACGTATTCGGTTAAAATAAGGCACCAGTTCCATTTAAAGATATGCAATGTTATTCCTACACTTTACACGGTGCCGGTCCCATAAACAGTCAAGTGGTGCCGTAGCTCGTGCCCCATAGATTTCACCATCCTCCTCGCACCCCAAAAAATCCGTCAACCCTCCTTGTACCCCGCTCAGTCGGCCTGTACCCTCTTGCAGTCACTGGCTGGCAGCTCATTAAACACCCACAGCAACCCGTGGCCACCCCTCACCCTGATTTAACTATTGTTTAGCTTACGTGTGTGCGTCATCACCCACAAGGGGAACGATCCGGACGTCTATGTGCGCCGTTTGACGAATGTATGGGGTGTGGATGAAAGTTCCGCCATTTTGCCAGTGCAGTCTGTTGCCATGGTACTTCGATCAACTTTGCAATCAACTGTAATATTTGCTGTTCGACTACTTCTAAAAAATTCCCTCGTAATGTGAATATTGTAAAACCTAAGCAATAGATCTTTGAAAAGAGTTAGAGGAATCACAGACAATCTTTATAAGACAGTTTGGAAAATTGTGTTACTTTTTGTTCTTCGATCGTTTAATTATAAAATGTAGAATTGAGTTTTAGTTGTTGAATGATCCAGAAACAATTGTGAACGGTTCACTCGTCGTGGATTCCTGTTACACCCCGAGCTTGTACGTCATAGGTGACACGACTACCGACGAAGGGACCTTCACAGACACGTCCACCAGCACCGAAAAGATTCAACGAGCCATCTGTCTGTATTTTGGTGCTCGCTGTACGAATCGCAGTGGTTCTTACATTGATGCACTCCATGGCAGTTCATATCAACGCGGATCTTCGAAGTAGCGATGGCTAGTGACCCCTTCCGAATGGCAGCCACTCGAACGAAACGGTAAAGAGTTGTATCACTGAATCAGGATCACCTGCATCACCGACTGCGTTCTATAATGAAATACGAAATTTATCAGCGTCCTTTCTTCCGATATCCTTGCGAAGCTTAAGCTTGCTCGATTAATAGCATTTAATTTTTATGAAATTCATGATGTGTAAGCTTTTATAAGTAAGTTGCGATAGAATCGGAGGAGCTGTTGATTCTTTGAAATTGTTCACTGTGATGGAGAAATTGGATCGAACCCATCACTACTCAAGAGAGGGCAGGAAAACAAGATTTTGCTTGTATCAAAAAGATGTCCTCGAGCGATCCCCTAAGGGATGCGGTAACGAGGCTGAGTGGTATCGAAGGATCGAGGGAAATCCTTGCATCGATTATAGTTTTCTATCGCAATTATTTGATCCGTGCTCGTTTAGGCTTCTCCACTTTGCATCCCCTTTTGCGAACAGAATTGCCATTGTCACTTTGCGTTTCATTTGACTGCATTCCTTCCTGATCCGTATCTTCCTTAATTCATACATTTAACGTATTTAATTGAACCAAAAAATGTTATTATTATTTTTACAAGGCTTTTATTAACAAAATGGCATAATTAGATTTTCTTCGAAAGTAGAGGGAAATTTAGAATATATTAAACATTATTGGAGTCGTCGCGAACAAAAAGTTTGCAATTCGGTGATTAAGTTTGAAATCACGTGTGGTATTAGTTGTCAGGCTCCGGGATCGACAGTTCTTTGCGTGATTAACACCGTTCCCTGACTTCGCTTCATTATCCAGCTAAATCGAGTCACGGGTATTGAGCACCGCCGGAAATACAGAAGTGACGTGTCCCGAGGACACCGGCTTCTGCTTTGATTGCGATCGGTTCGACCCCACCGCACACTTTCACCCCTTTCTTCGTGACCACCCTGTTCCGGAGCACGAGCCCTCGCACCATATTATTATTTCACAACAATCGCGCCGCGACAAGACGATAAATGTTATGTCCCGTGTGTCACGCTACGCTGGACAAGCCACGAATCGCAAGTTTAACTTCTGCATTCGAAATTCGTACCACAATTCTTTGGAATTTTCTACTTTGTGTGTCTGTTCTGTGTTTCGCAAGGTTTGCAATTTCTATTTAAGTAATATTGAAGTTACAATACAAGTCACTTCGTCGGTGAACAATGACCACTATCGTTATTGTAAATGATTGATTGACTTCTTTAGTAGAGTAACACGAGACCTAGCTCGTTATTTTTCCGAGATCCATTACGCTGTTTAATCATCTGCTAACGAGCTGTGGATTCGGTTTCGTGACTCGATGAATTCTTCATTTTAAGTACTTATTTTTCAAAGTCTATTAATCTAGCAACTGAAAGATAAATATATTCTTTACTCTTTATTAGACAACTATTGTTGTTCATTTAATCTTACATTACAAATATGTTACATCTATTTTTCACGTTACATTTGAAGCAAAAGTTTCGATAATAGTTCACGAGAAAAAGGTTTTCGATGTAATCAGACCCTTTTTTAACCATCGAATCGACAACGACAGCCCCATAAATCTGCACCACAACTTCCTGTTTCCTTCAAATTCCCACTGTAAAAACCATCATAATCCGGATGCGAGCTGCGTTCACCTGAACGTAGAATTCACCGAAAAAGAGGAATATAATTCACTGTAACGAAATTAGGAAGTCCACCCTCTAGAATCTCACGCTCAAGCAGTCCCGGCTGAACGATCTATCAAAAGCAGCCTCGATAAAGGTCTCAGTTGACGTAACAGTTTCGCCGATCGCGTCGGGTCTCGGGGAAAACGAGTGAAAACCGTGTGGAGTGGCATGTTTGAAGGGTCAAAAGCGCGAAAATCCTTCCCTCGCGGTTTCCCTCTGATCTTCGCCGCCAAAGTGGTGAGTTTCAAAGGCGCCGACCGGCTTCTTTACCGCATGGCAAGAAATCACCGTGAAATGGGCGCACGCTTCACCAGGAATCCGGGGTGGCCACAAAAATGGGGGTGGTCCGGGGAAAATTTTCGTGAACGCGTATTAAACGGCCGTAAGAGCCACCGTGCGAGAAACTAGACGCTCGTGTGAAAACCGCGACGAGAACCCCGCTGTTTCAACACTTTGTTGATGGCTACGAAGTTGATGCGGTTTCTATGTATTTATGGCAAAAATCGACGAGTGAAAAACAAAACTGTATATATGTAAAAGATAGACTGTAATGCAGTTTTTTTTCTACGTGAAAGCTCTTAGTGTTTAAAAAATTGATTGCCAGCAGATGTTACCACTCTCACATTATTAATATAGCAGTCCGATCACGCATTAGATAAATCTAACAATTCACACGGACTCGCTACAGTTATCCTAAGTCTTCCAAGAGGTCCTCAAGGTGGCACGCGACGTTTTAGCTCCGGGTGACCGAATTTTGTCACTGTTATTCTTACCGTTTTTTTCAAGGAGGTGTTATCTGTGAATAATCCATTCTTCAACTAACGTCGGGTTACGCGCGATACGGGCACGTGGCGACGTGCATCGGGAATGCATCGCAGCCACGTGGCCGTCACGTGGCGATAGCTCGAAATGCTAAAGTGCGGATAAGGTTGATTGGCTGGAAAGGATCGTTGGCCTAGTTTGGGCGTGATGTGAAACGTAGGGCTTGATATTCCATGCGTCCTATCAGTAGAATTAAAATGCTCGTGCTTATCAATTTCCGGAAATTATACAATACAATGTTCTATCCCCATTTCATGTCTAACAGTGATTATCTACATGGTAAGTAAACTGAGAATTTGATGCACCTTGGGTAATCCACGATCTATTTGCAACACCACGAAGGGAAAATCTGGGGTACCAGCCTTGTTAGACCGGCTAAATACCTTGAAATTACAGGACCGGTGGTCCACAAAGGTGGCACGCACCCCCGAAGTCACGTTCTCCGATGCATTAAAATTGATTCGCCACGGCAGTGTCGCGACTAGCCACGCTGTTTGATTTTCCCTCGTTTCGTCCCTCGTCCCATCGGTCCCGGGAAATAGACACGGCCCGTTGGTAGAGTCGTCACGTATCAACCAGAAAGTCATTTCATGGATGGGTTTTGTTAACGCGCGGAAGTAGGCTTTTAAAAGAATGGAACGATTCTCTCGTACTTATTGGAGCTGCTACGTTTCCGGGTGCAGAAAAAACCGAGCCAGGTGTTGGAATTTTTTAAATACTGCTCTAGCCGCACTTCCTGATGCTGTTTCGGGCTGAAGGATACTGTACGGGACCGTGGAAGTACTGTTACGTCTCGATTCTTCGCGTATCGACCGTGGGAGTTTCTTTTGAACCTCGTTGACAAAGAAATGAGAGCAATTTGTCGAACGTTGTTGCATGAAGAAACGTGCATTTTTATTTATCATAAATAGACTGTGGCAACAGTGAAGATATTTAAAGAATTTAAAAGATTTATTGTATTATTTCTAACTTGATAAAATTATTAAGAAAAGAAACAAATGGCTATCTAGTAGTAAATATTTTTCTGTGTCTTATTGCACGTTTTAGAATTGCTCGGAAATGCACGTTTAGCTGAACGTTTATCAATCTAGAAAAGGAGAAAGGATAAAAATTCAGACGTTTTAACCACTCACGAAGATAATCGTTATCTTTCTTTTGTTGAATGTCAACACCATCTCGTCACACGCCTCTATCGATCTTTTTCTCCCGATTGGGAGGTACACCACGAATTACCCCGGCCTATGGTAATGGTCACGTGTCGGATTCAACGGGCACGTGGACAGGACGACCGAAACTCGGCTAAACGCCATCGCCACGTGCCATTATCACAGGTTGGCTTTGAGAAATTGATAGCGGGAAACTTCACACCATCCTGCACGTGTTCACCCAGCACCGTGTAAAAGCGGACGTAATTGAGATATCATAGCCAGTTTCCCGTCGACAAGAGAATCTCTGCTAATTCGATCATGTTTCGGTGTAGCTGCTTATGCACTATTCACTACAGAACATCTGCTTTTGCCTTTAGTAATAATAACAGATTATTCTCCTAATCATGGAACCACAATTATTTTGTGTTTTAATTATAGAGGAAATTTAAAATTCAATTTCTATTCTTTTTAAATTGAATTTATAGAAGAGAAACCTGGAAATATTTATGAAATTCAGTTTAGATAATATGTGCTAACAATAATTATATAATTAAATCTGATTCAAATACGATTTTTATATAATAATGATAGATTAAGCAGCATGTTGATATTACTGAGTGTAAAGAACGTTTGACGATGCATGCTTCGACTAAGTTATCTTGGAAAGTAGTAATCATGCTGTTTGGTAATACTGTGGAGACAGATCGATTGTGGCCAATCTTAGCCCACGACACGTGTCACCGAAACAACATGGAAGAGTAATCGTAATTGAGATATAAAAGGCGAGATTCGATCACTGCCAGATCTTTGGCTAATTCGAATGCTAGCACCCTGTGAGGTCACGCGACTTCGACGCGTGCTAGTCGTTTAGCAACACGTGCATGGATGAAACGTGTACACTGAATGCATCGAATTTGCAACGTCCTTTGACCTACATACACATTTACGCATATCATTACAGTATCATTAATAAGATATTGTTATTTTACAATCATAAGAATAATTACTTCAATACAGCACGACTAAGGAACGAGTGAAACGCTTTTACAAATGTGTCACACGAACTTCTATAATTGCATCACGAGATTTATATAGAAGTTCAGTTTACTATTTGGTAAAGAAATTCTGGAATATTATTTTTTACTATGATAACGGGCCATGGTACTTCCCCGGGTTTAGCAATAGTCTTTCCAATACAGTAAATCAAAAATAAACGAATGCGACAGCATCGGGAGCTAGCGGCACATTTCTGTGTGCATAGAACGATGCTCGAAGTACCGCCTGGGGATATTTAACCTGGCTTGCGTGTCAGTAAATGTTTGGTCCACGTGAAGCGCCCGTAGCAGTTTGCAGAACGTCTCAATTACGGTACGTGCAACGACGAAACGAAATTATTCGGCCGGCGCGGCGATGAAATGTGCAAACACGATGCCAGTGTACAATAGTACTGTCCAAACCCCGAAGGGGTTCTGAAATATTTTATTCGAACATCTATTCGCGAATCAATTAATAAATTCGGAACATTCACGTGAAGTTACATTCATAAAAGCAGAAGGTAAACAAAAAAAGTTCATGCGGAATGAAATTATTTTGGAAACAAAAATATATTCAATACATTTCAATTGTTGCTACATCAGTATAGTGTAATATGTTACATTCATGTTCAAGTGTGTATTTTCTTTTTGAATGATCTCTTCCGTGATAAGATTACCTGATTAAGGGTAGTAAATGCATAAAATTTGCAACTCGACAGGTGGAAGAGTAAAATAACGATCGCTCTGCGTTTTATCCCTCTTCTCGAAAAGCGTAGATGCAATCACCATCTGAAGTGCACTCTATTATGGCTGATAACGCTAACTAAATTGCGACCAGAGAAAAAATTGCGATTTACGGGACCCCATTTCGAGCGATCGTACGCACCCGCACTTAAATCCGATCGAGATAACGAATCTCTCGCATGTCGTTGGAGACGGATTCATACCCTTCGACCGACAATAAACTGTATTATCTTGGATCCAGGCCACTCGATGCACCCTACCATACATCAAAGGGAAGAACTCGATCGAGTGAGTCGATCGATAACGCAATAATATCGAATACTCCACTTCGTGCGTAATTCTACACTCGTTCGAGGATATTTATGGGAGTAGTCTTTGATGTTTCTTTCACGTGTCGGAAACCTAACGAGAATGGCCTCCAGAAAATCTCGATTCAGAATATGGTCGTTCGCACACGTGTGTAGAGACACATATGTAGAGACATATAAGTGTGCTTATATGAATTTCCTTCCAAACACAAATCTTTATGCAAAAATGTCACGACCAAGAACATACGGTTTTATTATGAAATTGATGATTTCGGCGCCAGGTTCGATCATTTATAGAGAACAACAAGTATGCAATTATTTAAACATGTTTCTCGACGTTTCGATGCCTGTGTGGATCTTTCTCAAAGAGACATTTTTTGCGTCTATATAATAATATAATATATAATAATTACACACTTGTTGTTCTATATAAATGTATAATAATAATAATATTTAAAATTCGATCGAAAAGAATTTCACCTTTATACGGTCTTATTATGGAAAAGAGAATTCATCCCTTAAGTTTTTTAAAGCACCGTTACTGAACAGTATCGAGCCCACCCCTACGGACAAAACGATCGAGCCGTCTGCCGAAAGGGTGCATCGAGGTGAATGGAAACAGAAACAAAGGGGCCGCATTAAAATCTAGTCGGAATCTCGTCTACCAGGAATAATCAGATACCTTTCTGTTACTACCAGGTGAGCTTGCTCGAGCGAGTAACGCCTTTTGACGTTAACGCCAGGGCTCTTGTGTGCCCGGCCACCATAAATGCAGTCGGCGCACAATGGCAGATCTTAATCTCCCATCCTAGTTCCTGGTTACCGGGAGCCATTACCATTATGTTTGCACTCCAACTATCACTCCATTGTCTCGGCTATCTGCCGGAGCATCGGCGAGGTCGCTTTTCGTGGCATTGGATTCGTTAACTCTGCGTGACCACCGCGTCGATTCCTCGAAACGTGTCATTGGCAGCCTGATCGCACGACCATAACTCTCGCGAGAGACACGGGGACAGCATGTCTGCTCTAACTTGACCGAATTCTCGGTAACAGTCGAGTACTGTCACTTTGGAGAAGTGAATTGACAATTTTATAAAATGCTCCCCAAGAATTAAGAGACTGAAACAATGTGGATAATTGAGCTGAGAGAAAAGGAACGAAATATTTTACTGTTATGGAAAACAGATGATTTGAATTCTAGAGGATTACAATGTGTTTGATCGAATTTTAACTGGCTCGCAGGTTCCTAGTCTAAATAATGACATTTAAACTCCCTTTATCTACGGGTCCAAGTTTTCAATTTAAATCTCCGGCCGACTAAACGCATTAGGAGAGAATTTGGAACCTGTGTTACACGAATCAACGTAAAACGTTCCATTCCAGAGAGACGGTCGCAGATGTGTGTTAGACTAGCGCTGGCCACTTAAAAACGAAGTGGACCGGCTCGGCCCGGTGGCTGAGCAAAAGTAATACAGTCGCCATTCGCAGTAAAATAATATCAAAGAGAAAAAAGGCTGCACGCGCCATTGACCTTCTATAAACGTTACATTTGAACGAGCTGTGGCGTAGGTAGAGGGTGGCAAGTCTGTCGGGACAGTGTACACAAATAAACAGACAGAGAAGAATTATTTTTTGAGGGGGTGCGTCGGACGTGTTGCCATTATTTTTTACGAATGGTGCGTCGTCTATTGACAGAGAGAAATGCTTCTGTACATTTATTTAAACCGTTAGACCATGAACTGGAGAAAGAAGACATCTTGCACGTAGTGTGTAATATTTTACGAATACATACTCGACGTTGCTTGTCGTTTGTATGAAGTATTAATTCCCCGTTGATGATGGTTAGTCATAATCACGAATGGAGTAATAAGTATCGAACGCTGGTCCCAATCCTCTGTTGATTCCTTTTCTATTAATAAAAGGGATAACGTTCAGATTATTTGGCTCATACCGCGGACATTGGGTTTCTAAAGAGATAATGATCATTCCTACGGGGGAAACCTACAAACATAATACGCGAAGATTCCCTCGGGACAAAGGAGGACGCATCCTCGGCAGCCACGCGAACAAAAGAATCTCTCAGCAGGGTATTCCCTAGAAACTGGGTGGCTAGCTGACAGATCGGTTCGATCGCTGTGTATTCCTCTGCATTAAATCAATAAAAAAAAATTTCGGCGATCGGAAATAGAAGACAACAAAATTCGATGAATTTCGATGCTTGGCAAACACGATGTTCAAACTAATGCACACAATGATGAACTGGAGTTTGTTTTGTGTAAATTGTCGGATTTTATCTTTGTATAGTTATGTGACGTGAAATTACACGAGAAGCGCCTTTATTTTTGTTCCGGTCGGCCGATGTCAACTAGCGGAGAGCGTCCTGAGAAATATTTTCAATTGTTGTGCTAGAGTCGCGTTTGCCTTTCCGGCAACATGTTAGTAGCCTCAGAACAATACTACGGGAAGGTCGCCAAGTTTACAGACACTGTTTGTCGCACTGTGTTTTTGATATTCTGTATTCCCCGTTGTGAAGTATCAAAATCCAGGTTCAATGGTACAGAAGCAGTCTTGGAAATTCGAACGATGTTCCGAGGGCCCCGAAAACTGAATGAAGAATGACACCATGGACGAGTACGCACCGGTACCTGTAACCCCTGCGTTTGTCACCCCAAATGTGTCTTTCCGGACGAACGCTTGCGCAAAATGGAAACCGTTCGCACGTGATAATGCAAATGTCAGTCCATCCCCTGTCCGGCGATCACGAACTACTGAATCGAGAAATGCTAATTAGTTTCGAACACTTTTAATTCAATCCCAATTTCGGATTCGCGAACGATCCCCGAAACGAGTTCGTCACACTTCGAAATTCTACATGCTTAAAATGTTTACACCATGGACGTCTCATAGTTCCGAGGGAGCAACAAGTAACAATGGATGGATTCTCTTTAGGGGGACGTTGATCCGCCTTCGTTCTGAAAAAAAGCGAGAAAATCCAAGCTTAATCGACAAAACAGTTTCGACCACCTCATTTTTCACCAAAAAAAAAACACCGTACACTTTCACAATCGTTTCTCGAACAGCTGTGACCGGCAACGTGTGTAATTCCCGAGATTCAGGTTAAGTTTCTGGAAGACTCGTTTTGATGTATGCTAACAAGCTCGAGTGTACGACGTTTCATTGATGTTTACGATGACCACACATTCACGGGACGCTGAAACATTTATTGCTAGTGAAACGTGATCTGTACGCCTGTCATCGGTGACAAGCTTTGATCTTATAAAGGTGTTACGCGACTTTCGAAACGGATTGAAAGTGGGCTGCTACTTTCCTGTAATTTGTGCGCTGTGATTGACGACTGTTTGCCACCTTGCCTTTCCGTTACGATGACGTCCCTAATATGCGAATATAGGTAAAATATTATTACACACGATATATTTCTGATAGTTGAAGAATCTCTTGACAAGACTTAAATCGTTAAAAATATTAGAGTGATTTAAACTTAAGTTAACAAATTCTATGTAGAAGTCACGCCACGAGACAATATCTTCCATTTACAAATAAAAATATGTTGTACATTGCCTGATACGTCACTATGATTTGTGTCTGATTTGTATATTGTTTTATTTCTGAAAGTTTCAGAGAGTTCATGGCGTTTAAAGAATAAAGGGGTTTCTTGGAAGATCAATGTGAAATCAGTGGGAAGAGTGAAAGTCTCATCGATCTCACCGCCGTGGAGAACAAACTGGCCACCCATCGTTGATCGGTGCTCCATTATCTCTGGGCTGTCACGGCTTTAGAGGATTACACGTCGATTACGAGGCTCAATTTTAAACTGTCCGTTCCCCCGCTCTTTTTCAAGCTGGCAACCCTTTGCGGGTTACTCCATGGTTTTACAATCAGTCACCCATGCTGTGACACGACCGACGGCTCGTCGAAGGGGTTGCCTCTTTCCGAAAAGCGGATTACGTTTCTCTTTCGAACTTCTTTCTCTTCTTTCGCACTACAGATAACGAATCGATGTCCTGGGCTCGTTTCGCGTCGATGATCGATTGATCGATTAGTCCTCGTCTTGAATGCGTGGTTGCTCGATTGTCTCGTTCAACTTATTGTTGGGAGACTGTTTTAACATAGCGTCAGTTATTTCCTCTAACTAGTTACATTCAACGAACACATCAAGATACGTTATAAGTTCAACAAAAGTTGTTAATGAGTAACCAATTTTTACAAGTGATCTCTGCTAAGGAAAAATTGTAATAGAACAAAGAATTAATCCAACAATGTTTGTATGTATGAAAAAGTACAGCACAAATATGTACAAAATTGAGAATATTATTTTTTGCTAGGTTCTAACCTACGAAAGGCAAACAACCCCTTCTCACAAGGGATGAAAAAGACAGTGAATAACCAAACGGTTTTTACGCGTTTCAGTAACTTACAATTTTTTTTCGTTACCCTTCATGGTAGTTTTGCACGTCACTGTTTACTACGGGTACAACCCCTTTGGGGTTTTTGGGGCGTGGTGCGATTTTAAAGGGTGCCAGCCGGTTTTTAAAAATAAAATATCCGCAGGAACTTCACGGTTATATTTGAAAACCTTTGTTCGCTCTGACTTTTCTCGTTTAGACAATAGTTCGCTCCGGTTGCCTTTGTGACTTTTCTATTGCATTTATTCACTATGAAAGACTAGCGTGGTAAAATATACGAGCTTCTATTTACTCGAAGGTATATTTCAGTATTAGAGAAAATCATGTTTCAGAATTTTCGATGATTACATTTTCGTATTGCTAGATTATTGATCAACGCGTTTAACAATGTTTTCCTGCATAGCGCTTTCCATTTTGTTATCAAAATTTAATATGGAAAATTAATAACTTTCCAATAGTGTCTCCTTTCGATTCGATAAACGGACTAGACGGACCCGAAACCAAGTAGAACAATGAGAATAGCGATCGAAGGTGGAAGTTGTACTCGGCGTGCCAGACGAACCGAAAATCCAGCGTGGCATTAGAAAGTACTTGATGCGTACTCGGTACTTTGAAATTTCGAAGACCCCTCCAGGCGTAGACTGCCATAGGTGCCCCCAGGTTTTTTTCCAGTATGAATGATGATGTATGGATGTTGGCTGGGCGCTAGGGGCTGGGTAAAGGGTTCCATTGTTGCACACCCCCCTCGAGAACCGAACCCCTCACTCGGCCTTCGCGGGAGAGAGGCCATCATGAAATATTGCCGGTGAGCAACAAACTGCATTCTGCAAGCTGTATACTGTTAATTTTATGCCGGATTTTTTTTTCTCGGTCCACTCCATCGATCCCTGCCACCCCTTTTTGAACTATTTGGACTTGCCGCTGCGACGGTCGTTACCGCTGGAATTCTTTATGGGGGTAGAACGCGCACTTTCGAACCCGTCTGCACTTTCACCGTGCGATTAGTATTGCGAACAATTACAAACATTTACAATAAAAATACCGACGAGCAATACGGAAGAGAAGTCGAGAATCGATGGGAAATATTTCGTTCAAGTTTAATTGGGTTAAAAGTTCTGATTTTTGTAGTGTGCATGTATAATGTATCAGAGAAGCTGTGAAGATGCTAAATGTTGGTTGCAGTGCATTAGACACATGTTGTTTCCACCCCATGTTACGTATAGAAAGCTTTCCGCAACATCCTTTCATTCATCTCCGTTTCGCATGAATATTCATCCGTTTAATGCAGCTGGGGCTACATTTTCGATCGAGATTTTCTGAATAATGCATCGAGACCTTCTCTGACACGATATTTACCCAGAAAGTTGTACGATGTTTCTTCTTTTAATTTAAGGCTACAAAATTCTTTGTAGATTTGCACCTCGACTGGTGAGGCTCGACAATCTTTCAATCAATCAACGATATTTTTCGTTTATTTCAGTTTATGTAATATTCTGTATAAAAATTGAAATTTGGTCTGTGGCAAAATGATTTCGCCACTCGGCCGAGTCCCCCAAGCCCGCGATTGCTAAATTCGCAACCGGAGCCTGGAAAAGTGAATGAACGCGAGGTAAAACGAGAGGGAAAGCGAGAACTTAGTATCGACCCCAGGGTTATCGCGGAGAACAATGCGGAACCGCAATTAATAGGGCCTGTAATCGGACGCCCGGCACACGCGTCTCGGGGTTGAAATATGCAAATTCGATCGGACACGGTTTTAGAAATTCGCATCGGCCCTCCTCGACCGCCAACAATGCGTGACTCCATCGACAATAGGAAATAATAAACCGTGATAAATAGCCGGGCAAATACATACGACAATCGCGGATCTCCTTTCGGTTCTCCCGTCTCTTCTCTCTCGTTCTATTTTTCCCTATGTCTCCCGAACTCTCTCCTTGGTCGCTTCCAGGTGGACTGATTCATATTCCCGAACAAATACGCTTGGTAAATATCGCGCGGGGGTTGATGGGGTTTCTATGCGCGCGAAAGCAAATACCGGCGTTAATTTCCTAGCTCACTGTCCCCGTTTGATTTTTTCATCGGGGAATATTGTAGACGCTACAGGACGTGTTTGCTTTTCATTTTATTCGAGCACTCTAGCGCGATGATCTTGACTCAGCGACCGCAAGAATTTAATAAAACTAAAGCAACTTGATAAAATTAATTTAATAGTGTATTATTTCTCTATCCACATGAATTTGGAACTCTGTGTATAATTTTTTAATATGTCACGCTGTTTCATAGAATAACTGAAAGAAATGGAGATCGCAGAGGCCCGAAGCTTGAAGAGGCAGCACTAATCAAAAGTGGTCCACGGAGACAGATTGAGAGGCATGCAGAAATAAATCAGCCCTTTGTTTTACGGCTCTAAAACGGCCGTTGGGGATTTAGAACGCGAAGTTATGCCCATTCAGTCGAACACCCCAGCTGCGAGACCAAAAAGGCATGGCAGCTTATTCAAAAACCACGTAATCGTCGCTCGCTAATTCGCATTACGTTGTCCGAGTAATATCCTTGTGAGCTACTATACATCAATAATTTATGCCATTTTGTCTATGTTGATTACGCTGTTTAAACTCTATTTTGATTTTCTTCTTTACGTTGGAAGCAATTAATTACTATGCGAAGAAATAGTTCGTGAAGCATGTTTCCAGGAAAGATCGATGCACACACGTCATCTTGTCGAAGTAACGAGAAAGTATGAACGAAATAATCGTGTAGACAGGTCATCAGCTCGCTGATGGAAAAGGGTTTAAGCTGAGCAACCTAGCGGAATTGATTCGAATAAATGTCTCTATGACCCTTGCTGATCCCTCGAGAACTTTCCGACGAAGAACACCGATTTTTCGAGCGTACAGTATTTTTCCTCCATCTGTTAACTATTATTTACTCTTGTACCGTTTATCACACGTTCTTATTACGTCGGTCTATTTAGTTCAAGTCGAAAGGTACACCAGTATTTCCATTCCCTTTTTCGAGTCGCAGACACGTTATCGCGTGGAAGCTCTATCCTATCATACCTCAACAGAAACTGTCAATAAGTTGAACATAGTTATATAATTACACATTATTATGCTCGTAATTCCCGGAGATAACAGCACCTCGATAATTTATTTTTATTCAGAGTCGCACATGTCAGCGAAATCCTCGGCGAACGCCTCAGTCCGCTCACTGCAAAAGCATATGCAACGTTTCGCTATCGAACGGAGGTAATTTCCATTCCATATAGTCATTTGCTTCAAAACAGCAGTCCGAAGTTCTTAAATTTGAATTTTTCCATTCAACTAGCTAGAAAATGTCGAACTATTAACACCGGGACGAAGATGCGTTTGTAAAGAATTATCCAATAAATTGATTTCTTTAATTAAAAAATTTATTTCGAAGGTCGCTCTTATTATCGAGATAATACATTTTTTAATTAGATTTTTGAATCTGTGAGAGTAATTCTGTTAGGAGTGACACGACAGTGAACGTGTCGATACAACACTTATGAATTTCGCTCTAATCAGTGTAAGAAATGAAACGAAGGCTGGCTCCGATACAGTTTTGAGTATCGGCCGATAAAGTACCGATGAACCTAAGCGCAGCGCTGAAGAATGCCCGATAATATATTATTATTGCGCGGGCGCGGGTCAATAATCGAGCACGTTGCCTGGCGACGCTGCTCCTGCTCTCTCTCAGCATCCGGATTTTCTTCTTCTGCGACTACTCCTGCAGCTGCGACGCGCAGAAGTCGAGCAACCTTCGATACATCCTCATCGGACCGGTTTCATCTCTTCTGGCTGCGGACACCGACACTTTCGGCCTCTCCTAGGTGAGTCTCGTTTACACTCGTTCGTTCCATTTACAATGAAATCAACTTGCCGTCGGTTTGTCGCTGGTCGTCTCGCCCTCTTATCAGGTGGACGACCTACGCTCGGATTCAGAGTTCAGAGTCAAAATTCGATGAACGTTTCCTCGAGAACGTCCACGGTAATTTTTTTTTTTTAATCGAAGTGTCACTCAAGTAAAATGAGAAGTTATCCAAATATATATTGTAAAACAGTCCGAATGTATTTTCAATATAATGTCTTGTCATCGTTTGAACTGTACTCATCTTTTGGATCTATTTAACAGGTTCTTTGAATGATTCAATTATGTGGAGGAAAAGTAGAAAACTAACCAGCTCCGAAGCTTGGGGATCCGAAATTAAAAAGGAACATCGCAAACAGGATGGACAAAGTTTTGGGGTGCGATATTCGTTTGAAAAGAGATTTGAGAAACTTTGTGGATTTCGTTTGGACGATGTCTCCAGTTTCGAGAAACTCACGAATCTTTTGTACCGACCGACTGATGCTGCCTGTTTGGGAGTCGTTCGAGCGCTTTTCGGTAAGCCATTTCATCGTTATCACTTATTCAGTATCAGTGAGAATTAAATAAGTAAATCTCCATGAATATGTAAGAGGAGGAGGGTTAGATAAAATCAAAACTTTTTGAAGTTGTCGCTGTTCGTCGTGTGCCTTTAGTACAAAATTTTGCAGGATTCTGCATGGTGTTCGACGTCGTGGAGGAAAGAGGTCTAGCAGACGTGGATATAAAGTGGGGAGACCCCTTGGAGTGTCATTTCCCATTGATCCATGGAATGAAGCCTCCGTCGCTGCCGTGGGTCATAGTAATTTACACGATCATGTGGATAGGCGCTTTCGGGATAATGCTGGGCTCGCATTTTAAACTCGCCTGCGCCTGTTTCGTGATGCCTTACTGGTACATCTTTCTGCTGAACAAAAGCTATTGGAACAACCACACGTATCTCTACGGAATCGTTGCGACTCTCCTCTGGGGTACGGAGGCTAATAAGTTCTTGTGAGTTTGAAAGGAAATGTCTCATCCGAATGGGAAAACCGGTCCGTAATCAGAGACGTGAGTTAGGATCTTGTAAATATTAATTAAACGATCTCACAAAAGCCACGAACACGCGTTGAAAAATATTCATTATCGATAGGAAACACTGTCTGCAAAGAACCTTTCCATCAATATCAACTCTACACAATTCGCAATACCAAATGGTGAACATTATTTGCACAAAACTGAAGAATTATAGGGAAAAGGAATTATACGACTCTCTCGTTGCTCGTAGACGCAATGATTAATTAACAAACTTTTTTACAGTGCGCTGGATGCGAGAAAAACGAGCTCCAAGGAAAACAAGGATACTGTACCATTGTGGAACTACTTTATCTTGAAATTTCAATTTTTTGCACTATACTTCATAGCGGGATTGAAGAAATCTAGCACAGAATGGTTGTCGGGGTATGCCATGACGAATTTGTCGACACACTGGGTCTTCACTCCGTTCAAGTAAGTGTATGTAC
Source organism: Lasioglossum morio (assembly GCA_916610235.2). Classification (NCBI taxonomy): domain Eukaryota; kingdom Metazoa; phylum Arthropoda; class Insecta; order Hymenoptera; family Halictidae; genus Lasioglossum; species Lasioglossum morio. Next base: position 17,348,740 of record OU744328.1, on the reverse strand, counting down.
GGAAAAATCATTTTTAATATTACGAATACAAGAGTTGCATAAAAGAAAGTCGTATTCTAATCCTATCTTAACAAAATACAATATTTTAGTGCTGATTGAATCCTATGTTTCAGATTATTCTTGACCACTGAGCAAACTGATTTTTTCATAGTACACTGGTTCGGGTTCATTTTTGATCTGACGGTCGGTTTTTGGATATTGTTCGAAAAAACACGCATTCCCGCCATGATTTTTTGTACAACGTTTCATTTGATGAATTCTCGATTGTTCAAGATAGGTAAAGTTCGTCGCATTAGTTTATAAATAATTCTTTTCTTTCATGCTTTGCTTGAAATCTTCTTTTGAAATTCGACTGATAGTTATATTTATCTTTAGGAATGTTTCCGTACGTTTGTCTCGCAACACTGCCTCTCTTCTGCAACGCAGACTGGCCCCGAAAGTGCATTTCGTATTTCAAATACAATTGCACGTCGCTTTTTGTACAAAATCAAAGCATCGAAGGCTGTGACGCGTTTCCAGAGAATCGTTTCGAAAATGAATACAAAGAAGAAGTTGCTCCCGAAGAAGAATCAAGTGAAGACACTCTGAAGCTACAAACAAACTTTACGTTGCTTGGCAAGGCCAACATTGAAACAGATAATAAACTGAAGAGCGTCATTAAAGAGCAAGATGATAGTGCACTGGAACGAAAATACGAAGACAGAAATATCAGAACAGTTTGCAAACGCACGAAAGAAGGTGTGACGAAGAAGCAAAAATTTGTTGTATCTCTCTTACTCTTTCACGTGGCTTTACAATTTTTCCTTCCGTACTCTCATTTCATCACTAAGGTATCGTCTGTGTCGACACTATTACGATCGTGTATAGAGATAATGTCTTTAGGTATTAAGAAATAATTCGTTCTGGAGGGTCCTTCGAGGATGCGTGTTTTAATTGACAGGATCGGAAATTTTACTCTCTTGCTAGAAATGTTGTTCTTTTTAAATTTCTCTGTCTATAATATGTTAGAAATATTACATATCTATTTGATTATCGACGATGGTTTTACTGGATCGAACTTTTTATTGTTTTTAGGGTTATAATAATTGGGTACCAGGTATGTACGGATATTCTTGGGACATGATGGTTCATGCTTGGGACACTATACTAGTCGTGATTAGAGTTCACGATAATGTGAGCAACGAAGATCGTTATCTGGATCCCAAGGCGTGGGTGCAGAACGATCGATGGGAGAAACACGGTGACATGGCTAGACAGTATGCCTCTTGCATTAGGGTACTTATTATATTAGTTATAATCTTAAAAATTCTTTCTATTTATAACTAAAAAAATAATTGGTAGTTTCTGATAAACATTTTTAGGACAATTTGATAGAGCAAGAGAGACGTGTTGGGCAAAACGATCACCATTACAAAAAGCCTGCAAAATGGTCACGTCTGTCCTCAAACTTGAGTATCTACATAGACGTATGGTGTTCCTTAAATGGAAGATTCCAGCAAAGAATGTTCGATCCAAATGTTGACTTGCTAACTGTTGATTGGCATCCTTTCAAGCCTATTTCGTATCTAATGCCACTTCTGTCACAATATAATTCCTACAGGTATGTAACTTGCAGTAATTTATTTCATCAAATTATTTTCTTCAAATTACTGACAACTTCTGTTCAAGTTATTAATGATTGTTTGGTGTTTAGGTACAAATTAGAAGAAATTCAGCAACATGTTTATACGTGGTCTAATGACACCGACGTGCTATTTGTTGCTGATTTCCCAGGGATGTATCTGGACAATTACATCGCGAACAATTTTACTAACGTCAGTTTGACAGTGCTCGAAGGCGAAGTGACGTATAGTGACGAAGAGTTGATAAATGGTGTTACATTATCGAAAGAATCGTCGATCTCTATTAAAACAAGCCAGTTTCACAGAGTAAAGACAACGAGCGCTTTTCCTGCCTGCTATATGTATACTTACAACAACCGAAATGAACAATCGGAAACAGACGGGTAATTTTATAGCCAATTACTTCGAACTTCAGTTTTCTACTCACGTAGTTACTAGACAATGGATTTTTACGCTTATCGAGGCAATTAGGGTGAAATTTTAGTCGTGTTTAATATTTCCAGGACCACGGCTCCGCAGAAGGAAACATTTTCAATTTCGAAGGAAATAAATTACAAGATCGAAGCCTGGTTACGATCCCTGAATCACATACTAGACTCATTTTTCTATTTAGTTTACAACGTCCCCATGGTGCGAAGAGTGCATATCAACAAATAATAAAGACAGCGATTTACACTACAGAAATTGATCTCCGAACACTGTAATTACGTTTGAAAGATAGACAAGCATTCCAGAGAATTTATTTTCATACTTAAACGAGTACACTACACTTAAGCCGAACGTAACATTTCGTTTCGATGGACGCGATAATGAATTTTCGAATCATTCGGTATAAGAGAAAAGACGAGTGCTTACGAATGATAAGGTTTATCGTTAAATAGTTTTCCATGTACCGTTCACGTAATGTTTGACTACTTTTTTAAACGAGTAAAATATTTAATTAAGTAATACTTCGAGACTGATGTCTGTTATATCTTATTCATGACTTTTAGCGGCGAGCACGAGTTATTTATAATAATACTGTACGAGATTATCGAAACAAGGAATTGCGATTTTACACACAGAGTACTTTTGTCAACAATTTTTATTAAAAAAAGACTGCATCATACTTTTCCGTCGCGAGCAAAACAGAGCTGAAAAGCGTCAAAGTAATCTCGAGACGTCGCGAATACGAAAATATGCGATTAAATACACGTGGACACGTTCACTGGTTAAATCATGAAGATAAAATGATTCCCGGTCATCCAATTAACATACGAAATTCTGTAAAAATTAACGAAACTCAGATAACGGTTTTCGTTAATTTCACGCTATCAAATTAAATTTGTAAAAATAAAAACGGACTTTCTGTATCGCTTGCAACAAAAATATACTACAACCCCAATTTTAGACGCTGTATTGTGCAACAGATAAAAAGTTGGCCGATTTAATCTGTTAACCGGGTACACTGTATTATTAATCATATATCCACGGAATCTTATGATCAATCCAATTGATATATATTGATTATACTTGTGATATAAAATGCATTCGATCATTTGTATCGCGTTTAATATCACACCTGCCGATTAAGAACAATAAAAACAATCATTTTGCGAATTTCAGGCAATACAGCTTGCAAAAAGTATATTTATCACTATTCTTTCCATTTGCTTTCACAGCGCCATACAGATTAGACATCGTAAAATTACTGCGATAGTATGCTAGATTTTTATTAGTACACTCGAGGTATCCAAGATAAATGACTACCATGAATTTACGAAAAATAGTGATCAGTTTTCCTTAATTATACGTTACCATAAAGGTTCGATTAAAGTTACTCGGTTGACAGTTTAAAGTTAAAAAGAATCGTTCGGATTAATTTAATTATGGCGAGAGGCTTGTTTCGCAACTTTGCCTCTGCTGATCAAGATTTCGGATCTTGGTATCTCGTAAATTGGCTCTCGACGCGATAACAGACGCCGATACCGTTTAATGATGAATCTTTCGTGTATTTACGAGCTTAATGGGTTGCAACGACGCGATTATTGCTCTGGAACTCGCCGCGTTAGACGGCAGAATAGTTAAAGGAACTTGTGTGTGATAGCTGTCGTATCGCGGCCATTAAGCCTTTTTGCCTGATAAGTTGTAAGTAAATGCATCCGAGGGATCTGATAATTCTTTCAGTGTCGTACAAACTGCCCGAGTAACCTCGCGCACAATTGCGCAACGGAAGGCTGCCATCTGTGATCTTCGTCGCTCTATGTTTGTCACATTTTATCGAACGTGTTACATTGTTAGATATAACGCTCGATGTTACGCACTACCGTTCACGTGGAATTGTAATCGTGATTTTGTACAGTGCCATCAATGAATCAGTATTTAAATAATATTTATATCAGCATTAATATTTTGATGAGGAAAACATTGCAAAATCTAGTGGCAATAGTTTAAACTTTAGTGACAGTGTGTCGGTAAAAAGAACTCTGAAACTACTATAGCGGAAGGAATCTTTGTCGATAAGTGCAGTGATGGTTTTATCGAATCGTGGATCTGACGAGATTGTGTATCGACGGAACAGTGAGTGTGAGGACATGCTTTTGACAATAAGAATTTAATTTATTTATGAAAACGTGGGTCAGATTGGAGGATACAAGCATGATTGCTGAATACGCTAACAATTAGGAGGTGATTCATTGTTTATTGGAATTGTGTTGTCGATCTTGGAACTACTATAGCAACTGGTTAGTAAAAACACGTGGTTTATTAAGCTACTGAGATTTATTAATTTTTCTGTGAAAAAGTTCTTTTAGAAATTTCTTATTGAGATAGTAGGATAGCTGGACTTGCGTCCATTTTGACTTGGAGTTGCAAACATTCGTTATAAATTCCAATTTTTTCGATGTTGTTCATTGTTGTCCATAATCATTAATGTCGTTTTGCTTCTTTTAATTTCCAGAAGGCATCATGTCGGGCGATCTGTCAGACAAGATGACAAAATCGAAGGCCACAGATCCATTGTTAGTGGAGCTTGAGAAACTTGGCAGTGGGTCCAATTTTCTGTGGATAATATTCATTTTTACGCTAACGCCAACAATATTCAATGGGCTGCACTCGATGTCTTACATTTTTATTGCCGAAGTAAGTCAGACACGTCTTTATCTCTCGAAAAAGTGTAAATAAAAAATTTTCCTCTCAATTATCGAATACAACATCAAAGAAAACATCTTTAAGTATCTTTTAAGGAATTTTGAACATCTTCTTTCAATGTACTTCCTCGTTTGTAATGTTAAAGAAATATCTAGATTATTATCAAAACATACAAAATTTTATTTATGTGCTTGAAAAAGTGAAGTTACTCTTTTTGTTTCACTGTTCAATCTTCGAACAGTTAATTGGAACTACATACGCGAAAAAATGTTAACTAACAGAGGAAATCGCGCTTTAAACTAGCTTATGCAACTATGAGCACATGGTTAGCATAAATGATTAACAGATTTCGTAAAATGTAGGTTCCCACTCACTGGTGCGCAGTGCCGAGCCTAACCGCGGCAAATTGGACACATGAGCAAATAAGGAACATTTCCTCGGCTACATCGTGTACTATGTACGATTACGATTATCAGTATTTTGCAAAAATTGGATTTGACGAAGCTTTAAAGTACAAGATGGAGAATAATACACAGAAAACAATAGCTTGCGCAGTGAGAGACTTCGCGCATAATCTCGAGGGCACTTCATACGTCGAAGATGTGAGCATGAAATCACACATTAGCTCATTTGTTCTTCTGCAATAATGTCATATATCAATAAGCTATTTGATTCCCTTTTTAAACAAATTTTTGGGGCTCTGGATTAAAAATTGCTACGTTATATTTAACTGTGTCGCTTTCATCAAGGAATATTTTTCATTCATTATAGACAAAACGATTAAACTTCATCCAGAGTAGATGTAAAGTAAAAGTAAATTTAATTATAAGATACAACTAAATTGTTATGAAGTAACATTATGACGAAAAGGATATAATCTATTCTGGTAATCGAGCATTTTGAAAGGTTCCCATGAAAGAGGAATTTCCACTGCTATGCAGCAAGACCATGATCGCAGCAATAATGTTTTTTTTTCTCTGAATTAAATTTCAGTGGGATTTAGTATGCGACAAGAGCGCAGCTCGCTCGAGCACTCACATGGCTCTGTCTCTCGGCAAATTGTTAGGCAGTCTAATTTTCGGAGTTTTAGCCGACAAGTATGGCCGCAAAATGAGTTACGTTATTGGCACGATATTGCTAATAACATCCGGCCCAGCCGGTGCTATTGTCCCATGGTACTGGGCTTTCATGATCTCACGGCTTCTTAATGGTGCTAGCCACGCCGCGATTCAGTATTCGGCGTTCACGACACGTGAGTTATGATTTATGCTCGTTTAACGTTGCAACAACCACCGTGCATATAGAAAATGAACATTAATACACATTGTCGTATCAGCCGGGCACCGCACGAATACATGATTCGTTGCTGACAAGTCGAGACAGCAGTCCCTTCGTTACGTCACAGTTTAACTCGGCTCATTATACTTATTACCGGCAAAGCAACATTTTTACGTCCCTTTTCTTGCGACCGGCATAATGATAATTTGAAAGTCTCCTTTCACGTCGTAATTAGACGAATTTCTGACCCCACTTCTAACGCGTGCAATATAGTGAATGGCCGAGGCTATATTTAAATAGTTTCGATTCAGGTTATTTCGGGTTTCGGAACGGGAACCGGATTGATTAATACCGCGGAGACAAATGGCGCTGTCAATGAGTTATTGAGATTAAGAACATACGATTTGAATGCATTTTCGTCATAAACTAGACTCCGGATCATTTTGCGAAATAAAAATTGTTCGCATCGATTACAAAATACAGAGGACACTTTGGAATTCTTTTCTTCCATTAAGAATGTTAACAAATTGGAAATTATATATATTGATGCAATGCCATCTTTTTAATCATCCTACTGTTTCAAATTTCTCTGTGCAGTGACAGAGGTTGCAACCGAGAAACACAGGCAGTGGATGGGCATTGCTTATAACATTGGATATGCCAGTGGCACTGTCATCATACCGGGCGTAGCTTATTTCCTACACGAATGGAGGCACGTACAATTGGCAATTTCCTTGCCAGCGCTGTTGCTGCTAATACCCCTATGGTAAGCCCTTAAATCGTTCGACGAATCGTTTCAATAAAGTGTTCCTTCGCTTCGAATCGCTGTTGTGTTTGCGTAATGTCCACTTTTATATTTAGAGAGACCCGCGGTTAAACGAAATTTCACTCTGCCGTGATTAATGATTTCAGTGGAACGAGAACACGCTAATACGATATTAAATATTATGATCCTTTCTCTATTTAAGATTCGTATGTTTCACATATTTTACAGGGATTTTCTAATTACGTCGGGGTAATTGCTCGTCGTGTATTTTTACGTAGGTATAAATTGTCAGATTTCGTAAACGCAATGTCGTGCGAATATTTGGCTTCATTTGAATATTAACCCTTTGCACTATGATTTTTAAAATTTGATATAATACCTCATACAATACTTAAATGTGTAGTAATTGGTTAGATACCGACATATCTGATAGTTTAAACAATTATTTAAATAATAGTACAGCAATTTTTAGTGGTGCCTCAGAAGCGCCACTCGAGTGCTAAGGGTTAATTAATGTAGCAATATATTAAAGTGGCTTCGTAGGAGGAGTATAACACTAATATTATTTCTCAGGATCATGCCAGAGTCTCCAAGATGGCTGATAGCCCACAACCGTCGCGCGGAAGCGAGAAATTTGATCGAGAAAGCAAGCAAGAGATCCTCTTCAACATCGGCAATAATAGAAACATCCTTGACAATGCACAGCCAGGACTTCAAAGACTCGACCAACTCGATTGCAAGTCAAGACTCTACAAAAAACCGATTTAAAAAAAACATCGATGGTTTCCGCGTTCTCATAAGCAACCGCGAATTACGCAACAGACTCATTATCACGAACTTCAACTGGATGACCGCTTCGCTCTCCTATTACGCGCTAGGTAATGAACGTTTAATAATCATTTTTCATTCGTCGCTTTCTTTTCTATGAATTTCGTTTCAGCATTAACGATGGGAATTGTTTGATGTTCCAGCATTAAACGTGAACAATTTCTCAACGAATCGGTACATTTACGTTCTCATTATGGGGCTAACTGAAATTCCAGCGTATCTGATACCGACTCCCATATTAATACTTGTGGGAAGACGACTGGGAAGTGGAATGTTGTATATCATAGCAGCAATATGTTTGTTGGGAATTTTAGCGATTCCTACAGTGGAGGCTAACACTGTCATGATCATTTCTCTGATTGGAAGGTTCAGTGCGTCGGCAGCTTATGGAATCGCCATTTTGTACACCTCGGAACTCTTCCCTACGGTAATTATACAGACTGTTTGAACAAATAGTTGACAAACACGTGTTTAATCATTTGGTTTCAGACAGTTTTCAAAAGATCTACCATTAATCTGGGAAGCTTGTGCAATGTAGAAGTTTCCCAGTTTGCAATCAAATTGCTCGCTGTTACGACTGTTACTTTTTCCGGAACAGGTGTGCAGAAATTCCGCGGTTGGAACGAATTCAGCGATGTCGCACGTCGGAAGTATAGCTGCACCTTATGTGGCCGATCTGTTGGGTGCTGTTGTGTGGTGGGGACCAACCACTCTTTGCGGCGTTTTCACCCTAATGGCGGGTCTCTTGTGTTTAATATTGCCGGAAACTCGTGGTAGACCCCTCGCAAATACGGTCGACGAGGAGGTCACGAAAGACCGAGAGAATGTCTCGTTGCGCAACTGCTGCAAATGCTCATAAAGTGTTCAACGTTTTACACTAACGTACTTTGAAACTATCTCGTACCAATAGACTACGGATCTTGGGCATTTGTTACAAAAATGAGCAGATAAAACATAGAACAGAATTTATCGCTTCATATAATATTCCATACAGATCCGCAGTCTACTTGTCAAACAAAGTATTTGGAATATTTACCTTAATGATTATATACGAGTATTGTACTTTGATAAGACATTTTGATGTTTTGTACGTGGAACATAATATTACATATAATTCATAATTTATATATAATCTACTTGCGAAGAGTGTTCAAATTAAAATAAATTTGTGTATTTATAATTAAAGATATGTGTATATATTTTTTGATTCCTCTTCCTTGCACCGTATACTTTATTTGTTCGGGTGTATAAGCGAAATCGTGGTTCAAAATTGATGTTTGTTAATGCCAATTGTTATAATAACTCAGTACCTTATAATTCGTGTTACTTTTTTGTTTCTTAATCGAGAGTAAATTGCTTTAGCATGTCATAGGTATTAGGGTTGTTGTTTGGGTGATTCGAAATCAATTTTCCTGCAGTTCACGTTACGTAAAGATCATTATCATTATCTGATCGCAATAACAAAGCCGCCAGGTCAGTTTTCGCTGGAGGTGCACAAAATCAGTCTTGACAATGCACAAAGATAACAGTATGCCTGCTATTATTTTCCCCGATACGAATCTTAATTACTCTGGTTGTCGCTTTGTCACATTTTTCTGTCTGGGGTGACAATTTTGATTACACGCAGAAGGTATATATTGACCGTAGAGCATTGCAAGTTAATATTAATTTTTCTTCAGACGACGGGACAAGATTCAAGCACTATGAAATATTTCTCCGTTCTTCTCTGCCTTTTCCTCTGCTATGTAAGAAGCTATTAATACTGCTGTGATTTTAAACAGAAATTATACTTCATTCTTTAGAAATCGCTATTCTTAAATGTTGATAACTGCTTCAGGAACTGTCAACGCAAGAGCCAAGGCGATTTTTCCATGGAGGAAAGAGGTCCAAAGAATTCTACGAGGAATGCCAGGTAGAATCGGGTCTTTCAATTGGTGAGCAAAAAATACATTTTTCATGAAACATTGTTTAACAAATAATGACAATTGTATTGTTAATACTACAGACGAACTGAAGGAACTTGGACATTCCGGTGAAGCGAGAGATAAACTACTTAACGGCGACGGAGACTTCAAAAATGTCGGATGTTACTTTGCATGCTTGAGTGAAAAATACGGTATGGTAAGTACAAACTGAGAGAAATACCCTAACTAATAACTGAAAACAACTATTTTGAGTATCATAGAAAAAAACAATTAATTCAAATCATTTCATAATTTTTATGAAAAGTGATTTAAAACATGGTAATCATGAAAAGAATGGCTGTACTGAAATTCAAAACCGTTCTAAAAAATGTGAGAAGTTTTCTGTTGTCAAATATTGATAGGCAATACTAAATACATCTAAAACTTACTGAAAAAAACGTAATTTTTGGGCAACGTTCCTAATGAATCGAGCTAATTGTCAACTATATGGATGCTGAGAAAATGCGAATCTAGGAAGTGTTTAAAACATAATTAAGGTCGAGAGATTAAAGTTACTTTGTCTTCTAGATGACGGGAAATAGTTTCATAAGAAAAGAGCTACATTATGATGACAGCATGGAAGAAAAACACCCCGAAATAGCCGAGCGAAGATCGCGTTTGAATGAAATCATGAACAAGTGCATGGACGATGGTAAGTACATAGAAATCTCTCAACCACTATCGAGGTATAAATGCTATTTTACTAATGAGTGTGTGGAAGGCACGATCTTTTAAACATTGTTAAAATTTATTCAATATGCGTGAAAATAGCGCCAGATTTCGAGAGAACACGTTGATAATAAATCATTAAAAAATATTCACAACCGGAGAATTACATTTAGCTATTAAATTAATGTTTTAGCCGAGGCAACACAAGGTGATAAGTGTGATATCGCTCTTGCTTTCCACGTGTGTTTCGAAACATCCAGGAATGCTCTGCCACCACAAGAGTGAACTAATATTTATTTGTTACGTTGTAACTGATACTGTAGTCAATCATAATCAAATGATAAGTAAATATATATAATAATCAAATGAATGTAAGAAAATGATTAGTATATCCTTGGTTCTCCAATGCGCGAAACATTTGACATGTAATTTAATTACTGAGGGCGATAAAGTTAATCTGCGGAAGCATAGATAGGATTGACATGCGTGCTTGTCACGAATCGATTATGTGATCGTGTTCGCCAGATGGTTGAAACTATCCTTTCTCTGTGGAACTGTGACAGGACGTCCAAATGTTCGCTAGAAGAAGAAGAACTTCGAAGACCTCGGATTCTACGTCCGAGGTACTAATAAGGTACACTTCACAAATGCCTGAAATCTTTATTGTAATAAATCGTTTAAGAAACACTTCCATAATTAATTGCATTCATTCTTGTGCGCTGGTATTTGTGATAATTATAATACATTGGTAACATCCATAATTCATCATTTTGATTTATTCATGCTGCACTGCTTGCCTCTGTTTTCGCTGTATAACATTTCTGAATGTATAAATTATCCAGAATTAATCAACCATACTTAATGCATTAACGAATGCAGTTTTGTTGCACGACAGAAGCTTCTCATGGCACTTTCAACTCTCGCTGCAATTGGCTTCTTGATTTGGCCACGCTATGCAACACCGGAACTGATCAAATTCGAACCACTGGATAATATTTCAACAAATTCGATCATTAGCATGCAGACAAATCTATTGACAGTAGAAACAACAACTGTACGAAAGAATTTGGGATCTTCGCTCGATCAGAGGTCGATTTACTGTCAGATCAGTCAGTGCACGAAAGTGAGCTGCTCTGCTATTCCCCAAACTTTGGATGCTGGCAATGTGATATCGGAATACATAGCAACGGTCTTCAAGGTATTCACATTGACTTTGATATTCCACACTCGTTTTGAAAAGCTGTAAAAATTATGTACTGAAGATATGTGTAAAATTTTAGTTCGAATGGTACCGTAGTTTTTGAGATATTATGGCAACCCTATCGGCAGCCTTCGACGCGCCACACTAAACGAGCTGTAATTTCCTCGAACACGCTGTACTTTCTGACCTCTTTTCTGATCGTTCAGCCTAGAATACCCCCTTAATAAACTTGGACACTCGTTCTCTTCGTTTCTACAGACTTATGAAACTAATTTCGTTGAACCTTCGAAGCCCACTGAGAAGAAAACACCAGGCTTATTTCTGCGCACGGTGCTGTGGAATTTTCAACTAACAAACATTCTCCGCAGGCCGAGTGCAAGACCGCCAACTCCGTCAAGCTGTCATTGATCAACTGCAGGTTCCTGGGTGATTCGCTGCGGAAGAATTGGCTGAACACCAGCCTGCCGATCGAAGAGTTAGAGCTGAAGAGCTGTTTGCTAGATGAAATAGAAGACGGCGCGTTTGGCCTGCCCATTTTCAAGGGAACGAAGAGGCTCACCCTGGTGAAAAATAACCTTAGCTCCCTCCGCAAGGCCGTCTTCGATCCTCTAACGAGTCTGGAAATGCTAACCATCCGGGACAACTTAATCAAACAAGCCGAATTCAATTTACTGGGGAACGCTGCGGGTACTCTGAGCAATCTTGACCTCAACGGAGTGATCGACAATCCACAATTCCTAAAAAACATCACCGGCGGAAGCATTCTTCACAAACTGCAGGAATTAACCTTGCAATGGAACACTATCGGTGAAATCACCGATGAATCCTTTAAAGGAGTGCCGAATGTCATATCTCTCTACCTTATCCACTCCGGCATCGACAATATGTCTCAGAATTCGCTGAAACTGATGTCCTCTATAAAACTCTTACATATAACCGGGAACCGTATCTCCTCGCTGCCGAAAGGAATATTCGACTGGATACTTCATACAGGAAACGAATTCCATCTGGAGCTAGATAACAACCCTTGGAACTGCGACTGTAGTCTACAATGGATGCAGGACCTAATTAACACTCACCCAGGTGTAATAATCAAAGTTCCAACCTGCTTATCTCCGCCTGAGAACGCTGGCAAGTCTTTCAGCACCGCGGAGTTCTGTGTATCTAATTCTACTGTCCCTCCAATCACAGAGCCTACCACTCACGATTCGACGAAACAAACTACAACAGAGACAACAACCACCACGAAGGAACTCGAGATGATCGCTGTGAACTGCAGCATTTCCGAGTTCTTCGCTTCCGGTAGCCAACGAAAGCTGCTTTCTAGTGATCTGGAATTCCCTTCTCGTGGTTCCGGGTTCTTCGTCGATTCGGTCACGGATAAGAGTATCGCGGTGAAGCTGCCAAACCTGGAGAAGGGGCACACGTTACTCTGGTTCGAGAACGGCAGCGTGAAACGCTCGGTCAACTGTGCGAAACACGTCACGGGCATTTATCATGTGCAGAATATCGATCCCGATACCTCGTATACGATCTGTTTGCTCAGCGATAACGAGAACACCGTGTCCCCGCTGAATTGCTTGGCTGCGACGACGTTGCCTGTATACATGTTCCGGACTTGGCTGAAGAACGGGGACAAGGCGCAAGTCATCAGCTTACTGTTCGTGGTAGCTGCCGCGGCTTTCTTCGTTGCGACCTTTACTACCTTCCTGATCGTTTGGAAGTATCCGTCGTTGCTGCGGGGAAGCAAACGGGTGATGCTGGTGAAGAAGAACATGGTGGATGTTATTGTCCTTCCGAAAGGGGTTAGTGTCGAGGAGAATAGGCGGACAGGTGGGGGTATTGCTCAGGTGAATAATAAAACCGAGGATGGGTACATCACTCCTCTGCCACCGGCGCCTGTGCCTCGTCCCAGAGTCTCCAGGATCTCCAGAGTGAGTCTCCTCAGCGATTGGCACAGCTACGTGTCCGAGGTCGAGCCCACTGAGACACTACTGACTTCCTGGGGACTGACGAGGTGTAACAGCGATCTGGATAACCAGATAGCCGATGCTCCACCGTTGCCACCGCATCCTTTGAATAAAATACCTTCGTTGTCTTTGACGGTGGAGGCTAGAGCAGAAGATACAGAGTATGGGATGTTCGGAGTTTGATAGAGCATCGATGGACCTGATGAAGGTGACGGAGCACAGGGCTCTCCTAGTAGTGTCGAGTAGAGTATACGTCTCCTTGTACGCCTGTTCCACAGAGGATTATATACAGACGACTTCTTTGGAGCAATCTTTCATGGAGACTGAATAACTATTGCGAAATCGTTGACGCAGAGTACTCTGCTGTATATTTGTGCAACGGAAAATAAATAATTCTTGTCTCATCGACCTAAATTTTATTAAACCTGGCCGGCATCCCAGCGGCACGCGTGTCAATGTCAGCTTAGTCAAGTGTAGCTGAGCTGAGTTTGATAGGGTAAATGAACGGATCGGAGCTGTTTTCATTGGATTTAGACAGCTGATTGATAATCACTTTGCTACATTTCATGAAGAAGAATTGCATAATGATCAAATTTGTTTATTCATCTTCATTGTTTTTCAACAGACATGTCTTTTTTTTCTTTTACCGCTAGTATTTAAAGTATATTTAAATATTTGAATAAGCGACGCCTTTGCGTCTCGTTTCTTTCCGACTTTAACGCTATAAATACATCGCTTCACTTCTATTGTAGCATGCGTATAAATAAATCAATTAATTGTATGATCTCATATGAAAACGCTTTGACGCTTTAAATCCAAAAAACGGAACGTACAAATACTTATTATAAATTACCAATCTTAACCCGTAACCACTGCGACCCTATTTTAGTTACATAGTTACATAGTTACATGGTCAAATTGACCCATCAACAGTGGTTACGGGTGAAACATAAAAGCACCATAGAAATTTTAAAACACATCAAGCGGAGCAATGATGACAAGGTCATTTTGTACGGGTAATTCTAGCGAGCAAGTAACTGTGAAGGAATTTCCTTTAGAACGACGCTCGATATAGTGGGATAAGTCAACACCGTCGAACGAAGCGATGATTACTATCAGTGGTCAGCCCTCTGGCACCGTTTATTTTTAATGATTAGGTCAGTAGTTCGGCTCTAACGTCGAAGCTCTATCTGATTGGCTAAGGAGGTCACTCAGCGCACGGTCCCGTCCTCCGTGGCGGCTGCCAGGTGAGCTTTTTTACACGTTCGCCCCGCTGGCAAACCACTGCAATTCTCTAAAAGGACGCAATGCCAATATCAAACTGCTGTACGGTGGACCCGGGGCGCAATCAGTATAACCGTTTTCACGCACGGCCGTGTCGCGTGCTAGTGGAAATGACCGGCTATACTGCGGGAACGCATCACTGGCTTTCTACTCGCCGTTGCCAATCACAGTTCCGGATTCGCATGAGCTTGACATTGCCGGATGATGTAACAGCGACGTAACAAGCCCGCGTTTCCCACTTTGCAACGAACAGGCTTCCCGATTTGTAAACAAAACCACTTCGCGATCTTTCGAGCTATTTCCGCTATCCTGTTCAAACTGCTAACTGTTCACACAGAAATAGAATTAATGTCTTCTCAGAAACAATGGCGATCTGAAAATAATTCCAATTTTCTGAGGAAAATATCTGTCTTTCTGCTAAATGCAACGAAAATCACTTTCCAGGTGGAGGTTTCGTTAATTAAAATAATTCGTAAATTAAATTATGTGTGATCTCACTCGTCAATCGTTTATCAGCAAAAAATAAATTACGCCATGCACGCACATCATCGAGTATCTATGGTTACTGCACCCGACACAATGGTTATATTTATGTGGTTGTTCAAATCCTATGACTTGCACTAAAAAGAAAAAGAAAGCGGCCCGCTAAATTGGTAATCTAGATAGTAATTTATCTGATGACCGGCTCCGAGCAGCGTGTAAGGAGAGGCGTAATAAGAGACAATAGTCGATTGAGACAATACATCGAGGCGGTATCAGTCATTCAATTGTTGCGACAATAGAACGTTTCGCAAAGACTGTACCATGAAAGGGTCCAGATTAAGAATCTTTTTATAGTGCCTTCAAGTCGAGAGATGATTGGTGATTACCTATTGACGCTAATAAGAATGCGGGGTTGCGTCCATGCAGCTCTACTAATTAGTTTACTAAGGCTCAGTGTGACATTTTCATCGGTACAGTAAGTTGTTCAAACGCGATTGCTCCGAAGGGAACCGTTAATCATTTACTTCGGTGATACCGTGATTAGTTCGAACGAAACACTTTCGACATGGTAATTATCATTCTCAGCCCGATATTCGAACTGCGAAACAGGTTCTACTCTCCGCCCGTTTCAGACCGTATTTATTTAATAATCGAAATTTTATGTCACGCACTAATTACGTCCGAGTGCGATTACGATTCGATATTACTGTTGATAGCGATAGCGATTGCTTATTGAGTAACGCCAGAATTCTTGCCGTTTGCGACTTATCAATTTATTACACAAATGGCAAGAATTGTTACAGCTATACGTTCTGCACTCCTTCGGCGCTTCGATTATCTAACTCGTTTTATATTAAAAGTGATGTTGTTCGTTTATGCGAGGATACTAAGGCAATTCTTTCTTCCATTTTATAGGATGAAATCCAACTCAGCAAGGACCAAATTGCGCGTAAGTTCCTCGATACACAGTAACAATAAATGTCGATTAACAACCGATCAAGTTTTTGGACTTCTGAAAATATATCGTATAGCATTTCATCGATTTTCGAGTTTTAATCAATTTAACAATTGTACGGTTTAAATATACTTAAATTGTTGATCGATTCCTTGGTTACAGAACTCAAGATGGGTTTCGACGCCTTCGACCCCGACAAGAAAGAAGTCATTAACACCGACATGGTCGCGACCATTCTTGGAATGATGGGTATGAAGATCCCAACCGAACAACTGAACGCCGTCATCGCCGAGTTCGATACATTCGGTACGTGTAGCCCGCATTCGTTGTAGTTTCACTGAAACAAGAAAACGCACGATACAAAACGCGTGTACAATTACGTACACCTGTGATTTCCCGGCGATTACTCAGGTGCGCCGCAATTATAATCCTTTTCATTCCGGCGCGCGCGGTTTCTTTGTTTCGATCATTGTCGCGCATTTTTCGTATGGCGCGTCACACGATAGAGCAGACTAGTGCGAAACCGGTATAACTCGGGTAATTTAATAATTACAGTAACCGTAATTGACTTCGTTGCGCAACATAGAAAACAAGAAAGTAGATACTATAATTATTAAAAAAGGAAAGCGTGAAAAAAGCAAGCCCCGAAGGCGATGTTATTAAACGAAAATTGATAGCGTGCCGTTTTATTCTATTCAATCTCGAGTTACGATTAAATTGAAAAAGAACACGGTTGAGATTAATTGTTTACACGCACGCCTCATTATTTTAATTACCGTCGTGCTGCTCGTACGCTGTCATACCGAGTACTGCTGACGGAGAATGTTTTATTATTTCATCGTTCATTTTCTAACATTTGTTGAAGACACGTTGCGTCTTTAAATGTATGATAGGTTAAATTGCGAACAGATTTTCCGAATTTTTCTCGGACAACGAGGGCGGCCGGTGGTTAATTACTGAATGAAAATAAAATTATTGCAGGATCCGGTGAGATGAATTTCGAAGATTTCTGCGGGCTGGCCTCCCGATTCATGGAGGAGGAAACGGACACGGAGGCGATGCAGCAAGAGTTGAGGGAAGCGTTCCGGTTGTACGACAGGGAAGGGAACGGCTACATCACGACCGAAGTGTTCCGAGATATCCTCCACGAGCTGGATGACGCGCTGTCCCCGGAGGAACTTGACATGATCATCGAGGAGGTGGACACCGATGGATCTGGCACACTCGATTTCGAAGGTAGGCGTATCGTGAGAGAAAGAGATCGAACATCCGACTTTCCGCTCGGACACTTGGTAGATCACCAACCGTCGCGGGTCTCTTGTTGCAGAATTCATGGAGGTCATGACAGGCTAAATGATCAGCTTGGCACGGAGCACCGTGGTCCCTCGTGTCGGCCACGTCCACGAGCAATGGACCCGCCTGTTCTACACGTGGAGACTGCGATTTATCGGCGGTGTATGTGGCCGTTGGCAAAGTACGAAGTTAAAGGTTCGTAGGTGATGTCTGCCACGAGCATCATCGCAACGCCGAGCCGAGCCGGGTCTGCTCTCTGTATAGCTGAGAAAGTATTTCTGCCGGATCCCCAGTCGCTTTTGGAGTCACAATCGGCTAAAATGTATTTCTAACTATGCCGGAATTAACCGGGAACCAGCGGCGGGACGCTGGCGGCGTCGTCGGGGACAGGTTTATATTGACGAATATAGATCGATGTTTCCATGGTGTTGCGATCTCCCCCCCTCCGGCACCCTTGAGTTTCTCCTTGTATCCACCGTGAATGGAAGTTCCTCTTTCGAGACGGTGATACAGCGAATCCCATGGAGATCCGGAGGTCTGATCCACTGGCGGTGGAGTTGTGTTCCTTCGAGCTTGAAAACTTTTGTACTTTGCCCGCGAAACGTACTGTCATTCGAAGGTGATAATACTCATAAGTAATTACGATTAAACCTGCGACTACACTGATATGTGAAAGTGAAGTACAATTAAGAGGAAAATAATAAACGTCCAAAAAAATAGCACATGCAATCTGTGTACTTTATTATCCCGCTAAATGTCTTTTCTATTCATTTGTCAGTCGATGTAAGATTATAATTGTGTAGCTCTATTTCGATCGTGTACCGCGACGAGAAATGATGAAATAATTAAATACGGACATTCAACGTGTATGTTCATTTGTACCTACCCTTTCCTACGCGATACGTTGAAATTAAAAATGTAATTATGTCATACGAACAGCAGAAAGTAGTTGTAACGTACAGTAATAAAGTGGAAACACGAGTTAATATTAAGGAAAATTATGCGTTGGAACGGTATTCTCTTCTCGCGTTATGTAAAGAGATAATTCGTTTTTAAACGAGTACAATTAGTTGTGTGTTAAATTATCTGACATGTTTCATATCGAACATGACTGAAAAAGTGGTCCTCGGAATCCGAGATTTAACAAATTAGCGTGTCATGTATATAACAGTGTTTCAATTAATGTTAACATGTAAAAAGGGTAACATTGGAGTAGGATCACTATAATCGACGCTTGTCGTCCGAACAGTGGCAGCTGTTTAACCCGGACGTTAATAATACGCTGTGATACGTGTTAATGCCTCCTAAATATAATGGTCGATGCTAGACTTTATCGAGCATATAATTAGATGGACTGATAAAGTATATTGCGCACGGTTATTACGTCGAATTGTGTTGAAGGCAGATTTTGTGTCCGGATGTGAGCCAACTTCACCTATTGTCGCGTCGTTTTTCCCCGCCGCGCCATGCGCCATGATCATAGTGAATCATCTATTCTCAATGCGTCGCGGAAGATTCGGCTACCGTCACTTGCGAAACAATGCTTTTACACCGTGTAATTGTTTCGGCAACTACGTAGCCATCGACAATGCAATTTTTCAGAAATTGTACTTCGAACAATTCAATTCACTGCACGATGAAAAATTAAAAACACAATCAATTGGAATGCGAGAAAAATTCAAGTACACAAGAATATCCAATTTGCTACTTTTATTGTAGGAGAAGTAACTGCTATTTAAATGAAAATACTTCATAGTTGGAAACACTAATAAAATGATCACATGATTTTGTTTCGAAGAGGTTTTAGATGAATTATGTTTCTACTTCAATAAAAAAATGGATTTCTCCGGAAAACACATACGTTATTAAGTTATTAAATGAAAAAATTAAATTTAGTGTCAGCCAGTCAATGCAAGAACACTGTAAGCCAATGTTCTGTAAAGTGCAGTAATAATAAAGAACGTTTTAGCGCAAACCACTGTAAAGTTATACCTAGAAACAATAATACTATTCTTCAGAATCACCATTAAACTCCCGAGATGTAGTAATAAAGTAGGTTAAAAATTAGCTTGCACCACTTCTGCATTTCTCGGCTTACACAGTGTGTGTTAAATTTCTTATAAATAATTTTGATGGGACTTAACTCAGACAAGTGAATTCGTGTGGTGTGATGTCCAAGTGGAAATCCGTTGTCTCATTTAGACCGACAGCACGCGTGAGAGAAGAAACGAAGATGCCAACAGGAAGAGAGTTACAAAATCGAGTACGTTGCCTCGGAATTCACACAATCGAAGCTGCTGTTCTGCGGAAACTGAGTGGGGAGTGTCCTCGATGAATTTCGAAAACCGCTAGAGTTCCTACGTAGACATTACACGGTCAATCACGTGCCAGAACATCATCGTTATACCCACATAAAACAGAAGTCCACAGCCAGATTCTGGTGCATACCCGGATAAGACGCCGACGCTATCGTGTGTTAACACTTGACTTCTCAGTGAACACCTCACAACCGCATCGCCATGGTGCGTTATCAATAACACAATCATTAATCATAATATACCAAGGATAAATGTTTTTTAGAATTTTTTTTAGTGTTTAGAATTAAAGTTATAACAGAATTCTAGTTGAAGTTTTTCCGAATATTTCAAGATAGAATTTTTGATTTCTTCTGCTAATTTTGATATTGAAAGAACATTTTTTCTAAGGAAGTGTATTGATTCTATGTTCGATCCTTACAGGATGACCTGACCAAGGACCAAATCGCCCGTACGTAATTAAGCTCAGTTTCTCCTATACACGTAAATGGTTCTCGGTGCTCGTCATAAACGTTAATTGGAGTTGTTCTATTGCAGTTCTGAAGAAAGCCTTCGATGCCTTCGATCACGACAAGAAAGGCAGCATTGGCACGGACATGGTGGGAACGATATTGACCATGTTGGGTTATGAGCTCAGCGAGAAGACTCTGAAAGAAATCATCCAGGAAGTTGACGAAGATGGTAAATAACAATGTTCCACTTGATTCGAAGTTTCATTAAAAACTTAAGAGACCGTCTCAAATTATTTAATCAATTTAACCAATTATTTCACTCCGACTTTAGTCGTCTTTCCTAAATCCCATGGTGGCAAAGAAGTCTAAGAAAAGTTCCATAACATAAAAGAAAATCAATATTTGGAATTGTACTGTATTGGCAGAAACGGTTTTTGCATTTGCAATTAAAGGAGGAAAAATATTTAAAGCTAAAAATTCGACTCCTTCGTCGAAATGATATTTGAAGAATGATTTTCAAATAATAATAGTCCATGGTCTATGAAGTGCTTAATTGATGTCGAACAGTATCATCGTATTTAAATTTTCACAGGATCTGGTCAACTGGAGTTCGAAGAGTTTTGCACGCTAGCTGCGAGGTTCTTGGTAGAGGAGGATACCGAGGCGATGCAACAAGAATTACGCGAAGCTTTCCGGTTGTACGACAAAGAGGGTAATGGCTACATCACCACTGAAGTGTTCCGCGACATTCTCCATGAGTTGGACGACAAACTGACGCCGGCGGAGCTCGACATGATGATCGAGGAAATTGACGCCGACGGCTCCGGAACCCTCGACTTCGACGGTGAGCTGGAACCTAGAATTTTCATGACACGTGGATCAAATTAATTACCGTGGCGACCGGGCGACCGTATGCCAACAACAACTAACGCCAGATCGCGGCAAGTATCGCACGCTGAAAATTACAGGGAACACGCGGCTTCGCTTGCCAAGAATCTATCAGTTCCTTAATTAATTAACGCGTGTCGTGTCCGGGCTCCGAGACCAAGCAATGCTTCCGGCTATCTACGTGGCACCTCGAGGCGAATATCGCCACCTGGTGCTGTCTATTTATAATCAATTATTTCTCCGTGTAGTATATTTACGAAATATTTGTTTTATCTCTTGTGAATCGTTGTTAGTTCAGTAAAGAAATTATCCTTACTGAATTTTCCTTTAATTGATTTTAGTAAGACGATTTTCTGAACAAGCTTTAATGTCTGTTCCAGAGTTCATGGAAGTGATGACTGGCGGTGACGACTAAGCAGCAGGATTATCCGGGTGGACATTGGCAACAATTAAGTTCGGCAACACATCACACGAGCGTTCTTCAGATTTGTCTTCGGGAAGAAGGACACGCGATCTATATCGGTCGATTTTTATCAACTAAGTGCACTCCTTGGTCAGATGGCGTGCGTTTCCGATCGGTTGAACGCGTCGTCGAAAACAAAACTGTGCTCCAGAAGATAAAACTGAAGTTCAATAAAAAGACTGCCACAACACGAAATGAAATGTTTAATTGATTGAATCGAAGCCGCGTGCGACAACCGAGCGTCGTTCGTTAAACGAAGTGTTCTATCCTTTAACCCTGGCGATTGCTATGGCTCGGTGAAAACCGAGAAAGTCCGAGCAAAGCATACGGCTTTCGGCTGTTTGCAGTATCGATCGGGCCCCTGGCCGACTGCAATCAAGTGCACGCCCATGCAAGCTGCGAGGAATGTTCACGGGGCAATGGAAAGGAAGGGAGTCTGCAAATGCACAGTTTCTGTGATCAATTAAATTTCTTTCGAAACTTGAATACATCGGGACTTTATTTTTTTTTTTCTATTACTGCGACTCAATAAATATTCAGAATATATTTGCAACATAGAAGACCGATCTTCCAGAATACTTATTGATTCGAACATATCTCCGTTTTTACATAAAATTGTTTTTTTTTTCTTTTGCATACGAAATGTTTGCTGTCAGGTATTCACCGAAGATAATTTTGCACGGTTTTCGCAACTTCGGCCTCTCCCGGGCAGATTAATCGCGGCTTTAACGGATCGTAAACCGTTAATGGACCATTTACATGGAAGCTGAAAATAATAAACTGACCGATAAATAATAATTAAGAATATGTTCTCTGGGCGCGAGCTGAGGTTAACGAATGTCAACATTCTTGGCAGCCAGTCATTTACGTCGTGTCTACAAGCGCAAGCTTAATTTTCCGTTCACTCTTACGAAAAGTGCACCTGTATGCTAATTTGATAAATTCCCGCTCGTGTTCGCGTCAATCTGTGTTCCGTTGTTCGCGATCGCTTATGCATTTCGTGGTTCGACTCTTATGCTGATCGCCTTTTCGATTGTAACACCGCAGACTACAGAAAGAAGATACATATGTATATTCGGAATTATAGGTTCGCTAATCGTTTTCTCCATCTTTCCGTCTTAGCTGCATCATCATCAAAACTTCTGCACTAAATGACTATTCATTTTTGTGTTTAAAGGAGCTATTATTAATCTGCTCGATTTCGTCGTCTTGGGCGCTGTTCGAGCAGCACAAAACGAGCGCGAATTTATCTGTTATCAGAAAATAGAAGCAGCGCACGCTGCCGAATTTCCGCGCGGTCTGTCATCACATGATTTTATCGCAAAGTTAATGTTCTGCGGGTTCGATACAGCGGCCAAATTTCTCAATAAATCGGCGTGCCAAACTGAAACAGGCGCGCACATCTTCACGCTGCTACATTATAGCCAATATTTTCGGTTTCGTGGCAGAAACGAACAATTTTATAAACGTTCCCCGACTCGATCCTCGAAACGAAGTTTCGGCGAGTTCGTTCTCGAAATATACTCACGGTTCGAATCGGTTTTCAGGAGTCGATCGACGCGACGTTGCGACGCTTTCTGGAGGTCTAGACAGAGAGAGCTCCTCGGAATTTCCTGTCGGAGATTGAAGGGAGCAATCATCGAGGCGAACGAAATTGGACCGTCAGGAATCATACCAAATCAGGCACCTGAAATGTCCAGAGATGCGATTATCCCGGCGACTCCCACGTTTGCCAGGTAATCAACTCCCGGTGAACATGGTTAAGCCCAATAACGTTCGCTCTATGCTCTACGGACTCTCTTGGTTTAGCCGACGTCGAGCTACCTTTCCAGCTGAATTATCATACCGAACCGAGAACGAAGAAATTTCGAAACGGACTCGCGCGGTGCACGGACCACAGAAACGTGGCGGTGGTGGGTCCGTCTTGAATCTGGTTTGTCCTGTAAACCGTATCTGGTTTTCTATGATCCTCGACGTATACACCATCGTCTACGGAATAAACCACGATCTGGAGCGAGCAAATTGGATTCAAACATTTCATGCCACTGCCTTGAAAATAAATGGCCGTCCCGGCGGGCGACTTGCCTCGAATATGCGTGCCGTGGGCTTCGCAACTGGCACAAGACCGAAAACGGGTGAATATACTCGGGAATGTACGTGGAAAATTTATTGTAGACCTTCCAACTACGTCCATCACATGTGAAAAATTCTTTTAGTTTATTTATGTATCACTTTTCTTCATTTTTAAGTACCAATTATGTTCATTGAGGAATTGTTCTTCTCACAGGCAACATCTTTAGGCATATTTCCACTGTTTCATAAAATATGTACTAGTGTTTAACGTTAGCGTGCTGGTACGGCACATGTAAATCAAAGTGACAAGTGCTTTTCAGCGTCCGTTCTGGTCTGCTGACCAATTTCAGTTCGAAAGGATTGGAGTGTGAATTTCAGCCAGTTACGCGTGATAGTTGATTAGGCTTGGCGGTAAACTCTGTCCGTTACTTTGTACTTCTATTTTTCATCTGGATATAAAAATTAATTATATTAATTGGATTAACAGTAATCCATCAAGAATTTAGAAATTCATTGCTGCGATGACATAGTTGCTGAAGTGTTAAAAACACAGTTTTTAAAATGAACTTCAAATTAATTCAATTCTCCAAGATATTTTTGAATGATAGTTTGCCAGCATCAAAAAGGAAATGGGAAGAAAGTTTATCAGCGACGGTATTAATTTCACCAAGTATAAAACGGAATACGGCGGTTTGCAAATGATCGGCCGTAAAATAGTCGGCAGGTGCAAATTGCATTAGTGTAACAGGAACTATCCCGGCGGATTTTCGCACGAAAATCGCCGCTTACCGTTTGCGGCCGGCAATGATACCCGCATCAACTCCCCTGGTTTACGGCCGTTCCTGTCGGTGAACCCGTTTATCGGATAATTTCGATATCGTGTATGCGATCCGTGATATTTTCAACGAAAGAAACGCTCGCGCGCCTTTCACTGGTCAAGCTCGGCCGATCGTAGACACCCGTTAAAATCTACATTGTAGAACACGCGGCTGAAACGGCGGCGGGCTGGTGACATTAATTGCAAGAGAACGTGGACTTCATTAATATTTTCGACCGGGATCGAGATAAGCAGCGGAAACCGAGCGGTAAAAGTGTCCCGCCCGGAATGCGAAACGTTAGGAAGAATGTTCAACCCTCGTGCGCTCCTCGCCTCGAGTAATCAGTGGTTAAATGCCTCCGAAATTCATTCCCACCCTTCTCCTACTGCCTCGAGCTCGGCTGAGCCTTATCGAGTTTATAAAAAATACGTCTAATTGACTGATACGATTCCGTTGGTCTGAAATCAAAAACTAAATTGGCATTTTAATCCATTGTGAACGTAGCTATCGAATGGACTGAAAGAAGTAAAATTAAACAAGCTGACGAAATTTTGAATTTCGAATTTTAATTGCTCTATAATATAAAATATAATAGTATAATAAAAAATAGAAAGATATGAATATTTGTTGAAGTTGTTGCAATATTTATGTAAGTTTCTCTAAAAATTTGAAGTAGATTGTACAACTAGAAAGTGCAGAAAATCGAATTTTTCATGGTTCTGGACCAAAAGAGGGTTTTAAACATTTCTCCAGCGTCGCAGGAGTTTTGCATAGCAGCTGTCCGTCCGGGAATATTACGGCGACGGTTAAACGGCATGTCCGAGGATGTGATAGAGCCACATTTCAATTAGATTTCCATTATACGCCGCGTTTATCGTCCGGGAAAGTCGTAACGAATTAAACCGTTTTCCGTCGGCGCTGTTTAATTAAAAGCTAGCACGCGGTCGCAGGAAGGAGCGTGCCCTCGCATTACCTGCTGCAGGAATAATTGTTCTCGATATATCATCGGTGTCGACTCTAATTAATTTTTAATCGGTGTTGACATTTTGTTACTTCACCCCCACACGATCTTCGGGATGTAGTTGCATAAACTATCGTTCTGCAGAATCATATTGCAACGTTCGGAAAAAGTTTATCCAAGAACTGATTTTTGCTTCGTCTGAGATCAATGGCCCTTAATTATACTTTTGCAAAATTACATGTGCCTCACCTACGTTATTCAAGAATCTTAATTTTCTTCGAAACGGACAATGAATTTTACTTAATGAATAGCCTGTTAATTAAAGCTCGATAACAAATGAACCGAAGATTGATGGGAGACGTAAAATAGGATATTCGTGTTTCGAGCTGGCCAGGTGAAATTCGAGACCGATTATATCTTTTTCCTATTGCGCAAGGATTTCATGCTGAAAGTGGAAAAAAAGTTGCTCTTCTGGCAAAGATTTACATTCCTCTCTGTTCTTGTGGTCGATGATTATCCAGCATGACTGTAATCAAAACAAACTAGCCTCGAGATCGCTTTCTCCGAAATGATTTACTCCGCGAACGCATCGGAAATACAGAAATTCCGGGGAACTGGTATCCTTCCGTTTTAGGTTTGCCAAGATCAACACAAATTGGGAATATCACTTTAACCAGCTGTTATTAAGATTACGTAGATAACTCGGCAACACCGTGCTGCACTCGTTTCGATTATAAATATTTGGAAACCTCTGAACACTGCGCGTTCGTCAGAAATTTAATTAATCCCTGACACTATTCGGGGAAAGCGAGACAATTGTTGCGCGTAATCGGGCACGCTGGTTTTCTTGTTTGTACGTGTAATCGGATTTTGCACGATACGTTCGCCACGCTACATTAACTTCTTTGATATATCTTCGGACGCATTAAACAGTCGGGATTCTAGTGGAACATGCGAGAAAGTCTTTGGCGGAATAATGTTGCGTTTATGGGAAGCGGGCGCAATAGTTCCGGTAAAAATCTTAATTACCAGCGAGACCGGTGAAGAAGACGAAGAGGACGAAGAAAAAAAAGGAGTATAGAAACCTCGGTCGTTATCAGGATCCCGATCTATATATCAGATAACCGAGATTCTCAGCCGGCTAGAGCTCGTCTGCCGCAGATAAACATTCTTTCACTCGAGATCGTGCAATTCGATAGATCATCGCGAGCATCCGCTGCGCGATAATTACATGTTCTGAACACGGGCTGTTCAAGACCTGTGGCGAGTGTTCGCCGTTTCCGCTTCGAGCGACTCCATTTTGCGCTATTTAGGCTAAATTATTCATGCCGTTGTCCCGTTGGCTGCATATGTTCTCGATTTAAATATCAGTATTGGAAATTTAGTGTTCAAATACTGTTTCGGTGAACAATACACCATTGGAAGTGTCAACGAACCACAGCTTAGGTTTCCGGAAGAAATAAATGCCGTTCTCGCAGCTGTCGATAGTGTCGTTACGAAGGCTTATTTATTCCGCGGTGAATCGATTACCGAACTACTTAGGCGGCATTAAACGTTCAATTAATTATAGATGCGTAATCCAGGCGAACTTTCTCTATCGATTACCTGACTGGTCCAGGGCAGCTGTTTACGGTTGAATTAACTAGAAGTTGATTATACTTCTCTCAGAGGTAGGTCACTGTTACTGAGAGAATTCGAGTTTCGCAGGTCCGACTAAAAGTTTCCTGATTAAACTGAGTGAGCTGAATCATAACGTCCGGTTTAAGCGACATGACTTGGATGAACGAGCCGATTAAGTTGGAAAACGAGAATGCCAAATTCAGCCGAGTTAACTTTCGCGAAGTTTCATTTTGTACGAATCGTAATCTATATGCTCGTATTTTTCCCAATAAAATGACGTATACCGGTTTCGATCACACGCCTATTATCACGCGAACTAATGGCATGGTCCGGTATTTATGCGCCTCGAAACTGAAGGCGAAGAACATAAAGTAAGCAAGATTTCTAATATCAAATATAACGCCGTCGCTTATTCGTGGCTCTGATATCTGTAGATTTTAATCACGTTTTACGTTGATTAAGAGATTTACAGCCGCTGAATGGAAGCATAAGCATTCGGAAGCGATATAAGAACATTTGGATTAAATTTAATCATGTGTTTGCTCGAAGCAGAGCATTCGTACATCGGCCGAGTCGCAATAAATGTTCATTTATCATTCGGTTAACGATCCAAAGATCATTTTGTTTCATTGGGAACATTCAGTGGATCGGCAGACTTTCACTATCCATTAAGAATTTAAATACGCTCGTAACGATTCGGGTAATTTATTGGACCGTGTTACGCGAGCCCTTCTTAGGCAGCGACTCGACTCGACGCTTGGTAAACTTCGAATCTCACTACGATGTTCACCAGCTTAACTTTTTGCAGTCGGAGCTACTACAACTTCAATATTAAACATTTCTTCCGACCTAGAATAACTTCATTGTAGACCATTTTCTTGCACTTCATATATTTTCAAAACGATCTACTTTTATTCATACTCTGCTGCATAATTTCAGCTCAGCTACAATTAGGCCATCATACATTCCTAAAAAATATTTTACTAAGCTCTGGTTTCTTGGTTTTTGGGTCTGTAATAAAGCTCAGATTTTTCGCAGTCAGGTGCACCATATTACAATAGACTGGGGGCTCGCGACTACGAAACCCCAGTTGTTATAAATTAGAGTATCGATTCCAAATCATATACGTGGCACGTTGGTTAGGAAAGTCTGATTTAATCTATAATCGACTATTGACCTTAAGCTCTCTCGGTGAGTCTGCAACGCTCAATCTGCATTGAGTACTCATATTACTCGTAATCTCATAAACCGATAATCTCACATTTCTGAGCAAGCGTTTCCTCTTCGTTGTTCGATCCGTTTCGTCCACATGCTCGGGAAACCATGTCAGTACGATGCTTGTTAAACTGAATTTCTCGACTTCGACAGCAATTCGCGTTTAAAAAAAAAAAACTCCATTCTCATGACTGATATATAAAGCGATTAATTCTTGAAAAATTGCTGTTCCCCGCAGTGTCGTTCGAAATGATACGTTACGGTCCATTATATCTCCATTGAAGTAACCGGGATACGAGGAACGCACGCGGTATAGATACTGTTGCGAAGGCATCGTGTTATTAACCGCTATAGGTGCACGGTTAGCGGCGGTTTTGCCCGCCTCTAGAATTCGTTCGTTCGACACATCCACGGCCGATTGTTGACTTAAGCTCGCTCTATGAAGGAGAAAGTGGGTGAAGGCTAGAACGAACGATTTGCTACAATTACTCGCAATCTTCAACGCGTTACACTTTGCTAACGAAGCAAGTCTCGCGACGAGAAAGTCCCGGTGTCTAAGCGTTGCGTGATCAATGTGGGACCGGGGATGTTGATGTTCAATCAGAGGCTACTACTTCCTCGATTGTTAATTGGATCTGGACAAGTGCTTTCAACGAACGATTGAAGTCTGTGTTTTCAAGCGTTCAGCTGTGTAGCCTCGATTTTCAAACTTCGAACATATACAAAATAAAATCTGTACAGGTGCACGAAATAAATGTAAAAGCATTTACATGTAAATCGTACGGTACCGAATTCACTGTCCACGTTCGCACGTGAACGTATCAATTAATGCAACTGTATAGGAGCTCCGATGCATCGAATCGTCGATCGAGGGAAACGAGAGCACCGGTAGGAATGCAGCCGATGGTAAACACTCGTGTAACATACGGTTTCGTGACATCATACTCACGGCCGTTGTATTTGCATAAAGTTGCATAGTGTTCGCGGAGCAGGTAGTTATCGAATTACACAATGTATCGATAATAGATGTGCTCACTATAAACTTGGCTGCATTCCGTCGCATGCAGCGGCCTTGATCGCATTTCTCTCACGGATCGAATTTGTTTTGAACGGGGACTCGGGGCCCCGGGATCGGCACAGTCGGTGTAACAACCTTCGATCGCAGGTACACTAATTACATTTTATCTGGCAACCCTTTTTCCACCGTTGCTGCAAGCTACATGCTAACCCGGCTATAAAAGATCGATCCGATGTCGAACAGTGATTAATTGGATACAAAGTACTGTCATTAAGATCCGGATCGCGGCGAGCATTATCATTATGATTAAAAGGAAAACGCCAAGTTACGATAAACTTTCCCGGTCCGTCGATGCCACGGTAACTGAATGACCGTCTATAATTTCTGATTTACTTGACAGTAATTGTTTTGCAGGAAATAATACCGCGGTTATTATTGCGCGATTCGTTACTCTATTTATGCAAACGACGATAAAGGAAGTGTCCGAATGATCAGCTTCGCGTATCAGGTTCTCGTTCACCGGTTTTCCGCCTTGTAATGATCGCTTCAATTGTTTTGTTTGACACGATAAGATTGTAATGCTGTCCGGCAATTGCAGGGGCTTTAATTTCTCTATCGGAATCGCTATGCAAACGGTTATTTAATAGAAGTTTCGCGTGATGGCTCGAACCGACTCGTTTCTGAGCTTCCGGTGGGCATATTCGATAAATTCATTTATTTTTTAGCACATCGAGACTCGTATCTTTTCCAATCTCTACGGTTTTGTTACTTTTAGAAGGAATAAAAGACGACTGCTTGATACTCCGTACCACCAAATGGATCAACATGATTCTAGGCTTTCTATGTCGCTTTCGAGCATTGGTCAGTTCCATTACGATAATCCCAATCGTTCACAATTATTACAATTTATTTGCAAATCCAAGATAAGGATTATCTAATCCTACGGTAGTCAATTTTTTCTCGAATAGTATCGACTTATTTCTTGGTTCAACTTTAGAACAAAACGTTTCGATTATGCTCAGTCGATACTGAAACTTCGAAAGCGAGTTAACTACACAGAAATCATTGATATGTACTGCGATTCGAACGATATTTCGATAAAGAATCAAAGGCTCGCATACTTTCAGGGTTATGAAACGCCAGCACGATCTATCTTTTTCTTCGCTGATCTACAACATCCAATAGGATAAGATCGAAACCGCACATAAATACGCCAATGTTATGCACATAGATTTTATAAGGTCGATGCGTGACGTGACAATTAGTTTGCAACGACAAACGTTCGCCGTTCGCGAAAGTAAAAGTAACCGTCTGTGGAATCGCTTTATTCAAGAACGAATGATAAATAATATCTGTCTTGATTCCAAACGGTTCAACATTAAAATGTGTAGCGACTTTTTAAACCGATTGTACACTCCCACGAAATTCTCAAAAAAATTGCTTATAAGATATCGCTATTTTTCTTGGGAAAGACAAAAGGAGCAAGATGGGGGCAGGGAAAGGGAAAAAATCGGAGACAGAGAGAGAGAGAGAGAAGAAACGAAATCGACGATTATGTAGAAAGGCGAATCGAACGGTAACGCCGAACACGATCATCCGTTTCTCTCCTCTCCATTCCTCGGTTGCCGCGGAATTACCGAACATCGAACGAAGTCGATCTCTGCGGCCGAATCTCACCCAGCAATCGGATCGATCGATCCGAATGGAATACTTCGGCTCGATTAAGAATCGCTTACGGTACGCCGGATTATTCCAGCGAATTTCATGGCTATTAACCGAAACAATTGGTGGGGTAAAATCGCAGATGAATCGACACGAGCTGTACGTACAGGCTTTACATTTAGAATGAAACATTTGAAATATAAAAATTGTCGATTAATTTGTAAATTTCCTTTTTTATAGACTACCTTACAAATCCCAGAATAATTCACTCTATGGATCAATAAATTCTGTATACCAATGTTTAACGACTCGAAAACATCTAAGCAATAGCGTAGTCCAAATAGCTTTATAAAAATGACACAACTGCATTCCTTGCCAATATCTACAAGAAATCGAAAACGCTGAGATTTCCCAGTCTAAATTGCTTTATAAAACTGACATTGCATTCCTAAACGATATTTACTATACATAAATCTCTGCAACGACGTTCCACAAAAATACCTTGACCGTTTGAAATATTTAGTAAATGGAAAAATCCGAAACAGTTTCGCTAGTGTTCGAAAGACGCGACTGCCATAAATGCATACAGATCCGCAGTGTGATAATACCTGTGCCAAGAGTAACGACCTCGCGAGAGGCGAGAGTGGTTTCTCGATTTCGAGAGGGTATTTTCAGCGAGCGTTGAATAGCGAGCCGCGTGACAAACCTTCGTTTCGAATGTTACTCGCGCATACCAGGTCCGCGGCGAGGGCGTTAAAAACCTGAAAACCCGCGCAACTCCTTTCACCGTGTTCGATGAACGGAGCATGCTACAGGCGTCGGCGTCGGTACAACGGATCGATAGATCGCTCTCAACCCGTGATTCACGATCGAGTCAGACCTCTGCCTCCTTGAACCCACCCGACCAAATTTAATCCGTGACGTGAACATCGTATTTCTGCTTTTCACCAGAGATCAGAGATTATTATAACATAAATTCTATCAGTTCCGGCATAACAGTTAATATTATTCTCGATTTTGTTTATAACAATTATGAATTACGTAAATTTTCCTGATCATTAGTAACAATTATCTCACCTGAGAGTTAATTCCGATGTTCAGTGTTTCCAGAGTCAATGTACACGCGTGAATTCAATAAATCTGCTAGAATTCTGCAGCTTTTCCTAACAGTTGTTCGTGCAAACCAGGTATGAAAGGGTTGAGCCTTTGCCTATCCATTGGCGATAGGTGAGTGCCGTTTCCAGCGAAGGACACTCAATCTATCCACAGTTCAAGAAGTACAGTAACTATAAAAAGTATTGGCGTAGAAAATTGCCTAAGTTCCAGAAATTAATAGGAAACTGAACACGTGTCTTTGTTGAAAAAGGCGGAAATTGAAACTAAAAACGTTTTGAAAATTTTTCATGACTGACTCTGTCACGTATTCGAAGATTGAAGCATCAGGGTCAGGATTAAATATCGGCAACTTTTCAATAATCGAAGATACTTATCATGGACTTAACTGTGTCGATACTTTTTTTTTAAGTCACTGTAGCTATCCATTACCCGCGATACGTCACGATTGACGAGTCATCGGCTCGAAAGTAACTCCGCGCTGATCATTCGTGTGACTCCTTGA
This sequence comes from Lasioglossum morio, assembly GCA_916610235.2. Taxonomy (NCBI): domain Eukaryota; kingdom Metazoa; phylum Arthropoda; class Insecta; order Hymenoptera; family Halictidae; genus Lasioglossum; species Lasioglossum morio. The sequence continues at coordinate 17,316,195 of OU744328.1, read as the reverse complement.
CGGAATCGTGCGAACAAGGCTACACCGCCCTGTCTGCCTGCACTTTCACGTAAGTCGGTTAATACGCGAATTTCCTTTCTAATTCGGCACCTTGAAAGCTGTACGGAGGAGTAGGGGAAAGGAGGTTCCCTCGAAAAAGAGAAAGAGGCCGTGAATCGCCGAATCGTTCCGGAGGGAGGATCCAGTCGGCTAACCATAGATCACAGATGCAGATACAATGGACTCTCGATCCACGATAATTTCTAAAATACTTCCGTTACCGGCGCGTTACGCGTCTCGATTTTTGCACTTCCGATAAAAAAAATCCTACCGAGTCCACTGAATATAATAATAATAATTCGATGCCAGAAAAATCATACGCACTTGCACGAGACGTGGACAAGAAGTTCGTGAAAATTATCAACAGAAATTGTTCGCTTGAACGAGTGGTTATTGATTGACAAAACAGTAATTGTACGCTCGGTTTTATAATTTGGAAAGATCAAGGAATATGACCATGTGTCTCCCGAAGCACCCGTGTCACTGGTCCGAGGAAACTACTAAAACACCATCGACCGAACCTGCCCAGTTCGATCAAATTAATAATTGGCTTATGCGATCGTGTCGTGGACAAAGTACCTTAATTGTTCGTAACTTTCACCCTTCGCGGCAGTCCGATGAATTGTCGCATGGCCGCGGTTGTTGTTAACTTTACGGTTGCAGCCCAGTTCAGCGGATATTACGAAACGCGGTTTACCATTTTGTATTAGGGCAGCAGGAAATTGACAATGACAGGAATGTCAGTTTTTGCCAATCCCGACTGAGCTTCCTGTTTTTCGCATTGGCTGACTACACTTGTACGCGGCGTTAACATTCCCGCTGAAAAAAATTGTCCAGGTCGTTTCGCAGCCAATACAACGTGCTCGCAGCAACTACCGGTATAGTTTCACAATCCCAGACAGACACCCGTTCCTTAAAACGTGTCCCTATAGGCTGTATTTAGGCGTCGCCGCCCCGCCCCGATTAGCTCTCGCCGATTAGCATTCGCGATATCGTTTTCCGCGACACGATTTGCCTAACGAATCGCGATCCACTGAAAGGTCCGAACGCTGCTATACTTTCGTGCCGAGTGGTTCAACGATCTTTGCAATACGGTTCACGTCGTTCTTTCCACGGGATTTCGTCGAGAACCTATCTCGTGATAAGATCTACTATCTCTTCATTAGACGCTAATCTGTTTTACTCTATTGTGCCGGGGTAAGTTCGTTTTTGCCTGATTTAAACGTAATAATTATTACGCGGCTCGAGCGTAACATTTAGTCTGCTGTGCGAACTCGCTTATTTAAAGACTGGTTTATGAAGGGGGCGAAACAGGTGTGACTTTATTTTCTGTGATAACAGTTTTATTATGTTCGCTAAACCATAGCAGTATTACTACCAGTATTTTGTTCGTTCTGACATGCCGTGGAACGTTATAAATGCTGCACCCGTCGTTCTAATGTTATGTTAATAACTGCGGTAAAGTAAAAAGTTACAACTTTTATATGTCTCGTGATTTATCTACATTCACAAGTGCTTCCAATGATATATTTACTGCGAAAATGTTCGTAAGAATAGAATAGAAATAGTTAACTGAAAATAATCACAATGACAATTCTTCGATTACACAACGTCGCTGCATTCTTAAATTCAATGCACTATGATTTGTAATTCTGTCGTTTCAATTTGCTACATAAAAGCTGAAGGATATGTATATCTTCTAGGATCTGTCAGCTCCGTAGTATGCTGAATATGACGATCATAAAAACACTTACAAAGCAAGGTTATAGAGAGGAAATATTATACTTTTATTCGCTCGAAGACCAGTGGATCTGAACGTATAAGATACAGGTGAAATTTATGTTTATTACCAATAAAACTAGCTACCATAAATAGGTACTATTACTGACAAATTATCTCTAATGAGGCACCAGCATATTTCCAGTAAGCAGCTTACGTATAATTCAGATTCTTGTCATACTAAATGAACTAAATTGAATTAAATCGATATCTTGAATTGTAATTACGATCATATATTGTTTGATCTGGTACTGACTATATACATTTGTATGTGATATACATTTCAGAAGAACAATGACAAATTTCAAAGTTCCTAAAAAAATGATAAGATTCGTCGAAAAGATGCATCAGAAAGCTTCAGAGGAAATTCTGAAAGTCGTGACATTGAAAATGATATTGAGTGTCTGAACTTTGAACTACTTGGACCGTAGATTAGCATACGTTTGCAGGTAGAATAACTACTAACCGGCATAGAATTGAATAAATTATCCAGTTGTAAAATAGCAGCTTCACGTTCTGATTGCCGGTTACTTTATCGATACCAAGCGAATCGCGCGTAAGATGGAAACGGTGGAACCGATCGTAAAGACGCCAGGATCATTTATTAAATCCCGAAGAACGAAAAATTATTCGAACCGACGAAGGAAGTAACCTGTTACTCCATTAGTTAGGTAGCGTTTATCCTTTCACGATATTACTTATGACCACGCAGGTTGCCGGAGAGCTCAGTGAAACCTTGATCCAACCGATTTTCCCGGGTTTCGTCTATTTGCAAATCGATACGATGCGAGAGTGGCGCATGGGATCGCAATTTATGGCGTCGCGGGACGCCGACGAATAAACGAAAACGATTTTATCGGCACATCGATCTACGGAACTCGGGAATACGTTATGCTTCGACGGCCGTTCGCTTTCAAGGCTCGATATACGCTTTTGCTTTCCTTCGCGCGGCTGCCGATACTTAGAGACGATTTTGTTTTACTCTTTGACGCCGGGCTTGTGTCTTAATATCTCACTGTTCGTTAATCAAGGTTTGCCCGCGATGCGACTCCGCAATTATCAGCGCAATTTCTGCTTAACGTTTTTCACCATGCACGCAACGAATACGAATACAGCAAGCTTAACCAGGTGTCTCGGCATAGTTACCGATACATCAATCTGTTTTAAAGTTTCAGCTTTCTAATCTCGAATGCAAATGATCCGCGCTGGCTCTCTGCGTCTCTTCGTTAAACAACTAATTGGTTATAGTGCGGAGGAAATTAAACAATCCGCTCGTTAAAAGTGCTAGAAACTTTACGCGATAGACGATTTATCAATTTCTATTCATCTCGCTGCTGTTATAAAGCAGAGCTTAAGTGGTTGTGGTATTGCTATTTTTTAGGGCACTATCCTAAAGATAAGATCGAATATCTTCTTGTTAATTATTCCTGAAGAAACTAAGGAATATCAGTGCCAAATGAAAAACCATACAACCAGGAAAAACGGTGAACCCACCATTAATCTGCCCAGCCTCAAAATCTTCATCAAGAGATTTCTCGTGATCGTGGCGTGGATTGATCGCAGGATCATTAACACGGGCACGCGTATACTTGTTATTTGTGTTCGCATTGTTGAAAATGTTTAGCTTTCCAAATACTGTTACGCAGTTCGGTGGTCGGATGCTTTCTTTATTGGCTAATTTATCAAACAGCTCCCGCGAAATCGCCCGAGATCGATAAAAAAAAGAATCGTGAAATCAGCTTGTATGAATTTATCTAAATTTCACTGATGCTTATCGCACAGCCGTCTGACAAATATCATTATTTTCTCCTGATTGGACACGATTAAATGAACCGACGCGTGAAATCGCGTCGCGAGAGTTATCTCGTTAATTAGATCTTCATCCGATGGATCTACCGGCGAAATGGATCTTCCTTAATGCAATATTATAATCGCCTGTGCTGAGGCTACCGTCAGTTTCAATGATTTAAGAGACCACAACCAATTAAATACCGCGATCCAGGAACCGATTTGCATATATGTATAATCAAATCCGTCTGCGATACAAATTGCGTTCGTTATCTCCGACTTGGAGGAGCAAAAAATAGTTTATGTGTTATTTAGCTGCAAATTATTCGCCAATTATGTTATAAACACGCGAAGACAGGTGTTTGCTCGATGCAGAATGGAACCTAATGGAGAACTTGTATAACAGCGAATCTATTACGTTTGATATTACATTTCGCCGTGGACTTGGTACATTGATGCGCATGTTAATGCAAAAAATTTGCGGCAGTGTTATACACGTAATATAAATTGTGTAATGCGCCAGAATAGCGGGTGCATCGCAGAATATGGTGAGGCGAAACCAGTTATTGTTAGGTAAGAAAATTTGTAGGTGTTGTTAAGTATAGTTCAATTCAGAGAGTATCTCTACCGATAAATAGTTCTTTTCATACCAGAACTACCGAATTAGTCAAAATGGTCCCATTTTTGCTTTCGCAATGACTGTTATTATAAAAATATTTTTACATCAGAAACTTTTACAGAATTACAAGTAGCAGCAGCTGTTTCGAATAAAGGATATACGTATGGTAGGTGAAGTTTAAGATTATTAGTCCGCAGCTTTAAAACTGACAGAACTTCTTTAAACGTATTTGGCTTACGAGAGGATCCTGCGAAAGTTCTAAAGCGCTTTGGAACTTTAAGAACACTTCTGTACGATCTTTAACTCCCTTAAGCGTTTCCCAGAAGAATCCCAGTGATTCTCCGCACGCTTCCCAAAGGTATCTACCCTATTGAGAACCACTGAAAAAACTCAAAGACACTCTATGAGGACCTTTAATAACTTCTGAGTGAGAGTCTCCGGAGGGCCCTCGTGGATCCAGCAATAGTCCCCGAAAGGATTTTGAGAGTCCTTTGAATCTTTTTGAGGGCACTGAGGAATCCTCTCTCGGTAGAGTTAAAGAAGCCTTTGAAGTACTCCGTGGATTCTTCGAAGCCTCCAAGCAGATTGCATTTAATTAGAAGTTAAACATTCGTGGAATGTTGTGATATAAATGGAATCTTCAGTTGATGTCGAAATTCGGTCTGTCAAAGAGAAAACGGTGCATTCAGGAAATTTTCATTTCCACTTTGTCTTTCCCAGTTAATAAAAACATAAAAGCAAAAAATGTCTGATCAAATTCATTTCTTTGTGTGTACTATATGCATAGAGAACAGTCGACGACAAAATCAAGTTTTAATAAGTCACAAATCCATGGTGAGTTCCGCTACAAAAAAAATTTTCAATAACGGTAGAAACTTTCGAATTTATAAAACTTTCGAAAAGAAAAAGTATCTTTACTTTCCTATCCGGTACGTGATTTAAGAACATCTTTGAAACTGCGTGATACAGAAGCATCTTTGAAAAAATGAACTCTACAGAGTAATTTCAATCAAATAATTCTCCAACACTCGCTAGGCATTTGTGTTCATACAGATCATTGCAGAGAGAAAAGAAATTAGTACGATGTCATGTACAGATTAAATCTAACCTCCTTCATTCTCTCCCGGTGAGACCTATTTCTAATCATCTGCCCGTTCATTATAACTAATGGCGGAGTTGTGTGCTGAGTGTTATTTAGCTGTTCGCTGGCGGCTTAAAATATATTTACTCCTTCGCGCGGACGGCTCCGTTAATGTTATCGATAACACGATCGCCAATCGTCCAATGGAAATCGTGCTTCATCAGGAATCAGTCAGCGTCGGTGCGTGCCACTCCCTCGATTTCTGAGATACACGGAGCGGTGGGTAACCGGCTAGCTGCGGCTGTCGGAATCCTGGATCGGATCGGATCGCACCGATAGATCTCAGCCGCGAACGGATCATTAGGACCGTCCGAGGATAATTAACCTGGGCCGTGGTCCGCGGGGTAGGCTCGGGTGAAAGCGGCCCGCAATTTCTTTCGCTCGCTCGAAAGAGAGCGAAATTTGAAATGCAAGGAGAGCGAAACTCGGGAGCCTAAAGACGAATTTAGGCTTTTCTCTTTGGATCGACATCCCGGAACTACATCCCGGATTAACATCTCAAATCCACAGTATATACTTGCACCATACGACGTTCGAAAATGTCTTTTTCATTTTGGGAACCAGTGAATTGAATATTCATTATGCGGAATATACATCCATAGTGAATAAGTGTAAAGCCGCCTTAAACCGACGAGAATTGTTGCGAACCGAGGAACTGTTCCGTGCTGCCTGCAACTGCCGGCTACCCGTGTAAGTACAGTGATTCCATGTTGCGATCAGGTGTCCAGGAAGGCAACGATAGACAGTATAGATCGTATAACAAGTACTGAGTAACAGCCAGTTAATTGATGTACGAGCCAAAGCGTCGGTAACCGATATGCGCGGCACGGCGCGCAAGGGAGACATTACTCCGAGGACAAGAACCGACTGGATTTCCCGGCGAAATTCCAAACCCGCGAGTTCTTCCCTCAAGCAAGAAACGTCTAATTAATTGTGCAATTAGGGGCCGAGTTAATTGGAAAAATCCGCGGACAATACCAGGCCCCATTGTGCTCCGAGCTTTATGATGTTATCGTTCGTGCGGAGTTTTTTGGTGTGACGGAGTTTCCAGTGTACAGGGTGTTTCAATGATGGCCGAATCCACAAGGAATTTAGAAATTTTCTCAAGCGAATCATTTTTGTAATAAATCAAAGCATGCTTTTAAAAAATATGAAAAGCTTGATCTTTAAAGCACAGGAACACATTTCATAGATTTCTAGCCGTAAGTAAGACTCGTTGCAAATTATCTATAAGGCTCGTTTCACCGGTGCTGTCCAACGTCGCTTCCGGGGTAGCATGATGTGTGGGTTCCTCTCTAAAATTGAATCATTTGCTTCTATGTTGCATCTGGCTCATCGCCAACAGTCGGCGTCTAGTATTTCAGCGGGCGTGTGGAACGAGTCAGACGAGACGCCCCGTCCATGTCCGATGCATATCTCGAAATAAATTAGGGAATCCCGTCGGTAATTTCACCTTGAAATAGGACAGCGTGACAAAAATGTGAAGCTCCCGTTTGATTTGTTTAACGATGCACTTCCTTCCCTTTCTGCAATTGAGTCGGTGTCCTGACTCGCCAACATATTATATATGAAAATAAATTACGGAGAGATTGATGCTGTTCGTGATTGAGACTGTTGCTAATAGCTTCGGAGGTGAGCTCGAGTATTTGACAAAATTTATTATAATCGCAATCTCCGTTGCACTTCAGTCTCGTCGACGAAAAAAATAAAAAGTTTCATAAAAATCTATCCTCTCCTTCTGGTATTGTACAACGAAAGCGTGGTAAAACTTTATACAAAAGTAGTTGCAATCGTAGTACGGGCTGACTGATTTTACGACCGTCCATTGGCCAACGTTCCGTTCCGCCAGCCCCTTTTCACAAGCCCCGCCCACACTGAACACAGTTCTTCGGGTGGTGGGGATAGCGGCGCGCTTACAGCGGGGTTCACCAAGGCGTGACTACAGGGCGTAAAATTGGCGCATTGTAATCGGAAAATTGCAACAAGGAGCATAAGAGGCTCAGGCACGTTAACCCAGTTTCGAAACGTCGAATCGCAGAAATGCCGGGGCGACACGCGAGAACGTGCGAACGATAGATCAAAGAGTATTCAAACGGGAACGTTTCTCAACTGGCTGGCGATGGTAATATCGAGACAGCTTTTTCCAGAAATTAATGGCGTTATCTGACAACGCCTCATTACCATATCCACGGGTACGTGTGTATCGAGCTGATCGACAACGGGGACGCTAAGCTTGTTTCTTTCGCTGCTCCCGAGGAATCAGCTAACATGAATGGAACGGGAACGTGCGCCGAGGCCGGTGCTTTACGATGACTTAATACGCGAGCAGGCCGATCACATCGCGCGGTTCGATTACTCGTTTCAATGGAGCACACACTCGAACACAAGCATGTTACGCAAAATCCGCGAACGACTGATGTAACAGGCAGAACTCCGCGCCGTGCTCTATCGCCCTTCGTTATGCGCCGACTGCGGATCTTTATGCAAAATAAAGATTTTCTCGGTTGCAACAGACTGCAGTCAAACAGAAGTCCATTCCCTTTCTTAGGAGGTCTAATTGGTTGAAAATTATATAACAGCAGTTTTACGTATTTGTAACGATTTACTGCTCTCCTCCCACCCGTCGTAAGAGCATGAAATCTGCAGTCTGTTCGTTATTTCCAGCGGACACTCTTTACAAAACGAGTTCAGCTTTTCTTAAGGAGCCAATATACTAGATGATGCGTGCAAGACATTTTTATAAAATTGCAATTTTTCATTTAACAATTGAATTGCACACTTGTTGCATACTTTGAAAATTGCAGTTTGGTCGGCTCGTCGAGGAATGGCACCACTGTGCGGCGGTCGTATTCACATGTCACGCGGTAATGTTCTGCGTGTTGCGTGCCCACGGAGTACTGTTGCCTGGTCGTGTCTATTTACCATATGCCGTGATACCGGGTTAAGGAAATAAGGCTTCGATACGGCCCTGCGCCGAACGGTTGCATAAGCGAGCGGGTAAATCAGATAGCACGTAGCGGGAAAGTAAACGTATTTATTACTGTGTTGCGCCCCGCTCGATAATTGCCGGGGTTTTCTTCTTGTTGTGGGAATCGGCGACCAGCGCGGATAAATCTTCACCGATTCACAATAATCGGATCCTTGCTACTTGTCTTTCGTTGCAGTACGCAATTTGCTCGCCGCAATCGGCGCCGGTCGGCGCGGATCACTCGATGGGTGCTTGCCTCCCACAAACGGAAAAAAAATCATTTCTGATCGACATCAAACGTTTAGTTTTTCGTTTCGGTCGATTACTATTCGCGACTCTGCTGATACATCAGCACGTCGCTCGTTGCACGACATCGGACCGAAAATGCGTGCAGAAATCGAGGTTGAGCAACGAAACAGGTAACCATTCACGCGTACTGCTTCTCCAATTTCTCACTCCATGTTTCCCCTCCTAACAACTCGCGGTGGGGGTCGCTAGCATACAACGAACGAGGATTCCGTGCATTAAGCGAGGTTTTACTGTACTTACTTGAACTCTGTATCTCTGTTATTTTTCTAAATGGATTCACTTGTTTATCTATGCACAATTTTTTAGATTCCATCCAGTTTTGTGGCTTGCGCCGCGTTCGGTGATCTTAAAGTTCGTTTTCAGCGAGAGGATGTCGCGAGCCCGATCTAATCGGCCGTACATCTTCATCAGCACTTTTATCCGCGAAATATATGCTTAGAACAATGATGTCATTGTTCATTGTACGGACCCAGGAGCAACAAGAGCTTTGACACGGGTAATGAGGAACCTGTTACCCCTCCCTCGCTAGCCTTCCATATAGGTATCGCATTCGAATCTCGTATTCTGTCCAATTATTGTGGAACGCAGCCATTGTTACACCATTCGAGCTTTCAACGAGATAATGATGCTCGTAAATCGTCCCCGTTGCGTCCCGCTGATAGTTAAAAGGCGGAGCGCGGTGGAAATTTTCGATTAAGCGAATGAGACAAATCAAACCGGCCGGCTATTACCATTTTCGACGCGCGCCGGCTCCGCCTTCTTCGGGATTTTAAATGATATTCGAGTGAGAACACAGAAGCTCTGACCAATTAAAGCGATTTTTTATGGCCACTTCTCTCGGCTAACAAATTCTGTAAAAGGAACTAATTCGCTCGATGTAATTTATTATTTGATTCGGTGTTATTATTTTACTCGGTGTGAATCATCATAAGGTTAGATTAGCAGAAAACAGTTTTGAGCATCGTAGATATTTTTTAAATTCAACATTGCTTTCTGCATAGAACATGTTTCAGAGGCACATCATTTTAAAAAGTTGATGAGGCGAGAATGCAACCAATTTAAATCGCAACGTCATCTGATGTAGAAAGTATAAGATGGAAGTACTTAATAACGCAATTGTGAGCCAATTTCGAGAACGAATTCTATTGTTGCATTTCGCACTTTGCAGGTAACGGTTCGGGATCTTCGCGCGGAATATGATTTGCATATAGGAGAAACCACTTCCTCGGCGTACAGGCGAGTATAGATTACGGTGTGAGAAAATGAATGAAGCTCGATTATCACCTGCTGAATCACTGGAATTGATGGAACGACACCAGGTCCACGATATGTGTGCTGCAGGTTTCGACAGTGCGGTGACACCGGTGCGGCGGCTGTTGCGCGTGTACACAAGTTTAAAAACCAGTCGACACAGTTTTTTTTTTCTGCCGAACGGATTCCTCGTACGAAACGTGCCATTGTGTTCGGATTGCCCGATGGTATTAAAGTGTCGTCCGAGCACGTCGTTACTTTTCTTACGCGACGTGATTCTGTCGCATGAATTACTTCGCTGTTGCTCTCTCCGAAAAAAAGTGTCTCTCGGGGTGATCAAAGTCGGCATCATTTTGTTTCCCCGATGGGGAATGGAACAGCACGATCACTTATTACAAAAGACTACTTTATTCTACGTCATCCGCAAGCGAATTGAAATGTCTATGTCTATCTTAATTGTACAATCTTTTAGCTACATGTTGATAGAAACTTGCACATTGAACGCAGCCATTTAGATTCGAACTTTCCATAATTTTCCACATTTTGATACCACGCAGTAGAATCAACAACGCGAAACTAACGAGTTTTCGCGTACTCGTTACCATTTTGATCGACAGATAATTACCATCCGGACGGATAAAAAATTGCAATACGAGGCCGCGGAACATCCTGGTGCGTTTTCGAATTTCGTTTATCCGCTCGAACCTCTAAACGCTTGTTAATCGGCCCGTGGCTTTCCGTGGTTATATAAAAAAAAAAGAAGAAGAAAACCGAATAAAACTCGTATGCACGCGACCCGCGTGATCGTAGCGCGATGTGAATTTAATGGAATCTGCTTTCGCCGAATAATGAAAGATTACGTTGCCGTGGTGACGAAACGATAGAACAAACAGAGCAAGCTTGCAACAGGTGGAGTTGTTACGCCAATGCTAAGCGATTTCGTGCGGCATGCAATTACCAACGCAGTCACCGCCGCCTGGGCGTAATTCACAACAATTCCCAAGAGCACGCGGCCGCACGCGAATTTCCATGCTTATCCTTTTATATCCGATTTCGCTTTCGAGAAAGTAACAGATTATCGTATCGGTCCACCATATGCATTTTCTCCTTTAGTTTGCGCAAAATCCCCGACGCGACGATGCGGCCGCAGTGCGGAACGCCAGAAAGATGGCGAGTCCATCGGGACGGACGCTGCGCGGATACCGCTCGCGGTTTTTTTTTTCAACCTATCATTAAACTCCGCAGATCGTTATCTTCGAACGTTTCGTTAAACGTTATACACACCCGTTGAATATTCAAAGAATTTCTTCATTCGCGTCTCGAACGCGAGAACGAATTTTCTCCAGAGGGGAAAGACAATTATTGGCGTGTCTGCTAGGAAGGAAGAGCGAACTGTTCCGGTACATAGACGAATAAATTAGAGTCTTAGTATTTTCTCTTTTCCGTACAGTCTAGTTAACATAATCGACATGCTGTCCTCCGGTCGCCCGCTCGGACAGGCCATCTCGTGTTGCTCGGTAGCGCTGGGTTTCAAGCAGGATCTATTAAAAATCCTCTTAAATAATCGCCGGTAGATAATGGCCCGATTAATTTCTCCAAATATAAATGTTTAAACTTCCCGACACTCGGACCGTAAAATTCCATTGATTTGTCGCGGAAATTTCCACGTTCTGGCCTTTTATCGCGGCAGTGAATGCAGGTCCGAGAAAAACGGCGGACGAACAGGAAAATTATTAGCGGCTGTCGTCGAAGAGCATTAACGGAGTTAACAAGGTGAAAATGCTTTCGGCGTGAACCAGTTGTCCGCCATTATCGGCATCGGCTACGAACAAGAGCCGTTCCACGCGTCGTCGTCGTCGGTGCCGCACGGGAGTGTAATAAAGGTTTCTTGCGTTGTTTCATAGAAGTGCAATTTACTCTCGAGGGCCGATACCTGTCGGGCTGGCTCGTTCGTCTAGAGTTATAAGACCGGCCGATCGCAAATTTTTCGTCTGCTGTCTTAACGTGTTCAATTTATTTTTATGGCGTATTAAGGTAGTAGAACCGACGATCACGGTCCGACGATCACCGTCCGCTTTCCCCGTGATTCTAGTGCGTGCGTTCTTGGCACAACGGGCTCTCTGTGCGTCTCTCTATCGTGACATATCAAGGAGTTTATACGCGCGTTAGCTACTGTTCCATTCCAAGGACGTGCTGCGGTGTCTGTGTTTCTTCAACCGGAGAATAGATGGACACTATTTACCAGGATTACGAACAGCTGTTAGATGATTTTGATACCTTCCGTTCAACCAGTTCCGCAATCTGCCTACTTATGAACGCGATCCCCTACGATTACACACTTGACCTGTTACCTCCTCGTTTATGCCAACGACTCGCTCGTATCGTAGATGCATAAGATCTTCTTTAACTATGCAAAGTTGTACATGTTCTTTACATTTTTTTCTCTGCATCAATTTGCATTGATAATCTCAAGCACAAGACGGCTGAAAAATAGTATAACCATTTTACTTATACAAACTGCACGGTGGAAATGCACTGCGGTCTGTCCAGCCTCGATTTTACTCCATAACGAAAGTTTCAATCTGCCGCCGTCTCAGAAAACGCATTTGAATTTTCTGAGATCAGTCTGCGGTGAAGTCGAGAAATCCCAGCTTAGGACGTCGCAGCATAATGAATAACTATACATATTCGAGTCCTTTCATATCCACCTTAAACCGCAATAAGAGGTCCAATATGGTAATGGAAGAATCAAAATGTCGCAATCTGAGATGATTTACGGATCTTCAAAGGGAATCCAGAGAGATCGTCTCCTTGAAATCAGCTGAACGTAAAGTGTTACAGAATTTGCTCGTTATTTGCTCGGAAGAAAATGTTTTGCACGAAATCGCAACGAGGTAGACAACAATATAAACAGTCGCGAAGTTGCGACACGTTGTCGGGCAACAGAGAAGTACCCACTTTACGATGCCTTCGCGCGAGCATTACCAAATGGGTGATAAAATCGTAGAAATCAGGGTTGTCTATTAGGTGCCTGCTGCAGAGCTAGTAATAGATTCGAGGAATGCCATTTGTTTTGCATAGAATTCCTTACGGTCACTATTATTCTAACTACTAACTCTTGTCTGCAATACTAGGGGCTTGTGCAAACCATAGGTTTAATGTCGACGACAAGTTAATTATGTGCACTTGAAACTTTCGAGGACTGAAGCCTTTTCCTCCTAGTTAATACTTTAGTAGCTCCACTTCATGATAAATATTTCGACTGGTCGACAAAGCTGTCCACGTAGTACATAACTGTACATTTCCCTTTCTTCTTAAGCACAATATCCTCATTAACCAAGAATAATAGCAAACAATAGCAAATCTTCAATCTAATAAGAAATAATAGAGACGTAACCGTAGTTTCTTACGCGCATTCTTCCATAAAGCAAGATTCGATTACTCGGTTCAGTGATGAATGACTAATAAATGAGTGGCTCAGAAGCTAACGTTGCATTTGCTCCCGACAGAATGATTTACAATGACACGACACCTTTGTATCGCATTGATCCTAGACGATAATACCCGTAAATCCGGTACGGCCATGTTATATCTAGCTAGTAAACAATTGCGTAATCGGCGAATTGTGTTGCACTCACTGCAGATCATTAGCGACCGTACTTAGCAAGCGTACATACCGTACACGCGTTATCGACACGATGCCATTAACTTTCACTATTCGATGCGTAACATTCCGCCATTAGGTTTGATGATTCGCGCACGAAATTTCGGTTTACGCAATCGTCCAATCCCAAGGACCCCGTGATTTCGCTCGTCGCGAATGAAAAAGGCCAAAAGGCAAAACGGATGTTGTGCTGCCCGGCGTGGAAAACTCGATTATGTATACAGAAATGATACTTGGTTTCTCCCCTTGCGTCATTCGCGACGCATCCCACGCGTCGATGAATAATTAAAGCGCAACAACAACATGGACTACCTGTCTTCCCGGCCGATTGCAACCCCGGGTCCACTTAATTGGAATCGCATTAACTGTGGGAATCCATTTTATCAGGGTAATTCACACCTTTATCGCGAAACTCGACTCATTCCATTGTGATTTCGCGCACCGCGAGTTGATCGTTGCGTCTCAACAACTGATGCTAAATGATTTCGCACGGGTTACAAAAAGGACTGTGTATTTCAGATGATCCGACGGTGACAGTGGTTGCTTCCTGCCCCGCTAATTGAGTAAGCAAACCATTTGTAATGGCGTGTTAAATTTTTATTTCCTCTGAGCCGTTTCTACTTCGCACCGCTGTGGTATACGTATCTATTGCTACGCGGGAGACATTGTAGCAACTGAAGGCTACATACATATGTATATCTTGTGATATATACAGTGGGCGATCAAATTATTAGAGCCGTAGTAAAACCGACTTATGATCATGGAATGCTAAAATCTGCAGTCACCGTAGGTATCGAGGTGTCATGGTGAGATGTAGAAAGTGGGGGCTCATTAAAAACGCGAGCATTCGCGGCCTACTGTGCAACGATGCAGCCTGTTGCAGGATCGCGTTCTGTCGTCCGCGTGACGCGAACCAGGTCGGTGCCATTGATCGTTGGAAATTTCATAACCCGTTCTTCGATAGTTAACGGAGACCTATTATTTTCTTCCTCCGTTCTAATTCAATCCTGCGACCGCGTTTCCACGGGTCCCGTTCGTTACGTTGCACCGGCATAAAATGTACGTTTTTCGGCGAACTCAATGCAACGGCTCGGTTGTTTTTTTCGAGTGTTTTTCCCTTTTGAGTCAACGAAATTCCAACAAAACTGTGTTAATATCTCGTTGCAATAGAACGCTCGCGAGAAATTAATGGAAAATGACGAGGTCCATGAACATTCGATGCGTTTTTTTGCTCTGGTTCTTTTTGCTAAGCTAACAACAGACTCAGTGTAATTTGTACATCGATTGAACAGGCATTGGGTTCAGGAAGTTTAAATCCAGATTGTTTTAATAGACCTCGTTTGGTTTTAGTGTATAGCAAAGAGTTTTAGACGGTTTTTAGCAGGCTCCGACCGGTTTTAGCAGTTCTCACAATCAGTTTTACCTGATGCCATTCAGTTTTAGGTGATTTTAGCGGCTCTAACCGGTTTCTGGTAGTTATATCTACGCTACATACGTAACTGTCTACCGATTACACTGATAGATAAAGAGATTATAAACAGATTTTGTCTATGAGAAATGATGTAATAGAAATATCTTACTTGCAAGTCTAAGACTATACCCGTTTCACATTGTCCTGTTTTTGTAGTCCTGTTGACAAATGGCCGATTACTGGGTACAATGCTCGTTTTATACTTCGCCGTTACTCTTTTTACCAATTTCGACGCAACTCGATTATAACCGTAATTATCGTTTTATTTTTCAACCAATGTGAAAAGGCTCCGGGTAATATTTTCTGTTCTAAATACCACGAAACATAGCTCAATAATTAAACACTGAGCAAGTTCAATTCGCATCTTCTTCTTCGAGCATAAATCATTTCAGACTGGCCACAACGAGCCTTTCCTGGCAACCGCAACTTATCATGTAAACGGTATGCGATTCACAATAAAAGTGTACGCCCCGGAATTATCTGATTTACGCAGTGCGCGTCCTCCGCCTTCACGAGTATATTAAATTTTAAAACCGTACGAACTGATTAAATCTCGGCTTTCCAAACGCGGAATACATATCTTGATTATAGATCCCGCACTGATATAAAAATCACTCGAACGTACTGAAAATTTAACGGAAAGATTTTTGCTCCAGCGGCCTGAAGGAATACAATTAATCAAAAAAATTAAAATTCGTGTATACATTTACACGAAAAATGCATAAAATTCGCAGCCTGACTTTTGCACAGGTATACGCGAAATACGGTGCTCACAGATCCACCCTAGTGAAACAGGACGTCTCGAAGTGGCTCGATCCATTCATTCCCCGTTTCCCCAGTCTGCTCGATCGTCTGAGGCCTCGAGCCGACATCCGTTTCCCGTGTACCATATTCACGGCGATTTCCGACGGATCGAGCCTCGACTCTGACTAATCGGAAAACGATTTCTTCCGTCTGGCCGGACGTCTGTCTGTCGTAAGCATTACGACGGTTGCACGTTGCGGATGACTCAGGGGAAATATTGAACGAGCCGCGAGGCAGAAGAGTGGAGGCTGATCTCTCCTCTCGAGGACGATCCGTGATCTTGCCCGATCGAGGACGAGCATACCAAGGTGCAACGATCTTCAGTGACGTAACCGGCTCGCGGCGGAACGATCCGCGGCTGTCCCGGCAACTGCTCCTTGGACGATGATGCAACTTTTATTAACCTAGGCCACTGGAAAGAGAGAGAGAGAGACGCGCCGTGAACTTGGCGCTCAAGGGAATCCTCTATCCGCTCGTCCGGCGCTATTATCGAGTTGTCTCTTGTCTGTGCCGGCGCGATTCAATTAAACCGCGCCGTAAATGGTTTCTATGTCTGTCCCACGGAGAACCTCTTTTATAGCGACGCCAGTGCGCGACGCTCGTTAACTCCTAATGAGAAGATGAGCGATGTCGTTCCGTCGTCTTCCGGGTCGTTAGCGGCTTCGTTTTTTTTTTTTTGTTGCCGATCGGTTTCAGTGTAGTATTCGCGTGCTATAGGTAAACACAAGAATAATGATTTTATTAAAATAATCGTGTGCTCTAGGTAAAGACAGGAATGATCCTTTTATAGGATGACAGTCGACAAATCGCTAGGCCAAAGTCTCGACTGCCATTCATCGATTTAATCTTCTTTGTGAAATATTACTTGATATTATTTGTGAATGATTGTTCTCTTGAAGCAAAACACTACATAAAAATGAATAGCAGAGGTGAGGTTAGCCTCTTTAAAATCTAGCTGATTAGCTTGATCGTTACGAAAGTCTGTTTATAGCAGAAATCGCCAGTGACCCTCGGTCTCGTTTGCCGCTATACTTCATAAAATGGTCTTGGTCGGTTCTATCGGGCGGGCATTTAATTCTCACGTGAAGGATCGAGGAAAGGGCAGCGAACGAAATGACGCGGGGGGCACACACGATCGCGGATATTATCTAACCTTTAATGCCAGCGTATACACATATATCCGAGCGATCGCGAAACGGGGAAAACGAGCGGAGTGGTCAGCGCGCGAGTCGCGTGCGTGTCGAGCGGCTCCGCTCCGCTCCGGCTCGATCGGAACGAAACGGAACCACTTTTACGCCGCATTCTTGGCATTGAAGTGTCTCCCGTACCACGCCTGGCCTGGGGTGGGTGTGGCACCTAGAGAACTCGTGACGTAGCCACCGCTCGCGTTACGACACACTGCTAAACCTAATCGAACAATGCGTGGCTCCTTAATCGCGATTCGAAGGGCGTCGAAGCGCCGAACCGCTCAACGAACTCGCCTGCGATCCGCTTCGTCGCTAGACTGCGGATTTTCTGCAACAGCTTCAGGACAAAATTGATAAAAGGAACAGTGTTTAATAAAAACAGGTGCTTATTCCAAGGTACTTTTCTCTTACTTTCACAAAAGAACGAATGAACGTCATTTGCCAACGCAACAAATACTTTATAGTGGCTCGTTTGCACTGCCGATCGCCTTTTCCCTTAATTTCAATGTAGTTTTTTCCATTTTTATTAGCTCTATAATTGTAATGGGTATGTGCAGAACGTTAAGCAAAATTGTTATTCGGAAGCAAATAAAATATTGGAAGTTCGTTTCGGGTTCTTTCGCGTTATACCCAGTGCTCTTAGTATTTCTTCGTGTAAGCGTGCTTTACACGCGCTGTCGTTTGAAACTGATCGTAGAATGTTTCGATTGAAATTGTACGTTCCGTGGAAGATTGATGTGTAGCCAAGTTGATGATTGCTTTATTTTCGTGTCAACTGAATTACGGCTCTCTCTCGCATGAGGCAGGTGTTGCCCGACTGTACTTAGGTGCATCTAAATCCGCAATTTTCTACCACTTTGCAAATCTATAGATGAAAATCTTGTGAACGTAAATCGAGCTCCACTTTCTGCTTAGAATAATAAATTAAAAAATCCGTAGATTGCTCAATTTTTTAACGATTTAACGACGCGGTCGTTTAACGATTCAAATGCTGTAAGTGGAAGTCTAATTCCCTCGCAAACATATTCAGTGCGTTAACGATAGAAAGAAACTCTAAACATCGATCGAAGTTAATACCTTATCATGTTTTGAGAGCTCTAGTACTGCACGGACGCATAAAATTCACAGTCTAGTGATTTTCCTAAGTGATCAGCTATTTTTAAGCGGTGTATAATGCATCAAAGGTAGGCAGACCGATTTCTGCTGCATTCTCGTTTTCATAGAAGAATTTTACGGTCTGATAATCCATTTTGAAATTCTTTAATGCATTCTTAATATTGAAGCAACCGAGCAGCGGAAGACTTGATGTTATCGATATAATCGTATAGTTCAAGGGAGGTCTAAGGTTGCGCGCGTCATTGTTATACTTTATTTGTGAACATTAACCTTGCCGGGGATCTCGAGGCGCACGAGTGTTTTCCGTTTACGATGGAAACACCACGGAAACGTTCGCCGTCGGGTAATCGATTTTTAACAACCCCACGGAGTTTTCGTCCCGCACGAACTAACACGGTTCCGGCATGCAAAATATCGTTCGATTTTCACTGTACCACGTAATAGGGGCGCGATATGTAATGGAAACACAGCCGAACGGTACCTCGAAACGGGCCGGGACCAACAATTCCACGATTTTATACCCACAGCGAGCGCACGGGTCTCGTAAAATGTTTACGCAAAACTCGTTTCGATTTATATTCATTTGGCTCTGAGAATGCGGCTCGGGCCCGAACGATATTTCCACAATTATTAGACACGCTTATCTGCGTATGCCAGCTGGCACCCGCTGCCATATACAGTGACCAACCACGCCAAAGATAGAACGCTCACTTTTGCCAGTCGATCGCCATACCTCTCGGCTAGCACACGCCACCGATCTTTACGAGCTGTTTACTTTTTTTTCAGGAAGACTAATTCTCTAGGACCTCTAATTCGTCCCGTTGGTCACGTTCCTGAAAATTTTCACGGAAACGAACATAGTTGCAGGTAGACAAAAGATTAATAACTATTCGATGTGTGTTTATAATGAATGCACCCATTCCTATACCCGATAAACACTATAATAAATTTTCATAGTCTCGTTGCAAGACTTCATGAATTAAATCACTTTATTGCGATCGATTGAGAATTTTTAGCAAGCTAGTGCACGTACATATATGACGAATAAATGGGTGCAATAAATTATGAGTAAGTACGTGATTTAGTATCGGTTAGATTATGCGATGAGTTTTCGACCTGTCGCGTTACACTTGTAAATTGCACTCCACCAGCCGACATCCGGCTCGATCTTGCAATTCTATAAATTTCAAATCACATTTTCCAACCAGTTTCGCAGCACCTCGAGACATTACGAAAGCTGGATATCGAGAAGTCGTCTAATGAACCGTTTAATTTCACATTTTCTCTGCTCGTGTTCCAGCTAATTATTTCGTGAGGGAATGCACTTCGAGCACGATTTTTTTCAGCGAGCTGCAGCAGAGGAATTTTTGTTTGGAAAGACGTCGCGTGTACGCGCTCGGGAGCACCCTGTCGATAGTTCATTTGTAGTTGTCCCGAGAAAGATCGGCAAATGGCGGAGTTCAGTAACTTAATTGAGTGTGGCGAGCACATTAAGCGCAACTGATTTCTATTAGGTTGATGCAAATGCTGTCGTTAAGGCGGTTTCTATGTCGACGACGAGAAATTATGATCTTGCTGCTATAAGTCGCAAATGCGCAAGGTAGCAATCGACTAATTATAAACAAACAGTAGCAACCTACAGTAGCTACCACTTTAGACCATTAACATTATAAAAAGCGAATCGAGCACAAAATTAAATGAAATTTAACCCTTAAATGCACGATATTTTGTTTACAGTTTCTATTTATGCCTATGTATTCTATTAAGCAGTATCTATTTGTCAAACGGCAACACGATGCATTTAAGGGTTAACACTGTTAAACTTTGACTTTTATTTATTAGCGCCAGTGGTGAGCATAGTAAAATTTTATTCAATCTTCAGGTTGTAAAATTATGTAATTTGATAATAAGAGGAATCTATTCAATTAGAATACTTAACTAAAATACTTCTATTGTTTTCATATAATCATTCAAAGAACTCGTTTTTTAATGCAATTTACACATTTAAGGAACACAAAAGAGTGAAAATTTGACATTGTCAAAATACAGTTAATAAGCATTCGCAATCTAGAAAACGTGAATCAAGTTATTACAGCTAGGTGTGCTAACTTCATTTACGGAAAGTCGTGATCACATCGATTCATAGTTTAATATCCTCCGCATATCAAGTATTGCACATAACGGATCTTTTTCTATTTCGCAGCTGTCACATTACATCATAGTCGCTATCTGTTACCAATCCAGTTATTCCGCTAACGAAAACTGAGTGTCTAACATTCTCTGTCGAATGATTTAAGCGCACCGCATCTTATTATGGAATACGATCCGGAGTTTCGCATCCATCAAACTTGTTCCCCATTCAGAGGGGTAGACATCATAAATTTCGTTTCACTTAGAGCACATTATTTATTGTCCGAGGTTCGCGAATACCGACGCGCGAGCACGCGTTGATCGCGATACGATTACGAGCGACGAGTAGGTAACATCGTAAAGGTCTTAATTACCGAAACGCAACAGAAACCATCCATAAATTCTATGCGTAACAGCGTTTACGTATCGTGCGTGCGCCATCCGCCCTTATATCGTTAGAAACGTGGAACCGGTTCGAGAGAATCGGCGTACATTTTTCACTTTGTTTTGCGTTGTTTCAAGGAAACAGTGGATGCAAAACGCCGACGAAACGGGTTGTTGCGCTCGCCATTATCAGCTAATAAATTTTCTTACACTGTCGCGCCTAGGAAAAAGTGTCGATCACGCAAACGTTCCGCGTCGACGGCTTCAATGTACCATAGTAATAGATATTCGCTGCCGTTTACTAGTCGAGAGGTGCCAGGCCAAGGTGTGCGTTAATTCGTGCGAACAGTTGACACACGCACACCTAGAGAAACGCTAAATCATGCACTCGGCGGTAGGATTTTTTAAGCCGCGAAAATTCGAACTTATTATGTAACACTTCATCAATGTCGACCACTCCGTCCACTTTGAAAGCTGCGGCTGCTTTTAACGGTAGTCAGGGAGACACTGAGCTACCGGCAAATTGGCAAAATGAGCTAGTTGCGTGTGTATATGCTACCGTTTGCTCTGCAATTTATTGACATTTTTTACTGCAGATATTGCGCAGTATTTTTATTTATTAAATAGATATAGAATTCTATAAAATTTCACGAGTTAATCTTACCCGAATGATATGCTTGAAAATAAATCATAACTTAGTGTTCATTCAGTTTGATTTC
Source organism: Lasioglossum morio (assembly GCA_916610235.2). Classification (NCBI taxonomy): domain Eukaryota; kingdom Metazoa; phylum Arthropoda; class Insecta; order Hymenoptera; family Halictidae; genus Lasioglossum; species Lasioglossum morio. The sequence continues at coordinate 17,294,826 of OU744328.1, read as the reverse complement.
AAATATATCTACACACTTTTATACAACTCTATGGTCTACTACCGAGTCAAATATAACAAATGGGCTTTTTGTTCGATGGAATCTTTTAACACTAAATTTAAGATTAAATAAATTAGCTACTATGAATTGGTTTCTGTTTCCATGAATGTATAACATTAATCCTGCACAATTCCGTACAAATCAATGGCAACACGAAATCGCGTGCTCTCGACACGCGGCTATTACCGTAATCTAATAATTGTAAATTAAATGCAGTAGTTTCTCTAGAAATTAAACAATGAATCTAATTTGCGATAAATCCTAAATATTATTACTCAATACCGTTGAGACACGATCGCGAAACGCCTGTCGCAACGTCTGGTCGCATTATATAAAAATGTCGAAAGACGAGACGGAATACAGTATGGACGAGTCCCATATTAAAAGACTGCACTCTCACGAAACCACGGAGTCTCACGATATTTTGCACATAAATAGAGCTCGATTAGAATTCGCAGTAAATTATCTGGCCGTCTGGTCGAACGATCTCTGATCAGACGCAACATTGTTTGTGGTCCCACGTTGTTCTATAGGATGACAGATACAGGTCACCCGCGGCGAACAATGCGCAAGAATTCAGATAGTTTCGTCGTTCAACGGATCTAAAGGGGTAGATCGCTTTTATCGTAAGAAGAAACCGGCCGATTTACTTAAAATTTTTACCGAATATTCTACATACAATACTTGCATTTTTTTTAATATCCCAAATATTTTCTTTTATTATTAATTATCTTTAAAAAAAAAATTACCAAAACCGTAGTACATTTCCAGATAGATCGTGTATTTAATAGTTCGGAATTCTCAGGCAATGAAATCCGATTTAGGCATCCTCGCGAGTCTTTCTCTCGGTGGGCTTGTACTAATTGCAAATTATTCGTGATTATACCGACTTCCCGTACGCATAATAACTCAGAATGGTTTCGTGATCGGTCTTGCGAGCATCCTTTACAACGATGCATTCGAAGATAACGACCACGTGCTGCAATTCGTCTCTGATTTTACGAGTCCGACGCTAGGCGAACCGAACGAGTTGGTTTTTAATTTGACTTGATTATCGCGTTTTGGTCTTAAACACGCAGCAAATAAATCGTTAAAAATACTTCCATAATTTAACTTGATTGTTTCGTTGTTAGACTTCCGCATTTCAGGAAAAATAGTCCACCTGCTTGTGAAACGTTAAAATTGGAGAAAATTGTGATGACAATATAATCGATTAATACAACTTATTGTAAAACGTAACCACGTGTGTTTCATTTTAAATTCGGACACGTAACTTTTGCAATCATCTGATATAGATTGAAGGTGAGATTTGCAAATTACATGAATGTTCACAGACCCGCGTGTGGACTCAAGAAAAACGCGTTCAACGTGACACATTGAATCATAATTAATGGCGAAGTAGCGAACAAGTAATGACCCCATCGATAATACACGAAGTAAACTTGCAGTATCATCGTAATGCATTCCATGCAACGTGTTCGCGCCGAGATTCTCCGGCTTTTTCGCCCGCTGCAACGCCTCGAACATTATGTTTTCGAATGGCAATTATGCAGGCTCGCGCGGGGGCGTTTCGAAAGCATGGGAATACTCAATTTCATTGCGTCGCTCGAGACAGATGTTCATACGGTCTTTTCACCGGCGGGGAAAAACCATACATCCTGCAATGGTGCGCGGCTGCGAGTTACATCATTTTTTTTGTTCGTGTGGGAGAATGAACGACTTATTTTGACGGAACACGAGGATCAATCGTGAAAGCCAGATAAAGAGGGAGAGATTGCGTACCAGCCCCATCGCGATTGTGCTGTGAACGACGGAGAAATTATTTTTATTATCGATTGTCCTTTATGCAAAAGGTATTTCTCCTCGGGACATCGATATCTCAAAACTCGCTTATTCTCTGCGCCATTGAAAATGAAATTTCCCTTTCGCAATTGTCCCGTTACTTCAGAACCCACCGTACCGCGGGATTTCACTTACTTTAGAATTTATGGTCCGACTGTGTCAATTACAGTCAAACACGGACATTAAGAACCATTAATGTAACTTCGACCGCTTGCACGTACAGGTGGAAATATTATAACCAATTTCAAAGTTTCTATCAAACTTGCCGAACCATGCCACCTTCAACACTCGAAGGAACGCGCGAACCTTTTTTTCAATGTATTTAGCTCGAATTCTCGCTTATCTGATCATCATAAATTCATTCCTTCCCGTGCAAATAGAATAGTTTTACATTGAAATTCCTATCGGGGGCGCGCGCTATCTAAAATTTTATAATTTGCTCTCGACACGGTGGGAAGAACTTTCGATACGGTCAATTATGGTCGCCTGCGCCCTTTGATATCACACTTCGCGAACCTATCAAACGTATCTAATCGGACAGGGCATCAGGTTCTACTGAATTACCCTCGAGAATGCCTACAGCGAGCAGCAAGCAGAGGTGCGTGTATATCCATTATAATCAACGGCGTTCCGGTTACGCGTTAATCTTCTTTAATTAGCGCTTAGTGTCCCCCCTTAACTCACTTTTCCATCGCGTTCGCGAACAAATTGTAACACACGACGATTTGCAAAATACCGTTACGGTTCCCGGGCAAACCCCTTTTTCCCGTATCAAGCGATTGTTCGCACGATGTCATCTGGAACTGAGAGACTGGTATGAAAATGGCCATCCAGTGTGAGAACACGGCTAACGTTTTACAAAAATTGCATAGCCGAGTAATAGCTGACGAATGATATGGTGCGTAGCCCGGGGGCTGTCCTGTGCTCGTCATTCCGTCGGAAATGGAACGATTTTCGTTGAAATAATCGCAAATGAAAATTGATAATTAGACTCCGGTTTTATTCGTTTACGACGAAAAGAAATATTGTTAGATTGTGTGCAGTTGTGAATTAACTGGAATATTGCCAATGCAATAGAAAACGAGGCTATTCTAATGAGCCTATGAGAATACAGGAACAGGTTACCCCATTCGTTATCTTCAGTTGTAGCTGCACAACAGAATTTGCGGTGAATATGCCGAGTCAAGGCTCAATCAGTGCAACATATCAAACGTTAGTACAACACCATGCAAATATTGCAACATGTGAAATCTATTTCCTGGGTGAACAATAAGAACGGTGACTAATTACCAGAGCTGACCAGTTACAGACGTTCTTACGAGCCCGTTGGGATTCAAGGTGGGTAATTAGCGGCTGGAAAACAATGCACTACATTTTATTGTGCACGTAGAAAGGAATTATTGTGCGCGAAGCGACGTTGCTCACGGAAACGGTACACGCGGAATTCTCTGAAACCTATCGATCGTACATAATAGAACTTTCCATGCAGCTGAGCAGCCGATCGAACACAATCGGCGTCCCAGGCGTAATATTTTTACTGGAACACGTGCAACACGGTGAAAAACATGTTTCCTGTACCATTATCCGTTCTGAGCCCTGGCTCCATCGCTTGTACGCCGGCGTTATCCAACGTCTAATTGAATAATTTCTGTTTCCCAATCCAGGAGCATCCACTTTCTTTAGAAATATTTCATCCGCTGCCAATGACATATCCGCGAGCAGGCTGCGGTTTCGTTTCGTACCGTAACGATGATAAAAAAATTACGTAAAATTACGTAATTGCTGCTTTAATGCTAACTTGTCACGAGCGAGCGACCGATTGAAATACACGGGAAAAACGAACCCGAGGGAAAGAGCAACCCTGTAGCAAATATACGCTGTGGGTGATATTTTCTTTTTTTTATTTAGTGCATTTTGAATCTCAAGGTAGAGATTATTTTTGGGTGATATTTTGTTTGAATATCTCCTGTAGCTGCATCCGTTGTATAACGTACACCTCAACGATGTTAGGACAAATCATCATCGTACATACTTGAACGTTTAAATGAATCCAACTGTGCAACTTTTTGACAAGCGAGCAAAAACACTTGGCATTTTTAACGTGCTTGCTGTCACGCGAATTTTACGCTTCTCACGTAACGGCCTTTGACGGCGCTCCTGGGAAACGGAAACATTTGTGTCAACAGTCGTCGGTTACTTCGTATATGTTTTCTGAAGCATTTTTTTTTAGATAAAATGAATAATTTTAACTGTTTTAGGAATATTCAGTGGATCGAGTAGCTCCGCGTCGACAATCCTGACCATCCCAGTTGCGAACGATTGAATGGGACGATATTTCCAGCAAGCTCACCTTCCACTCGTTTCGGAATAGGTAATAACACCGTCGAAAAGAGGCGCATGAATGTTTGAGACTTTCTATGAATAAATTGTTCGGGCTCCTTAAATCCGGTCTGGAATATAAAACAGATCGAGGCGTTCCATCTCTCTGCCGTGCAGCAATCTCGCCAGGAAATCCGTTTCTCTTGCTCCTGGCCTTGAATCGTCAGAGAATATCTTCTAGATTACCAATTCGTAGCAAATTGCCGCTGAGATCGCTCAGGAGCAATCTACCAGGTGGACCCGCTGCGAAGAGAACCGCGAAGCTGGGCGTTGTCCGCGGCAAGGTCCCGCTTAACTGTCAGTGAGAGGAAAAGTGGTAATGACATCATTACTATCATTCTGCTCGGCGCGGTTCACCGTGTTTCGCACCACTTGATTATTATCCACGATGAGTTCCCATTCCTTGGCAAGATGAACGCGCCTCCGGAAGGAAATCTGGTTAGTTTTCCATGCGGATTAATTGTTAACCGGCCATCATCAGGAGAAATCGAAACGCGAGAGATGGGATCGGTTCGCGATAAATTCGCCCGCGCCGAATGAAAGTTCATTACCGGGTAATTTGAAAATCGGATCAAAGCCGTGACGACGGAGAACACGGTTGCCGGCCGTTCCAAGTACATATAAAATTGCAACCATGAGAAACAGGAAACGCGCGAGACCGCGCCAGATCGCCGACACGGCAGTGTTCATCAGCAGTCCCCAAAAAGTTCCTTGGAAAGTCGGAAAAACTATTTCAGCATTATTTAGCGACTCAAGCTTCTGCAAGAATTTACACAATTTCGTTAAAATGCATTTTGAAATCGATTTTTCCTGTCAAATTTCCACTGTGTGTTGGTAATAACAAATTCGCGTGAGGTTGCAGATGTCGAACCTCTGACACCATGGAAATCGAATAGCCAGGCCCCTTAAGTCATTATGTCCAACACGTACGCAATTACCCTGATCATTATTATTACCGTGTAGTCATTTGAATGCGGTGAACGGTCCCTTTGAATTGGAATACCGCGACGGCGAAACGATGAGAAATAATGGCTCCCGGAGATAAGAGAACGGGACACTGAAGAAACGTTGCCAGGATTATTGGATTTGCCCTATTACTTATCCTTTGTCCTGATTTATAACGGGTTCATCGAAATGAAAGGGTCGATATCCGGAAGATGCTGCGACGTGAATTGAATGAGAAGAAACGATCTCGTATTGAACCGAAAAGATTAACTCGATCGAGGAATATATCGAATTCCATTTATTTCGTTGCTCCGTTCGTTGTATTTTGTGAAGATGGAATGGTATTGTTAAAAATTGTCTGTGTGTAATAGTCGTACAAAACAATTTTCACGTTACTGATGTTGTGTGTATTTAATACGAGGAATGGTGTGAAATAATGTAATCCTGTTAATGATATTGAATGTTTTCAGTGAACGTGAACAAGTATACAGTAACTGGTACATATTTTACGATATTGAAACTTCAATTGCTGTATGAAAAAGTTCCTTCATGTCCGAATCAAGATACAACTACCACGGTTGAACGAGCTGCTAAAAATGACTATCCTGTTCAGATAGATTTGAAACGGTCCGCAGTTGATTAATCGCATGAAAGGTCGCTAGATCGGTATCAACAAAAAAGCCTGGTTTCGTGTGGTTGCAGCTTGTTACATTTAGAGAAAGGTCTAGTCGACGGTTACACGTACGCCTAAGTAGGTCAAATATTAATTTTTCAAAACCATCTCTATTTATATTCTCCATTCTAAAGGTTTTCATTTACAAATCGCAGCTTTAAACGAACTGTTAACAACTTCGAGCGAAAATACAATTTTTCTTTTATATTTCTTATATATTTATAAATATATTCTTATATATTTCTTTTTATTTATATATACTTCTTATTTTATGCTTCATGCAGCCGAATGCACCACGAACGCTTTGTGTCCATTGGAATGTTCCAAAAAATGTATTCTTCAGGAGAAAAATATTTTTGCAGAATCAATTCCCGCTATGCCAAGTGCATGAAATCCATAAATGTAACATTACAAGTGTCATTTCCATCGCTGGTAACGTTCTGTTTTCAATCTTCCCCGCGGCCGCTGCATTTTTCGCGATGCGTATCGCGAGCATGCACCGAAACGCCGCAACGTTCGAATCGTTCGAATATTCTGCTGCGTTCGATAACGTATCTAGAGAGTAAACGATGGCCAATACCGACCATGCGATTTATGGACAATTAAAATACCGTAAACGCGATACTTTTCCGATTGCAATTTATGCCACTCGTTCGCGTATAATTGAATTTTACTCCCGCGGAAATATCGTTCGTGTCATCAAAAAGGTTAAAATCTTAATTACATGGTTACTTTGCAGAGATATCTGGATCCTCGTTGTGCTGCACTCTCGATGGACAGTGTGCGCGCTAGGCATCGTTCCTTCGTTGCATAACAATATGAATTTATATTTAATTCTCGTTAGTTGTTGCCGCACTAACGTCTGTCTTCAGTCTTTCAATTAGCGTAACAGTGATCTTAAATTTACCTTAAATTAATTTTAAACGGTTTGTTTCCTTATTCCTGGAAAATTGTTGGAAATAGACTAATCCAGTTATCGATCTCGCCAATTCGATTATCGGTTTGTCGTCAATTAATCTACTGGTGCAAGACAATTATGCCTACTTCGTCGGAATGGAATAAATGGGGTAAGAAGTTCGCAACGGTATTGACCAAATTATCCCTGTCATGGGGTGAGCATACATGTATCGTAACGCAACCAGTTTAGGAGATCCATGGTATCGGACTTGATTCTTGTCTTGTAGAAAAATGCCAAGTCAATTACGCCTTACATAAACCAGAATCGAAAGATCATTCCTTTTCGTTCCGGGCCGCTATATTAACATCACAATCAATTAAGAGCAATTAGGAAGACTTTCTTAGGCGCCATATACGGTGTCCCGGGGCAAAATCACTGAATACGATCCTTTTTGCCGCGCGAACGCTGGTTATGAATGCTCGACGAAACAAATCTGTGTTCGCAGAAAATCGTAGACCGATCCGGGATTTTGTTATGATACGAGTTTTTCTTTTCTAACCGTGAACAGCCTTAAAAAGCAACTTGCGAGTCATTAAATCGCCGTATTGTGAAATAATTGAATCACTGTATCTTGATTCGAACGATTGAATTTCTTTACTTTTCTCAGCATTATGGAAACATTTAGGTAGAAACCTGGCTGTATTTCGTAGGTGGCAAACGTGTTGCTACAATCACACGGAGATATTTTTAGAAAAAACTTCATTGATTTCTTGTGGAGCAGTGGAATGTCGATCGAAAAAAAAGTGTCCTTGCTAGGAATGTCCAAGAAATATTTCAGCTACTTCATTTTTATAGAGGTTGTACGCATCGTAGCCAATGTCAAACGACATTCTAATCGTACTGTTCTGACTCATCGTTATGTCGAATTGTCGCATTTCATTAACACACCTTATAAATTCCGGTTGTGAAGATGTAACATCTATCGATAAAACCGATTAGAGGAAGCTGGCGCCGTTATTTATGGTTAAACGGCAGTCAGAAGGTACATTTCGAAATATGTAAACAAGCTATAAATTCTGATTGTTAATTATTCTTCGAGTAGACTGAAAACATTTTATATTTATCCCTAGAAACCGATTTCCATTAAATTAGCATTCGGGTCAACAGCAATTTTTGACCCAGATCAATTTCTTTATAATTAAGGATTGAGCACAGTTGTTAATAGAATAAATTAATAATAATACAACGTTGCTCATTAACTTTATTCATTCTTTAAGATTTATATTTTAATATATTATTTTAATGAATTATTTCTCTGTACAATTCTATTTATTTAATAAATCATTTACCATTAGGATTCATGTACCCTCTATCTTATATTAGCTAATCATGACAAATGGTTGCTGAAATACAATTAGCGGTTGTACAGCCGACAGAAAGTGACGATATTTTGATTAATGGTCAAACTATCGATAATTTCTATTGGACAATGCGTCAGTGTTGCGGTGGCAAAGAAGGCACAATAGAAAGAAAGGGGAACACACATGATTATCTTCTAAGCACGATACCATCACTGTATTCGCGATACTGGTTCCAATTCAGCCGTTTCGAGGTCAATGGATAAACGAAACACGGCTGCGGGCCATTTCTTTGAACAACGGCACCGACTTCAACGTTTCGATTGTCGGTGTCGTTAGCGAGCATCATCCACGATGACCCGGCCTAATTTAGGCGTCCATAGTGATCGCAGGTGGACCAGTTACACGCAAAGTCCGCGGGCATATTTCTGATATGACGTACGAGCGAAATATAGTTTCGAAAGCGGCTGACAGATCGTTGTCTAACGTAATTGCACCGTAACCGTAGCAACGAGATATAATTTCATCACTAGCACTCGTACATTATCCCCGCAACTTATTAGTCTATGTAAAACAAGAAATTTGAACCGGGTTATAAATTATTATTAGCAGAAAAAGTTGACAAGCCACGGTTTTGAAGTTTTCTTGCGGCAACGTTTCCTGCGAAAACCGTCAACTTTGGTTTTTAATGGCGTCCCGTTCTGCTTGGTCAGAACGAAAGTTCCGACTTTAATGAATTTAATTGAGGAAATTGTAGCATATGCAAGCAGCATAATAAATTGAGGTACAACGGAGCGGATTGATTTAGTTCGAATTAGGTTAACTCGGAAATGGAACACGTAAACGCGGTCGTCGAGATCGCTGTCACGTTCTTTCGTCAGAGATTTCTGCGAAAACGAAGAAAATTAAACCAAACCAAACAATTCAGTAACTGAATTTGAAATGTTAGAATACTAAAATTTTAAGACCTCTTAGTTTAAAGGCTTGTAGAATGCCCAGACTTTCGGAGGCATTAAATTTTTAACCTCATGAAATACTGTTCCGTTGAGACTCGAAATCTTGAACTTCCTGAGCCCTGAATTCCGTTTTCATCTTCTGAGAACTTCAACGTCCCGGAATCTTAAATAATAAACTCGAACGGTACCGCAGTTCGGAAAGTGGTATGATCCGACAGAAAGCATTTTTTAATATACGTTCCACCGCTGTGCAACTACTGTAAGAACAAGCGTCGAGTTCATTTATCAATTTGTTTCGATAACGTTTACATACAATGCTCGCTCGTAATCAATCCGTTAACTTCACACCGGCTGAACTTTAATCGTATCCGAACATTTCTTACCATCGCGTCGCGCTGGTTCTTAGAGGCGGATTTGTTTTCTTGCAATAATAATCGACACAAGTGTGTCACGCCCAACCTAAAACACTCGTCACGATCTCCAACGGGATGTGGCAGGATTAATTTCTATATGCATATCTCATTGCCATCTACATACCACTCCTCGCGTGCCAAAACCGAAAGGAAAGTGCAGCGAGGCTGTATGTACATGGACCATCATTATTTATGCGCTCATTGTACCGTTTATGTCGCTCCCATAATAACTGTTGTCTCGTAACACTGACAATACGGCGGGGCCGATGATACATAATTAAATATTATATGCACGAGTCATCTTTCCCTTTTCCTGATGTCTCAATCTTTTTTTTTTTTTTTTTTTCTTTTAATTTGGAAATCTCATATGAGATTTATTACAACATAATGCTTAGTACAGAGTATTACATAACAAAGTACAGAGTATATTGTATAGTATAACAAAAATATTATAAGCAATAGAAAAATCAAAAATACTTAGGCACGTAGGTTACATGTATTTAATGTCTCAATCTTCATCTCTTTTACAGACGCAGAACTCTTTCATTTTCTGAACCCGTTCATAATGTTAAAAAAGCGATTCGAACCATTGCCCCGCCCTCGGAATAAGACAATGAAACCGCCCCACAAGGTGAGTAGAAAATCCTGATCCTTTCTCCGTGATTCGAATTGATCGAGACTACAGATCGATAACTCGGAGGTGTGGAAAAAAAATTGTCCGTAGGGGAATGAAATCCGTATGAGATGGTGCTGCGGCGAAACGGTGGTCCGAGCACTTTCCTTTCCAGAGCACGGCTCCGTTCGGATGAACCGTTGTGAACGGCAACTGCCACGTGTTCTTCCGTTCGCAATGTACCACGGGATCCACCGAAATCGGAAGACTTTCCCCAGGAGGGTCGGAATTGTCAGGAACGATCGTGATCCGCTAATTGAACGGCTTTCGGCCGGGTGAAAAAGCACGGCACGCAGCCGGAGACAAAGAGAGAAGCGAGAATACTAATTACCGGCTGAGAACCGGCTCATTAAGAGCCCAGGCCTATCGCAACCCGCTTCATTACCGCCGCGGATACAATGTATGTATGCACGTCAAATTCTAAGATAAACATTAGGTAAGATTGCCGGGTGATTTATGGGCGACGTCGCAGTTGAGATTGTCACTGAATTGTCCTCGTTCGCGCGACGTCTTCGTTAAGATTGTCGCCCCCGATGCCAAACCGTAGATACGGGGAACACACTGTTTCTTTAGGATACAACCAAGAGAAAAGACACGGCACACTGTAGAAAGCGCAAACAGTCGCGATTAAAATCCGCTGGCCGTAATTCATTTAGACCTCGCCCGCAGATATCTGCAAGATTGAAGTTTAATCTAACGTGGAAGAGTCAGCTTCCGCTCGCTTTCCGGAGGGACTTTGGTCTACACACCCGCTTTCTACGTTGCGAAATCTTCGTTCCATTGATTCCGGACACTCTCGAAAACGCAGATCAGTCGATTAAAACTTCTCGTTTTGTACTTTTACCGGCGATCGACCGCCGCGCCGGTTCGACTTTGCCAGTCGAAGTGGATCGGAATAACCGGATGTTTCTTGATTACTCTGCGCTTGGAAATGATAATTGTGTGGGTATAATTCTGTTTGTAAGGTAGACTTCACGAATGAAGCAATTTCAATTAATAAGGTTCTTTTTTCATCATACTGGCAAATTAAAATTAACCTTAGATGGCAAAGCATACAAGAATTGTCTTCCTCAATTACAGGAGTCTAGTAAAAATATTTTTCTTAAATTATTTCAATGTTCCTACTATTTTTTTTTTATTTTACCGACACACCTCTGCCCTCAATGTATGAAATCTACAATTAATTTAAAGTTGCTACTAAGTTTGAGAATCAACTAGGAAGGTAGAGTTCCCCAGATTAAAATTATTGTAAAGATTTCTACTCTTCTACGATTTCAAGATTTCTGGTGCCGCCATTTTAGAGGCAGTAACTCGGGAATAACATTTTTTTTTCACGTGACCATTGGTTCCCGGACTAGTATTCCCATTTTCAGTTTCTTTTCTCGAGACGTGGTCCGTGTTGTTTACACCTGCCTTTATATCTTTATCAAGTAATCGGGTCTGCTTTCGTTTCTGTCGGTTCTCCATGTTCGTCCCCGTGGAATGGTACTGGTTTTCTTCCTTCATTCGCGGGTTATTTACGAGATTGCGTGTACCGTCAATTAATCGTTCGCCTAACTGCGACTTCCTGCGTGGAAACATGGATTTGATGGTGACCGACGTCATCGGGACCTTCCTGTATTGTGCTAATTAGCGGACTCTCGGTTACTTGTCGTCACAATGCCGATGGCCGATTCCTTTTTCACTAACGACGTTACAAAACGATCTGCTGTTTAATAATAAAAAAAACAAAACAGGAAATGGAGTGCGTTACCGGCAGTTGTCGAGTCGTTGATCTAGGTGCAGATTTAACCCCTTCACACATTAAGAGAATTACCGTTTATGTTATCATCATTTTGGCAAGCTCAGAATAAATTCGAGACATATTTATATGACAAGATGTTTAAAGTTTGGGCATTGAAAAGATTAACCCTTAGCACTAGAGTGGTAACTCAGAGTCAGCACTAAAAGTTACTGCATCATTATTCAAAATATTGTTTACATTATTAAATATTTTCGTATCTAATGAATTACTAAACATTTAAGTATTGTAGGAGATACTATATCAATTTCATCTCCATCAAATGAAGAAAATAATATAGGAGAAGAGTAATAATATGGAGGAAGAAATGTTTAATTTTCGAGTTAAAATAGTTCCGAGTGCAAAGGGTTGAAAATATTATGAAGAGAATGAAATTCATTCTTCAAATTATTATTTAGGGGAAATTTGTACCAAGTCTATTTATTACAAAGCTAGTTTACCCAGAGTAGGCAAGGACCAAATTAACTTTGTATGGGGGTAGCGAGCCAAAAGAGATTAGGAAACGATGTTAGAGGTCTATGATGGTCGAATTTCCTTCCTGTATCGTGCTAATTAGCGAACCCCCGGTTCCATACGATACAATGCCGATGGCCGATTCCTTTTACAATACTAACGACGTTACAAAACGCGATGGCCTCTTTAATACGAAATAGGAAATGCGCGGCGGCACCGGCTGAGTTCGAATCCGTGTATCGGTCCGCGGCCGGCTTGCATACTGGGAATGGAATATTAGTGAAAGTCGCTGAATGGAACGAAAAATCCGCTGATCTATTTACATTTTATTGGTTCTGCCGCACAAATACGCACGACGTTACGTAACGAGCTACACCGATATGCTAATGCGATTATCTAGATGGAATCCGTAGGTTGGAATAATAAATGAGCGTGTAACGAAGACGGTAACGAGAACCCGAACGAAACTCGATGCCCCTATAAAATCGACGTTTAATCAGACCCGATGAGAAGCCGCTCGTTAAAATCGAGCATCGCCGGAAACTGAGAATTTTCCCGTTCGACGTTCCAATTTTTCGAACCCGTAAATCCCGAACGCGACGGGGTTCCGAGCCCGTTACCAGTGATTTCCTTTTCATGGAAACTCAGTTCCTGATCAGCTGAAAACGTTGTTCACGCGATAACTACACGTTCCACGGGCAATAAGGAAATGTCACTAGTCGCTACGCAACAACGTGTCTGCTTCGTTCGACCACTGGTAAACGGTTCCTAGAAGCGAATTTCGATCGATGCGTAATATTTTGCGACGTTTTGTTCCTGCTAGAAATCGGCCGTGTAATTAATCCTGCTACGGCAGTCCGAATGAATTTTCTCTACCCTGAGTTTCGTTTCGGTGCTGATGAGAACGTGAAATTATCTTAAGGGTGTGTTCAGATTTTTTGGAACTTTTTCCCGAGGTATTATTAAACGTTTCATATGTATGTATGAGGATTTTGCACACACATTTATGGCAGCTACAAGTACGTAAGTTATTATTTTTTTTTAGAGTACTAATAATAAAAATTACTCCATCATTTCCTGACCTTCTGCAGATCGAAAACAAAGGGGTCTTTCAGGTCACTTCGGATGGCCGACAATTGCACGTTGCGAGAACAATTAAAGGAAATATTCCATGGCAACCTGGCACTTTCAGCGGTCGGTCGATACTTCGAGTAGCCTGGCGGGGCTTAAGTAATGGGAGTTCGAGCGACATAATTATTGCTAAATTTCTCAGGGGAAAGAAAGGGAAAGTGGTGCAGAGCTGAATAAAAACCACGCCTCGGTCCGTGTCCAGATCCGTGGAGTTTGATTTCAGTTTCCTTTTCTTCCCATCGCCGAGAGCGGAACGTTCAATTTTACACCCAGTTGACTTATTTTCATGCGGAACTTGCTACCCGATACACCGCGTGCTCCCTTTTTTTTCCTAAACCGTGACTAAACGTTTCAACATTCTTGATGGAGAATGCAAATTCTTCCTACTTCTGCTGCAACCGTGCAAAAAAATCCACGTAGCCTCGCGTGAATCGGGAGCAGGATACCACTTTTCTAACTAGTCACTCTGATTTCATTAAGGATATCTCCCAATCAACTTAGCCGGACTTTTTTTGGACCTGTAAAACGGTTTTCATTGAGCAGTTCGAACGATAATGCTTATGCAACTCTTTATCGTATTTCTACAATGTGAGTTTCGAACTGCAAAAATATGTATCGATATTCTGGGAAACTGTTACGTTTCATTTGTGCAGAGCGTTGCTTGCCGAGTGGACGTATGGCACAGAAACATTAAACACACAAATATATGTTCATGGCAGTCCACTAGCACTTAATCGGTACAACCCCTACAAGCTCGTCACAGACTTTCGTTCCTACATAGATAACAAAAATAGGAAAGAGTCGAACAATGGGCCACGAGTCATCGTCGTACACGGAAGTCGCTCAGCTCTTACGGAACGCCTCTGTACTCAGCAAACTGTTACCCGCGGAGGATGCTTATCACCAGCAAGAAATCCAGCCGAACCAGTCAACAGATAGGCGGATGGCACCAGGAATGCTCGCATCGGAGAACGTCCGTGTACGGTATTTCCATTCCTTTCTTCAGCGAAACTCCAGTGAAAAAATCGAGGGAATAAACATGAGCAGAAATTCGTACTCGCTCGAAACGGTAAAAAAAGCGTAACTGGACATCGTGCAGGACCGAGAAAGACACGGCATCGTCCGTCAAAAGAATAACAGTGGTTTTTCGATCGCATTCCATCAGAAAAACCAGCCACATAAGCCTCGAACGACTGGCACGTAGGCACGCGCGTCCCGTCTAGTTCTTATTTTTCATCGATGACCGCCGTAAAACTTTCATTTGCTCCGGTTCATTTGAGCTCGACGGGACACCAGGCTAGCCTGCGAACACGAAATCTCCTTTCCCTGAATTACGTTCCGCGGGGAAACCCCTAAGCCGAGCCCGGGCTTTGCTAAAACCACGTTTGACATTTTCTGAGCGGTGCGCGAGCGCGTGTGTGCATGGAACGCGACCGCGAAAAAAAATATCCGATGTCGTGTTCCGTGAAACACCAGTTTGTCCGTCTAAAGAGGAACACGCCGGTGAAAGGAAGAAAACCAAGCGAGCGTGGATTAGTTTACAAATTTCGACGATTAGCGCAACACCCGACGACTTGAATCTGTGCATCAACGCACGACGAATTGGCCAAGAAACGCGAACCGCATAATTGCAAATGTCTGCCCGCCCGGTGGACGAACTTCGTTCTTCGTTTTATTTTTCAAAGCCTATGCAGGTTTATTTCTAGTTACATTGGTCTCTGTGTGTGTCAATTACATTATTAACACATTAACGTTTCTGTGTTTCTCACGAGTCTTGCATACTTCAATCTCCTACTTCTCCCTAACCTCCTCCCACACTTCACAGGAGTTTGGTGGGGAGGAGCCAGATGGTCCTGACGTAAACTACAATCCCCACTAGGAATTCTACAACCTTGAACACCTCATGGTAGGAGTTACTGGTATGAAACGAACTAGAATTCCGTGTAATTAACGTGAACGCAACCATCGAGGTCTTACTGTAATGCCTTAATATTAAGGGATGGTTGCAACCTTATTCTTTGCAGATTCTTAATTTTGTTGTTCGAGGGTTGTAGAAATTGCATTGACAGTTCACATGATTTATGTATTCATAGATGCATTTTTTTTTTTGTGATTCATGTTGACGATGATTGATTGTCAGTTTGCTTCTGTGTATATAACTGGTACAAAACTTTCATGTGGTGAAAGTAAAATAGAAATGTCAGTGGCACTTGTTAATGTCAATGTTTCCTTGTATTCATATAACGCATAAATGCTTTTAATTTACGCAGGAAAGTTTTATCATTGGTAGTTCACCGAAAGGAATCATCGAACGCCTTGCAAAAAGGTTGTGGTATTATGCTACGATGCGAGGATAAACAAATTTTGCCCCACCCAGTACACGCCTCGATCAAAATCGTATCGATCACAAATCCCGAGTAGCACGTTACGGATCAGAAAGAACATCGATCACGCTGCCAGTGAATGTCAGATCGCACTGTACGGTGTTTTTCAGCCTCTCGACCCAGAAGGCCTTCTCAAGAAGTGCAAGATCATACCAACACATGCCTGATCGTTCGCGAAGTTAAAGGTTGGGGTGGCACAGATATCGAATCGCATAGTTAGGTGCACGTAACGTGTCTGTTCGGAATGTAGACGACCGTTTCTACTATCGTATTCCGAGGACGCGTTCCCCTGACCCGCATGAAAATGTCCGGACTCATGTCACTCTGTCATCGACAAGAAAAAAAAACTGGCTTTCATATGGTAATAAAATATTCGACACGTACGTGCAATTATAGCAGCTTTCACGCCTCGTCAGCAGGTGTACGAACTTTTGTTTCTCCGGCTGCAAAAGGAAGTTCAAGTGCATGTCGGCTGCCAAGTGGAGGAAGCATCTCTGGATGATGCATCCTGTTACGAGCCACCGATGTTGCACGTTTCCAGCGCAGAGAGATGCAGTTTCTGAAGTGCTGCAGGCTACGAGATAACAATAGATTGTGTCTTAGAACACAATGCACAGGGTGTTCATAAGTATCAGTGCATGTCTGATATATTATCTTTCGTTTCTGAGGCAACGTTTGCAGTTGGAATTGTTTTATTAGATGCAAGGTATCTGTTTGTACAATATGCAAAAGTTTCAACGAAGTATTAGTTACATTTTAACATAACAGTTCTAGTAATCAATTTTGTAGTCACCACAATTTTCGAACTGACGATCCTGAACAAGATTGTATTAATCTGTTTCTTTTTATAGTCAGTCTTCTTTACGGTCAAGCATAAAGTTTATTACTACGAGGGTAACTACTTTACTTGTGCAATACTCTACACGCTTTAATAAACCGAGACAAGTGGATGTTGAAATTAAAATCTAACAATGTTCATTCTTAAGCCTTAATGCTTTCCATCGGCCGTTTAACATTGTTGAAATATTTCCGAACGATCGGTCTCCTCATTAAGGGTCTGTTGAAAAAGTGTCGATGAAATCACCATACTAAAATGTAACAATCTCGAAACCCCCAGGGACCTCGAGTGGAATGTCGATTGCGTCGATGATAAAACTATTAAATTTAGAGGTTATTGCTATCGTTTTCAAAAGATCAGCTGACACGAAAACGAGATGAAAATGATACTGTTAATAAAGAATATTAATAAGCGGGTATTAAATAACGCCCATGTTGTTTTTGCAGATTCGCAGTACACGCCTACGATAATTGCCCGTTGCAGGCTCATTGCTAGGGAATTATTGGTCGTGACTCAATCGTTTCGAGAAATTACTATATTCCGACGGGGATTCTGGAAAAATCCGCACGCGTTTGCAACCACCAGCTGTCACTTAATGAAACGCGTTGCACAAGGTGGACGGATACGTAATATGCGTAACCTTCGCGTAATAATGCTTCGACAGGATAATTACCTCGCAGAAATTCCATTTTCGAAATCCGCGCGCCTTGCAGAAACAGTGAAATTCGAGGCACGAGTCGATGTTACGAATTTTCAACGATTCCATATAATTAGGATTTAATTAAGACGAATTTTCTGAGGACACCGTGAAAAGTGAAATCGTGTAACATTGTTGTTCGTCGAGGGATTGTGCAAATAAATTCGAGTGTTTCTTTGGGAAATCTGAACGGTATATGGGTCAGCGTGAACAACAGAAAACGATAGAACACATCGCGCTGAGGTAAGAACGGGAAAATGAGGGGGGGGCACGCAATAATAATTCATTATTAACGAGACCGTAGCCGCGGGATTGATGTGGTGAACGGAATTCCGGATCGCGGGGTCGAAATAAAAGTCCACGACAATTTTCTTGATAGCAGAAATTGACGCTGGTAGTTAATATCGATAGTAACTGGCCGCTGCTTGCTCGCTGCCAAGTGGTAAAATGACCGGGAAGATTGATTTATTCCGTATTCCCATTAATCTGTTTTCCGGCGTGTTTCTGTATCGCTTCATTATCCGTAACGGCGGACGAAGGAATTACACGTCGAATAATTCCGTTTAATAATCCCGATCGCAGTCCATGCATCAGCCATGATCGCTTGAAATCCGAATCGCGACCGTATTCTTGTCGGTTTCATAACGATTAATAAACTTGTCGTGTGGCAATGTGGAAAAGAAATTCACGGTCCAGCGGGTACCATGGTAGCTGGCCGATTAACAAAAATAAGGCGACACCCGATCTCGGTGAAAAGTGACGAGAGTTGCTTTTCTTATTGGATCTTGTGTGCTCTCGCGGATTTTCCGCAGCGTTTGGATCGCACCCGAATACCAGTCGACGTAAACGCGTTCATCCTGATTAACGGCCCGGTAATTATCGAGCATATTTTCAGGGAAACTGTACGGTACCGACCGCGGGGAATGAAGCATATCGCGGAAAATTTTCATTCGGTGCAATTAACGGCCGCGCGAGACCGGGTGAAATTATGCGAATACCGCGGGCTAAATTATCCGGCTTCTGGCAGAATTTAAATGGCGAAAAATCGTGTTTCCGTTTTTTAAGCCGTGTAAACAATGGCAGGTTAATTGCGCAGGATGCTAAAGCGGGCTTTAAGCGATTCGCGATTTTTATCTGGATTCGTGGATCTCCGCGCGGCGTATCGTCTTTACATCGATAAGTGTACCATTCATAAAGATTCAGTTTGGTCGGGTTCGTGCACGCGAATCAAGAATTCCTCTGGGAAGTAAAAACTCTAGGAAGTGAAAATTGTTTGGATTTAATGCTAGGAAAGATCATGAGTGGAAGCAGCGTTTTATAAACTGATTACCACGTGCATCCTATATCACCTGATCGAAACGCGCTCGTGAATCAAGCAACGCCAGTATCGCGAACGTATCGCGGTAATTATATGCCATAATGTGGCAATTATTACAGGAAATGAGATACATTGCAGCGAGCTGCAATGTTAAATAGCGCGTAGCACGGAAATACGTTCTTTTCATTTCGACGCCACATTGTTGCCCGGCATAGTTCTATGAAATCGTAATGCCCCAGCGTTTGTCTGCACACCGCGAATCCTAATCTGCATCAAAATAATTCTCTCGAACTACCACCGAAACATCCACACCTCCGGAACAGCGGAATGCTCGCAACTAAATAGAAAATTAAATGACCGTGATCACTAATCACGTGAAACCACGCACCAGTATTATTAAAATACTGGATCATTGTTTTATAACGATTTCATAAAACTCCCGGTGTACGCGCGGGTATGAGAACTATTTGTGTCGCGGATTTATTAGTCGGATTCATTAAATCTTCGCAACACATTTTCCTTCTTCAGTTGCAGCGAGAATTGCTTCACGGTTTTACCGTCGCAGGAAATATAAATGCCGCTACTATATAATGTGATATTAACGAGACCGAACTTGCTCGGGTACATTTTATTCAGAATAAAACACAGCAAAAAAAGTAAAAAAAAAGCTACAGAGAAAGTAATTTCTTGTTCGACGTAATTAAATCTCAAATAGCAGATTATCTGTTTGTATTTTAGTCATACGAATTTACTATGATCACAAGAAGCGCTTATGTTTGTCTTGAACATGGTTCTTGCTTCGCAGATCTTTCTTCGAAGGAGTGCTAGCGATATCAATGGTAAGAATGGGATAAGCAAAATATTTTTATTTGCGAATGCAGTGTTGTTGTAGGATAAACTGCAGGTCTCTAGATGCGTTTCCGGCGTTGCAAAATGATAGGCTATCCGAGCGACAGCGGTTTCATTAAAGCTTACAAAGCGTTTCATAATAGTAGAAGCGACAGTGGTATGACTTTTTTCCAGTGTTTCACGAGCGGCATGTTAATCACCGCCCGCTGCACTACTCGTGGTCGCGGATTAAATGCGTCGGAGGTAACAATAGACGGTGCAGCGTGCTGCAACGGTGAGAAAATGCATTTCGAGCGTCGCGTCCCTGCGATGATGTCCAACGAAAAATGTCTGAGGAGCCGCGGGTCCATTACCTTGATACTCATCTGGCCAGGCACTTATTACGCAACGCGTTTTTACGTGTGAAACGAAACGGGAACTGTCCTAAATCTGTGAGAGTGCTACGCTGTTATTGCGGATGTTATTTCCCATTAGACCGACAATTCATATTTTCACACCTGCGGGGAAGCTACACTCTCAACTGCCATGTGATTTTGTACGATCATGGGATCCGTATGACCGCTGTGACAAACGTGAAAGTTGATGCGTAGGATGTCGTCAAATTCAATGATGAAACCGCGTCACTGTGTTCAACAAAAGTTGTCGAGACAGCAAGCTGAATGTTCCAGAAGAATTATTTCTAGATGTGTATTATCTTAAGAATTATATCTGGATACATGCTTTTTGTTTCGTAATTTTATCTCTGAAAACAAGGATCGCGTACGAACGACTTTCTCTGCCGATGAGTTTAGTATTTCAAGGGTTGAGAGATGAAATATTTTGGCACTATAATACACCGGCTGAGCTGATGTGTCTTGTACTTCGGATAAGCAGGACTCGTGGCAATCAGTCTGAAATCTCCAGAACACTGACGTGGCCGTCGAAAGACTTTTTATTACGTCGCCGTGGTAAACTGCGCTTTCTTTTTGAATGTATCCTGGTCCAACATCGAGGACAGACGTTCTCTGACGTACAACACCCCTTTCCTTTCATGTATTTTCCAGGAAGTACCTTTCACCGAAAGATCGCCGTGTTCTTGCGACCCGCAACCCACGTAGGGTCCCGCGAGGTCCTTAACTGATGCATCGAAAGAGGAATCGCATTTTACGGGCATGGTTCGTTTATCTCTTCTCTTACAAAGCGTTACTTCATGGCGAATCGGATGCGATAGCATCGCGAACATGTTCCTCTTCGAGAAAATCTACAGCTGATAGTAAATGAAAAAATGCTGCCACTTCAATTCAGATATTTCGATCACTTTACATTTTATATTCTTCGCATCAAGTGGATCGACTCCCTTCTTTATTATATTATCATAGTATTACAAACGGATACTCGGAAAAACGTGATTGTCGCGACGTAAATCTTAATTTCTCCGGAGAACAACTCCGGAGTATAACAGCGACAGACCAAATTGAATTAATGGAATCGCATACCTCCTTTTAACGATTCTAAGCAAGAACTTGATCCTGTGTAGCGACGTGTTACTTATAGAATAGTAATGAACCGCCGTAATTACACCAATTACCGGAACGTATTTACTCATGCCCGCCGTGGCCGCTAGAAGAAATCAATCGATCGATTTATTCTCACCGTATAAGTATGTTCAGCATCATCCAGACGAGATTGTCTACCTTACGTTTATTCTTGACCGTCGCGTTTATCTCTCGGTTCCCATAATTATTTCTATGCCCCTCTCTATTACAAATGATGTAATAAAATGAAAAATTGAAAATAACGTCTTATTCTAATCGTAGGAGAAATCGACGTTCAATTTATGATTACCGGCAGCTGTGCTTTTGTTCGTATTGAAGAATATTTAGTGATACAAATTTCTCCATTAGATTGGGCGATCATCGATCACCGATGGCTATGTATTCTCGATGATCCGAGCAACTCGTATATATTCATTGAACATTGTTCATTGTATTCAGCTGATAATTCTTCGACTCGACTAACACGGCTTTCGATATGTCTTGATCCTGATATATTACATCGTGGAAGGAAAGTAACATCACAACAAAACGTGTATGTATTTCATCACGTCGCGGTGAACGAATCCCGCGTGAATCCAATTTATTCAGTAAAACTGCGAAAACAGACGTGCCGTAGCAATTAGTCAGCTAATAATCGCGTTGAATTGCCAGACACATCAATATTTATTCTGACGATAATCTCCTCGAATTCTTCTTAGCGAGAAACCGATTCGCTCGTCTTAATTAATTTCCTGGTAGAATTCGGAGGAGCGATCCAACGATATCGAAGACAATCCACTGCATAAACGCACAAATGCACAACTGCACTTTCTTGCTCACAAGCGATTTCAATGATTTTATTCGAAAGCAATGATTCAGCTGTGATCAGCAGCATGTCGTACTCGTGTTTCGTTATATCTATAAATATTCAATGACGTTTGTCAATAACATTTCTCACTTGCTCGAGTGCTTTAGCACTCTGTAATTAAGTACACGATCGATTAAAAATTCAAACAAGACACAAGTTGATTTGTAAGTTAACTTCCATCTAATGAATAGCTGCTATATACAGTCCTCTTTTTTTATGCTGTAATACGAAAGCAATGATGGCGCGGAGAATGTGCAGATTTATAGAATTATGCAATTCGTTATCAAGTGATAGTCGTAAGTCATAAGAGCGACACCAAACGATTGGAAAACTGTCACGCAAGACAAGAAGTTCACAGAGAGGCCAAGTGTTAAGGTATGCAGCTATGTGTTCAAGTGATTTCAATGCGTGCAGAGTGGTGTCTGCAACGTGACGTGTCATCAATTCTTAATGCAATACCTTCACGGGAACATTACAATACGTCTAGGCCTTTGACAGTGAACTTGGTACGTGTACACGCGACTGCTACAAGCATTATGCAGCAGTCTATTGACGGCGTCTACATTCAGCTAGCTGAATATAGCAGACAACATATCACGTTCGAAAAATGAATTTTTGAAAACATCTAATGCAGACATCTCACACCTATTTTTCCGCGATAGAATGATAAATATAAAATTAGAAAAAATTTCGTGTACTACACGCACTTTGATTGGCCACGAAAAATTCTTGAGATTTCGTTTGTTCTCCTCAGTGTTAGCGCAACTGTTTTATCGGCAAATCGAGCAGAACTAATCTACACGTCGTCGACCGTATCTCATCGATAATCGCAGCGTCTCAGCTCGATAGAATGGTTCGATGGCCAAGTGTGTCGTGCGTGCAAGCTCCGCGAAGCATGCGAATAAGGGACATCCGGCTCCGCAGGACTCCTGGGCGAGGGCCGAAGAGAGCCAAATCCGGTAGGCGTCTAGCTGTCACGTCTCAGGACGACGAGAGCGAGATTTTCGGTGAAAGTACACCGAAATGATATATCGTGCGGTCTACTTCTCTAGATGTCTAGAGAAGCAGAAGAGAGCAGCGCCTGCGGCTTTCTTTTCCTGCGAGCCACCGGTCTCGGTCTCAGTCCGTTGACCGGCTGCCAGGGGCTTCTCAGACAGTTCCTGGTCCAGAAGATACTTTTACCAAAATCACGCACGCCTCGCTGCAACTCGGATCCTTGAATCCTGTTTCACAGTCGTGCGTGACTCATACCTGCCTGGAGGACACGATTTCAAATCGTCTCAAACGTGCGAAATATCGTTGAGGCTTCTTGGTAAGCAATTTCGTAAACCTTCTAGCCGAAGACTTTCTCGGCTTGTGTGATTTAGGGGAAAGAATTCCATTTCGCGGAATTTCCGCGATCGTAACATTCGCCGCATTTGGGTTCGGAACGATCCGCGTGAAACTGCGCGATGGACCTCGCGGTACGGAATTAAGCGTGCGATTATGCAAAGGTGGCAATAATCATGTTTCCGCGACAATCCGCAGATGACCAGATTGTACTGTCACGGAAAGTATTGTTAAGTAAGGTAGAATTAATTCTCTGTGTAGTTGGATATACTGTTAACTTCAGATGCATTAATAAAGAGACAATTTTGACAAAATTGTATGCAAATGTAATAGGTTCGTATGGCCTCTGTTTCCATGGAGTTGTCTCCGAGAATGCTAATTTTCATGAACATCCACAATTCAGGAATATCTTGACTGTCGGATCTTTATGCATTTGTATGCAAAATACAAGAAAACACGTACATTGATAAAAATGAATAATATTCTTATTTTATTTCTATCACGTGGAATCTTTCGGTCCATAAACATTTTAATTTGCATAATGATCCGCAGTTCAACAATAACCAAGAATGGAGTTACATAGCTACGAATCTAATATCCAAGCTACGCGTTACACATTTAATATTATGAAAATTAAGTGTTGTCTAATAAACCAAAGAATGTAGCAAAATTAAAACAGGTATTTCTACTCCGTTGCTCAATATAGTGTCAAGGACATTTCAAGGTCGTTTATTTATTTCTAGTTAAGAAATGTATTTCTAGTTCGAATAGTTGTATCATTAACTTCGATAAACTTTGTTGAATAAAGTTGATAGAAAATGGCCGCCACCCACGCGGTTTTGTTGGCTGCAACCAACAAAATAGAAAGTGTGCATAGAGTTCGTACGAGTGCAGGCCGTAAGAATTCATAAAGTAGTTATTCCAGTAGACGCGGTATCTCTATAGTGCTGTATCACTGGATTCTAAGACTTTCACGTTTGCGACTCAGAAGACAGATAATGGGTGGAAAGGTTACGTGGGTAACTCGATTAGTGAGAGGCGAGAAGGATACATTATGTTGATACGTAGTGACCGAACAAAAGCATCGTGCGCAAGCACCGTCGGCCACACAGTTTTGATACGCCCCTTGGTCTATTTATAGTTATGGTTTTCCTTGTTCTATGACCGCAACGCTATCCCAGATTTGTTGGAAGCTATAATAATTTTTCAACTCTTCCTGTATTAGTAAAATAGAAAATTTCTATACGAACAGCGGAAATGATTTGGCAGTTTATAATTTTTAAGTCAAGATTTCAGACCATTGATAAAGACGATTGTATAAATGAACAAATTTCATAAACAGCGTGAAAATGAGAAGGGAGTTACGAATCAAGTGATCGGAAAAAGTCCGCGATTAATAGAAGCAATTTAATGAAACAATGGCAACCGATTCGTATTCAGACAACTATAATTGTGTCTATTTTAACACACCTCTACCAACGTCTCGCTAAGTCATTAATTGGTTATGACTCACTTAGGTTCACGATTGACTATGGGTCGATCCAATCGATTGACTGGCGTACCTGTAAATATGCCAGTGAAAGAACAATTACAAGGAAATCGACCGAAGTTGTAATAACTTAAAATATTTAACTTCGTGTATATTAGTTTCTCCGAAGAAGTAGATAGTAAAAACGATTGAGCATCAGACGAGAATTCATTATTGAGAGAGAAAACGTTTCCGTTTTTCATGGTTTGATTACACTGAAGGTGAGATAAACGATATTAATTTATTTTATTTTCAGAAAAATCGTAGTTTCCTTGAACACTTCAGAGAACAGAAGTATACATCGTTATTTCAAATCGAAACGAATAATACTGGTGTTTAATAGATTCTGTTTGAAATTCTCGTTACGAATCGGACTGCATGCCACGTAGCAGGGGATTAAATAAATTCCTCTGTTTCTGGTTAGCTTCTCGAGTCAGATGTGCAAGATGTCACGAGTCATCGGTGGACATGTCCCGAGAAAGTCCGATGGCAGCTTCGACTGGAAAGGCGTCGAGGGAGTCACAATGACTGTAACATACCGACCTTAGAATGCTATCGTATCGGTTCGATTGCGATTCGAGAGGATCGCGATCCGTTTAGAAGTGCTGTTACGCTAACAATCTAGCCCGAGTAAGGACACTGTCACGCGAACTGACCAAGAAGTATTTCGTCACAGTCAGCGTGCAAGGTGCGCGATAAATCGTTCCTGTTGCGGCAAGGACATACAATGGGCAACGTGTTACACGAGCTGCCGTACCACCAGCGGAGATAAATTAAAGATCGGAACAAAAGGCGACAGGGGGGAAAGAGATCGTCGACGGTGGTTGGTTTCACGGGGCCCTGTACCGTGGGACGCTACCATTCGAAAGAATATCCGCAATGCGAATTCCGTACGTTCCCCTTTCCGCGATTAATTATTAGGTCCAGCGATGCACGCCACTAAATTGCCCCCGGTCGCAAGATCATTTTATTGTTCGCCTCGGCTGGCGATGCAAACTTTCTCCGCCCGGTATCCAGAGAATCGGTTAACGATTTCGATTCCCGGTTGAATTATAAGCTTCAATTTCGAGTACGCACCGCGGGCCGAATCGAGGGGCGCCGCATTTGACTACGCTAACGAGAACTTGACGATAATTGCGCAAGTTGATCGATCGCGCTATTCCAGGTGGTTAATTATGCCACGGCAATGTTTTGCTTGTTCGCTCGACACGAGTGAAGCGGGAGAAAGAGGAAGGATACGTATATGGAATACAGAGAGAGACAGAAAGAGCCAACTGATTCCGATGGATATTATCCTGCGAAAAATCAGCATTATATAATTCGTCCGGTAAATTATTTTCTATCGCGAACGGGTTGCGTCACTAGTTGAAGAAATACTTCGACACGGCCGGACTTAATTGTTTTACAAGAGTATCAAGCGTTTTTCGCACCTATCGTGAAACATGTTCGTGATTGCTGAGAAACGAAACAGGCTGTCGGAATTTCATTCTGTTTTTCTGTTCGGAAAGATCGTAACAATGAAGTACCGACATCGGTGAAACACTTTGATGGGAAGTTATTAGGGAAATATATTCATTGGTAGTCGCATTGCGTGTCTACGAGTGTATTGTTGTGCTTTGTACACCTCGTGCACGGAATATATTTGTTACAACAAAAAAAATTGACACGTAGACTTTCTTAGCTACAACAATCGAAGTCGAAGAACACAGCCCTCGATATTACAAGTGCGAGGATGTGCGCGGGTTCAAACCACGCGACGCAAATGCAGGCCATTCGGTTCGTGCAGCGTTCGCGATCGCGGGCGCGATAGTCAGTGTCTCACGAATAGTGAAAGTTCCTGATCGGCCGGGGCAAAAGGAATTATTTAGTGCTGTTAAGTCGCAGAATATCCATCGAAAAGGAGGGGCGTGCGCGGAGGCGAGCGACGTGTCCGGTCGGGCACACGACTCCGGTGTCTCGAGAGGGACTCGAAAATCGCGCTGGTCGCTCGTGCGAGACGAATTGCAGTGTTTCTGCTCCCATGAAACGAACCGAACGGACCGACCGAACAAACCAACGAACTATCCGCGCGGTACGTACGCCTCGCGAGAATGTGTGCCCGCGACCCGCGCTCATGTTCCGCCGGCCGTTGCATTTTCGCAGATCATCGGCGATAACGGCGCTGGAAAGGGAACCCGCGGCTCTCCTTTCGATTTTATTGTCTTCGATCGGTCTCAGGCTGGCCTCGGGAGGCAGCCCCGACACCAAGACACTCTCAGCGAGTCACCGTTCCAATTAACGTGCTACCATTTCAGCTCGGAAAGTAAAAGTAACGTGCTACAGGTGTCCGACGATCGATCGTCGTTTTTCCGAAGCGTTCACCGAGAGCGCGCGCGTCGCGAAAAAAAAATCATCGTGACGCATAGTAGTCGCGTTCATTGGCTTCTTATCTTGTGTGGTCGCGGTAGATAAGGCCGTTTAATTGACTCCCCTCCCTCCCACGGCACGTAAAACGTTCGAACGATTGCGCAATACACACAGCCGAGTTGAATTATTGAACGGCGGAATCGTTTTCTCGGAAACAGCGACAAATTTGCATGCCCGCGATGTTATATTGGGTTCATTAACTGGGAAATTAATTAATAGGTTGTCGGAATCTACATGCAGTCGGCCAACTGCGAAAAAAATCGTTGTTTGTTAAGCAGTGGTTCTAGGGGTGCAACGATCAAGATAGCGCGCGAATAAGATGATAATTTATACCGATCGAGCGCTATAATTCAAGGATAATGGACGTGGCGCAACTGGATGCAGCGAGCACGGACGTAGCCGTGACCCTTTTCGGGCAGGATCAATGTGCTGTGCATCCTAATCTTCGAAAGATCATTATCTCCGGCTGGGAAAGACAGCACGAACAATTGATCTCAATCGTTAGCCTCTCAACTTGTGCCACCAATTAGAAAGGAATAATTCACTCATTTTCATCGAAAGTACACGTTTAGGGACAATTTTCCTTTGAGCATTTCCCAATTCGAACTAAACTTCCTCCTTTCTAACAGTATCCAGCACGTCGCATAATTTGCACACGCTATCTAATTTACAGTTGACTCTTCAGCAACGCGGAAGCCGGTCATGACTCTCGTCGTTATATTTTGACAATAAAATTAAGCTACGGAGAATAAATTATTATTGAGTAGCTCATAAGAAAAGTAAGTTGCTGTGGTATACGCACCTGCACACGTGCAGAGCGGAACTAACCTGAGCCCCGGGACGATAAATGAAAAGGTCAGTATGCGAACGAGGGTGAAAGCGAAGGTACGAATAATAATTAGGAAGCAACAAATTATCTTGACGCGCTGAAACGCGATCGATCCGAGTTATTTATGTGTCAGGCTCGCCGGTTGTGGGATCGCTTTAACGATCACCCTGTATTAGTCACAATGTTGGATCGTTCCTTTTTACTATGAATTACGCCCTAATCTACATACATAGATCGAGGCGAGTATGCAGCGAGAAAAGTGGTCAGCTTCTAATAAATATCTTCCGTGCATTTCATCTTGTCATCGTTGAGATGCCGGGCATGTTTCCTATCAACCGTGCTAGCTTAGTGATTTCAACGCGGCCGACCTGCACAAGAAGCGATCTCTCGATCGCCTACGATCGCGAATCGTAGGTGTGCGAATCACTTCTTTTGGATTTCGAAGTGGAATCAAGACTTTATTAAATGATAGGCATTATAGTATATTCTATCGATCTATTATATTATTTTATTGTAAAAGGAAAAGCATTTTTATTTCATTCCAGTTTGTCGCAATTGAAGCGAAACATTTTCATTTTGCATAGTGATAAGATAACGTTGCACCAGGCAAATAAATAGCATAAATGACATCGTCTGCGACTAGTGACACGAAGCAAAATCACTTGACATTAACATTGGCCACTAAACGGTCTCGTTTCTATCGTTTAGCATTACCATAAAGACCATTACGATATGAGTATCTGTATCGATTGTATGAAAGCAATCGCAAAGAGTTGATTCATGCATGCAACAAATAACCAGTCCGATAAAAATTACTTAAGTATTCTAGTGAATCAACGACCGAATCGGAATCGTGTCCCGTCTCGTGTTATGCAAATGTGTACTTTAGAGAACGTTAAAATTGTATAGACGTCTCCGATCGCGAGAGGATAAAGAGGAATCGGTCGATCGAACGATATATTCGGAAACTGTGCTCCAGCGAGTTCGTTATCTCGGTGAAACGCAAATATTTAACAGGAGAGAAATTTCAACTAATTAAATCTGCGATCGGGTTCGGTCGGTCGTTCCCCGGTTTCCAACGATTTGTTGTCCATTAGGACGGCTCGCGGCAGACTTTTCCTTTCCGCAGCTATGTAATGGAAAGACGTCGTCGTCGTCTCCGGACTGTTAACGATTTCCGCGCGCGGCAATTATTCGCAGGACGGGTAAGTACGGATATGCTTGCGCCTGTACATGACGCTGCTGCGAATCGACACGCTTTTACAAAACCGCCGGGAAACCGACACGTTCCGCTCGTTTCCCACAGCTCGATGCTATGCATAGAATCCTGGGAAGTTCGAAGTGTGGCCGAGTAACGCCTTTGCTACCTAACATTATGCGCAGACAGATGTTACATCAATTGAAGGGTGCTCGACGAGCGTAGGACCATGCTGAGGTCCACGAGGAAGAAGGAGAGAGACTAATTAAAAACTCAATGGAACCGCGATATGGTAAACTTATTGTCTAGCCTTGCTGCAACATTGTGACCCGGATTCCGCTGATCATTATTGTCTGTTTTAGAAGATCCTGTTTCGACGATCTCGATCAGCCGAGTTGCACGATTTACGACCGAGATACGTCAGCGGTATCTATTTCGTCGGGATTTTGTTATTTTGAGAAAGTTCCGTGACAACCAATCATCCACGACTACTTTTTCCCCGAATTATTATGTGATTTCTACTTTCAAATATTTATTCCCTTGCCTCCGCGATATTCCGCTTCCGTATAATCGGATTAGTCTGCGGGATTTTGATACAGTTCGAATTCTTTTTGGTCCAACGGATTCTTTGGATGTTTCGAAATTTTTGCTGTTAAGAGTGGACAGAGGAAAATGGTCTAGCTCGATATAAATCGTATGTGACAGGGATAATGAAATACTCTGTAGCCGTTTAATCGAAGCAAATGGTTAATCGCTTAATTAAGCGGATTGCATCGATTCCCCGCGCTCTTCTTAATGCATTCACGAGCCACGCAGTATATCATTTGCGACATCGTCGGGGCAATCGACTGCCTTCGAGAGCAGATCGGCGGCCAATCAACATTAGGACGCTGCTGGAATTCGAGAAAATGACTGATTTATCGCGGTCAGGAAAGGTAGCGGCCCAACTGGCCCGCGGAAAGTATATTACGTTTCCCTTGCGCGACGAATCGTGGCCGCTGGCTGTTGTTGATTGATATCCAAGTAAGTCACTTTTGATGAAACCTGCGTGGCCGACCCGTGTAATTAAGATCTCGGCGAAAAATATGTCGAGATACTTTTCTCTTCCACCTATTCTCCGCCGATTGCAATTATTTTCTAGTCTTTCATGACAGTTTTTCCGTCAATGGTTAGGAATTGTTCCCAACAGATCTATTAAAATTTTTGCGTCGGAATTTTGCACATGTTTCTATGGGTATTTCATGTAGCTAACTATTATTGAAGTCTTCAGCGAAAGTTCGACTCGGTTTCTGTTTGTTGGAGAAATTTTATTTCCCATAAATATCCATTATCTAACTATTTACAATTTTCCGTAGTGAACCACTGATAAATGTCCGAAACGATAAGCAGAGACAAGATACACTTCGTCCAAGTCGCTATCACTGTAATTGTTATCGCTGAACGATTTCACATGGCTTTCCATTAATTTTCTATCAAGACAAGTAATAAGGAAACCAAAACGAGATTTATGACATCGTTTTCTTCTTTGTTTTCTTTTTAAGAAACAAATATGAGCTTGTGGGTTACATTTTGAACGAAAAATTGTCGTAGATGCGCTATAAATTTTGTACCCGCCAGTTCGATCGAATACTCGGTATCGGGAGCCTCCCAGTAGGAAGTGATAAAATTTTAATGGCATAACCAGTAATATATCTACTTTCTATGGCAACCCGTGAACGATTTAATTGCTTCCTACGAGCATTTTTCCGAGCGATACGATACTCTACGCCCGCCGCAGTCGCACATTCATCTTCTGACACACGAGCTTTGGCATGATGCGGATTTACAAAAATCCGGTGGCTTGTTCCTGTCCATTGCTTAATTACGGCGATTACACAACGGGAACAACGGAGTTGTTGCGCTGGAAAGTTGTAACGCTGGATTCGAGACAGTTGCTCTAATTTTCTGGTAGAAGTAAGTTCAAGACTCAATACTTAGTTATTAATAGTGTATTACGTATGCTAATCAATTCCTGCACCTTTCTCCGTGAATTTTATTGATTATTCACAGGCAACCAAGGATATTCCACTCGCAAAAATAACTGCCATCATTATCACTTTCTCTATTTTATAAGTAATTAATGAATCTCTGATCTGGCTGATAAAAGGTTTGAATTTAAAGTGAAGTTATAATTGATTGCAAGGGATGTGAATTAATTTGAATACCTAATACTATTGTAATAATACTAAATAAAAAATATCATTCAGTTTATTATGTATACACCCAGAACATTGTACAAACTTTTATTGGAATATCGTTGTTAACAATTACTGTCAATTTAGTTGGTATTTGAGATTGTTCTTAGATTTTACGTGAAATTTCAGCGGACGATACCATCACGGTGAAATAAATATTCATGAACGGTATGGTACATTATAAATTACAGAGAGATTTGCTGCGTCAGGGCGAAGACTATTAATATTTAAGAAAGTCCGTAGAAAGTATGAAAATAAGTCGCTGATATTAGAAACAGTACCTGTCAATCGCGTGTACTTCTTTAAATACAAAATTGTAAGTTCAATAATTTTTTGCGTTGAATCCGTTGAAAATTGGAAAATGAATTTTCCAAAGTACCATAAACAATCATCGAGTTCATTCAATCATAATGATTAATGCACTGATATAGACAGTTACAGACTTGCTAGTTTAAGTCATCCTGTCACGTATGTTACTAGAATCACGATAATAAAGAGCGATATGACGGTAAATTACTACTATTAGTGACCCATAAAATACTTGTGCACATACCACAACTTGTCACTCGTATAACTCGTACATATTGTCGTTGATCTGCAATTCATTTGGCGGATATTATACTGGGAAGAAAAATATGATCAATGGATCATTCATAATTTTCGTTAAAAGCAGAGAAACGACGGAAATATCCATTTAATCGACCAGACAATAAAAAATAAACCCGCAACGAAGATTAGGCAACAATCTCGTTAATGCTTGTTAATGGAAACGCTTTTGCGTGTTTCACAAATTCGCGGAGCCCGCAACCGCATAAAAATCTGCACTCTATTCATACCTTCGCGCAGCACCATTCAGCGATGCGAGTTTCAGCACAATAAAAATTCGAATAAAAAAGGGGCTTTGGTGAAAAAAAAAAGATTGGAAAAAATCGTTCCATTCGATGCTGCTGTGGGGAAATCCCTTATCGCGGAATGGCAAACGCTGTGCGTTTGTCTTTTCACTCTGTTCCGGTGATATCGCAGAGAGGATGATAGTATTGCTATTCCGGCAGCGCGCGCGATAAAATCTTTTCCCCCTTTTTTTCAGTTCTACAATTTCAACAACTGTGCGATAAAAAATGATGGTTTAACCGAGGTTTAGTGTTAACGGAACTGTAAATTCATGCTTAACAAATCGATCGTATTTTGTTCTAATGTTCAGTTATTCAAAATCTGTTATTCGCCAGATATCTGATAACTTTTTTGTACTTCCAAAAATCGATAAGCCCGGCAATTACAACCGATAACAAAAGAGGAATTCCTGTCTGTATGAACAAAGCGTGTAGCTAGATGAAATGGATGTGGAAAGCTGAACAATAAAAATTTCTTAATTAACCGATTTCAATTTTTTATTACAGTGTTCGAACATATCGTGTATCGTGCGTTTGTCATTTCACTTTGTCCCGTCGCGACGATTTCACACAGAGAGGATGATGGTATTGCCATTCCGACAGCGCGCGCGACAGAATCTTTTTTCGCTGTCAATGGCGTTTCCCTCGCAACCGGCGAGTCGATGGCAATCGATATCTCATAAATACCCGACACGACGGTCACTCCACCGGCGGCGTTTTAGTATTCCTGATGCACGGGAACGTGAAATGTCCGCTGCCTTCTACGGAGACGAAGGATTGCCGCGTGCAGTACGTGCTTACATCACGCCGCGCCTATTTCATCCGCGGAGAAACCGCGAGATGCAATAGTTATTTTGCATCATGCGGGCTTATGAGCGTTCTGTCTTGTGGGTGAACCTTTAGCAGCTAACTGAACACGGGCAGAAGCGCAATGCATGGGAACCATCGCCGGAA
The DNA here is from genome assembly GCA_916610235.2 of Lasioglossum morio. Classification (NCBI taxonomy): domain Eukaryota; kingdom Metazoa; phylum Arthropoda; class Insecta; order Hymenoptera; family Halictidae; genus Lasioglossum; species Lasioglossum morio. The sequence continues at coordinate 17,261,429 of OU744328.1, read as the reverse complement.
GACGCGCACCGACTTATCTTGAGTAATATATTTTATTGCTTTACTTACAGGAAGCCCATCGACTGGATCATCGCCAATCCTCAGCATTTTTATCGTAACGTGCAGCATCATTGAATATCGTAAAATATTTTGGTTATCGACAAGGGGTCAAGTAGAAAAATAATTGAAAGAAGGCTTGGGTATGTCCCATGTATAAAATACGCCTGAAAACACCATACTGGGAAATATTCAAGAGATAACACTGTAGGTGGCTTGTGGAAAATCGCCAAACCTGCTGTATGGCAATTCATTAAGTTAGTCCTTAACCAGATAGATTAGTCAATACCGTCGCAAACTTCGTCGTTAGTGTCCGGAATCTACCAACGACAAAATAAGCGTCCGAATCTTTCATTAGTATTCTGGGGAGTCACCGGAACATGTAGTCACTGGAAAAGGATACTCAAGACTGGCCATTAGAAATTGGTCAAATGTAATTAAGCCTGTTCCGCAATTATCCGAAGATAGTTAAGCAAGATCAAGATAGGCGATCGCAGAACTTTGAGACATTGAAAAAGCTTTACGCAGATGCGATGGGTAAACAAGAGACCAGGAAGGTAATTGTAGAATTTCAAGGCATTGAAAAAGCCTAGAGATACTTCGCAGATACCTGGAATTAATGATTGTTAACCGGTAGCTAGCGGATACCTTTCAGGTACCTAAGAGGTAGCTTAAGTTGACAAACTAGAATACTTCAGCTTCATTGAACTCGTTAGAATTGTAGACACAGTCGTTTAAGGTAATGGATTGGATTTTCGAGAATTGCACTTTTTTATCACTGCACTGTGGATCTTTATGGTGAGTGACATTCAATCAGAATAAATAAATTCTTTTAATGCTCTTACAGTTTTGTATTTCATCTAGTCATTTGCATCATAAATGCATGATCTGTGCGCTCTTTAATATGAAAGTTTAGAATGAACGTTCATGAACGATCTCATTCAGAGAATTACACACACGTTCCTGTTCCAGCTCGAAGCGAACGAAATTACAGAGCTCCTTAATGTTTAATTTAAAAACCATCATGAAGCATGATTTATCGTCTACCGCGGAGAAGGATGCAGAAATCTAATGTTTAGTATAATTTATTCACCGAGCAGTCATTTAGAATTCCGCTTCGCGTTCCGCTAATAATCAGATAAGGAGATAAGACAATTCAAACGATACAAATTCGCGTACAGACGATTTCACATAATCGATTTCGTCTTCCTCCTGATATCGGAACAATCGAATCGATGATGTTCACGGTTCATGAATGGAAGTTCGCGATTGCAATTCATGCGCGAACAGAGATTTTTATCGTGACTATGCCCGCGGCACGTGTTCGATTATAGTCCGACGACCGTGTTAACATGGCCTCCAATTAAGGATTCGACCGGGTTGCATGCCAGCGTGCACTTTCGCCGAATCGAGAACCGCGTCGATAACACCTCAGAGCTATCATAAGTCTCTGCCCGAGGATTTATTTTTTTTCATATAATTGGTCGAAACGAATCAACGCTATGAATTACTGTTCGTTACTGTAACGGACATCGTTCGACCAGACCGCCATGACGCAAGCGAGAACGAAAACAATAAGCGAAAAATGAGAAATTAAATTTTCCTCTTAATCTGATTATAAAATTGGTGTTCCGGTAATCGGCTGCTCACTGAACCGAATTGATTTTCTACTCGTTTGCATTTAATGATAATACTGTTATTGCGTTCGCGGCGGCTTCGCGAACGAAGGAAAATCAATTGGAAATCCGTGTTCACGTGCTGTTATCGTGTATTATGGGAAACAGCGGACCGCTTTTTTTTTTCTCGAGAATAATCGCGACAGACGAACACCATATATATCGCCTGGCGTACGGGAGTTTATTACGCCGATTGAGCGCATTTACTAGAACGACAACTTTTCTATCTTGACAGCGTTTCGCAATGCATTTCCCATTGACGATACGTGTTATTTACCCGGAGAACTTGTTATTCATTGAAGAGGGAAGGAATTTTTGTACAACGTCGCCGGGCTCGTAGCCGCCCGACTAGCAATGCTGAGCGACGTGTAATTAAAATGTCACAGTGCCGATGGTATTGCGTACACGAGAGAATAATCGGTCAAGTACTCTCGTGTCTGTTATTTCCTTACAGGAGTAACGATTAATTCGTGTAGAGAAATGGCCGAGAAAGAAGCGAGTCACGGTGATCAATAAAATCGACATCGACGCTTTCAATGCAGAAATGATGAGAGATGGTGAGTAACGGAGCTTATTGACAGATAACCGCGTTGATGAGGTACCTTCTTATGTGTAAGCAATTTAGAACTTCGAAGGTTCATTTAGCCGTAGAAATGTAAACGTAAAAAGGATAAAATGTATGAAAGACATAGCACGCAGATTACAATCTGTGAGAGTAGTGAAAGCATAGATTTATGCTCCAGCATTTAGCTATAGTCAATATTAAGTTGCACTCTGAAAATTAAATAAATCCTAATCTATCGAGCGCTAATTATGATTTATTATGTGCACTAAAAGTGACTAGTTTACATTACGTTACGAATAGACTGCGAATGTCGTGCAGTTATGACAAACGTGAGTAAGTGCACTTTGAAATAATGGTCATTAGAGAATCTTGAAATTTTTTTTATAATTAACGGTATCGTATAAGTTGAATTGGATGATACTTGGAGGTTCGGACTTCTTTGTTTTGTGCCGTTAGGTTCGTTTCAGACTGGGTACGTCTAAGGGGAGCTAATTTCGTTGAAAACTGTCGGACGTTATCGAGGAGACGGAAAGCAGGGCGCGATTCATTTACACGAAGCCTACCTTGCGGCGCCTTTTTACGGCGTGTGCCAGCCCCAATTAGAGGCGGTTCGTTGCTCAATTGCTTCACTTGCTCTCGAAAGTTTTCGTCGGTCGCAGTTTGCGGTATTTCTTAAAAAAATACCGGGTCTCGAGCACCGGGATTAACAGGTGTGTACTTACGTTTCGGCCGAAAAGATCATTCCGTTCACGCTATTGCAGAACAGATATAATTACTTAATCACACGTATTAAAACTATCTCTTTGAACACCGTATTTTAAGATTAGGAAACTGTGCTATACATAATACTCCCGAGCGCCACGGCGAAATAAGAATATTATTCCTTCTCTTTCTGCAACCTGCAATTTCGATCCATAATTAACACAATCGAATGGATTGTTTATTCGACGATTTGGTTCTTTAATTGCAGAACAAGGCGGGCTAATTTGCGCAAATCGGCTCGAACAGAAATTAATGCAGTAAGATCCATGCTCGTTACACGAAACGGGACCGAAAATGCAACAATCAAGGTTGTGCAACGAAAGAGGTGACCAATCTTGCCATCTGTTTCTCAGGGAAGATTCTGTGCAATAAACGAGGTTGCAACGAGCAAGATTCTGCTGTACTTTTAAATCGAATCAACTCGACGGAGTATTTGAGTTATTTGATTCAAGATGTAGATGTCGATCGATCGAACTTAGGAGAATAAAATGAATCAGAGAAAAAGGTAATAAACGTCGAAGGTGAACTTTTTTTAATAAAATACTGCTTTTTCCGTTCCTGGTTGCCCAACACAGCGCACAAACGTTTTCTATGATTTTTTAAGGCAGTCGCAATCGATTACATCAAACCAGATCGCTCCATTTTTTTTATAGTTTGTACGTCAGTTTTGCAGATAAAACTGCGTCTCGCTAGAAAACCACTTCTCCTAACTTTTTACTTGGTGCGGCCAGGTAAATAGGATACAATGTCTGTTTAATTACAGTACTTTCCAGACACTTGTGTGGCGTTCAGAGCCATATAATACGATGCGAGTTTCAGTTTCCAGGTAAAACTAGTTGTCCAACCTCTCGATAAATCATATGCTTTTATTGGAACGGAATATTAAATCACTTTCAAGACTTAATCACGGTTACGTAGAATAATATGCATAACGGTGTATTTGTTTCTAGACGGTACTTGCCTTACAGCCAAAGGTATTCCCTTGCAAAAAGAGGAAAAAATGAGAAAACCGAGCGGAAAAAGCCGGCATGCTCAACCTTCCGTCACACTGCTTACACAGTCCCACCGACTGGACTTTATTGTTAGTTACGAAAGATTGCCTGAAATGTCAACTGATAAACGTTCAGAAACGAAGGAAAAGCTGCTTTCGGTCTCCGTGCATGCATCCATGCGTGTTAAACTTCTATCGGCGGTTTTTGATTAAACCAGTTCGATGACTTCCAGTAGAACAAGTTTACCTTTACCTATTTACTGTTTAACATGCAAATCGCCTAAAAATGAAAGTATTAAGCCGCGTGTTTTCTATTAAATTACTTACGATTTTCTCGGCTACTCGGCGAGCTCGCGCAATCCTCGGATGGAAAACCGGAGGAACGACGAATTATTCAATAATATTTCACACGTTACGTCGATTCTGTTATAACATTTGCTTCGTAGTTACGTTGCACCCTTCCTCCATAACAGGGTTCTTGTAACGCACGGTTATCATAGTTCTAGACAGATTTTCATACTTCCATTTTCCAATTATTAATGTGTAGCAGCTATCTGACGAATGGGCTGCAGGTGGTTATGCAAATCTATATTTTTATGAGCACATTTTCCGAAGGAAAATTTTAGTTCCTGCACTGACAAGGGAAAATGGGACTCGAGATTATGGAACCCACTCGAACATTTAATAATTTAGCGTTTTCGTGTTTTTATTTAAAAATGAAGGATCTTCAAGTCGCTGGAGAAATATAAGAATATATTACTAGTGTTCCATTTCAATCCAGCGACCACTGCGGGATAGAACTATGAAAATATTGATACATGGATTGCACTGACAAATTGAAAACAGTGAAAAGATTAAAAGAACTGAAGAATATCGATGTTTTCAACTTGCTAAAGTAAGTGAAAGAAAGAAAATTCCATTTTGTTTGTGTGTCCCACAATTTACGCAGACAGTTATTTTGCATAAATCCCCAGAGGTTAACTTATGCTACTATCTATGGTATGCGGTATGCAGAAATTCGATGCGGCTTCCCTCGGGTTTTTCCTCTCGGATGAATAGAACTAATAATGGAAGCCGCAGAGAGACACGTTTCCTTCGACAGACCGCAAGAAACAGGTATGGCTGAGAACTTCTTCGTTTCTTTCTCTAAATAGGGTTTATCGCCCGGCATTATGCGAGCAAAAATAGCAAACGATACTGCCGACCAGGCCCGGTAATTTCTCACGGGCGAAGGTGGAAGGTGAAAAAAAACCGCGAGAGCGAAATCGGCGAAGAAAAATTTCTGTTGTAAAAAAAAAAAAGAACTATTCCCGCGTGTACGCGCCGGTTATGACGGTTTTTTTGTTTCTCTGAACAGACGGATGCTCTCGTTCCGATTCAAATGGGTTTCTATCCGTGTACCCGTCGCGCATATTTATGAAATGCCACGGGCTCATTATTCGATTGTTAGCCGCGAGCCGTGGAATCGAAAACACTCGGCACAGCCTGCGGAAATTTTTCTGCAGAAACCGCGGACAACGTCTTTCCGCAAACGTGAGACGAATTTATGAAACAACAAACCGTCGGTCCTGCCCCAGTGTCGACACAGGGTCTTTCAGCTCGGTTGGACACGCTCGTCCATCACGATTAATTTCCCGCGGGATCGCGCTGCGATCGAAAAGAAACAGCATAGACGCACGGAGAAATGCGAAATGAGAAATCATATTTGCTGAACAAAATTTCAATTGGACCCTGTTGCACTCCCGCTGCTCCAGTTCGCACGTAACCGCTCGTGAAAAACCGTGGAATTTGAGTCCTAAGAACTTCCGTCCTCGAACACGCGTCTGGCCGCGACTGTCTATTAAAGCATAATCATTCACTAAAGACGTCGTTTAGAAATGTTATATACTAGGAATTTTTGCAGTGTACGCGTTTAAGGGTCCGAGAACTACTCAGGAATTCGTAGGTGATTTTTGAAATTGAATTTTTATGCGTCATCTAATTTTATTTTGAAATAACAAAAGTACCATGGTATTCCTAATGAACTTGATGATCTTCGAAGTCATTTCTAATCTAATTTTCATGTGTTTCTTCCGCAACGTGAAAGGTACTATACAAATTGCTTAATTAATTGAATAAGTCGAATATGGCAAACTTTATTTAATAACTCTGAAATTACTACATTGATTGAAATAATGACCCCGAACAAGCGGAGGATGTGACCGGCCGCCTTCGTTAATTATCGACATTAATTACCCATTACAGGACGATTGGCAATCCCGTGGTCGTTCGAACGCAACACGTCCCGTTAGAAAGCGGGAAGAAAGGGAACGTGTATTATCGATTTACGAAGTCGTTTTTGCTAAACTCTGGGACAGATGCTGTCATGAATAGTGTTGGATATTCGATAACTCGTAGCAACGTGATTAATGCGACGTCCTCCGATAGCTACTCAATTAAAATTTCGAGTCAGGCGTAACGAGGTAGCCCATGATGCGGAAGTTATACGATGCAATTTCTTGCGACCTTAATGATGCGACAACTCGTCCACCACGACTCCTCAGCATTTCAGATCCTGGTCTAATTAAACACCGATCAACGGCGAGTTTACGTAACCGTGAATAATCCTCGTTCGCTCGAGCAAACGTTCTGATCGATTCGGCAGCGTGATTTCGTTAATAAGAGAAATGCGTCGGCATTCGGACACCTACCTTTCGACAGTCAACTTATCGATTCCCATAAATCTATTAAATAATTTGCTGTATAAACATTTACAGAGAAAGTTACTTCGAAAGACCGCAGGGATCAGCCGTATCGAGGAAGTACAACATTTGTGCGACACCCTGTATGCTTTCGCATATGCATGTACCCAGGAACTTCTATTGAAAGTTCGTGATAACGAATATTAAACGCGTGAAATCAATATCGTCCGAAATATAGGGAAACATATCAGTATCGGTAATTAAATTCAATATTCCGACAGAACATTCATGAAAATTGAATGATAAATTGATTCGTTTATCCCATCGAGTCCGTGTATAGTAATTAAATCCTATCCGGTGCTATACGGCAGAAATTATCGTCCATTCTGACATGCAAAATCAACCAACGCGAACCGCAAAACGAGTTCGCTAATTTCACCGTAAAGCAACGTCGTGCGATTCGCTTTGCACAATTGTAGTTACTGTCTTGCGCTGCTTAATTGTCTTAATTGTGCCTGATTTCCTGTCGCAAATGATAATTTAATGAAGGCGTAGCACCTACCGGTTTCACGAACGCTATCGGTTTTATTGCCTGTTGTTCAAATAGTCCGGGCAAAAATATATAAAAATGAACCACACTTTTAAAATAGTCTTGCGAAAGCTGGAGCAAAAAAATATTAGTAATTTTCTTACATATAATTATATAATTATTTCTTACAATGATCGTATTCGGAAAATGGAAACGTGAAGAAATCATTAGAAGAGTGAGAAGACCACGGTCGATCGAACGTTTTACTCGACTGTACGGGAATATTTCACAAAGGTCAGTCGACTCGGAGAAGTTGATCAACTTCTGCGACATTGAAAGTGTTGGTTGGTCAATCCGCTGAGAGATTACACAACTATGTCCGAGTTTCAATGACCCACGACCCTACCTGTCTTCGACTGTGAATGAATCGAACGTTATTGCGAACCACGGGAAATCTATTCCACGAGATCCACGGCGCCACCACATGCTGAGCCTCGCGTTGATCAATACACAACGACACGAAGTAAATCTCTCGCGTATTATTCCGACGATGACTCGAGAAACGCGATCTAAAGGGAGGCGATTCGATTCACGATTAGTAAATTTGTCGTTGCGAAGCCAGGACACGTGTTAAACTGCCGCTAAACGGACTCGCGATGACGCAATGACAACGTTCGCGTAATCTCTATAGATCTAATTGAACTCTAATGGCCACGCCGATCTTGATGCTCCGCGTATCCATTTCGAAAGCTGGATTAAAAATGCTGACGTTACATCCGGTGCAAATTATGATCGACGATGTACAGAGTGTTCCATCATAATTAGGGAGTTCCATTATCATATGGGTAATTAGTTGGGATGTAAGGTATGACAGAATGTCGATTATTCGAGACGAACATGTTTCATGAAAATTGTTATTAAGTATGACTCGGCAAAACAGCATTACAACATCTTTCTTACTTCTTAAAAAATAAAGAAGATCGTAACACGTCGGGATTTACAAAGGGTAGGGAAAGGGAAGGAAAGGGTTCGAAAGGACGTCTTCCTCAAGATCCCTTTTCGTTATATGTATATTTCATGGGCATCGATATATCATTCGCCTTGAAAGCATGCATTGTTTTCTCCTGTAGTTTGTAGTTTTCCCCGTGACAAGAGACACTGCGTCATTCATGCCGGGAAACACGATGCCATCCGAACTTTACGACTCCTCTACGTCATCCTATATTCCATGTCCTCCACCTGAACTTCCTAGACTCTATCCCATTACCCATCCTAGGACTAAGCTCTTAAAACTCCCTGGAATTCCGCTGTTTCGGCTCGGTTACAGTTGCAATTTCATTTGCACCGTCTGCTGCGTCGTTAAGTGCACAATCCAGTAAAGTGGTCATTCGGAAGTTTTTGACATGTCCATTACAATGTGCACTACCGATCGCAAGTTCAGAATTATAATTTTCCGTAAAATATTTTCTTCTACGTTCAATTTAATTTTTAAAAACTTCCTCGCAAACTCTCAGTTTCTCCATCAATTACATTATTCAATTCATCTTGATAGAAAAAAAGTGATTTGCTCGCTAAACTGTTATACAAATTTCTTTATTGCAAAGATACAATGCAATTGAAAGACAAATTCTACACCTACCTGTTTTCATCGTTCTTCCATTCCTATCTGAATAAAACGCAGACAAAATCCGAGCGAATGTTAAAATGTAAATTGTACTGCTGAAGGCAAGCTCGATACTTCGAATTCCACGTTGAACATTGCAGAGACATGCTTCTCCATCTGTTGAATTTTTCCTGCTACATACAAATATCTATGACACTCGATCCTTGTTGCGATTTCTTGCGAAGTTAATGGCCGTATAGCAAGAGCAGAGAGAAATCCGCGAAGAAAGTGTTTTTCGCGCGCGTACACGCACAGAACTTCCTCGGTGCGTGAAACAGAAACTAACCAGTCACGTAGTATGGACTTGGACGATTCTCAAAATTTTTTTAAAATACTTCGAAACATTTACATGTCAAACGCACAGCGAATCGCTGTACATCACTGCTAAAAAGTTCTACAGAAGGAACGTGCGTTTCATTCCATGATATAATTAAATACTTGGAACTAGCGGAACTTATTTCTTTTTAATTGTAGATTATTTTACAGGATATTCCATATGTGTGCTTTTCTAAAGTCTTAAAATTGTTCGAGTTCCACTTTCTCAAGGGTTAAGATTTTATAAAGAGAACTGTGTTTAAAAAAATCCTATAAAATGAACCGTTCAATAAATATGAGCTAATCCATGGTTTGAACCGGCCGGGCGAGGCAAGCAATGTGATAACGCGTTGTTTGCCTCGGCCGGAAAATTTCCTCGGACAGCTCAGGCCTGTCCTGAGGGCAAATCGATCGACGCACGTGTTTGAGTTTGGACGATGCTCTTTCGCTTTTTTTCTCGCAAGTGCAATGCAAGGAAAGACATACCAAATCGGATCATAGGAACGCAAACTTGTGCGTCCAGAGGCACAGCAAAGAGCTACGACGAATGGAGTACGGATAACAAAACGTTGCGTCCAGACGCGCAAAGGAGATCCCACCTTTATTGAGTCCGTCAGACGCAGGGTCGCGACAAAAGATTTTTCGGTGGCCGACCTCCGAAGGGTTAACAGTTGGCAACGATTTACCCCGGCGATTACACCCAATCAGCGGTAATTGGTTTCCATTAACCGGGAAACTAGTTGCACAATCGAAGCACGCTCCCCGAGTGTTTGTTAAATTACGTGTATTTCCGGAAACCTAGATCTCGCGCCAGTGCCGGTGACGTTCGTCATCTTCCGAGTATTTACATAAGCCCGGGTGGTCTCGTTGGCTCGGAATCCCGCCGGTAGGACCATTAATGGGTACTACCTGAATTAAATCGGTCCGTTTTCCCTATTCTCTTTTTGCCGGAGAGGTCTTTACCTCTTTTAGAGAACAGGTCAACACAGCATTAATTTCTCTTCGGGTCCGGCTAACGAAACGAGAGCAATATCCCTCTACCATAATTCTGTTCTATCACGCGATGAGTGTGACGTAGAAATTGCGTGAGAGGATCGCCTTGCAAGTTTAGACACTACCCACGTGTATCATAAATTTGTATCGATGAAAATACCAGTGGGTCACAAATAAAATAATAGACAGCGGAATATATATTACGCACCAGCTGAGCAATTATTGTTGACAGCATTCTCGAGGCGTTGTGTGCTTGCAACGCATCCTTCTTTGTGGGAACAATACCGTCAATTCTATTGCAAGACTTGTTGCTGCACAGTGAGATTTATAGCAACGATCTGCATACTCGGGATTCCTGAATTGGTTCGACTATTCATTTCAATTTTCGTTTCTGTAGAGTTGGTACAATTAACCTTTGAAGACAACGAGTTGATTCGCCATTTGAGCTTCCTATCACCTTGCAGCAAATATTCAGTTGCGAATTTCACTTCACTGTGTTATATTATTCATATTGGCAATTTCAAACATATGCATCCCGCATTTCTAAATTGACAGGTACACGCAAGCAATTATCGTGCTCGCGAAACCTAAGTTCCGAAGCTTTTAACAAATTGCCGCAACAGTTGATTGCAATTTCAACGGCACATAACTGAAACGAGCGCATACCCCGAAACGCTATTTTGGCTCGCGTACGCTGTAAATTCGTGTTGAAACATAATTAGAATATAAAATGCGCGTTAAACGGAAGCTCGTGAAAAATATACGATGTTTAAGCACGCGTGTTATTCGCATTCCCGGCGTTCCAAAATGCTCGAACACGTTTTTCCGGCATCGTAATTTTTTCGCCCGTGTTCAAGCATCCGCGACAGCCTATCGTGGGCGTGCTTTTTTTGCGAAATTAATACTGATACATCGAGAGCGGAGAGAAATCTGCGTAGAAAGTATGTATTTCCCGCCCGCGTACACGCTCGGAACTTCGCATCGAGCGTAGACTCGACGGGAACACGAAGTACGAAGTTGATTTTCAATCTCTCACGAATCGGTCCACGTTTTTTTGTCTTTCTTTTTTCGGTGCATTTTAAATGGTACCAATTCAGCCCGAAGTCGATTGCACCCAATACGCTGTAATTGGCGGTTTCCATTGGCCCGTTGCACAATCGGCGCGCGTTCGACTGGATGTTTGGTGAATTACGTGCGTTGCCGGAAACTCTGCTGCTGCATGGACGCCGTCGGTGACGTTCGTCATCTTCCGGTCGTTTACATAAAGCCGGTTTGTATTATTGGCTTCGCTATCTTAGCGCTGCTCGACTGCTAAAGGTAATCTCTCCAGTCAATCGACCCGTTTTCCTCGTTTCTTTCATTCTCAGTTATTTGCCTCTTTTAGAAAACAGGTCACTCCGCATTGATTTCTTTTTGAGATTGAATCACGAAACCGGAGCAACCCCTCCATTTAATCCTGTTACAATGCAGTGCGGATGTAATGATATTATGTAAATTGCGGAGGCAGAACGATCGTGGATATCATTTTGCTGTAATGTAGAGTAAGCCAATTATACATTGGTAATGCTGAAACTTAATACTGATAAACTTTTATAAATTCGAGATTTCGAGTCAACATTGTAAGAGCAGTTTCCTAACCCCGCTCCCTGCTCCTAGAACAATGACTTTGATCGAGAATACTCTCAATTTGTGAATAATTCAAAGCTTCATTGTACCGGCAAGAGATGTCGGTTGCTGGTTTTTCGTTTCGATACTCGGAAGACATAGTCAACCAGGAACATTCATCCGGTTGCGCTACATTTGATCGAGAATCTGGTCTCGTTATTCTGCAATCTCTCGGCCGTTACGTCATTGTCCGTGCACCTTCTATTCAACCACGATCCTAGGATCGATAGTACACAGTCACGATCTCCACATTCACAATGGTGTGTACCAGGAACAGATCGGCCGTGCACGCGTGCTCTTCGAACGCTTTTACTTGCCAGGCCAGCAATCCGTAACATTGAAAAACGGGGCCTAAAATCCGTCAGCGTTCTCACGTGTTATCCAACGCAGAAAATGCTCACCTGAACCCGGGAAATATCGAAAGTGTAAACACAGCCAGGAGCGCGCGGCTCGTACCGGATTCGAATGTGCACATTTTCTACGGTTGCGTCACGCAAAGACTATATTGTGTTTTAAAGACCACAAATCAATGGGATAGTACGGCGAACGATCGTTGTTACACGTCGAGACAAGACCTGCGAACGCCGCCTTTTTGTCGGATACTTTCTTCCGTGGCGTTTTCGACGATAACATTACGATTGTGGCACCAGTCGTACACTTTCACATTGATTTTCAATTAATTGGGGGAACGCGGCGACTCTATTCGGTCGTTTTTGCACTACGGTGTTCGCTGGAACGGTTCTTTGCTGCACGCTTATCCAGAAATGATCGCTATTACTTTTCAATCCCGGTCTGTTAAAGAAAATTCAATTACGGGGTACCAAAGACACACGATTAATCTGTCGATGTGGAACGACTTTAAATGCGCTAACCGATATTAAATATGCAGGATGAAAAGCAGCAAGTTTTTATTGATTGTACGAACTACTCCTCTTAACGATCTTACTACAAAATTGTTCTTGGATGAAAGTACTTTCAATATTTTTTTTAGGTTAATATTTAATAAAATGATGACGTAAAAGTGTATATTACCAAAGACCAAGAGTTTTAAAGATATTGCTCAACAAAATGAACATTGAATCATAGACAGTAAAATTGTGCAATAAAGTTATACAATGATAAAACGACTGATGCACATAACTACGAAATTGCACAGAACTCTCTGGCAAAGTCGATATTTCCAAAAAAAGAATGGTGACTGTTCATGTTTTTTTTTTTAACATTCGTTGACCTCACGTCGAACGTCGAAATCCGAAGTTCCAGAACCGTGAGTAATCCGGAATCCCTGGCACATACTTTCAATACGCATGAGTCATTAGATACGTTATAAAATTTCGAAGTGTTGCCTCGTAAAGCTTGAGAACAGCGAGATAGTATAGTTCGAACGGTTGTTAAATAATTGCAACGGAAGCGGCTGCAAGAAGTTCGTCAAATGTGGAGCAATTGAATGACGAAACGGTGCTATGCATCGCCATGGAAAATGATACACTCCGTGGTCGATATAACTGTCAATCAGCGGCTCACCGGGAGTTACGACATTAATACTTGTCACTTGTTCTTGCGTCGAGGGTGCACGGTTCAATAGAGACCGATTTAACATGGTTCGCCATTCTTGCTGGTAAAAACGGCTGTAGACTGCGAGGCACCTGACATCCGACTCGAGGACAGAGGCGGACATCGCAGTCAGCGAATTTGTTCAAAGTTATGAAAAAATGTTTGTGAATTTTTTCGATAATATTTGGCACGGCATCATTGATGTAGCGCTTCCTTGAACCGCCCCAGCATCCACTGAGGGTGGTGCTTTGGAAAGCACTGATTTAAAAGGAACAGGACGATAATATCCTGTGCGATCGTTACGGCGATCCGACAATTAGCCGAAGAAACAATATTTCCTAACACGGACTTTCACGCCGGCGAAAAACTCGTCGCAGTTCACAGGCAAAACTGCAACCAGCTGGCTCAGCTTTTTAGTTAAAATACAGCCCAGGGAAAGTGTCAATTGATCCTGCACTGAAAGTAACGAGTACTCGTCGCGCCGAAAATCTGTTTTAATCGCACAAATTCTCTTTCACTTTCGATGCAGATTCTTGACCGACAAGTTTCGGGTCTGCCGCGATAGGAAGGAACTAGATCGACAGACAAAACATTGCACTGGTCGGAAATTTATCGTAACCGGTTACTAGGCGATTCTGGCGAAATGTGAACCACTTAAGCACCTACGAACCGTTCACACTCGGTGAACTGGTATGCGAGCGGAGCATGAAATCAACCGGCGAATACTTCGTGAATTTTATTAGCCTAATTAGAAGAACTCGCGCGCAGATAAACCGAGGTGTTAATGACGTTAGATAGCATCTTTGCCGCCGAAAGAGCACTTGCACTCGCTCTGTCCTACACCTGCAGTTCTCACTTTCGAGAAATCTTGACATTTTCAAATTCTTTACTCTCGCCAACAATAGGTCCTGTTGCGTCTGATCATTGTTTCGATTCCTCGGAGAGTTGTCTTCCATGTTGCGTGAAAAACGCAGCAGCAGGAACAGATATAAAAATAAAAGTGATACATAAACTTTAAGCTTTAGTAGTCCCGTGGATGAAGCTTCCCAGACGTGTGACATAAAGGCGGGCACGTAAAACCGTTACTGAACACGAAGTTTTATTAACCATAATTCACAGTGACCTCTTTGCTGGAAGTGTTTCCTCAAATTAGTGCCATTTGTCGTATAACAACATAAATCACTACATGTAATACGCGAGAGTAAAGCGTTGTCTGTGTTTGTTTGTTACTCGATTGTGCAAACACCGGTTAATAAAAAAAAACTTATTGAGAATTGGGTATTTCGTGTAGAAATGCTTCTCGGTAGAAAACTGTAGACAGTATCTTTCGATGAAATCGCTGCATGACATTAGTATTCTGAAAACTGAAATCAAACGTACATGTTTGCGGCAGTATCTTCGAAGCATCTGAACGTTCGTTGCCTTTTCAGAACGGAAGCGGTGATTTATTCGCCGCCAGGCCTGCTACAAATACCAGATGAGGAAAGGCAGAATGCAGGTCACGGAAAATCGATTTCAGTCTCGCTTGCTAAGCGGAAATCGAATTTCAGCGGTGTTCGGCGCGACGGTGGAAAGCGTCGAGCGGCAAATCTGCTCGTCGACCGCGCCTACCACGTTCGCGAATTCCCTTTCGATTTCTATGGAAATCGCGAGCGAACGTGTCGTCGGCCTGACAGAGAGCTAACCCAGACCCCATCAAGATGTTCCGGCGCTGCTGCTCGGCGCGTTGAAATGCGTCGCGTGTCCGATCTAAATCACTTTTCACCGGCGCGGCGCGGCGCGGCGCGCGCGAGCAAGCGTCGCGATGCTTTCCTCGGTTGCTTTCCTTTTCAGAGGGAAAAGCGCTCCGGATTGCCAGCGACGCACCCGTGATTTTCCTCGTATCCGGTCTATGCACTTCTCTCGCCACTCTAATTATCCGGCGTCGTTTTGGTTTGCTTCGTTTCTAATTTACGACTCCTTTCTACCCTCTGTCGCTTTCGGTCGCCGACGGCTTCCATTTTCCTTTCCTGCGTGGGCAAGAAGTCGCATAAACCGCTTCACAAACATTTACCGCAACGCCACTCGGCTCTAAAATCTACCAGTGCGGTGTGGAATTAATTGCGGGGTTTTTATTCTTGAATTTCAAAGCTACATTTTGCTTTATTTGCTATTCAATCACAGTCGGACGACTTTCAGCTATTTTGCAACCTCTCGAGATGTTCTTTCTCGCATACTTTTAGTATTGCTACTGTCTGGAATTCTTACCGAGAATAAATTCAATGCAGATCGATTCCATTAATTTCGATCGCCCCGGGAGACAGGCGAACGTTTACTGATTTTCGAAATGAAAGAACACTGTGGAATATTTACGATTTCCATACGGCCACGCGAACGAGTGGAAAACGAACTCGCTGACCAAAGCAACTGTAATCAAAATTGTACAGCTCGGAGCGATAAATATTTTGTGCACAGTGTGCGCATCAATTTTCGATTCATCATTAATGCTATGAATATTCGATTGCGTACGAGAATTTGAAAGGCCTCGATGCCAATTATCTCGGCTTCCGATAATTTACCGTGAAATATTCCCATGCGAAGATAATCGACATTGGAAAACATTTCTCACCGTCATCGCGCACGCTAATACAGAAAACATTTCACTGAGTTGCGATCTCTTGTTCCCTGGCGTGTCATAAATCGCGGTTTTATTTAGCGTAATACGTGGCAAATTTTACGGAACAGTACGATTCACAATCGATTCTCTGTAAGTCGGAACAGGATAATGAGGAAAATCGACTCTCGACTTCTACAGCAAAGAATTGAGTGAGAATATTGATCTTTTAATCAAAGGTATGGATGTCTAATCCATTTTTAATCCATTCTATCGCCAAGAAGGTGACGACAACATTTCTAACAAGGCTGTATGACAGACACATGATCTTGCTCAACCTGTTTATCGTGACGAACCCTTTCGTCACGTTCAATCAACGGCTACCTTACCGACTTCCGACTCGACCCAGCCACAGGTGCCGCGTTTCAGCATTGGATATAACAACAGGATTGCTAGAAGATGTAAAACTAGCTTAACACGTTAGCTACCATGGGATTGCAAAGGCTATTTAGTCTAATATATGTATGTCTTGTAACCATAAACTGTATTCAGAGAAACAGAAAAAAAGTTGACTATTGGAACACAGATGGTATCTAGAGGAAGTCGGAAAAGGTGCTTGGTAGCGAACGTGGTAAGGTTCTTGAAGTGATCGACGCGTATCCACCGTCGTGATTAATCGCAACTTTGAGTGATACAACGATAAGCTAACTGTGGATGTTTATGCAAATACATGTTTTTATGGACCCAATTATCAGAAATGTGTGACAAACGCTAATTTACAACGAGCGCACAAAGATTTATGAGGTTCACAGCGGGATAAAGACTTCGTTGAAGTTAATCGACCTTTTTATTCGCTGCCCACAACATTGTGGACGTTTCGCTGCAACACTTGCAGCCATAAATCTATAGTTACTCGTCGCTAATTTATGTAACCTTTTGATTTATTATTTCGTTCGAAGTTGTTCGCAGCTGCTGGTTCGGGTTAAGTATCCTTTTGTTTCTGTCCGGAGAATCACAAAACGTCGGAGATTCTATAATTGGCTCTTATTAGAGCTATGATTATTGCCAGATATTACTTCTGGTACAAGATTAATCAGATTACTAACGCACGTCAGGCGATTACTTTCAAAGGAGACCTGACTGGCCACGATTTCACAGTTCATCGACAACTGACAGTCATAATTGATCGTAAGTCCCCGTTAAGCGACTGAAAAAGAGGACTAAAACGCTCCCGGCGAACGACTTCGTTCGATTAAAGAAAAGAACGCTAATATCGTAACGGAGCCGACATTCCTCGCGGCTCTGTTCAGATCATCCGATACAGGAAGATTTCACGCGATTAGGCGACGGCGATCGTGTTAGGCTGATAATATATTTTCGGCTAGCGGCATGTTCTGAAACGTGAAAGAGCTGACAGCCTTTAAAACGGATCGAACTGTGTGCTTCCAAGGAGGAAAAAAGTAGAAAGTAGAAATCCAAGACGAGTAGATCAAGCCGCGAACCGACTGTATTTTTATCCGATTTCAGAGACCCAGTAAATATGCATACTATTCGAATAAATCTCACCCGTTCTCGCGTTATTCTACCACTTTCGAAACGTCCGGGTCCACCGTGCTCCTGTACCTATCGAAAAAATGTTCATCCAGTTTCTACGTCATTACTGTCTAATAAAATTCGTCAACGTCAAGCTTTTTCAACGGTGTGGCTCAGTTCGTACAGCCGTGAGTCATTCGTCATAGAAATCGACGTCATCGATCGGTAGAAAGGATAACACCGGGTCATTTTATAAGCAGCGTGCAGTTTGACGTTAACTTTCAGAACTGGATTTCAACTCTTACTTGCCTTTTTGACCGTGTACGCTTCAAGTTTATAATTAACGATTGCCTGGTCCAGTTTGTGAACCTGTGTAACTTCATGTTTATTCGTCAACTTCCGCCATTGCCCTCATAGTTACAATATATTATCGAATGCGGTGCATCCTCTTGTAAAATATTCAAAAAGATATTATCTTTATAAATAACATTCGGAGCATGTAAAAAAGTCATTTTCACGCACCACAATGTACAAAATGTCAAACGTTTCAGTCCCATTCCACAGTCACTGCCGCGAAGATCGTTAACCGTGGCGGGTGCCTTACGCGAATCACGGAGAATCCTAAAAACGTACTAATTACATGATCCTCAACACTGCAAGTCACCATTAAAGACCACATTCCTTTCGGAACGACCCAGCAGTGATCGTCGACACGGTCCGAAGCGATGGTCGCCTAGCAGCTCATTGCCAAGGTGTACGTAGGCCAGGCTTGTCCGGTCAAACGCTATCAAAACGTGTCTCACGAAATACCGGTGCTGAAAGAATAGCCGTCTCCACGAGCGTGGGGCATGTGTCCGGATAGGAGGAAGCTTCTGCTGACTGGTAGAAGGTAGCTGGAGCGTATAGAGCCCGAGAGAGGAAGGCATCCGGGGCCCCACCACGTGTGCGCTGCGCTATCAGAGTCAGACAAACCGATAGACGGTAAAACGGGTACGTAGACAGGCGCAAGAAAGGCGTGCAGAAGTTAGCGGGGCGATCTTGGCTGTGGTAGCGAGCCTCGGAACGCAAAACCCCTTCACCTTCATCGAGTGGAATCGGCGGCGGCGGTGGCGGCAGGCGCGATAGAAACGATGGAAACGCGACGCAACGAAACGAAACGGAACGAAACGGAACGGGCCTGTACAGAAGAGAGAGGGGGCCGGCTCTCGTAGAGAAGGGAGACGAAGAACGGACAGTTTTCCAGGGCCGATTATTAGCGCGGCGCCTTCCAAACATCCGGAGATATTACCACCTACCCGTTGTCGCTGCCACCTACCACCTACTACCCGACACTTTCTGCCACCACTCCGATCCGACCGCGTACGTCTCGATCTGAAAAGGAGGTGAACGCGCGCGAGAGTGTATCATTGGACAAGGAATTGGGGCAGGAGCCAATAGTAAGAAGCGCGAGGTGGAGCGATAGGTTTTAAATAGGTGTACAAGACCGCACGGTGGATTACGGCTAGTCGGATAAGACCGATACGGTGCGAGGCAGAGACCGCGGGCTTTTGATTTTCGGGATTTACGAGTTGGATAAGTGCGAACGAATAGAACACGCGCGGCGCCCGTAGATCTCCGTACACCGTACGTCGTCGTCGTCGTCGTCGTCTCCTTCGGTGGTGGTAGTCTCTCGGTTTTCGCTCTCCCTGGGGATATCGGTAGACCACGGTGTGAAAACCCCGACGACGAGAGAAGTGACAGTCCACAGATAGAGCGGCGGGCACAAAGAACGTCTCAGTCGACGCTGAGCCATTGCCTCAGCAAGTCTCGCCGACAAGTCCCGGGATTCTAGTCCGAGGAGGTTGTTCCGGAGGAGTCATGAGACTCTACCACGGACCCAACACGCTGATCGTCCTTGCGACGATTCTCGCTGCCACGCGGATCTCGAGCGGCATACGCGTCACGCAAACCGCCGGCAGGAAGAACGGTGAGTCATCTTCTTGCTCTTCTCTCTACTGTCCTCTTCTATCGCCGGTGCATCTGTCAGCTTGTTCCACCTTTGCCTAACCACCTTACAACGTTCCGATACAACCACCGCCGCCGTTTCCCTTTCCTCCTCGTACTACCGGTACGGTTATCCTTCTCGTTTCGCGGTCTTCGACCTCATCCTCTTCTCCTTCTTCTTCTTCTTCTTCTTCTTCGTCTGCTTCTTCGTTTTCCTGGTCTCAACTGCTCCCGGCTTCCTGCTTCTTTGCCTAGCTTCTCCCGCTACGAACCGGGACTCTTTTCCTCACATGTTCGGTTTCTTTCGGTCGCGCAGCATCTCCGCGCGCAGATTCAAACGAGTACCGGCGCTGAGATCCGATCGTGAGTGAAGTGTGCTTCTCTATCTGTGCTTTGTCTGGACTGTTGATACACGCGGGAATCAAGTGACAATACCGTGATGTGTGCGGATCCATGGGACACACTGATCACGGTTTGGACATGGCCACGATCCAGCGGGACCGATCGTGCTGCTCCCACGATTATCCGACGTTTTTTTTTAAGGCGCTAGCGTGGATCAGAGTACACTGATAAATGTCAAAGTAAATGTCAAACCAGCCTGTTGTAACTCGCGCCGCTTGGTATCGGTCTCGCTCGCTACTTGGTGCGCCGTGCAATTAGTGTCCCATTTCGCACGGAGTGTTGTTCGAATTTTCACTGCACAGAAAATACTATCGTTCTTCCGGATACGGTGGTAACGGTTGACGGAATCGCGAGTGACGGAATCGTAAGGATTCGACACCTACGCGGAAACTCGCTCGGATGAATTATAAGAGTGGCCGGCGATCCTCGATCTAGACGGACGATCATCTGACAGGAAGCCGGAGAAATGGTGTGCGTACTGTGTGAAATTGCACCGTTATACCCAATACAGTCGCACACGATGTCTCGTGGCAGGTATCTGGGTCGTCCGGGGAATTGAGTCCTTGTGATTTTGCTAGTCGTCCTTTTCCCGCCTGTTTCGCAGGCCTGCGCAGGATTAATTTACTTTCGATGCTGCAAAACTTCGAGACTCTCGATTAAGATCTCTCGAAATTCGTTCTTGCATTCGTTCTGGCAATAGACGCTCCGAATTTTGTAACTATAAAAATTTCATTATAAATGTTGGTATGTAAATAATATTGCTTGAAATTGATTTGGGTTTGAAAATGTTCAGGAAAGAATGAATTAAATCTTGTCTAAAGAAATAAATTTGTTGAAACATTCTTAATCGTAAATTAACAATATTAGAACCAAGCATTGAACAAGCAAGCCAATTATTAAAGAATCTTTAACATGTTAATTAATCGT
The DNA here is from genome assembly GCA_916610235.2 of Lasioglossum morio. Lineage (NCBI taxonomy): Eukaryota > Metazoa > Arthropoda > Insecta > Hymenoptera > Halictidae > Lasioglossum > Lasioglossum morio. The sequence continues at coordinate 17,240,561 of OU744328.1, read as the reverse complement.
CCGTTGGTTAAAAAATTCTCATGCGTTCCCAGGCATTGGATCGGAGGTGATTTCTCCCGGCAAATTTCGAAATGATTTGTGTTCTTGTAGTACGGTTTCCAAACTGATATCGGAAGTGATTTCTCTTTTGATCGAGTTCCGAGATGCTGCATTTTCCCGCGTGCACATTCCAAGATGCACATTACCCTGGCAATTTTCCATAGGAAGAGAAGCGTGGTCGCAAAACACGCTGAACATTAGACGATCAGTGCCTACGGAGAGGTAATTACAGTAATTAAGGCAAGCGCGACTAATCGTTGTACACGTAGCGATTATTTCTCTAATTTCTCGGCGTACGTGGGCCCCCGTGACCGATCCTGGTTGGTGTCACTTACCGAAACTGCAAATCGGTGTATACCAAGCTGATAGGAAAAGCGTAACGACAACGTTGCACAATATTCGAGCCAGTAGCTATTAAGATCGCGCAACGCGTAATTAGGAAAAATCCATGGACATTGCGCTCGCGAATAAACCGAGGGTCGCTAAACTCACAATATCGCCGGGAGACACTGGCGATTGAAAGCGTCTAATACACCTGGTTATACGCTCGATTACTATAATATATTATTATCTATTACTTCGCTCTTTAGCGGATCAATTATTTTTTCTGTCTTTGCCAACGATCTCGGTTTTACCTACAACCCTAAGACATCGTACAAGAAAACGAACGACTTTTATTTAACAACCAGCATGACAATTCGTAAAACTGACCGTTCGTAAACTCGCGGAGGAGAAATCTGACCGAGCTGCAACTTTCGATTGCTAGTACGCATCGATCACGCCGCAATTTTAACTAAATTATAGTCGATTACCATGCTGCAACGTGCATCGAAAAATTACCGCAGAAGTATATGCATAGCATGCACATTATTCCACCGATACGAATGAAAGTAAACTTCGATAGAATTTATCAGGTCAGTCCATCAGTTCGTGTTTGAGTAATATTTATGATTCATCTTGACACTCCACTATTCAAAACTACACTTTCGAACGAGTTGTATCATATCTCGGATATCTAAAACCGAACGCGTAGGCGGGGATGATGACAATAAAACCACGAATGTAGAAACAGAAAGGCTCTTAACTGCGTTTCTACGAATACTGCAAATCGAGCAGAACGTATTCGCCAAACTTAAATATCGTTTACGCAACACGAGGAAATGCGATTTTTCGAGTCCCAACGGGACCGGTTACCCAGTCGCGAACTACTTCGACATTTGCATACAACAACCAATTGTTCCTGGATAACAGCTGTCCAGGTGAATTTATTAAGGAAGTACTCCGGTGACAGTGAAAGCTATTTTTCGAATACTGTACTTTCGATACACATCGCAAAAAAATCTATTGCTTGGACGTGACATACCAGAACACGACCGTAAAACTAAAATGATCAAGGTTTACCGAAAGCACCTTACAAATTCAAACATTACAAAATATTGGATGATTTCAAAAGTCTATGCTCGTTATCAGAGAATTGAAGACTTTTTATTTTCAAATCGGGTACGACCTTTTGCAATCATCTGCTAGAAAATATGAAACCGATCATTTTACCAGTGGTTAGTATAATGTCGATCAGGTCGCCGATTTTCTCCCGAAGTATGCACCAGGAAAACGAACCTCGAATAAGATCCGAAGCCAGGTACAATGATCGATAGAGTCGGCGCGTGGCTCGTTACATGATCACGTGTTCGCGTGAAATCGCGTTGTTGTCTCGAGGAAGGAGATCGTTCGTTAAACACTGGGGCGGCTCGCGTTCTGCAGAAAACGGGACGGCCATTGATTAATTGTCGCTAAACGGTCGCGTAATGAATGCAAAAGGCAAGGCGGCCGCGACAGCTCAGCGGAACGCGAGCTGGCAAATTACCGCAGCCAGCGATGATTTCCTCGAACGACAATCTGGTTCTGGATCGCGTTTGCGGAAAGGCCTACCGGTTTGTTTCCCATTTCCTTTTTTCTGCCACCGGCGGCGCGGGCCGGCGTTTCCGTTTCTTTTATTCCGCCGACACGGGAGTCGACGATAGAAATGGGTTTTTGAAGCGGATGGCACGATGCCAGTGCCCAGAACCGTTTATCGCGGACTGGTCCGTCGAGTTGTTCACCTACATAGAAACACCGCTCGCTGTTCCTTCCGTATGCGATCATGGTCGGCTATGACCACTTCCAATCTACAAGTCATACTCGAAATTGAAGCAATCAAAATGGCAAATATTTTTAATCAAGAGCCAGCTAATCTATGGGGGACTTGAACAATTTTTTTATTGCTTGTTTTGGTACAGGAAAATTGGACAAAATAGTTTGTTACCTACACATTTATTATATACATATTATTTATTACATACATATTTAACAAAACATATTACGTGTAACAGAAACGATGTTCAATTAACGACTCACAAATTCTCCAAACAAAACATGCACACTCATTTCTGTATTTCGTTCAAGCAGGATTAATTTCGTACGTTTTGTATAATCTACATGGGTACACTCGATAGGAGATTTGCAGAAAATAGTTGTACAACTATAAATGAGCCTCGTTAAGTCTCTCGATCAGCCTCATCGCAAACCAGTCATTTTCTCTTTCTCCGTCTTTGTCGCAGCTCTCTCACAGACTTTGTTTCTGTCTCCTTGAAGTCTCGCGTCCTTAACGGTTTAACCGAGAGACTGCCCGTGAATGAAACACGCCGGTGGTCTCGCCGCATTCGTTTACGTAAAAAAAAAAGCAGCGAGTGTACGAGCGTTCATTGTAAGCCTGCTTAATGAATGGGTATCGTTAACGAGCGAAGAGGTCGCTCAGGAAACTGTGTTAGGCAGCTCGCCCGGGTAGACGTGTTCATTTAAATGGCGATGGGATGGAGATCTATCGGGAATGCTTAATTAAAAGTGAAATTGGATTCTATCTAATGTGTTCTTGTTGACTGTGACGTATCGATCGGAGACGTTGTCAGTCTACGTATTGGTAATGTCTTCTCGAGTACCAGATGGAGGGTGAAACTAACTGGTTTTCGTTGTTTCTTGCGACTACATTATAAATGTCTATACGAACATAAATTTTGTATTCGTAATACTCCATAAAGATATCGCGTGCAGATCTAATATATTTTATAATCTTTAAGAATATAGTTTCTGTTTTTATCGATCAGTCCTTAAAAACATGAATTAGCATGAAAGCCCACGGTCCGATGAGCATTACTATTTAATTTGTCAGTTTCTAATCCTTTCACTCGTCACATAATGCGCTTCGTCATATGGTAACCCATTACTAAATATCATCCATATTATTTTTCATGGAACGAGAATGTGCAATGACGCTTTTTCGATAAACGAGAGCATCGTTCGTTGTTGCTCAATCGGATGGCATTAGGTCATCGCGAACGATTTTCAAAAACATCTTACTGGAGAAATAACTCTTGAGAATTCTTTCCATTCCGCTTTAAAACATCTATGGTCCGCGGATTCAGCGTAGCAGCGTACGCCATAAAATTGCAGAAGCCATGCATCAGCCGGCCACATTCTTGGCGCGCAAAAACCGGAAACGACATTGGTCAGGCGCGAAATGCCGTGATATTGAGCGGAGAAAAAGTGAAACGAATGGTCCGCTTTCGGCACATATTAAACTGTCCGCATCCTGAACGACTTGTTTCACCGAATTCGATCGTCAAACTTAGTATACGTATGCTCTTCGGTCCTCTAATTTCCGTTTCCATCGCCGGAAGCGGAGGAAGAGTCGGGCGCACCGGGGTGGCAACAAAAAGGAGCTAGAAATCGCGGCTAGTCGAACGAGCGACTTCTGTCGTGGCATCGATCGGCTTCTTCCTCGTCGCTGGATCCGTTGATCTAGGTTAAACCCGGCATTCCCGTCGATCGCTGAGAACACACGGGCCCCGATCTTCGTGACGCGTCCGCCTGGAATCGCAATCACGGTGAAACCACCGACAGCGAGTCGCCGCGGGTACGACACGCGTGCGTTCCGTGCGATAGCAGAGCTCTAAGAAAATTGATTCTAATGGATTCGAAATTACACCTATCTCCGCCGATCGGCACAGCCCTGGCCTCTCGCGATCCCGTGCCGATCGGCAGGATTGATTTTATGGTTGCTCGCACCGGTGTCTGCGGCCCCGCCGCGTCGCTCTGACTGACAAGGTAATTTCCTCGGAATATTTGCGGGTGCACTGTTTATACTACTATCGGATTGTGAAATGATTGAAATCGGCCAAGTTTTAGGATCGCGAGCGAATTATCTTGTTCTCTTGGCGTTTTTAAACGGCTACCGTTGGCCGTTCTCACATCGACGTGGGAAAGTAACCAAGTCCGAAGGAAACTGTGTGAAAATGGTGGAAGAGCTTCCTTAATAAAATAAAATCAGTGATTCGAAGGGTGATGGTAGGTTTAATGTCAATTTGTCTACCGAAGTATGTTTCCCGAACGCACTTTCGAGTCCGCACACCGACGCGTTAACAATTTTTCCGCTCACGTTTGAGGACCGCTCGTTTCCAACGTAATCGGACAATGGGTCGTTTATCGTCGGGCAATTCGCTTCGCAAGTACCGTAGTTTGTCTTAACGATTCCCTCGGGGATCCATTCATTTCACGAACTAGGTTCACTGCCACTTAATCCTTGAAATGATTCCCACAGTCCGGCGAATAAGTTTCGTTCGAGCAGTCTCGTCGTCGGCATCGCGACAATGTTTAGAGCCGTCATCTTGTTCTCATTATTTCGTCTCGAGATCGATAGACCGCCGCTTTTAGCATTTCGACCGACGTTTCGTTCGCATTTGCTTGCCTATTATTCGCCGAGTAACCGCATTCCCTCGTTACCCTACCGCTTATTTGGACCAATAACAGTAAATTGATTAACCCGCAGGGTAAGTCTCCGGCAGCTGTTCCATCTCGATGCAAAAATACGGTTCGTGCTCGTACGTGGTCTACGGTTTCTCGAATTTACCGCAACATAACCGGAGGCGGAATTTCCGACGGGCCCTCATTAAACGTTCACGAAATCGTAAAACGAAAGATCGAGTTCGATGACCCGTGGTTCCGTGCATAAGGAACCTGACTCGACTTCTTTTAAGACGTCGAGTTAATTGGGAATATGCGACAACACTTGTCTGTGAAAAAAGCTGCGCGAAAAAACACACTCACTCGACTTAATACTCGTGGTAAATAAAATGTCGAAGTATTCGTACAGTAACTAATTTTAACACGATTAATAAATAAATGACCAAAAAACGGAAAGACATTTAAAGCATTGAAAAACATCTTTGTCTTATTTCCAACTCCTTAAAATTAATAAAAAGTACTAATGTGGATCCTACACCTCGCAATTAATCCGATCAACTTTTATTTAATACAATTCCGAAGTTTTTCAATGGAGAGTCTATCAGGAGAGTTAAATTATTTTGCCGAGACACACTGGTTGGTTTCCGAATTAAGTTGCCATTGCTGCTGAAAAAATGATTGAGAAATCGACAGCAATGAATCATAGACTTTTATAAACTACTAAGTAGCTGTCGGTAGGCGACGTAATGTCTTAATAATACTATGACTCACTTTAAGAGACATGCTTTCCGAAATAGTCGGCAGCGTTTATTCATAAAAGTTTCCATGGAATTCGAGATTTAAATCAGAAGTTCTCGGGAAGAAAAGTATTTTAAGAAGCATCGAATTTTTGGCTCACTGGAGCGAAATGTCGACGTGGCTGTTAATACCTTTCTAGACGGGCAATTATCAATGCCAGTGGGCCTTTTTTTGGCTGCGCGTCTGTGAAAGTAAGGCGAAGAACAATTAAGCTGGTAGGAGTTGGCCATTCAGTGAAACGGGGGGAAACGACTTTTTTTTGCGTGGCGTTGACGAGAGGACGAAATAACGGCTTTTTGGGAGAAAGTTCTCTTTCACGTCGATCTCAAATTTCTTCAGCGTCACCATAGCGCCATGGTTCCGCGCGAGTGGTTGTTTTCACCCCGTTCGGTCAGAACGCTCGTAGGACTTTGTTTCAGAGACGATCCATCGACCTCCATACCCACCGCCATACTTGAACACGTCCCCGATACTCCTAGTAGGCAGTTAATTAGTCGCTATTAATTGCCCACGAGGGACAGACGTCGATCATTTCCGCTCAACGGGGACTTTCGATCACCGTTAATTGCAACTTTTACCGATAATTTCACCGGTTTTCTCGTACGCTACCGGGTTTAATTGCACGAACAACCGTGCTCGTTAATAATGGCGCAAGATCCGTCTGACAATCGGTTTACAGTTTCGTACACTTCGCGATCATAGTAATTCTGGTTGTCTTGGTTTTCTATACGTTACAAAGAGGTTCTAATTTTCCTGTTTTTATAATACCATACTGGACGTTGCTTGCAAAGTTTTTGTTCCGATTGAGAAGTTATATAATTTCTGCTAGATGAAGTTAATTCGGACTTCATTTAACGCGCCATTGGGTGTATTTCAGTGGATTAGAAAACATAAGAAACAAATTGTTATCTGCTCAACACATATGCAATCGGTATTTTTTCCTGTCGATCTTCCTGATTTTTGTTCTTATATGTTTTAATTAATTTCTTCTGTCGCTAATGTTCATGGATTGTTTTTATATACTGGCGTTGTTGAATGAAATGTACCCCACACTTACATTCGAAAGTCAGAATTCTTGCTCCAGACAGTTGCTTTGTCGCAACTCGAGAGGATTGACAAATGTCCGGCGATTAACAGCGTATAAAATTTACGGCACGTACTTTCTTGCCGCTAGAAAACGGTGAAATCATCTGTGTGAACTATCCTAGGAGTTTATGCCTGTTCCATCCGTCGAGCAGTTTCCGTCGCCCGATCGATCCGAACACCATTTCGTCGAGCTGTTTACCTGGAGGTCCATTAAACAGGTGTGAACGCAAACAGCGCAAAAACGTTGCGCGAATTTCCTGGAGTTTATCTTTACTCCGGCATCCTCGAGCGCGGGTAAATTTTATGCGCTCACTTCGAGCGCGTTACGATCCTACGGAGACTTGAAACTTTCTTCATACTGGGTGTCCTGATATTGATTATAAGTTCACTGTGATGGGGATGGTTTTACGTGAGCAAACAAGTCGAAAGAATACATTTTGTTTTTCATTTCTACATGAGGAGACACCCTGTACATCGAGACTGCGAAAAGAGGCGTCGATACTTCCTAGAAAAATAGCCCCACTATCCGCGAGATTAAACCGCGAAAGTTTATGCGCGCGATACCGTATGAAACTGTTCTAAGAATTAATCGATTTGATCAAGTTTAATGAACTTTCAGAAAATCCTATTAAAATGGATTTTTTCTTTATGTTACGGCACCATTCCTGCAGAAAATTATATTTACTTCAACAGAATTTCTAGGTAGACATTTTTACGATAGCGACCTACAATAATATCTCAGAAATTTGATTCACTTCGTTTAATGCCTATTTTACGAATAATACTCGCGTTCGTATCGCATGCGCGTGATACATTACTTACGCGCAGGAAATTGTAATTAAACCCTGCTGAAAGCATGAACAACTAATTCTTTACCAGAAGTTACCTCTGTGCTGCGTGTAATTAATGTTTAACCCCGTTGGGGGTCTCGTTTCTTTAATTTTAATTTGTTTCCAGACTTAATGACGTGCGGAAACTATGAATAGATTAGTGAAGATACATGTAACTGATATTGTAGCAACTAGACATAATAAAAAGAACACAATTCCGACTGCAAATGTAAATTGACCAATTGCAATTCATCAAAACTTTAGCAATCATTATTCTCTTCATAAAATTTAATTCATACCTTCAACAAATTTATTTCTTGGGATATATATTACAAAAAGAGAATTTTCGGATAGACACAAGCTTGTTATTTCTATAAAATAAAGTAAAATAGTTACATTTACTGTAAATTAGAGAGAAATTAAACTCTCTGCACGTTTTGTTTTACGTGTAATGAAAGGCAGTATCGAGTAACTGTTGAATAAAGAATCACCTTGATTCTGATTGGACAATTCCCAGTTCCCCGTCCAATTCCGTGGAATTCGAGTGCGGACAATCCTCCGGGGAATAATCGCGGCCGATCGTTGATTTCATTAACGCGATCGAACGAATAAAACACGGGGAAACGCTCGCGGTAATTGTTCACTTGTTACGCGTGGCCTGATCAATCGTTTGAGTTCGGATCGAGAACCGGTAACGGATTCCATTGCCGTGAGCTGTACCCTCGATGAAAAGACGCAGGAAAAAGCCACTTCCCGGCTGATTTCGACGCAACATTGGCAAAATGTACTCGGCTTGTGTCCACACATCCGGCCTAACAAGTGTTTTGCTGCGACGCTGTCGGCGACGTTTTAACTAGACCGTCATACATAGGGGTTCGCGGATCTGCCGGTCATCAATCATTCCTATTCGCGACAGTCACGGGACAACTTTCTTTCAAAACCGTTTTCTCCCGACGCGTTTGTTGTTCGTTTGGCTTTTCGCTGTCTCTACACCACCCTAAAGTAATTCTAGAACGCAAAGAGAAGAATAAGGAGCATTAAGAACGTCTTCTTAACACCGTAGTATCTATTGATTTCCTATGAAAGCATCTTCCTTGTCGTATCAATTGCAACAGAAGAAATCTGAAGCCCCTCGTTTCCACATACGTGACAATAACCAATGTGAACGGGAAACGAAAAGAGCGGAGCATCGTCGCGAAGAACTCCAGGATATCGGATGAGTCGATGAAAACTGAGGGTTTCTCTCTTACGGAAAGAAAGTCGCGAGAGAAAACTGTTGTTGCCCGATAATGGACGGATCCCGTTGCATTAATGCATCCGGCTTTATGAGCCTGGCGTAAAGCTATCGATTATCAAAGGAGCGTAACCGAAGGGTAGACTAGAACACGTTCCACGATCGTGAACGAAACGTCGACGTCGGAAAAGTGGGACAGAAAGAGACGTGACTGCGCCGATCCACCTAACAGCGACACGCTCATCTGGTACAGATTAAACCAGCGTTTCCTGTCACGGGACGCGGAAAGATTCGCCACTTTCCATCGGCCTTGTTTCGTGTAATCTCTCGGTATCTTTTTTTCCCCCCTCCCTGTTTCTCTTTCTCTCTCTCTCGACCAGGCCGTTTCTTTTCGAGGGACACACGCGCGTTCGCAGGTGTGACAATCGCGTGAGAAACTTCGACTACTGTCACCGTTCCGGTTGACATGCGTCGCGCAAGTAGCCGCGAGATATTGTTCAGGACGTGGAACTGGAGCTGGAATGTCGATGCGATTTGCATAATGCAATAACGCTGTTGTGCCCTGTCGATGCTGACGGTAAAAGCTCCTTTGCATGGAACCAACGGGAAATGGAGCTAATGCAAAACGAAAAGGATAATATGTGGATATTGACAATTATAACGGTAGGCTCATACAATGGAGCGATGATTTATTATTACCAAAAATGTAGCAATAACAATTTGTAGAACCAGCATGAATTGTAAACGATCAGAAACCAGAAATGAATTTTTTCTCAGCCTTGATCTCCCACGTTTCCGTCGTCGTTGAATCAAATTCAGACAGTATGGCCTCCGATATCGATGTTTCCCGATAAATAACGAGCAGAGGCAAATAAGGCGAGCTGGTGGCGCGTTGACAAAAATGGCCTAACGAATAGTATGCGACAAAAAAGGTATACTTTGTTCCGTTCCGAGTGTGGCTCTCACTGTAAGGTAAAAGATTCATCAAGTAACAAACGTCGACACTCCTACCGTGTAACCTGACAACGTTCTCATTAATTTGATCGTGAGAATGAGCCTCTGATTAAACCAGAACCACGACGATGACTAAAACCGACGTCGGCTTCGACGTACAAGGCGCTCCAGGCTTGCACTTCTTCCGTTTCAGTTTGATCGATCGGCTTCTCGCAGTTTCTGTTTTTCGCGAGGATCGTACTTGGCGTCGCTCGACCGTGATTGTTCGCCGAGACACTCGCTTTTATAGAGCGTGTTAATGGCGCGTCGGAACGTGCGAAATGCCAATTCCTACGTTGACAATTTCTGTCGCACACGATTCTACCGAAGAGTAAACTGTCAAGGATCGTTGAGTAGTACCTATTGACTGTCAAGGAAAGTAACACGAGCTTCTGCGGGTGTTAACGGCGTCTGACATGCTAGGATAATTCAATTCGATACTCGGTCACCTCGTTGCGTGTTGTCGTTATTGCAAATGTATAATGCAAGGCATGGCGCAATGTCTGTGTATCGATTCGAAAGCAAAACACGACAGGAAAAGTTTCCTGAAGATATTACAACGAGTTCGTGCTGGAATCGGAGAGAGTGTTGGAAGTAATTATTGATAAAACCCGGCGTGCAGCAATTTTAGTAGTATGCATTATGAAAGGGCGTTGTTCGGCGAATCGACGGGAATTTAAGGCTAAGAGGAATTGGCAGCGGCACAATGGCTCTCCGAAATGTAGACGATTCATTCGCGTGGCTGCGACGCGTTAGTCCATTGATCAGAGTACCTGCTTCATCAGCGTCACCTGCATAGCCCGGAGCTAGTTGAAACTCGCGCTCGGATTCGTCGGTATTCCGTCCGGCTGTTAATTAGCAGTCAGCCAGACCACCGAGCAAAACTCTGGGAATAGTATGATCCGTTGCCCTGAGCATCGTCTTGCTTCTCTACTTGCCACACTTCCTGCACTTAATGGGATGCCAGTTGTCAGTTGCCCTACTAAGCAACAATATAAAATAACAGTGCACATTCGTCTCCCGTGTACATATAGCTGTTGCTTGTGCAGTGGGTCACGCGCCACAGACACGCTTTTATTTTACTTAGGTACGAACAAGCCGACACACTAACTTCGCTGCGGTTGCGTTACGTCATTTTACTATGCTACACGCGACCGACGCGTCGTCTCTCCAGTACAATCGTTCCACTGTGGCAAACCGACCAGGCGAATTCTCCTTTAAATATTAAAATTAGTGCCTCCCGCTTTCTACACAGAATGTCCCGCGATGGTGCACCCGCGGAAGCTTATGCATTCGTACGTAGCGATATCTAACACGCGAAACAAGCTTACCAAGTTTCACAGCACATGTATTCTCGAGCCTTCCAAGTCCAAAGTGGAGAAACATTTGAGAGTATTAATATTTTTTACACGCGACGCAGAAATTTCTTGAAAATATTTTCCCAACCATACAAGAATCCTGTGCTTTTCTAGTTCGCAGAAATAATACCGGACCAGTTGCCGGAATTTTGCCGCAGTTGTAGCATTTTATCGGGCGACAAAAACTGCATACACTTCCCACGCGAGTTAGCGTCTCGAAAATTCCGGGAACGCCGCGGTTTCATAAAAATCTTCGAGCTGGGAACGTGAAACGTGGCAGACAGTCGAAATGGTCCCGGCTCCCGGAAGAGAGCGAGGAACACAGGCAAAGGAGAATTAAAACCCCGGCAGCAAAAAGCGTTCCCTTTGTTCGTTCGGTTGTTTCGCGTCACAGTGAAATATTACGGCATTTCGCGGCCGTTTTGCACGACAATATTAGATAACGGTTTGTTGACAAAAAGCTCCAGTCCGAACTAATTACCGGTCTGCTTCGGGACAGCTTCTGGACGAAGGCGAGAGACCCGTAATTTCACGTTTCGCGGGTCTTGCTGGCGTATCCGCGGTCATTTGACTCTTACGTAAAGGCGTTTCGGAATCGGCAGCTGTTCGCTCGTTCTGTTGGTTTGCTGGCTCGCTCGTTCTATATGGACCGGTGATATTTTAATATCCGAGGTATAATGTCCGTATGTGAAGCGCGCGAGACACCGCACCACAGGAACCGCGACCGGTTCGCTCCCTTCTGATTTTACGGCCGATACACCCGATACACTGCTCCCTTAACCGCAGATAGAAATTTGTGGGTGAGGCCTGGTCCACGCTGCTTCGTCTCAACGCGTTTACGTTCGCGGAATCTTAATACGTGTTGAAAGAGAATCGATAATGAAAAAATTAACTCCTTGCGGTAACATTTCTTCTCGCCGTATCAAAATTTGAACTTTCTTTTTGCATTTTACGCATTCCGGATTTTAATACAAAATAAAAATTCTTTGTATCAATTTCAAGTAGCAGGAGTAAAACAAATATTCCTTTTTGCTTTAATGATTTTAGTAACACGGAAATAATAAGATTTTAAATGCTTATAATCTGTAATGTAATGAGTAATTTCTTGTAGAAAATTATCCCGCAAAGAACGGTAACACGATACAACACTTCCGGGTAAAAAGGTTCGAATGCAGCGAGCGATAAGGCTCGAACGTTTGACGAATTGCGACAAATGCAGTTGTTCGCGGAGCTTTCGTCACATCCTGTCCCATTTGTAGGACTTATAGGGAACAGACGGGAAAAAGAACGAAATCGAGTCGGCCAGGTGAGCCTATTGTCAGAACGCCGGCAGCACCCACGTACCTGGAAGAGTGGGAAGCTACGTTTATGGGTATGATCGTGTAAAACGCATGACGAGGTCGGGAAAGTGGCGACCTAACGTCCTCGATCTGACGACCACCACACCCTTCTACTAGTCGCAAAAGTTCCTACGTCGATATGTCAAAGTGCAAAACGTTGTCTACGCGCCGTATGTTCTATCGACATTACTACTTCTATTTTCTATACCTTGATGACACTCGCAAATCGTACAGTGCAGATGATTACCCGACAAGTATGCAAATTCACCATTTTATACAGTAATTTGTAGAAAGGAAAAGCATGCAGAATCTCGTTTCCTGCACCTTCATCGTGTTCATTTTACTATTCGTAAGAATAGTTATAAATACACTTGAGATGAAAATTTATGATTTCATATTTATCCCATTTTATTACCATAAAGTGTTATGGAATGTTATGAACAACTGTACGTCTATTGGAGTGATTCACGAATTGCGCACTTGGAAGTTTCTTCATCCCTTAATTCGGCATCAGCTGCCAAAGAATACATCACTGTCGTCTTATACAGTACCGGTGGAAGAAAAATAATCACCAATTCTTATGGTAGTCCCCTAATATTGGCAAGATCCGATCTGAATCCATCGTCTGGAAGAGTTCGTGAGCGCGCACACATTTTCAGGATTTGAGGGCAAGAAGCTTCAATTTACGTAGATTGATATTAAGAGGGTGGTGGAATAACGAATCTTGCCTATATTACATGAATATTTCATGGGGAATTGTGTTATGTTTACGCCATTTGCAGCGAACAAAAATGAAATATTACTTAGTCTAGCCTGAATTTCTCAAGAGATCAAGCTGCAGACAAAAGAATTGTTTTGTTAGGAGCCTTTTCACGGATGGTGCCGCCCGAGGCGTAATCTTGCGTCGGAATTACTATACTCGAGGTGAAAATAGACTCGTCGCACGCGGCGCAGCATGAAAGCTCACGAAACCCTTGTTCCATCGCGCTTCGACAAATATGAACACGTGTCGTGATCATGCGATTTCTTGTTCGCCAGGCTGTTACTGTTGTTCCTGTTTATTCAAATTAGGAGCGACTCACTTCTGGCGTCCGTTCGCCTGCGGGAATTCTAGCTCCTTTATCGAAGCTGTCGCCGTGTTGGTCCCCCCCACACGATTTCACTTCTGACAAAACTATCGTTGACTTCGTTAAGGGGAACTGCAATTTTGTCAAATTTTAATGCAGCAATTTTATTTCATACACACACGAAGAACGGCAATCAGGAAATAAAATTTAACATATTTAAATATTTAAGACTAAAATTATTTTTGATATAAATTCCTGGTCATAATCGTTTAGTCATCAATCCACGGAAACTAACAAACGTGAAAAATGGTTGTCTGCGACTGAAGCTAGATACAGCAACCGTTTAATGAGATTCCGATCAACGCTATCCTAAATCTCCTCTTTCGCGGAGAGTAATTATTAACCGGCGCAGCATCGGAAAGTCAGCAAAGCGCGAAGCACGTTCTCTGTTCCGGTGACTAGTATTACATTCATGGTACTTGTACCGAGTACCTAGCCATGCTGATTATCGTGTCTGTATCCTTGACAAGACGTGCCACGCTGGAACGTGACGTGCTCTCGTCCACGACAACTCTATACACCCCGAAACATCCGGGAATCGAAAACAACTCGAGAACCTTTCTCGGAGCGGAATTTCGAGCGGAACTCTGTAATTCCCTATCTCGTCGCGCATGGAATTTGCATGGGAAATCAGCCAGCAAGTATAACAAGTGTCTCACGTCTCGTCGAAATCTTGATTGTGCTCGATTTCTACTCCTTTGGTGGCCGACCGGATTGAAACGACAGGATATTTGTCGAAGGGATCGGCGTATGGTATAATGGATGAAGTACTAATTACCGGAAGGATCTAGCTTTTTTTATTCGTGGACTCACAAAAAGGGTATTTACATGTTTAATAATTTTTTTAGAAAATACACTACTGATAAAATCTACTACTGCTATCCCAATCTCACTTCCATCACGAAAGTAATCGTTTTGCATAATAAGATCTAGATTGTGCATCTTGTGGATAAAATTTCGTTCGACAATGTTAAAAGTGTTCTTTTGAGATTATCATTCGAAAAAAAATTGTTGAAAATTAAAATGCTTAGGGACGTCGTAAAGAATAATCGTTCAGCAAAAGAAGCGTCTCGGAAAAATGAATTACAGTTGAATCTGGCAAGTGACGTGCTGCCGTCAGCGAGCGTCAATTAATGAAGACGGATAAACTGAGAAGCTGGAGAACGTATCCGAGTGTGACCGTTTTCTATCGCCGAATCCGTAATGAGGTTAGGAGGACCCAGATGCATCATCGTACAGTCCAGAGAGCGCGATGCATCATTCACGGTTCGTCGAGCGATACAGTTCCTCTTCTCTCCTCGAATTTGAATTTCGTCCGAGGCTTGTCGAGACCGCAGTGCGGTGTGGCGTTAGAATTAATTGAAATCGAATCGAGATTCCCGCCGCGAACGCGATACACCTGGTAAATCTCGAACCGTGGCTTCGGTATCGGTTTTATCCGCACGATTTTTTCGATCATTGAAAACACGGGTGTCGCAGGGTTACTCGATCGGCTGAAAGTGAAAAGCGGAAGTTTCCGACGACCAAGAAAATTTCCATTGTCGTTATTCGGAACTCGCAGCGACCCGTGGCGCGTTCACGTTGTCGTAAAACGCGCTTTTCCACGCCGGTCTTGCGAATCGTTCGTATGCATACGACGATTCCTACGATCGGTACGGCGGCCTTATCCGCGCCAGACCGGCGAACGTTACAGTCGATTAAACTCCGTGATGCTAGTTAGCAATATCCTTCGCGAGAAGAAAGCGGGATAATAATAAATCGATGGCATTAGATTGCGTAACGCAGCGGCTTGTGTGCTCTCCATATTTATGAGATTCTGAGACACCCGAGGAATGCTGTTCGCCAACGATCATCGTAGCTCTCACGCAATATTTGAAGCTTAATGGTCAATTATCCACGAAAACCAGGACCTCCGACGAAACTAAAACGGTTTCTTGCATCCACTACTTCCGTAACTCGTACTGTAACTCTATAAAACTTCTGGGTTCATTTCTGTAACAACTCCTACACACGCCGAATAAAATTGTTCTTACCGCCATCAATTATTCTAAAGTTGCTTGCGGCTCCGGTGCATACGAAATCAAACTTTTCTTACTGTCATTATTAATTCTGAAACTGCTTGCAGCTCCGATGCATATCACATTAAATCTTTATACTTCCATAGCTCACTTCTAAAATGGCTTGCAGACTGAATAAGTGTGTAATGAAATTTTTCTTACCTAACTAAATTCGGAGTATATGAAATAAAATGTTGCTTGCTTTTATTACTCATATCTCGAATGGCTTGTAGACTCGATATGTATGCTATAAAATTTGTATTATTTCTGCACACCCGATTTGTATGCAATAAAATTTTATTACTTCTCGCTTTTAAAATAGCTTCTACATTGGGTACATATGAAAGAAAATTTTCCTTGTCTCTATCGTTCGTTTATAGATTGTCTTTCACATTCGACACGCATTCACTAAAATTGGTGTTGCTTCTACCAGCTATACATAGGAACTTTAGCACAGTCCTATAACAGCACGTAGACACGATATAGAAGAGATCCAATTTCTCTTGCTTCTATTATTCATTTCTGAAATGTCCTGCAGATCGATACATATGAAAGAAGATCTTGCTTCTATCAACTACAGAAACTTTACTATATCTCTACAACAGCTTCTAAACACGACATAGAGGAAATAAAATTCTCCTTGCTTCTATCAGTCACTTCTAAAATGGTTTGTACACTTAATACACCGAGTATATTTTTTCTTGTTTCTATGCTACCTTTCAAAAAGGAATGAGCACTCTATACATTTATATAGCTTCTGTCATTCAAGTCTATAAATAACATGGTGATAAAACAGATACTTAAAATTAAATAATCGGTTTTAGACTTCATGAAGATAGTATTAACGGGTACAATTAAATCGAGTGTACGTGTTAATGGATTGCCTGATACGAGAACGATAATGAGAGAAATATTGTAATGAGCTTTAGGTGTGCTTTTATGAACGCGGTAAAATCGTCCGTGAGGTAATAAAGAAAACCATGTCGGCATCTAAACTTTCGAATTAATATATTCAACCGTAGTCTAGTAATAAATATTATCGAACATGTATTTCTCTGCCGGGGATCTGTTTTCGTTCGAAATAAACTGATCCTAGCGACGTCTTCAGCCGGCAAACAACCACGATTTCACGCGGCCTTGGCAGCGTTGCTAACTATCCCGTGGAAATAAAATGATAATATTTATGAGCCGAAACGCGAAACCAGAACGCTAGCTCATCATTCTTGTTCTCTCGAAATTGACACGGGATCTAACCAGCAATAAATCCTCTCGGCTAATGAATTTTCAGCCGTGCGAAAGATGCGGCACGGTGAGAGGACAACAGGTGAAACTTTTTTCTTTATCGCACGGAACTATGCTTCTGCCGTTTCGGCGTATCTTGTTCTAGCTTCTTAATTTTTTTCTTTATTGGCGGCATCCGCGGCGGCTTTCTTCTTTCGCGTGTAAATAACACCGGCCGCCCAGGGAATGTTCCACGGTTCATTCACATGAGAAGGCGAAACCAGACGGAAACGGTCCGCTGATATAATGCTACCAAACCTGTGTAACGGCAGGCGATAATTCTAGGTTCGAGCGATCATCATCGATGCAGATGTATGCGTGCGCCTGAGAGCTAATTGTCGCACCCGACTGTCCGCTGATTTAGTGCTTCCGGCGCGATATAGTTAAATCCGTTTGCTTCGCTCCGGGGCGAATCGTAAACATTCTTTCATTCGGTTTGTGCTAGGTATGATTCGTGAAAAATCGTGTCTGTTGCAGACGCACACTTTATGGGCAGAATGCAATGCGCTGGTAAGAAAGTTTTCTACGAATATCTCGGGAACTTGCAATTTCCGTGAAACACGAAAGTCATATTCGTATTCAGCGCGTCGAAACGAGTAGAATCACGTGTAATAAGTGGATAATGTGAATTTTAAATTTGTTTATGTGTATCCATGCATTAGCAAGACTAAATTACTTCCCGCAAATTCTTGGATTGCGTGACGTGAGAGTCTACCGTACCTCATTTAACGGAGACCATGACACAGGTCACGCAAGTTCACCTGGATCTTTACGTCCATCAGGGACGCGTGACCGAAAGCAGAACGAGAGGTGTTCTTCTGCTTCTCTTCCTTCGAATGGAAATGGCCACGCGCCTCGAGTTTCTGCACGCCGGTCACGCAATGTCATTGACCAAAATTTTCGTGCTAGCCGGTCATCAAGGGAGCGTGCGGCTTGTCAAACGAGCCTCGAAAAGCATACTAATTCATCATCGAGCAATCGGCGTTACCGTGAATCGTCGCAGACCGGAATACAAAGTGAATCGCGTGGCTGATCGTGACGTAAACTTGACATTGGATCTGCGATCTGTAGTCTACAGATAGGCTGTTTCTGCACGATCCATTCATCAAAATAGACTTTTTACAGAGAAGTAAAAAAAAAAATATGCATTGCAGAAGGAAAATAATTAATATTTAATTGTTTAGTCTGTATAGATAGCATTTTTATGGGGTCAATTATTTTAATTATAACTGCATTTACAGTGGCACCTCACGTTATTAAGAAACGACGTCAGCAAGTGGGCCGGTCGAAACGTCGCAAAATAAAATGAATATCCGCGAATGGGATATGTATTGCATTTGATTGGGCGTGCGATCGGGGTTAATATCCTCGTGTAAATAAGCCCGAAGTGGTTTCGCAGATTTTCTGCATTTATTAGCATCGGGGGTACCGTTAAAGGTCAAGCAACGCGGAATGAAAGGGACCGGGCTGTAATTGGACCATAAAGGTTGAAACACGTGCAGACCGAACGCGTCCTTTCGCGAACTGTCTTTTGAAAGACGCGAGGCTCTTTCACGTGGCCCCAATCTTCGTATGCGGGAAGAATCACGAGCAAGAAACACGATCAAAGAAACCGCGTGCTTTCTTTACGTCCCTGCGTGCCATTATTGCACAAACACTTCGACATCAAGAAAAGGAAGTTCTTTGCACTCCTAAAAATTATACGACTTTTTATCATATTGACAACGAACAGAAACAGTATGTACAAGAAACAGTTTATTGATTTCGGCTTGTATATATTGAACTGTAATATGGTGCAATTTATTTTTGTTGAAAAATAAAAATATTGTGCACCGATTGCAATGCCATATATTTTTTAGTCTAGTTGTACAAGCTTCTGAAGAATGCTTAAAATCTTTTTATCTTAAAGAATGTATCATCCACTCGTCGGGGAACTGGACTAAAGAACACGATGAACAAAGGAACTTCGTTCGTTATGACCATGAACGATTAATTCACTCAGCTTGTCCGATTTCCAGAGTCGCCGAATTCGTTGGACCGTCTAACGGGATTATCGGCATATAAATAATTCATAAAAGTTGCAATCCTCGGTGGATGTTGCTCTCGGCGCGATTAAATTTCATATACTCGCGCGCGAGTAGCCGAAAACCGGCATGAATTACTTGAATCGATCGTCGATCGGCCGATAAGCTGTTTAATTAATTCTATGGTGCCGGTCCCATCGGAGATCGATGTATTCCGGGTCAGTTTCCCGGGACAAAATATTCAGTATTCAATTGGAACCTCGGTCGGATTGCGATGGAGTTTAATTAAGTCCCGGCGGCAGCGCGGCGGTTCATTAACCGTACAAAACAGCTCGCTTAATTAATTTAATTGCCCCGGTGGCTGAAAGATTCGCCGTATTCGGCCGTGTCTCCGTGAAAAAATTCACGACCTCGGATTTCGTTATTTCACAACGCCCACGCCGAACGCTACGATACCGGTTATTCGAATCCACGGGTCTTCGAATTTCGACGTCCTCGGTGACATCACGGAGGTCCATTAAATCGGTATTAAGTAAGGGGCCCGTCTTCGACCGAACTCCCCGTGCACTTGACATTGGCGAAAACCAGTAAGCGATCGTCCATACACGGACCAAACTAGTTCGACCGCTTTCTGACCGGTCGTTGACTGTCGAATGCCATCTTTTATCAAATAACGTTGATCTTCAAGGCGAACGACAAAAATCGAACCTGGCTAGACGATCGATCTCGTTCGTTGACCTGTTCTCGAGCACCATGAATGGGCAAGTCATCATTAACCTTTCGACAACGGTGCCCGAGTCTATTTTGACCCACAGTATTAGAATCGTCATTTAAAAACTCGATTCACTATGATTAACCCTTTGCACCCGGAGCTACTTTATTTCTAAAATTAAACATGTCTTCCTATCTAGAATAATTCCATACTATATGATTCTTTTTATTTTGTGGCTATGAATTTAATAGAATACCTCGTACAATATTGAAATGTTTAATAACTGGTTAGATCCCAACATATTTAATAATGTAAACGAAACTTTGAATTATAGTACAGCAATTTTTAGCGGTTACTCAATCACCACTCGAGTGCTAAGGGTTAAATTACATGAATAAAAGAAATTCATAGAAATATTACGTTTAAGAAGATAATACGTCTAGTAATTGCTGAAAGTCATTAATGAGGTGTAGACTGCGGAAGTTAACGCAGGCGTAATATGTAGGCAGTAGATATGTAAAGTACATGCGATATGCAAAATGAAGAGTACAGTTTTAAGATCCTTTAATCATGAAACACACCTGTGTTGAAATCTCGTTTATTTACCTCCCGCAGAAATGCGCGTTTGCATAAACTTCCGCAGTCTCGCCTATGCGGCTCCAGTAACACCGCGAGTCACTGCGCAGTCCTTGCGGAATTTAGCGAATCATCGTAGAGATTCGACTCCCCGGGTGACGATTGGAAAGCGTGAAATTCGACGAAATTGACAACACTAAACGAGTTAGACTTGTGCCGTTGCGGGACGAATTAGGTTAGACACCGGCCAGTGTAAAATATTGCAAAGTCCACGGGATACCGAGGTGTCCAGTGTAACTATTTGAAGCCAGCGGTAATAAATACTGGACTTAACGATACTTTCAGTTCTGTAGCTCAACCGCGAACGGTTCCCACGATACACGTTCGAAAAAAAAGAAATTCAAGCATTTCTGACAGTGCCGTGGCTCGTTCAAGTTCGGATCTCGACCCGAATGCACTTTACTGCGAGCATTATGAATATAATAGGCAGTTATCCCCGATTTATTGGCTGTAACATATAATATATATACCGATACCTTGAAATTTTTTGCCACAGCCAAGTACGCCGAGGTATTAAGGAGAGTATAAAATGGTACCTGCGTGACTTTTATTTACACATACGTGTAATCGTTCAACCCGCTTCTTACGTACATTTCCTTCATCTACAATAACTTTCTAAGTTTTTTGCTGTTTATTATACCGCTGCATTCTTCAAAAATATTTATCAACGTGTGGAAATCTGGGTTTGTTCAACGGAATCTCCATAAATCAGTGGAAAATGTTATTTACATTAGTTCTCTTAGTTTTGGTACACTTTCCACTTGTTCTTTCAAATTCCTCATTTTATTTCACGTGTTCCTGGAGGTGCGTAAAGAAAAATTGTGAATCCTTTTAACGAATTATCGGTTAGCATAGATCGTTGTGTGACGAGCATATGAATCGAGCTCAAGTCGTGAACAGCGTTCCTGTCAAAGGATCAGGAAGTAACCGGACACCGTTCGGTAGCAGACCACATGTAGCAAACGTGGGAGGTCAGTGTAACGGTGAAAATGTCCAACACACACATACATACGCGTGCCACGATAGATCGCATCTATCACGATCTACGGCGACACAGGATCACTCTCTATTTCCGAGGCGAAGCGGTTAAGTCCCACGATCAGTCGTCTAAAACTGTGTCACGCTTTCTGCATCACTACTTGTCCAGCACGCAACCAATCGGACGCGAACGAAACCGATCTCGGCCTGATTTGTTAACCGTGCGGGCAGAGATAAATCGTGGCCAATGGTACCGGCCTTCCGCTTTTGTCATCGAGAGATCGTCTCGATCGACCGAACGATCCGCAATTTGGCGGATCGTTGGACGATCGTTCAATGAAAATCGATCGGTCTCCCGATTACAAGGTTCTCGACGGGGAAAAAGGTTTGATCCGATCTCGATCGGACTGCAATGACTCTTTCCGATCTTCGGCGCCGTAATTCTGTTACACAGCCCGGGGATCGAGCGGCGAAAAGATTACGTGGCCCATTATGAAAGCGTAATTGGATTTTCCTTCCGACTAAGCGACTCTAATGCAACATTATCGCCATTTAAGAAAACGGAATTGGATCTCGTTAAGAAAGGTATCCCGATATTCGTTGGCCGCTCGACGATGTCCGCGATGATCGATTCCTGGGTGACGCAAAATTCACATTATGCCCGTTCCGATACCTTTAAAGGGGCGATCGGTTGCTTGACCGATCTTGATCTTTGCTAACTCCATTTCTGTTACGTCGACGGCGATACGATACGAACCACGCGACCGGTACACGTAAGGTTGCATCTAGTTTTAAACTGGAAAAGCTGGAAACGTGAAGAATGTTTCATCAAGTGTCGCTTTCAGCGATATAACCTATATTCGACTCGCGTTTCAAAACATGTTGCTTATTGTAATACGTTGTTCTCCGAGTAATTTTGTTAAAAATATCCGCAAGAACGGTAAGTCGTTCCTTTCGCTGGTGTCCCGAGACTTTTTTTCCAGTATTCTTCCCTTCCCGCGCTTCTAGAATTGTGCAAGCGACGGTCAATCTCTAGTAGTAAATTGAAAGTTAATAAAAAGGAACAGCGGCCGTGATGTAACGATGTCTTTCTTCTGTTGCGCTGGTTTCACTTTGGCAAACGGTCGCGAGCGCGATGCCTGCGTTTTTTCTGCGGATTATCAAGGTCCGCGGCGTGAGAAATCGACGGCTAAACGGAAACCGGATCCTTGGCTCGACTCGTCGAGAAAGCTTCGTCTACTTGTTCATCGTTTCTTTCTTTTTCAAACACCGTAAAATTAAGTTTTGTTATCTACATGAAATTACACACCTCTGTGACTTTGTCTTCTTTTAAATTCACAACTTTCTATAGAAAATGGGCTTCGGAAACACCGCTGCGCGAGATAGAAACAGAAACTCTAACCACGGATTACACTTGATAGTCAATACTCTTGTTTTAACCACTTTCCGCTGCAACCTTATTGCTGGAAGAAGACGAAAGTTGAAACAAGAGCCACTTTCATTTCATCCCCTAATAATGTTGAGCTAAAGCTAACATATTCAATGAAATTAACAAGAACATTTTCTCTATAGACTTGTTTAAAAATATTTATCATGAAACTCGATTATTATTGGATCCTTTGGGGTATCTTGTATCGTGTCGACGAAATTCAATAATTCTCGTATTTCACGATAGTAACAGCTCGAGCGTAAACCACGAGTCATCGTCTATTTAGCTGGGAGACGAACGAATCGAAGTAAAAATATCGATTAGAGAAAGCTTTCTCGGAAAGCAATGACCTAGACACGTTTGTAGATCTGCTACCACACTTTGTAACACTTTGTGACTATAATCGATTTACCTATTTAATCAGGTGTCCCGTTTCAACCGCAATTACGTAGACTTCTTGTCGGAAGATCCACGTTCCTGACACGCGTCAACCGATTTTATGTTTTGTGTTACTTTCACAATCAGCGTTTTTCCTGTAGTTGGTAAATTAGAATGACTTGATCCAAAAATTGTGACGCTAAAGAAATAATTAAATATTGAATATTCATTAGGTACTCCCATTTAAACGAAGCTGACGCCGACATTGGCTTTCGTTCTTGATCCTCGCGGAATGATTCGAAATTCAGCGCACGGAACGACGCTATAAAACCGCAGACAAGAGTGCGCGGAGAACGTAGGCGGGATGCGGGAAAGTTTTATACAGATTTTTACGAGTTCGTAAAAGCGACAGCTCTCCGAGGAACCAGTTTCGCCCGGTGCAAAGAGCAAAGAGTCGGGTGATTAAGAATCAATCATTAAAGCCGCCGCGCCGAGCCGCGAGCAGGCAAAAAGCGCGCGTGGAAGCGGAAAGGGTTTTCCATCGTGGGGAAAGTCGTCGGGTTTTTTTTTTGTTAATTGTTTTGGACCGAACCGGCGCTCCTGGAGAGAATGAGAGATTGCGGAAAAAAGAAGAGAGGATATGATAACGGTTATAGTTGATAGGAGTGCACGTAGGTGGAGTTGCAATTTCATGGAACGGTTGCCAATGAAAGTGCTCCACGGTCGTCTACGCTGATTGCTCGTCGAGGCATAACACGCGGAGAGAATCGAAGGAAGCGCGATCTCGGACGTTAGTGGGACGATCTTAATGATAGAATCGGCCGTGAAATTCGTGGCGAGCGTGTGTACAAGCGTTTCCGGCGTCAAGCCAGCCCTGGGATAAGCCTTTCACTTGCCATCAGCCGCTGGAGCCGGCTCCGTTCATTTAACTTAATTGGCTTATACGATTGCCCCGACCATCGCGGCTCGGCGATTGATTGCGGGAACATCGGGTACATGTTCCCTTAACGAGACGAATTGCCCTGGAAAAAATGCAGATTAGGAATGCTCGCAGCGTTACTGGGAGATTCCTCGAGCGCCTCGTGATAAGGAAGACTGATCGAAGAAAGTACTCGGAGGATTTAGTAGCTCGGCGCGACGCTCGCAGTTGGAGACTCTTAAGCCCCGTTTTCAGCGAGTGGCCTTGCCACGCCGCTTGATTCATGGACATGCGGAATCGACAAAGAAAATTGCACCGCCTAATCAGCAGGCTTCTTCGCCGAGGCCTGTGAAAATGGCGGAGCTAATTTTTAAATATTATTTTAGTATTTTCTAATGAACAGTGTCCTTCGATTCTTGGGAAAAGTGTAGAGTGTAAAAGGTTTTATTTTTTTGTGTAAGTCATTCGAAGATAAATTAGGTGGCTCAGAGATAACAGTTTAAAATAATGTCCTTTGTTAAGTG
The DNA here is from genome assembly GCA_916610235.2 of Lasioglossum morio. Taxonomy (NCBI): domain Eukaryota; kingdom Metazoa; phylum Arthropoda; class Insecta; order Hymenoptera; family Halictidae; genus Lasioglossum; species Lasioglossum morio. The sequence goes on along the minus strand of OU744328.1, from coordinate 17,216,042 downwards.
GCACCGTTTAAGCATGCGAGTGTAAAAATGAAGCCGCGTGTTTATGCAAATGGATTCCGATAGAGGTGAAACGAGCTACAGTTTCTTCACAGTTTATCTGAGTAATTGAAGAATAGATAAAATAATTATTCTATGGACTATTTCCGACATTGTTCGGCAACGTTGCCGGAGATGGTTAACAAGATCGAGTTACGAAACACGAGCCGCTATCGCGAGGCCATTAATATAAAGAAATCGTATCTAATTCGACCGGTAAAAATCTGCATCGACGAATTATGTTTGCAAAGTTTGTGAAAGCGGACATTAAAGTCGGCGGCGACGCGATGCTGTGCGAATGAAATCTCAAAATTCCATTAAAAACGGTAATGAAAAGTTAACTTTACGCCTTGACGGGTCTATTAAATTAACCGCAGTGGGGGTCCGCGTTAATGTACACAACGAATCAAAAGTGAAAAGGTGAATGACAAATAGCCGGCCATCAGTCTGCACGGAGCGTTACGGAAATAAAGCAATTCGAGACGGATGTGAGAAATGATGCCGTTTAATAAGCTAACGCATTAACAGTAAAAATTATCGCCGACCCATTAATCAGTGAAATAGGTCTGGAAGATCACTGCGGCGAGAAGGATGGACGGGAGATCTCGTAAACGTAGATACAACGGTAGACACGGAACAGAAACACATTCCTCTGGCAATCTGGACGTAATCCGGGGACTAGAAAGCTGCCGTTTGAGTGGACCGTTATTACATTCATTAGCGCAATCGAAGCGGCGTTTATGTGGCATCATTACCGGGGGGGAGGAGGGGAGGGGAACCTCGATGCAACACCCGGTGCCTGCCGCCTGCCTGCACCTTCCCTTCACCTTCTGCCAGGCAAGCCTCACCACAAGTGTTTGCACAATACCACGGTTTTGCACAAGCGAGAAACGCTTAAGCGCTCCGTAAGATGAGACGAGGACAAGGACAAGGCCAAGTTCATTCGCGGATCATCGCACTTTCTATCTCTGCGCGCCAGCGTGCCGCTGTAACACGCAGCATCATCGCTCATGCAACCATACTCGCGAGCGACGCATCGCGGATTGCTTACGCAAAATGCATGTCACTCATCAATGCTGATAATAAACTTCGTCTCAATTTACCTTAATTAAAAATTTCCTGTTATAGCGACGTCGAAGATGTTCTGGTAGAGAGCGCCATTTTTTGACAATTTTTATCATTTTTCATATAGACCTCTGAAACTATTTGGTATTCATGTTTTGCACATGTATTTTCATTCAGAAAACATTTTGCAACTGGTGGAATAATTTGCGTAGTCCTCAAAAGAAGTTTCATGAGATTGCTTTCGAAAGAAAGCAACGAAATCCTTGATGGATTTTATTCTAATTTACAACACCAGAGCGAGTGAAGGCCATAAAACTTCAGAAGTGAGAAACATGAAAAAAGGTAATAAATCTCACGGTATGTGAAACGACAAGTTCCAATAACGTATCCAGTAATAAGCAATCACCTGAAAGTTATCCGATGAAAAATGGTATCGCCCTGCAACTATGTAGAGCAGTTACAGTGTCCGCAACGCAACGGTGTCCATAAAAATTGCATCACCAAGAAAATATAGAATTATACGTTCTCAGTAGTTACTCGTGCTCGATATTAAATAACCATTAAAGAGCCTAGGCAGCCACCGAAGGAACTGATTTAGACTACATTCGGATAGGTTTTTCACGGTGTCGCAATTTTCTGGTACCTTAATATCAAATAATAACTGAAAAGCCATTTCGATCATGATTATGACTGTCGTTAGTTTATTATGATAATTGCTGCTCGAAGTTTCACAAAATTCCACTCTTATTTCCCCAGCGATTCTTGTTAATGAACAAACTTCTCAGCACGACTTTTATTGCTGGTTGCGTTCGAAAACAAAGAAACATTTTCTATCATTTACTACGACAATAGAAGCTGCTGTAGTTTATGACTTTTCGAGGCTGTACATGCTCGATCACTGTGGCATTTCGATTCCTCGGTCGTCGACAGCAAAAACGAGGCCGTGAAGCCACGATCAAGGCGCAACACGAGCTCGACCCAACACAATCCCATTACGACTTCACTTTTGTTTGAACTTTACCTGTCGTTTGAACTTTAAGAAAGATGAATCTCGCCAAACGACTCTCACGGTGAGAATACCCTCGACGATGTGTCTTCGGAACGGATCGCAGCTTCGTTAGCTCACCGCGTGTGTCAATTATCGCGTTCATCGCGTAAGTTCATCGCACACGCTCTCCAATCCCATCGGAACGATCATTTTATTATTAGTGAACTCGCCTTTAATTATTGCGCAATCGACGTAAATAATTTAACCGGCTAATTGTGCGAGAAATAATTTTCATGATCTTTATCGGTGAGTAATAGAACGAAACATTAAATCATCACGCAACGCGTCAGATTTCGCTCTCACTTCCTTGCACCGTTATGATTCGCAGTCCCATAAATAATATTGTCGGCGCGTTGCGCGTGTTTATCCTTGCGAAATGGTGGAAACACATTATAATTAGCATGGATCGGGAATCGAGGCGTAACGAACTATTGTTTTATTGTTCGGTGGAAAAAATCTCGAGGGAAAGCGCTGCACCTCCTGAGCTTTAATCCTTTGCAGAGAAATGTTGCTACATTAGCAACAACGGGTTATTCCAAGCATGTAATTTAATTATCGTGGCACAAACACAATCAGTATATTGAACCGATTAATACAAAAATGGTAGTAGCCGAAACAGTTAACCATTGGATAATGAGGCACTAAGTAACAATTGCACGTGTTGTCTTCAACCGCAAGAGCTTCTTGAAGGACTGAAATTTGAATGAAAACTGCCTCTACACTTATGCAGTGTTTAATTTCGAAGAGAACACGATTCTGTTCTATTTTTCGAACGCTTTCGATTCGCGACACGAAGTCCTGCGACGGACCCGAGAATCTCTTTGCCGAGCATCTGTATTCTCCGTCCTGCTCGAACGTTCTCTGAAAGTTCAATTGCATTCCGATGAAAGGACAAACTTCGACTCGTGACAGAGGCACACGTCGGAGCCCTGACATTTAGTGGTTCCGTTTCCTTCGACCCAGTTCGACGTTCCGGTCCTTCTTTCGAAGAATCCCTCCGCAAAGGGGATCGTCTCGGGCCAACCGACTGCCAGCTTGAATAGGCACACAGAGCAAATTGCCGGTCGTTGCCAGTCCCAACAGAGATAATCGACGCAGTTTCACGTGGTTCACCGCTACTAGCAAGAGAGCAGCGCGGAGTGAACACGCGAGAAAAAGAATCTACACCGTACCGCAGAAGACGTGTCTCGAATGCGGACAGGAACGTCGCGAATACCTGACGTTGAGCCGATTATTTTCTGACAGGAAGATCATTGCGAGCCGGATTTTCGGCTGTGCATATCATTGTGCGCGATATTTGACATATTCGTACGAGGATAACAGCGAAAAGAAAGCGCTCCGGACCTTGGCGAATCGATTAAATCTCCAGAACGATTCTGTTCCTGCGAGCAACCTCTTGTCCCGCTATCCATACGAAATCAGTATGCAATTATGCACTTTCTTCTTTGACGTAGCATATACCACTCGGACCGAATACCCCACCTTCGACCGATATAAAAGAACGTACTTTTAACGATCCGCTAACTAGTTCTTGCATAAGCCACAGAAAATTGGATCCTGTCAACGAGAACTTCAACAAAAAGTACAATGATTGAAATCTCGAGGCGCTGGTTTACATTATCCTGCAATATCGTTAGTTCTCTGTCTGCGTAATTGCGTGGGAATCACGATTTTTGCGTGCGTGGGGCCGTTTCTTTCTTGCTTGCTGGTTCAACGGACTTTAGGACGTTATATTAGATCTTGGAAGCCTTGCATTTCATTGAAAAGAGTTCTTCATAAATACGTATAATACGTAATGCGATCTTAAATAAACCAACTTAAAAAATATATAAATATAGAAGACAATAAACGTTCAATTTGCAAATACTCTAAATATACTCTAAAAATTAATACGTTTGAATTGTGGAGTATGTGCTGACTCCAGAGGATGATCTAAGTTACCCCTTGGGTGTTCTCGAATGTGATGGCGGGTCTCCGCATAAAAGCAATCCCCGATGGTTCTGCTGCATCGTCACATGAGAATAATTCTCGGGAACAGCTCCCACATCTGCGTCCACGTAGGAGTAGACCTCAGAAAGTTTATTCACCATTTGTCGGAACTTGACCAATGTCCACCTCCTGAATCATGCATCAAAATCCATAGTCTGGTTTTGGTTCATTTTTTTTTTGAAATGCTGACAGCACGTGTGACTCCAGTACGGTGGGAGTTCGACAGGAATCCGTTCAACGTCTCGCCATTCATCTTGTAGGACAGTCTGTACCGTTTTCCCGTGATCATCCGTTGCGTAACCGTATTTTTACGTCAACCAGCGTGGGTGACGTTTCTCCGTCTAGGACGAAGAAATTGCTCGCCTTATTACACAGACGCATTGTTTCTACCGTGTCGTACAACTAGGCTGGCACGACATTGCTACATCATACTGTCATCATAAAGAGCATCCGCGTGACGGTTTACATTTGCAGCTTTGTAGGTGGACGACGTCATACGTTGGGTCCTCCAACCACCCCAACCGAGCAACAGCTTATGTAAACCTCGTTTTCCCGCGCGATCTGCTTGCGTAAAACTATGAAAATTATATAAACCGACTAGAACACGATGGTACGCCGAACGACGACCCGTTGACCGTGTCAGCTGTCGACAAATGTGTATCGGGATCGATAACCAGCGAAAGTTGACGTTACGGATGGCGACGAGTCGTTGGCTCGTCTCTCACAGATGTTCTATTAACCTTATCATAAGTGACTAGGTATTATCACTTGCTTTTAACTTTTCTCTTTACGATCTCATTACGGAACGTTGAAACTGCACTGTATACTTAACACTGTACCTGAAAAAAACAAAGAATTCTTTTGAGAAATTGTACAAATCTGCCTCGGCCACATTAAAAATGTTATGATACGTTCATCTCTTACGATTTCTTGTTTCTAAAAATAGAAACGCGTTGGTCACGTTGTTTTAGAATGTTACGACTACAAAGACTGTTACAGAGACGAATGCGAATTCTGTTAGAAAATTCGGTGACTGACATAAGAGCCGAACACGAACAAGCAAAGCATCGTTACGACCGCGCCGATTTCCCGCCGCCTTTCCATTCGTTTCTTGTGGCGCGGCCGGCGTCCATCGAAATCTCGTTCGAGGGATCATTGTCTGCATGAATTATTCACGCTTTCTACTTTTACCCTTCATAGATGTCTTTATATATTTGTTCGCGGCCGGCTCCGCGGTTTCCCGTCGGCGCGGCGGCGTCGCGGCGATCACATGCACTCAATAATGCCGTTGGCATTTTTTTCGTCTGCCTCTGGATCGCGAGCGCTACGAGGCAGACCTTTCGATTTAATAGACAAATTTATCTCCGACCGGATCCCGGCAGCTTCGTGCCACGGATTTCGTCCGCGTATCGGGCGTGTCCGAGTCGGAGTCATTCGTCTTCGAAGATAGAAATTTACGATAGAAAATGATCGGTCGGTTAACGGCCTACGCTAGCAATGCTACTAAATCAAGGAAGTAAATCGGCGAGCTGTGGAACCAAGCTACCGTGTTGCAGGTCCTCGTCCTCGCCGGATATAAAACTTTCCGCGTTCGCAGCCTCGGCCGCGGATTCCGCGAGATTTACTGAATCTGAAACGGCAATAAATCGTAATCTGCATCCCTTTTCTTGCCCGCGCCGCGCCGCGCCGATTCGGTTAGGTAACCGAACGAACGGTTTACGAAATTGCCGCGAGGCAAAAACGCCACCTTTACTCGCGATTACTAGCCATTCCGCAGGATCCCTTTCTTTTCGGCTCTCTTTCTCTATTCTCTTTTCGGCATAGAGACTGACTCTTTGTTATTTAGGGCAGCGTATTTAGCCGGGCATTGTTGCGACACGACGATTCACTTTTCGAACAGCGAACGGCGCTTCGTTACGATCACAGCCGAACGCCGGCCAATTTGGAGCGATCGGTTTGTCGGATTCGAATGCAAACGAAATGTTGCACACTCGGTTCATTCTAAACGTTATTCTTCGAAAATTCCCAAACTTGCGTTTATATTTAAAGCGTCTGGATAGACCAGTTAAGGAAACAAGATAATTATTGAATGCTACCGTAACTGGGAGGAGAACGATTCGTATTGCTTATAACAATTTGAGCACATTCTTCGAATGTTGCATAACAAGCTCACCAAGTTTGGAGTAATAATACCCAGTGCGGTTCTTGGAAAAGATTCCCCAAAATTGCTTTATGGTCAAGCCGTCTAGGGAGACCAATTAAGGAAACAAGCTAATTATTGAATATTGCGTTTCCAGTTAACCGTGGCCCGCGTTCCTCTCGACCGGAACCATTCTGCTTCCTTTCGCGGCTTCAAAATCGGCGAGAACGAGCAAATACGCCGTTGGTGGCGAACGACCGGCTACTAGGGAGTCCGCGATCCTTCGGAGAAATTTCTCTAACGATACGCTTGAATTTTCCGAGGAAACGTTGCAAAACGCGGCGACTCGGCCGGACGATTTGCATAGGTTGCGAGATCTCGGTTTATATCGGTCGAGACAGTCTCGATAGACATTTTATAATAAACCGATCGGCTTTCCGCGGCTTTCTGGTTGCCACGAGAAGAACTGCTCCGACACGCGCCTGTAATGTAGAAAATCGTTTCAATGAAGTTGAAGGTAATGGAAAGCGAAGGTCCCTGATCCACATATGAAACCGATCTTTGATTGCAAAACGGTCAGCTCGATCTTCTTGCCAAGTTCCTGTGATTTCTGCTATAATTACACCTTCATGCTAGATGACTTCGTCATTAAAAAATGATGTAAAAACGCGCTAAATATCGCGTATATTTATCGTGTACGTCTTTCTTTAATTACGTATTGTATGAAGGAGTAATCGTTAGTATCCCGAACAAAGTAAAAATAAAACATTTTTATAGAATCCCGATGTTTCATCGCTTTTACGTGTGTTTAATAGAATGGCGCCAGCATCTATTTGCGAAACCCATGATAAAATCCAACCGTATAAAAGCGTCTCAAGCGTGTTTGAATGTCGAAAGCTCGTACCGAGCGAGCGGCATAATTCATCGCAGAAGAATTTTTCTCTGGCGATGCACGTTCGGTACACGGTCGTAAATAATGCACGCCTATGCCAGTCGCAGACGAGGCCGACCGCCTGGCGTGCGACCGGATAGAATGGTAAATTACAATACTATAACCCTTTACGTGTAGTGTCTATAGTTGCACAGGGTAGTTAAATATTGAAAAGCGGCCCGACCCGTGCACCGGCTCGCCGCTTCATCGCGTCTCAACCTTACATCTCGATCGAACTGAAAAATCTGCACAATCGAAGATTTCTATGAGTCCGAGTCACAAACAGATTCATCAAATTTTTTAATCTTTGTTCACGTGCGTGAACGTACGTCTTACGTTTTTCTGTAGTTGTTTTAACTACTTTATCGTCATACAGAGGTCTTTTACGAAAATGGAAAATGCACGAATTTCTGCAATCATTTAATACATTTAAAGAAACAAGTTTAAAATATGCATATGATAAAAAGTCGTAGTTCGAGGGTCCACTAAAAGAACGTAACCATCAATTAAGAACTGAACCGCAATCTGTCTAGCTTGTTTGTTCCGATCGGAAAATTTATGAAACGTTTCGCAAGAAATTTTCTCGGATATCGGAAACATAGTAGCAGTCGACAGTCGACGAGTATGGCGACAGACAGACGGACATGCGCGGACCGTTTGATTTTCATCGAGCAACGTGCGCCGCCTTCGATCAACAACGTGGATTTATCGTATCTGTCTTCCGAACGCTGCGCAATCCGAAATTCCAGCGCGGCCGATTTTTTCATGATTCGATTTTTTCGCGCGACGAAAACCGGTTCCGTGAACCGCGCCGAGAATCTCGGGCAATTCACGCGCTCGGAAAACCGATCGACAGTCGGCCCCGGTTTATTTACATGGGCGACAACGGAAATAAGTTTGCACCGGGGACAGCGTCGGGTTTCGCAAACCGTCCAACTAACCGAACACGATTTACGATTCCACGACGAATTCGTGGAAGCTCTGCCTCGTATCTCGTCGGATCCCCGGGCCCCTCTCGGATTCCAGCTGACCGTAAAAGGAACGCCGAAAACGGTCCTGAATTTTTTCCACCGAAACAAAGCATCTTTACGACCCTCCACGGACATTATTGACATTAATATTTCATGAAGACGCCGAGCGTGTAATAAAACCGACGCACGAACCGCCCTCGGTCTCCATTGGCAGATAATCAAACCTCGGCTCTGTATAATTGGTTTTCGACAGATTATGGCTATTTACAATAGTGGAAGATGTTGAAAATAGAAGGTACTGGTATTAGTTGCATAAAACATGAGCTGAATAGCTTTCGTTCTTCAAGAATTTTTAACAAATAACAAGTAATTATAAGCTTGATCATAATGTCCAAAAACGGCCAACTATAATTGCGAATGCATCCCCAAGAAAATGGAAAAGAGAAAATAGGTCAAGATCGGGAACAAGTAACATTTCCTTTTTATCGATGTGCACCATTCCAGCTACAATATCATTTCTTCCTCATTGTAGAAACTCGATTACAGGTTTTCTAACCGGCCTTTCCATTATCCGTAATTTTTCTTTCAATTATCCGACCTGTCTCCACACGCACCGAAACAAAACAACAATGAAATAAAATGAGCCGCGATGCGATTCCGTAATTGACTGTTCAACCGGCCTCGGTTCGGAGCATCGACGCGTAGTGAAAACGGCCGGCGAGGAATCACTCGAGCGTCCCGGTAATTAAGGGGAAAATGCTGTACGAGGAAATACGGAGTGACCATCAAATTACTTTGTTCGCTTGTTAATACGATTATCACGTGTGTTTATAGCCCGTACCCGCCGGCATGGTAGTTAATGAGTTAATCGGTGCTTATAACAACGATGATTATCCAATAAAGTAATAACAGAGAACAGTCAGGACTTCCTCTATCACCTGTCTCCGCTAGATAGTGTTTGCGCGCAGATTCGCGATCGAAAGTTTTATCTCGTTGCGTGTATATTCCGCTTTTAGATCCTTAAAGGGAGAACAGCATTTTAAAGTGCGATAGTGCGAGGTGAGATTATGCCAGACATCTGACAAAAATTACGAAAAACAGTTTCGCTTGGACATCAATTCGAAAGATATAGTTTGGAGAAAAACGCGTTTAAAGTTTGCTACTGACACTGGAGCTTCCCAATAATGACAGAGAGCAGACGAGCTTTTTCATCTTTTACGTTGCTTTTCATCTTGCCGTGGGTAAGTCAAAGGAAGTTGTATCTGGTTGCGTCACGAAGGATAACAGACAACAGGATACCTTGATCCAGGGATTCGTCATGGGCGCGATTTCTCGGAGTCAGTGAATCGCATTCTTTCGCATGCTTTCGAGGCAGAACGAGCGAACGTGTCCGCGAGCGGCAGCCAGCGTTTTTCGTTCTATGAATGCGTGCTGCGGCTCGACGCCCCGTTTTAATGGCCACCATTTTTCCTTATAAATCGCAAGGCAAACGCGGGTCCCGTGAGTTTTGCACGCCGGTGCATGAGAAATGGACGCGAACCTTCCAGACTTCTTGCCCGGCCGCGTACTTTCTTCGAATAATCATTTCAGCACGTCGTAATGTCGGTGTCGGGACGATCAATCTCGGTCCGAGGTTGCTCTCGCGAACTCTTTCGATCCACTTCTCTTTCCCAGTGCGTGCGCGTGCGTGTGTGTCTGTGCGTACTGCCGACAAATAGCGGGCACTACATCATTCGGCTATATTTAATTACCCGAATAAGCCCGACCGGTATTTCCACCACTAATTCCTGTCAGGTGTGTGTGTTTTGCGCCCGGAATTACTGTAAGCCTGATAGAAGAAATGTAAACATCTTTTTTGTCTCGGGGATCAATTTTCGCGTTATGTCATTTCCGTTTCGCGGACCGCGTAACGCGTTGATTTATTGAGAGTTTTTCTACGCGGTATACACAGTTGCTATCTCCACTTTCATTTCCACGGGTGCCTCTGATGGTTATCTTGTCGACGTGGAAATGTCTGTTCCGTCGTGTTCTGAAAGCTGTCGTCGGGCAGCAGCAATTTCGTTGACAGAATAATATCATAAGACGTTGTTGAGTTAGATAGTAGGAAATCCATTATACATTTCTTTCAGCAGGAGAATTTATGTTGATCAATTTCATCTTTCATAGTGGAACGCGATTACTTGATACGAACACTTAATACGAGTTCATATAACTAATGGAACGGCTTCGGATTCTTTGTGTTACTTGGTTTACCTGTCTTTATCGAGTACATTTATCTATTTGCATTTTGTAAAAATAATGATCTTGTCATTTTTAAAAAGAAATACAAATTAATCACTTGTGGTTCTCGATTGGGTTTGGATTCGTATTTGAAATATGTTTCTAATATTTAGTTGAATATAACAGTGTCGAGGTATCTCGTAACATTCTGCTCAAGGAGCTATCTATATTTAGGTCGAAACAGCTACCTTTAGCATCTTCACTTTCTTTGCCTTCGTTATACGGTCTACCTATCTCCCCCGCATTATTCTCCAAGCATCTCATTTTCTGTTAATCCATCAAGCTAATGGCGACCATATATTTTGAACTGCGGTGTGCATTCTAATTATAGAAAGTGATTCATGAATGAACGAAAACGCTTCACGCTAAAAACTCCGCTAATTCTAGGTGGATAATTCTCGCGAGTGCATTGTGCGCGTGTTCCTTTTAATCTTATACTCCTCAGAAATGCGCTTCACTCACGGTCAATTTATTATCATCCTATAGCTTGCGAACTAATGTGCACTTGGCTAATTTCATTCGCAATCAAATTTGTCTAATATGAAAACAACAATCAGCTGTACACAGAAACTATTTCCTACAACGTTTAAAATGTACTTAATCATTTTCTTTTGTTACAGACGTAGCCACCGATCAGACGGCATCGTCATCGTTCTGGACGCCCACTATCAAAACGGGCAACATCTTTACCGATGACACGTCGAACTTTTTCCCGTCCAGCCACGGTCTGGTCCAAACACATCCATCTGGGAACGTGTTCCGAAGCGGTTTCGGAGGTATCGACAATCTCGGTAGCAGGGGTGTGACAGTCAGACCACCGAGAACGAGACCCCTCGACTATAGTGAACGTGCCACCGCTGAATTACGTAGAAATCCGTCGCTTTCTTCGCCGGATGAATGCGCGAGGGCTTGCCGCGAAAATGAACCACCTAGGATATGCTACTACCACTTCACCCTCGAATATTATACCGTACTGGGAGCGTAAGTGTGTCTCCCCTTTCTAATCTCTTCTTGACATAGTGGCTGGAGTTGCACCCGTCTATCGATTCCAGTTTCCTTTCGAGGCTGGAGATATTTTGCTTCTTTCATGAAAGTTGAAAATGACTTAGCCTCATGAAGTTGCTAAACCTGTCTAAAATCGAGGATTTAGTTATTGTTCCTTTTAACATAACTTCAACAGCTTCATTTCTGCTATTTTAGTTGAAATATCACGTTCTAAAGAAAGTACATCTAACACAAACAGAAAGAAATCGAACAATTGTAGATTTGCGTTCAGTGGTAACTAAGTTCTATTGACTCTTACCATTGCTTTGATCTTGATCCACAGCGCATGTCAAATTTGCACCCCTAACGCGACCAACGTAGTCTGGAGTGACTGTCAGTGTGTGCTGGCGGATGGTGTCGAGAGAGGTATACTAACTGCGAACAGAATGGTACCGGGACCAAGCATTCAAGTATGTCAGGGCGACAAAGTCGTGATTGACGTAGAGAACCACATCGAAGGGATGGATGTTACCATTCACTGGCACGGAGTCTGGCAGAGAGGGTCTCAGTACTACGATGGTGTACCGTTTGTAACACAGTGTCCCATCCAGGAGGGTAGTACATTTAGGTATAATCATTATTCTGAACAATTTGCCTTACTTTTATGCTTTAAAGAACTTGGTATATTTGTATTTTGTTCGTAACAATTGAGAGTGACCCTGTTTTATGATATCTTGGCACCAAGAAATCTTCTAAAATAATGTATAAAAATTAGAACATGCATAAAATTTATACATCACTGTTAATCGACTATCATTGAACACAAAGTGGAAAGCTATGATGAATAAGCACTTTTTTTATTATAGAAAATCTCATATGAGATTTATTACAACATAATTACAAAACAGAAATACACTATATATAATACAGAGTAATGAATAAGCACTTTGAACGAGAAAATCTCAATTGAATTTTAAATCAAAATTTCAGTTAATTGATATGTTTATCACTATTGAAAGAGCATAGGTGAAAACATAAGTAAAAATAGGTTGATTCTGAAGTAAATTTATGTGTCCGTGCTTATTGCAGCGTGATCGTTCACCATTTGCGTGTCCACAGGTATCAATGGATGGCTGGCAATGAGGGTACGCATTTCTGGCACGCTCATACCGGCTTGCAGAAAATAGACGGTCTTTACGGAAGCATCGTGGTACGTCAACCACCCAGCAAGGACCCTAACAGTCACCTGTACGACTACGACCTGACTACTCATGTCATACTGCTCAGCGATTGGTTCCACGAGACCGCAGCTGAACGTTTCCCTGGTCGTCTCGCTGTTAACACTGGACAAGCACCTGAAAGCGTTCTGATCAACGGAAAAGGACAATTTAGGGTATGTAATTTTTCTAATGTCTTTACAGGTTCGTATTCGACCAATCATAAGTATATAAAATCCGCAGTCTACTCATGACAATACTCTGTCGTCGTTCTACGGTGTCGTTTTTAGATGGTCCGTCACGAATCAACCGTATCATTGGAAATTATAACCTCGATCGCAGTTTAGATTTTAATATCCACTATTATCGCGAGTCTCGGTATCTTCGCTCAGCAATTTTTTTCGCAAACGTCGATGGTTCTACCCAACAAACGATAAAAGGGTTTGTAAGATCGTATTTCCGATGCCGTAGGATCCCAACACCGGTTTCATGACGAACACACCCCTGGAGGTCTTCACCATAACTCCCGGCCGCCGTTATCGTTTCCGAATGATCAATTCCTTCGGATCGGTCTGTCCATCTCAGATTACGTTCGAAGGTCATGCTCTCACCCTGATCGCGACCGACGGAGAGGCCGTGCAACCGGTCAACGTAGACACCATTATATCGTTCTCTGGTGAGTCTCTCTTCTTTTCTTATCATTTGTCTTCACTGTAAAAGAGGAAGAAATTCTTAACAGATTGGTAACTTGTATCTTGAAATTGAAACGCTCTGTCGGTATTTTCCAGGTGAACGATACGATTTCGTTATAAATGCTGACCAGCTAGCTGGTGCATACTGGATCCAAGTTCGTGCACTCGGTGAGTGTGGTATCCCGCGTGCTCAACAGCTCGCCATTCTGCGTTATGCTCGTGGTCCTTATCAACCTACCACCACGGCGCCGACGTATGACTTTGGTCTCCCACAGGGTATCGTAAGTAGAACGCCTCTATTCGATTAGTACGAAAGCTATTCTCATCTGAATTCTCCATAAGAATTCTGAAGATAAGTGTTCTGCACGAACCTTGTTTTATGCGAGACTAAATTAATTATTTCTCGCGTACTTCCCCGAAAAATTGAGTTGAGAAACCATGTGCTACCATCCGTGGACATTGCTTTACATATATAAATATTGTCGATCAGGTGCTGAACCCCCTGGACGCCATATGCGGCCGTCCACGAGAAGACGCGGTCTGTGTGAACCAGCTGAAGAATGCTCGCCAGATAGACCAAGGAATTCTCCAGCAGCGTCCAGATGTGAAAATATTCTTGCCATTCCGTTTCCTCTTCTACAGACCAGAAGAAGTCTTCCAGCCGCAGACTTATAATCGATTCTTGGGTAAGAACCGGTGATTTCAAAATCCTCGTTTGCTCCCGGGCTTAGCAAAACCATACGCATCGGTCTCTGCATCGGAGCATAGCTTCTTTTTCTCTCGATGGATCTGACGCAACCCGCGCGCGCCGTTCATTATCATCGGGACCTACTAAATCGGAATCCGTTCCGTGAGACCAGGCTGTCTGTCAATTCGCCTCATGTGTGTGTGTTATGGTTACAGTCGCACCGACCGGAGATCACGTAATTTCTCTCGTCGATGAAATCTCGTTCACGTTTCCGCCGGCGCCTCCGCTTTCGCAAATCGACGACATCCCACCCGAACAGTTCTGCAACGGGGACAACAGGCCTGCGGACTGTGGCGCCAACTGCATGTGCACCCATCAGGTTGATATACCACATAACGCCGTTGTCGAGGTGGTCCTCGTAGACGAAGGTGCGTATTGTCAGTGAAAACATCTTACAGTTCAATTTTCATAATATTCCTTGACGATTGAGAAATACTTAAATCATATTTATGTGTGTTATAATTGTGACATCCGTCAGAGAGAAATATTTTTCAATGTATGATTTATGTCGTGTAATTAGTACTTTAAATTAGGAATTTAAAGAGAATTCTGAATTAGCACTGCTCTTTAAATTCCCATGAAAGTACTAATTATACGACAAAAATCTTACATTGAAAAATATTTCTTTCTGACGGATGTCACGATTATAACACACATAAATATAATTTAAGTATTTCTCAATCGTCATGAATATTATCAAAATTGAACTATATGATGTTTTCACAAATTCTGTAATGAGAAGCAACTTACAAAAACGAATTGATTTAAAGACAGTTTTGTTTTTGGCTAATTGAAAGGATTTTTGTTGTGTGATACGAGATTTGCACAATTTTATGGATTACGAAATATAAATTAAGATTGGAAAAGCTGAACGGAGCCCGAAGCTCTCGATGGATGGAATATTCGATCATGATTAATGGTTCTTGCAGTCCAACAACCGAACCTGTCGCATCCCTTCCACTTGCACGGATACGCGTTTAACGTGATCGGTATGGGTCGTTCGCCTGACAAGAACGTGAAAAAGATTAATCTGAAGCACGCGCTCGATCTCGACAAGCGAGGTCTCCTCAATCGACAGTTCAATTTGCCACCTGCCAAGGACACTATCGCCGTTCCAAACAACGGCTACGTAATTTTCCGATTCCGCGCAGATAATCCTGGTAAGTGAACTGAAATAGCGGTTAGCGTTCCCTCTGTCTAAACATTACGTAAAATTTCGTAAAATTCAGATACGTAAAATCATGTTTGATTAATTATTGCCAATGTGCCGATTTGAAATCAAACATTTAGGACGCATTTAATAATAAGAAAATAACATGTTGAAATCTTTCGAAAAATATTTTCGTATTCTAGGATACTGGCTGTTCCATTGTCACTTCCTGTTCCACATATTGATCGGCATGAACTTGATACTGCACGTGGGGACGCACGCGGATCTGCCACCGATCCCGCCGAACTTCCCAAGATGCGGCGATCATTTACCGCCGATCACACCGCCATCGCTGTTAGACTCGTTTCACTGATCGATCCTGAAGGAGCTCAGATATTGAGGCGGTCCAAAGCATACACGATATTCTTAGCGTATTCCTGTAAATTAGTCAGTATGCTGTAGCGAATCATTCCGTAAATATTTTCCCTCTCGTAGGGTCGCGTTCGTCGAAGAGCGTCTACTCCACGGGAGGAATAGAGTGAGAGCGAGAGAATGAGAGAAAAACAGAGAGTATGAGAGAGAGAGAGATAGAGAGAGTGAGAGTGAGAATGAGAGAGAAATAATTGTGGTCCCCGAAAACGATAGTAGAACAAGCGAGAAAATGAGTTCGATCAGACTGCCGGCAACCTCTTATGGTGCCGCGATAGGCGATCGTTCTCAAGACGGTAATGACTCGAAGTTGGCGACAATCGATATTTACTATGTACCAGACAGTTCTGGCCCTGTAAACGATCGCAAACACCGATCCCGGGTAGTTCCAATCTCGTCGAAATTGGAACGAAATCGGGCAACCGAATAATCGGTTCGAGCATCGGCGATCGTATGAAAAGTAAGTAACATCGAATCGGGCCTTGTCACGCGTAGGACGCGCACGAACGTTAACTAACAATATTGTAACTGTGTAAATAATGTAGAAATAGTCGTTACATTTAATCGAGACAATTATAAGGGAGTAAATGTTTCGGGGGTAAAAGTAGAGCGCGAAGAGCGGGATCCGCGGAGGATACAATGTAGCAGGACCTTTCACCGTGAGAGCCGGTCGATCGGCGATCATTAGGGAAACGCTGTTTAAGGAAACCCGATCCGTTCGATCCAGATGATGCGAGATACAGTACGAGCTCGAAACGCTTCGCTGGATCGCATCCAGGTTCCTAAAGTGGCCTTAGTTAGGGAGGAAATTCGTGCTCGTGTACACGGAGCACGCCGGTTGGCTTTCGTTCTTGTCCTCGTGTCAGCCTTCTTTTTTTTTTATTTCTTTCCAGCGTAGATCAATTAAGGGGTAAGCCGGGTTGCCTAACACGTGGAACACGTAGGGAATGAGATAATTCGGAACGGATAAAACTAGAAAATATAAAACGCAAAAAAATATTCAACGTAGAGATTAGTGTGTCGAGGATGACTAGGTATGATTCTTCCCGGAATCGCTGCTTTTTGGAAACGACAGGAGAACTAGTTTAATTTTCGTTCAGCCCTCGGGGCTTTGGTTCTCTCAAATCGATTCGCGAGTTCTCACGAGTCTCATTCACTATTTATTATTTGCTCGCCATGGATTTTGCGATTCTACTTCGACAGCAGCTGCAATCGTGGATTGAAACGAGCACCGTCGTCGTCAGGAATCTTTCTCGTTTCGGACGTGATCGTTCTGTACTTACTTTCATACGTAATCTTTCTCTATTTACCCCGAAAGACGTTGCGTCGCGTTCTCTGCGACAGAGAACGCGTTGTGCGACGTTGCACTGCGCGGAGACACGAAGATCAATAAAACGTGTATCGCTAGTTCGTTTATGCTCGTTGTTGATCGAAACACCTTATAGTTGGGTGGTTGTTGTAGCGGACGAGTGCGAAAGATGTTCTACTACGTGATTATTCCATAAATTATTAGAATCTTGTTTCATTAACAATGCCGTTCATAGTAAAAATAAGTATTGTTGTTGATCATCGTTAGTCACTCAATAGGAAAGTTTCCATTTGATCTGTGAACGGCTGAGACGACTGTTTGAAAATTCATTAATACTTTTGCACTCGAAGAACTCGAACACACTGTCGACTAGGGTTAACACCAACGAACGGGATCGTGGCACGGATTTTAGCGAGAGGGAGAGAGAGTGAAGCATTTTCTGGTCTCCGGGCGGTGTTAGTGTACGTTTTACTCATGGTGCCTCCGTTTTCTTTATCGCGGATGGAGAATACATCTTACGGTTACTCGCAACTCACAATTAACGCTTTAGTGGTCGGTCGTGGTGTTGTGCAGGTGCGACTGCATCGTTGCACGTGCGCCTCCGTCACGATCCGCGTTTTGTAGATAAACCCCTCCTGGCTCGTTTCGCTGAATACACACGACGGGACCGTTAAAACACGAAATACTCAATCGCGACGCTACTACCCAGTCACATTAAGGGGACTGGGCTAACGAGCAAACGTTTAACAGCAGTCATTGTTCAATGTTCAACGCTCCGCGGTGTCGTTCTCTTGTCTCTCGAAGAGCGTGTTCCTTCTGCCTTGTAATTTATTCCTCGCGATTCCCATTCGCGACTAGGAACATTCTCTTCCGTCAACTTTTTCATCAGAGACATCCATCTTTCATCTCACCACGATCGAAACTTCGTCGACCGATGCAAACGAATTTACACAGAAACTTGCTTCATCAATGATTTTCATTGGACTTCGTCTGATCTTTCCTGATTTAGTCCGACGACGAAAATAAGCCGTTTAATGCAAAATCAGTTCAATATTGAATCATGAGGAGTTAAGTAAAAGCTTTACAAAAAATACATTAAGATGATGTTGGGAACACGCTAAAATTATATTACAATTGTTTTATTTATTGGCCATTGAGGTGTGGTGGTAAATCTATTCCATTACGTGGATGAAATGAAAGGAAACTTTATGGCGAATACAGGGTCTACATCGACCCACACTGTCCGTCTTCATCAATTTTGAAAAAGAAATTGAATACAGGTCACTATATATTCATTACAAATATCGGACGGTCGTAGGCTGCGGATCTTTTTGCGATATAAGAATAGTTTGCACCCATTGCAAGATACATTATTTTAATTTGTGGATTTCTTTCAATTTTACCTACTGATTTTTGTCATCGATGCATTAAGTTTCATACTGTGAATAATAACATACAAAAGGTTTCAGTGGAATCGTCCGTCGATTCGAAGTGGAACGTGACTGTCACTGGTCAGACGTTCCCGGATTCGATTGCTCGTCACTCAAAGAAGATTTGTTCTACTGAAAGTAGCGCTGTTTTTTTTATATTAGCGGTGGAAGGATAGACTAATCGTCAGTTGAACATTCTGAACATTCGAGTTAACCAGTGTCATTGAACTCAGCATTCGTTCGCGAATAACATCATTGTTGTAAATTTTCTTCTCCCTGTTAATTTATTTGCTCACTTGTTCCATCGATGTATAGACGTACGTTTTCTAAATGTATTACGAAACGGTTCGTCGTGAAGAGGATCCTTCATTAAAGATCATCGCGAATTTATTGTTGAATCCTTTGCCACTGGACACTTTCGCGTTTCTGGAATTAGAGTGTCGAACTTTTGTATACTTATTTATACGACGGAACGCCGGCGCGTTTCGCAAGTTATGGTGCACATAGAGATGAGTTTTCGTGTTTTTGTACAGGTATTATTTAAGCGAGTAATTCGCGTATACTCCGTTATCAGATAAAGATGTACATTTAATAATAAATTTGTTTTTAAAAATTCGTCTACAGTTTTAGTTGGAAACCTATTCATTAGAATATGTATTTCTATGGAAAGTTCGAACTGGAAGCAGGAAAAATTTCTGTGTTTGGAACGTGGGTCCAATATGTTGATAGATCTTGATCGAATACGTAATTATGAGAAAAAAACTAGTAACGTAGGTAAGTGCCGGAGTACTTATCCGAATTAATTTTCATTGCCGTGCGATAGAAAGATGTATTCACCTAACTTTCTCAAATTCCCAAGACAACGGCCACGCGAGAAACTAGACTATTCTCGTCATTAATGTTAACGAATCCTCTGTTAAATGAAGTTGCAAAACTAGCGGTGCACGGGCTCATTTAATTAAGCCAGAAGAATACAGTTACCCGGAGACGCGGTTTGTTCCCAATAATTAACGAGAGTAAGAGTGAAAGCATACATTAAAAACAGCATGCAGTAAATATTTATATTCGCCGTTCCGATTAATTATTACCCTGTGGAAATCGAAGGCAGCGAATGAAGCCAAACGTGCCACACATAAATTATACATTTATATTAAAAATTGATTTTCATCTCGTAAATGTATTTAATAATTGATTTTTCTTTCAAACCCCATAGCGTAACAAGAATGTTAATGCAATAATAATTTATACACGAGATCTGTGTTCGATAGTGAACGCATTTAGTATTCGAATTTAAAACAAAAATTGAAAGTGGAGAACAGTAGTCATTACTTCCCCTTTGTTATTGAAATTCCTACTTTGTTACTAATAATTATAAATTACCAACAGCTGTGTATAAAGTATGAATTATTCATTGAAGATCAATCATAAAGAGCATATTAGTGTTCAGAAAGCGTAAAGCGAACATGGAAAAAGTGTTTTCTTGAATTGTAAAACGAGCTCGGTAAAAGTATTTTCTTGAATTGTAAATAGTGCTAATTAATCAAACACTGTCATTGAAGCAACCATTCATAATTCGACCTTGATGGACTACTTAGTATTACAAAATCGTACAACATTCGTGTCTCCTTACGTGACAAGACATATTCACGAATGTTGCATGCAGCCAGGGTCATCTCGTTCAATATGAATCTATGAATGCTTTATAACTTGATTGTAGAGTAATCACGTTCTATAAATTCACTAAATCATGTCGGAACCTTGTTAAGAAACAAGCTCGATATTAACATGTTATTTAGCATTATTAATTGCCAGGAAAAATACCATTAACATCGCACTAAATGTACACTTAAAAATAATGAATAACATTTTCCCTTCACCAAGTTTTCGGGTAAGGGACTCATAAAAAATCCGACAGTTTCCTTAAACTTTTTAATGTATTTGTAGCATGTAATCGTGACTCGTTGAACATGGAATGTTTCATTGAGCTATCAGAGAATAGATATATATATTTATATCGTGTCAAGAACGGAACAAAGTCGATGATCAATTTGTTCCCGGCCGCTACACTCCGCGGATTTTATACAAAACATCAATTTTTTGATCGTGACGGCAGTAAGTACACTTAACTGGACAGCATAGACCCTAGACTAATTTTGATGATAGAAGGCAACGACGC
The DNA here is from genome assembly GCA_916610235.2 of Lasioglossum morio. NCBI lineage: Eukaryota > Metazoa > Arthropoda > Insecta > Hymenoptera > Halictidae > Lasioglossum > Lasioglossum morio. The sequence continues at coordinate 17,195,447 of OU744328.1, read as the reverse complement.
GCGTCGACAGTCACGAAGGATGAATCCCGATCAATGAATTTATGTACAAAAGCGTTCGTCTAATTCCACTGAATTAAGTACGATACTGCCCAACATCGTAAATGCTAAGTACCTATATTTATGACTATCATATGATACATACACGATCTAGCAGAGGAACCTCCCCCCGAGCGAAGACATAAACAAAACATGAATAAGATCACCATAACGTCTCAATACCAAGCAGATCATTCAATCGTCAACATCTTTGAAATTCGCATGTGTCCCCGTCGGAAGAAGGTACGGATAACTATACTGATAGTTGAAAATTAGTACAAAAATACTCTTCAAGGCAAGAATTATTTAACCTTTTTGCGTACGTAATATATTAGTAGTAACTATTAAGGACACACGGAGTTACGAGGATCAATCCTTAAGGCTTTAACAAATGTTTGAAACGACGTTGTCTCGTTACGATTTTGCTGTTAATCGAAACGCAGATCGACTTATCGTTTAGCGGGTCGCTACCAATTGATAGTTCACGTCGAAAACGACCTCGAACACCGATTCCATCGAGTCTCGGTGTTCGTTACAAGCGGTCGCTGCGTTAAAACGGAGAATTACTATTTTAGATCGTTTAATAGTTTAATCGATGGTGATCGTTCGCTCTAAATTTTTCGATATGGGCGGCTATTAGTTAATTATTTTCCAGAATAATGGGAACCGATGTTCGACGGCGGCCCTCTGTGGTGATGATGATGCTTCTGACCCGGCCCAGAGTATCTGCTTCCTGGTCGCGAGTGAACTATGGCGTAATGGTCGCTGTTCGTCGATATCGACCTCGTCGAGTTCATCGTTGATCCTCCGGAAGCGTATCCTTGCTTCCCGTTTAGAGAATACCTGCAAACATCGGCAACAATATAATAACATTCGCTTTTTACATTTCTGCGTTGTTACTTCGTAACTATTGAAATCTAACAATACTCGAATTCAATTTATTACCGCACAAGGATGAAATTGCTCTGACCAAAACAGGCAAGCGAATCTTCTCAGATTCTGAAGATATTCGTGAAATGCGATTGCACGCATAAGAAAAAGTTATAATGAATCCGTCACCTGTTCCCGCCACATAAATAAATCTAAGGCAGACGGGGGTATCGTTGAAAAAAAAAAAAGAAAAATGTCGGAATCAAACCTCGAGCCATATTGGGAACCATGCCAGCTGCGATAGGGATCGTAATCTTCGATGATCGATGGTTCTTTCTCGATGATGTCGGTCCTGGTGCAACTGCAGGTCATCGCGGAGCAGAGGAATATGTTGATAATGAGCATGATGAGGAACAGAATGCCAAGAGCTACGGCCAGCCATAGCAGCCATAATGGGTGGACGCTGCCGTCCTCGTACAGAGTTTGTACAGCTATTAAACAAGATATATCGACATTGAAACCCATTAAGAGTTTATTTCCAGACAAAAGGTTCATCGGGAGCGGGTTTAATTAATTAATCGTCTCGGGGAAAAAGTTCGTGGATAATTTTAGTTACGGTATCGACGGAATACATATAGGTTAATTAGTATCAGTACGTATACGTGAACGTGTACGTGTATCTGTATGGTGAATTAGTGTGTACACGTATGGACTATGAAAAGTACTCGTTGGAATATTTACATGGCGTTTGACCAGGGTCAAGAACGAACACGCTCGTGCCCGCAAGAAGCACTCCTTCCTCGCCGCTCACGCTTTGCCCATTAATTAAAGACGCTCCCTTTATTTCTTCCTCGTTATCGCCTTCGCAAATAGGGATACCGCAGCTTCCTGGAGGAAAGAAGATTAACGTTTTACGTTTCACCTGTTATCTCGGAGATGCAATTTACCGTTCCACGCACGACAGACGCACACCGGTCCACGTAGTCGGTTTAGAAGCTCACGTGTAGAACCGAACGAAATTCATTTCAGTAAAACAGATACATAACATCCTCAACGCATAACTTACCGGCGACTATTTCGTAGATTATGCTCGTGATTCACGGCTGAGCATTTCGTAAAATATTATTCAACCCGCACGACAGTTTCGTTCATAAACCAACTTCAAGAATGTAATCATCACTTCCGAGATTATTTTCTAAAAGAATAATTTTTAAGTTCCTTTTCTGGTATGAAACAGCCGGTAAGTAATGTGTTAACGGTTATCGAGGAACGCATTAATAATTTTGAACGTCGCTGGAAACTGGAGAGCAACTAAATCCTGATATGGGACTAGGCCGGAACGGGACAGCGACCTCGGGAAAACGTGAAAACCGCGGTAAAAAGAGAAGGAAAACTGTAATGACGAGGGACAGCCGCGTTGCGAGCGCACACATGTGCATCTGATAGGGTACTTCCGAGGGAATATGTTAATCCACGGGGCTCGAGTTGAACGGCACACTGTAACCCAGATTCGGCACGCAGCGCTCCGTAATCGGGAAATCAGTCAACGGATCTGTTTACCTCGGCACACAGCGATGTCGCATTGGAAATGCACTTGCGGACTGTCAGGAAACCGGAACATCGAGAACAATGTCGCATCCGCCAGGCCGGTGTTCCGATCGTATATGAATTTCGTCATGACTCGAGCCTTCACGGGACACCTTTGTCCGATGGAACAGAAAACATTGCGTAACCGTGATTATCATCATTCCGTCTCGATTCGCGCAAAATTGGCCTCATCAGAAGCGTACAGTATCTCGTTATTCATCGGGGAACGACAAAGCTCTTCGCGTCATCCATAGGACGTTTTTCAATTTATTTTATCTGGCCAACGCGTGGCTTTGATTCGTTCCTAATAAATCGTGGAGGCTGCATGTCAAATCAAATACTTCACACAAGAATTTAGAGAAACCCTCGGGTTAAACATGATTTTCTTCAGTCCTAGTTGAAATTTTTTAATTCATTCAATCAGGCTAACCTGTGCCTTCGTTTGTAATAGCTAGATTATATGTTCTGTATGTAAATTTGTACTTTGAAAAAATATCTCAAAGAAATTGAAGAGAGAACATAAAAAGAAACAGCACACCCATTTGAACGCAAGATATTAATTGATTCGAGCAGAGATTGCCGCGCTTCCGTGACTAAAATGCAACGTACCCCTTGTCGTCGATCAGCTGTACGCTGTTGTTTCGCTTATTGAACGCGAAGCAGGACTTCACCTTGATTCCGTACATACCTGTAAAGAAAAGGATTGATGAAAGTGCATCTCACCCGGCATGCGCTGCACACACGAGCGAGCGCGGCGCGGTGCGCGCGTATCGCACGGGCTCGTTAATTCCAATTAAATGCAAGGGTGAAATGGAAGTGAGAGATGCTGTTACGAACCATCTGGTCGCGAGATCTCCGCACGCAAAGTATAGTTGTGACCATAAATAGCCTCCTGCACTTTGTGCCCCCCGTCCAAAAGCCGCAGCGACACTAACGAAGTCTCGTTCCTGCAAAACAGAGAAAACGATCGTAACGCGTGAAAATTATATACAACCCCTGCTAGCCGTCGCGCCTCCCCGCGCGATTCCAAAGAGATACGAGCTAATATTAATAAAGGTTATGCGTACTTCGCGTTTTTGAATCCGGGCTTTCCGCACGTAATAACATAAAATTTATCGTCCGCCAGCTCCAGAGTCTTGTGTATCCGCACCGCGATGGGGATGGAACGCTCCTCGTTGTCCTGCAAGAATTACAACGAGATTAAAGGGAATCTGTTACCGATGCGATTAAAACCAGTGGTCGCAGCCGCCGAGACACTTTTACGGCGATTTAATGCCGGTGTAAGTAAACTGTTCCGCGGACAAATGAGTCTGGCAGTTTATTTCGTAGGGGATACTGAATTAAGCGTGCTTGCGAGAGACGCAATGAGTTTAAATTACGAATTGATCAGTTACGAATTGTTCGTCAGACTGCGAGCAGCCCTGGCTTCGAAAGAGGTGAACGATCGTTTACAGGTTTGATTGGAATTAAATTTTCACGGGGTGTCACTTACATTATTTACCGAGACGCCGCAGTAGTCAGGAGATCCTTTGGGAGCTAGAAGATTAATAGCGAGGGTAGCATGGTTCGAGCCGTTCCCTGGCGCCATACACTGTGGCGTCCGAAAATCTCGAGCGTGGACAGCACCCACGAAACTCTGGTTCAGATTCACTCGTATCGTCATGTGGCCGGCTTTGCATGTCGCCGTGACCGTTGGCTGGAACTCGGTGTCCGCTAATTGGCCGGTGACCTGTGACGGAACAAAAACGCGATTGAATTCTCCGAATCCCCTCAGTTACCTGGTAATTGCGCCTCACATTGTCAGACAGCCGTGAAAATAATTATCCATCTCCGGAATTCGATCAATGCGCGTCGTTGGGCAAAACAATGGAAGCCCCGCATGGGTGACAAGAAAACTCTTAATTAACATTACGTGGAAATGTAACGTTTCGTTTTCGAGACTCCGGTAAATTAAATATATCATTTTAAAGGTTGCATTAAATTAAATACTTTATTTTCAACGCTGTCTGCACGATGAATATTAAAAGTGACTAGCGAGCATTGCGTTTTAAAGATAACGAGACCACAGTAATCGAGACATTGCACATGTTTCTTAGGAAACACGTCTGTGCAAGTAATCGTGTTCACAAAAATATTTTTAGAATTCCAGTAATTGTCAAATGAAGAAACCGAAATCCATCATTTTGACAGGTTCGGTGGTTATGGTGTTATTAAAGTTTCTACGCATTCATCGGTTTGTCTCCGGAACTAATGGACTTAAGATCGTAATTTTCTCGAAATACTTCGACGACGCGTTGATTCGCCGTGGCCGTTCTTAATTAGGCGAGCCCCACGCCTGTTCCAGTCGCGTTTACGCCGAGCGAATTTCTTTTTCATTCCGCTTGTCGAAAGCGAGTCTGAAACGCAAGTACCGCACCACTGCGACGCGCCAGCCCATTCCGGCGAAACGAATTTCTGTTAAAATCAATATTTGCCGAGTTAACGAAGTGGTCCCGGGGTTCGCTCTCTACGTTTCAATTAATAGTCGAGTACATAACCGCACACTACAGCAACATTCGCGGACGAAATTCTATCCGAAATCGCGCGCGGAGAAGCAATCACGTGTGTCTAGAGAGTTTAATATTCGATTTCAGTGTCACATGGATATCCTTACACGAAAGTGTAACTACCTTGTAGACAATTTCACTGCGATCGTTCGAACGATACGCGTTTTACGACGTACCGGGGCTCGAATCATGGGAACGGGACGGGGTAAAAATGGATCACTCTCGCAATTAATATTAACGCGCACAGCTAATTGCCACCGGCGCGGCTGGTTTAATTGCGCCCGGATAATTGCTTCTTGCCCTTAAAACCGTGTGTTCGGGATTCGTTCCTCTTTCGCGCCGGTTTCTAATTATTTATCCGTGAATCGAACCGTAATTTCAATTGGGATCTGCCTGTCGAATGCAGTCCCATGCAAACTTTGGAGTTCGTTGCTTTAACCCCGATTTTAAGTGATGCGCGTGCTGGGATAAGTCTAATAGGTTGAAAATAATGCAACAATATTTTCCTTCTACTCTACGAAGTCAAACCATTCATTTCTGTCGCAAATATCAAACTATACATAAGTTTGTTCGAATGTTTCCCCAGTTTTATGTTCGTTCCCCTAACTTTTCTCATGAATTCGCGAAACCTAGACACAGAGTCTAGCCATTAATTTCTATCGCGAACATCGGCGAGCAGATCCCCAGTCAGGCAATAACAGTCGGCTCCCCGAAGGATACGAGGAACCATTATGAATTCGTAAAAGGCTTGGTCGACGGCAAAAAGAGAGTCAGCCGCAGCGTCCCGCGGATAATAGGATAGATGGCAGTCGGGGATAGGGGATTGGCACGCGGGTAGATCGGAGATGAAAAAAGGAGCATCTGTCAAAACGCAAGGACAGTGGTATACGTTGCCATGTCGCGTTCTCATAATCGATTAGCCGTCCACGGGCAGAGGAATCCTTTTCTGTAACCCAACGCGTCTCCCCGATCCTCCTGCCGAGGACGAGAAAGAAAGAAAGAGGCAGATAAAGAGTGTGTGTGTGTGTGTATGCGAGACAGAGAGAGAGAGAGAGAGAGAGAGAGAGAGAGAGAAAGAGAAAGAGAGTTCGTTGAAGCATTTAGGACTGGTGGCCTTGCGAACGCCTACGTCCAGACCTTTGTCTCGGCGATGGTGAGTGCCTATGTTCGTCGCAGCATCTCCAACCTAGCCGGAGACCGATTTTATTGTTGGTGTATCCGTCCGCGGGCACCGCTGTGCTGGACATTCCTCGTATACACGCGTGTATACGTTATCCGTGGCCACGAAGTGGTCCGGCCGCATGAAATTGAAAGTTAGCGTGGGCCGATAGCTACCGCCCAGACCGGTCCCAAGTTTACTTGGACATTAACTTACCGATCGGACCGGGAAAATATCACCGGCTTGCGTTACGGAGACCGAACACTATCCTTCGAACATCCAAAATGCGCATTTTCAAATCGAAACGCAATGGAGCTCGGTTAAATTTCGCTGATATCTGCTCGGCTAAAACCAACTCTTCTCTCCCAATTCAACGCCTTCAGCTCGGCGAAACTACCTCAGCAGACAAGAATCGAATCGAAATAATATGTACGCCGCATTTATACATGTCTGCGTAGAAAAATTCAATTTTTCTCAGCTGTGTTATTTCTCGAGTTGATCCATTTCTGAAATTTATGGAAACCTCAATAGAGTCTTGCAACTATTATAGGAGAAAACGAGCCAGTAATTTCGGTTTCTATTAAGGCATCGTTTCGCGCGGTGCCGTTTACAGCGGCGCATTTTCGACCCAGATTCTCGCAATTCATCGAAATGGATCTTTCTTTATGGTCATGATGCAACCCCAATCGACGTCTTGGCGACCGGTGACTATCTCGAAAGGAATTCGCTAATTATAGCTTTGTCACGAGTACGCGTTTAGAGCTCAAGGCTTTACGTAATCGATACGCAGCTGGTCCCAATTACCGGATAGTTCAATGAAACCGCGACAGTCAGTCAGAAGTATGCATCCGGTGGTGCCGGAGAACGTCCCGGAATTCGGCGGAGTCGCGAGAAACGCAACAGCCACCGCCGTACCCATTCCTGGCGTTCTCTAATTTCCGTCTAGGATCCACGGAGTCACGGCAGCCAGGTGTAATTACTATGATTCACAATCGCTCTGCCGTCGTGCAGCCGGCACGCAACATTTGATACCTCACGAAATCTGTTATTTCTCTCCATTGACGTGCGATCGCTGCGCGGCCGACTCGCGTGCTCGGATCGGCGAAATTCCAGCCGGATAATTTATGGAGTTTGAACGGAATTTATGAACAGCTACACAGGTAATTCTTTAACTGTACCGGCAGCTCCAAAATTGGAGATCCAAAGCGCAAAGGCGAACCAGACGAAATTAAAAAAATCTAATAAGACAATTTTTTGTTAATATTATGATCTTTGTAATTAAATGATACTTTATGCAGTTTGAATGGAATTAATGAACAGCTGCGAGATAATTATTTTATACGATACGAAATAAAAATAGGCTAGTAAAAGAGTAGATGAATTTAATCAGACAATTTGCACACACTCCGACAGATTTAATTTTCGATCGAAGCGTATCATCATCGTGTCTCGGTTTTTGTTGCATACCGATCAGAGATGCGTCGATGCACGCGATTTTCCGTGACCATGGGAATTTTGATACCGATAATATTAATATTCCGATCTGTACAATTACGAAATATCGGGCTGTAGATTGTGTTATTACGGTGCAGAAGTATTCCATTCTTTACGGGATGGGGCTCACAATTCACGGTTCACGAAAGCGTGTTTCAACGGAAAAGGAGAAACACGAAAGGCGTAAGATGATCTGTACGATAACGTGACATCGGCTAACTTACTGTCGGCGATAACTAGATTGCTGATACGTATGCAAATTCAGATTCATGTAGATTATTGAGGGAAAACAGGAATTCGTAGTCTCTCTATTGAGGATATCGATCGATTAAAGAACTATTAGAAATACTGTTAGATATCTTCCTGATTAGAGTGAGTGTGCGCTTAGAAGGAAAAGTGTTTCTAATGTGTTGTGAAGCGTTTTCTTTTTTGCTCGTTTGTAAATCAGTTTAAACTGATTGGAATTTGCGAATGTTCCGCAATAGTGTATCGTGTTCATCGAATTTTATACTTCCTTCTGATTTGAACGTGTATTAGAGTCGTTTGATGGATAGATTAATTAACTATTCCTCAATCTTATCGATCAACATGTTTCTGTTCTGTCGAAAATAATTGATCTACTTGTAACTATTTATACGAGTCATGCTCAAGGTAAAAAATATAATAATTGGACGAAGAAGTTTTATGATCTCCGCGGTGTTTATAAGTTCTTAAAACTATTTTGTATTTTATGAACGGATTTTAAAACTGCATTCAAGGTATTATTAATTCCTTTTTACTAAATTTTTTAATATTTTATACGTGCTTCGATGATTATAATAGTTATCCGCCCCACCCTGATCAGACCAGACTCATAACGCGTGAGTTACGGTAGTGGGCGGACAGGTATTGTGGCTATCGACATGTGCAAGGACTCATTTCGAAAAGCAGACCACGACAAGCTGATTAAACCGAGTCTTATAACTACTCGTATTATAGAAGACGACAGGAATTTTCCTCTGAAAAGTGAAACGAATACACGTCGCAACGATTATTGCAACAAAAACAGAATTCATTTTTCTTTTAAAACGAGTTTCACTCTCGATCCCTAGTAAAATCAAATTTTTCACATGAAAAAAATCATGATGAAACGAGTGAAATATTGGGTTTCCTTGCAGTTACATAGTATGTACAGTTCGAACGAAACCGTGCGTCGCTAACTTTCCTCTCGGCGCAGCAGTATAAAAACGAGGCCGTAGGACAGTCATTTGCCGTTAACGGCCTGACGTAATCATCGTTCCCGTCCAGGTATGCAGAAGGTATAGACGAGAACGTGTGTAGTGGTCGTCGGTGACATCACGGGAACCGGCGCTTATATAAACGAAAGTTAACATGGTCCACCGATTGGATAACCACGTTGGGTGAGTTCCGTTATATGTATGTATTCTCCATCGAATTTCGCTCTTGTGACACGTGGCCAACCGCTGGCTGTTAATCCTCGTACGTCCCTCGCGGTGGAAATTCACCCATTTACTATTTTCACATTACTGTAGAATTAATCAATGTCTATCGGTGCGGTGAAATGTACTTAAAATATAAAATAAACATATGTAAAATATAAAAATGTCATTGACTCTTTTATGCAATTATCTCGGAAGAGCGAACGAAGGTTAATCTCAGCAACAAAAAAAAGATGGCAAAGAAGTCGCGTTCCGTATCGTAGACCTTGACTAAATGATATTCGCGTGATCTCAACGACTGCCGTGAACAAAGTTGCGGATCACGAGCGATGCAACCGCTAACGAGTGACTTTACTCGTCGACGGGGAAAGCAACAATTAGCCGGGTTGGACGCACGCCTGGTCACGGAATAGAATAATTCATGTACAAGGGACGGTGGAGGACAAGTGGCCACTTAGTAATTCGCTACGATAGAATGAACATTATCGGCAATCGGTCGGCCCGACGATAAATCACCGATATTTTTTCGTTCTTTCCACGCCGCGCGCAAACTTTCGTTGCCGGTGTGGAGAGAAGTACAAAGTGTTTCCCTGTGCGCCAATGTACGCCAATGTAACCGCGTCTCTGTCTTTGTGCACAAATATGGCTCTGTGTGTGCGTGTATGCGTGGCGTGTACGTGTTTCGGTGCGCGCGTTCCCGTACAAGCGCTCGCGCGCGAATTTTACGCGTGGATAGCGGCAATGTATCAAGATTTAATCCGACCGCCTCGTGGCCGCAATGTTTCAACACATTCCGATAGTACACACCCATCGGCGAGTATGCGAACCGCAGGAACGAGGGCGGAATAGTATCGACTGCGAAGCGGCCTGCATTTTTGGTAACCGGATGAAATACAGCGCAGGACGTATCGAGACACACGACACACACCGGCCTGTCCAATACGACGGGCCTGCTTTATCGAGCGAATAAATAGAGGCTGCTACGCGTAAACGCGGTATTATGTTACTCGGCCCGATCATTTTTCCCGGAAATTTTTAACGTTATACTCCGTCTATCACCGATACCTTTGACAACCGTAAAGATTTCACCCGGATTTTTGCGGATTATGACAGATTCGTGTGAATGCAGGCTTTTCGAAAATGTGATTGCGATCGTGTTTCTGTTGAAACGTCTAGGTTCAACTATTTTTAGACGCATGTTAACCCTCGTACGTTCCTCAGGGTGAAAATTCACCCATTCAATATTTACACATACTGTAAAATTATTCATTCTTTTATGTCTGCGTAGAGAGATGTATATCTTTAAGATGTGACGCTATAAATGAAACATGTGTTGGTTTAACGTGTAAAATAATAAGGGGCAATTCGTTATCCTAGTCTCTTTTATACAGCTATTTCTGAAGAGCGTATAAGGGTTAATGACGATGGAAAATGAACGTTGAAAAACTAACGTTATAAAACTTGGTATTATTAATTATTTTGTAAATTGTTTCTAAGATTTGTTTGTATAATCAAATTATATTGCTTTATGAACACGTTCGTCGTTGGTTACTCATTCCATTAATGTTCTCTCGTGTTTCACAAGTCTGTACACACCATAAAAGCATAAGTAACTGTAACCTAGTAACAATCTTGCATATAAAATTGTGACACGTGCATTGGGTCGTAAACTAAGTCATCGAACGTATTCCAACGTATAATTAGCTGACTCGAGACTGACGACCTAGTTTTTTAACACTAAAAGCAACTGATAAACATTGCCTTCTAAAAACAACAATATACAAGTGCATGCATAAGAAAAACTAAACTACAACGAAAAACTAAATGTTGAATTTTACGTTCAGAAAACATCATTCCATTATTAATTCTAAATGCGTATGATCACAACATCAAGTTAAAATAAAAAAATATACAATGATAGATTCTTATACAGAAAAAAGAAATTGCGTCCCATGCAACGCGTACAGATCCGTCTACAATGAACGCGAAGTAAAATATGTGTTCAGTGAGAGGAGCACAAAGAAAGACGCGAAAGTTTCGATGCATCGAATATTATATAAAGGATGCTGCCGCATCGTATGCACGCCCGCTTTCATTAACGATCTAGTCATTATTTTAGGCGCATTATATATTCGAAGGAGAAACGAGACCCGACTACAACAGACCACGCAACTCTGAGACTCGAACATAATGGAATACAAGGGGTCCTCGGTTGCGAACGGCAGAGTTCGTTCCACGGTAGATCTTCTTAAATCGTACACTTTCACATGTTCCGACTGTTCTTTCGAACAGTTTCCACCGTGCGTAAATTTAAGAGCTGTTACCGGTGCGGTGCCGGTGCATTCAGCTTTCACTTATACGCTTTCGGGTTTCGAGAGGTCTGCTCCCACAAACGCGGGCGGAGATGACGAGCGATTCGATCAGATATACCGCAAAACTAATTTACAATTATCCCCTGCCACAAGCGCGTCTGATAATGAGCCGTCGAATCGTTAAGCAGTGGTCTGGACCGTACACTTTTACGCCAGCGGCGCGGCGTCTCGTATGTTTCGCCTCTCGCATAATTGATCCTTCTTTCCAAATGCTGGCTACAAGATACCATCGGTGAACTTTCCACAAAATTGGACTATTCGTACGCCGAAACGTGTCGTTATTATTAAACTGCGGATTTCATGCATTTATGGAAAAAGAAACGAGTGGATCAAATACAATAGAAAATAGAAAAATGTATGCTATCGGCGCACAGGTTCGATCATAATGAAAAACAAAGCAATTTTGGAAAAATTAAATTATTCCCAACGTTTCGATCCTGGTATGGATAATCTTCAAGAGAATTTTGCGTCTGAAAATTATATTAAGTGTTTCAAAAAAATCAAACAAAAGGTAACTGATATACCTTTTCACCGTACTTGCTATGTGTAAAAATGTTTAGAAACGTGTAAATTTCAAATTGAGTTCCATGTTGGCTCAAACAGCAACTGAACCAAACGACTGTTAAGAGAGAATTAAACGTAGAACCACTGGAACGACGTAACATTGACCAACAGCCAATCAGAACGAGTGATCGACAAGTTCTACAATCAATACTTGGCGGCGAATTTGAACAGAGAGACTGCCATTATAACTCAACCACACAATAGAAAATGTTTAAAGGTAGCTTACAAGAATAACTAATAGAAGAAATAAATGTTTACGTAACCGTTGTCTCATGCAGAGTTGTTCATTTGCATGAAGACACGCGGTCAATTTCCAATAAGCTGGTTTCCTGTGGAGTTACGAGGCGAGTAGCTTTCAAATCGCGAGTACGGCGCTAATAATTAGCTTACGAGCTCCTAAAGACCGCGGTCGCATAATAGTAAATTATCGTCAGGGCAGGAAGTAGCGAAAGTATCTGTTCGCTGTGGAACGAGCGCACGGTGAACGCTTCTTCGACGGCGCGGCGGCGGGGAACAAATTGACGGTCGGCCATATTGTTCACCACGGAAATTTCTCCGAGGACCTTCGTTCCTGGAAGTTGTTCGGGCATTAACTCGCACGCCGTTCAACGTAAACGCTTCTCCCGGCTTCCGTGTAAACAGTCATTTTTTAGGGATACGTCTGCCGTTAGGTTTTCGAGGCGTAAAATCAACGAAACGATCCGATCGGAATTACGGCGTAAACTGGCGGCACCAACGGACCACGGCAAGACTCTTCGAAGGGGCCCCCGTTCCGTGTCTCTTGCCGAGCGAAAATTCCGGCTCGGTGTTTGTTGCAAAAGAGAAAAGAAAAGGGGGACCGAAAAGAAAGCCGAAGAAAACGAGCGCGCTGAGAGAAGTTAGACGAAAGAGAACGAGCGGGAGGAGAGGAGGACAGGGTCAATAACATAGGTTTTGGCTTCTCTTTCTTCCTTTCCCCCTGCAAGATAATTCGAGAGCCGGTTCGAGCCCTCTGGCCAAAGAATGCACTTTCAGCTGCATGTATTGTATCCGTGCGAGGACTTCGCATTGACAAACGCCCCGAACAGGGCCGGACGGAGACGGTAAGCTGCACAAGGGATACCTCGGAGACGAGGAAACCAAAGCGAACGACAAAACCGAGTTTTCTTTTAGTTTGCCACGAACGTGGTAGCATTCGTGACTTAAAATATGAGTTGTTCAACGGTTGAACGACATCTTTTACAATGCCGTTCCAGCGTATGAAGGAACTTTGCGCGCCGAGACACGGAAGGAATGAAAATTCGAGGAAGGAAAGGCTGCTGGTGCGGACACTTGGCGACATGTAAAATGTTGAACGGTGTGGAGAATTGGGTATTTTCTACTCTAGGACCGAGAAATCTTATGCATTTGTATGGACAAGTAGAAAATATTAAACTTGTCCTAAAATGAATTGTTTTGTTCCAAAAAAGAAAATTTCCCATGACACGAAAAGAATGAAATTCGTGAAAAAACTAGCATTAAATATTGAAGCTTAGGATTAAGAAATCTGCACATGAAAATATTGCACACTTAAACTGCCGACACCTCTATGTTATTAATACTACAACTTTTAATTGAGAAGTGAAAGTTGGATCGGGGATTAAGATTGCGTCCGCTGTCAGTTAGGTGACAATTCTGATCACTAAGCCACACGCCTCCGAGGATCTTTCTTTTCCTAGATCGTGTGGCGTGCAACATGGTCTTGCCGCCTGTGGGACTTGTGTGATAAATGTTGGATACTTAGACAGCTCACAATGGACACGTAGGAGCACGACATGCGTAAATGATTGAGGTAGTACAACTGACATCGCGAGTGTAGGACAATCTATGGTCCTCTGTAATCGGAGCATCTTGTAAAAAACGCCTCGGGTGAGTGAGGCCACAATACATTAATGAAAAGTCACATTAGACCTAGTAGTAAAATTAACGACAAGCATATAGCGGCAGGATGTGTCTGTGAAACAACCAATAAAAATTGTGCAAGGTAAAGTTGACTACGTAAGCACGCTATCGAGAGAGATCAAAATCGAGGGACCAAAAGTAGATAAACTCCTAAATCCCAAGGAGACAAGCCTTCGAACTCTGGGCAATCTAATCTAGATTGTCAGTCAATCATCATCATTGCTAATCTCTGCACTGATCCATCTAATAAGGACCAAGGCAGTATATTTCTGAACTTGACTTGGATTTCTGATTTGGCGAGTCTCCAGATTCGGTTCACTGGAGTTTCAGGATCCATTGGCTCGTGATTATGACATCTGGAAATCGTCTGGTTTAGGTCTCGGGGTTTGAGGATGCCCTAACTTGGATTCAAGGAGATTGTACCGTCCAGCACTGTTAATTTCACGTCTTTAGAATCGTGTCCTTATCTCCTTAAAATGAACTCTGTTAGGTTCAACGAGTCCATAAGTCAAAGTATCACTTTCTTACAAGTTTGTGGTCATCATCGCTATGCCCAGCGAGCGTGTATGTCAATGTATCATGTTCCCTTGTACCTGAGGTCAAATTTCACTGGGCCTATCGAGTCCTTACATTCAAGTATCGCGGCCGTACGTGCGTGCGATGAATGTTACTGTGGTCAAGGTGTCACCGGATTTCTAGAGCAGAACCATGACCATTTGAATTGAATTTTAGTAGGTCGTTCGTCTTCTTATGTTCTGGTTTATGTACAGAACCCTTGTTTTCTGACACTTGCAACTTATCTCCGATTGCATTGAGTCGTTAGCTACATTTTTTGCGTTGGTTTTGTGAGGCTATCTATATTTGAGTGAACTACGATCCTATAGATCCTGGCCCTTTTCACATTCTCCATGTTATAAATCACCTATTGGACATCCTATTCGCCTATGGTAGCAAAAACCGAATCAATAGCGGTCTCTATCAATCGTCGCGACTCCACGACCTTGTGGATCTAGCGTTCAGCTGTTTGCGACGTTTCCAATATCAATTGAACTGAACCCACGATCCTCCCTACATATAAAGCACGGTCCAGATCGTATTGCGACTTGTCTGGCGTAGACTCAGTCACACACATTACCTCCCACGAACTCTGTGTCATCGGTGACGTAACATGTCTAGTTTATCTGTGTTGAGCAACGTTAGACCGGAATACATAATACTGAGATGAATATTTAACGTGGATGTTAAAAATAATACGTTAAATCCAATACTGACGTTTAGACCGAGCCTTGATATGTTAATTCCGAGTTTCATAAACTGGTTTGCGAAAATATCAAAACGTGGTGTAAACGAAATGAAAGTCAAAATGTGATGTAGTCAGGAGTAAATGAAATGAAAAAATATGGAAATGAGAGGTGTAACCACACTAACCTAACCACACAACTTTGAGACAGAGTGACACATAAATCATTCAATTTCTTCGTTTAATACTGGGATTATCTACTGTAATTGTGCTGTGTAACAAGTTCCTGTAATTCTGAACGAACCGATTGTGTTCGTACATTTAGAAAATTGAACGACCATACAGTTCAGCGTGGTAACAGGAAGTCGAATACCTTTCGGTGTTTTCTTGCCTAGTGCCCCGTTAAAGTGCCAGTAACTTCAATCTTCGTAAAAGTGGCCAGTGAGCCGACGGGTAAGAAAGAAGGTCTAAAGCACGTAAACAATTACTACAAGCTGTTTCGCGAAACTCGCCTCGTCGGAAAGGCCAATGGCGATGTAAATACCTATAGTACATATATCGCAGTCCGCGAGTGTGACACAGCAGCATTGTTCTACGGAGACGTGACTTCCCCGTATTTTTCAATTACTCTGCCGCGCCATGTGTTGTTCCAGGCGTTTAGTATTTTTCCAGACCTTCGCTATAAATTCTCCGCGCGAAGACCCGCTGAGAAAAAAGGACGGGAACTATAATCAATGTACTGTTGTGCCGCCGAGCTAGTAGCATCTCTTTCTTTGGATGGTGACAAAAAAGCCCATCAAACACTACACTATTCTCAAAGATATTAAAAAGCTTCGAAAAATGCTCGAGAGTATTGAAAGAAACAGAGTATTAGCGTGGATAAGCTGTGTTTCTATGTAAGTGTGTTCAATTCAATGAAAATTATTAATACAGAGGAAATGGATAATTTTAAGAGCATACTTTTTAAATGATGTAGTGATATTATGCAGATAGAATAACTGATTTTTTAAAAACGAACGCATCGCAAAAGCGTTGAGAAACGCTGAACCCGCGAGCTTTTGCAAGCGGTTCGCATCTGCTTAACCTTTCGAGCAGTGGTATTTTTCGTACAATGTCTTCTCGCCTCGCAAAAAGAAAGTGGCCGACCGAGCGTTAAACAAACAAAGCCGAGGGGGAGAAAGATGATTTTCATAACGAGTTTGCATCTCGAGCGTCGCATAAATTATAAACCGATAGAAACGTACATACGTATGATGCTTGCACCCTGCCCTTAATAACCGTGGGCGTGCGTTCCCGGTGCAGCATGGGGCGTTGCGCGTTCCTCCGTGCGCGTTATTGAATGGCGAAAGTGAATTGTGTGAAATTATTACGATTATACGGAACGCGCGTGGTGCCCATTACCCTCGCCACCTGCGTCGAAATCGATAAGTCGATAAGTTGCAATAATGCCATAGCGTACCAACAGATGGATATTACACGGTCTCCCATGGGAGATCGCATGGCGATATTACTTATCTGCGCGGAACTATCGCGATTTTTCAGGCGCCGAAGAAAACGCTCGCCTTCTATAATTTCGACGCTGTTCGGAGAGATGAAAATTGTTAACACCGGCAACGCGACTCAAGAAACATGATAGCAATTCGATACGATATAAAATCTCATTTTACATTAACCCTACAAAGATGACTCATGTTATTTTTATTTTGTGGAACTTTGTGGGATGCTAGGACTGTCACTCAAAGTGTTAATCAACGCATTACGGTAACATCTGCGACAAAAACCGAGAATCGATCGTCGTCCCTGTAGGATCGCAGTGAATGTTTTCCCATAATCGCAGCGGCGAATATAAAGCAGCATTCTTTGCGGGGAGATGAATTATTACGATCCCGCTTAAATTCGCGTGCGAAACGGACGCGCCGGGAACAAGTCTCGGCAACTCAGTTTATAATTTTAATTATCTGTTCGTAAGATTGCAGACACGTGTCCATTAAGAGATTGAGTTTACTTGCATAGGCTCGAGTGTAATCTATTACCGAGACAATCTCTTTATTAATTGACCGGTTCACCTTCGTTATTAAAATTCCAGGATATTCGCGAAGAAGCTACAGATCTATCTTCGACGGTTTTAATGTAGAGCCGCGCATAATTGCCAGCCATTAATCTGATTGAAATCGGTATAGCACACGGCAACACCGTTGCAATTAAATTATATCCTCGGCGAAGCCGATATGCTTCTCTTGCCGACCGCGGAGAGTAGAAAGCGCGCGATTTCTATTGTATCGTCGTTAATCTGCCGGCTGATTAAATCATTAAACAGCGTTACCACCTTCACGGCGCAATTAATAAAACGTTCTTTGTCGCGGGAGAGTCGTCTCGCGGATGTAGACAAATTTCAATATGAAATTGCGTGCTGCGGTTTCACTGGCTACACCGTGGTTCGATTAATAAACAGGATCGAGTGTTTCTCGTAACGAGAAGAGAAAAAACGCTGAAACCGGGCGAGCATGCATGCCAGAGACTGTCTCGTATGGTACGTTAGCCGCAGTCAGACGGAAAAGTACGGCGAAAAGTGAAAGTATGAAATTAAAAAGCAAAAAGGCAAAATTGCATTCGGTTTTACTGCCGACTGAGGTCGCCGTGAAACTCCTCTTCTCTGCGGTCTCGCCGGCGAGCCTTGACTTACACAAGGAATTCGAGCTACCGCGGCTGTGCCAATAACGATAGTGCTCTCGCTATGTACTCCTACGAAGCTGACAATTCCCGCTAAAAATAGTTGAAAGCTTAATGTATCACTTTACCGTGAAATAGAAAGACATTTCGTTTTTATTTCGTTAGAAAGACGTTGTTGGCAAGCCGAACCGTTCTGCGGGGTTAATACTCCTTCACGTTGTAAAAGTGATTCATTTTATCACGCTATAGTTAATCACGACAGCGATGAAAAGCTGAATCATTCGCGGAAGTTGGCTTCTTTCGAAAATAATGGTATTTTTTGTTTTCCATATTTTTCACTTTCTACGATGGTAATCCAACTCTTTTAGGCAGCACAAAAATGATTCTGTTTATTCGGATATTCATAAAATCCTTGAATGGAATTTTGCATAAAGACCCGCATACTGGCAGTGTCTCCGAGTCCATGCTTCTATTAAAATTATATTTATAAAATATGCACTCGAATCGCATCAGCTTCAAATAATTTCGCGTAGTTCCCGAGGCTTCGTCTCAGCGTTTAAGGATTAAGCTACCGCGTCGCAACAGACGCAGAAGTTAGTAAACGCGGCATAAGCTACTCCACGGTTTATTCGAAACGTTTTTGTTTCGTTCTCGGAGGTAGCATTTCTAATTCATGCGGACTTACGCCTTCGCCATAACACAGTGTCACGCGTGAACCTAACGCGTAGCATCCGCATCCGGCGTAATGGCAGCCGTACGAGGCAGAACGAAGCACCAGGAACATTTCAATGATTCTGTTCGGACACTGGCATCACCGGTATAATGAGTATGTACGGCGAGCCGAAGGAAATCCCTGTCGATGCTGTTTTCTTAAATGCACCGTACGTCTCCTCCAAAACGACATCATTACGTTTTCTACTGGCGACACATGCTGCCCCTTTATTGTTCCGGCGTTCTGCAGCTCGCACACCGGCTCGTATTTGGTCTTCCCGTGAGTCGTATTGCTTTTCGATGTGGGCTCCAAGCGTGGAATACCAATACTTAAAATGTACTATCAATTATTAATGCACGAACTATCCCTTCGAATGACAAACATTTTTCGCGTGACATTTATTCAAAATAAAATCTAAAATTTTCTTCTGGGAATTTATTAAAGACAAAGAAATTTAGGAATTGCAGCTGTGCAACAGATCAATGGATTACAATTTATGTGATGACCTAACATTTTCCGATCACCGTGATCCCACTAAACGGTGAATGAAGAATGGACGCCATTTCTCATGGGAAGATAATGTCACCGATGATTCGATTTCCCCGCTATTCAACCATCGTTCACCGCCGAATGGACCGGCGAATGATTGTTTAATACAAAACCGCGAGCAAAAACGGCATTCCTGGGCCGTGAACGGGACGTTAAAACGAGAGCGTGATGCCATGCAGAAGCCCGAGCCGTTCTGCCTCGTTTCGTGGAAAACGGTAAAACTCTGATCGTTGAATAAAATCGATTTCCAAGCGAACGGAGGAACGGGAAAAGAGATGAAGGAATGCTTCCAAGGTGTTCCGGGAAAGAGGATCGGAAGTGATTCCCTGCGAGTATCCAGGAATCGGTTTCCATTCATTTACACAAGGAATGTGGCGTAGTTCTTTTTTTCTTCTTAGTTTCGCTCTTCCCTTGGTAATACGTTCGGGAACGACACGCGTAATTATTTAGCTGTTGCAGCCCAACTCGTTCCACTACTGTGAACGAGCACTTATTTTTTATGTTTCGTGCATAGCTGCGCAGTTTACGAGACTTACGAGATGCTGTCTTTTTGATAGCCTCCGGCTGGCTTACATCGAAAATTGTTTTTTAGAAGATACTCCTTGTAACCTTTGTAGAAATTCACTTTACGTTGAATCGAGAAATTAGAAAGACGTCATTGAAGATTGTATGCAAAATGAAAATTATGCTGTTTCGTGTTTCACTTACTCAGTTTTCCGACAGAAGCATAAAATCCGTCAGAAATGAAGACACGATCGGAATGTTCGTGTACTTTATTAATATACTTATTTCGAGTCGATCGTGCACCCAATAAAGAGGTCACTACTATCTCGATTTTCCAATCAACAAACGGAAACGTCAATGACCACGTTATCGAGCACGACCGTGCCTCATTGACCCGTAACACACGCGACGTCATCCTAGTAAATCTGGCGCGTTATCAACCGATGTACCGCTAGCTTAGAACAGATACCTTCAATAATATTGCATAACGGTATTCCGTCACCTAGAGTCGTGTAGTAGCACATAAACAATTGCAAAAACGGGAGTACCGAAAAACGGAAAATCAAAATTAGTAGTCACCATTTACGTCTCGAACTTCAACGTAGTCGCGGGAGATTTCGGGAATGCCGATATAGAAAAAAAAAATTTTGAAAAACATTCTCGACCGGTGCCGACTCAACATTTATGCGTTTTCGCATGCCTCTAGTGGTCATCTACCGATCTCGGTGCTCCGACAGAGTGGATGGAGATTTCGGTTGTTTTTATTACCGTAGGTTCGCTTTTCTCCTCTTTCGTCTTGAAGGTTTGGAGGGTACGCAACAACCTTGCGGGTAAGTTTAAACAGTCTGAGAGGGACTCATATATGCTTGCCCACGGCAGCCGGCAAATCAGCCACGTCAGTGGAGATCGTGATTTATATCCGCGGTTCTCCCGAAGGCGACGCCGGGACCAAATCGGAGAAAGAGGCGCTTGCGTTCGTTCTTCACGCTTCGTGTGCAATACTCCGGGGCTCTGTTCACGGCTCCGCCGAGTGTACGTGTGCACGTCAGGCTTGAAGACGCAACGCTCCTCTTCGATCCTTACTAAATGGCATTGTCGTAAAGATGGAAGGCGTCCGTGAGTCCTGTCTGAATGCTGGCGAAACCGCGGACCGAGAGGATCGATGTTTAACGGCGGCGTCGCTCGCCCTGGGAACCGAGAAGAACCGTTTCCCGACGATGACACGATCATTCGACCACTGTTCAAATAATAAACGTGCGGTTTTCCGTTGGGAATGGTCGCCGTAACACGGAACTCCTAACTGGTTCCACGGCGACAACGTGTTTCGATAGCGTTCGCCTCCAAAGATTTACTGTTCGTCCCGCTAGTTCCTTCTGCCGATATCACTGCTTAAATTAATCCTATGGGCACGAGCGTCGTCATATTGGCTACACAATGTGTACAATCTCTACAAGCCACGAACATGTAATGCAACTATTGCACTAACGAAAGATCAATCACTTTTATCTATTGGCGAAACTGAAGACTTTGATATAGAGTTTCGTATGAAAATGTTTCGTACATCGAGCGAGGCTCTACTGTACTCGAAGTCGCAGTAAACACGTGTGCGAAGAATCCTGACGACCGCTTAAAAAGTCCCGAAGGATCTACAGAGCAGAATGCCACTTTAACGCAACAAGCTCATAAAATTCCGCGGGTGTTGCTTCACGGTAAGAGTGTCCTCGAACTTTCTGCCGGCGAAACGAGGCTGAAGCTCATCGAGGAGATTCGCTAGTCCCTGGGGGCAAGTACGCGGCCGTATAAAGGTGTCCCCGCAAAAATGGTCAGAACCGTTGCATACTTTTGCTCTCGTCCGGCCTGTCCATTTCGGGCAAACGACCACGGACCAGATCGTTCGGCCTACGCTGCGACTCCGCGGCCTACGTTCGCTTGCTCGCTCGCGATAATATGTCTTTCCTCGGAGATTGCGAAACAGCTCCGTTGAATATCGGCGATCCACCCATCGGCGCCTTTCGAGGCAACCATAAGCAGAGACTCAGTCGCAGGGCCGGCGTATGTCACACGTTGTATCTACATCGCGAGAATCAACCACGTACGACGCGACACGGAAGCATAACGCGCGCTGTATTGTCCGATTTTAGTCCCACGTTCGCTGGAACGTGTTCCATCCCGGCGTATAAAATCTCGAGTTTATTGTGATAAGAGCAGGATAGTGCCGTGCCAGCTCTTTCACTCCAACAAGACATATTTCCTGGTTTATGCCCGCGACAAGACCCACCGGACCGTGCTTTATGGAATCTTAGCGGAATAGTTGATTTTATTTCAACGCATCTCTTTTAGTTTCATCGATTGCCGGTTTTATTAACTGTTCTATAATCGTCTCTTGTGCTTTTCATTAAATCATTTATGATATTCTATCAATATTTTCAAATCGGTGTTTATATGGCTGCCACTTTGTCTAAAAACACCATTTCTGCTTTACGTAAGCACATACAGAAACCACAGTTATACAAATGGAATTTAGCATTGATTTAACAAACACTTGAATCGAGATGCTGCGACCGATATGCTAATATAATTATATAAAAATTATAGTTCACGGTCTTCGAACATCAACAAACATGCAGAAAAGTTTTCAAGTTCTATTCCCTTATCTGAAATCTTCAAGGCCCGTAATTTCTTCATGTAAAAATTGCCGAGAGATGATCTGTTCGAATAGCAATGCATACATTGTGCGCGCCATATTTAAGAAAATCAGGTTGCGCGTGCCGTATGTAACTTCGCGGCCTTAGCGCGAGATAATTAGGACAATGATAAAGATCGTGCTGTAATAATTTACATCTTCTTGCCGTATTACAATTTCATGATTTTTCTGTGTAGCGGATTTGTACGCGAGCGACTTAATTGTACTACCAAAATTCATTTGATTTCGCAGATAGCAGTGTTGTTGAAATAACAGTTACAGAAAAAGAAGAAACAGTGGTCAGATTTAGTGTTCTGGATGCAAACGTATTTTACATTACAAATAACAGTGTTGCTAATATGCTGCAATGTGCTAAGAATATGTTGCATTCGTAGCATTAGGATTATTACGAGAAGAAATACATTTCAGCGTATTCTCTGTATCATATAATTGATGCAGATCATTTTTATTTTACATAAAGATCCGCAGTCCAATTTACTGAAATAACGGTAAAGAATGACTATGTAGGCTGTTTCGGATCCGCTCAGATTTCTGATTGCAAGAACGGCAGCGACATCGGCAGGAAAAGGGTCGCATAATGAGAGCCACATGTTTTTTTTCCGGATTTGCATTGGTAAATTCTCAAACGATCTGACCAGTGGGAATTACGCATCGCTTCAGCGTTACGTGTTGCGGTGTATCAGAGCGAACGGAAACAGTGCTAATGACGACGCGCTCCAACAGCCTGCATACTATGCGTCGTACTACGTACAATACCTGCGATTTCACCGCTATTCCCGCTTTCATTATTTCCCGGGCTATCAAGATGTTACTAAACGTCATTGAAAGTGAATATATTTAAAACAATATAACCGTGCGGTGGACGCGACGCGCGGCCAATGTATCGCGGGGCCCCGTGATGCGCGTAACGAAACGACCCTTTCATGTATCATCATAGCGAAAATCTCCGTCGCGGCAACCAACGCTTTCTAATTTGGAAGATTGACGTTTAGATGCGCCGCGATAACGTAATACCACGTCTCTTCTCGTTCGTAAAAATTCTCGTCCTGTCCCCCATGCCCCACCCCTCTTCCTCACCCCCCTCCCCCTCCCCGGTAACCCGACGTAAAACCGTAGCCGGCTCTTTTTCAACACAACAACTACTCCTTGACGCGACGTTGCGACTTTTATTGCGTGTCTCGGTTCGCAATAACCCGGCACAAAGGGAACACAATTTATGCCTCGCGTTTGCGCTATTGATCTTCTTTGAACATTTATTCACCGGCTATTTTTTAACGACCGCTCCTTGAATCGGATAACCATGAATCCGCGCGTACCGTACCGTCGCGTCGCCCCGTTCCTTTTCTACAATTAATCTCTCTGAATTCGTGCGAGCGCGATGTATTATTGAATCTACAGTGTACCAACAAGCGAATCATTATCCGTTAATTTTAATACGCGTCTTCGTTTTCGTTCGGGAGCTGCGGTGAGAAAATGACCAGATTGCTTAGTGGTACAGTAGTACCTCGCTCGTTGCACGAAACGGGACGATGTGTATTCCCACTTCCAAACTCCATATTTCATCTAGATGGCCACGCCACAATCCCCATAACGAGAGTCACAACTTCGAATAACTCGTGGTGGGAGTCGCGAATGTGCAACGACCTTGATTCTTGCACGAATTGTCGGTCTCGTTTCGAGTACCGAGCGAGGCTGTACCGCACTTTGGAAACCACTGGACCATCTGATTGCCATATCGGCACAACTGATGTTGATGCCCGAGAATTTCCAGTCGCAGGGCCAAAGGGATCCGCGAATCAGCTCGGCTGAAATGCGTCGCGGTCCGCTCGAAATACTTGATGATCGACAGACCGAACAACACAGGTGGTAATTAATTGCGCATCAGACATTCGACAGACCATAAAAATGAATTTTTGAATTCGGCACGGCGACGCGGCGCTGGGGGGATTGTAATCGATGGGGTTGCACACACACACACACACACACAAGGGGTAATCGTGTTAGTCGAGGGATTCGCGATATTAATTGCGTTTGAAATGGTTCCATTAATGGCGGCGGTTTTTGCCACGACATTCGATCACTGTCGGTTCCCTCATAACCTGTTCGTGTTTCCAGTGCGTCGTCCTTGGGAAACATTCGATGTAAGCGGATTACAAAGACGGAATAAATGCGTGCGCGCGGCGTGGCAGCCGTTTTCGCGTTTAAAATTCCGTCGATTTCTTCGGCGCGCACGGTCCTCTACGGCCTCTCGCCGGGAAAAAAGTATTTGCTGGAATTCTCGCGGAAAATGTAAATTCCGCCGTTTAGTTGAGAAATGAGATATACGAGACGCACGAGATTTCCTGCGTGAGACTCGAGGACGTCGTATGGTATGCGAGCCACGCACATACACATATAGCAGATGCGTGCAAGGATGAAGGAGTGGATTTTTCTACCGTCTCCTCCCGTTTTCCATTGCGTCAATATGCCACGGATGAATAATTTACCAAGTAGATCGCTAAGTATACTCGCCGATCCCGTATTCTCACGTTAGCCGCTACTTAAACATTCTGCCAGTTGGATAACGCTATCGTGAGTAATGGAATGTTTTAATTGCTGGCTAATCCTCGGATTACGGGAAACCGCTTCCCTCTCTAATAAAGAAAGCTTCCATGCAACGCCACTGTTCCTGCTATTTGGTAAGGACGCTACTGGAACACAGTAGCTAATTCGAATGAATATATCAGGTTATCCAAAAAGAAGTAATATTCACGCTTAGTATGCAAACAAGGATTTGCTTACTAATCTTTCATTATTTCCTAAGCTTCCGCTTAACGACGACATTTTGTGTTTTAAAAAATAATTTAAAATTTGCACCGTCAGCAATAATTGATACTGTAAAAATTGACCTTATACATTAAAAATATTACTGTGTCAATCTTCTTATCTACCGCTGTGGGTACGGCTAAATAATTAAAATTATTCCATCATTTGCGTTCGTGACCGTACATCTTGCGTCTCTGTTATAAAGGGGCTACGTGTGTAACAATTTGAGCAAACAGCGAATATATGTTCTGACAATCTAAAATGGATAAACGTACACCCTGGGCGATAAAAAATGATGGCAAGTTCGTGACCGGGATGGCGTAATCGTCGCGAAATAATTGCGCAACGGTCCGAACTGGCTTTCCCGTGTCACTGGGGGTTCTCAGGCGATGACACGATCGGGACTCATCAATATTAATAAAGAAACGTTAAATCGATGTATGCGGGACCTCGTCGCTTAATAAGACCACCTACTATTAGTGACTCCCCGTATTGCCCTCAATTACATGTATCGACGAAAGAAGCACAATTAAAATTCTTGACAAGTCTGTACAAGCATTTGCAATTAATTCACTGGGGAGGCCTCACCTCGATGCACGACGCGAACACCATTAAAATTCTCGGCGAGCTTGCGCAAGTCCCTTTCAAATATAAACCAGAGCTTTCCGGAACATATCGACGGTTTCGATAACTCTCTGCGCGTGCAACACGGTTTTTCGATCTCGACGCGCGTAATGGTGCGTACGGGGAAAAATCATGCTCGGACCCGGGGGACGGCTTTGCAGAGGTCTATTTATATCGGTGGACCCGAATGAATCCTATCTACGATTTACGTCGTAGATAGCCCTGCATGTGGCAAGGCCAGCTTCCTGTTAAACAGATTTTTTAATTAAAGAAAAGTTCGGTCCGCGGGGAGCAGCACACGCATAAACGCAGGTGCCTTCAGACCTGTGTGCGCGTTATTGTATCGTTGGTCACTTGTACTGCGTGTATTTCTTCGTGTATACCGTGTGATCTTTTATTCAGGGAATAGTATACCATAGAAAGTATTATTTCTACATTGTTGCCTGAATTTTTATTGAAATCTATCAATTTGCTTTTTCAATTTTAATTCGTGATTAATGATTGTATTCCTGAAAGGATACATCTGTTCGTTGGTCCTTCTTGTTTTCTTATATAATCATTTCGAGACACTCTGTGCATTTAATGTATGCATGCCTCTCCCAGACTGGCCTTTCGTGGAAAGAACATCTTTTAAATTATTCAGAATTTTAAATTCTGAATGTAAATTTGATTATGCGCAACAGGAATATATCGTCCGATATAAAAACGCTACTTAATTATTAAGCGTTGCATCCTCCGACATTAAAAATGAAAGGCAACCTGCTCCGTTTGCTCCTTTTGCTCTAGCCAGTGGCCATCGGCAACTGTGTTCCGATACGAATATCTACATATTTTATATCACCTGCTTCCAAAAATAAAACTACGATTTTACAATGACGTTTATAAGGACCTGTTGATACAGTGCGCGGAGTTAACTGCGTACCATAGACTTTAAAAATTACGAACATGGCGGATAATGTGTTAAGCGAAGAAATAAATTCTCATTAAACTCCTGCCTCCTTACTTAACGCGAAGAATTATTTTCCTGAGAAACTACAGCGAAACGAGAATAGTTACAAGAAATTACATATTCAGGGGGTACCCGGTAGATCGTCTCGCGCCAAAGGAGCGCAGTAGGACAAATTCTGGTTTCCTACATTTCCCTAAATCAGCGTCGATGGTGTACTAATTCCAGCAATTGGTTGCTACACCAAGGCGACCGGGTCGAGTGCGTGTCATTGTGCGATTCACGCATTCGCCGCACGTTCGACGGGATCGTACGTATGCGTGCCGGGCTTTGTGGGCAGCCTGCATTCCTGCAGGTAATAGGCAGAGCTCGAAGGGGCCCGCCGCTTTTCGTCGCTCAATATATTTCGGCTTGAAACGACAGCGCTCGACGCAGCCCACCCGCTGCACACGCATTCCCCGTTGCCGCGAGAATGGCAAGGCTGACCGGGTCTGATAGCAGTCAGCGCGATCGCGAGATCGATAGTGGGAGAACGATCTGAATCGAATTTTTCCGGGAACCGGGTCGAACACTTTTAGCGGAACAATGTGGAAAAGCAAGTTTACGGCCGTTACCGTAACTCCTTCCCGATATTGCTCCATAATATCGACAGTCGGGTGCAGATTCCAAACCGATTCCCACTTTCCGCGTGCAATTTCACGATCCCGCGAGCGCTCGCGTACCGTTTCCCATGCTGGGTCCTTCCGTCACGCGCCACTAAATTTTATAAAGACACGAAATCTCTGTGATTGAACGCCTGGAGGCGATAACATCTCTGTCTGAATACACACCGGCCGTGTCCGGGCGACATCGTTTTGAAGCAGCGCGTATTTACACGGTGAATGAATGAGTCAGCTGGGAGATGCGTCGATTTATTATCGGCGAACGCGTGCTCCCCGTGCTACCAGAGCAAGAACATCGTGTATATTGCTTATCAGAAGTTCCTTTATTTTCCGAGCTTGACGGATACGCGGTACGAACCCATCGGATCAAACTCGCATACCAGTGCTCCGCTCTGTCGATTTTCATGGTCGTGTAATTAATAGTTCGCAACGGTGGATCAACGTCGTCGAGCATTAACGTCTTGATCGTCTGGCGGACAACTCGCGCGGTTATCTTAATGAAAAATCATTTTCGACGGACCGTGTTATCTGCTCGATCAACCTGGAAGGAGAATCGAGCTGTCCTTTCATTCATAGGCCCGCTAGATTCGAACACGGTGCTAGAAGCTGGGAGTTCGTGGAATCGATGGGTTCATTTGTCTGAATGTTGTGCAGGGCATGCCACGGATCGCGCCGGTGAAATTGCACGAGCGAAATCACTGCGAATCGAGTCCTCGCATGGCTCACGCGGTTATCTTAACACACTCGAGACCGGTAACGTAGTTCTAGCTCGTTTCGAATTCATTAGCTGAATACCGGTAAGTATCTGCGTCATCCTTTATATCCACACACATTTATTGCATAGCAGTCCCAATTACCGTGCTCTTAAGCTAACTTCTTAGTTAATGAATTAACGATTCAATTATTTTATGTAATCTGTTCAATATTTGTATATTAACTCTAAAACTCGTTAGTATTGTTGAATATTCATTTGAAGTTGAAAATGTTTCACAATATTGTAATTAGAATAAAAAGAAGGGTCTTTGTCCCAATTATCTGCTTCGAACGCATTAGTATGCCCCCGGTTAATGTACTCGTCCTCGTAAGAGTCAATAGAACGGCACTAATGTCGTCTCCGAAGGACGATCGACTTGAAAGCGTGCGCCTGATCTGTCTCTTCATTCATAAGTTCGCGCGTTTCGACATGCTACTAGGAGTTGAGAGTTTGGATTCGAGCGCTTTGAAGGTTCTTTGGATTGGTGCTCCGGAAGGATGGTCAGTCGAGTGTTCCGTAAGAGAGGCGTGTCAGAAATCGGCACGAGCGAAATCTTCGCGAAGCGTGTCCTCGACTGGCGGACCGCTCGCACGGTTTATCTTAATGAAAAATAATTTTACGCGGTCGTTTTATCTACTCGATCAACCTTGAAGAAGCGCGCGCGTGAACTGTCTCTTCATTCATAAGTCCGCGCGTTTCGACACGGTGGCTAGGAGTTGAGAGTTTTATTTCGAGCGTTCCGAAAGGTTCTTTAGATTGGTGGTTCGAAGGATGGTCGTGCGAGTGTTCTGCAAGAGAGGCAGCCAGAGATCGCACGAGCGAAATCTCCGCGAAGCGTGTCCTCGCGTAGCGGTGCTCGGAACGTAGAATCTCCTAGACAGTGACGGACTTACCTCGCCGACACGGAGCGCCACCAGGGCCAGGCACACTACCGACACAAGCGCACCGGAGAACGCGTGAATATTGTTGGTCCCCACTGTCATTTTCGGCGATGTAATCGCGCCAACACTGTACGACCGAGCGCGGGACGTGTCACGTTCTTGCGAATGCTCTCTCCGTCGGTTTCGCTCAGTCTCACGTCACATTTTCGTTACTGAACGAGAACGGTCGCATCGTATTCGCGACGAGGGACACACAGTCTCGGGCAGGCGAGGCGTTTCTCTCGTGGCGGCCACGCGGCTTCTTTCCGATCACGCGAAGGTCGTGGGATCGAGCGATCTATCGTCGACGGTCCCGCTCGAAAACTCGATCGTTCGTCGCGGAGAACTGCTGCCGAGTGTTATACTGGCGCAATAATGACTGTTCCTCCTGAACTGCCCCCAGGGACGCTCAAGTGTTCGGCATTTTGGTGGGGATAGATCGTGCAAGCGGCGGCCATTCCCTTTTCGCTCGATGTGTATGCAATCCACGCATTCAAGTCTCTGAACCGAACGTACCACAGACCGTGGTTCGGTGTGCTCGACGTTCGAGGCCAGCACCGTGCAAGCTACCCGATTCTGTCGTAGATACCCGCCGTACCGGCACAGTTTTACTCGTTCCGGCAAAACCTTCCGGAACGTTCGTCGAATGATTTTAAAGTCGTGCTACGCCAGGCGGTGACCCTAATTCGCGTACCCTCGGCGGTTACCTCGGTGAAAAAAGTACCTTCCACCCGGCCTTTTTATTTTCCCCGACGATATTCGTATTTGTAGAATAATTATCCGACCGGAATTAACTTGGATCAGCGAGATTTTATGCATGCTGGATTCACAGGGCACTATTTCTCCGCGTAGGTGGATGTAGATATTGACTCGGAAGACGGCACGTCTGCTTTAAAGCTTAAAGTTTCGGTACTTCGTAACGATTACGCCGGGGCGCGGAATTATGTCAATTAGACCCTCGTTTGCAGCGGTACTCGTATTTACCAATGACTGCAAAAACTGTAGAGTAGCAACATTTCTTATTTGTGTAACGAAATTTCGTGTATGATTTTTCTGCACGAATGATATCCCCAATGCAAGGTACTCGTGAATATGGTTTGACATTAAAAATTAATGTTTATGTACCGTGCAACGAGTTTAAAAGCACGAAATTATTTCAACTAATAATTACTTAGGAAGAATGTTATTTGAAATAATTATTTGGAATATAGTCATTCAATATATCTAAATTTTAACTTATTGTCGTATTTCAATAAAAGTATTTTAGTAGCTATCTCCAATATATTTTCTTTCAAATGTTCCCAGCTCTGTATCCAATTGCTGACGATCTAGGATGTTATCTTAGAAAGGACATCGTTAAAACATCTTTTACCTTACGGATAGACGCAGAAAGATGATTCTTCGAGTGCTGCACATGTTTGCGCACGTTAGCAACTGCTGTGCGATCTGAAGAGACAAACGATTGAATGAATATTGATTTGAACGAAGATTGCAGAGTTACAGGACTGTCGATAGTCGCGATGCTTGCGGAGGTAGTGTCGCCGTGCCTCTTAAGTTGTCACAATGCAGACAAAGGCGCACGTCGGAGACAATAGCAGGCTTATAGGATCATTCATGGATGACGTGTGAACTATTCAAGATCATGATGCACCGATATCTTTACGGAGGAATGATTTAAATACCGGATGCTACAAGTTTTTATAGCGTATGCATAATAGAGCATTCCGGAAGTCGGAGCTATTATTACAATGGCATGTGTCAATGTATTCAAATTTAATATACCAACATTAATAGGATTTATAATTGCTCCGATTTTACCGAGCAAATTAAATTTAATTGCATAAAACACTTCGGATTTATAGAGTCGATAATTGTGCGGTTCTGATTGCACGCATTACATTTAACTAAACGGAAAATGAGGTATTGTAAAGATTTTGTAACGTAAAAACGTCCGTCGCATTCTGTATTGATCTTATGTCATCGTGTTCAATCGTTGTTAAATTAAATTCATTTAAAGAATCTGCAGCTCCGTTTTATAATTCCAAGATCTTATCAAGTATAATTAAAATAGCAATGGTAGATGAATACGAGTCTCCATGTAACTGGAACAGTTTTTGCTAACCGAGTGCCGGGCGCTGTGTGTCGAGTGGTCATTGAATGATCCCCCGGTGCTGACGCGCGGCACGCGGATGAAAACAAAAGTAACCCGCCGTGGAGAAAGAGTCACTCGTGATTCACATTTTTCTTACGTAACGAACGGAGGTAGTCGTACGACGTGAAACACGATGAACGTAATCTCAATGAAACTCCACCGGCT
This sequence comes from Lasioglossum morio, assembly GCA_916610235.2. Classification (NCBI taxonomy): domain Eukaryota; kingdom Metazoa; phylum Arthropoda; class Insecta; order Hymenoptera; family Halictidae; genus Lasioglossum; species Lasioglossum morio. The sequence continues at coordinate 17,164,053 of OU744328.1, read as the reverse complement.
CGCACATCCTTTGAGCGATCTTATCCCGGAAAAATGTCGGCGACCCACTTTCCCACGGGGAAGAAAAACGGGACAGAGAGGGAAAAAAAACACTTTCCAACCTCTCCCGCGGCGTGGAAGCGGAACAAAGAAAATACCGGCAGAAATCCACGCCTGGAGCAACACCGGAAATAAAGGAAAGCATTAATCGCTGTATTATATTAATCTTATTGTGCCCGGCGGGATTTAATTCCGTGAAGCTTGGTCGCTCGAGAGCGGTTCTGGAACAAAGAAATTTTCTTCCACCGTTCCGCGTTCCGTGCGGCGGTTCCCAACTGGTACGGTACGGTACGGCGCGGCGGGTCGTTTGCGCGCACGAGTACCGGACAATGGAAATTCTATCTCTCGAAAGATCCCAAAGTACGATTTCCATAGACACAAAAGCTCGGCGAGCGCTGCGCCGCGGGTATCTGGGTCGTCGCATTAATTCTTTCATGCGGCGGGTGCACTGCTCGCTCGAGTGTACCCGCTCGAGTGGCGGGTAGGTCCGCCCGCGAAAAAACAACGCGAGCCTCCGTAATTATTATCGGGAAAGTGGAGAGATTGCAACCACGATTCAAACTATAAAACTGGTGTAGCCGGGGGTTGTATCCGAGCTACCCGCCACTCGAGTGGCGGGTAGGTTCACCGGCGAAAAAAACCAACACGAGCCTTCATAATTATTATCGGAAAGGTAGAGGGATTGCAACCACGACTCCAACTGCGAAACTAGTCTAGGCAGGAGCCGTATTTTCGCTACCCGCCTCGTTGGAACGACGACCGGCCGGGTAGAACGCCGGGTACCGGCTCGATGAAGGCGCGACCGTGTTATACGGCGTAGCCTGACGTTTCATCTTCACTCGGCCAGCAGGTGGAGCGTGTTTGACGCGCATCGAGCGACGTCACCCTGTATAAACACGGACCGGGACCAGGCATATCGGGAAACACTGGGGCTCGTTCCCTTTTCCTCCCCGTCGTCGTTACCTCGCCAAAAGACCCGGTGGGGGATGATAAGAAGCACGCACGCGCGAACCTATCGACCCGCAAACCCTCCGGGTAACACCCTCGCGATCCTCGGCTGAGGCTCACTGCTTCACCGGCAAACTAGTGGGTAGTACACGCACGCGACACAGGTGAGTACCCAGTTTTCTCAGATCTTGCCCAGTGTATTTAAGACGTAGATTTACGGGTGGATGTAATAGCATTCGGGGATTATAGTTCATCGCCACGATCCTCCGAAGTGAACCGAGTATTTCGGATAATTCGTCGATCGTTCTCTCCTCGTGCTAGGACCTACGTTCTACGGGTACCGTTGCGAAGCCTAGGACTTCGATGGTCCCCCCAGGTCCCTGTGAATTGGAACTATCGTGCGGGACAGTAAACAGCCCTCGGGATTGATTTTCGATTATCCGACCGCCTCCTGCGGACCGTTTCGGTTGACTTACGACCCCCCGGCCCGCACTTTTAATTCAATAAAGTTAAGGAGATTGTGATGGTTCATTCGCGTTAGAGACTCACAGGCTTCTTGGTTCAGTGAGACGTGTACCATGGTCAATTGCGACCACTGCACGCTCGGTCGGGCGATCGTTCGCTCGAATTCTGCACGGTTTAAATTTACGCGGGAGCACAATGATAGCAACACTATGTTGATCGATCAGGCACACTAGCCTGTCACCGGAACCGACGACCAGCGATTCTTCACGCGGGTTCGCATGTCGTTTTCACGTGACCGCTCTCGGCGATCTTTATTTTCTCTGCTCTGAGGTCTCGCGAATTCCTTGTGATTGATTGACGACTTTCTTTTTTATTATTTCATATAGTTCACGTACCTTGAATTTTCTTGAGGAGTCTCTCTTCTTTGAAGTGCTGCCCATCGCCGTTCTGCTGAACAATAAATTCGGATAAAATGTGTGCAAGAAATTGAAAGTAGCAAGATTTGGTCTGTTAGAAAATCGATTGAGAGAAGTACAAACAGGGACGATTGTGTAACTCGTTTAGATTTTCTCTTTCACAACGTGAGGCTTAGTTGCTTGCCATGTACAGAAGTTTATTTCCAAATAAAATGTGTGTGAAAAATATGATTTAAAGTGGAAAGGACGCGTTTGAAATAAAATGTTACTTCAGAGAAATAGGAACTATCGTTTAGCACGTTTCGATTTTCTCGACCACGATAAGCGACTTGGTCACCAAACCACTGCTGCGGTGTGTTCGAAATAAAATTGTGTGAGGGAACCATGATTGAAAGTGGAGAGGGTTCGTCTGTCAGAAATTGTTGTTCGAAAAAGGTCCGTTTAATTGGAACGACTGTTTCAGCACATTTCGATTTTCTCGTTCGCGTTTTCGACACAAGAACAGCTCACTGCCGTGTACATAACGTTTCTGTATGCGCAGCTTTGGGCGGTCAATGCGCCTGCCCTTTCCTAACACCTAGGGACTCTTCCGTCATCGATTATTACTGAAGTCTAAGCTAAACGCCCCGTAGAAAGCGTGGATAAGTTTCGCCAGTCTAGGAACATTTAAAAAAGTAACTAAAATTCTTCTCGTCTCTACTGAAAAAAATATATAAAGAACTTCAATGAAAAACTGACAAATATACACTCCAGCGAAACTTCGCAGAAGCGGACAAATATCGAATTCCAGCGATCCAGTGTTTAAACAGGAGTTTAAAAGGGTGTGTCGCGAAACCAATCGATTTAAAGAACCGTGCCTGCCATGCCACCGCGGCCGTGTGCATCACTGTCATCGGTTCGGTGTCTGATAACGCCCGAGTCAAATCAGAAATGCTCGACGAGCTTCAACCGATTGATATCGAGTATCGTGGGTATCGGTTTTATCGTGCCGCATAATCCGACGAAAGAACGAGAAAAGCCGACTTCGGAAGGTTGCGCGAGTCGCGGAGAAGAATCACGGGGTTCGGAATTCGTGTAGACTGATTTGAAATTCAATCAAGTTCGCGGTCTCTGAAATTAATTGAATGCCGGCGGCTCGCCGAGGTGTGACGTGTGCCGGCGTGAAGCCGCGTTAATTTAAAGTTTAGCGCTCCTGCCATGGGGAAATGACTTCGGCGACGAAACGGGAAAAGAAAATTCTGAAACTTCAGGAACATTCCGTCGAGTTTCAAACGGCGTCGAACTTAGCGGATGTTAATTCGTTTCGACGGATTTCACAGTCACGAAGCCGGTTGCGTGTGCCGGAATTGTTCGGAAAATCGCGCGAGCAGCGAATCGCATGCGACTGGAAAAGCGGCATCGCTTCGGGCGTGTGCAAATTGCTGTTTCACCCTGCCCCGGTTCCACGGAAACAATTATCTCTTGTTCCGGTGGTTCGCAGAGCCAACGAGAACCGGCTAACTCGTTATCGGTGTTCTTTATCGCAATCCAATAATCGTGCCGGCTGGAAATCATTGTTTCGAGGAGGAAATAAAAAAAAACACGGGAGTCGGGTCGCGCGAAAAAAATTCTCCAGCGTGCAGAGCCATGCTGCGAAAGTGCGCCGGTATCGATCAGCGAGATATCAAGCTCTACTTTTGCCTGTGCTAAATTTCTACGAGAGGTCTTCATCTCGCGCGTATAAAGAATACGGTGGAGACATTTTTATCACGGTCTGAGGAGCACCTCTTGTGAAAGATGTTTGCTGCTATCTTTCATCGGTTGAATGCTCGCTGGGATCCGACGAAAGAGAATACTTTAGGGCGGCGCAAGAACCGGGTCTCCAATTAATTTTTCATTCAACAGTCGCCCAGTTTCGCTGCGCTTCGAAAATATCGCCGGAGATCTTTGGAAATTTCGTCATTCGCATCGTCTGCTGATCTTACGATGCACATTTGTGGTTTTTCATACGTATCTCGTGGTTTATATAAGATTAGTAAACGGGAAATGAATGGCTGTTCGGCACATCCTTAGGAACACAATTATACAAAATCAATATTGAGTCCCAATCTATTTAAACTAGTGCAGCCTTAAAATAACCGATATTGAGGGAAATAGAGCATTTTATTAACAATGTCCATGATTTGTCATTGCAGATTTCAACTTGGATTGTTTAGTTTCTCCTTCCTCACCTCTCTTAGTTCATCCTTTCCTTTCGGGTTATCTTACGTTGAAGTTTCTTCCGCAACTCGACGAGAGACGCAAACATCGAATCGGTTGATCATCGAACGACCGGCAACCCTAGGCGCCGAAGAACCCTTCATCCCCGGACCCTAATCAGCCGAAGGGCCGAAGGTAAAGGTCGCGATCGCGATCGACGCCGAGCGGATAGCAGGGAACCGGCGGTTTTCGTCTGAAAGACGAAGTCTGCGTCAACCAGCAAGATTACCGGCCGCGGCGGTTGCGCCAAATACTGTGGTACAGCTCCTTCACCCGGCAACATTTCATTCTCCAGCTTTCGGCAGTCCTTCACCTCCAATGTTAACTACCTGAAACGGAGGTGAGTGCCATCCGTTTTGCGATTCGCAACGCTGACTTTGCATGCGCAAAACACCGCTCCCGCTCGATGGAATCCGCGGAACATTCCTCTGACCAGCGGAGGCGACCCGAGGAATTCAGAAGCGCGACGCTCGAGATCGCCGCAATATGAATGCCATGCCCTCGAGGAGAGCAGTCTGTATCGGTTTAGCTATCTCGGGAATTCTTAGCAAGCGTCTGTAGTTGGGAAATCTTGTAGCATAATTGCTGTGTTACCGTCGTTTCTGGGAACTATCGCGTTTCGTCCCGCAGAGACAGTTGCTTACGTGCGAGTTTTATTGGGACTTGAATCTCAGTGAACGTGGTAGATATTATAACTTACTGTTCCAGTGGCGATTCATTGTGTGCAGAGACATACCAAAGATACCAGTTACCTGGATAAAGTTCCTTTGCAACGTAAAGGGTTTTGTTCAGCTATCATTTTGCGTTGATACTTTGAGTGTTTTAGGTGATATGTTGGTTTCTGTGATAGTGGTTGAATATAACTTCGGTTTTGTCGAGTCAATGTTACTAAACAGCCTAACACACAATTAAATTTTATTTAACAGGAACGGTATTAAAACTATTATTTGGGACTCCACAAATACGACTGTATTCCATTTAATGTTCGGCGGAATCTGTAAAAAAGCAGGGTAATGACTACCGGAAGTATTAAATGGATATCGCGATTCAAAATTGATTTAATAGAACAGTATATTATGGCTCGCGACGCGATATACCATGCAAATCTATAAATTGCTCGTTCAATTAAGAGGGGCGGTTATCTGATTCTTCCGTTCGGATATAATTAATATGTATTATACGAATTTCATGAACGACGGATAGAAAAGGTGATAATATTAATTGACAGTTTCATTTAATTAAAACACCTGGGTTTTAATCAGTGCCGGGAAACATAAAATATTGTTGCAGCTATTTAAGGATCTATTGTGTTTCTGCATGAGTCTGTATAAACATTCGCTTTCGATATCGTACGATCACCGCCTGAACCTCTTGACGTTTTTCATATTCATGTGATCCAGGAATAGAGCACGAAAATAAAACAACACGCAACGTTCCGATATTCGACCTCGATTATGATGTAACTGCGAAGCTTATCAGATGCACTCCAACGTCTTCGTTCTGCATTATTTATTTCAGAGATTTTGCAAGCCATAAAGTGGCATACGCTGACTGTCAGAAGCTTGGAATCATTCTATGCATTTTATCAAATGTAATAGGAGTAGAACAATCAGTTGATGTATTTTTCTGGCGCTCTGTCAAAAATTGGAAACCGATTACAGCTGTGATAAAAAAAAACTCTATTGGACCCATTGTGGTACAGTCTTAGATTGTCGCAAGACATTTTCGTGTACATTGGTGCACTCTATCGATCGACGATAGCGCTGCGCCACATATCAATGGCTATTATGCTCAACTATATATAGAGATGCGCTGCCAAAAATTGTTAGTCCCTTGAAAGCTGCCAGGAACAACGAACCCTCCGGGAGCTCAGAGGAGTCCCGGGAGTCCGTATTTCGGCAGCTTAGAGGGACTTTTGCAGGTCCTTGCCGGTGCTGCATGATTCCTGGTCATCCCTTCTCCCTTCCCTAGATTTATCCAGTGTCCATCTCCCCTTACCTAGTTCCATCCCTTGCCTACCAAGATCCCCTACTTCTCTACCCTTAATCTTCTCCTCCCTGGACCCTTCCCTCCGGTCCCTTCCCTTCCTTCCCTAAATTCTCTCCTCTTCCTTTGCGCCCACATATCTAACTAGTTTGACTCTCCGACTATAAATCAAGAATTGATTCCAAATCCATGGTAATCAATGTATGCCGGCAAACTTGTCCATCTCGCTAGGGAAAACATCGTTCTCATTTTACGAAGCACGAACGATCGTGAGCCCGCATAACACCGCGAGCGATGTGTGTTCGCCAGCAAAAAGACTCTGCGATAGCTGTCCGCATCAGAACCGAGAATGTGTCGTCACCTGTCACGCATGCAAGCCGCAGCAATTCAGCAAATCGTCCATCATCGTCGACGCGATCCATGCCAAAACATCTCCCCAAGCGCACTGTGGCTGTTCGATGTGCAGTTTACGTCCATGAACAAACGAGCGAAAAACTTAAACAAAAACCAAGTAACATTGCATAGCGTGAAACCGCAGGGAACGATCGGACCGATTGTCACTGTCACGACCACCATCTTAGCTTGTCTTCCAGGTTCTCGTCAGGGGATTTAAGCTCGGAGCTAGACGATGAACCAAGCACAGACTCCGGGCTGGCCTCCATGGCCAGGGATTCGTCCCAATCGTATCAAGCCGCAACAGAACGGCCGTTGCAGTCACAGCCGACGCCTGTTCCACCAGCTAGCCAACCACCGGTGCCTGGAGCACCTCCACCTGGACCTCCTCAACCTGTCGGCGGCGATCTAAGCCTCAACCTGAGGCCAGGATCGAGAACCACCAGCGCGCCCTCGTCGCCGGCCAAGACCCGAGAGAGCTTGCTCCAAAGGGTGCAAAGCTTGACCGGTGCTGCTCGCGATCAGGTACTTTAATCCTCTCAACATTTTTTCCTTTTTATAGTAAAGCCTCAATAGTTTGTACACATTTCGGTCCAGAAATTTTCACATACATTGAGGAATTAATGAATCTCTTTGATATCAATTTTATGGCAACTAGATAATTCCTTTGTTTGTTATGTTTAGGGCGCGTCCATTCTTGGAGCAGCAGTGTCCGGAGCGACGAGGGGCCCGTCATTCAACAAAGATCGGTGTTTCACACTCCTTGTGATCGACGATCAGAACACCGACTGGAGCAAGTACTTCCGGGGCCGTAGGCTCCACGGCGATTTCGAGATCCGTGTGGAGCAAGCGGAATTTCGGGAATTGTCGTTGACAGCGAGCGAGGCTGGCACCGTGGTGTCTATGGCCGTTTATCGTAACGGGACCAAAGTCATCCGGTAAGCCAACACTTTATTAGAAAAAGTAGGAAAAGAGAAAATGTTGGCTGTACACGTTGGCTAAACGACTAAATTTGTTCGTAGATCCTTCAAACCAGATTTCGTCCTGATACGACAGAACTTAAAGGATGCAGGAGAAGATTACAAGAACCTTCTTCTCGGTCTAATGTACGGAGGTGTCCCGAGTATTAACAATCTTACTGCAATTTACAACTTCCAGGTGAATATTCATTATTTGTGCACGTAAACGTGGTGGCAAGCGTGGGAAAAATAAATTATGATTACATACGACACGAGGAACCAATGGAACCGATTCTGGATTAGAAAAAATCATGGGCAGTAAATAAAAAATACTATCATAATTTTCCTATAACAATGACTAGAAAAGTCACATTCCTAAAAACGGAATGCTTACATTGCGCCCCTCATTTTTTCAGAAAATAGTTCCCTGGCTAGAGAAAAGTATTGTTGCTAATAAATGTCTCTACTTTTCGTAATGTTATTTTTTTTTGAATCTGTTATCTACTAGTTAAGTAGATTTTTCAATCTAATATTGGTTCCTGCACCTATGTTTTCCCCACTATTAAATATTTCATTTCATCGATCCAGTGATGCATATCTTTCCCGTGTGTTCGTTAGTCATTCTCTCGGAAGCATTGCAAATGAACGATCGTATGACGCCACCGGTTGAAACAAATGAAAGATTTAAATGAGACACTATTAATCAACGTTCCCCTCGCAGGATAAGCCGTGGGTGTTCGCGTACCTGCTGGGACTTCAGCGTCGTTTGGGGAAAGACAACTTCCCCCTAATCGAGCAGACATTCTACCCGAATCATCGTGAAATGGTGAGTCAGAGACATTATCCGACAGAACGGGCGATGTTACATTTTCTCCCTTTATTTCTCATCGTTTAAGTAATATATAATAATTACAAAAGTTATCAAATGGAAGAACTAAACTAGAATACATCTTGACTTAACGTACATACGTTTCTCGTGTTAGGAAATGCCGACTAACTCCCTTCGTTACGCTCGTTTAGCATTTTGTACTAAATTTTCACCCCTGCACAGGGCTCTGTTCCTCGCTGTTATCATCATCGCGATAATATCATCACGATTGATCACGCCTCAGACACCGTTTACAAATAGAGAACTTAATCGATTACGCTTCTAGCACGACGCCCGGCGCACGTTCTCTGAATAATCAGACGACGTATCTTTTGTACAAATGACAATAAATTTAGTTTTGTCGCGATGCGAACAAACGAAGAATCGTTTAGCACTTCGCGACGGCTAATCGTAAAATTTCGAGTGAAACTTTCCATTACTATCGCTTCTGTATTCAGAGTTCCGTGCTATAATCTATACCAAGAATTATTAAATACGTTTCAGTAATTTCTTTTCACATACGCACACACGTCCAGGGTGCGTGGGAACGAAAGAAACAATAAGAATAATTTAAAAATGTATAATATACATTAATAGCCTATATGTACAACTAAAGTATAGCCAATCGATGTGGAGTACGCTTCGCTTTACTCTTTCCTTCAACTTTGACGCGGATTCGGTCGATTTCGATTGCGAATCGTTCTGGCCATATTGTTTGATTAAACGTAACGAGGCCGACGGCATTTGTACCAATGGGAAATTCAGAGATTCGTCCACGAGGCTCCTTCTTCATGAATAATTCTCCTCCAACTAATAATTCTCCTCGAGTGTATCGAATACCGGCCCCTCCCGTCCTCAATTATTCAAACGTTAAAAGCGGATAGAGCGGACCGGGCGACCAAATGACAAAAAGATCGCGTCGACAACGCCGTCGTGCCTCGGAACATTAGCAAATTTATCGTGTCGCTGCAAGCCATAGTTTGCCAGCAAATGTGTTGCGTACACTGCCGATGAAAGTTTGCTTTTCCTGGATGAACGTTCATTCTCTTGCGGTACCCGACGGTCGTTAAATGCGGAAGTTAGAATTACAGCTCGAAACGTGGAGGTTGAGAAAATTTTAAAACATTTTCAATTTCACTTTTATAACAGAGACAAATTCACATTGTTCAACGACAGTGCAGTTACAGCGGCCAGTGTGCAATGATTCCGATGATTCGACGCGGCCGCGTGCCAATCGGCGACCGGCTTTTCTACTCGCTGACACAACCTTCCAATTAATACTTTTGGTAAAACGCGAGAATAAATAGAACGTGACGCGGTACGGAGGATGAATAAACGCGAATGGTCAACGATCTAACGCTGCGTCTGGAATAAATAAATACATCCAATCCACTTGACAGCAGGTTCTTCGAAGGGTGTTCATCATTCTCGGGAGCGTACATGTTTCTCGTTTTCCGCCAGCGTGATCGGTGTCCGTTCTATCTGTACAACCAAGCGCGTTGTCGTGCGAGCAGCCGCCGGCTTTATTAAGGTTCCAACAACCTCTGCTGCTCGCGTTTCTGTTGGTGCTCCTTGATGCAGACGTTGTAACGTACTGACGGTGCCCAGGAGCACCCACCTGACGAGGCCAAGCAGATGCCGTATGTTCCTTGGCAATGGAAAGGACCTGGCTCGCTTTCCCACAAGCATCGTTTCCTTCCGCCGAGTTCCAGATGCTCGCCCTTCCTCCACCAGGGTGTAAAGTGTATCTAAACACACGATAAATTGTTGGAGTTTCATCCTCAGAGAAATTTTTACTGTTAAGAAGTAGGAAGCGCCCCCGTATCTCACGTCTACGCAATTCATTTGATTCTGAAATTTAGGTTTCGGTGCGTGGTCGAAAATGGCCACGTTTGTCAAGGCAGACAATGTAGGCGGCAACTGTTTCCGAATACTTTATAGATCGGACGAATGGAAACGTGTAGCTTAGTCATACAACTATAAGGAACGGTGGAATTCATAATTTTTGGGAAAGTTGATCGCGCCTGCACTTTCTACACACTTTTCGTTTTATGAATCTTATAAAATCTTATAAAATAGTAGAAAATGTGGCCTGAATATTGATTTCTATAAAATGACTTTAATGACTTGTTATAGAACAGCTTTTTGAAAACGGAAATTTGCACGAACGCCTGCACGATAATGTCAGGAGTGGCATCAAGTTTGAATTCGAGAAAGTGGTGTCAGAGCATTTCACTTACGTCGCAAGCACAGCCACGGTGAAAGAGGCCTCTGAAGCCTTTCCGTTGCCTGGGCGGCACTTCAGACCATCGCATATGCAAGCCGCATAACGATAGATGTATTCCTCCTTGTCCGATAATTCCGCTTATCACGTAGGTTTCCCCGACATTCAGAACGACACCACACATGGAGTCTGCGTACATGGTCCATAAAATCTCTCGCCTCGGGAAATTCACAGGATTTATGCTGTTCCGATCCTAAGAAAGTGTGTTCTGGTATTAGGTATTTCGAACCGGGACATAAAATCGGTTTCGAATAACATCGCTCGTGAAAATCGAACAGTTCGTTAGACTTACGAACCTTGAGAACTTTATTAACTTTCACATGGTAGGCCAACCTCTGGTCATTCCTCTGCTCCACGTTCCTCACTCTCACCACGGCGACTGGAAAAAATAGCATTTTGAAATATAGAAATTTCTATGGGTTCGTCTACGAAACTGCTATTTATAAAATTTACATGATACGTACCATAATCTGATTTGCAATATAAAGACTGAGGATGAGATCTCATGCATGAGCACGCCAAAACTCTCTGCACTGGGGCTAGCGATAACGCGATTAGCAGGAAGTACGTCCAACATGTTAACCGCCACATCTGTGAACAGAAAGAAATCAAATTGTCAGAGAAAAGACAGACCGATACTGACAATAATAATTTCACAAATAAGCTGCGTTCTTCACAGTCCCGTGAGAACTTTTCATAATTGAATCGTAGCGTTTCAAAGACACGCGAGAATCGCGACGGGATCTAACGACGTTCGGCAGAACGATCCCCGGGCCAATCAGGACCCATTCGTCTTCGAAATCCGATTATGCGTGTCCGAATGATTCAAACCCGGCCGTCTCCTGTCGGATGCTAGGAAACGTATAACTCTATTTAACGAACGCGGAACAAGCTCGTTAAGCCGAGAATGCGTGTTCCGCTATATTTTTTTTTTCTTTCCATCGCGAATTCCTCACCGGCGAACGCAGCCAATGAATCAGGCAATCCCTTAAACAACTAATTTCAATTTGTCATTGGCCCATCTAAATCTGGTATCTCCGCTGTGCCCACCTACGGTTCTCGTTAATGCAAATTTATTCGATCCTTCGCGCGCCGATGCGGAGCAGATTCGAATTTACGTGCGAATTCCTAGAAACGATCGATAAACATCCGTTAACAGCGACGCGAATAAACGAAACTTGTACGGATGAAAGCACCGGCTAGTTGATATCAGCACGACGATTAGGTACTTCGTCCTGCACTATGTGTACGTGCTCGTAAAAGGCACCCTACTGTCTTTAATTTGCTGGAAGGGACGGCATGTTGTGTTCACTGTCTAACTACGTTTATTCTACAAGATAAATCTATGAAAAAGACAAATTGGGATTAAATAGTAATTTATTTTTCTGTTTAATATTTTTGTAACTAGCATGCCGATATTCTAGAATCTTTTTAAACTTTTGCCACAGTGAAGAACCAATTTATAAACTAACTTTCGCACTGTGAAGGTAACGACACTAGTTTCTTCGTCGTGGCTTTACAAGTTGTAAGATAATCGCTGCTGCAGTGATCTTATTCGCTAGCAAAGGACGTTTTTCCCTGCGGCTTTTGTTTCGTTAAGTTTGTCTTTAGTGTAGATCTGCATAAAGTTCCGCAGAGTAATTACCATTTTAGCTAGTTACTATAGCGAGTACCACTTTCGGTGGTGTGACGAACTACACTCGACGTTTGAAAGCCTCGCTACTGTAACGAGCGTCTATAAGACCAATTTGCTCATCTAGTGAAAGATACTAACTGGTTTCGCTTTGAGGGAATGCGGTGGAGAACGTTTTCGGGTTTATTCACAGTTTGCTGTTTACCGAGCGTAATGGATAGGTAGTGAAAAGAGGAAACATTTAAATCCACGCGTCAAGTTCAAAAAGTTTATGCGATGAGTAGTTCTCTGAAAAATGTAAAACTGCATTTAATATTTTCTGAAACAGATGATTAATTGTTTTTTAAATGAAGATTTATGCTTTTCAATTTATTAAAAAAAACTGTTTCGATATTTAAATGCCAATTATATAATTTGATAAATACCTGTCATCGTAAATTTCATCAAAATCGCTGAGTTCGCGTTCCTTTGAAAGAGAATTTTAGGTATGCACGATAACAGGAATTGCGGAAGCAGAGTAATCCGACCTAGTTTATCAAGCTAAGCTGGACCGGATCTAAATATAGATATAAAACGGTAACACAAAGTCGAACACGGTCCAGAAACGATGCGATCCGCCTAAAAGATGGCATTGACGATGCGTTTTCTTCGGCTGCGAGAATAGACCAGCCCAGACCAGCAGATCTAGGCAATTCTAACGGAACCTTCGACAGTCGCGGAATTCGAGCCGGCTAGATCTGGGACTGCGCGGATAAACGGTCTCTTAAATAGTGCTATTGTTCCTCTCATTTAACTTTAGCGCAAGCTGTTTAAACTCGATTAACATTACCACTACCAGACGAGTCAAAATCACTTGATCCGGAGTCTTTCTTTTACAATTATAAACGCTATAAAAACATTCTCATGAAATATTTTTTAACAAACTTCTCAATTCATATCAGACATATATTTTATATAAAGATCCGAAGACTAGTTATTATTACAAAAGTATGGTACATCGGTCGTGTTTAGTGGTCGCAGTTCTAGCGTGAAGATATTTTTAGAGACTGTCCGGATCAAGACAATTTCATTCATAATGAAAAGTGACTCGCTTGTTTTGAAAATAGTATGCACCCCTTTTCTTGTATGATGTCAGAGCAAAGATCGTAGTCGGATATAATTAGGCGTAAAGATCTAGATTAGTTATGAAGGTGAGGGGGCAGATTCAATTATAAATTCGAACGCAGGTTCTATTCGTAGAGTGAAGAGTTATAAATACGTGGGGCAGGTAATATTCAAAATTACCGAGCAATATTACTAAATTGCCACTTAAAAATCGTACTAACTATCAGAGTAAAATAACGACTAGATTGTGAAAAGATTTTTTAAACGAAATTAAATCTGATCTCGGACTTGTTAACAGTAAAAGTAGTATAACTTCTTCTCTTCGGATACCATAAATACAAATTTTTCAAAATAGGTGAATGTATTTTTACTGCTCGAAGTATATTATTAATTCGTTCAACATCGCTTTACAGAATAATTATTTAAATTCTCTGGAAGCCTCGAGTTTTAAAAAAATTATCCTATCTCTAAATTCGACATAGAATTGTACTTGCAGATTTTCAGACACTGTTTCTCCGCGTCTTCGAAGGATTTCATTGCACCGGCGGAATGCGTTGCCGCGAAAACTGTTTCGCCATTCGGCATGCATTAAATGCTCGTGCAGCGTGTCATTGGGATGTTTGAGCAGGCATGACAACGTGTGCCTGCGTATCAATGACAATGCATCACGCTCGATGAGTTTGGAGCGTAGCAGCGGTGTCAGAGGCATGCACACGCGAACGCACTTTGTAAATGCAGTTTACACGTCTGCGGGGGACGGGCGGATTTGTAGGTGCACCCGGTGATCATCGTTTAATTCGCGATCTCGTCGAATTTATTCGTCCTCGTTGAGCTCCGTCCCGCGACTGACGATAAACATTCGTTCCGCGGTCGTTTCGGAAAATTTATTCGACAGTGGTGCGCTCGGCAGTGCACTCGCAGCGTTTGGTAGGCTGAGTGTTAATAATACAGGCAATTCAACTGAATTGGAACTCTTCGGAACCATAAAACCGACTGGCTAGAGACCGATGCAGCAAACCCTCGTTTCTACACGGCCGCTATATTTTATAATTTTGTTATTTATGTTGAAACTAGTACCACTCCGGAATGGGATATATTGCAAGAGTAATTGGAGACCGAATGGTACGAGGTGTTCGCATGTCGCAAGTTCAGCTGCACAGACGGTGCCATTCTTCACAATAGACTTCCTATTGAACACTGTTATTAGCGTTTCTGGAAATGTTTGATGGCAGGAAAATTTGTAGGCGTACCCGACACCTTGAAACCAAGAAAAACATCTTCGCATGCGATGCAAAGTGTAGGTGGTCGACTTAACCTTCGAACGAGACGCGCATTATTTCTTGATCTTCTTTACACCTTGCGAGACTTAGTAGTCCCTAGTTTCTTGTTTACAAACAAGATTAAATAATCGAAGAACCTTCGCTGCGAACTTCGAAATATGTATATCCTCCCGTGAAAATACTGCGGCGAGGTGGAAAACGTGAATTTAACAGGCTGCAAGCGATATATTTATCAAAGTTGACCTTTCTTCGAAAGTTTTATAGGAAGGTCAACTTCAATTGGTATTATTGATCACATTTTTCTCTCATTTTATGTATGTCCTGAAAAATTTTACCGTCCTATCTCGATACCATGGAAAGTGCTGCGACCATGTCACAAAAATGGCCAAATAATTCCGCTGCGGAGCGCGCCCGCGAAATTACGCTCTGAATAATTATGCGATAGAATTTCTGCGGGGCAAATTCGCAGCGCCCACACCCACGACGATCGGCCGGCGATATTCTCACATGGTATTCATCCGCTGCACTTCATGCATCATCATGCAAAACGGATTGATTGGCCGGCTGATGTCATAGGCAGCCACCACGTACTCTCGCATTACTTTTATTTCCGTTGGCGACAATAAACACACCGATGGCCCGTGAACAGCGGTTCACGCCTCGTGACGCATCCCGGCGACTTCTTTTCTCTCTTCTCTTCTAACTCGTCTCGCCCTCTCTCTCTCTCTCTGTTTCGCACGTTTCCACGTCGATTCGTCACAAGCGACAGGATTTACTTCGCCACAAAATTGAGTTACGACGCGACAGCGGTCTACCTGACGCCGCCGTGCCCGTGATCGTTCGCATAATCTCCCGAGGTGCGCGCCTCAATGTATTTAATGCACGTTGCGACCTAGTGCCGGGCGAATATTGCGTGACACATTAAGCGGATTCGATTTCCTTGTGGCCCACTTCAACTCCTCACACCTGATGATATACCGTGGGTCAGGTGCGATATCACCCGACCTTCGGCCGATATAGAAAATGGAGGAAAAATTGCTCAAATTGTACTGGCCATTACATGCTTGAAATAATCTGCACCTTGAAAACAGTGCATAACAATGGAACGAGCTTTTTATTGCCCGTAATTCGAACGTATATTCAATGATACGAGGACTATTTTCATTATAGAAAGCATTTTATTGGTACATACTTATGCACCCATGGTTATTACAACTTCGACAGACATGTCTGAATGATGCAACGATTTTTTCATTCACTTTTTCCACGGTCATTGTTAACTGAATTGTCGACTTTGCACCCGGTGGCACGATTCTGTAAAAAAGGAGGTGACGGCTTTCCAACGCAGAAAATGAAGCGATTCGTCTGCACGGTTTCCTGGTGCCGATACTTTCTTCCAGCTTCGGTTTCTACACAGTCGAACGAACGTAAAAATGTCTTCGTTTTTATTACTGTCGAATAAGGGCCCCATTATCGCGTCCCGTGTTTACGAAATGAGCAACCGCGAGCTTGCGCGTCGGTACAATGTACAGAGTAATTTACGATCGATAATTCCTGTCTGAAACGGAGATTTGTGATTGCGCGGACGTAAATAAGTGTGCAAGGCTATGCCAATTAACCTTAAACTCCGAATAAGATCGTGCACGAAGGATGAGAGAGAGAGAGAGAGAGAGAGAGAGAGAGAGAGAGAGCGCTGGTAAATGTGAACGAGTGCCGGGCCATGTAGCCGCGTTACACCTCATACTTATGGTAATCTAACACGGGCGCACATATAAGTGCGATATTATAACTCTCCCGCACTTTTCTCGCGCCTACCATCAGCACGAATATACAAGACCTTACGATAATTCAACGCTCCGAGGTCCCGCAAATGACGATTTATCGTTCCTCCTTATGATAATGGCGCCAGGAATTTGTTCGATCCCCGAGAACAAATAAATAACAATTGTAATCACTCCTCGGAATTACCGCTCAATATTCTAACGAGGCAGTTTTACCGTGAAGTCGTCAGAAAAATGCACCTGAATCTTGCAGTCCCGGCGAAGTGGTAATAAATTCTCGGACTCGGTCAGTGTCGACGAAATTATTACAATTTATTACATCCAGGACTTTCTATTTATATAGCTCATATACTACTGAAATTCATTTTACACTCAGATTGAAGGCTTCAAAATGGTTTGAACGTATTGCGACTATGGTAACAGCAATTCATTAAAGTCGATGCTGGATATTACAAAGTTACTACAGCAAATGTACGTAACCGGGATTGAGAAGAAGCTACTTGAATAATAAATAAATAGAGAAAGATAAAGAAAGTTACTATGTACACTCGAATTATGTATTTACAATTCAATAATTGTAGAATATGGTAGTATCCAGTATTGCAGTTTAACATAGAGCCACATGTTGTTAAAAAAATGATGAAACAGCCAGAAGTTTATCTAAGTTAACCCGAGATTTTTATCTCTGAAGAAACCTAGGGTCGTCCGATCGTAAATTAATTCAGTGAATCCAGTCAATTCGACTGTCGATGTCGTCGAAGTGCTTCTAGGAATCTTTCTCGTGGAAAGTCGCATCATCTCCACGCTCCAGGAACCTTACATAATCGTTTTATCAAAGTCACCAGTCGATTAATTCAGCTTCATGTTCCCTTATCGGGCCGCACTGCCATCACGCTCGTCACGTGACTTTACGTAACTACATAAATACGGGTGCGAATTTATTGTACGGTGCCGCCGAAAGGAGTATTTCATGTCCTGTCGTAACGTTTATCGCTTTTGTATATCTTCATTAAAGCCCGGGGATCGGAACGGTATTGCATATAAAGGCGTCGCCGTAAAACGCGAATGTTTTCAGCGTTCGGCAGCGTGCGAGAGACCGGCCGTGTTGTGCGCCTGGTCTCTCTTTCTCTTTTCGCGCGATTCAAAGTCTCTCGACCGAGATTCGCCGGGGCTTTTCAAGCCGGCAAATGGAAGCCGAAATATTCGGGGCAACGTCCGAGGCCGACGGGAATTGTCAAAGAGCGTCGCGATTCCGCGTCGTCGAAGTGCACTATCCGTGATTGCGGACCCGCTAATGCGTCTAGCTGGAATCTTTTTTCTACCTACGCGCCGCGCCGACTTTCTCCACGCCTCGCGCTTTCATTTACAGGTTCCATTACAACTCACTGACCGGCTATTACAACTTGTACCTTACGGTCTCTATCGTTATATTTACGCCCGACGCGATAAATTATCCCACGGCTGCGCTATTTAGAGCGCGACTGCGCGAATTTTCGGAATCCGATTCGACCTACAGACTCTTCTGTGTATTCTCGTTTATGATATTTTCGTATACGTATATCAATACGTAGAAGAAATTGTTAAAGATTCGTTGACGAAGTATCTTCGTGGTTTTTGCTAAATCAGTTGGCTCGTATAAATAATCGTCGTTAACAGGGAGAACTGATTAATATTACTCAAAGAAATTTTATCGACGAGTACTGAAATGGATATTACTCGGTTTATGGATTGATCGTTTCAGCATTGATTGAGGTACTCTTACTCCCCGATGCTTCGAGAGGATATTTCATTTCGAATG
This sequence comes from Lasioglossum morio, assembly GCA_916610235.2. Classification (NCBI taxonomy): domain Eukaryota; kingdom Metazoa; phylum Arthropoda; class Insecta; order Hymenoptera; family Halictidae; genus Lasioglossum; species Lasioglossum morio. The sequence goes on along the minus strand of OU744328.1, from coordinate 17,145,861 downwards.
TTTACATAGTTAGGCATTCGAGACGATGACGTGAGTAATGGGCCGTGAGTGTGTGGAAATGCTAATAGATCGGCTGAAGCACTGAAGGAGTATGTAATTCATAGTCTAAGCGAGAGGATTAATTGAAGATACGTGTAATCATACAGATATTTTGTACTACTTTAAACTCTATGTATGTTTGTAATAAACGTTTTACAACTCGTACACACATTCTCGCATTTATCTCAAACTTTGTCCACAGAGTCGTGGTAGCCATGTGCTAATAATATCTTAAACATTGAATTTTTTCAAAACAATATTTCAAGTATTCGTATACTTTCCTGAATCAGCGTGGGCGAACGAAGAAAATCCTTCAAGACGATGACATAACCCATCGAACAATTGAAAACGAAAAGTTCCAAGAAACTTGCAAGCCAAGACAGCCGAAGGCATGACAAACTACCGTGTTAGAAACCAGACATTCTTCTAATTGTTTACGATCTACAGTAGGCGGATTTAGGAGTCCATTACACAGCTTATCTTCGCCGGGTCCTGTATTTCTTTGCAGCTATCATCGGTATCGTATTCTGTTTCGCGATGGAGAAGCTTGAAATCAGCAGTTTGACGGGCGAGAATTTTGCGTCGGCACAGTGACACAGTGCGCAACACCAGATAATATCAAAGAAACCTTAACGCGAGGCGAAACCGAAGAAGTCTGCGCAATTCGTCGAGCATGAATTCTCCGAGCTGTCCAAATGCTCCGCGATTTTTATTGTCGGCCACGGCCGGTTTCGTGAGCCGATCCCGCGCGTAGAAGGGGCGTGGAACAAAACCTGTTCAATTAACATTTTCTTGCCGCGGCAGCGCGAAAGAAAATTAGCGACGACAGCAGGCATGCTGTAACCAGCTGTACGAGGATGTTATTTATTGTCCGGGTAGGAGATGATCGGTGCTCGGTTGTTCTCGTGCGCGTATTGACGAATTCCTATAAATTAATCTGTTACTGATGGATGAGTCAACCGGTCGGATAGACGGCGAGATATGCACCGAGAATATTTATAAATCTTCGATTTTAAAACACGCTCGCAGATGCGAAGATACCTAGCCGCGAATCAATCAGTAAAACTAAGAAATTAATTATTCCGACAGATCGATACGAGATATTAGGAGTACAAATTAATTCGTTGCCCTCGCACTTTATCAATTGTAAGATTACGATGGAATCTTGTATCTGCTGCAGCGAGCATTGATAGTGCTAATCTTGAAAATTAAAGGAGCATCGCATGATTGAATGCTGCTGTACAGTTAAGTATGCGATACACCAGTGAACACGATCTCGTTCAATGGGCACCCTCAAACACTGTGCACTCTTTTGAAAACTCAATTGAAGAAACTGCTTCCGAGGCTAAGAAAACATTTGCACTGATGTAAATTTCTGGACCGATCAATTTTACGAAGGAATGCGAAGAACTCGTTGGAAAAGCGAACTATTTCGAGTTCCCGTTACGCCACAGGGTTTACCGAAGGCTCCGAACTCCCAGAATTCCAAGATTTATTTTGTTTCGTCGCTGAAACAAATAATCTGCACTGCAAGAACCGGGGCGACCGCTTCTTCCAACCTTGACGCTCGGTACGCACTTTGCAGCGTCAATAAATAGAAAAGGCGAAGGTCGCTGCTATGAATCGATCGAACGAGCAGAATAGGTTCGCAGAATAATTCTGAAATCTCTGCAATGAAATCGGTTGCAAACTGATCCGGTCCAAACTGCTACTTCGAATCTTTTTCTTTACATTGTTCTCGAGGGCCCGTTCGTTTGAACCACCGACGCCAGGCTTCGTCGAAGAACTTTATTATCGTGTTAATCGTCGCGGCAACTTTTAACGTCACTCTTTGCCCGTTACCGACAAAACGGTGGACCCGTTCAAACGTAAATTCCGAGGTCCTGCCGATATTCGAGGCGGCAAATTGCATAGGAGAACCTATCTGAATGCATAACGAAGCGCATCTCGTTAAGGGTAATAACAACCCTTTAGCAGACACGCGGAGAGATTAGGCTACCGTACGAAGCCGTGGAAAAATTTATTAGGAATCGAGGATACCGTCAGCGGCGGTCCATTGTTAATGGCGGTCACGATGGTGTGGTATCTCATCAGAGTACCGTTTTCGTCAGGGCTCGTTTGCATATTCATTAACCCCCAGCTACCTGTTCCACGTTAATCGGGGCCGGGATACACGGTCGAATTTTGCAGAATGAATTGGCGATTGCTCATCCCCGATACGATTTATCGGGCATTTCTTTCAACCTGTCGCCAATAACAGACGCGCACCGACCTCGTCAAGGCTTGTGTGAGACTCTTCAGACGTCGCTAACAAACCATCTGATTCATCTTATTAACTCTTGTACACTCATCAGGAATAGTACCATAAAAGATCCTACGATAATGCTTCATCCGCCTATGTGATTTTTTTAAAGAAATCACGAGACTATTTTGTGTTTATTTATTGCATACGTCTTTACTATTAGTTAGAGTGTAAAATGTGTTTTTTTTCAGGGTGAAATCGCTACTTCATTTTTGAGAAATTTAATCAAGAATTTAATATAGAATTTAATAAAGAATAAAGAATGTTGTCTACCACAGTGACAGAAGGGTTCCAAAAGAAAACGTGAACAGATTGCGAGGTCTCGTGCGTACAACCTTCAACCCGACGCCTCTCGTTTGCATGTAGGCAAGGCAAACATTCAATTAATACATCGTATTGACAGCGCTGGGTAAACAGTGCTTAAACCATCATTTTTACAACTGTTCACACTTTCTTGCACGGATGGTAATTCGCGGAGCGTGAAATTGCAACGGTTATAATAGGGGATCGGTGAATCGGAGCGGTATAATTTTCCCTCATACTTGACGGGAATGCGGCTGACGGGGCGTTTATGTAGCCGGCAATTAGCACCTTTCATAATCGGTCATGCTAAATACGGTGCACGGGTTTCCAAACGCGGTTCTAATGATATAATCTATTAACGAATCCCGGAGCTGGATCGGTGTGTACTTTACATCTCCCATTACGCGGAACGTGGTTTAATTGCGAAACGGATCTACGGGGTGTGCATTCGATCGCGGGAAGACTAGATATGAAACATTTTTTTCCCATTAGCAACCGCGAAAGTATTCCGCGCGAGCGCCGGACAGGATTCAAACGGCTCGTTGCAAGATGCGATTCCGTTCGTGGAACGTGCATAAACATTAAACGAGATTAGTAAAAAGTCTCCGCGGCATGAAATCAGTCGATAAGATGTGTGCGTAAATCCTGGAACCGGTTACGCAAACGAAATACGCCGTACATATCAAATATTATATATTGACAGCTGCAATCGAGTATCGCCTTCAAGGTTTCGCGTATAAATTCTTCGATCGATCCCGTTGCAGCTTTCCTCGCTTCTTCGTGCGCGTCTTGCTGCTTCTGGCGACTTCTGGTTTTCCTTTAGAGAAAACCCGATCGAAAACTCCACGGAGTCGACTGGTTTGGTCGCGGAATTTTGCTCGACCATTCAAGATCAGAAATATTATTCGAGCTCGGTCTGCTCGACATTAATTCGGCCAAACTTTCGTGTTTAATTCGATCAAGGCTGCCGAAAAACAGATTCGAGGAGAAGGTACGTCGAAGAGTTATTGCCGTTCGACTACCGTTAACCGTGTCAGCGGTGCATAAATCACTATCGTTATTCTAGCACTGGTGGCGACAGATCGAATAGAGTAATACCATTTATCGAGCCGCAAACTGAAATTGATCTCGCTCATTAGAGAAACAGCACGAATACATTTCGCCCGTCGATTCTACACATTCTACACGTGTACACGTCGCGGTACGAAGTAAAGGGAATCGAAAAGTTTCTACAGAAACAGTCGAATCATTATACACTGTCCAATCAGAAGAAGACTGCGGAGTTGCGAGCGCTTGCGCGAAAGCAGTCGTTCGGACAAGTATTAATTATACGATCGATCAATCAACCAGCTAATGAATGGTCGCACAGCAACTTGGTGGCACGTTTCGGATCGCGTTGCTCCAAGATAAATCGGCGACGCGTTCGCGCGAGCAAATAATTTACATTTTCCGAGCCATTTACTGGAAACAACGTTCGATTAACAAACGATTTAACGAAAGGCCTAGTAGAGGCTGAAAGACGCGTTGTTACGACGATACATGTTTTGTCGAGTGTTGCAAATTGATAATTGCGCCGAGCGTAATGACGGCCTCGCGTTTCGAGTGTCGCTCGAAACGTGCGCGGAGACAATGCCTCGCATAGAGAAGACACGTTTCTACTTCGCTCATTTAGCATGATTATGCCTCGTTTCTCTGAGGAAATGGTTCCGCGAAGATCATTGTTAACGTTCTGCCGTTCGTTAATTCGTGGAAGACCACAATCGATCGCGCAGATGAATATCTGCGGTAAGAAACAATACGTGCGCCATGAAAGAAACAATTGTTTGAAGATTCGCAGGTGCCGAAAAGCGTTATTTTCAGGTGCGCCGGCAAAGTGACTCGACTCACACACAGACGACTGTCAAAACAAAAGATAGCGTAGACAAACAAGTAGCTGTCGAGTAAGAATTTTTCGTGAAATACCCGAACGAACGCGTGACTCGCGCGCACGTACTTAGGGAAGAATCGATTATCCGGAAAGGTTTCCGAGCATCTCGGTAACCGATCCCGGCAAATAAACGAGCGAAATGTTCACGAAGGAGGAAAGTGAGTATTCGACGTGACTGCGCGTGAGTTGACGGTCATCGGTTGCAGATGCTTGTTGCATTCCATCGGCGCAACCTTTAGCAAGATGACTCGCGGTACATCGATTAAATTGATGTGGATGAACTTACTCTAGTTTCCCCGGGAGGGCACGATTACTCCAAGACCACGATACGTACTACTTGATACGTCGAGTCGAGCAACAAGTAACAGAGTCTCGTAAACTGGAACAATTCACTCGATCACACAATGTCTCGAACAATAAAAATACATCAACCCTTGTGCAGCCGAGCGGCTGTCCAATTTCGCGTTTGTTCAAATTATTTTGTATCGTGTTGCAAAAAATATATTTTAAACACTTTCACCGTGAAAATTGAGTAGGTAAAGAATATTTGTATATTAAATGAAAATTGGATAAGTAAAAGATTTTCAGATTTAGCTTTGAAACTGAATTCTAAGTGATTTGTGTGTTTCGAGTGTGTGTACAAGGGTTAAGGTATTTTAGGAGATCAAGAATTCGATTGGATTTTGCAATAATAAATTCGCGAACATGTTAGGGGCTATGATTCAGCCCAAACTCGCGACGAATTGAATTGTGACAAGGAACGAACCTCAAAGATCGGTCGGCCAGTTCCAAAAATAAAAATTCGCGGCCCGGTAGCAGAGCGGAGCAGGTGGAGGCTTCTAAGACGCGCGTCAAAGCAGAACTGCCCCAGTTCCATCGCATTACCGCTATTATATTCCGCGCGGCAGCATCCGTACGTGTGTGCACGCATGAGCTCTGAGCTCATACGTCGCACCGATGGTGGTGGGACCAATTCAGAGGGACCGGCTCATTAATACTAATATCTATTAATTCCCGAGTACCGGGCTGCAGTATCGAACTTGTATCGAAATAACATGTCAATGACATTAGTCGAACATTTTTGGCACTGTTTCATGTTATCGATACTTTACCATTGCCAGATATTCGAAGAGTCGTCAATAAGTCACAACAAAATTATTAGTACGCTGCTGTTTTATTCATTTATAGCAATAAATGCTTGAATGAAATACAATATAGGTTATCATTTATCAGGTTATCAATACTAATTTTATTGGTTAATAATTTAGTTATCTACTACTTGTTGAAGCTGTTTAAGATTAGATAGGTACATATGTATATGGTGTGCATTATATTTTGCTCGCAACCGTCTGTGCATTTCTTTCTTTTGTTTAGGACCTCCATTGAAATGAATTATCTCCAGTATCGAATATCCATATACAGCTATGTCTCACAATTTTTATTTTGGAAACTTTATCGAGGATAAAACCACTGAAATAACCGCAAGCTGGATAATAAGAAACTATATGCGTACGCAGGATGTTTAAACTTGAATTTCCCCGAAAACTCTGAATGAACACTTCGCTTTTGATTTATTTTTGCATATACCTAATGAATCACTTCCTGCTGCTACCGCACTTTCGATCGTACGTGTATACAAATATAAATTCCATTACTGTACCAGATACAAAGTTTTATGCGGTTTATTATAGAATATTAAGTTTCATTATGAGATTGTATTTTATTAGAGGCTTATTTGTTTTCCGACATTGAGTTGTTTGGAGTGGTAGGAATTGATTGATACGTAAGATATCAATAAGAAACGTAAGTGCATCGATGATATCGGACAAGTTTCAGCCTCATCCCTTGTGGAAGGTGAACGCAAAACGTTCGTCTCGCCGAAAAAGGAACAGGCTGAAGCGTATCGGATGCGATTAATCATAAATTTGGACGTTGCGTCATGTTGCGCCGACGAGCCGGCTCGGAAGTGCAGCCGACGACCGGACGATTACGTCGATTCTTCTCGGTAAAGATGTCGGATCGTCGTGCACGCCTTCCACGGCTTGTTTTCCATTAATTTACCACTTGACGGTGGCCATAATATTTGGATTTTGCTCTAATCAATTTTGATAAGCTTCTTCAAAGAATAATTTTGATAAACTTTTTTGAGGAGATGGAGATATCGTAATCACAAAACAGCCACCAATGCAGTATGAAAAATGTATTATCTCTACTATTGCATAAGCGTCGTTAACGAAACGGAGCAATTAAAATGGGTTTTCGCAAAACGATAATATAGTGTGATGATAATATAGTGCGTGGAAAAATTAATTCCAGCGAAAGGATTAATTAAGATACGAACTTTCGTTCTCTCGGAAATTCCGAGATGATCGGTCTACACTATAACAAGCGTGTTCGTTTCTCGGAGAAACGTGTTTACAAACACAATGACTCAGTGTAAACTCGAGGAACGTGTCACGCCGAGCTTGTTTTAATTACGCTTAATATTTTAATTACGGTTCGTTCTTTTCTGGTGAAAGGGAAAAATTGACCACCACCTGAATATCTTCGCAGAAATCTTAAAGGCGATCTCAGTTTCGCGAACTAAATAAATAATTATTCGTGACGTTGTTCGAACGATTATACACGCCGGCAATTTATAAATATGTCAGAATATATAATTCTAATATTTAAGATTCTAGTTTAACCCACATTTTTCACATCGAGTGATACTATCGCACTGGCAAGTCAATTTATGAGTCAGACTCTAACAAACTATGTTAGTGCCTCGCTAATTTGCTCGCCTCCCATGTTTCAATCTGCTGTAGAAAATTATTACCAGCAGCAGACACACATATCAGAGAATTAATTGCCCTTGTCTCCATCAGATTCATTTCTTTTTGATACGATTGGAAATTCGGTATACTATTCGTTATATCGTCGATATGTTTCTACAAAATCGCAGACATTCCCACGATCATCGAGCGTGTCATCTTCACTGCATCTGCCCTCGAAAACTGCACCAATCAAATTCCGTTTGAAGTATCACTCGACCGCATCTCCGATCAGACTTGATCTTCATACTTCTGACAGTAGGAACAGACGCAACGACAAGTCCTTTAATTACGCGGACGGATATCCATGCAACTGCCAGCCACGATTACTCGATTAATCATGAATTCGGACGCGACGTCGTGTTGCCTCATTACCGTGCACGAAAAGTGCATCGGCCGTGCATCGTCGCGTGCTCGATTCTGAAACGGCGCGAACGATATTCCAGGCTGAATTCACGAATCTCGTTCGGCGAATTAAAAAGAGGAAATCGACGAAACTCGACTGCGGTCACTGACGAATCTTTCACAATTTGCATGACCGCATCGTCTCCCTCATGAGATCCCGCTATTATTAATCGCGTGCGTAACATTGCAATTCCGACGCATGTCCCCACGCCGTAACATTTGCTTGACTTCTCGCGAGGGACGTGTGCCAAATCTTCTGCGTACACTGCCGTCCCTACGTAGGAATTATGCGCACGTAATCCATAAGTAGAAAAAAAAGATAATGCTGTATTTTTCCTGCTGTACATATAATTGCTTTTATCGCATGGGAAATCGTATGCAATGATTTATCTGCAGCCTTTACACATAAAGTTTCAATAAATCTTCAACGACGTGTCGCCTCTACATGTACTTCAACTGTTGTAACTACACGCCTAAGTCGTAATCTATTTTAAATGCACCTAGGGCGCCACGAGAACATATTATACCAGCTTTTATATGCGAACTGACAAGTTTGGCAGAAAAACCAGTTCAAAGTTTCAGTGAGCCAATGTGCTGGACATATGTATAGCGTACCGCTACGTCCAATATTATTAGTCTCAATGCTGGGGAGTTCATAACTGAGCTCGTAGATATTGCAATTATTGCTATAAACTGGAATATTGTATTACTTTCCAATGCAGATCTGCGTCGAATTAGAGTCCATGCTAATTTAAGTATTCTCGTGTAGAACGTGCTCATTTGCATTGTGATTGCATCACTGCTCTGTACCGATGTCAATTAGAAACCCGAACGTAATTGGACAAGTTTTATTTAGCAACAAAAGTGCCTTCGAGAAGCAGAATAAATGCAAAAGTTATATTTGCTGTTGAATTAATTCAATGAAGCATTTGTCGAATCATCTGACGTCAGAAGATAAAATCTTCTGATCATCGTTTTTACGAAATCTTATTCCTTTAGAGTTAATTTTGAATCTTTCCAGCGAAGAGAGTCTCCCATCCACAAGTTGCAGTCAGTAATGATATCGGTATCTCTCAAAGCAGTCTCATTGAACGGCAACACCAGCGACAATTGATACCGCGCAGTGTTGTACAAATTCTCCGTAGAATTCGTTTTTTACGATGCCGCGATGCGATTAAGTTGTAGGACGGGTTTCGAACTCTCGCGCCGGAGCACGAAGAAAACGAAGTGTGACTAATAGCGGCTCGTGTCCCGTTGTGTCTAGCCGAGTAATTACGTAAATCGACGAATCAAGAACAGAAACGTCTATCGTCGAGTGGCCGAGCCTTAAGGCGACGTTCAGCCACTTTGTCGTGCAACAGTTTTTTTCTTCTCCGAGGAAAAAGATCCGCTGGAAAACTAGTACTGGGAGTCGGGGCCGTTGACTGTGCGTGCCGTATCGTGGGTTTCTGATATCAATGCGTCAATCGCTATTGGGGACGTCGAAGCAGAACGCTATAATACGTTCGCGTTACCCGCACAAGTATAAAACTTCTTGACAGCGAATTAACTTTCGGAGCGTTTGCTTCTCGTTTACCTGCGAACTCACGGCGACTGATTCATGATCGGCTGCGTGACGTTTATGGAAACTCTCGTATATTTTCCGAACGATCTTTATGGACGCGTGAAATGGACGAAAATTTCTCATTCGAATGTTCTGCGCAGATACTCGTTCTGTACGGATTTTTTTAAAGTGATCAATCATTTTCTTTCCTAATTTTTGCACAACGCGAAAATATTTATTCAATGAATACAGTGGCTATTTTATTTTTATATCGATCATTTCAGGGATAGGGAGCTTTAATGTTCGAATACCATTTGGATTCACTCTATATATAATTTTATAAACTACACAGGTAGAACGAATAAATAGATGAAGATTTCACGTGGAACTATAGACTGTTCGTAACCTTGGGTCTCGAAGGTATTAGCTTACGTTCGTGTTTCACGAGAGCGGTAATAGCCGGTTAGGGAACAATCAGAGCTTTCCGACGACAGCGAAATTCGAAGCAACGCGTTTCATTATGATAATTGGTCGAATTACGGTAATCGTTCGCGCGGCGGGAAAAGCAGCTCCGATAAAAGGATTCAGAGTGTTAGCGGGTCTCTTCATGAATACGTATCTATATTTACGGTGTGACTCACAGTAAATAACGAAGGAGCTGGTGCGATACTGGTGGCCGACAATTTGCTGTTCATCAAATCACTTGTTAATGTGCACCGTGTCGGCCGATAACGATCCGCCAATCTTCATTCACCGTCCAAAATAACAGGGGAAAAAAAAGGAAGAAGCATAATCGGTTTTATTAAGTGGTGAGTCGCGCGCCGCGTTCATTCGAAGGATTCGCGCGTGCGCTTCGCAACAATACGATTCTGCAACGTTCCGTTCGTTGTAATAACATATTATGATTCATCCGTCGATTGAGATGGATCGCATCGAACTGCAATTGCTCGGGTGGTTTCACGAACGAAAACACAGGAGGGACGGAAACCATAATGTTTGGGTACGTTATCCTTTCGAGCAGCACGTGAATCATACTTTTAAGGCCGTGCGAGCAACGCGACGTTTCAGATTATAGTGCTGCGATCGCGTGTTTGCAATTTTAGTTAACCGATGTTTATTCTCGCTGTTGTAACTGAACCGCTTTGGTGAGTCAGCAAATACGCACGGTGTGAATTGTCACATTGTCCGCGAGGTTCTTCATGGAAATTCGAATGACAGTTCTGTTGAAATCGCTTTTAGGATGGAGAATTTTACTTGCGGTGGTAAGGAAATGTAGTGTGAATGAGCTGTTCATTTCATTCTTGAAAATATATTTTAACAAATAATTAGAAGAGGTTCACAATTATTGCTCAATTGCTATAACCAATGCGTCGGGTTGGCACTTATAGCTGTTTTTCCTGATCGCATAAGCGGCTCTCGGAGAATTAGGGCAAGTAGATACAGCCGACCCTAACCAGACACAGCGAGCTAACCGCAGACGCATCCTTATTCAGCGCAAACAAAGTTTATGGCCTTTGCAACGTACATATTTATATAATAAAGAGGAAATGGTGCGGGCACGTACTTAGAACTACAATCATCCTTTCGAAGGAAGAGAGTGCAGCTCGCGAAATAAATTTTTACGGCTTACATCGGCGGACCAAGGAAATTACTGATTAACTTCAAAGAGAAACGCGACGATGCGGGGCGAATGCAAAATTATGTGAAGCCGTAAAATTTGTCACGGAGATTAATAACAATAACTGCGTGTTTATTCCTATATGGAAATTGCGCTCGTAGAACAATGAAGAACGATTTTGCGATTGAACCGCGTCCAAGGAATTCTGCACGGTTCGGTTTAACTCTGGGAATCTGGAGACTTTCAAAACAATTTGATGGCCAGAACACCATTAACATGTACACACTTTCCACCGCGAACATACTACTAATTTTAATGTGAAAAAGGTTTTATTCTGCGAAGCTTTTATTACCTAATGAAGGATTTAGAAAGTGAGACTGAAATTCAATTGCACTGAGCCTGCTGAAAATGGATGCAAAAGTTGTTGTTACCATTAGTAATCTTGAAGTTTATCTTCAATGCATGAATAAATCGTTTATACATTTTATTATGTTATACCTACAAATTAGGCCGAAGACAATCGTGGATGTAATTAAAAAAATTCTTTTTGGTCGTATTGAAGGCCGAAGACGAAGAATGGCAGGGAGTGACCGATCGATATCGTTCCAGGCAGTTCTACACGCGGTATATTTATCAGGATGTTTAGGTTTAGTAAAACAGTGGTCCAAAAATATGTAGGGCAGTTAAACGGCACAGGAATAAATGGCCGGCTATTTTCACCGGCGTCGAAGAAATAAAAGTGTTTCAAAACAGCCCGTGGGTCACAAACCGCTGACACGGATTGTCTGTAGCTATTTATACCCAGACAGGAGAAAAATAGCGTGGCTCGCTGACGAATAGCTCTATCTTTGGTGCGAATCTGCCGCGAGCTATCACAACGATTCGCTCGCGCGTGCCGAAACAGCATTTCGAACGTGTCTTTCGCCATTCTTGAAATGACCGGTCAGATTTGGAACTACTTTCAACGTGGTCGGTTTTATACTTCTCTTTGAAGTGTCTCTCGATCGAGCCAGTCAAATATAAACCGAACTTTTTTCTAATTTTCTGTTTGATTTGAATTTCTGTACCAGATAATTTTTATATTTTATTAACCCTTGTAATGAATCGCAATCGCTTTATTCGATTCCGAGAACAACTTTCTTAGCGAAGCCACTTTCGCAGGAGCTGTGAAACCGAATATGTCTCTACCAATAGGAGATCGATGTTAACATAGAATTGTTCTAATGTTAGCGTTCTAAGAAGATGGCCATTTCGTTGCGGTTAATCTCACCGGTTCGGCACGTTGCGCGTCGTTCTACGAACAACTATTCCAAAGCGTAACCACATCGGCGCATTCGAAACCAAATATATATCGGTCGTATCGGCGCAATCGATACCGCATTATAAATGTTCACACTGTCCACCCACTGACGGCCGAGCATACGAAATAACGGATGAAATCATTTCTGCCGAAGCGTGGGTGAAAGATCAAAGAAAAACGCGGACTTCCGTTGACGTTCGGCCACTATTTCCGCGAATGATTTCACGCGAATCAACGCCGCATGACCTTCGTTTCCTAAAAGCAATCGCAAGATGCGTTTCTAGTTAAGTGGATCGGGCGAACACAAATAAACGATGGTGCATCTGCTACGGAACTAATGGCTCGAGCAGATCTAGGATGATCGAAATAAGTATCAAGTGCGCGAATTCGTGGCATGTTTCGTTGAACAGTTACCTAAATCAATGTGGAAAAATTCATTAAGAAAAACTTAGCTATTAAAGCTGTGCCTAACATGCACTTCGTCTTGGACGTAATTCACTTTTGAAGGTGAGTTTATCGATCCGACGAAGTCACGCAACATTTCGCACACGCTAAACGTTTTTAAAGTTAGCATAAAAAGAAAATAATTCTTGGGGTAGAATAATTATTTGCTTCGGACAAACTTAATGAAGTATTTGCGTGTTTCGCTGTGCTCTCTGATACAGGAAATGATACACAGAATATCTTCAAGATGATCTGGTTTACATCACATTTTATGCGGCACTTTTATTATTAGAATCGTAAATCTGAAGATAAGATCCAAGAGTTTAATGCATACATATCTGCATACTTGATTCTATGAAAATTAGAATATGCGAAATATTTCTTTCATTAATAGGGAGCTTGCTTCGTGGAAAAATGAGATAGGAATGTTATTTACGGGTGTACAAATTTGTAATGATTTTTGCTTAATTTTTACTGGAAGGAATCTTTCAATCGATAAAGATATTAAACAATGGGAATTTGCACGAAGATCTTCGAGCTTCTGCGATTTAAGCGAACCTTCAGAAAGCAACTTATCGTCCGAACTTCATATGGTTCGCATTACACGCACAGTAAATCTCTTTACGTCACGAAGAAACGCGGCGAAGGAGGAATTGAGGAAAAGGAAGATGAGAATTGTATAAAATGTCTCATTCCACGAACTCGAAACGGTGGCAGTATTCAGACTTGTAAAACGGTAGAAACGGGAAATCATGTGATTATCTAACATTTTCGATCCTAAAAATCTCCCAATACTATAATTCATAATTTGATTTGATCAAAATCGACTTCGACAAAAATTGCTGCTACGTCCTTCTAGTTTAAGCTATTTATAAGATGTACAGATTGATTTGTTGAGGAAACACAATTTTATATATAAAGGAAAATTGTGGTACTTCTCTGACTGTTCAACCTCTAGAAGGGAACTTTTTCGACTAGCTGCGAAACGACATTGCAGAGCCGCGTGCGTCGTCGTTGCGAAAGTTTATACGCGGTTATCGCGATTCTCGTTCTCCGATGAATGAGATTGTTGGCGGGTGAGTCACGGCCGCGTAGTAAAGTCTACGGCGTTAGTTAGCCCGCGAAAGAACGCGGCAGACGTCACCGGCCAAGAACCGGCGTGACGCGACGCACGCCGTTGAAATTTTAAAATTACCAGAGGAGAGGACCGTCGCCGAAGGTCTTCTGGGTAACCGAGGTTTGCCGAATGCTAATTTATGGACACCGGTGGTATCGGTGCCAAGGCTGAGTCACGGTAGCGATCCGCCCTCGCTTCGAAACCCAAACCCGTCCCGCTGAAAATTCATTCGAGAACACGGTTCCCGCGAACCCGTGGATCGGCAGATCGTCAAATGGAATTCTGTAAACGCTCGAACTGCATCGAGAGTGATTCAGTGCTGGACGTCGTCATGACTGCAGATCGTCGGATTAAGTATATGCTGATGAATCGCTGCTACTTTCTCGGTAAAGGTTCCCGTGGCTTTTGCGAAACCGCGACGCTAACCAGACTGTTATTGCTAAGCAATGGCCGGCTATTTTTTGCGATTTGTTAGTTGCTAGAGGCCGTTGGAATGTGGAGTGTTTGATTGTGTTGGAAGCACCAGTGGTGTCAGAGGATTCGAGGTAAAGCGAGACACATTGTTAAAGAATGATTTTATTAGCATTGGCTAATTTACTAGGAGCAATAAATTTTAATGTAATGTCGAAATTGCTTTGAGTTATAGTACACTAGAACCTCGTTCGTTGCATCCTAATAAATCGCACCGCGAGATCTTCAAGGTTCTGGAACTGGTGGTGTACGTAGAAACAAAAGAAAACGACACCTACGAATCACTATGATTGGTTACTTCGTACTACAGTGAACTGGATACAGTGATTTTTATCTGAGTGACCGTAGGTGTACGAAGATCTAATTATAAGATCGGCGAACCAATTTTTGGCTCGAGCAAACTTATGATGGTGTTGTCCCATTTTTCAATGGCGTCGCCATATCGAGCTCGCTTATCCGCCGACAAGGGTCCGGCGCCCGGCAAAAGGACACGGGAGATTAATGTCGGCCGAAACCGTCGTCGACTATACCTTACGGGGAGCAAGTATCATCCCACATGGTAACGGCCTTGCCTAAAACCCGGCATCTTACGAAACAGAGCACGTGGCTGTGGTGGACGTCGGGGTGTGGTCTCTCCGCGGTTTCTGCCGTTACATCATCACGAATATATGGCCAAGTCTAGTCATGCAGTTTCTGGGTGGCTGGCATTCCAATTTTCCCTTTTCTTCCCCCTGATCCTCTGTGCCAACCCGCGTCCACGAGGATTCAACGCTCGCGCCGCAGGATTACGTGGCGCGCATAATCGACCGCGAGTCTTAATTAACGTTCGCGATTATTCGTTGGCAGCCTGTTTGCCGGCGAAGCCGACTGCATTACGCGCGCCGCATTAAATCGCTATACCGTACAGCTGCTGAAGCTCTTGTACAGCACGTTTCCATTTTGGTCTACTGCCGCTGATTTATGATACGCCAGGGAGATCAACAGTTTAAGATTGCTTACTCGAGAAGTGAGTTCGAATTTTTCTTCGTTACAATCTGCCACATACTTGTACGCTTTTCAAGGAAACACTTGGATCGCGTTCATTCATTTCGATCAATTATTGAGTCGTTTGCATCGACCCGCTTCCGAGCACGTTGGCTTCATAATTATACGGTTCGTGCTGTTTTCTACGCTTTCAATCACGTCTCTTTGAAATTTGTTCATAAAATTGAAAGAAATACACGAGCATCTGCTGTTGATTTATAATGTCTTCATAGCACAAAGTAGGTTTTGTATCCCTATTTTGGTCGGTGCGGAGGTGTGTTTATTTTCAGAGTAATGTGGGAAGTAATGGTCATTAATATCTCTCAAGGTAGAATTGTAACACAGTACTGAAATGCTATTCTTACTGTGCAACGTGTTCTAACGATCCCTTGCTATGAATAACTAACTAGCTTTGCTAATTTTCTAGACTGCATTTCAAGTGTTCAGGTCTTATTTCATTCGCAATAGAACAGTTATAGGTATCTCAAAACATTTTTTTACTAAGAGAAATACATTGTTGGTGGAACTTTAAGCTTTACAGAATATGAGTTGCAAACTCCAGCTATATGCATAGCATGCTTTTGCTAGTATTATTCTAGAACTCATAAAATAGTACATCTACATACACCAAATGAAACTTTAGACTGGACGACAAAAACAGTGAAACGACATTTCTTCAGCAAACAGCCTATGCTTAATTCATTATTATTATAGCAACAACGGGTGTCACGCGATCGTGACGTGTAATATTTCGTGAAAATGACAAGAGTGTATTTGTTAGAGGCTGGCCTAATTGATTTAATAGTATCCAGCAGAAACGCCTTAACAATTTCATTAATTATAACCCAGGAAATCCCAAGTGAAATATTTTCAATTTTCCGTTAATTCCAACGTTGTTAATTATTAGGTGTAGAAAACATTTCCAAGTAGCATACCAATTCCTTCACGAATCGTTGACAGTTCGCGTTCGCCCGGAGCCTCTTACGTTCTTGAACCGCGAGTAATTACCGCGTGAGAAATGTAGCGCCGCGCGGTGTTTCCAGGTGAATGAAGACCAACGTTGCGGTCAGAAATATTTCATTAGGCGTCCCAACGTTTCTGGTTGCGACGGGAAAAGACCACTCACGCCTCGGAGGCACAGTCGTCCTTAAACACGAGCATTTCCACGGAATGGTAGTGTTCATACCTGCGATTAATCCACCGTTCGCAATCGTTGCTTCAAAGTACCGGGAAAACCGAGATCGAAAGTAATGTTGCAAGTGACTGAAAACCTATCATTGACATTATCCCAAATTCCAGATATGTGATGCAAAATTACAGTCCAGTATTGCATTCGAAACATTATTATAATTTGTTTGCCTGATTGTGATATGTATAGTGAAATGGTTAGTTTCGACGATGGGCTAGGAGGGTGGGTCCTTGGGTTTCGCGGAAACTATTAATTTATGACTGGCGCCAGCGTCGCGGATTGGATAATGGCCAACGATGCACGGACCGCCGATTAATCACCGGCTGCAGGCACGTGCATTCACCTTGTCGAAAATGCACGGCAGCTTGGCTAGAATGGGGTCGTCGAATAATACCGAACCGAAAATAACGAGCCGCGCGTCGCTCTTTATACAAATCCGCGGTATAAATATCGGCTGGGGACGGTGGTCCCGTAATGGCTGGTTGATAAAGAACCGCCGCTGCAACACGGTGTAATCAGGGATACGATACAACCGCGACGCGAAACGACGCGTGCATAAATTACGAGAAAATTGCCAATAACTCGGCCCGATGTCCGGGCGGCGTTTGATCCCGGAATAGTTGAGGATTTATCGTCGAGATTCCCAGATTACGGTGTCGTTGCAGTAAAGAAGAATGTATCGCGAACTCCCGCGGCGTTATCGGACCCGTGACCACGATCCGTGTCCTGTCCCACCCGTTTTCTATCGTTACACTGGCTGTACCGATGGCGCCGCGAGCGTAATCACGAAAAACCGACGACTATAAATTATTCGATTCGCGGGCCCAGTCTGGTAACCGACCAGGCTCGTTCTTGCCTCGCCGCGAACGCTCGAATTCGAAAAATTCAGCAACACCTTTTCGAGGTATATTCTGAAATCTGTAGACTAAGTTCTAAACCAATTTTCAATTAAAAATAATTACAGGATGCAGTAACCAAATAGAAAGTCCTCTTTTTTCTTATTAATCTTAATACATATTAACCTTCTTAAATTTAAGCTACCTAATTAATATTGAGTGTGAAATGTTTTTTTTTCTATTTAACTTTGTAACTATGAATTGATAAACTTCTGTAGCTAATAGTTTTCTAGAAAAAACTGTTGAAATGTTAGTCGATTTTCCTGTTTTGCATTTCCTCTTAATTTTGAATGGGGAGGTTGTAGAACGATTCGATGGCGTCGTTTTTCATCGAAAGGAGCTCGGAACCGTCACAAATCCTGTGCACCTCGCGCTGTTAAGCGTCTAAGTTTCTCGGAAAGAACCTCCACAAATTCCCATTGGGTTTCCGAAGGTCCGGCCAGTATGATTTCTCGTAATGCCCGCGACCGGGCATGGACAGCGTTCATTAGAAGGGAAGTGATTCCCCTGAAGTACAAACAGGAACGAATAGCCTCGAACGCGTTATAAATCGTCGGTAGGCCTCCCCACGTCGTGGGATCGGATTGTGATACGCCGATTAACCGGCCGAGGAAGATATAATCCCTCGGGTTCGACTCGTAACGGAGCGTAATGCATGAGCCGTATCGGCCTCTACGATATTACGTTTATTACGCGTTCCACCGATACGCGGAGGACCGAATGGCGCCAACCAGCCGGCCACTTCACGCACCTACGTACCTTACATACGAACACGAACACGAGAACCATCGTGAGCCCGTTCTCTCGTACCTTTGCTCTACGCGGCATTTATTTCCATTCGGGGAACATGCTCGCCCTACGAGTCGCCTCGAAAAACGACAACTACCCTGGATCCAAAAACCATCGGAACACTAAAGAGCCACCCAAAAATACGCCCCTCCTGCGTCTCTTGATTTTCGAACTATCCAAGTTGAGGAATTTTCAGTTTCCCAGTCGCTCTCTGTAATATCAATAATTGTAAGTTCAAAGTGTGTAGCGTTAATGTAATGTTACCACACGCAATTGCAACAGAGTTCATAAAATAGAGAGCTTTTCGATAAAAATTCCTCGAAATGGCATCTAACTGTGCGCAAGCAGATTAAAAGCAAACTTGTGTACATGAACTTCAATTTTATGAAGATGTATTCTTTATTCTGTAAGAAAAACTGTCTGTCGTTTTTTCAAGAAAACTAGTTCTATGTATTTTAAATTATACCACATTCCGCTCTACGATATTAACCTTTTACTAATATTCTGGTTATTACGCTCCTCCTCTTGTGGATACTTTCAAGTAATAGCTCGAACCGTTCGTTTCGAGAATATTTATTATGAAATTTCCTGCTGCCTTTGGACGAGGGGACACAATTTGTTATAGGATATTGTCCGATCGATATAGAAGGAGTCGGGACAGAGGAATCAACAATTAACTCAATATCATTCTTCGACAAACCCCCCTCGTTCAATCAACTCGGTGCTCTCACACTTTGCGCCGTGCCGTTTATCGAAATCGATTGCTCGGAAGCGTACAAAATTCGATTACACGGTCGTCCGTCTCACGTTCGACTGAAGGTCGAATCGAACCCTTGCTGTACTCGACTTTATGATACTCGTTGCACGAAAGAGCTTGTCTCGATATACGCTGAAAACGTAGTAGCAAATACGTCTATACTTTCACGTCTGAATCGTTTGTGAACTGAATGATTTAGTAAATAAATAATTTAAAGTAAACGAATAGCTGCGAGCATATATTTTTACGAATCAGCACAATTCAAATGCTCCTTAATGAGTTCTTACAACAGGTAGCACATTTCCGCCACTGCTTCCAGTAATTGTTATCTTGTGCAACAAAAGAGCTTGTCTCGATATACGCTGAGAACGTAGTAGCAAATACGTTAATAATTTCACGTCTGAATCGTTTATGAACTGAATGATTTAGTAAATAAATAATTTAAAGTAAACGAATAGCTGCGAGCATATATTTTTACGAATCAGCACAATTCAAATGCTCTTTAATGACTTCTTACAACAGGTAGCACATTTCCGCCACTGCTTCGAGTAATTGTTATCTTGTGCAACAAAAGTTGCAGCCGTAAAGTTGCAGAACA
Source organism: Lasioglossum morio (assembly GCA_916610235.2). Taxonomy (NCBI): domain Eukaryota; kingdom Metazoa; phylum Arthropoda; class Insecta; order Hymenoptera; family Halictidae; genus Lasioglossum; species Lasioglossum morio. The sequence continues at coordinate 17,126,327 of OU744328.1, read as the reverse complement.
TTATTCAAGCTCCGGCGATTACAAGGTATTATAAAATCTGCGACGCGACGAGCAAACAGGAAGACCCTTCGACCAAACAAAACACAAATTGCGAGCATTTCACATGATAAATGTCCAGATAGTGCAATCACGGGGTTGCTAACGAGATGTGTTTCGCATGCTAGAGATGGCAATTAAGGCTATCCAGGGGATACGTGGACTTTCGCTGTTACGACCGAGGGAACCGAGGGGGAGAAAAACACCGGCATGGCGTCCGTGTATGAGAAAATCTGTTCGCAAGGAAACGCGTACCGGTGGCCTGTCCATGAATATGGAATTTCGCTGGAAATCGTGTACTCCGCGTCTCGGATAATAAAACGTAATGGATTGAAATTTATGCATGCTATGGGAGAGCCTCGCTATCAGCCTTTTTTCCAAATCGATTCTGTCACCTTGTTGACAGCGATCGGTAATGGAACACCGATATTATTACCATACGATTTCCATACCTTGTGAGACTAATCTTCCCGGACAGATCTCGATCTGTTACGTTTCCTATTCGAGCCACCCAGCGCATCGTGTTTCCTCGTTCGATCGACACGAACCCCGACATTTCACGACCGAAACGTTTCAATCCGTAAACGTTTCTACAGTGCCTCGATCTCGGATTAATTGATTCTTATTAAATTCGCTGGTAAACGTTCGAGTCTCGCGCGCGAATCTCTGTTATCGCGACCGGCAAAAGTCGTGGGCAAAGACGATGATAGGCAGCGGCCGGGGCGCCGATACATCGAACCTCGACTAATTAGTAACATGAATTATTCATTACGAGGCTGGTCGTGGAAAGCAGCGATGATAAAATGTACCCAGGTGAGAGAGTTTCGTGTTTTATTCGCGCGCGAACTCTCAGGGAAACGGCCGACAACGCTTCTTTTCATGTGGAGGCACGGGCGCCGGACATAATGGCTGTCCCATCCTGGAATTAACATAATGAAACGACCATAAACGTCTTAATCTCGTGTTATGTTTCCTGTTGGCGACGGACAATTCTCCGCCCGCGGTTTTCGCGTTTCCAGCAGACCCGTCGCCGAGCCGTAAACTATTATACGAACGCGCGGTGGCACCCGACCCTGTCCTGGAGTCGAATGTGCAGTGGCTCAGAGAAGCAGTATTTACTCTCGATACATTTTATTTACTAGCCGGGAGTCAAGTTCTTGATGGATTCCTACTATATTATTATATGGTTGCACATATAAAAGTGAGCTACATAATTTTTTTGACCTAACAATTTTTAAAGTTGTATTAGCCCTACTTATTTATTTGCCAGCGCACAATCGTACCAATGCGCCGTGCAAACTTTTGTTTCTTTACATTATTTTTGTATGACGAAATGCTAAGAGATTCAAATTATACGATTCATTTTCGTACATAAGGCTGCCACATCCTGTAACTATATGAGTGGTAACGTTGCTCAGCATATTCAATTCACTATGTTTGCCAGGAGTTCGATACGGAACCGCTCGAGGTATTTACCAATAATATCGTCGTGCGGCTTCAGTCGTGCGATCACGTACCGTTGTGTGCCGTCAGCTTTCCCAAGTTCACTGAAATGTTAACAGGTACACAGGCGGAATGATAAGTTCGCGAACGGTGTCCGTCGTCGTCGTCGTCGATCGACTCTCGACGCAGAAAGTTCGCAGAAGCCCGATTGCGAGATCGCTCAGCCGCGCGTTCAGCAAAGTTTATTTTGGCCTGCAGCAGCCGACTCTGATGTCATCGTCTTGATTGCTAGTCCAATAAAGCGTCAAATCTAATCTCTGGCCGAACCGGGCCGAATCAAAGCCGGATACGTCCGTGCAGAAGTGCACCGCACCTTTTTTTTCAGCTCCAAATTCCGCCGTGCGGATGACCCCGGTGTCTCGGCCAATGCATTATTATAGCGTGCGCAACGTTTCTTGGCACGAAAGAGTTTCGGTTTGACAGTGATTGCTGGGATTCTAGGATCGTGTGCTGCGGAACACGACTGCCACATGAAACGGCTGCTACACGTATTCCACGTTCAGAGATTGAGAGGAGCTTTAATGAACCAGCACTCATTTATTTTCCATTGTATTATAGTATAGACGAGTTATTATCGCGGACGTCGCGCGCAGCTGTTTTGTTGGCCCCGTAGGAATTATTAGAACGTACGAACAGAATGTACAAATTTGTGTTTCGAGAATTCGTCTGACGAAATAATGTAAAATTTGGACTGAGGATATTTATATCTCATTTTCCTGTCCAATTTTATGAAAATTAATTCCAGAGGAAAATTTCTTTGATTGACTATCAGTTTCCTTTTCTGAAATAACAGAAATAAAAGTACTATACACGTTTCCTTGTATTTCGAACATCGCATGTGCCATAAACGCATAAAGAACCGCATTCTAGTCGTAATGTATCAATAAGATTGCGTTTATGACAGGCGGGCAGTGTTGCATCTAATATGAATGAATCAAGTCGTAATAAAATGATTTTATGCGGACATAACGAGGCACTTCATGCAAATGTATAATTACACTGGTAAGCATTAAACTGCTAGACCATGGATACACGGAGTAATAAGAATGAAACAAATAACTGGCTCTAAACAGCTCCTGTTGTACGCAGCATAATTTTCTGTCATCGATATATGATCGTTTCACTGAGTTATGAATGAAACTTGTACTTGAGAGATCCTCATACAGTCTCGATGTCTCGAGGTCGCAATCAAGTGTAAATATCTCAAAATCTACAATGAACCGAGCGGTTCGTGCGACGCAAATCCCGCGCAGAAGAAGAAAAACAAAATCAGGCGATCACGCAGTGACATTGTAAAATCTGTCGGAACGAAGGCGACAAGTTCAGCGCGCGAATTGCGGCGTAATCGTCATAAACACGGAACAGTGTGACAGGGGAATGCGAAAATCGCGCGCGCACAAGGTATACCTTTCTCCGTGACCCCTAGCAGATCCTTCTTCTTCCGCTTTCCTCGCACAGTTTAACTTGCACTCCGCCTTTCTCTCCGTTATTCCGCTTGACCTCAAAGACGCGCGGGCACCGGCTAGCGGGCGCGTGACCGGCGGATGCCCGTCGACGGACCGGAAGACACCGGTACCAATTTGCGAACAGATTTCGCGGTGGATTCGCGTGCACTGGAATTCGGACGATGGTGTATCGGAGGAAGAGGATCGTGTGAAAACTGGTGGTGTAGTAGCAGCGAGCTTTCCGGACCCGCGAACGCCGCACGCTTCGAATCCACGAGGTGTCTCGAGGCCGACACAGAGCCGCGAAAGAAGACCGACTGGATTTTCACGTGCGTTTATCGATCGCACACGCACTCACGCACCTACCCACGAACCTTTCGCGCGCGAGCTTCGAAAAGCAATGCAAGCGCGAACCGACACCGACACGGGAGCCTCTCGTTCCTTCCTACGTTCCTTAGCTCGCTCCTTCTTCCACCGACGAGCTTCAACATCGGCCTTCTCGCTCGGTTTTTCTCTCTTGCTCGCTCAATCATCCCGTGGCCTCTCCGTCCCGCTTCTCATTTCTGACTTTTACCTTTCTCGCTCCCTCCCCCTCTCATCCAGCTCGTTCACCCTCTTCCTCGATCTCTCTACCAAGCCTATTCCGCCTCTTTATCCCCTATTCCTTCAATCCGACTTCTCTCGTTCCGTTCCTCGTTTCTGCTCGTTCCACATTGCTCACCTTTCTCCCTCTATCCTTCGACACCGTCGACGGACTGTCCTTCTCCCGCGTTTTCATTATCGTTCGCTCTGTCCTCCTTCGTTTGATCCTCTGCTTCCCCTCCACAAGCGACCGAGAGGTCTCCCTACTATCAAGCCTCTATCTCCCACCGCTTTGGTATACCTTGCTCACTTTCCGTCTCCCGCCGGCCACCCACAGCTCTCTATCTTTCTCCTCCTCGAAGAGTACCGTCTTCCATGTATTCTTCACTTGGTTCCAACTACAGTCGATCTATTTTCTTTTCCTTTTCGATCGATGGTTGCTTCTCTCTTTTGTTTGCTCTCGGGGGATCGTGGACCCCCTTCAACGAAAAACGCGCTCGCGGGGGTCCCACTCATCACCGTTTCATCCACGATTACTATCATTTATGGCGGGCGGGTCGGAACTCTCGAACACGGAGCCGAACTGGGCGGAAACGGACTTTGCCTATGGAATTTGCATTTTACTATGATAGCACGTCTCTGGGAGGCTGGCTATCTGTGAGTCTGTTAACCCTCGTCTGTCCCTCGTGTCAATTTGACACAGTTTTCCTGAAATAAGTTATACCGTTCTGTTATTTGTAAGTATATTTGTCCGAAACTTGGTGACTGCTATTTTTTAATGCGAAACATATATCCGCAAAAACCTAAGATGTAAAAATGATACCTCATCAATTTCAATGATAAAAAACACCGAAAAGTAACTGTTTGACTTGTGATTTTATCGATTTTTTTTATCACTGTGTCAATTTGACACCGAGGAACAGATTCAGTTCGTGAAATGAGGTACGGATGAGGGTTCATTAACTCATTGGGTTCCGGAAACCTATCGAATTGTTTGTCAATGACTGCGTTATGGCTGGTCTGCGGATCTATATGAAAAATAATTCTTTTGGCTAATGTCGTAATCAAACTACTCGTAAAGACGACTGTGGTAATATTTATAAATTCTGAGTTATTGCATTTTTCTCTTAATTGTCTCCTGTGATTATCGTGATTTTGTTCGGTGCGTTCAAGAGGACTTCGACGCCCCGTGTACACGGATATTCGAATTGACGGAATCTCAGGAATTCGAGAGTCCAAACAGCTCGAAATTACAAACAGAACGTTGCTGACCTAGTGGGAAACCTATCTGTTTAAAGTTGCGCCGACGAAGACATAAAATTTAGCATACGTGGATCTCGTTAGGAGAACGCCAGGCATTCCTGTGTTTAAATGTTCGACATGTATAGAGTTTCAAACGAACGACGTTGTTACGACGACGGTTTATCTATTGGAAGATAAGTGGTCGAGGTAATTAAATTTATTACGAATTACGAATGAATCCGTGAGTTTACAAATTCTTGGGAATTTCTATGCTCAATCATTCCAATAGTGCGTGAAACAAATTGTACCGATTTCGAGATTTGTCATGGTTACGTGATATTATGTTTGAAATCGTTTACCGAATTTTAAGAAATCGTGCGACTTTCTCTCGACTGAAACATTTTAAGGAACGCTATCTTTTATCAAGTAATCAGCCAGCTGAGTTTATTAGTTTGTAACTGGTTGGTTGAGTTTATCGATTTGTGAAGCATAATCTGGGATTAGCTGAAGAGGTGAATATTTTTATGCCAATGAAACATGCTTGGACTGGAACAAGTACTGCAACGCGTTAGAAAGTACTCGTGTACAGACTCACTCAAATGTCCGGAGCATCCTCTGATCTTCAGATCAATCAAATTTCTCGAAATAATCTACTTTATTTCAGACATCAAAAATTACAAATTTCATGAGACATCAAATTAACCCTTTGCACTCGGAACTATTTTAAATCGGAAATTAAATATTTCTTCCAACCTAGAATAATTCCATTCCATGTATAGTAATTCTTTTTATACGAATATGAAATTGATATAATACCTCATGAAATACTTAAATGTTTAGTAATTGATTACATAGAAACATATTTAATAATGTAAACAATACTTTTAATAATGGTACAACAATTTCTTGGTGATTCTGAGTCACCACTCGAGTGCTAAGGGTTAAAACGATGGGGCTGCAATCCTTTCAATTATAACAAATCATATTTTTTTAAAAATTATCCAGTGCTTTAAAATTCAAGAACAGCACTTCCAATTTCTCTTATTTAGAATACACAATTAAAAATACATGCAGAGTGGGGCTACAACCTTGATACTACAACACTCTAATTACAGTCTCCAATTACAGCTTTCTAATTGGTATTCGCCGGTGGCCCGTCAAGGGTCAACGACCTGGACATCAAGCGTGTCTCGAAAAACCATTGATTCTTAAGTAACCGATGATCTCCGTGTAACCGAAACTTATTCATTATCAGAGGACAGCGTGTCACGTGGATATAAACGTTCGGTTCCGTCCGCGTGAAACGCGTATTATTTTTAGTGCGTCCGAGAGCGGGAGAAAACGAAATTGAAGGTGACACCCCTGTCTGCCCTCGGAGTCCTCGAAAGTCCCCTTGGGCACGATAAATGATTTATCTCCGTGTCCCTCGCCGTTGATCCCCGTCGTTGGTGTCCGTCCGAGGGGGGGAAGGGGCACGCGTACAACAGCGGTGCTCAGGGTTGCAGTTTCGCGACACCCACGTGCCGGTTTCGCACACGTGCAGTTTCAGTTTGAGCACTGCTCTCTCTCTACCAGCGAACCATCGGGGCTGCCGGCCTATGGCTGCCCGGACACGAACGCGAAGGGGCAATCCATTAAACAGCCACTTCCTTTTTCTACGCCGGCCTGTAAAAACACTCGTCCACAACATTACGAGACACTATACAGAACCATACAAATCTACGGTGCACGAAAAAATGAAAAATCAATGCTCCTATTAATGTGGAATATCCTGTCTTGATAAAAATGTAGAGAATGTTTCAATCTAACAAATTTCAAATTTGCTAGTTGATCTCGAATGTGATTTTAAGTCTAGTTTCGCAGATGTGGTTGGCGAAAATTTACGCTGGTAAACAGACAGGTGACGCGTATGCATTTCACATTCCGGGATAGAAGAGCGCACAGGATGCGATCGAGACGGGTCAGAGGATTAGAGGCAATATCAACCACTTAGTCACGGTAGACTTCTTTCTATCAACGAGAATACCGCGGTTATCTATGCTAACGGGACGAGCCTGAGAGCATTCACGTTTCATGCTGTCCTACCCCTCTTTTCTTCGTTCGATCATGGAATCGGATGAAATTTGTCGTAGAGATTATGGTCTACCGTAGCCTGTTCTCGAAAACGAAAAATGGAAGGTGGTCTATCCACTTGCTTGTGTCATCTATTGAAATCGAGTCGGCTGGAGAAACTATCGTGATCGTGTAGTTACAGAAACTGTAGCGATCGTTGTTTATGTAAACGAGAACCGGTACGATCGGACAGCGTGCACGAAAGGAAACGCTTTTCTTTTTCCGACGATCGTGGAAATATAAGATCGGTAAGTTTCACGGACAATCGACTGAAAGAGACTTTCGCGGAACTGAATGACACACGCCGGTGCTATCGGCGTGTAAGAATCTTTTCCAGCCCACGTGAATATTGTAGACTGCTTAATCAACCGCCTGCGTATCGGCAGACTTTGATCTTCATTCACAGATGTCGGTTAATGTATTCGATTATGGAAGACAGGCCCGAGACTGCTGTAGGCGTCCCATCGGGAGACTGGTTTCCGTCGATCTTAGATTGGAATGCAGAATTCCCACCGTTATTGTTAATCGATCCCTTGTCGGTACACGGTGACACGCGTTCGCTAATAATTCACGTAACATATTTATTAGACCAGTTACATCTATCGGTAAATTGAATTTGACACACGAGAAATGGGTTGCGGATGCTAAAATCATTTAGCATTTGACTTTATGAAATGTAATAAAGTTTTTCCACATTAGTAGACAGCAGAGTTGGGCAAGAAATTAATCGCCGATTGACGATTAAATTTCTACTGTACTCGTTAATTATGATAAACGATTATTAATCGTCAATCGGATAATTGATTAATTATTAACTGACAATTCTCTATCCGCTTTCTGCTCCCTCTCCCTGCATATTACAATTTATGGATAGACCGTATGATGATTAAATTCATCAATTGATTAAATCAGTCTCCGATTTTACGATGATTTCTTCGTTTCATCAACGATTAACGATCAGCTTCATCAATCGATTGAATCAATCGTCAATGTTTCGACGATTTCTTCGTTTAATGAACGATTGACGATTAACTTCAACAACCGATTAAATCAATCGCCGATTTCAAAATATGTTTAATAGGCTGAAAGCAATATAACAGTAGTTTAAAATTCTTCGAATGTTTTTACTATTTTAATTTACACCTACTCATCCGCTGTCTACACGTTAGTGTTGTAATTGATTTCCTGTAACTGGAAAACGCACGAACATCTGTAATCAAATAAAAACGTCCAAGTGATGGTCGTAGCTCTTGTTCGATGGTCTCGGAGTCTGGCGCCGCGCCGCGCTGGTAGCCTGAGCCATAAACAGACGGGCTTGGGGCGACTCGTCACGTAATCGTATCGTCGCATTAATTATATACTTTGATTATCTTCTTTTGCAGGTGAGCGCATCTCGTTATCCGGTCGTGGTGAAACTCGGACACGCCCACGGGGGAGTGGGGAAAGCCCGTGCCGAGACGAATCAGGAGTTTCTGGATCTCGCCTCGTTGGCTGCACTGGCGAACACCTACTGCACCGCGGAGCCATACGTGGAGACCAAGTACGACGTGCACGTGCAGAAAATCGGCAATAACTACAAAGCGTTCATGTGAGTGTCGCGAAACCACGTCTCCTGCTAACCCGTACGGACCAGTGGCGTCAATAATCCGCGATAAATACGAGTCGAGAACAAAGTCCGCAATGTTTCCTGCATGCAGCAATAGGGTATATATACGTATAGTTCGCTCCACAATGTTGTTCGATCATCAACGGGTAGGTGGACGTAGCGAACCGGTGGGTGAGAATGATCTGAAATAAATGAACGCCTTTCATTGATATTAACAATTGAATATGTGGCTACAGGCGTGTCAGAGTACGGCCTATAACTGACAGATGGATGATTGATGCACACCTGCTAGCCTTTGCAACAGTCCACCCCGTCTCGTTCTTTGACTCCGGTTGTATAAATCATTGGAACACCCAGTAAAATGACAATAATCGCGGACGATTAGTCTTGAATATTTTAATTGCCGATAGCTTGTTGTTCTTTGAAGTCCAGAGAAACTGACGGTTCTTTTTCTATTGCGATGATTAATGGAAAAGATAGTATATGCTCTCCGAGTGGCGGGGCGGATGAAAAAGTTTGCCAATAATCGAGACTGTCAATTAGAAATGATTAAATGTGACGCGTTGAGGGATTGATGTCTCGCCTCGACCTCACCGGTTGAGAGTTAATTGACCAAGCAACCGCGATGAATGCGTAAATCATTACGCCGCGGGACTTCCTAAGACGAATAGTATAAAACCGTTGTCGGTACTGCACGCAGGCGGAAGAGCATAAGCGGAAACTGGAAGTCCAACACGGGTTCAGCGATGTTGGAGCAATTAGCCGTGAGCGAGAAACACCGTACATGGATCGATCACGTGTCGCAATTGTTTGGCGGATTGGATATCTGCGCGATCGAGCTGCTCGTCGGGAAGGACGGTCGGGAGTACATAATCGAAGTAAATGACAGCGCTTTGTCGTTAATGGGAGACACACAGGAAGAGGACCGTCGTCACATCGCAGACCTCGTTACCGCTAAGATGCAGGTAAGGGAAGGGTTTAATGCTTTTCTAACGGTTTATGTTATGGGTACATCTATCACGATGGCATTGTAGATAAATTGGAAACTTTATATGCGTTTCTGAGAAAAATTACTTGGTGAAATACCGAACTATAAAGACAGGCTCACCGTGACATCATATGTGACGTCTACCATTTCGTGGTTTTGTAGTTTTCTTTTCTAAATTGTTTTAACCCTTTGCACTCGGAGATATTTTAACTCGAAAATTAAACGTTTCTTCTGACCTACAATATTTCCATTCTGTATGATTTTTTAAATTTGATAAATCTGAAATTGATATAATACCTCATACAATACTTAAATGTGTAGTAATTGGTTAGATACCGACATATTTGATAGTGTAAACAATTATTTAGATAATAGTACAGCAATTTTTAGTGGCGCCTCTGAGTGCTAAGGGTTAATAAGCATTTTTTACGATGAGTCACTGATGCACCAGCGAGTTTAAACGGGCAATGGATATTAACATTGAGATAATTTTTCAGGTATGTTGCCGACCCCCCAGCGTGTTGACAAAAACAGCGTCCAGAGGGTCAATAACTGGCACTAGTCAAGCAACGAGTCCAGTTGAAGATCGCCCAGCACCACCACCCGTACCTCTGGGATCGCATGGAAGCTTAGGATCTATGGCAAGCATAGGAAGCATAGGGTCTGTAGGGTCTACAACTGCAATTCCCACCGACACGTCAACCACGGACAGCCACCATCAACTAGTGCGCCGTGATTCTCAAGGTTTGTACCTACATAGGTATCTCAGTTTAGTTCTGAAGTTTAAAGTTGTAGAATCTCAGTCCCCTATAATATCAAAGTCATCTAGCTTAATTCCTAGGAATCTTCTAACTTCAGTAACAATCTTGATCTGTTGATACGAAATGATTAATTTTGCATTCCTTGGCGCATAGCATCGCAATCGAGCACGGTGAGCAGCGCACCCTCCGTCGGACGACGGCCCGAAGATCCGCCACCAACCAGAGTACCTTTCCACCGGCAAGGAAGCCAGACTCAGAACGAAGACTCCGAGGACACCATGAAGAATCTTCGAAAAACGTTCGCCGGTATATTTGGCGACATGTAAATTCATCGAACGAAAGTACTGGAGCAAAGGAGATCTCCTCGAAGCTTATTTATGTTAGATCAGTATGTACTGAACGATGCAACTCATAACTTTACTATGTAATAGAAAAGCGATTTACGTTACATATCTTCTACAATGATTTGTTGCTGTTGCTGAGAATTCTATCGACTATATTGGGCTGGCCTGATTTAGATTAGCTTACACACCGATTCTATTTCGCTAGATATTCGAGATTGATTCGCGAGCGAGCGCGACATCGATATATTTGCAGATCACCGAGCGCGATTAAACGACGCTAGCGTCTCGCACGTGACGCGACGCAACGATGTAAATTTTGCTAACGGTCCACGGCGATGTGTATAAACATAAACATAACTCGTTAAAAAAAAAAAAGAAGAAATACCATTCGTTTACCGATTAACGATTCGTCCTTTACCCTGTACCTCTGCATTCTGATTGAATTCGTTCGAGCGAATCGATGATTTTCTTCTTATTCTGATTTCCGATACATTTCTATTCTTTACTTAACCGGTTAATTAATTCGTTGAGTTCTCTTGAGTATTTAATCTATGCGTTCCATCAAAATTAACTGCGTGTTTCGATACTGGGGGGGTTAGACAAAAAATTCACCGGGGGATTAAGAGAAAAGTCGTGGTCGTTTATGTATATTAATGAAGTGAAAAAAATGAAAAAATACTATGTAGGTTCTATGTATTCGATGTATTCAGCATTTAAATAGTGGCTAAGAAGATTCTCAGGTTAAATGAACGATAAATAATACTTTTTCCGAGCGTCCGGTTATGTTTCGTTACCATCGACGTATCCGTTCTGCACACTCTCTCGTCTCGGTTACGGGAACGCCGCACTTGGTTTTCGATTCAGAAACAGGAAGAGAACAGTTCCATAGGCCCCTGTCATCTCCTCATCCGACTTTACTTCCAGCGATCCACCATTTTTAGGCTTAACTTTCGATTATAGAGCATTGTCTAAAAGGAAACGCAGACGAGAGGAAGACGATTTAAAGAGAAAGGAGGGGAAACAAATAGCGGGAAAAAGAAACGAGTGGGGTTTGGAAACAAATCGACTGGGATTGCGAAGGGAAGATAACGGGAGAAGGAAAAGTCTTGCAGGTGAAAATATTTGTAAAATTGTTAAAATATTTGTAAACCGACGTCATACAATATGATTGAGGAGAACAAAAAAAACGAGGAGATTCGGGCATTATACTTGAACATTTGGCTAGAGACAGGACAGCGGATCGATCGCCGTTACGGTCACCATTATCGTTTCGGTCAAGAAGAACACGATCCGCGCGTCTCTGTGTCTTATGCGCACAAATAGTCATTAAGCTTTCGATGGCGGACAGTACTTTGATATCGTGCATGTGAGCAACGCAAAATGGTTGGACGAAACGGACTAAAAGGTGAAAAAAATTATTCCGTGGCTCGCCGGCTCGGTTACACGACACTATATATTTCGGCCAAGTCAAAAAGGAACTCTCTCGGCCGGCGACCGATCGATTTGGACGTGTTCAAAATTCATTGTCTTCCGTACAGCGCGAGCATCTCGATGTTGAAAACTGTCCCGGATTCCAAATAAAATTAAAAAATAAAAAAACTTTAAAAAATGAAACGAACGGAACGTGGTCGTTTATCCGAGATTTTCGCGTCGTCGCGACTGTTTCGATCGGACCGGGGTGGAAACTCGCGAAAAACGAAGGACGTTCGTTCGTCCGTAGAGTTAAGATCGACTACCGTGTGATGGGAAAATCAAAATGTAATAAAAAAAAAATGATAACAACGGGTTCGTGAGCTAGGGCACGGAAAGGCGAAACGCGAATGTGGTTGACTCGGTGTCATGCGAGGACGAAGTTTGAAGAAAGAGTGAAAGGGAAAAAAATATACAAATGGGCATTCTACTGTTTGCGCTCGCGCAAATTCGATGCAAACCGAGAACGTTTGATGATCTGCAAATATATAATAATCGGGTGTCCGCTCGCCGGAACGATGCGTTGCGATTCGCTTCTTTGGTAACAGTACTCGTATGTGAAAACACAATGGCCGATAAGAACAACAATCGGCAACAAAAGAGAGAAGAGAGACGAAAATCTCTTTATTATCCAAATGATCTCAATTTACATTAGCATAAGGGCTGATCAACGTATACAATGACGAAGACAGACCTCGTGGTGTCAGCTTCGAAAGTCTAAAGAATTCCTTCCACTATTCTGTTCGAATTTACAAAAACTTACAACGGAACGTACCTTCGGTTCTTTAGAAATGAATCGTTTTCGATGATGGTTTACCTTAGTTAGAAGTGTGATAGGGCATGCTTAGAAATATGAAAGCCAATCAAATCATTTCAGATCTCTTTCGATTCGAATTGCTTGAGAAACGAGACGCGTAGAACGGAATAGCTGACGCAATATACAGATGCAAAGATGTAAGACTTAATCCATCCTCTATTTGCACAATTTTGCAGCTCGATACTCTATCGGCTCGTAGCTTTTCATTGGACTGTTCATTGCAGCTTATAAAACGGCTCCCGAGTTCACGAGTTTAATGAGGTAATAGACGTCCGACTGTTTAGTTATTGATGTGCCTTGACAACTTAAGTGCCCTTCTTGTCACCGATTTCACTCATTCGAGACTACAAAGTCTCCATCTGTATCTATCTATCCTATCTCGATCTATCTCTTTGTAAAACACTCTTGCCGCGCACTTGACCATGTGATCCTCTTGTTTATACTTTTTATATGAGACACGTGCACCATTGCATTTGTATGATCATCGCGACGAGATCTTTGTTGCTCGTATCCGTGGATAAGTGCAGGTACCACCGTCCAGGCATCAAACATCAGCTGGGAAACGAAGGCGTTAGATTCATTTCACATGTCAATTCCTCGAGGAACGAACGAAACCGAGAAACACGTTGATATTACGATAATACCTCGATTACACGATTCGTTTCTGCGTTACCGTTAGATTCAATGGAATTCTGCGAGGAGGTTTCTTTTTACGGACGAAGAAACGTAGACAGTGGTAGACTGCGTAGGAGTTTAGAGCGACGGGAGTAGAAGCTTCGAAGCTAGGCAGGAACGTAGCCGAATTTACGATGCTCCCGTTCTCATCGAAAGCGAACCGAGAGCAACGTTCATTGCTTCAGGATAAGCGAGAGGAGTGGCAACAAGTCCTCGAGAAGGTTCGGAACGTGCTTTCGGAGCTGACGCCGCGACGCAGAACGAAACGGAAGTTTAAGGGTGCGTGTACACTGTGGACGCCTCGATCTCTGTTCTATTGACAGAGGGGAGCCCGGAGAATTGTTGAAAGTCTGAGAAGGATGGAATCGTTTGAACCGATCGTTTCAGCAGTGTAAACGCGCCTCCGACGGACTCGCTGAGCAGAACAGGTTCGATCTGCACTGATACGTAGATGCGGTTAAAGATTACCGAATATCTCAGGGGTGCAAGTTTAAGCACTAGGTAGGATAGAAACTAGAAAAGGCAGCTGGGTTCAAGCGTTGGAGTCTAGACGAATCGACGGCATTGAATTATCGCGATCCACGTAACGACTAGAGTTAGCAGGCTTCCTTCGGAGACATCTTGGGGATGACCCACTTAGGGACGAATTCGGAATCGGACCGGAACGGCTTGCGTGATCGTCTGATCAACACCGGAAACACGATCCACGAACAATCTCCCAAAATTTAACGAACACACACATCCTAAAACAACTTTCAACACTCCTAGAGGTACACGAAGGATTCTTCTAATCTATATTAACAGAAGATCGAGTTTTAGACGTTTCGAAGTTAATATAGACAAATCAATTAGACACCAAAACGAACAAAACAGTCAGGCATTCGCTTGACCACGAATGCTGAATCTCTTAGCGAAAATTGTTCTTCAATCATTTGTTCTAGTGCCCGTGTGATGTAGTGAGCAGCCGTTAATACCTCTTCATACCCTTTTAACCGCGTTTACGTCAGCAACTAACGTTTCATTTCCGTCGTAACAACGTACCAGCAATACCAGTAGTCGGATAGGTATTCCCGTTCCACGAACTGATCCATACAGTTACATTCCATTCGAAGTTACCCGCTTTTTCCTTGGCGTAAGTAGCGTTTAAGATCAATCTAATCTATCTAGAATCCCCCATGTGTCGTGTAATACACCCCGTTGTTGGCTAAAATCCGCCGTGAATAGCGTACTTTAAGGCCGTGGAACTAATTAGATGCCTTGGACGACGACACCGTATTAATTAAGGACATAGAAAGGAACCAGGCTCAAGCGATTATGCTCGTCGTAGAGTAACGACCGATTTTCCACTGTTTTCCGCGTGTTGCTTGGTTAAAGAATCACGTGGCAAGCTACGGGATCGGTATTACAAAATCGAGCCTAGAGTTAAAGTGGGATTCTAATCATCTCGCCGAGCACGACGAGCGCTCGATCCGCAAACTTGGGGCCCGAACGATCGCGTTCGCAGTCGAGCCGGCGATTTCAGCTCGCGGCGCTCGCGCTGTCGATTTAGTGCCTCGTTGCTTTCCCTTCCGTCGATCCTCTGTTTCCTTTTTCTTAAATCCTTCGCTCGTCGCGTAGACGATCCTCACATTAGATACCTAGCTAGCTAGACAGAAGCTGGACACTTAGCTAATTGGTTGAAGCTAGACGTCGAAGTAGCTAGGCCGAAGCTGGACACATAGCAACCAGGTTCAAGCTAGACACATGGCTAGCTAGGTCGAAGCTAGACACGTAGCTAGCTAGGTCGAAGCTAGATACCTACCTAGCTAGATCGAAACTCGAAGTTAACAGATTAAAGCCGGACATCTGAATAGCTAGGTTAAAAGTGGACACCTAGGTATCAGGTTCAAGCTAGACACCTACCTAGCTGGGTTGAAGCTGAACATCTAACACCAATGAATCGTTCTTGCTATTCTGGACGACGACGCTTTGGTTGTGAGAAGTAACACCAAACTACGATCTAATTACAACGAAATCACGAAAGGGTCGGAACACAAATTGTGAAGCAACCATGATCCAGAGCTGGAACCTCGCCGGTTCGGCTTCCGGTACATACGCGGATCGAGCACTGGCTAGCCGATTGCGGCGACGCTCGTCCCCTTGATCATTATATTCAGTGTCTCTGTGTAACGGATTTAAGGTAATAACGAAGTACTTAATCGGTTAAGGCGAGGTTATCAATGATAGGCTAGCAAGTTAGGCTCTATGTAACCGTATGTTACCTCCTTGATTTCAATGAGTGCTAGCCAACATGTACTATAATCGTACACACGTATCCACGCAAACACACACATACGCAGATATGTGTACACGAAAAATTATTCTACAGGATCACATACCCACACACACAAATACACACATACACACACGTATACAGAAACGTATTAAATACCATACACGTATATAAAAGACACAAGGCAAGTGTAGCTTATCGACCCGGACGAACAAAACGGAGCCTATTGTTCCAGGGACGTAACCGGTGCCGTAAAGATGTGGGAAAATGGGAAGTTTCAGGTCTAATTAATTGTAAATTGGTCGGAATGCTATATAATGTATGTAAGACAACGGAAGTGTGGAGAGGACCGTGTCCGCAGAGAAATGTGTGTCCGCCACGTTTTCCTCCGAACGTGGACGGTGTCCCCGATCGTCGATCACTTTCTCTCCGATCGGCGAGCGGAGACGCCGCAAGGTGCGGGCCCAGTCCTCGTTCGAGAAACGATATTTGATATCAATTGTACGACAATATAAGGTATTCACGAGTGGAGCGTAGCAAGAATTCTTCTTGCGATCGCGCCC
This sequence comes from Lasioglossum morio, assembly GCA_916610235.2. Lineage (NCBI taxonomy): Eukaryota > Metazoa > Arthropoda > Insecta > Hymenoptera > Halictidae > Lasioglossum > Lasioglossum morio. Next base: position 17,109,911 of record OU744328.1, on the reverse strand, counting down.
CTCAAACGAGACAAGTGTGAGAGAGTAGCGTTAGCGTTGAATCGATGTTCTGATCGCGACGCGGTTTATTCCAGACGCGTCGCGACGCTTCGAGCGATCCAGCGGAACCGAGTCGCGAGATCGATCCGGGGAAATCTCCACGATCGAGAAAACTATCTACGCAAAGATAGAGAACGTATTCCATCTTCCACGATGAAAATTATCCATATTTCCACGGCTACGGTCAGCGCGACGGACGCCGATTCGCCGATCGCCGAGCGCGCACCTTTCTCCCGCTGATAGCCGAGGCTGCTCAAAGTAAAGATGCAACTTTGAGTGCCTCGATTATACGTCACATCGTACGAACAACGAACACGATCGACGCGATCGCGAACACAGCGTGCGCACTCGGTTCCGATCGATCGTCGGTCGAACTGCGCGGATCCTGTACAAGCTTACGGCTTAAACAAGCCGTAAGATTTGACGAATCGTTCCCCGGCTTGGCAACCGACGAATCCGTCGGTAGAATAAGCCAGTTCCGACTCGATCGCAAGATCCGTAAAATTCGAACTCGTGAGCAGTTCGATCGGTGATCATCCGGGTCGCGAGATCATTTACCACGTTTATCTAACCGCCACGTAAGACGAAGAGCAATCGGATTGGGGTGTTAAAGTAATTGCGTAAAATGCGAGTTCTATCTGTCATCGTTTAGCCGTTAAGGATCATCATTGGATTATCGAGTATGGTATAATGTAATGATTATTTATATTAAAAGTATTAATTACGATTAAGACTCCGAGGGAACGGTACAAGTAGTAAAGCGATGTATAGGAATAACGCCTGACACGGCCGCTGCGTCTTATTGCTGCCGATCGGTCCTCCTCGTGGCCAGAAAACGAGCGTGTCCCTTTAAATGCTCCTCCGAGGATATCGTGGGAAAGGTTCTCTCCGACTACCTGACTGGGTTGTCGACTTGCAACTTGTTCCGTAATATCGTGTCGGGGAACGAGATAAACGCTAGGGGACAGGTAGCTAGGCCGTTTCACGGAGCTCCGTTACCAGTCTTGGCAGAGTGAACAACATTTGAAGGGTCCTATTGTTTCGCAATGTTAATGAGATCATAACGGATCGATCTACCGTACTGCTATCCTAGAGAGGATAGGTATCACTATTCGAAAAAAAAAGGTAACGGTGTAAAGGATCAATCTTCACTTGAAGATACAATCGAGAATTAGATCAGGTGTCGGCCGGATTTGTTTAAATTTTCGTCGGTTCTTCCGCGTTTCGTTCGCGACGAAGGGATCGAGGGATTTGAACGAGTACACGGCCGAGAACGCGTTCGACGTCGAGCAGGAAGATTCATGGACGCGAAAGCGTCACGTTTAATAAGATTGTTCGCGGACGTGGACGTTCCGGACAGCTTCCTGCTCTCAGCCGGTGCGGTCTTTCTCGGGTTCGCTCAGTTTTTCACATGACGCCATTAAGAACATTTTGATACGTGACATGATGTGGAAAATCGCTGGGCAAACTAGTCTCGGTTCGACGAGGGTGGCAAAACCAGGCTGCCGCGGGTTTTCTGTTTCTCGACGCGACGACGGTGGCTCCGTGAAATCGTCGACGACGCGGCGCCGTTGATCGAATATATCTTGAACGAACGTTTGCAGAGTCTCTTGGATAGGAAGCGAGCGTAGAACTTGCATACCGGTAAATAGTACCATACAGGACGATGAAACGTTGCCGAGACACGTTCAGCGGGTCGTTATGGTTGTTGAAGCATTTGAAATGTTGAGAACTCTTTGACAAATTGAGCAGTCGCATTGTGTTATGTACACACATTTATAAATACATATAAATATATATATATAAAAAACGAAAATTATATATATATATATAAAAAATCTATGTTGAAGTTATCATTACCACTATGATGGACACCACTAAAGCAGCGTAATCGATGAAATGGCATATGCACTCGAATTATCAGACGTTTGTAAAGGAACTCTCAAGTCGGAAAATTGGATGACTACCGAAGACCCTAGCGAATTCAAATAACAGAGAACGCTGTAACGAAGACAAAGTTAGTGAACGTAAAACAATAATCCGAGCGTAAAGACACCATTTTAGTCAGCGGTAGAGTCGGGACGCAGTATAATCCTGGGTCGCATGCGTAGGGTCTGTTAAAAAAAATACGATTACTGCGATGCGTAAGCTAAACTGTAATAATAAAGAATATATATAAACATAGAACATTACGCATTCGTTTATCCGTTTCGTTAACCCTGTTTCTCAATAATAGATAACGTTCCTAAACTTGTGGTTAGAATATTTTGGAAAAACATTCGATTTGCTTTCTCGTTAGCAAAAGCACAAAAATGAAATATATATATCGATAAAAACTATCTCTACATTGATATAGTTTATTGATCTAAAGTCTAAACCCACTATGTAAAATCATATACAAAAGAGTTATTGAAGATAGAGTCATAATTAAAAGATTTATTGAAAATAGGTGGGGTATACAAGGTGTATAATTTATATGTTTCTGAAAAATATCCTCTAGTTGGATATTGAATAATAGTGCACGCAAAGCTAGCTGAATCGAGGTGGATTATTTTCATAGGCAGCTGATAAGATACTTAAACAATGCTCTTGTCCAGTTCCGTGTTGAGGGAGCAGTTTCTATACATTCCGCCGAGAGCTTGATGTTGGCTGAAAGAAGTGTTTCGCGGGTAATATCTCGTGGGCACCGTGTGTATGGATGGCGCGTACCATCCGTAATCCATCGACGTGCTTCTGTAACAAGGATGCGGAAGTGGACTGTCGTCCTGTCGGTACCCCAGGAAGGTTCCTGCAAAAATAACTTTCATCGGATAAACTGCCCTTTGTTTCGCGATGAACTCTTATTATATAGAACCCTAGGCGCTCAACAATATTGCATTCAGTTTTTCTTATTGCGCGATATCATGAAACAAGTGTCATTAATAGACTATGATGTTTATGCACTTTCCAATTTTTAAAAACAGCTTCCAAAAGGTCAGCCTCGACTAGAACTTTAATTTCCGCATAACAAGTTTATACGTTCAAAATGATGAATATATTATTCACATGGTAGAAATATAGTGTACATGCCTAAACATCAAGCTCTCTCTCGAAATCCCCTAATGTTCATTCAATTCAATAAAATCGAGAACAAATGTTTATACAAAACTTTATTAAAAAACCATGCGCTCCGCAGCGTTATTTATATAAATATATATAAATTCGACTGACAATAGTATTCGTTAGGATAAAAAAATTGCGGATTACAATAAGCATCGCTTCACATTCGATCATAATTTTAAAGTTTAGTTCCAACGCACTCGTACGGCAACTGATCGGAAACACTGTGACACTGAAACCGTCCATGCACATTCGAGATACGGTCAACGAAAGCTCCGCGTATCTTGAACCCAGGATCCACCGTCACGTTCTTCATCCTCCCGAAGGCGGACATATCGACGTGATGCAGCTCGCTGCCACTCAGAAACAGGACCAACAAATTATCCAATCCTTCAAAAGCGTTGGCCCTGAGCGCGACAATACGATTCCCGTTCAGCCACAAGGAGTTCAGCTTCTTCAGGTGCCGAAAGATGCCAGCGGGTAGATTCGTCAGCGGGTTTCTCCCCAAATCCAATTCGTTCACCTCTCCGAGCCCTCGGAAGGTCTCGGAATGAAGGGATGAAATATTGTTCCTGGAGAGATACAGGAGATCGATGTGTGGCAATCCATCGAAGGTGCCTACGGGTAGCTCGGTAATTTCATTGTTGTCTAGCGCGAGCGTCTCTAGGTGTCTGAGTCCTCTGAACATGTTCCTCCTCAGAACAATATTATTGTTCGTGGCATACAGCTCTCGGAGATCGTTCAGACCTTTCCAGGTGCCGGGTTTGAAGCTGGAGATGTTATTGTAGTCGAGCAGCAGGGTCTCCAGGCTGCGTAGCCTTGCGAACGCGCCATCCTCTAGCTCGACGATCGTGTTGTTCTTCAGGTCCAGGTACGTCAGCTGGTCCAAGGCGGTGAAATAGTGTCTGGAGATGACGGTCAGGTCGTTGTCACGCAGATAGATCGCTGAAGAATTGGCCACCTCGAGGAACGCGTCCTTGGCGATCTCCGTGATACCAAGGCCCTCCAGGTGCAGCTCTATGTCCTCGATCGTCTGCACCTCGTTCACATCCTCGAACGCGACGTTCTGCAGCACGCCGTTCACCAGGCAAACGTAAAGATGGTTGTAAACCTGGCAGTCCACTTCCTCCGAGGTAGCGTCTTGACCACTGACCGATAACAGGAGATAAACGAGCAAGAGGATGCGCATGGTTCCCTCAGAATGCTGAATGCCCACTGAACGGCTTCGAGATTAAGACCTATCCAAGAGCGGCCGAGCGTGTAAACCGACGGTTACTTCTCAAATGATATAGCATTCGATGCGTGCGTCCAATACGACGCGATCGCTGCTGCCCAGTTTCGTAGAAATTAGATGTTTTATTCATTTTGCCGCGCGTCGATTCCCGCTGCCTTTATTAAAACCTCTGTATCTCTCTCGCCGTGATAAGTTGACCACCGGCGTTTCATCTTGGTATTCAATTTTATTGAAATCGCTTTTCACCGGACTACCCCCCTTCGCCTCCCTCGTCCTCCGCCGACCGAGATTAATATTCGTAATTCGCTTTTTCAGAACGGACACCAGAGATTTTTCCGAATTTTCGGCTTCGCCCGACAGCTTCTCATATTCTTTTGAAGCTGGCGATAGCTGAACTTCAAAGCTTTCGCTGTTTTATTTCGAGGCTCCGTGAGAATTTTACATTTGCCGTGAAACAATAGTTTAATTATAGTGTAACGCGAGGTAGAATTAACCAAGTAACTCGAAGTAGCACTGGATTTCGAAATTTTGGTTTTCATGATATTTTTAGCGTTCTACTTTTTTCTACGCGACACACAGTGTTACGTATATAATAATAATCTATAATGGTTTTCAACGGGGTAGACTGTATCTTCATGGATGCAATTACGCGAGTACGATTTTATACGCTTCTCGGTAAATTATTCTTTCCGTCTTTATGGCACAGAACGGGTAACAGCGAAAGATGCGTTGAAAGAGAGGAATTGTGTACGTTTCCAACAACGGCTATCTTGTGAAGGGTTCCTGCGACATGTGCAAAAATGCTCTGAAACACCGATAAGCCTCGGCGAGAGTACCGATCGTGAGCGCTGGCTTATTAATAGCAGAGCGTTATCGTTTTAATACGGAGAAACTTCTTATAGCAATTGTCTTCCGCGAAGTCTGTTATTCCTGTGATACACGAAACCGAATCGGAAACCACTTATGCGAACCGCCTGCGCACATTTGCATATCGATATTAATTAAATTTCCATTAATTAATTCGGTCACAGAATCAGACTGACGAACAAACATGTCTCGCATGACGATAGACGTATTCATCGTTCTATAATTTGCTATCGGTAACGATATTGTTCACTGCTGCACAGAAGTTGGAAACGATCTTTATTGGAATATTCAATTTAACCATTGTTACGTTTGATTGTTCCAAATAATGTTTTACTTTTGAAATAAAAGAAACTTTCTATTGCATAAAAAAAACTCGTTTTAAAGAGTAAATGCGCGACCGCAAATTGATATAAAACGTATACGTAACAAAAAGTTATTATCAAGATACCGCAATCTCATATATAACCCGAGCGCACGAGAAATTTCGAAAGAGAAACGTGGCACAAAGGGTCAATATAATAAATTCAGCAGGATAGATGGGGCTCGGAACTATCGAACGAGCGTGTACGGCGCGAAACGTCGCTATTGATAAATTATTTAGACTCACGTGGGTACATGAAGCGAGTCGGAAGATTGCAGGTTCCGTAAATGTCATCGGTGCGAGGACCCAACGCGTCCTTTTCCTCCTCCTGAGCCTTCTTCTCTGCGCACACACATCGCGTCTCTATCATATTCGGACCTCCCGTGGATCAATCCAGATACAAACGTATCCTGACGCCAGTTTCCCAAAGCATAATCTCCGTCGAACACCATGGATCCACGCTGTAATTTCTGCTCTGACATCGGCCACAAATGTTTCGTTCCTATAGCGACAGTATCTCGAACGTGGGGCGCAATCGATCAAACAATAATCCCATGGCTGGCCAGGCCTGCTGCTAAAATTAAAAATTCGAAATTACACTCCACCGAAACCGGAACACATCATTTTCCTAATTTCTGTCTTCGATAATCATTTTCAAAGTAAATACATGTGGAATTTAGCATACTCAAACTGCATCGTGACAAGAAGATGCTTAATAAGTACAATTAGTAATTCTATTATAATATATGCTTTCAATTTAAATTTGTATTTCTCATTTATTTATGTATGTGCTAAAGAATCATTTTCGCTGTTTTCTAGAATCGGATTATAGTTTCAGAGTGGATATGCGTGAAGACTGTTAAGGAGATGAAATTTCTGGGTCTGTCACACATTTTGCTGTTACGTAAAATGTATTTATAAACAGGTTCACGCTGAAAATAGTCGGGTGTATGCACTTGCCAGCGAGAAGATAGGGGCTCGGTCCCTTCAGAGCGCTCTTTTTTGTGAGGAAAGAGGGTTATTGAACCAGCCAGGTGAACGACTACTGCACGCCCGGCAAGCATTTAAAATTCTAGCTGAGTATGCACTACATTACATCGGTCGCGCTATCAGCGACGTCGATAACAGTAGTGGTTTCGTTGACCGGCTTGAAATCGCGTTTCCCCACGAACTTCCTGCGAGAACGTCCGCGGGAACGGTGTGGGAATAGGACGTGACCGGTAAGACACATTTTTCGTCGGCAATTACCCGCGAATCGCGAGCCAAGAAAATTAAACCCGAGGAAAAACCGAATCGCTCCGACCCTCCTCTACGCTGTCCTGGGTATAAAATAATTAAAAGTTTTTCATTGCGCGTCCAACTTCTCGTTTTTCTTCTCCCGAAACTTCGTATTGACGTTTCGTTCAATCGTAACAGTTTTCTAACTGTCAAGCAAGCAGAATTTTAATGTTGTATATTATTTTGCATAGATCCGCAAGGTTCGCTTTATTTTCACAGGATATTTGCTTTCCTTCTTTCAAAACTCCTGAATCGACGTTTCGTGTTAAAATAAAATTGCCTTTGTCATAAACAAGCGAACTATTAACCTTAAATTTTGTTTTGCAGAGATCCACGAGGTTTATTGCATTTTCGCTGAACACGTGGCTTCTTTTTCTCGTTTCAAAACTCCCACATTGATGTTTCGTGCTAAAATAAAATTGGCTTTGTTGTAAACGTACTATTAACGTTCCATTTTGTATTTCGAAGATTCATGAGGTTTATTGTATCTGTATTGGACACATGGCTTCTTTTTCTTGGTTTAAAACTCGTACATTAATGTTTCGTGCTGAAATAAAATTGTCTTGGTTATAAACGACCAGATTGGACTTTTATTTTCAGTGATGCCCGAAGTACATTCGTGTATTCGCTGGGCACGTGGCAATTTTAATGCACAACTGTTCCAGTAGTGCATCACCTCTGCCGACAGACTTGGCGACAACGCGAGCGTAGGTATGGACTTAATGAAACGATTATCATCGCCGACACTTCCAGTTGCGGTCTGTCCACCAGAAGTGTAATACCGGACTCCCGATAAGGGCCACGAAGCCAGTGCGGTGCTGTAAAAAGTGGACGCAGTCGAGCCAATTCAACACACCGTACGAAAACGTTCGAACAAATATATCCTGCTTAACTCGTGCACGAACTCGAAGCAAAAATAAGTGACAGTGTTTGTGGATTTATTTTCAAACGAGTAACGTGCCAGTATGGAAATAAAGGAATAAAAGAACAAACATTAACAAAACCAAAATATTCTTGGACGTGGTAGATATTTCAATAATTAATTGCAACATCAAATTTCATTTCAAGAAACACAGTAACAGATGCGAACCGGTTCCGATAACGCCACCGGAACCGATCGTTTGCGAAAACACGTTCCCATAATTCACGACAACGTTTCTGCTTGTACCGATGACCGGCCCAGTTCGCAACAATAGCAAAGACACATGTTCGACTCGGCAAACCTTGATTTCTGCGTCAGCGGGTGGCGGTAGGAACAATTACGGCGCGTCGCCGTATCAAAAATGATAAATGTCAGATAATTGCAACTGCGAAGAAGGTCGTTCTTTATCTCCTGTTCCGCGTGCAAATGTCATAGAGGTATTGTCCGGCGATTTATTTGTTGGCTTAACGACAGACCTCGTGAACGGATCGTTCAATTATGTTAATTCCGAGCTCCCGAATCGCTGGAAAACACGAACGTTTTCGCGAAACGAGTCGCAATAACTAACCTGCTAACGAGTTTCCACGTTCGAGTTGCGGAATTTTGCGATCCACGTGGAGTAACGAATGTCGATTAAGATGGTCGCACGATGTGAACGTCATCGTAGAACATTTCGACGAGAATAGCTGGGGAGATTAATTATCTCGCGGATTACTTCGTCGATTTTCGAGTTTCGTTCGAGGATAATCGAAACAACTGATAGAAGATGAGCTGCAACGTGACGCCCCTGAAGAAATACGCGGAAATCAGCTACCGCGTGAAATGCGTGTCCGTGGAGAATGAGCGTGTGTTCGGTGACGTGTACGTCACCCAGCAGACGCGAAATCTGCTCTATTGTGCGGACGGATATCAGTTTCCCTCGTTGTACGCGCGAAGAAAATGCAACTTGATACAGAGGGACTGGCAGGGGCCGGATTTTATGGAGCTGAATAAGAAGAAGCCGATTCGAAGAGCGAGCATCGCACCGGCGAAACCGCCTAGGAAATGCTTGAAGAGATCGAAATCGGTCGGCGACACGAGGCACATGGCGCAATACGACTGCAAGAACAATGCCACCGCGAACAGCGAGACCGAAGTTCGGAATCCGAAGGTAATCCTGTTTCACAGTTACTTCTTTCGGCTTTATAGGCTAGCTAAGGCTGCGGCGTTACTACGCCCACTAATCTCGCTTTCTGAATGATCGCGAACATGGAGGTGATCAAAGGTCGAAGGTTAATAGGAAATTAATACCGGTATTACAGTGTACGCTACTAAAGTGCAGTCACTCGACTTAGCTATAAATAATCGGTCTCAATAAAGCTCAATCGCAATAATTGAATTATTAACTCGGCGGTGATAAGGAGCTAATTAAAGTTATCTGTCGAATGTTTCATGGTTTTATGCAATTGCAAGATTTCGTCGTGATACAATTGCTTCCACGTTAATTGTAAATTGGTCGGCGCTGATCAAGAAATACAGAGGAATTAATAACCAACGACATTGGTGATTTAAATTATCAGAAAAACTACTAAATAAGTAACAGATCAAAAATTTTTTATTTTATTTTCAGAAAACAAAATTTAAAGAATTTATTAAAAAATTATTACGTTGTGATATGTGCGTCTAAAAGTGGAATCCGAAAATTTTTAAGACTTTAAGAAAACACAGATATGGAATATCCTGCAAAATAATCTACAATTATAAAGATAAAAGTTCCGCAAGTTAAAAAACAAACACGTTTTTCGCTCATAAGGTAGATAGGAATAATTTTTTATGTAAGTAATATTATAAAGATGGAAGAAGAGAATTTGATTAGAAAGTTCCGGAGCTTAGAGCGCATCAAATGAGATTCGGTGCAATAAGAAAAGGGCATAAATTGGAAGAAAGTGCATCGTGGGGTTAAGCTTCGGTTCCCCCGGTGCAGCATGGAACAGAATTGGAATTCCGTGGAGCGGATTGATTGGATGTTTTCGTAATTAGATATCTGTTGAATTTGATTCGAGTTCTCCAATAATGGGAATACATCGTCGCGTGTTTCAGACGTATCCGTCGCCGTTACCCGACGCACCGTCAAGAAAGGAACGATCCGTCTCCTCGCTGGTGGATCAGCTGTTGCTGGATATCTACGGGCTGCCAGACGGTGACAGGGGACGATCGGAAAGTGACTCGACAGCCTCGTCCCTGAAGGCGCGTCCGCAGCATCGGCAGCTGCAAAAGGCGCGTCTGCTATGGAAAAGTAAGAGTAACTCAATAAGAGATAGAAATGTCTATAACACCGGGAGAAAAGAGAGGAGCGTGGGCGTCTGATAAATGGGTTTACATCGGGGACATTTATTGTGGAAGCTTTTCTCATTGTCAAACCACGTCGAGCGATTATTTAGCGCGTAGAATTTCATAATATAGAGGGAACGAATGCGATTGTTACGGAACGGACGTAGATGGTACACTGCAGAAGCGTTTGCGAATTCTGCATTATCGTTTCCTTCACAAATAATCCATTAACGAAACCGACTACTCGTCATTACAGATAATAACGTTTCAGATTGTCACTCGACGTTGCGACAGGAAAATAGTTTGTTCTTCGATGCGAATTCAGAATAGGTTTGTAACAATTTCACTGACAAAGCAATCGGAAACATTCCGTCCTATCGAAGTGATTTCTTTGACGATGTCAAGATTGAACAGTTGAGATGTACGACGCTGTACTACTATTTCAATCTTCATGCGTTTTGTAATATCGATCGAATGCGGTGATGGAGGTTCGAAATCCATTCGAATTAGGCGGAGATACTTCGGCAGAAGCTGACGAGACAAGAGGTCGCGTTGCCCAGACAGACAAGCGACCTCGTCGACTTCACGGCGAGAAGGTTCTTTGGCTTGGAGTGCTACTTTTTCCCCCTTTTTTTCGACGGGAGAGACCACTCCTTTTATTTCTATAGACGATGCTACTTCGTTGAACACGCATAGGGAAAAATAGGGGTGAGGTTTCGTAGTCTGAAAGACAGAATCTATGTAGAGACATCTTTCCTTTTGTGCAACCTTGTAGACTCGCCGTTACGTTCTTGATCAAAACGACCAAAAAATTCAATTCCTATTAACTTTGTAATTCATTGACAAAATGCCTGTGAAAGTTGTGATAAATTCTAACGTAGGTCTTCCTCTTAGTAGATCGAAATGGGTTAAGGGCAGAATAATCGTATCGGAACGACCCGGATTCCTTTTGCAGAATTAAGTATATTGAATTCACGGTGCTTCGAGAGACAAAGTCACAGGGCATTTCGCTAATCCCTGATGGCCCGCGTCGATATGAATACGCAATGCCGTGCGGACGTGCGTGGTGTGCGAAACGGCCGTTACAGAATCCCAGGGCCCGTCAAAGATTTCTCCGTGACGTTTTATATTCGCCGTAGATGTACCATTTCGCGGAGAGTTCTTCAATTTAAATTTTAACGCGGAAGTTAACGTAATTCAACTTAGTTAAGGCGGGCTTAGGCGAGCTCCCGGGAGCCGCGCGATTGAGAACATCTGGCCTCGTGTTCAGAATGATCAAAGGAAAATAGTGTCGGTACCCGGCAGTCTCTCTTCCGGGCTGGATCCCGGTGTACGTAGGGAGCATAAGTAACAGTGGGAAGAGTTGGAAAACTGCAATCTTGGGCCGAGTGTGTACACAGGGAGAGCCCTTTCGGGCCGTTATCAAGATTGCGGCTTCAATTCACGGACTCCTCGCGGTGTCCCGGCTTGTCTCGCCTAACCTGAACTCGCATGAACGCGCCCCCTTCAATTCGAAAGTGTCGTCCGCAATCTCCCGCACACCCTTGCGTACTCGTTGCATTTTGGATTTCGCATAATTCGCTCTCCGGAACATTGCTTCCCCGCCAACCGTTCGATCCGCCATCCTTCAAAGTTCTGCCAACCTCTTCGCGACAAAAATCGGACTTCGATCATCGTCGTTATTAGATTGTGTACGTTTTATACGTTTACGACAGGAGGACCATTTTCAGTTTATTAACAGCGAACGGTTCTTCTTCTGCAGGCAAAAGCGAACTTCAAATTCTAATACGGAATTTACGAGACCATATCAATCATACCGGCAGCTTGCTGATCCGCCAGCTGCGACGGAAGGATTATCTCAGCATCAAGCGTGAAAAACAATGCGACATTATTACAGCGTACCTTCAAGCCTACAGCCGAAAACATAGTGAGTATAGAAATTAGCATATACTTAATAAACTGTCGCATCCTTCTATTCATGGGACTCGAGAGTCGTTGACCTCTCTGAATAAATCGAGACCCAATTTTGAACGTTTAAAATCACTCGAATATTTTAATCCACAAACCAATGATTGCAATTGGAACAACGCTCATTAAATCGTCAAATACACTTCAGTAATCAGAAATAATCACATCAATTTATGCAATGCCGAAATGTTTGAATCGTGGAAGGTGATTTTTAAGCTACCAGAGTGAATTGTCTAAGTAAGAGGTTGTATCGAATTTTAATTTCAATGTGGCGGTTCAGGCAGAATGGAGACTGTTTTGATGTTGTTTATTGGAAGAATTTGCATTTTCTGATGGAAGAGTTACCTTAGGATGTTTTGCAGTTTCATTGTAACACTGTTTTCCGGTTTGAAGCCGCACCGTGCCACCACAATTTGCACTTTACAATTCTGCGAACCACTATGATTAGGACAGCAGGAAGTAGCGTACAAGAAACAGCAATGTTTTAACCACGGCCAGTTACTCTGAATAAACAATAGGCCCTCTCATAACACGGGAACGCAACGCGTCGCGTTGTCTTGTTCAATGGAACTTCGTGTTTCGTTTTCGTGAATAAAAACGTCGCTCTGCAAGAAGCGATCTTTGTGCTGGCCGACGTTAAAAACCGCGATGCGATTTACAGTTCCGCCACCGCAGCCGGTTCCTTATTATTTACGTTATCGCTGTTTTGCATTCATAAATATGGAGTAACCGAAGCAGAAGTTCAACCGCAAGCGGCGAGACAAACCCGAGTCATAGAAATGTCGTGTGCTCTAAAAATGTCAGACTATGAAATGAGATTTTTGCTTCATCATTTTAAAAAAAATCTATTCCAACATTGCAACCTTATACATTGACTTACACACTGAAATTCAGATAGAAATGAATTCATTCAGTTTCTAAATCTGTTCCCAACAAAAACACAATCAATCATCATTAAAATGTTTATCTTAGCTTAAATTTGCAATGGAATTACACGAATACATGAAGTGTAAAATGTATTCAATTTCTGTGTTGTTTCATCTTTCGTTTCCGACGACTTATTTTCGTTGTTACAGAAAAGGGAGATAAAGGTAACTTAATTATTAGTGCCCGGTTCGACACGAGAAAATATGCGATAATTTTAATTTTCCATGTTATTATATAATATTTAACATGTCTCGTATCGGGTCGAAACGTTAAAATGTTACGACCTGACGTTTCAGTTTACGTCAAAGTGCGATAATAGTAGAACGTGGAATGATCCGTCAGTTTTGCACATGCTAAGCCAGTACGTGAAAAATGTTTTACAATATTCCATTTTGATCATATTAACAATTATATTAAAAATTAATACCAGAATTAACACAAGAAACATTGCAAAATGAGATTGTCATTTTGACGAAGCTCAGGAGACTGAGACAAGATCTCTTCTACAGATTCTACTCAGACTAGTTAGGAGGAAATAGGAATGGAGATACCACGAATTTGAAAAGGAAGAGAATTTTAATAATTGTATGGATCCACCGGGACCTCTGAGACAATTTCATAGAACCTGTAACAAAGACCAGGAGTTTGCGAATTCATAAGCAGACCTCTCGGATATGCTTTTAATAGTTCCAAGAGACCTTCAATTTAATGGGAGGGGGTGCAGGCGGCCTCGGGAACCCCCTGGGAAGGACTTGACGAAGAGATCGGTTTTCCTCCGGAAAATTCAGAAGGACTTCGACGGACGACCGGGAAGATCTCGGTTGTCCTCGAGAGACTCCCGAGAAGGACTTTACTCCGGGAACATGGTGATCCTTCAACATCTTCCGGAAGAAGATCCCTGGATCCGTGGATACCTTAAGGGAAATTCATGGAAACTTTCTTGACCCATCAGAAACTCAGTGGAAATGTACTTCTGCTAAATATTTTTATACAAGGTGTCCCAAAAATGTTGTACTTCCTTGAAAAGGACAATTCCTGAAGTGATTTAAGGTAACTTTTTCTTTTGCGCAAATGTTTTCCGCTGCTTTGTTACGGAGTTATTAACGAAAAACACGGACCAATCAGAGTACAGGTCCCACGAGCGTGGCGTTGGTCGAGCCAGAATTTTTTTGGTAATAACTCCTGAACAAAGCCGCGGAGAACATTCTTGCAAAGGAAAATTTACTTGATATCACTCCAGAAATTACCCGTTTCAAGGAAGTTTCATATTTTGTTCTTAATCGCAATTGTTTAGTAATACTTTGTTTCTTATTACATTCAATTTCAGTCCCCGTCGGTATTGTCTTCTAGTTTATTGTACCTATTTGTACTAAAGGTTTCACTACGCACTAAATAAACGAATAAAAAGGAAATACCTATGTACCAAGTAGTCTGCAAGTATGTACTTTGATGTCCACCGTTCGCAAGGAAGTTTCGGAATACAAACGACAATCATAATTTTTCGAATGCGAGCTGTGTCAGCAGAATCATAAGCAAACGCGCGTGAGACATAGTGAAACTGCGCTTGCGGGAAAGTTCAAAGTCGCCGTTCGGCCTAGTTGTTTCGCAATGTTCTTACATAATCCCTCTACGATCACTTGTCTTAAATTATACAAAAATCTACTTATTCAAGAATCCAAAGGCATCGTTAGAATGCGAAACGAATGCCTTCCATGAACAATTATTGGTGTTCTATTGAAACAATAAACTGGGTCGTAAGAAACTACAGTACATGCATAAGAAAATTAGCAAGGGTTGAACAATTTTGATAGAGAACCTTTAGGGATTCGGGAGCTTAAATGTCGAGGCTCTCACGGTCAGATGGTCGTTTTAGAACACTATGCGATGGGGACATTTTTCGTTGACGATCGGTGTGCACTTTCGTAGCCACTTGAAAACCGAGCACTTTCGGAATCCCGTTATCGATACACTTGGGAAGGGAGGACTGGCGATATCGGTATCGCAAATACTCATACCTGTGTCGTCACGGACACTTCCGGAAAACAAAAAGGCCTCCTTCACGTGCCAGCGGCTCGGTGATCAATAATTAGACTTTGCCGCGCGAGTACCGCGCCGACCACGCATGCCCCTGGTGCGGTACGCGCGGCCGAACCGCCGACGTTCCCCGTCATTGATAAACTTTTAATGATGTTGCGCCTGCGAAACGGAAATGCGGAACTTTCCTCAGGTCCTTTCCATTACTTCGGATCCCGTATTTAGCACGATGAACCCCCGCGTCGCGACGCATCGCGAGACATTGCGTGAATCTCGCACACCCACAATAATATTCAGACATCCTTACAAGGACGATAACATTCAAAACTGGACCATGCGACTGCAATGTTTTTTTTAGAAGTTAGAACAATTAGTTTGAAATGGACAAATTATAGTGGATTTGTCGACATAATTAATTAAAAAGATTTAGGATGTATTATAATTGTTTAAAGTATAGAGACTGCAAGACAGTATGGCAGAAGTTCTTTTTACGCCACGGTTAATTAACAAAAGTTTAACTAACCTGCAGCACAAAACTTCGGCCTTTAAATATTTTTGCTCGATGTCCAAGAAAATTGGCATTTCGTTCCACCGTGGGGCGTCGAGCATTCCACCCCCGAAGATATTCAACCCCTTCATCAAGGGGTTGCGCAACCAGGGAACAATTTTTTTTCCACCGTCCTCCAGACCGCCCTATCTCACGTCCGGACGATTCCAGACGATTCCAGACGTTTTTCTCGACGGCGTTTTTTATTTGCTTTTTCCCGTACGCTTTTCGTTTCGGGCTTACCGAATCGTTAAACTTTTCACGACTTTCAGCGCGATTATTCTTATCGTCTTTCATAATCGACCATCGGTGTACAGTCGGGCTATAAAGTGGGTTTACCAGCTTGTGTAATTAGGGGTCGTTCACTTAAACGACTTTATCGCTCGATAAAGTATTTAGTGCTTCGGGAGCTTCGGGAGCTGTGAATGCCGGGCATTAAAGAATCAAGGAAATCGTTATGCAACGTCGAGCTGCCGTGCGTTTTTCTTCTCTCGTTTACATAAATATGGCGACTTAATTGCTTTCGCCTTTGCAGAAATTAGAGCGGGTACCGTGCTTACTATCACGGGTGCAAAAGGTGGGATTTTTTGTGGATTTATGACAATGTTATTTTCTAGCCAACATGTCTTACAATTATTATTTCCAGGTACATTTTTCTTGTGGTCTTTACATTGAATTGTGTAATTTTCTTGTTCGGTCATCATCCTTCGTATATTTATTACAATGTATGTTACTTTCAGTTTTATCTTACAATTTTCATTCTCTGTTCGGTAACATTTTTGTACAGCAAAATTGTGCAATTTGCACTGGAATGATAATAGTCATTTGTAAAACGGCTAATGTAAATGGAAATTAAACGTTAATGTCACGAGTAATTTCAACCTTTCAAAATTAGCGACCTCGATAGAACAGATAAAAGTGATTCAAACGACCCCATACCATTTCAAAATGTCAAAAAAATTCCATCCCTGCATTAATCTCCTTGGCTGAACGAGCCATGGTAAAAACTCATCGACAGTAATAGAACATATTTTGACTGATTTATGAACATTCTCTAAATGTTGTGATAGAATAATACTCGACAAAAAAGTGATTCGTTTGAGAACGAAAGTTTAAGAACTTAGGTGAAATCATTTAAAGATTAAAGCAGACAATTATAATTTTGCTAAAAAATCAATATTTTTAACGGAGTGACTTGTCAATATATCTAACCGCATAAAAAAACGAAAATAATAGTTTTGAGGTAAGATAAGAAAGTAAGTCACCGAGGCACCCCTCGCCACTTTATTTTCGATCTTCCTTTTCTTTTATCTCTCTGCAGGACAGTCTTTTGCGAAACGTCCGCTCCGTTCAGTCGACGAGGATACTCGGAGGTAATTTTTCATCCTTAGCTCCAGAAACTTATTGACCTCGCGCAATTTTTCAAACGCCTCTAAACTCTTCTCTCTCTCTCTCACTCCCGTTCTCTCTCTTTACCAGGATTGCTTCAATAGTTCAGCGAAGCGTTCAAAATATTAAGTAACTGTTTCTGAGTCATTACCCCCGATGTGTCCGCCATCGTCCCGACAAAAACACGGTCTTACGAAATGAGCGTATCTGCTGAATAATATCTGTCTGGATTATGCGTTGATGATTACACCGTTTATCATAAAGCTCGCCGTTTACATAATACCAGAACTCATACTCCGGTGTTCGCATGAATACAATGTTTACGTGCACGTTATTTCCTCACCTACTTTATCGTCCATTTATTATTTCTTCCTACTGGACACGTTTATCTCTTATCTGAGCCATTAAAAATTACTGTATTCATCTCACGCCGTTTTCCTCGTTTTCCGCTATTAAAGTCCAGGTGTACATGCAATTGTATAGTTTGTCCCGTGGAAATGCAATTAAGGGCCCTCTGCACTATTTTTAGTACTTACAGCCTTCTTTGCATTTGTATGGCGATTCTAATATTCTCGAATTATTTAATGTTCTTCGAATGTTGTCTTTATTTTAAATTCTTTTTTCTGTTTCGTGAAATTAATGAGGGTGAAGACGATCGTCTGTTTCTTAACATTTTTATTTTCCCAGCTTCTTCTTACATAATCATGCTATTTGCTTTCTTAAAAAATTTCTTTTTGCACTTCGCACATGAAATCTATTTGTGAGTTGCTCTGTATAAAAGAGGGACGAAGTAGGGCGCGAAATGTTTCGGTGACAAAGAAACCGGTCGGTAAAACTCGAATTAGGGGAAAGCTATGGTTCGCCGGATCGTTCGAATAGCCAGTCTGATTACCGTCTATTGAAATTCGAGAGCACTGACCGCCAGCTGCGCGCGGAATCTGAAAATAAGGGATCGCGCGAAGCTGCTGGATCAAAACGAATCGGATTGGATCGGATTCGCGAGGGAAAAGGGTCGCGTGTTTCAGAGACGGCTGGGAATATGTGATCCGGCGTTGTTGACATCGAAAACGGTAATTCTATCTGTAAACGGGTATCCTTTCCCCGCCTTTAATCAATATTCAACTACCCGCCGCTGTCACCATCCTCGAGATTGAACCAGATTCAAGGCGGAAGATGTCGATAATTCGCGATTTTTATTTCCGTCGTCGTGCCCGGGATGAGCGTCGACGTTCCCTGCGAAAGGTATCGCCGATCTCCTGGCAGTGCTCCTAATTATTTCCGGCACCTGGCCACGCGAACGATAGTGTTCCGCTTATCGTCGACACTAATCAGCGGAAAATGAGACGGCGTCGAATCCCGCCTGCTTTCGGATACGTATTTATTCCGCGATAACGTTTACGAATATGGAAATCCTCCTACGACAAACCTTGGACTCGACCAACCACGATAATCAACGCGGATAATTTCTGGGACTGTTTCGAAATCCCGAAAACCTACGTGAAAGCACATCGGATGAAAGAGATTTTTAATAAGTTGAAAAGAAAACTTTTTAACCCTTTGCTTATGACTTCTTTCGTGAGCACAGTAAACTCTCGTATAACGTAACAAAAAACTGTTTAAAATGACTACGTTCTTTACTTTTGAAACAATATAAATAATAATTTTACATTTTAATTAAATCTACAAATTTAGTACGTAAATTTTGGATTCAGGATAATATTCCTTTCTTCGTAATTTATAAAAGAATGATTTTATGTTTTATGGATATTAGGTTAATATTATAATTAGGGGAGGGGACAAATTTCGATCGTATGGTGGAGAATGCTTGGCGGGGGGTATCGATTTCATCGGGTTGACCCTCGAGAGGTTAATCATCCGATAGCGACGCAGTTAATCCAATATCGGATCAACTTTGACCCACACCGAATTTTTCATTATAAGCTCTTCGAATCTGATCGTTACATTACCAAACGTGAAAGTACGGTATGTCTAATGTAAAGGAAGGTTAGAATATATTCATGAAATATGTATAAATATTTGCCTCTGGCTTTATCGTGTACTCAGTTATATACAGGATGCTTCATAACTCCCGTCCTACTTACCCCGTTTTCGAGCAATAAATATTTTCATGCTCACAAAAGTTTTAAAGCAGATTGAAATATCGAGAGTTACACTTAAATCTGTGTAGAATATATAAATATACAATTTATGGTTGCAGTTTTTGAAGTGCAACCGGTGCAAAATAGAAAAATTCGGATATACGAAAAACAGGTCACACGAGCAACATAGTAAATTCTAAAACATCTTCTGCATTTTGTAACCTCTCGAATAAGCCGGTCCATTCCACTGCTGCACGGAATACTCTCTGAAAACAACAGTAAACCCGGAAAACTGACTCTTCTCAGGCAAAAATACCTTTTTTTATTTCAAGGTAAAAATCACATTTTCAATCCAAATAAATCTATTTCACTGCTATATATAGTATGTACAGTATGCTTTAGAAGCTATACAAAATTGAAAAAGCTGACTCTGAAGATACAAGTAAACCTGCACAACATAATCAGATCCAGTCACTTCGTTGGCCCGACGCGTCGTCTCGAGCATCAAAATAAATCGTTCAAAGCCACGAAATTCACTTTCATCGTCGGAATTTTCTCGTTTCGCGTGTACCGTGAAGGGCGCGCGTACACGCGTTCCATCCGCGAGCGTATCTGATGGCCTTAGTCTCCGTTGTTGCCGATTCTGACGACATTTCCGACTGACCCATAAAGGGACCGAGTCGATAAGTTCATCGATCCGTAGCGCTCGGCTTTGTTGTGTACGTGGATTAAAATCGACGGCTGCACCGCGATGACGGCGCGATAAAATCTTCTCTGTCATCCAGCCACCATGCCCTTAAACCCTTCCTCCCCGAAATATAAAACCCGAACTCTGACCATCCCAACAATTCAAGCATCCTCGAAACCCGAGACAAAAGAAGAAGAAGAAGAAGCAGAAGAAAAGGAAACCGAAGACAATCATAGAAAAGCGCAAACCTGAAGCATTCCTTAAGCCTCGAAGAGAAGGGGTTGGACGCTTGGGGAGAGGGAAGAAGCCGCAATTTCATCCCCGGGTTCGCCCATCGGCAAAAACGAAGAGCCTGCGGTACAAATTACACCAGAATGCGACGAGACCGTTAGTTTCTTATTGGAAACAAATTTTCTCATTGAAATGCAGATGTCTTGAAATCTCGTTAAATGCGAGAAAGAAAAATTCTGAAGAGGGTTCTCCGCCATCGTTGAACGTCAAAGCAAAGCAGTTTCGCTCGAAACGATTTTGCCGTAAACTCGAAACGACAGGAATAATTGACACGTCCAGTCATTTTCCTTACCCGTTTCACTGTGACGTCGGCATGGCAGAGCCTGGTAAAAAAAAAGCCGACGCGATTCGAGAGAACCACCCCTGGGTACGCGGTGTTCCTGTTGGCAGTGTTCGACGGGACACGCGAGAACCCCACGGATACAAATTCTTCGCAGTGGGGTTGCTAGTGGTGTGGGTGGCTGCGCATGCGGCCTTCCGGGAGTGGCTGATCGCTAAGGTAGCGGACGGTTCGTGGAACGGCTTCAGTGCCTATTGCAGGGTTCCACCAGACAGCTACCCCTACCGTGCTAGCTGCCCTTCGTGGTTATTATCAGTGTGGACGCACGCGCGGCTCCCTCTCGTCGTCGACGTAGTGGTCGCGTTCAGCTGACTCGACACGTATCAGCTCTGCTCGGCTTTGCTCTCCGAAGAACGGCCCCCGTTGCTAGCTCAGTTCTAGCGACCTACCATCCGATCAGGGCCTTCGCTTGCCTCTGCCAGGTCTTTTGATCTTTCTCTCTCTCTCTCTCCCTCTCTCTCTGTCTCTGTCTTGCTTGTCTCCCATCGGTTCTTCTCGCCCACGCGTGCCACCGTGTATCTGTGTTCGATCGTCCCCAACGGTCGGCCCTGCATGCGGAGAAGCAAAGTGTGCGAGACGAGTAGTACGCAGGGGTGGACGTGGTTCTCTGGTGAGTCCTCGTTGCCACAGATCGACGGGATGACGGCAGATGCGTAGTCCGGAGTGCGTTCCCGGGGACACGACGTCGACACCACGCTATCACGACGTCGATCCACGACCTGACAATGGTAAGGCCTCTCTTGGACGGCACCGGGGTCGTCAGGGATGATGTGTGTTTTGGTCGTCCATCCTTGACCGCGATCAGGAACGTTGAACGTCGTCGCTCGCCTCCACCGATCATAATGATATTCCTGGCTTACACACACATACAGACACGCATACATACATATACGTATATATACATGCATATACATACACGCATATATATATACACAAGGGTTCTTGAATTATACAAGAGCGTTGAATATTTAGAGGGTGGGGAATATTTAGAGCAACTGTTTAGGAGGGGTGCCATCCGGATGCCAACAGTCTTTACAAACGGGTCGTTCTATTCTGTAGCATTTCCGACGTGACTGCTTCGAGGACTTGGGAAATCAATGCCTTGCCCCCGAATTGGATTAGATAAATCGAAACGCGGTCACACTGTGTTAATACCTGCTGCGACCGATTTATAGTGAATACGCGTGCCCGTGAAGTTACTGTGATGCACGAGTGCTCGACGACGTGGGCTCTGGCGACCATATGCAACCCTCGCGGACCGTCCTTCCCGAAAATCCGATGTGCACGATTTTCTGTATCTACTCATTTTTTTTCAATTCAACCTTCTGCCGTTCCGTGTTTCGACATCGGAAAACGCGTGCGGACATTGTTCGAACTGTTCCGTGGGAGATTTCTCTTTGCTGTTAAAATTGTTGCAGAATAACTTCAAATTCGCTGTTCTTAAATTCATTTGGTGCCCGATATTTATAGAGTCTTGTGTTTTCTGTGAATTTAATACTTTTTTTTTTGGTTCGGGTTTTGCTTCGCGAGTTTTCGGAGTATCAAGAAACGCGAGGGACAAACTTAGCACCCCATGCGTCACACGAACCATCGAACGGCCGATAATCTTGAATCGGTATTGGGAGCGTGGATTTCTTCGCAAGATCGATCGCATACGTTACATCAGCTCCACATTATGTACCTCGTAACAGGTGGTACCTCCGCACAGACACTGTTAAGAAAAAATGAAGTGGGGGTTGGGTCATTTGTTGTCAACAACCCGGACGTCACGAGGGTGTATCCATTTCCACGGAAACAGTTACTCTCCTGCAGGAGACTTTTCCGACGCGAAGAAATTCATCCCTTTCTTTGATATTCCTTATTTATCTTCAACACTGTTGATGGAGAATCGTGCTTGTTCTGTATATTGTTATTTATTTCGTGGAACATAGTTTTTGTCCCTTTTTTTGTAGGTATTGTGAAACAGCACGGTTGGAGAAATTGCAGACTCGTAATTAATTCGATGCTGTGGATTTTATTAATGTGCGCGGGTTTAAAAGAACTACTCAATTTCATAGTGAATATATTCTGATCAAAATTTCTTATGCAACGTTATGTTCAACATTGATTAATAAAATGGAACACTGTTTGAATAATACGTGATCACCGTTTTATTTATTATGAAGATCTTTTTATGAAGTATAGTGCTATTGTTTCTAACCATGATGGAATCACACACACCTAAAATAATATCAGAACAGTTTGAGCACCACGAAAGGAAAAGATAATATTCTTGAGGGTGTTCGAACTTTCTTCTTACTCCGTGTCTTTATGTGTCTCAAATATTTATTCCCATTTATGTATATGTACAAACACTATGTGCGTATTTTTCCATAAATTTTGATGTATTCGTAAATATTATTGCAGAATCATAATCATTGATCATCGTACAATCACAAGAATTTCAAAATCGACAATAATTTTTGCCATTTGGGAATAGTAATAATAAAGTTGTTTAAAAAAGAAACTAAACGTGGACACGCGGCTTCCTGGTTATTGATATTTGAGTTCAGAATGCGAACTTCCAATATGGAATTAGTAATTCACATTTACTCAAGAAAATTAGTTAGCATTATAAAATTGAATTTCATCATTGATTTCTGCTAATCGCATAAAGTACATAGTACATCTGCATTGATCACAAATCGCATTTAATTCATCCGAAACAATATTGATATTTCCGCAACGAAATTAGCTTTCATTAGAAAATTTAGTTCTACTATCGTAAACACTTGAGTCGTTTCATGAAAGAGTGGTGCAGATCAAAACAACTAATTATTTGATATTTGAGGAATTCAGTAAAAGTTCTAACGCAATAATATCGAAGAATGATAGCCCCGATAATCTTACATTATAATTGCAATTCGCTTACACCACTTTTACATTGAACTGCTCACATACAGGGTGTTTTCGAAATAAAAGTCACAAGAAGGTGAATCTATATGAAAAATAAGACGAGGAGAAAGAATAATGTTTTTTCGTTTAAGGTTTCGCTTTCGAGGAAAATGAGTTTGAAGGTCCGTTGGGTTCGCGTGCGCTGGTTTCGCAGGAAGTAGAACCGGTAGGTCATGATCAGACATATCAGCCGACTCCTATCTACAATAATAGTGCGCGTACTCGCTGAATTCTCAAACTCGATTTTCTCGACAACAAAGCCTTGAACGAAAAAATTTTTTCTTTTCGACCTGACGATCACTAGACAGCGGATCTTCGGAAAGTCAAAAATAATGTAACAATGTCCTCAAATTTTTGTCTTTGGCCTATTATTTTTTTTTTCACAAATACACAGAATCCGCAGTTTATTGATCACGAATTTCGAATCGTCCTTTCAATCGCGAGCGAGGCGCGTCAGAAATCCGAACGAAAGTTTCTCGTTTGATGCGAGCGCGTTGCAGGGGAAACTGAGCCAGTCGAAATTTCAGACACGCGATAAAAATGCGTCTCGCGCGAAAGAAGCATCGGAACGCGGCACAATCGAACACGATTTCGAGAAACTGAACGCAACGGCGACGGATGATGAATCACGAAAACGGTTGAAAGGCGGCTGTACGCAGTGCAACAAGAGGCGGGAGAGGTGAAAGTGACGATGAAGAAGAAAGAGTGGCGTTCCTAATTGGAGAATGAGCGGATTTTTCAACTCCCTCAAAAACTTCGCGTCAGGAGCCGCGTACGCTGCCAGCTCTGCCTCGAAGTACGAAGAATTGGAAGGTGAACGAAATTATTTCAGAATCCCTCGTTGCACGTGTATCGTACTCTCCGTTTCCAATTCTCCGCGGCCGCCGCGTCGTTCAATTTTCGCTTTGCTCACCTGCACGAAGCAATTTTCTACCGCCAACCTGTCTTCGTTCTGAAAAGCTTACCGTTGCTTTCGCGAGGAACGTTTAATTCGATTGCCGTAGATTTTCCGTTTGTATGGGTTTGCCGTGCGAACTTGAGGCCCAAAGCGAAGATAAGAGGATTCAGTGGGGAAACGAGGGTCTTCGACTGTCTGATAGTCAATTATAGTCAATGGACACTGCGATCATTCATCGGGACCAATCAAACTGTTTCGCGAAAGTCTCGTCGCAGTGTTGGAAGGGTATTGTTCGCCATGGGAGACCATATATACACGTAATCCACCGAATGTGAATCGGAGACCTCAAGTTTGCCAAGTAAATCCATAGAATTCTGTTTTAACTGATCAATATGTAATTATATTTATTAATTCTGGCGAATTTCCTACAGACTATGAAGGAAATATTTATAGAATAATTTACAGGAAGAAGAATTAATCGCCATTAATGGATACATCAAGTTAAAAGTGGTGTAAGAAGTTCGTTGAAGTTTTGATTAACAGAAATGCGATTTACATTTTTATTAAATGAAATAAACCTCGTCAAATGCTCTGATAATGTAATTTGCTTTCTTTTACGATCTGCTTCGAGGCAATAGAAGAGAGCGAATATCCGCGAATAACGAAATCATGAAAATCGCGGAGCAACAGAAGAATCGGAATAAATTAAGATTTGTTTGAGCGTCTCCAATCATCTTTACCGAACTTTGCATGTTCATGAATTAATGCATGTTAATGGAAAGTATTGTAAGTAAATGTATTACTAAAATGTTTGTCTTCTATGACCTCATCCATATGCATGAATTTAGGACGATGAAAAGCTGCGACAGCGCCGATGACGAGTCTTCTTTAAAACTTGAGCACTTTCGCCAAAAAATTGATCGAATCTACTTCGTGCGAGAAATTTTGCATGCATAGTTCTTCATCCTTTCCGCATATTTCTGTCGCTTTAGTTATTATAGTCCCCATTTTTAATGATAAATTCTTTAACCAAATGAACATCGAGAATTTCATTCAAAAAATGTTGAAACATGTGGATACGTGTAATAAGCGAAGTCGTCAATTGATTAATCTCTCTTAATTTAAGCAATGTTGTGTTGTTGCAGTGGAAACATTATTAGCGATTGCACAGCAGAATCGATACTATGCAAATATTTATTCTTCCCCCCCCTTAAGTGACAGGTGAAAAGTAATTGATAGTATAGAGAGTAACAAAATATCTAGCATTACAGCACGATAGCCAACTTCATAAAAACGGAATCGCTTCACCGTGTTTTCTTTTGTGCGATATGTGGCTGTATTTTATCAGAGAATCCCAGTTCGAATGGAATCGGACGCCTGGGAGTCGACTCCAGCAGCAAAAGGGTAGCGGGCATCAATTCACGTTGTATTTCTAATGCGCTCGGATAGATGGGTCATGAGTTTACCTTATTCCGACAGAGTTGTTAAATTTATGAGGGACGAGTGTGCACTTCAGCTCGCTGACACGGAATAGTACGTGGGTAATGAACTCGTTGTATACGGCCAAATTGCTGTTGAATACTGCTTCTGAAGATATTGTATATGATAATTACGCCTCGTCCAGCTACAACTATCCGCTCTTCTGCCGGACGAGCATTATCACATTAACAAGCAAATAATTATCGTTGCTACGGAAAAATCTAATCGGACAATTTCCGTTCTATTATAAAACGATACGGTTTTTATTCAAACATTACACACAACCATTTTAAATTAGTATATACTACACTATGCAAAGTGCGTTGGTCAGCATTCTTTATATCACCCTGTTTAATTAGCATAATAATTGATAAAACAAAAATATACAACGTGCATACATTGTCTAGTGAAACGAGGAAGACAACACTTGACGGAATCGCAGAAATGATTTACTTGAACTAGGGCGAAGGTATAATTTAAATGAACTCTCTTCACGCAGAAGTGCCTTTCGTATTTTGAGTGTCAGTACTCGTTACACATCTGACTCGACGGTTTAAAGCAGCTAATTAAGTTTCCGTATCGACAGCGACATAACTGTCGTCGATAAACGCACTAATGAACTCGACGAACGTCGGACCGTTTCATTTCGTTTAAACACGCACGTTCTTGTTATTTGTTTGATGTCCCCTTGAACGCCGGTTTTCACAATAAAACTTGGACATTTCGATTGAAGTGGATCCACCGTCGACTGTGTTTGCTCAACGAAGTGGCTGCTGACCGTTCATGACCACCAGTTCGATTATTTACGATCTTATTTACGATCATTTGCATTCAACTTTTTGCACTCGACAGGCTCTGTCAGAGTCACGGAACAATCATTCTTCAACACAGTACTAATTGAAAATTGGTTGCAATAAAGGGAACTATACAGACCGAAAGCTGTTGAAAAATTAATTTTGCCGTTGCGGTGATTAGATGTTACAATCGAGTAACGAGTGTTCTGTGTTGTCGAATTCTCGGCCGATTTTAATAAAATTTTAACCGAAAGCTCTCGCCTTGCTCACCGTGCGAATTTATGAAATTTGCAGTCGAAGACACGAAGATGAGATTCAGCCTGACGCCGCAGCCGGGAGAAAGTGGTTTCATACAATGGCTGGACGCGATGAAAATGGTCGCCAGGTTGCAGGGAGGCATACCACCGGAGTTTCGGAAGAAGGTGAGTGATAGGAAAAACTCGGCTGACCCGTGTACCTCAGTCGTTTCCGTATCCTCATCTCGAAATATTTGTCGCAGTTATGGCTGACACTGGCGGAACGTCATCTGGAGCAGCGCGGCGTAGATTGGAAGCAGGCTGAAAAGGTCTGCTTCAACGAGTGGAGCAATCCTGACGATGAAGAGCTCGGTATACAGATCGTTAAAGTAAGACTGGGAAACGTACATCCTTTTTGCAATACTGTGCGACGGCGCTCGGACGAATTTCGTGATTATTTTGTTGGCAACGTTCGAGAATACTTGATAAATACTTGACGAAGAGAAAAATCCGTTTGTTAGAACGTTACCTACAACTACTTCGTAGCTTTTCAACTATCTACGATTTGTAGCGAAGAATTTTTCAAGACCCGTTACTGGACTGCGTATCATTCTACAGAATAAAAATTGTTTGTAATTCCAATGATTTCTTAAAAAAAAAATTCAACAACAGCAGCAATTTTAATCGCGTTGAGTAATACAATCTAAAAATTTCTCTTGAGATTGCTATGTAAAAATTGCTTTCACTACTGCCTTTGGCTGAAGCATCATTCATAATCCCAGAAATTGCTACATAAATTGCTCGGCTTTAAGTGAGAGAAATGGAATTTAATTTCTGGACGAATCTTCGCGGATCCAAATAATAGATAGAAATATGAATTCAAATTTCTTTTTGATGCGAAGAATAATTTGCATAATTCAAATACGTACGAGTGTCTGTAACTCTTTTCGCGCAGTTAGATAGTGCTGTATAAATTCGTTACGTAACGAAGAGCTATCGACTTATTTAATTCGCATCGTATTCCTGACGTTTTAACCGACAGGATGGTTGCATGAAATATTACACTTCGTAATCGTGAAGAATCTCTGTGAGAGATGAAAAATTCTTAGAATAATGCGGACGGTCATCCACCGCAATAAATGACAAAGAAGTGGCAATGGGCTATCAATTATTTCTTTTAATGAATGCTGCAGGCTGTTAAACTAAACCTTCCTTGCAGAATTATGGAAAATTGTTTCTTTATCGATCCAGAATCTGCGATTAAGATTCGATTAAGGCTACGATTAAGTATCTTCAAAACTATGTTCGAGAGAATTCATAAGTAAAATAGTGAATTAGTAAAAACCGTCAATCATATAGTTTTAGAAAAGATCCATCATCTCAGGGTTGACAGAATATTATTTTCACTATGCAGGCTATTGTTGAAATAAATACCGGACATGTTAAAAAATACGAACGTGCATCTCAAAGAAAAAAATCAACCAAATCGTAAACATGAAATGCAGCTATGACGAAATCGTTAAAAGCGTCCACCCTGGAAGCTAATTTCCGAAAGTTTCAGTCCATGACCGAGCTGGATATCTCCTCTTGCATAACTGGTCCAGAAAAATGATCGTGACGCAATTCCTGGCCGACAACGGTCGGCGGTATCGCGTCTGGAACGGTCTCGGTCTTCAGCGTATATAATTACAAGCAATTAAATTTCGATCATTAATCACTTCGACGCCGGGCAATTAAATGTCGCCGATGAGCCTTCCAATTAGCTCGGTCGCGCGACGAACGACAATCGACCTTTAACAAACGGCTCAGCGTCGGTCGGCGTCGTTTTTCGCGTGCGCGACGAAGTCGAAAATTTCTAGAATTTTCTGGCAGCGAGAACCCGAAAATATCGGGTAGCCGAATGGTCGGGACGGGTCGAGGAGACATCAAAACGGGTCAAATTCCCGAAAATTTCGGGATTCTCGAAATATATGTAGATTCCCAAGAATATTCCGGATTCCCTAGCATATTGGGAGCTCTCGAATATATCGGGATCTCCTATTTCGGATTCTGGAATATATTGGGATTCCCGATATGTTTAAGAATCCTATTCATTTGCGAGGAGTCCGTCCCGACCGTCGGTACCCGAGATTTTCGGGTTCTCTCTCGTTTATGTAAATTTGACGGTGCACTTCTGTAATCGAGTTTGGTTGCCGGGCCCTTTCAGGATTTACACAGGACAGGCTGCAGTCTATTTTGCGGCGCAGCTGGCAGAGACAATCAAGCGGTGCTCCGTCGAGTTCTGCTTGGCTTCGCTCGATGGAACAAGTCCGTCGGCTATTGCCAAGGCCTGAACGTGCTCGCCGCCCTCGTTCTGCAAGTTATGGATCGCGCCGAGTCCGCCGCGGTGAAGGTGATGATCTACTTGATAGAAGGTGTCCTGCCCGAGGGCTATTTCGCGGACAATCTACGCGGCCTCTCCGTCGACATGGCGGTGTTTCGTGATCTCCTGAGGACCAGGCTGCCCAAGCTCTCGAAACACCTTGAGGCGCTGCAGAACGACGCGAAGGACAAGGCGACAGGTTATTCCTTTTCGAGCAAGTTCCTACAATTTGTTTTCTGTTGGGTCGGCCAATGCTTCAGGTTTTCTGGTACACGCGTTTCTGCCAGCGCACGTGCTCGATCTTCTTGCGATACATCTCGAGCTCCTATGCACTTCTTTATGGATAGTGTATTTCTCGAATGAACTTGATCTTCGGGAACGAAAGAAATAGCCAGTAACATCGTTTGTTATAATTGCTAGGCCAGCGAAACCAGAAACGTGTGTTTTTTTATGCAATTTATACGATCAGTGTATAAGATGTTCCACCAGGAAAAACTGAATGGATTCATTTCCCGGCTCAAACATTTTTATGCCACTATCAAAAGTGATTTCGTTATTAATGCCTTGTCTTTTTAGGCAGCAGTTACGAGCCACCTCTGACGAATGTGTTCACGATGCAATGGTTCCTCACCCTCTTTTGCCACTGTTTACCTCAGGAAGCTGTCCTTCGAGTGTGGGATTTGATATTCCTCGAAGGTGATGAGATTCTTCTTAGAACTGCTTTGACCATCTGGGAAGGATTATCAGAGTAGGTGTCGTCTTTCACTTAACATTTCACTAGGCCTATAAGTGATTCTGTTGGTTACACCGTCATGTTAATCGAATTCATCAATTGCTTTTTGTGTGATAGAAATGCTGTTGGAAGCATGAATTGTTCTTCGCTTGATTGAAAATAATAGATTTCTTGTTTTGTACAGTGAATTGGTTTCTTTCTTAATTTTCACAATTAGCTCAATACTGTAATACTCATTCGTTTACAGTCGTATTATGACCGTCACATCGGCCGACGAGTTTTACAGCATAATGGGCGTCCTAACTAGAGAGATGCTGGAGTTCACAGACACGAATAATCTCATCAAGGTTCGTTAAAGGTCTACGTAGATATTAGCAACATGAAGTGTTCAAGTCGTATCAGCATCGAATGTTCATTTGAAACACCCACCATCTGAACTTACTGATTGATTAAGCGTTATGTGCATAAAAATAATGTTAAAATTTATAAACATATAAAAGTAGTCGATTGTTACGCTTGTCTTTAAAATTCATATCGCAAAGGCTCGAACGTTTAGTTTGCAAGCGATCTCGGTGCAGGATGCAATGTTCGTCGGCTGTGTATTGAATCCGAATTATTTATGCGTAGAATATAGTCAGCATGGGACCTTTGCAAGGTGTAACAGGTTTAAGAGAGAAGCACAGATACAATATCACACCGTGGGCAAGAAAACTCAGCGACGACGACGACAGCGATACAGAAGAGGATGAAAGGCTGGCCGTGGCTGCTGCGATGTTCAGCATGGCGCAACGTCTGAAAAAAGGTAAAAAAAAAAAGAAAGAAAAACCGTAGACCGATGAAAGAACGTTGTCTGTTGTAACAATGGTGTTCTGACGATATCATTCTGTTTTGTGCCGGTGAAACGCAAGACATGCTTGTAGATCGTATACCTCAAACAATCGGTGCGCTACAGGCAATGGCGCCCAGCAGCGATCGAGAACGCCTCGCTTTGGACATTAGCACATTGAAGCAGCAGTATGCTAAGCTACGGGAACGTCAACGACAAGCACACATCATACTATCTGGTAAATGTTCATTTACATCAGAGTTCTCCTTCATTCTTTAGGGTTCAGTTAATCGCTTAAAAGTCGCTGATCGTTGTTTTCCAAATGGCTAACGCGCGTTCGAAGATACAGGAAGAAAATGTATACAAGGTTGTCCAAACATCACTAGATCATACAAAATTCGAATTCGTTTGTTAATGGATAGAACATGAGGTTGTTTTTAAAATAAATCGATTATTTGTAGTCTAGTGACGTTTGAACTACCTTGTATTTGGCTGATAAGCTAAATCCAAGCATAAGTTGTTGGATTTTTGTGTTTGTTGAGAAGAGAGCGTTAACGTTAAGGCTGTGAATGTATGTTTGCTTAAAATAGAATCAGAGCAAAAATGCATAAATTCTTTCTTGACGCAGCTGCATGTGCAAGGCAGACCATGGTACCACCTCCCACTTCTCAGGCCATGAATCATCTTTTAGTGGGCAAAAATGCGCTCGTGAGCGCGAAGAATCGACCCTTGAGTCTACCTTCTGGTACTGCACAGGCGAAGACACGACCTACACCTCTAAGTCAGACTCGAAGAGACAGACAGGGCATTACATTGCATTGGAAGGACACGAAGAAATCGAAGCAGAAAACTGCGAATGCATCAGGTTCGTGGTTCTCCCTGAACGATTTGACAGAGATCGATAATACGTATCGTTGGTTTATATCTTAATATTTTCGGTCATACACTCCATAGTATCAGCATTATCTACGATTAAATTGCTAACATGAAATGTTAAGAATATAATACAGTAATTATTGCAATCGATTCAGTCAAAATCTGGACGACTGAAAAGTAGGCGATCGTAAAGGAGATCAGATTTTCGTTTACGAATGCATTTACAAACATAAAATTCAAGTTTATGTATTCAAAGTGAAGGTATGTTCACTACAATCAGGAATAATTAACAATTAATTGTTTAGGAACCTGATTACTTCAATGATACGTAAAATTCAAATAAATGCACTGTATTATTGTACAGTGCATATACAAAATTATTTTTTACTGTGTTTTAGCAAAATGCAAAAATCATAACATTTTTAAAACAACGAATACAACTGTATTTAATTTAGTATTTTATTTATTTAAAAACTGTATTTGTGAATTGTGCATTAGCTGCTGGTAAGGAAATAGCATCGGAAGGTGGTAAAACAGAAATCTGTACTACCCATTCGATTATCGTCTGATGGTTTGTGTTACTGTCTACCGATAGTGAAATTCCCTATATAAATATTGAAGTAGAAGTTCCTTAGATAACATGGATTAAACTTATAGCGTTAATTGCTGCCTTAGTGATGCACAGAGGAGGTATAAAAGTAGAGTAATTACCGTGTGGTGTTCTGTGTTACACGACCTAGGGTTACATTAGGTGATTGATCTACGTCTAAGCATTTACTCGAGTGTGTGGAATCACAGACATGATATGTTAATAAATTAATCTCCCAATGTATTTTTCTGGGAATCAGTAT
The DNA here is from genome assembly GCA_916610235.2 of Lasioglossum morio. Taxonomy (NCBI): domain Eukaryota; kingdom Metazoa; phylum Arthropoda; class Insecta; order Hymenoptera; family Halictidae; genus Lasioglossum; species Lasioglossum morio. The sequence continues at coordinate 17,077,529 of OU744328.1, read as the reverse complement.
CAGTTCTTGTTGGTCCTTCAGATCGTGCGACACGAAATCCCATAAGGCGACTGGTATACTCCTATATCTCGCCTGTAGTAGAATATTTCCAAGAATTTAACAATAAGAGTTACATGTGGCTCCGTATCTGTTCACTCAGGTCCATCGGAGGCTGCTGCACTGCAGCCGTTGGAAGCTGAGCTAGCTTCTCCAAAGCGCAGTAACGGCGACAGCGACAGTGACAGTACATCGACCGAACTGTGCGACGAACCAGATCGTCTCAGCGACGTTGACAGCGAAGATCTGACGTCCGCGTCAGAGTCGTACGTCATGGCAACGGACGAAGAGAAATTATCCCGAGGAGGTGGATCGCCGATGCCCGAGAAATCGCTGGGCCGTGCATCCTCCGATGACAAAAGTGAGCCAGCCTCGGTCGATAGCAAACAAGACTTAGGGCTGATCGAAGAGAATTTGGGGGACATGTCGATCGCAAAGATCACCGATCAGATCCGACGACTGTCCGCAGAGGATGACAATAATTCAATGGTTCCTCAATCGTTCAGCTCGCGGAGCAAGAATTCGCCGGATGACACGTCGATGACGGTACAATCATTTGTGGAGAAGAATCGGTCCGCGGCCGATCTTTCAGCGGACTTCACTTTGGACACCAGCGTCCGAAAATCGTTAGCTCTGGACGAGTACGACTATTTAGGTTTGCGCAGCAGCACGATCAACGTGAAAGATGAAGAAGTCTTGGTGCACGAGAGCCACAAGTCGAAAGGTTCTCCGAAGGAGTCGGACGACTTCGTAGAAAGCCTGAAGGATCTGAAGGATCCAGGGCAAGAGGCAACGTCCACGAGCGATCAGCATCAAGGTTCGAGCGCGCTCGCGGAATATCCAACGTCGCTAGGTACGAAGTACGATCAACTGTTCGATCAACCTAAACCGGTAGATACAAGCTACGAAAAAATCACGACAGAGAAAGCGGACTCGAAGTTAGACACGAAACAGAACGACGTCGCGGATAAGACAGTTTCTTCGGATGCTAAATACGGTACAGTGACGGCGACGACTGCTTCGTCAGACACAAGGTATGATAAAATCGCAGATAAAACTAGCCTATTAGACAGAAAGTACGGTGAAATGACAGAGAAATCTATTTTGTTAGATAGAAAGTACGATGATATCGTGGACAAGGCTACTTCGTTAGACACAAAGTACAACAAAACAGGAGAGACAACCACGTTACAAACTAAGCTTGATCAGATCGCAGACAAGGCCGTGTCTTTAGATGTAAAGTACGAGAAAATGATTGAGAAATCTTCTTTGATCAAGACGGAGACGGAATTAGCGGCAGACAAAACGTTCGACGTTTTGCTAGATCGGAAATTTGAGAATGATTCGAAATGCGATGAAATCATAATCAAAACGGCTCCGCCGGACACGAAGTACGAGAAACTTGCGGGGCCGATCACGTTAAATGCTAAAAGCGATACAATCTCGAACAGAGCCTCTCCGTTAGACACGAAATTCGACAAAGTAGCAGGAATTGCTATGTTGCTAGACACGAAGAAAGATGATAGTGATGACACGAAATACGACAAGATATCAAGCAAGTCTACTTCATTAGATTCGAAATATGATAAGATCATAGACGGAGCTTCTCCATCGGACATGAAATACAAGTCCAGTTCGTTGGACGCAAAGTACGACGGAATTAGTTCTTTTGACACCAAATACGATAAAACAACAGAGAAATTATCGTTGGATACGAAGTATGATAAAACGACAGAGAAAGTATCGTTGGATACGAAGTATGATAAAATAATAGAGAAGGTATCGTTGGATACGAAATACGATAATATAATAGATAAAGTATCGTTGGATACGAAGTATGATAAAACAACAGAGAAAGTATCGTTGGATACGAAGTATGATAAAATAATAGAGAAGGTATCGTTGGATACGAAATACGATAAAATAACAGAGGAAGCATCGTTGGATACGAAGTACGATATACTAACAGAGAAAGTATCGTTGGATACGAAGTATGATAAAATACCAGAGAAAGTATCGTTGGATACCAAATACGATAAACTAACAGAGAAAGTATCGTTGGATACGAAGTACGATAAAATACCAGAGAAAATATCGTTGGATAGGAAATACGATAAAATAACAGAGGAAGCAGCGTTGGATACGAAGTACGATAAACTAACAGAAAAAGTATCGTTGGATACGAAGTACGATAAAATACCAGAGAAAGTATCGTTGGATACGAAATACGATAAAATACCAGAGAAAGTATCGTTGGATACGAAATACGATCAGATGTTAGAAAAGACGTCACCCCTGGACTTGAAGTTCGACAAAATCCCAGGTAAGCCTGTTCTCGATCTGGAATGCGAGAACGGGGACCGATACAGGTCGACCTTCGACTTCTCTAGCAGAATGTCTTTAGACTCGAATACGTACAAGCCAGCAAAGGTGAGTCCGATTGTTGAACAACCAAGTTCAGTCGCTATAGAAAGAAATCTATACTGCAAGACGTATGTTGGACACCTGCCGATCTCGCCAGTGACTGTGGATCAGAAGTTGAGTCAGTTGACGTCTGTACACGGAGCCAGCATTATTACGACGTTGGCTACAGACTCTGCTAACTCCCAAGTATTGGAGAAGCCGTATTTCATGGATAGAATACAAAGTGTACAGACGAAAACGTATTCGGACTTGAAGAAAAGTCCCCAGACGCCGGAGAGCAACAAGTCTTTCAGCTCCGGGGAGACTATGGGTCCTGACACAAAACCCTCCAGCATGGCCATCAGCCCAAGGACTCCGGTTCGGTCCGACTCGCGGGATTATCTAATGGATAAGTCGGTGTCTTCCTCCGTGAGCTCGGATTCGAAGACTTTGGTCTTTCGCTCTGGGGACTCGGACGTGACCAGAGACAGCGACAAGACCGACACGAAGAGGGCCAGCTTCGAGAAGTCCAGCTCGCTGACGCCGATCAGCACGGACTCGCTGAGGCTCAAGTCGGAGACGAGCCCGAAGCTGATCGTCAGCAGCTCCAGCGATTCGTGCAGCCCCGGTAAAATGAAGTCTTCCGAGAGGTCGTTCAGTTCGGACCTTCAATCGCCAATAAGTGCCAACTCGATCAAATATACCTCGAATTACAATAGACGCGGTCAGGACAACTTATCCAGCTCGCCGATGGACCTGAGCGCGGCTACCTCGCCGTTCTATCCGATCTCGAATCCGAACCAGAAGACTCCTCCGTCGCCTTACAGCGTCTCCAGGCAAAGGTCCAGCCTGGATAGCACAGAAACATCACCCGAGCAGAAGTCGAGCAGCTCGAAGGAGTCGAACAAGTATCTAGGCTATCAGTCCAAGTTTGACTCGACCCTCAAGTCGGACATCAAAGACTTGGACACAGGGGCGACCAGAAAAGAGGAATACAGAAGAGGAGAATATAATATGAAAAAAGAGGTCTCGAGTGACAGGAGAAACGGGGACAGCGATGTCCACTATTACCAGTCCAGCAGCAGCGATTACTATCGAAAGGATAAAGACCTCGACGATGGCGGGGATGATCCTCTATCGGAGAAGGACGTGGTGCCGTCGTTGCCATTGGAGAAGCTGGATAAGCATTATTTAAACTACAATTATCGGCACAGAGACAAGTCAAAGATGCTTGAGAGAAGTTCCAGTAGTTTGGAAAGCAGACGATTTGTTGATATGAAGTCGTCTGTCTCCTCGGACGAGTTCAACGCCTCCATGGTGAAGAAGAGGTCGAGCGATATCTTGGAGGACATCAAGCACTTGGAGGCGAAGGCCAGCGAGGGATCGTCGGACTCTGGGATACTGACGAAGAAGAGTTACATGTGGGAAGACTTGAAGAGTCTGGAGGCTAGGAGGCAGGACACTTTCTCCGACTCCGCGAGCACCTTCTCCAAACGTCGTCTGGAGATACCTGACATAAGTGTGACAGGCGAAGGTAGGAAATCCTATATTGTTCATCCGATGATCAGTATCGACGAGAATGCCGACAGTATACTGAACACTGTGGCGCGTAGTCAAAACAACGGGGACTCCGATGACGGCAGAGAATCGAAGTTAGGCGTGTGGACGAAGGTGAAGCCTCGGAAAAGAGGCGACAATGGTCGTAGAAACAGCGACAGGGCGCTGAAGATTATTCAAGAGAATTCCGTGATACTTCAGAAGATCCTCGCGTGCCAGGCGAAGAAACGTCTGCCGGATCTTGAAGAGATATCGAAAGAGATCAGCATAAGCCCGATCAACGAGGAGATCTCAAAGATCTTCAGTCCGATTTTAGAGAAGATGGGGCTGAACGAGCATGAGATCAACGAGGAACTGGCGAGGATCAATTTCAAGGACTTTGACAACATGACGGCCACCAGTGTGTCGGAGTTTGACGCGAAGATTAACGAGGAATTGTCGAGGCTGTCGCTGATCGACGACAACGAACATATAGATCACTTCGGAGCCGACGAAGTGATCGCGCATCAGTACTCCGACAGGAGAGAGGCTCTGATCGATCGGAAGATCAACGAAGAACTATCCAAGCTGTTGTTGAACTACGAGGACCGTTCACCGGCAAGCATCGTGAACCTGGAGAAGGGATCCAGTCAGAACATCAGCGAGATCGACGGTCTTGACATATCTAGCATTTCCACCAATGTTTTCTCTTATAAATCCTCGAACGACTCCATAGACACCCGAAGCGATCTCACAACAACGCAAGAGCCGACGCTGCCGGTCGAGAAATTTTCACAGTACACTGAGAAAGTGTTACCGTATAACGTGTCGAAGTACAGAGACGAAGATTCGTCCCCTAAAAGCGATATAGACATATACAGAGAATTAGAGAAGCTAGATCAGATCTCTTCGGCCCAGGTGTTACCGCATCCGATCCTGGAACTTCCCCAGAAGGAATTGTCCTCCATCCCGTACGTCCCGAACACCTCTCCGTTCAACGACGTCCCACCAATTAGATACACAACGAAACCGGTTCAGTACGACACATCGCCCTTAAAATCCGCCTACGATCCTTACAAAACCTTCGAGTTTACACCGAAACTGTCTCCTAAGCATGCGACGACCAACCCCTTCGTGGCTGCCTCCTACGATCAACCCGTCATCGACACCACTTTCGAATATATCAATAACAAACCCGAACTGTCCGTGAACACTTACGACACGCATCTCAAGAGTCCAATGCTGACAAAAGAGTCGCTGACAAAAGAGTCGCTGGAGTTTCGCGTGAGGTACGAAGAAGAGCCCTCCAGGGATATCGGCACGGACTACATGTCCCTGCCTTCAGATCTGCCGCTGACTTCGAGAAAGTCTCCTTATTATAGCAACGGTAACACCGAACCGTTGACGCCCACAAAGTATGTGTCCAAGGAGGAGAGGTGCTTGGATCCAATCGGGTCCTCTTACATGGAGTACACAGGTGAGTCCACGGACCTGCGTCGCAAGTACGAGCCGTTGTCCCCGAAGGAGTATTCGCACAAGACCGCGGAGTACGACAGACACCTGCTGCCTTCGATAGAAGCAACGTCGGAGCTGGGCTCGTACTTGCCGACGAAACACCTGGACTACCATGCCTTGTCGCCGAGTCACCAATTCATCGACCAACACTTCTCCGCCGCATCGAACCATTACGGGTCGAAGCTGTCCCCAGGCTTCGGTGACGAGACTAAGCGGCCCGTCTCGCATCCCGAATTTCCCGGAAAGATCAGCATTGGCAAGTACACCGAGCTGCCCGATAGAGGAGTGGCCAGCAGTTATCAAACATCCTCGCTGAGCCTGGGAAACATAGGACACTCTAGCAAAGGCGTCGAGAACAATTACAACACCCTGATCAGCCCGAAGACGCAGTTCAGCCCATTCCCTGTGAGGAATGCTCCTAGGAAACCGAACGAACTAACGCTAAAGCTGGGCCTCTACCCCCAGAAGAGTCCCGACATGGGACAGCTGAAGAGGTCATAGTGCGAGACTATTGAAACGCGCTGGTTCAGGTTCTACCTGGTTGTTGGACTCGTCAGGTGTGAAAAGGGTGAATGTTACGTGGTGATGAATCAGTGATCGGGTGAGAGCTGCCGGAGCCTTGGTGACTTTGACGCAGAGACAGTGGGCCTAAGTTATCATCCCCGTGGAGCCCGTTGCCGTTAAACTTTGCGATTATATGGCGTACAGTGTTATAAATCGATTCTTACTGTTCGTACCGAATGCATTTGAACAGTGTAACTGTTTTGAAGTCCGCGTCTGCCTCGCGTGATCCATGATCGATAACGATCGATGCAACTGCGATCGGTTGCTGTCTTCTCGCGCGAAGTACCTCGATATCTTGGAGATGAGGCGATCCGACTTCCACACGTTACGAGATATTAGAAGAATATCGCTCAACAGATCGAACGTTAAATTTTCACGTACTGTCGCATACTTCCCCTCCTCTTTAGCGATAATCATTAACTCCGTTTTCTCCGAATGTTTATAGTCTATGAACGTTGACTAATTAAACGAACGTTTTTTACGAACTCTGCTTGAAACGGCTTCACGAGAATCTCCAACGTTCTCTCTTTCGTTCTTTGTCTCTTTCAGTGAGTTTTTCGTTGAGAGAAGAAAAAGAAGAAGAAAGAGAGAGGGAGAGAGAGAAAGAAAACAAACGCTTGCTGAACAGCACTAAAGATCCATGCGGAACGTACACACATGCAATTTCTAATGCGATGCCTTCGATCTCCCTCCAATCTCGCAAAGAAACCTCGTTATCACGTCTCGATTATTCAGTACGTTGCGATTAGTAGCCCCAAAGAGTACACGAGAAGCTCGAATGAGAACAAGATAGAGAGATAGGGATGGTGAGAGTGAGAGAAAGAGAGAGAGAGAAGAGAGAAAGAAAGAAATTCTGCACGAATGAAAAAGAGAGAACGTTACAAAATGCCTTCCATTCCTCCCCCCAGTGGGTCCGCTTTTGCTACAGTGATCTCGCATGCGATCGTAAATCACGGCACTGATCACCGGACTGTGGTAACGTGAAATTTCCTCCGAAAAGATACAATATTATAGCCGCGAGAGATTGTATAAAATTATAGAAGTTGTTATATTCAACGGGAGCCGCGATAGTGTTTAATTTGTCCGTACGTTTGCGCAGAACTCGGCTCGTGCACAACACGGCCGGCGCCGTTTCTTTTAAGAACAGAATGGCGTGCGATTAACCAAACGCCGGACACGAAAGGGGAGTGTGAGAAGACACAAACAAATTGTACATAACGATATAGGGATGTTGGTTGTATATTAAGCATACGAAAAAAAAAAAAAAGAAACTTCAAGAGTCGCTCGAGATCTTTTTATATTAAATAAAAATGGAAGACAAAACGTAGTATTTTTAGATGTTTCTAATAAGATGATAATCCTCGTATTGTTCGACGTCATCGTGCGTGGTGTGAGCTTGGCCGAGCTATGCTTAAACGTAAATTCTCTCGCAGATTCTTCGATTCCAGTCTGGATACTATCTCGGTTTTTACGTGTGAATATTTTTCATATTTTACAACAGCTGATTCATCGAACCGGGAATGATATTCAGTAAAGTTTGAAACGATCGAGTATTAAACGTTCGATCCAACCATTGTTGCATAAAGGTTTTAGAAGTTCAAGGAATTAATTTCTAATTGATTTCGATCGGCTTGCATAGCGAGTAGGTGAACCATTACGTCCAATAAACCCGTTGATGGCAGGTAGATTCGTCAATTCGCAATTCGACGCGTGAAGATTTTTATACGCACTGTTCCAATCTGAGACAGTCTATTCGTTTCGGTAAGGTGAATCAAAAAGAAAAAACGACAAAATTACCGAAGTAGCTGCGTTCATGTGCCTCTAGACACCGTAACACAAACAAGGCAACACGATTCGATGAAATTACAAAAATCTTTCGGGCGTTTCAAACTAGTCGTGCGCTGTCGTCGGAAACAAATGAATTATTTGCTCGGAGTCTCTTGGAGACGCCTCAACAGACTAAACCATCTCGATCTAATAATCATAAAATGAAACAATGATGGAGGTCCGTTCACTGTGAGCCGTCAATGAATTTCTTTCCGACTTCTAAGACATCAGAGAAAGCACTCTGCGCGTCGGTTCTTGATATCGTTGTCGCTCATTTCTCATAATTTTTAGATATTGAAGATTCTCTCAGACATTCTCCACGTATCTGCACCGAATTCCACGCGACTCGCTAGCTCACTGCAAAGAAACGCTGAAGAGAGAAGTTCCCATGGATAAATCAGACATGTAGATCTCAGCACACAAAGCTTCTGCAATAACTTCGCATTCGTCTGAACGACATATACCTTCTCTGTCGCGTAAGAAACCGTGGTGAAGGGTGAACGTATTCGAACAGGGTTATAAGAGCGCACGTTCGTCGCAAACTTTTATAAAGGATCGAATGGGCGAAGCAAATTCATTCTAGTTCCTCGCTGTAAGCTAACCTGTCCACAACTAGAACAACCATATTACAAAGTATTAGTGTTTCAAACAATCACTTTTGTATAGTGACTTTAGAAAACTTTTTGTTCGTCTTCCATTGATTATTAAAAAGAGAGACCAAATTTTACGTAACCGTTTTGTGCTGCACTCGACGGGGACTATTTCTATTTTGTCTAATGGTCTACAGGTAACAATTACTGCAACGAGGAGCATGACAGGTCGAGAATGAGTTTGCTCGACCCGCCGGATGGCAGAATTGTAGAACGATGAATCTATTCGCACCCTCTGTCCGAGTATCCTTCTGATCGCGCGCAGTCTGAGCGAAGAAAACTATATTTTCCTGGCAAACTGGACGAAAGGACGAGAGTAGTAACGCCGTCACGTTCGTTCGCTGACGCGCGGCCAAATTCAGTGAACCGTGTGGTAAGGTTCAGAAGCCTGTGAGGAATAGAAAGTATTCGTAAAGGTGCTTTAACGAGGCATTGGCGCGTTAAACTAAGCAAAGGTGAAACTAACTAGATGTAGGTAGCTGATAAGAGATCGATAATAGCGTTGTTCATTGTATCCTGTAAAAGCGTTCCCAATTTACTTTCCCCTTCCAGACAGAGAAACAGAACTTACAGAGGACGCAACTCGAGCTTTTTTCGTTCTGCATCGATCCGTAAATTCGGTTCCCCTCGGTTCCGAACATGTTTCCTTCGAACACGTCTAACGACACGTTGCCTCCTTTCGTTCTTTTCCCATGATTTATCGATTGCTCGTTGATGGACGAACATTGCGCGTAGGAACGGGGTTCTTTTTTCTACGGAGATAATCGAAGGGAGGTTAGCATAATCGAGAACGATGGTGTTGAGAGTGTGCGTCGTCCACGTGCGACTACCGTTGCGAACGTTGATGGAGGGCACATGAATCCTACAAGAGAAGTCGTTTATAAAAGAAACGTTATATTTACAAAAGGTGTGGATGAGAAGTTGTTACGTGGCGTTCTGTGAGAGTCGTTGTAAATACCTGTCGGTACGAGTGATGCCAGATACAAGACTGTATATTTGAAGAATATAGAGCTATAAGTCGTTATGAATAAATAAACTGAATAAATATATTGAGAGAGGAACCAGACCGACTTGTTTCAACACCAAAATCCGTATTCCCGTGCGTTCCGGTGCATTTCACGTCCACGTGAAATTTAAACTAGTATTTCGCCGGGTGAATGCAATTTTCGGTCATCAATAATATCACGCGGTGAGTAAAGATTTAATCGAATAATCCTGACCAGCCGCGAGCGATTTGCTCACTCGCGGGCAAATTGGACGACCACGGGGGTTTTTTTTTACCTTTGCGGGGAGGAAACGGCAAGAAAGAATAATTTCCATGGTCTTTAATGTACGCAATTAGCATTTCGAGCAGTATTCTTGGGAAATGCGGTTTTACATGTTGAGTTAAAAATAATCATCCGAAGAGTCTGTGTACACGATTTTCGATCGACCCGCGGGTTAAAAAGCCCGCCTTTCCTATTTTCCCAATCGCGTCGATATCTTGTGCCCGAATGGACATTTCATTTCGTTAACGCGATTACGAACATTCGTGCTCGCGAAGTATCGCGAGCTCATTTTAATTGGGATTACGTTTCAATTAAAACTCCGTTCCCATTAGGCGGAAGCATTGAGTTTTGGAGAATAATTGATACGAACAACACGTTATCCGATTGCGAGGCCGGATAAAATATGCATGTTTGCCAATCAAGAGGTGTCCAGGGTTAAACACCTGCTCGCACGGCTCCCCACCACCTGGACAAATATGAGATTACCGGGCTTCCTCCTGTCGGATTTACGCGTGTACAATCACGTCTGCCGCGCGAGACATACCTGGCAAATATTGATACCTTTGAGTTGGATAAAATTCCAATGATCCACGACACCCGTGACGATACCGCTCGCTACTGTCACCGAACGTTTGCTAATTAAAATCACCTCTCGCGTTTGCGTCCTCGAAATTCACTTGCTCGGGCTTCCTTTAATTAAGCTGTTACTCTAATCCGACAAGTGATTTTTAAGGTTCGTTTATCATTTTTTATGCAAATCTAGTAAAATTATGAATATAAATTGTATTGCTTTGGATTTACTTGGAGGGTTAGAAAATTTTTTACTGAAACATAATTTTGTTATAGTACAACATATCAAAGTCGCCATTCTCCAACCTTTTTTTGTCTTTAAGAGGCTGAAAAAATAAGAAAAAGATACACTTTGACATAATCGCACTACCCCTCACAGCTTATACATGTATTGAGAACATGTGTAAAGTTTGATATAAAACTTTGAGCGATTTCTTTATTTATAAACATCGTTTCAGTTAACGAATACCTTAAGACAGTGCTGTTTTAATTTCCAGATCGATCAGATCATTCCAGAGAAAACGAAGAAGCAGTGGAAAATGAAAGGAGATTCTCATGTCAGCTGTTAATCCTTCCTATAACTTGGCTCGTTTGTCTGACCATGATTCACCGTTTCCACTTACTGGGAACACGTAGTTTTATTAGCCTCATTCATTCAATAATCGTCGTGTTAGTTAATGTCTATAATTACTAAAATGAGCGGTGATCATGATTAATGAGTACATGTACCATTATTGTGTTTTATGATGTTTCACAACAAGCTTGTGGGACAATTGCGTGGAACGTGAAATTATTTCCAAGAAACGATCGAATTTATGAAGACATTGATCTACATTTCTTGTCCTTCTAATTCTGACTGGATTTATAAAAGGACAATGACTTTTTAATATTTCATTGAACTGTGTACGTGTCAAGTACAGAGTAGCAGAAGTTGCAAAAAAAAAGATAGATAAACATTGCACGAAACGAATTGATGTCCAGCCGTTTTTACAAATATCCGTGGACAGCGTGCGGAACGTGTTCGAACCCGCGTCGTTGAATTTTTTTTCGCCAAATTCGTGATCAGCCGGCTCGCTTTGAGCACGTCGCAAATTTCGGGCTCGTGCTGACGCCGCCGCCCCGCCAAAGAATACAAAAGTTTAATAAATCCATTTAACACGTTTAATAGGGGTGACCGTATGCGCCCGTCGCTTATTGCCGACGCAACATATTCAGCAATTTGTCCATTCGATGAGATATCCGGCTCGCAATTTATCCGTTTGGCAAAATGACAATTCGACAGTTTGCCCCCGTGCATGACGCGCCCTCTCGTCGATTGGACACCGTCCCATTCGGGGCTCCGACTCTTTTATTCAATATTTTTTCTCTCGCGTCGTCATAAATTCGTTTATTTTCCTTTACTCCCTTTTGTCACGGTCCCGTTCCATTAACCACGCACATGTGATACGATTCCCTTCTGATAATTCCGTAATTCCTAAACTCGCTGCTCCACGCTCGGAGGAAATTCCATACCCGGCATTCAATTTCTGCGAAGTGTCATTATATCGAAATCAAGCTTCATTATATCGAAACCGATACTGTTTTCATTCTAGTATTTACTTTTAATAAAATCGCAATCACTGAAAAAATATTGTCTATCCGTTTACTGATTTAATTTAAAAACTGATCTTGATATTTTTTGCAACCGTCTCTATTTACTGTCAACACTAAATTGGCGAATAGGCATCGAGAACACACCATGTGCGAACCTGACGGTTCAAAAAAATACACGAATCAAATCCGAAACGGTCTGCAGGTTAGTCCACTTCGCAACTGAAGCCGCAACTTCAGCTTCCAGCTGGTTAGGGAAACAAGAGTGGAACGCACGGTCCGGGAAGAGCAGAAATGAGATATTCCAGGGTGGTGAAGAGTAATGATAAGGGGGCGGAGGGGTCGTTGAATGACGGTTCCGTAAGAAGAATAAAGAAGAGGAGACGCGAAACTTCGGGGCGAATAGAGACGCGAAAAAGGGAGATGAAGACGAGAGCCGGAGACCGAGAGAGGACGGTCGCAGAAGAGAGCTCACGGAAATGAAGGTACGTAAGGTAATATGTACCTATCCCGTTATGGAAATGAGAGCAACCAAACGCGTGTGTTTGTGTGCCTGTGTATGTCTTTCTCTGTGCTCATCTATGCATGAGAAAGAGGGAGAGAGAGAGAGAGAGGGAATGCTAGCAGCCGCCAACTAGAGACATCCACTGCATCTCTAATACGTCGCCGTGCTTGCAGCTTTTGCTTCTTATCCCCGTGTTGCGCCCAATGACAATGCATCTTTGGCGCTTCTCCGGCCCTCGTTACACCCAAGAATCTTATCACGGAGTCGGAATAATCGAACGGAACGCGATGTTTCTTGCTCACGGCGGCGCTCCGTGAGCCGGGATTCAAATGGCGGTTCGATTAGGCGAACCCGACGATGCGTCTCTGTCGCGATTAATTACGAAGACGCGCGCCGCTACAGTAAATTTCCACCTTTTTCCGACTGAGATCATGATGAAATATTGGCAAACGCGTTTCACAAGCTGAAGGGGATCGATACATTTTCGAGGATAAGGATCGTGCAGTCAAACCGAGTGTTTTAATCACCTAAACATTTAAAATTAGTCTTATCTTCTGAACAGCTCGAATCAGGAGACTGTTATATATACATAGAATTGTGTTATTTTGTGGAAATTTCACTGGTTTGCCAATTTTATAACAAGGTTAACACTGAATTTCTGTGATTTTTGAGATATAAAATAATGAATTGTGATGAATATAATTCATTCTCGTTGTGATCTTCATTTTCGAGTGTTGCGTTTACAAATTTATTACGTCAACATATATCTTCGTTTCCGTTATACCTTTTGATTTATTCCATTCCTGTTGTACTGTTCAAACTCGTGGAATTTGATTTATTTTTTTTTTTTTTTTCGTCGAAAGAATAATTTGTTTGGCACAATGCATTTTCCTTCAACGTATATTTCAAACTTTCCGAACATCAAATTTGGAAACACTGATGATAGTAAGTAGTCTGCCGATTTTATGCATTTATTTTGCATGAAAGTCTGTAGAGTACTATTAATAACACATAACATTAAACTCGGTGAAACAAGCGATGGACTGTGTACGTAATACGGAACGTATTCATAAAGTAATTAAAATATCGGGAAAATCTACGCACGGTACTGAAAACTATTCGGGAATTATCTAGAAAACCGTATGCCTCGTATCAAACAAATTAATTTCCTCTAATAAAAAATTTCAAATCGATAAGCCTGGTTGAATGCATTAATTGAAACCGTGATTTGATTTTCTGATTGGAAAATACGGACGTGAAAATATAGATTTGCTGAAATTATTTCGCGAAAATATAAGTTTTCCAAATTGAGAGTACAGAATAATTAAAAATCGTGCTCCGCCTCCATTGAAATTTTGTTTCATTGTGCTTTGTAAGCTCGCAATGCGAATGTATAAAATTTGCAAGGTATTATTACGGTGCCTTAATTAGATTGTGTATAAAATTGATTGCAGGATGTTTAAACGTAAATTAAAACAGGTAACGGATAGGTACTATGTTTAACTTGAAATTTTAATTAATACTACGATTAAATATGAATGGTTTGGCATTAGCAAAATTTCAATCGTGAACCATTCCTCCGCGAGCAAGACATGTTTGTGCAAAACCATGATGGAAACGTTTTAACGAGGTGCATAATATCATTTAACAGAAATTAATCATTTCGCAGTAAACAAGGTGATGTAACAATTTATGTAGATCTTAATTAAAATAATGTATCGCAATATTCCGATGTACTGCGACCAATTTCAATTAACATTTAAGAAGGCTGCTTCAGAGTTAATTAACTTCCAACCAATGAGTCTCGTATAATTCTGAAGCCCGCAGACTTTATACATTTATAGCAAGTCCACGCAACACTCTAGAGAAGTTATCGAGCGCCTAAATTTTTACTCGCGATAATTCATCGTTGAAATATCAAATTCTTCAAATCTGTGTTTCCTGGAATATCATTCTAAAATTTTGATTGCGAAAAATTTTTTTGAAACGGTTTGCAGTACTTAAAAAACGAATTTAAAATCGTTGCAATATGCACGCACAGCTTTCACGAGGTAACCACCAAATATTTTAGTCAATCTGTAAACAATAAAAGCAATACCAGTGTTATACGGTAGACAAAAAAAGGTATATATGTATATATAATATACATACATATATTGTCGTTTGAAAATCGACGAATACCGGGCTGCCCAGCAATTTTCCGGCAGAATTATACGGTTACAAAGGAACACGATTTTCTCGTTACAGGTGGCCTCCATGGTTCGCTAGATTGACCGACTGTTTGTACCAATGGCGACGATTTTTCTCGTGATAAATCGAAGAAAATTACCGGGCCAGGGCAGGAAACAGGTGTATGCGTGTGTGTGTGCGTGTGTGTGGGCCGCGCATTGAAATTCCGGTGGTCCTGTAAAAATCGGTTTTGCAGCGGATGACCAGGGAAAACCGTGAGTGTTCCGCGCGGCACTCGATTGATCTGCATTGTAATGGGAAAATTTGGAAGTGCGCGTACTTTGGTCTTCGCTCTCGAATTACCGAACCATTTTCGAGGAAATTTCGAACGGAAAAATGTGGCCGGCACGGACGAAGGGAACGCGGCGATCTGCATTTTAATACGAAAATACACGGGGGAGAAGATGGTTACGTTGTACCGGGAAAAGATAAAACGGTTTCACTTGCGTCGGGACCGGTTTTCCGCGGAAGTCGAACACACATAGTTTTTTTTCCGCGGAAACCAGACCATCGAAATTCGTACCTCGTGCCGCGCCAGCACACCGCGTTGCGTTCCGCTGCGGCGAAATTTTCAGCCGGCATTAAAAATGATTATTTGAATGTGAAAAATTTTAATTATTCTGGCCGGCCCGTTTACAGGAAAGTCGGCTGCCGGCGGGGTATTATACCGAACGATCGCTCCGATCAGGACGTGCAAACAGGATTTTTCAAATAGCCGACAAATTATTTCGAGGAATGTTTTTGTAAATTTGGAATGCCAGGCACTCTCGCGCTCGGTTCTCTATTTTATCGAAAAATGTTTTTATCGAGCTGGCGACGCGACGCACTGATATCTGCAGAACAATGGATTTCGTTGTATAGAATTTTGAGATGTGTTTGAAGACAGTTGATATAATTGGAACAGGTATTAAATATTCAGATTTCATTGCTTTATGATTAAACTGCGAATTTTTATCACTATCTCTATCTCTATCTCTATATATAATAAAATCGTGTCTGTCTGTAGGTATGTCTGGTTGTAACGGCATCAATTGAGAAATTCAAATTCAAATTCAAATTCAAATTGAATTACTATAAATTACTATAAATCAACCAGGATTTGTTATTGCACGCGGACAAAGTCGCGGGTACAGCTAGTGTAAAATAAAAATGTTTCGAATCGTGTCCATGAAAGAGAAACTAAATGGAAATATTAAAATAATATATTTACATTTTTATGTTCCTTTAATCGACGTAGTATTTCATCTTTCATCTACTTGGTCTTGTTATTAATGTGTAAAATCTGCGGTCTACTTATACCGTTGTTCTGATTAGATATTCTTATCGTTAATGGAACAGATTATATTAATGATACGAAGTAGATCTGCCTTTTCTAAAACAGTTCTTAAAACTCCCCCATAATTTCTGCTAACTATTCTCGTTATATTCTGAACAGTGTTCTTTTCCGAACCAAGCAGTAGTGTGCAACTTCCATGACAAGATTGCGGAATTTAATGCAAAATAAAAAATGACGGTAAATTTGTTTTCAATAAAAATGTATTTTTTCTCGTAATAATTCTGACAAAATAAAAATAACGTCGCAGTATTATTCCTTCTGAAGTTTTCACTTTTTTGCATATTGTTTGATCATTTCTGTTACGAATGCATGAAATCCACAATTTATTCGCGACTTTTATTTTGCCGAGTTGCGGCTAGTGAAAACGCGGTTGCAAACACCAACCAACAATAAGTAATAATCGAGTATATCCGTGATTATTGTCGATTGAATTAATCCTCGTTTTGCAGCTGGCATCGACGCGAGCGTCACCGGGAAAATTGATTTTTAATAGGCGGCGTTACAACGCGAGCCTCCGGGGGTGACAATTATTATCCATGAGAATTGGACGATACTGAACGTGCCACTGGTGTGCTAGACAGGAGAAGAGACGAGATCTGGTATTGTCACAGTTGCATTCATTGCGGGGAAGTTGGTCGCTCGACTGATACATAATAGTTGAACCATTGTGTCATTTGATTGCATAATTCCAGTTAGACGTCGACCGACCTGTGTAACGGGCGCTGCCAGTCGTGTATACTTCGCTGCCATCAATTCGACATCAATTCATTACGACTAGATGCTGGCCTGGATGGTGGGCGATGTTCCTGATTTTGATCGATACTCCTGTAACTTTCAACGCCCGCTGTTCCTCGAACCGATAGATAACGCCAGACCATCCACGTGTCATTCCCCTCGCCGCGAAAAAACATTCAACTCAATCTTTTCGCTAAAGACTTCATATAAAATATAAATAAATAATATTCACGATCTTGCATGAGCTTCTTCATAAACGACCAGTATTTATTTTTCAATGAAATTTTATATCAACGCGTTCGAAACATTTCTCCAATTAAAAAGGTCATAAAAACACCACATGACGGTTTACTAGGACCTCTATTATCCGAACCGACAATGAAATAATTTTCACAATTACTCGATACATTATTCCATCGTGTTATTCGAGAAAAACCGTACCACCGAATCGAAAACACCGTGCAAACATCAAAGCAGGTATGATTCATGGGCTCGTATCGGTGATTAAAATCACGCCCAGTAAAGAATCGCGGGGAATTTTTATGTAGAAGCGAGATTGAAAATTCGTGGACGGCGCGGCGTCGGAGTGAGTGTAATGAGATGTTTAAATTTGCAAAGGTAATACATAATCGGCGAAGGCTTCCCATTGAGATAAGAGGTGCGCACGGGCGAGCGAGCGCCAGCCTTTTGGCAAGAAGCATTAGCATTGAAGCATCGGCACGGCGCGGATTCGCTGATGCGGAAATGGGCCCGTACCGCGCCGCGCGCGGTGGGAGAGCGAGAGGATAAAAAGTTGCGGACGATACTGCGCCGTCTGCGCTGCTTTTTTTCATCCGCCAGAGTGGAATCACGAACGCATCGCCATTATTGAAAGATGTAGCCCCTGCGCAACACAAGGCGGAGATGCCGGACGCGCCGCATCGCTTGAAAACTTTTCATTCGTTTGAATTACCCGCTCGCTCAATACATAAAAAAACCTGCTGCGGGGGTGGAAAGAAAAAAATACGCTGGCCGCGGCACGGCGCCGCGCTCGCGTGATCTGGGAAATGGCAAATGAGAACGGGGAAAGTGATTATCATCGTGGAACGCTATTGCGTGCGCCGAGAAACCGACCCTTTCAGTCTACGTTTGATTAGCGTGGAATATAGTGAGAAAGTGCTCTCTCTCTCTCTCGAAGTTGAAGAACGATTTTTAGGATACGGATGGGTCAACAGACGACAATATTGTATTTATGATATGAACTTCTGTTCACTGAGTATTTAAAGTTGCCGGTTTATATACATATGTGCCCATAATTATGTAAGTGGTCTAAGTCATCTTGTTTGGAGATATTTAATGGAAAATGATATTACCACTAAACGAATTCCATATGATGTTGAAATAACAAGCACTATCAGTTTTCCCATGGTAACCGCAGATCAGGAAAAAAAGAGCTGTACTCAAGCCTGCCGACTAGTGTGAAACTTTCTCGCTGGATCAGCAGGGCCGTGGGTTGGTCCGGCCATAATTACGGAAACACCGAACGGAACAAGCGCCGCGTCATCAGGATAAACGTGTTCTTGCCCCTAATCGATTTCCTATTCGTCGAATCAAAAGAATGATAATACGCCTGAGAGGGGACGGTATCGGCGCGTCGCCGGAGGCGGGCGTAAAGTCTTAATGCCGGTTTTTACTGGCCGCTTGGCTCGGCTCGGCGTCTAATGGGGGCCTGAGATGAGCTCACGGTCTGTCGTGTCCCCAAAATTGTTCACCGTACACCTGCCAGCGGTGATTACCATCGCAGACCCGTCAAGGCACCCGTCTCCCGTACGTGTCCCGATAATAATGCAAATTCCAACGGCACGCATCCCGAAAACGAGATCCCAGAGACGCTCACCGCACGGCTGACGGATTCTCGCGGGCTGATTATCAAGGGCGCACGCTAATGGCGTTACACGATCGCGGGCCCCGTCGAATTTTAATCGAATACCGTCGCCAGGAAGATGGACATACACGGAGCAAAACGTTCCGTACCACTGGCGTGCTAATGGCGAGATAAGTGCGCTGTAAGATTCAATTCTGCTTGGTCGAAATTCATCGACGTCGTAAAGTATCGCTGTCAGCATCTGCCACGAGAATTAATTTCCGTGGCGAGATTATGCTCCGCAGCGGCGCGGAGTGGTTTCCTTTTCGCTCGAATAATCTGAAAATTGAAAATGCTCATCGACTTTTTTCGTTGTACGCCTATTTTGTTGGACGTCGAAGCATTTCACGAGGAATTTTATTTCTTCCTCTTCCTGTGCTCAATATCTGGTGTCCAGGTTTAAAAGTTAACTTTAGCATGTTTTAGTTCATTCACGAACAAATTTCTTTTTAACGTGCTTCCAGAATACGAGAAAGAGAAAAACGAAAGTATTTTGAAGCTACCGAAAAAAATTGTACATTTCCGGAATTCAAAAATGGTCTCAGGAATGATTAGATCACGAAGAAACATCTCTAACTGACGTCAGGCCATAAACGATAATGCACATCGCAGAATGGAACCATCTAAAATGTAAATAATTCAAACAGCCTTTATCGTAACCATTCTGCTCGCAGCGCAAACCGGCCCGCAAGCATTATGACGTTAATGCAGAATCATTATTAAAACTTGTTTCGAAAGTCCACGTCACGGGCCGAAAGAAGTTTTCCCTTGGTTACTTTGACGGGGAACGGCGTAATTTTAGATACTAACTTTCGTTCGACATTAATAAGTGGGGTGGGAGGGGGTTGGATGGTGATGACAGGTAGAATGGATAGAGGAGGATAGGTGGCTGTACAGGAAACGGAAGAACGTCCGAAATATTTGACCTACTTGTAACGGAGGGAATCTGGAATATTAAATGAATAGTTCGGTTGTCAGCGACGCGTTCGCCGCGTTTCATGGATTTTTGCATGGATTTAATATTCCCCCCCGGGGGGGGGGGTTGCTTTTACGTCGTTGCGAGGGAACTTCTTCTCTTTCTGTCCCTCGACCGGTTTCTCCAATGAACTCCACGAAAGTTTCCGACGCGGAATTGGCTCGGCTGACAAGTGCCCAGCCACCGAAAGAGCTTCGGAAGTATCTGAAAATTATACCTTAACCGGTCAAAGCAAAGTTCCGGCCGCGCGAGACGATTCTTTCCAAGAAGCCGGCCTGCGATACCACTCAAACCTGAAAGGCGCCTCGCGTCCACTGGTCACAAAAGGACTATCACGAAATAGTCCTTGTCGCGGGGCTACTAGCCGTCCAGGAAAATGGACCCTCAAACGCTGCTGTCGAGGAAGAGAACAGGCGGAACAAGAAGTCACGTGTGCGTTACGCGTGCGTCACACGTCCCTCTGTCGTGATTGCGAAGTTTCTTCTGCGAAACTTGTCCTCCCGACTATTTGCTCGCGCAACATTTCTAGAAAGCATACCGGCCAGCTGGATTCTTTTACACGACCCCGTCCACGGATTATCTTCCTTTTGGCTCGCCTGGATCGGGAAAGAACCGGCGAAGCAGTTTCCCCGGGCTACACCGGCCGGACACCGGTAATGTAATATCCATTCCCCGGATCATGAAAATTATGTGGCCGAGAGAGGGAATGTGGAATGAGTTTCGTTATCAGAGTTACGACTCAAAGCGCCTAGAAATGTGGTTACTAATGAGGACGGCACAAAGAGTCCGCACACCGAGGGCACAGTTTACAGGGCTCGTTCTTTGAAGTCGCAACATTTTTACGATTAATCGGTTTGACTACGCTCGTGAAATGGATTTCCTGGGGATGCTCGCTATTGCGATGATGCTTGCGGATTGTACACAATTGGCGATAACGATTCGATTGCGCACGTCAACCGTGTGTCATTATAACTATGCTGCTATAAATTGTCGAAATTAAATTGCAACATAATAATTGTATTAAAATATGAATACAGTTCATTGAAAATACAATAGTATTATTTTGTAATCGGTCCTGCATTTCCAACACACATTATCTTTGGACAATGCAAATGTAATCATTGTCATTCAATTTGTTTATTACCCTGCACCACGTTCTACAGGATATTCGCATAGAGATAAGCGTTTATCGCGCAAAATATGAAAGCACATTTTTAACGGTTTACGTAAGCATTATTTGTCACGTATTCCTGACTTGCTTCATATAAATGGAGAACCCAACAGTGTCAATCATTGTCTCGAGAAACTTCGGAAGACATTAACGCAACCATGAAACTACAGTTCCCGTTTCTACTTGTTTGCCTTGTTTTGATGTCGGTGTTCTTTATGGAACCGGCACAAGCAGGATTGTCTGTAAGTTAAAGCATATGTTACATTGTTATGTTATACTTTTAATAAATGCGTGTCCTCCCTTTTGGACTTCCAATAATCCATTGTCTTTTCTTCTTAGCGTAAACTAGCATGTGCCATAGCAAAAAGGACTGGTAAATGCAGAGGACCGCTTAAACTGATTTGCAGGGTATGCTTCTATAAAATAACATCTACAATTTTTTAGTCGCGATCACACCTTTATCATACATCTCCTTTGTTACATTCAGTGTTAAGGCGCAATGATTCTCCTAAATGGCAACACCATCATGAAATGGACTCCAGTTCGAGATATATGAAATTATTATTATTGGCAATGTAATGAAATTTCAATAAAACAGCCTGCATAATTAAATAATTTCTTTCGTTTAACAATTTCATTCCTCGAATTTTGAAGAGCGTATTATATACTTGTTCGTGATGTAATTGTATTGGAAAATTAATACAGTTCGTGGAAAATACAATATTCCTTTTCTTAATCACTCCTGCATTTCCATCATGTAATGCGAATTAAATTTTTAGGCGTTCACGTGGGCATTATTTGTCACATACAGCTCATTTGAGCATTATAATCATACGGATTTGCTTAATAATGTACAATACAATATTTCGTTTTTAATGAACACCCAATTAATCCTTTTAATAATCACATTCACGATTTCCGTCGAATATTTTGCGCCAGAAGCAGCAATGCTAATTATACAATGAAATATTTTAGTGAATGAAAGACTTCAATTTTTTTTCATCGCGGTTTAAATTCTTCTTTTCAAAACTTGGCGGCTGAATAACTTGCTTGATTTACAGTTATCGATTAATTGTTACCGTCGCTGGGTTAGTTAATTAAATGGTTCATTATTGAGTTTATTCGACAATCATGTATCTACGGCACATTTGATATCGTCAATTGTCAAATGGACAGAGTTATTTAAATTTATTAACATAAATGCACAATAAAGGTAGAAGCTATACATTTATTAATTATTTTGATTAACTCGATACTGTCGATTACAACTAGATTAACACGTGTTATATGTTTCAATAACCAATAGGTGATTTTTATACGCTGAACATACACAATGCGGATATCGTTCCGCTCTATGTATTATTTAGTGGGCGTTGGCAATGTAAACAGAAGCTGAATTGGAGCTTTCTGCAATCACAGCGACACTTATGATCATTCCCCGGTCGTAGCTTCTAAAATCATGGTAAAATGGCTTGCTCTCGCATTTATCTCTGCAAACGTATCTGTGCGTAACATCGATACTTGCATGAGGGTGAGAAAGAAACAGAGAAAGAGAAACGGGGAACAGGGTACGACACAATTTACAAGTACAATGGAGAAAGCGCTGCAAACCGTCTTACTATTTCCGAGGGAAAGAAAACCGGCGACGATACCGGATAGCGTTTCAATATACTCGGCGAAGTACGCTCGACAAACTGAAATTCCATATCGAACTAACAAAAGAACGTCAACTCGCCGCGAGATTCGCATTCACAGCCGTGTAAAGGGCGTCGGGCAGAAAGAAAACCGCACGTGTTTCCGGAGGAAAGCAACCAGCAGATATATATTCTCACGGGGTGCATCGTGAAAGGAGGGGAAAGGATGGGGGGTTAGAGAGAGAGAAAGAGAGATATAAAAAGGGAGACGGAGAGAGGTAGAGATCGCGGCCCCGGGTTCGGCGAATAAATTGCGTGTGCAGTTTTATTTACGTCTTCACGCAAGCTGGATACAAAGGCGGACAGAGGGGGAGCACGCCGCGGCTGCAACTTCGAATGGCAACTGCACACACCGGCACGGATGCACGCCGAAAGAAACGTTTCTTCGCTATTCCCCGGGACACGCACAGACACTTTTACTTATTTTTCGCCGTGTCCTCCGCGGACCGCATTCATCTTACCGCATTCATTCGAACGGCAAGTCGTTCCGCCGCGGAAACTCCCGGCAATTTAAACGTGTATTTAGATATCCTTCGTATGCTCGCGTACGTTCCCGTCCTCCGACATTTTTATGGTGTCCCGTAAATGTCCATTCAATGCTCTCATTCCCCATACCTCAAGCTATCCCCCACCCACCTTTAAACGCGTCGCGATGAATCAACCGATTAGGATAAAGGCTGCTAATATGGAACACCTGATTCCAAACACAGAGGCTTTTGACTGATATATAACGATATTTACACACTATTCCGCAATAAAGCATGTCAATAAAATCGTCCTTGTCTGAAACGTCGCGTCCACCAATTTATTTAAAGTCCGCGTAAAAGAAATATAATCTAGAATAATTCAAGCGTGATCGATTTCCTGGTAGTTTGTTGTTGTGCAGATTCATCTAAGATCATGAAGAATTGATTGCAGAGACCGTACGTAGTGATTTAGCGTCACATGACGGTGATCTCGGTAAACGCGATCGGACATTCATTGGAGTTTAAATAGCCTTAGCCCCTTATTACCGTTCCATGAAACTAAATGCACGCCATCTGCATTTACCATGTGGCTGGTCGATATTTTACTGCAGGATCGAGAAGGGAAGTGAATATGTTCAGGGAAACGACGTTTCCTGATAGGCACTACCACCGAAGGATTCGAATATAGTACACGTAATCCTAAATACTTCATCGACGTTACGTGTCTGACACGGACGAGACAACTATTCGAATAATGCATTTTCCAGGTGGCGCGGAAAACTTGTCTATCGACTGAATACTAACGAATTATCTGGTCGTGTCACGTGCAGACAATCTGTGTTTGCTGAACAGAGTCAAGAATAGATGCAATTAACCACAGAATGTCGTGATTATTAATTCCTAGTTATTGACCCTGGGTAATTAGTCTTTTCGAAAAGTGGTCATTCGAAGCTTGTGATATCAGATGACATTTTCATCGAATGTTTGAACTAGTGAATTCAATACCAAGTAAATATTATATGTTAATATAATATTATTTCATTTGTATAAATGTATAGTCATAGAATTTTTATTGAAATCCCGTGCTTCAATAAAGAAGTTCAATAATTATGAATATTCAACAATTTCGGAATAGATAACAAATTCGTATTAAAGTCGCATTGGAATACGTAATGGGTGGTGAAAAATTAAGTATAAGTTCGAGAAGACTGGTTCTTTACCTTTTAGGTCTGGAGGTTCGGAAACACCATCTGTTACGACCGCGGTATAATGAAGTGTCGAACCGCAACTGGTCCAAATTGCTTCAACACTCTTCAGTCGTCGGCACATTCTATTCCTTTACAAAGAAGAGTAAAAACCATCGAGAAACCATCCATGTCACGCGAACAGCAAACAAAGTCAGTGTCCGGATAATTTTTGGGCAAACAGCTGCGTCTCGGGACCATTGCCTTTCGTGTCCGAAAAAGAAAACGCACACCTTTCGAGCGGTCATTATAACGCGGAACTTCTCTTCAGATATTAAAATGAATATGGAAAACAGTTGTTTAAATTCAGTAGTGTTGTACGAATATTATATCACAGAAAATATGCAATTCTGGTCTCTTCGGAAAACTGGATTCAAGGTCGTGAAGGTAATGATTGCAGTCCCTAAACGGTTGACAATTTTTCAGAAAGTAGTGTAGTATATGATAAATATTCGATCGATTGTTGAAGAATGGAGATTTCGAAGTGGGAGGTTGGTACCTTGGTCCTTTAGTTCCACCCAACCCTACGGGGGACTGTGGCGCAACTGGAGTAAAGGAGCGAATTACATTGTTACCTTTTCCCCCATGCTCGTCGCCTATCCTGTTCGCGTTGGTGACACGGGGTCCCGTGAAGACGTCGACCACGCGAGTCGAACGTCCTCGGATATCCTGTAGCCGGAGCTCGGCTTGTCGCGGCCCTTTTTGCGCGTCACCGATGTTGACGTACCCTTTGGACTGGCCGAGCGAAGACACTAATTTAGAGGCGTGTCGGCATTTAGAATGCATCGGGCCCGAGCGGACGTCATCATTAGAGCAGCTCGCATTCGTTGGATTGGTACGCAAAGAGGGCGGAAAAGAGGATAGGGTGTGGGTATGAAGAGAGAGTTTCTCTCTCTCTCTCTCTGTCTGCGGATGGCAATGGTCTCTCGGTGCCTCGCGACTCCGAGTGACACCCTGCGAGATACGGTGCTTATGTTAATGCGGAGGGAAGCGTGTACCAAGGAGGAACCGGCACGGACTGACACACAATGCAGCCAGCACGGTGATACCCGCGCACCCGAGGGCCATTAATAACGAACGAGACGAACTCAATGAATCACAGCCTCCGTGTCCCATTATAATGCAAATATTCGGTGCTGTTTAATGACGGTGTAACGCTATCTTTGGAGTACGTCGCCGGAATGTTAAGGCGTGCACGCCCGCCGCTCCGGCTCTTTGTCGCTACCGTGGGTACCGCGGATCCCTGCCGGGACATCAGAGTTTCTGGAATTCTACCGGCGACGATCGCTTATCGGTGGACACTGATAATGAGATTCGTGGGGCCGCTGCCGCTCGTCTACCACTCTAAATGACAATCGTTGCATCGATTTTTTTAGCGCAGGGAAGTTTGACAAACTTTTTAAGACCGTCAGGTTGGAGGCGCTCTAATTTAATGATCAAAGTTAAAAGCAATTGCTGTTAATATTTCTGAGACCGTAATGCATAGAAAGAGTTTAGGTATTCGTTTATATAAATGAATGAATAAAATAGAGTAACTTCTTTTTTAAATCTAAATTCGAGGAAATTACGATTTCACAGGAGATCTATGGGTCAATCTATAAACCGGTGGATTCAGGGCGAGAGCGTTACGCAACGAATGATCAGTAAATTTTGCGGGAAGAGCGGAGCAGAAATATCTGGTAAATTGAAGTTTCGTTAAGCTCGATACCTCGATACGTTCGCGTCCACTTGACAACGACGCTCGACACGCGTAAAAATAATGACGAGGATTCAAATTGAGTTCTAAATAATGGACGTTGAACGATCGCACGCACCATCCGCCGGATGAATCTGCAAAACGGTGGCCGTGTTGCGCGCGACCGTTCATCGAATAACGTGAAATTACAGTTTGTCGTACGTTCGACCTTTTGACCCGTATTTCGAATGCGCTGTTAAATACAGAAGGACTCTCTCGAACTCTGTTGCTCGCCGCTATTATATTCGACGGGCTCGTCATTAAAAATTTCACTAACAATTTGCTAGTTAAAAGTCGACCACCGAATTGCACTAGCAAGCAGTAACGCGAAACACTCGAATTAAAAGAGTCTTTGCAATCTTCAACGGTGCGTTCTAAATCCGACCGGTGCTGTTTTCAACGTTTCAAGGTACTTGGATAGTAATAGGGGTAGCAGTGTCGTTAGATTAAGACTTGTCTCTCACTCTTCGAGCACGGCTCGGTCACGTGACGTGTTTCGCCTCGGTCGTGTATGTGTCACAATGTCAGGTGACTAATTTGGTAATGACGGAGAGCAGGTAACTGTATTCCCTCTCATTTTCCCGGTCTGGCGACACTGCACGGGAGAAAGCTTTAATGCGCACCACGATAGAACCGCACTAAGTGTTATAATATTGAAAATGTTACTGCGCCGCGAATCATGGCAAGCAGAACCGAAAATATACCCGTCCGTCAGGGCTCGTCTTAATCTAGCGAGAAGCTACTAATATTTTGAACGAAGTGTCTCTTTCGGCATCGTCGTCGGCGCATCCTCAGACGGTTCTGCACTCTGTGTGCTTACCAATGCTCCTTGTTCAAAAGTTTCGGCCCGTGTTTCAAAGGTGGATTAGGATCAGCATAAAATACGACAGAATGTCTCCATATCGCGGATATCTCCGAGATCCGTCTCGTCTAGGCGTTTACTTTCCGCAGGTTACTGCAAGATAAACCGAACTTTCTGCGATGAGATAAGTTGCTGAAGAATTAATACAGCTGCACCCCCCGCTCCCCGCCCCCCACCTCGACAACCACCATTAGCTCCCCGAACTCTGTGGATATCGCTGCGAGCGAAATCGTGAATATTCTGCCGCCCTGCTAATTATCAGAATTTTGTTCCCTTTCACGGTACCGCGCGATTCTTCGCCTTGGTCAATGTTAACTGAAGCTCGTCGGTTACGTGCGCCACCGGTACCTTGCGTGTTGGTTCGAGAATTGTATTGCTCTAACAAGGAAAGTTGCCAGAATCGAAAATAATTTGAAATTTTCCGAAAAGGTGTGAAAAGGTTAGATTAACACTCGTACAGCCAACAGTGGGAGCTTCTGGGCCTAGACATTTCTGTAATAACATTTATGTAAAAATGGTTATTGAAAGTATTAGAAGAACATATTGAAACAGAAAATATATCTCCATTCCAGTTTGTTGCGATTCAGGTAGAAAATTTTTATCTCGCGTAAAGATCCGCTGTATAATTGTTACCATTACGTCCTATGGGAAAGCCGAACAAATTGCGAATACCGAGCGTACACGAGTCCCGCGCAATTTCAGCGCATCATGCAAACTGCAACAAGACATTAAAGTCATAAAACATATACTCATGCCCAGCCGCATTAGCCTATAAATACACGTTTCTTCCGACATTGTCTTACACGGCACATTATACTCGTGTTACGAGTAATTACCGTTTCATGGGAATTCTGGATTAACAGGCAGCGGGCTGCATTAATATTCATTTAACCAGCTTCTGTTTACACAAATATGATTCAAGACGTCAAGGGTCCGACCTAGACTGGCGCATGACCACGCTCGTAGATGAACACGCACCCCTCTCTAATGGATAATTAATTGCGGGGTCGACGGGTTTATTCGAGAATCGTTGGGAGTTCGTTTCATGGGAAGGGTCCTCGATAATTCGCGTTACAAGGCCGGATGCCATTGAAGTAGTTAGCTACAATAGCTTCGCGTCTATCTAGCCCCGAACTAGCCGAATGTCAGGACGTCGAGGAACTCATGAATTTACATGGGCCAAGCCCAAATATAATCTTAGCGCACACAGACGGTTCCCTCTCGAAGCTATAGGTGCTCGCCCGTTCCGTAGGATCCAGCTCATTCTCGCCGTTCATGCGACGGCCCAGCTAGGAAGTGCAGATTGCCCTGTTTAATTACTGGTGAGGGATGGACGAAGGACTCGGAGGGCAATCAGCTTATTTGTATTTGCTTGCAGATTTACGTCGGCCCGACCGCCGCGCTGACTTCCAAATTTCACGGAATCTCCGAGCGCCGGACCCCGGTCCTCAACATACTCAACATCCCTCCACTTTGCAACTAGCAAAGTACCAGTCACCGGGTTGTATTGATGTAAGGACACAATTCCCCCCTGCCTCACCCCTCACAGCATCCCCGGCTAATGGAATTTCCGCGCATTCTGAACTCTAATATCGGAGTTTCTTGAATTTCGGAACCGTACAGGGGATGTTACCACAGTTTAAGCCGCTCCCAAGCGTACCCTGACCTTAACTATGGTAATGCCAACTAACACTGCTCGAATCGGTATTATGGAATTGCACGAACTTAATTGTTCCGACACCTAACGTCGTTTACAGTTGTCCAACTGTACGCTGCACCGAAAATATGAAAATGAACAAGTTGCTCACTTCCCGCAGCTCATGACACCCTTTCGGGGACAGCCGCTGTCACAGGGTTTTCCTGTTGGATCCCTGCACTTCGCCGACTAGCCTGGGACATGTTATCGCAGACAATGTTAGTTCAAAGTTTCGTCCGTTCTCGAAATACTAGAAAATCTTTGCACCTTCGAGTGCTGTTTATCCTTACAAGTCTTCGCGTTCTTTCACTGACTTGTTCTTGCTGTGTGCAAAGAAATTACGGATTTTATGCAAAGTTAGAACAGTAGAAACATCTGAACACGCTGGTGTATGACTTTCAATTAATTCAAATACTTATGGACATGAACGATACACACGTATTACGGATCTCTTTGCGTATTCTATCTTCTATGTCCATTTTATACGAGGTAAGGATAATTGAATAGCGTTCCGCTTTACATGCTGAAGCAGGGGGCAATTCCGGAAAAACGTGGTTTCATGTCGACCAATCTGTTAACCGTATTCAAGTACAATCTTTCTTCGTTCATATTTTATCAGTACAGAGAAACCGAGAAATCCGTAGATTAACGATACGATTGTGCATGCAACAGTCCAAGCTCTGAGCAGGCTGTCGGATTGTTCATCAAAAATTGAATATAAGCCCCCTCGCTAGCTGCATTTCCCAGGCGTTAAATTATGTACGATTATCTAGATTGTGTATACAGGTTTGGCAATGTATATGTGTGCCAGTTGCTCTAGTTCGACATGGTATAGTGCTCCCGTTACACTTGAACGAAGTTAATGCTCCTCGTATACCTAAGTTTCTTGGCAGACTACTCCTATGCTCTCTTTAAACACTGCCGTGCTAGAAACTGTTTCACAATAAATTCTCATTCTACGTGCAGCTTTATAAAATCCATTTTTTTTCCACTGATACAACAGAGTACAAAAACTGATACACAAAAAATAGAAGAGGTAATTTCATCGTCCGTAATGCGAATCCCTTTTCATAGATAGAATAATTCTTGAATATTTTTCCTCTTGAGTCTTATGTCGTCTTAATCATCATAATTAGCATGCAGTTATATGCTACTTTCTTTCATTATTATTATTCCTGTACAATGTAAAGCTTGTAATGAATTCATATTATTCTCGCACAGGTTATTGTATCTATAAGAAGTGTTGACGACGTTCCAGTACAAATGGTTATTCTTATTTCATTTAACAAGCGACCGCCGCTGCAGAAGTAGTTAAACAAGCAGGGAAATAACAAATCTCGGAAACTCAGTTGCAACGACGTATTCATTATGCACATTGGACTATAGCTCGCTAAGCTAACGAGTACTTAAAGTCTAGTTACGTCGTCGATCTTAACTGCTTCAGGGAAGAGATTAACATTACTTCCCGAACAGTTTGCAGAAGCATCAGAACACGTACATATTTGTCCCAGTTCTGTTAACAAAAAGCAATCCCCAAATTGAGGGAACGTTTACGGATGATGGAATGGTTGTTCTGCACGCACCAGACGATGTATGATTAGGGCTTGCGAGAAATTCAAACGATCTTTACCGTAATATGTTTCCTAATAGACTCTGAGCCGCACTGTTATCCGTGTCTTCAAATATATAAACGTCGAGAAACAAATTGAAAAAGAAAAAATACGTAGCACGTTCAATAACGATTGACAAAGCATAGTTACGAAATAAATCTGGATGCAGGGGGTTAACGCCCGGGTAATCCGGAAGCTCAGGGTGCTTCGGCGGAAAGCCGAGGAGCTTGACACGGGTCTGGGAATTCCTGAACCTAGACCAGAAGAATCGGGATCTATTTATTTGCGGGCTTAAGGCGCGTTCGAATCGATTTGCGTTTAATGTTTCACTATGCGGGGCACGCGAGTACCAGGCGTTCTCCGTTCGACTCAGCTTCACGCGAGCTGAGAGAATCCCCTTCCCCCTTAGTGGAAACCGATTTCCATGGGAACACCTGCGTATCCGCAGAGCAAACATCCGGGAACGCGTAACGGCAAATCAGTTTTCCAGGCGTCTCGTAGAAGAAACGCGAGGAAATTAATCGGCTGCGGCGTTTTCCGGAGTGTAGAAATCGAAGGGCTGCTTCTTAAGCGACGAGGAGGATTCTGGGAGCGAGAAGATCGAGGAGGAGAAGCCGTGCCTCTTTTGTGGTTCTGATCTTTCGTTCCGCACGCAGCATACGTGAGCCGGGTACGTAAATAGAAATCGGAGACCGAGACCAGAAACGAGACGGAAATCTCTCCGCGGCTCTTTGTTTGTGTTCTCGGCACGCGGTGGCCTTCGTCTTCATTAGCGACGCGCGTTATGTGCACATTGTTTTTAATAAACCGCTCGAATGTGAAACCTCATTTATTTATACTGCGTGCACAAAATCGAGATTGTACAACGGAAGAGGTAACCAATCATATTGATTCGTAGCGATTGCAATCCCCACCACGATCTGGAACCTTGTACACCTCCTTGTGAGGGTCTATTTGTTTTGCAATGTCAAAATTCATCAGATACAACTGAGTCACGCTCATTACAGTGTATCGCATCAACCACGTGTTTCATATTCGATATTATTACTTTTAATCGGCATCGATTGTCTCCATCCATTAGAATCGCAGCCGCGTTTCTTCTCGTTCACCTGAAAAGATCAAAATTATCCGGGCACCGGGCGAGCCGAGGGCCGGTCACAAAGGATTTTAATTACTCACTAGAACCGGAAACGAAACGGTGCGCTTTGTGTCGGACGCAAGGATGCAATCGGCCGAATGACATTATATCCTTGTTGAAAGGAAACAGAACGGGCTCATGGTATTTACATACACGGATGACACAGTTGCGGGTTTCGCTTTAATACCGAGCCATAACGAGGGATGAGTCAATGCTGGCCAAGCGGAATGAGAATCATCAGAGATCATAATGAGAAAAACGATTTTCAGAGCTCGCTGAATTGCCGGTCGATGTCAATGATTGCTAGTAGAATAGGTAGCCGATGGACCGACCCGTCAGCTAAGCGTATTCACTGCGACGAATATTCAAATTTAGTTTCCTCTGCAAACGAAAGAATATAATGGACTATTATAATAAAAGCGCTCCGATATCCCGTAGATTTCAATGTGTTACAAACTCTCTGGATAACGAAGCTAAAAGCGAATGTTTTTTTTAGAGAAAAACCCTTTAATTATTTCTTTCGCTTCGTCGATATTCATTTAATATTTCATTGGCATTCCACGGGAAATTTCGTAGAGTGATATCCACGGCTATCGAAAAAATATATTGGTAAAATCGTATTCACTGGAAATGTTATTTTGAAGTGTAAATAATTCACCGTGGAAAGGATGTTAAACGTTCGCGCATGAAAAATTAATTACGTTACATGTCCTATGCGTTTGTTCGGACCAAGTTCGTAACGAAGCTTATTCTTGCTGCTGTATTGAAAAAATTATATGAATTGTATTTTGCCTGCTCGGACAGTTCGAAGCGAAGAGCTTATACGCGAGAATAATACTTTTTTGAATCAATATCGAGAGGAGGCGACTCGTGTATTCATGGATAAACAGGGATTTAATATTACGTGAATTAATAACATCGATGTTTCAGTGCGAATTTCGCCTGTAAAATGTAGACGTCTCTAAAATTAAGTTTTGGAAAGTATAGGAAAATTCTTGTCGTGATTGAATCCACTTTACATACGAGGGTTGAAGTGAAATGGACACTGTCCTTTTGTTGTTTCCCGTAACAAAAACTGATAGTCGATGGATCCGCGTGATAAGCCGCGCGCAGTTTTCAATCGGGCTGCCGTGTAACTATTCTAAATAGGTAGGGCACCATGTTGCGAAGAAAGGCAGAGTCACGGAATGGATAATATGAATCAGTCCGCGGCGGAGGCAGAGGCGAATCCGAGAATGCTCTCCTTTTACGTTTCGGGCACGCGATAGCCTTCAAGTTAATTGGTGCGTTTCGCCATATCCGATGGTTGGTCCGCAGGTATCGTCGTGGCGGAGAAGCGTATTCGGCCCACGTCGTATCCTCGATACCCTAATGAAGCAAATTTGCATCCATACGCGACGCGAGTCAGCAAGTACAGAGATACAATAAAACTGATTTCACGTCGTTGCCGGCGAAGAGAGCCCGGTAAGATGGATGCGTCTGCACGGCGCGGCGAGTCGCTGGCTACCAAACGGCTCTGGCCGGTTGCATGATAATGTTTCGAGCCCAGCCTCCTTCGACCGAGACGGACAACGGCCCTCCGTTCGGTCTGCTGGATTCCTAGAGGATGGGACCCACAGTCTGGAATCCTGGAATCGTCGAATCGATCGGAATGCACGCGA
The DNA here is from genome assembly GCA_916610235.2 of Lasioglossum morio. NCBI lineage: Eukaryota > Metazoa > Arthropoda > Insecta > Hymenoptera > Halictidae > Lasioglossum > Lasioglossum morio. Next base: position 17,044,608 of record OU744328.1, on the reverse strand, counting down.
TTTTTGGCCACTCCTTGCCCAGGATGTCTGACGTTGCACGCGTGGTTCCCGACGAGCTGCATACGGACCATTAGACGCCTTCGAGCTATCATCGAAGTCAAATGGAACGCAGCTGCTCCAAAATGGACAGTGCTCCTAGCACTAGACAGAGAGATGGTTAATCAGAAATGTAGTGTTTAAATATTTATTAAAATCACTGCAAGTATAAAAATAAAATAAGCGATATAAATGTAAAAGCTATTTTATACTATCGAATGAATTTCGCTTTCTGTATAATTTCCAAAATAATGGTCCGCGGGACAGTGTAATCCCACAGTGGAGCGATAAAGAATAAATCAATCTGTAAGCTGGATTTCTCGGTTGATTCGTGTAACAGCCGCAGCAGAGTTGCAGAGAATTAACGCGGTGTTAGATATTCGGCTACATAAATGAGGCTTAAATTCGCGAGTTTCTCGAAGGGAACATTTCTGAGCTTCACGTGTCCAAACCTCGGGACGCGATGTTGGAGTTAACTTTGTTATCCATAAACTTGCGCCAGGAATCAGGAAAACTTTTCAATGTACATATAAAGCCTAGGACCGCGCGCACAAAGGTATATGGTAATAGTAGTTGTTGAAAACAGGAGATTCACGGTCAGACAGAGCGGGAGAATAGAACGTCAATACAGATGCTCGTTACACCCTGATATGCCAGTGCCAACAAAGCAGTTCTGGCTGCTGGTTGAATGCACCGGTATAACTAACATAAGCAGAGTCTCTAACAGTCCAATCAGGACGGCCCAACAAAGATATTGCTCTGTCTATTGTGTAAACTGTACCGCGCACGATAGCGCGCACGGTCTTTTCAGGCTGGCCAATCGGAACGTAATTTCCATTACTTTGTCTGTATATATACAATTAACGACAAACTACGTGTAAATTGCAACGCTGTTGCTCTCATACGCGTCCACGTGCAGCGCAATCATCAATTCATGAAGGAGCAATTTTATACTGATCGCGTCGATGAGCTTGCTGAAATAAAACGAAGCACATATTGTGAACAGCTGCCGCAAAATTTGTTGATTTCGCCCATAAACTATATAAAAAGTTATATCTCACTTATTCAAATGAATTTCTTCTTGAAAATCATATTGTGATAGAAACTCGCCAAGAAATATTTTAAATTGAAAAATCGTAATATATCCGAATTTTTTACAATATTTGAAGAGAAATGACGATCACCGAAATCGATCCATCGTAGTCAATAACGGAATAAATCGGGCATCGCCGATCCACAGGGAAACGAGGATCCGTTTGGTCCAACCCTGATCACCCGGCAGCAAAGGTAACCGAATTCCAGCATCGAAATTTCCCTTTTCGGGCCTCCTTTGCTCCGTTCATTTCCTCGAGATTCACCGAGTCGAACATCCTGAACGAATTGCAGAGAAGATCCTGGCGGTAGTCATGTCGATCTACAGGAGCAAGGGAGCGAGTGTTGTCCGAGGCGGCTTATGCTGCATGTTCACTTGAGAACACTTCTCGAGGATGCCTCTCGCTTCTGTATCCTCTTCAAACTATATCTCGGTTGGTTTTATGTCACGTGTCCACTCGACAGATCCACCCTCGAGAATAGAACTAGTGTACACAGGGACCACGGAGAGGTTAACCATTCCATAACTTACATTAGAGAAAAGCTGTAGTAATGTTCGAGTAATGTCCTCTACTGTCAGGTATTATGATCAAATACCTTCTCCGAGACTGATCGATCCTATGTACTGGCATAGACACCGATCACAATCCAGCTAATGGGTTTCTCAGTATCTCCGAGGCACAAAAGTGCCGAGCGCAAACATCCTTGCAACGGAGGAATCAAGACTCTTCTTCCGCTTTGATACCTTGATTTTATCGGAGCTGGCTGTTAACAGTGATATCTGAAGGTGTGGACCAAGCTTTGGATACCCCATTGAGATGCTGATAGGTCCTCCATAGAATCCTCAAGGCGAAAGGGATCGGGAAAGATCCTCATGACTAACTTAGTAACTGTCTCCTTTTCTTTATTTTCTGTCCCCACAAAGTGTTTTCCAGCCACCATGGTTTGACTTCAATTCTCTCAACTATTCTCACTATTTCTAATTACCACAACTCATTTTTCTCACGAATGCGTATCCGCAGTCTAATAATTCTGCAGACTTTGTCAAGAAGTAGAGTCCCGTAGGTTATACTCTCGAGAATAGAATTAACAGTTACCAAGCGGTCTAATTTGAAATTTAATTATCTAATTCTAAATTGCTCATAAAAATATTGATCACCGGACACTGGTGTCCACTTCTCACACGGAGATAGCTACTGTATAGAATTACAAGCGCTAGCTGCTGAAGCTAAAGTAGACTCTCAGGTTGATCTAAAGCAGTCGCCTGGCAGAGTTTCGCATTTTAAAGGTGAATAAACGAGTTTGGAACTGGCGTGGTTCTAATGTACAGAAAATTCAACTGTATTCCACTTCTATTCGCCTATTTCGAAAATCTATTTTCCCGTTGTTAAACGAAAATTCGGTGTAGCCTCTATCGAAGGTCAATTTCGGCGTGATGGAACTCTCAAGTCGACACGCAGCTTTAGCCCCCGGATAGAGCTGGACATCGAATGGTGGAATGGAGGAATAGACGATGAGAAAGAACGTTCTGAGAGGTGTAATTACAGGGCTACGCGTCGGTACTATGTAGTCGGTCAGTTTTCCCCGTTCATGCGCGTTCCGCGCCGTTCTCCGTCGAAGAATTTGCGAGATAAATCATAGCGGTACGAGGCGGAAAACAATTAATCGTGTATGCAAACTCTTTTTTCGGCTCTCCGGACTCGATTCCCCCATCGATCTCGTCGAACGGTTCCACGGACCGGGAGGTGGGATGTATGAAGAAGACAGAGGGACAGAGGGACGGAGAGGTCAGAGGGGTACCAGAGCTCTAAGTCATTTTCGCCTGGCCGTCAAATATTGAGTAGCTTTTAACGGCGCGTGTCGCTTGCCCGGCAAACAGGGAACGGTACACACAGGCGAAACAGGGGGCCGATCCTTTTCGCGGAGCAGAAAAAAAATTTACGCGTCGCTGCGGAATGCATAAACGATGAAGCGGGGCCGCTTGTATCGCGTCGCATGCGATGCATCCGCGGCTGGAATATTGTTTCGCGATCCTCCGGAGCCTTTTGCCGGTCGTTCAACGGTTTTCTCGCGACGGACTTGATATTATAACGATGCACCGTTGCTCTAATTGGATAGACAAGCGAGCCAAAAGACAAATTGGCTTTATTGATCCGCGCCCGAGTCCTCGCAAGGGAAATTACACCGTCTCCGATCCGATGAAAAAGCTTGACCGCAATTATGGCTCTCCGTGAGAGCCGAGGGAGCTTCTCTATCGGCTCCACTTGTCATCGTGGCTTGTCCCATATTCATTGTCTCGATCGCGTAATAGACGCACAAAGGGACATTAACGTTCGCCAAGTCATTAAACGTGTTAATGGAAATGTATGCATAAAGGAGATGAAAGGGAAGGGGAGCGTCGAGGGACGGAAAGACGATGTCCATAAATCTTCCAATGATTATCGATTCATTGGTAACCAGGGATTCCTTACTTCGGCCTGTTACCTGATAAATTAATCTTGGACAAAGTTCCCGTGGCCGAACTTAATGGATAGTCTCTGGTGGCGGTTGTGGATCGGAATTGACAACGGCGACCGCGGTAACGCATGGCTTCATAACTTTGCATTAACCGTGTCACGATCTGTCAGTGTTTCTGTTAACATCACACAGATTATCAAAACACTGACGTGACTCCTTTGCTATTTTCAATCCTCTTCCACAAGAAAAGATTCATATGAAGCTGATTTTTAGGCAGATCCAAGCAGTTGCTCCGTTACCAAGCTCCCACGAAAATGTCTGCAAACTTAACAGTTTTCGACGACATATCGTTTTCCTGGTTCCCGTCAGAATGGTGAAAGAAACGTCGTTACTTTCAGGTCGCAGGATCACAGGATGGTGTCCGATGGCTCGTTACCGTGGGGTCAATGGAATGCGGAATACGTGCCACGTAAGCAGGTGGGCAGACGCCAATTTGCTTCCCCTCGACGGCCTCGACTCGACGGTGAATAGGAATCTTTAAATTTTCTGGCCTAGTTCAGAGCGCATTTGGGCCAAGGACTTTTTCACCTACGATTCCCAGACCAACCAAGAGCCGGGTCGCCGCGAAGTTTTCATTGTGTTCAGAACTCTGGCACCAGTTTCTGAAGTATTAAACGTCATCGCTAGAGCGCGGTCCTTTATGAGTTTACGGCACTTGCAAATTCGCGAAAGACGAAGGAGACGTTAACACATATCCGGCTGGCAGTTCCTTCTTTAGCCTTCTTTCTCGCCTTTCATATATTTTTATGAATTACTTCAATTCCGTAGGGAATAGAGTCATTTTGAAATTTTTGAAATGTACTTTGAGTGGATGCAACTTGCAAATTATAAATATTAATATAGTTAATTTATCCACGAATATATATACTTTATAATGCGAGAATGATATTATTCCAAGTACGAGATAAGAAATAGAAAAGTAAGCAGAAGTTGCAGTAATAGTATTAAGAACGTAATTAGAACAGTAGACTCATTCTACGAACGCTGTTATGCATACCAAAAGATGCGGAGCTCGAGGCTAATTATAAATGGAATAGCAGAGGGTTGTTCCAAAAATATTTAACAACGTGTGTCTATCTAGCAGCATATTTAAATTAAACAATGGCAGAAATTTACGATAATGATGAAATAGCAACGGTATTAATCAAGTTTTGCACATTGAATGTATCCTCGATTCTAAAACAATTTCATCTTAAGTGCCTATACTTAAATCTCATCTGTAATGACTCACAGTGATTCGTGAATCTAATATTTTAATATTTCTATTACCGAGAATCCGGATTAATTCCATCATGAACTAGATAATGAAGCTAGTCCAAGCGGTGCACGTATGCAAAAGATTGCAACACCGGGAGCAATGTTAGGGCGTAGAGGGGGCTATTTCGGTGATGGCTGGTTTCGGACAAGCGTGCTTTAATTCGCATAAGAATCACGTTCTCCCAGCGGAATCTTGATAACAAGAATTGTCTCCACGGTGGGAACTTTGATTTTCTGTAACAAGGAGAACGGTGTAGCGACGCGAACGAAGGCGGGTAAATGTATTAATCTGCGAAGGAAACATATTACGGAACGATGGCCTTGTCTCTCTTTCTCTCTCCTTCGCTCTCCCATCTTTCTCTATCCATCTCCCTGTCTGTCTTTCTCTGTTTTCCTCGGTGATGTGGCCCCGGTCTAACACAGAAGGACGGGGTAATTAAAATAAGAGCTCCCGAGTTTGCGTTGAATGCTATCTTAGCGTCGCGGTTAACCTCCCGGGATCCAAAGGTATTTCGACCCACCTACACACTTGCAATTGACAGGTACACCGAGGCCTTGGGATACGTACTTACGCGGGAATTCCTTCTGTGCTTGGGCTGACACCACATCGGGCCAACTTGCGGCAGACTTTAGAGTTCAGTTAGCGGCGGACTCTGCATCTCATGTTAGTGTGATTACTCGGGGGCTCAAATGTGTGGCTTGTTGCTTGTATCCAGATAACAACCGGCATGCGCCCGACATTTCCAGCTACCCGGTGACGATAATAACGCATTTCTCTGGTGTAACCTCCGATCCAATTAAGAGACCCGCCGATCGCCCCGACGCGTTACACGGTATAACGACGACACCGAGCTCTGACAACTTCCGACTCTACGCGGCGCGTTTAGATCGCGGTTAATCAATGGGCCCCGCGGAGGAACGATCGATCCCGATGATAATCGTTCAACGGAACTGCCGATGCGTTCCTGATTACGCTTGCTACCGAACCTAACAGCCGATCGTATCTTGCGCGGTTACTATCCTTCTATTGACGACACCCTATTGAAACGTTGTTAACCTTCTAGCAGTCCCGTCTGAAACTGTTGCATCGGTTCTGCTGTACCGTAGCTGAGCGAATTGTTAGATTCGCTATAGATTCACGATTTTGCTTTGAAACGGTACGTTTATCAGTGAATTTAAAAATTTTGTATTTTAACCCTTCAGATGCGTCCGAATAAATATAATATCAGTCAAAAAGGTAACTGTATTTGTTCGGTAATTGTTGGTGTCAAAGGTAACGAAATGTGCACAACCAGAACAATTTCATAGAAGGTAGACCGACCCGACTTCTGCCAAACTAATTGCGTTTATTATCGCGATTAATTCACGTCGATATCGCGGTGAATTTTTGCAGGAAAGTGGCCGCAGACAATAGATTGGATTTAAAGTCCACTGCAGACTTTAATTCTTCGCACAGCCGCGATTCAATCCCGGATTTCTATTCATCCCGGTCCGAACAGTAGCTCAGTTTTTAACTTATCATTCTAAGTAAGCGTCTGAAAGCCCCCCCCCCTTTGAAATGTTCTTTCTCATTTCCTGCGTATTTGCGTTAAAAGCTTTTCTCAATTTTCACAAAAGTTCCGTTTCCATTCGAACTTCGACTTTCATCTCGATCCGGATACGCAACGGGATACAAATAATCGTTTCGAGAACGATTAAATGAGCCGCGTTGAAATTCGGTCCTGTTACCAGTTCACACTGCCTACCGTTTTATATCCTTTGTAATCGTGTTTTTAATGCAGCTTCCTTCGGTTTTTCACCGACAGCATTTTGCAGACGCGTCAGCCGCGCTCGTTTCGTGCTCGTATCCGCCATATCGTGGATCAGCATTTGAACAGTTGTGGGAAGGCCAAGAGCTTTTTATCATTATCCCAATGGGAACGCGTCAAAGAACCACCGCTCCCGTTATTCTGCGATTTTAAATCCCGCGTTCCTGGTAATTGTATTTTTATACTTATTATTTCTCACTGTTTAATCGTTATAACAATTCGCTTCCTAATAACTATTGTTAATCACTGTCTCCTCTCTACTTTATTATGCAAATCGTTGTCGAATGTAATTAGTAGGAACGGAAATATAAAGCTATCTGTAACATGGAGAATTCGTAATAAACCTTTACGCTCGATGCGTTTCGTTTTGCCATTAACGATTCGACAATGATTAAACGCGAACGTTCGTTAGTGTAGCTGGAAAAATTATTAAGCACACTTTTTAAAAACGAGAAATGTATTTCATTACGTGATTTCTATGGGGATTAAAAAGCTCTCGTACATGCACCGAAATCGATTCGATCGCGAGTCTGTTGCCGCGCGTAAATAACTACCGGCTCGGGCGAGCGATCGTAATCCGAAAAGTTAGGTGAAGCCATAAACAACGAACGAAAACCGTATCGTTGATTATCTCGTCAATTACAACTGCACGGAGATCAATCGTTTGCTCGCGAAACCATCGGCGAAGTTCGTCGACAGTTTCGGCAGCTCCAGTTCGGAATTCATCGCAGAGCTTCCGGGACGGTTTTGCAACTGACGTGTCAAAAAATCTTAATTTATTTTAAGCCCGCCGGAAATGGAAGCTGCCCCTATCGTGGCCGGGAGTTTGTCTAGAATCCCGAATAACACTGGGAGCACAGAGATTCCCAGTTCTGAAAGTTTCCATGTAGAGTTACCACTGCCATCTGCACTAATCGCGAATCTGAACATTGCTGTCTAATTCAATGTAACGAAGTTCTGCGCCGGACTCTAGTAAGCCGAACCCTCCAACTGAAATAATCATTACGTAAACAACGCTCGGGATTGGATTCCGTGCGCGGGAGAGAGAGATTCCACGGGAAATAATGCGACAGGATTACCGTAATTAAACGAGGGTTAAATATCTGTACACATTCGAAAAGAATCGTGGTTACGAAACTTCAAATGTATTTTGGCATAGCTTCAACTAATTTCCTGCAATAATCGAGACAAATGTGATCCCACTGTTTCTCGATTCTCAAAATTCGAAGCAATTGAAATATTGAAATCATTGACACATGTCGGCACATATATTGATCTTGTTAAAATGCAATGTTTCATTTTGCAAAACGATCTGCAGCCTACTAATTAGTAACAAACTGATACTTTATATATCAAAGTAAAAATATAATATGCCGTAGGCGAATATCGTACGAACGAATTTCAAATTTATTAAGTTCCGTGGAAGGTTTTTTTTATTGTTGAATCAATGAAACCTATGTGCAGAAGATTTTAATTTATAAAAAACCTTTTTATATGTAAAATATTGAATTGAATATTGTAATGTTATTAAAGGAGAGAGAGAGAGAGAAAAAGGTACTGGCAGAGCGAAGAATATGCAGCTCAGCTTATTATATTTCCAGGCACCCGGAAATTCTCCGAGCACGAACGTTCCGACAGATATTTCAAGTCTTCATCACATTTTCTTCCATGCAGTCATTTTTAACCAATTCTTTTTTCAACCATTCCAGCCGACGCTGTCACTTCATTCTCCTTCGATCTATTATAACGCGTAGCTACTGTTCACTGCTATTTCTAATTATTTTAAACGTCAATTGTTTACTATTATCAAATTAGTTTTACACAAATCAGAATTACATAAACGATCTAGTTAGCATTGTATATAAAAGAAAGGAACGGAGAACAATGATAGAAATGTTGGTGTTATTCAGGAGAGATGCAGTCAAGGACAAGCATGCTTCTTTGAAGGTGCAATCCAATTGAGATGCAGAAATCTTCCAGGGACAAGAGCCATTCACAACTAATCAACAAGCCATTTCTGCCGACCACATGATAGAGAGACGGCCAACAGACTGGCCGAAGATTGAGCATGCATAGCGGATCCTTTGGAACGTGTAAATACACCTTGCCCAGGCAAAGTGACCATTTCCATATGCGTCCAAGCACACGGTGGAAACGTTGGGCCTACACCGAACAAATTTCAACCCCGTCGGCCAGGAGGCAATGTCAGGAATCCATTCGACCTCGGCCAACGCCGCCAGGACCTTCTGCCGGCGCAATATTCACTATTACCACGGATGAGATATGAATGGACATTGCGCGGTAGGTGCATTTCAAATCAAGCGATAAATTCACGTGGCACTGTCGTCGAACAGCTTAAATTCACGTTCCCATGTCGCGTCGGCCGAAACGGTAAAGCCGGCTGCGTGACCGGTTAATTAAACGAAGAAAACTCTAGACACGTGGGGTTTGCTATAGTAGCTGCGGATTTTAACCATTTGCACTCGGAGCAATTTTCACTGGAAAATTAAACATTTCTTCCGATCTAGAATATTTCCATACCTTATGATTTTTGCAATTTTATGAATGTGAAATTGGTACATTACCTTATACAGTACCTAAATGTTCAGTAATTGATTAGATATCAATATTCTGAATAATGTAAACAATATTTTGAAGAATGGTACAGCAATTTTTAGCGGTGCCTCAGAGGGAACAGCCGAGTGCAAAGGGTTAATAGAGATTCTAGATCGGGAGATAATGGAGAAGAAAAAATAATACACACGTATTCTGCATTCCCGATTCAAGTATTTATTGAAAATAAGAGAAACATTTTTGAGAATACTGTAGATCTTTGGAAGCTGTAAATAATTATAGACGTACAGTGTAGTAATAAAATATAGACCCTTCTAACTAGGACGTGTATCAATATATCTAGTATTTCAATCAGCAAGTGAAAATGTTACTTCCGACGAACCATTATCTTTACTTGTGATCGAAGAGACTTCAAACGCGAGTATCGCAGGCCCATTATCTTTTCCGCGGTAACAGTGTAGCAGCGAGCGACGGTGTAATCGAGATGCTGCTTAATTGTCTTCACTATGCTTCGCCCAACGTTCGAATAGATTTGTATAGGGCCGATTTTTCAATCATCTCGAGCTCGAAATGTATTCCGCGGGATGCGGATGCGGTCGCGCGTGGCGGTGTAATCAAGCACTTTGTTCGATTCGATCTCGATTACACGAGCAAAGGCAGTTCGAGGTAAAGGAACGCTCGCTCGCCGAGTTACTTTCATGTCGAAGTTTATAATTACAGCGAACGATGCCGGCCCTGAATGCGTAATTAAGGTACGCGGTTGAAGCAGCCTGGAAGAGTTTGTTGCATGGTGAACACTAACGTACTCCCGGTGGCAGTTATCAAAGAGGACAAGCGAAAAACAGGGAGGAGAATCGCGTTGCCGTAGAACGCAACAACGTGCGCCGGAGAGCGACAAGAACGTTTAAATACGGATCGTTTAAACGGAGAACGCCAAACAGTGTGAAGGACGTATTATAGCCAGCTCGTGTCGCCGTGAATACAAAGAAGCGGGTTCTCGACCGTGTGATTCCATGTTAAACGCATTAAATGGCTTTATAATGACGAGCCAGCCGCCCAATCTTCATTATCGTTGTCATCATCGTTGATCGGCGGACACTCCACTCAACCCTCTTCGTCCCATCTTCGACAGTTCTTTTTCTTCTTGCGATTCTCTACAATTTCCATGTTTAATCGAACGACTCGCCGCGAAATATGTTCGCCGGCTTTGCCGCGCGCGCGCGCGATGCATTCAAATTGAGCCGAGTGCATCGCGACGTCGTCCAAGCGCAGTTGCATCACTCTTCGACGAATTCGGCTCTCAGCTACCATTTATGGAAATTTCTTCGTCGGCGCAGACGCTCGGCCGCGATTAATATGCAAAATTGAAAATGATTTATAATTCCGTTATCTATACCTCCTGTCTGGACAGGTGCATTGATTTTAATGAACACCGGTACCGAAATCCGATTCACGCGTTTCCGAAATACTGCTTTCGTTACTTGCAGAAATCTTGTCAATAATGTAATCTATGAACTAGAAGTACTTGCTCGAATTTTGGTGTGCGAAGAATTGTTACTTACAATTAACCATGGCGAACTGTAACAGTGTTTCTCATCTTATTTTTACTTTTATTATTTTAATGCAATGGCGTCGCAAACGCAGCTCGCAGATATCCAACCACAATTGAATCAGAAATTCTAGTTGTTCCCGAGATGAACACTTTCAGCTATAGTCCTTTTCCTTTCGGAAAACTTCTCTCAACGTTTCGTTTACATTGCAGCCAACTTCTTGAGCGGAGGATGAATGACACATTATACGCTGCGATCAGTACATATTACTGTTCCTCCCGGACGGCGCTGGCTACAATGTTAACGAAACGTCGGGGTAACTTTTGCAAAAGCTTGGGCGGCCCACACCCCCGAAGCCTGAACCGTTGAGTACCGTAGAACGCAATTGAAACTTCTGTCGACTTCCGTCATCCTGCTTTTCTTCCCTTCGGTTTTTTGAGCACGTCCATTCCGCCGGTAGTAATTAGTTCCTGAGATAACGCGTAAAATTAAATGGCCTCCATCCGGGGAAGTTTGAACAGTTCACCGAAGTTATTTAAAATTCGTAATTCAGCGACGTGCCGGTTCGATCCGGCGAACAGTGCGGGGTTTATCAACGTTTGTACGCGTTCCTCCGCCGGAAATAGTGTCTACCGTCATATAAAATCCGTTTTAAATCGATTATTGATCAATTTGTTAACAGAGAACGCGACTCGCTTTACTAAGAGTAGACTGTATTTTATATTACATGTAGAGGTTTACATTTAGATCAATATGTTGTAACATTTTCGTCCAAATGAATTAAGTACACGTTTTGCGAGAATAAATGCGAACCGGATGCAAACCGCGCGTTAACACTTACCATGTTGTGTCCCCGTGTTTTAAGGGTTTGAAGTTTATATCGGTGATTCGTTATCGTTACTGGTTGGTGATTAAGCGAGATTAAAGTAACCGCAGCTCGCGACGGTTAGACCCCTGGCTTTCCGGCTGGACGGCCCGGAAATCCGGGATTCGGCCTCGTCGCTGGCGACACACTAACAATAATATTCCTTGTGCAGTTATGCAGATACCCTTACCATGGATTTGACATATCTTGGCTGCCGGTTGCCTCGCCTGCTAGTATTGTTGCCACTTAACAGTTATCCTGGGGACACGGAACGTCATGGGATTAGCCTTCGTTTTCTGTCGTGTTGCGAAGGGGCCGATCGGAATTGCGGGGACATTCGGACACGAGATTATAATAGCTTTCTCTCGAGAAGCCGTGCATGACGCGACTACAAATAGGAACATGACTACAGCGATTACAGTAATCGAGTGTAATAAGTGTAAATCGATACAGAACTACCCTCCTTAATCTATGCAGAATTCTACTGTACTATAGTACAGTAGAATCGTTCGTTGCACGGATCGGATCCGAAAATGTATGCAAAAATTGAGGTTGTCCAAAAAAAGAGGTAACCAATATTGCTATGTAATCCTCACCACAAGTTCCAGAATGTCTAACAACTCCTGGTGAGAGTCGCTTGCCTGCAACGAGCGAGGTTCTACCGTACTCTGAAAGATACAGAAAACTAGCTGTGCCGACCACTTTCGTTGTTGTCCAACAAAACCTCACAACCGCCGAATCTTTTACAGTTTGCAAACTTTCAAGGATCACGTTAAAGATCCAAGGGAATTGTTCGGATTACAAAAATTCTGCGAATCGCTTGGAACCTCTTAACCCATTGAATGTTTAGAAACTCTCAGTCTTTGGGGAACATACCGTGGAAGTCTGAAATGCATCGGGACTTCGACAACTTTCAAATCTTCCGGAACAGCCGGGGACAGACCCGATCGATTCGAGATTCTCGAAATCTCTTCGAGCGTCTAAATTCTAAAGACACGACCCCCTAAAATGTCCAAACCATTCTGGAACTTCTGGATAAACCGAGTAAGTAGAATCTGTCCTACGTTCTTAGTGGTGTCTCTCACTCTTTCACTCTCTCTCTCTCTCTTTTTCAAGGGGAACTGGGGAATAGTCGAAGGAGTACTCGAAGAGTCCGACATTTTTAGCGGAGGATAAAAAGTTTATCCCTAGGATAGGGGAATGATTCGAGACAACTCCCGTGACTGAAATAGTTCTCGGCTGAGAAGCCGCTATCCCAGGTGATTCGAAGGTGTTTAGACGATCTCTGGATTCCTGGTGATGTGGTTCTACAACCCACTCCTGGTGTCCCAGGAGTATGCTACGAATTTCAGATCACCAATAGCGATACCCTGAAACCTGATTCGGGTACTTATGATCCGAGGATCTGTATGCTTCCTCAAGGCTTCGAATTCTCTTATCAGATGCTTATAATTCCAGTCGTGTTTCTTACATCTGTAACGCAGGCTTATCTCGCAATGGTTTCTGAGTCGCATACTTCGATACTGGACTATGGATCTTTGTAGAAAATATAATTTGTGGTGCTGGAAGTTTCACGCTGTTTGGAAATGAATGCGAACATTCCTGTAGACAAAAATAAGAAGTGGTTTATTGCGATTTCATCGAATTACATTTGTTTTTGTATTGTGCTAATTAATTGCTTCGACTCCATTCGGTTTAATATTCTGTTGAACGTCCAGCTCTCAGGGAAATCAATTATTCGTAAGCGAACTTTCTAACCATTTAATAAAAATGACAGAGCGAGATATTGCAGTTTTAACTGCCAAGCCGTGTATAGAATCAGTTATGATCACGCGAACCTTGGGGTTTATGAGCATTTCATTTAATAATCCACGATTAACCGGAAAAGTGGATTCATCTGTCTGTCAAGCTCCGACAATCCAAGAGTACTGCTATATAATATTTAGATAACTTCTTTACAAACAGCTAAGCGAATATTTGCAGAACTTCCTGCAGCTTTAAAATAAATTCATATTGAACAAATGTTTACATGAAAATGTTTTCTTATTTTAGTGTGTTGAATATATTGAATTTATTGTAAAATAATGTGAGCTACGGATGTCTTTTAGGAAAGAAGATTGTTTTGTTTTTTTCGCTCGTGATCATCAGGAGTTATCTTGACAATTTGTGTATAAGTTTTTTCCGTCTCGACACCGAGGGTGCAGTTATTATTATCGTGACTGCACTTGCTGTCTGGTAATGCAATTAGAATATTGGGGTTGGTGGAGAAGTCTGCTTCTAGACCAGTTTTAATTGGCTGCCGTGAAGTGCGAGATCGTATTCAAGTTTAAATTACGGCGGGGCTAAAAATCTGAATACACAACGATGTGTAGTATTTTTACGCCGCGGTAGAATGCAAGCTGTCTGGGATAGGGTGAGAAAACAGACCGTGTTGTTCTGATTGTCGATGACTGCACATCACCCGCTCGTTCGGCGAGATAACTGTGCGCTAGACATGATTAAGAACGGCTGCAGAGATCGGAATATTTGAATTTTATTGAAATCATCTTGTAAAACGAGCATCCCTATTTTCACCCACTAAACAATTTAGAGAGAGAGTGTGTACTAGTAATAAATAATAAGGTTCAAACGTATTAGTTGAACTATATCACTTCATAAGATTAAATCAATATTATAACTAAATTAATTTTACGAATTCAGACGAACCATTCTGTGAACATGTTCAAGAACAGTTCTCATTAACCCCTATGTCAGTATCCCCTATCGCAGCACACAAGAAGAGTCCCAGTGTTTCGATGTAATTGAAATAATTCTACGTGGGGATGCGATGTACCGAAAACGTTCCCTCGGAAACCGACTTTCTCCATTACAGGACGCTTCAATGGTTATAGATGTCCCAAAGGGTTTGACGTTTCTAGAGGGAACCGTCTCAGCTGTCACGACGCATCGTTCACGCGGGGAACAGTTGATGCATTCCCGTCTCGCCTGGATTCGGATTACCAGCAGAAACCGTTGGTTTCCTTTCTCACAGAAAAATAGAAACCCCTCTATTGATGGCTACGATCTGTCCACAAGGAGCACTCGCTGTCTAAACTTCCACCCTTCCGCTAACCCAAACACGTGCGATTTAATTTCAACCCCCGAGGAAATCCATTCAATAAACTTCCCATGACGAGTATACAATTTGTCTCGAATTCTATGCAGTGTTGGCTAAACACTTTTCTGTCACAGCATTGTCACACCAGTCGACGCATTCTGTTCACAATTATAATTAGACTGCGGATCTTTATGCAAAATAACAATTTGTTGCGTCGATTACAAATGAAATAATTTCTTAGTCCATTTGTACCGATCAAATAAAATTACACATAATCTGACAGAAGAGATTACGTTGTGTCATTTTATAAAGTGGTTTGAAAGCAAATTTGAAAGTCCATCGTGTGCACGTTAAAATTTGCACGCGAGCACTTCGTACATAATTACCTATTACGTTCCTATATGATTTACAATAAAACCGTACGAGAGGAAACCTGCAATTGCATATTATACACGCGTCAATTATGACGGAAAGCTTTATATCTTTATACGTATTTATGATCTCTGCATTTAAACGAATACGTGCACGACTAAATTGTAACATTATTATTACTGTAATCAGTCAAAGTGGGCACGTTTAATTAATACAAGATAAGAAACGATAAATGCTTGTACGATTTATCGAGCTGTTCATTTCAACAATTTAATTAACGGTTCTTAATATCGCCAGCATGTCAAATGCCACGGACGATGAAAATATCTGACATCGAGTTTCGGTGGTTCTTTCAAACCATCGAAAAATCTTGACAACGATCAAAACAGAACATCGTTTCAATAATTATATTTTTAAATAATTTCCATTGTATGGCTCATCCACGAGTCTCGTTCGCGTAGGGCTAATGGGATTCTCGGTGCCAGAGAACTGTACAGCTGTCAACTGTAAAAGCGTTCCGTTAATCACTTCAAAACCTTCCCCAGAGACAATTTTCTCTCTGCATACATGTCGCTCTAATTTACTGTTATCTTTAAATAAGCACGTCATCCCATCCTCTTAAAATAAATGCAGTTTCCACACGGTACAGTAGCGAGTACATACTTGTCCCAATTCAAATAATCAAGTTCGGTCCCTAGTATTATCAAGTCGAAAAGAACAATTCCTTGTTTGCATAGGTTTGAACAGGTTGACACGAATATACCTCGTTCAATAAACAAGTGAACAAGTGCTACTAAATGAAAAGTAGGTATTCTTCTAACTCAAGGCCGTATCTACATATGAAATGCTACCCTATAACGCAAATTGTGCAAATTAAAGTGCGCACTGCCTGCGGTGGCAATTTCGTTTGGAAAAAATGGCCGAAAAATGGAGGCATCAAAGCGCGAAGTGCTTTTTACCGACGAGGCAACGCCTTCGCGACAGTGGGTTCGGCTAGGCCGTTCGTCGGAACTTCGGAAGGTCCGGCGGCCGTTCGATATCGGATTATTACGGATTCAAAGGGCAGCTGTTGGTCGTAAACGTCTCAAAGGCATTCCGCGTCGACTTGGTCTCGCGGCAGAAAAGACTCGGAAGCGTGGCGGGCATCGTGGAGTGACGGTCGCTGAAGAAAGTCGCGGGCGAGGAGCTGAAAAGCGTGAAAGTGGGTCGCGAAACGGGACGCGGAAAAGGATTTCCACGGAAACGTCGGGACCTTGCGCGTATTTCTTCTCGCGGCAACCAGCGGCCAAGGCTTCCGGTACCATGTTTCCGCTCTTTCACGGCGGTGGTACAAGCAATGCGAAAGAAGGGAGACATGGGTGCAGGGGAGGAAGAGTGAGAGACGAACAGAGAGAGAGAGAGAGAGATAGAAATGTGGAAGTGGTGTAAGGTAGCAAAGGAAGATAGGGGGCGAAAAATTATAAGAAAGGGCGGACAGAACGAGAGAGAAAGAGATAGGGAGAGTTGTAAACGCAGGGACGTGCGAAAGAGAAGCTTCGAGCGACAAGGCAGCCAAGAGGGCGTGCAAATACATGCGAGACAGAACTCAACCAAGGTAAATGCAGTCGTTTGTACGTACACGGGGACTCTTAAATTTTCGCTGGTATGAATTTTTAATTTTCCTGTACTTTACGACTGCCCATTAAAACGCGAAAGAAACGGTAGAAGGAGCTGCAGGACAGCGGAGAAAAGAAACTGCTCGGAGCAATGCTCCGCGCCAGGCCTCGAAGGCGGAAGCGTAGAAAAACGTGGCCGTATATAGCCTTGGGGAATCTCCTTTGGAGGTTATATTTTTCTCGTAGAAACGCCTCCGACTATGTATTACGATTGCCCTGAGATATGCGGCTTCGCGAATTTATCGTTGTATAATACCTTACCGGCTGCCCGGGGACGCACTTACGCGCGAATGCGAAATCAATACCCGTCGAGCTCTGTCTTTGGGGCCTAAGCGTAATCTTCCGCTCTTCAGCGTTCTGCTACCTTTCAAACGCCACGCCGTGCCGTTCTCCTTCGATGCAAATAGACCACGATTTCTGCGCCCTCCTACTTGCGGAATTTATTTGTTTCGGATACCGGGCCGGTTCGCAGCCTCTGGGATTTGATATTTTTTGCGCGCATTGGAAGCCCAGTTGACTTTTTATTATTGAAACTCTTTTTACTGGCGAACTGCGCGCAGTTTTCGGTCTTACTGTTTTATCGCGTTTTTAAACTACTGCTTCTTTTTATATTTCGGGGATGGAAGAGGTGAGGGTTGAAAGTAACAGCTTTGTTACATCGGTTACTGTTTCGATCAAAGAATGTTACTGTACAATACGTTTTTGGATTTACGTTGCTTTGAATCGAAATGTGATTCTTTGTAATGATTAATATGCTTTGAATCAGAGAACGCAGGTCGGAAATACTTTTTGATGTTTAGTCCCCGTTATTTGATTCCACGTTGCAACGTGTTTGAATAGACGGTTGCAAATATTTTGTACCGTGTTTGCATGTATGTAGTAGTTTGTTATTTTCATTTTCGTTCGAATGTGAAGTAAATGCTTTGTAAATGCAGAGAGAGAGAGAGAGAGAGAGAGAGAGAGAGAGAGAGGCGATTGATACTGTTAAAGTTGTGTCGGACATTTTTGATAAAGCATCGGGTGACTGATATAATTGTGATGTCAAAAAATATTATCGTGTTCTGTTGAACTATCGTATTCAAGACTACTTGTTGGTGTACACACAGTAATGAATATCGATTTAATAATGACTCTGACCTTGCTTTTCGAATTAAATGGATGTACAATTTTCGGGACATTGTAATACGATTAAATGGAAATTCTGCAAAATTATCGATATTTGTGTAGAATTTCAAATGAAAATGTAATCTGCATTGCATCTATGCAAATACGTCCAATTTATGGGGAATTATCATGGTAATCTGAATTAATTTGCAGAATCAAAGAATTTTAAACTTGACTACTTAACTGCAGGATTAAAGTACCAGCATTTCTTTTATCTAATATACATGATATTTGCGATAGTAGTGAACGTAACATCTCTTTTTCTTTTTCTTGAAACTATACAAAATTGTTGAATTAATTCCACCTATTTTATAGAAGTAACCCTCTGTGCCTCAGCGTCGCCCTTCGTTTACGAACAGTAAAATAACATTCCCATCGGCAGAATACGTTGGATTCGACTCGGGACTCGGGAATTCCCGGTATTAACTCGGTCTAAACGTCGAACGAAGTCACGGCTGCCAGTATATTTTCGTGTATCCGAGTGCAGGACGGATAAATCACGCGTTATCGGGCGTCCTAACTGGTTAGCCCCGAAAAGTGAGCATCCGTCGTGCTGCCAAGACTGCGCCGCGCTATCACTCGAGCCGAAAATGCCGCGTATTTCATGGCTCGACTTCCCGTCGAGCAACAACTCTGCTCTCTCGTCTCTCTCTCTCTCTCCCTCTTTCTCCTATACACCCAAGCCTCTCTTTCCTGTTTGAACTTCAATTTCCCCGTGGATATGAGAACGCATAATGACCCTAAAGTATAGCGATAAGATGATTTCGGACATCCTGCAGCCGGATGCACGGGATGCAGGTTGCTGGCTAGAGGTCGGCCCGGTATTAGGTGCAGAAACCGACTGAGTTACGAGGGGTTATAAATTCCGAATATTGGAGTTCTGCCTTGCTACCACCCCTTCCCTCTCGTCCACCGTTCATCTCCCGCGCCGACCCTCACCGCCCCAGACACAATAGAAGGGAATCTCCTATCCGCGCAACTTGTCTTGACCTACTATATAATGTCTGTCCATACAAAAATAGAATCTCTATTCGGTCGGTTCATATAAATGCGAGCCGTCCTTGTGTCACCGCGACGGGGGTTGGAACGGTATAGTGCTCGTTGCCCGCCACAATGCCAGAGGAAAGAATCCACGGGACGACGCGACGGCGGATAACGAAGATGGATATGGAATATAAGGCGAACGGGTATTCAATGCGCAATTCGGCATGCGGCCGCGACGCAGTCGCATGTAAATGAATCAAATTGTGTACAGGCCGAGCCAACGTTCGCGGTATGCACGCCTGAATAAATGTTGATTCTATGCCCTCCGGTAGACCCCGGCCGTAGAATAAACTATTGTTTGCACAGACCTGCGTTTTCGGCCGTAACAATTTACCGGATTAATGTTCGATCACTGACCGAAAAATTAATGAACCCTCTACGGGCTAGAACCCGCTCCAAGGAGTAAAATTATGCTCGTTAAATCTCCAATTCGGTTGCAAAAATGACGTATGTGGATTAAGAGATTTTTAAAATTTCGTAAAAATGAATAACTAAATAAATTTCTATTAATTTCATTATCTTACAGGATGCTGTGGAGAACTGACACTCGGAGATAATTGATCGTTGTATTCCATATTGCAAACGGCAAATTCATAGATAGGGGCCGTTTGATTGCTTTAAACTGTGTAATTTGGCCGTTTGAAAGCGGTGGCTTCCTTTGTGAGAATGCGTAAGGACGTACAGAAGGACCGGGAAGGCCTTGCTGCAGCTCTCTCGCGCGCCGACACGTACCTACCCAACCCGGGTCGCTAATTAAAGTTTCATTCTTTTGATCCTAAAAGCGCGACCTGACAAATAGAAGAAACTGTCGATTTTCTGGAAGAATGCTCCGCTGCGCAATTTCCCGTGATAGTTCACTTCGTCTTTACTCGAGTCCTTTCTCCTTTCCCTTTGCTCCACCGGTGACGTCACCGGTTCCGAGCCGTCTTCACGGGAAAAATCTATTCCCTGGGTTTGAGGGCTCCGGGTACTCGACGAGCATGACGTCGAGTACGCTCAGCTGTGCACAGTGACGCCCGATGACTGGCTAATGCAATTTTATTAGTTTCAGACGGCGACGACGACGACGTAGTCGGACCCGCTTCATGACGCGACCGGCATTAAAAGCGAATTATGCAGCAGAGATGAAATACACGGGCTCCCGCGGTAAATAATTTACAACTTTCACGCTCGAATAACAATTTCCGTCCGGCGAAAGTTCCTCGGACGCCTAGCCTCCCGGGTCATCTGCTATGGAAGTTCCAGGAAGATATTTCATTTCGTTAGAATATTTATCCGAGAGGACAAAGCATTATATTCGGCCACTCGAAAATTAATGAAATTTCTACCTGACCAGAATTGTGCCGATAACTATTACGTTTCTAATCAATATTTTTTATCTATAATATACAGATGCAATTGAGAATACCCTCTCGAAAGATTATTACAAGTAAATGTATCAGATGTAATATTTGTGGGTGGAATATTTCTGTCATTACTGTCAATTAGTCACCTCGTCGTTATCCGTTCGAGCTGCTACTCCGAAAACAAGTTCCTGGAAATTTTTCGCATGAAGGTTCATTTTGCATTCCGAGCGGCAGAGGGTCACGCCGGCGTGAGGAAACTTTCATCAGCGATAAAAGTTTCAGTTTGATAACATTACTCAATGAGACAGGATGTTCTTTCACTAAAATGCACGGAGGAGCGCACACATATATCAATGGATGATGGGGACCTTCTGGAAGTAACTTAGCCTGCATCCAGTCTAGTCGGTCGGTCGTTTTTCAAATTGGCGCATTTCGTTTTCGAAACGCTTTCGAGATCTATATTCTCTTGTAACATAGTTCCAACTCGATCTCCTTCCTTTCTAGAATATGAATTTAAACTGAAGAATGCGTCAAACGTTGCCGATTTTCAAGATATGGTCTGATCTGTGAATTATGCTTCTCGACTAGTTCTTACTAGCTCTAATAAATTTTACATGAGTCATAATTTCGTTTATAATAAAACTAAGTAAACTGAGTAATAGACGCATGATTATTAAGCACTTTGTAGTCCATAAACCAATGGCTCTGTTCTTCCCAATCGCGTTAAATGCAGCTTCACTCGAAATACCTACCCCTCTTTAATAAAGCGTGACAATTAAATATCGCGAGGCTTTTGTCGCAAAACTTCGACCTACAGGATACTTAAGGCGCGCCGATCTAGCAACGAAACTAAATGCAACTCTTGAATTCGCCGAAGCCATCGCTGGTTTTTCAGTCTTTTAATTGAACCGCTACAAATTGCCATTCCTGAACTTGGTGAAGGTAGGGCCGTGCCGAGGTATCGTTAATGGATGTTTTAGATCAAGTTTTAAAGAAGGTCGGTGCACCGAGAACAGACAGGAAGGAGAAGAGAGAGAGAGACAGTGGGGGGGGGAGGAGGAGAGAGAAGGTTGACGAGAGGGGAAAAAGAGAGACAAAGTAACGGAGAGGAAGAAAGGTAGAGAGGGGTGAGTTGGCGAGTCGTGGGAGGGCTGGAGGACGAGAAAGGGAGGGAAAGGGTGTGGGATGAGTTACGAGATCAGGCACTCGATAAGTTCTGACAAGCGCAATTGCACTTTCGAACGGAGCTCGTCTATGCTTAGACTGAGCAATTCCGTGAGCAGTTCCTCCTTTTGTTCAGCGAGCTTGCGTAACGACCAAAGTTCTTCCGATCGTTTTATTCGGTGCGATCTTTCGGCGTAAGAGGCGCGATTCGATTTCCACCGACATCACCCTTTCCTATCGAGTATCCGAAGTAATAAGACTCATTAAACGTGGACAAACAAGTAAAAGGGCGACCGACCGAAGCTTGTTAGCGAACTCTTTGCAACGGTTCCGTTCAGCAGACCGTTTCGGCCGTTGATCGACGATAACCGGGTCGTTGGAGACCCGACCGATAGTTTCAACTACGTACATTTGTATAGTTATGGTTAATCGTTACAATACAAAACTAACTCATTTGTTTTTCTACTTTTTGATCAATAGATTGAAGATCTTTGTACAAAATCACAATTTTCAGAAATAAATTGTAAGAGACGTTTAATTCTTTTCTTTTCGAGCACAATAATTGTACTTTTTCTGTTAATAATTTGTATCAGTCACAGTCAGAAATGCACAGTGTTTAATTAATTTAATTAATTTTTCCACAAATTCTACAAGAATGTGTACTGTGTAGCCTGTAAATAAATGACATAAGAATGTCAACGCACTATAAGGGTTAGAATGCAGTGGCAGTCTGCGAACACGGGTATCGGTACGTTATTGATCTCGTAGGTACAATGACACCCGGCTATAAAAGTGGCAAGGTTAAAAATGCATTATGTAAGAGCTTGCCGGCTTCCTCTTGCGCCAATTCTATGACGTAATCGCGTTCTTTGGGATAATTAAAACTGTTTTAAAAATGACCTACATTTTAAAACAGTTAGCCGGTTCAACGAGTAATTAAAATGTTGGTGCGAATTTGTTTTTAGCGGCACCAAATTAATTTAAAAATGTTCTCCGTTCAAATAAAATGCTACACCACGAAAATAACCAACTGGGAGTTCCAAAAAGATTTTCATTTCTACAAACTGGAAACCTCCGTAGGAATATTTTTCAGTAAGTAGGAAACTAATTGCATCAATAATCGAGAACAAAGTGATGTGTTTAAAAGCGTCATGGAACGAGCGAGACTCATGATCGATGCACAAGGGTTGCAAACGCCTGCGAACCGGAAGCAGGAGTTTTTAACCGGGGAATTAGTTGTAGATTTTCTCTTCAATTGGAAGTATGTACTTCGTTGGAACGTGTGTTTACTCGGAATTAGAAGCACGTTGATGGCGTGGCAAGCTGCAGAGCTTCTTTGAATGCGGGACTTACGCACGCGTCTGGTCCAGACGAGGCGGCGCATTGGGGATACAAATCACGTGAGCATGCTTTCTGACGCGGAACTAATAGAGGCGCAACAAGGTGGGCAAACACCGGCGAAGGTTCCCCTGATTGCAACGAATTAGAGTGCCCTATCCGGCCAACCGAACTCCAGCAGCGGGTGGACAACACTGCGCGAGGCCGGATGAGCTGCTGCGAATCTACGAGCATCCGCAAGAGGACCAACCTTGTTTTCTCTCGGTCCATGCAAGGACACAGTAGTCGAATGCAACGGTTAATTGCCTGGCAGCTATAACACGCAGTTCCATTCAATTCCAGAACGACATCGGGTTTCCGGCATTTCGAGCGCCTGCGTCCCTGAAACTTCGATGCCGCGCCGCTGCCGGAATATTACAGAATGCGAGCGCGCTGTCGAACGATCGTTTACTGTCCAGATAGTCCCATTCAATTCCTTCTTTCCCGCTCAATTATCGAGAATCGCCCGAAATTCGGACAATTGAAAAGACAACGAGTCAGATAAATAATTAATCGCCGACTCTCTCAAGATCTACCTCCTTTAAGTAAATATACGAAAAGATGCCGTGATTAATTTGCACTATTTTATATTATTTGTATACTGACCCCTTGAATCGTTCCAGCGCCCACAAGGCAACAGTATCGATCACTTTGGGAAGCACTATTTTAGATCGCGAGTACGTACTTCGCGGAATTCGAGAATAGTTTCTGCGGAAGACAACGTCGCGAATAAACTTCTATTCTAATAGCTAGTACCCCATTTTAGCTTTGAAAATGTCAGACGAGTCGAAGTAACCGTGTCAACCGCTTGACGATTTCGGACAATTGGGATTTTGCTTATAGACACACAGTCTATAAATTACTTTAATCACTTTAATCCACTCCTCTCGTTTGAAAGAAAATTCGATTCTATCGGAAAATGGCGATGTAAAATGGAACGGCGATAATTCTATGAATAATAGAAGTGTGTGGAAATACTAATTGTTACCATTTTCTGTGAAACCTATTAAATGGGACACAGACATACTGCAAGTAATATGGCGGCAGACGTTAGCCGGATGAAATTACAGTCGAACTCTAATCCAGTCTAATATCGGTATTACTGGGGTTCCCGGGATGTTCCCCCGGTAGATCGCGGTTATGCGAATTCGCGTTCGACAACGGGGTACGCGGGTTCATTGGCACTGGACCCGGAGTAGGTGTGTCGGCGCGCGATAAATTCGACGATAAATTGATTCGACGGTTAATTATAATAACTCGTCCCAGCGGCGGAAGTCTGGCATCAGCAGGCCTTTGACACGGTATACCAGGTTCTCGTGGAACTCCTGGCATGTCATCCATCTCAAGACGTAATCAACACCTCCGAATATCAAAGCTTGATGGCCTCTCAGGAGATCGTCACTGCCAGGTGGAACTACACAGCAATTTAAATTCGTTAGTTCAACTGTTAACTTTGGAATGCGTTGAATTTTCAATATGTCGCGTTTGACGGCGTACAGCGTGTAGATAGCAAACGCGACGCGTGTACGTTTCGAGGATTCCTATTCGATCCACTCTACAATCTTGTAGAGTAATTCCGAGTTAGTTTCTCTATTGTAACTTAAAAAGTGGATCATTATAATATAATTATAACGTATAATCCAGCTGTAAACGCAACAAAGCGTTCTAAATTAGACAGATCACAATAGATTTGGACTATGATATGCGTGTATATGTTGGGTCGTGTACGCAACGTAATTCTATACAGTGTACAACATAATTGTCTATATTATACAGTGTATTGTTGTGTATATTTGATACACATACATATATGATACAGTCTACTGTTACAGACTGTGTAATATACACAAAAGGTTTATTATGAGATCCAACATTATACGCAGGATGTAATTTTTTTATTTTATCTGGACATAATGTACTGGCGTTTATAAAAGTAGTCGACTATCACTCGTCGACTTATTTCATTATAAAAACGAATGGTATCGATACGGAAGACGAGGGTTGGTGAAAACGTTACAAGCATTCGTTTCGACGCGCCTCATTAGAATTGCGCGTTATTTAAAATTTGGTTGAAAGCGTAACTATCCGTACGTCTCTGCGAGAGCCGGCGCATTTCGCGATAATGATACAAATTAAAAATTTCGCGCGTAAAAATGGAATTAGTTGGAATTACACTCTTCTCCGGTTCCCCGGGGCGGCTACCCCCGGACGAACGGGAAGAAAACATTTTCTGTGCAATAAATGTTACAAGCGGAACGTATACCCGCGAGTTGAAATTACAGCCTCGCGAAATTTTATGCGGAGTACCCGTCGACTTTGGCCGGTCACGTTCTTCCTTGTCAAATCAACGATTATTATGCTCTTTTTTGTTTTGTTCAGGAGCCCGAGGAAAAAAAAATACGAAGCCACCACCACCACCATCGAGCAGCATTATATTTCCCGCGAGGTATGCTAATTAAATGACTGTCAATTACCCGGGAGCATGTTAAGATTGACTGGAGGCAGACCGATTGACGCTTACGGAGAATGTCCGCTGGACGTTTAATCCGCATTGTTCGGTGGAGCAATGGCGGAAGTACTCGACCGACGTCCTGCGACGTCTGCTTGCGTAAAATCCCTTATTATCTGGCGGACGCTTCCCTCGTTACTTTCCTATTTCCGTGGGCAGCATGTGACACACCACCAAAAAGAGGACAGTGCTCGTGGAAAAGTGATAATCGTGTCTGACCGCGAATTATGCCCAAAATGAATGCACCTTTTCACTCCACGACCTCGTGTTCGATCGGCTGGGTATTTTTAGAGATTGTTTGACAGGGACATGCAATCAAATGGCACATTAGAAGAATTTGATCGACTTAACACTGCAGTCTACGAATTAAAAAGATTTACAATTGATTTGATCGAAAAATGTCGAGTTATTCAACCCTCTTCGAGTCTCAGGCACTCTGTGAAATTATTTACAACGATGATAATTTTAGTATATTTTGCTACTGAGTGATTGCGAGTGCATTGAATTAGTTTGCACACGTAATAGTACCACTTAGGACACGTTTTTCGCTGTCTTAGTGTTGCGGACCCAAAATCGTATGGCTATTCACACCCCCGCCCCGCGCGGACAATACGTGAGAAACACGGGGACCGTTTATCCCGAAGGAAGGACTACAGCCTTGGAGGCAGGTGTGTTTCTATAAGATTCTCCCCGAAACCGAGAAGCGTCACGATCGGTTATACGAGGCACGATCGTCTAAAACGATTTGTACCGGAAATATGTGCAATGACACGTACCCCCGGGACGGAAGACCCTTGTCAAAATATTAAACCCTTCCCTTTAAGATCGAGTTTCGAATAGTTTCATGTCATAACAAATCCGATCCTCTTTGCGGGTATATCGCTAGGGAAAAGGTAGTGGGAGAGAGCAAGAGAGAAAGAGAGAGAGAGAGAGTGTGAGAGGGAGGAAGGACACCAACGGGGAGCGAGCGTCGGAGGGTTCAACCGGCCAGTATCACCTTACAACAGCTTTCCACGCGTCCCCTTTTATGAAGGACCGTTCTATATCTCCATCTATTTTTGTTCCATCTTTTGAAATCATACACTCTTTATTACGGGGAGCTGTGCGACCTCCACTTGTACGACTAACGCGCGGACACGGCCAAAAACTTCTTCATCGTCTACTCCGCTTTCAATGTCGCCCCTACCGATCCCATGACGTCGACACTACGATCCTGGCTGATTGACTGTTTCATTAACAAACTGCGAAACTTTCTGCCAATCCGCAGTTTCACTAGAAAGTTGAATTACTATTTTATTGGCGATGGTCGCCGAAGAGAAAAAATAATGAACGAAGTAACCGCAATGAAATTATTTACAATTACAATATCGTTCTTAAGCGCATCGAGTGAATATAATAACGAAAGTGGGCACGTCAAACTCACGCTGAAAACCGGACCACCATTTGATAATTCCACTGTCTTCGTTCCGCAATACACGAGAAGACAATACAGGGAAATTATGAAATAATTTGGATAGTCCGGCGCAGCAGTTCCGACCTCATAAACGATACTAATTGAATTGAAAGTACCGAAGGTTTCACCGGAAATTGTTCAGAACTAATTAAGCGATACCAGGCTATTGTGCTGCCGAAATAATGGTTCCGTCGTTTCGAAGACTCCGGCCATTGCCCGATACCTGGTTGGCCGTGTGCCGGTAAAGGAACACCATAAACACAGGTATGGTACCCGTTTCCAACGTTCATTGTCGAGCCTGTCCTAATGTTTTGACTTCGTTTGCTTTTCGAAATGGGAGTGAGCAGCGGTATGCCGCAACGAATAATGCATCACCGTTTCCCCGGTGGCGTGTAACTCGATTTACGTCTGCATTTTTCTGGACTGCCGATATCGTGCCGCATGAAAAAAGCCTGACATTTCGGTCGACGACGGGCCGGGTACGTCGGGTAACAGCAAAGTGTCGGCAAGTTTGAACGGAGCACAAAGTGGCTGCGACGCTCGGCGGACGTTCAATTGAAAAATGTTTCGACGTCGGCCGATCTTCCCGATGAAAATCGTCCGCGGTTCGACATGGTCGCAGCGTACTTTTGCAGGCATAACACCCAAAAGCGACCGAAAATCGCGAGTCCCGCAATTTACCAGCGACAGACCGTGTGATCTCGAACAAGCCAGTGAACGA
The DNA here is from genome assembly GCA_916610235.2 of Lasioglossum morio. NCBI lineage: Eukaryota > Metazoa > Arthropoda > Insecta > Hymenoptera > Halictidae > Lasioglossum > Lasioglossum morio. The sequence goes on along the minus strand of OU744328.1, from coordinate 17,017,007 downwards.
GAACCGACTCGCAATACCGGCTGCTACTGGGCAGCTACTTTTCATCCGTCCCCGGTCGGATTCAAATCTACGAGCAACTGGGGACGGTTTGAAACGATCATCCGTACTTATTACGAGAAGCGGACCCTCTAGTACAATGCATTCACTCCTCGGCAAAATGATAGCACACACGTGTTATCTTCAATTTCTCGAAGACTACATAGAATTTCTGAATTGAACATTTGCAAGGAGCTTTGAGGAGTATTTTTTAAAGTATTAACCCTTAGCACACGAGTGGTGATTCAGAGTCACCACTAGAAATTTCTGTGCCGCTATTCTAAATATTGTTTACATTATTAAATATGTTGGGATCTAACCAATTACTAAACATTCAAGTACAATATGACGTACCATATAATTATTTTAGGTCGGGAGAAATGTTTCATTATCGAGTTACAACAGCACCGAGTACAAAGGTTTAATTAATAATGCAGGTTTTAGTGAGGAATTGAAAAAATTTGAAAAATATCGAGATATTCACAATGATTCTGGCAAATAATTTGTTGAAATATTTTATAAGTCCCCACTACAGTTTAGGGGTCGAGATTTGCGTTTTTCTTCTGCCTGTTCGGAAATATAGGGTACGTGAACTTTATTTACCAACAGGTTCCTCCCCTCTGTAACCGTGTTACATTCAGAAATTCGACGCAGTACCTTCGGGAAATTAAAAGTAGCACGCTTGTGCTACCATTTTGTCGAGAGGAGTGTGGCTCTGTTAGGGGTGCGGAGTTGGACCCTGCTCGAGGTTCGAGGGCCGACTGCCGTGCCCGTGTAGATCGATAACACTTTCCGGCGGAAACTAAGCTTAAGCGACGTAGCTAACAAGAGGAAATGAGCTACTATGGGATACGCGGATCGGGAAGGGGTTAGTTTCGCCAAAGAAGATCCGCGGTTCGCCGTCGGCTAGCTCTGTGTACGTGGATTGCTTCCTCTGCGGACGAAAGGGTTAAAGTAGCTCTACGCCAATCAAGGTGTTGGTTCACACATTTTGGCATAATCCGTGCGCGATATCCGTGTATATCTACATCTGTACGTGTATGTGTAGTATGCGTGTTTCTGTGGATGTGTGCATGTACGACGCGTATATATAACAACACCGGCTCAGAATCCCCAGACCGGCGATGCGGTTTCTCGGACTAGGCAGCTCTTAAGCTTCCGGCAGCTGGAAGGTTCATGGAGTTGGAAACGACCCCGTCTCTGCGATTCCGTACCGTGGACACGATAAACGTTCGCTGATCCGGTCATTCGTTAACCCTGCTATCGTATGTATATATGTATACACACATATATATAGACGTACAATTTGTCAGGAACGGTTAAAGCCACTATTAACCTACCAACAATTATTACCGTCTCTTTTCGCGTTACGCAGCTAGAAATCGGATCCAGCTGTAAAATTAAAAGCTTCCACCGACGGATTTCGAGCACCCGGCCAGCCACGATCGTTACGAAGATCGACGCGATCGCACCCGTCGACGAGGTTGAAGAGTGTCGCTTGATGAGTTTGATTGTTCCATACTGCGCCACAGTTCATTTAGTTCCACGCAGAATTTATGTCAAAAATGAATTCATTATTGTGCGAGTTATTTTATAAGAAATTTTCTACCAGTCGTTTTCATCAAACAACGTTCAATTGTAACGTATTAAAAAATGCACGACCGAATAACATCGTGGTCCAAATACAGAGTGGAGCGTGAACCATCTCTGAGTAGCTTATAAATAACAATAGCCCATTTCGAGGATTCAGTGTCCCTAATGGCCGTTTCGACTAGAAGACGATGGCAAGAACAATTTCCGGTAACCAGCATACCTTTCGCGTACTCTAAATGCGAACGGACCTCGTGCAGATCGCTGCGGTTGTCAAGCAGCACTATGATTAAAGATCTTGCTGTCGGCGTTTACAATTTTTGGTGGCGTTCATTTCCGCGCCATAAATTCCTTATTGCAAACCGGCGTCGACGTTAATATCGCATCCAACGGTACGTCGAACAGTCGATTACAGGTAATCGATAAATATTTTCGATTCGCTCGCGTGAAACATTAATAATACCGGTGTCGGGAATTTGAATCGTCGAAGGATATCTATTGCGAGAGTCTTCATATCGTGCGGAGAAAAACAATCCGGTAAAAAATGAGCCGGTGAAAAAACAGGGAAACGAATGGGCGGAAGTTGAAATAGCAGCAGCTTAATGTGCGTATCCGATTGAACAATCCAATCGACGAAAGATCCGCGAAATGGAGCTCTCATAATTCACCGGAATATCGCGGGGCTCCATTTGTCTCCGGCGCACGACGGGCATCGACGTGGCACCGGCTAATCGTGGTCAAATAAAGTTTCGTCGTGAAAACGCTCCCGGGGATATCGAACGGAAATTTCAAATAATTGCCGGACACGAAAATTCCGCCGAAGGCAATGTCGACGGGAACTGCCTTCGGACGATCGCTAAACTCTTCGACGTTCCTACTTTCTCCCCACTTAACCCCCAATCCCTCGAGATTTCGAATAATCCTGAAACTGAGAAAGGTTAGCGATGAGAACCGAATAACTGGACGAACGATAAAGAGCATCGTGCAAAAAAGATCGTTTAGAAAAAATTCATCAGTTCAAACAGTATTGAAACGTTCATTTGGTCGTCAATATTGGTTGTGGTCAAAGTAATTCTCGTTAAATGCGTTCGTTCGACGATTTTTCAATTATTTGTCGACCAGAAACGCGCAGCCAATTTTCGGTTTATTTTCTCCATTGATTAGTTGTATCCTACGAGTATTCGTTATTTAAATTCCAACCTGAGTGGTTAACATTTAACTACTGAGGACGTTGGATTCCAATTGAAAGATACATAGACTGAAGTCATAAATAGACTATGGATTTTGATGCATCAATTGCAAGGTGCTGAAACCAAATAAAAATAAATTAAAATAGAGGGGATACTTTGGATCGCAAAGGGTTAAAGAAGTAGCGGAAAATGTGTCGGATGGTGGTTAAAGGAAAATGATTAACAAACTGCCGGTATCCCTGCCATCGGGCCGATAAAGGGGTAGTTATCAGAGCCAAGACGACCGAGGAAACGTGAAAGAGGGTTGTGCAAAGGTGTGTGTGTGTGTGTAGAAGTGAGTAAGCTTCGGCGGCTGCCTCAGAACTAAGCAAGTCACGCACGCACAATCTCCATACATCACCGTCGGAGCGTGTAAACTTTTCAACTGCCTCGCATATCCTGGCTGCACCGACTGCTACCCCGAGGCGCGCCCCGAGTCTTTCTCCACACCGATTTTCCTTCCTTCTACTTGTTCCACATACACCAGCTCTCGCCCCTGCGATTCCACCCAAACCCACGACATCTTATCGTCCGACCAGCCGACTGGCGCGGGGCCACAAATTATTGAAGCCCAATTGAAGCGAGCGAAGCCTCCGACCAGCTAAACGCATCCACGTTCGCGGTTCTTTCTCTTGGACTTGCCAGGTTGAATTTGCCACCGCACTTTCATCCCCCGTGATACTTACACTACCTCGAAAAGGTATTGACACTTTAAATTACATATATCAGGCTGTACCAAAAAAGTCTGTATTATTAGATGACACGAATATATTCAAACAAGGCTATCATCTGTTTGTTAATGACTCATTATTTCTTAAGCTACCCGTTATTTGACCACGCCATTTGTTCTTTTTTTACAAACTACGAGACTTTTCGATCGATTCAACAATTTAAGATTTTTCGACGCTGACATTTACCGTTCTCTATGATCGTTTTTCATTAAAAAAGATTCCGGGGCTATCGTCGCTCCGCTAACTACCGCTTTATCAGCCTGCTGGCAAGGATACCATTTCGGACGTCCGCGGATGACTGTGTGTACAGTAATAACCGCTTCGAACTTCGCAACAGAAGTGGCCCGTTTTAACATGATAAATGCTCCACGGAATACGTGGCCCGCTCGCCTGCGCTCGCTCCTGGCAGCCGAAGATTAGAGTATATTGATTGCAATTAATTACCAGGACTCTTACACGCGCAACCGGATCGCACTCACCATCTGCGGAGACGTTTCGGAGAGCCATTAGTCTCCGGTGTCTGGAATATCTATTAATTTCGAGAAGTTCTGTAGCGTTTAGTCTTTGACACTGGAATTTGATATATGAGCTGTTTGCCGAGCGAATCATTCCGAAGAAGCAACTGCGCTAAAAGTATGGTAGAAATATTATTCGTTCGGATAACCGAGGAATGCAACGTATTTTGTTGATTGAAAGTGTAAAGCAAAAATGGATGAAATGTTAAATAATAGTCAGCAGAATTAATTCGAAATGGCATAACGCCGTTCACTTTCCGATGATCGGTCTCCAACAACTAATAGAGGTGTTTCCTGTCCATCGAGGACAATAATCGCGCGACCAGTCACGAAAACGAGATTCGTCGCGGCAACGAATATGCACACCTACCGCTGAAAAGTAGACAATTTCTGTACTGGCTAACGTCCATAGTATATATCTATATATTTATATATGTATACGTATATAACGCGCGTCGAGGATCGTTCGAGCAATAAAATTCGTTTGAACGATACTCAAACACGTATCGCGAGCAAACGAACGCGAAAAATGAAATTGACTAAACTCGGCGCAGGGGTGAGGTAGGGGGATTAAACGGAACTATAGACCCGGACTAGATTCGATCGTGAGAGAATGCAAATGCTCATCGGAGCGATCTCAAAAACTTTCATCAAGGATAACCGTGAGTTCGCCGCGGGCTTTGCGCACGGCCGTCGGTCCTGGGGAATTATTTGCGGCTTCCCGGGGGAGATTAAAAAACTGATCCGCCGACGAGTAAATCCAGCGCGACTAATTTGAGCCGAGGATACGGCGGTGTTCGCTAGTTCCGGGGGCTTAAGACTTTCCCTTGTCCCTTGGTCACCGGGCATCCAACCAGGACCTAGCCCATCCAGACCCGGGCAAGCCGGTCCTTGTTCCTGCCCGGTATAGCCCTGGTTCCCGCTTCGCTTCATCCTTATTTATGGCGGCTTTCTTCGCTTCATCCTTCACCGTTGGCAGTTTGTCAAAGTTGTGTAAGTTCGTTCAACATCGTAAATTAATTGTTGCCCTCAATTAACCCTTCGCCCTCGGAATTAGAGGACCCTGGACGCGGATGGCTACCCACCACTCTCCCACACTCTCTTTCGCTCTCTCTCTCTCTCTTCTGCTTCTTAAGCAAACACCATAATTATTTAAGGTGCTGCGCCTCCGAGTTCGTCCTCCTTTCCCCGTTATGAAATGCATACAGGCCGCGGCGAGTATTGTTCCGTTAATCGGCCCGTCGAAGTTTGCTCAAGTGTTTCTCCGGCAAATTGTAAACGTTTACCGTCCTGTTACTGGTTAACGAGATTAATTCGCGCCACTGGACGGTTTTAATTATCGCGCTCTCGGCTCGCGAGCTAGAAAGCGAGCGATACGCGCGCCTCCAGCCTAGTAGATTAAGCCTTTCAGGTGTCCGCCCGGCGACATCTCCGAGTAATTGGGTTACAACTCCATCGAGCGTGATTCGCAGGCTACGCGTCAAAGGAAAGTATTTCGGCTCCGAGAACAGGAACAAGCCTCTGAAAATTTAATGTAGGCTGGTACACGGTGCCGATCAACGCTTCCACCCGTGATCAACTTCAATCGTGAAGATCCTCGCGAGCGCGAGAGGATTTAATCGTGTTCCTCTCCGTCGCATCGCGTCGCGACGTGACAGCCGGTAATGGCGTTTACCGAACACTCGAGCGGGAACGACGATTATCGGCACGTTCGATACGTAATGAAGACCTTATAATAATGCGCGGGACGAGCAGGTTCGTGCGGTCCCTTTGTGAAAACTAAACTCGACTGTGAAAGACGCAGACCCACGTTCCGCGAGGGTTCAAGCGGAATCGCGAGGGTTGTTTTGTGCGCAGTCGGAAAGCGCTAGGGGAAAGTAGGAACTTATTGTAGTCTCCTCGTTCTGGACTCGGATAATCACTCATCGGGAACCTCGGTATTATGAGCACGACGGTGTTTGAACTTTCGAGATTCGGCTCCCCGTTGGAAGCGGAAATTGTCGAATGCTGCGCGAGGTAATATCTTCTACAAGCCATCGCAACTTGGGAACTTAAAATATGCAACAACATTTTCTGACACGATTTATTATAGAGAAAATTGATTTTAATATTGTATCAAGCTTGCTCAAATTTTATTGCGTTTAATGTTCTCAAAAACGTGTGTTGCGAATAACGAGAAAAGTAATATTACGTATAAAGGAACATAGTCAATATTTCCAACAATTTTAATGTTAAAACAGTTTCTGAGAGACGATTACTTTATTTTATCCCGCATCCTCGTTGTTTGACGCGCACAAATATTAACAATTTCTGTTGACACGAGTGCAGCTCGTCATGTGCTTCCTATGTCAAATAGGCAACGACGAGGTTCACCCATGAGACATTATCGACGAAACAAGTGTTTACTAATACCTAATTGTTTGAGTAATGATGCTAGAAATTCCTATGTTGGCTGATGCTCTGCACAACTGACCTTGTTACATTCTCGCCTGAAAATATGTTGTAATTAGAGAGGATGATGAAAGTTTACGAAAAGATAAAAGAAAAATTTATACTAATCTTTTGTTACTGCAATAATTAAAGTACATAAGAGGAATCGTTTACTTAAGACACAGAAAATGTTAGTACAACTTTGCACCGGACGAAGTTGCACAAGAAGCAGCGTGCTTAAAATTGGTCGTTCCTCAGTGAATTTTCTGGTACCACGTTCGAACCATAGCGCACGATGGTTACACGTGTGCAAAATTCGCGGCACGGCTTTTTGAACACTGGATGGGTTCGATGGAGCAGATGTTTAACGACCTGTCGTAATCTTTAACATTCAGGCCCGATCGAGATTCGGGCCATTTACCTTTCTCTCCCCGGTGCGGTGACGAAATAAATCATGGGGACCGGCCTGTAACGAACTCGCATTTCCACTGATCGGGTTCGTGGCGATCAGTGTCGGCACCCGGCACAGTTTGGCTGGCAGTGTAGCAATTTTTTTCCCTCCCATTTGCGGGCGTACCGCGATAAGACGCCCGGGAAACGTGGGGACAATTTTGCAGAGGACCCCGTTGCGCCCGTTGATTCTGCTTTGCCTTCGTTCCCCTTTCCGCCTCATTCTCTCGTTATAAAGTGCTGTTCGGGTGACAGCTCTTATCGGTGCTCCGCACAGAATCGATACGGACAGGAGGGTTTGTACGCGATGCCCCTGCAGAGCCGTGCTCATTTTGGTCAATGCACTTTTCGCTGGTCAAATCTTCGCTCGAGTGCAATACGTCCGTGGCTGCGCTGTAGATCCCGTTCACCGAGGAACGTGGCTCGAAATCTGAACGAGCAAGGTACGTCACACAACTGTCGATCACCAAATTTTGTAAATTTATAATTCAGTGAAAAATATTTCACACGTCTTTTCTCTCATCGGCAGAAAATCAGATTTAGTTGGGTGAAATTAACCCTGAATGTAAGGGTTCGGAAATATTTTTAAAAATTACACCAATGAAAATTAATTGATTTATTTATATGGAAGCGAAAATGTCAGTTTAAATCGTAGGTGACGCCATGGGTAACGTGTCTATCAAACTCAATCAAACTTGAAAGTGAATTTTTATCACAAGATACATGCGGAGAAGAATCTTTATGATAGATGACGCGCAGATACGACAGATCACACTTTCTACTGAAGATTTCTGGTAGTTCCCCTGCCACGGTACTTCATTTACGTCAGATTCACGTTCTGACGATTCTAGACTATCGTTACAGCGTATTGAACTTCGTAGACGGCGTTTAACCAGCGCACCCGGTAATTTCGTTACGAGGTATTCTAACGTGTATTGAAACTTCGGAAAAGTAATTTCGCCGTTCGCGGTCGGGGGCAATATGAGTTGTGGCCGTCGTTCCAACACCGATAACTCTTTAATTAACTTCCAATCGGCTTTTTATACTATAAAACGAAGTATCAACTTCGGTTAACTGGACCGGACGTAATAGTGTCGTCTGCCCGTGCGAAGTCCAATGACCAGCGAAGTTTCGTCAATGGCGAACCATTTAATCGTGATAATTAAGCGTCCGCGGATACGGCGCGGCTTTAATTGGTTTAAGTGTCGCTCGGAGATCGACGCTGTCGCGTATTCAACAGCTGATACGCGCTTCGACGCTGTGTATTTATGATGATCGAAATTATGACGCGGTGGGAATCACAGGAATGGGGACTTCGTATCGCTTTTACATTAACTCTGATCCTACCCACGTTTTTATTCGAAACCATGAATAAAATAAAAAAAAGATACGTAACTTGGCGTGCTGATTCTTTTATTAAAAGTAAAGAAAGTTGACGTGGTAAGAAATATCTCCGTTTTACATATCAGTAAAATAAATAGAGTATGAAGTCGTTCTCCTGACAATTTCCTGGATGTCTTATAACTCCGTAGTCCATGGTGTTTTCAGACCGCCGTAGACAAATGTGTCCAATAAAATTCTACAGGCGAATGTGTGTCCCAATGTTTTGCGACACACCTTCGAAAACTCGTCGCCGCGTCGTTAAACTATTCGAACGTGTTAAAGCGCCGGTATAAATCCGACTTAGGTGGCGCAATATGACGCCAGACAAAAAGTAGTTTAATAGATCTCCGTTCAGTCGTATTTCCAAAAATTTATTTACCGTTGCTCGGCTGCTAGAACGGCCTGGCGGAAGTAACGACCGAGCGGAACAACGTCTCCGAGACGACTGCTCTCCACCGTGTCGCGGAGAAGTAAATGGTTTTTATTCACTAGCGGATGAATACTTTATAGTACGACACGCGTGGCGGTGGAAACTGAAACAGCCCTCCTGAAGAGTCCCCTATTTCAATGCTATTTATGAATGGAGCAGGTCTCTTCGCCCGTCGTACTATTTCCTGAGGATTTCTTTTTGTACTGAATATAGATCTAGGATGGTTCACTCTATTTGATTGTTCAAACACTATTTCAAGCGTTCTATCAAAAAGAAATCCTTACTGCTACAAATTGTATGCTTATTACAGATTGTTACATGTTGCACGCGCTAACCTCATAGAAAAATATTTGTGCATAAATGTATAATAAAAAGTTACACAAGGCTGAAATTTACATGCAACAATGAACTATGTTGCATCGTGCTTCTGAACGTTTCGTTGTCGATCGATTGGTACCATATTTCGCGGCAACACATTCTTCCGGAATACAGGGGCTCTTATCTTCGTAATGCATTTTGTAATTTATGTATCACGCAGATTAACGCGCGCCTTGACTGGAGCTAGTGAGCAGGAAAATAAATTCAATTTTATGCGTCGTAAACTCCTTCCGCCGAGGTATTGGCGAGTAATTATTCGTGTTTCATTGAAAACGCCTCGGAAATGTAACGACATGACGTGGCAACGAATTAAAGAAAATTTCCATGCATAGGGTGCAAATTAATGTTTAAATTTATTTTCACAGTTGATCGTTACCATACGTCACTATTATTTTCAGCGTAAACTGTGTTCCCCTCGGATCACGTGTCCCAATGATTGGATCGTTGCAAGAAAATTGCACTAATCAAAAACGTTCGTGTACGGATTACAAGTTGTTCGCGTTTACAGATATCACTTTTGACTAATATCAAGCGTAGATTGGGCCCCGACGTGTTTAGCATGGAACTCGATCATTCACGAGCAGTTCAACCAGAGTGTCCCAATTTCCTCCACACGATTACCTCAATATAGTAGCCACATTTCCATCAAGATACCTGGAACGGTTAACACGATAGTCCTACGTTGATTTAACGTTATTTCTATGCTAATTCCAGCGAATGCATGCTCAAATGAAAAATGTATTAGGGATCTACCTTCCTTGATAAAAGATTGGAATCGTGCATGAACAAGAAACAGCTGAACACAGAAACAAATTGTTCCCTCGAGACTTGGAGACAGAGCTAACTCAATCATCGCAATTCAATTAGAACTATACATGTCCAGATAAAGAGGCTCGGAATGGGCTGACATCAATCTGGAACCACGAGACCCAACTAAAATCAATTTAGGACTGTGTCGCCAAGGTTGGAAGAGTATTGCTGCAACATATGACACCCGGGCTATTTTAGAGTTTATGGTAGCTTCTGGAGGATCTTCAGATATAAAATAGATAGAGCGCAGGCACGTAAAATGATGGTATCGATATCCGGAATGAAGAAAAGTGGAAATAAACATTTTCTCCACAAATTGCAGGAAAAGGGGTATAATTGAAATTTATTTTTACTCTCAATAATTAGCCATATTCTTATGTTCTTCTGGTGTTTCACGTACTCACACTTTTCTTATGAACGCATAAAACGCGGAGACTGGTTGGGAATATCTCGATTAACTTTTCATCGGTCCTCGCGAACTCAATCTTCCGTAAACAATGTAATTTTACACAGCAATCACGATATTTATATTAAACGCTTTGCGCCGTGCAACTTTGTGCAACTTTGGTGAAGATGTATTCTACTGGAATGTGTACCATCGGAAACGTACGCAGCCGGTTAGGGTTAATCATGCGGGGGAAATTGGGACATTCAGATTGCCTTGCTTGCAAATTATTGAGTCACGCAATGCTCATGCTTCACTCGTGTGCCGAGGTCCAGGAATGATCGATTGTCGAATATACCGAGGAAATATTATCAAATACGACGATCTGAAAATGCATGGGGCGCGTAACATTCCCTATCGTCGCGCCAACCATCCGTTTATAAACAAAATCATCGTGTGTGTCAAGTGGTCGTGAAATTTAATCCTTTTCGTAGAATGAGATTTGAATTATCGCATCGGCAATTATCAGATAGTTAGACATAGTCGAAATCCGTCGCATTTCATCAAAACCGACGCGAGCTTCTCTTCGAACAAGACAAATGTTTACTTGGATACTTTAGGCATTATATGTGTTAGTTTAAAACAAGGTGCTGTGGTGCTATGGTATATACGGAACCGAAGCGGTTAACTGCGGGATGATATATTCCATGTACGCATTCCCGTGCAATCTGCGCGTCGGAACTCCCTTAACAGCGCATAAGCGCGAACTATGCACGGTAACAGAACGCTTCTTGCGGGTTGGTTGTCGAAACACAGCTCCCGCTTTCTAATTACTCAGTTTTGTGGGTTTACGGCCCGGTCGTAAAAGCAGGACCTGCAGTTTTCGCAGACAATGCCGGGTATCTTCGTAAAATTTTCACATTGAATTAAGATCTACAAATAAATCTTCCCCGAGGCGCACGTACCCAGGTGCACCGGCAAGTACCCGCCGTCCTACCCGAGTGCACCAACGTCATCCTCAGACGTCCAACTTTTCTATTATTCTCCGCAGACAATTCACGTTTTGCATTCCAAGTTTTTAAACAAGCTGCCCGCAATAAACCAGCAATAATGTCACCGCCTTCCTTCTTAATATTCCTCTCTTCCTGGCCGAGTCCCCTCTAGACTTCGGTGTCGCGGGACTAAAACTCTATGATACAAGACAGTTCTTTAAATATGTTTTCATTTACAGTCTGCAATAGACTGATTATAAAATGATTCCATGAGATCCATGCCTATCGTTTTACTGTATCACCTGATTATCAGGATCTTTCTGTAAAATCAAAATTTTTCATAGAAAATAATTTCATCTATTAATCTTTTTAATGAACTGGAAATAATGGAACACTGTTCTTAAATCCTACTAATGTTGTTGCTGTTTTTCACTTCATCTATTCATTCATTGAATTTTTTAATCAGAACAGGTACAATCCGTAGGATTCGCTGTGTCCGTTGGGCTGCGTGTTGGGAAATTTATAATTGATAGCGGGCACGTGTTAGTGGCCGGTGGGAAGCGTTTCTTGGAGAGACGTTCAGTGGTCGGAGAGAAGTTAAATATTTCTCGGGGCTCGGCGAGTTTCTAAACAAGTTGGCCGCAATAAACCGGCAGTAAAATTTCCGGCATCCCTCTCCTTGGTTTCGGGGCCGATCCGGGACGCGCGAGTAAACGCGACGCTCTGCATATAAAATGCATTCGTAAAGAATCTCACGTGCTTCGTCTGGCGGACCCCTCGAACGGGGTTCGAGGGCTTGGGGGCGGCAAAGCCACCACCGACACTTTGCACGTAGCTACGCAATACTTTTTCGAGGCGCAACCCCCTCGATATACTTTATAGTGGCCGACCGTACAAGGCGGTTATCAATACGTGAAAAATATTGATACTTCCCTTGGTATTCCGGGACGCTGCGCGAGGGCTGCCCAGAGAATATTGGCACGTACCAGGGCGGGATCTAACGCGGAACACGCTTTGAGGAAGGCTGCGCGAAAGAAAAACGTCATTGCGGCGAGCGGGATACTCGCTTTGTCCGGGGAAAACGAATTTGCGTACGTTCCGCCGTTCTTTTTTTCTTCTCCCGCCCACGCCACGGTTTCTGCAAGCGCAGAGGCTACCGGCCACTTTTTAGGCGGGACCAGCCGGCCCGGCTCGTTTTTGAATTCTGAACGGTTCTTCGTTCACTTTACGCCCCCGGAACGATGAAATCTATTCAGCCGAATACATTGGAACGATATTGCCGTCCAAGGTCTTTGATTAAACGACCGAACGTAGTATTATGGAAATTCGTTAAAAAGCTCGCGTTGGTACATCAAATTCTTAATTGATTTTTGATTAATTGTATCGAATGGATATCCTAAATACATTTGATCCTCTGAGCAGACGTACAGCATAGAAATAAGTTTCCCAAAAACATTGATGCAGTGAAAATGGTCTTGAAAGTTAGGGGTGAGAAACATATTCGAACGAATATCCTGGAAACTACTAGAGCTAAAAGAGGGTTGTAAATGGTGAGCTTCTGTATTTTTACTACCGAGGAGTATCGTAATAAAATTATAAAAGTATCCTCGGGAACCACCCCAAGATAGTTCTCGGTAACTTCAACAGATCTTTATTTATAATACGTAAAAATTGTCTACTTCTTTCATAATTGTATGACACACGTTCTCTTACTTTTAAAATGACCAAGCAGTTTATAAAGCGAAATAAAGACTTAATATCTCTTTGCTTACTAATTATTTTGGACGTTCATTTCGGACAATCGTTACACCTTTCATCGTGGATAAATTTTCCGGAATGTCCATCCAAAGTAAAAAATCTACATTTTGTTTGAATGATGCGTCAGGTGGGACAGGGTTAGGCGTCCAGCACTGTTTCGGCACCGATTCCCAATACGGATACTTTCTCGAGTGTGCCGTTGTCTTAACCTAGGGATTCATGCATGAATTCTACATGAAGACCGGTGGCGGGGCTTGTGCTCGACGGCAGCGTTGCGTCTATTTGCCAAGTTTGTAAGGTAAATTTATGTTGAACACTTTTCGCATGACGTTCCCTCGATAGTTCCTCGTGCCGCGGATAAATAGGGGCGTAGCACGAGTGCAAACAAGCGACACTCGCTTAATCCCCGTGCTTCTCCTATCCATCGAGCTGATTTCTCCCAGCAGCAACGCGCGAAATCGTGCGCGACGTACGGCAGGAAATATGCTCCCGGGGATATTACGAGGAACAAAACGCACGATACGAGATACGTATCTCGCGGAATTGCTTGGCACGAGTCCTCGCCCAGGCAGAAAGTTCTGCGGATACCTTAGAAATATCTTCCCAAAGAAATTCACGTCACATTTAAACGGGTCAGTGTTGACAGTTGCGATACCGTCGGCGCCGATGCGTCGCCATTGAACCCGCCGTATGACCAACACCGACGTAGATGGGTCAAATGGTGTTTTGATGAAAATTCACTCGTACGGTTTTTTTCAAGCGTCATCACCCAAGTCTCTCCAGCAACGATGGAAAACGTCGACGAGATTGGAATCGAGTATCTCCACCGCTGTCCTCCAGAGCAAAATAAAAATTATATGCGTTTGTTCCAAGAAAGAGGAGCAACCTCCGGATTTTCGGATCATCTTCATTTCTTTCAATCTCATCGAATAAATGCATCATTACAATTTCAGTGATCGTAAATTAGAAAATCGTTAGAGGAAGCTTGCACCGCGGTGTTTCTATTGTATCCATAGTATTTCAAATTTGATTAAAAATTCGGTTATTATAGCAATTATGAAATTGCCCGTGTTTCCACTTGGCACATTCGGAAGCCTGTTGTCGGGACAATTCAATTTCACAGTCACGTATTTTCCGGCGAATAATCGCGACGTTAATTAACCGGCAGCCGCGCTTCCCCTCGATAATGTTGTTTGTCCCCGAATTGTTTAGTTACACATTATGATCGGGCCCGTCTCAAGGGGGCGGCAATTTTCAAACGTATATAGGGGACAAACGAACATATCGGTGGTTTGTTACGTAGCGGGCTCTCCGGCGAGTGGTTGCTACCTTTTCTCAGGGGTTCAATCTCGTTTCCGGTCGCAGCAGCGCCAGCAGAGCTTGCAAGCGCGGAAACACAACGGACGGTGAGGAGAGGGTGTGGGGATACAGGATGAGGAAACGAGAAGAGCATAAAGGCAATGCACGGCTGCGGTACAGAAATTACTATTAAGGTCACGGCTTCGGTCGTGCTAGTCGCGCGACTAATCAATTCTGCGGCCACTCGAACCGATAGTTTCGAAGTTGAATTTATGGACGGCGTCTGAATCCGAGGCTGAACAATTGCGTTATATAATTCTGTCGCGAACCAGTCACACCGAGTCGAATCAATATACCTCCCTCCCCCGATTCGCATCGCCATTATTAATCATGAACGGTGTGTGTAGTCACTGTCCGGCGTCGCGCGAAATTTCTTTCTTTTAACGGCGACGCGAGTCGTCGCGACGTTTCAACAATCCTGTTTACTTCAAGCGGCGTACGATCGACGCGCATAGCTGTCTGCCCATTCTGTTGTCAATGCAAAATGAACAATGAGCAATGGCTATCTGGGATTAAGGAATATATTCGCATATTTATTTCACTGTGTATCTTCTAGCAAATATGGTCAGAAAAATTGTCACGGATTGTAGAATAATATTTTAGACAGTTTTGGGATAATTTGTATTATATTCGAGGAATATCAACATAAATATTTCCAATTTGTGCCGGAATTACCTATTATCGATTACACCAAGAGAATTGATATTTTGACGTTGTTAACCGGGAGATAGATGGGATGACGAATGTATCGGCTAAGTAATTTTCCAGATAGAAATTTTCTTTCCCCGGGCATTTCATGTTCGCAACTTGCAAACCGGGGACACGATATAAGCAAGCGGATCGGTAAATCTTCCTTTCCGATAACAACGTTACGCCATTAAAGTGAATTATCATTTCCCCGCTGGCTCTCCGTTCACACAACAAAATTGAAAACGAAGATCCGGCTGTTTCGCCATTAATTCCCGTACTCTCGAATCAATTCGTACGTTTTATCGAATCGTTTAGATCCTATCTATATATCTGTAATGTCCTCGGGCTGGACAGCTCCGCCGAAAAATTCGTACGATCGTGTAGACTCGGAAGGGAGACCTTGCGGGTTGTTAATTCAATTTTGCGTCGACGGGTCCAGTTTTGTGACCTCGTTGTTTAAAATTGCTAAAACTGCGATTGGTAGAGGCTGTCGCGAATAGGGGCCGAATCGATATAATCGGGCGGGCATACACGGCTCCCTTGCGGGTCATCGGGTCAACGATCGTCTCCGCATCGTGCTCTTCATCCGCGGATGAAGTAAAGCGTGTCGAACATGGTCGAAGTTTTCCCTGAGACAACGTTTATTGGACTGAAGCTGGCTCGACCGTAGCCAACGAACTTACCTGTCGGCTGCCGTTTCGATTCCACCAAATATTAACACTTAGACTTGCAACTACATCGTCGTTCATAATTTCGGTGAACAACAAGAAATGCGATGTCTTTTGTATACTTATCTCCATCACAAATAACGTTTGTTAGACCATCTTCGAGTTCCTCGAGGCAAGGATAATTCAACATTAGACTTAAAGCTTGCATAACGAAAGAGCTAGAAACACTTTTAACTTTCGACAGAAGATTCTCGCCGGAGAGAGAGAGAGAATCTCAACAATTTCGACTAAAATTACAAAATTCAAATATCCCGGTAGCACCGGCGCATCAGTATTCAGCACCCCGCAATGCCTTGTTAAGGAACAGTTTCGTAGACCGGCATCCAGGCGAGTATTTCATTAGCCTTCGAAGCGTCTCAAAGAAGCGCTGACCATAATTTCTCGAAATAAATTTCACCGAACTACAGCTGTTTACGCTGTCGACTTTAAGCGCGATGCTCGCCGATGTAAAGCGGTAACCTGAATTCGATCGTTTCCAGGTGGGATGCCGTCACGTCAGATATGTACGGGAGAGGGGCTCGTATCGCGGGAGCAGACCCTTAAACTCGCTTAACTATTAACAGGTTGTTAGCCGGCAATTAAAGCGCAAACAAACTGAAAGTACAACAAGAACCGTAGCCGGGAAACACCTGCGAGAGTCGGACCGGCTCGGGCCGGGCGAGCCGAGGCAACAGCGGTGCAATGGTAATGTAACTGTTCCGGAAAAACGGTTTCTCGGAACGGTCTTATTATTCTGGAAAATTGGCGGGGCCAGCGTGCGGCGCGGCGAGTTGCGCCCGTTAATCCGGCCAGCGTGAAAACGACGTCGTTTCTCATCCGACCGTGATGCACCGTGATGCACCACGGCCTTTCGCCTCGGCTAGGCTCGTTCCCGACGATCCACCAATCAGGAAATAAGCCGACGCCGATGCGGCGTACATCATCTTATAACCTTGCGGCCTTGCGCCTTGATATTTACGTGGCCCAAGTGGTTTGTTCTTGCGACGACCGGTGTACAGGGTAATTCAGCTAAATTGTAAATTATTTGATATATACATGAAAAAATAGTCGAAACTAAAATTGTACGTTTTTAAGAGCATCAAAAATGCAATATTCTGATCTTTCCTGTTTTTTTTTAACGAGGTACAAAGGTCATCTTGTTTCTTTATTCTGAAAGGTATATTTTAACCCTTAGCCTCTGAGGCGCCACTAAAAATTGCTGTCCTATTATTTAAATAATTGTTTACACTATCAGATATGTCAGTATCTAAGCAATTACTACACATTTAAGTATTGTATGAGGTATTATATCAATTTCATGTTTATCAAATTTAAAAAATCATAGAGAATGGAAATATTGTAGGTCAGAAGAAACGTTTAATTGTCGAGTTAAAATAGCTCCGAGTGCAAAGGGTTAATCGTGCGGTTGGAAAGAGAATTGAGCCTTAAGAGATATTTATTAATGATTTTCAGTGCAAGCAATGCTCAAAATTTTGCATAATCGATCGAGAAGTGTAAGTGGTGCGGATTGAAGGGGTTCAAGAAAATAATTGCGCTACTGTAGCGACATTGTAAAGTTACCTTCGAAAATAGTTAACAAGTAATTTCGGTGGCACACTTAGCTGAATCAGCCTGTATCGCGGCCCCGTGGGTACGCTTTAATGCATCCAGTAACGCGCGATCGGGACGAACCGCATATTCGCGCTTCCACGCATACGCGACCGCCGCTGGTTTCGTTATGATGCTGGCTCTCGGAGCAACGGTGCATCGTACACACGCGTATGCACCCCATCTAACTCGAAACGTTACGATGCTCGTTCGTATCGCAATCTGTAGCGCCTCGTAAAATTAACGACGCCCGTTCCGTGGCCGCTTTAAGAAGTAAACGGACCGATTTTTAAGGCCACGTGCTGCACTCGCCGCGTTTCACGCATCTGCTGCACACGTACCCGTTTTATTTCGTATGCACACGAATGCTGCGCGGATTGCAGACGACGTGGCTGCCTATTCTGGCCGGTTGATCGTGTCTGGCCCGTTAATCGGTGGCGTTTATGCTAGAAAATTCAGGTATCAATTGGAAAAACGTTTGTTTAGCTAGACAAATAAGTTTCTTTAACTCGAAATTCGAAGGATGAAATCCCAATTTATTAAAAACATACGAGAACACGGACATGAAGAAATAAAACATGTCCGACGAACACGTATTAAACTACCAAGTACAAAATCTACCAGACCATAATCTTCCACACCGTAGATACGGTGTTGAATAAGTAAAAAATCAGATTGCTGTACCACGACGGCCTTCTCTCAAATTCCAAATCGTAGCAACCGCAACTGATCCACTTCGTGAACTGAAATTCCCTTTCCTTTCGAAGCAATCGCAACTGCAATCTACCGAAAATGGAATCATCCACTCTCCCTACACCAAAAGCAGAGGCCAATTACGATTCTAACACCTCTGGTTATTTACAACCCGGCGAGGCGACCCAGAATTATTTATCTCGCGCATCGTATTACCTTTCCGGTTCGTTTCGCATCGCTTAGATTTATTGGTCGGACTCATCTAGACAAGAACAACTATGCTGTTGTATAGTAGAAAATCTGTATTGGTCAGCGGTGTACGACTCTCATCTTAATTGCGCGACGTACGCCATCAATTATTTTTCCTCTCCGTATATACGGATCCGCTGCTACTTTACGCCTGTCGGCTGAATAATTGAAAAACTCGTTTGCGGCCGGAAAAACCGATCGAGCGAAGATTTTCATCGGATCGGAGCGCGTACGTATTTTCTCGCACACGCGTGCACGCCTCCCCGAGAACCAATCGGGGGATACCGCCGCGTCGAGGCAAAAGCTCTGTTTTCCCCGATGGCCGCATTCCACCGGATAAAAAGCGGCTTCCTCTTGGCCGCTATTTCACGTGGAACCCGTTTTTCTCATTACCACTCGTTGCTACGTTCTTAATGAAAGCCGTTTTTCTCGGCGCCTCTCTCGCCGGGCTGCATTCTTACCCGCGCGCTTTCGAACACGCACACAGATCCATCCGGGGGCCTGCCCGTTTTATGAGCCATTATTGGCCGATCTACTCCCTCGTTACGGGCTACTGATCCCTTGATGAATGTCGAGGAATTGGAAGCCGGAGATTTGCGGCCACTTTGTTGTCCCGTCGCGTATTCATCCTCGCACGACGTATACTGCCAGTCTTCCCTGAATATCTTCTAATGATCGACCATGGAGCTGCATGTTTTTGATTTACGGATTTCAAGGGCTCGAGGCCTCGATTCCAGTTGATCCGCTGAAATCAGATCTCCTTTTAATCCAACTACGGACAGCGATTCAATTATGCGTCTGATAGAACATGAAACGACAATCTCGTACATTTTCAACTTTATTTTAAAGGGACGTAAGAAAATATTATAGGTAGTATTTCACACTACGTGAAATTCCATCTTGAAATTATTAACTTCCCGATTCATAGTTTAAATATAAAATGTGACGCTCTTGATGCAAAGTCAGTATAGCAAGAAGAAAGTGAATAGGTAAGCAACAATCTAAAGAATGGAAAATTTCGATAATTTCTCCTTGCTGAAGCGATTACACGAGCATGTTCCAAAGGGGCTGAAAGTCTCCTAACTACTGAATTAAGTTCACACAGTTCCTAAATGTAATGAATATTAAATTTCCAGGAAATAATTTTGAAGCATTATTAAACAATGTTCAGGAGGTGGCATTATTGTTTCCGGCGCATTAAAAGTTTCTAGACAAAGCCTGCTACCAAGAAGTTTGTAGTTCAGTGTAACGTAATTGTGTAATATTGTATACGAAAATCTTGGAAAATTCGCGTCTCAAGCAAACGATTCCGTAGATATTTATCCCCCACTTTAAATTGAATGGTGACTATGTAATTTTCCTGCGAGAAATAACAACGGTGAATCGTTTTTTTTCAGGTGAACGCATTCGAAAATAAAATACCACCAGGCCGAAATGTTTTTGTTGTTTTTAATATCGACACAGGTTTCGCCAGTACCGTATTTTGACCTAGAAACACTCACTGTGTAGACGAGCTTCGCCGGCGCCAGCATTAATCGACAACAATATTGATCAACACTAGAGCTTTGTAAGACACATACATATTCACCGACTTGTATACATCACCATCGGTAACTCCAGGAATTGTACTTTTTCTCCGGCTCGCTGGCCTTTGACTGGGTCGAGAGGTGGAGTGAGAAACATTGGCAAGGGACATCATCCAACTATCCCCTTTCGGTATTGATGAAACTCGGCTGATTTGTAAGACAGCCAAAAATAAGAGGCACCTACCGTCAAAGGAGTGGACTTCGATATGAGGGTCGCCGTCCCTTAATTTGCAATTGAAAGAACATGTTACAGTTCGACTAATTTTAAATCGAAAACAAGGTGAAATAGTAATTACACCCGACGGGAAATTACGAACTGCAGTCACGTCGCGAGCCGTAACCATAAAAAAAAGAAACGGAAACAACGAAACATAACAGACTTTTTCATGAAAGGAACGCGAACGTCAGCCGAACGCTGGACCGTGAAAATTCTCTGTCCGATACGCGAGCAGAAAAATATAGCTGAACTATGCGAGGCACCGAGTTATTGGAATGCGATATATAAATGTAAATGAGTGGCGCTATCGTGGTATGTGCAATTAAGAGGTTATGAAATTCTTCGCTGTCGGAACATCCTTCTTTCGTCTCGCGTCTCTTTCCATCATCATGCACCGGCTCTCTGTCTTCTTGCCGACCATCTTCGCGTGTAAAGCAAACGTTTCGCGACCCTTATGATTTATGAGGTCGAGCAACGTGTGACAAGATTACCCGATCGCATTGACCCTGGCGGCCTAAGCATGTCGATGGTAAATAATCGAAATAAAACCTGCTTTATTTATGTTTTGGGGGGAAGGGCGCGTGCGTTGCGCTGCGGTTGAAATTCGGCCGTGCCAATTTCGGCAAATGGCCTATCTATTCGCGTTTTCACGGGTCCATAGCTTCTGGCGTACATACGCGAAACACACAGTCCAGAGTATCATTGTTCATACTTTTTTGCACGTCGCGCGGCCCGGCCGCCGCTGCTCGTTCATTGAAGTCGTGATTCCTGCAATGTTTGTTCCATCGATGTTTTTGCTGGCTGCGGGGATGCCGAACCACCCTCAACAACCCTGTAACCGGTGACGCTGTATGCCGACCCTTTTACGCCCCGTGATTCGCTAATGTAATTGATCGGTTCGCCCCTCGAAAAAAAAAACTATTCAGTCAAGCAAATCGGGCATCTTCATAATTTCAGACTTTCGTTAACGATGCAGACAGATCCGATTAAAGTGAATTTGGATATGCGCTACGTTTTTTTTTTTATTATTGAGCTGAATGTAACTCCCCTTTGGGGGTTATGTAGCTTTACATTTGGGTTTATATAAATACAGCGTATTTGACATATACATAATTTCGTAGATTACATTGTTTGAAGAAATTCAAAAGAACATGGCACGCTTGAATGTTCGGTTTACAGAGCAACGATCTAACATTCAAGGGTGGGAACAAATTGAGCTTATTCAAACCCTTCATAAGACCAACTCGTTATATGCGCTACGTATCCTCTAAGTTTCGTATTTTCTTGAATTTTCGGAATCCATTTCTTGTTAGCTCTCTGTTGCACTCTCAATTGTGCAACGTGGTATGCAGGTATTGATATCTTCCGGTGTTACGATCAAGAACTTGATTCCCGCACTGCTCGTCCCATTGACGATGACGCTGCCGATCAACCCCTTTACGCCCGGTGATTCGCTAATGTAATGGATCAGCTCGCCGCGGACACGAAATTTTGAATACATTTCGAAGCGAGCCGCGGACCAGGGACAGATTAATTAACGCGCCGACACCCTTTGAGCCGATACACGCGAGATATATTATCGGTTACAACGGTATCGTTTACACAGCACGGAAACCGATACACAAGACGATCAATCTTAGCTCGGCCACGGTGTACCCGGAATCATTCAAAGGGCGCACATGTAACGGAGTATTAGATGCCACAAATTCCGATATTCGGGCCCGGGCCGGATCATGCAATACCAGCATCATCAGTTTGCGTCAAGGCAGGTTGTTGGCAACGTCCCTTGGACCAATTTCATTTTCGGCTTGTCTATCTGTCTCGAGTTCCGTCCGCGCGCGTACATGTGTGTGTGAGAATCGATATTTATCTGTATGGCCGCGCTGGTACTACTCTGTCGTACACTGCCTGACGGTTATGAATAAATAAAGTGAATGCACGCGGAGAACGAGAATTTAGTAAGTGGAGTCAATGCGTCAATGACAAAACGTTATCGTGGTGGACTGTAATCGCATGATTTTGTTACGCTGTTCAACTATAGTAAGATCTATTAGTTGAAATCGTCACATTTCTCATAATATTTATGAAGTAGTACAGTCCAGCTTCACAAACACGTATTATCATCACTTATCGTATAATATAACTTCAGATGTAATTGTTAAATTTGAAGAAGTTTAAATAACGCTTGCACTCAGGAATGTCAAAAACAGAGGAAGCATTTTGAAAATTTACATTTAAGTATCTTGATATTGATTTGAATGCAGTAAAGCATGAAGTTATACACGAAACAGTAAAACCAAGAGTTACTTTCACCCCTAAACAATAAAAAGCGAGAAACAGTTTTTGTAACATCGTATTAAAAATATATCGTCTTGTTACTAAAATGTATTTGCTGATAGGTTGTCGGATGATCGCGAGCCTCGGTACTTCATAAACTCTTTCGTCGGCAGGTTTTCCAATATACGGGAAGATTCATGCGAGCTCCGTGCTCCCGCCCTTATAAAAATTGTGAATACGGAAGTTCAGGACCGTAAGCGTACCGATTGCTAACTTGAAACTTGAATATCACTTCGGAGAGGGTCCTCCAGGTTTTTAAGGGTTTTCAGAATAAGTGTCTGCGTGATATCTGGGGGCAAGGTACGGAGAATGGTTGTTCAGCACGTGATTCATGCTTGAAAGGCTAGGGTGACGCAGAATTCACGGAGAAAGTTTTATGGAATGTTTGCTCGAGGAGAGAGAGAGAGAATACAGGGTATTTCGTAAAACGTGGATGGCAACTCGAGGAGAACATTTTCGCGTATAAAAGTTATTTAAAAAGTCCATATAAACAGTTGTTCGCCGTGTTCCACTCGTCTCTTGGCTATTACACTTTCTTTATATGTATTTATATCGTACGACACAAAGGAAGAGGAAGGATAATACCCAACTGAGCGGAATGAACGTTTAAACTAACCTTTCCTTTGCTCTTGCGCGATGAGTTTAATCATGCAATCATGCTCTCTACTGTAATGAAGTGTTTTAACTGTGCGGTGTACATTTGCGTACTACGTCAAATTACTCGTTCGTTGGCAACGCGAATTTATTCAAGTACCTATACAATGACTACAAAACTATGGACGTATTTTCAATATTCAATTTTTAACAAGTCTATCTTACTCTCAAAAACAATGTTTGCGCACTGTATGTACAGATCTTTACATACAAATGTATTCATGGTTTTCACAATTCGCGGCAAGAATCATGGCATTTTGAACATACCCCATCTTATCTCCTCCGAGCACTAATTTTCACGGCGACGTTTCGGAGCCGCGGAGGAACGCGCGCAATTTCGATTCTCCGTGCTGCGATACGCCAAATTTATGGCGACCGAGCCCTATTGGGAGCCAGGACTTCTTTCGCCTGTTAATCGTGCATTCGAAATTAATTTACGCGAAGGGCGGGTTTCTGGAGGCGAGTCGCCACGCTTTCAAAAACCGAGCCGCAAGCAAACCGTGCGAAGCAAGGTACATGCTTGTGCATCACATACATATGCACATAGACGAAAAATATTTTCTTCCCGGAACGCGGCGTACGGACGATTTAATTCCGCGGTGCACGGTGTTTTTATAGAATCCAGCTTCGCGGTGAACCACTTCCTTCGCGATTCCGTATGAATACTTAATGTCGCGGCGGTTTCGTATTTTCAAGCGTTCCACGTATTGAATGTTCCCAGTCGGTCTGAAACCTTTACATTCTTCGTTATAGAATACACGGCAAGCTCCTTTTTTTCATGGGGAACACGGAAATGGTCTTCGTTGCAATTACACTGTTCGACTTCTAATAGCCATTTCTTATAAATCTGCTAAGATTAAAAGAAATCTTTTATGTTTACAACAATCCGCAATTTATTCGTATGTAACATTAATTCAGGTTAACACGTTCTCTTTGAACCGTAGATTAAAATCGAATGTTAGAATCAAAGTGACGACTCGTTGACAGTGTTCTACACGGCCCTGAAACGAAAACATGGCTCGTTTCAGTATCCTGTCACGCTCCGTCCTAGCCGTAGTTCCTGGTCTATATAAAAATTAGGCTAACTGAATTCCGTCGGTGAATGTTGCAATTAGACGGTTGCGGATGCCAGTTTCCGCAGCGGACGATCGCGGAATGACGCAACGAATGCCGCGGAACAGAGATACGGGCATAGGAACGAGATCGCGGACGCCAACATATTACCCGCGACCGCGTCTCTTTGTCCCGAGCCACCTGGCTGAGGTTTCACGCAGCAATTGAATAAATATTCATTTGCGTAATTAGTATACACGGGCGAGGCACGGTGCGCGGCCACCGGGCCGGCGACGTGCCTTTAATTGTGGCCCCTTCACACTCTTTTATGTTCCATGGCTTATAATCTGGAAGCTGCGGTGCAACCTGATGACGCGTGCACTTTGTACGCGTGCCGTTGCCCCGTATCCATTATCGCGGATACACGCGGCCCGCAAAAGTCGCCGCAGTGAATAATTGTACCGAACCAGATTTCAACACAGCGGGAATTAAGTTATTGAACGTTCGCGGGCCGGATTTCGCTGATCGACGCGCTCGAGCGTGCAGTAGATTCAGTGGGAAACACCGCGATCGAAATCAGGTCTATTTCCTCCGAACGATTTTCTGCTCCTTGGACGGTCAGTGCTCGTTAGATAAGAATAAGTGTTCTTCTTGAACCTCTATGATCGAAATAGGATATTAATTATCATGATTACTAGGGGCCCAACCAAGAAATTGCGGAGAGAAGAAAATCGATTTTTTGAAAATGAAAAACCAGAATACCTTTTTAAAACGTACGCGTTTTATTTCGTCGATGGCCGGTGCACGCGACAATATTCCGCGTTGATCGGCATCTGTTTTCGGGCTGTTCCCGTTTTTGTTCGGGGCCGACGGAAAAAGAACACCGCGGAAAATCGACGGACACGGCCGACGTCACTTTTGAGTCCTGGCGGTTTTTCCGCGGGAGCCATCGCATCGCCGCGTCGTCGCCGCCTCGGAAAACTGGCAACAAGCGTCCGGCGCGAGCAAAGTTTGCGGTCCAATTAAAAATATTCCCCGGCTTTTGCGCCTCTGCCCGTCGTTAATGGGGTCGACCCACGGAAACCCGGACAGGTTTCCTCGGTACATTCGTTCGCAACTTGCGCCGCGGTAACCTGAATTAAAAATGATGGCGAAAGCGGGATGCCAGGTGACCGAGTAATAGGGGAGGGGGCCGACATTGCTCGTTTCCCGAACTTCCGAACGATCCCCCGCGACGGACCCTTAACTCCCCGCAAAAGTTATTTCCTTCCAGCGGATTCGTTCTGCCGTTGACGCGCTCTATTTTCGATGTTTCGCTACCCTTAATGCTGCACCGATCCCCACGGATTAATCGTTATTGGATTCGACTGTTACCGGTCAAACGGGTGTTGCAGACTGGCTAGCCGGAATTAATCCGATTCCTACTTTGTCCGCAATTATGACCTTCGTGCAATAGGATTGTGGCCACAATGCGTCTGAAGGCTAATTTCCATTCTGTCGAGGGAGACTGTACCGATCAGCGATTGCAAATCGTACGCTTGTTTATGAATTTTTCTATTCCTGTCAAGTACGTATGATACTCTTGAAAGTTCTAATTTGATCGCTTCTCCATCGTTTCCTGGTTACGTAACGAGCTGGCGAGTTATCAATTTTTCATCTGGGACCGATGAGTTTCGGCGGTGCACCTTGCACAAACGAAGCTACACACGATCGTCGCGTTTCATTAAATATTATAAATCACTGTTTGCAGTGCGTGCCGTGCAGCGCGGTAACGTGCAACAGCTGAATACTACCGTTTGATTTGACTAACCGCGTCCATTTATCATGCACCGTATAAGGTGCACGCTACATTTGCACAGCGAGCGTACGGTTTAGTATAATAAGACGGAAAAAATACGGGGAAGCCGTCGATACTCTGTAGAACGCAACGTGTCGGATTCAGCGATCAGCCACCGTTTAAATAAATTCGTTCCCGATAACCCTCTGCGTGCGTCAACTGCCGTCTCGTTTAGGCGAATAAGTGATAACCGAGCGGAGAATATATTATTGGTTCAATGTTCAAATTAAAATGAATTCACTGTCGAGGTAGGGAAGTGGACTACTTTACAAATGGCAACGTTTCAGTTCGGTTCCCAATTTATGAAATGGAACTTCTAAACTCGTACGAAGATAGATCGACTAATTGAAACTAAATGGCAAGGAAATACGTTTTATTATTTAAGAAAACCAATACTTCGCCAACGTATTCTATTATCGTTTTAATCAAATTAATTTGCAGGCGAGTTTGTTGCTTATTTAATTTCCACTTTTGCTCGTCGCAACTAATGAGCTGAAGTTCTGCAATTAACACGCCCTAGATGAAACGCCCTATAATTCTTTTTGCTCGTGCAGCTAAGCGCGGGTCTTAGTAATTAACCGGATAAATACAATCATTTCGCCCTAATTACGTTAGCCTCTTAACTGCACACCAATTAGTCAGATAACTCGGATATTTAATTAGTTTAATCCAAACGGCTAACCGACCATTGTTGCTCCTCTTACAATCCAGGTACAACAGAGCAACGCACTTTCATTATTGCTACCATTACGCTGCGCGGAGACCATCAAGGGATATTCCTTTTGGGGATACGTTTACACAAATATCGTGCACATCTCTTTTACATATATCGAGGCGATGCTGCGAAGTATTTCAAAAGTAAAATTCGTTCCTTTTGTCTAGTCAACGACAGAAGGAATCTATACCTTCTTTTCGAGCAAGTGTCGAAGTGTCTGCGGTGGTTAGTGGCAGTGAAGAGACGCGGCAGTTTTGTTAAACAGCAATCCTGAGGAGCGTCGGGGAAGGATGCAGACGCGGGTTTGCTCCTTCAACCGACGCGCAGGCAAACAGAGGGCGAATTATCTCCGGCTCGTTTCCCACGTCGTACGCAGCTTTGTCGTGAATACAGGGGTTCCTGCAAATTCCAGTGTAAAAATAACGAGCGTGCCTCGCGTTACTTTACGAAGATGGCCGTGCCTCTGCGACATCGTACGAGAGCATCATAATGCGTGTGTAGGTCGTCCTCATCGTCGTCGTCGTCGTCGTCGTCGTCGTCGTCCCTGCAAATTGCGAGGGAATAATATCGTTGTCAGCTCGTGACTGCTGAATCAGATTCGCGTGTACAGCGACGCGGTATCTTGCGCGCCGAAGATTATCGTACGTCTAATCTCTGGCTCTACGGACATGCGAACTTGTGCAGAATTTAGTACCCCATTGGGCCGTGATTATTTACCGACCGGGTTTCAGATAATCCTTGAACACGTTCGGAGCAAGACATCATCCAGATCAAAGCCCGAATCGATACGCACTATAGATAAAGCAAGAATTAATGAACCCGCCTCACTGTTTCTGTTATTTCTGTACTCAAATCTTATATAGATATCTGGCAATATTTGGCGTTATGTAGTCATTAACAGTAGTAATAAATTCAGTCGAGAACCTAACTCTTTGAGAGACAAATATGCAATATTAAAGAAAATGGTAAATTTTAGTAACACGAATGACGAAGTTGATATCTAATAACTTCTTTCGAAACTGTTATTTGAAAGACAATGAATAATGCTTGTAAAAATAGGGCTCCGTCCTGTTCTCGAGAGAATAAGACTCGAAGGCAGAACGAGTTATCGAACAGAACTGTTCGAATTCATATCGAGCAGTTCTCCTCGAGCGAAATCAATTTTACGGGATCGCGGAGAAATCCTGAAAAATCGAGTTTGCCGTCGATTCGAAAACAATCTCGGGACGTTCTCCCACGCACCGGGTAGCCGGGGTCGAAACTGATTTCTCCTTTGGTAGATTAGATTTTGGTGCGTCGTCGTCGTCGTCGCCCTAACGCGGCTCCGCAAGATAACAATGGGCCGTCGTTTTATCCGTGGTCTGATACGGGGGAATCGGATATGGCCGGCAGGATCAATGAAACTACATAAAGTAACTCATCGGCTATAAATGGCTAATAGAAATAGGTCGCGGGTAGAAGAAGAGGGACAGAGAGCCGGAGCCTCGGATCTCAGAAAAAGGTATAGAAATAGATATTGGTTGATCATTCGCCGTTTCGGAGGAAATTGTCCCATCAGGAGATTGAAAGGGGATCGGGAATAAAGCTCTTTCTATGTATTGTCCAGCAATGATCGTAGCAGGATGTGATAAAATGTAATATTTCCCAACCAAGAAAACTTTCCTTTCTCCCACGGCACCCGTCCCCCGCCGATGCAGTCGAAGACAATGACCTTCGTAACAACAGTCGCCTTCGGCTACGAACTTCCTCCAACTTTTCCATCGAGCCATCTTTTAAGGAATAGCCCAATCATAATTTCAGCCTTTTAGCCGGATTAATATTATTCATCGTACGATTGTCCCATTCCCTGAGTAAAATCTAACCCAACGGAAGCTGTTATCAATGGTCGATTGGCTCTTGTTCAAACTTGTTGCGTACCGAAAGCATTGCGACTTTGATGTCGCTGATACTTCTTCTCCTGCAATTCTTTGCGATTTCCGACAATGCATAAGCTTAGCAATATTTTTTTTTAAATAAATTAACCCATCGCGATCCTATCTGCGCAAAGTCTGTATTTGTTCTTTGTACTCTATCGATCGTGTTACCCGCAAGAATGGATATTGAAACAAAATAGAGATGAATTTTGAGAATTTTTACACCTATGGGAGAAATAGTGTTAATAAATGAAGCCCTCTCGCTAGCGCACACAGGGAGTCATTGCGTAAACTGCCGAGCTCGTGATTTCTCAAGTGTTTTTTTTTGTTGCAGTGGACCGTGGCAAACTGAACAGAGAAGCGCGCGGGTATGAATACAATTACGCTGATGAATTAGGCAAGGTGTCCACTTGGCCGGAGTTGTACGTCGCGGTGACGTCGCGCCGGCCATTAATAAACGATGACGATAGAAGTGACAAGAGTGGACGGACGGTCCGGCCTTGTGTAACATTTTTCGGTGGGGCGGGCGCGGAAATCCGCCCCGAGCACGGGGTGCAAATTGCTTTCGGACCTGTTTCGTCTGCCAGGAGACCATTTGTCACCGCGGATTCTGGACAAGCGACGTATAAGCCTGTCTACGCTAATAATGACACCGCGACGGCTAACTACAAGCTCATCGCGCGCGCATTCATGAAGCAATATACATGCATTTGCACGACCCTCCGCGGCTGTGCAACCCATCCCTCTACGAAAGGCTTCTCCCTCGCTTGCTCTCTCTCTCGCTCTCTCTCTCTTTCTCTCTTTCGCTCTGTTATCCAGCAAACCTCTCTTACTTCCTATCCGCGGCCCGTTGCTGGTATTCGCCGTCACTTGGTCCGCGGCCGCGTGTGGGTGCGGTCTTTACCCACTGTCTAAACGGAACAATGAACATTATGCCGTATCAACCTCGAATTAATACATTGAAATCACCCATTGTTAACGGTAAGACCGAAGCGCAATAGCATTGCAAATGACGGTTGTCATCGATGCAACGCCACGTCGTGACGCGGAATTGATTGGCTGCCCCTGCGGGGGTGGGACAACGTTTTTGCGTCTCCTACGAGTGAACCAGTTGTCACGGCACGCCTGAATGTGATTTTAGGCGACGCCCACGCTGACGACGCGATGACCATATTTTGATTCGAGAATTTCCAATAAGGATCTCCTCTATTTAAGGAATTTTTTATTCGTCGACGAATATATACGTCCGACTGTAAATCGATGGGTCTCGTTTGCATCGTAAAAGTTGACAGACGTAACTAATTAAATCCGTTAATTCCCGACCAATGAGTTTCCCTTGCAATTTCAATGGAATCGCGACAAATTGAATCTCGCGATGCGGTTATTTATTCACGCGAGAAGAACGACGGGTTTTGATTCGTGTTATTCAATAATTACGAGCTATTACGTCGGCGTGAACGCGTGCTACGACCGTGTACGGAGTTTTATCCCGGAGGAAATAGAACTTAAGCGTATTTATTAATGCGACGCTTTATGAATGCGTGACGTGGAGACCCCGGATCGATGACACGCGTCCCCCGGGGAAAACATGTCAGAGTCGTCGTTCGGTTCGCAGACTTCAATCCGACTACGATTTTAAATTATTCAAATTGTTCTTAGTCGGGGTTTTCGTGCATTCTCTCTCTCTCTCTCTTTTTCTCTGTCTCTGTCGCGTACGCTCGCTTCTTAAATCACTTATACGGGCCAGGAAGATCCATTTGCCCGTTTACCAGAGAAGTTTCGAGCCTCTTATACTTTAACCGATGTTCGGATGTGCATTCAAATGACTGGTTGAATAAATTTGCTCGGCAACGAGGGCCACGTATGAATAAAATGTCCCGCATAATGGCAGCGCAGCTCCATTAATAAGAGATTAATTCTTAATACCGATTGTCGAGCGTCTCCTCGAAGCAGAATCGAGCAGGTTTGCTCGCTCGCATCTTTGGCTGTCGTTTACGATGGTAATTAATATGTCTGACAATACACGCCATGGTAATAACACGTCGTTTTCTCCGTACAAATTCGATATATCCTCCAACGCCGGTTCTGTCCTACGTAAGCTCCCAGCTTAAGGAACTTTCCCCACACTACCCCCATTTGTTTCACCACTCTGCCTACCTTACTTCGCCCACTATGTTTCCATAGACGTGGTATTACGTGTGAACGTCTCATGCGAACACCACTCGTACCCAGTTGTTACCTAGGCGCCGTAACATCATCGCTATTCCTGCGCGATGACTCGTGTCCGGAGAATTTGAAAATTTATTATTGATTTCAGAAACGACTGCACCTGTTGTTTTATCCACTGTCGTTTTCCAATGCCGTTGGTAAGTGGAGGAAAATAACCTCTGATCTGTTCGGTGCATCAAATATGAAACCGATTATCGATTGCTTCACTGTGAATTCTACATCATGTGTGCTCTGTTTTTCTGGCTGCAGTTACATGTGTCCGTTTACTTAAAATATTTAATATGGCTTGCACGTTATTTAGTACTTTCGAATACTTGGAATAATGAAGTACTGACTTGTGTAAATATGTATGTATATCCATTTTAAAACCTGATCGTATGCCAGGAGTTTTGTTAAAGCGTATCACAAAGTTGCTCGAAAAATATGCGATTTATCCGAGCAAAACGGTGCGGTTCACGGCGGAATGAAGGACACGCACTTCCGTAACGTAAAACTTCCGTCAGAAGTGTCAAAAAAGCGACAACGGTAATGTGTTTCATGCAAATTCATGCTGTCACGTGTTTCAGTATTAAAGCGTCATAAACTTCCAGTGGTAATCCTTATTGCCCACGATAGCTTTCGCTGACGTAATTTGTAGTCAGAAATGGAGACATGCACGTGTGCTGTCCTATCAATTTTAAACTGTTGCGATGATGAAGTATTATGCATTGCTATATTTTAAACTATAAAGATTGACGATATATGCAATTTTTTAATCATTCTTGATCTTCGTTACCGACTCACTGTTTCCATCGCGTCAACATTCGAACATTTACAATTCACTAGAAAATATCGACCCGTTCCGACCGTTCTCGCACGCCTCTAATAATTCCCCTCCAGCAGAACATTAAGAAAAACAATCATACCTCGAGGCTGTTCTGAAAGTTACGCTCGAGAAGGGGCATCCCCTAACCGAGGAGCCATCCTCCCAAACAGATTCCGGGGAAAGTTAATCAATCACGGCTATCGTTAGACCTGAATATTCTTCGGTGCTCATTTGGTCGGGATCGTTCGCTGGAATATGAATGTTCGCGAAGAACAATGAAGGTTCAGCGGGAGGTGCGGCGCGGCGGCGGCTGGAGGACGATAATAGTTAACAGACGCGACAATCTTCGCAGGAATTACTTGGCCAGAAAACGGGGGGTAGGGAGGGGAACGGTGAGTTATTGCGATGGCGGGCCGTGTTCTAGAACGCAAGGTATCCCGCAGGAAGGTTCCGTGAAAGAAACAAGGAAGCGAGCGGGACAGGGGGTTGGGGAACAGGAAGAGCGCTCGAAAAGGGGAAAATAAAGCAAGACGCGCGGCACGAGCGTGAAGCCTCGCAGACGGTGCTCGGGCTGGTGCACAAGAAAAGAAGATACAGCGCCGGAGGAAGAGCCGCGAATACGTCACCTGAATGCCACCGTAATGTTCACAAAATGCCGGAAATATAAGCAAACGCCGAGTGGAAGCGCGCGCGCGCGCGACCGAACCTTCCACACCCTCCCGGGAACTGTCGTTTACATAAATAGCTGGAAAGGCCAGATTTCACGTGTACCGTTCACCGGTCCGTGCACGCAGGTACCGGTGAGCGTACGTGTCTCAATATTTGACGGCGGAGTTTCCATGCATTTGCCTACCAAATGGAACCCAAGCACGAGGTCTCTGCCAGTCGACTAAGACGCCGCCGAGGACGTCCAACGTCCGGGATCTAATCGTCCGGATTGAATGCTGTTTTCGAACGTCGCCGTTGTCCGGACGTCTCAACTTCCAACAACGAAACAGAACCTGGATCCATAAGGGAAAACGTTCCTCGAACAGTTTCCCCGCGAAGAAATGCGTGTAGGTACTGCGCAGAGGTCGTATGGTGCTGAGCACTTGTGATCTGGGATAGGGACAAGGAAGCAATACACACACAAAATACTATCTATTATTATCTTAAAAACTTGAAAAAGGGGAGAATTAATTGTCATCGCTGTAAAAAATATCGTGGTGGTTGAAACTAGACATTGTACTGAAGTAATGTTTCATTCTCTCAATATTTACTCTAGTGCACTTTAATTGCGACTGCATGTAAAATTCGAGTTAATTAATTATGGCTTCCATAAGGTTTACAAAGAAATTAAGAAATTCTTTGATGTTCTATAAATGATTCTACTGGTACGTGCTGCTTGGTCGGCAGTCAACAATCGAACATCCGTATTTAATAATTTGTCATTGCACTCGTACGTTA
This sequence comes from Lasioglossum morio, assembly GCA_916610235.2. Classification (NCBI taxonomy): domain Eukaryota; kingdom Metazoa; phylum Arthropoda; class Insecta; order Hymenoptera; family Halictidae; genus Lasioglossum; species Lasioglossum morio. The sequence continues at coordinate 16,983,792 of OU744328.1, read as the reverse complement.
TAATAATTACACAATAATTCATAATATAATTGTGTTTCATAATAACATTATATAACTTTCGCTTTGACTTGACCACAATGCCCCGTAAACGCAATAATTACATTACGTAACAATGTATCGACGCACACTTCATCTCGCACAATAGAGTAAATAGAACTTGTTTCCCATATGCAATTAAATGCGTACCTCATCTAACAAAATAATAACTTTTTAACGTGATAACATCGGATTGAATGGTCGCGCTTGAAAACGAATATGAACGACGACAACGGACTCGCATTGATTGCATTATCAATGTTCGTAACTGGTCCATGCTCTGCGCACTGGCAAATTTGAACGAAAACGCACGCAAAATCCATACCTTTGTTAGTTATACACATGTACTTCGTTACGAATGGAGCTGTTGTTCCAATTTTCTGATCCATAAAATCTGTTTTCGACGCTATGCATTTTGCTAGGGTGAAAAGCTACTATGTTACCAGGAAAGTTATTAAAGACTCATGGTTAATCAAAGTCTTATTGTTAGCAAAGGATCTTTTCTTATTTTCAAATCTTACTCAGAAAAATTCCGGTGACTTGTGCCATTTTGTAAAAGACACAATTCGATGCGTAGTTTTTAAAGAACTTCACGTCCTCCACTAAAAACATTGAAATTAGTAATGCATTACAACTAAGTAATGCATATAACATTGATTACATTCTATGAAAATAAGTTCTTTCAATTTTGTCCACGTTTTCGAGCAAATCGACCAACGCGCGCCATATTGAATCGGCACGGCGCGGCGCGTTGGGCCGGACGAAACGCTGATTCAATGGCGCCGATTTGCATTATTACAAAATTATATAGAGAATTTTATTCCCTTTTCAGAAAGGTAACCGGCATTCGCGCGCCTCCGGGGAATGCCGGGAAATTTGCGCGAGAAAATGTACACAAACTTCTTTCGAGGAGAATGGCATCAAAGTTTCACTCGGCTTTAGAAGCGCAGCGTGGTAACTGCATATTATGAGATAAGTAACAACCGCAACCCTGGAAAACGGTCTCTCATGTGCTTTCCGCCAGATAAGTTTTCATCCCGTTTCTTTCTCTATTTTTCCCCGTTTTCATATTTCAGCGCGTAAGCAGTCTTGTCATTAGTAAAGACAAAACCCCCGACCTCGAACGACATGACATCGCGAAAATTTCCCAAGTACGAAGTTGCTCGTTACTCGCTGGCAGGTTACAGTTCGACAGAAGTAGTATCGTTCAGTGTTGGGGAGGGAAAAACTTTCTTTGTGAATTATTGTAGCTCGTTAAACATCGAGCAGTGCGCGACATAGCGCATACGCTACAATATTCGCTATATGGCGTAGGGAATACGTTGGGAACGTCTGGTAAATCGTGACGCGTACGAAGACAATACGAATTTTGCCGAGTTTTCTTTCGTCTGAGCTCCTTATTTTCTTTCTGGTATCGATTTGCGGCCGACGTTCCTCCCTTGAGGTACGTTCTGTGAAAAAACGTTCTGTCGCGCGACAGCAAAGCCTTTCTGCTTGGGTATGATCGTGAAATATTTGTGCGCGAATCGTGCGAGCCTTCGTCGACGAAATTATTTATTTAACTACTGGATGATTGTAACAGTTCGGGTCCGATCAGAGATTTAAAAACGAATATTACCAACGGTTATCAGAGAATTGTAACAACAAAAAAAAACATTGGACATTACGGACTGGATGTGAAGTAACAGTTTTGCCACGGCCTTAATGGAACATGCACTTAACGGATGAGGGCGAGGGTTTCAAACCTGTTTTTCCAAAGGCTGTTACTTGTTTATTTGATGTTTTATGGATCATGAAACTTTGCAACGCTGGAGTATGCTTGTTGCAGCTGGAAATTGAGACTCTTTTGAAACACTGACTCCCTGTTCTGCAGGTTTCACCGTTTTTTCGTTTCTTTCCTGTAGGGCATGCCTGAAGGTCAGATTTCTAGGAAGTCAAACTGAATATCGCATGCGCGTGTCCCTTTATTTTTTTATGTAAAAAACGAGGATCATAAAACTAATTTGAAGCAGTAGTACCCAAAAATTCTAAAACTATTTTAGCAAATTTTCTTTCTAACTACCATAATAAAAATTAATTTACCTGGTCAAAAATGAGTGTCACAAATATATGACTTAACTCGCCACCTAACGTGTTGATATATTTAACCATTTTTATTTGAACGAGCCTGCGTATAATCGATCTATGGCAGGAGCGCGTTCATGATCTTAGTGAACACAAAACAGTGGATCGTAGCGTTATAACTTATACGGTATTCACTTTGACTGCTGGCGGTGTTAGCCGATAATCCATGGACGACATTATCGTGGGGGAAATTGTGAAAACAAAGGCTAGACGAATCGGTCGAGGGTAACGACAACGTAATGTCGCCGACGACATGACATGCGCAATAACGCTAACGGAGAAACGTTTTTGCGCTATGCGATCTATCGCGTAGGTATGTAGCTGTCGTCGTGGATATTTTATAAGAAGAGACGGTGTCCGTGCGACGCGGAAGAACAAGGAATAGGCGATTCTCTCGTTGGCTCGGGTAACGTTAAGGGTAGGGAAAAAGGTCACCGGCACCAGCGGTACCGCGACCTCCTCTGCCTTCTCTCTGTCTTCTCTTCCTTCTCTATCTTTTCTACCTCCTTTACCTTCTTTGCCCATCTTCTTAGTCTCTTGGCCCCGGCACCGTATAGTGATTCATCCTTTTTCGATCTTCGCACGGCACGTCTTTACCCGATGAGTTTTCATTTCTTTAACCGCGGCCTTCATCATCATGAATTTCTCGGCGGCGTGCGGCGTCCGGCCCGTTCCTTCGACTGACGATTCAAATGCGAAAGCATTCACCGGCTCTTTGTACGTGATTTGCCCGGAACCTTAATTAGAAAACGCCACCGAGCGACGTCCCTCTCTTTTTCTCCTTCTCTTTCTCGCTCAGCTGAATTCTAAACAGTAATATCGCGTTAACCTTTGAGCAGCTGTCCGATTGACAGTATTTCCGCCGAGAAGGAATTAAATGACACAAGTGTTTATTAATTCACGGTGTGCGAGACAGTCCACTTAAATGCAGTCACTCAACGGTGATGAGGTATGAAAATATTTTCTACGTAATTTGGTGGAAGTGAATTCTCTGAGCTTTACGTTCGAAATAAATACAAGAACGATTGAGTACATCATTTATTTGTTATATTAAGTTGCAACATTCAAGTCCCGTTATGACCATTTAGAACAACGTCAGTACTCTTGCGTGAACTCTATTGAACAGATAAAAGTAACTTGATTACAGACGATTGTTACCGATTACGTTATTCCGTGAAGACTATACACTCGTGCTCAGAAATGTTCCACAGTTTAGCGAGAAGGCAAAATTAGAGAGGCTATAGGTTATCGATTTGTAACTGTTGCTTTACCCAATGTGTCTTATCAATATTCTTATCTTTTGCTATTATTATCGTAATTACATAGACAAACGTGAAAGGTACTTATATTTTAGATGTGCTTTATGTTTTAAATAAATGAACGAATAATTGCATACTAAATTTTTTTACATTTGTTTGTTATATTCAGATGCCTTTCATTCGAAGTGATCAGGATGAAAGAAATGTTTGTCTTTTAAATATATTTCAATCCATCTTTTTATGTCCGTCTCAGCTGCCATTTTCGTTGCGCTTGTAATTATCCAAGGCGTATGACAATGTCAGGGCTCTTAGTCGTGTCCTAACAAACAGATAAAATTAAAATGATTACAAATGATTGTTCTGTGAAGACTATACACTATCGAATAATCCGTCCGATAGATATTTACTTTAAACACTGCGCTTTGAAATACTGACACAATAAGCACGAGTTCGGAATCACGAGTCTCTTTTTAATGCCACACAATGCTTTCTTTTACATTACATAAAAGACACTTTTAAAAAGATTCCTCACATATTTGAAACAAATACAAGGATAATCGTATACAAAATATTATAGCTTATATAAGTCTAAGAAGATAAAGGTTCATATTTTTAAAATATATTGCATTTTTGGTGTCATGTATGTTATCTGACCGGTCCCCGAAACGGTTGTCACGTTCAACAGGCCCGTTGTCCTAAAATACACGTAATCAGGTATAAATGAAACTTGTGAGCGATACAAATTACCGCTCGAACAAACAATTAACAAATTCTGAATAAATCTTACAACGGCTTCATAGGGTAAAATATAAAACGCCGAAACAGTAGCCACGAATAGTATGAGAACAGCTAGATTCATTTTCCGAAACATGATTTGTATTTTTGTGGAACTTTAGTGCGCAGTTCGCTGCTTTATACATGGCAGTATCTATGGCGTATCTCACGTTTAAATGCATCGTGACTCGGTTATCATTTTGATACATAATAAATTGTTCCCAAAATGGAGGAAACCATAAACTCGTAATCAAAAAAACAATACACTGTTTTGTTGACAAGATGTTATAAAAGTTTTTAATATCTGCTCCTGCGTTCTTTCAAAGTCGTCGAAAATATAAATGTTACGTAAAAAGTATTCTTAAAAAGTTGTGTGCTGCATATTTGAAGCAAATACAAAAATAATCGAATACAACATACTTTAACTTATATTAGATTGTGAAATTCAGACACCCCTTATAATATCGGTGGAACTAGAATTAAATAAATGTTCATATTTTTAAAATATATTTCATTTCTGGTGTCATTTATGTTATCTGACTGGTCTCCGAAACGGTTGTCAATATCAACAGGCCCGTTGTCCTAAAATATACGCAATACAGACAAAAATGAAACATGTGAGCGTCATTAGTTACTGCTCGGACAAAAAACTGAACGAGTCCCGAATAAGTGATCAAATTTTCGGCGACAGCCGATACAGTACAAAAAACTTACAGCGGCTTCGAATGGCACGATATAAAACGCCGACAGAATAACCACGGAAAGTACGAGAACAGCGAGCTTCATTTTCCGAAACATGATTTTTTTTTTCTCGTGCAAGCCCTTGCTTCCATTAATATCGACGCACACTTCGCTGCTTTATATACATGACTGCATCTATCGCGTGGACACGTCTAAATGCATCGTGACTCGGTTATCATATTGATAGACAATAAACTCGGCGGGAAATGGCGTCGGTAGTAAATTCGTAATCAATGCAGAAATAAACCACTCTTTTTTTAATATGCTGAAAGCGTAAAACTTTTATGCCCTATGTTTCTAGTCTGATTACTTTCAAACGTTTTCAATGAAAAACTTTCAATGCACATCTGGCAATTGCGTTAGCTTCGCAAGTGTTCCTCACGCAACAGTAATTTGAAATTCAATGCCGTGTAAATACAGTGGTGGCAATTATACGAGTAATTTCTGTGCAGTGTATTGAATGCTGGTACATACTAAACGCGAACAAGTGCGTTAGAAATCGAAATTGTAAAACGAACAGGATTTCTTGTTTACATGTACGCGAAAAATATTCGCAAGTTTGCAAAAAGATAAGCTTGGAGCCTTCGGTTGGCAACGTTGGCTGAATTTTGGTAAAATATGCCGCTGGAGAAAGATCTGTCCCACTAGAATGTGTTAACAATAATCCACTATCCTGTTCTCGGAAATATAAAATGGCCTGACCGCCAAGAAGGGGAGAAAGTAGCCGGAACGTTGCGCAATTAAGGTTGAATCGTAGCGTCGCATAAAGCGAACGAACGCCTGGTGATTTTTATTAACCGCTCGAAGGGAGCGCGCGGCTGGGGAATTGAGATTTTGTTGCTTTATAAAGGTTATCGTGCTAATTAAAAAATGCGGAACGACTGAAGACGTTGCCGAGCGCCACGCCGCGCGCGCTCCGCGGGAAATGAAAAGGTCTTTAAAAGCCACTCAACCAACCATAATCCCCCTCCGCGCTTTTTATTTACATTATAAAACGCATTTCCGTCTCGCGGTACGCAAATCATCGTCTTTGTTCCCGGCTCTGCGTCGTTTTCTCAAGTGCGGAGACCCGCAAAATTGAAACGGCCCATGAGAATCACTATTGTAACGAATCAGCAGTTACGGTTAATTCTGTTGTTTGAAATAAGGCTGCAGAACAGCGTAACCTGAAAATAAGGGATTGCTTTGGGCTCAGTAACTCTTAGACACTATGATGTAATTCGTCACACTTCGAACACAAAAATTTCTTATTACTATGAATCAAGCCGCTTCGTAATGAAGTCCGGATTCAACTTAGAGGCCTATTCGGAATGTCACCGGCTCCCATAAAATCATGATTTAAATGCTGAGGACTGAACGAATATTTTTTTTCGGTGATTTCTTCGCCGGAGAGGATTACCTGGACCAATCAACAAGATTTGCCGGTCGTCGAATCAGCAACGGCTGAGCCGGGTGTGATGTTCACGATCGAGTAAACTCTGGGAGTCTGCCACAACATCAGCTCGCTGGATTAAGAACGTCCGCGTCATCAGAAGGGATGTAAAACGCGGGTGTGCGGTACGACTCGTTCCTTGGGACATTTGTTTTCACGACCCAATTAAAATTAACGGGCCGGAGTGAGCTTAAAGGTTAAATCTCGCTGTCCGTAAAGATGGCCGGCTGCTAGCCACCGTCAGGTCTCCCTTAAAAGGTTCCACGGCAAGATTTGCATAAGTAATATTCAACGGTCTCGAAACGCCTGGGCTCCACCTGTCGTCGGTAAGATGGCCGCTGAACTGTACGAGATGGTGGCCGATGTACATTAAAATTCTAATACCACGAAATTTGATCCTGTTTGCACCTGAAGGGGCGAAGACCACCTTGACCATCTAAAACTATACTATGCTTTCGGAAATGTTTTAAGGATCATTACATTTTACAAATATGAAACTCTAAGAAAATTGATAAATATCCGATTTTTTAAACGGCAAGAGGTGACCCATCTCATCAAGCTATTCAAAATAAAATTATCTGTATAAAATTGTTCGATGAAGCTGGATTAATTGTGTGTAACTTATTTTGTTACACATTTCTTTTCGTTATTCTGTTGTTGTCCCAAGGGAAATTACGTTATCGATTGACTACATCAATTCTTGTAAAAATAATGTATCCGTGTTCAGTCTGCAAGTACGAAGATGACGAAATCTTGTCCGGCAAGAAAAGTGTGCAGAAAGAATATTTGAATGGTGCACAGTAGAATGCGTGTCCAGGAAATATTGTCGAATTCGCGGAATCGGTCGAAATTTATTACATTTACAAGCCGCGGTGGTAATTGCAAATAAATACCTCTCGCTTTGAATAATATCCAATCGATTATAGGTGCATTATCATAACAATTTTGAAATATGTATTATTAATTATGCAGCGGCGGTACGCGCGTTGACAAATAGCTTTGGCACGACGGGACTTGAAAATTACGAGCCAGTGGAGGCCGGTTTAAGCCGGTCGACGTGAAAAAAAAAAACACAGTCCGATTCGTTGAGAACGATTTTTCCATTCGAATACGATCTCCTTGTTACAGGACGCTTAAGCGAGCTTAATTGTAACTTGCCGCGCGTAGCTCGCGCAACTTCGCCTCCCGTTTCCTCGTTATATTAAGCAAGCTTCGAACAATCGGATTTCTTCGGAGCATTGCCGGCGAGGTTGAGAAGGAGATGGGGAAGGTGGACGAGGAGGAGGAGGAGGGGCGAACTTTTAATTAAATGTAATAGCGTGACGCAATTACTACGCCCGTACCTTGTCACGTTTAACGCTCGGTATAATCGAGCATGTGTATTTTCAGCGAGGGTACATGCGGGCATAAGCAACCATTCTCTCGCCCGGCAATGTGCACGGGAATGTAACTAAACAAACGTACACTCCGGGATCACCCTAAGTGTTTGCGCAAGTCGTTGCCTAGTATTGTAACACAGTTGGCGCGGTGCGCTGTGCGTCAACCATCGTCAGAATTAGGGAACACGGTACCTGCCTTGTATCGGTATTGTCGTTCCTGTTAATTAATAAACCGGTCTACGGTCCGGCACCGTTCGCCACCCTTTTAACGAAATGCGTTGCCGGTTTCCGTCGAACGAACGGGATCGCGTGCAGCAACACCGAAAAAATTATGAATAAATTTAAGAGTTGTGCTAATATCACTGTGTAACACCGTAATTATTGACTTGTTATTTATACTTTAAACAATTCCGGAAGTAGTAGATTTTTGGTTTACCTCCTTAATGCAGTGGAAACACCTTTCTGCAAGGTGGATGTAGTGTCGTCGGAACCGGGCGATACATAAAAGATGTCACCGGCCGCGTTGTTACGTGCAGCACGAATCAGCAAACAGTTATTCGCGAGGAAAAAGTAATCCACAAACACCGCTTAACGGAAATTCGGTTCTGCTAAAGCTTGCGCTAACTCGCGTGTAACGGATAGGATTCATTGAAGCTACGATAATCCCCTTCGCAGGCTGCAATGGAAACATCGGTAGCCGAATACATACATATGTATTCGTTAAACGTCCGATACGAGACCGATCGATGACACGAACAATGAGGAAAGTTGCCAGTTGCCGTGTGTACGAACGTCGGGTATTATCTCGTTTGCAACAACAGAGTCATTCAAAATGTTTCCTGATACTTGACAATGCGGACGACCGCTTAACTATAATTACTTCATTGTCCGGGATGCTCATAACTTCCACGGTCACGTGAATCATCAGCGATTCTGTTTAGAAATGGATCCGAGCTCAGAACGACGCCGGAACGTTCTACGCGAAACGAAGACGGATGAACGGATAAACTCGGATGAACGCGGAGCATGCTCCGTAAAAAGTTTATGGTTTTATTCCAGTCAAACGTATAACGCTGTCAAAAGAATAGAGAAACACGGTCGGCTCGCGGTTTTATTCGATATCGGTGATAAGGAGAAAATTTTATGAACTATTTTATTCTACCTCTAGCATCGATATCATAACGGTAGTACTATAACCATCCGAAATCTTAGTAAAATTCAGTTTCGCGAGTATTATTCGCTCGTGAATGCCACAAACGCGTGGAATGCGCGATCCATTAATCATTCATTTCATCAAACTACTTGGAAATACCTGAAATACTTTGTCGTACAGGCTGCTTCATAACTCGTGCACGGAATTTTAACGACGGATTCAGCAGACGGAAAGGTTCGATATAAATGATCAGAAAATTAGAATTTAGATATGTTTGCAACCATAAGTCAAAATCAGGTAGAAAAGTATTGAAACATTTCCTGATTTCCCCCGAAACGTCCTGGTCATTGTGAACGCGCTTTTGTGACCGAAGGTGTTAACACACGTGGCTCGCAGTTTCATTGTATCGAAGATGCGTGCTAATCGCGTCAGGGAGGATAATCATTAACGACTCTTTCCAAAGCAATCAATCTCTGAAAGGCGAAAATCACTCGTTGCCGCGGCGCATCCATTATACACGCCTGTTAAGCATGTATTTCCGGCCGCCACGTGGCCGTGCTCGATTTCAGCATTTTGCGTCGGACGGCACCTTTAATTATCGTTGCACGCGAAGGTCCGAGTAAAAGGTCGGTGGGTGGCGATGTACGATAAAATGGACCGACCGTCACTCACCTGTCGGGTTCGCGCACCTTCTGGGCTCAAAGAAACTAGCTAAACTAACGAGATTACCGATACTCTTTGCGCAGTATAAATATTCGAAACCTTCTATTTGCGAGCTTCCGTCGAAACACGAGTCACGGTTATGTCAAACACATTTCTGTCGCGATAATCAGCATCACCGAATAAACTGTTACTAATAATACCTTCACGGGTTAGATCGGGTTTGTCAAATTAGATCGATATATTAAGCTATTTGCTGAAGTATTAATCAGTTTTCGGCAACTTCGATATCCTACTCCGTGGTCTGAATTCGTACGATGTAAACTTCTAGTCGAACAAAACGGTGTCACACAAAAGAAAGTATCGCAGCGACGCGAGAAAAGTATGCCGATTAATAATCGAGTTATAGCGTTTCCCGGGTGAGTACAGCAGAATTTGTTACAATACGTTCGAGGCTCCGCGTACACACGTAAAAAACTTTGTGTAATAAAATCAGCATATTTAAATTCGCCCGTGCGCGGACGAAATAAAGCAACCGCGACGGTGACGCACGCGAAATCAACGGGAATGTCGTTTCCCTTTGTAAATTCCACGCGAAATAGAACATTAAATCACGCAGACCATCGCGCACTGCATTTTTACTCGCGTCGAAACAAATAGAGTGGCCGGCGGACGCCGCAGAATTAAAATAACGCGAAACCAAAATGACGACATGATGCGCATTGTTCGCCACCATCGCCACATGCTGCAGCACGCGTGCACGACAATGCGAATTATTACCGAATCGTTCGCTCCGAATATGGAAACAGCTTGTGGGGACCCACGATCGTGACGCGCTTACTTCTGCTTATATTATACAAAAAAGTCTCAACGATATTGAAAATATCGCTACTGTAAAATTTTCCATTTTTTAATCTCTGAGTAATTGTCTAGCATTTATGTAATAGATCTATATTCATACGAATGTAGGGAATATTTATTACTGTTCTTCAGCCAGTTATGTTGCGTAGGTATAGTCGGTTGTGGAAATAGGGTCCATACGCACGGACTCCAGGCGCCCTCGGAGAGCAGGGAACGCGAGTAACATTCCGAAAATCGTTTTGGTGTGTTTCCAACAAGGTTGGGTTTCGCGTAAAACAAACTTACGATTATCCAGCGGTCATAAACGGCAGTCATTTCCCAGTAGAACGTTCGCGGAGAGAGAAAAATTTGATAAAAGCACAGGGACGGGTTCGATTGTCGGACGCAGCGATCCGGGAAACGTAGAATCCGGCTTCGAGAATCGAGCGATACATAACTTTTTTACTCGGTGGGTTCGGAACACGGCTGGCCCATGGAGCCCGTAACTTTGATACATCCATTAATTCACGACTCGTTAAACTTTCCGACCCTTTCACGATGCTTTTCGCCGAAGGGGGTATCGTCGCTCTGCGATATCCAAATTCAAATACGACGTCCGGCGAGGACGGTTAACGCGCAACAATAACCGGAGCGGATCGTGGGACGGCCGGCGAGGAACAGGCAGCCGGATCGGGATCATGATTCACGCTTGAATTTACATTTTAATTACATTACGTTTGATGGCGGTATTAATTTTATCGGAGCGACCGACCGCAGGAATTCCGATATCTTCGGCATGGTTGCCGGTCGATCGCGGCCGGCACGGCGCACGACAATGCTTCTGTAATGGTGCGCCGTAATAGATCAAAGTGAATCTGGTACGAATTAATAGTCCGCCGGGATCATCCGGCGAAGAATGATTGCTACCGGCTAACGCCACAGTGACAGTCCAGCCTCCGATGAAACCGAATTCGCAAATTCGACGATTCCCGAAACACATCATGGTACTACACGTTGTAATCCTGTATCAGGACAACCACTCATATTCAGAACCGCAACATATTAAAGGCTCAGATCGACAGGAAATTGATACTTCCTTTTTAACCACCGAAAAGATTCACTGTCAAAAATTCATCAACCCGATAATAACTGAAACTAGAAAATTGCAATTGATCAAAACGATTAGTTCTTTAATGTACTACGAGTCTTGATACAATTTTGTGAGTCAATTTGATTCTAAACACGATCAAAGAATAACATACTGAATTCAACGAAATTGTTTCAGGAATCAGATTTCAGGAAGAAATATAAAACTGAGGGGCTACGTTACAACCCCTTCCTCTAATAATATAAAACATGCACGTTGCGAAGGAGACTCTCGGGACAATACTATCGCAATGCTTAGCAGAGTGTCGGTGGGGACGGTTGAGTGCAAATGGTTAAAAATCGATCGAGTTGTTGCGAAGAAACAGACATCGCGCAGGCACGTACAGCGGACAGGAGATTATCGAACGTGACGCGTCGCAACACGTTGACCCGGGAAGAATAAAAATATAATTCGATACGTGACCGGTCACAAAAAAAAAAATGACACATCGAGGCAGTGTGGTAGGGTATGTGTGCAGGGACTCGGTGTAAAATGTCATCGGCACGTGTAGTAATTAAACGCTCGCGTGCGAACTTTCCTCGGCGCGGCTTAAAGCGGGTTCGGGCAACGCGCGCGCGCGCCGAAACTCGCCGGGCGCGGGCGTTAGGAATCGAATGAAATATTCATTCTACGTAAATGGTCGATTCTGCACCCGTGATTTGCTTTTAATTACCGATTCGCTGACGACCGAGAATTATCGTTCGGTTCGTGATTCGCCGCGTGCCGTTTATCATTGCCAATTGTGTTTCTGCTTTCCTCGCGTCGCTCGCTGGGCCGCGACGCTGAAAATCGTGCCCGCCCCGCGCGAGTATTTGCCATCGACGTGTTCCCGTGTAATCAGATTCCTCCGGATTTAGACGGATCCTCCGGGTAACATAAGGGACATTACCTACAATTAATCTCGGAGACAGAGGTACGGATAGTCGCAGATGGCGGAGACGGAGGAGGTGGGGGGGGAGCGGCTCGGTCTCATTAAATTTTCCAATTTACTCGATGAACTCTCGGGGAAGACGGTTATGCAAAAGTTGGACAAGAAAATACGTTCGCGTGGAGTCGTCGCATTAATCCCCTTTGATACAAAGGGTAACGATATTTGATTCTTAACAAGAGACACAATGGCTTATTAAATAAACATAGGGTAGTTACAAAACTGCCCGAAGGTTTACGTAATAATGCCGTCTAACATGTGGCTAACGGCCCGTTGCCAGCGAGTGTTATGGAAATTTATTATAAAATAATCTCATTAAACCTGCGAGCAATTTCGCCTGGCCTCGGGGTTTACAAAGCGATCTGCCGGTGATCAAAGACACAGATGCATGCGTCCCTTGCGCTATGACCTGCCGTGTATTCTAAGAAATGCTTTGCTATCGCTCCATAAAAGTATTATGACCATAAACTATCTTGTACCTGTTACAGGGAATAAAGAATACCTAATGTTTCTCTAGCGGTGGTATACACGGCCGTGTATAGACAGTCAATTGTTCAAGTACCGAGCAATAAGGTTTTTAGTCCTATTAGAAAGGATAAACAAATTTATGAAAATGGTAGCTCACAATCTATAATAAATTGTCATGATATTGAGCGAGAAGACTTTTATCCTTAATCGAGACAAGGCTCGTAATGTTTTTCCAAATTTGATTTCAGTAAGCTCGTAACCTGTTTCCTTGTAACCAGGATTGTTAGAAATGAATTCGCGAAATTGGAAACTCATATACTTCGTAATAGATTGCCATGGTACTTCAAAAGCCAATAATCCAACCGTGAAATCATTCTCCTAATAAAATCGTTTCCATATTAAAAACATAAAACCATTTTCGTTTGAACTGAACCTACTAAGTCAATATTGACAAAATTTGATTTTTGTGAGCTAAAAGACCAACGAGTTATTTTACAGAAATTGAAATTTTTACCTTTCAACTGTTGATATATTTTTACCATTTATTAATCCACATTCGTTTCAGTTTAAGCGACAGTCAAACCAATGCAGAGTTAAAACCGTTCTGATTGTCTATTTCAGGTAACTGTAATACGTTTTATGGAAACCGTTGAACCTGTCCAATCCTGTACAGAAGAATCTTTTCATATTTTCTACAGATTAATAAGCATATCCAGAAAAATTGAAACTAGTTTATCCACTAGTTTTTTTGAAAAAATTTTCGATAATTGTATCTACCAGAAATGGATCTAATCCAATAGAATTAGATATGATATAGTATCTAAAATCGGTTGGTTTTGGGGTCCCGTATTTCATACCCTGTCAACATCTAGAAATCCGCAGCTGGGATCCTTAACGTCGAGATGGTTCAGTGATTTATAATTCGGTTCGATTAGTTTCTCCTGGTTCTAGGTGGATACAACTCGAGTCTGCACATACGTGGTTGGTTTATTTCGGATTTCTTGGTACTAAATGTGTCTATTTCTCTAGCGTGAGGAACACTAAATTGTGTTTTGCGGTGCAGGGTTGATGCACTTTAACTCCTAGACTCTGTGCCAGTCCAATTCGGTCTTCGGAATTTGTTTTATTCATGGCTCTGTACCATGAATGTTTCGCGTTCAATCCGTGCTCGTTTAATTGAACCCTTTGAGCACGCGATTTCCTTTAAATCTAAATCCAGCGATCTCCGATCTTTCGAGCCAGTGTTATTTCGATTCGACAATAACACGAGCTTTCCGAGAAACGTGTCAGCGTTCACGTAACATACGCGTTCCACCGAAATGTCTCGATTCACGATAGCATTTGCACGCGTGTTCCTCGAATATCCAGAAGATTGTCATTTTCTAGATAGGATAGACACCGTTTAATCAAACATTCAACCGTCGTTCGGGATGAATAAAAAATAAACTGACGTAGCGAGATTTGATATTCATTATGCGGGGAATCGCGACAGAGATTGTCAAGCGAGATTGACACGCGATGAGAACCAGAAAGTCGAGCATCGCGGTGCCGCCGTGCCGTTCAACAGAATATTCTATAAGGGACAAAAGAAGTCGAGTGTTCCACTCGCGCGGGCGTTCGTAACATTATACAAACGTCCCCGGTGTAAACATCCACATTCAGAAGAATCTCCCATTTGCTCGATGACGCGTTGCCTTCAGTCAACCGTGAGTGCACCTACCTTTTACGGAACATTGAGTCGTCCACTTCAGCCGCGGCTCGTAAATCCTCGCGTTCCTGGGATATCGCGAGAAACGCGTAATCGCAGATTACAATCTACGCTTCGTTAAATTCCATCGATAAAGAAACGAATTTCATGATTACAGGTGATTAAAATATTCTCATGATTTCAGTTACGTTTATAAGCTGCAGATAACGGTACCCGGCTGTAAGACAGTGACATTTTTCGATGATGAAGAAGAGGGTTAAAAGAGTCGCGCGAACGATCGGTGAACGATTAGCAGTACCCGGCGCGAGGACTATTAATAATGACGATAACGTTGAATCTCGAGCATGATACGATACCAGGTGACAAACTATACGACCGTGTTCCCATTTCGACGAGAGGCGGCGGTGTTTTACAGCTTCTTCCTCGGGCGCGACGCGGCGCGCCGGTATAAATTCAGCTGAAACGAGACGCGATTTGACGCTCGGAGGTAAGATAAGTCGCAGGAAACAAGAGTGACTCGAATGAATGATAGAGCCGCGAGGAGAAACTCTAAGGTAGCTGCTAATTAATGGGGGCATCCATCTGACGCCATTTTGCTACTCACGGGCCGTCTTCCTTCCGGCTGCTTGCTGCGTTTCTGGGCCAAGCGTAAACCTTAACGCTGCCCGTGTCTACCGGGGGCCACCGGCTGTCTGCATCGCCGACCGAAACAATTTGTAATCCAGCAAACCGTGCCCAAAGATTGAGAGAGCCCAACGGCCCCGACACAACCTTGTATAAATTAGATTTGGTCGCGTCCCGAGCCAAGAACGGCCCCCGCCAATTTCACCTGCCCGCCACGCGAACCCAACCAGCCAATGTCCTTTCGGTAATTGATACTCAGGTGAACGAATCCTGCCGCTGCTGTAAACATCCTTTCGTTTAACTATTCGCTGCACGCTCTTCCTGTATTTACGGTATCTTACAACTCCCATTTGAACATTGTTTAACCCTGCATTTCTCATGCGAGACTTAAATTATTTAGAATTATATTCTAGAGAATAAGAGTAATCAAGAAACTTGCTCGCACCATTTAAAGAATAAAATGTTTCTATTACCTTCGGATTGTCCAATAGACATCCACCATTTCTAATACATTTTTATTCTCTCCCATTCATCCTCCCCGGCCTTCAATCTCGCCTTCGGCAAGACAAAAATGGTCTGCCATCGGCAACCATCTTGCTACAATCTCGCAGAACACTACACGTCAATTCCCGTGGGAATCTCCAATCCTTTTTGATACAAGACGAAGGGAAAGTTACGAAATCTTTATTGCTCTGGAGAAGAAAAACAAGCTGCCAGAGAAGTTTCGTACTGTAGAGATTTCAAGGTAAAAATATTAAAAACTTCATAAATTTTAGTATGCAACACACAATGTATTCCGATATTTATAATACAATGTAGGAGGAGGCAAATGTATTCAATAAAATAAGCCAAACCTATAGATTACAATTTTGTCGTAAGAGGCTCGTGTCTGACCATGGCTGACCATTTCTACTTCGTCCGTATTAACCTGGCTCGGTTAATACCTACACGCATCTTGTGAAAAAATACCTACAATGTTATAAACAAAGATGTTACGAACGACAAGAGCGTGTTCCATTGTCATCGGAACAACGTTGACCGCAATATTGACGATTCGAGGGAATATTATTGCTCGGGAATAATTAACAACGGACCGGTGCGAGATTGTTCAAGTTTGCCGAAGAACGTGTTATGTTACTCAGATGGGAGCTATAGAGAAAACGCATTATCAAGATAATCCTCTCTCGCCCGGCAAGTGCTCGAGCGATAATGTGTTAATAACAAAGAGCAGCGCTTTAGTGTAATGAAAATCCCGGGGTCGGCTGGAACTTGTCATGCTTTTGATCTTTATCAGATAGAGAGCATGAAGCGAGATATTAAATTTGGCGCGATTATTAAGCTCCCGGCAAGGAAGGAAGTCGGTTTTGAAGGAGCAATTTTTCTCGCTAACGAAATAATTTCATTTTGGATGCCTCTCGAAAAATCGATCCACTCTTCTAATTTTTACGAGATGTACGACGCGACTGAAAGGCTCGTTCGAAATATGATTGGGCACATTACGCCCTTGATGTCTACATTTTGGCTAATATTATATATTTCATTAAAATATTTTTAAATAGTAAATTATTCATCGAACCATCTTGATTCGATCTGGAAAAACTGTCAACGTGTTTAACGTCGCCGCGCCTTCCGTTGTTGTATTTCAGTTTCCCGTTTAATGAAATTAGCGATCGATACTCCACGACACGGTGGAACGATAAATAAAACCGTCTACGAAGCTTGATCGGCACGTAGACATAATCTTCGACTTGTCTATCCGGGATATTAATGAGCGCTGGATTGGCAAGATAGTAGATTCACGTCATTAACAATGAATGAAATTTTCTCCTGTGCTTGTCGAAAGATCCTTCTAGTGATAAACAGTCCCTTGATCAAGTTACCATCCCCCGATCGACAAGTTATAAAAGACCCTGTCTGAAAACCTTCCGAGCCCCGAAGTTTCGTATCTTCCGAGCTGATTATAGCGTAATTAGGAAAATTGCTAGGCTCCTTTAAATATGGCGTATTGATAATTCAATAAGCATTATCATGGCTCGGAATAAATGGGAAAATTTCTCTTGGTTCAGCAACGTTCGGAGGAAGCTCGTCTAACTTATTAAAAGATTATATGAAATACTTTACAAGCTTTATCCTCGTCCATCTCACCGGTTCGCGCTCTGCAAAAGCGCCAGCAACGGTTCCATCAACTTTTTACTCCTGCTCACTTTGCTTCTCTTCCATTTTAATTATTTTATTTGTTTACTCGAGCTGGATTTTTTGATCTGACTTTCATTCGTTTTGCCGACGCGCCGTTAATGTACCTTTAATTATAAAAATTTAATTTCACCGGATGAATCCACTGGATAATGGTCCTTCATTAGCGAGCTGAAGTCAACTAAAAGTTTATAACGAAGATTTATCGCCGTTTAGAGGTACGCTTATTTCTCCATATTTATACATGTCGCAAATCTCGTAGGCGTCGCTACCGTTACGCAAAATAGTAATTGTATGCATCGATTGTGCGAAACACAAGTTTAATGAAAATGTATTTCCGCGTGTAATCAGTGGCGCACCCAGGGGGGGAGCCAGGGGGCCAAGTCCCCCCCCAAGAGAAAAGAAACAAAACACTGGAAAATTAGCTAAACCGTAGAATAGCTACTTCCTCTCCGATTCCGATGATATTTGGATATGTTATATGTAAAACTAAACATTTTGAACAACTTTTCCCTAAATATGTAAGTAAATATTTGTGGCTACCGTTGACAGATATTTTTGCTAAAAAAAAAACGGTCATTTTGTTCAAGACGTCCCCCCCAAGATTAAATCCTGGGTGCGCCACTGCGTGTAATAATGTGGATAATTCAAAATTAATTTAATTAATCATTTAATTTAATTTTGTCACAAATATGCCTGCAATCCATTGTCTAGCAACAACACTCTGAACATTAGCGTTCCATCTGACCGTAAGTATTCCTTGCAGTACATCTTGCAGGTTCAGTGTCCATGCTGGTTAAGGTTTAATCAACTTCATTATTCCTGTTTGCGTCGGCAACGAGTCAAGATTAATCAAAGACCGTCTAGTCTAGTCGGTTGCAGATATTGGCCGTCGCGCGACAAACGCACGCCGTTGTAAGTCGCCACGGTAGGATTTAACATTGTCGAACATAACGACGGCACAACTGGCAAACTAAACGCATAAAAACTTGTTAATTTGCTCCGGCGCCTGCTATTTTACTCGATTACGCCGCTCGAGCTCCCATGTAGCTGTCCCTGCAGTATCGAGGCCCGTGCCTCTCCTCTTCCCAGCAGGTTACTTCGAACCGACTTCGATCTTCCTATACACAACTCGGAACTTTGTATTAGCTTAATTGGTTTTAAAGGCGAAACTTCGCCAGCACTTTTCCACGCGAAACTTCCGCCCGACGTATCACCTGAGCGATTCCGATCGTCGGCAACCTGTACAGACGCACAAACTTTTCCTGCAAACAGGTTTTTCAATTTGAACGGTTTAAGCGTAACACGAGTCTTCACGGGTTCTTACAGCACATGTAAAGTTCCTCCTTCTTAATCAACCCTCGGAGGGTGGTCCACTCTTATTTTCTAATCTTCATGCAAAATAATAATATTCTGAATTTCTTATGAAATACGTTTTTCCTTTTTCAATAATTTTACATTTTTCTTATAAATTCATAAAAGTCCCACGATAAATGTATACGCCAGCTTAAAATTGTATATTGAATATATTAGGTATTTATGACAAGTAAAAATACGGATGAATAAATGAATTTATATAAAATAAAATCTGAATCAGGATGGTGTCAATTTTAGTGACGACTTTTAATGTATAATTCTTGATCCACTTTTTCTCAAATTGTTTGGCACGGTGTTTGCAGTATCGATATTTTCAGTAGTGTTCGGATTGAGTGACTCACGTATTTGTACGAACGAAGCGATAAACGGGAGTTATGCAGCAACCTAATAAAACGTATGCACTTCGTGCACTCGGTCCGTTCATTCCATAAATCGAATCCAAAGTGCAAGTTTATTATAACAACGGGCAAACAACATTTGCCTACCCGGCATGCGGATACGATGTAGCAAGCGTGAAAATAAAATCTTCAAGTTTTACGCGCTTCGTATTATCAAACTAAACTGTAGAATGAGCTCCGTGAAATTTATTTACAGACGGATAACGGATAAAAGCAGAAATAGGATGACAGCACGAATATATCGGATTTGAAATTATACGACCTCCGCATTGAATTTCTGTTTCTACCGGACAATGAAAATTGCTGCAAAACTTTTTACGGGACAATATTGTTTATCGAAGTTTTTTATCATTCGCCGATGCACGCGCGATTGACCCAAACGACGCATTTCGGCGTCGCGTGTAAAACGCCTAGGAATTTATTCATCTGCATCGCGTGCGCGTCAATTTATGAAATGTTAAATATTACCGGCCGATCCGTTTCGCTACCAGCCATGGAAAAATGGTAATCGATCTTTTCATACTGCGAGCACCAAGTTATATTCAAACTTTCATCGTAATCGATTTATTATTAATGATCAGTGAAACATGAAATGTGACGTAATCACTGTGTCGACTTTCATTTTATGAAAATCAGAATAGTACATGTTAAATACATGTAACATGCAAAAAATGTTTAAAGACCTGCACCTCGCTTCGCTATTGCTTTAAAACATTTCGAATATTTTGGACGATATCAGTAAACGTGTTGCGTGACATGTCATAATATTATCAGCCTGAAGTCGAATATGTGAATCGTGCGACATTAGAAGTTTTACTATTTCATGGTTAAAATTGATAATACTACAGTGTCCTTGAAGTTTAAGGATTATTTTATAGGAAACTTCAATAAAAGAAAGTGATCCACTATTTACATTTTGTATTTTTTAACCAATCTTTACTGTCACGATGACAAACAAAATTTAATCCTGAAGACTTCATTATCCTCTGCTTATTATGAATCCTATTCCTTTACATCTGCGATTTCGGAACTGGAAAAGAATGAAATATGGAATGAACGTATAGTAATTATCTCAAATTAAAACTAATGGTCATTTCTCAGATACATTTAAGAAGGTGTTAATTCATGTACGTGGATGAGAGATTGTATGTTCATCAAAATCTGCTGTCTCAGTAAAAAAATGTGATAATAGTAAATGTGAACGGTCCAGTAAGAAAAATTACTATGAAAATTTGTTTCTTACCGCTTCAGAGGACGCGACGAAAAGTGATGCTACGATCACCGACAGGAAGAGAAAAGCGAGATTCACTGACTTGAACATGTTATGCTGAGTTGATTTTCAGGAGTTATGAATATGAACGCACCTTTCGGTTCGTTATATATGTACCTCCGCAAGCACACATTTTACCACTGTATAGAGGTTCGATACGGCACGCGGCGTTATCGGGTTTACTATTTTTCAAATCGCGTTTCATAACCGCAAAACAAAGCAACGCGCCAGTCGCTCAAAATATATATATACAATATACGATATGCAATATAGTTTTATAAAACGCGATTAGAAAAGTTCTATGCGCCCGATAAACAGTTGCATGGTCCACCTATCGTGAATTGATTATTTCTACTATTTACATCTAAGTTTATTGCTTTTTATTACAATAAGATTACTCAGTCGTAGGAGATGTATGAATATCTACAAACGCGGTTTACTTTTTTGAAGAACTTTATTCACTCGTGGCAGTCACATCAAAAGATCACATAATTGAAATTCGAATACACAGGGTCTGAAGTTTTTCTTCAATAAGCTGCCACCGTATTTGAATTGCTCAACCTCTCCTTCTACACGCTTTCTGTACGCAAAAAATGATTAGATATAAAATTAGATATATTGAAAAGTTATGTACACAACATATTCAATAACTAGATATGATTTTACCCGACATCCCCATCCTACAGGTGCAAGACAGCTGCAAGGTGCTGCCTAAAGAAAGACATAGCATTATTGTAATTATATTTGAATTATTAATACTTAACAGTTGAAGTATAAGTGTAGCACACTCACTTCTGCAGCTGCTGACCAGAAATATCCCAACACTAAAAGAAGGGAAACAGGCAAGAAAACTAAGCGAACTACGTTAGACATGGTCGTTACTGTACACTTCAAAGTTTCACTTAATACTGCAGAATATTTTTTATCCGTTATTTATATGTACCTCCCGACTAACATTTGACTACGCAATATGAATTTTTCGTGACTGTCTTACAGCAAGATCGTCGATTTCGAACCTATAACATCACGACGCTCGTAAAGTTTCTTTTAATGTCATAGCACATCTAATCTCAACATTTGTAACAACAATATTGTATAACAGAAAGCCATCGTGGACAGCAGCGATTCATAGCAACGTTCTATACCATTTAATATTGAAGTACGCGCTAGCATAAATTTATATTAGTATGTCAGCCAAGGGATGATCAGTGATGATCCACCTGGCCCACTTTCAACTATCGGAAGGGTGATCATTTTTTTTTAATAATAATCTGCTTTACAGCACGGACTGCGGCCAAGGGGACTTCAATGCTTTCTTCGTTTACCCATGGCCTACCTTCAGTAGCTACTTCGAGTATTAATCAAACCACAGAGTTTCTGTATCCGAGTACTTGTTCATTCAATGAACAATTTTTATTTTCCTGAATTTCTAATTGTTTACTTCTGAACTTTTAAACGTTCGACGGATGGGAACTGTCCGGATGGGAGGATGGCAATAATAGTAAATGAAAGCAAGGTAACAAGATAAATTCACGTTGTTTAATTTTGAAGAACTTTATTTTTTCATGGCAGTCACATTATATTTAGGACACACAACAGACATTCCAATACACGGTGTCTGAAAATTTTCTTCGATAAGCTGCCATCATTTGAATCATATCCAATACCTTAACCTCTGGATCCGCACCTTCGCTATAAAGGCAAAATAAATGCGTGGACATTAGTATTCTTTCCACATACTGTATAGATGAATATATAATATATCGAACAGTTAAATATGGATTTACCCGGCATGCAGCCCCTACTGGTGCATTACACCTGCATGAAATTGGCTGAAAAAACACTTACATTATTGTAACAATATATTAATCATGAATATCATTTAATAAGTATGCATCAGGCTCACCTCTGCAACTGCTACCCAGAAATATCCCAGAATTACAACGAGATAAATAGGTAACAAAGCGGATTGAATACTTTTGAACATGTTTGCAGTAATGAAGTCTGTGAAACGACAACTAGAATGGTTGTTTGAATGGTTGTTGTCTGCTGCTGTTTATATACTCCTTCCGATCATTACTACGTTACGTGCGAATATAGTTACAAAAACAATGCTACGCACGTAATACACATTTGGCAAGATACATGCAGTCACGATGATCCTTTGTCGTGACTGTCTTACATCAGATTCGTCTATTTTGGTTACAGGCAGCGTCACGACACTCATAAAGATTCTTTTAATACCGTAACGTAACTCACGTTGAAATCATTTGTTTCGATTACAATTTTTTGACACATTAAGTCTTCGATACATCTTTCTTAATGTATGTTCATGAATTTCTGCACGCCATTCTTTATACAAGTGTGATGCCTTAAAGTTTTGAAGAAAATTTTACATTCGTTAGAATGACAATCGTCGAAAGGTAACACAATATTTATCTGCGATTATACCATAAATTGTGTAATTCTATGGCTCTTGGCTTGTGATTTTTTAACAGATCTTCCAACAGCAATAGAAACTTTAATCATAATTCAACAATTCAACGATTTACATTAGTATTCTACGCAAACAAATGTTTAATTTTCTTATGGTATACAATCTCCATTTGAAGCTGTGCTGTTTCTTTACATTGGAATTTACACAACAATATACATTTTACGGTCCTGAGCAACTAAAATTTTTGTTCTAATAGGTTACTCTAAGAATCGTTTTTCTGTATTTTTATTGCATTTTTGATATTACAATTTTAATATTTGAACACAATGTAGCATAAACAGGAAATTTTCTTCTCTTGTCAATTGCTTTGTCTTCAATTTTTTCTTATACATATCGTCATAAAACAAAATGAATAAGGTATCAGAGGAAGATGAGATGTGAAGGATTCTTGCAATAGGGATTTACACTACACATCACATTTTAGGTTTCTGGTTTTACATCAATTAATCAATTATATTTTTTATTCTGGATATGCTTTATTCGCTCATAGTATTCAGGTTGTTAATACACGTTATAGATGTTAAAATATGCAGTGCAATTTTCTTCGACATGCTGCCATATCCAGTTCATATTCGATTCCTTAACCTTGGCATAGTCGCTGGAGAGAAAATATAGGCAACATGAATATTACTATTCCTTACATATGAATTATGTTAAATTATAAACTTATTATAGAATTTTACCCGACATCGCCGTCCTACTGGTGCACTACAGTCGCATCCAAACGCCTAAAGAGACACAGAGCATTATTGTAATTATGTTTAAATTATTAATATTTATCAGTTGAAGTACAAGTGAACCACACTCACTTCTGCAGCTGCTGTCCAGAAGTATCCCAATACTAAAAGAAGGGAAACAGGCAAGAAAACAGCGCAAACTACGTTCGACATGTTCGTTTCTGTAAAATTTCAAATTTTGCTTAATACTCTTGAAGAATTTTTCAACGTTACTTATATATTCCGCCTGACTAATATTTGACTACGCAAAAAGAATTTTTCGTGACTGTCTAACAGTAAAATCGTCGATGTCAAACGTATAACATCACGACGCTCATGAAGTTTATTTTAATGCCATGCACTACTAATTTTTACATTTCTGACAACAACATTGCATAACAGAAAGCCATCGTGGACAGCAGAGATTCATAGCAACGTTCTATACCATTTGTTATCGAAGTACGTGCTAGCATTAAATATCAGGCAAACTATATTGTTGTCAGATAGAAACTTATCTGTATTTTACATTTGGTAAATAAAACTACAATATTCTCCTCGAAAAAATTGTTTTTATTATGTTCTTGTTATTTCCATTTCTTTCCACTGTAGTAAACTGCTTTCTTTAGCGTCACATTCGAGTCGCTCAACCAAGTGTATTTTTGCACCATATCTACAAGTCAGATAAAAAATAATTAGATACATTGAATAGTTCTTAATACATCATATTCAATAACTACATATGACTTTACCCGGCACTCGAAGTTATGAGGGCTTTTACAGTTGCACCCGCCGGGCTGGAAAAATTTGATAACATCATTGAAATGATATATATTTATAATATGACATTCATCAAATATTTCTAATGAGCAATTGATTATTTTTGAACTTTAATGTATTCAACATAAACATTCCAGATGCGAAAATTATATATACATAGTTTATATTCACATTAATTCTTACCGTCGCTTCAGCTGGCATAGTATAAAGTGTTGTCAAAAAAATGACAGACACGAAAAGGAATGCGATGTTGATAGCCTTGAACATGTTGCTGTATGTAGATTTTTGAATCTATTAATGTGAACATATGTTTTCGTTCCTTATATACCAGTCGCAATTATGAGAATGGAGATCTTAATGGCATGAAATTAAGATCTCAATCTCATTTTAAAACTATTTTCGTGACTGAGTTATTTATTCGTTGTCTACATGTACGCGAATACATTATTTTCCACGATACACATCTTTATGGTTACATCATGGAACTATGAACATCGGGATACTTGATAATGGTAAAGGTTTAAAATGGAATTCACACTTTACATAATTTCAATTGATCAAAATGTATAATTTTTATTTTCGGGAGGATTTATTACATAAACACATTCAAATCGAATTTCATAAACAGGAGAGAAATTAAAATCCAATGCATAGAGATCGTCTTCATATTCAAATTGTTTATCCTCCACGTTGGCACAGTTTCTAAAAAACAGAGAAAATCAGGAACATTATTATTACTTGCGTATAAAATACACGGTAAATTAAGTAGTATGTAAATACACAGCATATTAACATTAGATTTACTCAAGTCAACTTGACTAGTATGAAATATTCTATTTGATAGTGCTGCACTTATGTAAGGGTAACATTGTATTAAATAATTCGATGTAATCTTACCCGACATCGCCATGATTTTGGCATAGTCGAGTATTGCGAGCAGTTGCACCAAAGAGGCTGAGAAAATGTACAATATAATTAAAATAATACATAATTGGTAAAACGGAATATACCATGAATAAATGGTAACATTTTGCTGTCCTAACAATAAAGTCTTACCCCTGCTTCAGTGGGCATAGTATTAAGTGTCATCAGAACAATTACACTTATTAAGAGGAATGCAATACTGATTGCCTTCAACATGTTGCTGAACGTAGGTTTAAAATTTTTTTTTTAATCTTAGCGAACATTTTCGTTCTTTATATACCCGCCACAGCCACGAACTTCCTACTATTAAGATTTTAATCGCATTTTAAAATGTTTTGTGGGCAGCATTATTAACTTGCCATCCATATTTAATAATTTACCATTTTTCAACTTTGACCCATAATTAGTAGTGTTATACTGTACAATAATTGTAATGTTAATGAACAACATTATTATAACTGTTTACAATTGTTATCACAAGAATCCCATCTCTATTGTTGACAGCAATATCTGACAGTAGAAAGCCATAGTTGGTGATAAAGATGACACGTGGAAGTTTGAAACACTTTATTACTGTAACTCGTGACAGCCTGAATTTATGTGAAAAACATTATCATTGTCACGTTTTCTGATATTCATGACGCAATTCTGTGCATGTTGCAAAAACGCGTTTTAAATTCACCGACATATATTACAACATTTCCCATGAATAAATTGCACAATTTAATAAAAACTTCATAATGAAATCATATACTTGATAATGTAAAGAAATTTCCCACTCTTTTTCGATATGGTGAATCGCTTATGTGACTTTTTTCTAGTTAACCTTCGGAGGGCATGTGTTGGGTCCATTTTGACCGAAAGTCATTCCTTCGAAATTTCAATATTTTAGTAACCAGATTAAATTATTACATTCTATAAAAAAAATTAACGTTGATTTCAAAGAAGTGGGTTCGAAAACATGTAAAAGAAAGTATATAGATACGCGAAGATTTTAATAGAATTCATTGATGAACTAAAAGTATCACAACTTACAGAAAAGGAACTCTAAAAAATAACGTAGAACCGAATTAGAGCAACTCACTCGCTGACAAGTGACAAGTAGTTCATCGAGTTCGTGATTGTCCACATTATTTTAAGAAAAATTTATTAGCTATTAACTGGAAGAGTGTCACGGAAGGTGCTTGTAAATGTTTGAATTCCTGTGTTGCAGCGAAGTATATAAAGCTGCAAAGCAGTAGACGAGTCACTATTGACTCAAAAAAAAAGTCAAATACCGCAAAATGAAATTCTCTGTTTTTGTTCTATCTGCACTTTTGCTATCGGTATTCTACATAATACCCAATGAAGCGGTGAGGAATTGATTAAACATTATTTCTTCGTATCAAGTTTTTACACTATTCTGTTGCACTTCAAAGTATATAATTATCAATCCGCTACTGTTTCCCATACGATATACAGTTGCGAAAAATGACACAACTCTTAAATTGTCACTATAAGGATGCAGAAACGCTTCTCAACTAAACATGCAAATGTTTTGTCACTTTGTTACTAAGAATATAATCATTATTTTATTCCTGTTTGTTTATTAGGCTCGAGACCGTAGAAGTCCACAGCTTATTCCTTTCCCCCGTGTTGGCTGATTATACCATGTTTTCACATTTTCTACTACAGTCAAAGTGTCTGTTATTAAAAATGAAATAAAATATATTAAAAAGCAAGAATGGAATATGGTTTTAATTTTTGTGTCTGCATCATGAGTCGATAGTAATTTATAGAGAAAGAATAAATTCAAACAACAATGGAATTTATTAACTTTTTCCTCATAATACCTTGTTTGAAAAAATTAAGTTTGCTACTGTTGCACTTTCAGTGCTATTGATGTCATCGTTACATTTCACGCTCTCTGAAGCGGTGAGGAATTAATATAAAATGTGCAGCACGATTCTAAAATATTTAATAATTACAATCTTTCTAATTCATTGAATTTGTTTTTCTTTGAATTGTTGTTAGGCCAGAGACCGTAGAGAGGCAGGCGTACTCACACCGCGCCTTGGCTGATCATTGGAAACGACAAAACTGAATAAAATATATTTACGAACTGTAAACCTATATTTATTGCCTTCATTGATTACAAAAGGTAATAATTATTACCTCATAATGAGTAACACAATCACGAAAAGTGGTGGAGGGTGATTCTACATGACAAAATAAATGGAATATACGGAATCAACCTTTTTCATTCCAGAAAATCTTTCCGCCAGTATATCATTAATAAACTGTTTGTAGAACTATTTTTAAGGAACTTTAAGGAATTTCGAAAGAACATTAAGGAGTTAAAATGAAGCATAGTATATTAAACGAGAATTAGTTATTGTGCTCTTATGGATTAATAATAATAACAATAATTCGAACATACTTTTGGAGTTTTATCCGCTAGGCCAAGATGCTGGGCGTGGCCAGAACGCCTGCAAAAAAGTTTATAAGGATAATATCAATACCAAACCTACCGAGTTCTAGAACTGATTGGTATATGTTAACTTATTATTATAGAAACGATAAGATTATGTTTATTTAAAAATGACAAACCTTCAAAGTTTCAATAATTACAAAATTTCGTGTTAAAATTAATTTCTTACCTCTGGGGCGGCTATAGCGTAACATGATGATAAAACAATTGCGGCTAAAACGAGGAAACCGCCATTCATTGGCTGAAACATATTGCTGTGCGTGGTTTTTTACAGATTTGAGTATATGTACATTGTGCTTCTTTATATACAGTAAATGCACGAACTATTCGGCACTAACATATTCTAACCAGATAACATAGTCACGAAGAACGTCGACAATTCGACAAAAAAAAATTCATGAACAATCGTCCGCAATATATAACTATTACGTGGATTTGCAAGAAGGACAAGAAAATTGTAATTAATGCTAGCGATTAGAATTCTATATGTATTTTATTTCCTGTTGCATCATTGTCACAATGACGAATATAATTGGCGTTACATGGTTGACATTATCAAACGTTAGTTTCTTGAAACTCCATTGATTTGTCCTTACACCTTAAAGAATCGAGCCTGGAAGAATTATCAAATGTAATCAAATATAATAATTTCCTCAAATATGAAATAATAGTGTTCGCACCTCTCGGCAACAAATCATCCCCTGCGTTTCCATTGCTTCCGGGGTCTCTTAAGCTTCCCGGCCTAAGAAAAATATGTGCACACGTTATAAACATTCCAATAGAAAAAATAACATTAAAACACGTTATATGGATTAGTTCTCTGATTACAATACTTCCACTATTTTACGTAACATTTATTGTATTCTAAATTGATAACTCGGTCACGAAGAATAGTTTTTACGCGCAACTGTTTCGTATATAACAGTGTCGCGTACATCGGTGTCTATAGAACGAAACATTCCATAGAAGAAATCATGTTCGCCAAAATGAAATTGTTTTGTTTCGCTGTGTCCGTATTTTTGGTGTCAACGTACTATATTGTACCCTCTAACGCGGTAAGCAAGTGAATAACTAAAATATCAGCCGTAATAAAAAACATTGGTCCACAAACCGAGTAAAACGTCCTCAGTAAGAAACACAATAATCATATTAAATCTTTTTAGGAAAATGGCAAATTGGAGGACAATTTCCTACGCTTTGGATAATCACAGTCACCATGGACTTCATGACAGATACTCAAGAATATGATATGAATTGAATCCTATATAAAAATGTTATTTCCAATCTAATAAAATTATTAAAAAAAAAAGTAGGAACTTCTCAAATGGTTTCTACTACTTGTAACAGATATAGAAAAATGTGAATAAAGATCTGCTGTCTGGTAATCACTCCACGCTTCGACTCTAACTTTCCTTAACCACAATAAATAGTCTACTCGAAGGAAAAGTCTCTTAATCGTCGCAAAGCCATTGATTCAACAGTACCGTCTGTCCCCAGCTTTCTTCGTAATAGAAAATCTAAATTCATTGTGTAGAATATTAAATATTTCGGACGACTTGAGGTAGCATCGTGATGCAGATCCCGGGTATGAAATTACTATTCCAATTGCATCTTTCCACAGGGGTAACGCCCCGGCTACGGGAGCGCGGGAAAGGGTTAAGTCAGCTGGAAAGCTTAATTTGTCGGAGATAGTAAAATCCGGGGACGTGATAAATATTTATAAAGCTCATTAATGTTAAAGAATATTCATGAAATTCTTGGCAAGCAGAACGTTGCGTCAGAACGTCCGTATTTCTGTTTGTACGTCCGACACCGTTCGTTCCCAAGAAAACAGAAGTAATATGCCTGGGGGAAACCGTGGCCAGATGTTAGTCGCGCGCCGATGCAACTTGTAATCTTCGTTATTCCGCGATGCGATTCGCCTCATTTCTCGCGAAGGAAAGTCGGCCGTCCCGAACTTAACTCGCAGAACTACCGGAAACTAGGATAACCGGGTCGATAGCTAACGAAATGAAACGCTCATACTCATGACAGAGAGATGGAAGCCGAATCGGGAGATGAGCGCCTAATTAATAAATTTGAGGATACGCACTAGACTTCTGGGTCTCGTCAAATTCTGAATAATATTTAAATATACATCATCTCTTTTCTTTGATATGCGTGCAACCGCATGCAACTTGTACAGGGCAACGAGAACGATTTCACTGTCTTATTTGCTATCATTCCTGTTCGTTTCTGCCAGCATGATAGTGGTTTCGCAAGTTGGACGGAATATTCTGATAAGGGAATGCCAGGAGAACGATGCAGCATACCAACTTTTGATTTATGTATCTCCATGTCGAATCTTTGATGTATTGACTAGCAGCGAACAATTGCTTTCCTGTTGCTTACATATATAAATGCGACGTAACATTTTCAACTTATAAAATGTACAGAAAAATATAAGGAATGTGAGGTTACAGAATATTATATCCACGTAAAGCAAAAAATTTCAAATTTATATAAAAATACATTATATCATCTGATATGAGATGTATATATCATCATGTTGATGTATCGTTTCAAACGCACAGATGAAAGGGAATTTCAATAAAATGTAATCTAATTAGTAAAAGATAATAATCAGTGCCGGACACATATGTTTATATTTCATGGTAGCACTTCGTTATAATTTTGCATGTCTCTAGTTCCTTAACAAATCCGTGTTATGTATAGCACGGATTTAATACATTATAATTAGCACGTGTTAAAATAAATAAATTAAAGAAATTTCATCTCTTACTTCAGTCAATGTCATCCAATTTCCAAACCCGCATATTACAGAAACAAATATAAAGAGAAGACTGAGTTTGTAGTTCATGATTGCTTAAGTTGAATCACTTGCGTTTCCGCTGGTTTGCGTACTTTCCTTTATATATGTTCTCATGCTCGTGATAATTCTATCGTAAATGATATCGAAAGGAATTAAATAATGTCGTATATGCCGCAACTGACCACGTTTTAACAGTAAACGCAACGTTTCGTGACTGACACATTGGAAGTACTTAAAATGAAGTTATCACTGTTCTACCAAATTTTATCAGTGCTGGATATTCTACATTCTCATGTCATATGCAATGGACTTCACTTGCAATGCTCAAATTCTAATGCATTCTACGAAATCGCGGTCTGCTATAAGAATTATATACTTTTATACATTGCTATCCAACATTATGCAGGATTGGAAGAAAAAAGAAATAAATGTCAAAAATTTCACTGTAGCATTAATTTATTATCACATACAATATCGTTTACAATTTTCTTCCAGTGAAACAGTAACAGAAGTATTCCTTCTGTAGACATTATTTTTGATGCAACCGTATTCAACCACATACACTCTGAAAAAGAAAAAAAGATAGATATTGTGCTAACTATAAGACTAAATTATAAATCAAACATAATTGAGTTAAGAAGAAGAAGTAATTGTACCGGACACATATTTTTGTATTTCATGCTAGTACAATGGTTCTTCGTTATAATACTGCATGCCGGTGGTTCCTTAACAAAATTTACAAACAATGTACATACAACATGTATAATCATTATTACATATAATACATAAACTGAGTAAAAATTTTTCTCTTACATATCGTGCCAATGCCTCACGATTCCATGACAGTAAAATTAGAGAGACAAATAAAAGTATAAAATTGAGTTTTAGATTCATGATTCCTTGAGTTGACTCCGTTGCGTTTTCTCTAGTGAATTGCAGCTATGTTCGCGAATCCCTCTTTTATATGTATACATACGAAAGCATATAACGTCGCGTACGAAATTAAAAAATGTAATAATTGCTTTGTATGACCACGTTTTAATAATAAATATTAACTATCGTGACGAACGTAACAGAAGTTGTATTTTATGTGACAGTACGGTGAAACTTGTTACTGTAAAAATGATAATAACCAAGTTGTAATTTTTTGTTCTCTATGATTCTTAGTGTTTAGTAAGATTTATCAAAATTTTATGGGTCACAGGACAGTTCCAATTAAATTGGAAATACACGAATAATTAGGTTGGGAAAGAACTTAATGATAAAAGCCAGCAGTTCACTTGCTCTTGAAGATTATTTTATTGAAACATCATTACATGTTCAGTAACAGTTAGAACATCCATAGTTAGAAATCCTAATCGTCCTTTGCGAAGATCATTCCACTGGTTAGCATTTCAACTGTAGAAAGAAATGCAAACAATTTTAGTTATTATAATAAAAATTGTAGGAGGAAATAGTAATAATATTATATGACGTACATTGCACATTATTTTATACTTGTCGCTGCCGCAAAGAACACTTTCGGGTAAAGTACTACAGGGTCCCGGCTTTTTCTGAAAATTTTCACAAGAAATGTATATGTAATTTAATATGCATATGTTCAAATGGAGTACAAATAAATAAATATTAACTGTTTGTGCCACGACACATCCTGCCAACAAAACAGATGCAATAACTAAAAAAAGGAAGTACAGTTTTTGACCCATGATTACGTGTGCTGTATACTTGCGTTCTTTATTCGTAAGTGTCTGTTAGAGTTACACCTTGCCTTTTATACGTATGCAGAATACAGTCATAAAAGTAGGCAAACACAGATCATGTGAATACTTAAAACATATAATATTTCGAGCGACAAAAGTTTAGCCATATACAGTTCTCGTGGAATACGTGATAGACGATAATAAAATTGTAAAATCATTGTACCTGTTTCAATTTAATGTGTTTCTTCGAATTACTTGATAGTAATTACTCTGGTATATATAAACTACGGATTTTATGCATTTATAGATTTTTTACAAGTTTGCATAAAAATATATTTAAAAAGAAGTATAGAAAATTATCTTTCAATTACGTCAACTCCTGAAAATGCAATTCGTGCTTAACGCGATAAATGTTTATTTTATGCAATTTTCGTGTAGAACGTGATGTAATAAAGTTTTAAGGTAATCAATTTTTATAGTCTAAAGGAAATGTGTGTTCATGCTGAAGGAAGGAGAAGACAGTATTATATTCTAATCGAACAATATTTATTTTTCAATGTAATTACATCTTGAATCATATTGCACACTTGGAATAATTGTTTATCATTGTGCCATTATTCTTCTTCGGGTTAACATTTTCCATTGAGCTATAAAAAGAAATGTTAAAGAATGTAGCATTAGCATTGCATCAGTAGCATTAGTTAATATGAATCAGACAGGTGCGTACCCTACACATCATTTTATACTTCATGCTACGGCATAAAGTACTTTTTGGTAAAGAATGGCATGCTGGTGCTAGCTAGAAAGAAGATGACGCGATGATTCATTACAAGTTGATAGCAACGTAGATAAAAGAAAAAATATTTTCGCTTACTCCAACTACTGGAGGCAGGAAATGTCCGGCCAGTAATATAAATGAAAGAAATAGAAGATACAGTTTTTGATTCATGATCGCGTATTCTGTACTCCTGTACTTGTTCTAACCAATGATGGCTACCATAGTCCTTTCTTATTATATATGTATACAACACTTGATACGAAAAACAAACATAGATTAGGTGATCACGTGAAAATGCAATTTGTATTTTGCGAGATAAATGTTTATCTATATGTAAGTTTCGTGTAGAACGTGATGCAGGGTAATAAGCAGATTGAATGACTACGATTGCTTTTTCATTGTCTAAAGATAATGCGTGTTGGAAACACAGAGGCGAATAAAGAAGGCAATATTGTATTTTAAATAAACAGTATTTATTTTTCAATGCTACTGTACATCTTCATCAATTATATAGCACATTTGGAATAATATTTTATCACTGTGCTATCCTTTTTCTTCTGGTTAACATTTTCCCTTGAGCTATAAAAAGAAATGATAAAGAATGTAGTTATTATAACAGAGCTATTAGTAGCATTAACTAAAAAGAGTCAGACATGTACGTACCCTGCACATTATTTTGTACTTATCACTGCGGCAAAGAGTACTTTTTGGTAGCTGATGACATACACCTGGCACCTTAAAGAATATTGTTCGTTTATTGGAAATAACAGAAGTCTTATTTTCGTTTAATTATATGTGCATTGAAGTATAACACTATTTAATAAATAAATATTAATTTACTCCAACTACTGGGGCCACGAGACATCCTGCCAACAAGATAAACGAAATGCATAGAAAAAAGAAATTCAGTTTCTGACCCATCTTTTGTGTTTTGGATACCTGCGTTGGTCGTGCCTGTTATGTTTATACCTTGCCTTTTATACGTAAAACTTTGTCGTGATTTGTGATACATTATATCAACGCATGAAAATACAATATCCACTTCATGCGATAAATATGTAACTATAAACTGTTTTCATGGGAAACGTGATGTATGATAATGGCGTTTGTCAGGTTTTTAGTTTAATAACTCGGTTTAAAATAATGAAATGAGTATACATATAACAATCAAGTACGTTATTCTGTTTTATGTGGCAGTAGTTATGCAATAGTTATTTAAATTCATATTTTTAGATATTATATTTCCCGAGGAAAAATACCACAGGTAATACAAATTGATAATTACATCTTCTATCGATTCTAAATATTTTATCTTGCGATGTACAGAATATATTTTAGTATATCTTTGTAGTTCAATGTACATTTCGAAAATCCATATGGAAGAAATTTTCTATTTAATTATACTTCTTACAAAATTGCTTAGGAACGTCTTTAAATAAGATTAGAAATTAGGTTACAAAGTAACAACGTATTGAGAATTTTCAATATTTTATTTTCTGTCAATATTCATTTCGAATACAGTATTAATTGCATTATTCTCCATTGAATTCACCATAGTAGTACTATCCATGGTGCAATTGTTGTCGTTGAACAGCTGGAGATGATCATCCGTTTCGTTCCGCGCAATAATTCTATAGAATGAAAAATAAATGAGCTTAAATATGCAAATACAGCGAAGGCTTGATCTAACAATAAGAAAAACGCTCGGGTCCGTGCTGTTTCTTAGCTCGTGTAGTTTGACTATTTTTTTTTTTTTTGTAGATTCGCCGACCGTAGAAACGTTCGATGACGTATATCGCGCTCCAGCTAACCCATTTTCTTAGATCAAGACTTTACTCTACAAAAAGTGTACTAAGGACATCATCAACGTTTTAAATCAAGCTGTGTTACTATACCGGGCAAAGTAGTTTCGTCAGAGGATGATGACAATTCAACCATGTCTCGCACTAAAAAGATAAGTTGAGATTACTTAGAGTTTGGAATAAACCAATTAATGTAGAATTCATATCTTACTGCCTCTGCGGATGGAATGAACCATCCTGTCATGCAGATGGTAGAGATGACGACAAGGAAGAACGCAAACACTTGAGCCATGTCTCACTTGATATTTTCCGTTGTTTGATTTCAACATATAGCCACCAATTTTGCTCAGCTTTTTATATTAAACCTCTGTGCAGTTAAAGTCACGTTGTCTATCTTAACTCGTCTTTCGTGCTCTGAATAACAACTTTTGCACACTTTTGTAAAACGCTTTATGCACACTGTTATTGCGAAATATAAAATGCTTATGTATAGCACAGATTTAATACATTATAATTAGCACGTGTTAAAATAAATAAATTATGGAAATTTCATCTCTTACATCAGCCAATGTCATCCAATTTCCAAACCCGCATATTACAGAAACAAATATAAAGAGAAGACTGAGTTTGTAGTTCATGATTCGAGACACATTAGAAGTACTTAAAATGAAGTTATCACTGTTCTACCAAATTTTATCAGTGGTGGATATTCTACATTCTCATGTCATATGCAATGGACTTCACTTGCAATGCTCAAATTCTAATGCATTCTACTACTTGCAACTCAAATTCTAATGCATTCTTCTACTATAAGAATTATATACTTTTATACATTGTTATCCAACATTATGCAGGATTGGAAGAAAAAAGAAATAAATGTCAAAAATTTCACTGTAGCATTAATTTATTATCACATAAAATATCGTTTACAATTTTCATCCAGTGAAACAGTAACAGAAGTATTCCTTCTGTAGACATTATTTTTGATGCAACCGTATTCAACCACATACACTCTGAAAAAGAAAAAATGATAGATATTGTGCTAACTATAAGACTAAATTATAAATCAAACATAATTGAGTTAAGAAGAAGAAGTATTTGTACCGGACACATATGTTTGTATTTCTCGCTAGTACAATGGCCCTTCGTTATAATTCTGCATGCCTCTGGTTCCTTAACAAAATTTACAAACAATGTACATATAACATGTATAATCATTATTACATATGATACATAAACTGAGTAAAAATTTTTCTCTTACATATCCTGCCAATGCCTCACGATTCCATGACAGCAAAATTAGAGAGACAAATAAAAGTATAAAATTGAGTTTTAAATTCATGATTCCTTGAGTTGACTCCGTTGCGTTTTCTCTAGTGAATTGCAGCTATGTTCGCGAATCCCTCTTTTATATGTATACATACGCAAGCATACAACGTCGCGTACGAAATTAAAAAATGTAATAATTGCTTTGTATGACCACGTTTTAATAATAAATATTAACTATCGTGACGAACGTAACAGAAGTTGTATTTTATGTGACAGTACGGTGAAACTTGTTACTGTAAAGATAATAATAACCAAGTTTCAATTTTTTGTTCTCTATGATTCTTGGTGCTTAGTAAGATTTATCAAAATTTTATGGGTCACAGGACAGTGCCAATTAGATTGGTAATACACGAATATTTAGGTTGGTAAAGGACTTAATGATAAAAGCCAGCAGTTCCCTTGCTCTTGAAGATTATTTTATTGAAACTTCATTACATGTTCAGTAACAGTTAAAACATCCATAGTTAGAAATTCTAATCGTCCTTTGCGAAGATCATTTCACTGGTTAACATTTCAACTGTAGAAAGAAATGCAAACAATTTCAGTTATTATAATAAAAATTGTAGGAGGAAATAGTAATAATATTATAATGAAATATGACGTACATTGCAAACCAAAGATAATACAAATTGATAATTACATCTTCTATCGATTCTAAATATTTTATCTTGCGATGTACAGAATATATTTTAGTATATCTTTGTAGTTCAATGTACATTTCGAAAATCCATATGGAAGAAATTTTCTATTTAATTATACTTTTTACAAAATTGCTTAGGAACGTCTTTAAATAAGATTAGAAATTAGGTTACAAAGTAACAACGTATTGAGAATTTTTAATATTTTATTTTCTGTCAATATTCATTTCGAATACAGTATTAATTGCATTATTCTCCATTGAATTCACCATAGTAGTACTATCCATGGTGCAATTGTTGTCGTTGAACAGCTGGAGATGATCATCCGTTTCGTTCCGCGCAATAATTCTATAGAATGAAAAATAAATGAGCTTAAATATGCAAATACAGTGAATGCTTGATCTAACGATAAGAAAAACGCTCGGGTCCGTGCTGTTTCTTAGCTCGTGTAGTTTGACTATGTTTTTTTTTTTGTAGATTCGCCGACCGTAGAAACGTTCGATGACGTATATCGCGCTCCAGCTAACCCATTTTCTTAGATCAAGACTTTACTCTACAAAAAGTGTACTAAGGACATCATCAACGTTCTAAATCAAACTGTGTTACTATACCGGGCAAAGTAGTTTCATCAGAGGATGATGACAATTCAACCATGGCTCGCACTAAAAAGATAAGTTGAGATTACTTAGAGTTTGGAATAAACCAATTAATGTAGAATTAATATCTTACTGCCTCTGCGGATGGAATGAACCATCCTGTCATGCAGATGGCAGAGATGACGACAAGGAAGAACGCAAACATTTGAGCCATGTCTCAGTTGATATTCTCCGTTGTTTGATTTCAACATATAGCCACCAATTTTGCTCAGCTTTTTATATTAAACCTCTGTGCAGTTAAAGTCACGTTGTCTATCTTAACTCGTCTTTCGTGCTCTGAATAACAACTTTTGCACACTTTTGTAAAACGCTTTATGCACACTGTTATTGCGAAATATAAAATGCTGTAAAAGTTATTACAATGTGGAAACTTTATTTGATTTTTAGTACATCCATAATAATATTTTTTAAGTATACACAAGACGCTCTAGACAGCTGTTCTACAGATTCATAATTCTTGGTACGTGATAATCGTACAGATAACAGTACTTATATCTCGAATTTATTTCTGAATGAATAATTTGTTTTCCATGGACTGGAGGTTAATGTTCCCAATATAGAATATTTATTTTTCAACATAATTACGTCTTCATAAATGGTACAGTGTAAATAAAATAAATTGACCGACCATTGCTTATAATCCTGACTCTTCTCTCGTACAATTGAGCTAAACAAACAAATATAAGCAACATTATAGATTAAAATAAGATCTAAATATACGGTGCTAGACAGAACAGTTAATATAATTAATGAAACATGATCGTACTCTGCACATTATTATATACTTTTGGCTGCGGCAAAGGTTGCTTCGCGGTAAAGAACGGCATGCTGGTGGCGGCTAAAAATTGATGATTTAATGACTTATTTCGAGAAAATAACAGCACAGTGCTAACAATAAAAATTATTTACCCAGTCCGCTACTACGAAATATCCCGGCAACATAGTTAGAGAAATGAGTAGCAGAAGAAATTTTAACATTTGATTCATGACACCATATGTTGTATTCCTGTCTTTCTTGATAGTGAACGTTCACTATAGTGTCGCTTCCCGCTTTATATAGTAAACGTGGTCGAGATTATAACACAAAAGTTGCACGATAAATTTTTACTGTTAGCATGAACTTCGTGAGTGTTCGAATATATGAATATTCTAAAGGAATATTAAAACGAATAACGATGAAGTAAGGAGATTAAAAACTGATAAATTGGTTTCGGAGAATATTTGATAATGTAAAAAACAATAAAAGGATAATTAAACGTAACGACTTTCGCTCCGGTGGTTCATCTAAAAATCCATTCATTAAATCATAACTCCCTTTATTGGAACATACAAATGGAAGAAAAAGATCGATGAACTGAAATAGTTCAACATCAGAATAAAAAGAGCAGTTGTAGAAAAGATATGTAGTGTAGGTAAGTGTACTTTTGTACTACTGTCCTCTTTTTCTTTTACGTAAAAAAAAAATACTTTTCAATAGCATGACATCCATAGATGGATGTGCGAAATTTCGCACGTGTAATACGTATTGCTCGTGACAATTCTGACTGTAGAAATGAATTTTCGGATGGATGGGAACGAAAAATAAAGAAGTATATAGCCGTCCATCCCTATTGATATTCAAACTGTGTCCTTGTTCCATGTTTCGTCATCATAGACGGATATTGAAAGAAAACGAAAGAGAATTTATATTTAATGCTCAGAGTGCATCGATGAAAAACCACGTAGTTGACATTCTCTGAATATTATTTGATCGAGTGAACAATTGGCTTGTACATTGAAGATGGATGCTACTGTTATTATTTAAATGAACCACCTGTAGTTGCACAACAAGTTTATTCGTTGAGACATTCTTTTACATTTTTCATAAAAATTCAGATAAGATTAGAAATCTGTATGTTTTTTTTTGTAATTACACTGCAGTTATTTTCCTCTTTCCCTCAGTCGTCTGCACATGTCCTAATAAACAAAAACATAGCAAATATTAGTATTGTCTTGCTAGTTAAAAAAAGAGTATATAAACCCTATTTAGAAAAACTTGTAGTTCGCATATAATTGACCAAAGTAAACCCACGATTAATCTAGCAACTTTCTTGTATGTAAAATTGTATGTTGTCACTAATATTGTTACGTAATTATGACTTTACCGGGCATGCATCTTCCATTAGAGGGGAACCGCAGAACTCTGCGGGGTAGCCAGTTCCGCATCTCGGTGAATCCTTAAAGAGACTCATAATATGTTATCATATAATGCGTAAAGAAGAAAATTCTACATATGGAATCTAGCAGCGAGTGGTTTACCTTCTCTGTAACGATCTTGTATAACCCTACTACCTTCAGTAAAAAATATTCATTCCAAATATAATAATAAAATATCCGTCAAAATCGTAAGAACGATTCTTGCAAAAAATTATTATATAAACTTTCAATAAGAATGAAAAGAATTCTTTTCACCATTCAATGTGTCACATTGATTCTATTAAATGTGTATAATACGCAAAGCATAATGAACAACTTTTTATGCTGCAAAACCAAATTTCCTGCTTACCCTGCCTTCCGAAGGAACTACCAAGCATCCTGACAGTAAAATGACAGAAACAACAAGAAACAGAATACTCTTGGTTCGATTCATAATCCTTCGTTGAATTGCTTGCATTAGCATGCACTCACAGTTGGACTTCCGTGTTTTATACACATTACCGCGAACAAAGCTGCACGTATAAAACGCAGTCGTGCAAGTGCATTAAATTATAATACATATTTTATAGTGCATTTTAGTATCAAAATCAGTTCATCGTGACCAACCCTGTTTCAACATGACAGTGATAAAACTATGTCAAACTTTTACTTATCCATTTATTATTCACTGCATTCTTGATATATCTATTTGTTAACGTGGCGACGCGTATATCGAGTTTGAAACGTTAAATGATTATTTAACGAACTCACAGAATTCATAGAATGGTTTTTAGTATGGTTTTAAAGAATTGTATTTTTTTTTAAGTTTCGGGTGAATAATACTTTTTTAGTGTACAATATTCTTTAATTTAAATTACAATTATTAAAATGACAATCAAGGCAATCATAAAACACGATTATACATATATTATTCCTCATAATTTATTCTGTACAATGACTACTAAAGGTTCCAAAGGCAATGTTCCCTCGTAGATGGTGATATTAACTATTAACCATTGACTTTCGCACATACCTCCTATATAAAAAGAAAAAAGACACATATTAAATTGTATATGATAATTGATAGCACTATCAGATCGTAGACGAAAGTTATATTACCGGACACAGTTTCTGTACTTCAGGATATCGGCACCTGCTTCTATAATAACTGTAACATTTTGATGGGGCCTTGAAGAAAACATACAAATTATTTTAATGATTTTACGAATTACATGTTTTAAATCATAACTTACAGCTTGAGTCGGTGACAACAAACACCCCATAGCGAAAATGAAAGACACGAGTAAAATAAGCTTCAATCCGTGATTCATGGTTCTCCGTTTGGAATTCTCACCTGCTATGTATTAACATAAACTGGGACTTCTGTTTTTATATACATATGCAGTATCAGCAATCGTGGTTTTGTAATGGCAATTTTATTTCAGCATTTTAAAACCGATTTCACGTAACAAAAAGGAACGTGACCTGGACTAAATCCGATGAAGAGATATTATACACGTTGCGCAATGCTGATACAACTCTTTTGGGATTTCGGAGGAAACGTGAGAATTATTCCATTTATCATTTTCACATTAAAATAATAAAAAGTGTAAAATTGATGCCTCACTTATTTAATTTCAGTAATTTTTTTCCCATGTATTCATCTAATGAACAATGCTAACTCCTGTAAGC
The DNA here is from genome assembly GCA_916610235.2 of Lasioglossum morio. NCBI lineage: Eukaryota > Metazoa > Arthropoda > Insecta > Hymenoptera > Halictidae > Lasioglossum > Lasioglossum morio. Next base: position 16,942,315 of record OU744328.1, on the reverse strand, counting down.
CCACATTACAAGTAGGCGTTACCATTACTACTCAGACACATCACATAATTCTATTCAAAATTGTATACGTTCTCAACAAGAGAAATATTTGAATTCATAAACATTGACAAGCTTTTTGTATATAATATTTTGATGCTCTTACATAACCATTCGAAAATAAAAATTATTTTGTCGTGACTTTAGCGATTAACGGTAAATTTTAATATACATGTTTCGACAACATGTTTTATTGTCGGTGCAAACATATAAAAATCGTTCGACGAGTTTGCGATTCTTCAGAACGTTACAGTGCTAAAAGCCGCACGGTTTAACTGTCATTCATCGGCCTCAGTTGACCGAAACTTGAGTATCGTGAGTCCAAATAAGTTCGAATTGGCTACAAATACGTTCATGGGGTTTGAATAGGTTCCATACTGTCCATGGGCTTCTGTGAACCATAATGTGTTCACAAGTGGCCATCTGGGCTCTCGTTAATTGACTTTCTTTGGATATAATGTCCGACCATGACATTCGTATACTACTTAAACTAGTATTCCGAAAGATGAAAAAAGGTCACGGTGTTTTTGGCCTGCTCCGGTTTATAATTACATAAAGTTTTATCAATTTCATGGCGAAACTCCAGGGGAGCGTTACTTTTAAGTTCCAGCTCGTGTAACTTGTTATAGCTCGTTCCTGTTTCCTTTGACAAATTACCACTTAAGTATCTAAGCTGTTTTCTGTCTCGTAAAACAAGAAAGAACACTTCGAGTTTCGATGAGCTTGCACGTTGCCTCGTCATGCTACTCGGCAAAAACACGTCGATGTACACGTCGTGGTCCGCAAAATAAATTCCGCCTGTTTTCCTTTCAACCTTTTTTTTATACATATCCTGCTTTCACAACTATTTGCAGAAAACAACTAAATATTGTGCTCGACCATGCATAACGTGATTAAACAAAAAACTATTGACTAGATACACGTCAAATGGGTAATGAAACAATTGGGAATAGATGATCCCGCATGAAAAACTAAATCGAAACTATAAAACAAACTTTGGTGTACCGGAAACCAAGTTTAAAAAATTTTTCAGATGCATACACCATTATAACTATTTCTCCTTTCGATAAATATACTAATGCGCAACCTCTTGGCCAATCGTAAAATTCGATTATCTCGAACACGAAGCATCGTTTGCAAAATTCCATCGCACATTATCAATTTATTTTCGCGGGGGGTTTTCGTTTCTCTCGTTGCACAACGATTACAGGTATGCTCGGCAAATACGTAGCCTGTGTATTCAGGAAAGGTATTCGAAATCATTGCACCGGCGCGGCATATCGAAGGCACACTACATTAAACCGAATATCATTATTCGAGACAAAGAAGTTTTTTGTATTCATCTATATGCAGGCGATCAGCGCGTTCGGGACTTAATTTTATTCGGGTTTCATTTTCCAGGTGCGCGCGCGCGTCGAATACCCAATTTTCCGAACAAAGCGTTCCGCGTATTAATTATCTTATTAATTAACCGTGCCGATCGGTTAAACTGGAAATATTTACGGCGAAGTGTTGCTGTAAAATTTGTTTGAATCTGCCGCTCTCTGTATCCCTTCTGTCCATTTACGATTCCAATTAATTACGGAAAATTACATAAAGAGGTAGATCCGAAAACGATCATAGTAACACGTGACCCGTTTTGCCTGATTTAACTCAGCGTTAATTTAATAACGAGATCGCATTGTATAGCGGAAGGCAGACTACACGTTTGTTCCGGATTGCGTAAACTTTCTGCCACCTGGCCGAGCAGGACATCTGTTTCATGACATCGCGATCGATTGGCCACTGACTTCGGATTCTCGCGAAACAACTCTTTCGCAACGGCACTCTATACCGTCACAAAGGATGATCGTACTTTTACTATCTTTAAAACGCGACTGCAAATAGACCTGTTAGACAACTGTGGTTATAAGCGATTTAATGACTCCATTCACGCGATAAAACGACTTTGCCAATTAATTATTTATATCCTTTGTAAAGCTTGAAACGCGGTGATTCCACTTATGGCATCGAGGAAATTAACTTCGACAGTTTTTCCCACACTCTTGCATATAAAAGAGCCAGTAGAAACGGTACGTAATGGATCCTAAAAATAATTTGACGAATGTGATTTGAAATTCTACCGCATTAGACGCTGAAGAATTAGATACATTAGACTAGAAGTTGTCAAACTTACCACGATAAGTTTATTATATAATAGTAAGGTTAACTTTAGAGTTTATTTCCGTCTCGAAAATTCTTAATTTCTTGTCGTCTTCGTAATAGTATTACCTGTAAAAATTCTTGGTGGAAGTCAGTATTTTGGGAACCAGTTAAAATTATGACTGTTAACCATGTTCCACATTTTGAGGACATGAAATCCAAGTGAAATGAGAAGGAGTGTCAAAATTTTATGGAACGAAGGTCAGGGCTGAGTTGAACATGAAAATTAGAAAATAGTTGGCAATATTTTCTTCGAGAGATCATTGTGTCTAACCCTTCAGTAGTACAGTGTTTAATCCCGCTATTACAGCTAGCTCGCGATTTGCTAGTCGGTGTTCAATATACGGTTAAAACAGATTTGTATTGTGTATTTTTCACTTTATAAATTCGTGTTGGGAGCGTTTAAGGCGTTGAAATCGAGGAGCAGCGTTGTTTGCTCGTTGAAGTAGCAGGAGTCGCGCGGAAGCAGAGGCCGGGATCATTTCGCGGATATACGACTTTCGTAACACCCCCGCGAATCGCGGGAGTTCGGCTTGTTGGCGAAAGTTTCACGACTTAAGCCCTACGCTCCGTCTTTCTTGTCGGGGACGGTGTATCTAAGAAAATCCTTAGCCCAGGTATGGCGAAGTTATCACAAGACAATGGAGAGCAGATCAGGTAACTTAGTGACTAGCGCAAAATCGAACTGGAGGGCCGCTTCTGCCAACGTAGATAAAGTTACGCCATTACCCTTTCTTTATTTTTCTCTCCTGCTTCGGTCGTTTCGCTTCTTCCTTCCCCTTTTTTCTCCCTCCTTATTCCTCACCCTCTGTTCCCGCATCCCTCCGATCTTCTTTTCTCGGTACCTGTAAGATACTACATTCTATTTCCATCGACGTTCTCATCCGAACGAATAAGGGAATACGTGTTTCAAAGAGAATCCCCGTCCCCCCCTCCGCGACTGATTCTGACAGAATCTGCTGAGATCTGATATTTTTTTCAGTGTAACTTCTTTTGAAGAAGGGAATTGTATATTACGGGAAATGAAAAGTTCGAGCCCGGACAGATTTGAACGAAGATACCGATCCCTGGCTCGATGGAAAACTTTCGGCGAAGTTTTAAGTTGCCCGGGATTTTTTATTCCGCCGGAAGACAGTTTTTTCTATGGAGGATCGAACGAACGAACGGACGGCGCGGGACGAGTGCGTTCGTCGATATTGCCTTTGCTTTTGAATTTTATATCGGAAATACCAAAGAGAAACAACTCGGAGAGATACTACTCCATGGAATCCACGGAACAAACACCGTCTGTATAAAACCAACCTGTTTTTGGAGAAAATAAAATGTCTAAATTCTGAAATGAAAATAGTTTCGAGTGCAGATAGTTAATTCTGCGATAGTCAAATCTGTCAGTCACATCTGATCATAATGCACACGGTGACCGAAAAATATTCAGGTGCACAGCCTGAAACGTACAACTTCCTGTAACAAATACTTTACCAAATGCATTACGTCCGCAAAGAAATCCCAACGGTTCAACTTTCGCGCAGCGTACGTCTCTGCTGTCTGGTTCTAAATTTCCAGGAAGAACCTGGTGAGAAGCATGTTCGCCTAGCAGGTGGTTCAGCTCATTATAACGATTTGCCGTCGGGAAGTCCAGTCACATGCGAGAGCGGTGCGAGTGAATGAAATTCCTCTTGGTTTTTTCTCATCGGTGCGCAGTAAGTTCGCCGCTTACAAGAGGGAAATTTACCATGGTAATAAGGGCTGCGCGGCGCGGCGACGGGGTTGGCCCAAAAATATGTACGGTGATTCGCGGATCTGGCCGGTCATGAAATCCTTTAGATTTACATAAGGGCCTTATTTGCATGAACTTATTAAATTTTTGGCATCCGTAGTAAAACATCGCACGTAGATACCCGGCAAAGACTACCGGCAGGTGGACTTAATGTGTTTTAATACAGCCGCCATTTTTACGAGCGAACTCCCAGCCAGGGGGAAGCGTAAAATTCCGCGCGTCTGTTATGCCACCGCCTTAAATTTGCGTAATGACAACTTCCCCCTTCCCGCCCTTCCGCCCCCCCCCCACCCTGCCGCTCTCGGTTTTCTTTTCTTTTCTGTTCTGACAACCACCCACGCTCTGTCCTCGCGTTGAAGTTTTTGGTGCTGCGGGCACGCTAGACGCTGTCGTTCGTTATGTCGTAAGACTTCCGGCTTAAATGCGCATTCACAATGAATCCGGCGCAATTCCGATTCCTCCGCGTTTCAAGTCCATGCAAATAGTCTCGTCCTTTTAAACGAGGTGACAGGAAGGCGCCGCATCAAGGATCCCCCGCGTCCTTTGTCTCCGCGGCTGCCTCTGTAAGAACAATAACATCGGGAGCTGCTGATTTCCCTGTGAATTTAAAAGGGTGAACTGAACGCTGCTTAAGTGATATTTGCATAAGAGTGGAGGACGACGACGTCGCGACGTCGAAACGAGAATTACTCTTTTCTTCGCTGCGGTTACGTTTCATCGAGCGATGACGAGCCGTTCGGCGCCGTTTCTTCTCGCATTTAATCTCGAATAGAGGCAGGCACGTATGAAGAACGTAAAACTGTTATTAAACGGCCGGCGAAGTAGGGTTTAGTGGACTGTAAACCTGATCAGCGTGTTACAGGGCTTACGAATACACGGGCCACCGGTCACGTAACTTGTTACAAGCCGATAACTCCGGAATGAAACGGGCTGCCGAAGAACTGTTTAATAGCTTCGGGCCCGAGGAGCATTGTTATTGTGTCGGTGAAAACTCTTTTCAGGTTTAGTAGTTAACTCGACTGTTATCTTGTTACAGCGTTCGACTGCTGCTCACGTAAATGAACGTGTTATTTCCTCGTGGTTACGAACTGCGGATGGAGGTTCGCTATGGTGTTCGTAGTATTTAGATACTTGATGGAATTTCATTGAAAACTCCTTAATATCGCTTAATTGCGAATTGGTATGCATTCGTGAAGAAAATTTGTGAGAATTGTACGATTTGTCAAACAACTCCAGAAATGTTGTTTACAGAAAAAAGCGTATAACAATTCAAGTTTTAAGGATATAATCCCCGCATTTAATATTATTGTCTATTAAAAAATATTTTCTGAAACAGGTAAAAAGTATTTTTTTCTTAAAGATGTCTTCGTTTCGAACAAATTAAGAGAACACTGTGAAGAATTTATACGAGATAATATCGATTCATTATCTCTATTATTTTGTTAACTGTGTATTTTCATACAAGTTTGGTATAACAGGCACAATTTAATTGAAAATGCTTGATTCTGTTTTCCACGTTGCCACACAAAACATGCCAAAGGTTTAAAATGTTGTTTCACCAATCAAATTATTTTAGGTTAATTAAATTACTTCGAATTTCGAGAATTTTTATGCTTGCTGGGTCAACAATCAAGAAATTGAAAAATATCATATACCGATCAAACTGGTTTTCTCTTCAATAATAAATTACTCGTGTTGGAAATCGATTGAATTGATTTTGATCGAAACGAATTTAACATTCAACAAATACTTACTCTGTACAAACAAATTCTACAACAGCAAACAGTGCTTTTAATTAGAAACATATACACACAGCATGTTTCCGTGATAATAATTTTAAAACTAGGTATAGAAAATACTTCTTCTCCAGATGTATTTAAGATTACAGAAACAATTTGCATAATGGGCACGGAGAAATGGAAAAATAGTTGCGAATTACGGTGCAATAACTCGCGCAATTTTCTTGATTTTCCACGTAATTACAAAGTTCCGAGAAGATTGAAGTGTCTCGGCGGTTGTCATGTTTTCTTCGGGGCCCATGGAAATTGTACCCGTTCGTGCGTGCGCGCCGCTTACTTCATTTACCTGTTCCCAGCGTCCAAAGTTGCGCGATTTATGCTTACGATTGCAATTTTATGAACATAACTGCGAAGTTATAATTACGAGCTTCTTGCGGTGCCGTTCTCGCCAAAGATCCGCGCCGCGTTCCCTGAACTTCCCGCCGTGTACACTGTTGCTTACCCGCAGTAACGTCATAAGAGGTTGCGATAATTTCCGGCGGAACAATGGAACCGCCCTTCCCAAAGACTGTGGTTACCCTTCTCCGATTATCCTTTGCAAAAATTAACGCGAACTCCAATTAAATTTATGGAACACTCAATTAAAATCAAAATATATCTTAATATATTATACCTGTGTTGATTTTAAAGATTGATTCTTCTACTTCCCTCTTCTTTAAAAAAATAAAATTGATTGGAAGAAACATGAAACAGTAAAAGAACGTTGTTTACAATGTATCAATATTATTAACTCTTTGCTCTGTTGCTTACAATTTTCATAGAAAATGTAATTAGTTTGCATGAAAATCAGTTATCGTCCAGCACAACTGGCATAGTTTTATTTTGCGAACGGCATTGTCGTGACGCGATTTCGAAAATGGGGCAGACCAAATATTTGCAGTGTGATAAGCAATCGTTTTCAAGTGTTTTCTCAGTCGATCCATCGGTACAGTTGGAGCACGGCCGTACGTATACTGTTTATATACGATATTAAACACGCCGGTCGCTTAAAGATGGCGGAATTACTGGCGCAAATATTGCACGGTCGAAGAAACGGGGTCCGAAAGTTACCGTGCATAAACCGTGTGCCCCCTTAAGCATGCTTCGCGTAGCTGCCGCGTGTATATTAGGCAACGATTTGCGGATTAGAAACTTCGTCTGAGCGGAGTTGCTTCGAGACGCGTTGCCAGACTACGTAACTAAGCAACGGCTAAGGAGACGCGGGAACTTGGACGCGATTACATCCCGAATTTGTTAAAGCGTCGCCCCCCCCCCCCTTCCTCCGCCGTCGCACCAGAGTTTGAACCGTGCCTCGTAGCTCCCGGGGCGTAAAACGTTTTGCGTTTACGGGGGGAACACGATTTTAGGAATTCATTTGCCGGAACGTGACCGACATTCTACCCATAGAAGTCTCCTGTGTCGAAAGCGCCGCCAAGTGAATGCGATAGGTAGATGAGATTACGTAGCAGTCGAGGAAAATTAAAGAGTAACGATCGCGTTTACGGTTCCGACGTAAATCGGCGAGATTAAACGGCATCGACCCTCGAGAGGCCTCGAACCCTCGTCAGAATGAAAGAATAGATTCCACCAAAAAATCTTCTCTTTCGATAGTCGTCTTTCCCTATACCATACTCTTTGGGAAACTCTTTTAATTGTTGAGTTTTAGAATTCAACTGATACCAGCCGGTTCTACTTCCTGCAAATACTAGGGCACGCGAACTAAGCGGACTTGCACTTACAAATCTCACCCAATTTAGAAGCACAACAAAACTATACCAAAGATCGCGAGCTATCGAATTGCTACCCACTGAGAAGGAAATATACGAACAATTGTGCACCGTTGCAACTTAAGTAGCTTGCATGGAGGCTGTTAGGCTCGCACCCCTTACTGTGGAGCCACGAACGCCGTACGTAGTCAAACGGTCAAATTAATTCCGTTCAATTCGGTTCAGTGTAAAAATTAGACTCTCAAACTGCCAGCACGTGGACCACAGTGCGCCGGAGCGACGATTCCGGCGAGAATAAGGTTTCGCCGGGTCTGGGCATAATGGCGGGAAAGTTCGCCGCGAGAACTTCGGATATTTTATTCGATGTCCCGGAATAACTTTTAATATCCCGCTCCTAGGTTTATAGGGGAGGGGGGGGGGAGGTGACAAAAAAACGAGCGAAAAAGGTAGAAAGGGTGAAAGGTTGGGAAAAAGTGGGCTGTTGGTGGAGGTGCTCAAGGGTTGCTGCTCCGCGACCAACCCCCGATCGACTTTTTAGCTGTCTCTCGCTCCAGCGGCGTCGCGCTCCGCTGAGCTCCGTGGAGTTTTAATGAAGAGTTCGGCCTCTTATTGGTTTCCCCTTTAGGGAATCCAGCGACCTAAAGGCTCCGCGCCGCCTTCTGCGCTGTCCCGAGGCGTTCGCGCGTTTTATTGCACCCCGAGGTCGCGCGTATTTTCTTCGCCGATCCATAACCCGGGGCCCCCTCGGACCCCCTTCGTCCTCTTCTTCATCATGCTCTCGCCCCCACGGCGCTGTTGGACCGCCCGATGCCTTAAGTCGAAACGGAGCGGAGATGGAATATTATATACGCGGCTGTAATGTTAACTAGTTGGAAACTCGAGGACCATCTAGCCGGTTGGAGGGGGTGGAGGAACGGGAGACGGGTTATTCCTTACGGGCGTAAGTTCGGCCCAAGTTTAGGGAGACGGTAAATTGCATGGGATACATTGTGGCCCGCTTAAATGCGCCGCTGCCCTGATGAAGTTCGGATGTCGAACTTCCGTGTGACCGATTTCTTTGGTCGCTCCAACCTCGCCCGGTTAATGATGCTCTTAGACCGCTTTGATTTACGTTGCACTGCTTGATACCTGTGTGGACAACCTCGTCGCATCCCCTCAACATTGCTACGTGGATTAATATCTTCATCGTATTTGCTTGATTGTTTCTAAAGATTTAACTTCATTCTAATTTAATTCCATGTTTCACAAGCTAATGTCTGAAACTTTGAGTTCGCATAAACACACGCTGTTTAATAACGCCTGCCGGTAGTTTACTGAGTGGCGTGATACAGGAACCTGATTATGTAGCGCAGAACTGTAGGTTTTCTTCGTTAGAAGGGTTTCCATAACGAAATTAGTTTCTGCGCTTAACCAGTTGGTTAATATTCTACAATGAATAAAACTTGAAGTCAGTGATAGAAAATAGAAAATATCGAATCGAATTTTTCTATATAAAACTTCCCATCGTTCTCGAGCATCCAAAACACAAATACGATAATTCCCCCAAAGCAGAGTCGGCTGCGGAAACATTTTATTTTCCCGTTGCCGACTCATTCTTCCACGTTCAATCGGTATCCTTTAATTTGTCTCGCTGATCAGAGAAATCCGCAGCGAGGCACTGTAATTATAAAAGAAGCGGCTCGCAAGGGGGATGCTCTCCTTATTAACGCGAGGCAAAAGGAACTACCGTTAACGAACTTCCCACTGTTTCCAACAGATCTGTGAAACCTTTCTTTCGCTCGCGTCGAGTGACGCGAAGAATACCCTCGAAGCTCGCGCGACTCGTCTCTCTTCCTCTCCGGTTATATCCCGGAGTTCGAATGTTTTAATTACGATCGTTCTACTTCACACTGAACTTATCTCTCGGTCGAGGGGCGCTCGAGAGACAAGGCCCCGGCTGGCAACAAGTCCCGGCGCAAAATCCACGTGTTATCGTTTTAATTGCCACCCTGTTACAGGCTGCCGTGTTTTACGTGCGCGCGGAAATAGAATGGCGCTGCGTCGGCCGTTCAGGACTCCACGTATCCTCCAGGTATTCAGACACGTACACCTATACGCAAAGTTCCGGCGAGTTTCTCTCCTCGAGTAATCCCCTGGGTGGCTGGATAGGTAGATGGAGGCTAGGTACCGCCGAGATAAGACTGCCCAGGAAGAATATACGACCGCGTAAAGTAAGCGAGCTCGCGAGACCTACAGCCCGCCACGGAAGATTCATTTAAGGCTTATGAAGAAGTCCTCCCTCGTCCTTGTCCCACACACCAAATTTACCAGCTCCGAATCAATGTGAGTCGCTTTTCCCAAAGTTCAAAAGAAGTGTCATTAACCCCAGGATGCGCAGCCTGGTTACTTTACATCGTCTTGAATATTCATCCTTAGATCTCGCTCCGTGATAATGTATTAGCATCAATATTGTGTATTTATAGACTTCATCGAGTGAACGAAATTGCTTACAAATGATCATTCGTTGGACCAACAAGAACGAATGACAGCTGTAACAATAAAAGTCTCGGTAACGACGGAGGCAACCGTAACGATAAACGCAACGAAATTACACTATTTTACGCCGGTTGTAAAGCGAGAGATTCTGTCCTTTCCCGAGATCCGTGCAACAGACCGCGCGACTGCCAAATCGTGATTGCCGTATCCAATAACGAAGAATTTTCGAAACGACCTAGCTAGACGAGTAGCGGTGCGTGTGTCGGTGACGACAATTTTCGAGATTGAACCTGAAAATGTGCATATTTGGAGCGTCCATCGAGACAGCTAATTGGGAGACGTCGCGCCACGCGGCGCGGACCGAGTTTTGCGTCTTCGGCGTTTGTTCACGCTTCTTGCGTGGGTTTTATCGCTTTGCCATCGGCCGATGAATTGCACTGCTAACCTCGTTAGCCTGTCACGAGTAATCCGCGATGAAAAATTCGTTGCGTTGACGCCCGGGTGAAAGCGCGGCTGGGGGCGAACGAAATTTCATTCGTTGCTCGTCCATAGTTCGTAACGCGTTACCGTTGATCGACGCGATTTTTTTCATAAAAATTTCATTCCCGCTGTAATCGGATCGAACGCGGAGCCGCCGGCGCGGCGCGACGATGCACAGGGATGCGCCGTGATGCGCCGCGAACGAAAATTCGCGACGCGCGTTCCACCAGCGACGCTGTTTAAACCGGTTTCTATTTTATCTTCGCGGCATAACCGTGCGCTACTTACGTCTGCTATATTAAAGTGCATCCACGCCGCCGGATTTAAATGTAAACCCCCGCGATATTAAAACATCGCGTTTCCATGTATTTACCGGCGGTTTGTGCGGGACGATACGAAGGCGCGCAGGCGAGCGGACGCTCACATATCTCGCGTACATCCACTCTATAAACATTAGTAACACGGCACACATCATACAGAATACAGTGCAAAGTCAAATAGAAATCTTGTTTCGGTTCAAGTACCCGCTGAAGTTGGGAGAACTGGGTAGGTATACACAAACATTAATTTAAACGATACACTAAGGAAGAGCTGATAGCTGTTCTCTCCGGTTGCGACTATTAACAGGCCCTGCCGCGGACGGAGGCAACGTTCTGATCCTTAACCGTGGTCTGCCAGTTTTGCTCGCTCATCGTCTCGTAAGCAGTTGGTATTTTAACCCTCGGCTGCCGTGGCTCCTGTAGGGAAACGCTGCCTAGGCATGTTGACCTATTGAAAAAGTTTATTATAGACTACTATAGTCTACGGATACCTGTTAAATAGACGAAATTCGCATCGCAGAATAAACAAGTAGACTTAAACTACTGGAGTGACCGATCGTCCCTTTCATTAAACACCTTAGATGCTATACAGGTGCGAAAGGTGATCGGCGAGCAGGGAGAGCAACGAAACTGGACAAACGAAGGTGCTACGAATTCAAGCCTATCGAGGCCGCGTCAAACAACGATAATTGAACGGTCAAGTTTGCGTTAAGTTTCGCGGAAACGGTCGGAACGGCAGCATCGAGCATCGACGCAACAGATCAATACCGAAATATTAATCATATCGAGCACGATACCGAGGCTGCACAAATAAGAGGCTCGCGCGAAGCGCGATGCGCGCCGCGCGGCGAGCCGAGCGGAACGGGCCTCGGTATTTGCACGGCAAACGCTGCCCTTGCAACGACATTAACGCTCGAGATTGCTGTTTTGACAGGTACTTTGTGCGTTGTTGGAGATATCGAATATTCATAGTATCGATCGGTGAGCAACGGCGAGGGGGGGGGGGGGGGGCAGCGGCTCCCTCCGCTGTGGCTTCGCCCCCCGCCAAATTGTACTTCCAATCGCGACGTCTGAGCCTCGAAATTCCTTTTCTCTTTCGTCCCTTCCCCCATAGTCTACCCGCCCTTCTCTATCTTTCTCTCTCTCTCTCTCTCCCTTACCCTATCCCTAGTCGACCCACTCCCAATCGGAGGGAGACCCGGCCGATCGTGTTCCCTTTCCTTTTTTCATCGTTGCGATGCGAGCTCTCCTTCCTCCCGGGCAAATCCACAGGGACTCCGTGGGATTTGAGCTTTACGGATTTGCGGCATGCCATGTCGAAGTGGAATACGTCTCGTGAGGTACGGCATAGTAGTCGAACTCCGTGGCGGATCAGACGGCAGATCCGTTGCCTCGCCCTTTTCTCTGCAATCTTCGCGCGCCGCTTTCACGTGGAACCGTTTCGAATTCCCTTTGATCAAGGCAACATTTGTCTCGCTATCGCATAGATTCCCAGAGCGTTTCCGCTGTGCTTCGTTCCTCTCCTTCCTTTCTTCTCCGGTCGCTTTTTTTTTCTCCTTTCCCTTCTCCTCACTGTCCCCTTCCAATCATCGTTCCCTCTTTCTCTCTCCTTCTCGCACGAGCCTGATTCGTTCGAGTCGCGCCGGTAAACGGGCTGGGAGAAGTTTTCCTTCACCGGGAAAACACTTCGGATCGGAATTGCTGGGGACGAGGCACTAACTTTGAAACGGTTTTTAATTCTTCCCTTTCTCTGTTCCTCCCCATCGGTTTCGCCGACGAGACGAGTCGAGATGCGACGACGACGTTCCGCCTCTAACGTTCTCTTTTCCTTTTTATATCATTTCAGAAAGGCGACGCGAAGTCTCGTTACCAGACGAACGGGACAGAACGAACGATTAATTGGACAGAGCCCGAGAAACGAGCGTAACAAAGGTTAAATATTGGCTATGTGAGATTAATTATCATCCGGCAGAAATCGATTGCAGCTGCTCGGACAAGCTTCCGCAATACAATTACCGTTCGACCGATCAATGATTTACTCCCCCGCAGCACTTGCCCTTTATTTTTCTATTACCACTGGACGTCTAGTTCGCAGTCATCGCCGTTGTCGTTACGGCACGCTCGCGGATTGTTGTTCCCCGCAGAGTGACATATTTGCCGGTGAACAATTTGTTTAGAGAAGTTTTGTGCGGCGCGACAGTTGCGAAGAAACGACGATCGCGTGCGTGCGCCTAAATCCGAATGACGCGCGCTGTAGAGGCCACTGGCATGCTGTTGGAATTTCCAAAACGTATTTTCTGCCGCGTGAATTCGTCCGAAATGTAATGCAGCTTCATAGGCCGGCCGCGACGCTTTTTTTGCCGGCTCGACAGCCCGGTAGTTTATACCGTTTCGATCGAAATTCCACGCCGCGCGCGCGGACATTCGACCTCGAACCGCTCCCCGAAAATGTGCTTGTCAGTTTTTTTCTTCATTTTTGGTTACTGCTGCAGAGAGATTTCTCCTTCCCGCTGCGGATTAATGCTCATAATTTTTCCTGGAATTCCTTTATCGCTGCCGTCGCGCGAATTGAATCGTCGCGATGGAGAATTTCTCTCGAATTTCTCTGTCAAGAATGCTGGCGATTTAAACTCGCGGTTAAACGGTTGTCACGGTGGTGGTGATAGAGTCTCCGTTTCGCATAATCTGTTAAAGAGCACGGACTGGACAGAGAAGTGGAGAATATGAAATTAGAACGTCGAATTAAACACTCAGAATGAAATTTTAGAAAATGTAGAATATATAAATTGAAGTCAGAATTAAAATGAAATAATTAAATGCTGTTATTCGGTTCAAAGAATGTGCGATAGAATTAGGTGTGCTGTATAAAGATCGTGTTGCGGTTATCACGATGGCGCCGCGTCTATTAATTATTTTTGGAATCTTTTTTGACAGAAAGAACGTCCTGCGTTTGATGTAACCAGAATTTAGGGTTACAGTCGTGCTGCAACCAGGGTGAAATTGATTAACCAGTCTGCTTTCCTATTACGAAAATTTTCAAGTCGCACTCATTCATCCACTAAGAGATAAAGTGGCCGAGATAACAATCTCGTCTCGCGTGGAGTGTTATTTCGTGATGTTTGGTGGTCGAGTGACCTCGTCGTGACTATATTAACTAAAATGTCTGCGGTCATGAAGTAACGTCAGCCAATTTCGGTTTTCAGATTAACCGAGGCATCTGTTTGTAACTGTTAGTTGTTACATTATTACTGCAGATATTAATGCAAGATAAACATTGTCCAAGTCAACAGTCAGAAACTGAAGTCAAATGAAAACTGTAATTTCTCTTCTGTTTATCTTAAAAATCTTTTCTCATTTTCGTATTTGACCTGTGTATCGTTGCCATAAATGCAGAAAATCCGCAGTATTTTGTAGATAAAATCATCTGTCCATGAAGTACAGAAAATCCTCAATCGAAATACCATTTTATCTCATTTTTAATCAAAATAATGCTGCAAAGAATTTCTAGTGTTCAAAAATGAAACAATTGGTTCGCTTCTTCGTCACTTTACTATCCACTCACCGAAATCTCTACAATTCAAACAAGCACTCACCGAATCATATTTACATCGAGCACGATAAAACCGGATCGCCGAAACACTTTACCGTTTTCGAACAGGAAAATCTATTGAAACTTTTTCTCTTATCTGTAGAAATCCCGAAAAATTCTGATTGCTTCCGCGTTCCCGAGCGATACAATTTTATTATGCAAATCACGATCGTTGCGGGTCATTAAAAAGTTTCGATCGCGGACGCGCGCGCCCGTATGGTCAACCGAAAACAAAAATGTCCGCGCGAGCCAGAAGTTTCCGCGACGAATTTCTATTGAATCGTTGCGAAAAGCGCTCGAAGTTGGCCAATCTTTTTCCCAGCATATTGCACGTATTGTCGGGGGATGATTAAAAGTGCGTCGAATTAGGAGAGCGGGGCCGGTCTCTCGCGGGTAAAACGAGATTTTCTAATTAACTTTATACGACGCGAAGAGCGCTGTCGTATTCTGGAGAACGGGCGCGGTAACAACCGGTCTCTCCTTTTTGTTTTTATCGGCGCGCCGCCTGCCAAATGCGATTAGCCGCATTTTTATTCCTCGTCGCCGTCGGACGGTACCCAGGCTCTTTCTAAACTTCGGGACACTTAAGTGGCTCGGGGAAAATACCGGGGGATGCTGCGCTGTCGGAATATTGTCTCGAGGAAATTATCGCGCCGCCGCATTGTCGCGAAAAAGTTCCGCTTAATTCGGCAACGGGCAGAGAACGTTCATTGTTCTACTCTCGGCGGGAGAACGCGCAACAGTGCGCAAGGTAATTCCGCCACTGGCCACGATACCATCGTGCGTTATGATTATTATTCATTAATGGAGTGTCGGAATTTTTAAAACGATCCGACTTATCTGCCGGCCAGGTTTCGAACGTTAATCGCGGTACTGGACCACACTGTGGTGTGGAATCGCTTTTGAATATTCAACGAACCCTCGGGTTGTGTGCTCGATATGGTTTATATTTAATATTTTGATTTCTCGTTATAAAATATTAATCGGATTGCCAGCGACCTCAACTATGCAGCCTCGTTTTTATGGCATCTACGTTGAATTGCAGATGTGGACTTGTAGGACCAGCAAGTGGCAACGCTATTTATCTATTATAGCATTAATAGGAAACGATATTAGCATCGATAGCAGTAATTAAAAATCAGATGACAGTGTGTGACACGTTGGAGCGTGGTTGCATCGTTACATTCGTCGTGCCGTTTCGCCAGGAACCGAGGCTGGCGACACATTTTTCTGCGGCGAGTTCGCACGTGGCCAAGGAACGCGGTACACGCGTTTCCCTTTAATTAAACGCGGGAACGTTTCGCGGTGGATAATTAAATTGTCTCGGTACGTCGGCCGATCGGTCACAAAGACACGATCTCCGGCATGAATAATGCAATACGTCCTGCGGGGAGCGGTTTTAATGGAGCAGCTTTTAATTCGTCTTTTAATAAGAAGGGACTTTCGCGGCCTTTGCGACCGGGAAACCACGTGCGACCGTTAATGCACCGGTCATTAATGCTACCGGCGTCGTCTTATCCTCTGATCTTGCATACTCCGAGGACATAATTTATATCCGAGTGCCGGGGACGCGTCTAATGACGTGTAATTGAGTTTCGCGACGGACGCAGCCTGTTTCGTTAATTCCTCGGCCCCAGCCTGATCTTACGGACGTTGCGCTTTTAACAAGCTCGGCGATTCGTGGAAATGCAATGACACTCTCAGACCATTCTTCTATCTGAATCGTATCGGAGACCCTTCGAAATGGGTCTAATTAGTCCCGCGCAACGAGACGATGGGGCTTCGCTCGTAAACCTCGTGTTCAACGATGCACAGAACATTCTCAATTTCTATGCTTCCAGAAAGACAACCTGCAAAATAGTTAACACAGTTTTATTTTCCTTATTTAACGTCGCTTTTCGAATTCTTTTTTGAGAATTATTTCGCGACGGGGACCTATAGTTCAGTTTAAAGGTGGGTTCCGAACCACTTTGGCTAACACAGTTTTATTTAATTGTAACAGAATTACAAGACTGTATTTATTACCTACATTGACATATTCCGATATGAATCGTTTGTACTCGAATTACATGGGATACACAAGAAGACTGAATAAGACATTATTTAATTAGCTTTACAGATTTATCTCTGAACCAACGAATTCGTAGAAAACGCTACAGTTTATTGATCAATTTAGTGTATTTAGTAACACCATTATAAATTGATGATAAATATAAAAGACTCTCTCAGGATGACGCATTTTTCATACGAAATATGACATGGTGCATCTGTTAATTATTAAAAATATTATTATGCCGTAACACGATAGCTCGGAGTAATTTCAACGGTTCGAACTCGTTCGTGTCATTAGCATGGAATGACGGAAAGCGAGTACCACTGTAATCCGAGTGTTTCATGTATGTTTTAATAAATAAGAATTACCGGGACGCATGCAACCAAGAACAGCACACACGGCCATTAAAGCGGCGGTCGTTAACGCTCCGAGCGATGCCTTATCACTCGATCTCGCGTTCTTAATGATAATAATTATGCTGGTCTAGCACTTATCCTAAATTCTACACCGTTCGGACCTCAGCTCGGCAGGTTTTACATGAAAAAGTACTTGTGCGCTGCATATTTATTTTCGTAACTGCAATAACAACAGTAATTATGAACACAGACGTACCCAGAAACGAAGGAGCAAAACAATTACGTACAAAAATTCCGCCGCACTTCGTAATTATGATATTCGCGCAAAAGATTTACAACAACGGATTTGCACTTCAATGTTTGAAATTCCGCGCTTACAATATTTTTCAAAGAAGCTGCAAAAATCTACGAAACTGTACTAAGACTCTCTTTCACTGCCGTTAATATTTATGTGGCTGTATTTCATGTTCATATAAAAAAAATTTCATATTTCATCTTTGAAATTGTGAAGATAGAGAAACGGTAGAGCATTCTGAAACGTTGAAACTTTTATTGTATGTACAGTTCAGTGCTCAACGATGTTGTAAGTTATTTCCGTATATTTCCCATTCGCATAAACTGTATATTTTAATT
Organism: Lasioglossum morio; assembly: GCA_916610235.2. NCBI lineage: Eukaryota > Metazoa > Arthropoda > Insecta > Hymenoptera > Halictidae > Lasioglossum > Lasioglossum morio. Next base: position 16,924,889 of record OU744328.1, on the reverse strand, counting down.
ACCGAATGGTGAGCATTCTACGGCCTGTTGACGGGTGAAAGTAGACGCGGAACGTTTGAAGTTAATCGGTCGACGCCGCAAAATTTCGCGAACGACGCTATGCAATTTTTCTATGACCCCACCGGTGAGTTTCTTTATCCGGCAACATAGGAATGTTGCATGACTCGGCACGTCCCTCAAGTCTGCCGGGGAAACGCTGTATATTTTAAGGAGATGTCTTCCACGTGAAACGCCATACGACTTGCGTATTTAATTATTTATTAGCCGGGAGTACTTTTACCTTTGATGTCGCACCGGGTACTGAATTCAGACCATGTATGCAAGAGAATCCAGGACTTTCGCGAGTCTTATATTTTGCGGCCGTGCAGGAAGCGCATGTAAATGTACAATAAACATGAGTTAACGGGGCTGTGTGACATATTCCGGTCGTAATTGATTCTTCAGATCACTTATGCATCAGAGTCTAAGCGCATTACAAAGGAGACCGGCACTGAATCACGTTTGAGGCGTCCTTTTTCCCTCCGCGAATTTCCAGCCTGTATAAAATACAGAACGAAAAAGGATATTCAGAAAAGAATCGGGTCTAGCTAGCAAAACGACCAGCCCGACAGTAATATGTTTTCTCTTCCCTACCCACGAATATAAGCAGCTGACACAAATCAACTAAACTACTGATGATTATGACGGACAGCTGTAATAGTGATTAATTCGAGACAATCATCTTATGGCCGTGTCGTAAAGTGACAAGTTAATGTTCAAGTCTCGCCGCCGTGACCATCTATTCCTTTACCACTTTGTCTACGCACTGCTCGGTACCATTCGAAAGGCGCATTTTCAACTAATTCTTTCAGCACTCCCTCACCGTGTTTCACGGGGGCCAATCATTTCCTCATTTTACTCTTATCGTTCCTACAAAAAGACGCCTACAAAATTACAGAAGAACGCGCAATTTTTTTTCTACAATAAAAAAAGTTCACAAATGTTTCACAAAATCATAAAATATAGTCGAATGTAGGTATGGGTCGAGAATAATTCTCAGAAGAAGGATTTTTCAAAGCCGCACCACGTTGCTCTCTTGAAGCAATTATCTTAAGTCTGCCAAATTAGATCTACGTCCATCGATTCGCAACTTTCTCCGGCGGCTCGTGTAGCTTGTGCTCGGAGGGTCTCATTCATAGTTCAGATTCAATTATAGATATACAGCGGTAAAAAAAAAGGAGAAGAAAGCCGGCCGGAAATGTCTTTCGTCCGAAATATTTGGAGACGGGCCAATTTTCAGTCACGAGTCTCCAACAGCGCGTCGACAATCCGATTGGGACCAATCGCGGAGGTCAGAATCGTTTTTTATTTTTTTAATTTTCCCCAGTTCCGGCCGCAAGGACGACGAAGAGTAAATCCAGTGGAATTGCGTCTCGTCGAATAACGTGAAATATAATGCCGGATAATAGATGACGGTGTGTCTCGTTGAGGTCGGATAAAACGTGACCTCCCCGCTCGGCCTTTGCTATCGTCGCTACATTTTGATTTTGCGCCCCGGCAGATTTATCTTGCACGGATCCCCGTGTGTGTTCATAAGCCGCGGAGCTCACGAAATCAGCATTCGAATCAATATTTCGCTCGGTGGCTGATTTTATTTCTGGCGGCAGCGGTGGCGGTGATTGTTGTATTCGATAGCTTCATCCAAGCAGGTGTTTGTAATTGAAAAATGATTGGAGGGCTGCCTTGATTCCATGACAAAACGGGCCAGGCCGCAAAGCTAATTCCTCATCGAGCCAGTCTCCCGAATAAACATCGGCTGATCGTTACAATTATTTCACCGCGACGCGACGCCACGTCGAAAGTTATCGAAAAACGAGTCGCGCTGATCATTCGCCGACATCGGGATTATTTTCGATTCGTCGCGTGCTTGCCAATCAATTCTACTAACAAGTGTGCACGCTGGAAATTGGATAAAGCTCCCACGAAGGGTTTAAGTACGGTAGAATACCGGTAGATGTGCTCGGACGGCGTTGGCTCGTTCCTGTCGACCTGTCAAGTTAAGAAACTTAATATAAAATCTTTCAGTGTAAACTTTAATATAAAGTCGTTCTCAGCCGGTGAACGTACCTCTTAAAGTTATGATCGCGAGCCAGATTTGATATTCCATCTGAAAAATTAATAATCGTAAAGAAATAGTTTGAACGCTTCGTTGGTCTTTGAATTTTGGTTTCGTAAAAGCACACGAACGTTGATTTTTTTTTAGTAAGAATAATAAATTTACTCGACGGTAGCTTTTCGATACCCAGAAATTAAAAAAAAAAAGAACACCGAGGTTGAAGCGCATACGAACGAGGAAAAAGAAAAGACAAATGGAACGTAAGATTTTTCTCTTGTTGGAACGGTAACAGGAAGTGGGAGGTCCTACGCGCTGATTGATTGCCACGTTAATTGCGCGAGCTTGCATGCATTTTCTGCTCGAATTTTATGAGGCTATCGGGGTCTACCGCAGTATTGGTCGAACGCTAACAATGACTTAAGTCTTTTAAAAAATCAGAATAGAGTACGACCGCTATAGCTTCGGTTACGGTCCGTTTTTATATTTTTTTATATTCTGCCCATATTCTACTCTTCACGTATAGCTCTCACGACTCCGTGGGAGGATGGTCAATTTTCGTGCACACGGTGACCGGGCACTCACGAAACCCGGCACTTACACTCTTTACTGCTCTACCACTTTCTCCGAGTTTTCCCGCACGTTCTTTCTTCTGTCTTCCATTTCAGCTACTTCGTTTTATTCTACTACTTTCCGCCTCTTTCCCGTCTTTTTTTTCGGAAGTTGCTCTGAAAACTGTTACGAGCACTGTTCCATTGGAGATGGTTGGCCATTTGTGACGGTTAAATTCGTCGATGACCATTATTTTAACGATTGTAAACGCGAAGTTTAAATACTCCTTTTTAGGTGAATGCAGCTTTCACGCAAGTGCCTGTACACCTCGTCGTAATTGATTCCCTACGACCCTATATCCGCGTGTAAACATTCCCCGTCTAATAACGCCAACACATAATTCCATTTCCCGTAGCTAAGCAGAAATTACGGAGCAGGGAATGCTTCTCTCGCATTCTATGCATATGTATCGTTACAAAACTGTTTCGCCTACGTATGTCGCGGCACGATTCCTCGAAGAGTTGACAATGCCAATCTCCCGTCGTCGTCGTCGCATGATATGTAAACTCCCGGCTGGCTCTCATTCACTTTTCAACGATCCCGTTCCCCGCGCGTATATATTCCCGGCTTTCATGTCGCGAAACGAGCGGCCAACTTTCCTGGTGCACGATAGTCTATCCCCCCGGAAGTCACCAGAGGAAGCACTCGTTTCGCCTATCTCCGGAACAGATTGAGTAATAAGAGTCCACCGGAGGGGCATGCCAGTTTTCTTAGTGCTCGGCGATCAAAGACGCGGGGAGCGTGCTATCTCTCTCTCACGCTCGCGACGCGAAACTTGGACTGTTTGGAATCGAGCGAGATCGAGAAACGCGACCGGTTGTTTCGATAAACAACGTCGAAACGCAACGGATAAACACGGAACTCCGTTAACGGCCAAGGGTACACGATGATAATGGGCTCCGGCCGTCGCTGTGTAAAGGTAATATTGCGCTTGCAAGTTTTCGTAACATGATATTCCGTTTACTTTGGCCCCTTAGATCGAGCGGCCGCGCTTTTTCACTCTAAGAACCAGCGGCCCGTTTTTCATTCAATTACAGCCGTCGAAACTGCTGTTCCCGACAACGAAACGCAGGAAAATTGTATCAGTCCTTTGCATGCCGGGCTGGTCTCCATCGTTGCGTTGCATCTTTGATCGTGATTCACGATTGATGCCCCAATTAGTCGATTTTTAATGTGTCTCTCGCTCGCTTTGAGCGGCACACACGCTCGCTGCTCGCCGCAACGTTCCGCCCGTTTTCAAATATTAAAACGCATAAACACGCGGAACGGAATACAAGGTAAATATTACATAGAGTCAGTTAAACACAGGCGAAGTAATTCGGTTAAAGCCCATTATACGGAAGAGGACACAAAAGCTCATGTTTATTTCAAGAGAAATTTTTTCCCCGCGTTACTTACGCTCTACTTCAACGAAAATTTATCGCTTCCATAATAGAGAATTACACGTGCACTCTGAATATTTTCCGATACGCCGAGTTCTCCACCGGACGATACCGGTGTGCGTGTAGTATATATATACATATATATACCTGTATTTTTAAAATTAATAACCTGTAACCGTACAGAATAAACCTTTCGCTCCGTTTCGGGATTAAATAGACTGGGGTATTTTCCAGTTTGCCGTCGTCAAAGCTTTAAACGCTGTCGGACCTCGTCGACGAACTGAATTATTCGATCACGTTTTGATCTCGGTTTTACGAGGACGGCGAGAGAAAGAGAGAGAAAAAAAGATCAGCGGAAACTAATTTTCGAATGGAGTCGATCCCGGCGTTCCCGGTTGCCCTTAATTTCGCTGGTAACGCGATACCTACCGAGCGACCGCAACGTTATTCCTGTTCCATTAAACAATTCCGTTCTAAATAGAGCAATTCGTCTTGCAATTTCTCAGACGTTAAGTGTATTTTGCTACCGCGCGACTGCACCAGCAATGACGGTTCCCGAGCAAAAGCCGTGGGGGCCGTTAGTTCGTTCCCGAAACCGGTCCAAGTAGTCTTGGAAAGTGAGCGCAGGAACCGTTTGTTTCCCCGCAATCTGCCGGACGGTAAATTTCGGCTGAATGCCGTCCATGCCACGGCAGAACTGCACGACGGGAATGGCTCTTCGCTGAATATACAGGGTCGAGGAACCAAGCGCGAATGTTAAGGGTTGAACGGGGCAGCAAACAGCTATCTAAACCCCGGACTCGAACTCTCTCGGGAATCAGCTGATCCACGTTGCAACCGCTCTATGCAATACCTCGAACGCACCAAATCGATGCCGATTTCAGGAACCTATCGTTGCACCGTTCGCGTTCGCGAGAACCTCCGACCTCCTGTTTGTCATGGCTTCCTTAGCGACTCGGTTGACGTTAATCCTCTTAAGGATAATTGACGTTACGCAACGATAATTCACTGCCCACGGACTCGTACGCCCTGTAGCGAGTTAATTACTGTTCGAAGAGGATCCTGCGTGAAGTGCTATCGCGAAGTCGACTGGGTCGGCGCGCACCGTGCTCTTGTATACGTATACTGCATGAATAGGGATCCAGAGAATGAATCTTGTAATCCTGGGAACGATAAGATGAATCGGGGATGGATCCATTTAACTGTCTGGGTTTTGCTTTGAATTCGACCCTTCTGCTTAGGAATTTGTTGTAATTAAGTCCGAGTCTTGATGCAAGGTAAAACATTTTAATCGATTTGAATGCTTGGTAGGTTTAATGTTAGTTCAATTAATAATAAAGCAAGTATTTTTTGCTCTTCAAAATACGTAGTTGAGTCAGACCCAAATCAATATTCATAGTTACTGATCTCGGAGACTGCGGATCTCCATGCAAGATTCAGTCTCTCTCTGTATGAATTGTAGAAGACTCGAGCCAAATATACATTTCTCTTTCTCTTCGATCAGTTTGATAACTTGAATATGATATATTAATGTTCTTAGATATGTGTCTAAAATATCATTACCCCCTTGCCGATAAATGACGTCAATCGTTTTTAATTTCCATTGTAAAGCATCATAAGTAAAAGTAATCTAAAAATTGCTAAAATACCATTATTCTCCGTGAGTGCACAGGTTTAAGAACCCAACCTTAATTAAATCTTCTGTGTAAGAACGGTATTAAGAGACCAATAAAAGTTGAACAAACTGTATACTCGCGGACGTGGGTAATAATATTATTCCGAATAAGAGGGTTAGCCAGTAACGTTTAATCCCGTCTGTATACGATGGACGCGGAGACATGGTAAACGGAAATGAGATTCCGCTCAAAGTCGTGTTTCTTGACACGCGTACACCGTCATCGACTTTGCAACTCGGTCTCCATTTACAAAATGCGCGGGCAGAATGACAAAGCGGTCCGGCGGCGTGGCGCAAGCTTAAACGAAATATTGCAGACAGACTTAATCCAATTCGACGTCAAAGCCCATGGTAATCTTTCTCCCGTTTCGCTCTCCTATAATATAATAAGAACGGAGTTGAAATCTCTGCCTGGGAGTTTATTCTACGGGCTTCGGGTGATATCTCGGGAGAAAAATGTGCGGGGGAAACCGTTGCAGAGCGGCCTGGACAAGTGATAATCGATGTTCGTTCATCGATTAGGTGAGAAAAGCGGTGCGCCGCGCTCTCCCCGGGAGAAAGAAAGAAAGAAACCTCGAAAGGATTTATCGAATTCGACGGGAATGGTTAAGATAAAGTCCCGGCTACCCTGTTACCCGGCCTCCAGAGCTTGCCGAACTTGTAAACTTTCCTGGAACTAACTTCGCGCGATAGACTCGCCGTCTTAATGCGAATTTCGATGGACGCCCGGTATCGTTACGCGAGATAACGTTGCCGAGATTCGCGAGAACGTGTAACCTTGTTATTCGATCTCATATTTTTGCATAGTTCGACAGGAAACGTTTGATCGGGCTCAGTTTCCTCGGAAAATTGAAATATCGAAGAACTTCGTACCATTGATTCCACAAGAGTTTATTGTATATATTTTCTACGAGTTCAATATTCACGACTAGAAGATAATTTCCTTCGATTGACGTAAAGTAGTACTCGTATGTATGGAAATACCACTTTCTCGATATTGTTAGGTTACTATAATGATTGTGAAAGAACAAGTAATATGAAATTTACAAGAATTCAATAAGACGAGAGATTTACAAATTTTTTGGCTCCGAGAATGTAGGATACAGTTCGGAATAGCTCGCGTTATCGATCGTTGATTTTCTTTGAACGAGAACAGCTCGAAAAACATTGCGTCCAAGCTGAGAATCATTTTTCAAATCAGAACGTCGCCCCCGAAAGGTCACGGATACGAGTCGAAATTGTATTGTCTAAACTGTATCATCCATCACATTTGCGTCACCGTGCGCCTACCAGGTAGGATCCACGTTCGTGCACGGCAAAAAGCGAATTGTCTGCGAATAACGGGTATTGAATGTTAAGTTTCATCCACCGGGTCTCTAGAGCCGTTTCATCTTTTTATATTGGATTTCCCTTTATCTCTCCTCCGTTCAAAGAGGAAGAAAGAAAGAGAGAGACTCGTCGAGATATCTGATCCGATAAGAATTTTAACTTCGGTCGAGGGATTATTGAAGTATTCGGTTATCTGATCCTTGCTGTGGAACTTACGAAAAAGTTTTCTAGCTTCCCCCTGCTGCTCACCATTCTGTTTCGAAATCATCGTTATTTAATATTCTACCGCCGGAAATCGACTATCAGATCCGAATCGGGGTTTTCCACTAGTTTACTAATTAATTATTGGAAGTCAAGTGGGCAGATGGTTCGTTATTTCGTGGTATCACTCTCAGAAATTGTTCAGTTATTCAAGAACTCTCTGATCATATTCCGATGATTATATATGTAACGTTACTTCGGATTAAGCAGTCGAATAATTATAAAGCTTGTGAACATTGATTAAAAAGAAAATTCTCTAAATTAGGAGAAATATATCACCCCTGCTATCAACTCTTGATAATTTTTCAGAAACCAGTTTCAATTATTAGCTGGTCGTAATAGATTCAATACGATCTTTCGCTCTCAAAGAAGTAGATTCAAAAATATTTGGAATAGTGCGAGAATTTGAGCACATGCGATCATGGCAGCCATAAAATGGTCAAAATCACTCGTCTTGGAAGGGTGAAACGAGGAGAATTTACGTAGCAGCCCCAGTGAACTGTCGCATCGATCAGCGGAGCTTCGGGGAGAATTTGGGGCGAGTGTCAGCGGAATTGGTGGACTTTCCGAAAACTAGACGGGGCTAAGGAATTATCGCAATCCACGGGGTACGCGCGGAATGATCGAAAGAGTGGATGATTATCCTGGGGCTGGTAATGCGTTTACTTGTAACGCCGTATTGTTTTCCGATAGGCAATCAGGCCGGGGGCGCAATTCGCGCGGACTTAACTATCAGCCCATTCGATTGCGGGATAATTACTCTGTCTTGCTCGTTAACCGGGCGTCGCGAGAGCCTTTGAAAAGCTCGTGTAATTGCGCAGAGCGGCGTAACTATTTTTCATCGAGCGGGGCTTAAAATCATGGCCGGGGCCGATCGTGGTGTGCTGCGCCGAGCATTAAATTGGCGGATCTTCAGCGCGCCATCTTGTGTGCGCGCCCGCCGGGACCGATAAAAATGAGACATGCTCAGGCTAACGAGCGAAATATTATTTTTACACCTGCAATCCATAGATAAATCACCGACAAAAGGCTCCGCGGAAAATTTATGGGCTTATTACCGTCACACTACTTCTCTGCTTCCCGTTTCGCTACGCCGATGCATCATGAGAACGTGCATGTTCTGTGTTTTTAATATTCCGCACATTCTGACCCGTTTGCCTGGTCTATTAAGATGCGATTTTTAAACGAACACGCCCCGTTAACAATCCGCAAACACAGGATTTTTCCGAATTTTTATACTTTCATATCGTTATTAAATTATATACATTTCTGTAATGTATATTTTAACGTGCAATTCAAAACCAGACCTCTGCTACAGATCGTAATTTCCCTTATTGAAATATGCAAATTAATTGCACATCAACAATTTGTACACGTTACTATTTAGTTTCCAAAATAGTATGTAAGGTTTGATCAAATATAATTCTCGAAATATAAATTTCTCAATTTCCTGAACAAAATTTTACGTTTTCGTGAATTGAGAAAAATCCTTCGTTCATCCGTTTGATAAAATCATGAATTAACAGAAACTTCATGAATTTTTTATTTCTGAAGATTCAGCTGCATGAAAATGTGACCATCGTGCAGAATTTTTGGAGATGTCATATCTCCAAAAATACATATATGTATGTTCTTTTAAATAAGGTACTCGACTTAAAAAGAGAGTCTGTTAATTTATCAAAGAGACATGTCTAAAGATCACATTTCATTTTAAAAAGATTAATTAGACATAATCCTTTAGGAGAAATAGAATCCCAGATGCATATCTGGAATTTGATTCTCTCGAGACATTTAAATTTAATGTTTTACATGTTAAACCGGTTAAAAGTATCAAGCAGAAGGTAGAATGTGAATTTTTAATTAAATAGTTTTATCTCCAACTTAAAGTGAAGTCACTTGCTTTATCTCTTCAGCAAATGTACATGAGGTAAACAAACTTTCCTCAGAGGCTCAGAATACATCTTCTGTAAAAGTGGTCACGAAAACGAAGAAGTGTGCAGTTTTTATCTAGGGCAGTGGGGAAAACGTTTTGTTATAAACTTTCGTCTTATTCTCGAATAAAACGAAAATATAGCCTGGCTATCTCTCCCCAGCTGTATTCCACATAAATATTAAATACATCATTCATATCGTATTTTCTTTTATGTATCATTAATATTTTATTATTTCTTCCAACTGTGTGTGTCATGAAATTTCGTTTATGACGTTCCAGCCAATTTGTAAATAGACTGCCGGTTTTTCATGATAAATTTTTAAACAATATTTTCGTAGATCTTCTGTGGCTCGTTTCGTCGTCCAGCGTAGATGCATCAGAATTCTATTAATGTAAGAGACATGGAGTGGATAACGGGAAGTGCATCTGTGATAATATTTTAGGAAGACATTATAGCAAACAGCATGACCGGCTTTTAAGCTGGCACCCGAAACCACACGGGATACACGCTTGTCAAGCTGATTCAATGGTTCGCCGTAATTTCATATTAACTTCTACCATAATTCCGCCAACAACTTACGGAAACTTCTGTGTTACGGAAGAGAGATAAGGGGAAGTGCCACTCAGGAGGAATATGAAGGGTGTCGTCTTACAAACCCACAGGCAAATAGCCATATCTTTCTCTCCCTTGCCAGTTATTTGTCCAAGCATTATAATGCACAGTTTCTGTCAAAGAGAATTTGCGTCTTCATACGTTCCCGGCTAACATTGAAATATTATAAACGCAATTACTATAAATTACTCGAATTGTTCATATACAATTTACATTCTCAATACTGAAAGAGACATTCGGTTGGCTACTTTTACACAAACTATCGTGTATAAAATAAAACGCAACAATTTGTGAAATGTCAAATAGAATTTTCCGTCGTTTCTGTTAAAGGCACCTTAATAGTGCTCAGCAGTTTGGTTATTCTACTCCTCGAGTTTCACTTGTACGTGTTAATTGAATTAATATAATCGCGTGAATGTCCCGTATTTATTTTAAAACTGTCGCGGCAAACGTGCATCGATAATAGACATTCTGGGAACACTGGCACATGTAATATTCCGTCGAACTATTACAACGCATAGTATTTCATCAACGCTCGTTACCTTTCAATTTGCTCCCGTAATTAATGAAATCGTACTGGCGCCATTTCTGTGGCTGCAAACCAATTGACGCAATAGCACATATCCGATCTAAATATACGCCAGTCACGTCTGTGACTAATTTGCTTTACTACTTGTGTAATACGTCCAAACAATTATTGTCTCGACGTAACAATGACAGGAATTGGATTCCGCCAGGGCCGAAACTGTATCACGATTTTCGGGAACGGAGAGGATGTGTCACGGTCGGAATGCGAAAAGTAATTGCAAATTTAGAACGCTCTCGCCGATCGTCCAAGATCAGGTGAACTTTTTGCGAATCCTTTCGAAGGAACATTATTAATAACCACCCAGTTCGCAAATCAATACACTGACCTTAGTGAGGATACTAAAATGTTAATATCCAGTGTCTGTAGTAAAAACCCATCCTTTTATATGTGTTGAATATTACAAAATTACCATTTTCTTACAGAACGAAGGATTGTTCAAGACTGCATTTTCCTTGAGAGCGTGGCCCACTTTTATCAGCGAGCATGCCAGTAGAATACAAGCGAATGCCGCGATTTATTTTAATGTTCTTGCAAAGAAATGTGTACGACTGTAATTAGTGCAGGGAATTTTAATTAAAAACGTAACTTCGCGCAACGAGATTCCGCATTCGAGAACACGCAAATATTTTTATGTTCGTCGAATTACCGGCGGCTGATGTCCGGTGGTCGAGCGTTTCGAGGGCTGCGGAGGACTTCCGGTGAGTGGTTAACATTTTTGTGAAAATTTCTATCTCGCGGCATAAATGGCCATTAATTGTCATTCTTTGTTGTCACTTTCTTGAATTTAAGTGGACCATATCATTTAACAGAAATAGAAAACTAAGAAATAGTTTTTAAGTTATTTAAGCATTATTGGTTTCACTTTACAAAGGGTTGCTTCAGCCATAAACATTACATTTATGGATTGATATTTCGTTCGTCTTTAACCATATCATGTAGATTTCATCTTTCAACTATTGAACGAAACCATTCTTTTACATGAACAATTTCTCACGGATTCACAACGGTAAGACGTGTTTACTGCGACGAGCAAAGTTATGGGAAACTCGCAGGCACGCTAACTTCTTGAACACGTCTCGTCCACAAAGGATTAACATATTAAAGTAACTTTTAAAGCCAGACACTGAATAATTAGAAGAGCCGGCCGCGTCTTGCGATGCATATTATATTAAAGCAGAATCCCACCGCGCATTAAGGAGACGAAGGGATCGATGTCTTTCTATAAAATATTTTTTTTTTCTGGCGGCGATATTAGGGGAGCTAGAACGGTGAAGTTCGGCGAAACAGTCTGATAACATTTTGCGAGGCGGGCGAGATAGAACGATGGCAAGTTTACAGAAAGGCGAGTGCACGAAAAAAGGAGGTAGTCGACACGGAAGTAGGTTGCCACGGGATTTTCACCGTAGAATTTTTCCCTGGCATGGTCTTACCGGGTAATGGGCTAATAACCGGACAGATTTAAGAATCGTGTAACGCGTGTAGCGAAACGCGACGACCGGACGGAAGTTTATTTCGGAATCCCTTTAAGCTAATGAAATTTCACGATTACAGTCGAACGATGTCGAAGAAGAGACGCGGTGAAACCTTGTTAAAAATAAGCCAAGTCAATGTTAATTAAACTTCCGCGGGGGGAGGCGGGGGAGGGGCAGGAAGGGTTTTAAGCCGTAAGCCTTTTGTCGATGTGAAAGGGAAGGAGAATTTAATTTCGTGGACAAGCAGCAGCGCTGCCGAATGGAAAGCTCGCTGCATCTTTTACTCCTGTGTGGGGGTTGACGCGGGTCACGGACCGAGACATTTAGCCGACCGTTTCGCCAGGAATTCGACTATAATTTATTGTCACGCGGCGCAATTAAACACCTTCGAACAGGAAATTATTTGACAGATTTACCGCGTGTCCCTTGACATTTCAGGACCACGGGCCACCGCTTCCAACCTGAATTCCGGGCCGGTGGCATCGTCGACGTGAACGGAGAAAATAATTTACCAACGACGTCCACCTGGCTTCTGATTACGGTTTTATTGGCACCGGAATGATACAGAGCGCTGGGACAATTTCGCCGTGCTCCGATTTTAGATATTACCCATCATTTATTCAAGGTTACGACTAAGCGACTTGACCCGCGCAAATAACTCGGAGCAGCTTCGGCGTTTGATTGCAATCGTCAGCGAATTAATATTTTGCAGCAGCTGGTTAATGGAGCACTATTAAATGCAAACGCGAATAAAATACTATAAGCCTGGGACCTGTTGGCTATGCATCTATTTCTGCGGGTCGAATTTCGTTTTAATGATCATACGATTTGGATTTTAATCGTGTATGAAGAAAGGGGACAAATATGTGATGAATTTTGCTGGGAGAAATGTTGAAAATTTACTTTGAAATTAAATTCTTATGAAATTACGGATTTGAATTTATGCGGATGAAGTGAATTGTATTTGAGGTATGCTTTGTATAAAGACAATTTAGTGCAACGATGAACATTTGGGAAGAGAGAAACCGATGGGCGAAATTACGATAGACATTCCGACGTGACAGAGTCGTAGAAAAGGACTCTTCTTTTCCCACGGAAACTGTAACATTAACAAAAAATGACTTGAAAACAATACGATAAAAATCGATTTCTCAACGTTTCACGTTCAAATACCTGCTCACCCAGCTCGAAAAGACGCTCCACCACGGAATACTATTCGCTAATCGCAACCTCGTAGGTCCATTACCATAAACCAGCGCCAAAGGTTCTCTACCGGGTGTAATTAAAAGAAGCAACGGCACTCGAGGCAGAGGAACCCGGTAGCAACAAACACTGGTCACGTTGAAATAAAGATTTCCGTGGGTCGAGGGGTGTTACGGCGGCGCTGGTTAAGTATCGCGGTATAAAACGCGCGATAAGAAAGAGCAGGCAGTAAAAGTGGGGAGAGAAAACAAGCGAATGAGCAATGAACGTTAGAAATTTACTAATGGAACTGGAGGGGAGGGAAAACGAAAAAAGCCGGCGGAAGGGTCGCTGGAGAAGGAGCGAGTGGAGGGGTTGGAACGTGGGGAAGGAAGGTGGAAAAGGTGGAGAAGAAGGCGAAAGCGGAGTAAGAGGGCCACGGTTCAGGAACGATAAAACAGCGGAGGTTGTTGAACGGTACACCCTTTCCTCGGGTTTCTCGTCGAGCACGGTGCAGCGCGATGCGGTGAGTAGGTAGGGTGGTTACGGTGCAACGAGTATGGCACGGTGTGCAACGTATAGTGCACCGTTAGTGACGGCACTTACCGGCGCAGTCTTCCTCCAGGATGCTTGTGCCGCCAGGAATTTTCGGGATCACGTTTGGGTTCGTTCTCGCGTCGGGCGTAATTGTCGCACGCAAACACCGAACGATCGAACTGACTTCTGTCGGCAAACACCCACCGGGGCTCCTGGCCCCGTCCGTTCTGATACCGGTTGGTAATTACTCGGTTCTGTCAAACAGACGACGCAGAAATCCTCAAGTTTCAACGTTTCGTGCTCTCTGCCGCCGACTTCCATCCGTCTTGCCAACTCGGTTTGCAAGGCTTGTTGGTCCTGGTTAGGTTAGCTGCTGTCTCGCAGGTTCAGATAATTCGACCAGTTACTCGATTGTATCATCGATTCTGCTGTCACGAACGGGATCAAGCGAAAATTTTGCGACCCCCACTACGTGCTTGCATCGATACGATCCTGTCAGAGACCTTCGCTTTCTGCTCTCGAACAGAATAATCTTTGTAGCCTCGTAAGTTTCTTCAGAGTGAAAATTCAGCAATTTTGTTTATACGGTAAGATGTGTTTTTTTCGAACATTTCGGTGATCTTCCATGCGGCAGAATAGCTTATAGCTGTCAGACTCGTTTAATGGAATATATACCAACTGATCCGACAGACAGACAAAATTGAGCTCCAAGTTTCATCGCTAGGAACTTAGCGTAACTTCGCTCTATCTTGACAGTTTGCCTGCGATGACTTCGCACATTTGTTTGATCTTCAACGCTGATGAAATTTTCTACTTCGCGTGTCTGGTTTATCTTTATACGCTTTAAGATAATATCCGAAGCCAAGTAACTGCGAGAATGATCAATAGAACAGTTAATTGTGTTCTGGATTCTGCTCCGACAGAAATTTCAACTCGGAAGACGATAATAATTTATAATTTAATTGAAAATATTGTTGTTAGAATTAATTAGTTTTATATGGAGAATTCCTATGAGAGAATATTTGAAAATCGATTCGAAGAACCCCCTCGAAATTCGTTGGATCCGGAAGAGGTTAGCTAAATAAAATTAAGCACGGGGTCGATATGAAATTATAAACGTACACAAGGCTTCATGCATTACGTAGGGTATTGAAATCTGCGATACATGACCGGGCTGGAAGGTCGTAGAGGGAAATCAGGCAGTAGAATCGTTGCTTTTTAAATTACGACGGACCGAAATCCTTTCCGATAAGTGGAAAGGCAATTCCGTAAGGAGCAATGAGAACGAGCGAATGCGAAAAACCGGTGCTTTAAGAAGTCCCCATAAAACTGCCAATTGTAAACACGCAGCGCATGCATTCACTAGTTACTAGCAGAGTCTCGTCGAGTAGAAATAAGAAATAAGAAATAAACGGAATAACATCGGGAGGCGAGGGAGAAATACGGGCATCGAGAAATTCCGTGCTGGCAACTATTGAGACGTTGCGTCATTCCAGTTTACAGTACAATGACACACAAGGAAATACATTGCGACATAAATAACGGAATTGAATGAGAGCCGAGTCGCTGTTCATGAAAACCTATTGATATATTTTTCGAGACTTATGGCGCGCTTTTCAGAAAACGTACTACGAGAAATGCACTTCCCGACCAACCGAGATTTAAAGGGCTAACCGATACGCCGCGCCGTATCAAAGAACTCGCGTACTCTCGCGCTTTTTCGAAAGCCCGACTATTTTCGAAAAAAAATATTTCCGATCTCCAAATAAAAATTGATATCGATCCAAACCAGCATGATAAACTCAACGTGAAAATACAGTTTTGCTATTGACGAGAGATACCAAAATATAGAACGATCCCTAAAAATTTCATAGTAATTGATCACATGATTCTTGTGGTTTCTCTTTAAACGGACAAAGTTTAAACACACTATATATCGTGGTATTTGATCCACAAAAGTTACAGAGAAAACTACATTTATATAAATGAGCTAAGAGTACCTACGTATGAAAAGACGGAAGGAAAGTCGCTTGAATTTTTAATGAAGGAGTAGAAGATCGAGTTAACATTAGTTAGAGGGATTACGGAGGATATTACCGTAATGTAAACGTGGAAAGGAGAGTGAGAGAGAAATGTTTGGGATTTGTCGCGCGTGTGTTTTCGAGCAGCATCTATCATTAACGCCGGAGACCAAGATGCCACATAATTTTTCCTTGCCGAATCCATCGCGGCGGTGTACATCATGCTCGTCGGAATTAGGTCAAGCCGGTGGCGTACATACGTAGCGAGGCCGATGAAAGGTCTGAACGTACGTGTAGTGATGAAAATAAAAGGTCTGAAAGAACGGTGTGCACGGAACGAAGGGACGTCGACGAAGACGGGGTGCGATGAAAAATTCACCGAGAGTCGCTTTCTGAAATACAGCCTTTCGATTCCTTAGCGGATCAATTGCGAGCTGGAAAATTCGCATTACGCGATCAGCCGGCGGAACACGCGGGCTAACAATTTTTTTTTTGCTCGCGGGTCGCACACGTTGGCGCACACCGGTGAATGGACGGACAGAATATCGATTAACGGCAACGAATTAAATTAAATTGAATCGTCCGCCGCTCCCTGCCGCGCCGCTCTCTTCCTCTTATCGCTTCCGTTAACATTTATAGAACGTTTCACGCTCCCTTTCTTCCCCCGCGATTTTTAAATACTTTGACTCGCCGCTCTCGCGAAATCTAGGTTACCAACGACGAATCGCGCATTCATATGCAGAATGCTTCGAGATATACATATGCCCGCCGCGTGTACGTGCACTTCTCCTCGCGAGTCGCCAGACACTTGTTTGATTCGAGTGGAACGGCAGTTGAAATATAATGCAAGTAGAATTTACTGCCTCGCAACTCTATTCTCCTTTTTTTTTTATCGTGCCTTGTTTTTATGAACGAATGCATAATCGAGGGGAAAGATTTGCGCGGATTAATTAAAAGCACCGGCGACTGCGTGATCGTAAATTATTCGGTAACAAGATCTCCGCGAATATTTTGCCTGTACGACGCGACGCGCGTATCAAAACTGAATTTATTAATAATTATTTATTTACCATCTCAATTTGAACTTCTATGAACTCACATTCCCAATTACTTTTTATATAAAAAGTATAAAAGTGACACTTGGAATAAGATAATATAGAGTTCTGAGCAAGCAATTAATAATAGAAGATAAACATCAATATGTGATGTAACGTGCGATTAAGTGCGGTGTAAACCACAAAAGGAATTCGCGATCACACGTGTAACAAGAAGAAATCGTCGAGCTACGAAGCGCCTCGGCAATCCAGCGGGCCGTCTCGTCGTCATAAACAATTTCATAGCTTCAATCAAACGCGAGGCCATTATTTGATTCTATAACACTCCGTATACACTCCCGCGTCAAAGTGAAAGGTACACAAGCTTCCTGCTACACGCTATAAAAGTGTGTGTATATAAACTCCTGCGGTTTGTCGATTCGCGAACGTCAACACGTTCCTGTCCATCCCCGGCGACAATTGAATTTCTTTCGTTTCCGGGGGACATGTATATTTAACGCTGTTTACAATTCTTCTTCTTAACGTGAGCACGGAAGACGAGAGAAAAAGAACCAGAAAAGAAATAACTAGGACGGTTTTCGACGTAAAGGAGAGCGTTGCAGGTATCTGAATACTTTGAGGGTAAAAGTTCTTCTGAACAGGTAGGGTTGGTAATAAAAGGCTTGAAAGGGCAGATGGATGCAGCCAACGAGCGACGAGGGACCGGCTGTGTGCGTGTGAAGGGGTCGCGTGTATACACAGCTAGATGACTGCTCGACAGTCGATGCAACGCAAGTAGATGAACACGCTAAAAGTCGTGCCCCTGTAAAATGTAGCTGCTCTTTGACCGGCCCATTCACCTGGACCAATTCCCGGTCCGAGTCCTTTTCCCAGCCGAAAATGCCCGACCTCCGCATGGAAACGTTACCGGAGATTTTTGGCGTTGCTCATAAAACGGAACTTCCCAATTTCAACTTCGATGAAAAGACGCTTGGCACAGGATTCACCTTGGAGACACGCAGGCGAACGTGCGATGCAAGATATACAGGTCGCTCTATAACATGCTGTTTGCTACAAACAGAAATTGAGTTTTTTCTTAATTTTAACCAGTCACAAATAAGGTGATCAAATTTTGAAATTCTTCTTTATATCTTGCCCACTGATTTTTTGTCATAATTGCACGAGACTCGCAGTTTAGCATGTGCTATTTAAAGGGGCGAGAGAGCTAGGCTCGCGTTACACGGGCACCGATCACAAAACCGCGGTTTTTTTAATTTAACGGTTCAATTTAATTTAATTCGGCTACGGCCACGGAAACGTTAACGTAATCGTGATTTATGCAAAGCGAGGCATTCGTCGAGCCATCCGCGCGTGCACACGTGCATCAACGACGGAACGGAATGCGGGACGGATAGTTACGGTCGCGCGAGTGAAATCGAAAAATGCGGTGGCCTCATTGTAGGTGGACCGGCTCTCACGGGTGCCGTGCGGTGCGGTGGTTCCACTGCATCCGTGCTCTGCCTTTCTTCGTTCTCTCTCTTCCTCTTGTTGTAATCGAGGAATTTTTCAATAGCACAGTTGAATTCACGTGTGCCCCTGTGTCGCTGAAGCCCGAGCCGCTCGCAGCGAGCGCGCACACGCTCGGTAATCATCGGCAAAAGTCAACGACGCGACGCGCTCTCCGCCGTTTATTAGATTTATTTCGCGGGGAACGTCCGCTCGATTATTGGAACTCTCTATGAAACCGACATAAACGAAAGACGGGTGCAATCTGCCGTCAAAAACGAGCGGCCGCCACAAAGGAGTAAAATAAGTCTTCCCGACGCGACGTCCGGGAACAAGGTGTTCACTTCCTTACAATTTATCATTATTGACATCCATTCTTGCTAGGTATTTCATCAGTACTTTTTGCGTGTCTGAAATGTTCGGTTAACCCGCACCGTAAATCAACGGTGGTATCCCTGACTTTTCAAAAATCTCGATTTTCCCAAATCTGGATTTTCTCTTTCAAAGAGACGATGCATTTCATTCGCACCGTTAGTGTTCTTTGAGGAGTTTCGTTTAGATTTACTTTTATATTTTTGCTTTTAAATAACTGCTACCGAAGAAGTTGAACAATTTTTTTCATCACATCACCCTCAGCCCATCTAACCCAGAAATACGCAGTTTACCTAAGAACAGGCCCATAAAGCTGCAACAGTTCCATCATGATCCTCGAATAAAGTATCACCGGCAGCGTAATCGAACGCGTCGAAGAGAGATTTCGCGGCGCATCGGTAGCCGGCTGACGCACAAAGCAAGCACACAATTCCTCCTTGAGAAGCAACGACACAGGCGAAACCGCAAATCGTCTTTTTGTCGCTAGCAATCACGCCGCGATGGCGACCAACTCTATAGATATACATCTCCACGTGTTCCTGGAAGGCAGGGGGCTAATGCGACGAGGGATGATGGAATTTGCAAATCACCCTGCACTTCACTTTTCTCTCCCTTGGTTCCCGATTCCCCCATCTGCGTGCTCATCTAAAACCTCATCCTCGTGTTCATCTCTATCCAGTCGGTTCTTCACTCCCCTCCGCGTCACCCTTCTGGCCCACACCATCGAGTTTTCCCTCACCCTATTTATCTCACTTCTTGATATCTCTTTCTGTTGGCTTTGTCTTCCTATCCCGGCGACATATTTCAAACATTACGTCCGTCTCGTTCCAACGCCGCGCTATTATTTCCGCCGTTCCTCTTCCGTTTCTCCGTTACCCCCCTCTCTCTCTCTCTCTCTCTCTCTTTCCGTCATTTTTATTCGGCTCTCTTCGCTACCACCCTTCAACGTTCCGTCTCTTTTTACCAGCTACCGGCGCGGAACGCTATTTCGTTTCCACCCCCATCGAGCACCGGCAACTTCCCGTGCTCGTTCCCGTTTCCCCGCCATCTTCACGGTTCCTTCTTGAACCGGCACGATATTCCTGGCTCGTTCGCAGACTTAAGCGAGCCACGCGTTTTACACCCCCACGCCATGCCAGCCACCACACCGACGGCAGCAGCAGCGTGCGGCCGAGCTCGCGTTCTTGTTAACCCTGCCGGTTTTAATAAAAAGTTGAAGAGCCCAGGCTCACCGCACCCTCCACTCTCTGCCATCGATCAGTGCGTATCCCGTTTATGCCACCCCCGCGACGAAGATCACGCTGGTTATGAGGAATAAATAACGAGTTCAGACTCTGTCACCCTCGAGTTGCACGATTCCTATCGAAATAATACCGGGGCGTGACTCGCGAGGGGTTGAAATTTCCGACGAGCCCCGGCTCCACCAGGATAATTTCGCATCACGGGGTCGCGACGAACTGCCCGTGAAATCATCGTAAATGGATAGGAGACGTTCTTCGATGCAATTACAGCGAAAGTAATCAGGGGAAAAAAAAATAATGGAGGAGAAATTACAGGAATTAGATGTCCGCGAGAAAGAATGGCCCCGACTATAATTGCGAACTTGATTGGAAGCGAGTCTCGGTGCATCGTGAATTAACAGCTTAGTTTGTAATTAGACAGTCCTTCGAAAACATTTTATTCGCACTTTCGTAATATCGTAATCGGTATAGAATGATTGCTGTTAAGCTTCTCGTCGAATGTCAGATGTCTTTTGTTCCAGATAATATTTATTATTTATATCAATAATATTTTTACGTTCTATTATTCGCAGGCTGTAGAGTGACAGAAAATAATTTGGGCTTATTTTTTGAAGTTACTCGAGTAATGATGTATCCTTTAATTTTTAGTGGGTAACCGTAAAAGTAACTGCAAGGTAGATCTTTAGAAAACTATAAATGGATAATCTATATACGGGCGGATATGGTTGAAAATTATCATGGCGAATGATTTTCCTTCGAAAGCGGCATCGTCGTCCGGTGAAAGTTCATAAACGCGTAACGCGGTGATCCGGGGATAGGAGCCAGCGAAACCATTATACCTGTCAAAGAACCTATAATCTTATCCGACCCTTTCAAGGGTCTATCCACCTCGTTCGAACCTTAATCATTTCATACGTAGTCTATTCAAGCCTTTCTACGGTGACGCGGCTTTCAAGATGAAATAGGTCTTCGACTGGTTCTCGGCGCGACGCGGTAGCTCGCCACGGCCCCAACAAATGGCTTGTGAAGACACAACGGTTGCCGGTAAGAAGCATTTATTTGCCCTTATCGGCCTTTGTCCCGGTTACTCCCGGTGCGGACTTATACAAATGCTCGTCAGAGCAGCAGAACGCGATAACCGGTCCTCCTTCCTCGACAATTACTCCCATCGCGCGAGCACGAGAACTTTGACATCATTTTCTTACGGAACGACTCAAACCCAACCCCACCGTGGTCCACAATGCCGTTTCAGTAACTGCAGAGTTTAATTTGCGCACAAGAATGAATTGAACGAGATTAATTTATGGTTGAATGGCGACCTACATGGTAGCGCTAAAAGTAACTCTGTTACTTCATACAAACATTTTGATTGTATGTGTTTGGAGAAATATTCAAATATTCATTTATTCAATGATTCCACGAAGACGAAATTATAATTTCACGTTTTTTTTAAGAAAGTTACCAGTATTGATTTGATACTATTGTGCAATGTTCGAGGAAAACGGGTCACAGTTTGCAGCCGCGTGCGGTTAATAAAAGGGGACAACGAACGTCCACTTGTCGTAGAACCGCGAATCAACACTGTCAGAGGTAATCTGCAATTTTCTGTTCGAGTATGCGCACAGGTTACCTCCCCTTAACCGAGGGCTATACGTAAAGGTTACAGCAAACCGCACTTATACCATCGGCGAATAACGGAAGACTACATAACTGATTGCCACTATTCATGACAGCCGACAGTAATAAGATCAAATCTGTGCCAATCATCTTATGGCTACGCTGATAGGTGGCTTGTTCATGTTTGTTTTATGATACCGGCTCACGGCTGTTTGCTCGCTACCTGCTGCACAATTTAATTCGGTCGTGCTTTGTTTCGTACTGCCTGATTCGCGCTAAGTGGACGACCTAAATAGTTCACTGACGTGAGTTTTCGTGAAAAAAAGAAATGCCGTATTTCTGATTCTTGTTCAAGTATAGATACGTGCTCCATTATCGCCGTTTCACTGAACCTCGAAATGCTGATGTTGGAGACATTGGTGACTTTTTACCACGTTTTTATTATTCAAGTTGTTTTCACTTTTAGACCGCTGAATAAATTCATCCTTTACTTTTATCATTATAAAATGTGCATTACATTTGATAAGTTTCTACCATATATCATTAAATACAATGAAGATTACTGTTTTATGATCATTTATTAATTCATGATTTTTGCGAGGCCTGACAATAATTTAATCTTCAAACATAAAGGCTAAGCCCTCAAAAAGTGATTGTAAAAAACATAACACACATTTTTAACGAACAATGTGTTTGGGCAGAATGCACACGAAACTTTTGCCCAGCATTTACAGACCCAGTTTGCTCAACAATTCTGTACAATGGAGAATGATTTGAAGCACGCAGAAGTGATATTCGTCGCAACATCAGCGCGGTACAGGTTTTTTGCAAGCCCGAGATGGGAACTGTATACGCTGGATACAAATTCTCTAAACGCCGAAAATTTTTGAGCGATGTGTCAGCAATATTCTGGCAAATGAATGTAGTAGGATTCCCTTCACACAGGTTTCTATTATTTAATTAAAACGCGCAACCACGACGCACGGGTCTGCGTACATTTTTTCATACACTTGGTCAGAGGCTGACCGCGTAAAGTTTAATGAAACGAAGCCGGAGCAAAGCGTAAATATCACTCTTACGCGAAATAATTATGGGAACAACTCCACCGCGAAAATTAAATGGACGTTGGTCGATTAAGAGGCTTTCGTATAATTTAACGATTCAGAAAAATTGTATTCTTTTGTATTTTCTCGAAGCGTCTTAATAATATGTTAAAACTTGTTATTATTGTTTTAAAAAAATTGCGTAGACTCTTGAAACGTTGTTTAATGAACGTGACAAGTTTGAATCTATATCAACAATAAAATGAATAAAAATACATGAAAATTGTGTTATAGTTTGTATTTAATATGATATAAAATATCTTTCCGTCTTCAATCTCGGTGGCTATTTTGATCTGTAAAAACTATGTGTCGAATATGTTTTGGCAACATCGAATCGTTTAATGTTAGTTGTCGGAAGGAACGGCTGATTGTCTAATCTGACGCGGCCGTTTAATCGAAAAACTGTTGCTCGTCCGATCGGTAGATCGGCCCGCTAAAATTTCACTTGGCGCCAGGGCCGTAATCGTTTTCACTCGGCTAGATTAACACGTTCGCCGTGGAACGTCGGATACAAAGGATTGATTCGAGATTGCTGAATCCACTATTAATCAGTAGGTTCCACCGCAATAGTTTGAAGGGAAGATAACTAGTTCGCTAATTGGCATGCGAGTCGATAGCTTGCGGGCCGGGGTCAGAGCATGCGTTTCAAAGTGGCGCCGTGATTGTAAGGCGTCGAGGTAATCTTCGACTAACAACCCATTCACCGGGTCACTTCGTCGGCACACCGGTCTTCTCTTCAGTACCATCGAACAGGGTTCACGGCAATAGCAATTACCGATCACTCGATTGCTGTTTGCTTTGCCAACATCACGATAGCCTTATTTACCTTCTTCGGGAAACTGTTCGCCGTCGATTTTCTTCCGGGCCGAGAACCCGCACCGGCCGGGACCGCTAACCTTCTTTCCGCCTGCTAACCAGAAGATTAAAATTCCGTAGCGCGACGATATTAGAATTAAACGGCGCCGAGGTTTCCTGCTGATAAGGGACCTCGAAACGACGCGGTATCCTTGGGTCGTGACTTCAGGGATTCACGATTCGCGAAGGATCCCGGTTATGTCGTTCAAGGACCGTTACTAGCGGAACATTCGCTCCGAGGATGGTACGGTCGATCTTTATCGCCCAGGAACTTCAATGAACCATTGTCATGCGAAGACGAGTCCAATGATAACCTAAAAGTGCGATCAAATTTTCAGACACCGCTGGATTCTCGTATAAACTGGTCATTATGATTCCTGTGGCTCAATTTAACAACATGATACTGATCTTCTGTTTTAATTCTCGTGACTTGATAGACCGTCATAAAGGAACAATATTATTGTTATTTAATATTTTAAGTATTTATTGACTAGCAACAATGTAAAGGTGGCGGCCTCGCATACATTCGCTCATATTGCAATGAGCTAATAGCTGGAACACTTAATCTTGAAATAGTTTCAAAAGAGCTTGAAACTAAAAATGAAACATCGGATATACTGTCATTTTACTTAGAAATGAAAATCCTTCAAAAGCATCAAGATGACGCTAGTCAGCGACACGTGTCAATCAAGAAGCCTTTTTTGAGAGTGCTTATGCCCATCTGCCGTCCCGAGACGATTTCATTGAGCACGACGGAGTCGCGAAATCAGTTCCAAGATAAAAGATATTTTTAAGTTTCCCTTCTTCGTGAATTAGCCACATTTCGTGGAGGTTACTGTAGGATATTTATGGTTCGTGAGGGTGAAATGCTGACAGGATAAATATCTTAAGAGTTGTTTTAGGTCAAAGAACTGCAGAATCGTCGGAATTAGGTCGCACGATTGCACAACCAGGCTTGACAAAACCAGGACAGAGGATCCTAGGAACTGTCGATGTTGGATTGGTCGGTTGCGCGATCATGGTTGTCACGAGCAAACGGTTTGTAGTTGTTAGTATCGGACTGGTCAGTTCTAGGATTAAAGTCATCGGCTGTAAAAATCAATAAGCGACCCACTTAGGCAATCGCAAGTCACTTCGACATTAACTTCCGCGTGCTGAATCGATTATTGCGTTGCGATAGTGTGAAGATAATTCTGCCGACATCTCGTATGACGTGCGGAACATTGTTGTAATTTATGAATTGTAAAATTACTGTGTTCTAACGGTGGACTAGTTGCACTGTGATGTTGTTGTATTACAGTATCATCTCGCTGTAGATCCATCGCAGCAATGTATTACTGTATTTTTGAATCTAAGGTTTCGCCGATTGTTGCACTAGTACAATGTTGCTCTGTTGGGTTTCGGTATTAAGGCAGTGGTTCATTGTTAGTTGGTTGCAATAGGCTTCTGGGGTATTGTTACATGCTTGCCCATTATTGGCAGGGTATTGCTAGATACGTGATTATTCTGTTGTTACGTTTGATCATTGACATATTTCCTACGCGAGGTATTAATGCATCGAGTCCCGAACTATAACTCGTGGAATAATTGTAAGAAGGGAAGAACATTGTTAACAATTTTCTAATCGCAATGCTCAAAATTATAATTTTTCATATTTTCATGTTCATACTTTAATAACAATTTTATCTAAAATGGTATCCGAGGTTATGCGACAAACCAATCTGTCAGTTGAGGGTTATAAACACTGTTGGAAACAAGTGAAGTGTTAATAAAGTCGCCGAAATGTCTGTTTAAGCTCAATTTCCGCGGGATAGCCTGCGAAGGTGTGACCTCGCATAAACAACCGCAATCTGATTATCACGCACGCGTCTCCTCGCGAGCGTGGAGTATCTGAAGGAGCTTATAGAGGCCCGGGAGTTGATATCACGGCCCCTCTACTCTTCTTTACGATGTCAGGGAGTGTATTACCAATTTGCGTAACAAGAACCACGAGGAACCGAGTCCCGGGCTCGATTATAGATCGGCCTCGACCTAAAACGTATCGCTGTAAGTTTTCGAACTCCTGACGCGGTAACTTAGCTCTTTAGTTTGCCATCCCCCATCCCCTCGGCCCCTCCCGCGCCCATCATTCAGCGTTTCATCCCCCTTTCGCTGCAGTACCTTCCCCTCGCTATGTTTCTTTGGCAAACCAGCCGGTCCCAACGGCGAAAAACGTACCCGTAAATACCGGAAGGAAGCAGTTAGACCGATCGTTTCGCAAATATGTTACGGTCTTTAATTCGGCGTCGCCGAACCACGCGTACGTCATTCCTTTCATGCGAGACCGGGCCGCCATGCCAGTCGTTAAAAACACGATCCTAGCTGGCCACTTGGCCGAACTTCCGAACTTTTTAATATCGTCTGCACGCGTGTGCTGCCGCTCTACCCGACATAGTAATTAATCCGTGACTATCGTGCTTCGACGAGAACTTGGACCGGTCCGCGTAAAAAAATACGTAAAACTGTATCAGTTCTTATCTTCTTCTTCTGATTTAATAATCACTTTTAGATAACAGCGTTTCAGATTTTATTCTCCGAGGGTTTTAACAGCGGCAAAGAGTTCCGAAGTTGAAATATCTTTGCGAGGCATGTTTGCATCGCTGGTTTATAATACGATGCATAGTAGATGCAATTATACTTGTTAGCCGGTATTTTTTAAAGATTGCTTGCGTGTAACGTTAATAAGCACAAATAACAGAATATTTGAAACCACATATGTTTGAATTGCAATTGTAGAACTGCAATTAGTCCCGCGAGTAAGGAGGACAGGGTGAAAATTTAATGATACGCAAGAGAGAAGTGAAGAATGTCCATGGCCGTGTTTATCCATATCTGCCAGTTCCTTTAGTTCTACAATGTTGCGAAACTTCCCGTAAATTATGTAACTCCATCCCGGAATAAACGGGCGCAGCACAGAAGTGGTGATTTTTCGTGCGAGTTCCGAGAACACGAAGAACTTCAAAACCACTTGCCAACTTATAGAAGTAAATAATACTCGCTTGGAAGAACGAAACCAAATGAGGCCTTCGTTCTAAAAATTCATCGCAGTAAATTTTCCAAGCGCAACGGGCGCACGTTTCTGCAACATTTTCCAGCTACGATGAAGCCCTTTCCGCGCGACCTGCGCTACACTTAAAAAAATATCGTTCGACTTCTTTATTTATTCACGAGAATTAAAACGGCGCACGGTTCCTTACAACTGAAACGTCAGAACGATGGTTTCTGTCAGTTGATTATTTTGAAACTTTATGGAAAACTAAATTTATATACGCTTTTTTAGAAACAATGCATCACATATCTTATATTATACAGTATAAGAGTATTTAACACACTTTATTTTTAATTCAGTTCTACTTCACATCAACTTCATTCTAGATTCTTAATATTCTATGTAATTTTTAATGTTGAAATGTTTCTACATTTTTATCTGATTAATCTCGTATTTCCCGACCCGTAACTTTCCATCCTCGTCGATGAACCCAATCCATACAATAAAAAAGGTCTGTATTTATGTGCACACACGAGGCTGCAGCACGTGAAATATGTCGATCAGGCTTTTTTATGCAAATACAAGTAAACAGTGGCTACGTCGTTCCAGCAAGTCGACAGGTCTTTAACAGGTGTCGTCATCGGATTCAGGGATTATTTATTGCGAAAATATTTTCATCGAGCTTGGTTCGTCGATATTAATAAAGATATACTTAAAGAGTAAACAACACGACTCTATGATGAAGAGATTTCTCGGTTGACACGAAATTGAAACTGCAACTTCGGCGGTGCACGAAAGCTGTTCGATTTCGTTCAACGGCGGCGCTCGGTGCCTATATCGTGAAACGTATGCTCGGCTTTTACTACAACCGGTAATTACCTTTCGTAATGGCTGTACGTACGTACACGTGCATTCAATAATGCGTGGCATGCGGTACGACTTTGAGCGGAGCCGGGCGTGGCTTTACTTTCGCCTCGAATGCTATCCCCCAGACCACCGCGGGCCATAAACGTTCGAAATAGAGCAGATCTAGCGCACTGTTTTCGAACGTTATACGTTTCACTTATGATCGCGCTGTTATGTTTTACGGGACGATAAAAAACCCGTCCCCGTGAGTCGAAACAAACCGAAAATCACGATATAAACGAGCCCGAATGCAGCGTTGATGACGGCCTCAGATTTTATTGGCGATCGCACTGTTGCACCTTGAACGATTCCATTGACTAAATAGAAACAGACGACGGAATGCGTTTAGACTCGTATCGCCGCTGAAATTTTGGATTATCGCGCACGAGATTAACACTAAAAAACCTACCGTGCACTAAAATCGATTTAAATATTTTAGCTTATAAAAACAACAATTCCAAACATCTAGATTCCGTATGACATTCATCTAGAATCGACAATAATATCGAATCGGTGCGGTTCAACTACACGCACGGCTAACGCAGGTTTTTCAATTAAAAATAGAACACCGAGGTATAGCGATCAATTAAACTCGATCGTTTCAGTTTCAACAATAACATTTTCACGCATAGTTGCTAGTGGATACGTTCGTGAAAAAAAGATAGCAGAACGCGCACGATGATCACACTCGATGATTAATCGTATTACATTAACCATGCGTTTTTCGCCCCAGTTCGCGATACATTGCATTTTAAAAACGACGCGTAATGTTCGCTGCGCCGAGAGTGCTTCTCTATAATATGGCGCATTCAAGTGGGTCTCCGATGCAGACATTATCGATTATTTCATCAATTATTCACACACTAATCATTCGACGTTGTCAGGCTTGCTGGAAACAAACAGGCCACTCGAACATTTTCGAAAGACAAGCTCGAAAGTCCATTCGGGTCGGTGATGCTTGAAAAAAAGATTATTCAAATGTATTTTTCAACGATCCCCCATCATTTTTTGTTAACTTCAAAACCGATTGGGAACAGATACAAAAAAATCTCCTTTCCATCAGTTATATCGAATTGATACGAATTCCTTTTTCCGCAGTTCGTAACCGCGTTTCGGGAATGCTAATTATTGGAATGCAGTTCGGGAAAAGATGTATTGAACTATGCTATTTATAACAGGAAATAGAAATACAGGGTTTCAGGAAAGTGCAAATTGAATCCCGTAATTCTGTCAGTTCATTCATTTTTATTGACTTCATACGTTTCATTTTGGTAATAGAACTGTGGACAAAAACAGTTCTATTGATCCTTGTCAATTTAAAATATTAGCTACAATTTTATAAATAGTTTTTGTACCTCGTCAATTTTCAGAGATGATACTCCATAATTGTTTTTGTTACGGTCTTAATGTGGGATCTCGGGAGCGGCTTGCTATGGATCGCTGTTGCTCGCTTCTCGGTTTAAACCAACCTTAATGCGAGATATTGTTTCTTTGCGTAGACGCAGTTCTGACGAAGTATGACAAATGGTGTACAGGGTGTCTCAAAATTTCTTCAGCATACGGAAATTGGAGGTTCTTGAGTTGATTTGAAGCAACATTTTACTTTGCGCTCTAATTTGTCTGCGTTTTCGTTAATAACTCGTGAACAAAGCCGCGTACGTCAGTTTTGCAAAGGAAAATGTTGCTTCAAATGAACTGAAGAACTTCCAATTTCCAGATGTTGAAGGAATTTTGAGACACCCTGTATAAAAGACGCTGGGATAACATAACGATGCGCCCAGATGCGCAAAGGAGATCCCACCTTTAGTTAGTTAACCTGGAATCGCAGGCGCGCAGTCTGAGAGACATTTAAAAGCTGCAGAATCATTTGTTTCGTCTGATCCCGCGAGAGTATGCACTCGAGTAACTATGCAGCTTCGCTCGCGTAGCTTTAATTTAAAGTGGCTCATTATAAAAGGATAATTATGGTACTTTTATAAAACAGTAAAACCGACAATCAAAGTAAAAACGGTTTATTCAAAGTAACAGATTGCCGCATTAATATAGCGGCCTCTGAGACCCGCGTCTGTTCTAAAATGACAATATTTTTATGTGTATGGTTACGGATTAAATTATTTTCTCTAAAACATTTTGTAACTTGCCTTTGCACTGTGTATAAATACTTCCTGTATTCGTAAAGGCAATTTTCTTCCGGTGTAACGAGGTAAATGATTCTAGAGAATAAAGTGCAATCGATCGGTTTTATTTCCTCTTCGCTAAACCAGGGAATGAAGACGATACAACGATAAAGCTCAACACGTTCCTTATCGATTTCGAAACGACTTATTCTCGCCTCATCGGCAATTTAACGGTGATAAATCGTATCGAACGAGCTACGAACAATTCGTCTCCGTGCGACGAACTGCGAAATGCTTTCATGAGAGAGCGCAACATATTACGCGGTAGATTAGCGCGCGAACGCAGCACGAGCTTTTTAATTATGCATAACCGGCGGTAATCGAGGCCGATACCGATCTAATCTAGATCCGTCGGGAGAGGGCGCGCACGGTGTTGGCAAATGATTTAAACGATTTTTAAATTGCATGGGCCTAGATCTCGTAAGCCTCGCGCGTCGTCCACATGTACTGGTAATAGTAAATCATCCGGCGAACGGTATCAGAAATTATTATTTTTCCGCGGGGGCTTAATAACGTTCGCGGGCAATAAATATTTTGTTACACGGCTGCGAATTACGCCAGGTTGCATCGCACCTAATAAAACGCACGCGAGATCACCAGTCCCACGATACACTTTCCCGACAAAATGATAGCACAGATGCGTGTCTCGAAGACGGCGAGCAATTACTGAATAAAACACGCAGCAGAGTGATTGAACAAGCAGAAGTAATCGTGAAGGCGATAACTAAAAATTTCATATTCCATCTGGTCGAAGTTGGCGAATCTCGGACGAGAGGGTAATTCCGGATGAAAAACAGGGTTGGAACGATCGCGGCGAAAGTAAAATTGCCCGCAATTACGCCTACTGGGCGACCTCCTTCGCGCGATTCCCGCTCTGTCCTCGATTCTGGATAAAAGGCGCGACGGTGGAAGTGCCGAGCCGAGCCGGGTCAGGAAACATTCAAATCGCGATGATCCATCGGTCCGAAACGGCCGGAATCCGCCCCGGTCACGAACGGGTCCAGAGAAAAAAAAAAATGCCAAAGTCAGCGCCGAAGGTGACCGTAATAAATTTCCTCGGGGGCCGGAGCAGTTTCCCCGCCGTCGCAATTTTCTGCGGAACGCTTCTCCACCGGCTCAATGGGAGAACAGGAAGAGGGAAGCAGGAGCCGAGAGCACCAGCTCCCTGGTTACCAACCCCCTCGACCCTCTCTCGATCCACATCGTTTCGACGTCGGGATCGGCACCAGCAGCAGCAGCAGGAAGAGGTGGAACAAGGCCAGAGGAACCGGGAGTGCGGGACGAGTGAAGTGGAATTAGAGCAATCCTCTCTAATGGTAATTAATGTGCGGCGTAGTCAATGTAACTCACGTCGAAAGAAGAGAGCTAGCTTCGCCGCTCGCTCGCGCACTCCGCGCAATCAAGTCGGAAGCGCCCAAAGACTCAACCTCGCTCTTTACCTCCTCCTGTCTGCTTCGGGCTCGTCCCTGTGCTTAGCGGAAATGTTGTCGCTGTGCTTGCTGCTGTCCGTAGTCGCCGCCAGCAAGAAACACGATTGTTCAACCCCCGAGATGCACGGTCGCTCAGAAATCGCGACGATCGATCAGAAGAAATTGGTGCGACGTGGAAGAGAAATGTTTCAGCCGGAATTCAAATTTTCTTTTTCAAATAAAGGAACGTTAGTCGTTATTCTGATCGTTCTGGGAGAATGAATGAAATTAATCGCACTTTTTCGGAGATTTGAATACAATTGTAAGAACTTCTTTCTCGTTCATAATTTCCTAGAGAAAATCGATATATATATTTTATGCCTATGTACTGTACAGCTATATTGAAAGTGTAACGAATTGTTAAAATGCGTCAGACTGCTGACACGGATCGAGCGGTTGTTTATAGAGACTTAAAGAGTTGAGGGATCGATTTTCGGAGCGCTGAAATAGCACTTTGGCCCCGGGGTGCGGTGGCCAGCTGGCAGGTAACGTCACGGTACCCTGGCCAGCACTTTTAAACAATGAAAGCTGATTGAATCGGGCCTGGACTCCGTAACCTGGACCTCGCGCTCTTTCGTCGGGCTTCGCTCTTGCCCCGAACTTCCGCGCGTTCTCCGACAGTTCCAGCTATTCCGCACGTTCCAATGGCGGTCCACTTCGCTCCCATGGATCCTGGGGGTGGCAGCTGGCCTAGCACGTACCGCAGGGGTCGGAGGTCGCATAGCAGCTACTTTCCCGATGTCACGACACCTCGTTCTCTTTCCCCGTTCGCCTAGCCGACTATTTTTATGATTGCCGGCTATACATCGGCGCCTGTTATCGCCGGATCAGTTTGCGGCGGTTTATTGGCCGGGAGAAAATGGGACGATAGCAAAATATTTAAGGAACAAGAGGGGAAATGGAGAAATTGTAAGCGTCCGAAGGTCGAGGATACCAGTCCGATGATTTGACGCTGGTGATATTATTATTAATATACTAATCGCGAGACGAACGCCCACGTACATTGCTGCAGACCTAAATGATCAGCTGACGTAACTGCTCGGCTCATCGAAATTTATGAGACATGGATATAAGCAGGCAAATTATTGCAGAGCTATAAGCGGCTCCACGATGACGGAGATGGGTTCCTCTTTGTGCATGCGAAAGGATTTACGTAACGCAGTCGCGCGTTTTAAATGTGCGACCTCGTAACGCATCGGGGCTGCAGAAATTTTCGATTAGCCGTGACGTAGATTTATCGGTCAGGCGAGGCGGGTACACCGAAGTTTACCCTTGTTACCTTATCTAAAACAATAGAGGCAACCTCCGTCTAACACGGTACTCCTACAACATAATTTCGTTCTAACACGGTTGGAGATTTGGGAACATCACCGGCGCAACATGACGCGTGCGGGGATAAGCGTTATTGTGCGTTTCTACGCCGTATGCTTTGACAATTGCTGATATCTCTTAACCCTCTCTTGCCTCAGCTAAAATTGATTTTTCATTTCAGCTTAAATGTTCTGATCTCCATGAATGCTAATGCAATTTGGCAATGCGAAGTTGAACGAAGGTACACGGGTCTGTTTCACGAGCAGATCATGTACGTTCCCTAAATACCGCTCCTAAAACTGTTCCCACGATGCTTATCTAAATCCTTTGCACTCCTCGAGTACTTCTACCAAACTGTTTACACAACCTGTAAAAGAAATATTAATGTATCGAGCAGGAATGAAATTGAGAACTAACTTTTAAATATATAAATTTGTGCAGGACTGGAATTTAATAAAATAATCCATTGTAAAGTTCACGTCAACAAGAGAAGCGAAACTGGCGCAGATTCTCCTCATAGACACTTATTTCGAAGGAATTCTGTGTAGCAGCGACTCTAATATTACAAGAATCCCTGTAAAGGAATTCCTATTAAAAGAAAAAGGACGATGTTTGCGTAAAGTTTCTAGGTTGCGTATCCTCTTCTTGAAACGGTCAATTTCTACGGTGCTACCCGAGAACGCGTAAAAACACCAGTGTATGCCGTGCAACCGTGGTAGAACCGGCGCTGCATCAATTTGTTGCGCGTTTTATGGATGTCCCTGCAAAGAGATCGAAAAATGAAGTGTAGCGGAAAAGGGGATTTGTATACAAGAGTTTCCACTGAAATGTAAACCTGAGCGTAAAATATAAAAGGAATGTTCAAGTGGTCTCGCATAACAAACGTTTTGTTTAATCTCTGCATTGAAAAGTTCTGTAGATGACGTTTCCCATAGTAATAGAGTTGGTGAGTTAAAGTTAATTTAAAAATTGAAAGATTTTCCGATGGCTGCCGAAATTACTGTCCTCCAGTCAGATTAGCATAGACAGCGGTGTGGGGTAACTTGTATTTTGAATCGCCCGGTAGTCTCGGTTGATTAATAGTCGTAGATCTCCTCCGAACGCCACCGTTTCCATCTAATTCCCCTTATCTGTTCCCAGTAAACCTCAAGTTCCCTCTGTAAAGCTGTATCTTTTATCCGGCCATTTGTACTAATATGCGTATCCACGGTTCTACGATCAGTATTCACGACGTGTACATCAATTACGGTCGACGCTCGGCGTCGGCGTTGGCGTCAGCAACGGCGGCGGCTTTGACGGAGGGTCGCAGTTAATAATGGCGTGGCGGGTTACTTGCTAATGGTTTTCTATTACACGTGGCAGAATAATTAGCTTATTACAAGTGATCGCGAGCTACCTGTTGCCAACTAGCTGTTGTTTAAAGTCGCGAACAACTCCCAGGGTCAGTCCGCACATGCGAAATAATTAACGAACGAGATGGCTCGTTGCAAAAACAACAAGCCACGCCGAGCTACGCCACGCCACGTCGGCTCGTTTGTGCACGCTCCCCGACTACCTGTAATTAAAAGTAATATCGGCTCGGTGACACGACCTCACGGCAGCAAAGTTTGTCGACAGAATGGATACCATTCGCGGACTGAATATATTTGCGCCGTTCAAGATCCACTAAAATGGCGGCAGGTGTCTCGCTCTCTTTTTATATTTGTTTAACGTCGCTTTCAACTCTTTGCTAAGGTTATTTCGCGACAAGACTTACAGTTTATTAAGGTGGGCTCCGAAAGGTGTCTCTCTTTTCGAAGTCAGCGAAATAAAATGACTTCGAGGATTTACATAACAAATATCGCTCTTCTTAATGAAAACCGAGCCTTCATTTCAATTTCAAATATCTTTTTCTTCTACATCGGCTGATCTAATAAATTTACATACCCTGTTAATAAGAGGTGACATCTTCGCTTCCTGTCTTCTCGGAAGATATGATTGGAGTGGTGTATTTTTATCACCTTTATAGGGCAGCTGTAGTCATGGATATTATCTTTCCAGGAAGTTATAAGCAGACTGCGTATTTGATGCATTTAGAACTTGTATGACGATGTTTTAGTGCGGTTAAACGTTTAATACAATTTAGGCAGATTCCTGTTTTATCTTGAACTTTACGATTCCATTAATAGTGTAGCCTGGTTAGATTTAGCTATTCCGTTTCGGAGTTTAGTTTCTAAATGTCTGTTTAAGTTCGATTTTTAATATTAATCGCAGCTTCAAATTGTTGAGGTTGTAAAATCGAACTCCGACAACAATTTCATAGAACTTTATACATTAATTTCCAGAAATTAATTTCAGTGGAGAATTTCATTAAGACATTTATTAAGAAATTACAACCATTCAGTAAGCTTTTCTCATTTAACTCTTCAATTTCTTTAACTTTTAGGTCATCAAGACTAGAATAAACGCAAAAAATTCCCAGTGTACCGATTACAAACGTTTCCTTCATTAAACGATGAACAAAAGAACCCGCTCAATTCATCTGAGTGCATAATTCGACAAGCATAACGGCAAGCTTCGACCGTCGGGGCCGCTTCAAAATGAAGCTTCCCGGACTTTTAATAAGCAAAGCTTGCACTTACCGCGTAAAATTACATAATGGCGTGCCGTAGCGCGAGGCTTGTAAGCTTTTCCATACGGCTCGTAACATCTCGCAACTTTTTAAAGGGAACGGATTTAACGAACCCGTTCTCCGAGGAATGAGTGGCCTCCGGATAACCATAAGATTTTACTATCCTCGGTACTCGAAAAATAACCTTTCCTGCCGCGAACAAAATATTATTAGTTACTCCAGGAGTGTAGTAAACCAGACCTAAAGTTTCCGAAACATTATTCCAACCCATTGCTTACAATAAATTGCCAAACATTCACTTTCGACGGTCCACATCAGGCAGTTCTTCTCTTCAGAGAAGAAGAGATTACGTGCGAGCAGAGGAGGACGGCGATACCCGTTTAATCGATTCGAAGCTCCTCGTAATCGCTTATTCGCCGATACCTTTTACCCTCTCTCCTTCTCTCTCCCTCTCTCTCTCTCTCTCTCTCTCTCTCTCTCTCTCTCTCTCTCTCTCGATTCCCTCTTTGTCTTCGGTTCGTCGCGCGATCGACGGGAACGATCGGTCGCTTTGCAGGCGCTTGCGAATCGACGAGGAGGGCCGAGCCACCATAAATGTCTTCGGCCGGTTGATTGAAATTTATGTTTTAATTCATAGCCGAATGGGCGGCCGCGGGAAACGTGGCGCGCCGTATAGCAACGACACCGTACGGGGGAATGGAGGAAAAGAGTTCGAGTGAGCTTGCCGGGTCACTTCGTTTCTCTCTGTTTGCTGTTAATTTACAGTGACGTGCCGCGGCTGAGCGCCTCTCGGGCTAATAAATTTCGAAGCCGGCTCCCCGCCCTCGCGAGGACAACGTACGTTTTTCCTTCGGTCTCTCCCTTCCTTTCTCTCTCTTCCTCCCCCTCTCTCGTACTTCCTCCACCGCCCTCCATCGAAAAAACATCGTCTCTATTCATTCTTCTTCTGCGAGTTTCTTCTTCGCGCCTGATCCTCGCCGCGATTTTCTTTCCGGCCTCACCGGCAATCGCCGTGTGCACGGGGATGCGTTGTTATTTTGAACATCCCCCTGAGATCGAGTCGTGCGGGAAACCGGGAACGATTCCG
Organism: Lasioglossum morio; assembly: GCA_916610235.2. NCBI lineage: Eukaryota > Metazoa > Arthropoda > Insecta > Hymenoptera > Halictidae > Lasioglossum > Lasioglossum morio. The sequence goes on along the minus strand of OU744328.1, from coordinate 16,888,874 downwards.
TAAGTTAATGGGAACGCCTCGTAATGAGACGAGACGGAAGTGTTCGCTCCGGAGCTCCTGCTTTGTCTGCGCGGTAATGCAGATGGTCGTGCAAGCAGAAACACTATTTAATGGATTACTGCGTTGATCGGTGAGCTGGAACCAGCAGCTGATGACTACTCCAGATTTTCATGGTTTACTGTGTTATAATCCCTTTGTTAACAGAGTGTTCTTGTGTGAAAATGCAAACTTTGTCAGTTCGATTAGTGTTTACGGAATATGCACATGGTCAATGTATTTCCACACTTTCTTGTCTATAATTGCGAAATTATATATATATATATATATATATATATATATATATATATATATATGTAATATATATACATTTAATAATTATATATATATATATATATATATATATATATATTGTATATATTATTCTGTATCCGATAGTAGTTCTAGTGTTAACAGACAGAATATTGGAAGCGACTCCCCGAAAGTTCCGCAACTCGAGAAAGTCTATTCTGCAGTGTACACGCGGCCTAAGACAGCAGCTAGGAGGAATCTCTGTATCGAAAGCGAACTCAGTGTTTAGTTTACGTAACGATGATCGCATACCCTAAAACTCAAACGGCCGGTCCCTCCTTCTCTTTCAATCTCCACCCTCCCGACTGTATTTCCCCGCTTGATCCTTTCCGTGACTACATTTCATAACAGCATTTTCGTTCCCTGCTTCGAACGAAGGGGATCACGAGGGCTTCGACTAGTCCGAAGTAAAAGAATCACGATTGGTCACTAACATAACAGGCAAGAAGCTATGTATGGTATTGATTCCGTTGATATACTACAATTCTCCTCGCATTATGGCTGCGGTTACAGTTTACGACGACCTAACGTTTTGACGAATACGTTTCTCGAATGAAACCACGTGACCATTGAAAATTGAAAACCACTTGACGATTGGTTGAACTAAATTTTTGTAACGACTTCCAACTAAAGAACCGCGTACAATCATTTGAACGAGAATTAATTTATTTGCTTGTGCTGATGTTGTCACTCGAAATTTAATCAAGGCAAGATGGCGTTCGATGGAACGATTGCCGGTGAAAGAAGCATGAACGTGAAACTTCGCAAGGCATTTTATAGTCCGGGAAATATTCAGGGGTGTTGGATGGAACCGTACAATGGAAGCGTTGAGTACCTCGGAGGTGCAAGAAAAATTCCGTGAGGGTGGAAGAGGCTTCCCGTTTATGTAAATATCAACAACTCTCCTCCAGTTACGGGAACGAAGTGCGTGAAATCGTAAAACGCAAATCAGGCAACGGATACGGTCGATTGAATACGTAGAAGTGGAGGATTCGATAAACAGCGGGTCCGTGCCTGCTTGATTTACGAAAGAAAACGAGGAGCTAAACTAAGTAAATCAGTTCGAAGTCGAGCAAACTTTCGGAGTGACGATATAAATTAACGATTCGAATAGCTTCGGTAATTCTAGTTTGTATTTTGCTTTCAAGCTGCAAATAACGAATTACCTTCCACGTTTCGTTCGTTTAACGCTTCACTCTTCGTTTGACGTGGAAACCATTGCATTTAAACACGTTTATCGCTTTCAAGAAAAGGTTACACATGCTCCAAAACGTAAAAAGTGGCAAACCGTTGTACATTTTGCTTCCCACGTGTAAAACAACGAAACAGCTAACGAGGTACTCCGAAATCCAGTGTATTCCGCTCTTGAAAAACTTTTTCTACTTTCTTTTTCCCCGTCGTATTTTCTTGGTTTCGGTTTTTTCGCCAAATTCCGGTGGGGTAAAAATTGATAAAATTTATAAATTTGATGGCTTCACGACCGGCAAATGTTTACCGTCAACTACCTGCCATTGTTTTTGATAAATTCCCGTTGTTTCGGTTGTGACGGATAAGCAAAACTTTTAAAAATAATACTCGTCGGAATGTCCAGGCGCGGGCAGAAAGCCCCAGGAAATGCAATGTTTTATTAAAAAAATATGTTGTTACATAAAATACTGGATATTTGCACTAGGATAGTTTTTATATTGGTGCGCATAAACGACGTACGCGAATATGCTCGTCGAAAACATGGCAGCGTTTCTCCACTGGCTAGTTTATGCCAAGTCACTACTAGAAACAGACAACGCCGCTCACAGTCAATGTTTGCTCTTATGAGGGCGAGTGGAAACAACGATTAATGGGCACACACGTCAGCCAAGTTCGGCTCGTGCCGTGCGTGCTCCATGAATTTTTCAAAATCGGTTTCCGCAGAAATGAAGATTCGTTTAGCTTCATTCGTTCCACTTTTTTCCACTTGCATTTTGACGAAGAGTTTTCACAGAACAGATTTTGATTGAAAGGTCAAATTGGTACAGTGATAAATCGCGAAACTCTAATGAAAAATGGTATTTTACTTTTTCTATTAACTGTGCCAGTGAATTAAATAAAACGGGGAAAAATGAAGTTCTCTGAAGGTTTTATCCTTTCATGGAAATCTTTGTAAACTGTGTATAAATATATTTGCGAATTCGTAGTTTGCTATCATATAAATGTGATAAATGCTATTTTTATTTTGCATAAATGCTATTTTAATTTCTGATACACATAGTATAATATTCTAGTAGTTGCTTTTACTACGAAAACTTGTTTTATATTTCTCTTTATATGACTTTTAAGCAGCAGTATGATACAATAAATGAATCAAAGTATGTACTTCATTTATGCTATTAACTTAATGGTTCGCAACGACTGTGTTTTAGAAGAAGCCTGTGGAAAAGGAGGACAGAGGGGGCAGTGTATAGTTGTCTGTAAAACCGCATCGACGCATGCAAACCTTCGTGAAAAATGGCGTCGCGTACAAATTATTCCAACGGCCAGTATTTTCCCGTGGCAGTGATTTATCGTAAACGAGCAATCAATACATTTCACAAATTTTTGGTCGCACGGTCGGCCGGGCGTTACCATTTTTTCGGGGAGTATTTTTATTTCTTTCTCCCAGCGAAAATAAAAGGTTTCGTGGACCGACGGGTTATCGCCTCCGTGGAACCGCGATATTCGATTGTTACACAGGAGAATCGCGGGATGAAAGCGTCGATGGAAAATGGTGCAGCGTCTAGTCGCGAAATGGCAAGGATTAAACGTGCTACGGATTCGACGTGACAATACAAAAAGTGCTCAAATATTGCAACTCGTGCGATAAATAATACGTTTTTAAATAAATATACGTTTATACTCAACGTAAAAAAGCATAATATTGAAAGTAAGCTCGAAGGAACCAATTTAATTAATTGCAATTATTTCCATGCAATGAGTAGCGATGTAAACAATACAACTTTTTATTTGTAATGTGTATATAATAATTCAATAATAATATTTCTCAACAGTATGTATAAGCACACAGTGCGCAGATTACCGTTTCCAGAGTTCATAGAATATCTTGTTAATGATTCCAGCTTACCATTTTAATGAGAAAATGGCGTACACGTAGATTTGTAAAGCTACCAATAGCAATGCCTATAAATACCAACAAATAAACGATTCGTGTCAGCAAAATCGAAAATCGCTTATTACCCTCGATGTATCGCTGTGCGTTATTTATTCTGCGAGTACCGAATGCTTCTCGACGAATCAGGAGAAACAGTTTTCGCGGATAAAAACACGGTCGGGGTGCACGTGAATCTTACAAATGCGCGACGCATGTAAGTTTCCAAGATGGACGACGAGCCGTCGCACGTCGGTTTTACGCGAAACTTGAACTTTCAAATATCTCATTAATTCCGAACTGTCTGCCACTGGCAGTCATAAGTTCCGACGCTCGTGGCTGTTCCAAAAGTTCAGAAGTATCGTGCACCAAAGGCGAAATAAAGAAACGCTCCCGGAACTTCCGGGGACTTCGAAACGAACATGGAACGGGCAGGTTCGACTTAACATGGTAGTGACTAATAAATCGTCTCGTTAATAAGGCCGTGTGTAGCCAATGAAGATCAAATGTTTCCAGCGTGGTGGCTTACCGAAATGACATCTATCCATTTTGTGAAACTTGTCTGGAAATACTTACAATTTGGATAAATACTGCTTATAAATACCAGAAACAAATTAAAATAGAAATTTACGTAATTCGTTATATAAATTACAACCCATAGCAATGCTTTGAAACTTTGGCATACCACTCTCGATTACGAATGCAACAGTTTCATCACAGAGCTAATACTTCAGAGGTAAAAGCAAATCCGTTTTATTAAAGGGAAGATTATCCGAAATTATTTACATTTTTCGCAGCATAAATGGCCCTTCCAAGCGCATTGTTTCCATAAATCTGCGCAAACACAAGGGCATTAAATGAGTCTGATCGTGCGGGAATAAAAAACAAGTGCTTTCGTTTTGATGCACTAACGGTGCCGTTGATGCGTCAATTGTATTGCAAAATCCTTAAGCTAGATTTTCGCAGTGCTACGGTCAGTGACCAGCGGCCATTGAAAACCTTTTGTAAAAATCCGCGACGCGCGAATAGTTTGAACATCGTTGAACAAATTCCATTGAAAGCCACTCTGACGGCAGTTTGACAGCTTGCAGCGTCTGTCAGTATCGAATAATAGCGTGAATGCGGCTCTAGGAATAATTCCGGCATATCGATGCACTGTAAAAACACATTAGCCGAAATGGAACACAATCTCATTTGCAAATTACGAATATACGCGGTCTATTCGTTCCCGATAATAAATGGCCAATTTACCTTGAATCGCGTAAGCTCGGTTTATTAAACCATACAAAAGGCGTCCTTTTCAATGCGAGTGTTGAAAAAATTAATTCTTAAAAATGTTGCAGCTATTTGAACTCAAGTAAATAATTATTCAGCTAAACATTTTTTCAATTCCCCTATGCTGCAAAGAAATCTACCCCCACGCTGAGCCACGTGATACCGCTGATTCCTAGTTCTCTCTCTCTCTCTCTCTCTCTCTCTCTCTCTCTCTCTCTCTCTCTCTCTCTCTCTCTCTCTCTTTCTCTATCGCTATCTCTCTCTTTCTCAATCCTCTGCTATCATCCCGTTTCTCCGACCTACTTTCAATCTTCACGGACGGAACTTTATTGTTTGTGTTGGAAGTTCGATCGTTTAATTAGCCCATAAATTAGCATCGAATTATACGGCCCGGGCCCCCGATTGTGTTCCTTCTCCCGGCACCTGCATATTTCTTCGCAGTATCGCGCCCGAATTTTCCAGGCCCGGTTTTTGCACCGGTGATTTGCGTACCCGGCCCAGTTGCTGTTTTCGGCGTCGCGTCGTTCCACGCGATGACTCGCCGGAATTGATGACGCAATCCACCCCCGCAGCCGGACCGTTAATGCTTTCCTGTTTCCCGCGCAGTGGAGCGGGACCGCCTATGGTCAGACAGAACGCGGCCGCGATCCGGCCTCTCAGCTATCGATTAAATACCACGTCGTTTTGTATCGATTTAATATTTCTCCGGCCGCAGCCACTGTGTTAGTTCAATAGTGGGTCGCGGCGACTTTCTAGATACGTACAATGGCTAATAGGTTTTCCATGGCACCGGATGTCCGTCCTTTTCTAAACGTTCGAACCGTCGAGTCATGCGATTCGCGTAATAACCGATGTCCCACTATCCTGAACGATACCACGCATAGTGTTTGATGTAACTGCACAATAGTGCAGCAATTTGTAGTGGTAAATCTACGTCACCGCTCGACTGCTAAGGGTTAATATGTAATTCACTGAACGTCTAAAGCAAACATAAATGGAGCAACTACAAGAAATAGGTGTCTCGTATTTTGTTTAAATGAAACCAAACTAATACCGTGGACGTAGTAATTTGAAATTGCAATGGATAAAGGAAAAGTCCATAGATCCACGATTAATGAAATACGATAACGACAAAGACTGTTGGTTACTGGAATAATTATCCGAAATTGCACAGAGGAATTGTTTTGCACGTAACCGATTAATTATGTGTACGTAGCGGCATGTTCGGTGCCTTTAAGCTCGGAATCGTCACGGTTCCGCATAGAAAATTAGGTCAAGATTGTTTGAAAAGGATAATCAAGACGCATACCAGCCCGATCGCCATAAAGCAGAATCTTCGGGCTCGGACAAAGCGTGTAGAGTCACAGAATTAGATGCAAACGATGCATCGGAGCAGAGGACCTACTGTATCCCAAGTACGGGGCCTCCTTTGTGGATCCACACAATGTGCTTCATAAATTGCATAATCTTGCTTTTATCATGCAAAGTGGATCGGCGCGTAATTACGTCAGTACGGCCGGCGAACACTCGAAGAAGCGTTCGAACCTACCGAGCTGTGAAATAAGCCGGGTTTATAGTGGGAGAAAAAACACCGGAGTGGATCGTATCGGGGATGAGTATTGCCCATAAAATTTTTCATCGCGACTGTACACCGCATAAATACGATCGTAACTTTTCTAATCTCCGGGATGAAGAGCGTCGGCACGTATGGACGCCACCCCCACCGAAGAAAATGCCGACTACGTCGGGCAAGTTTCGCCATTTTTTGCGGGAACTCGTTTAACAAAGCCCATTACCTGCCGATTATTCTCGGTGAAACGGCCGACGGAGCCGTCCCCCTACCGAAACCGAAGAAACGTACCTCCTCTCGCTATTAACGCATTTCGCAAATACACGACGCAGAAATTTCACTTTGTCGCTATATTTGGAAAACTAGTTGCTTTAATTTTAAAAACATTCTTCTTCATCTAAGATCGTATAGACGACAAAGAACTTCTAATGACTGTGACTAGAACGTAAATCATAGTACACCGGGTGAAAGGGTGTGTGAAGAGCCTAACCGAGACGATTGTTTAGAGCCAGCCGATAGAAAGTTCCATTTATCTGTCTCCGACTGCTTATAAATCGTTGTTTGTAATTGAGCGAACGATTGCGATTGACTTGAAAGATTTATGCGGTCGGTACAGGCGAGCTGAGCGTCTGGAACAGCAGCGGTGCCCAGAATAAATTTGAACAGCGGTAAATGTATTAATAAAACATCGATAAAATAAATCTGGTGGCTCGGGAGGGGAACGGTCGTGCACGCCGGTACAGCGGAGATAGGGAAGAAGCGACGCGGAGGTGGACGAAAATCGTTTGGAGCGAATTCAATCTCGAAACAGTTGGGCAAACGCGAGGGTACTCGGACGTACGGGGGTAGAACGAGAAGTTTAGCTCGCAGAATCTCCTGGGTGTATCGCGGGAAACGCCAAAATCTGCCGGCGGGCAGCGCCGGGTATCGCCATGCGAACCGGTGGAATTGGCGTGGTCCCATCGGACATAAATTTCAATCAACGGCAGCGACGACGCTCCACCGTCGACGGCAGTTCGAAGGGAGCCCGAAATACAATCGCGTCCTCATTGAAGGCGTCGCTCGCATACTTCGACCCCTACCGATATTTATTGCTACCTGATCGAAGGTACGCTGATTGGTTCACGTCGATCTATCGTTCGTGCGCAGTAACACGACCCACGGAAACGTAAATTCCGTGCCGGCCCCGGTCCCGTTGATTGGCTCCGTGGACGCGAAATTTGCATTAAACAAAACCCACGACATCCTTATCGCCGATCGATAACTCTACAATGGCTTCATCGACTAAGAGGCCACTTTACTGGAAAGAATGTATTTTTTCTCTGCTAATTAATTGTTTACAAAATTAGTATAATACTTCTTGGAGACAATGTCTCAGATTACATTAATGCTTGAACGTTCTCTTATTTCATCATTTCTACGGCCGTTACTGTGCACATACAAGCTAAATGATAACTGTCAATCATGTACCAGCGACACCTAATAATAGCTTGTGTGTTGTATCGATACACTGGACCTTTCACTTGATGTGGAACAGCAATTTGTTCCTTATTGAAAAATATTTCTCGGGAAGAAGTCAATTTGGAGACACGACATACATATTTCAACGTTCCTGAATAAATCGGTTCTTGAGAAAGCGAAGAAAGTAAAAAGAGAAAGAAAGAAAAGTAATCATACTCCTGGCGAACAGGAACCCAACCCAGGGTCTCCATTTTACCATCCCACTTTGCCAAGGCAGTTTCCATAACTTCTACATTCATATTGCATATTGTAAATACTTCATTTTAATTGTTGATGCTTTCGAAGGAAATAAAATGTTTTGCATCGATTGTAGAGAGCATTGAATAGTTTATTTTCTCCTTTAATAATTTTGACATATTGAAAACAACATAAGAATATTTTTCAATTTTTGTATTCTTTTACTGTTTTATATTTCATTCAACAAATTCACCAAAAATATCTCGTCGTAAATGTATTGTTTTGGAACGTGTACAATAGCATTATACACAATGACATCCACAGTTTTTCATATTCTCGGATTATTGTTATTGACAGAGAACAGAAAATAAACTAAGAATTTCCAGCATTTTTGATTAAAACCGACAATAATGTCAAATCGTTTTAGATTTTTTAAAGTGGTACAATGTTTCATTCGGCCTCTGTTCCTATCAATGTTTATCGTTTTTATTTCGGACGGAAATACACTTTTAACCTACACTCTTTCGATTTTGACGTCCCAGAGATTCCATGGCAAGATTGTTCGACCTACTTCAAAACCTCGACGTCAGGCTAAATCAATTTCCCATTTTTATGTTTTTAATCAATCTCCGATGATTCTACCGATGCTACACGGTTTCTCCGTCTGCCGTTTCCTTCGGCACTTTTATATCCGATTTCCCCTGGAACTAAAAGCAGCGATATCCATTACAGTACACTCGGAAAACAAACTTCCTGCAACAAATTAAAATTGAAGTTCCCCGCTTCGTACGTGCTCGGTGCATTCGAATTCAACAATTGAATTTGTAGGTACAGCTGAATTTTTCCATTCAGCGGTAAAATGCTCGAGCCAATTAATAATTCTTGAAAATAATTCAAATGAATCCTATACACACTGTTTGTGGAGATGAAACTAGGTTTACATATCTACAAAAAGAACACAAACAAAATTGGATAAAGCATTGTAAGACATCTAGGAACATACCTTGGAAAAGTAAAATTATAATCATTCAACGTCGAACCAAAAGGCCAGCGAAAGCGTTCCAAAGTTCATGGACTGGTAGTGAGGGGTGCCGTAGTCGGAGGATTGAAATCGGAGGAAGAAAATCAGTTTACGTGCCGTCGGGGTTCGCGCGATCGACGACGTGTATCCCTGGATCTATCGTCGGAGTCACGTCGATCTGGCCGATACAAGCCGAGCCGACACCTGTCACACCCTCGTAAAACGAAAATTGCTTCATTAAGCGTTCCTTAGCTGGTCCGAAGACGGTTTGTTTACTGATCGGCACCGGTGCCGTTCAACCGTGCCGTGTTACAGGGAAGTGACATTCCCTGACAATCGAGCTTGTTCTCTTATTCAAGTGCTTATTCCGGGGAAACGAAGCAGCGCGTCAGAATATTGCCTTCCTGCGTTCATTGGCAGGTTTTAATTAACTCCGCGTTCGGAAAAGTAATAATAACCGCGCGCGCACTTTACATAAACTCGATAACCGGCGGACGCGAGGCTGCGGGGAGGAATATAGTGGGTGCCGAGCACGGCTACGCGGCGACTCAGATTGATTCGAGAAATGTTGCATTGTGCCCTCGTTATTGCACGGCTGCTGAGAGCATTCTCGAGTGCATCCGACTGTAACGGACTAGCCGTGATTGCTTGGTATTTTCAAGCGGAGATATTACTTTGTTCGCTTCACCTCGAACAACCGGCTAACCGGGGATGTTTCGTGGTATTTAATAAACGATTAACGAGTCCGTTTTCGTTTAAACCGGTGCACGCTATAAGACCGCCGCGCCGTGGCCAACGTTAATCCAGGACCTGTGTATGAGTAGCCATTACAGTAGACCGGCAGTTTTAGCTAAATTGTTGTAGAACGAATGCGGGTAATGTGGATCAGCGTAATACGGAAACATCGTAGATTCTTGATGAAGAAGCAACGAAATTAAATATTAGTTTATCAAGGAACCGGAATTTGAAAATTGTGCAACGACTTTAAACGAATTCGCGTAACGACACGCGGTCAGCTGTCAGCATTTCACCGAGTAGTAAACCGAAAGATCGATGGCAGACGAAAAATGGGTAGCGCACCGTGTCTGTGTCGGCAAGTTTCCCGCAGTTAAACGCATAGCGGCGGCAACTTGTTCCCATTCATCGTGCAGTTTACACGATCGCGCTTGTACCAGTAGCATCCGGGCCCCGAAACTTCCTTAAACAAGAACGCCCGAAGGACCTTCGCAATTAGTAAATTCAACGGACGCATCCAGCCGCGAAAGAAAAGTAAGAAACCACGTGTCTCGTTAAGGTAACGCGGCGAGAACGGAAGTTTGATTAGTCGGCAGCCCGTGCAAGCAGAATATTAGCGATCGTAGCCGGGAACTTGTTCATTAATGGATCGGGGAGAGTTGGACGCCTTGGTAAATCCACGTTGTAATCTGACGACTGGATCGGGGCCGGCAATTGAAACTGCCAGCAACAGCCGAACAGTTCGAAGCCACCGTGGTTTCGGAGGCTCTGTCTGCAACTAATATACGCGCGTGTAATTAGTTGTGTCGCTCTCGATGCTACGCCCACCGACTGATTTGGTGGTGGCTACAGTCATTTTATTGGGCCACCGGCCGCGTCTCGATCGACCCAAGCGTCTCCTTCTATGACTATCGTCGCTGGCTATTTAACAATCGGTCGATATTAATGGCGACAGTCGAGAAACTCCAGGCAATTAGTAACTCGAAACGCGACTTCACTAGAAACTATACTGCTTTAGAAAATGTATAGCTATCCGATACGTTTTCTCGCCTTTGAATAGGGTGAAATGAGAACTCCATATTTCTGTGGTTATAATGTATTACGTTGTTAGTTATCCACAGTAATTTATTTTTTAAATTTATACTTCATTATCACACTCGTATTTAAATGTTCTTTCTATAATTGTATGAGTTAATTGTATTTTTGGATTGCTCTGGCTTGAAATGAAAATTTCCACTGAATCGCGGAGGTACGAAATAGTTTGTACATAGTTGAACAATGTTTTATTAGCTCTCTCAATTTCATATGAATTTTAAATTAATCGAACGGAGTGAATCAATCATGTGCGATCGAACTACATATATTTATTTTTAGAATCATTTATTCGCCAGAGAGTTGATATTGGCCGACTCGATAAATGGAGCTGCTGAAGCATTCTGTGATAATCTCCGTGTCAAACGATAATTTGTAAACAGACCAGTAGACTGCGGATTTTAATGCATCTCTGGCAATCATGAACAGATGAAATATAGTAGGAAACAATTGAAAGTATTTCAATTAAAATTTCAAATCGTTAGAAACAGAAAAGCAAATACTTATCTGGTTCCAATATCTTGCAATTGACGTAAAAATCTAGAAAAAAAACACATGTAAAAGGATTAGCGAGGGGAAGAGAGGCGAAGAAAATTCAAGGCGAGATTTTAGAAAAACATTTACATATTTATATATATATAAAATATAATACAATTTGTTACAGTGTAGATGATAGTGTAGCGTTTAGACGTTAATATCCAGTGTAAATTAGGTATAAATCTAAGAGCGGTATGGAAGGACAGGGCGCCCGGTATGCGTACGAATGATGAGCGTGCGTGCGCGCCTGTGCGTTTCCCAATGCGTTCTCGGAGCGCACACGCGCGCGTCGCTACAGTTTTGCGCTTCTTTATCATTCCATTTCTTTTTTCTTTCTCGTCGCTTTTTGTTCAACACGGTTACATGTAAATTATAAAGATACAAGATACTATTTAGCTAGCTACCGGAATTCGAGTGTAGGTGCCTATAAAGAGTCCGGGACGTATTTTTAAATCTAAAAACTATATACAGGATACCTATGTACACGCACACGCTATCCGCTCGATTCCTTTACCCATGCCTGCTGTTTTGTTGCTTGCGTTGCTGCCCGGTGACCCATATATAATCGGGGAACGGGCCGCTGGTATCGTTCTCTAATCTTTTACTACATACAGTACATACACATGTCCGATTTCCTGGCCCCGCGTCGCGTTTTCGTCGGCCGCCTATCAATCGAATCCGCGGTGTTTACCGAAGCCGGCGCCTCTAATGGCCGAGCATCGCGTGTCGCTGAATCCGATCGAGCTAATCAGGCAAATCGGAACGACGCGGAACAGTTTCGCGAACAACGGCGACCGCAGCTCGCACCTTTCTCTCTCTCTCTCTCTCTCTCATTCTACGTTCTTCTTCTTCTAAGTGTCTCAGGTTCTGCTCTCTCTCGCCACTTATTCGGAGAACCAACGAACGCGTCTCCTTGTGTATATTGTACAATGTGCAATTTGATCTGACGCAGAAACGACCGGATAATCCGTAACGAACGGCCTGCCCCGGTAGGACCACAGTCGATTTACAATTCGATTTACGTACGACGCGTTCGAAAACGCGACGGGCGCCAGGTGTTCTCGGCTTAAAAGACGAACCAGCTAACGTACACACGATGCAAGATCATTTTTGTTTATTTTTTCGTTTTCTTTAGTATAAATGCGTAATATTCGTTCCCTATGTACCTAACATAATTATTCCAGTATAAATGACATTTACTTGTGACACTTTGCTTGATTGTTCTGGTCAATATCACCGGCAGTTCCTATCACCATCCTTTTTAACACTCCAACCGAAAATCATCTTTTCTCCGCATTCTCTCTTAGACGCAATGTCGACGACAACGACGACGACAACGGCGTCGCGGCGCCTGTGACCGAAATCAAACGTCGACGTCGCGGCGCGGAAGAAGTCACGGAACGACTCCGTCCGTCGCCACTCTCGCACAGCCGATTCTAACGAGCTCCTTCGGCGATGATAAATCATCGCTTATCCCCTTGGCGGATCGCACGGTAACGTAGTACACGCAGCGCAGAAATTCGAGGGTAAGAAAGCGTTCTCGTGGTTCTCGTTCGTTTCACAAGCTCCGTACCTCTCTTTTCTCACTCGCTCTTTGCAGATCAATTTACGCTCGATCGTCGGGCGATTGTGAACACTATGCCGGCCGCAATTTAATCGATTATACTCCCTTGTACTTTGTGGATTTTTGCGATTCTTTCCTCCACTGCTCTACCTCTAGACTTTCACCCAATTCGCATATTTTCCCGATTATTTGAAGCACGTCTTTAATATGAAAATCTAACTATAAAGTGTACGTACATATTAAAATGAATAAAAATTTGATTGATGTCCAGAGTTCACGAGGATCGTGTTCGGTCGTCCTTTCTTTGCTCGGTTAATATATGAGTGGTACAGCCAATGAAATGATAAAAAAAAACTTGCTCCATGGTTAATGAACGTTTCAGTTTATTAATTAAAATGGAGAGAAGCCGGCAAAGCGACCGCACTCGCCCGACACAGCCATCGCGCTCGAATCGCATAGGATCGGCGACGACGATTCCGAGCAATATCCATTTTCACACCTCGTGTATGAGTACGCGTGTGTTCGTGTATGTAGACTCGATGATATTCGATGTAACAAATAAAAGAACGACGAACGGAAAAAGAGTATGGCAGTTCGAAGTTGGGTGAAGCCGACGACGTTAGCGAAGTTGGCAATCTGGTTGGCGGCAGGTTTGTTCTTCCCGGCAAACTCGATTCGACGATTACACGATGGACAATGATGATGAGGATCGAAAGGAAGGAACGGTGGATTTGTTCGTTTTCTCTTATTTTGTTTATTTTTTGTTTTCCTCTTTTTTGTTGCTCTTTTTGGCGCCTAATTCTGTGTTTCCGCGTGGTGTTAGGTGATCTCGCTCGACTGCCCTACGGTCTTCTACACATACAGATCCCCTATGACATTTACGAATAATTCGTAGTATTAAATTGTAAAATGTGACTACGCGTTTATCCATTACCGATTAGTCGACTACAGGAGGTTTCTCCTACTACGCTAGGGAGAAAGTTTAATCATCGACAACACCGATCGTCGTCGGGGAGGTTTCACGGACAACCATGGACCACCTACCGACTTCGTTGACGACCGTGAAGGAAAAAATCGTACGCGAATCAAGTCGTGTCGTTCCCCGTGAAATTTTTCGATGGGAACGGGCTCGCTGACCGGGCTGTGACCGAATTTTCTCGTTCTGTCCTTTTGTCCGGCAGCAAGCCGCGTTCTTTCCTCGACGCTAATGGAGTTCAGGAAAAGTGCACGCGTTAGGGGGACCGTTGACTACAACGTTCCGCTATCGATCGCCCTTAGCCACGGCGTAAGTCCTCTCGTTGCACGCCACCGTACATGCAATTTGTATTTTCTATTTTTCCGCGGATCGAAAGAAGTCGAAGAACCTCTTCCCGGTTTCTTCTACCTAAATATTATTATTCTGTTCAATTTTTAACACCTAGAGAGAAGCGTCTCGGAAAACGTGAATCGATCGAACAGAAAGCGAATCGCATAGAAATGGTTATCGTCGAGCTTCAATTGTCGAATTCAATCTAATCCAGACGCGATAGAAAACATTCTAAACGAAGTTAGTCGTGAGTCGAGCCTGTCCCCGTATTTTACGTTTCTTACCTTCTTTTTTTTTTGTTCTCTATCGTTTCTCGTGTTACTTTAATCGCGTCGCAGAAAAACTCGTTGCATTGTTTCGAAGGTTTTTATTGTCTCGAGTGTGAACGGCGGAATGAAAACACGAACAGAATTTTTTTGAGACTACGTCGGAAAGGCGCATGGTGGTGGGGGTGGGGGGGGGGTGGTGGTGGGACTTCGCTGGATTAGCTAGGAGTGTCGAAACCAATGGAATAATTCAGCACGCATGAAAAATTCGGAATGTTCACCAAGAATAGCGTCCCTTTGATGCCGAGCACAAAGGAACGGAAGTGCGCGTCGTCCATCAATGGTATGACGCAGAAATCGATCGAATTGTGGTATTCGAGGAACGTCGCGGCGACAAGTGTTCCCGCTGATGAAAGACCAATGCCGCGTTATACCTCAAATTTTCGTCAGGAACTGATCCGTTTGGCTCGAGCCGAAATTCCAAAAATTCCGTGCTACGCGGAATCATTCGGGCACCCGAACTTCAATTCAAGACTGCAACGCGTACCCTCAGAAATTCAGTTGCAATGGTAAATTCGGGAACGTACGTAAAACAGACCAACAAGTTCGTACTAAATCCGTCGAAATTCACCTCGTTCCAGCAATCAAGTTGACAAATGCTCGATCAAACTGCCCGTTGGCTCGATACTCGCAACAAAATTGACTAACCAGTTCGCGCGCGCCCGGCTAAAACGAAAAATCAGTACGAGAGTGAAAAGAAAATAATATTGCACGCATTTAATGTAAGAACGATATATTTTATTTATATACAAAACTTCTCGGTTAACAAAATATATAAATGTGCGCAGAAATAAAGACAGACCAGAGAGCATGGTCTCGAGAGAAGCGGCTCGTACGTTCGAATTCGGCTCGAAGTCGTTTCCGGTCGTACTCGCGAATGTCCTGGAAACAATGTCACAATATACAACACTCTTTTTCAAGCCTTCGCATTCGAGCGTGACGATTATGGTCGTGTTCCATCTTGCATTGATACCCGGGTGCCCGAATAATCACGGACGTCGGACAATCGGACACGGCGAAGAATCTTCCGGCTTGGACAGGATCTCGTTTCAAATCAGAGCTCACAGGAAACCCCGAGACCGATCTGCCGGTCGTAGCCGCGATTTAGGTGCGCATCGTGAAGCCGAGGCTGCGTTCATGTTCGCGGCGAAGCGGCTTGAGAACGCGTTCGATCGCGTGTATCCAGCAAGCGAAAGGGAGTGTGTTAACGTGGCAAGAAGTAACTCTATACAATTAAATAAAAAATAAATAATCGCACGCCCGCTGCGGCGCGGGCACTCGGACGTCAACGTTACACGTAAGAAACTGTACAGAATATTACAAAGGACCGCGGCGGTTTCGCGCGCACACAAACGTTGGTCGAGCGCGTCTTCGTTTCTGAGTTGTCGCGTGCGCGCGCGGATCGACCAACGTTTATGTGGTCTTCAGTTCGAAAACGCACTCGTTCGTAGCTCTAATAGTAACAGAATATACAGACTTCTGGCGGGAGCCAAGCGGAACTCGTCGCGCGACAGTCTAAGCAACTCCGTCGAAGATAAGATCTAACAATCGAATTAGGGATGCTCCATTCCGATTTGATTAGGGGATTGATTTTTGTTTCAATTGAAGAATCGAACATCCCTAATGTGGAGCTTCTCGTCGGGCGAGCAGCGCCGCTTGATCCCTCTCCCGGCCAGAGAAATAAACAGCCAACAATATAAATTCTTTCGAGTCCAGAGTCACCAAAATATAATAATCCCGCTCGATCAACAGGATTCTGCGTCAACTCTTCGTTCTCTATCCGTGGATATCTTTCGTTCGAGATCGTTAACTGTTCGAAACAGGCCAACAAACACCAGAACGCTCTGTGCTCGAGCTACGTTCTTATCGCGAGGAAGCGGAACCGCGTCTGCGACCCCGTCGCTCACCTAAATGGACTAGAAACTTGTGTTTTGTTGGGCCGTCGCTCTGGATAAAACCTAAACGTGAAGAACGCAACGGTAGCTTAATTAAAATTTTCAACCATGACGTATGTAAAGCGGTGTACATACAGAGTCTCGTCGCTGGACAGCATTGTATCACGCACGACACAACAGCTGTCGTCTTCGATATGTGTAGACCAAAGAAATTCACGAAACCATGGCCTACCTAACGAAGCGTTGTCCTCGTGGAAGTCGACAACCCCTATCGATGAGTACAATGCTCGTGTATTCGCTGTTCTCTGAATTTTGAGTGGCATTTAAGAGAACCAGCAAGTAGATCCAAGTAATCCGTAGAAAGTCTCATTGACAGAGTTTGGCGACTCGCCGATTTCCGTTGACAGCTAAAACACGTCGTCTTTTGAAAACGAGCGTGACCTGCCCGAGTCCCCCAAAAAAAACCAAGTCGTTCGTAAACGAAAGATATCCATCGAGCCTCCTGTACGAGCACGCGATACATCATAACAATAGTGCACGAGCAGAGATCGCGAGAAGGGAGGGTGGTCGAACATTGAGCGAGGACAGCGTGGATGCCGATTCCCGACGGGCGTTCCTCATCGAAGGAAGTATGTACGTTTGGCAAAGCCTATGGTCGCGGCGACGAATTCTATTCGTTCCGCGGCGATCGTTCGACGCCATCAAAAATATGTCTGGTTTCCCCGAGTATCGACGTGCCGTCGGGATCGGTTTCACGGTAAAAATTGCACACGGATCTCTGCGTAGCCGGTGTAGTTTGCAAAGGATTCAGGAGGCGGGCTTCGAAGGGTTGCTTCGACCACCCTGTCCTCGGTCAACAGCCAGCGAACGACAATAGTTATCATTTAGCCTAAGTGACGCGTCAGGGTGTACACCGGCACGTACCTTACATGCATCTCCTCCCCGATGCAGCACGATCAACGAGAGGATAAAACGGCCGACCTAGATAAACAGAATCGATCGATCTGTCGGTCGATCGGCGTCGATGGGACGGGCCAGTGTTCACCTGAACGCGGCGCCGCCGACGAGCATCGCTGCGAGAGCCAGGACCACTGGCAACGATACCGATCTTGTCGAGGAACTTCCGGCGGCGGGACCATCGCTGCTACGGGACACCTTGCTGCGAACCAATTGTCCTCGTTCGACGGCGTTCGTCTCGTCGCTGTCCGGATCAACTGGAGTACCGATGTCCGCGTCCTCGCTCAACAACATCGACAGCTTGTTCCTCAGCGGCTTCTTCAAGCAGGGCAGGCTCGCGTCCTCGTACGGCCTTAGAATCCGCGGGTAATGAACCTCCAGGTTTCCTGTACCAGGAAGAGGACCCTTGCTCGTCGAACACAACGGTGTGATCGTACCGACACGCGTCACTTCCTGGAAATACTGGAAATTGGTCACCCAGTCGTAACTCATCAGACGCTCCTCCAGCGTCATTCCCGCCAGCTCCTTCGGTTCCTCGATCGTCACCGTGCGGTTTTCACTCCTGCAACACAAAGTGAACGAGACACGTGAAACACTTTGTTAGATCTCAGGGTCCGTTGTTCAATGACTTTCTCACAGCTGGGCCAGAGTTTGCTCCTATCGAAGCTTTACGTTTTCACATTTCACACATAAACATTAATTAATGCGAGTACAGGAAGGAATTAACAAAATCTTTAAGTGTTCCCTGGATAGAATTTTTAACCCTCATCCATCCCTCATTTCGCGAACTGAATCTGTCCCTCGGTGTCAAATTGACACAGTGGTAAAAAAAGAACGATAAAATAACAAGACAAACAGTTACTTTTCGATGTTTTTTTCATTCAAATTGATGAGTTAACATTCACATGTTAGGTTTTTGCGGTTATATGCTTTGCATTTAAAAAATAAAAGTCACCAAGTTTTAGACAAATTTACTTACAAATTACCGAACGGTATAACTTATTTTGGGTAAACTGAGGGACTGATGAGGGTTAACAAGGTTCTATCTCAATGAAAAAAGATTCTATCAGTATAGAAAAGTATTTCGAGTACTTAGTGTAGTTAATTACATTACGGTGAGTCAGTTCGGACCAGTTTAGGTTGGCAATTAATAGAACGATCGCGTACGAGTCGTATTACTGTCAATTAACCGGGCAACAACGGCCCGTCCGCGTTTAATTTCTGCGTTCGATGCACCCGTCGCGTCCCGATGTCACACAAAGATGACGATGATCTCTGTCGGAGTTAACGAGCCAACTGGCAACGAGCTGCCGATATTAGTGGCGGTAATAACAGTAACTCAGCCGCAGAGAGAGAGAGAGAGAGAGAGAGAGAGAGAGTGAGAGAATGGGAGAGCATGACAGTGGGCCGAATGTGTTTAGCGAAACAGGACGTTCGGTGCATTAAAGTTCGCGACACGTCGCAGGAAACGTCTTCGTGACACACGTAACGTTACATAATGCAATGAACGATGCGTCTGGCGCAACATGACCGGCGCTCGTTCAGCAAACGGCAGGTCGTGCGGTCGTGACGCGAGACCGATCGTCGTCCCTAATTGCCAATTTAAAGTAATCAGAGTAAAAGGAGCGAACGTCTGGCCAGCGCCGGGCTATAGAAACGACGAGGGCGCGCGGCTTGATCATTAGCGCGGTAACAACGGCCCGTGTAAATTAATATCAAACGGACTTCGAACCGGAATCCGCCATTAATGACCGTCATTATTCCACGTGGAATCGTGGCCTCGACACCCCGCGTCCATCGCGGCGCACGTAAATATTTTGACAGATACGTGTACTCACTGCATTAGCTTCTGGATCCCCAGACTCTGCAGAACCGTCGGTAACGAAGGCAACGAGTAGCAGAGAGACAGTTCGATGCGCGGATAATAAAGTGTGGACACCAGGCAGGTCTCGTGTCGCGTTGTCAAACCGCCCAACGTAATCGCCTGCCTCGACTTGGACGAGTACGTGCACTCCGCTATCAGATGATCGCCCTGAAACAAAACGCAAAAGCTCACGGTCACTACGGCGGTGTTTTATGAGCCGGACAATTTAAAATCAATTTTTACGAGCGACAGCTCGCTCTCTGATATTTATTGACACCACCCGGGACGAGTTCGTATTTTAGACCGTCGCTGTCTCTGTTCGCTAGATTTTTCTGTCATTGATATTTATGCATTAGAGACAATACAGGCACAGATTAGACATCGTTCTTACACAGAATTACGAAAGACGAGTTCTGACTACTGCAGCTGCGAGATGAATCATATGGCAGTCGGTTAATCTCGCAGCAGCATGGGTACAAATTTATTCCTTATCGGTCAGTTTCACGACTGGGCGTCATTAAATTACTGTCTAATGAAATACAGAGGCGAGATGAGCCCTCGAAACACCACCAGGGCAGGCACAGCACTCACCGGATAGACCCTGACGGGCTTCTGCAGCTTCCGATACTCCTGATAGTTGGGATCGTAATTGGTGTCAGACGCAATGGGTGGCAGTTCCTCTCCGGACCTTATCTGACGCAATCGGACCTTCCTCCCGAGTTGATGAGTATGCATGACGACGGCGAATATGTTGATGCCGTTGTTGGGGATAGTCTGTCCGGTACAGTTCGAGATGCAATGACCTTCGGATACCACTTCAGGCTGGCCTGGCGGGATCGTATGCCTCCAGTTCGGGTCGATGCCGACGCTGAGGATGCCGGCGTCGTGAGTACGCAGCCGGTCCGTGTAATGCAGACGCAAGCCCGAGCTGTCGGTGATGTCCACGTCCAACAGCGGATTCGTGTAATGCGTTTCAAGCATGTAATAACGCGGGCCCTTGTGCGGGTCCAGCGGGTAACCGGCCTCCAATGGATAATTGAACCCCTGCGAACAAAAAAGTCCCGAGAAAAACGCGATTACAAGGCAGCCTCAAGAAATCACCCGAATCATGGGATAATTGGATCAGTTCTCGAAGCACCATACGCAGGTGCCAGCAACGATTAAAAGCCACCAAGGTATGGCCTTTAATCGCTAAAATATTTCCATCGCCATGGAATTTAGAAAACTTTGTTCACTTCTTCGTGCAACTATCTGTTTGAATTGATGCAAGCTATATTTATTTTGCATAAATATTCCCAGTCTATTCATGAATAATGCGACAATTACGTATTGAAATATAATAACAAATGCATTATTTCTTAACTGTTCCAAATGAATACGTTATTAAGGTTACACTCGTGTAGGGATATAATTGAAATATTTTGTAACAGGTTCTGGAATGAAAGTTGGACCGCGAAGGATTATGTTTCCAGTAGTTTAAAATAGTTGTTTGTGGCTCGTGTATATTAA
This sequence comes from Lasioglossum morio, assembly GCA_916610235.2. NCBI lineage: Eukaryota > Metazoa > Arthropoda > Insecta > Hymenoptera > Halictidae > Lasioglossum > Lasioglossum morio. The sequence continues at coordinate 16,868,056 of OU744328.1, read as the reverse complement.
TTATTTATTTCCCACATTTTGAGGGATTGTAGCATCGAAATTTCTGGTAGCACCGAATAAGAGGATATCGTATGGTCTATTTTCGAATAGAATCTATTTTTGAAGCCTCTCGTTTCGTGAATGACTCTTCCAATTGAGCTATTCAGGTCGTCGACCGATTCTCCGTAATCATAGGGTTGCAATGGAGGCAGTTTACACGGTGCTCGCAAATGCGTTGTACGCTACATATAATATTACAAACGTTATTTCAGTAACTTTCGTCTAATGCGTGCATTACCATTGCGAGTGTATTAAACGTTTCGTTATCACATGTAGTAAAAGTAAATTCTCAACAAACTCTACGATAAATATATTTAATTCTTTAAGGACGAACATCTATATAATAACGACGTCGGAACCACACCTAACTCCCGAAGTTGCAAACATGTATTATTTTACATCAAGCATAGACCAAAATGAACCACGTTTCATTGTACACGACAGCACTGTTTACGTTTTCTTTCGCATCCTATTCCATCGGAGGCAGACATTTAAAAAATTATTAATGCATTTTCATTCTCCTTTCTTTTTCAGCCTCGCGGGACGTCTTTCTCACAATTATGTAATTGATTAAATTCAGAAATGTGCAGGCAGCGATCAAAAAGTGGTCGAACGAGCACATACCAGCTGAAACGAACCGTCGAAAGTATCTCGGGGCTGCGTATGGTCGATGAAAGTCAAGAGATTCAATCAGGAAATCATGGTAAAATTGCGTGGGTCGCGAAATACGTTGCCGGCGATCATGCGGCTCCGCTAATCGCGGAAAATATTGTAATCGTAGACGCTGTAATTGGCGTCGCAAATCATGCTTCGGATAGGGCCGAGATCCGAATCAGTTACGTGAGTAATTATACGGGGATAAATCACTGTCCGCGAATGTTAATCCGTCGTCGTCATGGGACGAGCGTAAGAGACACGGGCAAGGGTTCAGGAACGGGGGAGATCCCGGGGAGGGGGAAGGTGTATCGCGGTAATTCTGGGTTTTGTGTAATGCATACCAATGGGAGCGCGCCGCAAACTCGTTTCTTCGCGGTCGCTCGAAGCACGAACACGTCCTACGAAGATGGGCTCGATCGCAGGCCGGTTTCGGTAATTTCATACACGACATCGCGACGGCCATTTAATTACTCGCGAAACGCGTTTCCGTCCGATCGAGAATAAGTGGAAAATTTCGGATCCCGCGATATCGGGATAATTAAAACGGGGCTGTTTTATTTGTTGCGAAGATTACATTCGCGACGATAACGCGTTAGATCGATTCGATAAATTTCAACGCAGCTGCGTCATGGGCTACTTAAAATATACTCTTCGATTCGCGGTCCACTTCGAACGAGACTCGTTCGATTCTCTCGAAATCTATTGCGACGTATTCAATTAAGCATCACCACTGCGGAATTATTAAATAACACTGCACCGGCATTAATAACGAAATATCTTTTTAAGAGATAACGAGTGCCGAGTCTGACGCTGATCGAGGACGTGCAACGAATATATATACAGGGTGTCCCAAAACTACCCTAGGAGCCGAAAATGGGAGGTTCCTTGGGTCATTTTAAGCGACATTTTCCTTTGCAAAAATGTTATCCGCGGCTTTGTTTAGGAGTTATTAACAAAAAACACGGACCAATCAGAGCGCGACCTAGACGCGAGTTGGCAAAATCGGCTCGGCGCGCCAACTGTCCATTGGCCGTCTGTGCCAACTCGCGTCTATGTTGCGCTCTGATTGGTCCGTGTTTTTTGTTAATAACTCCTAAACAAAGCCGCGGATAACATTTTTGCTAAGGAAAATGTCGCTCCAAATGACCCAAGGAATCTCCCATTTTCGGCACCTAGGGTAGTTTTGGGACACCCTGTATATCGGTTATGAAGTGTTCTACGTTAATTGTACAAATGTAATATATCGGCTTCGTGACAGGTGTGATTTAATATTTAACAGGCTCGATATTAGCCTGGAAAATATATTTAAAAATATACATGAGAAACCGTATATATACATGACGTCCTCATTCTTAGCAACAATCCCAACGTCATCGGATCTTATCCTCACTAGTTTATTCTTCGAGATTCTCGTGACGTCACACGGTTCTTACTATAGCATGTCCCCCAGTTCCCCAGATCTGATAACGCTGTATGTAATCACCACAGTCCCCACTACGAGTTCTAGAACTTCTCACAACTCGTGGTGGGAATCAGTAATATGTAAGGACCAGAACTCGGTGCAGTGTGTGAGGTTGCAACTAGCGAGAGTCCACCATATAAGAATTCATCGAACGCCGATGGAATGATACATAATATGTGAAGTCGATGGGAAACGTGTTAATAAACGGTAGAAGGTCGGACTGGACATAGGTAGCTTACCTCGGAGCCGAGACTCCAGATGGCCGCGATTGTCGTGCATTGAAAGGACGGCTGATAGCGAACGCTGCCGGAAGTTTTCGACGCGGACTCCAGTTCCGTTTGGTTCCCCCGACACTCGTACAGTGTCATGTGCTGCAAGAAGTCATGGCTTCCCGGTTGTATCACCGGCTCGTACTGTAACAAGAAAAACAAAAACATTAAACGTACAGTCTGAAAAGCCCATTGGTCTGTCCGATACGGAAAGGAACGATTCCGCGGTCGGCCGTTGCAAGAAGTTAATTGAATAGCGTGTATCGACTCGTGAATCACACGACAGGAATTCTTAACGCTTAAACGACTATGACGATGGATAAATTTCGAATCGCAAAGTTATCGGCATCTCGGAGCTAATCTCCTCTTCTCGAGCATTCTCCCGCAAAGAGGGTGCAATGCAATCCCGTCACGTAACGTGGTCACGTTCGATTGACTTCGAGATGCAGTTAGCTCTCGATGGCGGATAGATACAAACTGAACCGTACCCACCTCGTCGACTGACTAGAAAATTATTCGGGATGCCTTACTGTCACGTCGCCAACTGAATCTATCCACTACATTGCACAATAATTAATTTCAAGATTTTCTTGATCCCTTTTGTGCGGTAACAGTTGTAGTCTATCGAGTATTTACGAACTAGTAATTTACTTGATTAATCCCCGATTGTTCTTTCGATCTTTAAATCGAGCTATTCAGACTGCAAATTGGACAGACGAAAATGACTGAATCGAAGATTGAACATTGAGACAAAGTTAAAGAAATAACAAATGCCATGTCGATAGCCTGGAAGGAAACTAAATCTGCAATCTACCTTAAGTTTTTCTTTCTCGGATCGGTAATCGGGTCGTGTGAGCACTACAAGTGTCTAATCAATCACGCGAATGGCCTATTTGAAAGTTTCTCATCCAGGCCCGGGACATTCCGCAACGACGGTTATTACAAACTGGCAAAGATTCGATACGATAGCTTTACGATCAACTGTTAAGCAGAAATAGAAATCGCTGTCGCGCGTGGCAATAAATCGAACTCGCGATTTCGTTCGAGCATGATCGGGAGCAGCGTTTGGTCACGGCGCATAAACCTTGCGAATCGAAATACTACGAACACGCGTAAAAATAACACGATGGCCTATTACAGCCCGAGGACACTATGGAGCCGACAGTTCGACGAGTTTCATGAATCGTTGCAGTAACCGTGTCTGGGAACGACTGCTCTCGGGAGGACTTCCACTCGAGAAGGTGCGATCCACGGAGGACACGATTGTTCCCATGCCGACGGGAATCTGTAGCTACATTCTCGGTTTAATCAAGTCTCGATGGGCTGGATGCGTGGGACGTTAGGGGGCGAGAAGTCACTAGGTTACTGCTAGGGGAACCTACCTTCACAACGTGGTGTTTGTGATGAATGTTTGGCATCTTGACAATGCGGCACGAGTGTAGCGTGTCCTTATCCATCGGTAGGCGGACCTGCAATTTGATTAATTAATTGGTTAATCAAATGTGTTCGCTTCGACCCGATACAGTTGACATTCTCGCAAAATTAATCGGCGGCTCGGCGCTAAGCCTTTTCATTATGCACTGTTTCATAGCCTCGAACTAACAGAGTCGAGACCCTCGTGATCGCGAATCTTTGGAGAACGAGTAAGCTTGGATAGGCTTAACTATGTCGAGTGCCTTGATGAGTTACTTGCGAGAATTCGGCTGACCCAGTTTACGTCGGAGGAAAAGAATAGGATTATAAATGATAAATGCGGCTCGATTCGCGCTAATTTCGAGCTAGACGCCTTTTCAGCAAAAATACCTGTCTTAGCTGGTTCAGCCGTGCTAGTTTTTGAACGTGTACGAAACGATGAAACTGGAAAAGACTTAAACTATTACACTTTCTATTACAGTTTCTCAAATAAAAGTTTGTTACGGTCAACGTGTTTACACTTTCAAACTCCATATTTTTTTTACCAATAATCTGATGTACCATTTCACTCTTTCACAGGTCCGTCAATTGAATATTTCGTTTTGAAATAGTTTGAATGTTCTATCCTTTGAACTCGAAGAAAATTCGGGTTGCAGAGGGCTGAAAGGAAAGCCCGGCGCTCGCGTAGCGGAAGCAAAGTTACTATTTTAGTGGTTGTAACCATGAATAATCGCTTTCCGTTCTAACCGGACCTCTTTGATACACTTCATATCTACGCTCGTGTCTGATCTTGCTGAATACCCGTATGAATCACAGTTGCAGAGAGAGAGATTGCTTTCCCTCACGTCGAAACGCGGAGATGAAACGAATCAGACCCGGACAAGGGTGCGGGAATGCTGTCGGCCGTGCACGCGCCAGGAATTTCGTTAATGCTTTCTCAAAACTTCCCCGAGTGTGCAAGGCCCCCTGTACAATGCGACTGCCAGTGAAACACCGGGGAATCTGTCTATGCGCGCTAATGGAATAACTCGGTATTTAGCCAGGTACAAGCTTACAATCGCTCCGAATAACAGTATCCAACTGTTTTTCTAATTGCGACTGTCTTCGGACGAGTTCCGCAATTCGCGTGACAAATTTAATTCTGTCCTTGATTTTCGGAACGCGTATTCCTAAACGAGCGGAACTATTCTCGCTTCACGAAATTAGAGCTGGGTCTGCTCGTGTTTTCTGTCGCTGCTCGAAGCTAAAGCCGGAGTCTGCATCGACGTACAATCCACAAATTGACACTGACGTTGTCACTGTACATTTCGATAGCGATTTTTAAGCGGTAGCTGCTCGTGCTGGATAAGACCAAAGAAATGAGGCAGGAGGAACTGAGTTGACGCGTGAAACGTTGTTCGACAACGCCTACCAGCAAATTGCCGAAGCAACGTTGCGCACACGTGCTCCGTGCACAACTCATTGCATTATAAATGATTCTGTCCCGAGTTTTCCGACACGTCTAATACAATAAGAACTAAGCGAGTCCGTCTACCGTGATGTTCATCTTGTCATATCCGTTCCGCTTATTTCTTGTTGCTATTTCTCAACCGCCGGCTGCAAGTATAGTTTGAGGAATTTTATTAGTTTTCTTTTAGAACCATTTCGAAATGCAAAAGCTTCTTTCAAATCGTAATATCAATTATTAGACTCTCCTGCACACGGTGATTAGTTCATGAAATTCTGCTTAGAATATTTAACTTTGTTTCATGTGTGAAATTTTGTATTACACTTCGAAAGCATTTTCTATTCAAACGCTTTTTTAAAATGAATGAGTATATTGGTATCAACCTCTTTGAAATTGACAGCGACAAAGCATAATCTGAACCACGAAGTCCGCGAGCTTCCCAGTGAAACTATGTCAGAGCGATCGATGCCAGAAGACTGTAATTGACGCGTTCGGGGCACAATTCCGGTAAAAACGCAAAAGGAACAGGATCCTTTTGAAACTCTGCAATCCACATTTCCCATGTTTCATCAAAACGATCGATGTCGATGAAAAAGGTACTATTCCGGTAATGAGAGGCATTCGAACGATTAAATAAAAGTATCTGGGCATCGATCCCCATCGTGTTTATTTTAACGTTGCGAAAGATTCCTGTTGAATACAGAGAAAAAGAGGAAGAGAGGAAGAGAGAGAGGGAAGAAAGAAAAAGAAAGAACCGCAAAGGGAAAGGTTGGTTCGGGTTGCAGCCGCGGGGTTTCTACGCGACCGAAGAGTCCCGAGAAAATTGCAATTCTTTTTTCGCGGCTATACTCCCCAGCTGCCTTGAGCCTGACTACGCCGCCGGATTCTCCCACGCGCTTCTGCGAAATTATCGATGTCAAGATTACCGAGAAGGACGACTGCGTTTATTGTTTTGCGGTCGAATATGCTGAACGCCCACGGGCGACGCCGGAGATTTAGGCTTTGCGAGCTGTATTTACGATTCCGTGGCCAACATGTTCGAGCGACTTTCCTCACGCGACCGAACCGTTCCCTGCATCCTGAAATCTTACGCGAATTCGCAAGATCGATAGGCTCGCTTCATGCGTCTGTCTTCGTCGCATGACTTTTTTCGGTGAAGACAGTTCCACGAAATCATAATTTCCGTACGCATATTGCGAATCAACGTTACGGAAAATCAGGAAGAATACCGTCGGTAATAGCATTCAGTCCGAATAAACAGCGCGTTCGACAGAAATGAATTGGAACTGAATATGCGGATGAGGAAAGTGCAGAGTGTGGTCGGTTTGTTTTCGCGAATTCGTCACGAACAAACGTCATCGTACGAGGGATTCATGACGCGGCTCACCCTTGGCCGCTTTTTCCACCCGGTGCGTCTCGTTTCTTGGAACGGACGATGGAAAGGGACGATGATAATTATCCTCCGGGTATACCGCGTTCCGCGTGCAATGCGTTCAAATGGGAGGCTCCTTTTGAAGCACGGACCACATAAAAACGCGGTTTTATGCTGCTCGACTGACTCACTCGCGCAGCCACTTCATATTTCGCTCTTTCCTGTTCCTCAGCTCGACGCCAACTTTTAACCGCGCTTTTCCTCGCATAAATAGCTAATACGCGCCCTCGATCCCGCATCAACATCCGATCTAGATGATCCGAATCCACTCGGACTGTTAGCCTCTAATACCGGAAAGCTGAATGTCGAGCATCCGCGATTTAAACTGAACACTTCGATGGTTCTTCATGATCGATAAACTTCATTTTCTCTAGTGACAATGATTCCGCACCGATCACCGTATATGTATAAAATTTCGACAACTATAGATTTACTGAAACATGGACTCTCCAATTTTTTGTAATGATAAAATTAATATAATCGTTATTTTTTACACGTTGGAAAGATTAATGCACTTTTGAAAAGGGTTTAGCTAACGGGCGACGCTGATATTTCAAGGATTTCGTTCGACAAACGTTTTACATTATTCTGTGCATAATCTTCGGTCGGAAGACTATCGCTGATGTAAATATTTGAGGACCGATTAAACTAGCAAATTGAATTTGTAATGTCATAGATCCGCGGATGTATAGTTCGAACAATTCGAAGCCCGTCTGAAATCGTAACCAATCAATTAGTGATAAATTATCGAACGATCCAGATTAAATTACGACTGGTACGCAGTAACCAATTCAACCGCTGAAATATTCAAGAACGATGTTTTATTAATACTTTACCCAACGACGGTTGTTTAATGATCTTTCGAGCATTTATGGACTTCTCACGTAATAGCATTCGTAATTATTAACTAACAAAATTAATTTTTATGATTACCCGGTAAAGCACACGCGAACAATTACCCTAATTAGTAAAGAGATTTGAAATCGTTAAAAGAAAAATTACCAAATAAATGACATTGATTCTCGCAATAAATATGCATCTTGCTCACGTCATACGAACAATTACCATGTCTAACGGGCGAATTTTATGCATTTATGACAAAAATATGCAGATGCAATACAAAACGCTGAGTATCAAAAGAGGATAGTGTCACGTATCTTCTGACTTGTTAAAATTCTTAAACGAAAAACTAATGCAGAAAATTCTTATTTCGTAGAAAAATCCGTCTAATTACGATCATTGGTGCACCTCGGACCAGTTTCCCAGCGAGATGACTCGAACCTTTCAGCAGATGAAACGCTGAGGATATTCGCCAGAAGTTAGCGCAACGTCGGGATAACCGCGTTGTCGCTCGGCAAAAAGGGAACGTGAATATTTTGCGGGGGGGAAAGTGATGACTTCAGCAAAGGCGTTGGTCTGAGTGCAATCCGCTGCGGGCGTATTGCGAAACCGGGACCTCGTCAACGAAGTTTTCGTTCCGATTCGTCGCCGAGAATGGTCCGCGGAAAAAAGGTATCGTTGCCAGTCGGCGAAAGGGAGCCGAATGAATGCAAACCCATTCTAACAAGCCGGCTCCTCTTTGTGCCCGCAGACATTCATATTCATCGCTGCGCGATACAAAAGTTATTCGGCTGGCGCGGAACTTTCGCGTACGTAGTTAACGAAGAACAAGTGGCATTCGCGCAAAGAAAGAAAGTAAGAAGAGGAGTCGACGCTGACGCCGACGCCGACACCGACGCCGGTAAGATAAGCAGGCACGCTTCTTGGCAACTTTAACGTCCTCGTCGACGAACATAGACGCGTTGCGTTGCTTGCTTCCTTCCTTCCTTCCGGCTTCCTTCCTACTTCCTTCCTTCCGCCAAGACAATTAAAACCGTGACTCCCGACGCCTGTGCTGCGCCGGAAGTTTCCGCGACCAGGCAACGTGTGTTCGAGTAATCGGCCACGGAATTAAGAAGTTGGCGAATGCTATGTTTCACCAAGATGGGGATCCCCCAATCTCTACGTAGCTTCGAACCAACACGGATGAAAACATCTTACGAGAAAGATGTATTCCAACGAGAAAAAGTTTTGGATCTCTTGCCAGATAAGCGATGCAGATAACTGGGCGAGTTATTTTTATATCAATTGGCTGAGAATTCGTATCCATACGTAGTTAGATCAGGAAGTCTACTATTATTTGCTCTACTTACGTACTCTCTGACGAAAGCGATGTTGAAGAAGACTTCGCAAATTGTAATAACGCAATCGACGATGTAATTTCGAAATTATTTTACGATTAAGAAACAGTGAGCTAGCTGTACCAAACCAGTATGCGCACCCGAGGACTGACGGGGAACAAACAATTTCATCGCGAACGTGTATCGAAGCATAAAAGGCGGAAAGGACATGGAATCGTTTCATTTTCCGGGCGAATGAGTAATTTCTTTCCAGTTCGGAGAAGCGGTAATTTGTTACAGCGTGATGAGCACCGAAACAACCGAGCCCGCAACCCGCGAACACGTTCGATGTATAAATTGTAAATAGAACTGATGAAATTAACGTCGTTTGGTTTCGACGGCTCCGAGCGCCGCCCCATAATTCCAATTTATTATTTCGTTCCTGGTTTCCTGATAACACCGCTTCTCGACCCCTGCCGTTCGGTTCGTCGACGCTTCCATTACGCGACCCATCGACACGCACCCGCTCGAGCGCGATCGATTGGATTACGTGAATCAAAGAACGAGAACGACGTGCAAATGAATGGCAAGAAATCGACGCAACGATTTGTAGATGCGAGAAATTTACATTTCACTGTTAGAGCCTATCCACCAATGGGGTGTAGTAAGCATTCTTTCTAGCCATAAATTTCACGGATAAAATGGCCTTGAAACTCAGGATTCCCGCGACGCTAAGAACGAGAGGGATGAAAGTTGACTGGATAGTAGCGATTTACTATCGATACGTGCGTCTCCATCGATTCTGGCCGCGTATTTCCGTATTTACGAATTGCGCTCTGTTTTTACGAGCAGATCGAGTCGAGGCTTCCTCGACGTACGTCGTCACCAGGAAATATTTCGGGATCGAATGAAGCACGAGAGCACATTCTTTCTCCCCATTCGCCGGTTGATCGATCCTTTCCCTCCGTGTACGTGACGCGTAAATTCTCTGCAAAAGAGGGACACCTCCCTCCCGATATAAACTATAAGCACGGCCGGCAGCCCGTGGAATTAGCATTGTCTGATCCGGACGATAGCGTCGACCCATAATCTATGACCCGACGACTCTAATGAACGAATAGTTTTTGCCGGATGTGACCCGGTTAAGATTTATGCCGTCATAAATTCGGCGCGCACAATGCTCCGCGGCTTGCATCCGATAAAAATCCACTCGCGCCGGCCTAAACGTTAAACGGGTTCGAACATTCATCTCACGCGCGCGCTCACGGATCCAGCCACCACCTACCTGGGGGAGGTGTGTGATGCTGGTGGAAACCACCCTCTGCTGTTTTCCACCCCTCACCCCCCTCCCCGCAGACCGTGTTAGCGAGGTCGCCCGCTCGATCGCGAAACAGAAGCGTGACTAAATCGAGCGGCGCGGAGTATCGCGGCTGGAACAACAAAAATCTGGCCGCCTTCGAGTGCCAACGAATCGACGAATAATGGGAGACCTTCGCGCGAACAGATTGCGGCCAGAAATCGAAGAGCATCGACCGAACGAAATTAGCGGCCATGTGGCGCAATTCTGTTAGGGGGCCGCCGCGAAACGAAAATGCCCGAGGCAAGACCTTAGCACTCGTGCGATTTCTTTGATATCGATGCTTTTTGCTCAGGGAAACTGCGAACAGGTTCATGGTGACTTTAATTTTATTGTGTCTTTGAAGTTGTTATAGTTGACAGTCATAGTCGATACGAACTCAATTAACCATGTTATTCAAGGGTTACTTGTACCACGCTTGCGTGACACCTGTAGATCTGTGACACAGAAGAAAGCGTTCGCCAACGAAGAGTAGGGAGGAATTCCATTTACAGACATCAAAAAATCGTTATTGTTTTGTTTCAGTAGCAGCGAACATAAATGTTATGCCATTCAATTAATTTGGAACAACATGTAAATTAATGTTCACAGAACGTGTAAAATATCTGACATTTCCCCGCTACCAACATTGTCACGACAAAACATACAATTCTCTCGCATTATTCGATACAACCTAATTTAACCGGCAAAACACACCACTAGTGTAACGTGCAAATATGTGCAAACAGAGCATAATTGGTCATTTGTATGTACGCAACCAATAATAATACGAATAACTTTAGGTAATATTAATCAATTACTGAAAAAAAAAACATTGAATATTTAAACAGCGTTTCGGATGACGTTTACAATAAACACTAAGCGTTACTCGAAAACTATGAATACACTCCAGCATTTATAACAATCAACCGACGCAAGCTTTCAGAAACGGGAGGTCCACGCAAGGTGTAAAGGTTCGACAAACAAAAATTCAGTAAAAATTTTCAGACCCCTCTTCAGGGTTATGCACACGGAGATATCCTGCTTGTTGCAGCCCATCTCCTTGCGCCGTTAATATCCCTAACACCCAAAATCCCGCTGACCCACCTATACATTAAATTATTACCACCTACGCCGGGGTCTATCATTATGCATACGCAAGTTCTCGGTGCGCGCCGTTGTCGAGAAGTATTCTTCTTCCGCGCGTTATAATCATATTATGGGATACTCGGCCACGCAATGGCTCGCGTTACACCATAATTTTCCACCCACGCCATTCCGCCGCACCGGCTTCGCACATCATCGAATGACCGTCGAACCGGACGGGGGAGAGCCGAGAACAAATACAGGGTGATTCACCGAATATCGAATCCAAAAGCAGACTCAAAAATTATTCTTACCACGTTTTTATTTTAAGCTACACTTAAGGGTATAGACACACCTGTTCATAGGGTATTTATCAGTGTCACCAATCTCCGCATGGAAACAAAGTTTTTTCTGTGGTAACACTGATAAACATACATATTCCGAGTGGATTCAAGCCCTATATATTTTTGTTGTTATGATTCCACGTTGACAGTCCTGACTAGCCGCCATCAGGTCCAACTAGCTTAACTAAAATTGGTTCTAGACTTGCTCTAGAGACTGGCTTCATGAACGGAATATGGGGAAATTGAATGCAATCACGGGCTTCGGTTATTTGTCCTTATACGAGCATATTCTGAGCTGCACAAAGGTTCATTTGATAGAGGAAGCTTCAACGCACCCCGCTGTGCCACATCATATCAGTCAAAAAAGTCTTTTGTTCCTGTATCAAATGAAACCTTGTGAAGCTCAAAATATGCTCGTATAAGGACAAACAACTGAAGCCTGCATACCCATGTTTCGACACAAAATCTAGTAAGATTCTAGTTACTTGCTAGTTATGTCACGTGGTGTGCCCAGCCCCTTAAGTGTTAGCGAAAAGACCGATATCGCTTTTGCGTCTATATCGCACTGCTTTTGGGCCCACTGGTGAATCAACAGCATGTAGAAGCTGAAGGTTAGGGTGTAGAGTGTAGAGTAAGGTGCCTCGGGTGAGACTCGGTCACAGGGTTACGTTGCATAAGGATAAAATACAGCGGTCGCGGGTAATTGATCGTCTGGGAGCCGTTCGCGGACAGGGATAAATGACGCCGATACGAACCTGCTTGTTCAATATGTCCCAGGTTTGAAGCGACTGGTCGGCATCTTGGTTGCGCGAGCTCGGCCTCGGTTGCGAGTCCCTTTGCACCAGATAAAGCGGCCTCGAGCCCCGAACCGCGCCGTTAGCGGGCAAAACTCCGGCGGCCGACGCCGGCTCCTCCTTGTGATATTGCCAAACCACTTGCATCGTGTCGTTCTGGAACACAAAGAGAAAACGATAGTAAAGTCAAGTCGAGTCGTTCATTTTTGTTATCGAGAAATATCGATAAGGGCGGCTTACGGAAGCACAAAGCACCGCCTTTTATACCCGGGCTTGCTATAAAAGTCGAAGCCTTCGGGTAGAAGAGGCAACCGCGAAACGAGGAAAAGAGCGAACGAGAGAAAAGAATCCCTCTCTTTCTCCCTTCCTCTATGTATCTCTCCCACTCGCTCTCGCTCTCTCTCTCTGTCCGTGCTTTCACGTTCAAATTCCGCAGGAATATTCTCGAGACACTGGGCGAAAGGACGGAGCACTCGACCGAGAATTTTTAATTTAACCCTTTTTATTTCGCAATATCCGCCGTCGGCGAATCTCATATTGCAGTGTTTCGACGAGGCCCGTCCGTAAGGGGGGAAAAGCGTTCCCGTGTACGTCGCGTTAACCCGTGTCCCGTTATCGAGGTCGCCCGCGTCCAGCGGTTGAGCCAAAGGTGAATCTTATTTTTTAGCTATGACATATTTAGCACTTTGCACGGTTGAACGCCTAAGTATTTTCTCAGACGTCGAGCAGAATATTGGAATGTTGCAGTTTTGTACTGTAGCCTCGTCAACTCTTTGTTAAGTAACCGTAGCAAAAAAAGTCATAAAAAAGTTTGTGATCACATTAAATTTGATGCATAAATCAAAAAGAATAATGGGTACAGGTTGTATGTGCCCTAACAAAAGTCGGTGAACAAAATTCGTAAAAAGGCGTTCACCGGTTATAGCAAAGGATCGCCATAGACAAACGTTCGATCGCGACTTTTATTTCCTCGGGCCCGACCGACTAAAATGAAACCGCCGTAAGTTGATTAGCGGCCAGCACGTAATAGAGTAGCGAATAACACGGAATCGAATAAATCGTATTTCGAAGGGGGCCACGCCTGGCCGACGGTTATACATACATACATGTATTAGCCACGAGCCGGAATCGTTCGCGTGGAATTTATCGCGATTGGATTATATCGACCGGTGTGAAATTAGGTAGACCCGGCCGGATCTATCTTTTCCTCGCGATCCTTGAAATCGACACCCGAAGCGCCCGGCTCGACCGTGAACAACTGGATCCACCGTTATCGAGCTGAAATTAATTAATCCGCGTTTCGATTGCGCCCGGTGCTCAAGCTCAACACGTGAAAGAATCGATTGCCCGAAAGACCGATCACGATGCCGAGCCGACGCCCGGTCGATAGAACGTTTACGAAAGATCGCGCAAGCGTTTTCCCGGTAAATCTTCCTTTCGATGATATAAGTTTTTCACTTCATCAATCTTGAATTTATAGGCCATTCTATCTTTATCTCTGCATATATTCTTGTCTTTACAGGCTGGTTGCAAGTTGCTACAACTGACCACGTCGATGCGAAACGTGGAAATGTTAACGTTTCTTTGATTTCGTGATGCTGTGAAAATTAGAGAAAACTTTATTTTGGTGTGATCGTGATAAGGATAAACATAATAATCTACAGACAATTATTTCCGAATGAAGATTCTGAAGTCGGGACTTCTTATCTATTGGACTTTCAGTCCTATCCTACCCAATTCCATGCGATAGGTGTATTTACTCGGTACCTGGCGCGGTTCCAGCCGCGAAACACAGTACACGGTTGCTTTCGTACGGCGGCCGACAAATTAGCACCGAACCCGGTTCGCGCAGCCGTTCCGATGAAATCGTGTATAAAACCTGCGCTATACATCCCCACACCCGAAACTCCACTTACGGATAACGTCAGTTCCAAGCCTCGAGTATCATCAAACAGTATTTTAATAATCCGCCCGGCAATTTTCTTGCCGTCGAACGCATTTACACGTTGCTCGAGAATATATCAAATACCGAGAATGAAAGTATAATTGCAATAGTTTAAGCCCGAGTTAAATTGGCTTGTCCGAAACCTAGTGGAACGCAGGTCTCGTTACGTCCGTTGAAATATTGTGTGCAACTACTTTTTCCAATGAACTTTCAATGTCGCTTAACTCCTGGATACATAATTACCAAATTATAACGAAGCAGTTCCCTCATTTCAAGTAAATTTCAAAGAGACAGAAAAATTGGCAGAGCTGTGCATACGTATCAAATTTTTTAATATAATATGATTAAAAAATATGAAAAATAAAATCGTAACTAATAAGACGTACTATGAAGCATTGTCAGCTTCCTCAAAATCTGTCTAATATTAATTACCAACAGCACCGAACGCATGACGGCTACAAGCGTCCTAAAAGCTCACGAGAACGTGTTAATGTTGAAAATTCGGCGGATATATGCCGCTCGTAAAATGTGCAAAAATGTTTGAAGTTTAGCGGGTGGTCGTAAATTTTGACTGGGATGAAACAAAGAGCTAGTGCCCGTTGTATTTTATCGAAAGAATCTGGTGCGGCAAGAATCAGTGTCAGACAGAGGGGCGGTTTACAAGCAACAACTTGCTGCGAGCTGGCCGAATCCGGCCCCCGCTTTGTTCCCGTTTAATAAATATACCGACGTGTCTGGTTTGTTCACGTGACGCGAACTAGAACGTTCCCACGCGAAGCGTGAACGGGCGAGCAATCAATCCGGGGCATTTTCATCTCCGAAAGTTTTACGTGCAGGCATGCCTCGGGGATCAATTCCGCGCCGTGTGTACCGATAATCTGTGTCTGTCGTGCGGCCGCACAGTCTGCTGCCGGTGCGCCCTTCGAAAAGAAGGGACGAGACTAGACCGAGAGGGCTGCTGACAACCCCCTCTCCCACCTCTTCTCCACCCACGTTCTACAACAATACCGGGCAATGGTATTCCTATCCACCTATCGGTGGTCGACCTCGAAACATGTATATCGATCCGCGTTATGCGTCCGGCATACTAGGGTCCTCGACCACTCACAATTCGGAACAATCACACTTGATTGGAGAGAGCATTGGCCAGATGCAGCCTTGTTAATGTTTCATTTTGACCCTGGCAGGAGCCCCCTTATCAGCTAAACCTAAACTAATTATCATGATGAGATTTGTTGTCGCGTGGGTCCTTTGTGGATGTATCTTTCATTGGCCGGCAGATTTTATTCGTACAACGGAACTCGATTACCCTTCCATCCCCTCCGTCGAATCGAGCAACGTGATATTACATCGCCAGCCAGCAATCCTAATTACATCATTCTGCATGTCCCGCCACCCAACCTGTGCGTTCGGAGTGTTTCAGGATTTTAAACGAAGCGTCTGTTTCACTTTCTTGCACGCCTGAATACTGCTGTCATTTTATTCCTCCTGTGTGATCTTCTGGAAGATAGAGAGTTTATACTGCTAGCTTAAAATTTGTTGGTTCACTCAGTTTCAATGTTTGGAATGCTTCACCCACCGAGGAATTTTTATATATAAATTTCGTATTAATTCTTAGTCTTCTCCCTGAGCCCAGGAAAACAGTTGTACAATCTCTCGAAACTTCTAGTGACCCAACTCGAACGGGATAACATCTACAACGTCCGACGATTAGAGCAGCCTCTGGCATTTAAAATTTCGCAACACACGAGCAGCGCGGCATTGGGTATTCACGCGGCGACGAGTCCGCTGAATGATCCCCGTTATCGTTTTATAACGGAAAGATAAGGAAGGTACGCGGTTCTTAACGGTTACAGGGGCACGTGCGACGTCAGTGAAAAATCGGCGATCCTGGTAGAACTGAAGAGTGTCGGTGCTGGTTGGATTCGCAGGCCACTCACGCGTCAGGCTTTCACGTTCGCCGATAATCGTCGTTGCCGGCGATCCAGCCCGGGGAATTATCGTGCCCACGGGTTTCCGGGCCTACGTTCTGTCTCGATCGAGACAATCGGGCGCCGTTTACCCGAATCGGATGGGTTGGAACAAGTACAGAAGGGCGACATTGTCGTTGGGCGACCCAGATCCCAACGAGATCGAAAGATTCCGACGGCCGAAGCGCGGTGCGATGCGATCCGATGGAAGGTCGATAGGAGGAAATGGGCATCGCGTGTGAAGCCAGAACGGAATCACGCGATCCGACGCTATCGTCCGAAGAGCCTCTTTGACGACGTCATACGGACCCACGCTTCTGTCTGAACCTCTTTCCCCGGCCGCGAGCCGATCGTTAAGAGAATTAAACGCGTCGCGAGGAACCATCGACACGATTCTCCTTTCAACTGGAGATCTCTATCCTCTTGGGGTAACAAGAGGAAGCTTGCGTTTCGTTTAAACACTGAGCTCGCCACGATGAAAGGACCGGCATTTCGTTCTACGATTATTAAAACTGCCGAGACGATTCTGTCAGTGATAAATTCCATCGGTGAAGCATGTTACCATTCATTATTGATGCTAGGTAATTGAAGTGAGAGGTATTCTCATTCAAAGCTATTGGGGAGACACCGTGAGACAAATTCGTGCAGTCGCTGCCGGCGTCTTAGGGATACACTCTATTAAGACGCTGCGTGGAAGGAGTCGATAGGAAGGTAATGGCGCTATCAATATAGAGGAAGTTGGAGGGACACGTTGCATGGGAGAGAAAGAAGGAAGAGAAAGAGGAGAGATTAGGGGAAAAATGGAGAGCAATTGCCGTCGACAGAAAGCAAAGGAGGACCGACTAGGAGGGCGTTTGTTTAAGTGGAAATATCTTTCCTTTGGCCGGAGCGTTATTCTTCATTAAGAAGCTTCCGTTGTTCGTCGCTCTTGAAACAAGGAAATCTGTCCTCCTGCTTTCTCTGGCGTGCTTCCACCCTCGACGTTCACCCTCGCCAAGAGTCTGTCTTATGAGAACTCGCAGGTCGCGTTTATCCTTCCCAATAATCGTCGAATCCCGGGGACAAGATCCCATTTAGAAAGTTAAAGACGTCACTGGTGATGCGAGCAAATGGTTCCGGTCCCTCCAGGAACCATAAAAGATTTACCCTTAACTCACCCCTTATTCTAGATCAAGTCACCAGCCGGACAGAAAGACACTGTTGCACCTGTACACCCTCTGCTCCTCGTAATCGCAGTATTAACGACATAGAGAGAATTGTCAATTAAATGTGACGTTACAAATAATCGAGGTAGAAAGTTCCAATATCTCCGGTAACAATGAGCGCGCGGAACGCTGACAAAGAACGGCTGAGGAAAGGGAGGAAGAGGGAAATTAGTCAGAAGTTTGAATATAACGAACCATAATGGATCGCGAGAAGAAACCTTTTGTCAGGGCGGTAGCCCCTCGTCCCGCGTACGCAAAGTTCGTTTGTTTCCCTTTCTTTGTCCCCGACGCCTCCATTAACCAGCCACTGTTCCATGCCGATCGAACCGTGACCAACGATTAACCTCTCGGACGCGAGAAGCCGCTCTAATTTCCAGATCGAGGGCTTGGGTCGCGGAGACGTTTCGCGGGGAAAGACTGTCTCTCGAAAGGTCTGCCGCGGACCCTCGAGGATCCGAACGAGCAACTCGAGAGAGAAAAGATACGAGCAGTCTCTCCCTCGACGCGCGCGGACGACTCGAAATAGAGCGCGGCACCGAGCATTTGAATGGACGTTTCGAGAGGATCGCTCATGCAATATGGATCGAAATGTAGATTAAACGCGTATCGCTCCCTGGAACCTTAAATAATACTTTTTAATAATACTTTTGAATTTTGGTATGAACGATAGAGTAGTTTTGGTAGTAGTCATCTAAAATTTTGAAAGTCTTGAGCAGTGATCACGAAGAACAGGTTTTTCACCCTCTGGAAGAGGACGTAGAAATCCATAAGTACAAAAGCATCTATTTTGTCTATAGAATGGGGTGATAGTCGGCGTTACGCGATGCAGGTCTTGCAAAATAAACGACATAAAGCGACGGTGACCATGCGCTGGAAGTTATGCGCGACGGTTTCTTGCTGGACGAGTATAAAACTCCTGCAGAAGGGGGGGAATTTTCCCAGGCCTGAGGATCGCGCAATTTATCGAGCAGCGCCGATGAACCATTCCGGATCACGAGCGGTGGCGATTCCCCGCGACAAACTTTCGGACCCAATAAAAGTATCTTCTCCGGGGCTGAAAGCTCGGTGGACGCGCGCGCGAAACGAAAGAAAAGAGGGAGAGGACCGTTCGGACGAAAGTTCGAGGACGGGGCACTTTACGGTTTCGCGGAGTTTCGCGAGAAGAAAAGTGAGCCCGACGCCCAGAGGATACACAAACCAATAGAAGCGACCCCTCGAGTGCCGCGGCTTCTTTTCCGGGCGACGTTAATTGCTTCGAGTGCAAAAACCTAGGCGCGGCTAGTTATCGACGGCTCGGGCTCTTTCCTCGGGGCCTCCGTCCTTCTCTTTTTCGTGGTTGCCATCTCTTTCTGCCGGTTCTCGGCCGCTCATTCTCTCTATCTGCCCGTCTATTTTCTTGCGCATCGCCACCCTCTTAGCGTTCGAGTTACCCCTCGTGCCGAACGTGTTTGCAACTCCGATAGGGAAAACTAATATTGAACATTCCAAAGTGGAATGCAAAGGGTGCGACCGGGACGAGTTCTGCGGGACGAGGATGAAGAACCGAGGGGTCCGGGACCGAGTCGAACTTGAAAGTTTTAAAAAGCAATTAAGGGCTTCAAACTTCCGACGCTTTACTTCTCCCGCTACAGACCCATTCTTCTTTCTCTCAGCCCTTATTTCTCTCGCGCCCATTCACCCCTTCCGAGGTTCGGGACTCACCCCTCTGTCCCTCTCTCTCTCTCTCTCTCTTCTGTTCAATTCGTCCACCAGCGGTTTCACGTTTGCCAACACTACGCTATGCTGTGTCGTACCAGAAACCAGCCTATTGTCCCAGCGAACTCCGAATTCTTCCGTTATCGTACAGAATTTCACGGTGAAAGCCGGCCAAGCCGTCCAGAGCAACGGCTCAGCCTCGGAACCGCGGCAAAGTTCGTGGAAGCCACGAGAATTCACGTCGGTGCTGAGCGATCCGGGGAAACAGCGTTAATTATTGTTAGTTTCCTATTTAATGGGTTTCCCTGGCCGCAGCGATGTCAAATGACCCACTTCGGATTTCATTTCCGGCTGCCGGGAACTACGTTTTTTTTTTTCAGATGAAGTTATGATACGCTCGTTTCGCGGAATACGTTGCGGTTCAGAGGGCTCGTTATAATTATTTCACTACGGCAACGTTCTGTGCACGAAATAGAAGTATCTGTTACATTGCTTCAAACGTCCTCAGCTTACACATATTTTGTAAAGTTGTTTCAAAGTTGGCTGCAATATTCGAAATGTTAACACGTCTCCAACTTTGTTATAGATAAGTATTAGGTTGGACTAGTTGCTTAATTGAACCACCACGTATCTTGATAAAGAAACGAAATAGTATAAATGAGATTCAATTTGAGAATCGCTATTCCTGACACAAACCAAGATAAACGAGCAACCACGGCACCCCGAAAATCTGTTTCTGTGAACCTTCTTTATCATTTTTGCACCTCGAACGCAGCCGGTAGATTATGCAGCCGCATATACCGCAAGACATCTTGTACATCGAATATTTTCTGGAGATAGAAAGATACTCCGACTCAATGGAATTCTTCGCGCCGCTGTAGCCGAGGAATCGAATCGATTTTGGACTGGCGTGAATTCTCGAATGATCGTAATGTACGATGTAAATCTCGTAAGGGGCGATTCCTTCGTCTCGCGGTAATATCTCACGAGAGCGCGCGTCTGTTCAAGTGGCACGCGATATGCACATATCGTTCGCGGATCCAGTCATCCGTGACACAACTCCATTGAAACTGTCGCTGCCATAGTTACAAGGCTGGCACGTCTACATCGATTATATTCGAATTCGTGTATCAGAACGATCCGCGGGAATTCACGAGCTGCGGCGCGAGCACTGCCAATAGACAGAATCGAATTTACCTCGTTGGAAATTCTTTCCTCGACTCGGTAAAACGGAAGCGAGTGATTACTGTGTGACTATTTCACAGTCTCCCGCACCACCACAGACTGCGAAACTTTTGATATTGACTGTAGTCCGTGGTAACAAATGGTATCATAAAATTCGGAAATCTTTCGACGGTGGAAAAGTTTTCTTCCAGCTTGCATTATCACGCAAAAATTCGATACATCGTATAAATATCTTCGATCGAACAGTTTCGACTGATTTTATTAACTGCTCGGAACCCGAGAGCACAAAATCGCTAAGGTATATTGCTCTGGGATTTTCGCCGAGCCGCACCTAGCTTTTAACCTTCTCGAAAGTCCAGGGAATTCTCAGGGGAAGGTGGGGGGCGGGCAGATAATTTTAGAATCGCGTGATTAAACTTTTCGCGATTACAGTTCCCGGCCGACCGTGAATAATGACTTTAAAGCGTGTACCGCTGGCAAAGATACACAAGTTGCTCGCGGGCATCGGTATTATTTTCATGCTGTCCAACGTTCGCCGGCAAAACAAATTGAATTTTAAATGATATCCGGTCGGGGTCGGATAAAATCCAAATCCGCGGATCGATCGGCCATTATAAATATCTCACGTCGTAATTAGCGCTCGCTGGCGCGCACGGGTTTATGGAATCGCAACCCCTTTCTGGTGCGAAACGATCGGTTCCGTTCGGCCGATCGAACGAAAACGCGGAAAATACGTAACCGATGTCAACGAGACAACGGAACGAGGTATCCAACGTCCGACCAGGGGCGCCGAAAGTCTATCTCGCAAACTGATCCAAGATAATTCATGAGGAAACATTGATTGGACGCGCTTGTGTACCGACAGCGCGCGTTGGAAAAGAGACAGTTGCGCTAACAAGATTCTATCGCATCGACCGGGGCGTATCGCCGGTGTTCTCTTCATCAACTTGATGCCGATGAGCCAACATCGGCGAATACGTGGCCACCGGGGTACCTGAGCACGCTCCTGGTATGTACACAGTCATTAACGAGTAAACTCGGCCGAAACTTCCGGCGAATCCCGTTAAGGACCACGCGGAACAGTCCAAGACACAGCCTGTTTGCATCCAACATTCCGCAGGAATCGATCTTATTAAAAGGGAGAGTTCGAGAATACCCACAAACAGAATACACACGAGAGCATACTGTGCGCGCGGTAATAATTATACTGCTAATCCTTGCGCGGAATTAAATTTCCCGAGTGTAATTTACAGAGACAATATTTCCTTTATCGATGATTTTCATACGTTATTAAATTCCGTTGTATTTTAGAATTCGACGTGTTTTTCACCTGCAATCTAGTAATAACGTTTATTCTGATATTAATAATCAACGGTATTTGATCAGCTGTAGACACTCGCTGTCCAGTAGAATGGAAATATTGTACAATGTAATTCATTTATAATTGGTACTAGATTTACTTTTCGAGAGTCTGTTATACATTACAAGGTAGATCGATTTTTTGTATCTTGTTATAACTCGAAAGAGAATTTCGATACCTCGATGTATATTTCAGCTAACTAAAATTACTAAAGACGGGAAAGTCTTTTAACTTTTGTTTCTTAAAAATCATTGCTAGCAATGGTCGAACACCGCAGCACAGCGAACGTCTGCAAAGATCTCTTTCGCAGCACGCCGGTCTAAGCAAAATCGATAAAAACAATTCCGTCCCGTCGAATGATTTGTTCTCCTAGTCAAACGGAATCGCTTGAAAAGAAGATACTCCAATTACGAACAATCTCGCTATCGATTCGTTCATGAAATGTGAATTAAAGAGACTCGTATATCATCCGGTTAAAGGGATCGAATGGAATCAATAGGACGGAAGAGGGGCAATTCAGCCGCGCTATATCGTTTAAACCCGAGTACGGAATTGTGTCAAATAGCTTCACTTAGGAGCTCGATAAAACACAGAACCGACCGTTTACCCCGGCGAACTATCCAAAATTAGTACCTGTTGGCTATAGCCGGAAGGTAAGACAAAGGGGATAACGTTGACGTCCCGGCCAGATTGATCGAGCGAATCAAATGAAAAGTGTATACGGCACCACGCGAATACGAGTTTTCCTCGCAGTCTGCGAACCTCTTTATGTAGAGCCAGAATATTCGCGTCAGCAAGCCGTCGGATAAGTGCCTACGGTACTTCTATAATTAATGACTTAGAAGACCTTCCGCTGTACAGCGGCGTCCGGGATCCCCTCGGAATCGCATGTGTCCGTTTACGAGCAGGCTACTTACGCTGCGACCTGTGAATTATTCGTGAACCCGGCTTAACGTTTTTTCCCCCCCTCCCGCGTAATTGTATTTTGGCGACGTAAAACTGGCAATGAAGAACGATTAGACGAAATGAATCGCAACGTTCATTAGTGCTATTGCGGTTTATCGTTGCTTCGATTCGAACATACATTACGAGATTTCAGGCTGCCGCAAAAGCCTTTATACTACTAGTTTGCGGTGAAACTATTTTGAAAGAAACTAGCGCGCCAGCGTGATTAATATTACAGCAGTTTATCGGTTGATTAGATTCGTACGAACGGTTTTTGATGCAACAATTTTCAAAGGAAATGGCGTACGAATTTGATTAATACTATCAATCATATAAACTCGATGTGATTGACTCCATTTAAATAGCGCATACAATATTCTAGAGTAGAGACAGTAAACATGAAACCAGTAATACAGGAAGTAGACTGACGAGTGAAGGGTTGAAATTGATTATAGAAACGAGAAGCTGATTTGAAACGAAAATAAAGTTTCGCGAATGCAGTTCACTACCGCAGATTCTAAGTTCAATGATGTGCGCGTGAGTGCAATTGATCGTGCCGCTGTCGCATGATTGCGGACACACCCAGCCCGAGCGTTTGATGTTGTTGGGAATCGGCTTCCTCGGAGAAATCCACGTAACTCGAATTTTCGCTGGGTGGGTGGGGCCAGATAAGAATGCGAAAGTCCGTCGAATTCTGCAGACACGGCGGGGACGAGATACCGTAACTTTTGACGGCGACTGTCTTGTCGACGAACTGCGGAATCCCCGAGGATTGGGGCGTGGGTGGAGGAGACACTAAAGTTTGCCCACCACGTCTCTGCCGGGAGACTGTATTACCCGGTTGAACGGTGCACGTGGGTCAATATTAATCATTGTCATTACTCGGTGGCCGCTTGAACGATGAGAAGCATAGTAGAGCAGCCATACTCCGAGCGATAAAATTTCGCGTTTCATCTCCGCCGGTGGATTGGCCCTCGCTTCAACGCAGACATGCCTTTTTTTCCGGGCGAGTAACGAGGTCAGAATATGCGATACCGGAAGGAAGAAGACGCTTGTATCCTTTTATGGGACACCTGTGAGCTTGTACGTCGGTCTTCGGGAGCGCGAAAGAGGATTCAATCGCGAGCCTTCGAATTAAACGGGCCGGCTTAGCCGCTTCTCGAGAGATTGGATCGTTACCGAAAAAACCAGAGAACTCGCGTAGCCACCCGTGCACTGGATACGGTAAAAATAAAGCTCGGAATAAAATGGAATCCTCCATTACGGACCCCCCGAGGTCCATGCAAGGGTTATCTGAGTTCCCCCTCCTTCGACTGTTATCTTAATGGTACTTATTGTCTTGACGTATAGTACGTACACCTTGCTTCCTCGTTTTCCTCCCTCTTTGTTCCTCCCTCCCATCGCTGCTTCATCCCCTCCAGGGGTCTTGCCCTCTCCACTGTGTCTATGTACATTAAGCTCGTAGGGCTACGAAGGTCGTAGGTAGAAGCGCGCTGCTGATGCCAGTCGTTATCGCACAGTGGAAACCCTCCTTCTTCCTCCACCCTTGCCGGCGTCTTTCTCGTTGCTCGCCCACCTCCCTTGTCCTTCTCGTTCGCCCCTTGGTCCTATCATGCCTCGTTTGCTCCCGTTGCTTCCCACCCTCCTAACCGTTCCTTTCAAACGATGAGCGCGCATGCGTTCGCCCCTATCGTCCGATTTCAAGAAAAGGAAGTCGACGGCCAGGAAAACGGAGAAAGGAGAAAGAGAATGGCGAATCCACTGGTGAAAGAGACGGTCTAGGCTGGAGGAAAACTGTGGAGGAAAAGGGCCGATCAGAGGGAGGGAATAGAAGAGAGTTCGGCACGTCCGATATCCGTGCACATATTGCCACTGCGCGCGCCTTATCCCGATCAGTAATTAGTCCGATCGTTTGCCAAAGACCGAGAGGGACGGACCGTTGATTGCTATTAACGGCGCCGCTGATTGGGCGAAACCGATTCAATTGCCCCTGGGCGAACGTTCCGCGGGCCAGGTTCCGTTTTAACCTCACACTCGAACGCTTCTTTTCTGCCTTTCCATTTCCCGGTCCGTTCGTTACCCTCCACCCACTACCAGGTTTCCTTCGGGCCAGGTGTTCCAATGCGATCCGCAGGAAAAATAAATTGCGGATCCATCGGTAGTAATTCAGCTCGCGTGCCCTCGATTATTACAGGGAACACGCCGCGCGTCGTTAACCCTCCAAACCTTATCGCGATTTCTTTATCTCCTCGCCCGTTCCACGCGAACGCAACTTCCTATTGTTCGATACGAGAAAGCTGGAACTACTTCCGACCACTTCCTGTAAATACGATCGGCGAACAGCGTTCGCACAATACGTCACGTACAATGGGAATGAAAAGTCCTATCGGTACGATAGTAGGCCACTTGGTCATCCGATGGAATTACCGATTCGCGATTTCATTCGACTCAATGGAAGAAGTTTTATCATTAATATAACCATATGAGTGTAAATGTGATATTTTCTGCGTTACTTAAACACAGCGAAACTGTACGACGGGACCGTCCAAAACTGGTCAACGAAACGCAAACCAGCTGGAACGAACCGGCAAAACCAGCATAGACCGCAAAGCGTTAATCGCTATGGGACAACAAGGGGGGAAAGAACAGGATGCAATAAGTAAATAAGTGGCAAGTGCGCTGCGCTCGAGCAGCAGCGCGGAACAGGTAGAGTTGCATCGCGAAATCTCGGATGCCACCGCGGCGATTCGATCCGTGAAAACTCTTATCGATCGGGTTGCCCTTCCACTCGGGCGCTCTTCGTTTATTTTCCATCTTTCCATTGGTATTCTTCTCGGGCATGGCTGGGGCTTGTTTTCCAGATTCCAGGTAAATAAACTTCGAAGCGCGGAAAATCGCGGCCGCGTTTCAGTCGAGGGAACGGTTCCCTCGGTTGAAGGGGAGCGGATTCGATGCAGGGGGAGGAAGGATCGAAGAAGACTGTCAAAACGAGAGGTCGGATCAGCCTGGCTCGATGGTAGAACTGTGGAGCCTGGGATTACGCGTGCACACAAGCTCGCACGTGGGCGTGTTCGGAAGGAACACAAGCCACGGGAGGGAATACCTTATGTGCTCCGAATCGAATCGCCCTCAGTGAGAGAGCGAGAGAGAGAGGATGGTGGGCTCCGCGATTGATCCTGAAGTTCCGGCGTCGACTCATTCATGCGTGCCGGGGCAAACCATCCAATCAACAGAGGCAAAAGACTCGCGCACCGGCCATTTAGCCCGCGGAAAGACCGCGGGCCGTGTAACAAGCCGGTGAAACGGCATATACCGTGGAAAAACGACCGCGGCCGAGTCGAGTCGGTTCTCTGGCGAAAAGTGGAGCATGGCCAACGAAGTCGAAACTCGGGGGCGTAAACGTTCGGTTTCGTTGCGGCGAGGATGAAGCTGCGGAGAACGGGGATCGATCCTCGTTCTATCCGGCCAAGTAAGCACACGTTAGAAATGACGCACGGTCGAGCTGCTTTGAACGCTTTCAACGACCTCGTACGGTTTGCGCGTTCCAGCTCGCAATAGGGTAGCGTTCCGTACAGTTTACGTCAGGTCTGTACAAATTGTGGCCCAGAGGCTACGTTCAGCTGCTTCCCCGAGTTTCGTGCTATCCCACCGTACCATTCAACTGGCATGCTTTCCAGAAGGACAAAGATGCTAAAGTAGTTCTGTCTCTCGATCTCTCCCGTCCGTGAGACGAGTTGGAGGAGATCTGAAGTCTAAAGTGGGGGGCGCGAATGACTAGGACAGGTCTGAGCTGTCGACGACGCTCGAGCTGGTACCCTCACCGCCACGCACCCACTCGTACGAGCGCCAGAGGAGAATATAGGCTTGCCTAGTTTTCTCTCTCTCTCTCTCTCTCTCTCTCTCTCTCTGAGTTGGAGAAGGCCTAAGTAAGGGTGTCGATTGACTAGAAATGGGATCGAAAAGAGGGGATCGAAATAGGAAAACCCCGAGTCTACGCTCCTACGGAGACAATCCGGAGGGACTCCTCCAGCGAATATACGAAACGGTGGAGACGAGGTGGTGGCCGAGTCGAATAGCGCGAAATAACGCGCGGATCTCGTGGAAATTGAAGATCGAGTGGCGAATACCGGAAGAGTGGCTGCCACTCTGAAGCGCAAACAGCTGTATTCACCGGTTGCGAAGGAAAAACGGAGACGCCGGTACGCCCTTTTCCACGAGGCTGCGGAACACACCAGCGGATTCGAGCCACGAATAAGCCGCGTAATAGGAATCGAATATGTTTTTGCCTTTATCGGCGTACTCGCCGTGCCACCGGCGATACGGCCCCGCGATTTACCCGCATTTTCACCTCTGATTGAATCCGAGCGAGATCGGAGGCGGCTGCGAATTCTTATTCGGATCCCTGAACGGTGACTCCGCATTGACTTCGATCTGGGTAATTCGATCTCGGCTCGTGCGAGGATTCTGCCAGCTTCTTCGCGAAACTCGAATCAGCCGCCTGGCTGTAATGGCAGAAAACTTGCGCTGAACGGTCGGATCTTCCTTTCAGTCTCTCGCGTTGGATAAAGGAGTTAGTCCTTTATGCTTATTCTCTTGTTCTTTTCACTCGATTAAGCGAATTCCATTATGCGTGTCATCGTGTCGATCCGTTCTCATTTTTCTTTCGCGCGTAACATTGTTTCTTAATTATTTTTCCTGTGTATCTCACAGCCACTGTTACCCTTCGAATCGCCGCAAACATTCTATCTAAGTTCTGATTTCTTCAGTTGAATAATTACGACAAAAAAGGAAAAGGAATTAATACACGACCATTTCAGACACACAGCATTGCCAGAGTTAAATGAAATTATTTCAGATTCGTGCTCTTTATATCGATTCGTAACGTTGTTTATAATAGTAGACATTGAGTAATGGTGGCACTGTTATCTATAAATATAGAAAAACCAGGAACTCAGAGTTGATAAGGTAATGTATAAAACATATTTTTATTTCGGAAGTTTGCACATTTCCAGCCGAGCAAATGGAACGTACTTCGTTAAACGCGAATGATTAAACTGGTCGGAAAAATGCTGGTGATTGCTCTCGTCGTCAGTTTCATTAACCAATTAATGTCTGCGATCCGAAAACAATCGTAACCGAGGAATCTCATTAAACCGCCTAAACTAAACGCAGTTGGGATAACACATTCTGTCCCAGCTATTATCTTTCGTAATATTAATTTGCAATGAAAGCAGTGGATATTTTGCGCAAGTGAAATTTTCCGTGGCCAGGCGGAGGTGGGGTCTCCGTCGTTACGAAAATAAAGACGCCGATTCCGATGGTAATTAATTTCGGAGATTTCTTGCGGAGTGCGCCTCGGGGCGTCCGAAACGAGCTCAGCCATCAACGTAGATAGAGCACGACGTGATTTTTGTTGCGGAAAAGCGCCGTGACCCATATTCGCCATTATCCTTCCGGGCATCGGCGCGACGTACGCGAGCGCGAGTCGATATTAGAATATCAAAGTTGTCGCGTTTCCGCGCGCGTAAATCGGAACGGTAAAAGGCTGATAGAACTGCTCTCGGATAACTCGAACTAAAGCTCGGGCTGATGACAGCGGAGTCGCGCAAATGAAACGTATGATCCGCGATACTGCGCAGTTGTCTGTGCTCGCGACCCGTGCTTTTACACAACTTTTGCCGACACACGCGATATGATTTTCCGTACGCAATAGTGCTGCTCTCGCTGCTTGGAATCTAATTCGTTTTAATAACGATCGACATCGAAAGTTTAGTTAAAAGATTTTACTTAACCAGGAATGGTATCCTGCGCAACCTATCGCTGTTACAAACACCCGGACGTGTAGTTTATTTTCACTGCAATCTGTTCTTTGCGTAAAGAACGAACAGTTTTAGATTTTCGTTTTACGGTGCCCTTTGAGCGGCGGGGATTTCGCGCGAACCTTTTCGGCCACCCAGTGTACGAGCATTTTCCGGGGGAAATTTCGCAACTTGTAACGTTATTAACGCGGCCCCGATAAAGCTATCTCCGCGGCGTAGTTTCGCAAGCCGCCGCCTTCCGGCGCATTTTCATGCATGGGAAATCGACTCCGGCATCGAGCCCGAGATATTTTAAATCCAACGGGATCCGACCGCGCGAAACCATCGGCACGGCCGAACGGGCATTAATTATGCTCTTTGTTCGAAGCGGTAGTGTGCGTCCGAAACCGTCCGGTGAACGAGAGCATCGCGTCGAAACGCTTTTGCATACAATAACAGAGAAGTTTCGACAGTCTTCGCCCTCGAGGGTTCGACGACCCACGTTGACGATCCGTCTCTCTAACTCCCCCCTCTCTGCCACGAATGAAACTTCAATTGAAACTCGGAATCGTTCCCGCGACCGAACGAGCGAGCCATCGCGAGCGCGATTCTCGCCGAATTACAGCTCTGTTTTTCTGCTGCCCACGGCACGTAACAATTAAGTCTTTAAAGTTTCGGAACGTTCCACGCGGAGATAATTGACTTGGTTCCGAACGAGACGAGGCTCTATTATTACGTTCGGATTCACATGCAGCGCCTACGAGTCACGATAGCGGGATCGCGCAGCGCCATTATGGTAGGACAAAACTCTAGACCGATTCAACTCGACGAACATTTTTATTAGGAATTTTATTACAGACCTGTCTTCCAAGCCTGGATCTATTTGATGGATTCCATGGTGGAGCCTTTTTATTATAGGCTCTCTGAATTAGCTTCGTTCCCCCCTCTGTACATTAAATCGGCCACAAAGACTCTTTGTTTAAAAGTAAAGCGAATCAAATTCAGAATACTCGTATTTCATAGAGCTTAACCCTTGGATTGCGGACACTTTTAACCATTTTTTATGGCAGCTATCACTAAGTTAACTAACGTCTTTATGGAACAATTTTCTTTCATATATTTTGCAATCTCCTCGTATGAGATCACCAGACATTTTCCGTACAGATAGTTAAAGGGCTCAGTGTATATTAACAGAATATAGCATGTCTCAATGAAAATTGTAAGTTGCGGAAATAAGTTTGCGGTGGAGGTTTACGAATCTAGACGTTTCAGGAACTCGTGCGCTTTGAAAAACGCGGTCGTTCGTCTCTCTTTCTTTCGACCGGTTCCCACGTGTTCCGATACTCGACGGTTCACGACAATGTCTCCACTCGAAGAATTGATAACGACCGCTTTATTATTCCGCGCCGCTATTCACGGCGAGCGAGTCGCGGACTTTTGCGGCCGCATTGTCGCCCCTTGTCTCCGGTCTGCGAGGGTGGGTTTGAGGTTGGATGCCGGAGGTGGGGGAATTGTGAAAAGCCAGCCGCATTCGAGGCGCTTTGATAAACGCCGAGTGATGCTCTGGAAGCTTTTTAGGACATTATCCGCGGGAACACCTGTTACTGGCGCGTAGCCGGGCTCGCGCGTTTTAGCGAAAAAACCAACCCCACCGAGCATGGGGGGAAAACGACGAGGGAAAGCAGGGATGATGGAATTCGTGGCTACGCCGTACGCCCGTAGCCACAAGCTTATGGGATTCCACAGTCTTAACATATATTAATCCACGGATTGCCGCGTAGAAACGAGGCCTTCGATAGCCACGTAATTCACGGCAAAGGAGATTACCCGGGAATTCGAATTTTTTCGTTCCCACGGTAATTCCGAATGTTGTCTTGCCACCCTTTTACGAATTCACGCTGCCTTCACAGGATAATACTCCCTCCACTCTAAAGAGGACGTATGGCTAAGTGAAATCTCGAATTCCGTTGTTTGTTACTCCACCATGCAGTTCTCCAGGGGATGACAGCTGTCATTCGTTACGATCTTTTGTGATTAAATTCGTAATACTCCTATTCTTTTCAATTCTAATGTTATTCTGTTATTTCTGAAGGTATTTAACACTGTGATAGCTAGGGAAATCAATAATCTGTTAAGATAAACCACGGTTGATTAGATTCCATCAGGTGTGAGAATATCCTTGTATTGTTTTGATCTTGTCTTCGAATGAAAAGTTTCATAGAAAATGATTCCGTTTCAAGCTCTTTCGATGCGAAGGACAGCAAATCTCATCCACGACGACTGCGTCAGGATTAATAGCACTTCCGGCTATTTTCGTTTCACGGAAAACGAAACGTAAAACATTTTTGTAAAAAGAAAACAATCGGGAGTTTCAAAAGCCATTACTAAAAATATGGAATATCAGTCGTGAGATAATTTGCGATCCGAGGCGATACGACAACGCGAAAAATCGATAAGAAATTTCAAACCGACCCCGATAATGTATATTAGCACAAACGTTTGAGTTGGCTGTGATACGAAACGTTGCAATTTATAATATGAAAATGAGACTAATGCGGGAAATATTTCCTGTAATAAAGTTGCACGGAACGGGTATAAATGTTCCGCGCGCCGCTGGTTGCCATCGCTCGCATAAATATTAACCGGTGAACTTCCAAGCCATTTTCCGCGATCGTTCCCATGGTGCCTATACCACGGTTTACAATTACTCTCACCGTGAACGATATAATATTTATCGAGTCGCTTTAAACTCGGGTCAAAGACGTTACGGGGAGACAATTTTGACTTACGATCGTCCCCATGGGCCGGCTCGCGTATTCGATAGATCGCGAAAATTCCAAGACCGAGATCTTTCCTGCACAACGATTCATAATTCTTGTTTGAGCAAAGAACAACCCGCGCGCTGCGAGATTAAATGCCGACGCTGGAAAGAAAAAGCATCGGTCGTTAATCAACAATTAATCTTAAACAAACGGCCGAGCTTGAGGGTAACCGCTAGGACGGTAACCTATTATTTATTAATTAAAATTTCCATAATCGTGTGGCTAGCGATTTTCAGGCATTCATTGCGCTGATTAATTGCCTTTCCCTGAAACACGGAGTCTGCTATCGCGATCCTACCAGCGCAGCGCCAACCGCCAGTTTTGTCATTCCGGATCATAAAACTCCGTAATGACGCGAGATTGCTCTCTCTCTCCCTCTCTCTCTCTCTCTCTCTCTCTCTCTCTCCCTCTCTCTGGCCGTGCCCCGGAGAGACATCGCGTTGTGCACCCGGGATCTGTCGATCGCGGATACAGATTGAACGTGCAAGGCTGCTGCAATATGCAACTTGGCTTCTCAATTTCTTCGCCGCGCTTTCACGCATGGGATGGAATCCAATCGGTGGCCTACATATCCGCTCGACGCTCCCCGTCACGACAGGATTTATATACGCGGAATCTCTATAATATGTCACTTCTCGCCGACCCTGTTCCTTACTCTCTATTTCCACGCAACTCCTCCCTTGCGTCACGGAACCACCTCCTGCAGAGCCGGTACAAATTATGCGCTTTTAATGAAATTCCTTTCTGCGAATGCGAATCACATACAACGACGTTATACATTTCACGTTGAATACCGCTCAACAGAGACATTATACTGTAAATCTTTAAACAAACTACAAATAACGACATCATTCATAAAATACTCTGCTTATACTCTAGTTTTATTTACTTGGAATAATAAAAGGCTCGGCAGAAAGATTCAAATTTCTCGTATTCATCGCTCCCAGTGCCGGTATCGCGTTCGGATTGAATACACCGATCGAATGACCGGTTTCGAATTTATTTCACAATTATTGAAATAATCAAAGCGCCTCCCAGTGAAACAAATCGCGGAATACCTAAATAAATTCAATCTCGTCGCTTTCACAAGGCAACGCGTGCTAGTTTCAGCGCTCGGTGGGTCGCGCGTTGAACGGAAGTGTTCTAACAGAGGCAGGAGAATCGGCTTTACAATTCTACGAAAAGAATGTTGGACGTTCGTCCCTAAGCCTCGTCCCAGATCTCGAGGGCGGTTGATACGATATTCTCGCGGAGGACGATATATTATGCGCGATAACCTGAGTGCGGAAACGGGAAAGAGTTGTTCTCCCGTAACTTAGTTGAACTATCGCTGATTCCGAGATATTTGCTCGGGATTACCTCTTCGTTTAACTTCCGTGTGCCCGTGGGCTGGTTCACCGCGAGAGAAGTCGATGTCTGCGTGCTTGTGGGGTTCAGAACTGACATAGTGTGTGTGTATAAGAGAGGGAGAGAGAGAGGGAGAAAGAGAGTTAGGGGTGCAACGAGGGTGGAACGATACGCGGAACATTGAACGGAGAGACAGAGAGAAGATATGTAAACGTCGTCCGGGTTGTATGACGTCCCCGGGAACGAGTGAACCTGGTGGCGTGAGGGGTGACGACGGGGACAGGGGACACCTGGTGGAAGGAAATAGGTAAAGGAAGAAGTTGGATGGCGGTGAAGATGAGAATTGGGAAGTAACGCAAGAAACTTCAACGCGAACTCCGGGGCTCCCGGTCTCAGCGGGTAAACGAGGAAACTAGGCGTTTTCATAGGAAGAGGGTCGCGCAGCGGACCTGGGCACACTCTTCCGTCTATTCTCCCAGTCAGGTATCTCTCCCGGGGTGGCTCCTACATGACCGGAACTCGAGTGTCGTTCCAGATCTCGCCGCGATGCCGGGAATTTACGATCATTAGAGTCTAGTCGAATCTTGGGAGCCTCGGTAACAAGAACAAGGGGAAAGATGGTCGGTCGCGATTAACGAAGGACCGACCGAAAGACCGACCGACCAGGTTAGTTTTACTGGACTGGGTATCGCTCTGGGAACGCCGAGTAATTTGTTCGTCGGAACGTTGACGAGCTGACGCGACGATCGCCGAGGAACAACTACTACGTACAATGTCCGGAGATTTGATGAACCTGTAGATTTCGATCTAGGTGCGCAGTGCTTCGCGAGAATAAAGTGGCCGCGGCGAACCCTCGGGACTCGAATAAAAAAATCCAATTCCTCTCGACGCGACATTAGTTCGAAAATTCAACTAAATTTAAAAGTGTATATTCGCTGTCCACTTCCGCGGGGAGTCTCTGCTCCGTTTCGCTCCCCCGGGGACGTGCATGACCGGAACTCAAACAACTGTTCCCGTTCACGGCCGATGACATGGACTTGTTAACAGAAGCCCCCGTGCGATAAGGTACCACTTACGCGTCAGCTTTGGCCGTTGCATTACGGCGCGGCACCGAGGCTCGCACGTACGACGGAAAATTAGAACCGGCGCGATAGAGAACGTACGGGGCTCGTAATTTAAGGGCTGAAAGTAAGCGGCAATCTTTGTTGGCTCGGGGCGGACGACCGGCAGCTTTGCCCGAGCTTGGGAGCACCGAATGGCAGAGACAAGTCGTGCTAGCATCCCGGTGAACGATGACGGTCTGCTTCCTCTTCGTGTATTCTCTCGGCGGCGAGTGGTTCCGCGATTACACCGGCCGAAGGCCCCGGATTAAATTAATGCACGAGATAAGCGGTGGCAAAAATTGCGACCGGTTCCCCGTTAATGCGAGTCCGTTCTGGCCGACGTAGAATCTGGTTCGCGATTGGCTGTCCCGATCGAGCGAGATTGTCTTGCTCGAGAGAGGACAAAAAGGACTCCGCGCGCGCGCGCGGATAATTCGAGCATGAACTTTCCACGCAGCGATTCTCCGACGTCTATTCTGTGTACACGGCCCTGGCGAAAGAATCCGTCGAGACTATGCATCAAGATCCCCCTCCGGCGAACCGGCGAAAGTTTAAATTAACTTGCAATATCTGGTAGCTGTTAACTGCGCCAACTCCGATTCCAGGCATAGCCGCAGACATAATAGTTGCATTATCGCTGCCAACGGGTATTTCCTAGCTGGCATTTAGGGCCGAGATGATCGGACAGTTTAAACGTTCAGCCAACACTTAATCGATCGACCTGCGGTAGTTATCAAAGCGATAGAAATGCGACTGGAGAGAAAATCAAACGCAAACTTTGTTCGACAGTTGAAAACTTTGATGCACCGGCGATAATAAAACCGGGCTTTTCACCTGTTTTTAGATTTTTTCCTCGAGCACAGATATTTTTACCGCGACGTTCCTAACAAAGGTGACAAACATTATTTGTATTGTTGATGTACACCGACGGTATGCACGAAACAATACACACGGACAGCACTAGCATACTAAGGTCTTCTAGGTCTACCTGTATTTTATTGCAGACCTTTCCCTTGCAATAAAAGGACCGCGCATCACGTCATTCACTCATTTGTACATTTAGTCTAATAAATGTGTATATATTTCAAAAAGGATCTATACCTCACTTACAAATAACCAACATGTATGGTGCAGAAATCGATTAACATAATACGTGCACGGTAAAGAATACGTTATAGTTGCAGGATTATTTTTTCCATGTAACCAACGCCGTACTTTTTAAACTCGTGACCGAAACTACCGGTCTGAGGTAAAATAAACCTCAAAAGTAACCCGGTCGTTAGTTTTTTACGAATCGTTCATCATCGCGCAGCCGACGATCATCCGTAACGTCGGGCGTTTTTATTCTAATTCCTCGCGTCAGTTGTTCGATGGAGCCGATAAAGAGGAAAAAGCCCGAGCCGGTCGGAGCTATCAGATTCAGCTTTGGCCAAAGTAAAAATTGATTCTTCATTAAATGAAATTCGTGTAATTTCGCCCGCCGGTATCTGATGGCGGCGCGCGGATGGAGTATAGAAGGAGAAAAAAAAAGAAATGTCGCTCGATAAGGATTCCGGCGACACGAAAGAAAGAGGGGGCGAAATTGCTTTCGGCTGTTCGATTACTCGCGGATCATAAATCATAATCGCATTCCGCGCACGAACCCGGGTAAACCTCGTTACGAACTATAAACTTCCGTGTGTGACTTTGATGTAACGCCGTGATGTGTACGTTCCGGGCCGGGTCGGGCTACCGAGTGAAATCGTTCGCCGGATCAGTTTTATTAATGGTGGGGCCCGCAGATCGCGATCGGCAAGGACTATGACAACCCCGTCAACTTTCAAAAGATTAATGTCGGCCCCCGTTCATTGCGTGAGATCCCGTTCTTTTTACCTGACAGCACCCCCCCCCCCCCACCCCGCGCGCGAGCGCCGGCGGACTTTTTTCTTTTTTACCCAGGGCCGGGCCGGGACGCCCGCGCCGCGAAACCGGGTCGCCGCCACGTTTTTGCATATAAAACCGCAATTAATGATAATGGAAATTGTTTCCTCGGCAGAGCCATAACGCATAATCGTTATAAGCCCGGCTTAATCTGGCCATTCGGTGTTTCAATAAAGAACACGCGGAGCCACGGGGGACTTTGCCGTCCGCATTCTCGCGCAAATTCGTACATTCAAATGGCTCTCGCGCCACCGACAAAGACAATCCCACAAAGGATCAAACGATTAGCCGGCCGTTCCTCATGTCGATGGCGCGAAACAACATACCGCGAATTTTTCTCTGTGCGATACAATCGGCGTCAATTAAACGGCATTAAGCTTTTTATAAATGGACACCGGTGATTTTTAAAAGACCATATCGCGGTTCTCGATCCGTTATCTCCACTATATTCCGAGCACAGGTAAAGAACAGAATAGAATCGAGACGATTGAAACAATTATGGAATCGGACCCCGCTGCTCTCTATAAGCGCGTCGCGAGCCCCGAGCTATGTGTCTATAGAAAGCGAATCACCAGCCAGTTCACTGAACCGAGTTTCGAAGACCTCGTGTCCCCAAACATGTTTGTTTTCACAATTTATCGACTCGGGCCTGCGCTGTCTCTTGCTTGTTATCGACGTCTCACTCACTCCTGTCGTCGCACTATCGAACAATCAAATTTTCGGGATTCAGTCAACGGCGAAAACAAATATAAATTGTTGCACATATTTAACTAACCGTTCGCAAACACGGCAGTGGTAAAAATATCGTTTGTAAAATTATCGTCTTTTTGATGTCGTTATAATCTCTATGGAAAATATTTGTGTACTACTTCATGTTATGCTCCTTTATGGTGTTACGCAAATCCTACTTCTCAAATTTTAATTGCTCGATCATGGAATTCAATCTTCGCGGGAAAAACGGCAACAAGTGATGGATTAGGAAGGGAGCTATTATGGCTGCGTAACGTAGAGTCAAGTCACAGCTATCGATAAAGAGACGAAAACGTTGATCACTTATGTATACGCTTAATGAATAAAATTGTAACGCGACGGACAAAGTTGCCGGGTTAAAGTGCAACCGGAAGTGCAGAGGCTTTTAGCACGGGGACCCAATCGATACACGGACTGATTTGCAAAATGCGTGCCGGCGCTGCGAGTGCCGTAAGAACGCGCCTTAAAATTGCATGACCAGCTTTTTCTCGTCGTCGAACGTCCCTTTCCGGCGCGGCCGACCGCCTCTCCTAAATACGATCGCTTCCGCTTTACATTAGCTTATTTTGTATGCAGCTAATTTACATGTCTAACGGCCACGATAAAATTGGTTAACGCTGTTCCGAGCTTGTGAGCGAACGCCACCTAATTTAAGCTTCGGTGTAAGCAGTTAAGCTCCGTGGCCGATTTTGTAATATATGTTGGTACGATTTAATAGCGTCGAGCTTGTCCCGTGTACATAAACCAGTTGCCGCGCTGCACTGTGCCGAAAGCCTCCGACGGCAGACTTTTAATCCAATTTTACAACCGGCCAATTGTTATCGCGGCAACGATCCGAAAATCATTCGTCGATCTCGCGGTTTTTGACGGATTGCTCTCGCCACAAAGCGTGTCGAGTGACGAAAGATAAAAATAGAAAAACCAATCCGGTCCGTGTCGTGAAATATATTGCCTGCTTAGAACAAAATCCCTGTGATTCAATATGAAATATGAATGCGCGTACGTCATGAAAAAACGCGGCCATTTCGACGGTTTTTTCACGATTGTTACGATTTTTCATTTACGGCAACATCACCACAACGTTATCGTACACACTGGCTGATTTGCGTCTGATTAAAAGTGACATTATTTCCCAGAGCTTTTTTTTTTAAATATTCTAGCAGCATGCTCGTTTCAAAGATATTTTCGACGCGATCCTTATAATATGTCCGCTGAATATTGATCCACAGCAGCGAGGTTATATATAAAGCTTTTCTCTCGATTCGTTCTTCCTGAGTTAACGAGATCCGCGCGTCGACCCACTTTCTTTTGTGAAATGAAATTAGGATGGGACAGTAGAATGTACTTTCGGCGGTCTCTCCCTTTGTGCGCGCGTGTCGCCGATATTTCGTGTTACTCGCGATACGTAATATCGTTTATCGAACCTCCGATTGTTCCCCCGAAAGAATTCTTTTGTGGTTTCGTAAAACGAGATTATCCCGCGATTATTACGGCGTCACCCGAACGCATCGGGGAAATATGGAATCCCGTCCGGTCGCTCGAGATAAATTCAGTCGACAAGGGAAATCTAAAAATTGGCGCTCCTTTAGCCTAATCTCGCAGAAAAAGTAAATCCAGCAGTTCGTTAGCGGTCGGCGTCGAGTTGAACGATTTACTATATTAAATTGCAACGCATTCCAGCGGAGTTTTCTACGGTACTATTTCTGGATTAATTCAAACCTAGTGCCTCTTTAATGGAGTAACATAATAAACTTTAATTTCCGAAGTCCCTCGGAATTTCTTTCCAGGAATCTTACAAGGATTCCCTTTCTAGGCGAGCTGAGATGCCATTCTTCAGCGCGGCGGCGCCATGAATAAAATTGCGCGTCGGTTGCGGCCGTGTTATGGGGACTAATATTTAATACAATTTGCGCCTGCGGTGGCGCCAGAAGAGATTTCCGGGAACTCGTCCGATAAAAAGTGACTCGGGCGACACGGCGTCGCCGTTCTCTGCGTCTCGCGTACACTTTTTTTCCGCGTCATTTTACTTTCATCATTCTACCGGCGCTGCACGGGCGCGTCGGCGAGAGGAAGTTATGGCCCGGCAATGCTTATCCAATTTAACCTCAAGCGCGGCGTCGATAACTTTTACCTCGCTCGGAAAAGACGCTTTCGTAAGGAAACCACGGGCAAGTTTCTTCCGTCTACGGACCGGGCCAGTAACGTGTCCAACAGCTTAATCTTCGACTAATCCGCGCGCTCCCAGCGCAGCGGCGCGACGCCTGCGAGGAATTAGAGGTAATCCGAAACACCAGTTTAATGGCCAACTCCCCATACAATCACAAACCGAATGTTTACAGGATAATACGCAAACAAATTCGCAGCTTTTGTCGGTCAACTGTTCGCGGACGTTTATCCGCGAAACTTGATCAATTAGAAAACAACCATTTCCGGACAGAACTCCAAAATATCACCCCGATGAGAGGAGAAATCCTCTCAAACCACAGCATCTCGTGGACATTCGTTTGAAAAAAAAGAAATGTATGGGAGACCTGTTATCGTTGTCACAAATTTTCACTAAGTGCATTGTGTTTACATTACCGATTGATCTTCAAATTGTCATAACGAGGAACTGGCCCGTGTCATTTTGTTTTGTGCCCGGTGGCCGGTTCCGATCGAATAACGCCGGGGGGCAATTCGGTATTCCTGATCAGGACTATTCGGCCGCTAAACGATTTCATTAAAACTAAAATAGTTCGATAATTTAATTTCCCCGGAGCCGCCGTAATTATTCCAATTTCTCTCCGGGCTACCAATACCCGTGTTTTCCCTCTCTCTATCTTTCCCGGACGGCGCAGTAGTTGGCCATTCGGACGGGCACTAACATCTCGAATATGGGCTGCATTACCGAGTCACGAATGTCTTCCGGGGGAATTCGATTCCCAGATTGGAAACATTCGAAGAAGGGGCCAAGTGAAGGGGCCAATTTTGACGGTCGGTTTTCCGGAATCGCGCCACTTTCTCGAACTTCCTTCGCAACCGGCGGCGTTCCCGGGATACCTTATCGCGTCGTTTCAAAGGGACATCACGGGACGGAAAATGAAGGGGACGCTGATTGGAAAGCACAGCGTAGCCGACGCGATTGATCGCGGAGGATCTCGCGCTCCCCCTTCCAGCGAGTGCCTCGATAAAAGTGTCGGGGAATCCTCTCTCCTACTGTCTGGCCCGGCCCCCGAATTCTTCTAGGTAAATGTCAGTTCGCAAGTTTTTGGCCGATTGGAAAACTTAGAGGAGAAGTTCCGCGAACTGTCATTAGTTATCGAAGCGTGGAGCAGCGTCGGCCGACGACGGTAGGCAGTTCGGTTTCATTCAATCCCGTCGGCACGGCTCCCTTTAACAAACATGTTGACAACGGCTAGATTGCTGGCCGCGAAAAACCGGGGGAGAACAGGCATCCACGTAATTGGAAGTTACTTTCCCGCGATGCTCGACCCTCTGTTGCGGTTGCCTCGGAGAGAAGTTCGGTGAAGGTTGCTTTTCCCGCGGTTAGATTGATGTTTCCTTAACGTCCGAGGGATCGGGACCCGACGGAAGAAGTTCTCGAAAAAATGTTTCCGCCCCTGGATGAACGGGATTTCGTTGTCCCCTGGACCGAAACAATCGGAAACGTCCTAACCCTTCGATAAGAATCTCTTCAATCTTGTGGACGGCTGAAGCATGATGGAGATCGTCCGACGTTATCGAGCTCTTTCTCAATGGCGGTTCGCGTATTTGATAAAAGTATAAGAACATAGTTCTTCCGAATAAGAAGTTCATAAACTGAACGTTATGAAAGTCGACGATCGAACTGTGATAATACAATTAGACGGGAAGCCAGTTTGAAAGTAAGAAAATCTAGAGTGTAATTTTTAAAAGGATTGTTTCGTGCTGCTATCGAGAGTGCTTGTATTCCTGGAAGTTCAGACTCGTCACGGTAACGAAAAGTGCAAAGCGAAGGATAATTGGAAAAGTAAAGCGAGAGCTCGAGGAGAAAAATCGAGACAAACCCGGGGTACGCTGTAGTCTGTAAATGACCGAGCGACGCACCCACATTTAGCGGAGGCCGGCGCGCCGGTTTGACGGAGAAATCGAATTCCCGTCGATAATTGTCTCCAAACGTATGTAATCTGGTCCTGGGAGCGAGGCCCGCGGAATCTCCTTCCACGGTGATTCGATTTCCCGTCGCTCCGGATAGTAGCTTCCGGCGAAATCCCCCTGGCGCCCTCTGGCACGACGGTACGTGTGTACGGATCCACCCAATAAGATCGTCAGCGCACCTGGCGACTCTCCCGTAGCCCCCCTTTCTGGGCCAACCCTCTCTTCGTCACTCCCAAAGGCATCGGTCAAATTCGATTTTCCTTTTACACCGAACCGAACCATTCGGAATAGCGATCAGTTCTAGTGCCGAGGGAGGACCTTATTCAGGAAGTTCGCGTTGGCTACTATAGGGCCGGCCAGTCAGTCAGCTAGCCGGCTAGCCAGCCAGAGCCAGCCAGCCATCCAGCCGGGGAGTGAAGTGGTAAACTAGATACGGCTACAGATAGGAAGGGAATAGAAGCAGAACCGGGTCAGCTAGCCAATCCCCTCTGCAAGGCACACCAATCTCCCTACCGGTAACATTCACGTGCACATCCTCGAGCGCACCACCATCAACCCTCTACACACCACCAATCTTTCTACCTTTCCATACCTTCCTCCTTCGCCCCCTCTGTTTTTCCGCGTTTTCTCTCCTCAATTTCCCCGTTTTCCATTCGCTTGCCCGAATATGTACGTACGAATCGCACTTACCCTCCACCCTCGACCAAACCCTCTCAACGATTCTGTCTTCGTCATCGTACTCGGGAGGATTCCACGTGAAAAAGTGACGGCGGGGAAGTGAGGGCGCGCCGCGGAGCCCAGTACACGGAAAAACCGGACTACGAATCTTGCAAAGTGGAAACTCCGAGGCAACGTCGATCCTGTTGCCAGCGCAGCTGGATTGCATAATGCCACGCCGGAAAATCCTTGCCGGGGCAGCTACCACCGCGCTACTGCCGAGCAGCCTCAAAGGGGAATCCGTTGCTACGCGTCGCGGAACTTTTGCGGTTTCTATCGTCGACGTCTAACCGAGGAGAGACTCGGGAGCACGCCGCCGACGGTGACTGACTGCCGGGGAATATCCCGCTGCGACCAGTCGAGGACCACGAGCATTGCGAAATTTATCAAATGCAAAGGGTGAGCAGACTGTTTACCCGAGAACACAACGCGAAATTGGACCGGGCCAATCCTACGGGCACCGAAGATTTCTTTGGACACCGAACATTCAACTGGGTGCGATTTGTTGGGACAAGTATCTACTCCCTGTGCTACGTGAGTTATTTCCGGCTAGGAATAATAATGTTTTCTACCTCTGGCGGAAAAGAAACGATCGTGAATACGGGTATTGGAAGAACTCTGTATGTTCTTCCAGATGGAAAGTTACCCATCTTCCGTTTCCAGGTACCATTAAATCTTTCTTTCTTTTCTGTTTGTACTGTATCATGCACTTCCACCGACCGTGGATTTATAAATACACTTGTCTAACTCGGCAAGTACATATGTTAACTTCAAAGTACTGGAGTAGATTTTGGTGAAGCACCATCTATAAATTCGTAATAATAAATTCAGTCTGTTTAATATTAGATTAATAAAATGATTAAAATGGGCCACCCAGTACGTTGAACCTCTCGAACAAGGAAGAAGATTCGCTTCGTGAGACGCAGCACCTGTCGAGGGGCGAAAGTACCTAAGACAACCGAGACGATCAGCGAATTCAAATGATTGATGGCACGGGTAATAGCTTTTTTTTTTATATGCGCAGCTTGTTGGTTTTCGTCCTCGAAACCACCGTGGAAAAAAAGCAGCCTGATGACGAAATGGAATTACGCCACGGTCCGAGTAGAGAAGAATTCTTTTTCGGATCGGCACGTTTCAAAGGCTCTGCAAAATTTCGCGAGCGAACGTGACGAGGCTGCCCGCGGTGGACCATGCGCGTCCTGTTGACACTTCTGAGACAATTAGCCCGGCCGAAATTGGAACAATTATCCGAGCGTTACCGCGGCCTAAACTAATGTTC
Source organism: Lasioglossum morio (assembly GCA_916610235.2). NCBI lineage: Eukaryota > Metazoa > Arthropoda > Insecta > Hymenoptera > Halictidae > Lasioglossum > Lasioglossum morio. The sequence continues at coordinate 16,825,461 of OU744328.1, read as the reverse complement.
CAAAATAATTGAGGCGGATGGAAACGCAGGAAGCCTTTGTACCACAAAGTACCATCGGGTTTGAAATTCTCCGGGCAGAGAGCCGGGGTCTCACGTGTGTGATTGCGCGGCCGGTTCCCCGACTAACGAAATAATTACTAGTTTGCATAACTCCGTCGCGTGATTTGCGCCCTGGTCCCGTCCAGCCGAGTCTAATTATGAAAAATACATACTTCAATGCTCTGCCAAAATGTCACGTGTTCCCGACGAGCGAGAGCGCGCGCGCGCGAGCCCGTTAACGAACTAATTACGAGGCACACGCGAGATATACACGTTGTGTCGCATCCTCGCGTTTGCGAATTCGCTGGCCTCAAGACCGGTGTGTCATCTGCGACGTAGTCGAGCCTAATTTCACGTACCGTTGATGAGACTGTCTGCATACTAAGCCCAAAGGAGGGCCGGCCGCCGCGCTATATTAATATGCAATCGAAGCCCTCTTCCACGTAAGCCGGTTACGACGGAGCGCCGCTTAATTTGATGTTCATTCGATTAATCAAGCGCGGCTGTCGCTAGAAATAACAATCGTACCGAGATCCCGAGCTCGTAACAGTATTGACAATGCACTGTTCGAGTGCTACGACGCGTTTATGTACACCGTGTATCGGTAATTCGACACGGAATCGACGTCCGCCAAATTCTTTTTACCTCCTCGGTCTGCCGATTCTGCTACGTCGATTTATTGTCAGATTGTTCTGCTCGTCGGGGCTACACTTTCAAATAGCTGATCGCTTTGTTTCGTTTAGACCGGTATCGAAACGATCTAAAAACACGATCTTTAAATCAAGCTTTCATTCAAGCGAAATAGTATTTTATTCGGTAGGAAAGTATATTTCTCAAATAAAAAATAAGATAACGAGTTATTTCATCCGACCATGGAATAATGCGGTGCGTTATTTAAATAGTGATTCTCGAAGCATTTTATCCGGATAATACCCGCGGTCGGTTCGAAAAGTGTGATTCACGAGTTCCTCGAACAATGGAGTCGATGATACACAGGCATTGAATTTAATTTCCTGAAAAATGACGGTTCGCACGAATAAATATCATTGAACATTTTCAATCTACATACTACGTGTCGCCGGGAGAATTATCTGCCGCTATTGAAACCCGGCGGAGCAAGTCGCTCAAGGCAGCACGATTTTCTTTTGAAAACAAGGGCTCGCCATACATTCTGCGTCCCCGATCACCGATAACCTTGTACGAGAGCGTACGGTTGTACCGAGTTCGCAAGCCCATTTAAAGTATCTCGGGGTCCACCTACGGATTCAGCGGTTCCTTTCGCGAAGGCATAATGCAGGGCTAGGGGGCCCGTCGTCCTGCGGGGCGAACGTGACACGTAAAAATATCATGTAGGGTACCGATACATCACGCGATCAGATAAGGGAAAGGGGAGCTGACTTCGTCGTTTGTCGTCTCCGATAGAATCTCTCGGCCCGCGGTGGCTCGCTTTATTTTTGCACCCAACTATTTTGATGACTCAACTGCTAGATGGACGTACCCGACCGTCCCGCGGGGGACTAACATCCACCAGGACGTACAGTTCCCTTCGTAACGGATCGTCGAGATCAAGATCGCCTGCTCGGCCCTAAACCGTTTTTTCTAAAGCCTGGTTAACGGATACGTGAAGAAGATCGGACCCGAGACAACGCAATTCTGAAATCTTCATCCACCAAATTTCAATCTTCCCAGGAATTAACTTGTTCGCTGTCGTCGTGAAAATTTCTAAAACCCCGATGCTCTCTTGTCAATTGACATAATTTCTGTAATAATAGTCCCCATAAATTATTCAGGCCTTTAAAAAGTAATCTATGTATAACTGCCGATTGGTATAAATTATATGCTCCAAATATCGCTGTAGTACATAGTTAATCCCTCGCTGCATTAATAACGAATCAAACTCGTGAAGAAGATTTCAAACAGTGTCTATTAAATATGGAAGGTACTCCTCCTTCCGTTCGTTGTCCTGCCGTCGAAATAAAATTCTGGTTTATTATATATTCAATACGATGTAAATATTTCAGCGTTCAAGTAATTGTAGATATAGTGAACAAAATCGTAAAGTGGTCACTGATTATACGTTAAAAGAATGGCGATATAGAGCGCACCGATTATTTGAGAATGCATCCGAAATCCTCGACAAAATTCAGCATTTCTACAGTGTTATAAACAGAACGACGCGTCAACCGTTAAGTCGCTGTTTCACCGAGAAGGGGGAGGTGGCAAAGTTTTTCTTTTTTGATAGAGACGTAAGGATTAACTATTCACCAACCGCGAGCATCGTGTAATTACTTTATTGACAAAGCAATCCTATTCCGGTTATTTTGGTACGTGCACCATGTGCCTTCCACGGAAATTCGACGCGACAGTTTCGACAACGTTCCTCTTCAACTTCGCCAGCCAATATTTGCACTGCACGCGTTGATTATTTACGCGTACATAGAACGCGAATATTCATCGTCCGACCGAAGCGACTCGTCACTACGTTCTGGATAAACGTCGCGGGACGTTAATATCGACAGCTCCGAATGATATTGACACGGAGAACGTTAACCTGTATAATTATTCCTTAGCTGAACTCCGATACACGCCAGCCACGTGGAATCACCAGGAATAAATTCTACATCGTCCTCGTGGGATACTAAACTCTGCGAACAATTTTCTTTTGCTTCAACATTTACATATTGTACTATTACAATCGACTGAAAACGATTTTACCTTGTCCTACTTTTATAAAATTTATTTTATTTATTTAATTATTGCTCTAGCATGATTTATCTCACTAGGAAAATTTGAAGGATCGGCAACACTTTGCCAGCTCGTAACATAAATAACTGGTTGCAGCATAATTGGACTCTCGTTTCACGGATAGCTAACTAATAACGTATCTTTGCTTGGAGGTGCACAAAAACAGTTACAAGACGCAAGATACCCTAACTGCATATCAATGATGCCATTATCGGAGCCGACCACCCCTTTGAAAGCTCGATAGCAACCGTGGCTTGCACCGCCGACATAAATTGTAGGCTGCGCGCGGTTTCGAGCAAATCGCAACACGCGCATGATCTCCTTCCCCCGAGTTAAGCCGGCCAGTAGACAGCTCTATCGCGCGATCTACTTCCGAGTTAATTACCGTCGAAATAAAGAACTGGGTCGAGCTGTCCCGCAACCGGTTCAAATACCACGAAAACGATTGGTGATAACGAGTCTTCCATTTCGAGCCGATAAAACGCAAGCGAAACGTCCCACACGTCGATCGTGACAGTGAACCGTGACTGTGTCGAATCAGTCGACCATGAACGGTTCAGTTCCCTGACATTTTCGTTGTCATCCGAACAACAGCCTGGACTCACTAGTGCTGATTAATACGAGTTAATTGCTAATAGGATGAATCGTCTTTTAATAATCGTGCACCGCGACGAAGAGATACCGTCTTCATAGGATGACTTGTCGAGAGAATGATTCACCTTTGTCTGATCTATCGCGTTCTCATACTACTGTGACGAACCAGTTCTTAAAAATTGGTTTACATAGCTGGTTCAAATGTTTATTCGCTTACAGATCACCCTAGTTTGTTGGAATGTAATTAGAAATAATTGTCGTAAGGCGATCACATTGGAAATTCTGTAAGGGGCGAACGATGTAATGAAATAGCTCGGGTAAAAGGGTTAATCGACAGGGGTCTGTGCAGCTGCAACGTTCAATTTTCCGAAGAGGCTATGATAAATAATTCCACCCCCCAGAGGCGGCCGGCATCGCACGCTCAGAGGCCGCTCAATTTTTCCCGTAAATCCATCAAATGATCCTCGGGCGAGCACTTCGCACGGACGCAGGGAATTATCTTTCACACCGGAAGCCACATAAATCAAACCACCTACCGTGATCTTGAAGTCCCGTGGGTCGCACGTATTGTACCGCCTGAAGAAACGTAGAACGGTGTGCGTCTTGTTCTCGTAACCCAGTAGCAGCGTATAGTCCTGGCTCGAGTCCATCTCTGGGTCTTTGCTGGTATCCTTCACGTGCCGGTCCTGAAAAGGCAATACCTTTACGTTTAACTCCGCGCCAATCGACCAGTAAAAACATTAGGATAATGCACGGCGGCCGTTCGACCGTCTCCCCGTTTCTGGAATCGAGCTTCGCACTACGTATTTTACAATCGTCTATAGTTGGAAATTATATCTACAGTTATACACGTCTAAAGTTAACAGTACTATACTTTAAGAGTACGAGGGTTGCAATATTCACTGCACTGCATAGCTGATCCTGCGAAGCTGAATTATTAATTTCGACGTCCGGATTTAGAATTTCCAAACTGATTTACTATGAGCATATCGAAGTGCGCCATGGGAAAGATCGAAACTTGACAAAAGTAAACCGGCCCGTATATTTTAACCAGAATCGAAATTCAATTGAAACAAATTCCGCAGAGTGATCCACAGCTATCATTAGGCTAACACTGCATCTATCACATCGTTAGCCCAAAAACTCGAGACTAAACTAGCTATTTTACACTTCGCAGAAGAAGCTGCTTTCCGGTTGCGAGAAGAGGAGAATATTTCGTTCGAGGCTGTCAGGTGTGGTTTCTTATCGCGGGCTGAATGGCTGAATCTCACGATACACGGATTCTGCAAACGAGGAGCTATCAAACCGTCCGAACAAGGTGAGAGGCAGATCTACGAGGCGAAATTCGCAACGTGAGAGGACGAACGAGAAGAGAAGGACGAGAGAAGTTATTCAACGGGCCGCCTTTTTTCTGGGGCCCGAAGCGTCTCGTAAGGACACACCTAGCAGCATCGGGAGAGGACCGGCAGGTTAGTTAACCGTCTCCGAAGGCGGCGTTCGAATCCCGGCAGGCTCGAAGACAAGTTTTTCTGCGAGATTCCCGGCCGCCGCCTCGATATAATTATCCGCGGTTCGCGTCGGCTGGACGCTCGGTGCCGACGACGCCTTCCACCGCAGCCATTGTTCCCCGTAAACGAGCGAGCCGCTTTTTTCTCAGCTTTTCGGCGAGCTTTATTAGAATTTAATTTACCAACGGGGAACGGTCGGGGTCCGTGGACCAGCTACGCGCCCGGCGTGAGCCCCGGCGAGTCACGCGTGTTATACTTCTCAGCTCCTTTTGTCCTGGCATTCTTCTGTCCTCCGCCATTCGTCTCACCTGCGAGTCGCATACATACTGCGTACACACAGCCACGAAAGAGCCGTATGCGAAAACACGGGTGGGGGGGGGGAAGGGGCCGTTGAGAAGAAAGAACACCGGAATATCCATTTACGTTGCCCCGACGCGCGAAAGCCTCGCAACAGGCCAGAGAACCGCCTGATTGGATATAAAATATAAAGCGTTCCGAATAAAAACTCGCTGCCGCGCGAGAGAGCGCCCCCGTAAAAACCGTGGAACCTCTGCGGTTCAACGAGAGGAAAAAAGCAACGCACAGGGCGCAGGTGTAGCGAACTGCGACCGGGAACGATACTGTCAAAGTTACTTAGCGTTTTCGGGATGCTGATCGCTCCCTTCCAGCTCCGTGTATGGTTTTACGAAGATTTTCATCAACAAACCCGGTCGTTAGCTCCCAATCTTTTCGCATCGTAACTCGATTACATATAAAATAACTGTCTTCTCGTGTTGTTCCACGTCTTAACAGTGCGCCACTTGCTAAAGATGTGATTCACGCCAACCACCAGCTGTGCCAGGTTTGAAATTAATTGCCTGCCGGTGCCAAATGTCCTAACACGTATAAATCTGTATCTTACGAACTCGCGAGTTTCCGAATGCTGAGATTTTCTAGATCGCATCGACCCCCTTCAATTTCCTAATGTCCTGCCAAGTTTCCCGTCGATCAGACAGTATTCGAAAGTGTATGTATATTTGTTTCTAGCGCTTCTTTGTCTCGTGTCCCACGGGAAACGAGGCTTGCAATGGACACGGAGCCGCTTGAAGATGTAACGCAGTGAATCTCGGAGAAAATTTGAATTCCTCGAGGAAACAAGAACCATTCTTTCGCTTTGAGAGCGCGACGATCGCGCTTTGAGCGGGCAGTCGGTGTCGATATTGCCTCGCGCGTTTAGCGTTTCGAGAAGGGCCTCGATCGTCCAGCCTGATAGCTAACAACTACGCCCTTTTGTCTTGGGGAATCCTGAAAATAAGATGCCACGGATTTAAACCGAGTAAGCCGTGGAACGAGGCCACTGTTTATTGCCAGATAAGCGCAGGTTTAATTGTACACCAGGCCAACCTAGTCGTGAAGGAAATTAAATTCTTTAAGCGGACCCGGAATCCGGCATGAATAAAGATTCCGTTTCAACTTCCCGCACGACAATTTGACAACCGACCCCCACCCTTTCCTCTGTCTCTCTTCGAGACCGAGACTAAAAAGTATTTGTACTCGCAACTTTGATTTTCGTTCATGACGAAATCTGTCCCGCGGGGATAACGTTATTTCCCATGGCACACGTTCCCGCCGTAGGAAAACTTCGACTTTGTTTCCGTTGCTTTAGGGTAACCAAGTTTGCGCACCGTCAGTCGCACACGTACAAGTTCAGGATTCACGGATAATATTTGCATGATGAGATATCGAATAATATGTCACCGAGATAATACGCCATTAGAAAGGGAATTAATTAAAACATACTCTCCGGCATCCCCTAAACCTTCGTCCAGAACACTAATTGCGGATTTGCATACCTAGACGCGGATATGATTGTGTATTAACATCTACATACCTGTATACATTTGACACTCTGGATTTAATAAAAAATATTTTCCAATAACGAATTAATTAATACAACTCGGGCTATGGTAGCCCGGAACAAATAAATGTTTTCAACTTTGTGTAAAGCATATAGTGTACAACCAGTACAGCATTGGATGGTTATTCAGTGAATGGAACCACGGTTAAGCACTCGATATATCGATGCTTCTAAAAGAAGTGGTCTCTCCAGGAGCCACGCTGAATAACAACAAAATGGAAGAAATGCAGCATTCTACGGCAGAAACAGCTTCATTAGTTCATAAGCAAGAAGTACAAGTCTGATGCCATAGATCAAGTTCGCGACGCGCAAAAAGGGAAACTGTAGCTTCGTGGAAACGGTATAATCAGAAGTTACCGGTAGCTAGTATTGATTCCGATTCACCGCAAGCATGCCGGACGACAAAACTCGTCGCGAAAAAGTTTAATTTCCTCGTGCCCTGTTCCTCGGAGAAGAAAAAGTAGGATTTCAGGATCGAAACGCGGAAAGAAGAGGGGGGCTTGAGGAATCGGGACTAAATTTCACGAAGCGACGAAAGCTAGGGAAACCGCGACGCGCCCCTAAAAACCGTAGCCATTGGAACGTAGCGCGGAGACGTCGACGGCCGAGTAATAAATAATTTCCAATGCCGTCTCGCGCAACTTCTTCAATTTCCGCTGCAGTGTCGGAAGCGGGGAGCATACTTTTTCCCCTGCCGAGCCGACGCACGACCGATCGGACGTCCAATGACGACGCTCTTACATCCACTTTTCCAGCAACCGCCAGGCCGTTGACGTGTTCGCGAGAACTTTCGTTTCAGCGCGCCGCGCGCTCGTCATCAATTTTGTGTACGAGAGACACGAGCAGGGTGGGGACGTGGGTGCCAGTTTACAGGGAATTCCTGCCGGTTGCGCACCGCGCGGACGCTCGTCCAGGTGTACAGGACGGTTCAACGCTCGTGGTCGACCGGGTCGGCATTATTCTACTGCACGCAGATGATTCTACAATGAAATATAGACATAATAAAATCAAAAGTACAGGATACATATTTTCATTCTCGAAAATTTGTCGGATTGTTCCATACGCGAAGTAGAAATGATAAGTCAGGATCGGACGCGTCAGCCGTTACCCATTTAGCAGCGCGCGGCCTCGTGCATTTTAAAACTCGTATCTCTCGAAAACACGAGCTGGCGTAAAAAAATTTATTCCACACTTCTGACCGACTTTTTCAAGAATTATCCTCTGTACCACCAACACCGTATGTTTCCAGGCGGATCCATTTGGCCCACCGTTTTTGGAGCACGCTCGTGGAGCCGCGAGCGACAACGCGGTCGTCGAACGATAAAAGGAAATCGGATCGAATCACGTACGGCAGTAAAGCCGCGTATATATATAGGTTTCCTCTAGACTCGGCGTGGGTGGTGAAGGGCGCAACGAGTTGCGGGGAAGAACGGTGTAAAAAGGGACAAGCAAAAGAGGGAAACATGGTTGTCATTCGTGGAAATCGTTCGCGGGTGGACGAGCGTGTTCCGTTTCCGCGAGTGGCTCGTGTCCCTGCGCCGAGCAATTGTCTTCCCGGCTGTCCCCATCGGCGGTCCCGCTGTTTATTGTCGCATCCAGGTACTCAGCCCGGACGATACCGGCGGATTCCGCGCTCGCGTTCCCGCGAAAGAATGTCCGTGTCCCGCAATTATACGAATTATGTCTGTCGCTGTTTGAACGAGCGCCGATCGCGGACAATACCTTCTCCGTGCACGCACATCCCGAAGGGAAAAGCGGGACGATGGGGAAGGTGCGTGAATGCGCGGCCGCGATCGTGCAGGCCGGTTTAACTGCACTGATTTAAACGAGACCCGAGTTTCGGCTTCCGTTCCGATTCACCGTGTCCCTCCGCCGGCGAACGGATGCTCTTTCGGGACCGTATTATCGCATTTGTCGACGCCCGTCGTTATAACCGATAAAATCCGTCCCCCACACCGTTCCGTCCCCTTTCTTCACACGCGAGGAAAGTGGCCGTGTTTACACGATCGAGGTGCATCCTGCTTGAACCGTAATTTATCGACGAAACGGGAGCGGTTAGCTGGTCTACGGTAATTGAATGCAGACTCGTTATCGCGTCTACTCATTAAGGTTACAAATGAGCCGGAGAAGATAACGAAACAGAAACTGCTGCGCATGAAATTTCTTGCTGCAATTATTTCAGCGAAATTGAAGTCGGGCTCTGCCTCGTTGCTGCTGCGCTTTCACCAGCCAGCGATTTATCACGGGAACCAAATTGCTTAGGTGTTTCTTTCGAACTTGCCGGTGTCTAATGCAGAAATCCTTTCACAGATCAGTGTCTCGTTCTTCGAATAGAAGAGCTCTTAATTAATATTTTAACATGCGTAATCTAACAGCAAAATCTGCACGACATTCGCGAAAAATCGCGTTTTTCTCTAGTCGTGTTAGGAATGCCGAAGCTGTTCGTTCTTTTCTCTTACGGATCCATAAAATCCAAGATCCGCTAACGATTCCATTGAGACTTTCATCCGCTCGGCTCTATCTTATCGACGGCGAACCGGATTCGCAGGCTTGAAAATCCGATATCGACTCTGGCGCGGAAGTGCGCGAGGCGTAACAAGAAAGTTTTCGTAAGTTCCTCCGGTTCTCGCGTGCGAGGCATTGTTTGCACGTTTACATACGCCATCCGGGGCTACTAAAAAAATCAGGAAGTGCGCGGCCGTTGTAGAACGCTATCGCGATAGAGGCATCGTATCCGCGGCTGTACGCGTCCCACGGTGTACACCACCGTTGCCTTTTCCTTGGCATCGACTGTCGTCCCCGTATTTATTGTCGCGGGGGCGTCATGCTATGGCAAACACACACGGCCTCACGGCGCGGACACGGAGTCAGCTGTTCCGCGAAGTCGTTGCATTATACAACTTTTTTAATTATTTATCGAGTGTTTCGCATCCGAAGGGAAGACGATGGACTGTTGGCGGTGTCTCACGAAGAAACGCAGCCGAGCCGTAACGGAAGCGAACGAGAGAGTCGACTACTTTCCGACCGGTCGGTGATTATGGCTTATTACTTTGGCCTTCGTACGACCGAAATAGCAGATTGCGGCTCCGGTAAAATGGTCCTACTTCAAGTAGGTTAAAGCAGTTCCAACGGCGCGGCCGTTACGCAAGATCCCGTTGAACCAGTGAATTTAGAATACAAAAACTTGCTCCACTTAATCTTCTTTCCGAACTGGAGTCATTCTTGTGGACTGGTAGTCCTTTTGGCAGACGCGACGGGCAGCTTATCGTTTTCTATACATTGATCGCCAGAAAGAGAGCTGCTGGCCTTATAGTACGCCACGTTGACCATGCTGTATACACTTCGGCACACAGTGATAGGACATCTTCGATTTTTTGGTGATTCTCAACTATGATATAGAACACTTTTGTACGCAGCAGTAGTTTACAATGGTTATCAAGGGTATCTTCTGATTTAAACGTAATGGACAATGCTTCGAGGAATCGATCGAGACAGCAAAGCCAATTGAATTTGTGGCGGCGACGAATGTTTAGTTTTTAAGATTAAGTGTGGTTGGGATGAATGCATCGGGTTGCGTGCTGCGCGATAGCGTCGAGCGGATGTTTGAACGATTGGGTCTCGAGTGTCGTTTCGGATGAGATTGTTTAGGTTGAGTTAGAGTGAAAGCGAACTGTGCGATTGGGAGAGAGAACGACTTTCGGGAGTATGCATCCGAGAGCGAACGGCTTGTTTGTAAGAGATCGTCTTGAGGTTCCGTACAGAGCGGTCACGCGAGCTACGCGTGCTGTACAACCGTCTCGTGCAATAAAGCAAGTTTCTGTTTAATAAGGTAGTTTATTGACCACCCTAACGACGATACCTTCGCAAATTCAATAAATGAACTGGAAACAGCAACCGAGAGAGGTGCAGAAACATTTCAATGTATCGAATTAGATAATTCGGCATTGAATTTGTCTGAGCAATCAGGGACAGTCAACGAATTAAAAAGTTCTCGGTCCCCGTTTCAATTTCCCTCATTACGTTAAGACGGTCTCGCGGACCAATCAGTAAATTCTTTTCGGGCTCGTTAATACAATTACCGGGGCCGTCGTTGATTAAGTTACGCGGTCGAATCGCTTAACCCGCAATCAGACTGGTAATCGGGGCGATCGGGACCCCTGTAAATCGGTTTCGTTCTGCCCGCTAGAGAGGGGTAGACGACGCGACGCGGGTCTGGCAACATTCCGCGTGTCAACGTGCTGCGGTGTAATTGTCTTGGCGGTTCTATCGAGTTTGGTATCTCGTGTGGCGCGGCGACGGATTCCGCGGCTCCGGGGATTATAGTAATTACGCCGGGGCCCAATACGATCGCGAATCGGCCGACGCTGTCGCCCGTGATGGCAAACGACCTGTCCAGATAACGATCCTACCCGATCGCGTCCCGCAAACCGTTCCGGACAAAACCGTGTGGTACCCTTGCGGGGAAATCGTCGCGATCCCGCGAAAGGCCCGATCACGCGTGCGGATAAGCTGCGACGGAAACAATTGCCGGACGCGGTAATTGTTAATAAATTGTCGTTGCGTTCTTGCCACGCTCACGAATGTCGTGAGCTTTCTCTCTCTCGCTCTCTCACCACCGGGAAAGCGTCCGGGCGCAAGAAACGCGAGACGTCAAGCACGGGAAACGTTTCCGGAAATTCCGCGCCGCGACCTCCGAGTTCTTCGATCGTTTTTTTTTTCTCTTCTGTAATTTCGAGTGACACGGAACACGGGAAGGTGGATGTCCCACACCAGCATAAAGCTACGTCCTCACTGAGTTGGCCTTGCCTCTTTGCCAAGTGGTTCGAAATGCCGCTAGGAAAAACCGTGTGACCCGAAAATCTGCTGGCACCGCTAAACCAGCAAACTCATATGGTGGAGTTTATTTTCTGGAACGACCTGGGACTTCTGTGCTCTGCCTCTTGCAATTATCCCGATCGTATTCCCGCGAGATCCCGAAAATTGAGTAAATTTCATTTCTAGGCGAGTCAGACTCGGCGAGTATGATAGCCCTAATTCTTTCCGAGAATTGCATAAAGAGAAATTGCATCCGGCTTCTTGTCATTCATAACTTTCAGCGAATAAAAAGAAAACGTGGTCACCAGGCATCGACGACAGCTGTGTTTAGCCTCGTTTGTCCTCTTTCAAGACCCCACGCAGGTTAAGACCCCCATCATAAATCTCTCGAAGACAGAATGGCGCCTCGTCGTTCTCCCTTGTCTCTATGTAAAACATCTTGATGCGAGTGAACATGCGCCACGGTTCCGCGTAGCGAGAAATTATGCCAATTAGGCGGGGGATCCTGCGTTTCGAAAGTCGCCATTGTCTCGTGTGTCGTGAATGTTGTGAATCATCCGCATGAATGGCAACGATTCGCTGGATGACACTCGTGTCGGTGGAATGAAACGGGGCTGAATGCGTGTAATCAGCAGAATGGGATAAAAGATTAATGAAGCTCGTTACAACAATCGCTTTAATTACTTCTATCGAAGAAAATCAAAGATGATAGAACGTGAATGAGAAATATAATGTAGAGAGCAAGTATACAGGTGTCCTTCGCGTGGGACTAATTGAGCAATTTGATCCGGGTCGCCGAGCACGGTGGATGTTTATATGTAGAATTCGGTAGCGAGCTTGGGACGATCTTTCGGTGCACCTTCTATCGACGCCTATACTCGATCGATTTCACATGCCGGACAATTATGTCAATTACTCCGGCTTGATTCGTCGATTGCGATAATGCGACGCGACATCACCCACGCTGACAGCATTCTACCCGACCGGCTAATGATAGCGCTTAATGGGCTCGAATAGCGTCACGAACGAGATCGATAGTCGAAATTCCCACAGCGGGAACATCAAATCGGAGATCGAAGACGATTGCAATTGTTCTCCCCTTTAATGATACTGATTTTGCGATTATTAATCCTGTTGCTTATGTTAAAGCCCCTGCCAAATCAAACCTTCTTTCGATAAGGGTTTCGCGCTGCAAGAAGGTGCTTCAATTTGTTCTTTACGCTCACGTATTCGATTTTTCCTTTAACCCTTCACTGTATGATCTTTTTAATTGGGACGAATAAATCGAAAGAAAGTCAGTTCTGCGTTTCATTTAAGGGAAAAATATTGAAAAGAATTGAAAGAAAATTTTCAGAAAAATGAACATAAATAAACATAGTAAGAAAACACATTCTTAGTTTACTGTATCTGTTAGTTTGTTAACTGTATTAGATATGACACACTATGCAGCGAATGGTTAAAAGAAAATGCTTAGGAACTGGACTGATCTTACACGGAAAAATGTAACTCGTTCAAGTGTAGCAAATTGTATCGACCAGTCGAACCGCAACACCCGGCAGATTTAAAAACCGGCAACCTGTTACACGAATTGCTCACTCATTTGAAAAGGAACAATTTCCTGATTTCAATTCCGGATTTACGTTCGCCGTGTGTTAGCGGGCACGACGCGACGCGATGGTCAACCGTTCAAACACACGTACGGCCGGCCGCGCGTACGCGGCACACACGTTCTTTGCCCCGTCATAAAATAGTTATCGTTGCGCGACAATCTAGGCGGCGTTAACCTCGTCTCGTTTGTCGCAATGCGTACAACGAGATCGTGGATTTTATTCACTGCGCTCGTTTCCACGAGTGTCCACGTAATCATTAACGGTGGCCGTGTTCCTCTGCCCGGCGATGCTATCGGCCCAATAAATAAACGGCAGCTCTCGCGTTCCCGGCGCACCTCAGGCGTGAAACGTTCGGTGGCCGCGCGTTCTCCCGAATTCATAAAATTGATAACGACAACCGCACGCATCCGCGGTGCCCGTGTTGTGCAGCAGGTTCTCTACCACTCGATCCGAGGAGAATCGGCGACCACGGTCCTCTCGGTCCCGAAAATAGCCCCGGGGTTTAATGGCAAGTGCTCGCACGATAACAAAACCTGGACACGAGCGATTGCGTGCGCGAAACCGGCACGAATTCGCGGCCCGAAACGTTTCCTTTCTCTCGCTTTATTGTCCGACCTAACTGCCCAGACCTTGTGACAAATTCGAGTGGTCCGTCTGCCACGAAGATTCGACGGAACTCGCACAAGAGTGCCGAGGAATGGTAATTTCCGACGAGCTTCCTCCAACTGTATTTTAGAAAGATGTTACTTGCACGCAGAATGAAATTAAAGGTATGGAGTTTCCGGTGATTTTATCAATCTTTGGTAAATGGTCTCGCTGTTAATGCGACCACGTTCGAATAAATAATAAACAATGTTACTTATCCTCATATACAGACGTGATTTTGTTTTTGGAAAAACTGACCTGAAATACTTTTGGTATGCATTTTACGAGGTAGCTTGCACCAAGTGCAGGTATGTCAGACAATCTCGTTTCATCGCGTAAATTGCAGTAATTTAAACCGACGTTGCGTGCTCCGCCGTATTTACTAAGTTACCTCGACTAATACATTGTTCGGAACATTTTTCGCATTAACTTAAGCTTGAAACATGCTTTCCTTGGAAACGCTGTTTCGCGCGAAAGAATTTCCTATTTCCCCGCAGTCCGTGCATCGGACAATACTAACCACAATTTTACGTTATTATTGGGAAACTTTCTTCTAACAGGAAAGTTAAAAATTCTCCGAATGTATCGTGGTATACTTTATAATTTTAGATGCCGTAAAATTGTGATCGGTACGAACGTTCGTGAAAAATAAACACTCGGAAACGCGCGTTCGAGATGTTTTTGGAAACACGATCGATACCATCGTAGGATGTGGCGCGCGAGGTTTGCTAATTAAAACGGAAGTCAGGAAGAGCTTTCGCGCTTATCGGGTGGATCGGTGGAACGGGAAACGAGAGCATCGGGCGGCGGATCAACGACAAGAATGCGGCAAAAACGGAAAACAACTTTATTCCGGGGCGATGTTATCCGGCCGACGCGACGCAGAGTTCAACTAGTGTTTCAAAGAGGCGGAACGTGCGACTCGCTCGTTCCCTCTTTCGAAATGATAAAATTGATAAAATTACCGGAAAGTACCCGGACGGGAGCGGCACGCATCCTCGGGGCAGCGTAACACGCAACGATGGAAAGCGTGGCGGCGGAAGCGAGTATAGGGATCATCGACAGTAGATAACGGTCTCAGATACATTTAGCCCGATAGCATTAGCATCGCGACTTTTGCCAGACTCGAAACTGAACGTGTACCTGTCAGGAAGTGCTGTAGTCTCGTACTTGAAATTCTTGCTAAGCGAGTTCCAAAGGGGATCTGCCTTATGGAAACTAGCGAGTGGCGACTTCGACGGATAATTCATACGCCGTGATAAGCGGATCTTGTTTTTCTTGATCCGACCGTGGGAAATGTTATACGAATTCAGTGTGAATATCTCGTATCTTGCCACCGGTATACGCTGGCGAGTTCTCTCGACCCTGCATTGTATGTACAAGAAAAATTATATTCGCTCGTATTTCTATTTCCAATGATTCCTCGGGAGGGATATTACGATGAAAGAAAAATTTGCACCGCTGATGAAAGAATTCAGCGACAACCGCGCCGCGTGTTTATTGAAGCTTCGTATTCGGGGGATGAAATGCTAGTCGATTGTGATTGGTGAACAGGAGAATTCGCATAGACATCCGCAGTTTCGCATCAATACGTAATATCCACGGACTAGTCAGTACGTGCCAATAAGCAAAAGAACCGGCAGATAGCATTCAACATTCAGTACACGTGATTTCACTCAACGGTTCCACTGTACAACATCGGTTCCCGGTGATCTGGGTTACCAACTTTCCAGGTAGAATATCTGAGTTGAATCGAGCCGACACACCAACAGCTCCATGGGTTTTCACCTCGACCACGCGATTCCAGGATTTCGGATTAATAATTTACCCCGGTCGTGTCGCGACAAAACATTGCTCGGTGGAAACACGATTCCGCCGGTGCAGCGGGTCCGCGCGGCATAATCGATGTTTCAGACCGAGCAACGACCTTCGATTCCTCGCGCTCCATTTATCGTCCAGGGGATTACAATCCCGGCGAATTCGTGCGTCTCTGTAATCGAAAGTAACCCGGCGCGCGGTTTGAATTCGAATTAGCGGAAGAATTACACAGAAACCCGCGGCGGAACGTGCCGCATTACGCGAGCAGCGTCTCGAGCAGTATGTTTTACCCCTAACATCACGTTCTCCCTTGCCCTTCAATAATACCTCATTTTCTGTCAACTGATAAGCTCCACGATACTTTCATGGATTTATAAGCTAATACAACATTTTAAGTGTACGCGAATTAACCATTTGCACTCGGAGCTATTTTAACTCGAAAATTAAACGTTTCTTCTGACCTACGATATTTCCATTCCCTATGATTTTTTAAATTTGATAAATATGAAATTGATATAATACCTCATACAA
The DNA here is from genome assembly GCA_916610235.2 of Lasioglossum morio. Classification (NCBI taxonomy): domain Eukaryota; kingdom Metazoa; phylum Arthropoda; class Insecta; order Hymenoptera; family Halictidae; genus Lasioglossum; species Lasioglossum morio. The sequence goes on along the minus strand of OU744328.1, from coordinate 16,809,259 downwards.
TACTTAAATATGTAGTAATTGGTTAGATATCGGCATATCTGATAGTGTAAACAATTATTTAAATAATAGTACAGCAATTTTTGGTGGCGCCTCAGAGGCGAAACTCGAGTGCTAAGGGTTAAGTGACTGTACTATTTCATTGATGCACACAATTATAAGTGCATCTTCACAATAGAATTTTTATAAATACATCTTTCTTTCCAATAGTGGTGTAGCGTATCATAGATTAGCTCTGTGTATATTCCAGTTAATATAAAATTACGAAGCTTGCTGACGGGAGGCAACGGTACCAAAGACGAAGTAGCGTGCGCTGCTTCGGAAAGTCTCGGTGTGAGACATTACGGAGACAATAGAATGCTTTTTACGGCTATTGGAAGTTCGAGGAGCCGATAACGAAGCGGGGGAGGGGCGATCTTTCTTTTTCCGGCCACTTTTGTACTCGGAGTGCCGTGAATTTCACGAAATGACCCTCGCATAAATTGCCATCGAGATCGGCAGCGATGAAAAGCCGGGAGGGACGGTCGACGCGCTACATCCGTCGATTTCTTCGATTTGCAAATCAATTCATTTGCCGACTACCACTTCAAGGTTTCGTCTATGAGCGGACGATCCCTCGGAGAGGATTAACGGCTTCGTTTCGCTTCGCGTCTCGCCTCGTTCTCGATCTCGTCTCGTCTCGACTCGTCTCGCCGAGTCGTCGAAACCCGGTAGGGTGTCGAGTGGTGCGAGCTGTCGAACCGAGGGGACTCGAGTGTTCGAGCTGGAAATTATCGAACGACGGAAAATGAATGCCGGATGCGCCGCGCCGCGCGCCCAGAGAGGATGTATCGCTTTCGCGGAGATTGAGCGCGGCTGACGTCTCGGCCAGGAGAAATATTTTATTCAAGACGTTGCCTGGTATTGCCTCGGAATCGTAAGCGGCAGCCCCGGACTTGTTACAGATGAAGACAATTACCCGGGGTAGAACAGAGGCAAAGAGCGGACGGGAGAGGCCAAGAAAAACGAAAAAGGGAGGTTGCTAGAGCAAAAAGTTTCATGAATATCAAGAAGCTCGTGGCTACAAATTTCACGGTAACCTAGATTCGAGGGAATACGACCTATCACTCCTGCGCCACGTATCATACGTTCCGGCGATACGATGATGACTCCGCGTTTCTTAATCAGCAACAAGAAACGTGATTCTTCGAACCTCGCCAATTCCTCGATCGCTTATCGAACCTACCGACGTTTAGCCCTCACTTTATCGTCTTAGCGTACAGTTTTGTATGCCTCGAATTTAAACGAGTCCTGTTAAAAAGAACTAGAATGCTTGGTCCGAATTCCTCGGTGACTCGAAACGTTCGAAACGCAATGTGTACTCTCCACCGAGTAAATAGGACATCTCTCGAAATGAGCCTGCATCATCTACCCTTCACTCCAGATGCACGCTGTCACTTGTCCCACTCGCGGCCACCCACGCTTAACCGTGCACGTTTCCCCCAAAAACTGAAGAGGCGTCCATAAAACTGACGCGACACTCGAGCCTAAGGAAACTCTTCAGGATTAGCCTTTCTCCCACAGGACGCAGCACTCCAGAAACATCTCGAGTCTATTTCCACCCAAGACCACCCAACAAGAAACTTCATTATACACTGGTCGATGAGATAAGAAAGTACCAATGTTCACGAGAGACCCAATCGTTGCTTCCTAATTTAAACTCACCTTCTCCGGTATCTAATAACGATGATCCAGCGATTGATAAGATTCAAGATGAAAGTTGACTACATATGCTGAAGGTTTGAATGTGGTAATTAGTCTGGCCAGTAGCGACTCGTAGATCTCGAGACTACTCCGTCCCAGATTCTCGAGCTTTGCATAACTCATCGCCTCGCGATGTATCACTTAAGCCTGACTGAAATACATTTCCAAAGGAACGCTGACACCAATAGACGTCCCTTCGCTTTTAAACCAGGGATCTAGTTTAGATAACACTGTCGGATGATTCAATTATCAGTTAAAAACTGTATTATGCATACAATTCTAGGAAATACTTGGATACCGATAGGCAATCATTTTCCAGACCCCGGCAGCCTAGAAAATCCTCTATTTCGCCTGGGGTCTCGGTCTCAGTGCGGGAAGATTGGTTCAGTCAAGCGACCATTATTCGAAATTTCTATTTGGAACGGTTCCTGCTCGGCAATAGTCGCGCCCAGACGACTGCATACTAAATTTCTCGTCGCGACGCTTGATACGTTACACCGGTGTTACGCTCCAAGAAGACGCGGATTCTTGGTCGCAGATCCTTGCCACGGTGGTACGAACAATTCCATATTACACGTTCGTGGCCTGTGCCAGGTCGAGGCTCCGAACGAAGGGTGCCACGACGTCGTCAACGTCCACGTCGCGGTCGTCGTCACCGCGACGCCGAGGTTTCCGTCGAAAGGAGTCATCAGCGCGCGACTCCATTATTCTTTCCGTCCCGTGCAGCCAGTTTTTCTGGATCACGAGTCGATCCTCGCGTAAGCCCGCCGCCTTTTCACCGACCGAGCGGCTGCATTAATCACGAGACACCCGAGGATATTATCGTGGAAACGCGAAGCGTCCGCTCGTCGTAAATTTCTCTCCCTTTCACGCCCCCCGTTCCTCTTTCACCCCTCGCAGCCGACCTGTCCTGATTAAGTATTAATTTATTCGATTCTTTCGCCGACGTCACCCCACCCCCGGGTCCACTAGCTTGTTTTCCAGGGATGTTTCGCGTTACGACGTCCTCCATTTCGCCCGCCCGACGCGGCGCCCGCTCCCCACCGACGTGCAATCGCATCGTCGCCGATCGTTATAGTCCGCGGGAACGGTCGCCGACTGTATTCCGCCCTCGCACAACACCGTCGTCGTTGCCCGGCTGTTCGATTTTATTGACAATCCCCAGCGCGACCTTCCCAGCCGGATTATAATCCCGTTAGACGCGTCAAACAGTACGACACCGAACTATTCCATTTATTATTAACCGGGGAAACACCATCGGCACAATGCTTTTCAATTCCGAAACGGTGCGAGACGGTTTCACGAAAGTCGAAAGAGTCGTCGCGAACGCAGGCAATTTTGACCGCGATCGTCGTCGTTGTCAAGTACCGAACGACAACGACGGGACAGGAAGCCCGGGCAACTTTAAAATGCAAATCTCGACCGCGTAATCCCGGCGAAAAACAAGTTCCCGTAAGTAATTCTAAACAGCGATCCCGCATTACTCCGTATATTAGTTCTCGTGACAAGTTGGGACTTAATTAGATAACAGCAACCGCGGTTAAAAGTTGTATACGCACGTACGCTGAACTACTGTTCCGGCCGGACTCCGGGCTTGTTTAAAATTCAAACCTCGAAACCCGAGAGATAATCGCGGCTCCAATTTCGCCGGACTATCGTATAGCGAGCGAAGCCCACACAGCCACCCAGAAATACCATTATATACCCTTTTAGCCCTCCGCCCCACTCCCGTTTCCCCTTATAGCTGATAATTGCGCTATGATCGCGTACGCGTTCCTAAATCATCGGTGTAAGTATCGCCACGGAGAATCCCAGAAATCGTTTCACGCTCGTAAATCACTTTCGTCGTCCTTATTTAATATCGCGGCTACTCCGAGAGCTGACTCGCGGGGGTACACGTGCACCGTGGAAGAAAAATGGTCGGGCTGTGTGACGTTACCCCGAGGCGGAATAATAATCATCGTCATTCCTCCGCCGGTTGAAGCACCGGTTTCGGTGCACGGAATCCGGCGTGCAGCGTGATCGAGTCGAAATAAATTTCAAGCCGAGCACCGTCTTTTTATACAAAACGGACGACGATCCGACGACGAACAACGGCTCGCTATAAACATTTTTTGGGGCAATTCGCTCTTGCAGTTTCGCCGCAGGTGAGGTGGACGCGAGGCTCTTGCGAGCACTGTTATTAGTTTCTCGCGGTTCGCCGGAGCTGTTTCCTGGATTCCATTCATGAAAATTCTTGTGGTAATTATTATGTAGTTATTTTTCTGTCATGATATTTATCTGTATTTCTGTCCATTGTAAGTTTACTGTTTGGTAAACGTTAAAGGAGAATCTTTTGTGCGACTATTGAAGGCAACCGATAGCGATCCCGGCCGTTCTGAATAGGCCAGTTTGTAGCCATAGTCGTCCATTACGTAGTTAGCGATATTCGGTATCGATAACCGTGGAGATTAATATGAAAGAGTTCGCGCAAAGAAAACGGGGCCGGGGCCGGGTGAAAAAGTCACCGTTCATCGGCTCGCGACCGAGGAGTTTGCTCTTCCTCGGTCTAATTCATTCGTAACTTCTGCCCGTCCGTCTTCGGTGGCGGGGGTGGGGCCGAGAGGGTCTCGAGAAAGAAGAAGTCGTCGCCGGGCCGCGGATGGGATGAGGCGAAAGCTGAAAGACGTAAAGCCAGTCTCTGCGGTAGGCAGTGAAAAATCTCGAAGCCATTCCTCATCTGTTCCACCTGTGGAAAGACAGAGAAAGGATAGAGAAGAGAAGCCGGGGCCACCGACGACCGGTCGATCCGAACGGTGGTAGCTGGGTTCCGCGGCAAAATACCGCCGGCATCAGATAATATTTAAATTGATGATAAACATTTATAAAAGCGTTTTGTTATACAGAAAACATATTTGGATCATTGTGCGCGGCCGGGGCCGACCGTGCGCCGGAGGAATGAGGATTATGAATTCATGGGGCCCGGCCCCCGAAAGCCATTGTCCGCCGGGCCCCTTCTCTCATCTCCATAACGGGTCCCATCTTCGTCGGCTTTCCGTCTCCCTTCTTCCACTCGTCCACTCTTTCTCGCGGGGGCCTTGTCCCCCCTCCTTCTCGTTCTCTCGTTCTCTTCTCCTTTTTCTCGAAACCCTTCGGGCCCGTCGCTCGGTTCGCTTCCACTACCAGAGATTTCTGGCCCCCGAGTCTCACCGGTTCCACCTTCTCTCGCCCGAAGGTGGCCTCTTCTCCTCGCACGGCAATCTCTTGCCCCCTTTTGTAAGTCCAAACTCGACTCGATCCCGATCCCCGATTGTTTTCTCTGTGCCCGCCTAAATTGTCCAAATGAATGCGCGGCCGGGCTCTACGTGCACGCAGCAGCACCCCGGCACGCTAAACGTCGCCGACATTAATCCCGGCTGCCGGAATAGCGCGATCCTATCGTAACGAGGACTCCTCCTTTGAACGGGCTCCAAAAGGAGACTCGGAAAGGTGAGACACGGCCCGGCACGATCTGCTCGGTCACAATGCAGGTAGCCTGGAGTCGCGACGACCATCAGCACCTTCAGACCACTCGTTCTGCCTCCAACGATCGCATACTCGGCCGTTTGCACGCCTTCGTATCGACAAATGAACTCTTTCTTTAGCATTGACCATTTCCATTGCTATTTATTTACGAGCTCGGGTGGAAAACAGGAATTTCAGGTGAAGGAGCTGAGCAACTAGTCACGGGTACCGGAGTGTGCATATGTATATTTTCAAGCGAAAAATCCGATAACAGAGAAATGGACCTTGATTGCAATTTTACAGGTAGTAACATTCATATTTAGCAGAGATTTTGTTTGCAGTCTTTATTACTAGTCTGAATCGATATACACTGCGAGCGGTTATTCATCGCCAACTCACAATAACCAATAGGACAATCATTAATATTCAACAGAATCAACAGTTGCAACAGTGGACAGGCAGGTATTCCCATAAGCTTATTTCTGTTAATTATGAATAGACTGCGGAACTTTATGCATTTATAATAAAGCCTTGATAAATATTATAATATGACAGTTCCAATACAATTAGACTATTAGCTCAATAATAAACTTCATATTTTATGGATTTATAGCAACCAGGGGTGACGATAATTTCGCACAGTGAATAGATTAAAAGAATTTGCTAAGAAGAAGAATAAATTCTTGTTTGGTTCGTACGCCCAGCAATTAATGGGAAGAATATTTTGTATAAAGATTCGCATCGACGAGCATTTCTGTACTACGAGCAAGAGATGGATAAAAATTGACAGATATGGAGTAGAGTCATAACACGATCCTCGTAGTACACCGTGTCACGTGGACGCGGGACTCAGTGACGAGTAAAACGTTCAGATACATCGCTTACTTTACGGCATCTCGGTACGAACCGTCGAGATGCTCAAAGATCTTATCCCTCGTTTGTTTCAGCGGCGACGATGATAAATTCCGATACACGAAGATCGGAGCAATAAGAGGACGCGGTGAATTTGTACCTCTCGGTCGTATCCCGGGGAACTACAACCGTTAGCGAGGATATAGATGCTCGTGTACCCGGCGTGTCTCCTCTTTCCCATTTACATTTTCTGATGCCGCGCGATCAGGTCCGGAGATCTCCGAAAGCATCGGCCCGGTTAATTCGAGCATGCGTTCGCCTGGACACACCTCGTAGGTTCGCGGGTTCTCCACGAAAAGCTCGACAGTGGGACAACACGACGACACGACGGAGGGGGGGACACGGGTTTACCATCGAGGCGGATGGTCAAGGAAACGCGAGAGGGCCGTATCTTTTTCTACTTTGTGTCGACAGTGAACGGAGGGGGCGGTCTCGTCCGCGCGTCAACACGCATCAGGGCAGCGCGGCTAACGATAACGGGCCGGGTGTCAAAAGAGTGCGAGACCCGTAAAAGAAAGAAGAAGGGCGGCCTGGCGTGGAGGCGAAAGTGCCGGGGAATCGGAGAGCCCTCGGAGATTACGAGCGAGATCACCGGAGGTGATAGTGCGTGGAACGCCTAACGTCCGACTGCCGGGGCCGAGCCGACGAATAAAATTAAAACATTGGTCGCCCCGGCGAACCTCGCGGGGCCCCGGCGAGATTCTTTCACGGATAATCCGCTGGAAGTCGATTTCATGCTAGACCCGACGGAATCGCGGCCGAGAGCTGGACCGTTTTCCACCCCCAAGGACATAGCGAAAAAAACTTCACGGAATCCCATGAATTTAATTACCGGAACCGTTATAATAAATTCACGGGCCTGGCCGACCATCCTGGTTTTTTCGATGTTCCCTTTTCGACTAGCAAACGCCCCGCTGCACCGTTCTACGCTCGCAACTTACGCTTCAGCGTGGCGCGCGTTTAGTGTCACGGCCTATAAAGTCACGCGTGCGCCATTTGCATATTACAGCTACCGTACATTCTAGCCGTGAAACGCATTCCGCCTTTCCAGCCGGTAACGAGGGTAACAGCAATATCTTTCTCGAGATTCGAACACGGGTTTACTGGAGAGGTTTTTTTTTTGATGAAACAAAATTGAGTGAAGATTGGATCGGATGGGATCTTTTGGTGAAACGAAAATACCCTCGATGTTCAACTAGGGATCTGCGGTGTGGGCTGCAGGCTCCCCTCGTCAGGACACGGCGCGACGCGCGCAAAATAAAACGCACACCGTCGGCCACGTCGAAGGACGGGCTCCGATGTCACTTCGAGGATAAATATTAGTAGCAGGTTTCACGAGATCCGGCCCAGTCAGCCGTGAAAACACGGACGACGGGAGGATACGAAAGGATGTCTGGAATTCCTTGCGGCCGGGATGCGGACCTCGGGTTTCGCGAGAAAACGAAACGACCCGACAAGGGGACGGGGACCGTGAATCGTCCGGGTTAAATAATGCCGTTTTTTTGCGCCCCAGTGGCTTCGCGTGTTGACGCTTCGACCGATCGTGATTCCACCCTTCTCGAGACCCGTCGCCGGGCAACTGTCCGGAACGATTTATCACCCGCCGACTGTTTCGCAGCGTTTCGCGATTTTCTTTTGCCTACGCGATTCAATATTTTCCACATTCGACGCTGTTACGATTCGAGATCGGTGATTTTTCGAAAGAACAAGAAAAAAGCTTGCAATCAACTTCGAATGAGCGACGATATTCAAGTACACTGTCATGAATCCGCAAGAGCTAATCCGAAAATGAAGCTCGTTGAATCGTATTGTAATCCTGCGAATACCTCGTTATATGACGTAAACGGTCGCGCGAACGTGATCGTTAACACGCATACTTGATCTCCGCAGGCCATTTTAGGAAAGTAATTTCAGCTTGATCACAAATTCCAACCATTCGGCCACATCCGATGAGACATCACTGCGTTAATTATCCAATAAATATTAAAAGGCGATGATTATCAAAGTTCTTCATTCCCGCGCACACGGAAACCCTTCTAGATTATGCCCGCGTGAAAACGACGTTGTAGAAGCACCAGAACAGAGCTCGGCTCGTTGTAACCAATAATTGGCGCCGCATAGTTCTCGCGTGGCTACGTATTTCTTCGTTTCCCGCGACTGTAAATTAGAAACGCGAGAGCGAGACGCAGCGGGGGTTGCGTGTGACAGAAATTGCGAGGGCGGTTCGCCTCGTCTATCAGGTTTTTTGAATGGCCGCGCGGATGCGCTACTGTTTTACTTATAGACTACCCCGTGGCTCGGTGTGTCCCGAAGTAATTAGAAATTGTTTCCTGCTTCGCGATCCGGCACCCTCGCGCGCACGTCGCGTCGTCCCGTCGCGAATCCGGGGCCGGTAATTAACGTCTCGGGCGTATTGTAATTTATTAATAACGCGCAAGCTTACTTAGCGGCGTTCCACGCGGATGCGAGGATCTCCGGCAGCTCGTCGCTCGGCCCATTATACCGTGATACGCCGCGTCGGTGGCGGCCCGTTGCGGTATTTTACCGAGCTGGAACGGTTATTAATTCCGCTTTACGGTCCCCCGGTGGCGGATGCAACCCCTAAACCGTAGAAGACCGCGATACGCGTCGCTGGTTCGTGTTTTCGGTCCGTTCAAGGCCCCGGGGACAACCACCACGCCATATACCATCATCCACTCCCAATATTCTAGGATCAGGACTCCTCAGATTAAAAATAAAGTATCTGTGCAACACGATGTCGCAATCGAACAGAACTCTGTATTTCACGATTGCTTAGATTCAAATATGTTGAATGTAATAACGACAAGTCTGTCGATAACGAAGATCAAAACTGTTACCATATGTACAAATTGCCTTTGCTGACACCCTGCCGTGTACTTATGTATAATTGGTGTATGTACTGACCCAGACAGAACGTCTTGATTCAGAGTGTGTATGTACGTCCGAGAGAACACAACGTTTGTATTCTTCCTGTGTTACAATAAATCTGTTTATCAGGAAACAGTGTGTAAAACCGACTCACTGTTGTCGACTCACCCGATCCTTCGGGGACGGCAATGGATTATCAGTTTGCTTCTATATTCTGTATATGGTTCACAGTTTAGAATATTGCAGATGAAGAAAATGTTTCTCAGCGGCGTGGAATTTGCGACCCCGCGAAATTCAGCACACGAATTGCGATATTTCGGGAACGCCACTGTATGGAAATTAGAAAAGTGGGAGGGTTCCGTGGCCGATGTCGGGAACTGATCAGCTACGAATTTCGATCGCGATCTCCCGGGTCCCTCTTTTTTTCTAAAACTCGACAATATCGAGACGTCGTCTGCGCGTCTCGGGATGACCAGACCAACCCCCGTACACGTCCCTGAAAATTTCATTCCACCCCTGTTGCCGAACTCCTTACAACCGTCGCCACGCGCGTTGAATAGCAAGTTTCCACGTAATCTACCGCACGGAGAACGGCCGAGGATCCAGCGCGTCGCAAACTTTCGGCGTTACCGTCCACGAAAAATGGTACGGAGCAGTTTTCCTGACAAAGGACCAGCCCGGCCCGCCTTTCTTTTATCCCCGCCGGTATAATTTCGTTTTTTGTCTTCCCGACGCGACGAGCCACCAACGCCACCACTCCGAGACCCAGTCGCTTTTAGCGTAATGATTTTGTTCCATTTTTCTCGGGACCACGCTCCGACACCGATACAAACCCGGTCCACATTAATGCCGGACTCGTAATCACGTCGCTCCTCACCTGGAAGAAAGTTTGCGCCGTTTGCTCGAGGAAACTACTGATGCTCCTGGATGCTGTGATTACTAGAGGAGCGAAATTTTCGAACTGAAAACCACGATTTGTGCGGATGTTTCCTGAATGAATTTCACAAAAATTCTCTAGCAGAAATTTCATAGAAAATGATCGAATACAGCCTTTTTTACGAACCAACAACTGCGGTAAGTTGACCGATTAATCAAGGTAGAAGCGTGCCGGATGAAACGAGGTAAGCATAAAATTTCACTGAACGGAGCCCGGAATCGGTTAGCCGAAATTGCCGAAGAAATCAAGCCGGAAGTACAGTTCTCGCGGATCGAGCGACGTCCGTAAACGAAATTACGGAGCGTATCGTCGCGTCGGTGTGGAATTGCACGCCAGAAATCTCGGCCAGCGACGAAACAAAGCGTCCAGATGAAAAAGCCGGATAGACGGGAGACAAATCGCGCGTGACTGCTCGCCGTGCTTTCTCGGCGACGTTCGCGAACTCGGTGTTCCACCGCTTATCGACTTATCGTCGTCCAGGACAAGGAAGATCGACGATCCGCGATCGCCGAAGACAAATTGCCGGCTGCGGCGACGCACGGTTTTTCCAAATGAAATCATTTCCACGACGCGATAACCGACCGTTCGAGGTTCGCGCGTGATAAATTTGCGACGCGAATCACGATCCCCTCCCCCTCCGTGAAAAAGGGGCCGACGACCGGCAACACCGTCGTCCTCGGGCAGGTACCGCGCGCTTCTATCGTTTTCATGAAACGCGATACCCTTAACCGAGCTCGCTGGATTCCCACGGGGCGCGTATGATACTGTCCTCGCCGCTGAATGCCCCTGATACTCATGGGGTTTCCGTGTAATAAGGTGTCGGCGACATTCCGCCACGGTGGGGCTGCGAAACCCATGTTGAATTTTTTTTGACACCAGACCCAAGAATACCCTGCGCTGCCCTTGCCAGTTTTCACTGTTCAATACATTTTTATGGGAATTCACTGCGATCAAATATTCGTAATTGATACCTCACTGTTGTTTCGACTCGGAAAGATCAGGTTATAGATGAACTTGTGAAATGATGGACTTTTATTAAATATATACAGTGAAATCCTACAATGCCGCGTGTACAGTGTTAAAGGTGTAGATGGTTGAATGCGTATAGCTTTGTGACTAAAACACAGCAAGAATGGTTTCTTTACAAAATGTGTCGACGCGGTGTGCTACGTGTCAATGATTTCTTTGCGACTGACTTCGGTCCTCGCTTTTTCCTTACTGCAAGGGTCGCTTATACCTAAGGACTGTAAACCGCCCCTTAAACCTACAGTTTCAGAAAGTGGCAAACGTTGCACACCAACATGACATAATTTTTTAGAAATGCAACTAGAATATGTGAATATTTGTTGTTGTCGTTGCAAGAGATAAAAATATAACATACTGACTCAGACGCGCAAATCGCCGATCAGAGGCGAGCGTTATAGTTATCGACAGAATTTAATTAAAAATATCTAATATTGTAGCAGATAGCCATAACCAATCCAATCATGGAGCCTCCACCATTCGATACCGTGGTGACCACTATTCGAACAGTTCGCAGGCTTTTTTACACGCGATGAGTTCAAGCTTGATCAGTATTGCGACATTCTATTCCGGAATTTTTTTTCATTCGACCCGTAATTGAAATTTCGCTCTGTACGGTTCTGATTGGGACTGTCATCCATCTGGAATGAGGCGGAAAAATTTTCGCCAGGTGAAAGGGTACGTGTACCGGGAGTAGATTGATCGATCGATCGGCGTCCGCGCGCGGTACGTAGATACGCCGAAGTATTCGTGGGTGTTGAGGAGTAGGGATAGAGCCTGGAAGCTCTCCGTAACTACTGTATCAACAGGATCTCCTAATTGCAGGTAATTACTAGGATCAAACACGTAGATCAAACATATAGGGGGGGGTGGTGAGAACTCGCAGCTGTTCAATAAACTAGTCTATTTCCATTGGCGATCCCATGCGTCTTTGTAACGAACGACAGTCGACACCGACGCGGTCGTTAATAATGAATAATCGACTCGGTTTAGCTTCGGCGAGGGCCGAAGAAGGTTTTCTGCTTTGGCAAATTGGCTTTCCAAGGGCCCAGGAATTTCGAGAAACCGAGAGGGGGGTGGGTCTAACGTCAGACGGACGGGAAACGGTTTTTCCCACTATCGCCTTCGCGATGGCTCGTACTTGCGGTGCGCGGCGGCGAGCAATTATTGAAAAACGATTTGCCAGGCCGCAGAATATTCCGCAATTCCAGTATCACTGATACAAGCCGGCCGCTTCGTTTGCTGCAGGCTGATCGCAGCTAACCGCCCGACCGATCGGTGCACGGCCGCAAACGTTCGACCGACGGTCGTAAAGCGTTTTAACGAGCGATCCAGCACCCATCGGAATTGACATATTTCACGGTGCTAGTTTATTTTCCGGCCACCGCGTAACGGTGGATTCACGAATCGAGCTGCGAGCTGCCTGGAGAACGGCCGTTTCCCTTCGGCTACCTTCCGCTTGGGTTTCATTAGTTCCGCGATCTATCAAAGCTCGAGGTATCCGCGGTAGCGCGCCCGGGATTAATCAGAGAATCGGTAAGCGATAAACGTCGAATGGCCGGGGGAACAGCTCCCGTTCGGGCCCGGTTTGATATCAATTATAAATCTCGCGCGTTCCGCGATTCTACGAGCTTATTAATACCCGTTCGTTCGATCGTGATCCACGATTACGACCGGGCGCGATAATTGATTTCGCTCGAATCGTATAAACCGAGAATAGCGTACCGGAGATTTTTCCTGGGAGAGACCGAATCGACGGCTGTGCCGCAGCTATCATATTTCCGCGGCCAAGCGGGAACGCGATGCAGATCCCCGGGCCCAGGGGAACTAATCCACTTACGTGACCTTTGGTGCATGCACGCATTTGCATCGGTGAACGCCTGGCATTCACGTAGGAAGCCGAATGGCAGCCAACGATCAACGCTTCGGCGAACGCACAGGCATCGCTCGGCCGACGCGAGGAATGTCAAGCAGCCGAAAATCCTCCGGCTCCTTTGTGAGATTACCGTGATAAAGCCACCGAAATTCTCCGTGAACCTTCCGCTCGAGATTCCGTCCCGCTACCCCGCGCCTTGATTATTCTCCATCGATACGGAAGATTCTGCCGATCGAATAACGCGCCGCACCGACCGTGCCAAATCGGCTGACCGCGATTCCTCTTCCGCCTTCCGCCTTCCGCCTTCCGCGGCCGCGCGCGATTTATCGCATTCGCGAAACGGCGGATCCGCGAATCCAGAACCTCTCCACGCGGAATCATTCGATCTGTCATTCGTGAACTTTATCAAATTCCTGCGCGTCTCGATGCCTATTGTCGACTCCACTTCACAGTGCAACTGCAATCGATGCAGCGAATGCATATTGCAGTCACAAAGTCGTGCAAATTCCTTTTCCTCTACCTTCGATGATTAATAAAGACGCTGTTCGAGTAAGACGATCATTTTTGTCAACCTTCACTGTTGAATGACGTATAAACTGGATTTTGTAATTTTATTTTACAACTAGTAGTGTCGGGGATATTCAATAAAATAGACTTTTCAAACTGAACCTCGGGGGTTGTTTTCACCCCTTCATAAAGGGCGTTGGTCGACAAAAAAAAGCAACACGCGTCAAACTTTTTTTCCGGTTCTGCACTGTGCTGAAAGTTCATAAAAATCGGCTTGTGTCATTGCAAGACTGTGGATTTTATGCAGTTGCGATGAAAATGAATGGTGAAACACAAAACTGTGAAGCTGTTAGACGTATTTGAAAACAATGTTACAATATTTTCAACTTGTTAAAATCATTATTAAATTTATTGAATTTTCTCCAGAGCAATGATCCTATCACTCCTGACGTCACGAAAATGTTTACGTCTGAATAGATAGGCTGTTCGAAGTTATCTCATCGAGACTCTCTCACGCTGCTGAACCGAGACTGTTGTCTCATTAATAAAGATTATCATTTCTGTAATGATTATTATTACCGGAATCATTTTGTGCAGCGGATTGGACGCTGACATCGAAGCATAGCTTCCCGAGGGGAGTGCTTCGTAGGTGACAGAGGTAGTATTCAGCGGCGTACATAGCAATTTTACGGTGACGGGTTCGCGAACTTTATCATTAGGGGCCGCAGGTCCGCCGATTCCTATCACCGCGAAATGTCTCGCTTCCGGGGGATCCGTCGCGTCTACTCAGCTTTCAGGTTCAGATGATCGTCCATCATCGAACACGATACACGCCCCTCGCGGTTACGGACCACAGAGCAGTCGGAAATCGTCCTGGGAAACCAGAGTGACGAGAGTTCACGGTGCGGGGACGCCGGAGCAAAAAGTTGCGGTGTCTAGCGCGGATGTAATTGCGCGGAGATTGGACAGTTCAAGATGAGTGAGGATACTTTGCGTTTGCAAATACGTCTCGTCCCACCTCGTCTCACCACTTCCTTGGTGGGGTACCGTTGTGCAGCCTCGATTGCTTCGACGACGCCACAGTGTAACGAAACACTATTTTGTTTTACAGCAACAGAAATTTCGTTTAAAAAGACCACCCATTAAAATAATACGGAATGAGTTGTTGCTGACTTTTGGTCGATTCGGAGCGTAGAAACAGAGGGATGCCTTGATAGTCTATACGTGTACTGCAAGCCGGTCAGACGGATGACGGCCATTTATTCTTCCCACTTTCCGTCTGAGCCTCTTTTTTCATCCATCTCCAGGGAAATACCGTTTCTCGAGGCCCGTCTCGCCGCTCCCAATTTCTTCGCGCTTCGCAATCGAGAAGCTCGCGTGAAAGTGAATTTTCCCTCGGCTGAGATCTCGTCTCGAACGTAACGAGCGACCGGGCTACATCCGCCCAACGTACCCGTTGTACTCGCCGGCGTATTAATCGGAGACTCGGGCCAGTTAGATCGCGTCCGCCTCGACCCGTCGATTTTCATCCGATCTCATCGTCTCTGCAAGGAACAGCCCCGCGCCGCTGATAAAATTTTATTGCCGCAATAAACAAAAATGCGACTGGTCCGCTCGCACGATTCTTCCGCCGATTGTAAACGTATTGATAAGGAAGGTGTAAATTGTTCTGCCGTAAAATATAAATCACTGGAGACCCGGGGATTTATTGAAGTCCGATTTTGCGCCGCGATTCCGCCTCCAAGAACGCCCTTTTTATGGCACCGTAGTGTTTCCACGACGCGACGTCGCAATCGTGTTCACCCGGTTTTAGGAGTACCTACCGTTTTCTCTCGCCGGCCGATATCCGACGCCGCTTCTGCTGAATTTTAGCCGGACAGTGTAGACCGTGTTGCTTATCGACGTGAAAATCGACTGAAATTACGCGCCGATAAAGGGATCGTAAAGCGGAATCGATGGGGAAGCGGATAATTTCATAAGCGCGGTTTAGTGGCCAGGTGAACACGGCAGGTTTTTTTTATTTCAGTCTCTCATGTGAGGAATTCGGACTTGGTTTACCGCTATCCCAAAACGCTTTAAAACTTTGGTTTCTTCCCTCGGATTCCTGTCTCCGCTGCTCCATTTATTTTACAGATGTACTATTCGTTTTATTTTCTCTTTTCCTCAATTTTCCGAAACGTACATCCTTTCATTCGTTCACTAAGTTCTCTATCTGTTTCTCTGCGATCCCTTACTAAAAGCTGGGAGCCCCAAATCTGTCAGCACGTAAGTAAACGGCAGACTATTCGGTAAAATATTCTGAAAAGAATTTCAAGTGTCGCGACCCCGGGTACGATTTGTATATTCGGCCTCGTGAATAATCCCCTCCTATCGTCGTTAATGTCTTCAGGTTTCTAACTTAGTTACTTTTCAAGAGCAAAATAATTAAATAAAAGAGTGCAGTCCATCCGCGTCGTCATTAATACCTTGATACTTCTATTTGGTCTGTTTTCGAGTGTGACACAAAGGGCTCTTGCATCGCAACTAACGCAACAATGACTCCGTGCTTTCCGCGTTGGTCCGAGGTAGCGTATTAACGTCCAAGACGCGGCCACGGCGGATTATTATGACAATTCCAAGACGAAACATCCCGTGCAGCCATGTACAATGGGTCCACTTCAAAGACGGGTCGGCGAGAAGGGGGACGACGTTATAGAACCAACCGGTGCTAGCCTGGCGAGGACGTTCGGGCTCGTTTCTCGTTCCGCGTCCCGGTGCCATTTTCCCCGCTAACACGGCGTGTTGTTGTCCCGAAGTGGAAACACCGAGCGAATTGCGCCCGATTGTCCGTTCTCGTCGGCCAATCCCGGGTAACTGCAGCGTCAGCAGGAGCGAGAGACCCCGGCGAAACTGTCAGCGGCACGAAGGAAAAACACGGCTATCTCGCCGGGACAGAAATAAAGCGTCGGTAGCGAAGGAGGAGGAGGAGGAGGAGGAGGATGAGTATGAGGATGAGGAAGAGAAAGCGAAGGAAGAAGAGAGAGAGGGAGAGAAGGAAGGATAGACACGCGGGTCCGAGTGGATGGATAACGTTATATACGAGCAAGTGGTCCGGTATCACGCTACGTTTCCTCCCACGTCACAGTTCGACGTCTCTTTTCGCCGTTTCTTGTTGCGGCCGCGTTGCTCGTCGTCGTCGTCGGCCGCGCACGAAACGAGAACGGAAAGAAGACGGCGCGCTGGATCGACGGAAAGAGACGCGCGCACAGGGGCCACCACTGTTTTTCTCCCCGACCGTCTTATTGCGGCTCATTACTGCACGCAGGATGTCCCTGTGGCCGGCGAAACGTTTGTCCCGGCGGGGCAGCGATCCGAATGCCAGGTGCCGGCCCGTTCTCTTCATCAGGAACGCAATACATTATCCGCCGAAGGGAAGAACGAACGAACCGACCGAACGAACGGCCGACCGCAAAAAGTAACTTACGACCGTTCGCTTGTCAACCTGGTAATGGCGTAAGCTCTTACCGTCATAATCGGATGACAACGGAGCGCGCTGAAAATCCAACCCTATTTTCCACGCGGGCACAATGGAGCGGATAGAAAACCGCAGTTACGTGAGCCTCGTTACACGAGGAATCGAATTGAATGCTCGCGTTTTGCGATAGAGACGTGAATTGCACGCTCGGCTGCCATGACGGCGAACTCCAAGACGCGCTCCTGTTGACGGTTTTTTTACGTGTATAAACTGCGTTTGGTATTGCCAATAACGACACTGTAATAATAAAAGAGGAATATCGCGGATCACTGTTTCGTGTTGTTTGCGTGTAATTACCACCCTTATACTTCCTCCGGAGCGATCGTCGACCTCGGTCAGACGAAAAAATGACGCAATCGCGGAGTGGCTCTGGTAGATGTTCCTTAATTACCCCAAACGCCCTAATTTATGGTGCTCGTTCGGACATCCTGTAAGAAACCGGCAGGCCAATGAATAAGTGCCACGGGATAATTAATCTATTAACGATTATTGCTTTCCCCGGCGTGGCGGTCGACTAATTGGTCGTGAGGCGTGACACTGTAACACCGAGGGCGGAGGGGACGAAACGAGAGAAACCGCGGAGAACGCGCGAGAGAGGTAGAAATGGAAGCGTCGTTAAAAGTGAGCCATTAAACGGACGCAGCCGTTCCACCAATTAGCTGTAATACGAGTTAAGTAGCCGAATAGCTGGAATTTATCTCGAGAGCCGACGAAAACCGCCGACCCGTGGCTTTCACCTCGCCCCCCCCCTGCCCCTATCACACTCTCTCACTCTCTCTTTCTCTCCCGATAATCTTAACAAGCCACGGGCATCCCGTGGCCCCCGCGTTCTTCACGATGGTATTGCGTGTGAACGATACGGTCGATAATTTGTCGAATTTACAGATAATTCGTTCTCGCCGGCGAGCCGAGAGGAAAGAAGCGGAATTCGAAAGATTCTTAAGATGGTATCGGGGCTGCCGGGGGCCGGCAACGAGTCCCCTGGAATCTACCTTAACTCCCACCGAGGCGCTAACACGCCGATCGTGACTCCGCCGCGGCGCGGCGGCGGCGCGGCCAGTTTGTTCCTTTCAACGGAAACTCGATACACCTTTAATTCCTCGGTCCGGCGAAATTAATCTCCCGTTCGCGCTCTCGAAATCGTTTCGACTCAATTATTCAGGTTACCGCTGATCGTTCGTGACTACTGCGTGAAATCTTGTTCTTAAAAGGGTCCCGTGGGCACTCTCTCTCTTTCTCTCTCTCTTTCTCCGTTGCTCTCGGCCGTTCTACGGTCACGCTCCTTTCAATCGGTTCGCTACCCGCGCATTTATAGCCCCGCGATCACTCAACAGGTCGCTAACCAATGCCAATGCTTTAGATATTCAAAGATCGAGTTCTTTGTTACATTTCGGAACGGGAATGTTGGAAATCGAACAGGTCCGATCAAATGAGATTAGAGAGGGTTTCACGGAGTAAATTGAACACGGATGTAACGCGGTGAAAAACCGACACGTACCCGGCGAAACGAACCAGTTAGCGGGGTACGATTCAATTTCTGGAAGGTAATCGACAGTGTTTATGTAAAAAAATCGTTACGGAACAGGGCGCAGAAGGAAATGATGATTGACTCGTACACGCGTACAATTTACCCTGTTCCACGGTTGCCGCGCGTTCCTCGGCGCTGGTAACGAAAGCGAAGAATTTCCCTCGGCTGACCTAAACAGCAGATTACACGTCGGGGACTGGTACACGTGAAAGCACGCGGCGTAATCATCGCGCACCGCGGTTCGCAGCAGTATATGCTTGCCCACGGACGGACATCAAGATCTCCTGTGTAGGTATACGCGTCCGTGTTTCACGAGAACGAGGATGATCCTTGCGCGCAGAACACGGTCGCACGAGACGGCGGGGTGAAGCTAGCGTCGAAACGGTCAACGTCCAAAAAACGTTCCATCCGGCGAGCATCACGAGAATTACGCTCGTGGCCGCGTTCCAGATAATGCGGCGCCACTGCGAGTTATTTACCATGTTTAAAGTGAGCAGCCCATCCCATTATACGAGGGTGCACGCGGGCACGCAGACAATGAGAGGGGCCTGTTGCACGTACACGGGGGGTACGTGTGCACACGCGGGGACGCGGTCGCGATGCCACAGATTGCGGGCTCACACGGATAACAGCCATCTCGGACAATAAGGCATAAAAGGTGTAAGCGGTCTCGAAGATCATTGCCATACGGGCAGAGCGAAGGCGAAGGGGAGCCGAGCGGGGCCAGAGCAAAGCTGGAGCGGACGCGGAGCTATCATTGCATCTCCTCATTACCATAACTAGTTCCTCCCCTTCCTCTTTTGCGACTGGCTTCGTTCATGCCTCTTAGGCCTCCACCTCCTCCACCTCCATCTCCCTGACTCTCCTCCGTCGTCGTTGTCGTTCGTCGTAGTCGTTCCCTCTGCCTACTCTCTCGCGCGCCACCTTCGTCTGTCCTTCGGCCTCCATGCATCATTCCTGATACACATTCACGCACACTGTTGCGTCGGCCAGTCGGGTCTCGGAGTAAACCGGCGGGATGAGAAAAAGGACCGGGGACACGAGAGATCGGGGAGGTACCTTGCGGAGACTTTTGAGGAGCAGCCGCGGCACACCAGCAACAGCTGGGTCCGCAGGGATGCCGGACGTTTTGCCTTATAAGATGAAACGGAGCCGGGAAATGAGAATCGAAGGACCAGGGATACCTGATGAATCTTCCCTCTGAATGGCCGAGCATCGACAGCCACCGGTGGCTCGTTTTGTTCGGGCTCTTTCCACTCGAGGCTGGCTGGCTGGCTGGCTGGCTGGTTCTGCGCTCTTTTCTATCCGCGGTCGGTTATCAATTTTCGACACCGTAAAGGAGTTTTATCGCATACGTCCGCCGTTAATCGTGAGAACCGCTCAGAAATATTACACTTCGTTACGCGGCCGTATAAGGCGGCCTCGAACCACAGCCAGACGCTGCTGCGAAAGAGAAAGAGAGAAGGGAAGATAGATAGATAGAGAGAGAGAGAGCGTTTCTCTAAGAATTTCCGGCGTTCCAGCGGAGAGCGACCTCCACAATGGCATTAAGCTATATCTAGAGATATGGCCGCTCGCCTTATAAGATCAGCCGGGTCGTCGTCTGCAGGATGAAAAAGGCGAGGAAAAGCAAGACAGATAATGAGTCTTCTTTTAGGAAGATAAAACACGTACCGGCTATTTTGCTTTCTTCACGGTCTATCTCGGGCAGGCATTCCCGGGGAACCGTTTCCCCGGAGAAACTGGACGCGTTACGATCCATCGAACGCGGCTGTTTTTACAACGAAATTAATATTTCTTCGGGAGGAGAGGAAAAAACGGCGGATGCTCGTTAAGAGCGGATGCGGCGGTGCAGCTGCGAGCGCGAAAAATGTGAACGCACGTCTCGGTAGGGAGTCGGGGGCGAAGATGGGAGCTGAAGAGAAACGCACAATCGACGGAGCAGCACGATTTCGGTTGAACCGCGCTGTTGGATCTCGGATTGAAGAATCGGATGCAACACTTTTCGGTAAGAAAATCTGAATGGAGATTCAATTGAGTACGGGTTTACAATGTTGTGCTAGAGTGCTGGTCTTGACTGCTACTGCTAATAGTTTGGCTGTTGCGACTCTCTATCGCTGCGATGCGACGCCCTCGCAAACGTGTTCCGCGGCGCTGATGCTCGCCGCCGTAAACATGTAACCGGCGAAATGAGAAATCTCATCGTCAACCGGATCGCGGCAGCCGGCTGAAAAACGTGTCACGCACGCTCCGGGAGTGGTAGCAAGAAAGTAGCCGGTTTCTGAAATCTTGATGGGACCGGTCTCGTTCTCCACGCGTTAACCCCAGCGCTCGGACTCACGAAAAAAATCCCGGCCGAGTGATATAATGGCGCGTGCGTGACTCTCATGACGAAAATTATTTATTCCGCGCGACGGGCTGGCTCCGTGAACAATCCGGTCAGGCTCTCCACGAAAAACAGAGCGAGAAGTATTAAGGGCAACGACGGTGCTCGTTGAAAGGCGTCATCCATCACCTTATTGTAATATTTTCGTGATAATGATGATTTACGAGTGCCGTTCGTGACGCTAATCAAGGACGCGACGCGGGATCCGCAATCTTCCTTTTCACGAATCTTTACCTTTTTTCAGACGAACAAAAATTTGCTACTTATTCCAGATAGTTACTCGACAATCAGTGCCTATTATTTATGTCGTTCAACTAGCGGTACGGAACGCATTGTAATGTTCCATAGGATAACGAACACCTGGATACCGTAGGTGGTCGAATAAAATCGTGCACAGTAACACAATCAGCGTGCGCCACTCGAGCAACGTCCTCGTAACCTCGTACAATGGTAACAGATGCAACAATGGTACCAGTCGGATCGCGGACAAACGTTTCCACGCCGGGACTCGTACGATCGCCGGAAGAAATTGCAAAACCCGAAGTCTCCGCAAGCTGATCGAACGAAGCTATCCGATCGGGATCCGTGCGTCCCTGAGCGGCGTGTGCAGAGTCGCAGAACGTCGGACAATTTCCGGGTCCATTTGGGAAGGATTACCGGACAAAAGGCGTACGCCGGTAATCCGCGATAAAGCAGTCAATACACCGGTATCACCGGGGCTGCGAGTTGAGTCGGTCCCGGGCGTAAAAGCCTGGAGGATCGCGTCAGTTGCAAGCGATAGCAGGCGACGGCGGCGGCGGCGGCGGCGTCCCGCTCCCGTGGGGCAGGGGGCGGTGGACGTGGACGTGGAGTGCGCCTGGCAGTCTTTGAAGAGAGCCGACGGTGCACGAGCATTTTTGTTTTGTCCCGTAGTAGGAAAGGCTCTGGGGAATTCCGATACAATGCTAGGCCCGCGCGGCGAGGCGAGCAACGGAAAAGGGTTGTACGACGAATAAACCCCGACGAGGGCCGAGGTAAACCTACACGGTGCGCGCTGGCGGAGCTGACTCAGCGAAGTCGACTTTAACATCGGCGCTTGTTACGACAGGAGATATGGTGGAACGAACAAGCGTCGGGTTAGGCGGGCACAGGCTGGACCCGAGCCGCAGTGTCCTTTCGCCGCGCGGCTGCTCGAAAACTGGGTCTCCATCCGTTTCGTTGCCACGGACAGCGTCTTCCTTTCTTCCTCTGTTCCTTCCCCGGCTGGCGGACCAGTGTTCCAGCGCCGCCTAAGCCGGTTTCACCTCGAGGATTGCATCCTAAGCCGGGGATCGTTAAGAGCTGGCAGATTTGATCCTTTGTATCGCGCCACCACTTAACCGCCGGACTACTACCCTAGGACGCGCGACCGTCCGACGTCCCCTACGGATACCACGGGCAAGAGAAACAATTATTAAGGATTTCCCCGTTGTTCGAGCTCGCGCGACCCGGCCAGAAGACGTGGACAGCTTCCAAGGGTAGCGAAATAAATACCCGTCTCGCGGACCCAAATCCTTTGCTACTAGATTAAGCGACGGTTATATCTATCTCCGCGAGGCGGGATGAATGGTCCATGGAAAAAGTAGATTAATTGCGTCGAACGCGGTCCCGGCCACTTTTCACAGGGACATTTTTGCTCGTGGAAGAACAACGCGACATCTTGAACCGCACGGCTCTCGTCATTAATCCCTTTCGCGGAATCCCGGTCGCCCCAGGGACAAACATTGCCGAGTTAAAACGCGATCGAGCGTTAAAGGTTACGGAGGACTTGAGAAAATGATGCTTCGCTGTCAGCACACTCGAAGCAACGTCAACACTTGCATAGGTACGTGTGACGGATAGCCATTCCACGAAAGGGCGGTATGTAGAGTGGCTCTTCCACTAAGTGCAACAAGGCTGTCTGTCGTTTTTCAATTGGGAGATCGTCTCACGCGACCGAACGATTCTCACGGTCCCGATACCCATTTTCTCTTCAGTTCGGCTTCTTGTCCTTCGTCGACGGTCGGTTGGAACGACTCGGCTGAAATTACTGGACCCGGGATTCGGGCTACAATGGTAAAAGAAATTCATAAACGCGAGCGGGAAGATTAAACGCGCGGTAGACGCACCGAGGGTTTTGCATTACGCTGGCGCAAGTCGAGCAGCACGCTTAAAAATGCAATTACTTACTGTAAACGAACTCGACGGATGAGTCGGCAAATCCTCTTACGCGACGAGCTCATAATTACGCGGAGAAATCAGAAGGAACGCAATAAAATCCGGCAGTTAGATTCCGTGCCGGTGGCCTCGTCCTTGTTTTTGTTCCACGACACGGAGCACTGGCCAAGGACCCGGGAAATTGAAAATTAAGAGAGCCCACCGTCCGTCGCGCCGGTTTTGTTTAAAGAGCCGGCCATTAAGAGGACGCGTCGCGTCGCGCGGACAACGGGCCAAAGACAAAGCCCGTATCAGTAATTGGCTTAGCCACAACACAATCGATGGATCCCACCGTCGTTCCCAAAGAACCAATAGAAGTTGCGGTTCATTCAGCCGACTTCGCTTCCCTCCCTCCCGCTTGTCCTGCCTGAATTCTCGTTTTCCCCTCCGCCGGTTCAGAAACTTGCCGAACGACGTCTAATTTCTACCAATTATCCCCCGAAGAACCGCGGAAACGCACCGCTAGCCCGGCGTCAACCCCAGGACTACGATCCCGAACATTTCCGTGCGGAAATACCGACGTCACGGAATAATCTGCATAACCGGCTGATACGTGGACACTGTCCATCACGGATGGACCCCGGAAATATCTCGAAGGCGGACCCGCCTGCTCGGACAGGGAAATTCTGTCAGGAGAATTCGTCGGAGATTGCCTACTGCTGACTTTGTCGGATACCGTGGTATTATCACGTTCTTGCCACGACGTTTCAGAATCGATCCCGCCTAATGAAAAGTCTCGCCGTCGATCATGCGTCCGTTTCCAGCGTTACTTTATCCGTGATGTTCTTCGATTCTATTATCCATGAAACGAATCATTATCTAATGGCAGGTATATTCAGTCACTGGTTATTTATAATAAGTCTGATAAGGATATTGAAGTATCTCAAAGATTATATACTCTCAAAGAAAATAGTAATTTCCCTCTTTACTCGTGCCAATACGAGTCAAGTGGTATTATAATCAGTTATGCGACGTGTAATAATAAACTGATCATTTGGAGATCTGGTTTACCATCCGCAGAATTGCAAGTTGTGCTATCGCGATCAGAGATTATGGTTGCAGCTTGGCAGGCCGGTGTCCATGGAAACGTGATTTGGGCATGATCATCTGCCGCAAAGTTGTTATTTATCGTCGAGTCATATTTCACAGCTCAATAACTGTGCGTCCACGTGCCTACGTCCTACGTATTTGCATACGTATCGAATCAGTTGTCGGAGTCGTATCAGCCTCTGATAACGGAGTGACGTATTTACGAGACGTACGCGATTCGTGACAGGGTGGATCATTACGAGCCAGCCAAGCCGCATTAATCCAACAAATACAGAGAGCACCGGTGTAAATTATTATCAAATAGTTGTTTTATGCGACGCAACGGCGGAACGGTTGATTTTCGTTGCGCAGGAGCTCTATAAAATATGGTAATTGCCGGTCGCACAATGCGACTCGAAAACGTTCGGCCAACACCGTCGACAATATCTAGCTCGCCGATCTGTACACGGTTTTTCGGATCGTTTGTTCCGCAACACAAACGATAAGAACGACATTCACTATGAAAACCGAACGGAAATTGAAACAGCGGTTTTGCTAAGGACTCGTCGAACGCGAAATCCAATGCGCGCAATCATTCCACGAACAGTCGTCCGCAGACATTCACGGAACACCGGCGGAATTGTGTTGACCGCTTTAGATCGTTTATCCAGCGGTCACCGCGTAATTTAATAACGAAACGACAGTAATGACAGCGGATTTTAACGTTCCAATAATTCGAGCCGCGCGACTGTGCCGAGGCCCATTTAACCCGGACCCGCGTAGTCGCATCGAATTAACAATAATTTAATAACATCTGCGCCCATCAATGTCCCCCCCACCACCTCCTCCTCCTCCTGTTGGTTAACGAGCAAAAGTTGCAGGTCGTTTCGCTGGATGCTGGTTGTCTGGCGGCTGGTGCTAACCGGGGAAAGCCTTGTTAAAAATTGTTAACCACCTGACACGCCGCGGCGCTGTCGGACCACGAGGAAGTCAGAAAGATAATCGTCGTGTCGGAGACCGGTCGCAGCACAGACTTCTGCGTTCACGCCCAGCTTTCCGGAGTTCTGACAGTATCAGCCAGCCCATCGAGGTCCCTGCCGAGAAAGTAGCTAAGGACTCCCCTTTCGGGACAGTCAGTTGGCAGCCAGCAGACGAACACCTTCAACTCTTTAGGAACAAATTTTTTAAAGCCGGAAAGAAATTATTTCATTCCTTGCTTGATCAAAATATTGTCAATGGCTCCGTACGACTAGCTTTTCGATATTTTAGTTGCGAGATGATGCAGTGAACAGTTCTCCACCTGATTTTAATTCTTTTACGTAACAAAATTTTGGAGTGAAATTGTTTCATTGGAGAGTTCATTTTCGCGGAAATCGAATATCAATAATTGTTCAACGTATTTCCCACTGAACAAGTCTACCTATGTTAAAATAATTGGGCCATGTAGGACAAAATTCTTTTGTACGAAGTCTCATTAACGAAAAAACAAATACGACCACGTTTTATCAAGCCGCAGCCAACCACGGGCACAGGCACAAACTTCTAAATTGAATTTTCTCGAAAACGAGGTCGCAAATGAAAAGATTGGATTCTCCACTTTTTACTTATTTCTCCATAGGGAATAACCTTCTATTGATTACAACCAACCAAGTGGAAGTGTACTTGACAGTTTTCAGATTCTATTTTCTGGGAAACGAGGCGTCAGGAGGAATCATTTTATTGCATGTTTCTGATTTAATGTTTAAGAAAATATTCTTTCTGAATGTTAACGAACTCGTTGGGAACGTCGCGCAGTGACGGGTTATTCACGGTATTTGCTGTTCTAACCGCTTCGGAATTAATTTGTCATATCCTTTCGAAACGTGCAAATTACAGTAAGTAACTCGGCGCTCTATTGTTGCAATAAATACCGAATAAACACGCGACGTACAAAATTCGCTCCGAGTAATTCCGAAAGAGCTTCGGTAGTAAATTGCGAGATAAAAGATATGTCGTAGCTAACAAATGCAGGTGCAGTAGATTGAGTAGAGTGGACAAAAGAATATGAGACAAGCCAGAGTGATAAATAACCAGCCCAAAAAAGATGCGGAATAATGTGACGCGGTAAAAGCCGGAATAGCGGAGGGTGCTCAAAATTTCCGAGCAGCGATATGTGTGTACTAAAGAGCCTTTCTGCCAGCAATGAAATGTACACAGGCCAGCAGACCGAGCTCGGGGACCACCTCGGCTCTTCATAAAATGCTCCGCGCGACAAGATATAAAATACGAGACGCAGTCGCGTAAATCGGGGAGCCTCTCGGTACGCGACACGCCGCGCCGGCGCTGTAAAAGATTTCGAGGCGAAAGGGAAGCGCGGATACACAGGCAGAGAGAAGCGGACAGGGAAGAAGAAGAAGACGAAGAAGAAGAGGAGAGACAGCGCGCGTTCGGCTCGCTCATTACGCGCTCCCCGCGATTCCACGGAACAAATATCGTTTTCGCCGCAGCGTGAACCGACACACGGGCGTGCTCCCGCTACGGTTCCCGTTTTCCCGTGGGTTTATTAAAAGTCCGTGGAAGCGACGCGAAAGGAATCGTGCCCGTGAAATCGCGGGGTGGCGTGGCTCGCACGTGCAACCGTGTCCCGCCGCGAGAACGCGGTTTCCGCTCCGTCTTTTTCCGTTCCATCTGTATCGCGGCGCGAGCGGTGGCGGCGCCGCTTTTTACTGCCGTCATAAAGTTTTATGCAGTCCGGCTCGGCTGGCGCGAGTGCATCGTTTCGGCCGGACGGTAAAGATCCGCAACGTACCACCCAGTTCGAAGAAAAGCAATCACACAGATACAATAAAATCTGCGCGGGAACGAAACGCTCGCGCGACCGGACCAATTCTGCCGAGGACACGGTGATATAACGTACATCGCACTCTGGTCAATTTGTCCAGAAAATAGGTCGGAAATAAGAAAAGGGACAATTGTCTCTACTAAACGTTTTTGCACAAGTTTCTCAATTTTTCAATATTACAAGCAGGAACAATTGCGATGTTAGCCAGTGTAACAAATAATCACGAACTACTGATCGCGATTCCGTCTGTATATTATTTCGAACTGCAGCGAAGATACAACTTTCATAAGTTCCGACAATGTTCAGCCGAACAGTTAGGTGTTTTACTTCCGAAAGTTTCCAGGCGCATGTTATATTCAACGCAAAACCAACTCGCCGGAGATACAGTTATTTACTTATATGTATAAGAATATTTGCTTAATCTTCGAATTCAAATATTTATTCGCGGGGTTTGCAACGCGAAGCTGCGACAGACATTTTGTGATAAAAACTGGATGTGCCGTGGGGAGCGTTCTCTTAAAAATAAGCGTCTATCCTCGACATTTTTGAACCTCTATAAATATTCGGGGGGCGTGGCCTCGCAATAACCATCCCACTAAGAAACAGAAGATGTCATCGGGACGGCTCTATCGTGTCCGTTTAACAAGACGGAATCAATATTCTCGAATCCGACGAAGTGGCTCCCGGTCTTCGGACAAGAGGGAATTAATTTTAGCCCATTTATATTGTCTGCAGCGGAGTCGCTATGAGAAATGGTTAATTCGATTGCATTCGCGTTAAATCGCAACGAGAATCGTATTAGCACCATTAAAATCGTTCGAGGGGATTCGTTTGAATTTTAAGATTTAAATGGTCCTTCTCGGAAGGATTTGGGTCTGAGTAATCTCGTCTCAAGAGTCTAGACGCAGCCCGGAGCGCCGAACTGCTCCAAAGACGTCGAGAAAGAGAGAACGAAAGTGGGAGAATGAGAGAGGGAGAGAGAGAGAGAGAGAAAGAAAGAGAGAGGAGAGAGACGAATCAGCATGCGAGGCATGGCTTCGAGCCGAGTATCTTTTGAAGCCATTCGTACAGAGAGGAGAGCCTTCCACGGAGTCGTTTCGGGCTATAGTATATTTCGCGACCGACTACAAAACCACACTCTGAATGCCATTATGTGCCACTTCTTTCGGACACCTTCGACGCTAGGCACGTAATTACGGCTGTCATTATAATACAATTTATAACAAGATGTCCCCTCAAATATTTTCGCTTCGCCGTGACACCTTTGCTCCTCCCATTCCGACAAAAACGAGACAGGGACACGCAAAAGAGATTCGCCCGTGGTCATTGTAAAGTCAATATTATCTCGTGACGAATGGCCCAGGAAATACTGATTGGAATTCGAGCGGACCGTGGTACCAACCACAAAGGCGACGCTCGTCGTGCGTCATCTCGCGAGCCTCGTTCTTCTTATCTTAATATATTCCCCGAACATTCGCCGTATAATATAATTTACACGAGCCACTCGAGATCACAGACACCACGTAGTCCGCATGATTTGTGGCATTCAATTTGACTCGACGCGACGCGGAATACCACGGTTCGAGTCGCGACTCCCAAACGTCTGGATATCGACTACCAATGGAATCCTAAATAGTTCTTGGTGCGGGGAATTTTGATTTCGCGGGAACTCGCTTACGGGAGCGTAGGAGGATCCTCGAAAAAGCGAATCGACATGCGAGGAGGCCGCCCATATCCACGGGAAACCTCTTACACACCTCTTCTCCACGGTTTTCCTGGGGTAAACGCGTGCCCCGGGAACACCCTCGACTTCATTTCAGATGCCATAACACGATTTCTATTCTGATCCGATAAGTACCGGCGCCCAGAGTCAATAATGGAATCGATTAACTGAAAGGTTCATCGTCAAAAAGGTGATCGGCCGCGAAACGCGCGTCCTCCGTTCGCGCCCACGCCAACATACAAAAAGAACAAAGGCGAAAAGAGAACGAGAAAAGAACGGCTCCCTTTATTCCCCGACGCTCGAACGACCGGCGGAATTATACTAATACTCGACCACCGTTTTATCAATTATTTCCATCTACGAGCATTAACCGGAATCCCTTTTCCGACGCGGATCGATCCGGAAGTTATTGAATCGCGCGAAAGAGGATTCGACGCTGCCGAGGGAACCCGCTTCCTGTAGCGGCGCGGCCGCGCCATTCCAGCTGATGCGATGGGACAACGATATTAAACGGTTACAACGGCCGTGCGTCGTATCGATTGTTTCGTTATAGTTCCGCGTTTACGTCAATTCGGATGCAGGAGGCCCGAAACAAAACGGGAAAAGTAAACACCGCTCGTAAATCGTAATTACACGTACAATTTTCAACGGGCCGGTCCGACTTCCTGCTCGGCAACATTTTTACCATGCTTATTGACATCGATACACGCTCCGAAAATTTTTGGCACGTTATTGCCATATTTTCGGGACGCGAACAAACAGGTGAACCTCGTGCGAGCGAACGATAGCCATTACGTCGAAAAGCGTTCCTGCGGTGCAAACAACTTCATCGATTATTAACGAAATGGAACCAAAATCACGCGGAATACGTTGTGCTTTGCAATCACGGTCTGTTTCATTTCTTATTTTTGTTCCGTCATGCAGCGTGTTAACATTAGAGTATTAATGATCTCTCTACCGTAAAACCCGGTTAGAAATCGAATAGACTCGTCTCAGAAATTCGTAACCGGAATCGTGTTCAGTACGATTTTCATCGTGTCTACGCGGAAAGCAGCTGGCACAATTTAATTTCGAATCGCTCGTTCGAGAAAGCGATTTTTCAAGGAATCGCGGCACGATGCGAGCCACTCGAGACTGGAGCGAGTAACGCACAACGGAATTTCCGCTTCGGAGGTGGTGAAGCCTGGAATTGCGGCAGCCATTCTGAT
This sequence comes from Lasioglossum morio, assembly GCA_916610235.2. Taxonomy (NCBI): domain Eukaryota; kingdom Metazoa; phylum Arthropoda; class Insecta; order Hymenoptera; family Halictidae; genus Lasioglossum; species Lasioglossum morio. The sequence continues at coordinate 16,779,469 of OU744328.1, read as the reverse complement.
TCTGACCTACTAACGAGAGACCGTAGTTAGAAACAAAGGATTTATTCAGCGTGTTCCAAGGAGCTCGGGATCAGAAAGGCGATCTGCATTTACCGCAATTACACCCGCTATCGTCGCGCACAGATTTCGCCGGCTCGCAGCGGGAGTATCGCAGCGCAGATGCTCGCAGGAGAGAGGGAGAGAAAGAGAAGCCGTACGGGGAGCGCGGGGCAGGTTTTAAACAGTGTCGCGACAACATTTACGAGAACGCGCTTGTATACGTAACTGCATTTACACTGAATCCTATTTACGGTGGGTAAAATCGCATCGGGGGGCTCCCATGGCAGAACTGCCTTGGGAATAGCCTCCGCGCAGTTATACAACCCCAAACACACCCCGCGAACCCCCGGTCTAGCGAACAGACGCGGGTGCGGCAACGAGGCGGCCCGCGTATGCAGATGCACCGCTTGCATTTTTACGCAAGAACGCCGCGTGCCGCTGTTAAGCACTTTCGCGAGCTTCGGTATTTTTATCATCCCTCTTTACCTCGTTTCCGACCCAGTCCCACAGCCCCGCGTTCCACGGGGGCCGGATTCTTTTCTTATTGCCGATGCGGCCTCGTCGCCGACTCCTACAACTCCAGGCTGATTTTACGTTTTCACCAGCAGCGAGCTACGCGAAAAACCGAGCAGACTGGAAGTAATCGATGGCACTGCGCTTCAAATCGAACGCCACCGAGAATTCATTGAAAACACGGCGCATCTATCGACGAGACTAATAATACGGAAGCGATTATTCCAGCGGAAACAAGTCTTCCAACTACTCAAAATTATTACAAGTCGAAACGAATTTTATGATACTAAATGTTACACTTTGGGTTCGATAATACAGCGTCGTATGATATGCTTTATCCTCAGTGTTTGAATTAATTACGGGGTGATAAAGTGTATAGCAAAAGATCAAACCAGAAGCAGGAAAGTGACCAAATTGCTGCATCTTGTACGTGGCAGTAAACTTAGAACAGAAAGAACGACTCAGCATTTCCTCCTCACTTATTTCGAAAATGAAAGAACCATATTGCCGTAACCCGTTTAAAAAGGCAGTCTGCGAACGGAATTGAGCTAATCTCGGTAGAGCGAACGTACGCGGAGCGCGTATCCAACAGCGAGTCGCCTGTTACACTTTGGACCCAATCCAACCAGCCGAAATTGCTCGGAAACGTCATAATCAATGAAGTTAGTACGAAAATTGTTATTACCCAATTAAGATGCCGCATCGTTCTTCGCAAATCCGTTTACAACCGCGGTCGAAGAAACGACCAACAAACAATAATTCAGCGTGTATTCTTTGTCGTTCGCGGCAAAATCGGCGCAGCGCACCGCGCCGGGGGAATCGAAATTACACCGTTTAAAGCAAACGCGCGCTCTGGCTCTCTCGCAAATTCCCGGCTTCCTTTTTCGATTTATTCGTCCGGTCGAGTATTTGTCCAGTTCCTCTCTCATTCCCCGTGGCTCGCGAATGTAGCGAGTGAGCGCGTATTACTAAACATATCATTTATTCACCAAACAGTTGGAACGCACTGATGGGGCGGTCAGGCCGACGCGCAACGTGCGTTGTGCACCTCACACAATAAAGCCGACGGCGCGGCGCGTGTTTGCGAACATCGAATGGAATTGAATGCGAGCACGCGTTCGCAAATATCCGCGAATTCTTGCGGGCCTCTCCTTCGACGGTGCAATCGCCGTGCTACCACCGCTACCCCCCACCCCGCTGCCCGCGAAAAAACCCTTTATTTTTTCAACCTCACCCCTCTGCCGGTTGATGCGGCCGAACCGCGGTCATTGTTTCTGTTTCACCGACCCGCGCACCCTCCGTTTGATACTGTTTGCCGGGACGAGACCCAGTCAACGGGGATTTACGAGGTTTCGTTTTGTCGCGGCGGCAATGCGATTCCTTTCGAAATTGTTGTACAGCTGTAGTTCCTCGAGCTCACTAATAAAATGTACTTTGTACAAATTCGATTCTCTCGAAAACTATTCAATATTGAGCCAAAGTAATTCTTAGCATGTTTTATAATACCGCCCACTAATTAAACACGTTCACTAATTAACACTGGAATCAGGTCACCACAAGTTAATTTGCCACCGCCCGTTTGTAACAAACGCGTGCACTGCTAGCGACTCGCTCCCCTAGATCAACAGCAATTGACGTGTCCGCGCGGTAGAGTACGCAAACTAGAGGGAAACTTCAATTTTTTTAAATGAAATCTGCAGCCATATATTGTATATTTACACAGCTCTCAGTAAAGTTTTGAAACGAATTTGAAACTTTTTCACGGATCAAAAATTGTCAGATTGAAATGCCCACGCATGACCAAAAAAAAAAAAAATTTGAAAGGCGCTTTAAACGGAAGTTATTCGGTATGGTAAGGACAAAGTAAATATAGAAACATTTACCTTGCGCTCCAATGAAAAAATGAAGTTATTGTTCGTATCCCACATATGCAGTGGAACAGAATTTTTCTATTCGCATACTACAGCAAGCCGTCTCATACAGTGCTATTTAAAACGGTATCGTGTGGATTTGTTAAACGCGTTGATTAGAAACTAAAATAATCAATTTTATTGTGTTAACAGGTCTCTAAAGGATCAGGTTTTCAAAGAAAATTGATAGAGCACCCTGTACATTGAACCAGCACGGGACAATCGACTCGATCTCCAGACTGTGTACACATTTTCTCACAAGTGACTTATTAAATAAAGGGTTCCTTAATCTCCCGAGTAATCGCTCGCACAAAGTATAAAACGACATGCCTGAGAAAAGCTACGGCTCGCAGACTATTGTTCGGAGCTGTCGCAACGCGTTCGGTTTTTACCGCAGCCGGCCGATTCATGGCATGCGATTTCTCTACGGAGATGTTTCGCGCAAACGCGCGCAATTCCGCGGGTCTGTTGAACGGAAACGGGAGAAAGAATGGAGGCGGCGATGTAGCGATCCGGCTTGCGGCGGTTAATATTTAACGACTCATATGGAGCGGAGGCGAGCGCGAAACGCGGAGAACGCTTCTGTAGCTGCGGCTGACATTCGAATAAATAATACAACATGATAAATCGTTCGCCGGTTTAGCCCGTGCATCTTGGTTCCGGTGGCACGACGTGCGGCAATGGCAGCAAAAGAAAGGAACGCGGGGGCGTGCAAAAACCGGGCCAACTCGCGATTATTTCGGCCGGCGTGTCCCCGTAGAGCGAGGCTTCGGGCGGAACGGTAATGAGATCTTGCGCTGCAGTTAATTTTGGAATCCAGGCTCGCGAGGCGAGGCGAACAGTTCCCTGGTGGCCGCACGCACGGAGTCGAATGTAATCACAGTGTGGGACCGGATGCAGGACAGGCACTGGGTGCCTCGCCGAGGAGAAAAAACGAGGAGCGGTCCGCGGCATTTCGCGCAGAATGAAATTCCTATTCCGCATTGTCGGCGGTTTGCCACTGCAGTCGGCAAAGTGGCTGAAAAAAGCCCGCCGGGGATGGGGCCATGAAAATGTGCTGCGAAAGGCGAGACCGTACAACCCTCCGAAGCATATTTCGTCCTCCTCGGAGGAACACTTGCTCGAGAAATCCATTAACGGCCCCGGTTCAGACGATTGCTGGGTAAATAGCGTTTCCTAATTCGCCGTGGAAATTTTTTAATCCCCGGGGGCACCCGGGAACGCGAGAGGCGGATAAGGGCCGCGATATTTTGGACGTTGCCCAACGCGCCCCATCGTCGAACCCGTGCGATACCACCGCGCGTTTCCGAATGCGGAATCTATTCCGATCTAAACGCGCCGGAATTTAAATTAGAGTTTTGCCAAGCGACCTCGCTCTGCACGGTAATACGTACCGGAGCCGAATACATACAATTTTTCGATGTATTCTACCGACGGTTATGCATGGAATACTTTTCTCTTGTTGCATTTCGTAAGGGATCCTCCTCCCGGAATATAAACGAGCTTCTCCGCTTTCGATTCGCTTTAAATAATTGCGAATCTATACTCGCGCGTCCGCGTTTCGACAGCTGAACGCCCTTTCATGAAATTAGAATTTGGTTGTCCCAAAAATACGTTTTGTTTTCCTGAAATATCCAGAACACGCACATACTGACATTACGCGTGCACATTACAGAATAAATTTAAAAATACTTTTAATAATACTAATAACTCTAATAATTCTACCGCTCATCGCAACGTGTAATTGTCGAAGATTTATTAACGAGCGTGTGCGTGGTGCGAGCATTAGGTTCCGAAAAACAATTACCCGGGAAGAAAAATGGTTACGTCACGAATGACAGACGTATTCGTGTAGGAGAGTAAGGTAGCCGAGCAAAAAATAATGCCTCCCTTTCGGTAGTACGAAATCGTAGCTGTCTAGCAACGCAAATCCCCCGTCAACTCGCATCCTGGTCGCTTGTTCGAGGAGTATTCCAGGCAGAAAAGACCTCAAATAGACACCGAGCCACGGATCCGCTGTGAAACGACGTGCCGAACGGAACAGGGAAGTTAAACGAAGCGAATAAAAGAATTAGACCAGGAAAATTGAATTCAGCTGGCTGAAGAGACGGAAGCCGAAGTGGTTCGGCACACAACAGCCCGCAGTCTGGAGCGGCGGGATGTATCAGCCGTACATCTTTAATCAACTTCGATTCGTCTTGTCGGACGTTACCACGGGTTTCTCCTCCCCTTTACCTGCCGAGGTAATAACCATAACAGATCCGCGCGCGCGAAATATATTCCCTTTAAACAGGATTAGATGCAGCCGATCGTGCGAAAGAATCGGCTGATTGGAGTGCTTGGACTGTTGCTTTAATCAATCGACGTCAACCTCCCTTTTTCCCCTAAGTGGAAACAAGAGAACCGAGGTTTTCATAGTCCCTCGTACGTACTGGATAACGAAAGGCTATTCCCAGTGGCTATATAAAATTTCCATCAACCAGAAAACAAGTAGAACCGCATGAAAGCTCGACGAAACGAGACCGACCGGAATTTATCTTAGCCCCAGACCATTCGCATGGAAATGTATGCACATCCTAAAATGCTTTGTAATCTTTCGATTGCACTTGAACAAAAAGTTTTTGAATTTTATAAATTGATTTCACATAAACGCTATCAATCTTTTGCACACAAACGACGCGTCCAAGATAGGTGACTATTGTAATAACTTGTCATGATGCTCAGGTGTTCGATCATCGAAGCGTCCACGAAGACTACTAATCGTAAGTATGTATAAAGTCAAGAGTGTTGTCGGCACGAGACGCAAAGAGAAAGGAAAGCAGCAAAAGCAGTCGGACAGGGGCATTTTTCCCTTTCGTACGAGTTGTATACCGCGGAATTTCGGTTCGTTTAGTTTGAGGCGAGAAAGCTTCCCCGGAAGGGAGGAGTTAAGCCACGCGAGGAAAAGAATCCTAGCGTTGAATTGGAACAGGGGGCAATGGAAGGTCGGGGGTTGGGTGAGCGTCGGGTGCAAAACGGGCATCTATAAGGACAAGAAATCGAGCACTAGGAGAGAGGACACAGAGAGAGGGAGAGGGAGAGAGAGAGAGAGAGAGAGAGAGAGAGAGAGAGAGAGAGAGAGAGAGAGAAAGAGTGAAGGAGAGAGTCCGGGGTCGGTGGTTCGGGCTGGTCTCTCGGATGCCCGCGGCTGTTCTGGTTCTAAGATTACGATCATAACGAAAAACCTTCTCGCTCCCATTGGCCGTCAACTCTGCCCCCACACCCCAACCTCTCGTTCTCTCTCTCTCTTCCTTCGCTCGTCCTTCCGATCCCTCTGTCTCCGTCTGTCCCATCCGGCAGCCTGTTCCCTCTCCTTTTTCTTCGTGGCGTCGTTCTCTGTATGAGAACGTCCGGCGACGGCTGCATCGCATAGAGCATTGCGCGGCACGGCATGCATTATGGAACGAGCGGGCAACGATTCTACCGGAAAAATTGCGGACACGCGAGACGGACGCGATCTGCAGCCTGACTACCTACCTACGTAGATATGTACCTAAGCACCGAACCACCGCGCTCCCTCTCCCATCTTCTCTCTATCTATCCTCTCCTTTTCCTCTCTCTCTCTCTCTCTCCCTCTCTTGTCGGGGTTGCTCCGCGCTAGTCGCCGGAGAAGATTGCTTTCCTATATTGCATCCCCGAGCTCCTCCACCCGCCTCACCGCCTCTCGGTTACGGCTCCTTTCCATTTTAGAAGAAACGACCGAGAGAGATCTCTATAACACGGATCCGGCCACCCGCTGATACCGGACCCGATCATACACTCGCTGGCAATAAGCGAGCTGTTTACGCGGCCAACGGATGTCTACCGACTTCCGTCGATTCCTCAGATTTTATTTCGTCCCTTTACCGACCCTACCAGTCTGTACAAGGCACCTGGAAAAATGTACGAGCCGTTTCACGCCATCCCGGTCGACAAAGATAAGAGACCCGGGTTTTTATTTATGCCTGAGCGAAGAAATTCGAAATTGCTACATGTAATTCTACAGCATGTACTCGAAGCTGGTTTAACTAAAAAATCTGACCAACTCTTAAATATAAACCAATTTAATAACGTAAAAATATTTTTAATAATGACATTGCGATTTTATTAATATAGAAATTAATTGGATTATAATGTAAAACCAAAGCTTCATTATTAAGTAGCTAACAGAACTCAGAGTAACGACCTAGAAGTCGAAACAGCATGAAACTCGAATTAAAAGGAAATTGTTACTGATAATGTTGATTGCTTCTGTGAATAGAATTAGTGGAACTTGTGGTGTAAGTTCGCGTGGTATATTATTAAAATCGCGATGCGAGTTTGACGATCAGCTTAAACTACGAAGAAGAGAACCGCTCGGGCCGAAGCGGTCTCGCGAGAGCGCGAATGCGCGAGAATTATGGCCGGTCCCCGCGGCGGAGGGTTTAGCGAGGGAAAATTGTTGTCGTTAACCGTGGTGGGTAATCAGAAAAGGAAGAACATCTGTTGCGTTGTTGACAGTGACGCAGCGTGATGCCGAGCGAATTTGTCGTCGCCGGGAAATTCCGTGCGAAGTAGCCACCGGGAGGCGATGATGAAACGCCGACGCACAACGCGCGGCCATCGCGCGTCGTGTCGCGTCGGGACGAGAGATGTTTTTAAAAGAAATATTCAACGGCGGGCCTGTAAATGAGAGAGCGAGCCCGCGGAGAAAGAGAAACGAACGGAGAAAGGAGCGAGTCATGGTCGCTCGTATGCCACCGGTCGTCCCATTTGCGTCAGAGGAAAGCTCGGGACGCGGAAAGGGGGGAAAGGAAAAAGGGAATATGACATCCATCTCCCTCCGTTGGGTCCCCGATGTTATGAAGAACCGGCAAAGTGACAACAGCCGTGCCGCAGCGCTGATGAAAGGGAGGATACCGCGTAATCCTCCCGAGTCCGGTTTTCGAGAAGGGTTTACGTCAACAAGATGGCTACGGTGCCGGTGCCAGCGGTGTTTTAAATTTAACGGCGCTCGGAAATAAACCGCGGGCATACCGTCGAAATTCTACGCGCGTACGGAGCGACGACGCGGCTCTTCTGGCGAAATCAAACCGGTTCCGAACGATATCCGGCGCGATTTTACTGACCGAGCAACTTTGTCCTCGTCGTCGTCAACCACCCTCCGGCTTCCACGGATCAGCGAGATCCTCGAAACGTGTCCGGTTACGACTAAACCGGCGGATAGGTATGCATGTTTGTACATCTGGTCGATCTTCGTCTCGGCACTTCGGAACGGGGACAGACGCATCTCGAACGATATCTATTTTCCTTTCTTCCAAGCGACTCGGTTCTTTTTTTTTTTGTCCAGTCGAAAGTTATCCGCTTTCATCATCCGCGGGTCTTGGTACGCCGATAAAAGCAATACATCATGCTCGGTGACTGAAAATTGTCCAAGATAATCGTTCGCGAAAAATAAAACGACAAAGTGTCGTACAAAATGACGAGCACGCGTAATGACAGGCCGCTGGCTTCGGTTGGCAAGATTGATAACTATCCGATGCACCGATCGAAACGAGAAACCCATTACTTATCTCCGAAAGGACTATCATTATGCGCGTTCCTCCTCGCCCCGCTCTGCCACCGCGCCCCGTGCGGCGAACACCGGCTCCGAACGATCCTCTACAACATTCGACGCATCGGATCGGTAGCATAAGAGTAATTAGTTGAAATTATTCCACGTCGAGACTCGGGAAATGAATATAATCCGGCTAGGACGACGGACGATAGGAATGATCGTTTCGCCGGATGATCATTTTCAATTGCTCATCGGCGAAACTAGGGACCATAATTGCGCGGATTTTTGCCTGTTGCCGGCGCTCGTATATCATTCGCGGCCATAGACGACCGACGATGAACGCCGATAATTTCGCGCGAGCATCTAGAACTTCTGAGAAGACGAAATGTGAAAATTACGGGAATGTAAGCGAGTCGATGTTAAGGATACGGTTGCTTGATCAGCGAACACCAGTGACAGTGTCGGTGGTTTAACAGGTGTGCGACGATTCCAGAAACGGACAAGAACTAGATCGGGTACAAGGCGGGTTCCTTAAAGACGCTTACCTGGAGATGGAGCTGTCCGTTATTGTCCACCCATCCGATGACCATGTCGGCGCGGACCTTGTTGTCGTCCTTGGAGAAACCGAAACCCACGTAGCCGAGGGTTTTTACTTGGATCTCGAACATGATATCATTCTCGCCGGGCGTCCAGAGAACCAGGAACTTGTCGTCGAGGGCGGCGCTGTGTTTCCAATCGACGGAGAGGACGCCGCCGTTGGTCAGGACGAACACGAGCAGGAAACACGACGCGATTACGGCCTTCATCTTTGCCTTCGTTCGATCCGCTTCAAAACATCTGCAATCAGAAGATTATAGGTCATTAGCGGTCCAGGTTCGGACGTGATACTAATTATTTGCTACGAACTAGCCGGAAATTTTGCCATTGGATAATGACGAACCTCTATTACCCGATAGGGTCTTATCATTAGCTACGAAATGCCAAGTAAATGCGACGTTTTTTTTTCGATAGCGAAATCAATTAGGGACGGACGATAAACGGTTTCCACTCCCGCGTTTGTCCACTCCTTGCCCGCTTTTAATTAACCTTTTAATTTCGCTCGGTGTAATGACCGGACTTGCGCGACACTGTACAGTTGCGAGTACCTCGTAAAGATCTTTAAAATGTACACGAACGAGGGAACGCAACCCAGAGGAGAAGTTGTACTTTCATTGGTATTGTAGTGTACGCACAATAATTTTCTACAATTGCATTTATTATTGCGCAACGTTTCTGACGCGAATCGCAAGAATAAAGGTATGAAAATACTGCCGCGGTTCTCTGCGGACCCGTCGAGTCAAGCTGCGAGCAGAAATGCCGGGATCGGTGGTTCAAAGAAGAAGGGGCAAGAGAAAAAAAGGACTTTTCACGCGCATCAAAGTCTCCTTTTTCAAAGCCCGTTGAACGGGTCCCGGCTCGCTCACCAATTTGCAAGCGGTGCAGCATCGGCCAACAGCTTCCGCAACGGCCGTAACGCCGCAATTACAAGTGCTTGGAATCCTTACACGGTCGGTGAACGGTTCCATTAACGCGGCAATTTTTCCGCGGTCTTCGGGGTTCTTCGAGCGTCGTAGTATCGATGCGAATGGTACCGATGACGTCGAACACGGTCCCCGTGTATACTCGCGTTTTCCATGCCCGCCGGCCGATCGTTAGGCTTCTATTTAGAAGTTTTACGCGGCCATAGACGGGCCGGGAGCAATATTTCCTTTCAATATTTTAACAACGCTCGCTCGCCATTAACCGCGTCGTTGCCGATGCACAGACCCAGGCCACTTGGCCCCTTTAAAGCATAAACGGCTCTCCCGATGCTACACGACCGGTTGTTGCTGCTGTTGCCCGGTCGATCTTTCCTGTTTCACATGCGACCCGTTTTATCGCGCTTAAGGGCGCTACCGTGTACTAACCGTACGCCCACGGTATTTTCACTCGTTTGCCGCGTAAAATCGTATTAACCTCTTTATCGTGCCGGTGCTCGCTCCAGTTGCCGCTCGAGATAGGAAGAGGAAGAGTAACTGGCAGAGACAAAGAGAGAGAGAGAGAGAGACAAAGAGAGATATAGGGACAGAGGGACAACGGGTTGCGCGAGCCCGGTAAATTAAGTCACCGGTCGAAAATTCCTATCTACCTTTCTGTTAATCCGACGAATCCGGACACGCTTGGACTGATTTATTTCACCGACTGCGTCTCAATGCGATTATAAAGTGATAGCTTTAACGTGGTGAAGGCATTATATTCGGTTAACCTAACGGGATTCGTCGTAATAAAGCCAGTTTAATCGTGTTACAACTTTTATTATTATTCAATTTCCTTTTTACTTCTGTTGGCACTCGAACGACAAAGCTTTCTAATGTGAACCGCTGGAGGGTTTAAAATTTCGCTCTCCATGCGAGGACGTGTTTGTCGTCTGTACAGACCGAAAGCATTCTACTTTCGCATGCCCGAAAACTCTGTAACGATTTTTGAAAGATACTTTTTTTAAAAATTAATTATAATAATTAACTCACAGTGGATTCTATCTATTTAAAAATTAAGTTTTATCAGCCTATTTTACTTTTGCATCTCATACACAGACACAGAGAGAAAGAGAGAGAGATAGAGAGTGAAAGGAAAAACATCGGACAGCTATTATCGGAAAACTCTGTGCACCGTGTGTTTAATCATAGGGATCAATCAATGAGAAGTCAAAGCACCCGACTAGCCAATGAAGAACCAATGAAATGAGTCGGCGGACGTTTTAATTGTAGCTTTTAATTCGGAATTCCAGGTCAAGCTAACGCCGTACAATCTACAGCAGCTGCAATTTCAGATCGGCGCATGGAACAGTCCAACAGATTTCTAATTAGAACCTTGTAATTCGCAATTAGGTCTTCCAGGAGGTACGCGGTGCACAAAAGAATCTTAATCAAAAGAAGCCCGGGCTAATCACTGTCCCGCTTCTACACGTTCTCCCCGGTTGGATCTCGAAGACAAGCTTCGCCCGCGATACGTCGATCGATGTCAGGTCAGAAACGCTCGATTCTGGAAACGGTAATTAAAGCCCTGGAAAACGTCCCCGTGTAATCTCGAAAAGAACAAAGCGATACCGATCGTGTCATTAGCTCCGTTCGATTCAGTGTCTCTAACAATGATCGACGTCGACCTTAATTTCTGATCGAGGGAACGAACGCTGCGCCGTACCAAGCCGGCTGGATTCGATTATCAAAGACGACGGTTCCATCGCTGATACGTATTCTTACCGGACGCTTTGTGAAGTCCCGTCGATCCCGGCCGCTATCAATTTCACTTTGTTTTCAACGGAGTTATCTTCGCAGGCACGCGAGCGAGCGAGCGCGCGCGCGCGCATTCTCTCGCACAAGCGAAGAAGAATAACGTGATTAACGTCGCGGCTGAATGGACACGCGCGCGATAAAATTGCGTGGTCGTTCGGCGTGTCGGATGGAGGAGAATGGGAGAAACGAAAAAGACAAAAAGCAGAGCCAGAAAGAGCGACGATGCGTCGTTTATATTGCGTCCGACCGGCAATCAAGGAAGACGCGCGCGGTCGGATTCGAGGGTGAACGAGTAAAGTCAATTTACAGCAGCGGGAATAAGCGGTCGACGGGCGGCGCTTGCGAATCTGCACATCGGCGCCGTACGAACAAAAACGAAACGAAGAGCACACACGTATTCGCGAATGAAAAGTGGAAATTGGTGGAGAAGTGCGCGCGGCGCGGCGTTTGCCGCAAGAGTCGGTAAACACGGGAAAAAGCTTGATCAAAGGGGACAGAGAGAGAGAGATGGTTTCAAGTTCCGATTAAAAATTCAATGACTGCACCGGTGATCGCGTAACAGGCGCGAAATCGATGATCCCGCCTGGCTCGACGCGACGAGCCCGATACTCGATCGGAGGGGATCGAAAAAACAGATGGAGGATCGGGGGATTCGGAATCTCTTTTGTCCGGAGAGTACGCAAACATCCGTCGAGTAAATCAGCAGGGCGCGAGCTGTTAAGGGAACTGTCAATTCCGACGCAATCGAACCGATTAATAGTAACGATCGCGTGACGCTTGAACGGGCCCGATGCAAATCGAGGGAACGACGCAGTTACGAAGTGTCGGACGAGTGTGCCCGCGCTCTGCCCATTCAACTATTCGTTTCGCGCGGCTGGGAAAGCGGGGAATTAAGCGCTTCACAGAGATCATCGATCGGTCAAATGCGAGCGGCGACTCCGTCTGCCTCTCTCTCTTCATGTTTTCCGGCCGCCTGCGAAACGCAGCCACGCTCGCAGGACCGGTTTAGCCACGTGCTCCATGCAATTTCGAGGGTCGCGAAACAACCACAGATCCGCGAGCGATCGTTTTAATTAACGGTAACAATGGTATAAACGCGTCCTCTGTGTTGCGTTACCCAATCGATTTGTAAAATTTTTTACCAGAAAATTCTCTACGTATATCGAGCGTCGTTGCCGCACACCATTAAACTACGTATCTCTACGAAACTGCACACAGTTTGTAGAGAGTTACGCTATTTATGGGAGCTTGCGATGCCAAATATTAGACTGCCGATTTTCATGCAAAATAAAAATTTTCCAATTCTAAGAAACGGAGAATTAATAACAATTGATTTTCTCTTTCACTCATCTGAATTCGCCATCTGGTAAATTCCATTTATTTAAATAAACCGGTAGCAATATTTGAGACGCGAACATGCTGGATATTCGGTTGAAATAGCCTGAATCCGATTATTCAGCTTAGCGTACTCCCTTTGTGCCCGCGAAGTTCAGCATCGAAGTAAGATCGATTGTGAACTTGAATTACCGTGTCTATCGAATTCTATACCGTTCGAACGGCCGAAACAAGGTCAAATTTAATTAGATCCGGAAATCGGATTTTTGCTTTCGCGATAGCAGCTCGGATGGATCGATGTCGCGTTTATTTATGGAAGAAGATTATCGTGATAATGCCGGGGTAATAACGTTTACCCGGTATGGATTCGGAAGTGTATACACGAACTGGAGATAAATAATGGAATATGAATTTCCGAGCTGGGAACAGTTTTTCATGCGTCGAAACTCGGTCAAGTGATGGTGAGTAATTTGCGACGGTTATACAGGGGGCTTCCGAGGCGTAACCATTTCTGACGCGATGCGGCGCGGAAACTTCGATTCCAAAGACCAGAAACCTCAAATAAGGTCATACAAATAGCTAAAGTTCGACCGGCAATCAAACTACGCCGCGGAAACTGCGCGCCGAGTTTCGAGCATACGTCAGACAGTTTCGTGCACATCCAATTCTTGATAACCCCCTTCTTTTTGAATGGCTCAAGATGTTTGCCGCTCTGCTCGGCGCTTCTATTAACGGAGCGTAGCCGCCGTATTACCGAAATTACTGAACGCGTTACACCGTGCGCCGAGTGAGCTCGCGTTTACTTTACTTATTAACGGACACTTGCCACACCGGATACCGTAAAATCGGGATAAAAGCATTCCGCGTTCGCGTTCTAGATTCGCTTCGAATTTCACGCCATGTTACGCTCTGGTTTCCATTGTATATTACAAGAAAGTATACATATTCACGTTCATATTTACAGCAAAGTCAATCTCGAAGGAACAATATCCATCCTTGTGTCTAAACTGTTCTGCATCGAGTATTGCAGACAGACCATTTTTGCTTAACATTGTTAGAAGAGAGATACGAAATCTATAACAAGCATGATCGGCATCAAACCGACATCTTGACGCCCGCTAGCTGGAAAGGAGCGGAACAGTCTAAAGTTCACTCGTTAAACGGTTCCTGGACTCGGTTGTCGAATATACAGCGAATTTGCGGTGTGCCCGATAGTCTCGCCACCCTCGGCCGTCCGTCGCGTCGGTGGATAGGCCGACAGCGGCGGCGGCGGCGGCGGGCCATCCCCCGGAAATCCTCGCTTATGGATGCAGCGGTGCGCGACGAGATTTTGTCGATTTTACGGCGTTAGTATACCAACCGGCAATCTGAAATCGATCGATTCAATTAACAGTAACAGCGTGTAATGCGCGCCGGATGCGAAAGGCGATGCATCGGCAGAAGCAGCTGTCGCGCGTCAACTCGAATCGCTCGACCGTACGGAGAAGCGTCAACTCAAATTGAGAGGACAGAGCGAGCACAGTGCCAGCCCGCCTCGCCAGAGAGGTCCAGGGGAACGAAAAGTGTGACGGTGTACAGATTGAAGGGTTTGGGGGACGGAGAAAGAGGAAGGAGGAGCACACCCGGGCAGGGAAGGGTGAAAGGTGACATGGAGTGGGACTCGTTGAACGTAGGGGGCGACGCAGTCGGTGGAGGTGAGGCTAGCTAACACACGACTACCACGGACGGGTTTGATTTGCGGCGTGTCGTTCAGTCGATTGCTCTCAAATTGCGTCCAGCGCCAGTGGCATCAACCTGGAACGTACTCCCAATACATTGACGCCCCTGGAACGTCAGAGGGGCCAGCCAGTCAGTCTCGGCTCGGTTCCGCTTTTCCATCGGTGCACGCCCGCGCATCCATTCTCCCCGTTCGCGCCCGCAAAACCAGCCGTATTCCCCTCTCGCCCTTATCCCCAGTTCCCCCCATCCGGTGGCCAGCACTTCGCCGGCGAACTCCTCTTCAAGTTAAATAAATCGCGAAGTACTCGGCCCAGCCTGGCGAAATCGAAATCACACGCGGCGATCTCGAGTCCCAGCGACGCGACGCCGAAGAGGGTTGCGAACGGACAGGAGGACATTACGGGACAAGAACCCGCTCGAGTAGACACGCAACGAAATCGTTGTGTCGAGATCAAACCCCCTCCCTCCCTCTGTCTTGTTTCGAGGAGTCTCTCCTTTTTTATTCAGAGACTGCCGCCGGTCGATCTAGGTCGAGCGCAGCTGTAGCAGCAAGGGTAGTTTCGCGAATTCGCCGGAAACTTCCGCCAGCCAGTCGACGGAGCCACGAAGCGTCAAGTCCGCCAGGCCAGAATAAATAAAGCACAAAAGGTTCGACGACTGTCAGCGTCGAAGCTCCGTATCCATTTCCGAGGGACTCGTCCTACCCGGAATCTCCTATTCGAGGATCATCCTTACGTAGATTCCTCGGTTTTCGAGGGAACTTCGATCCACCCTTGATCTTCCCGCGATTGTCCCGGTTTTCTGAGCCAGCGAATGGAGGAAGTTCGGTTTCGGGATCGACTTTCATGGTCGTGTATTAAAACTTAAAACTGTACAGGGCGAGCCAGACTGAAAGGGATACCGGTGTACCGATAGGAGGAGAGAGCGAATCGCACGGAAAATTCGACGACGACGCTCGCGCCAAAGTCGATTCTGAAACGTAATTTCTGCGGACGACACCGGAGATAAGCGTGATGCGGAATATTATAGAGTCGCGTCCCCCGGTTCACCTTTAATCCCGGAGAAATTCCGGCCGATGCCGGGGGAAGTAGTTAAAAACAGTATGGGGGGGGGGTGAGCGTATCGGTCGATGGCGGGGAGGGGCAACGGGGAGAGATCAGGCCGGAGGTATCAAGTTTTCGAGGTTGAAAGTTTAAAACGAAGCCCCTGGATCAACGAACCGTCCCCGTGTCGCGTCGTCCGAGGAGAGAAGGGGGGTGGACTGGCTCGAGCCTCATCCATCCATCAACCTGACACCAGGCGTCTTACTCTTTTCTAGAAAAAAAAATCATATACCTGCTGACGGCACAGGACGAGGGGCTCACCAATTAACGCCCGTAAAATCGTTCGGTGTCGCGCGAAGACGCCCGGAACGCGCTCTAAATTGCCTTCTCTATCACACGACCGCTCGGGCCCCGGGTCTAAACGTTTCAACGTTTAAAGGATGACAAGATGGAACCTAATGCCGCGCGAGGGAACGCTGCGTTAATGGGGCCGAGAGTCTGTGAATTTCTAAGGGACGCGCTGCGCTGCTGCAGCCCGTCGCTCGTCAATCGATCATTATGCTCGTGACAAGCCGTTCACGACTAGACCTCGACGAAATTGGAAGAGTTTTTATGCATTCGATCCTTTACGGTTGATGTGACTCGTTTATACTACATTTAACCCTTTCCACTCGAAGCTATTTTCACTTCAGAATTCATATTTTGACTCCAGCACATGTGAACGCAGTATATGTAGTAATTGATTCGAATTACAATATATTTATTTTGCGAGTTGCAAAGGTAAAACCCATTGAATTACGTTATGTAAGATGAATCGCCAAGACGGAAAACAATCCCAGAAGATTAGTTTGCATAATGGCCGACATTCAGCTCGTAGCTTTTTAAGATGCTAATGCAGTTCCCGGCAATCTCTGCAGCTGCATTTTTATTTGCAGACCTCAAAGGGGGAGATACGGCTGCATTATGACCGCAATTTCAATTTGTAATCGTTTCTTTTCTAGGGTTGTCGGTTGGAAAAAGTGTCTGTGTTTTCGAAGCACCCTTTAAAACGTTCGTAACATTATCAGCTCATTTTAGGAAGACTAACTGGCGTCGAGTAAAATATTCATTACTCGTTACGTGTTCCCAAGCAATTAACAAGGTGCCGTTTCCACCGCCGTGTGCGCGGTAAATTGTTGCGGCACCTGTGCACTTTGGTTCGCCATTACCGTGGCTGACGTTGCGAATCGTGGACGCGGACCCGGTGACCGTTGCGAAATTACAAGAATCGACATTCGAAATCAAACTTGTTGATAATCGGCTCAGACGACTGGGATCGATAACTTCGTACTTCGACGAAGTGTGTATCGTTATCGCGGTCTGGAACGCTGTCGCGTGTTTTTCGACACGGTCACGTGTCCGTTCGCGATTACCGTCCGCCATATTAAGCACGCCGCGTCGCTCGTTCGCGGTTCAGCAAATAATTCTCCCTTTTTAATGAGCCTTGATGCAAGGTTCCAACATTTACACCTGGCTGACTTTTGCATTCTAATATTTCTACGGATTACGGTGTCCCGCGAGGTCCACGAGAGGACGCGTGCAGATCTCCTGATAAAAACTGCCCGCTCCAGGCCTCTTTGTATCGTCACGTGACGCGCGGCTATTCGAAAATTATTAACTCCGGTAACGATTCTGCCGACCCCGGAAAGCATAATTATTTTCAGCTGTTAACAACCACGCCAGATCTTATTCAATGAAATATTCGCTTTTCCGGAATGCACTCTCCCCTCTTTGAAACGTGTCAAATTGGCACGAGGGCTGGCTAAGGGTTAACTAAGTTTCACTAAAATCCTTTGATACTATCGTATTACATTTCTTTGTGAAAATTGTTGCTGGTGCACCATTTCTCTCAACATTGCAGCAGGATTTATTTAGTTTTCATTCAGAATCTGGATCCGAAATAGCCTCTGGCTGCAGTTCACCCCCGTGCATTGCACAGTCTACGTAACGAACATATTTCTTGAAGAAACATTGTGTAATTAAAAAGCGCATTATAAAGCATAGTTGACCATCTTCATTTAGAGAAAAGCTCTTGTTAAACGTTACCTCGACTGGAAACGAATTCCACCTTTCTTTCTTTCGAAGTGGCGATAGAAAAAAGAGTTCAGTAAGAGAAACGCGACCGAGCGTGGCTAATAACGGGCTAACGAGAGAGCATAATTATTCGTGATAGCTGTTTCTGGCACAACGAGTCGCCAACATCTAGTAGGGGCACAGCCGACGATCGACGAAGGGAAAGTTCTATCCGTGCTAATTAATAATATAACGATGGGAAGTATCGGGAAGCGTGGAAAATATGCTACGCTTCCTGCATTCAGCGAAGAGGTATTCGCGAGAGCCGGAAAGCCGGTAAGAGGATTCGAGGATCGGCGAGTCTAGCGGCAGCGGGAGAACGTTGCCCTAAGCCCGTGCGCGCACGACCCACTTTTCCTCGCAGTTTTCCATTTTAAAAATGACCGAAGCGTATAACTTCTTCGCGAAAATCGTGGTATTCATAATGTACCGAGTGTAAAGTTGGCTCGGCCGGCGGGAGAGAGAGAGAAAGAGAGAGAGAGAGAGAGAGACCGGCAAACAGCCGAGGGATCGCGATGCTGCTTTGCGCGGCCGCGCGTAAAGAAAGACGAGGACGGCCGACGCGCGAAAAGATAAACTTTCAAAGTTCACGGTAACTCGGAGAAAGAGATGGGCCGCAGAGAGGATTCCGGGAGAGGTAGAACGACGAATAAGAAGATGCACGGAACGAGGAGGGTTTTGACTTTCGAAGCCAGGGGCCGTGGGCGGAATGCAATTGCATCGATGCAACCTCGCCCGTCGTCCCCGTAGATCATTCTTTTTGTCCCGTTGTTTCAGAACCTCGTCTATCTCCTCGCGCGGGAAAACCGATACCCGCGGCAAGAAAACGGTCGCGAGGCCGATCTCTCTCGCACTCTCTCGAATTGCGTTCCCGTCGACGACGGACCGTCGCGAGTCGTGCGAGTCGCGTGGGTCGCGTCGAAAAGCACCGTCGACACCCGCGAAAGCACACGCCGACCGTCGACGAGAGAAATTAATTTTAAACGAAACTCTGCGCAAACGTCGCAAACCGCGTACGTTCCCGACCAAGATATTTTTATTTCCTCTCCTGTCTGCACTTCGCAGCGTATCGCGCGCACGTACACCCCGCGGCAAAATGATAGGACAACGTAGATCTCTCAAATCCGCTGCAACGCGGAGCATTTTTGCACGCGGTGGCAGAAAATCCTTTCTTCGGCATGGGTTGCGAACAAAATGGTGGCGGTGTTGAAAATA
This sequence comes from Lasioglossum morio, assembly GCA_916610235.2. Classification (NCBI taxonomy): domain Eukaryota; kingdom Metazoa; phylum Arthropoda; class Insecta; order Hymenoptera; family Halictidae; genus Lasioglossum; species Lasioglossum morio. The sequence goes on along the minus strand of OU744328.1, from coordinate 16,760,718 downwards.
TTACTGCAGTGAGAAATATAAAACAGTTCTTAACGGAACCTCGAGATAGGACAAAAATGAAATGGAGCGAGAGTAAGCGGAAATAAAATGGATTTTGAACTGTAACCCTAGCTTACTAACTTTCCGTGAAAATGATGAACGGAACGTTTAACTTGATAATTCACGAAATATTTCAATGAACGTATCAAACACGAAATTACACGAAGACGGAGCCACGAAGATTTAGGTTGTTATCACTATTGCCAGGGGGTGTACCAGGATATCTTGCACGGATTCGCGAATGCTCGGGGCTGTCTTGCAAACGTGAAATTAATTTCCCTGTGTCCGAGCGCGGCGTATATCAACCACGAGGACACGGTCGCGTAGAAAAAAGCGAAGAGGGTGAAAGAAGAAACAAAGTTGGAGGGTGGAACAGGAAGGCCACGAGGTAAAAATTGTGCGCGACTGTTCTCCGGCGAAATTCTTTGTCCCAGTGGAACAGAAGATCGTCCGGTAGATGCGTTTCTTCCAACCCTGGTGTGTTTCTCACCCCCCCTTGCTTTGTCGAGCCGTATGCGCGTTCTAGCGATTCGCCTCTCCTCTAATTGCGGTGCTTGCCCAATTAAGTTTAAAAAAATGATGAGGTCGTCGATCCTGGTGGCGCTAATTAACGCTTGCCTGTCAAAAGTACCTCCCCGGCCGGCCGCCCACAACCCCCCGGAAGCTCGACGACTTTCCCACGAGTCGCGGGCACGGTAGCTCGCGTCGTCGCATCGGGTCGGTTCGGGTTCGGGCTGACTCGGATCGCGTCGCGTCGTTTCGCGTCCGCTCAGGGGATTTAATTACATTTCTATGGACCCGGGGCAAATGAGGGAGTAATAGGCGGAGGATTCCGCCTGCCACCGGGAACGAGAGGAGCGTTCGAGCTACCGAGAACTTGGCTCCAGTGTGCTCCAGCCACGACTCGAGTCGACTCGACTCGGTTCGACCCGGTTCGTATCTCTTTCTCTCTCTCTCTCTCTCTCTCGCTCTCCTTGGCTCGCAGAAGTGCCGGCGTATGCATAATAGGTGATTTAGCCCGCGGAACACCATAAGGGTAATCCAACTCTTAACCACGTAGGATCAGCCTGAGAAAGATAGATCGAGAGAAGACGAGAGGGAAGAACGAGCGAAGGACGGATCGCTGGAGCAGGATCGAGAAGCGAGACAGAGAGCGAGAGAGAAGGATGAGAGGTCGATGGCACGGCGAATGTGAACGTGAACGTGAACGTTGCTTCACTGCCACCGGCGTGTTCGTGGCAGCCTGGCTGCGAAGGGATTTCACGCATTTTCTTCCGAGGCGGTCGCGGGGCTCGCGAGCTAAACGTGGCTGCTACCGCGGAATGAACTCGATAGATCGAGGTCAAAAATGTATGAGCCGTGTAACGCGCGCATGCGAGAATACATCGCGTTCGGAATGCATAATACATCAGCGCCGGGGTCGGTGGTGGTGCGGGAGGGGACAGCCAGGGACAGGATAATATATAAACGTCGTAAGGTAACCGTAAATATATTATGAGCTAAGTCGCCGGACGCGTTATCCCTTTAAAGCGAGATCGCACGCGCACACAGCCATCACCGGGGATACCTACGGTGAAGTCGATGATGGCGGTCGGCCGTGGGTGCTTATGATCCGGCGACGGCGAATATTTCTTAGGTAGACGGGGCGAATTTATCCGGTTCCGCCGCGAGGAAGCTCGGCCAACCGGCCACCTCGATCGTCACCTTGCCGAACCCACCTTTCGATCGGTATCCATTTATTCGTGTCACCTGATTGGACCGTATTTCTATCAATTTTTAATCCAAGGGTCAGCGAATTTTGCGAAACCTCCGATACGCCGGTCTCCGATATCATGGGACGGAATAAATTGAGGTCTACGGTGGCGGTGTGCGGATAATAAATCCTCTGGATATTCCATTCAATAGAGCGAGCACCCTATTCGAAGGATTTTCGTGTCGGTGGCGAGCCGTGTATCAGCGGAATCACTTGTTACCCGTAATCCCTCGCTGGTTACTCGAGAAGACGTCCCGATGAGCATTCAAGGGCGGAGTCCTCGCCGAAGGAAATCACCGTACGCGCGGAATTACGGGAAACTTTAAAAGTTCGGCCGCGTGATCGATGACTGGGTGCCGCCCCTTATCATGCGATATTGCCCGCGACCGTGTTCACACGTCTCGTGCCAAGATTAGTGGAGGAAATGGCGAGAGTGCAGACAATATGCGAGATCTTCGCTTCCAACCCTGGCGTCTCAAGTGCTCCTAGATCGATAGTGGACAACTGCCCAGACACGGTGTCCTTGAATCCCATCGCCGATGTCCTCGCAAAAGGCTTGCAGATGAGGGTGTTACAACGAGGGACAAGTAGATAAAGGCTAGGCCACTTGTCCTGGAAAACCTCCTCAGAAAAGAACAACGATCCTGCAGAGGCGGAGCCAATCGAAATATGGGGACTCAGGATCAGAAGGACATTAAGCAACCGAATCGTTTCGACCTTGTTTGGGTGGAGTAATTGTTATATTTGTCGGCGCAATTTCTTGCATTGCATCATCCAGATCCGCGACACGGTAGCGTTCGCTCATCTTATCGCCACGTTATCGGAGCCGTTCACAAGTTTTACATGGCAGTTGTGTGACTGGTTGATAGAAGTATGCACAGGCATAATCAACGAGGCGAACCCCTGTCTCCCTGTCCTCGATGAATGAAATAATCGCGGGAACCACGCCCTTGGCCTGTACTCGTTCCTCTCCGCACACCTTGGCGCAGCTTTCCGAAGGAATGGCTTCTGAAAAGGAGGCTCGCGATTGGTCGGAGGATTCGTGCATACGTACGATGCCTGCACGCTTCGGACGTGCTGCGTGTGCCTTTTGTCCGTGGCCTGCAATGGCCGCTCACGCGTGTAACACGCACCTGCGCCGACCGGAAGTCCGCGACACGGCGAGTCGCACGATCCCTACAGTTGACAGCGAGGACGACCGGAGGAAGCCCGAGGAATCGGGAACGATTTATCGCTCGCGATCCGTCCGAGATAGACGCGCGCTGCCTCCGAGACAATGGACATAAACTCTGCTATTCTTTCGCGATCCCGCTCCGCTGACTTCTACGCTCGCTCGCAGAGTTCTCTCTCTCTCTCTCTCTCTCTCTCTCTCTCGCATGCCTATTTGTTGCGAATATTCCGCGAGTAATCCGAGAGATTCATGCACTTCGCGCTGTGGACTCGAGTAATTAAGATTTAAGTCTCGCGATTACGCAAACTCCAGCACCAACACAGTGTTGGGAAAAGAGCAATGCGAGTAAGGAGCTGCGCAAACCTGGTAAATATTTTAGAGGTCATTCTGGACAAGACATGTTCAACAAACATCGGATCGATTCAGATCGCTTGTCAAGATACAGAGCGAAGCACCGATAAACTGTCCATCTCTGCAATGTTTATGGCTCGACGCGATAAGGGTGGAAAGTGACAGATTCGCAGTAGATAACAGTGTGAAAGTATAAAGTGGATGGACGATGTATAACGTGCCACATTACGCCAGTATGTAATGTCTGAGCAACACGAAATGTTATCATTTCACATTAAACTATAACCAATAGTCATTGGAAGACTGTGAATCTGTTCGAAGGATTGAAAAATTGAAAGCTTTGAAAAAGCAGGTGTGCAGCGCGATAGAGGGATGGGGAGGAGGAATATTGTCTGGCGTCAAAGATTGTCGATTTCGCCGCGAAAGACTCGGTGCATCGATTGTTTTCGTTACATGTTACTCGGAGGGTCCAATATACACGAAGATTTGGAATAGCAAAGCGCTCCGGAGTAACGCGGAACACTTTGAGCTAAAAATAATCGGGAATCCATGGTTTAGCCGGAATTCCTTGCCGATCGAACGAGCAATACAAGTTCCAGAGGCTTTTGTGACGGCACAGAAGGATGGTTCCTTTGAAATCTGTCAACGGCGACATCCTTCGAAGGCGAGCCGGGCTCACTCTCTACCTCACTCTCACTCTCTCTCTCTCTCTCTCTCTCTCTGTCTGTGTCTCTCGGATCACTTTGAACGGCTGAATAATTGCCGCTCCAAGTCGAAAGAGTGATGGTTGTATATTTAGCTCGTCGATGGCGTTCGCTGCGACGCCGAAAGACGCGGTTAAGTATTCCGTGGATGTCGGGTACATTAGCCGGGTTCGCAATTTATATAGCAGCCTGGCAGAAGCATTGTTAGTCGTATCGGTCGGACTAAGTGCAATTGGTTCGGGATAAGTTCCCGGCGTCGTATATTCACCGGTGATGCGATGCGGCGCGCCGCTGCGGGACCGATAAAACGCATTTAAAAATGGATTCTCAATACTTCATTGCCACAGATTCCAATCTCGTCGATCGTTTTCCTTCGGGCAACGTCTCCCGTGAGGCAAATTAAATTAACGGATCGGGGGGAACGGGAGGGGGACGGAATAGTCTTCGACGCGAATAATTGCGAGCTTAATTGTGGCGATTCGTTTCGGGAAACTCCTTCTACCGGCGCCGCTAGATTCCAGTTTCTCGTCACCGACTCGCCCAACCAGCGACGCACTTGCGTTCAATGAGGTTTGCCCACGAAAATCTGATTTCAAGCATTTATAATTCACTTGCACATCTATGTTTTATGTCAAGTACAACTTCGTTAGTTACTTCATAATTATTTGTTGAAGTTATTGTTAAATGTATAGGAGAACGTTCAATGAGTTTGTATGAAATAGATCAATACCAACGTATTTCAAGTAACAATTAAAATTCTCGTATTATATGACCATGTTTGAATAAATAGTGGTTCGTCAATTTTTCTGATCGACATCGCTCCTGAAAATTGACACTCACGTTTTTCTACAGAACAATGAATCCATTTTTTTTATATATTTATTCTTTTTTTTCAATTATATTTAGTTGGCGGGAGAAATCCGACACATCCGGCACAATCGTAGCATATATCGTAATTATTGACACCTAAAGGGTGCAGTAAAAGAGAAAATCGTCCGTTTCGCGTAATCGCGAACGGAATACAGAATGTTATGACTCCGTGCTCGCAGATGCATTCACAATCCGTTATCTAACCCCTTTAAAGTGGAACGTTACGGAACGACTATCTCAGCAGCTGCTTTTAACGATGGAAAACATATATCTGTTGGAAAGATACATTTGATTTAATCTCTTGTTATAATTTTAATATAATAAAAGAACAAAAGTTATAATATTCATTGTATGAACTAGAACATATTGCTTGTTTCATAGTAAATAGGTAAAAAGGTGATGAATGCGGTAATGGCAATACCGAGTTCCCTTTCACGACTGAAAGAATAAAATCGTCTACCTATGATTGATGATCAACACGACAAGAATAGTCTGAGCCAGTATCTTCTACAGAATGCGCCATTTTATTTTCGCATTTGAAATACCCGAGGTGCGCTTATTAGGAAGAGGCGAGATTCCAGTCTGGCCGATATGACTCACGGTTCGCGTACGTGTATTATCCACAGCGATGGATTTCACGGCAATAGGCAACGATCCGGCACACAGAGCTCGTTCTCGCCATGGGCCTTGTTATCACGTGCTTCGAGGCGAGTTGCAAATCGATAAATAACTGCGGCGCCGGTCGTCGGAAGAAGGTGGTGTGCGGCCACGAACTCTGCCGGACCGCTCTCTCGGACCGGGGCGAAACGAACAAGAGAAAATCGCGCGATGCGAGTGTCCGTACCGCAAACGAATCGCACGTAATGAGGGATAAACCGCAGACCACCTTGCCGCAGATAGACGAGACCGGCGAGCGGATGGATTGACGGCCCGAGACGCTTTTCACGCTGCGACAATGAGATTCGAAATCCATTTCGCAAGGGAAGATTCGAATGCTGGATCTTAAATCGGCCAATCAGCCCTCAAAGCTACCACGAACGTCATTATCCAGTCATCAGGGAGTGGCAGCGAGGACACGACCCAACGAATCCAGGTTATCCACGGGCAGAGAATTTTTGGCGATCTTGTTATTTTCGACGGCCAGCGTCGATAGAAGCTAGGCAACTGGGTAACCGGCACGACGAGGGTCGTTGAGCAGATGATAAATGTGCTTTGATATCAGAGACGAGTTTATTATCCCGCTGACTCCGTAATATCTGGAGCTTTAAGGCGACCGAAGTGGCAGTTTAACTTTACTACGGTTACAGTTCCACTGATGATCCTTCTTATTGCTCCGATTCTTCTCCTCCTTCAGTCTTTCAACTATCGCCCCGCGAGTGCCCGAAAGGTCTCGCGATGCCTGCCATTTCACACATTTCTGCATTCAATGTACATCGGATTCCGAGAAATAAAAACTTCTATATTCTCCTGCAACATTTTCTGTCGGGTCCACTATTGAAAGGAACTTTCGACAAAATCGATTGATCCAGATTTTTTAGAAGATGTTTCAATGTTTGAAAATTCACTGTCAAGTTGAAGTCATTAAGCGGATGGTAAATGATAATACAGTCGAGGAGCAGAAGCGTTTAAAATAGTAAAACCAATGCGGTAGGTCGTAAGGAAGGAACGAAGGCGGAAAGTTTCTCACACAAAGTGATTCCCTGTTTCCCGTCACCGTCCCCATGTTAATTGTCTCGCAGTTTCGCAAGTAGAAGCGCGTTACACGGCGAACGTTCCTCCGAAGCTCGCTCGTGAATCTCCGGCGAATCAATGCCGGCATAATAAGATTCTTATCACGCGCAACATCTCCTAATAAGCCGCCTCGTGAAACCTTAATTGAACCGGGGATGCATGTGATCTCGTGCACGCGTTGCACGGCGTGCATCCTCTCGCGCGGCCCGGAATGGTCTTGGGACTTGCTTCCAACCGAGGTGCACGATTCTAAATCCTTACCCAAAAAATCCAACCATAAACCAAGAAACTTAAACTGAAGAATTTTTAAGTAAGCGCTGATGTTCAGAAATCCTATTAAAATTGCGAGTTCAACGATTTCCCATGAAACGTGTTCCACACTGTTATAACGGTACGACAAAAAATCTGAACACTATTCTGCCGGCAGGTTTAACGTTAAGTTATTAAACGATCGTTCGGCCTTCGCGCGCAACAGACAAAACCGCAGAGCGTTCTGATCACGAGCGTAATCGTGGATGGATCACGATGAAATTGGATATATCGATGAGCGAGTTCAACAGCCGCGGTACCGTGCCACGAATTATCATTCTCGGTCGGTTATTCCTTTATAGCCAAGCGCGTTAATAATCCACGAAAGAGCTCGAACGAGTCGAACGGAACATAATATCGCGCGATAATTGGTCGAATCCGTTGAATAATCAACGAGCTGAAGAGACGCGATCACGAGCGAGTACACGATCCTCGGATGAAGAAGGATGAGATAAGCGTTCCTCGGTGAAGCGTGGACAATTTTTTTATTCGAAAAAGAAGAAAGAGAGATAGAGAGAGAGGGGAGGGGAGAGGGAGAGATGAATAAACCCCAGGGTTATTTAATACCGTGTCGGTATCGATGGAACGGACATCAGCAGCGACACACAAGATAGCTTTGCGATTATTGCTCGTATCGCGCAAAACAGCTTTCGCAATTATTTCAATTAATATTGAAAGCGAGCGGACGGGAGGGGCAGGTTAATGTCGGCGCGGGCAGTTTTGCGGGTAAATAGACGTGGCTCTCGTAGTCGGTCAAAGAGAAAGACAAACCGCTCTGCGTCCGTCGACCGGACCGCCGAAGGCGACATTACCTTAATTGCTATGTAGGTAACGCGACGTGGCTCCCACTCCTTCGCCATCTCTTTCTACCGAGCCCGGCGTGGACACACAATGTGTCCACTAATACAAATTCGGGTGGAGCCGGTAAAGTGAGCGAGCGAGGCAGGCTCTTTCACAGGAGGGAGAGTTCTGCCGCTTCGGCGACCCTCTCTCGTCGCGTTCTACACGCTGTTAGCAAACAGTACTCCGCGTAATTGTGTAAATCACTAGGAGCGTGACAAACGACTCGGTCGTACGCGTTCCCGCAGCCAGCTGACACGCAAAAATATGCTCCCGCGGTGGAAAAAAAAAAGAGGAACGGGGAAAGAAGCCTTCCTCGCCTCTCTGTTTCTCTCTTTCTCTGTCCCTCTCTTTCATCGTTGTGTCCGATCGTTCCGTGCTGAAGCGTCGGAACTCGTCTTCGGAAACGCGAGAAACCATTCTCGCCCGCGAAACGTGCAACCCACCTCTCCAGGATTATTGATTCAATGTTTTCGTTCGAACGTTGCTCCTTTCGCGGAGTCGCGAACTCGACCCCCTTCGTCTTCCACCCCTTGTCTGCCCCCCACCCCTAGGACAGGCTATAACGCGCCAAGGATTATGTAAAGGCTTAACAAACACCGCCCGGCATAATAATATAAATCTCCGGGAACGTGACAAGCGAGTTCGCACCTGCGGCCCGGTGCCGCGCTAACAGCAACGCGGTCGACCCCTCTTCTTTCTCACTACCAACCGAACCGCTTCGTTTTGTTCGGTTCCACGTGAAATGCCGATTTTCTGTACACCGTTCAATGTTACAAGACAAAACCGCAGACCAGTTCGGAAAGAAGTTGTTAACAAAAAAATTATTTATGTAATAAACCGACACGCGTTTAACCGAATGAATCGTTAAGCGGGTCAACAGCGAGAAAAAGGCTAGATCGACGGTATAACGAGTTTGAAGTCGGCGAACGGAAGTTAATTGTTATGAATAATTTTTCGATTTAGCGGAGCCTGCACGAAAATTACCTTCATTAGGAATAACCGACGCGATGTTTCGTCGTGGTACCTAATAATTTCCCCGGGAATAATTCTAGCTCTTTCAGCTGAAATTTTGATATCCCCACGTGCATCTCCCTTTTTTCGTAATTAACGTGCCCGGAGCACGCGGTGCGTATCATTAACCGACTAAATAGATATATTCACGAAGGAATTCGTAAGTGCTTCGCATAATTGCATAAATCACCGGGAGCGTGATGAACGATCCCGCGAGCGTCGCGACGCGCAGTGAAATACGCCAGACAGACTTCTTTGAGCTGTTCGCGTACCAGAACCTAAATATTTCTCTTGTCATTCGGGAACGCGCGGTCTGCGTTCCTTCTTTAACGATTCGTTCTCGAGCCAACCGTGACATTGCCTGCGGAAAGCTGCGGAAAGCTCGAAAGAAGGATTACACCCTATCACCGCTTTCATACATCATAACGCGATACCGAGCTTGACGCTAAAACAAATACTTCAACCCTATTCGTTTTGAACACCGCATACATTTTTATGTCGCTTGTATTCGAAATTCGAAACAACAACCTCATCGTAAATAAAATAAACTGTAGTTACTAGTAGATACAAGTTATGTATTGCATTTACAAGATTCATGTACGCTGACCATATTTGGACGACGATGATCGATAGTTGACAAGCCATTTCGAAACTGATGGAACGATACTGTAAAATCCTCAACCGCTGCACTACATTTTGAAAAATTTCTACATCGTTTCGTATTATTTTTGCATTCAATTATTCGCAGCGTACTCGTCTGTTATGGGATTCTGCAAACGCATTTTCGAAATCGACGGAGCATCGACACGACGGAGAGTATCCGTCGCGACGTCGGCCGTTTTTGATTTTCGAGAGGCCAAACAGCGTCGGTTTACGAGTCGTCGCGTCGGATCGATCGAAAATTTGAAGTGAATTCGAGCAATTTGTCTCCTGTCCGGCCCGATCGAAACCATCTTCGGAAAATCAATCGCAACGTGTTACTCGAACGGTCCGATCCATCCTGAAGGAATCTTTATCCGTGGAGCCATCAGCTCTTGCGAGCCATGTACAACGGTACACGCCACGGAAATCCAATATCCGACGCGCCCGGCAAAAACGCCTTAGGATGTCATGCGTTGCGAAAATTTACCGATTGATCGATGTCCCGGGACCGGCGTACGGTTTACCGGGGAACCATGATACTCGATTTTATGCGCCGGTTACCCAGCACGAAGCCTCGGCTTTTTGCGCTCGCCACTCGCCATACATCGAGAGTATCGCCATCAACGGGAAGAGAGGCAGATGGAAATCGACGCGGAGAAAGCACGAGAAGAACGGGAGAAAGAGAGAGAGACAGACAACGAAAAATAAAATCGCGAGAGCGTCGTTTGTGCGTATCGAAGCGTACAGCAAGGATAATGTTGCGGTTCGCGTTATTAGGAGAGGCCCCGGAGTTGATGGGACCTAGCGCGAATTCCCATCAGCGCCGAGCCAAACTCGCTCGGGTTTCTTAATTCCATCACGAACAAGTTACCGCACGAATGAAGAGTGATTAATCATCGATAATCTTCCATCATTTTACCGCCGGTTTGTTTCGCGTTTAATCGAAACCGCCTGATTACCAAGTTTAAACAGTAATTTATTGGGCTAGTCCGGGGGTACAATAAGTCGATACCTCGTTCGTTATCGGTTATCCGGCGTGCACGCTCCGACAAACGCGGTTCGTTTTCCTGGTACCCCGATTTCTCCGCGAGACTACCCGAAAATTACTTTGCATGCAGCTTGCTGCATAATGCTGGCGCAATTATCATCGGCCCCTCTGCAAATTATTTACCAGTAAAACTACTCTGTCGGGAATCAGATTTTTTATTTTACAAATTATTCAAATAATCAAAATGGTTTCGTAAGAAATTGTTGTATAGAGATCATTAATAGAGCACATTTTTGTAAGGGAACATGTACCAGATACTTTTAAGTCTCGGTAGTGTCAATGTGGAATCTCATTGTTCACAGAGCGAGGTCGGTGCTGGTCGGAAACCAGGAATCCGGAGAAGAAAGTCACATAATTATGACAGGATGAACCAGTTTAATTTGCAGATTGTTAAGGGAAATGCTTGATGAAAAATTCATCGTATGATTGTGGAAAGGAGGGAAAAGAGATTGGGCTCGAAGAGGACTCCGACGTTTGTTCGCAACAGCGCGTGATTCCCGCGTAAACGCGTCCCGGACGCCCTTTTCTCGTTCCGACGGCGACGTGTCAAATAGCTTCGTTCCTCGCGCGATAACAAGCGATGTACATCCGAAATGAGGACAGCACGTCGAAAGAGTATCTCTGACTTGTCGACGATTGTATTGCTAATCCCCCGGGCGACGTTGTCGACTCACGAAAATTGCATGCTACCGGTTACGATATTTCGCGTTCGATATGTTTGCCGGCGGAGAAAAAAAAAAGTATCGGGAATCATGACCCCGGGCGGCAATCGCAATCCCATGTTTTCTGTTCTGTCGCGGTCGGTACTTTCAGCGTTATCCTGCAACGAACGAAAAAAAAGCTAAAGGTTTCCCCGGGAAAAAGCTGCATAACCATTTGCGCGATGTACTTTCGGATATTCGATAAATATTTAGCTTGGGGGAAGATTGCGGGTTACAGCCGCTGCTCCCAAAACTACAAAACCAAGAAACTACGTATCTATCGTATACATTTTATTCATTTAATTCGTGACAAATTGTCCAAATACATGTTTCTCTACTTAATTTTGCGACTCTGACTGTATCTACGGAAATAAAAACAATCTACCAAATTTGGGAAATTGCTAGAGATCGTATTAGCGTTTGAAAACACTTCATCACCTTCGGAATGCAAATTCGTTGCTCCCTATTTTACAGAATGCAATATGTATCGGCCCTACCGTTACGCTGCAATATTATTTCGGTTATTCGTGGTTTAATTAATGTTCGAGTTAACTACGCCTCGCGTGTAACAGTGTTATAACGAATCGATACGCTTTGAAATAAAGGTTAGGCGGTGCATCGAAACTGGAGCGCCTATGTAATGCAACTATAAATCACTTTTTGAAAAGATACCTCCCTGTGTAACGTTAGTTCGATTATACTGTGTAAGTTAGATTGAAGAATGGTAACGAATAGTATCCGAGGAAAGTTAATTATGTTCGGATCTGTGGATGCAAATTTTCAGAGTTCGGTATTTGGTTTCATTGATAGCGGGGATGTTAATTAATAGAATAATGGTATTTGTTGGTCGCCCTATTTAAAACTTCGTTCATATTTTAAGACTGAGAGGACGGGTAACGGCAGAGCTATTAATTACCAGACGCCGATAATTATCCATAAATTTCGATCTTTGAAGCACCTCCTTAACGAGCATAGATGGGAAATAAGTACACTGCAGGGTATATCCTTTTTATTATTTAATGGACACTTCCGGCTTCTATAATCAGCGGGGAAGATCTTTTATATCTTCTAAATGAAAAATGCAATCTCTATATCTTAGTATTTTAATATTTATTCCGTTGAAATATTAGGTCGTCTCAAAAGTTTCTTACACTTTCGACTAATACTATCAGTTTTTAAAGAATGATTTAACAAACATATCAGCTTTCGCAGAAAAATAGAAGCGCAAATAATGGGAGCACGACGGATTCGTGCAGACGGCAGTCAGTTCCATTTCTGTACGACTGCCGCTTCCAGCAATTATCTTCTGGAACGCATTGGAATTGGAACAAAACGTTGGCTGAGGCCGACGTGTCCCTGTTCGTCGCTAATTCATTTTAACCTGGCCAATTTCTGGTCCCCGCCCTTCGCCCTTAGGAAACTCAATTATTCAGGCTCGTGGGATGAAAGAGCGCGTGGCGCGATGACGAGTAGGGAGCTAAGGAATTCTGACGGAGCCCGATGCTAAAATTGCGGTCGAGATTATCCAGTTAAATCGATCGCGGCGCGTTCATTAATTGCATTCTGTAGATTTGACTGCGCGGCTATGCCGGAAATCCGTTTAGATCGATCATTAAACTGTCCAGTCCGGCTGCCAGCGGCAATCCATCGTCTCGAGACTCCGTATCCATCTCTCGAGTACCGTCTTTATCCACCTCAAAAATGTTCAATCCTCAACCGCGGATCTATCGAGGCCAAATTCGTTACGCGCGAGCCTAACAGAATCCTCTAACACATTGCTCCTCGAGAAAACTGGAACACAAGGTATATCTTGTAACGACAGCCAAGAACAAGAGTGGTGGCTTTCGGAAATAATCAGGGAGGAGTGAATCAAAGAAAGGGCCCTCCCCGAGCTTCGAACCTATAAAGGAAAAAAAGGGTATACCTTGTAACAAGATGAACAATTTTGAAAAATAAGTATTAATTTTATTCCGGGGGGAATCAGGGTTTTTCAGATTGTAGAACAAGTACAACCCCTTGAGAAGCGTCGCGACGGAGGCAGACGCAGAAGCGTCGGTGCCCGGGGCGGGTGAAAGAAAGTACGAAATTTCTGTTCGGTCGGAAGCGGGTACGAACTAAAAGCTGCCTCTCTAATTGTATCTAATTAGCCTGGATATTACCGAAACGAAGGACCCGGCGCGCGTTCGGTCCCCGAACACCAGTAAACTATTTAAATGGAAACTCCAGCAATTTCGCAGCGGGGAGAGATCACAAAGCGAAAGTTTCGGGAATCTTTCGGACGATTCCGGTGAGCGAGTTCGAGGTACGCGAACCGGTGCACAGGACCACGGCGCGGCGCTTGGGAATCTATTTAAAGCGATCCCCAGCGTGTCCAGCCCGACTGCGTTAAATGGAAGGCCACGGTGTAATAAGCAACTGCTTGGAATTTCACCTTCGGGCTGTTCAGCGATGCCGCCACTGTTCCCTCTGTTAAGCCACTACTCAGCACGCGCTCTCTCTCCTCTTGCCTTCCTCTTTTGTGTAGTCGCATCTAATTAACCAAGGGTATTGCGAGGGAGCAGCGTTGATCTCCTACTTGCCTAGGCGGCCCTCAGAAATTTCTACCGTAAGAGGATGCGGTCGAAACTTAAATGAATTAGCGATAAAGTCATTTCAGACACCAGCCAGTGTCTGATTGAACGTTCGCATAGAACGCGGAGGAGGGGCTAAGAGAATCTGAGGCAGCTTCAGAGAGAAGGAGGAGAAAGGATTTTCGTATGTACCACCACACCGTAAATGGACTCTTGAATTCGACAAGAGGACGCGCGAGAGTCAAGAATATTCATTCAACCGTTACTCGTCGGTGTACAAGCCGGACCGATATTTTTCAAAGATACCCGGTACCGGTTTGCAATGAAGTCATCGAGATCGCCTAGCGAGAAAAGAAACTCTGCGATTTCCTTACGAGCAACGATCCGAAGGATAACGGCGGCTGTTCTCCGCATTGACTTTCTCGGGGAAATGGAAAGTTCTGCGATAGGAAACGATCCTTCATTGACGAATATATCGGGTGGATCGACTCGTGAAATAAAACAAGATTCGAGCAGAAGTTCGGTATGCACTGAGATTCGAGGTTTTACCTTGCCGAGAGAGACTTCGTTATAATGCTCCGGTGTTTGCCTTTCCATCCGGCGACGTTCCTTTACTCGGAAAATAGTACCGGGCGCGCGACGTGGGCTCGGTGGCTCCCACCCCACCGGTAAACAAAAATCGAGCGTCTCGTTTTGGATTCCGAAGGTGCAACCCCCTCGGGTTGTCCTCCTCGTCGTCGTCGTAGTCGTCTGTCGAGAACTCCTCATCGTCTCCTCGCGCGTCCTCGTCACGAAACACGCATTCTGTTTGCTCGGGGACCCGGCGATCCCGTAAACTTTTGTATGCACGGTCGGACTCGTCCACGGTGACAAATCATTGTCATATCCATGAAGGAAAATCAATATTTGGCGGCGGCTGATGTATGTACACACGCGCGATCCCGTTCAACGTAATTCCTGCGGCTCGGACGACTGTATACGTCGACGAATCCCCCAGCGGCCGTTGGCCACCGTGAAAAAGGCCGGAAACTTTCGACCGCGGTCGCCATGATCCGCCACGATCGAATCGAACGGAATCGGAAGTTGAATTCACCGAAAAAACCCGCAATCGACAGAACTTTCTTCTCCCCGGCGAGAGTCGAGGGAGACGAAAGTCAGCCTTCGAAAGCGTAATTAGTTCTCGCTTCTCGAATATTTTTTTTTCCCAGAAAGTTCACCGCTAGAAATAGAGTCGAGAAATATCGTTCTTCCTCGTTTTATTGAACTCGATTTTGGAATGCGTTAGTTCGCTAGAATGTTCAGGTGCCAGACGAACGCATCAGACATTCGGTAGATGGATTCTATTAAATATTCAGCAGTTCGTTTAGGCACGTGATGCTGTAGCATCGAACGGTGTGTACTTAGCCGGCCCGGTTTATGCGTAATTGATTCATCGACCGTTTGTGTAGAAGTGTTCGAATGTTTATGGGAAAATCGTAGAAGCTGTTCATAAAATGAAAATTTAACGAAACGGATAGTGAGCAATGTGAATCTGGTACAGCTGAAATTAATTTCATATTTGCAAAGTCAATGATTGAACCTTGAAGAACAACTTCAGATTTACTCCGAGAAGAAGATCCTCCTATAGTGAAAACACTGCTTTCCCGGAATCTCTTCGAAGTTGATCGCGCGTAGCCGAAATCTCGGTGCAGCGAGGGCAAAGGCAAAAGTTTTAAGCCACAATTTGTAGAGATCGAAGCGACTTAAGCTATGTACTGCATCGGGTTCAGCTAAATAAATGTATCCATTTATAGTTTGATTAATATACAGCGAGAGAGGGAGGGAGAGAGAGAGGGGCGACTGAATCCATTTAAGCCCCAGGAAACCTTTTCCATCTGGTAGGTGGAACGTCTGTAGGTTGAAGGAGTCGTTCGTGTTGGAACGGTTCGTTCGTTCGTTCGATCTTCTTCCATCGATGGGAGCCGCTTCGGGAAAGACAGGCGAGCGAAGATGGAGCGAGACAAAGCTGCCGATATATCTACACGTAGGATGCAGGGTATGGTTGGTGAATCGGCGGAAACCGTGACCGTTTCCGATCACGGGCCAGGTGTATCGGAGAGTCTTTTACGGGCGTCTCTCCTGAAAAACAGAACACCTTCCCGCGAACGCGTACGCCGGCTAGCTCCACCTGAGAGAAGGTAAAATGTCACCGGCTCTCGTAACGAACTTCTGACTGCTTGCTACTTTATCTGCATCGTCAAAGGCGAGCTTTTACGGGCGCGCATCAGCAAAACCACCGTGTCGACATCAAAGTAACGACTTCTCGCGCATGTAACAAGGGGGTCAGAGTCGTTTCTGTGTCAGTGGTGGAAGGGATTCGGGGGAGGGGAATCAATAAGCTTGAAAATTCGGCGCGATGTCTCTCCTGCAAGGATGCTCGGACGCGTAACCCAGTTTTACGAGTCGACGTCAGAGCCCTAGCACCTGCGGGAAGGGATCTAGAATGATCCTCCGGAGCGGATCATCGGTGCTGCGATAAATACTCGGTATGTCAGAAGTGAGATGACGGTGGACACACATCGCGCAGGTGTACGGGTTCGGTGTACGAGCTGATACACACCGTTTGACGCATGTATATCAGGTGGGTAACACGTCGAATCATAACTCGGCTAGCACCTGCCCCTGGCACTCGCCAGATATACCCGTCGCCATAACGACGACGGCAGTTCGTTCTGGGCGAACGTCGTCGTCGTCGTCGTCGTGACGGTTAGCTTCTTTCCTAACGAGGAAACCCGTCACCTCGGCGCAGCCAAGGGCGTGGAGAGAAGGATTTAGCGGGTGTGAAAGGATCCGGACGGGAACGAGCTACGCCGGAAAGATAGAAATCGCAAGGGTGAAAATGTCAGCGATGTTGGGAGAAGTTCGGAGACAAGGCGCCGGTGGGTGCTCGTTCCCCTTCTGGCACGCTGGTGAAACAGCATAATGGATATTCCCGATTTTTTTCCGGCCGACTAAAGGACGATACGAACGCGTCCCCCGGCTCTAATTTATCACGACGACCTTTTTACTCGATTAGAAGCGACGGATGGCTCGGAAAATATCCCGTCGAAAGAAAAATAAGAGACGCGGAAGAACCCGAAGGGGTGCCGGTGGCTTCCCTTTTTCTCTCTTTTTTTTTCTTTTTTTTTGTTTTGTTTTATTCGACCCCTCGCCAGACAGGCTGCCACTTAATTGTGCACGCGTTAATTATAGGAAAACGCGACGCGGACCTGAGGGACAATGAGGCCAGACGCATTCGATTCGTTCCCTTCGAATAACGGATTGAAGAACAACGGCACCCACACCTGAGGATACCTTTGTCGAAGGATATCTTTTTTCCCTAATGAGAAGCCCCGGCGTAAAGGGATGAAGAGAATGTCAGGAGGATGCAACCGAGGGGGCAGGGGTTTTCAGCACCCACCGGTTTCGGTGTAAGGCGAGAGGACGGTGACGCGAGCACGATTGCGTCGCGGCGATTCGTCGGACGGAGCACGACGCGGAGGGAGAATCCAACACGCCGGAGATGGAAGACGAGGGGCGAACTCGGTTTGCATAATGCCCCTGTTCGCTCGACTGCGAAGCGTAAGCTGTTTTACCATTTCCATCGACAATAATCCTGGTAAAATATTATTTTAAAGCCGCGCAAGCGCTGGATCACAGGCGCCTCTGGTATCGCACTGTTTCACGCCTCGCATGCGTGTCTCGCACCATGTGCTCGCTACAGTGAGATTCATAACTAGGTATACATGGTATACGCTGAGATATCTCTTCAAGTCATGACAGTAATTAAAATAGTATCATGGGATATATATTTATTTTGTTTATTATCCCATTATTCATACTACGAAAATGATAAAAATGGAAAGAATTTGGTTTGTCAAATGAGCGACTTATATAATATAAAATTGAACGTTGCACCCACTTGATTTACAAAAGGGTGAATATGATCTGCAAAAGGTTGAATTGAGTGTACAAAATCTCTACCTTCGTGCGAATAATTTTGGGTCTTACTGTAGCTGGGTAACGCGAGCATGTCCCCTTGTTTATGCAGGCTGTATGTTCGACGCGCGAGCGCGCTTTATAAGACGGCCCGGTAAGTAACGAAGCGTGTAAGATATATTGAACTTCGTCGTCTGTATGTATGCGCAGAAAATGTTCCGGCTGAATATTTTATAATGGGTCCATGTTTGGAATTAGACGTAAGTCGCAGCCACCCAGCAACCTGAAACTCTCGTCGGAGCGGCCGCGTTGCAGGAGCCAGGAAATGCCGCGTTACACGGCTTCCGTTCAAATAGGATTAAACGCTTCGAGCATTCTCATTTTGTGTGTTTCTGTTTCGCCCGAAGCGAATTCTCGCGTCGCTCGTGGGCATTGTTCGATGACTGCGATGGATAGATACACAGGCAAACATCCCAACCATTCGACTCGTGTCTGCGACATCTGGTCCGGCCCGGGAGGCGGTCCTAGAACTCTAATCTGCCTGTCCCGATCGCTAAATCTTGTCAAACCCATATACCCCGTTCTTTCAGCGTGTCGTGTTTGATGGATCGACTGGCAATCATCAACCTGACGCGCTACGCTCGCTTCGTCTTCGGTCTGTTCAACGTTGTACCGTAGATACGGCTCGCTGGAGGGTTCAATCAATAAAGGACTTCTTCGACGTGCTCACAGTTTGTCCCAAGAATATTCTAACAGACACCTTCTCATTCAAGAAAGTACAACATTTTGGGTAACTTTGTATAAGATAAGAACAGGGAAATACAACTCCGGAAATCCGACTGTTCGGAATGCTGCGATTCGTTGATTGGAAGCTCGGCGAGTGCGTCACTTAATTTCTGGCTCGTCATCGTCAAGTTTCAATTATCTCGCAAACAGCGGGACGAAGTTAATAGAAACGGCGATTAATCGTGCCTTCAACCGATCTGCGACGAAATTCGTCGCGCGAACCAATGCACGATTCATTGAATGCGTCACATGCGTGTTTGCGCTCGTTTACGAGATGCGACACGTTACCGGGCGTGTATGTGTGCGTATGCGAGAATGAGAGAGAAGGAGAGAGAGGGAGAGAGAGAGAGAGAGAGAGCGTACTGAACAAACAGCGCCGCACCGGGGATTGGATGAGCAGGTGTGCTAACACCACTTGCGTTAATCTTCTAGCCGTAACTCCGGGAAGGTTGCAGGGTGTGCGTCGTGCGAGGATATCATGCGTCGATTAGTAATTGGAGCCGTGACTACGTCTGCGGTAAGATCGATCCGACGCGATGCGGGGCGGCAGCCTTTAGTCCGCGATCGAAAGCGGTTGACCTATAAAACGCCTTCGATTCAAGGAGACGGAAGCCTCTCAGGAGAGCCGCGGGTTCCAAGGACTAAGAAAGCATCAGTGGATTCACTTCAAAGTAAAAGAGTCCTTCCAATAAAGGAAAGGGAGCGGAACGAGGGAAAGGAGAAGCTAACTGGCACGATCGAATCGAACTCGTTTGTCGCGAATGTACGATTTCTACCGCGTGGAATCTCGAATTAATCTAAGGGGCGGCCGATACGTCCGCGATTCGGGCTCCGAACTGCTGCACTTTGGCTTTCGATCGATTTCGCATTCATCAATGCTTCGAGTCTCGACAAACGGTCCTTGTTCACGATCAGAGAGTTTCAACGTTGTCAATTGAGATTTCCGAACGGTTTCTTTCGCTTCGGTTAATTTACGCGCGAGCCATTATTGTTAGATTAGTCGGACCGGCGACGCTCCGATAGCTCTCGCATGAATAGATACGTGCGACACACTCGAGGAATGTCCCTCGCCTGGCTAGCTCTGACTTGCCGATAGTCATGAATTTCTAACGAGCCGCGAAGGCAGCGATCTTCTCGTTTTAGCGATGGAACGACACCGCGGACTCTGAGAATACTTCGTCGCAACGACATGAAAGTTTCATGTGTGCGAAACGATGATGGACTTTTCTGTAAATTTAAACGGACGTCGGCGAATCGTTTATCGGCGCTACCGGCGCGTCGTCGCGCTCGAGAAATTGTTTAACCGGGTAAATTGGATTAACGGAATTATCAGGCACTAAGTGGAGAGGACGGGCGTGATGGTAGGTATACGGCGGGGCGATGAAGGATGTTCGTGAGAAGCGAGGCGAGACATAGAAACAGCCGGGAAACGGAGGATTCTCGCTGGGTAGGACGTCGCTCGGAGCTACTAATGGCAATGGAAAGATCGAGAATACCGAGAATATAATAAATCACCCGTTCTAGGCAGCAATCAATTAATCCACGTACCGTGCAATTTGTTCGAGTACGCGCGCTCGTCAGAAATACGCGCCGGTTCTGGTAACGATACGTATACGCGTCGAAATCTATTTCTGTCTCGTAGTTGAATAACACGCTGCCGGAACGCTACTCGAGCTAAGCAACTTCGCGATTTTTACACGTCCCCGTGATCGAACGTCTTCGATCGGCTTTTCAGCAACTCAACCTCCATCCTTACGTTCGTGACATCCCCTAGACGGGGAACAAACTTGTTCCGTTCGAAACCGTATTTTTAACGCATCACTTATTGACTACTAGACTGTCAATCTTTATGGAAAATAACTGGAACTGAATATGGTTTTTCTTTTAATAACTTCAAAAACCAACCCATTCGATCGAATCCTTCAACATGTGGCACACCGATCGATACAGGATTGACTTTTCACATCGTCATCCTTTGTCCCGACTGTATACAAGAGGGTGGAATTGTACAGGTGGCCAACAGCGTCGAAAAATTGGGTGACCCATAAGGTTTAAGCAATCAAGATCCAGTGGGGTATTCGTGAAGCTTGTATCGCCTTTCAGCGGAAATTTTCTGTATCTTTCTCGCGCGACCGCAGAAATTTTGTTTGCATATATGCGCGAATAGTTACGCCGAAGAATAGGGTCATCTGCGATCTTGCCAGAGGCTAACGGAAAGCATGAACCCCGGCTCGGCTGTATCGAAAAAGCGCCGACTCCTCTTCTCTCCCAACGTTTCCCTATAAAACGCACGGTATAAAAGAGCCGATCGTATCGCGCCAATCTTTTCCTAAAGTTGTACGTCAAAGGTGCTCACGGTCTAGAGGGGGTCAAAGGCTTCGCGTGACCCTTTCACCGAGTTATGAAAAACTTTCGCGAAAGATTCGGGCTTAGGCGTGGCATGGCGTGTGGCGGGAACGATCAAATGAAAACGTAATTTCCGAGGCCATTGGCAAACAAATTCCTCGTTGAATCGAGGGGTGGGGGGGGGGGGGATTGATAGAAAGTGCGCGTGACGTATCCAGTCCGGAGCGGCGCGCGACGGAGAATACGATCTGGCCAGTCGACGACGTTAAAAACCGATTTCTCCGTGAAAAGAGGATCCTTGAAATGTAAACCCTCTTACGGGATGCCGGAGACGCGAACCACTCAAAGAAGACAGCGATTCTCAGGTGAACAGCGAGGAGGGCCAGTCGTGTTCGCGCGCGGAAACGACGCATCCAGTGCATATCGAGTTTACAAAATATTTTGAATACAGACATGTATCATTTGGGCCCTTTCACCGGTAAAGGACATCGTCGGTTCCCATCTCTACGAGCAATAAGGAACTCCTAGTGAAATGAAAGGTGGTTGCACGATAAATCTCGAACATTTCGTATTTCTATCTGAAAGATATAAGCAACCGCCTTTAATACAGAATACGTGCCACTCACTTGTCAGTCATCGAGACTTACTTCAAAGAAAGTCTACCTTTGCGAAAGTGCTGTCTGGCGCAGCACATTATCTTAATACGATAGCTTCGGGCTAGTGCTTCTTTCGATATAATGTAACTTTATCGCTGCAGGAAAATGGATTTTCAAGCAAATACGGGGTCCATTGATATGATCGCCGCATCTTCGGCTCGGATAGCGAATCTCGTCTCTGGCAGTAACAATGCTGTGTACCCCGTCGCTATTGTCGTGTAACAAGGCTTGTTATCTAGGCGGTCTCCTCTGATTTTGGTCTAATGTACGTACAATATTCAAAGAAGATTCGATAGGTAGTTTTTGATCGAGTTCGTTGATCCGAGGACAAGTTTTACTGTTGATTAGGAATCGTCGAAATCGGAGGCCGCATCGCTCACAAGAATAATCCGATAAAATAGTAATTCAATTAACGGAGTGCGACGGGAAAGGAATAAACTGCACCAACGACGCCCCTAATGCAATAGTGAAGTGGCGCATCGTCGCCCCTTTTTCTCAGAGGTGGCCATTAAACCGGGCGAAGAGTTTGACATTACGTAATCGAGTCGATGATCCAAAGCTCCGACGGGACATTAGCAAGGAAGATAGAAGGACTTCCTGAGCGAAGACTTCCTCTCCATCAAAGATCGTTCAAGGGGTGAATGCGCGGCTGAAGGATCAAGGGATCAGAGGATCGGCTGCATCGCGCATACAAATAACCGATCGAAGATTCCACGGTCGCCGGAAGTGCATTAAACGTGGCTAAGCTATCGGGTGTAATAGGTGAACCTGCTTGGCAGGGCGTTTATTGTGCCCGGGCACGTCTATGCTTTTTCCGTTGCCCCCGTCCGTCCGGCCAGAGGCTTACCTTCGTGTCTCTCTGCCATTTCTAACATGTCGGGTCGGGTCCCATTCTCTGACGCGACGACGATGACGCTCGACCAGCGGAATAACCGCAGGGCATTTAACTATGACGGTGGTGACTGTGAGCCGGTTCATGTTGTTGTTGGTATTGCCGTTATATGGAACCCATGGCAAATGTCGGAATCCAGCCAGGTAATGGGCCGCAGGGTTGAGAGCCTCTCTATTCTCTCTCTCTCTCTCTCTCTCTCTCTCTCTCGCTCTCTCTCTCTTTCTCTCTTAAAGCGGCGGATCGTTTAAAGAGACGCACGGATAACCTGGCGCAGTTGAATGAGACCGTAGGATCGTTTTAAGGAGGTTTTAATAGAAATATTTATATGTTCCCTTTCGTCGAGGGCCAGTGAGGCAGCGGGAAAGGTCGCCGCGTAGGTAGAATCCCCCACGGGGCGCATTATTATTTATTCATGCGGTTTGATGAGGGAACAATCCGACGTATTTACCCGGGACCTTTCACGCTCAGCGTTAGCAAAATTGTCTCCCTTTTGTCCGCTCACCGGCCCGTATTTGCCCGGTTTTCGGGCCCTGGTTTTCATGTTATTTGCCGGGAAATCGTTCGACCGTGCACCCAGACATCTGCCGGCGTGTCCGAGGTCGTTTCTTTTCGTCGAAAACGTCTCCAGGGGCATATGCTGCTGAATAATTCGCGCGGCAAGTGGATCGCGGATCGAGTCCGACGCTCCACGGCGAAACATACAGCCGAATCCGGTACGTCTGCGTCGCAGCATACCCTCCCCACCTACCCGCTGTTGGAAGCGAGTCCGAAGGGTGTTCAGGCGGCGGCGACGACGCGCGACGGTTTGTGCGATGAGACGCCGCGCCGTCCCGCAAGAAACGTAATTTACATCGGTGCACTTTTCTTTCTGGCGCATTGAAGCGGTGCAATCGCGGAAAGATAAAAATTTAATTCTCGTTAAAGTCGTGAATTTATCGCGGCGGAATTTACTCTCGCTCTACCCCATCTTCCTTTCTTCCCCTTTCTCTCTCTCTCTCTCTCTTTCTCTCTGTTTTCGTCTTCCTTCTTCGTTCATCTTTCCGCCTGCTGGCCGGCGCGGCGAGACGTTCTCGCGCACCACGCCGGATGATACAAAGCAGATCCGGCCGGCGGAAAAACTTTCCTTCCTCCGCTACTTCGCCAAGTTTTTGTTAGTAAAATGAAGCACTCCGGTTTTTCCCCTGTTTCGGCGCCGACCGGGATTATTTGTATATCGTGTGCCTCGGCTCCTCTTCCTTCCTTCCTCCTGTCCATCAACCGCCCTACTATTCGTCCCCTCCCCGAACCTGAGACGTTCGCATCCCAGTTCGCTCGATTTTCGCACCGTTCAAAGGTTCCCGTAGACTGGAGCACCAGGTGAAAGGTCGACACTCATAGGTCACCGTGGAGGGGTCACGTTAATATTCCGTAAAAGACGTCTCGTAGTTTGCGCGCTCAAAGGAACGGAGAGAGTCGAGGCTAGGACCGGGCGCGGGTAAAATTCGTGACACGGTCCCCGGGCTACCTGACGAAGGACTTTTGCAATTTTAATAGGGACGCCGGGGCTCGAGGAAGCGTTATCGTTATTCATTCCAAAACGACAACGTCTCGGCGACACTCTCCGCGCGCGTGCGACTCTTGTCATTTCTTTCTCTTTCTCTCTCTCTCTCTCTCTCTCTCTCTCTCTCTCGCTCTCTCTCTCTCTCTCCTGTTCTGAAGTTCCCACTCGTTCGGCGCTCGTTTAATCTCCGTCTCGGCCCCTGATAGAAAAGAACTCATTTGCTGATTAAATATCACCGCGCAGCTGTGTACCGTTCGACGGCTCCGCAAACTGAGATTTAAATGCGATTCAATGCCGGAACGTTCAATCACTCGAATGGTTACCGCTTGAACGGCATTCAAAGGACCCGGTCAAAGGACCAACGCGCGCGCGCATACACCTGAATCACAAGATCGCGGGGACGTGGAAGGGGCGCAGGTACCAAAAGTGTTTTCTACGCTGCTGGGAGGAGACGCGTTGTCTCACCTTCCGCGGATATATTTAAGTGCATCGCGAGCGAAGCTACAAGGCGACGATCGAAGATACGAGACGTTGTTCCCCGACAAACTACCGTGGGCTGCCACTCCCTCGCTCACGTTTTCGGGATCGCAAGAACGCTCGCGGCGTATCCAACGATCTCGAAACGCCTCGCATGCGGGCAAATATATCATTACTCATTCCCAGGCGACACCTTTTGCTCGGTCGTCTGGTTATAAATCTGCAAATACGATGCGCGTCCCGCCTGTAATACCCTCCCCCCCACCAACCATCACCACCTCTCTCACTCTCTTCCGTTCTTCTACTCGCTCTTTCCCTTTCACTCCGTTTTGTCATCCGCCGCTCAACTCACTCCCTCTCTCGCTCCCTCGTTCACTAGCCGTTTTTCTCCCCGACTTATTCTTCCTGCATTCAGCCGGTTCGAAGAGACATTCACCTTGGTACGGCCGCGCTGGAATTTCAGGTACATCGCCGTGTATTCCCGGCACGTATTATTAATTATCGTCCCCGCGGCTTGTACAGGGTGTATCGAAAATCGTGGCTCGAGCTGAAACGTGGAATGTAACTTTTACTTAATGCAACTTAAACTTTTACTTAACTTTGTCTTCACTACCTTCTCTTTGAGATCCTGTATTTGATTCTGTACATTTTAAGTACCGCTCAGTGACAGCTTGTAGGAGGGTAACGTGTACTTATATTCTGAAAAGTTTTTCGGAATGTTGACCTCGACAACATTATGTATAGACGAAATGTTTACCATTTTCTTGAAGACCTTATTCAGAATTTACATAAAAAATGTTTTGCAACGAAGGGATCGTCGCGAAAGTAACGCTTCGGGAATAGTTTGGTTTCACGTTTTCAATGAGTTTTTTTTCCCACGAGTCTCAATACGCCCTGCGCATTCCACGGCAGCACCGCGGAATTGCATGGTGGAAAAAAAAAGCTCGGCGGAACGAGTCGCGCGTAGAACAGCGGCAAAAATCGAGGCCGAGCCGCGAGAGAACTAGATCGTGGGGAATGTTACGCTCGTTCGTAGAAACGGACGCCTTAATGCGATCATTAGCGCGTTTTGTAACGTGCAACGCGCGATAAATATAGCGATTGTTCGCGGCGTTTGAGAGCGCCGCCTCGCTCCGCTCTGCAATCGCTTCTTGCGCCCGCCTCGCAACCCCACGTTAATTTTAGTTAATTCTATTCTCTCTGTCTTTTGTCGGCCTCTCTCCTCGCCTCTCTTCTCCGCCCCTTTCTCGCGTACGCTATCGCGGCCAATTACGCGTAGCGCTGTTTGTAATTATTCGAGCGTTATTGCTTCAGCCGGCGATTGTGGGAATTATGGCGATTAGGAAACCATATTTTCGCGCAGACCCGGCTTAGAAGGACGTGCTGATTGGCTGGAAGAATGAGGAATTGCGCTGGGAATTCGCGGGGCCCGACCGGGTTTCGACAGGCCGAGCGCGCCGATGGATAACACGAAATAACCGACCGATAGTCGGGCACGTAGATTCTAATCAAATATGGCAGGCGAAATTAATCTCTGGAATGTGCTTTTATTAATTAAGAACGGACCGGTACCATTACGTATCTGTAATTCGTATTATCAGTAGCATGGGATCGAGTTACTCGTATCCGATATTCAGTTATGCGCGAATCGACCTCTGAAATCGAGGCATGTATTTCTTTAATAAAACCGTCGGACAGTTCGTACTAATTTTCCGCTTCTTATTTGCCGTTTCTTTCAACAACTCAATTTGAATAATGTATTAAATTAATTTCTAATCCTCTTCGCCGGTTTCCTGCACGATACTGCAAAAATAAGTACCATGTTGCTTTTTCCTGATCGTCTCATTAGTAGATTACGGATGCGTGCGCAACAACGAATGTACTCGGAATAATTTACGGGAATTGGGTGTCGTAAAACATCCGGATCCTCTATCGGTTTTGTTTCGCTGGGTCTAAATAAAATATTATATCCTATTGCGTGAAAGATCTTATCAGCGTCGAGTTTCAGACAATCCCGTCCGACGTGAATGCATAAAATTCGCAGCTTACTCATTAGCTTTGCATGCGCAAGCGGGCGCAACTTTCTCGCTATTTTAATAGGCAAAGTATAAAACGCGAGAAACGGATGCAGTCGAATGCACGGATGCGCTGTAATGAATGTCGGCGGCGGCGGGAAGGAAGATCGAGCGGAAGCAGCGCGAAGCAACGTGACGCGTAAATTCAAGTGCCGGTTAAAATCGCGTCGGTAATTGGACCGGAGTAGCGCCGCGGCGATATTTTCCAAGCAAAAAACAAGCACGCCACTTTGTCGGCTGCGATATATTCCGCGAAATCTCGTAATAAAGCGGCTCCGGCTGAAATCCGGACTAACGTCAGAGATTTATTCGATTTAATCCGCCCGGTAGAATTAAAAGGAGCGAAGCGGCTCGGTCGTGCGCGTTCGTACCGAGGCAAGAGAATATGGGAGACGATATGCGGAGATGAAGAGAGAGAGAGACAGAGAAAAAAAAAAGAAGAGTCGACGGATCTGGAAAAACATTGGCGTTCGCGAATTGTGTCAAGAATCGCGGGGAATACGTCAGCTCGTAGAAGAACGACGTATCCGCGAGTAATGCGGACGCACGCTGTTTTATCGTGGATCTTAATAAAATTCATGAACACGGGCTAGCCAGTCAGCTAACCAGCCAGCTCAGCCAGCCAACCATCCAGCCAGCGACGAAAACTTTTCTCGATGGTAGACTCGCGATAAAAACCAAATTACCGGTCGCGACGCGAAGTCGAATAGTTAAGGGTTGGGCGAAACTGCCGGCGAGAAAATGAGAAGAAACGTAACTGCATAATACGATGCGGAGGGAACCATCTCCGTTCTTTGCGCGCTCCGGACGATAGGTAAATTGTTATTTCGAATTAGCCCCCATTACTGAGAATACGCGCGAGTAATTAAAGCACAGCGCGAGACCTCGAGAGCATAACGCGCCGCAATCGCGATCCCGAAACGGCCGGGAACACGCCTCTGTCCGCCCGCACCGACGATTATATTCGCTCCTTATCAATTTCCCGTTCGAAACGATATCAACCCTACGACGATCGGCACCCCTTGCACCCTTATTTTTATCGTAGCTTCCCTCCATGTCCCGCATTATTATGCTTTAGTGTCGGGTTATCCGGTCACGCCTCCTCCACGCGCATTTTTCGCCGACCTGTTGCTGGCCAAGATGAAGCCGGTCTCCTTCGTTGACATCGCGAAATTACGTTAATTGAGTTTAATAAGCGTGAACTGAAAATATTTGCGCTCGTCCATCGCGAGGCTGCTTCCACCCGCAAGCTTAATTAGCCGTGTCGTTCTTTCTGTCGCTGCGCTCGCCCTGGGAATGCCCCCTAATTGGATGAATTTTTGTCAGTATAGATATTCAAGTCAAATCTTATTTCCTAACTTGAGCGCATCCTAGGTTTGCATTGCTTGAAAGCCTGCGTATACCCGATTCGGAAATGTTCCAATATACTGTCCAATATAACTGTCGAACGGTTTGTTCTCGTCTTATTGGAAACCAACGTCAACCGGTAAACAAAATGTTGTCAATGTTCAGTTGATTGGGAATTCGCGAAAGACGGAACGAGCTCGCCGACCCATTTTAATCGAGTTCGAGCGATATTCGCAGACAAGATAGATCGACGACGCGTGTTTTATTTCGTGGAAAGTTTTGCGCGGACATGCTCGCGCGCGCGCGAGCGCCACCTTCAATCGAATTAAAAAGTTCGGTAAATGAATTCTCCGATAGCGAGTTCCATCCCCGTTCCCCGTGGCCATCTTGGTTGCAACAGGCATAAGTTTCCTTCGCCGGCACTGACAGTCGGACTTGATTAAAATCTGAATGGCCCGGGCGGAAATATTATTCCGAGTTTCAGAACGAGGGTCGCCGCCTCGCCCCTGGCCCATTCGTGATTTTCCAGGCTTTGGAAAATGTAAGGGGGAGGGAACACGCCGAGGAAAAGGGAACAAAAGGCGCCGCTTGCAATTTAAAAGAGAGCGCTTAAGTTTTTATGCGTTAGAGGGCGGGACGAATCACAGAAATTCGTTCGAATATCTTGTTCGGCTTTCTCTCGTTGCGACTACTCTCTCTCTCTCTCTCCTCTTCTTCCTTCTTCTTTCTTGTTCACTTTTTCAATTGTTTGTCGCATATTTTCGAATCGAATTGTCTCGTCTACTCGAGGGCCAACGTGCTCGAGAGAGTAAATTGTTAAATTCGTCGGTACACCGGTTGAACCGGTGGAGAGAACATAAAGTTTTACGACTTGAAAAAACTTTTACCGGGGGATTAACATAAATTTGCTTCGGTCACGGGGAAACTCGGGGCCCTGATAATTTCAAAATTTCACGAACACCAGCTAGTTTTAAGTGACTCTTAGCAATGCAAACACCAGCGGTCGTTAACGAACCTCCGTAGGCGGCGTAATTGCGGCCGTTTTGCGAACTACTACAAAAATGTCATCCCCGCGCTACCCCTTACGCTTGTCCGCCTCTATTATCGGGGGAAACTTTTCGTAGGACAAACAACGCACACGAAGATATTCATACCGGGATCGTGCAGTTCCCTAATTAACCGAATCGGAATTCATTCCGCTTTATACATTATTAATCGCCGGAAACGATTCACCCCCGAATCGTCATTGGGCAACACAAGCTCCGCTTCCACCGAAACTTCAATCCTTAATCGACACAGGATATTACGAACTTATTCCACTGGCTTAATCCCGATACCTGATGATCTTGGAGGAACTTTTTCAATCTTGCAACGTACCAAATTTTCTGCTAAACATCGACGCGAGATACAACCCTCATAATCCCGTGGATCAACCTTCTCAAGTTTTTCGAAAGTTCTCGCAGTTACGAAACAAGATCCAGCCATCAGGCAGGCCCCAATTATCTGGATCAGCCGGAGATCCTCGAAGACGCTTCGTGAAACAGAGTGGTTCAGTGTAGTACATTGAACATTGTAGTACAGTGTGGTACATTGAACCCTTCTTCGAATCTTGACATATATAAACACGTGGCAGATCTGCTCGAGACGTGGATGACTCAAAACTTGTAACTCGATGACGACGATACGATGTGTATGAAAATGAAGATACGATAAGCATACTTTAGCTAAGGTAATCATCCATTCAAGACCAAAGATAAGCACAAAGAGCGGATACTTTCTGACCAGACCTCATAGTCGTCGAAAGAGTTGAAGTGCGGGAATTATTGAACACCTTGGCTGAACCTTTCGACCAGCTTGACACTACGATGGGACCAGATAGCAGCTCTGATCCCAGGCTATCTGTCCAGAACTGGATCGCTTGGACGGGACGATGAGAACCTTCGCAGGCGGCAGTGGTTTCCCGTCGGTCCGCGCGTGTTGTTGGTATCAAGCCACACGTTGTTCAATGGCAGCTGGGTCTCTCCGGGTTGTGGGCTGTTTAAGCGCCGCTGTAGAATGGGCCCCGAGGCTGTACGGTGTATTGGTGAAGGGCTCGCATTACATAAGTATAAGCCGGCAGCGCCAGCCAACACAATACCAACGCTGTCTGGAAGACGCCCGTTCTCCGCCACTCCTTTGTAAACATGTATCTGGGGGTCGAATGCCTGCGCATATGCATGCGAGAGGGAGGAGGGCCTCGATGCGTTCGCACAATGCAATGTTGATATTGAACACACGCGACCCGCTCTCGCCTGCCTCGCTGCGGAACTGCGAAATGCGCACCGGAAAATAGGAGCCGACAGTGGGGATAGTCGAGGCTGGTTGTCTTTGATCCGGTCGGTACTCCTCCCTCTTTGACCGCCAACCGACCGATATGATAATATTTGACGCTCTTCCAACAGTGGATTCTTTTTTTTCCAACCCCCGATCGATAGGGATCGCCGGCTGGACGACGTAACCACGACGCTCTTTGTACCTCTCGACAGCTTCAGGGTCGATTCCCTGGAATCGGTGGCATTTTATCGGAGGGGTACCACGGGTATCGATTCTCCTTTTAATTAGAATAGGTCGCGGCGAGTGTTCGAGAAGTAGATACTTTGCGGTCTGCTTTGGCGAACGAGGCGGCTGCCACCTCCGATCTTAGTTGGGTATTTATTTTTTAACCCTCAGCCGACCCTTGTTTCCCTGACTCGAGTTGTACGTTCGTGTACAATTGACACAACGATGAAACAGCAGTGTGGTGGAAGAATGAATAAATCAATATTTTTTTTTTAAATGAAGACACAAAGGTACACATTCGAAGTGAAAAATAGCCTGACCATTGTCTTTTATTTTCAGGAAGGCTAACTATTGCGTAGGGTACTGAAATAAGGTAGGTTTACCCTATAATGTACGTACATCAGGTTGATAATGATCGTCGGCTACGCAGATTCCGTGTACCGGGCTACTGTTACCCTTCGATTTTTCTGACACCGGGTTCGAACGTATCGGTTTCCCAGGAATACTAAATTCTCATGGAGGCGGGTACGCGCCGCGGGGCTGCCGTGACCAACAGGATCGGCAGACTTTTACGTCGGGCATTCACGTATCAGCGGAGAACCTATATTTCCGTGGCGAAGCATCATGAACGCCGTGGCCCGGGAAAAACGGTGGCCGGAGAGAGAGAGAGAGAGAGAGAGAGAACGAAAGGGAGGAGGGGGTACGTGAGGGGGCTACATAAAGCAGAAACGTGAGGCAGATCCGAGAACACAGAACGGTTGAAATGGATACACCGCCGGTGGCTGGTCGCGCGATATTTCAACCGTGTATATAATCCCATATCATGGCCGGGGGCTTAGTTTCGACACCGTGGACGACGAACCCTAATCCTCTCTCCTTCCGTGGCGAGACCAAAAGTGGGAACTACGCTGCGGCGTGGAGAAAAAGATTCTGGACCCAGCTTAGGGAAAGCGCGTCTGTGTGTTTCGACGCGACACCACCGGAGAAAAGGTGGATCGGTGGTGCTGGCAACTCGCTTGCTCGCTCCCTCTCTCTTTATGTTTCTTTCTCCGTTCCTCGTTCTCCCCCTTACAAGAGAGTCGGAGACTGAGCAGGCAGCCCAGCGAGGATTACGTGGATATAATAGGCGATCCCGAAGGTAACCTAGCGTCGATGGCTCAGCTTTTTGTGCCGTGTGGGACCGGGAGGTAGGCCAGGAAGCGCGCTGGAAACCGGCAACCGGCTCCTCGATTTATCCGCTCGAAGGCTCGCCCCCACCATCGTGTGTCGCCTGCATTAGTTTTGCGGAGATGCGCTGAATTATTGCACGCGAAAGTCTATCGATCTCGCGCGCGTTCCGCTTCGCTTTTCAAAGCGACAACTTCGGCCGAGTGCGACCCAAGTTACGAGGCAAACTTCCGCCGCCCAGGAATTCTTCGACGATCGACAACTTCGCAGTCAGATCGGACCGACGAAATCGGCGAGCTCTATGAAAGACGCGGCCCTCCGCACGAGGAATCCCGTTCCACCACGGACGTCGAACAGGCGCGAGGGAACCGTCTTTCCTGAATTATCGCCGGGTAACAGGATTTAAACGGCGTCCCAGAGAGACCGTTTGCTTGGACAATCGGCGTTCGCGCGGCACTTGGAACGGGATTAAATTAGTGCCGATAAATTATGGCTGTGCACGGTGCGAAAAACTGGGCCCTGGATTTCCTGGGAACTCAAGGTTGAAGAAGTACGTACCTTCATCCGTCATACGTCCAAAGCCGTCCCGCGTTATCATCTTTTATCGAAAGAAAATTAGTTTCGCTAACACTTTCGACCTTCTTTACGAGTAGAATGAAACACGATTAACATTTGGCTTAAAATTTCAAGGTAACGGTACAATTCTCAGGAAAGCGTCTTACCACATCTTCGCTGATCGATGTAGAAGCATCGATTCAGGGCTCATTTCACGACAAGTCCAGGTTCTTTAAAGCTTCGATCGGCCGACAGCGTATCGGAGAACCAGATTCACGTAAACTTCGGCGAATCGTACAAAGAGCCGGCGATCGTTGCCCCCATCGGCTTCTAATAAAGCCATCCAGTCTAACAATCTCGGGGCATTGAATTCGTCACCGCAAAAACCCGTATCGGGGCGAATTCGTTCCCATGGAGCGGACATGTCGCGTAAAAATGCTCGATGACTCGACGGTTCGCGATACGGGAAAAACCAGCGCAGCGCGGAGTCAGGCTCGAGCGAGCATGAAAGATTAAAAGAAGCCGAAGAACGACACGCCGTGCCGAGGCAGGGCGGGGCGAGAGAAGAGAGCGGCTCGGTTGACCGTGGCCGGTTAATGAAATCCTAATTAAGACGTTGTTGAAACGAGTGGAACGATTCGCGTCCGGGAAATCCGACCAGAAGAAATACCGTGGACGTACACACCGATGGTCGTCGGGAGGGCCGAGCAATCGACCGACCGCAAAAGAGCACTTGGCAGAAAGCTACAGCGGCAGGTTTGCGCAGTGAGGTCTCCGGGCTAGCGTTCTAACTACATTGAAGTGGGTCGAGAGAGGAGAGGAGAAGAGGCTGAGAAGAGCAGAGAAAGACGAAGACGAGGCAGAAGAAGAAGAAGAAGAAGAGCATGGGGACGTTGATGAAAGGTGGCGCGGTGGAATAAGTGGAAGAAGGAAGGCAGGTAGATGAGAAGAGAAAGAGAAAGAGGGAGAGGGAGAGGAGCTGAGAGCGAAAAAAGAGAACCGCGGTAGAGAATAGAGCGCGGAACGTCCGCACGAAAGCGGAGTCATTAAAACAATTAGAGGAGAGCGCAGTTTTCTTCGCAGCAAGGAGCGGAGCAACCGGGCGGGTGGAAAGGCGGCTTTTGCGCCGACCATGACGACGATACACCCGAGTTCCTCCAAGCCATTCTTAAAGGGGACGAGTGTCTGCAGAGCAGAATAAGGTTCGTACGAGCTCGGGCGCTTAGTCTTGCCGCGTATTAACGGCGCATTAACACCGGCGCGTCGTCACAGAGGCGTAAAGTAACGCGGAATTCGCGTAATTGGAGCAGCCATTATGCCGCGGGATGCAGGTAAGTGTTACATTGAATTTAAGGAGACCGGCGGGAATTTATCTTGTTCCAGCGGCGTGTCTCGGTTTGACGGACGCTCGTTATTCTCGCGGGGCTTTTCTCTTCAGCGTCGTCTCACCCCTTTTCCCCGGGGTTCGCGGAAACCAGTTTTTCCGCCCGTCTCGATGCCTCTGCACTTTCAGCTGCCGCTTCTAGCATCCGACTTGTAGCTCAATAATTAAAAAGCACGCGTACGCTTCCGTTAGCCGGAATTCGCGCGGGGCTTAGCTGCCTCTTCCTGTCTCTCTCTCTCTTCGCCGAACACGAAAACGCGACGCGAAAGAACGCGCGTGCTGAACTTTTCGCGAAACAGCGTTAACTCTGATTCAGGACGCATTTTAACCTCCGTCGCTTCTTAAACGCTCTTGGCGAGATCCACGAATTCGTGACCCAATTTTCGAGGAGCACCACAGTGCACCGCGGCAGCGGTTCTCAATGTCGAACCGACACAACGAAGCAAAGTAACGCGGAACTGCCGCAAGTGGAACGGTCATTATGTCGAGTAGCATGATGTTAAGTAGTAACTTAAATTCAGAGGGAGAGAGAAAGATAGAGAGAGAGAGAGAGAGAGTGAAGGGAGGAGAAAGAGAGGGAGAGCGCAAAGCGATGTCCGTGATGCGGCGCGTTTACGCGCTCCAATTAATCGTACGTGTTTGGACGGGGAGCCTCGGGGTGCCACCCCCGCATTGTCTCGTCGATCTCGCGAAGCGGAACGGCACCGGGATCCGATTCCGATGCGGCTCCATCGACCTCCATATTTCATCGCTGCGACAGAGAAGATTGGTTCGAAACACTCCCACGCGTCCGTTCCTTTTTAATCCATCCGTCGCTTCATCCGATAGAGAGCGGAGAGTAGCATGCCAGACCGGAGGAATATTTTGTTTCCGACGAGATAACCAAAGCACCGTTCTAGTTCTTATTATGGACGTTGCAGAAATCAGTTACCGTGCGCATTATCACGTGCTTATAAGAAACTTTGTTTGTCGAATTAACTGGATTAAGTACTTCTTCGTTTCTACGAACGTGTATTTTATCTCTTTCCTGAAATAACCGACGATCGTGAAATAGTAGTTCTTTCACCGGGCGCTCGTTCGAATCCCGTTCCCGGGTTCATTACCGCGTTGATTTCGCGAAACGTTTATGCGCGGCAATGAAAATTACGAGTCGGCGATGCGAAGCGACGCGTCGGTGTAATTCAGCGTGGCGAGAAGCCTGGGAGTTTTCTAATATTAATGAAGCCCGTGATTTAGGATAGATCGAGGAGTTGGGGCTAATGCGTCGGATCAGCCGTAACGTCCCAGCAGCGCTCAGTGCCGTTAACATGCCATTACGGGTCCATTAATTGTAATCGGCGTCGTTCCTTTGAGAAGGTCCCGAAGGCGACCAACAGCATTCGCGCTTGCGAGAGAGGGCATCGAGAATAATCGCCGGCCGGTGCAAACTCGCGCGCGCGATTAGCATGCGCGTCCCAGCGCGCGATTATCCGCGTTGCCGCTGCATGTGCAAATAGCGTTTCGCCCGCTCCGAGCGATCGGAGCAGATCGTGCGGGCTAGGGGCGTGGCCGTTCCTGCACCCGAATGCACCGCGCACACCAACGAAATTGAATGCAAGCGCCGCCGTGCCGGTGGAAGGGAGAGAAAAAATCGGGCACAAGGTAAGAAGGACAAAAAAAAATCGACGAAAATAATTTCGAGAACCAGAGCTCGATCGAGGCCCGCCTCTACCCGCGTGTCTGCGCGCCACGACATCGATCCCAACCACGCAAAACTTACTCGACACGCCCCGTACTCGTGCTAATACGCGCCACTTTCTTCTCATTTGCTTAATGACGTCGCGCCAGCCACAATGGAAACGCGTAGGAGTCGCACGTGTGACAGTGACACGCATTGAACGGGACGTTACAACCATTTTGAAGATGAAGGATCCTCCTGCGATGCAAGCTGTTCTGATCTACGATAGCGCGGAACCGCAATCACTTTCAAGGATGGCAGCGATGATTCAAATTTTTCTGGCTCTCACTCGAGCGAGTCCTAAGGTTCTATGAAACATTTTCAGTCTGTTCCAGTTGGGAAGAATTTAAGGTACTGTTCATCAGCGAAACAACTCTGCACGATCAAATGAATATTAATTCCCTGAAATTGAAACACGTATCGTAAAGCACACCGTGTTGCATTTACATTCTCACGGATTGTAATCCTTAAATTTCTCCTGCACAGGTATAATTAACCGTAAAATGATTATTGCGCGTTAATCTCCACAATGAAACTTTCGCTTTATATACATATGTAATTAGAGCGAAACATTAGAAATCTAATTAACCTACCGTCGTCGTACATTATGAAATCCCGTTGTCTCGTTACGTTACGTGTAGAATTAAATTTTTTCGCTGTATTGAAATTGCTCTTCACATGTATCCGGCACGCTTGATTGCTTTTCATACGTGTTTAATTGATTACGTCTGCATTTGTGCTATAGAATATTTGTGCAATAGAAATTTATACAATTATATAGTATTATCTAAAAATCTCCGAGACTTGTACGTTGATGCTCTTAAATTCTTTTAATTCGTCACCTGCTTTAAATTATACCTACTCGTTTGTAATATAAATGCAAAAAATTCCGCGGTCTAGTAATATTGAAGGATGTTCAAATTCATATGTTTCTAAATTGTTTATACAGATGTAAATTTTCGTAAACGTTCCAGAAGAAGAAGTTTGGAGGCCGAGTCCATGAATCGGCGAGCAGTGCCATTCGTTCCGATGAAGGTCCCCGAATAAGGGATGAAAATATTCACGTGCAGTTTCTCAGGAACGAGAACCCGGGCGGGTAATCGCGCTTTAAATTGCTCGGCTGCGCGGTGTGTACGCGGGCTGCAACACCGAGGCCAGGTCGGTGCAAGAATGCAGCGAGATTTACAACGAGGACGCAATTCCGGCTGACGCGTTTACAACGGGGAAACGAGCCGTATTATAAAGAGGAACACGGGTGTCCCAGCGTAACGCATCTTGACGGCAGGAAATTAGATCTCCGAGGATGAAATTGGTTAACCCGGACGTCGCATCGTTTTTCATGGCATAAAACGGTATTTCTGTGCCGGGCGCCGGATTATAAATGCCTTGGGAAAGGCTGCTATATTTTTCGCGACCGGAAGAAGGTATCATTTAAAACGTAAAACGACACCGCCTCTTCTCGCGACCGCCACCGCCGTGATACCTCTCTCGCGTCAATGTCCCGTGAAAACGAGAACCCCGTGAATCCATTTAGGCTCCCATTCAGTCTATAATTGAAGTCACCCACTGTTTCGTTGTATCATTCCATTGTCGGTAATTACTCGGGAATTGGTATCCGAGACACGCGATCGATCGTCGTTGCCTTTCGAACGAATCCTGAGACATTTAAAAGTTCCGAGATATTCGAAACGCGTTCTTATCGGAATTCCATGCTCGAATTAAAATCTATCACCGGACAAAAAAAAAACCGGCGACAAGCAGCGCTGAAATATTCGCCAACGGTTGGTACGTACCGCCGCCATTTATGTTCGTCCGGGAAATCGGGGAGACGTAACGGGATGCTTACCTGTAACAGAGAAAATAAACAAGATCGTTAGAAAAATTTACAATTTTACGAGCGAGCGGATGAAATTCGCGTTTCGGACTGATTATTAATTTTAATGACGTCCCTACTCTCTCGACCATGTAAAACAGTTTTTAATATCGCGGAGAGGAGAAGCCGGTCGTCGATGAGTGCTGCAGAGCGCGGGGTGCGCTCACGCGTGGATTGCTGCAAAAAAAGTTTCGCGAAAATTACGTACTCGAGAATAATTTCCGGCGTAATAGTCGACGGCTAATTAATGCATCATTTCCCGCGATACTTGCTTACAGTGTGCGCGGCAAACTGACAAAATTGTTCGACTGTGTGGCTAAACGAAGTTAATATCAAACATGTTCGAGCCCCGCTCCTATTCTACTCGCCCACCCCCGCAACTCCCATGTCGTACTTTCCCAACAATTCTCGTGCACACGTATATGCACACCGCTCTATCCAACGTTTCTAATATTGCATACCCACCTACCCGGGAACGTGGGGCTAAATTAGCGACGCCGTTCCTGGGACGTGTATTACACCAACTAATGTTCACCGCGGCGGATAATCGCGTGGAAACGTCGAAATCCTTACGCCGAGCAACATCCTGTCACGATCGCAACGAAAACTCCCGCGCAATCGCTACACTTTCGATCTGACGCAAACTCGGATACAAATCTCTCCCATCCCAATCCTGAAACAAACCGGCTATTTCCTGTCGCGCTGTTAACACGTTGAACGCGTTGTTGGCACTATTCTTTGATCAAGTCTAACAAATTAATTTAGAATTCGTACAATACAACATATTCCGAAGAGGAATATGTCTGCGTAGCTCTTGCGACTTGCAATTAATACAGTCATGTTTTATTTTGCATAAAAATTCAAAGTCTAACGATCGCAGCGTATTGATCTCAATAACGTCGACAGATTATCTCACGACAGTCGTTCAAACCAGAATTCCACTTCGCCAACAGTTTCGTTCATTCTTGTCTCCTATTGGAAAGAACTGTTCCCGATATCTCGCAATACCTACCTTTTCCTCGGTTCACAAACACGTATCTCGATATCGCGAACAAACGCATGGCCCGCGGCCACGGGCTTGTATTTAACGTCAGGGATCCGCGGATAGAAACGTTTATCGACACGCCGGGCTTCAACGATATCGCCACGGGTTCGTGCGTCGGTGAAATGCTCGCGGATCAAATTAGGGCTCTCTGTAAATGAGAAAACTTTCCAGCCGGAAAATTACTCAAGGACTGATACTCAAACCTATCTATCCGGCGCGGCGGCGGTTGGTTCCCTTCCCCACTTTCCCTCTGGCCGCGACGCCGATCCCATTTTCTATCGGGGAAACAAAAACGTAAAACTTGAGCCGGAGAAACTATAGAATCCCCTCGCGCGATTGCCGCCCCGCGCCGCGTCGAGACTCCCATTCGTTCTCTGTTTATCATTCGGTAATGCTAAACGGGACACGAGAGCCACTTCCAGACTCGTTAAAACGCGTCGCACCGCGCCCGGCTCGGCGGAACGAGGGATAAAATAAATACGGGCACAATTCAACTGTAACGAGACCCGTCGCTTGTATTTTCACACTGGACGAGAGAGAGATCACGGGATTTGCGCCGCGTGCTAGAGAAGGAGCGGAAACGCGGTAAAAGTGTGAGAGAGGGAAAAAAAGAGTACGCGAAACACAGAGAAGCCCGGGGTAACGAAGATGAGACTGATAGAGGAGAGAGACGAGGGTGAAACGAAAACGAACGGAAAGAAAAGGGAAAGGGTGACGCGAGGACGCGAAAGGAGAGAGCGGTTCGCGAAATTATCCGTGGGCCCCGCGCGAGCCATCTGGCTCTTCGTGGAAATGCCAAGAGGCAGTAGCGTAATAGGGTAATAGAGAACGGCCTACAAAACAACCTACCGAGACATTCCGTAATTGGCCGCGACTACCGGGTGTAGCGACGGCACGTAGCCCGTAGGAAAGCGCGAAAACCACCGCATACCTGTAGGGTGGCTGCGCGAGACCATCACGCTGTCTCCATGCTAATGTCACCGGGCCGTATCATCGTTGCTCGCATGCTCCGGATGTTCGCAGCGACGACAACGACCTCGCTGGAATTCCAGCGGCGCGCATAACGACGCACGATATAATTTCAGAGCAAAAGAATTTTCCGGGGTGTCCTCTGCATCGTCGTCGGTTGGCTCTACCGTTTTTGCGCAACCCTCTCGGACGAGCTTCCGTTCCCTTCCCTCGATGCGTCGAGGCGAAACCGGATACCATCTTATCCGTCGTTCAATTCTTGGGAAAAGTGGCCGGGCGAAGTGAATGAAGAACGCGGTTTACGTAATGAATGAGAGAGAGTACGTGCGAACTCGCGCAGTCGAGGACTTTGGGCCGACGTCTCTCTGCCGAGACAACGTCTAATTAATACGAGACCGGAGGACAGGCCGTAGCAAGACGAGAATATATCTCGAGTGCGATGCCAGCCGCGATGGGGAGTATTCATGATGCGGGTTTAATGTCCCTAATGTCATTCGATCGCGCACAATAGGCTGGTGTCATACACTCGTTCTCATCCCCGTGTTTCAGTCGTATCGATCTCTCCCGCTTCTCCCTTTCCCGAGCCACTTGGAGCCAACCCTTCGCGTCCTCTTCCGTGCACTTCACGCCGGTCCCAGCGTTAAGACGTAATTTCGTGACCACGCCACGCCATGCCGAGCAGAGCCGCGCCACGACGCGGTGCGACGACCATTATTACCGAGCAACTGTCATAAAACTCGGCTGCAGTAGAGCGTAAGCTCGAGACCAAGCGGCATCCATCGTAATGGTAATTTCTGGCCGGGACGTATGCGCATTGGAAGACGGATGAGACGTCAGGCTGGGCTCTCTCGGCGTGTCTGAGTAACGCGGACGCCGACGCCGCTGGAAAATGGATGCTTAGCTGCCGTAAGTTTCCTCCTAATTTCCTAAGCACCTCCTCTCTCCCGACCCTCGTTCCACCGAGGACGGATGACGCGATGCGAAATTAACGCGGATCTTAAAGCCAACTTTCGGACCAATTGCTCGACGACCCTATACAAACGACGCGCTCCCGCCTCATAGTCTCGCCCTACCCCTCGACTTTTCGATACTATTATAGTTCGTGTCATTATGTCGAGCAATTGGGCCTATTATCGCTCAATGGAGTACCGAGATGTTAGACCAGCCTCTGGGTAATGGAGCGCGATTCATCGTGTCCCCAAGAGCGCCGCTCACAAGGGATGCTACCCAAATGGACCCTTCTGATTTTAATGAAACTCGCTTCGAGTGATTTATGCACCATTATTTTGAAAGAAAACCTTTTTGTCGCGGATTCTCTTGCAGCTAATGCAACCGAAAAATTAACAGGATTTTTGTGTCACGGAACACGTTTTCATTGTTCTCCTTTTGCGTTTATACAGGGTGTATTGGATTAAGCAGTTTTAAGACATTTTGGGGAGGGAATATTCAACTATGAATAAAAGTTTGTCATTTATAAATTCCCCGGCAGTATACGAGGTATCTGCCATCGCCGATGGAACTGGCCAGTCGGCTGTTCGATGGGAGCCGCACGGTTTTTCGCGATAGCGGGACGGGTAACGGTACCATCGGGGACCAAAGGTGCAACGGCGGATGGCGTGAGCCGTTGTTGACCGTGTTCAGAGTGTTCGAATGCAAAGACATCTGGCAAAAAGATGCGAACAAAAAATCAATATAGGGCGAGCGAGAGAGAGAGATAGAGAGATAGAGAGAGGTAGCGCCGTTAAAATCGTCAGGCAACCGCACGTCACGACGAAAAGGGAAAGTTTCCGGGGAACTACTAATGTGGGTCAGTGTATATTACGTCCGAAGCGTGCAAAACGTTTCGGTGTTCAAACGGTGATTACGGGGGCTGCAAAGATTCGATTAGCCGGATGTTGGAGCCGGGGCTGGAGGATACCGAGCGTGAAATTAGAAGCACGCGATCGCAACGGCCGATTAAGTCTTAAGCCTACTGTCAGTACCGCGATAATAACCTCCCAGTTTGCGTATCGCTGACCGTTGCCCCGTTCCCGCAAATCATTCCCGTTTGCCCGACGGGCCGACGTCGTTGCGATATCAAGTGGCAAGCTGGATCACGCCAACGCGTTCAATTCCGAGACCGGCTCTCGAGATACACCGGCCGTTTCGTTATCGTTTTATAACATCGTCCAGGCGGTTCCGTTCCGTTCCGTGCCGTGTCAGCTCGGCGGAAAAGAGATACGTATTCATTCTCGTCGAGCGTTCGCTCGCTCGGAGTGTTCCCGCCGGTGCAACGCTGCCGGTAATAAGACGTCCCGAGCGAGAGAGTCTCTCGAGTTCCTGGATTATTGTTAATCCGACGAGCAAATACCCGTTTTCGCGCGGCACCGCGTCGCTGAGTTTGACAAGCACGGATGAAACACCGATACCGTTCTCGACGCGTTGCATTTATACCAGCTGCGCGCACGCGGTCCGGTTTAATCGATTTTCGATGATACTTCTCTGCCGCCGACACTCGATCCTTTCTCCCGTGGATCGAACCAGCGTACGGAGGGCGCAATAAACCGTCCTCCTCAGCGTCGTCGTCGACGTCGTCCGAGCGAGCAGCTTGATCGTCGATCTTGCTCCCCGTATCGTCGCAGACGAATTAAGTGTTCCGAAGACGAGAGAGAGAGAGAGAGAGCGAGAGGGGCGAGCCTCAGCAGGGTGGAAACGCAACGTCGAGACCGGTCTAGTCGCGAAATCTCATTACAAACTTACTTGCCAGGAGAGCCAAGACTCGCGAGCAAGCGAGCAGGAGCGCAGGATCCTGTGTTTCCACTCCAACGAAGCCAATATAAATTGCGCCAAAAGAGATCACCGTCGGGGATTCAATTTCGAGACGAGACAACGGGAACTCGATATTCCGGTGTTCGCGGAAGAAACAGCCTCGTATAACTGACAGGTTCGCGTGACTGCATGAAACGCGTTGCAATGTTGGTGCACCGCGTCGAAAAAAACACAAGACGAGCGAAAACAAACTGGGCGAGAAAAAAAAAGAAGAGGGCGGGATTTTCACCGGTTGATCGATGGTCGCGTCGAAACAGCGCTATTTCCAGCGGGAGCTTGCGAGACTGACAACATTATCATCGGGGTGCCACGTTCTAATCAGTATACGGTTGCGGCAAAGCTAGCTGTCCAGGCAACTGTTGATAAAACCGATGCTTCTACCGTGGACCCGACGATGCTCATGGAATAATATCCTCTTCAAGAGGTAGAAACGGCGGGACGTGTCCTCGGGAACGATCGATCTCATCCATAAACAGGAGAGTGACGGCGATCTCGGCGACTGGATGAGAGAGCTAGTCCTGGCGAACGTGCGCGGGGGTACGCATGCATCCAGGTGAGCTAGTTATGGGAGTACCAGCGAGAAACTGCGGCAACAGCAGAGCCACGGTTTCTGACTTATGTATGCCAGCCGGCTGAGCCACTGGACACACGAAGAAACGTACGTGACCAACGTTACCGGTCCTCCGGCCGTGCGAGTTTGCATGCGCGCTTACACGATGCACAAAAATAT
The DNA here is from genome assembly GCA_916610235.2 of Lasioglossum morio. Taxonomy (NCBI): domain Eukaryota; kingdom Metazoa; phylum Arthropoda; class Insecta; order Hymenoptera; family Halictidae; genus Lasioglossum; species Lasioglossum morio. The sequence goes on along the minus strand of OU744328.1, from coordinate 16,718,113 downwards.
GCAACAGTCCAGGATAACAGGAGGTGGAGAGAGAGAGAGAGAGAGGGGAGGATGCTGCCGGGATAACTGCGCTGAGAATATGTATGCTTCGTGCGGAGTAACGGTACCATAGAGACTGTGGATGACCCCGCCTGTGTAAATGCACGACCTCGACGGAGACGGGACCCAGGATCGGCAGAGGGCTTCTCCGTCTCTCTTCCCCGTCTCCACACCGGTTGTCCGTCGTCGTCCTCGTAGTCTCCGGCCGCGAAACACGTAACCCTTTCCACGTGTAGGTACCGTACGCCGAGGAACACGCAAGCAAGCGACGCAAGCGCCAATCGCCACGCTACCCGGGGCCTTATGCATTACGTGCTCCCGCGATATCGGCGTGGCTCACGTGTGCGCGCACCCGGAATGTATCATTTTGATAATCTCGCCTGGAAGAGACGCCGCGATATTACCGCAACAGCCTTCGTTCCTATACCCGTTCTACCTCCATGCCTGCCTGCCGGCTGCCTCACACCGGTAGCTTGGGACCGTCCTGGTTGTTTGCACGCTTCTGCCCCGGACTCCTATACTGGTTCTCACGCCGGTTCTACTAGCCGATTCGCGGTCTGAATCTTATCGCCTGGGTTTTTTTTTATTGGAAATCTTAAAAAAGATTTATTACAACATTGGATATAAGTTTACAGACATACAGGAGAAAAATATAAATATCTGTGAAATAACATTAGAACAATAGGATAACATCTAGACTCCCACCTCCCACCTAAGCTAATGTAAGGGGGGCAGGATCTCAACCGAAATCAACTGGTCGCGAATAAATGATTTATTTCCTGAGTAATAAATAAGACTGTTTTTACCGTTTTAAATAAGGAAAAGTATAATTCTTTTTATTGTATTGAAGTATAGATAATAGATTTGTTTGCTGAATCGCTTTTGGAAATCGGGGGATTTCGGGATCATTTTTCAGAAAAATTTAAAGGACGTATCGCTGCAATGCTCGTTTGCGGTATACGATGATCGTTGTCATACCTCACAAAGCAGCAATTTGTAACGAAATTTCGGGGTTCGCAGCTTTATCGATATTCAGTGGATGCTGTTCATATATTCCACAGTATATTACCTGGTACCTGCGTCAGCGTATCACGCGCGATACGTATTTTTGCGCGGATAGTTCCATTGTCTGCGTTATTAACCGACCGCGTAGAGTAATGACAAAAGCGAAAGCTATCGTATTATCAAACGATAGTCAAATCATTAGGTCGGTTAATAATGGTTTCGGAAAATGTGACAGCTTTTAAACGACTGTAATTTCTGGGTCGGAAGTATCGAATTTCAGTTTTGCTTCTAATTAACAATTATGTTCTCTATATGAGCAGCAAATTCAGGTATCCAACTTGTTCATTTTACGATGAAACTTTCGTCACTCGTATGAAAATTGTTTCCATTTCAAGAATGCGTTTCTAGACTGTTATATTAAACCTTTTTAATTGATTGCAACAGAAAATTCTAAATATAATTTAAGAACCCTCTGGATAATGACAAAAATAGTATTAACATGTTAACAGCGGTTGATCGTTGAATTAATTATCACAAAAATTTCAGAAACTAACATGACCACTCGACTCCTCTTTGGGAATGTACTGTTTCGAACCAAACTCGATTGTGAGACGTAAACGATTGGTTGGCGAGGAATGTACAAACGAGTCAGCGGTAAATATTCCTCGTCGAAGTGTTATTTTTGCCGGGATGCTTCGGGGTGCTTGTGCGGTTGGCAAGAGTGCAGCGGGTACCGTAAGGAGATAAATCTGAAGTGTGTCTCCGTGGGTCCGTCAGCCGGGAAAGAGGACCGTGGTTCCGGCATTCGCAGGCGCATCACGGCTCGGTGACGGGGACGGGAACCAGGACCAGTGTTCCTGACCTTCGTGTCGGCCCACGTGACCTCTGTGCACACCGTATGTGGCAAAACACGCAACGAGCCAATCCGCTATGCACACAGGACTCGAACGGACATCAATTTACGGCGGGAATGTCTGCTTACGGTTTTATCAATATACAACCTTCGACCGAGGCAATGGGAACTATTTACCGTACCGATTCGTTACCCGCCGTGCCGTTTCCAATTTACCTACACACCTAACTCTCTGTTCTCGTTTCCCTCTTCCTCTCTCTTTGCGCCGAACGGCTATCAGTTTCCCCGTGGATTCTCCTATGAACCCGGCGCGCGGCGCGTCCCGTATTTTATCGGATATTAACGAGTCCAGCGCGAATGTGTGCTCGCGGGGCGAGATGAACGCGACGCGCACCAGCGCCGCGCCGGCCACGCGACTGTCCGCGAGTTTAATTATCTAATGAATCAAAAAATTCGTTGCAAGGGGGCAGACGGGTGTCCTTTAATCAACGGAGAAACGAACGCGAGCCGATGTGTCGCCGGCTCGAGAAACGAGCGTACAATTTAATCACTTAAATGAGATTCCGCGATGCCGTACACGCGCGCACGCGTCGCTTGTTTTAATTCCGACGCCGCCGCAGAATACAGAGAGAAACGAAACTATGTAGAACGAAAGAGAAGGAGAGAAGGAGAGAGAGAGAGAGATGCGTGCTCCACTAATTACAATTATGTGCCCCACTTCCCCTGAACTTCGGGTCATCGGGAATATTTAGGAAGAGCCACGGAACCGCGCCCAGGGAGAGAAGAAAATTTAAACGGAGAGAAAGAAGGAGTCGAGGGCAAGAACGAGTTGCAAAAGGCGTCGCGTAAGAGCACGGAAACGATGTCCGCGCGAGCAACCGTGGCGGAAAAATTCTAGTGGAGAGGAAGTGGAACGAGAAAGAAGCGCAAAAGAGTAGGTCTGTCAAGGTGAATTACTGCTACGAGAGGATCCGAAAAAGGTTTCCCGTGGTTGGGGTCGAGTCCAGGGGTGGGCGAAGGAGGGGGCCGGTTGAGTGGAACCAGATCCCGACCAGCTATGCTCGTAAATGGCAAGGTGTCATTAAAACGACGGAATGCGAGCAACGCGATGCTCGATGTCGCCCCCAGAGCAGTCCGGTTCACGCTCGGATCCGCTCTCGCCTTTGCAACCTCGTCCGGGTTCATCCGACTTCTTTGACCGTTTACTTTTTTGCGCTCAGACTATTTCCAACGTACCGCGAAAGCGAACGAGGATCTTATCACGAATTAATCGCGGAATCCGATGACGAATCCGGTTCGGGTGCGACAGTAAATTCGGGGTCTTCGGTTTCGCTCCGAAACTTTTCCTCGGTAACAAATCCTAGAACCGTAAATTGGATAGGGGAAGAACGTCAGCGAGTGGTCCTAGTTTAATGCCGGTGGAATCATCCCCGCTGCCTTTCCCTACATTTCACTGACACTCCCAATCCCGTCTCTGGAGCTTCGACTATCTACAATCTACAAGGTTCGCAGAGCTGTCGCGTAAAGTTCTATTTTTGTCTTTGGTATGTACAAAGTTTCCTCCTGATTTTTCTTTTTCGCATGATTACGATAAATGATCAGAAGAAACATTTTTCTTGTCTGAATTTTACTAGTCTCTTCGTTATGTCTTCGCAAGTGTCCGTAACCATGTCATCCAATTAAAAAGATAATCGAGTAGTGTGTAAAGTTTCCCACTAATTTGTCGAATCAAGCGACCGTCTTCTGGTAAACGTAGGTCTAGCGAATTAACGTGAGCAAGTCGTACAGCATTCTTCAGCAATAAACCTCTCCTCAAAGTAGGTCCCATCAGCGACGAAGTCTCGACAGCTCGACCCGGTCGATCCGTTCAACCAGAATAATAAACGACGAGAGTCGAGTACGTTGCCGCGAGGTTAGCGCATATACAATCCGGGAATTAACTGCTGTAATCGTCGGGAGGCTCGTGTATAGGCTCGTGACTCTTGCTTAGACCTCGCGACGCTGTCAATTGGGCTTTTCATCAGGTTTATTACGATCGGCCGCGCAGAATGCTTTGTGCGGGAGCGCGAAAACAATCTTGACGCCTCTTGACGGAAATTAATAACGGTTCCCCGGGGGGAAACTAACCTTTACCGGGCGATAAATCGAGGAAAGCCCGGTTGTCTCGGATTAGTCGGATCACGATGCTGAAGAGCTGGAGCAGCGGCGGCAGTAACGGCTCTCGTTCTACACTCGGAATCGAATGGAACGACGTTACAATTTCCGATGCAACGCGCGGCGACAGAAGGAAAAAAGTGCCACGGAATGAGGAGAAAATCAATAGACCTTTGAGTCCCATAGGCGGGCGATACGGACTCCGGGGCTCGCCGTTTCAAAGCGGAGCGGCACACGTCGTCGTCCCGTTTGCGCGGAGAATGACGGGATGAAACAAAAACACATTTTCACAGATTAATCCGCGGCATCCTACCGCGGGGCTGCTGATAACAGGCCGAGCGAGTTCTGTCGGAGCGTCGGACGCGCGCGACGTAGACGCGTCGACAGCGTACCGGGCACGCCGAGCGCATTTATCTTCCGACTCGAAAGAATCCGAGAGGGAACGCGAGAAGGAGGAGGAGAGAGAAAAAGAGAGAGAGAGAGAGAGAGAGAGAGAGAGAGAGAGAGAGAGTGCGCGAGAGGAGCGGGAGAGTATCGGGGATGACGCGTGGCTAATTACGGCGTCAAGGGGCTTAATTAGTCAACGAATCCAACTGTCGGCGGCTTGGCTCCTTTGTGCGGCCGACCGCGCGCGACTGGTGACGAGCGTCGCGACGTTCGCTCACGTCACCGACGCTGCGGAATCAGGACAGGCCGATCTTGCCGACGAATATTCGGTGGAACGAATGTCGCGTGACGCGCTGTTCTGGCCACGCTCGCGACAACTCTTAATTAAACGACCAATTAAGGGAGCCCCGTAATTAATCGCCGGCCTACATGAAAACAGGATACCGGGACACGCCGCGGAACGTCACCTACGCATTGTTCAGCGCCGGTCACCGACCGACCGTCCGTCGCGTCGGTCAACGAAGCCGTGCAGCTTTTTTCGAGCGAACTGATCGATCAACGAGCCGACGCCTAAACGTCGATTTATATTATCCGCTCGGACATGGAATCATTCGGTTCGGAAATACACGAGCTGTGCTCGAAAAGAAACCGGACTCCTCGTGAAAGTGTAAGATAAAGTTTGATGGCTTCGCTGATCGATTCTCTTGTGCCCTTGTTTACCAGTTTGTCAACTTTCCTCGAGCTACGAATGTTCCTGTGGCTTTGCGATTTGTCATACGGTTTGAAAAAAAACAGATGGTCAATGTGAAAATTGTCAAATCGTCGCAAAGGTATTCGTTTTTTTTTTTTACTTATTTTTACACACAGAATCACCTTATGCCCGCTAGTACCATTCGCCCTAACACTTGAATTATGATCCGCGTCGCACCCACGAATCGTCTTATCGTTCCGATCGTTGCCTCCGCGGAAATTCAGTTTGAGGCTTCTGTTTCGCCTAGTCACGATTTCACTGAATCAACGGAAATGATCGAAGTTCTGGAAGCTCGATGAGAGGACGAGAAAAACAGCGACGCTACCGAGACACTAGTCTTTCGATCGGTTTGAATCGCTTTTAAGCTGCTTCGGAGATAATGTAAAGGGTTTCATCCACTTTGCGGTAACAGTATATCGGCGTGTTTATGGCTCGAGCAACAAAAGCACGCTCGGTTTCTTTGATGAAATAAATTCCTCATTTCGTTGGTAATGAAACAGCCGCGCCCTCGTTAGACGAAAGGCGACGGATCATGAATTACGGTATCGTTTTAAGTTCCCATCGGGCAGCAGCAGCAGCAGCAGCTCGTTCCCCCTCGAACCTTTCACATAAATTGCCCATCATCAATCGCTATACGTTCCTCGGACGAGGTCCACCAGCTATCGACGTGCTTGTTGTCCTCGCGCTCGATGGCGACTCTCGATATACCCCGGCTGCTTCCTTCGGGGTTTCAGTGAAAAAAAAAAAGTTCCTGTAAAAAGGCTGATACGCTCGTCCAATAGTATTACGACCGCAGGCTGCGAGCCAAGCTACGATCACAGTCAATCCGCGACCATTCGGGTCGCGTAACTGATGTGGACGTGTCTGCTCGTTACAGAGTCTATCGATCTTTTCCGTATCAGAACTATGCAGTGCACTCAGAGCTCCTGCAACAATGCCAGGCCTTGCAAATATTTTCTGAAATGCTGTTATCTACACGTAATTGGAAACATTCTTCCGTGGGACGATAAATTTCCAGTTTGGGGATCGGGCGATTCGACCTAAATCGTTTCAGGAATTAGGATAATCACTGGATTAAGCTAATTGTGTAAGCACTAGTTAATTACTCTCTAGACAAACTGTGCATCTCTTTTCAAGCAAATTTTATTATAGATCTCGGTCTGACCATGAGCTGGTCATTCTACTTTATGCAGAGCCTGATCGATATTTAAATTCATATTTCTACATAAATCTTCGTATCTTTCTTTTTGGAGGCAGCATTCGCTATAAGCAACTTGGACGATGGGAAGGAGGGCCATGAAGGACGGACACGTTACTGGCGAATCCACTTTGGACCTTCGGCGAGATATGCAATTCTGTGTCACGGGGTATCAAAAAAGTTTCTGGTCTCTCGTCAAACTTTGTTATGCCGTCAGCGGGCGCACCTAATTATGTAATATGGTGTGTTCGTTTGCTCGTTTGTCCGCCTCGTTGGTTGCGTCGGTCGACGGGTACCGGAACTCGGTCCTGGCGACTGCTTGCTCCCTGGCCCCCCGTTGGTCCTACATATCCGTCGCTCTTTCTCTTTATCGTAGTAACGAAAGGGAACCTCCGGGGAGTTCCGTAAACTGCGTTGCGCGAACGCCCGGCCCCGTTCGCTATTACCGTGAAGATTAAATTGTTGTGCGACGCGAGCTTTTCATCTTCAAAGGGCACACGTCTGTTTGATGTGGCGAACCGTACATAGCCGGCCCGATTGCGGCCGCCCCGTCGTCGTGGCGTTGTGAAGTTCAACAGAAAAAAAAAGTTTCCGGGAGATGAAGGCGGACGATGATGCCAGAGCGCTTACTCTGTCTCTCTCTCTCTCTCCTTCTCTCTATCTCTCTTTCGCTCCCTAAATAACCGCGTGAGCGCGGGGTGCGTACGTTTTTTCCCCGTACACGCGTCACCCGGCGAACCGAGCCGGTACGCGTTTGTTGGATTTTATGGACCCTCGGAATTAGAACTGAAAAGCGGGCTATAAACCTCCTGGTAGTCTTGTCATATAGGAAAAAAAACCCCACCCGTCCGCATTCGGTCGCAAAGCGTTCCACAGTGACCTACAAATTTACTGGAGCGAGTCAAATGAAAACCTTAGATACTTTTTATCTCGGAATTTATTGAACACAAAGGCACATGGTTACGTTATCTTTATACGTGGCTCCCGTTCCATTTACTACACGTGTTTCTGCACATCTGAGGGTGCATGGAAAAATGGTTTCCAGCTGCATCCCTTCCTTGGACTTGCGGCTCTTACGAATCTACTTATGAAGACAACTTTTATTTCACATAAAGATTCGATGTTTGCTTAGATTTGATAAACGTGTTCGCTGATCTTGTTCGCGTATACTGTGTTCGATAGAGTCCCGAATCTTCCTGGATAACGAAGGCATTGTCCCGGGTCGCCTTAAGCGGTCGAGTGCCGTAGAAATGGCATAATTGTCCTTATTAGAGTTTGCCTATAATCACGGCAACGGGACCTTGAAATAATAGACCGCTGGCAAATTACTTAGCAAGTCTTGAAGAGGCGCGGTCATGTGCGGCGGATCATCGTCATGAAGTCCCTGTTACAATGGCGCTCGTCGAAGCGAAATAACCTGACGATGCAACGAGACTACGTGTAGACGCAATCTATAGTGTTCCCACCCTATCCATCACGGTTTGGAGAACCCTATAACGGTGTATGTATACTGCATACCCTTATTAGGCTCACGTGAAGTATTAGCCACAGCGAAGTATGTAGACTACTCTGCGCTGACTGGCGATCGGATGGCTTCTCGTGATCAGAGACAAAGGGATAGTACTGTTTAACATCCCACGAGGAGAATAAAAATAGCAGAATTAACGAACTCATCGTTCCTAAAACAAGAGACACTATCACCGTTGCAACGGTGCGCCGGTCAACGGGGACAAAGACGAACCAGCTTTCATTACTTTTTAACGTGCCGCTGTATTCACCGAATAAAGAGACGCCAGCAAAGAAACGCTGTACTTTAATTAGAAATTCATGTTTCTAGCACAGATACCAGGGCTCCACGCTTGATTCGGAGCGCCAGATACATACAGACATACCATCGCGAAATCATTTCCGAGGTTTCAACTGCTCGCGGAACAATGCGGCTGCTGCCAAAGCCCGGAACGCGGAGACAGGATTGTTCAGTGTTTACGAACGGTTTCGGTAATCAGCTCGGTTCGTTCCACGTCCTTAGACACCCTAAGACGATCAAGAGTACTCCCACCGCGTCGACGAACGAAACGACCCCCGGTTGCTTTCGTAATATGGATCCGAGTCTGATATCCGAAGCAAACGAAATTGAAATGTCCCGTCGGAACTCGGCGTAATCCGCCGAAACAGGGAAATATGTTCATTAGAACGAAAATGCGGAGAGCGAAGCATGTGCCGCCGCGACATTCAATTTCGCGTGAAATTGATTCTTATATCCGGTAGGCAACGCGCGGTAAGCCAGTCGTCGCCTCCCATTGATTGCGGAACGTTCCTCCGCGTATAATAAACCGTTCATTTGCCGTCTCGAGATTGGGTTCGGAACAATGTTTACCCGGGCCGAACGAGACTGCGAGTATGCGGCGGCACGCGCGTCACGCTGACGTTATCGGGTATCGCAAAACAGCGAACTTGTCGCCCCGGCATCTGTCTTCTTCGATTAAAAAACAAAAAGGTCGCAACACTGGAGGAAAGTGTCTACGGGCCGAAGCAATCTTCCAGGCACTCAACCCTCTTCGCTTTTTTAGCCTGTATTAACCTAAAACTGTCGAACGCTTCCCCGCGAGGAGAGAAGCTTCCTCTCGCGTCGCGGTAATTCGACGTAATGGAACGTCGGGCAGGCGGAAATCGGAGACGTAATTTCGACGTAAATAATTTCACGGAACGGCAAACGCGACATTCATTATTCAACAGCGCTGCTATTAATAATTAATCCGATGATAAATAACTCGCTTAACCGGCGAACGCACGCAAAGATCGAATAGTATATAGGGTGGGTCAGATAAAATGTTACAAGATGTTTTTTTCTCTCCGGAGGCATTGCGAATATCTGCTTGAAATTTTGATGTGGTGGACGGTTAACATGGAAAGCATGCCACCCTTCTAGGAGTTATATAATATTAAAAGAAATTTATTTTGCATTGGAAGTTATTATATTACATCGAGAAAAGATGTCTTAGATAAAAGTTGTTTTTCTGATAACATTTTTGTGAACATTCAGAAAATTAATTCACTGTGAACAAAATGGAGGAAGCACCGTTTCCACCACGCTTCACAGCTTCAAGTTTTAAGTTGATGTTTGCAATGGCTCCGGAGAAAGCAGCTTGTGCTCAGCGTTTTATTTAGTGCAGCATGCATCGGGAGCAATTTCCAAGTGCCTTATTAATTCCTTAATCCGCGGCTATCGACCAGGGCCACAGCGTACGTCTAGTTTAATCGGTCAAGCTCACCCCATAGACTCGTACGCGAACCTTACACAATTTACTCCCTTCGTTTTCGAAGCGGGAACGCGCGGCCGACCGCCGTACACAGAGCTCCGCGTACGTATTAATGGCACGCATTAGCATATATTGACCGCGAACGGGGGTCGTTGAGCGTGTCTGCGGTGGTACTTCTAATTATGAGTTACGCTCCGCGTGTAGTTAACGAACAAAAGCGGCTTTTGCGAACATGCGAGCACGATGCGCCCGCGCCTGGAAACCTGAACTTATGACGGAGGAGATACAAGGTTTACGGCGAGCTTCCGCGGAACTTGATCTCAACCTCGCGACGTCATTCCTGGAAAATGTGATTTAAGGTGCAGACTTGAGATGCACGTTTTGGAACAGTCTCGGAGACACGCACGCGTCTATGGTTTAGTCGCCGTTTTTAAAAAAAAAGAAGATGATACGTATGAAGTCTGAATTTTCAGGTCGAAGACAACTCGAAGAACGCGGCAGATTCAAGGTACATTATTAATCGATTTCCTCGGCGAAATGGGAGACTGTTGAGAGAAGAGTGCCCCCGTGGGAGACGGTTCCATCCGTTTCAGATCCCATTAATTATGATAATACATACACGGAACCGAGGACGGCGTTTAATTAAAAAAGAACAGATCGTTAGGTAGAAACCCACTGCCACAAAGTACCCGGGTGCGTACCTACGTAATGAGGACGGAGACGTTAGGGCTGCTTCACCTCTAGCCCTAATATCAGGAACCCTGCCAACTTTCAGAGTGGTTTCCCGAGAGGTCTCTACGACCGTCGTTGAACTCCAACGACCGTCTCACCTGCTCGTTCAATATCTGAACAGCATTCGCGGGCGTAATCCTTCCACGCGGCTAACAACCGCCGCACGATCAAACGGTTACACGGAACGACCAATTTTACCCTGGCGCTGGAATCCACCGCGCAGACGGGCTTTATTGGAAAGTACACTGTACGAAGATGTATTCCCTGGATCGAACTTGTCTCGCCGACGGCATTCGTCCCCTCGTCGTAGTAACGAGGAAACAAATATCTGACGATCGTTCGCAGTTGTTCCGAATCATTCGTCAATACCGACTTGAATATATCAGTACCAGTGCAATTGATCTTTACTGTAAAATGGAAGAAGAATGATTCGTTCCTTTTTATTAACCCTTAGCACTCAGGTGGTGACTCTAAGTCACCACTAAAAATTGCTGTAGTATAATTCAAAATATTGTTTACATTATTAAATATGTTCGGATCTAATCAATTACTAAACAATTCAATATTGTATGAAGTATTCCATTAATTTCATATCCACAAAATGAAATAAATCATATAGAATGGAATTATTCTAGATAGGAAGACATGTTTAATTTTCGAAATAACATACCTCCCAGTGCAAAGGGTTAAGCAATATTTGAACTACAAATTACTGTTTTGAAATTTGATCAACAGTGGCCCCGAGTTATAGTAGAAAAACTTCAAACAGTACCGCATGACTCGCCCCTACAGAGGACTTTCGAGTCCTTCGAGAACGTCCTCCAAGAAGAAAGTAACTATCGCGGTGTCCCCGCTAAGAAGTATCGCGAAAGTCTGGCCGGGTTTGCACAAGAACGAAAGAAACTGCACCACCCCTCCGAACTGACCTAATTACCAGCTGAAGATTGCCGGCGGCTTAAACTCGCCGTATTCTTTTTCCCCAAACTGAAAGTAGCCCGTTAGACGTGACGGATCCCACCGGCCTCTACGCACAGACTCGCCCCTGCTCTCGTCGCGACTACATGCAAATTCGCCCTGGTCCTTCTCGCTCCACCATCGTCATTATAAATTCCACCTATGCCGCACCCCGACAGGCCGACGTCAGGTAATTCTACGCTCCGGTCGATAGAGTCTTCTGCGACTTCGGGAGTAATTACGAACGACGCACCTAAACACCACCCACGATCGCCCACGCTCCCTAACACGGGGGATGCTGTTCTACGTGCCTCGCATCGAGGCAAGAAAAGCGTCGAGAGGAGGAGCGGGTGTGTCATAAAAGTGAACGCTGAATAGCCATTGAAAGATCGTGCGAACGCCGCGAGTTAATTTCTCCCCGGCACGTCATCGCGGCGCTTCACCGAGACGACTACATCACAATTACGTTATTTCAATGGCAAGCGTGATATTATTTTATGATAGGAACGGGGAGAACATTCAGCAGCTTCTCAACGACTTTCTGCATTTTACGATTTATTGTGTTCCTGCGAAAATTTTGCGCTCATCTACGTTCCCAGAATAAAACTTTTTTTTCGAGAGGGGCAATACTGATCCTACTATCGTTAGTCGTATCACTACTTTTAGAATTTTAGTTGATAATTATTTAAATTGTGGGAATGTCTCTGCATTTAAGCACGCATTGTAATATTTGAATAATGAAGCAAGGTCTAAGTAGATTCGATCTAGTCATTATTATAAAACAATTTTAAATTCATTAGAAATATTCATTATATTTTGTGCTGTATCGTAGCTTGTTCCCGCAGTCATTTTGTTTTGTTAATTATTGTGCGGTTATTTCCATCTTTTAGAAAAATATTCGTACGCGTTTATTGGATCGATTTTTCTTCCAGTTTCCACACTGTGTATGAATAACAACAGACGAATAAATTTAATGAACTAATAAATACATGGGATGGTGGAAGAACATCACACAAAATAGACGACGCAGAAATTAATTAAAATAAATTCTTTTAAACGCGCGAGAAGAGTGTTTCAGTTGAACTCGATAATTTCTCTTGCTATTTTTAATTCATAAATTAGCTTTCTAACGAAGGCGTGCGTGGAACAAAATGATGAATTGAGTAAATTGCGTTGGGAGCTTTGGTTTCTGCTTCGTTAATTTAAAGCTACATTGCAACGCATAATTGAATAACCATTAAAGAGCTTTGTTGTTTCTATAAATCGTGGAATGTAAATCTGGAAATTTTGAATGGTTAAAAGTAAACCAATATATCCCGTACGTGTGGCTATTTTTTTTTTGTTATAAGAAATCAACTATACGCGATTCATCAGGTATTGCTCTGACCTCAATCGATGGAATATTAAAACGAAATTTGCAGAGATGACTTCCACGCATATGACGGCCGATGAAAAACAATTTACCACCACAAAGGAACTTGCGATACTGCGGATTTCCCTTCACGTGAATAAATTAGTAGTTTTCATCAGCAACTAGAAAATCAAAATTTATATGAAACGTTCGTAACTCTGGGACAATGAATAGACTGTGGATCTTTGTGCAAACTAAAATAATTATGTAGCACATTGCAACAGTAACCAAATGAATAATAATGGTAGAGCATGTACCACATTTTGTTGAAACGAGGCAGATTTTAAACGACTCGTGATTTTCGTCTATCGGTGTTCGCTCGACCGTAGACATTGTACGGAGTATTTTGCCGACAGATTAATTTCCCCTGAATTTTCCTGTCACAAACCTTGCTCGTTCGATGTCTGGAACGTATCGGATGGCTCATCTCCTGGGAATCGGTCTCCGCCGACGAGCGCGTTCACGGTGTATATATTCCCGGTGGATGCACACCTATAGCAATCGTCGAACGACCGCCCACGCTCGTCGCACCAGCATCGACGCAGCTCGTGTACATTTTACTCGCACGCAACGCAACGACTTGCGAAGGGTGGAAATTTTACGGGCGTCGTTGAGGCATCCGCCTCGCGCGTGAATTATTGTACATCGAACGACTTATTGCTTATTATGAATACGCCCACGCGAAACTCGCGCGATGCACACGCATTCTGCACCGAGTCTAGGATCGTGTCCCACCGTGAAACCGGCAAACTCGAGCCGTGAAATCCACTTTCCCGTTTCAACTTCGAGCGATCCACACGCGTAAAATCCCAACCTTTACGATCGATGCTCGCGAAATTCTGTACACAGTTCGACTCCGTGACCGTCGCGGAACCTACGACGAAGGGCACAAAAGGCTTCGGAGCACCGAAATACGTGGCGCAGGGATTACGAGCTACAGCTCGTGGACTTCAGATTAACTCCACCTAAATTCGGCTCGCAAACCGTTCCCGTGGAATCGTAGAAAGCCGAGATTAAACGAGATTTAACTTAATTTAACGACGGAGGAATCCTGTTCGAAGACCGCGACGAAAATATCGCATCCGAAATTCGAGGCCACCCTCTCTCTCTCTCTTATTCGAACGAGTCGGTGAGACGTGATCGGATATATCGCCTCGACTCTCAGCAGTCCGGGTTCTCCCGAAGGGTTTAAACATCCAGCTACGATCGATCATAAATATAGATTATCATAAACACGCCCACGCGTGTCCCCAGAGTGGATCAGAGACGTTCACGGTCCGAGGAGCTAAGAGTTTCGAGAACCTCGTTAATAATTGACCGTTGCGTAACGCTAGAATGATACTCGTGTTTTGACAAGAAGGACACGGTTCCACCTGGATGAGTTCCGTCTAGCGGAAAGCTGGGGACAAGCTAATCTCAACTAATAGCTGGCCCGTGACGTCGGAAGATCGAGCAACAAGCGATTTACACGGAGTACGAAGTCGATACTACCGGCTGCGGACGGGTTACAGGGGCCCCGGTCGTCTTTGAGGATTCCTGCTTGACCCCTGAGCTCCTTCGGGCGTCCCTTTACGATTTTGCTTTACGATACAACGCCGAGCTCTCGGGCTCTGCCGTGTTCCGTCGACGTCCAAACAGTCCGCTGAAAATACATAGCCCGGTTGGACCTGCGTAACCGTACGTACGCGGCCTCTCCGGCGTTATTTACGGCTGGATATAATGGGATGTCGGTTACTAATGAGCCCTTCGACGTAACGCTGCGAAACGGCCGCCACTCTAACGGAAACATCGCGATACATGGGCTCGTGAACGTGCGGGGCCGCGGCTGATGTAACGATTGCCTCGAAGGAAAACCACTTGTACGTATCTATCTCTCTCTCTCTCTCTCTCTTTCTCTTCTCGCGGAGATACACGGGCCCGGGTAGGTTACGTGCACGCGCACATCCACGGGTCGGTGGATTAAAGCGATGACCCAACTGCCTAACGGGGCGGAACGAAGCTATTGTGTCTTTTTCTACTAAATCTGCTGGGATGGTGTGTTTCTTTCGCAGAGGCTGCTGCTGCTGCTGCATGCCCAGCCGGCTGGATGGCTGGCTGCGATTCCAATGGATTGGAAGCGTGTCACGGCACCGAATGCGTGAGAGAGCATTGTTCAATTACAAAGTGGTCTGTAGGTAGGAACCTGACGAACGCGACGAACAGCCGCCGCTATTTAATTTGTCACTTGGACGTGCCCCAAGCATCCAAACCCATGAAATCTTCCGACGCGTGCTCCACGGGATTAAATGGAAGGCTGTTAGACGATGCGATGAGCTATGGGATAGGGATATCGTGGACGAGGTCTGTTTACTCGTCTGAAGAGTACCTGCAGTCTCTTGTTTCTGCATCCTAATTCACCGGTAGCTGTTCGCTAGACCGCGGATCTTTATACAAAGTAAAAATCTTTCCGTAATTTCGTATTTCACCTGTAGAGGACTTAGAAGCTAATTGGTGTAAGTCGAATTTTCTCTGAAAATGATATTACATTGTGTACAGTTGACAGCATCTTCGTGCTCAGGGGCTTACGTTGATAGACTTCTAATTGCCATTTATTAATCAGCTTCGATCAAACAGATGAATTTGAAATCTGACTTCTTAACACGTTCGTCGCCACGTCACCCAAATATAGGTGACGCTCTTCTTGTTAGAGTTCATTAAATATAGGTTATTATACATTATATAGGATGTATAACATAAAAATATTAAAAACACATTATACCGTTCTGCGTACCGACAGTCGAATTTGGGCCCGCGGAAAACTTAGCCGAATTACGCTGGCCGACGAACGTGTTAAACGTAGTAGATACGATTGAAGTGATCGGGCAGAAAGTAGAGGGGTCCGCGAAGGAATCGAGGAAGACACTGCGCGCGATGGGCCGTCCGATAAGTGCTCGTTCTCCCACAGCCCCGCGTGCGGGTGCTTACCGAGCGGCCGTCGTAAATCGAGTTCCTTCGGTTCCATTGGTTGTCGCAGGCTGGTGTGAATCACGTCATAAACTAACGACCTAAGTGATGTAACGACGGGCGGCGGAATGGAGCTCGGAATAAAAATAATGGGCGGTCAATGCGGCCGCAATGACAAGCGAATGTACGATGACTACGGTAAATCACGCGGCAGAGGTGGTACCCGGCGTTCTAACGAGCCGTGGCCGACCGGCTAAGTGCAATAAATAGCCGGGAATTTTTCGAGCTGGTAATTAGTTTCGGGCGTGAAGTATTGGCGAGACGCTGCGCTGCCCGCTGGGGAACAATGCTCGCGCGTATACGCGAAGGATGATAAAACAGGGACGACGAGATCACGAGAGTATGGGGATCGGGGCGGGTTGGCAAATACACCCTTGTTCAAAAGTACGAGAAAGAAAAATATATGAAATTTTCGATGGATTTAATTCTCAATCTTTTTCCAATCCACGTATCCACCGCATGGTTAGTCATTTTTTCACCACTCGATCACATGAAAATAAAATAAATTCTACTTCGGTTTCATGTACGTTATAAGTGTCCACATAGTTTTGAGCGAGAGTGTACGTACGCGGCGCAACACACTGTGGACGGTCCTCGCACGATCAGTTCGGGAACGGTGGACCAGCCAGCGTTACACCTCGGGGGAGTTAAAAATGTTCTATAAATCACATTACGATGAGAAATGTCCGGTGTGCCATCCGCGTATAACGTTTCGCTGGCGTTCGCGCAGCACGGTGCTGGATGGCGACCGGGTACCACGTCGATTTTGATGAAACCGCTCATCCCGTGGCTCGCGTTTCCGTCGATAAGGCCGCGTAGAGGATCCGCGCCAGGTGGGCCAACACCGCGCCGACGGCCATTACGCAACCGATACTCTACTTCGATTCGTGTTTCTCCCTTTTTCACGAGCACGCTGCGGGCCAGTCGAGTCCTCCGAAAGTCAACCGTTTAATAAGATACCCGAGCTCTCGCGCGAACAACAATAAATCCAAACGTCCACGTACGGTATGTACGTCGCGTTTACCGCGGGCTATAAATCGCCTGGGCATCGTCTGAATCACCGGGAAGAGAACCGGCGTTCGTCGCCGGGACGTCCGTGTAGAAGTTACAACTTACAAGCGTGCACACCACTTGCCACCTGCGCCGGTACCTGCAGGAGTAACGCCGGATTTGTCGTGAGCACGTCGCGCACCAGAGGACACTCCGAGAGAGATAAAGACAGAGAGAGAGAGAGAGAGAGAGAGAGAGAGGGTAGGCGTATTCACCTATGACAAAATCGGGCGGACACGACGCAACCGTAACGATTCCCTTTACCCTCTGTACAAATCGTTAAACCGGCTACTCGACGTTGTAACAGCGAACGATGCCGCGTCCTCTATCTCACCCACCCTCTTCGCCGTGGCTTATCTCTCACGTTCACGGGGATGAAATTCCTCCTCTCGTCAGGACGCGGTAGGATTTCGTTGAAATTACTGCATAACATAAATCTTGGTCCTGGTAACTGGCAACGGGGATCCTTGCCACTCTTAATTACGTTCTTTTTTTCTTGCGGCCGCGCCCATTACGCCCGGCCATTAAGTCCGTCAAGTTAAGTAGCGACGTGATACCCCGGCTCGCCCTCGCCGTAATATACGCACAATATACATGTACGTGTGCGTATATACGTATACCCGGTGCTTGTCGTCGCCACCGCCTCATCCCTTTCTCAGAGCCTCCTCATCTTTTCATTCCGGCCCGTACACCCTTGTTCCCCCCGCCTCGTCTCTCGTTTCTTGCCGCTGCTGTTCTTCGCCTTCTTTCTCTTATGTTCCTCCCACGGCCTCCGTGTAGAACCGCGCCACTTCCTCGCCACATCCGACGCCGCTCGGCCAACTTAATTATATTTTATCGCGGCCTCGTCGCGCTTATTTAAATTTAAATCGTGCGCGCCCCGTGGCCGGGCAATGGCGTCGCGATGCTTTACTAACGACGCGCCACCGAGCCATCGAGCCGCCGCCGACCGCCGACCACCACCGCCGACGCCGCACACCGCCTCTCTGTCGGCGGTTTGCGATCGTGTTGGTGGCGGTTAACCGTCGTCGCTTTCTCGTCCCTGTTGTTGGGGGAGCAAGCGACACAGAACGCTCGACGAAAAAGAGGAACGGGGACCGATAAGTTCGCCCCTGCGAACACGTCCGTCGGTATTAAACGTTATCTTCCGACCGGACGGATTTCGGGGACCAGATCGTCGTAATTGATGTACGAACCGAGTCCACTGGGATCAAGGTACCGGTACTATTTTCGCAAAATTCCAAAATGCCCTACCTCGGAATGAAAACGCGTGACTAGCAATCCCTAAATTTGCAATCCTGTTTCTCGCTGGCTGGTGAAGATGTTCAATGAAAATGGTAATTTTTCAGAACTTATTAACACTTTACCGACCGGAAGCCTATTAATAGGATTTTCAATAACTCTGCTGTACCAAAAAAAAAGCATAGAAATTTTCTTTGACATTGCAATCTTAAATGAAACTATTAGACGACGTTATTGAGGGTGACTTTTAGTTAGTTCATATTAAATGCTAAATGAAAATTTACCCATGTACCATACAGTTTTCAAAAATATGCAATAATCACCGGTCGGTAATGTGTTGAGAGCAGAAAATTATTTCCGGAAACACCTTAAGTGACAGTTCATCAGAAAGTTCTCGCAGTTCCTAGCAAACAAGTAGGTACGACACTCTAACAAAGAGAACACCGGTACGATTCTAACCACGCAATTTCCTTATTCTCCATTTTCGCCTTGGTCTCGCATACAATCGAATATTGCAATTCAAAAGAACTCTACATTCAAACCCCGTTTCTGGAAGTTCGAAGTGTCGAGTCGGCGGAGTATTGTTTGAAATAAAGAATCAACATGAATGAAACTTTTCTTTCGGTTTCGCAACGAGGGATTGTGAAATTCGTTGTTCGAAGTGGAGCAAAGCGAGGGTAAGTTTCGGTTCGATTTGCAGACCGCTTTGTTGCCGGTGCCACTCGAATCATGCCTTTTTAGTGGCGTGTAATGAAAGGGATCCTCATCAACGTGGGCACGACTGTTTGTTTACCTCGCGGAAGGATCCTTTAAATCCTCGGCGAGGAACGTGGCACGCAACCGGAAGAAAAGGAGAAGAAGCGAGGGCGGTTGGCTCGATTTTCCCCAGCTCTCTCGTCCAGTCCCAAGGGTTCAATTAAAGTGTAGAACGGTTCTTGCGCGGTTTTAGAATTATTCGCGTGAATTCTTTACGACGCGACGCGCGACGCCGGCGTGTAAGAGATCCAGGCAAAACGGATATCGCGGAGGACGGAGAGACGCAAAAATGACGGAACGGATGCGGTGAGAGTGGAACGGGAATATCAAGTTATTCGTGCTTTAACCGTGGCTCCCTTAGCGGGGCCGACAAATGGAAATGTAACAACATTAGCAACTAGAGCAAGAACTGGGAACGAGGAAATGCATACATTACGAAGGGAACTATGCTGGCTGAACAAATAGGCATCGCGAAATATTACGCGGCCGTATTTTATTTACGTGCCGGGCGTGTCCCTTAGGGGTATGTAATAAACGCGAGAACCGTGACATCATTTTCGACGGAGCAAGCGCGCGAGAGAGACGGAAAAGAGAGAAGAGAGACAGAGAGGAGTCGGGCTAACAAGAAACTCGGCGACGTTCGAGTCGGGAACACAAAATATTCGCGGGTGTTTATACGGAGGCGATAAAGCAAAAGCGGGTGAACGCGGCAACCCTCCGCTGCCACTACCACTACCGCCCCCGACCACGATCGCATATAATCCGAACTCAAAAAGTAGAAATAATAGGGGCGTGGATGAGGTCGCCACTTGAATTCACGAGCGGGAATCAGCGCGGTGGATTTACAAATTAAGCTACTCGGCGAAGCAGGACGGAGCACAAAGACGCGAAACCAAAGAGAAAAGAAGGGAAATAAGTCGCCTTCGAGTTCGCGGCGGTATTTCAATGAGACTCGTCCGGGTAATATCATCGGCCTCATTGTACGCCAGACTCATCTTATCTCCTGCCGAGCCTCTTATCTCGCGATTTCTTCGGCTCATCGTTGCGAAATAATAATTATTCCGGCCGGTGAAGTTGCCGATTCAATAATGCACTTTGAATATTTATGAGCTCGATGCGATTCTTTTGAAATAGCGTGTGTGCATGTAAAACAGACTCATGATATACGAAAAATAATGCTAATAAATCCTACAACATTTTTTTCAAAATTTTAAATAAGCCATTTTTAGTTTTCCACCCCATGTTCTAACAAAAGAAAAGGTCTTTGAAAGAACTACAATTAAGTGTGCTAACGTAGAGATTCCACCCTTTAGAACGAGCACAGTTCGGACATTATAAGATTTGTGTGCACGAAGTTACAGGAGTTCAAAGATCGACCGGATATAATTTGTGACCCTTTAACTTCGTAAAGCTGTGTATTACGGAGCCGGAGTTTCTTGTAAGGAGGTCGATCTCGGCTATTCTAAAAAGCTGCTAAAAGGTCCAGGGTTAGCTAGGACCGTCGAAAATGCCTGGTTTCACTCGGCTAGAAGCGGCAAAACAATTAAGAGCGCGGCTGGCATTTAAATCGGCGTTTCGCGAGCGCGACGGAAAGAAGAAAGCAGCAAGGGTAGTTAAGAGTAGTCGAAAATTACAGTGTTACGCCCGTGACTTTCTGAACGTTAGGCAATAAAGTGGCGAATGAGGGACTCTCGCATCGCTCAGACGCGTTTCTGAGAACGCCTCGCGCCGGCCGAGCCGGGCCGAGTACCATCCACGTTCCCGTTTGCGCTTGTCCTTGTCTTTGTCTCGGCGCGGTGCGGTGCGAGCTGTGCACGGCAATTTTCTAACCGCGCGTCTTCGCGAAATAATTATTGTTCTCCGCGCCGGGTTAGGCAGTGGGCCGAGAGGTAGAACCGAAGCAGTCGAACGGTTATTAGCGGACAATGCTCGGTCGTTGCGAGTGGGTTCCGCTCGCTGGAATTAGCATAAAACCTTTCTTGGCTTCGTGTGTTCGACCGTTCGCGATCGCCGCGGACCCCGTCGACCTCTGCCACGAGAAACTGCACGCATTATGCGCGTCGTTCAGCCATATTAATTCTCTGTGGACAACCATCAATTTCATCCAGTACTTCCAGGTTCTTCGCTTCTCGCCGACGACATTCAATTGAAATTAGGGTTAATCGGCGAAGAAGGATCGCGACGCGTGTCGCAACGTTCAAATTATTATCATCGAACCGGAGCGTTGGAGGACGCGTAATGACGGTCCCGAAGAGGGTACACAATTAAATTACAGCCCGATCGAACGATCAATGGGTAATCCCATCGATCAAGGCAGATTGATCTACAACCGTCGCGTCGGTTCATATGCAAGCTGTGATTCTATCGCGATTCTAATACTAACGAACCATTTAACCCTTTGAGTCTCGCTTCGAAACTAGCTAGCTGCTTTGGCACAAAGTGGCCACAGTTGGTGCTCTGTGACAAACATCTTTGGGCTGCAACAGCACGCGCGATGATTTTCGTCGGTCGCCTAATAGCGGTGTTCCCGATCAAACAGTTAACAGCGGTGTTTCTCAGGTATCTATAACTCAATTCGAATCCGTGTAACTATGAAGAACCGGCAAAGAGCTGCGTCCGAAAAAATGGGGGGGGGGAGGGTAGGTTAATTATAATAATTGGGGAACAAAGCTGAAGTCGGACGGGAAAATAAAAGTGTCATAATTAGCGAGGAAACGGTGAAGTTCAGCGGGAGCAATTGCGAAGTTCGCGATCGCTGGGACGGAATTTCTTGGCCCGGGAACGCAGATGGAGCGGTGTTAATTAACGCTTCGGCACTTTGGCTGCGAAGCGAGAGAGGGGGGGGGGGAGGGAGGGCAAGCGAGGAATGTATCTTCTCGAGGTCGCGGCCAAGCAACGTTTCATTTATTAAAGTTCGTAGATAATTGCGCAAGCACGGTCCGCGATAAAGATTACGTTCGCGCAATTAAATGACGCCCGGGAGTGCATGGAAATTATTTAAGTGCACATGCATCGTGCCCGGAGCGCGCCCCCGTGTACGTCAGGATATAATAACGTTGCCGGGGTTAAAAAGCCTCTAAAGTGGTTGTAGCCATACAAGTTCCCGGCGAAAAATGATTAAAATTAATACCGATGCCCCGGTGGGTCCGGTTAACGCGGTCGATTATTAAAGTTATAAATCTCGCAATTACGCGCAAATTGCCGGGAGGCGGATAAGGAGCTCGGGTCGCGTAAACAGCCGCGCGATACCTGTCCGGAGACATCGGGCTTTAAAGATCCGCCGCGCGATACGCAGGAAGAGAGCCGCGCGCCGGTTTATGCGATAAATTTCACCTGGAAATTGTTACGATTAAATGAATCAAGCTCGATAACACGCGAGCGAGTGTGCGTAGCCGGAAATATTTGCCTCTATCGTTAAAATAATGAATCCGCCTCGGTTGCCTACAAGCGAGGCATGATTTATTGTTTTATCTGCCGGGCAAACGCTATGCAATCTGTCCGGCACGGCTATCTATGAGTATCCCGTGGTAATCACCGGCATCCATTCTGCTTAGTCAGCTCATCCGTCTCTATTTCTCCCGGGCGCCCGTTATTGCTCGCTAAGATCTCTCAGGGTTCATAGAAAATTCACCGGCCGACATTTCCTGATCAGATTCGGCCCCCCGATCCGCGGAAAAGACGCAGCCGGGACGGAGAACAGTTTCGACCGTAGGCCCCGGGCTTCTATACGTACCTCAGGATCGGTAACGAGCAGGTAATACGCGCGGCCACGAACTATTCCCACGTCACCGGAAGTCAATAAGCCGGACGCGTATCGAACCGTTCGGATTCCCCCCCGCGTGAGCTCGAATTTCCGCGTTCCGCGGTACCGGCTTGCATTGCGAAGGGCCACCCTCGGACAACTGTATCCCTCGTGCCCACATTGAATTCCAGAGCGAACCTCGACGTGATCCGAATTCCACGCAACAAATTCAGATTTCCTGCCCCTGAACTCAACCAAAAATTACGACCGACTCTGCCCGCGATCGTTCCGCAACGACCTCTTTAGTCAACCGGCGTTTCCAAAGGGACTGAATCAACGTAAGTTCGTTATTAGGTAAGAACGTACCGATGTTTTAATATCGACGATCAATTTTTCCAGATACATGCTTACGTTCTCGTAGAACAAATTTACGATTTTATTAGTAATACGATGTTGCTGGAGACATTTCCTACTCCCTGTTAAAGTGAAAGAAGACAGCCCTCTCCATATCACTTAAACCCCACCGATACATCAGTCTGTCTTTGTCATATTTCTGTGTCCCTTTTGTCAAGTGTCATCTGCTGTATGGGCTGGGCTAGCGTTGTATGCGGTATATGTGCTAATGTCAGCTGAAACACATCGCGAGGGTGGCTAGTCTGTCGACTAATGGTGGAACCGGCTAATTGGTGCGGAGATGTTTCACATCCCTCCTTTATCAAAACATTTCATCGAAGATATTATCTCGCGAGAATAGAAGTTGTTTTTACTTCTCGCCTACTGTTTCGAAAAATAATACAGCGTATTCGGAAAATCCGAATATGAAAAAATCTAACTCTGAATTAGGTTAAATAACTAAGGACTCCCTTGCTGTTCTGAAAACTGGTACAACGGTATAATAAAACTCTGAATACCAATGTGTTCAAGCGTCGAGTTAAAATACTCGTCGATCACTTTGAGGTCCCGGCTAGAATTTTTGGAAACCAATTGAATCGCGAGGGGCTTGATACGGCATCCCTTTCCTGGGTAGTATTTCAGAGCGTCGTTGAAGCGACGCGTCCGAGGTTGAATCCTTACAAGAGGCAAGGAGAAATTTCATGGGAAACGAGTTCAACTGCGAAATATATTACCGCATGAACATGTCTCGGCGTTCTTAAAAACTGCGTTAAAAGTGGGATTTAGACCCGTCGATATAGGTCGTGGCATTCAAGGAATGCTGCCGAGCAGTCCCGATAGTGGCCCCGAGCACTTCAATAGCCCCCGAAGACACAGATTCGTCTATAATATCGTACGAATTTTCCGGAGGGAAATTCGATACGTTCGCCCGTGGAAAAGGCACGTGTCGCTTGTCGACGAAAGCCGGTAAGAATCCGTGAAACTGCATCTGCCTGCGTGCAGCACATTTTCCAACCGGTACAGAGCCGTTGTTCCGAGTGGCATCGAGGCGCTGCGTGACGAAGAAGGATTGTCAAGCAGCTGTAACCCCTCGTGTCCGATTCGTCGCACGGGACTAACGGGTCTTGAACGCGTCTCGAAAACGTGTCACTGTGACACGTCACGTACACGGAGGGTACACGATTCGCGGAGGATACGGAATGAAACACGAAAACACGGAGGGAAAGCGAAAAGGAGCCTCTCACCCCCGTCGCCAACATTTTTCTCCTTCGCAGTTGAACGGGTAGCGGATGAGATGATGAGCCACCATCAGCGAACCATACCTTTCTCATTACCATTGAATTCCGCAGAGAAACGCTGCCATATTTCACGCTGTACATTCTCCATCGTAAACCGTAAAGCGTGGAGTTTATACTTCTGAGCTTGTTCCGTGTCTCTCTAGAGACGATGACAGCCAACCTGAACTTCTCCGTTAACAGGCCGATCGATTCACGTGTTCACTGTGCTTTAACATCCCTACAAAGTAGGGCCAACGCAGAACTTGAATAGTACAATGACTGCATAACTGCTCGATAGCAACGCCTATTTCTCCTCCATACGCTCGATAACTATCCATTCGTCTGTATTCTGTATATGTAGATATAAAGAGTAGTGATAGATTCTCGGTCTTTCGAGTCCGGCACGACATAAGGCTGGCTAGATTCACACTCGTCTAGAGCCGAAAAAACGAGGCCAATTCAAACATAGGATGGCTAAGTACGATCATCGAACACCAAGATCGTGTGAAGAGGCAAAAAAACAGGGCAACTGGAGCGGTGTTATTCCAAGATGATATTTCATCGGTGAATATTTCATCGCAAACGGATCCCAATGGCATGAAATTGGTGCGTGTTGAACGCCCTCTCTGTTCTGCGTCCCCCGTTCCGTTTCTTCCTCGAACGGTCTCGTTTCGGAGAGGAAAAAAAGAGATGTACCAGACAGTTCTCTAAGCACCGTTCGGTTCAGCGGATTCGAGGACGACATTCGAACAGCTGCGGCTGCCTGGATTCGAATTCCAGACGCGAATAGTGGTCAGGCCACACGCATCTCTCGGCCCCGAAGACACACGCCCTCGCCACGGCCGTGTAACCGACACGACACACGTACTCTCAGAAGCTGCTAAGAAAATCGGGGACATGTATACGAGGGCGCGAAGGAAGAAACGAGGGACGTTTATGTAGACAAGCTCGTCCAGCAAGCTCGCCGACTCCATCTCGCATCACCGTCCTCTCTCCGTTCGTTTCTTCGTCCTC
Organism: Lasioglossum morio; assembly: GCA_916610235.2. Taxonomy (NCBI): domain Eukaryota; kingdom Metazoa; phylum Arthropoda; class Insecta; order Hymenoptera; family Halictidae; genus Lasioglossum; species Lasioglossum morio. Next base: position 16,692,892 of record OU744328.1, on the reverse strand, counting down.
CTCCTTTCCTTCTGCTGCGGTTCTTGTTGTTCCATTCCGTGCACCGTCGTCGTCTCCGTGGTCTCTCCTACATCGTCGTAACCGTTGTCGTGCAAGTTGGCATCTGCCCACGCTAGAAGATCGCGCAGCGAGAGTACGGCAGCAATAGAACGTGGGAGTATATCTCTCGTCCTCCCCCGGCCACGGCCACATATTTATGGTATCCGAGAGTGGCGCGAACGGAGGCACTATTCCTCGCGGCGGTACGCGTCTCGATTAGGTTTCACAGGATGGAGCAACAGCAGGAATACCGAAAGCTACCCGACCGACCGGACCCCAGCTATTTACGATATCCTCCGTCAGAAGCCGGAACCACGGACGGGCCTCGAATCGCCGGGAATTCTTATTTCTCGCGTCGCAAACCTCGTTTCGTATTTCACGGGCTTCCTGGCCGGCGTACACGCGTCTTGGAATTTACAGGAAAACCCGCGGAGATGCTGCCGATCGCCCATTTTGCATATATCGACTCTATTGCTATAGCGAACCCTACGCGAACCCAAAAATATTGGGATACCATGAATTTTCCGGATTCCTAAGAATATTCGAGAATTCTGATATATTCGAGCTAACAATTCGAAATAGTTATCAAAAAATCATAGAAGGAACATTTGTAACTCTGTGTTAAATGAAGCCAGCTCCTTTAACATTCCGAAGGTTCCTTTCACCGATGTATATGAAAAATATAAGAAACAGGCCAAAGAGAATTCTGTGGAAATGATCAGGAGGTAAGGGTTATTTAAAGGCAAAAATTATTTCCAACACTTTTCTACCCTGGTTATCCCGTAAAGGATTTAAGAGGTGTTTCACTACTCCGATCAATAGAATGCGGGCAGATCACTATCATTTGGCCACTTCATTGGTCCGAGTAAGTATAATTTCTGACGACAAGTGTAGTTGCGATTAAAGCGACGAAACTTTAAACCATGTGATCTGGCAGTGTGAAAAGCACGATATTCAAAGGCACAAACTTTTGCATTCTCTATGCAAAATGGGTTACCAACTACCTCTAAGTATCTATAATAAGACTTGTATTTGTATCCATCGGTATTTAATAGATTGTAAACTATCTATTTAAATTTTACTTGTATCATTGTAACATCAATGGCAATATTGTAAAAATAAATTGTAAAGTGAAATGGACCCACTTAAGGGTCTGAAGAGCTACAATAAAAAAAGAAGTGAAGCCAGCCCTACCATCCCAGGGTTGAAGAAGGTTGTACGGAGATCGTATATCTCAACGTCTCCTAAACGGTTGCGAGAAACCATCGATCAAGAACCTGAGAAAATTACGCCTTCTCGCCAGCGTTTTTCTAATCGAGGACGCTCGCCCACGGGGCAACGCTCACCGATCGAAAAGCCGTTCGCTAAGTTTCTCACACAGGCTGAATAGTCGAACCATTCCTCGGGACCGCGTGGACGATCGAGTCTCTCGATTGTCAACGACACTCCCTTTCACCTGCGATCGGTTTCGATCTACGGCAGACAGAAATCTGTGCGTGAAAAACCGCGTTGGCGCCCCGGACACGTACACCGTCGCACATAAGTCACCGGACACGTGCACTGGTAAACGTGGGACAGAACACACAATTGATATCTTGAAATCTCACAGATAGTGGGAATAGAAACTATTACAGTGGGAATAAGTAACTCATATCTCGCCGCTCTATAAACGGAATACGAACCGCCAACAATTTTGAATATGTTTTTATTAATATGGTCGGTACGTTTTGAAATAACCACGTTCCATTTAATTGTTGCATTCTTGCAAAAATTGTCGAAATGCTTCCCCTCAAATTCTTTTTCCACCTCCTCTGCGGATACACATTTTTTCCCGTGATTTTTCGATCGGCTTTTGAAATACGTTCGTCTAAATTAGAATGTTTGGACGAAGCAAAAGTTATAGAGATTGTGCGACATTAGTTCATTTATTGCATAAAATTCAATATACGTAACATCGTCAGTTTGTTAGAATATTATCGAATTTTAATTCGAGTCTACTTGGATTCTGTAGAATTTTGATAATAGGTGCTTGAATAAGACAAGCAATCGTTTCACCAGCGCTAGTGGGTAGAGAGTTAGGATTTTTACGGATCAGTATCGTAATTAATAGCTTCCTCGGCATAACCGGTGATTTATAGACGAAAGTATCGTTGCTCACCTATGGCGCCGGAACCAATGGAAACGGGGCCAAAGTTCCGAGCCGGCGGCGGCGGCGGCGGCGGTGTAGTCGTCGGCGTCTCGCGTGGAATCGCGTTACGTGAACACGACGACGGAACGAATCGTGTTCCGTGACAGGGTAAGAGAAGAGCCTTCTTCAACCATAATCGTCGATTTCGATCGTTCTGCCACCGGGTATAGCGGAACACGCGGCGTTGTCGGTTCAAGACGAAGAAAACGGGGAGAGGTTGAGTCGAGAGCGCGAGAAAATGAACGGTCATTTATTCGAGAGACAAATAGCTCGTGGAACGAGTGAAGAAAACGCGATGGGCAACGTTACGGAACCCGGGGGATGAGAGACGTTGAAGACCGAGTGGGAAAACAGTGCGGGGCTCGTACGGGGGGTTGCAGGGAATAGAGGGGGGGTGGGGAAACGGTACGATGATAGAAGAAACGGAAGAAATAAAGCTGGAGAGCGAAACGCACGAGCAGCCGGCCGTTCACGGGACTCGTGCACGCGAGTAGAAAGCGAAAGGGGCCGATGAAAAGCAATCTGTACGTTTGCTTTCCGTGCGAGTCAATGGCATAGTTGCCGGAGAGCGCCGAGATTAGTCCATAGTCGGGCTCTGCCCTCGTTAAGGAAGGCAGTAACATACTATAATCGGAATGGTATATCGCGGCTACCGTAAGCAGACCGGAGAACACAGACGCTCCGTGGACGGGCGCGCGTACACGTGAACGTCCGAGCTATCTCGTTACATTGTTCCGCGGGTACACGTGTTCCGCGTGGAATTGACCGTGCACCGATTTAAATAGATACGAATGAAACGCATTCGACATAAAAGGCGCGTCGTTAAAAGAAGCAACCGTAGGAAGGCGAGCATCGTTCGAATCGATGGGCTGTTCGTTCTGCCTTCGACCCTCTGCGAGTGGGCTTCGCCAGAGAGCACGCGGAAAGAGCGCGGGGTGTATCATTGCCGGGAACTCCGGCCGAGGACTCGATTTTCACCAAGCCAGAAAATTAAAAATACGCTGCCTTAATTCACGGCGCGGGCTCTCGACAAAAGTTCCAACGGCGCGGAGCAGTGCGGAGCGGAGCGGATCGCCACCGTTCCACTCGTCCTTTTTTTCGCCCCCGTAGAACGTATACGTTTCGGCTGTATTGTTTTTCTATTTTTCTACGGGCCACCACTCCCGCACGTCTCGGCTCCACTTTTAGCAGGAATTAAACCCGCGCGCCGCCGCCGGAAGTAGAAAACGAGGGTGAAAGAGAGAGAGAGAGAGAGAGAAGGAAAGACCACCGGCGAAAAAACAGGTCATATTTTACTTGCACTGTAAGCGACGAATCTAAAAAAGCGAGTCGCGCAAGTTAGCCCGGGTGTCTCGCTCGATTCTGCTCTGGTCTCTCTCTCTCTCTCTTTCTCTCTCCTTTCTCTGGCCGGGTGAGGCTCGAATTCGCTCAGCAAAGTTGGCGGAAACGATGGAAAGACAAGGGGAGGACCGAGAGATCGACTCGAAGGAAAGGAATGACGCCCGAAGCGGCAACCCTTATCTAATTAGTTCCTTCGAGAAGCATGAAATCCCCGCGACTCCAAACTCGACTCGTAAACGGCATGGTCTCGTTAAAACGGCGCTCACTGTTCCAAGGGTGCTTCGGGCTAATTGTCATCCTCCTACCTAGGCGAACGATAAATTCCCACCGGGTGCACCACACCACACCACACCACCATCACCGTCAAGTCGCGCAGCAACCTCGACTTCCACCCGTCGACCAGAAGACGCGTCGAACCGTTCAAGCCGCTCTTGATGGCGCGCCGAGTTTGGATGCCGGTCTGATCCAGCTAAATTCACGTTAACCCTACATCCGCGGCGGACGAGTGTCGACGAAACGGTTCGGCTAACAAGCCGAGATTTCACACGCGCCTGCACCGACAAACGCGCGAATCCCTCGGATCTTTCCGACGTCCGCACCAACTCCGCTTCCCGTTTCTGTTGGACGATTCATTAAAACGTCATTCTGTTGCCGGTCGAACAGATCCAACCTTCCGAAACTTTTTTCCAAGCCAATAACGCAAATGACTATTTCAAACTTGTTCCCTGCTAATTCTCGTGTTCCATTTTCTTTCAATTTCCCACAAGTAGCTTTACTACTCGCGTTCGTTTGAATGTTTAGGCGTCGACGTCACACGCTACGTAGTATGCGGCCAGAAAAGGTTAATGCCTTAGGATACGTTGGAGCTGAACGATCGGAGATATGATTAGAACAGGTAGAAATACGTTCTATTCTGTCGTAATGTGAAAGAGTGTGAAAATAAAAATGTTCGCGTTGGAACAGTGATCAGAGCAACGCTCGCTAAACGACCAACCGATGATCAGCTTTTCTTCCCACTTTGATGGACAGTGTTGCAGCTCCTATTTTAGCCCTGACATAAACGTGCCTTTATTCCATCGCGAAGATATTTATCGTTGGTCGTTTATTGTTTGGCTTCTTTCGCTCGACGAGATGATCGGCGACAAATGGGGCCGTGGGCGACGTTCAATTAACATCGGGACCACGGGACTCAACGTAGGCAGCCGAGAGCAGGGCCGATAATTGCTCGCATTTGTCAAATTCGCCAGGACGACATCCGCGGAAATAACTGTTGGCAGAGCGTCTAGACTAACAACCGGCTGCACGGCTATGTGTGCACGCATACATACGTTGCAGAAGACCCGAGAGCGCGAAGACCTGAATCCTTTCATACGTGCGCACGGGGTTGACGGTTGGCCGCACGATCTACTCATTAGACGACGGCTCTTCCCTCCTCGCTTGTAATATTCATCAACCGCTGTGGGATCGTTCTGGGGGGACGAAGGAAAGCGACGGATCCAGATTAAAAGGAAGATTTATCTCGAAGAAACCGGAGGACTATCGCTCTCTCTCCGCTGACTCGTAATTGTCCGTGGCAGCCGAGGCTGTCGCGCGGATTGAAATTATTTCAACCGCGACCAATTACTTGACCGCACGCCGTGTGCGAGATTTGTTAGCCGTTGACTATGAAAGGGTACGTTCAAAAGAGAACAAAAAATTCTAGTGACTCTAAAAAAAAGAGTTTCAGCACGTTACTTACCGGTGCAAGTTTAATCAATTTTAGATTGTACGATAAAACTGTTTAATGCGAATTGATACGATTTTAAAGAATCTCCATGGATGGAAGAGTGTATTTTCGAATCCAGTTTAGCATATTGTAACGGACCCATGAAAAACCAACAGACATTTGTGAAACGACGATGGTTCCCGAAAGAATCTTTTTATTCGATGCTGACAAAACATTGTTCGAGCACAACGAGCTCATCGTGCGATCAAAAATCACGTCGAGCATCCAATTGACGGTCTTTTTCGATAAAGATAACATTCTCGCCGTTGAAAAAAAAAAGATCGCTCATTAAATTCCAACGTGCCGCGCGAATAAACATTCCACGTCGAGCCAGGGCTGCGGGGTCTCGAGCACGCGCGCGCGTATCATTAGACAGGAAAAGGAAAGCGTTCGTTAAAATCGCACGATTTAAAAGTGGATAATTTGCGCGAGGGAAAGAGAGGAAGAGAGGGGGGAGAGGGGAGGGGGGTAGAAAGGGCGGAATGGAGAAAGGAGAAGGAGGGAAAAAATCCGCCGCGATTATAAGCACGCTCGCACGTGAATGCGGGTCGTCGCGAAACGTTATATACGTTTATCCGCTCACCCCTTCGCCTCATTGAACCGCATACTTCGAATGATTTCCATAACGAGCACCGCGCGACGAGAGTTCGACAAATTTATTTACTCGACTTTGCCCCATTCTATGCGAGTCCCAGCTTTCCCCGGACTGGCTCTCGGACCGTGCGCGAGCGAGTATTCCCTCCTCCCTCGCATACTCTTTCCTTCTCAATTTGTACAGCCGCGTTATTTGCGCGCGCGGGAACGCAATCGAGACAATCAAAAAGTAATGCCTGCAATATCGAGTGTATTACGCGTGCGATTTCGAGGAGCGCTTTCATTCGGGGATCGACGGTCGAGCTGCGCCGAGCCGAACCGGCTCTCGCCAATTGTGATTTAATTATTAATTCGTTTATAACAACACTAATAACGAAGTAATTGCACTAGTAGACCCGGCTCCGCGGGCTAATTACAATGAAAAATTTGCAGACGGCTCAAGCGGATTAATTAGGCGTACGGATTAGATACAACCGTCGAGATTCGGATTGTTTAGGGGCGTGGCTAATGAACTGTCTCTCTCTCTGCTCTGGGAGCGTTCAAGTTTGCCCATGGGGGCAAACAGCCTCGGAAAAAGGAGCGACTCTCGATCTTGCGGTAGAAGACTATCTATTTTGCCTTCTCCGTGTAGAACGCCATGTGTTATCATGGTTTTGTTGCTCTCGAGCCAGGCCAATGCCCCAAGGGGCAATCCGTGGTCACGCTGGTTCGGACATTCAGTTCGTTCGCATAATTTAACCAGCCAAAAGCTGCATCCGAAGCTGTTACACATTTTCCTTGGAATCCGTACTTCTCTGTTTCTGTCTTTCTAACTCGGGTCAATACCCCTGGTACCCGCTATCAATTTCGATTCGAGACTTCTTTAAAGATGTGGATGGTGCAGAAGCGTGCACACTTATTTGCAAATATTATAAATATACGTAATATAACAGAACAGTTCCTCACGATTTCTTCATCCAACAGAACGCTGAAGGAGCAATACCTCCTCGATTTAGCCGGAAAGTTGCCTTATTAACACGTTCGTCGCTACGTCACCCATATCTGGATATTAATTCTTGTTAGAGTTAATTAAATATAGATTATTATACATTATATAGGATATACAACATAAAAATATTAAAAACACATTATACCGTTCTGCGTACCGACAGTCCAATTTGGGCCCTTGGGAAACTTAGCCGAATTACGCTGGCCGACGAGAACGTGTTAAACAGTCCTCGGACCAGTCTAGGAAAAGCGAATTGACAGCAGCAGTGCAGCAGGTTTTCTATGTGAAGGAGCTACGCGGAAAACCGGCCTGCGGACGCGATCGATGTTTATTCGCGCGGCTTGGATGATTCGTAGTGACGCAAAAGCCAGGAAACACTCGACCCCGGCGAAAAAAGAAAGGAAATGCTTGTAGCACTCGATGGTCCATCGAGCGGTCTCGAAGTCACGTCGTGAAGAGCACAACCGACCGAGTTCTTGACGGCTTCAACGAGCCGTCTCTCTCTTGACTCGCCGTCGACCGCGACGATTCACGAATTAGTGTACGCACTCATGGGAATGCACCGCGATTACATCCATGTAAATGTGTTCTTGAGAACGTACCGAGACCACTTCTATAGGGAGGGAACAACGAGTTCTGTTCGCGTTTCATTGTGATGCTACGCAACGACCTTTTAATGCGAATTTCTTGATCGCCGTCGGAATAATGACGCGAAAGGGTTATACTACTTATTGTCCGTCAGTCGTTAACACAATGCCGGTACACCCTTATCGTGACGAACAGTAATCAAAACGCAGCGATACAAATGATGTCGTTTTTACGCGTTTTTAACCGACGCTTGCCGACACGAACATTCCTTTCGAGTGTATGTACAGTGTACAGTGGACATCGAGGAACATTCAAAAGTTTTTAACCGAGAACAACCGCAGCACGAGTCTCGCATGCAAATATTGTCCGAAACAAAGTGATTTCATTCGAAAGGAGAGGCACCGGGTGCAACGACGCAATTTTCTTCGCCTCGGAAAGATGAAACATCGGATTTATCTGGACAGAGTAGAGCAAAAGGAACAAGAGTATTCGATATTTGCGGTAACGAGGGTCAACCTCTCAACACGGAGTCGGCCTGGTTACATCGCGTGAACTGGGTCGTCTGAGTACGTTTCCTCCTCCAATTTAATACTCAATTCTCATAATAGAGTCCGATGCTAACGATTTCGGCGTGGTCGTCGAACGGTCGGTTTTCGAGTTACCGGTCGCGGGTCGGAAAGTGAAAAATCGTTCGGAGTTGGAGCCACCGGTAACAAATGCAGTTAATTGTTCGGCCCTCCGGGCGACGGATGAACGCGATAAAACCGGAACGGGTTTTGTCGAATCGAAACAGAAACAGGAACACAGAGACAGAGAGAAAAAAAAAATGAAACCGAAACGCTATCTTCACGAAAGCATCTGCGTGTACCGGGAAGCGACGTCCAGGGGCCGAATGAAGGGTACAAATGACGGACAATTTAATATTTTACCCCTTCGCGACGCAGTCGACCGCTGTTATCTCCCTAGGTACCACGAGGAGCCGGATGAGAGCAGATAGGGTGACAGAGCAACAACGGCGCGCGGGGTATTCGGTGTCCTGCGTGGACGACTATAAATATACACCAGAAGCGGTATAATATAATTATCTATGTGATATACGATGCTCGCTCGTCCATTTCTTAGCGGCAGCATTTGTCATCCGGCGCGGATGACACGGCCGATCTGTTAGCTTTATAGTTTACACGGCTGGGACACATTCGGCTTTACGCTTCCACTGAAAAATGAACGAAAAAAAGAAAAAAAATATGAATCGTCCTCCACGAATTCCGGGGGTGATCCGTTCAATAAAACGTTTATTTCCGGGAGCGAAAATTTCGGTGCACAGCTTACGCCGTCGACTTGTTCGATTTCTCGTGAATAAACATTTGTTCGCGATTGCATGGCTCCCATCGGTACCGGGATCGCCGTTTCGTATCGGTGCTCGTCATAACCGCGATCTGGAAAACGAACGCGTCGGAATTGTTCTATCCTGGCACACCGACGAGAGAAATATCGTTGGTTGTTTTCCATTTATTTTTCGTCCCCGGCGAAAGGAGGAGAAACAATAAAAAATAACGACACATCAGACACACAGCGGCGGCACGCTAACAACGCGCCCGAGCAGTGTCGTTTCCTGTTAAGGGGCGCAATCACAACGTTCATCAAAGGTAACGAGCCGATACCGCGACTTGTCCTCCTTTTTTCCCGGCCGTTTCGTCCACTTGTCCGACCGAAAAATGGGGGTGTTACATCGAGAGCCGGCCCTGGGGATCGATAGCTCCCTCGCGTCGCGATATACCAATATTCAATTAATCATTTTAGTTCATACCGTGAGGTTTCGCCGTGCGACAAAAGCGTGAATCGATGGACACCAACGCAGCGTGACGGAACGGGCCAGACAATACGTTTTCCACCGATGAAATTTCTCCGAACCAAAGCTATCACGCGCCCTTTTTTCTGTCACCGATGTCGCGCAATTTCAATTTCGAATTAGCAAGTCAAAGGGAGAGACTGTGGAGTTTTCGGCTGTCTCTGTCGGCATCGAAACATGACGTTCCAATTAATTATCGTGCTTCGAGAGTTTCAAGGTTTCGAACGCGGAATACTAGCGTTTCGGTCATCTTCTGAGAAGCTATAGAAAGTCACTTCTCCAAGATTCTGAACGTTGCCAAATTACTGAAAATTCTTAAAATATCTTTGAAAAAAATTTAATGATAGATTATCGAAGGTTTGATTAAAATATTCGACTACAGTAACCTAGTTATTTAAACAGGTCAAATTAACATGTAGATCATCGAGTTTCAACCCCGACCTCGTGGGAAATTACAGCGAGAATCGTGGTTAAACGTTTTCATTTAAAAATACATCGAACTAATTTATATCCGGGAATATTCGGTAGCGAAGCAACGGGTCGTCTTCGACGCGCGTCATCACGAAACACGGCTGTATTTACAGATTTCTGCTCCGGCGGAAAATCTGGAACGAATCCGCAAAGCTTCAGTCGCTATTCCATTTTCGTGAAACGAGAGCGCATTGGATATCTACATCCATTGAAAGCGATTCGAGTAAAAAAAAAAAAAAAAAAAAGAGGAAGAAAAAAAAACGATACACGCGCACCGTTTTAGGGCGGTAAAGCTTTGGGGGAGCACGTCGGGGAAGAGGCCGGGAACACGAGAGAGGGTGTACTGTTCGGCCATAATTGGTCGCAGAAACCGAAAACACCGGATGACCCATGGGACCGTTTCGAAATTAGCAAGTCAAAGTCGATGCTTCTCGACGTCGCGACCCCCGCCCCCGTCATTCTCGCGGATAATGCGCACCTATGTTGCGACGAAATCATGGTTTTCGGGGGCCAGCTTAATCCCGTCGCCCTTCCCAAATTGCCGGGTTCCGTGCGCCGCGACTTCGGCTGCGTCGTAATTTGTAAGTGCGCCTTCTGGTCCCCCGTTTGTTGCCCCTTGGCTGTCTCTCTCTCTCTCTCTCTCTCTTCTTCGTTGGCTAGCCCTCCTCTGACGGAGGCTGCGTCTTTGGCATTTCCATGACGAAATTACAGATCGGACCCGTTCCCCGGCCCAGGAACTTCGTTTTCTCTCCATTAGCATTCTTTCCGACTGTCATTACACCGATCGCTATTCCGGCCCCAGCTGGAATTTAAAGGCAATTAACACGCGCCACGGGGGGACACGCGATAAGCTGACGTGGGCGTGTGCGTGCCGCTTTGGAATCTTCTTCGAGCGCGCGCGCTAACGCTTCCGTCGAAGCTTTTCGATGTTCTTGCTGGAAATAAACGTTCCCGAGACGATTGAGCAATACGTCGACGATGTTTTCCTTTTCTTGGGCAATTAACGCTAAACGCCACCAGCCAAATGACCGGTTTCATATAGTGGATTGTACAATTATCGAAGTTCTAAAGGTCTTTCCGTGGGGTAAAATCTTCTTATTTTTACAGCTAACTCTTCCATTACAAGAGCCATAGTCTATTAATAAAGATTTCCCTTAGATAAATTGTTAATAGACTGCGGATAATGAAATGTAAAACGACAGATACGGCACGTACAATTTATTAAATATAATCTGTAGAAGTTACTCTAGATTCCATTACTGGAAATCTGTCTCGTCCTTCCAGTTTCTTCTTGTTTCATTTGTAATTCAATTCGCTGCCGCTTTAAATTCGATAATGTATCGACACGTTCGAATTCTTTTCAACGACAGAATGCTAATTGGATGATGATAATACTATATTGTTCTACTAATTGACTTTGACAGGTAAGTACCAATTCACCGTAAAGTCGATTATATGTAGATTATGTGATCAATGTCGTTCCGTTAATTCCGTTTGTCCGCCATATACAGTTTATTAATGGGTATTATGCAAGCTGAAATGAAGAGCACAGAGTCTGATGAATGCAGCATCACAGTGGACGCGGTATTAACGAACATAAGTACTCGGATAAAAGTTGTATGACGTTGATGCGATTATAAAATCGAAACTTATTGTGCTAATAAAATATATATCACATTATTTTGATTTATGCAGCAAACTTGTCGATTTAAATCAATGTATTGTTTTGATTTTAAAGACAATTTTATGTGGCTCCTGTTTCTTCCTTAATTTTTACTTTCTATAAAGATCCAGTCTATCGTAAATATGTAGGCGGTGAATTTTTAACGAACGATAACAAATGTTAACTTCTCTAAATTCGAATGATGCGATAAACAAAAGTGTAATAGCGGTGCATTCCAGGAGTCCGACTGATGGCGAATCGTCGCGTCGGGACGAGGCCAGGCACTTAACGAGAATAGGGAAGCAAAGTTTGCTTCGGATTAGGATAATTGGGAGCGAGTGTCGCGCGACGAGCTGTCGATTGCAGGCTAGTAGACGAGATTCCGCTTGTTGGAATTAGCGTGCTCCGCCGACTGATTATATTAGCGCACGTGTTAATCAGGGCATCGCTGTTGCTTTACATTCTGACCCTAATCACCGCGCAAAATCAACGTCTCCGGGCAAGACGGAAATGAAGAGGACGAAGTATCTGTTGAACGAACGCAATTGAATTGTGCTAATACCGGAGACGACAGGCGTACTTGGCACGCACTGCCGGCAATGCCAACTATGGTAATACGGGGAATGCCGTAAACGGGTATCTACGAAACGGAAACACGGATAAAACGCGTGATTTGCTTACACCGAACTGAGAGACGAGACAGAGAGAGAAGGGAGGAGAGAGAAGAGGAGAGAGAGAGAGAGACGATCGTGTTCCGCCTGTGCGCTGGATGAAAAAGGGAAGCGCTCGGACTATAGAATTAACATATGTTGCGCTCGCGGCGGGACACCTCCATCTCCGAATTCGATTCTGAATGGGTTTATACCTCGGATCATCTGTAAGCCAGATGAAATATCATTCTTCGTGACAATTGTGCTCACAATGATACTCTCTTTTTATGGTTCTTGTTGTTAAGCTCCATTAATTATGCGGGCATGCCGGCGGCTTTGTACCCAACCAGACACATATTTCACGATACTTGCTGCTATCCGATAGTTTTGTAAGACATTATGGCCCTTTTTGTAAGAAATATTGACGCTGATGGTCCCCCGAACCGAAAACGCGTGGTAACTCTCAATACCCTCGCACTGATTCAGGTAAATGGAATTACTTTCATAAATCGATGCTCTTTCCAAATTTTTTTGAAGAGCAACATACACATCATACATATTGTTAATAAATACTTTAGTTCTTCAAGAAAAAAATCTTTCTACCATTTAAAGAAATCCTCGTTCGTAATGGCTTAATATACACCCACGGATTCTGTATAAAGGGAGGTATGTTCCATAGCAATCATAGCACGAACGTCCGGGAAAAAGAAACTTCATAAAGCGTAGTTAGAAAATAATCACGTTATGCGCGAACTTCTCGAAATTGCCTTTCGCTCGGGAACCGGTAAAAATCGTTTGCAAACAGCCGAACGGAAACGCAGCGGCAGGAATATCATTTGATTCGAGATAACTGGCGTGCGAATGGTTCTTATCTTTGAAAATGTCGGATCAAAGAACTCGTTCAGGTTCGAGGTGAAAAAAAAAGGAACGCGGGGTCTGGCGAAGTGGGCCGTTAATTTATTAGCGTTATAAAATAAGTTAGATCGATACGGGGCGCGAAATCTTCGCGGGAATATACAAGATCGTATCGCGTGGCTCGCAAAATGAGAATTCGCGTGAGCGTGCTATCCGTCGAGTGCTCGGTTCTACACAGCCGATATCGAGCTTTCGCGTCGCCTTATCTATCCCAGCGATTTAGACTGTGACCTAACGATTCAACTCCTTCGGTGCTCGTGCTTGTACGTGTTTAACATCATTATCGAGGCTCTCGCGGCCACGCAGAAACCGGCGATAGCTCGATAGATGGGAGTAAGCGAGAGAAACCGAGCAGAGGCATTCGATGCAATATTTCCCGGCTGTGCACGCGTTATCGGCGCCTTTGGACCAACGTATAACGAGGATAAGCCGCGTTTCCGTTCCTGGTATCGACGTTCGCCAGTTGTTCGACGCGTCCTCGCGCGACAATTGCCACACGCTTCGGCATTCGGTCGCAAAGAACTCTGCAGAGTGTGAACCGCCGGGCAGATAATCGGCCTCGAGAATAATACAAATAGCATGCAATCAGGTCGGATTAGCGGCTGTCGGTTCGATTCAGGAACGACCAACTGGCACGGTACGTGACCACGATATAATAGAGAAAAATGCTCTCTCTCGAGAGAGAGCAGATTGCAGCGTCCGACGAGAGCAGGTTTTTCGCCCTCCCGTCGGAACCGCGAGAGCTGCCGAATTACTCGGGAAATTATGTTCGCCGGCAGCGGTCGAGAGGCACGCAACTCGCAGGAAGCAACCGCGCCGCTCTGTTCTCGCGTGATTTCCTAACGGAGGCGATGAGCAGAGAGCACGCGCTTCTCCAGCTCGCCGCAGGAACGAATGGGAGGAAGCAAAAGCAAGCAGGAACAGATGGGAACGCGAACTGGCTCCCGCGGACCTAACCGAGTAACTAAAAGATCAGCGGGCTCGCGAAATCGTTGCTGAAATGACACTAGGCAAACATTTCTGTGGTTTAGTGACCTCCGGGTGTTCTTCGGAATGATTCTTCATTTTTTAGGAAGTTCGAATGCTTCTGCGTGGCTCGAAAATTAAAGAGCTCAGCCAGAACCCTACGAGAATCCGCGGAAGCAACGCGTAGACGTTGCTCCTGAAAGATTAAAAAGTGTAAGAATGATAATATACATTCAATATATTAAAATTCCAACCTAAAACCTCTGGTACACTGAGAAGAGAAACTACAGAATATGTCCCAGTTGTAACCGACATTGTCAGGAACACGAAGTAGCTCAAACCCCAAATTCGCGACGAACGAAGGTCCGATTGGAAGATCGCGAGTCTTTCCGCCGCGCGTCACTCGAAAGGCGATTTCCACAGGCTGGCGCCCGGCTAGTAAGACCTTCCCGAGAAACTTAAAGGAGATAGCCGGTAAAGATCGCGCTCGTCGGGACAAGCGAGTAATGTATTGCCCGGCGCGGCGTGGCGTCGGTATCCCGGCTCGCCATCTTCGGGCTAGCCCGTCGCGGGGGCGACAATCTTTTCTCACTTTGCGAAGAAGAGGCCATCCCTCAACTTATGGAAATTCGCTGCGCCCGGCTCGAAACTTTCGAACTGTTGCCATGCCGGTGTGTCGTTGTTGCTGATGTCGCGAGTAACGCCAACCATGCTCCTACACGACTAGTTCGAACGGTCTCGCGTATCGAAACACGTCCGGGGTGGAAGCAGAGAGGCTGCTCGGGAGAGGATCGTTCTTTTTCGTCGCGATCCCGTCCGCCCCGTCCTTTTCGCAGCTTAACCGTGACGTAACAGGGTGTAAGACGCAAATGTTCCGCTAACTTTCGCGCTTCTCGTTCCCCCCCTGTCACGTATTCAGAGGCTCCCGACGCGACGTCTCGTCCTATCGTCGTCGAGATACGTTTCTCCGGACGTCGGGTCGCGGGGGCGGGTAAGTAACCCGTTCTCTGGACTGATTTATGAGGGACTTTCGGGGCAACGGCAGCTCCACGCTCCTCGACCCAGCCATTTGTAAGCCTCGAGCCCCCCCTGTTCGGATCGCGGCCGAATTTTCCGACGGAAACGCGAGATTAAGTCCCAGGTAAGCGCGACCCAATTTACCGCGCCACGCGATCCTATAATTAATTCGTCTGAAGACACAATCGCGGAGGCCGACAATTAATTATTTTGCTCGAGTCGTTGATACGTTAATAGCCGCCGTTAGCATAGCTCGTTAATTATTAACACCCGCAAAGCAGACCCGTACGAATTTTCAGCGACACCGTGCCGCACCGTTGAACGTCGCGCCCGTGATCATCAACTGCGAAAAAGGTCAAACGTTTATTATAGTTTCACAAAGGGTGTCGGTACAGTTCGATGGAGCACGAATCGAACGCCGCCGCGGGTAATTGACGACCGCCAGTCGGCGAAAACAGGTTCCCCGTCTTTCGCTCATTAAAACAGGACCTGGTCGATCTCGCGGGACCAAATATGCTGCCCCGTTCTTTTGAACCGCTACGTTTTCAATCAATGCTGGCTGCCCGTCTGATTTCGTGACGGTCCAAACCTTGCTTATGGTTTCCGTAATATTCATAACGCTTACACGTGGCCAGAAGCGGTTATAATTACAATAAGCGTCGACAATAAACGTGGAGTGAGAGATTTTTAATTACCGCCTTGACCGAGTGAAGCGATTCGAATGCGATGGTGCAATTTATTTGGCTGGCGCGTTCCCGGTTAACAATGCATAATGAAGATGATTGGTGGAACTATTACCAATAAGCGTTCCGTTCTCTTCTTGGAGAGAACTTCCTTTCATACACTTATAATTGGGTCTTACCTAGTATAACTACTACCTGTTCTCTCACATATAATAAAAATCACATTTATCGTTACTGGTCTTACTTTAAGAATGTCGATTTTCAACTTTACCACTTTGGTATAATTAGCAGGTGTTTTAAAATTGTTGGACTTTTCAAATTTACGTCCTGATATTGATTTCAAAAACGTTGATCCTTATGTTCAGAGTAGTATGTCAGTTTTTCCATGTTTTTGGTTCTTTGCTTAGTCCTAAAGATCACTTTGACCGCAGTACGTTTCCTACCACTGTCTCGTACAATTCAAATCAACTCAGTTCAATGGTTAAATTACATGAGTAAAATTAATAGCAAGTATGTATTAATATTTTCTTCATTTTCAATCCATGTTTATTACATACTTTTCGTTACATATATATTTTTGGTTATTTAGACGCAATTTACCTTTGATAAAGGTTCAAATTAGAACCGAAACGTTAGGCATATTTGCAATTAATTTAAAAATTATGAAATATTTGCGATCGATATAATTGATTATTTATTCTTCTAGGAGAGCTCGGAGTCGACGCGTTTCGGGTGGCATTTAGGATTCGCCGTCGCCGCCTCCCTGTTCCCGCGCAACGGCGAATAAAAATGCCATTTCCCTCATAAAGCAATACATCTCTCGGTTTTATAAGCAGCGGCCGCTCATGTATCACGTGGCATCAAGATTATGGTATAAAAACGAACCTTCGTCGGGCTTTTATTTCTCATCATTTCCGCGCTATATTTTTTATCGTGGCGTCTCGCGATGGTTCCCCCCGCTCTGGTCGGGAGATACGCAGGAAAAGATGGTTTTCCTCGAGATTTACAGACATCCCTTGTACCGTGAAAGGGTGAAAGAGAGGGAGAGGGAGGACTCGCCCCTGCGCCCACTCGCTCCTTCCACTTTTCTCGACGAATACCGTGCAAAGAGTTTCATTCAAACTTTTCTTATTTCCGACTCTTGGTCGTGAAACACGACAATGCTCTTAAATTCTCAGTCTTGCACGCTGGACACGGCCATTATACTTCGGGCGGTTCATAAGAACCGTTTGACCGGTCACGTAGAAATTGGGTCACTCATCGTCCATGTTAACCGGACCACGCATACTACGTACGCGGGCAACGTACGCAGGATGTGCAGCGTCCTGCAACGATTCTTAATAGGAGAGGGGAACACAATTAAGGTTTCTCTCTGCCTGAGCCAGGATCCAAACTGTCGATTCAACTTTCCTCTAACTGCATATTCGAGCAGTGTTATAACATTTGGATATTGGAATATTCATGCGATGGCATATGCTTTAGAACATTATGTATTCAAATGCTACATATGCATTATGCATTTCAAGGAGCATTAGTGGCGTAACTCTTTCGCTCGCTTTTATTGTGTTTACAATAAATGCATCGTCAAAAATATTTCGTACAATAATCAACAGTAAACTCTCTGGTCGAATATGATTGAAAATACTGCAGAATAGGATACTGTCGCGTGACGTTTGCAATTTCATTTCATATATGAATATTTTATCATTTTTGCAATGATAATACCGAGTATTTAATCGTCAGACTTTCCACGCTCGAAAAAAAAAAATGTACGAAATCTGAATCATTGTTGAGGCTAACCTTATTTGCACAAACCGGTGAGTCACCGTGGGTGCTGTCGCCTCAAAGGCACGAGCAGCCCCTCTGTTTTTCTTTCAAATGATTCATACTGCTTTTCTTACTCACAGGTAAATCCAATACATCGGCCGGTTTCGTTTTAGTTGAAATCAAAATGTTTTCTCGTGACGGCGGATGCTGCGAAAAAATTCCGCAAAAACCAACGGTTCTCTTATTGTCGATCGACTTCATTTTTTCGCAGAGATTGAACTTCTGCGATCCGAAAAGCGATTGTGGCTCTGGAAAGTTTCCGGAACCGGACAGTTCTGAAATTTTGCTTGGCTTCGGTCAACGGTTTCCCCAGTTCGGTCGATCGACGAGTATTTTCTACGGTATCAAGATAAACATTCGCGGACCCGGTTTTTCTCAGGACTGGCAGCTTTGATTGTGAAAATTCGAATTGCAAAACCACCAGGAATATTGGGTGGTCGACGTCGAAGGGATTCGGACCATATATTGCGTACGCAGCCGAAAGCGGCATACGCAGATTAAGCATTCAACTCGTGAATAGGGAATTTTCAGAAGCCGTGTCGAAACTCGTGAAAACGATCCGGCAACTTCAAGTCGGAAACAATCGTGAATTTCCGGGTGAATGAACATCAGTTGTACGTATACGATTCTGTCCGTTGTTTCCGTCAATTTCTTTTTCACCCGATTAACCCCCTGACAGTCGTCTCTCGTGCGGAAGTTTTGTTAACTGCTACTTATGACAGTAAGAATTGTCTCTAGCGTCAGATGAATCATTCACGGATGTGTCAATATAAAAAGCTTCCCCATCATGTTACATCACATCATATTCAAAATGCCAGTTCTAATACGACGAGAAATTAGTTGTTACACACCGACTTGTAATTTTGACTCTTGTAAAAACTCTGTCAGGAAGTGATCGTAACAATAGCCAAAATTGTTAAGAACGTTCGGTGGTTTATATCGCAACTATCAGAATTTACGACAGCGATATCTAGACTTAGCTTTGACGAGAGTGACAAAAATTTTCCACGATACTCGACAAGTTTCCAATAGCTCCACTTGAAACTTTTGTCGTAAATTTTTACACCGCAAATGTAGATCAACGCGAGCACAACACAGTTTTTAAACCAGTCATTCAGCGAGTGTGAAAAGAGTTAAATTGGCACAGCTTTCGATTCGTTGAATTCACTTTTAACACATCAATTTGACGAAAGTTTCTGGATAAATGAATTCAGAGATTGATAATCTGGTTAGTGGATACTCATCTCCGATTCCAATTTAAACGTTCCTTTGACAAATCTAGAGTCTCACAATTTGAATCGCAATATCGAAATTCAAATTAAAGCAGGAATATTGGAAGTTTCGAGAAATCCTGGAAAAATGATATAGAAAATTTTGACATCGAGAAATCATCGAATAGTTTGAGCAAACATCAAATAACAGCACGCCCATTCAAGGTTAACAGGTTGAAACCGCATCAACGGAACGCAGTCACAAACATCATTATTTCGGTCGTGTAGCGTAACGCGATACGCGACCGATTAATTTCCCGCGATTCATTAATCCGCCATTACAGCCCCGAAAACAGGAAAATGGCGTTCGCCTATAACACGAGACCGGCAGACAACAGGCCGGAAGGATACCGATGGGAGTAAATATTGATCGAGCAAACCGATGAAATGTCGCGGGACAACATGACGAAAGTAAGTGATCGATTCCTTCCTACACGCACGGCGGGCTTCCGCCTACCAGCCGAAACAAATAAACCGGATCCCGCTCCATTTTCGTAATAAACGGTCACGACCCGCCTTTCAGGAGCAACGAGAGGTGTTTGCGTGAACCTTGAAGGAAAATTTATTAGTTTTTAGACGAAGTGTCCGTCTCGCACATTTGCCGACCAAATGTCCCGAGAACGGGATAGTAATTTACAACCGGGAACGTGAAAATTCCTCGCACCGGGGATTAGGACTCGGGAAAGTAGCTTTTTCCCTTGCAGATGTTTTGCACGTGCACATCCCGGGTTTTTTACCTCCGAACTTCCCGTCTCGCCCGCTTCAGACCCTTGGGTCATTGTCACGCGTTACCGGACGGGCCTTACCGCTGCGCTGCCTGAGTCCCATTGTTTTCCGCCAACGCGGACTGCCGAAAGTTTCTCCCTCTTTCCACCGTCAATTTCCACCACTTCTTACCCAGAGTGGGCGATGGAAAGCCGTTGAATTGTCACTGCCCTCCGGAAAAGTCTGTTGCCATTGGCCCCGTAAGGGCACACCCCCATCGACAACTGTCATTAAATATCGGTGTTCGGCAAGCGCGAAGGAGATTAGCGAGAGATTCCGAAGTCCTAGCACTTCTCTTACGGCCACTGACATTCTAAGTCAGATCTGACGGAAGTTTAGACAAGAGTATTCTTGTAATAGTCAAATCGCGCTAACCTACATTTTTATACAGTCCACAAGTTTATATACCAAATAAAGTGTTTTGTTATTGTTTTTTGTTATACACAAAATTAATTCTGGTGGTCACATTATTTCACGATCATCCCATCCCGAACACGTAACGGGCACGTAATTATTCGGCGCGATTCAGAACATTGGTCCTTCGAGCCGGATACTTGGGAAAATTCAGTGCTCTGTTCGGGATTAATAGACATTTCAAGTGTGACAGTGCGTTCCACCTAAGAAATAGTGACCAGGACTGTGATCCACATAAGGATTATTAACGAAGAGGTAAACTGTGACTACCAAGAGTTCAGTTTACAAAAACCATCATCACTGGACATCCCAACGTCCAGAGCTCACGGCGACGATCTACAACTTCCCCGACGTAGGCGGTGTGGAGGATCATTGGAGCTGAGTCCATTGGAAGCTGAGTGGTCCTTCGGAGTCTGCAGGTGCCCACGGACGGCGACATCGACTGTTTACACCAGATCGACGGCTGAGGATCAGCATCGACTGTTATCAGTATCCATCTCGTACATCCGTTCTTCACTGGTGAGTCGAGTTTCATAGTTTTGATTCGTGTTGAGCGATGGCTACTTCGGACGAAACCGTGTTGCAAAAATTGCTTAGCGACCGCAGTTACATTAAAGCACAATTAACTAAATTCAAAAATTACTGCGACCAAAAGGGTGCGACAACGTCACTCGAGGTTCTTGAGGAGCGGCTCCGCCGAAATGAACCATTGCTGGATAGATTTGAAGCCATTCAGGATCAAATTGATAGATTAGTAGCGGGTACGCAGGAAGAAAACACGCAATGCGTACAGCGCGAAAATTTTGAGGAGACTTATTTTAACGTTATTGGGACTGTTCGTGCGTATATTGCCCGTTCGCGGAATCCGACACAGTCTCCTACCATGCCTTCTGCGTCGCTTCCCGCGACAGTTACACCGACATCATCAGAATCGTATCCGATTAAGCTAAAGCCAATTCCGGTACCAAATTTCAGCGGCGATCTCGGAGAATGGGTTTATTTTAGAGATAGTTTTGAATCATTAGTTAATAATAATGAGTCGTTAAGTAATATCGCAAGATTTCACCATTTGAAATCTGCCCTTCGGGGAGAAGCTGCTCGTGCTATCGCGTCGCTCGCAGTATCAGAACAAAATTACACTGTTGCTTGGGAAACATTGAAGGAACGGTTTGAAGATATAGGTGAATTAATAGAGTTTCACATTCGAGCATTATTTGAATGTCCGTCAATGGCAAAAGATTCAGCAAGAGATCTAAGACAACTTCTAGATGATTTCTACAACCATTTACGGTCATTAAAATCGCTTCAGGAGCCAGTTGATCAATGGGATTCGTTACTCATTTATTTATTGTCAAAGAAGTTAGATTCAAAAACCACCGATGCTTGGAACAAGAAGGCCGCAGAATTAGGTGAAAAAAAGGGGTTGAAAGATTTACAGGCTTTCCTAGAACAGCATTATAAATTTCTTTCCAAATCAGTCAAATCAGGTCCTGCGCATTCCACAACATCTTTCGGGAAGGAAACTGTCCAAAGGTCTCGAGCTCGTCCTTTCGCGTTAGTAACCACCGGGTCGTTTGAATGCCCGTTATGCAAATCACCTCATGCCTTAGCTCAATGCAAAGAGTTTTATTCGTTAGCTCTGATCGACCGCGTCAATAAGGTTAAAGAATTGCGCGTCTGTTTCAATTGTCTCAAACCTGGACACGGGGTGCAGTCCTGTACAGCAGGATCTTGTCGAAAATGTCAGGCAAGGCATCACACGTCACTGCACGTGTGGAAAGGTTCATATGCATCGAAAGGTAGTGCCAGGCAAGTTGCATCGTCGCAAGCTTCTGGTTCAGAAGCAAGACTAACAAATATAGCCAGTAGGGCTGAACAGGAAGATCAGCAACTGTCACCATCTCCACAGAGTTATACTGTTACGAATTCAGATGACTCTGAACAAGTATTGCTTTCCACAGCAATTATTTATGTAGTGGACGCCCAGGGAAATAGGCACAAGTGTAGAGCACTGTTAGATCAAGCATCAACAGTAAACATCGTTAAAAAATCCCTTGCTCAGCGGTTAGGGTTGAATTGCTCGAAATCAACGTTCGGAATTACTGGAGTAGGAGATAATGACGTAACTAGACAAGTATTTGGGAATACAAATATGACTATAGAATCACGCGTCTCAGGGTACAGCGTTAACCTCAAATGTGTTCTGATGGACAAAATCACTCCCATTATTCCCACTTTCGAATTACCTCATTCAGCTCAGATTCCGTCACACATAACCCTTGCGGATCCTACATACGCTGAACCTCGCGACGTTGACTTGCTCATCGGAAATGCTCATTTTTGGGAAATCATGAGCGTAGGTTTACACAAATTGGGACGAGGTCTTCCAGTCCTAGTGAAAACCCAACTCGGTTGGATTTTCGGAGGACGAATTAATAGCAGTTTATTACCGAAAGTGACTCCATTGTGTCACTTCATAACGAATGAGCAACTGCACCATAGTTTAAATAGCTTTTGGGAGATAGAGCATCTTTCTGTCGGAAGGGTTATTCCAGAACCGCATCCGTGTGAACAACATTTTGTAAAAACAGTCACTAGAACTCCTGAGGGTCGCTATGTAGTTTCTATTCCGTTTAATGAAAGGTTAAAGGATCTAGGGGAATCTTATGAAATTGCTAAGCGTCGATTTTTTCAATTAGAATCCAGACTACAAAAATCACCGTCACTTAAGAAGGACTATGTTGCCTTCATGCGAGAGTACGAACATTTGGGTCATATGACAAAAATCGCGATTAATTCTCAAACGAAGGCTAATGCTTCGTATTATTTTCCACACCACGCAGTTACAAAAATTACGAGTACAACCACGAAACTACGCGTGGTATTTGATGGTTCGGCGAAAACCACAAGCGGGATTTCATGCAACGACGCACAAAATGTGGGACCAGTCATTCAGGATGATCTGTTTGCAGTCCTTCTTCGTTTTAGACAACACCGTATAGTTCTCACTGCTGACATTGAGAAGATGTATAGGCAGGTTCTAGTAGCACCACGCGATAGAGCTTATCAGCGCATCTTATGGAGAGAAACCTCAACTGAACCGTTAGCCGTTTATGAATTAAACACCATTACATATGGCACTGCGGCTGCGCCGTTTCTTGCGACTAGGGTCCTTAAGGAAGTTGGTTTGCGATCTCCCGATGCACGTATCAGTGGAATCATTACTCGTGACTTCTACGTCGATGACTTAATAACGGGCGCAGACACGGTCAAAGAGGCTCAATTTATTAGGAAGACGATAGAAGAAACACTACTTGCATCAGGGTTTAAGTTACGTAAGTGGGCATCTAATGCGCCCGCAGCATTGTGCAATAATGAAGGGTCAGACCGATTAATTGAACTACAGAGCGAAAGGGATCCGAAAACCTTGGGGTTATTATGGAACCCATCTTGCGACGAACTAAGGGTTAGTGTTGTTGATTCGAGACATTCGCGATTTACAAAAAGGATCATCCTATCCGAAATTGCAAAGATTTTTGATCCGCTTGGTATAATCGGTCCAATAGTCATTCGAGCAAAGATTCTAATGCAGGGATTGTGGCAACTAGATTTGAAATGGGACGAATCAGTGCCATTGACTATTCACTCGCAGTTTTCTGACTTCCAATCGGATATTCAGTTATTAAACAAATTTACAATTCCGAGATGTACTTTAGGTACACAGTCAAACCAGGTAGAACTTCATGGGTTCTGTGATGCCTCTGAAAAGGCATACGGTGCATGCGTCTACCTGCGTTCGGTAGACAAGCAGGGACAGGTGTCTGTACATTTACTGTGCGCCAAGTCAAGAGTCGCCCCAATAAAGGTGGTTAGCCTGCCTCGGTTGGAATTATGTGGTGCATTGTTGTTAATTCAACTGATTAATAAGGTTCGGGATGCGTCTAGAACACAAATATCCAATGAACATTATTGGTCCGACTCTATGATTACACTGGCATGGATAGAAGGTTCACCCAGCAAATGGAAAACCTTTGTTGCGAACCGCGTAACAGAGATTCAAGGGCTATCACGAGGCAAATGGTGTCACGTTCCATCTGGTGAAAATCCTGCTGATCTATTGTCACGAGGGGTAAAGGCGTCTGTGTTAGAAAATAACACTCTTTGGTGGAATGGTCCAGACTGGCTCCAAAAGCAATCGATAAAAACATTAACGCCTGATTATACCATTATCGATCCTCCAGAACAGCGAGTCATTTGCACTACAATAGTAGATGCGAAATCATCTGATTTGTCTTGGATGTTTAAATATTCGAATTACTTTAAATTGCTCAGAGTAATTGCATACTGTTTTAAATTTTATAACAACTGCAAGCATCATGTCAAGAAGTCCCAACCAGTAGACAAAGACTTGGTTTCATCCGGAGAATTATCGATTCGCGAGATCAATTTAGCTGAGATCGCAGTATTAAAAATCGTTCAAAAACAGGCTTTCGCAAGGGAAATTCCTAATATTAAAAAGGGCAAAGTCGCATCGGATCTCAATTCTCTACAATGTTTACATCCCTTCATTGATGATCAGGGACTTATTAGAGTAGGCGGGCGTTTGAGTAACGCGAGCATAGAGTACGAGCAGCAACATCCAGTAATTTTGCCCAAAGACAGCAACATCACAAAGGCAATCATTCGTAGAGAGCATGAGCGTTTATTACATGCTGGGTGTGAAACAGTCCTTTCCACGATCCGTCAGAAATACTGGCCGATTTCAGGGAAATCCCTGGTCAGGAAAATTATCCGGGACTGCGTACGTTGCCGTCGGTTAAATCCGCAGGTAGGCAAGTACTTGATGGGTCAACTACCTGCAACACGCGTCCGTATTCAGGCTCCGTTCTTTAGTACAGGTGTCGATTACGCAGGTCCGTTCTATGTCAAAGACCGGACCCGAAGTAAAACAGCTACCAAAGCATATTTATGTTTATTTGTATGCTTCGTAACAAAGGCAGTCCATTTAGAGTTAGCAACAGAGTTATCAACCCAAGCATTTCTAAACGCACTCGATCGATTTGTTGCACGTAGGGGTCTGTGTCGGAATCTATATTCAGATAACGGCACGAATTTCGTGGGGGCACACAACGAAATGCAGAGGATAGTAGATTTCCTCCGCGATGGAACCACCAAACAAAGTATTCTAGAATACACTACCACTCATGGTATCGATTGGCACTTTATTCCTCCTTACGCACCTCATTTCGGTGGCCTATGGGAGAGCGCAGTCAAAACGGCAAAGCGACATTTATTAAAGGTCGTAGGGGAAACACGGTTAACCTTCGAAGAGTTAGCCACAATTTTGACACGAATCGAGGCATGTATGAATTCTCGACCACTATATCCCATGTCTCCCGATTCCCAAGACTTATCCTCCGTAACACCAGGCCACTTCCTAATTGGAAGGCCATTGACTGCCATTCCTCATCCCGATGTTACTGATATATCGGTCAATAGACTGAGTCGGTTTCAGCTTCTCCAAGCGATGTACCAACATTTCTGGAAACGTTGGCAGAAGGAGTACCTGCATAACCTGCAGCAACGGTCGAAATGGAAGCTGACTGTCCCCGAACAGTTCCGTATCGGGACGATGGTAATTGTTAAGGAGGACAATTTACCACCTTTGCAATGGAAACTGGGACGCATCGTGGACCTTCACCCGGGAGCCGATGGGATCACGAGGGTTGTCTCCGTTCGGACGGCTGGTGGGATTTATACACGACCAGTTGCAAAAATATGTATTCTGCCCGTGCGTGATGAGGAATCATGCCACAGTAACCAACCACAGGAGCCCAACACGGCATCGGTCGCTGATAAGACGACCTTGTAACATGTGTACTCGCACTAATGTCAATCGTGCGGTACTATTTTAACTTAGATTTAAGTTTCAACTACATTGTATATTGTGGTAGTTTTTTTATAGCGTCAGTAACTAGTAGTTTCATCTATAATTTGACCTTATTTCTTAGTGTAGTTCGAGTTATGTCTTCGAGTTTAGAGATACATTTTGTTCTTTACTTCAGTTTATGTATTTTGAACGCAAGCCGTTCAAGGTGGGCGGCATGTTTGCGTGAACCTTGAAGGAAAATTTATTAGTTTTTAGACGAAGTGTCCGTCTCGCACATTTGCCGACCAAATGTCCCGAGAACGGGATAGTAATTTACAACCGGGAACGTGAAAATTCCTCGCACCGGGGATTAGGACTCGGGAAAGTAGCTTTTTCCCTTGCAGATGTTTTGCACGTGCACATCCCGGGTTTTTTACCTCCGAACTTCCCGTCTCGCCCGCTTCAGACCCTTGGGTCATTGTCACGCGTTACCGGACGGGCCTTACCGCTGCGCTGCCTGAGTCCCATTGTTTTCCGCCAACGCGGACTGCCGAAAGTTTCTCCCTCTTTCCACCGTCAATTTCCACCACTTCTTACCCAGAGTGGGCGATGGAAAGCCGTTGAATTGTCACTGCCCTCCGGAAAAGTCTGTTGCCATTGGCCCCGTAAGGGCACACCCCCATCGACAACTGTCATTAAATATCGGTGTTCGGCAAGCGCGAAGGAGATTAGCGAGAGATTCCGAAGTCCTAGCACTTCTCTTACGGCCACTGACATTCTAAGTCAGATCTGACGGAAGTTTAGACAAGAGTATTCTTGTAATAGTCAAATCGCGCTAACCTACATTTTTATACAGTCCACAAGTTTATATACCAAATAAAGTGTTTTGTTATTGTTTTTTGTTATACACAAAATTAATTCTGGTGGTCACATTATTTCACGATCATCCCATCCCGAACACGTAACGGGCACGTAATTATTCGGCGCGATTCAGAACAAGAGGTCCGATTCCCGACCGGGTCCGATAAGCGAATCGTTGGAAAACTCGTTAGGCGATCGGGTCTGCTCGTTGGTCCGATTACACGAGCGCGATAACACGGTCGTGTTCGGCAGACGATTTCAACGAGGACCGGTCCATGTATTTCGCGATTATTTTGGCGCGCGAGTTCCTTTGGCCTCAGATAGCCATCTATACCCGTGGACCGGACTAGAGACACCAATGGACAGAATGGAGACACGAAAGCTCCCCGGGATAAAAGGATCGCGAAACGTTGGATCTTCCTATCCGGAGTAAATCGTGCGCCTTCTATTCCGACTAGCTGACCGGACGTTGTATTCAGGGACGTAAGTGGAAGGCCGATCGACGTCAACGTCAAAGAGATTCCTCTGCAGAATCTCCTCGACCACCCCCGACTCTAGCAGCGTGCAAGATCTCATCTTTGTCAGGAGGCACACGGTGAAGTTGGGCGCAAGTGCGCCGGGTTTACGATCCCTTCGAAAAGGCGACAAAAGACGCGAATGTATCTAGGGGGGTGGAAGAATCAAAGATAGAGATCACACTCACCACTCGGTGCACGGGGTGTCGCGAAGTCGCTGCCGGTTGGCGAATCGTTCTCGGCGATCCTCTCGAGAAAGGGTTGCCTTCGCTGGTTGTCCAAAGAAACAAAAAAAGTGGAGAGAACAGAGGGAGGGAAACCACCCTCTCCGATCACTGGCTTGTTTACACACTAATCGTCACTGTCACTCACTTCGAATCACAGGTGAGACAAGCGTGGTCCCGCAGTTCTTTTTCTTTGTACGTTTTACGAATCGGGACAAGTCGTGGTACGTGCAACAAGGGATGCAAAGTAACCGATGCTCGCACAGATCGTAGCACTGGTGAACTAGCTTCCGAAATCTACCCTTCTGTTTTTGTTTATGTCGTCGAGCACTTGGATCGCGTAGAGATCGGATGGTTGTCACTGGTTCGTGTTCGTTGGCATTAGTTCGCCGCACTTGCCACCACGAAATGGTCACACGCGATTAAGTCGATCATGTATGTAACTCGGTGGAACAAATGCGTTGCGGGACGTTGGGATTTGTTCGGTGAGAATTCGATGGGATTGATTAGACAGTGGGCCACGTTTATGATCACTGTCGCACGAGTGGATACACTGTGTTTGACCGGTGTCGAGAACGAGCGTGAAATGAAACCCGAGACAGCATGCAGGCCAACCGCACGGTACGGCTCTCGCCTGTGAACTGAATACCCGTCGCGACCTGAGGCCGGGACTCGACTGGTTTCTGCTAGGGAATCTCCCCACTCTTCGGTCTCTTCTCGCGCGACCCTAGGCACACCAACCCCCAGTCTGACCCTCTCTCTCTCCCTTTTTCTCGCTTGCGCGCTCCGTCTCTCTTCTCACACCCTCGACCCCCTCGTCAGCCTTTCGCCCTTACTCTCTACCCTACCACGCTTCATTTCTTTTTCTCTCTCCCTCGCTCCTACACTCTCTCGTTCTCTCGCTCAATCTCCATCTATCCTTTTCCTCACTATTCCAGGTTCCAACTGCCTAACGCCGACCCTTCACGTACGACCGAACGACCACCCGTTTCTTCGGTATATACCACACTCTCATACTCTTTTCCTGAATACTTCTACCTGTCTCCCTCTTTCGGACGTTTTTCTTGCTCCCTCGTTCTTTCAACCTTTTCTCTCGGCTGTCTCTCTTTCTCAGTCGCTCTTACACCCCCCTTTTTCTTACCATCTTTCTTGCCATCGTCTCGCGTTCTCACTTTTCCACGTCGAGGTGTACCCTTTCCAAGGACTTCCCGGATCTCGTTCGAGTCGGCCACCGTTCTTTCAGAAATATTTCGACACCAGTACACCCCTTGCAAGTCCGGTCGACTCGATTCGGCCGCTTTTCGAACGACCGGCAGCAAAGTGCCCCTGCCAATCCGGGGCTCATGCTCGCCATTTCGAGTACGTCCATTCTTCTAGCATCGGTAAAAAGGGTGGTGGTAAAAGGGCGGCGGGTTAACGGGGAGAATGGGAGGTGGGAATCGAGGGAAGGAAGTCACAGGCGGGGAGGAATCTTTTTATCATACTCGCGGAGGTCGGATTCCGGAGGCGAACAAGTGCACGAAAGTGTTCTGACCCTTCGTGTTTGGGGCAGCACGATGGCCCTTTTAAGGATGAGACGGCTTACGTTGCCGAATGCCTAGGCTCGAAATATTGGACGAGCGCACGTGTTAAATTGTGTGCGTGTTCTTTCTCCGAAGTTGGACGACGAGGTAAGAACGCATGTTTACTATTTTTATGTCGTAGCTGCCTCCGATGAGACGCGATATGAGTGTTTGTATGTTAGTGCGTAGCGGTCGAGGCGTCCCAGACGCGAATTTGTCATTAGTTAGTCGATAGCCTACGAGTCGTCAAGTACGTTTTCAGACAGTAAAATAAAGCGAGAACATCCTCTCCGGAATTTATTCGTATTCCATTAATTTATACCGACATTTGTAGATCTATTTAAACACCACAGTTTGCTCCTTGGGTTTGTGTTATGCTCTCCAGCTCGACTCTGTAACAACCAGAAGAACAATTTTATTAGGGGCTGCCGTCCACAGAAATTAATTTCATCACCGCCTTAACCCTGCCTGGTTAAACTGTATGTGAGTAACGCATTTACTAAGCACTCGTGAAATTTATATCGATTAGAAATATATAAATAATTAAATATAAAATATATATATATATAATTCAGTTTGTTTTATTTGATGTCAGAGATGTTTTACTTTACATTACTTAACATGGTTCCACATTGGATTCAGTTACATAATTAACCTTTTCCGCTCTAAGCTATTTTAACTCCATAACTTAGACGTTTCGTTCTAGAACGCTCTTATATATGATTCGCTTTAGTTCATGCATTTGTAATTGATCATATGCATGCAACTTTTAACCGTTTGCGAACAGGAATTAATCTTGGCATACTTTTTTATAGATTGAGTTTATCGATTTCAGTTTAGTAATTTGATTGACGTTTTTTTAAGAATAATAATAATTTCGTGAAAAAAAATAGTTTTGCGTTTGCAAACGGTTAATGATTCAGCGATCTATTAAATTTGAATAAATCGATTAATGTAAAAAATGTTCTGGATTAACATTTCAAAGTGCAATGTTTAATATCTACACCTAATACAAAAAATGTAAGTGGAGACAGTTTAACGTTGCCACTCTGTCGTATCTCATGCGTAGACTAGACAAGTTTCGAATGTAATTAGCATTTATCAGAACCGTGTTACAAATTGTGCGCGTCTGCGCTTTGGACCGTCTCGTTGCTACTTCCTCCTTTTTTTTTCGTTCTCCCGGGCGAACGTTAATTAAAGTTAATTTAGTAAAACGTTAATTAAAATGAATATCGCGATATACGAACACGCCCCGTTGACGGTTTTCCTATCTGTAAGTTGCGCTGAAGCGAACACGAAATATAAAAGTTTGGGTTTCATCAAACATCGTCTGATCAAAGGTGAAACGGTTCGTGCACGCGGACAACTCGTCTAAATTGCAAAATTTTGGTTTCGCGAGTAAATAGGAGGTTGCGTACTGTGAAATGTTTGGACCGAGCGTATACATGCATATGTGTATATTTAAGAATCGCACGCGACTGCGCCAGTATTTTCGGCTACCGCTCCGAAGATTAAATTTCTACAGCAGTAGGGCTGTGAAAGCGCGAATCCGTGAAAAAGTTTAATGAATTCTTCTAGAAGAATTTATCTTGAATATAATCTGTTTCTCGATTGATTCATCGGACAATGCATTCGATGCGCATCAAATCCTGCACGTATTTATATTGAATAATCAAAGATAGTGGTAATATCTTCATATCGTAAAATGTTCCATCAAACTGAAAAATACAGTGAGATTAATCGATTGATGGAACGACTTCAAACCTCGTATATACCTTCGGCACACTTGTCGCTGTAGCCAGTTACCACAATTTAATCAAATAACTGTTTTTTCCAGCTTCATAAACCTAGGAGATTAGAGAATAGTCGCTCGATCTCCAAAGTGCCTCAGTTAATGGGATGAGAAATTCTGAAAACAACGTAACTCTTAGCAATATTTCCAGAAAAAAATTACCGGACTTTTTTCTTGAACAAGTACCAGATAAAATCATATATAAACAGTATCTTCATGAATTTTTTAGTTCTGATGTGCCGGCTCCAGAAGATCGTGCTTATCATACAGTAGAGCGTCTTGTAGAAGAGAGGCAATTAATAAGAAAGTTTGAAAAATTTTGCAACGTAATTATTGTTATAAATCGTACAATATATGTACTTTCCGATAAAGTACTCGTTTTAAAAAGAGTCCCTTAAGTTCTTGAGACAAATTTTCTTAACAATTGCTTATCTTTCCATTTGCCAATTAATCACGACATCTTAAAACATAAATAAAAGTCCGCCGGTGGAAGATATTTCTTTCTCTCCGTTAAGAGAAGTCCGTTCGCTCGGTGATATCAGAAGACAAACAGATTTGTAACTCGTATCACGTATTAAATCCGATATCAGAAAGTAGTTTAAATTTAACTCGACGTTCCGAGCGCTTCGGCGATCTCCTCATTTGGAATGTAGCACACGGCAGGCGCATAAACTTGATGCGCGAATCGCTTGGTTTAGTTCTCATGCTCTGTGAGGTTTCGCTAATCTTCACCGTGATACCCGCATCACACGAGCCAAGCAATTAACTGGCTGAATATGTAGATCCGTTTACATTGACTCGAGACCTTCTGTAAGTGTAAGGAGGGAACGAAGACTTTTAGTATCAGCCTGGCTCGACGTATCCAGAGCCACGAAGCGAAACTTCGAGTTTGCGGAAAGTAACGCGCCTCGAGATAGACTCGCGCTCAACATCCTCGCGAACTAACAAGAAAAAAAAAATATCATAGTGGTCTATTGTTCGCGGTGTAATCTACACTCTTCCGTTTATTCTCCAGCGCGGATGTCATTCGTGTCGGCTCCTTTAGACATCTCTCTCAAACGAGTCAAGAAGCTTCATGCTTCTGTGAACAGGAAAGGAAGCACGTAAAATTTAATTCTACCGTCCCCACCCCCCCTCTGCTCGCAGATTAAACGCAGTCCCTCTTGAAAATTAGATTTTTTAATGAAAGTTCATTCGCTCTTGAACCCTTAGACGTCGGTAGCCAAGGATTAAATTCCTCCCCGGCACGTTATGGCTGCTTATTCCCCGCGTCTCGAGAACGGATCCGTGACGCAGACGTCTATTTATTGGACGTCGAGAATGCTCAAGAAAATATCATGCAATTTGCATTTACACTCAACAATTTATTAAAAACGATTAGGTATGTTCAATCATTTTCGATTACATTTGATGTCCGCCCTCTAACGTTTCGGAATTAGTCGTACACGCGAATAGAAGCAATCGCGTAAACGCACGCGTTCCGCCGAGTTACATTTTTAATTGGACCATAACAATTTAATTCGCTCTCGCGTTGATGACCGGCCACCGCCGCCGCAAAGTCATAATTATAATGGCCCGGCTAATAAATCATTTGCATCTGCACTCAGGGTTTTGCATAATGCAAGAATTAAAGTAAGTAATAATTACAGGTAGCTCGTTATTAATTTACGAACGTAGCCGGAAACGGTGCATGGTTTACGGTATCCGTGACACTTACGTCGTCGAACGGCGTTTGCCAAAGAGGCGAAAAATATTGCCGCCATTAAGGTACAAATCAGTCTATTAACGGCCCTTTCGCCATGAGACAGTAAATCATCGTTTCCAACCGGAAAGCAATTTCGACCGGGGTCACAATATTTTGGGGAAACTCGAAAATCCCATTTGAACAGCAATGAACGTTTCACTGTTCGAGCATTACGAATAAATTGCGGATGATATACGGCGGCAGTAAAATCATTCCGTGGACTTCATCTGTTTATAGTAGGTAGTGGTCGAGGACAAAATTGCAGTCCCGCCCCTTCCTTCCTTCCTTCCTCGCTCACTTTCCATCGGCCACGTGTCCTTGAAACCTACGCACAGGTAACGCCGCCGCGTCGATGCGATCGGACCGCTCGTAAAGTCTCTACTTATTGCAATTCCCTACTTTCGCTTTTACGGTGTGACAGTCGGATTACGAAGGCGCTGTCGAGCCTCGTAAACCCGGCAATAATCGTAATTTACAACTGTTCCATAACGCGTGATTTACAGGGCTTAAGGATTTTCATAAGCCACGAATAGGTATCGGTGCAACCGGTTGGATCATACGCGGGGCCCCGGTCTTGAATATAATAACACGAGGAATTCTGTTTTATCGTGGCGAAGAATGCATACGCGGCTCGCGAGGCGTTCGTTCGCGCTGCCACGGCTTTATTATTATAACTTAATCAACAGGCATCCCCGGATTCACCGTCTCCCGTATAATGAACGTGTTTGCTCGGCCGAGGTTTCCGTTCATCTCGCGGAACACATCGCATACTATTTACAACTGCACGCGATTGCTGGAACCAGAGTGATTGATCGAGACACGGCCGCAGGTACTCCGATCCTCTTCAGGATTCTTTGTATTTGCCTAGCCTGCTTTACATTATCGTTACAAATCCATTTAATACCGCGATCATGTACCATGATGCTCCTCATAATAAGTCCCCATCTCTAACGACGATCAAACCTGTTTTTAATTTATGCTAACATTAATGTTCCTTGCTGTATAGTTTTTTTTTTACTGTTTCGAAAAATACAGAAGTCAGCGCAACGAGGTTTCACAGTGAAACTTGATGTTTCGTAGTTACATTAATTTTTACTTACTTTGCCTCGTCTGCGGATACAAGAATATGTTGAAACTAAAATTCATTTAAACACGCGACTTCAACGTTGAAAAATTAAATAAGCATAAACTTGTTCTCTAGAGGAGAAGCTTTTGACAGAAAAGTCCAGTACGCGACCGAAGGTCTACCTTTAAGTATGAACGATGATCATCAAAAAATCTCTTTCCGAGTTCCATATAAATTTGATATAAAAATCGCTAGGGAGCATTCGATTAGCCTCGTTCATTCTGAAAAAGCTCATCCTCGAAGAGGTTAATATTCGCCGGCGTGGCGCGGCGGCTGGTGCACGCACGGCATCCAGACACTCTATCAATTCATTACCGCGGTCCACGCAGCGTAAACGAATTTCGTCGAATAGCTTGTGCGCGGCACCGCGGTCTCATCGATCATGTTCGCAACTAAGCCTGCCGTCGGTCCCACGAAAAACGGCGCGCCTTAACGACCCGTGCGTACACCCGTCTGGACCGGGCTAGCCGGGTCGGGGGGCGAGCGGGGATGCGAGAACCATACGGAAACACAATTACGGAGTTTTCACCGGTGGAAGCTTCCGCGAGACAGCGGCAAGACGTTGAATTTCTTGTTGATGGTCAGCGGCAGCCGGGCCGCGTAACTCGCAGCGCTTCTTTCCGGTGTTCCGGTTTTTCCATGGTACCACGAGGATCGCGCTGGGAGGTGATCGTTTTGTCCAGGTAAAAGTAACGAGCCGACTCGGAACTTTTAAAACCTATTCCACGTCGGCCGTGTTTCATAGAGCGGGCTTTCCGCGTCGGGCAGCGGAACGTGACACCCGCGGGGAGAGTTAGTACGGCAGTCTGGGCCGGTTTTTGCGCGGTCATTTAGCTCTCGGGGTCGTAATGGTTGATGAGAGAAAGACGACCGGCTTCGGTCTCCCACGTTACGATGCAAAACACCGACGGCAAATATAAGTATAAGGATTCGGTGTAGTTATTTGGCTGCCGGAACGACGACACGGCTCGACGCGGCGGCGTTTCCGTGGCGCACGGCAGCCACTATATTCACCGGATAGCATACATACACAGAGGTCTCGAGCTCACAGCTCGAAGACCGGCTCGTACCACGTGAAAGCGTAATTACTACGGCAGCCGCCCGGTTCAACGAAGATGAACACGTTCACCTCCGCGGCGGCAACGTTGCTGTCAGCCTCGCTTGTCTGGCCAGCCGTTCACCTAGCCCGTCCTACGCGATGTCTCTTTCCTCTATTCTTCTCCCCGACGATGCTCCTCTGGCCGTCCACCTCGTCAACATCTCCACGGTTCGACCCGGACCACTCGACGAGGGTGAGAAACACGGAGGATTGCCCTGGGTAACGGCAACTCGTTCCCGTTCCAAGGCCTACACCACAGGGGTAGTCGCACACACGTCGAGGTCTCTTCCTCTCTTCTTCCTTCGTCAAGTCTTTCCTTTCTTTCTTTCATTCTCCTCCTTGTTTCGCCACGACCCTAGCCCATTAGAACGGACCTACATCTTCTCTTTTTTTCTTTTTCCTCTCCCCTCACCGACCACGGACACGCTATCGTTGCTTTAACGCTTCACCGCAGGGGAACCTACGGCGCTTCTTCCGGATAATGTTTTCACTTAAGTGGCGATCGTTGTTCGTTAAGGAAGTGTGAATTTTAGAGCGTCCGTGTAATAAACCGGCTCGATCCTTGATTGCTCCGCTGTCCAAACAACTGTGTTTACCGACCAACCGTTCCCGCCAACAGAAACGCGAATTACAGCGCAACCTGTCGTTAACAGCGAGCCGCAAAAACGTTCGCCCACTGTTCTTGCGCTCGCGGTAATCAATTGGCAATAGCCACTAAGATCAGACTGATTTCGAATCGCATTGGTCGCGGGTTCTCATAGTTATCGTGTTTGCATTTTAGTGAGGAGTATTCTCGTTCCTTTTCTTGTTTTTTCTAAAACCTGTATCGAAAGGATATATTTTTCTCTCTGTCTTTTTGTTAATAAAAATTACTCCTCTTTTCTTGTAGTTATTGCTTCGCTACATAAACGATTTGATCGAAGCAACCACTGTGCAAGACACGATTCGAAGCGACGCCTATTAAAATTACCCCAAAAACACTTGTCGAAAGCGTAATCGGGTCCGTGACACGTTCAAGTTCCACAGCGAGGAATTTGCAAACAGTTTCCCGGCGAGCGCACGGTTTGGCGATACGTGATTCCGCGACGGGAGAGTGGAATCGTTGAACTTCGAGATCACGTCAACATTCGAGACGCAATGGCGCATTACGGTCGCGCGAAGACGGATTTGGGTTAAGCCTATCAGAAGCCTTCGCCGATTGAATTTATCCATATGCAATCTACGTGCTATTAGGTCCGTTAGTGGTTCTCCATCAGGTAAGCCAGCATTCCATTAGCCCCCGCGTATAAGTCTAATCGAAATGCCAGGAACAGGAAGCAACAGAAAATCCGACGAGTCGAGCACCGAGACGACGCGACGACGTGAATCGTCGCGCGTCGTCGTCGTTATCGAGGATCGGTGTTCAAATACGACGATTTCGCATAGGTCTCGGCGTGTGTCGATAAAGATAATCGTGGTGGCAGCGTCGAAAAAAAAAAATAGCATCGGTTTCACAGGAGAGGGAATCGTATGCGCGTGCGCGGCGAGTTTCGCTAACTTTCCACGGCTTATCCGCCACTTTAGCAGCGCGTACACAATCGGTGCATTAAAGGACGCGTTGCTGCAACAAGGAACCGACATTTCCATGAAACACATCAAAAACTTTCGCCGATAGGATTTGACGAACCTGGCCCCCTAAGTCTACCGGAGCTGCCTCTATCGCGGCAGGACTGTCGTATAATTCCATTAGTTGCGCGAACGTGGGCGTTCCCACGTTTGTCGTGTCGCTCGAGTAGAGCAGGACCGACCGGGTACCGTTCAAAAAGTTTCTCGATTACAACCACTTTGTGCGATTAGTGCCGCGAAGTATTCGATCCCTGGGTTTCTCCGCAGTGTGTACCCTCGTTCGCCAGCTCGCTCGCTCGCTCGGCTACCACACTTCACGACGAGCATCGTGCCGCGAACTACTTCTAAGTTGAAAATATTTGCGTATATCCTTATTACGAAGTTTTGTGATCGAGGAGAGTGGTGTGGAGTGCGCCGCTGCGGGGGAGCAAGTTCGCGAAACTGTTAGACGGAAGGTAAATGCAGCGGCCGAGAAAGATAAAGAATATTACGCGTGCCTTCCCTTCCTCGAAATCATTTTCGAAATTCACTCGCCAGCGAGAAAAGTATCTTTGCACGGTTTAAACACTTTTAAACAACCATGTCTTCCGAAAATGCCAGACGGAATTATTTATACAGATTTATGAATAAATTTTCACGTTGATTATGATTTTAAGACACTCAAAGTGTTTAAACTGCATAACTATTGTTATAGCATTGTTAGTTAATTTCTTCATATACTTTCTAATTTGTACAAGCATTTTGTATTACACCTTTATTACCATTGTTCCTTTGATACACCATGCAGGAAAAGCGACTGTAACACATAAATGAGAATTTCTTCTCGCTCGAAGTAGTCTACGAAATAGGTCGAGATTTATTACTTGAAGATTTCGTTTAAGGAAAGGATGTAAAAGACGATGGCGACAGTCACGCCATATAATATCGTGACTGTCTCGCGATACCACATTCAGTTTAACATTTTTGTTTTATATTGCCTTACACAAATTAGAATTTTATTGTAGCACGACTAACCGCATTTAAAGTCGCGCTAACCGTAACGAAGCATAATAATTGCGTCGAGTGTACTTCATTGCATTAATGTTCCCGTTGTCCTCGTTGTCCTCGTTTACGCGAGTCAAAGGCTCGCTTCTGCATAGACGGTGACGCGAAGCCCGTAACAATCGTGGCCAGTAATCCTTATTAGGATAATAAGGTGCACGCACACGTCACGCGAGTCTTAGGGGCCTTGCCAAGCATCCATAACCGGTGGAAGCGGTTGTCCTGGCGGAAATGTTTATCCCACGAAGTGGCGAGATTTGGAATGCTGCCACTTGCTCTACATACGTGAACTGCACCGGCAAACAGCTATCCGCATTTCGCAGCACACTCCCGAGCGATTTACACCCAGATTGCATTACACGATCTTAAACAAGTCCACCCCTCGACAACCTTCTCAACCCTCCGCTGAATATTATATTTAAATCAACGCGTTCTTCGTCGTTCTATTCGCCAGAAACACCTTGCAGCCATTGCATTAGGACCATTCATTCTTAAAACTATTTTTCAACATTTTTCAGTTTATATTTTTCTAGACATTTTCAATTTCATTTCAACATTGCACGAGCAGACAGCAGACATTTCCAATGGTATTAAATTTGTATTTTCAATGCAGTAGCAAACAATGTGAAAGAATTGATAAAACAAAACATATCAAATTCATGAAATGCTGGTAACGAAATTTAAAAAATCAAAAGGTGGAGTTAATCGCCTTCCAACGGCTCACATGTAGCTGATGAGCTCTCTGCGAATGAAAATTCATTCATTTCCCGTTTCGAAATACTGTACATTTTTTATTCGATTAAATACTGAAATATGTCCCTGTCATTATTTCGATGTATTTGTGAAAATTGTAAACTTGGGAATAAAACACGATTCGTTGAATTAAAGTGTAAATACCAACCGAGGATCAGAGTTAGAAATATGAAATTTGATTAATCGACTCGAATCAACGCTGAATCGCGGCGAGTTTACAGGACAAGGGAAAGTGTGTTTGTGCTTGTGGACAGTTGCCAAGATTTCGGCGGAGGAGTATGGCAACAATAAGGCAGAAAGGACCGCGTGTTCATGGTGTTCGTCTTTTTCTAAAACCGGGAGAATTCGGTCACGGTTTTTAGTGCGACGCGCGACGACCGGGCTCGTTCGATTATTAATCGTAACTCAGCCGTTTCTTTTATTATCAGCGTCAAAGCTCGAGAGCGACGGGGGTGGCGGAATGTCTATTGTGTTTTATGGTAATGCGCCACTCATAAACGAACGGATTACAGCGTAACCTCGAGGTAGCGCGCGCGGTAATACGCGGGGTCGGAGTCAATAAATTTCTAATTTTCTGCTATCTGCGTCCGGCTACCGTTATAAGCTGCTGGAACGGGCTGGCTCGCGGATTAATGTAAAAATCGATTGTCTCTCTTTCTCCGGCGGGCAGAAATATTTCTGGGTATTATCGGTGAAATGTGTCACAGCTGCAATATGGCCTCGTATTGCAATACATCGGCCGCAACACCGTTTTCCCGATCCGATGCCAGCGAAATTACACGCATTTCTTGTTTACACGGACATCATAGCTTGAAACGCAATCCGTGTGACGGTGGGACAGAAAAATGTGTACACACCGGTGTACACTGTTATCGTGGATCCGGTGACGAAAAAATTCGACCGTAAAATCATTCTCATGAAACGAGGGAGAACGATGTTTACCGTTCCCTCCTCCGCGTCGATTACTTTTTCCACAGAGAATCGCCAATTGATTCGGAATATTGCAATTACCCGTGCGCGTCGCGATCGACGCTCATTGAAAACGTAATTAACGCGAGCGAGCCGGTTACATCGAATCCGGTGAAAGTATTGAATCGATTAAATGTTAAGTAACGTCGAACAGAGAAGCACCATCGAAAGGATTGTCCGTGAACGTTGCGAACACCGCTCGAACGAGCGCTCTCGAGGCTGTTCCTTCTTTTTATTATTTTTATCTTCGGTTTTCTTTCTCGTCTTTTTTTTTCCGTTTCGCTAAATATTTACCCGCTATTAACTGCGCCGATCAGGCAATTGCTGTCGCCGTACCAGACGATGAAAAAAGGAAAGAAAGGATTCCAGCAGTGGGTACCATCCGAACTAGATATTTGTTCGACGTGCTTTGCCGAATATACATATATCGGGATACAAGCGTAACGCGGGTTTCTTGATTAAATAGCCGATGGCGCAGAGCAGTACAGAGTGCTTTCGTACATGGAACATTTTTCGATTCCTTCATAAATCGCTGCAGAATTCACATGTACCCGGACAAGTTTGACTTTCGATTTACTCTACTGTGGAAAATCGGAGTTATTCTGCGAGCTGCTTGGTAATGTATCAAAGGGCTTTCCAACATGTTCGTACATGTTTAAATTCGACTTGCCCGCAAAAATTTCAACCGCTTCGTTTTATCCAATAATGCGTGCGGTTTTCAAACGCGACAATTTTTCTGTTAGTGCAGCCATTAATTCGCTTTGTGCTTTGCTAACAGTTTTACTAATAAATCTTACCGCTTGTGGTACTTGTATTGCTTAATCTGTCTGCCTTCAATTATTTTTGCAACGATCGAATATAACGTTCAATCAATTCTTTAAATAATAATGTTTAATTATCTATAATTAAATTAG
The DNA here is from genome assembly GCA_916610235.2 of Lasioglossum morio. Lineage (NCBI taxonomy): Eukaryota > Metazoa > Arthropoda > Insecta > Hymenoptera > Halictidae > Lasioglossum > Lasioglossum morio. The sequence goes on along the minus strand of OU744328.1, from coordinate 16,652,824 downwards.
TAATAATGTTTAAGTGACGTTGTCCATCCCCGAAACTAATGTCAGAGATTAACTTTGTTCGCGCAGTTTAAAAATAGTTCCAGACAGGAACGCCTATGAATGGTCATTTCCCGAATGCACAGCTTACTTTGGCCGGGAAGCGGGGGAGCATTTAAACAGAAAAAAAGTTCAGGAGCGTCGGAACACCGTCCGCTTCGAAACAAACCGGCAAGCAGAGAGAGAGAGAGAGAGAGTGGTTCGGCAAAATTTTTCTTAGCAATGCGTTAACGTTGTCCGCCGAGAAGGACAATGTAACCGGATCCACCGCGTTAAAGTTGAAAAGTTTCCCAGCCGTCGTTCAGCTCGCGGTGGGTTGGATTTCACGGACGCGTTTGCATGGCGAAGCGTACACACGGCGCGCTATAATTCAAGAACATAAAATTCCAACGGCGAGCAAACCGGGAACAAGAAAACGCATGGGAACAGAAAAAAAAATCGTTTTTCTTATAATTAATGGCGACGACTGTGACGACGCGATGGAGATTCTATCGCGAGCGGACCAACAAGAAAGTAGAACAGTATACGATTCTTCTGTTAATCAGAAGAGGTGAACGCGATCGTAAACTTGTCCGTGGCGAAAAATCGTAAATATTATAATTGCAAATGAGCCGGTGGCGGGAGGATCGTGAAGCGCGTGTGTCGCAGGCATATTTTACGATATCGTACAAATAACGCGATCGCCGATGTTTTATGTAACGTGGCGATCGAGCGAGCGCGCTTGCGAGCATTCTATGAAATATATGTAGCTCGTAAACGAGTCTCGTGTTAACTTTTATTTCGCCAGGGGTAGAAAGAGCGAAAAGAGTTCTTTTCAGAGCGATGACGACGAGTATGAAGATGGCTCCCGTCCGCTCCGAAGGAAATTAACAATAAATCCATGCAACCTGCGCCGGGGAATTGTCCGCCGCAAATAGCGGTGCTTCTGCTTACCTTACGTTCTACATCGATATTCCTATCGATTCCTTTTACCCGTTATAAAAAGAAGCTTCGCGATTCTCTCTCCCGGGAACACGTATGCACGCTTGCACCTTACCTACATCCATACGTGCATACGTATCTACGACAACGGTATGCATGCATGCATGCATGCATCGCGTCGTTGGCGTTGCACGTGTTCGCGGATAAATTTTGCCGGCAGAGAAAGAGATACAACGGCAAAATAAAAGCTTGTATCGGTTCGAAAATCCGGCACGATCGAACGGAGTCATGGGTTGCCGATCGTTTCGTGTCATAGAACGCTTCTCGATAATCGAACGGGGAAAAGAAGGAAGAGATCGAGGCTGACTCAGCAAAGGGCAAAATGGCCGGCAGCCGTCCAAGGACTCGCGTTAGGAAAATTTCAATTACTCGCTCGGCGACGCAATATCGGCTAACATAAATATCGCATTGACAGGCCGGTAAATAGGGATTCATTGTAAAAACATCTAATGGTGAGGGCTGCCTGCCACGGGGGGGTCGGCTTCCATTCGGTTCCATAGTGGGTTGCGAAGTAACCCCGACAGTACCCCCGGGGGGCGCCGAGCCGAATGCCAGGGGAAAGAAGTCGAAAAATGGCACAGAACGAATTTTTGCACGTGTTAAAAATATGGGAACGACTTACTGCGCTCGTTTCTATTCGCCGCGATTTTTCTCTCGCCGCGTAGGGTTATAATGAATAAATTCAAATTGTTATCGATCCATACATCTTACAGGGTGTTCTAGCATACTCGCGTTTTCAATTTAACATTTGGCAGTTAATATTAAACCTGGCGAGCTAATGTGTTCTATGTACATTTGTATATTTCTGATGTAATTGCACAAATTTTCATATGACGTTCTATTAGAAATTGTACGAGCTATTAATAAATGTGCACGGCATATGGCGAAATCGGTTGGTGACAGTCGCGGAACGCGGTTATTCGAAGGCAGTACGGCAGAACGAAAATACCGTCGGCTCGCAGCATGGCTTTTAAATATTAATCTGTCGGAGGCAAGGCAACTGTTTGCCCCCGCGCCGTGAAAAACGTCCACTCCCTAACGACTAAAGTTTCTCCGAGATCCACTGTAAAAACGTAGCTCCCTACGACAAAGGGGATTTCTCATTGTAAATTCATAGTAGGCGAAGAACCCCGAAAGTGTTTCAGGCCGGCTGGAATGAGAAATGTGGGGCGATCTGAGGGAACCGCCTAGGACCAATCAGGCCGTCCTTTCGTCGTGTTAAAACTACTGGAATGGCTTAAACGGTTCTACGAATCGCAAAGGGCAAAACTATATAATATATATATAGAGTACTATATAATATATATATATATATATGTATAGTATATATATATATACTATATAGGGTCGCCCCGACGTGAACTCCACCCGTGAGCCGTCGTTATTCAAGTGTTACACGAACACGTTATACTACTTACCTCGCTACTTGCCCCTTGTATTGCTCCGCCAGGAACCGTATTGCCTTTACCCACGAGTGCTACTACGAGCTGCAAGACGAACATATCTTCACGACGATGTGCACCACGTTTTTACACCTTACCACTCGGTAGATATTGTTCTTGTTAACTACTGCAAGCAGTTAATCCTTAATCTTGTCTTGACATATTAGAATGCTTCCTTCGTTATTTTCATTCAACCCTTGTTCCAACCCTTTGGAGTGAACTGTTCATCCAGCCCCAAAAATCCTATCGATGCATTGTTGTCTATTTTAGATTGTATCAGAATGCACTTTGTACCTATGTGCTTCTACCCAAGTAGTTGTTTTTTAGTAGAATTATTTGTTTTAATTTTACTGCCCGCGAGAGAGATTTGGATCACTGAGGTAGTAATTGGAAAGTTGAGCTATGTCATTATTAATGTTTTAACGAGCTTCGCGTACGACTATAAACTGTTTCCTTCACTGCACTGAACTATTACAAAATTGTTATATTCTAGTTGGAATGCGTGGAAGAATACCTGAATGGAATCTACACGTTTCCTTCAGTTATACGTCCCATGTTTGCATCAGGAAATATTGTATAAATGATTTCTATTTCGAAATTCTACGTTAGTCGTATAATATTTTCAAAATTTCTCTCTCAATTTGGTTTCCTTTAACTTAAATGGCACTCACAGATGGAAAGCAATGAAAGAACATGTGTTTGAACATACATAAAACATAAGCTAGAATATTGTACGGACGGAATTCAAAATCTCGCTGGTAGAAACACGTTAATTCTAGATGTAAAAATATTTAATCCGACTTCGCGAGTAGGAAAAGTTCCGTGTATTTTATTATTTCATTTGTCGACCGTGTTAGCTAGTGAAATAATGTTATAGAATATTAATTATGTTCCAAGAGAATAAAGTCGGCATAATAAAGTTTCCTCTCCTTCCAGGTTTCATGGACTAAACTTTCAAACTGGGATTTGACATCAAAATCCTCTCTCATAATAACAATAGTAATTATTTAAAAATATTTCATAATTATTAATCCTCATCTATTCCTGTGTCGATTTATCACATGCTATATTCATTCCTAGTCTTATCTTAAACTCATTTTACCTTGGGATTACATTTTCAAAGAAGCAATTTATAAAGTCAAATACTCACCCCTCGATCGCATTGATTTTTTGCCACTGAATCAACTTGACAAGTTAAATCAGAAAAGCGAGGGACGGATGAGAGTTAAGGGATGATCAATGAAACTCAATGAAATTTTTAAGAAGCAGACTGCATTGCAATAAAAGCCATAGTTTCAAGGAACAATAGACTTCAATCATGCCTTCATCACATTGATTTTTTACTATTGGTTTTAATTCGACAAATTCAATTCGAAAAACGGTGGAGTTAATAGAAATATCTTGCATTGTAATAGAATCTGTAATTCCAAAGAACAAGAAGATTTCAATAGTTAAACAACCCCTATTGATTCCGATCTAACAGAACGAATATTAACGGTCCATGACACTACGGGGAGAGCCGACGACGAGAGAGGTAGAGAGAGAGATAGTATTAGAGACAGGGACAGGCAACCCCGAGCTAGAATAGCCATCGGATGGAACAACGGTCCGGAACAGTCGGCGAACTTTCTCGTTTTTAGTTGATTTTGTTTTTTCGCGCCCGGCGCGGCGCGTAGATTTGATTTTCGGCCGAGAGGAGCGACGGCAGCGTCCCGACGCCGGTTTCGTCGTCGGTGTATGCCATTTATCGGTTGACCCACTCATCCTCGCAATAGAATCCGGCGCACGAGTCCGATTTCCCCTGTAACCCCCGGTTTATTGGCGGGGACCCGATCATCCCTTTGTGAGACCCCATTGTGAGCCATTGGTCCACGTAAACGAAATTGCCGAGGGGCGACGTAGGGATTGAATACAAAAGCGAATATAGTATCTGGGCGTGACTGGCGACGATTCGCCGCGGCTTCGGCCGTTTTCACGCTACGGTTCCTGAAAAACTGACCCCCTTCGATCTGCTCTCCTCATCCACCGTCGTCGTGTCCCCGTCCTCACCGCCGCGCCGTCGTCGTCGTTTCCTCGACGCTTCTTCTGCTCGCAGGTTATCTCCGTGACAAATTATCCAACGCAATATCGTTTAATCTCCGACGCAAACACGGGTGCAGCCTCGCCGACTTTCCGCTTTTCTTCGTGGCGTCGTCTGTCTCCACCTATCCGGTTTTTCCACCTCTGATCGATCCCCGCCACACGTAAAAAAATATTTCCATCCACCGCGAACTTCTACGCGACCACAGATGCTCCCAGTTTTGTTTTTTATCCTCGTTCCCGCCCCGCTTCTTGCGTTCCCCATCGGATAATCTCAGTCGGAAAATTGTAAAGGAGCGCAACCGTGCCGATTCGATTTACTCGTTCAATTAATCGAACAACGCAAAAATTCGACCGACCATCCAACGTTCCGTTGGTGGTTACCGCCGTTCACGTAATTCCATTTACGCAAGATGAAAAATTTAGCGAATCGGTTTTTATTGCCCTCGATGTGTTCACCGATGTGTCCGGCCATGTGTGTGCGTAGCCTTTCATTCAATCTCCGTTGTTATTGCATCGAGAATGAGAGCGAACCGGTGCGGTGGTACGCGAACCGTGAGACGATCGAATCGGCGGACATTCTATGAAACTTTTCGGTGCCGATCCTCCTCGTTATTTTAAAAACAGTAATTTTCGTGGTAACAATGCAATTCTCATTATCGAGTCCACGGATTCTGCGATCAGCTTGATAGAAATCCTTATCGTTCTTGAAACCAGCGTAAACAGGTGGAACAGAACGTGTTTGGTTTAACGATGAACAGCTCTCTGCTTGAAGATAATTGAACTTTATGTTTGCTGCTGTTGCTAATTAACTTCGCGTGCTCGGAATTATTCACTGGCGTACAATGTGGTTAATATCTTCAATTCAATTTTTACATTTAAATTTTTAATTATTAACAGCTATGCGAACAAGTGACGCATTCGCGTCATTCGAATTGCGCTGTTCTTCAATTTTATGGGGATAATAAAACTCACGTGAAAACACGTCACGATTGTTTCGATTTTTATTAACTTCGTTTGCGGACCATTGTCCTTTTTTTCTCGGACGCACAACCGACGTTGCGTTTCCAACTCGCCATTCAGATGAAACACTTGAATAACGGATTGAACTTTGGCATTTTTCCCTTTCGCATGACGGATCACTATGAGCCATTAGCATTGGCCGACCATTTCGAGCACAGAAATCGCGGCGCTCGATTTCGGAAGAATCAATCTCCCATGAAAGCTAATTCATGGACTGCAAGCGATACCGCGACAGGAATAATAGATCGCCGTCAATCACAATTTAATTCGTTAATTAAACGTCGAGGCTCGCAATAGTATCGAATGAAATTCCTTTCTGTCGACCGGAACTCGGTTTTTCGGCGGTCGCTCGCTAAAACCTTCGAAGTGCTCGCCAATTAATAATTAACAACTCGATTTCCTTTGAGATTGACGTTTAAAAAAAAATACATGAAAGAGTGAATTCGATGGAACGCGCTCGGTCGAGAGTAGGTCAAATACTAGCTGCCGCTTTGTCATACTCCACGCGAAACATATGAATGGATACATCGGCACGGTCGAAATATTAGTACGTTCTCGATTGTGCAAATTCCGACACACAACACAGAATAATTCTCGTTGATTGCCGCGTGACTTCAAGAGCCTTGGTATTCCTCAATATTGTTCGAAACTGTTGACCTAAAATTATACACTTTTACGGTCCACGAAAAACGTCAATCCAGTTTAATCTCCAGAGCTTTATTAATCGGCCTTTTTCACAGTACAACTATAATAATTGCTAATACAGAAGCTCGACATCGTATTTTTTCACGTCTAGAATTGTTGTGTATCGGGAATGTTTGTAATCTGGCCAGTATTTTGGTTCGAGGACAAAGAAGATCGAGGACACTTCAGATTCATGACATCTCGTTGGAAGCAAACCCAGGGTTTAGTCCGATCGCTCCCCCAACGAAGCCAACGAATCGAAAGATTTATTGTCACTATGCATAAAAGAAGAATTACTTCCAGCATCCAAAGGGTGCTCGGTGTGACGAACTTAGCAAGTTTCTTCATTGCCACAGGGTGTCCTAACGATTCACCCCCGACGTGCGCAATCTCCATGGGTTATAAGGTTGGATTAATTGTACGATTCTAGTGCCGATCTGGCCGAATCGAATTATCCTCGGGATCAATGCGGGAGGCGTGCTGCGTCTACGTGATCCCGAAATTTTATGAAGACGATTAGTCGCGGCCGGATGATAGTATCGATACTCGAAATCGAACATCTTGCCGGGATAGGGACAGTTGCCGAACCAGCCAATTAAAAGTTGTCTGAAAAGAGATGCATCGATCCGGGTCTACTTTGCGCATCGATGCTTCGGCAAACTGTCTTAAGAATAAGAAAATCGGAAATATAGAGGAACTCCGGGAAACGTAAGAAATCTCGAGCTGTTTGTTATCGAGAATAACGAGTTTGTGTTTTAAAAAGGTTTCGGAAGAAAATTTTTGCAATTATTTCAGGTATATATATATATTTTCCTTATGATAGTTTTAAACGAGACCTGCTGGATTACATTATTGAATAATAAAGAGGGTGCAATTTAAAACAGTAGAAAGATTAAAAGTATTCGAGATCCTGTGAAGATCCACAACTAGTTTTGTTCGAAAGACGCTCGGACTTGCGGAGAGACAACCGGCCATCAATTAACGCGAACTAATCAGAAGATTTTTAATTATCCCTGTAAGAATTGAGCACCCGACGAGCAAAGTCCTTAAGTACACAAAGAATGATACCGTAACACAAAGAGATATTATCATTTCCAGTAATAGACTCGAAGAGGGGTAAGAAGTTTTGAAAAGCCGCTTACAGAGAATTGAAAAGGCATCGATTGGCTGCGCCTGGGCGGCGCGATTGATAACCTCCTTTTTCAGGGCAACGTCGCTTATTAAGCTAATTGTCTCGTCGACGATATCGGTAGTTTCTCGTGTCTAAAGGCTGCGTGAATAAGATCCGAGCGATACAACCGGTGTTACGAGCAAGATACACCCACACGCGTCATCCGCGTGTCGTCTTTACATATTTTCTCCGACTAAAATGGCGGCTCAGCTGTAAAACTCGAATTCACAGGAATAGTAACAGCGAGACTGCCGGTCGGTTGAGTTACGGCAGACTGGATTTCCGGTTTCTTATCCCACGCGGCCGCCATTGCAACGCCGGGTGGTAACCAGATTCGTGTTTCGTATAGCCGTGATATTTTAGCTGGCTATGACATGTCAAAAGAAGGTGGCAGTTTCGCCGTGTCGCGTGCAAAATGGCGGATACAGGGTGGCGAGATGGCAGGGATACGTCATACGAATGGGTTGTCGTTCATTTCCACCGGAGACTGCAGTTTGGAATGTTGGTGGCGGGAAATTGATTCGAAACTTGGTCAAATTGCTCACGTACGCGTCAAAAATGGGGCACGTTTCGTTCTCAAAAATAAGCTGATGGCACACCGCTAAGACTTGGGAAGTCGACAAAATAAAAACATTAAAAAATGAAGCAACAGTGCTATGTTCGCATTCTAAATATAGAATATCATAACATACGGGGTGTGTGTGTGATTATGAAATATCACAAGTTAATTTACCTTTATTGTAAACGCCAGAGCACATCTGTAGAGTATCAAAAAGCCTAAACATTCGAGCAGCTGCTATTTATAAAACTATCTTGTCATCAGTTTCATCTCCGTAATGCATCCTCCGATGCACTCCCGTTCCTTCTATGGGGCGAGCTTGTATAAAGGAGAGTATGAATTAATGGTTTTTATAGGAACGATTGAATAGAGGTCGAAAAGAGTAATAAAGAGTATCGTGGATCCCCGAAGCGAGGTATCCGCGAAGTAACATCCAATTACTTGCACCGACGTTATCTGCTTAAGTTGGAAAGATTCGCAAGAATACGTATAAATCATATCTCGGGCAGCCCCACGGAAGAGTGACACAGTGTTATCACGTCGGGGGATCTCCGTTTCCGAATAGATCCTCTCATATATACATATCCATTTCGCGTTACACCGTATACTATTCGTACAGCCCCTCCTGTCGAGTGATTCAATCTCGAATCGGGTCGGGGACTCGAAGGGGGTTTAACGAAAACGAGTTACGAACGACGAAAGGGAATTATATCGGGCCAAATCAAAATGCTTTGCCGCTGCGAAAGAGAAAGAAGGGGGGTTGGGATGTAACGTACATAACGGAAAAAAAGCCGTAAGTTGAATGCAGCTTTTTATGCGCGCGAGAGAAAATCGGTGTATTCGTAACGTTGGGCCGGGTCGACGTGCGACGGCAGACTCGCGTAAAATGCCGCGGGAAATCTATTAACGCGCGACGCGCGCCATGGAAAACGAGATTTCGAACGGGAATTATTCGAGAAGTCGTTTAACGCGCTAACAACATGCCTTTTTCCCCTGCTCCTGAAATCATGTAACGTTCGCGCGCAGGGCTCGTATTTACCTTGTTACGGTCCTCGCGCCTTTTTCTATTAATTTTTTTTTTTTTCGGAGTGAGAGAACGCGCTCTGCTGCCGGCGAACAACATAACGTGCGAATTCCCAATAACGCTTCGCGTGTCGCGATTTTACTTAAACACTCCGGTGGATTATTTTTAATGCCGGCCTGGCGTCGCGTTGCAATCGTTCCCAGCGATCTTGCGTAGGATTAACATAGCCAGTCGCACGAGAGAACACGTCACGGGAACAACGGCGTCGCACTGGAACACGCGTACGTTTTATTAACCGAGCTGTGTTTCGTTTAAACAATGTCGGAGCAAATAGAGAGACAGAGAGCAAGAAAGAAAAAATGAAAAACAGGAGCGCCGCTGGTTTTTTTCTCGGGCAGCCACAATGCGCCTAATTGGAAATAGACGCGTTCCGTTCCTTCGGAAATCTTCTCCCCCCAATTATCATCAAGATATATTCAATCGTGGGGACATCTAATCAGACACCGCAGGCGGGTGAATCTGCGGGCAGTTTATAAATTGGACCCTCTTTGTATATGCTGATAGAGGTCTAGAAGGGAGGCCAGAATCAATGTGATGGAACTCAGAATTAGGAGAGGAGAACTACGCCGGCTCGGGGAGAAGTAGATTTCAACCCTCCCGAGGGGATTTTCAGGCTAGCGAGTTACGTCCGGGGTGCCTTTAGTCTCTCTACTCGTGTTCCACCAGGCCGACATGCCGCTGCACTCTATGAGGACATTCATCTCGATTCAATTTTCTCCGGGAAAAATTACAACCGTATCGTCAACCGATGCTTTGCGGTCTTCTTATTGCCACAACGAGGACTCGTTGTTCGAGTATTCCAATTCAAATCCGCTGCGGATAAAAATGTACAGAGCGGTACGCTCTTCTGGACCATCGTATTTTGTGCATCCCTAAACTCGAACAGTTTCTCCCTTCAATTTATCATTTTCGTTTCCGTGTGGGGTTCATTTTGATTGAATGAGTACGTCATTGACTACAGTAAAATTCTGTTTCTATTTTTGTAGTTACATGTTTAGATCGAAGTGCCTGCTTAATTGAGCGAGTTTCACCAAAGGAAAACTGTAATAAATAAATTGCGAGTTCTCGTTAGTTAACGTGCTGTTTAAGAGAAAACCCAACAAAATTTCCATCGTTTATTTCTTCCATCGAAGCAACTAATGGTTGGAATCTAATTGAAATGCTCGACAAGGATGCAGGAACAATTTTCTTGATTGTAGAACGTGGCAGAATCGACCGACGATCGAACAACAATTAAACACGTCGGCGAATTTACTCAAATCACGGTTAAACGCAAAGACATGAAAGCGCCGGCTGGAACGGTTCGAGAACTTCGCCATCGCAGGACGAACGTAATTCGCGGAATTACGTGCATTCAATTTAACCCATTTCACAGGTTCGCAGACGTAACACTTCAACGTTCCGGTGTAAACAATATGGAACAAGTAACACATTATGTTGCCGACACGCGCGCGACCGTCTTCAGAAGTTGCCAGGAAGTTTTCTCTCGCAACGGTGCCTATAAGCGTGTACCAAGCAAAGTTTCTCTATAACACACCGCGCCCGTCGAATCTTCGAGGGAACAGGCTGATGAGCACGAATCCGCCGCGGGTTTCGCGTGAAACTTGCTATTGTTAGTTAACAAAGAGTTATGGAAAAGTTCCGCGACTCAATCCCGCGATTCGATCGATGATAGATTGCGAGACACACGATATGAAATAGGGGATGAGAAGTGGGGGACTCGTTAACCGACGACGATCCAAAAAACCGTCGATAACGAGGCCACACGCGTGTCTTTTCGGCCGATACACGCAAATTCGACGCGAAAAGCCGCTCGGCCCATCCGCGGCCGCCCCCCCGCGAAAGTCAACTCATTATCCTTCATCGACCGCGGATAAACATTCATTAAAGAGTGTAAATTATGAAAGCACGACGTATGCCGCGCGCGCGGGCGCGCGCATGTGTACGCGTATAATGCATCGTTGCAATTCATCGTAGACTGTTTAAATGATAATTGACGCGAGCACAAATGACGAGCCGAGCTCGTGTTTAGCCGGGTGAACGCAAGTCTCTAATTAAAACGTCGTTTACAGGATTTTCGACATTTATGTAGCGACAGGAAATTGCGGTTTTAGTACGAACAGTACGCCGCGGAGATTTGTTAAACGCGCTGAAATATTTACATTCGCGGAAATTTATTGCATATTTGATGGTGTGGGTGAAGGACGGTGGATGCGGGGGTGTGCGAGAAGAACGCTCGGGTCGCTCACTTGCGCGGTCCGGCTACTGTTGCCGTGCCGTCCGTTGCGTCCGCGTAGCTGCGCTTAATAAAAAATGTATTATGCAACTTCTCGCATTATCGATCGAGAGGATAGCATAAATGATTGAATTATGTAAACGAGCGAACGTCAATTTGCATTCTTCTCTCTTTCTCCGCCGGTCCATCTCCTCCGCGTCCGCGGTGGTTTCTCTTTTCTTTCCGCGTCCTCTTCCTTCCTACCCTCTCCCCCGCCCCCACCCCCCTTATTTCTGTAACGAGGAAAAAATAAGGAAGGAACTCTTGATGAGGAGCGAGAAAAGAAGTAAACAAAAGCACCGCGTACATTATCCGCGGAGCCGCGGCGCACCGTGCCACGCTGATACTACTTTTTTAAAACGAAATATTGTGCCTGGTTTGAGCTCATTACACCGGCTCGCTCGCTACTCGAACCATTATTCTTCATTACCCGCTCCCTCGATATCGAACTTCTTCGTCGGGAAAGAAACAACGCCGCGTTTCAATTTCATTACACCAGCCGCACGGTGCACGGATCTCGCTCGCGCCGTTGTTGTAACCCGGACGAGATAATCGCGAGACCAGGATAGTTTTAGCCCGATGGGGGTTACATTGGAACGTGCGTGTCGCACGAAACACGTGCAAGCGACACGCCGATACCGGCGCGGCGGTTAGGCCACCGCTGGCACGCTCGGAGCGCAAAACTTCGCGTCAAGTGAATCGAGCTTTATTCGAGTTGCACAAGCATTCTTTTTGCGAGAGGATTGGAATAGATATAATGTGAACTTACGGTACAATTGCTATATAAAACTCGATACGAAGAGGGCATCGTAATTGTTATTTTCTCGTTGAATATGAATTACGTTCATTCACTCGACAGGTTGCTCTGTAAATGATGTTTGACTATAAAACAGAGTTCCGCTTCATAAACGACTATTACCTCGGCCTGCAGCTTTAAGTTCAATATCGAAAGCGACCTGAAGCTTTTCAGGAGGAAGTTCGGAATCTTTTAATGCCGCGTTAAAGCCGCGGACCTTCGGAATCAGTTCGGAACTTTCCTCTTTGCATGCGATTCACTGTCGTCGCTCTCTCGGTGGCTGTTAAGTCAGTTGAATGGCCACTCGAAGAGCTTTCGTCTCGACTTAGATAACGCTCCGAGGCTCGAATCAAATGTATCACGAAGTACTTAATATTCGGTCCACGATCGGGGTTCCGGGACCCGGCGCGTCACCCGAAAATTATTGACGGACAAATTACACAGGGCCGAACGTATCATTATGTTCCGCGCGCAAGCATAACGACGGGAAATTCGATTTTCGACTTAATTTCATTTTAATACGAGCCTCGGCGCTCGTACGAGTATCTTTAACGTTTGCCAATATGGCGGCCAATTTCGCCCGAAGCTTCGACGCGCGGATTGAAAATAGGTCGTGCCCGAACCACCTACGAATAAACGTGTACAACGCGGCACTCGACAGCGAACTTCGAAAGTTCCAACTCGTAGCTTTTGAAGCACGATTCACTCCGATTCCGTGAAGAAGACTCGAAGAGAAGCACGCTGTGTTTCGGAAATGTTGCCATTAGGAGCTACGTCGGCATCGCCGTATTCCCTAGGAATCTTCTTTACGTGTACCGTGTGTTCCGCGGGCACTTCTCAGACAGTACAACGCGCGTCTCAAACTCGGAGAGATGAGAATAACGTTTCGGCAAATTGGTCTATCAACCGTGCGGCTTTCTAGCCTGGAAATCTATTTCCGAAAGAACCACTCCGTGATCCGAAGAGTATGTTCGCAAATCAGTTGAGTTCTCTTTGAGAGGATAACCTAATTCGGATGGTTCGTTCCTTGGCGAAAAGATTGTAGAACCGAAGTAATGTAAATCCACAGCGGGTTACCGGATGTTCCTTATGTTCATTGCTTCGTTGTATTAAGCTAAATGTTAGAAGGTGTGAAATCTATTTTTATTTCTCTTCATTTAATCGTTGCTGAAATGTTGAGAAAAACTTTAGACTAGTATTGTACGTAAATATAATAAAAATGGGTAAAACGTTCCTTGCACGTTTCATTATAATATTACACGCCGTAATAAATGCTATTATTCCATTACGCAGCGCATCTCTGTTTGAATATTGAAAAATGTAAAACATCGATGTATTTTTCTTAATTGAGGCATCGCTAAAAAATTCATATTGCTTGCCAACTCCGCGCCATTAATGTATACACATATGAAAACGCATAAAATGATTCTCATGTGGCTTGTTATAATTTATACGCGGTAACAAGTTCCTTTACAATATTACATTTAAACGTACAAAAAAATGTAGAACACTGCTGTGTTTCCCGAATTTGGCCATTGGCAAAACATTCGTACTGTCTGCCAATTATACACCAGTAATGTATACACGTATAAAAATGCACGGAACGATTCTCTCGTAATAACCTACCTCGCAGTCCGTACCATCAAAAATTGATAATTGCGTGAAAATTTCGCGCGATGGAAGAATTATGCAGAAACGGCACCTACCGCCAAATTAGAATAATATTCGGGATAAAGTAAAGCACCGTGGGGATTAGATAAGTTGAAACACGGACGGGAATTCGCGTCGGGAAATTTCACGCAGCCGCGCAACGAGGTAAGGCATAGAGTGCTACCCGGAACTATGTATACCTTCTTTAGTGTTCAAACGATCGCGCCGAACCCTTCGCCTTATTCCAGCGAATCAACGTTGCCCGGTTGGTGTTCCGTGGGCGCGACCCGCGGCAGCAACATGGACTCGTCGTCGTTATCCGGTACATTTAAATAATTGCGAATGCCGGGTGTCGTTTTAGCAAGGATAATTTATAGGAGCGATTCGCGCCGCTCGCTGAACCGTCTCGCTCCGTGGCGAATTCCAGCGGAGCTTCCTGTTCGGTGTAATCGTCGCCGCTGCGTATCCAGGCGGATTCAACCCCCTTTCCCCTTTTCCCGGTAGCGGGCTTCTTTCATTGGCGCTGGGAGGGTGAACTTGAGCCCGCCGGTGTTTCATCTACCCCCGGTGACGCCGGTGTTGCTGCCTTTCGCCCCGACAAGCCGCTTGTTATGATTGTCTCGGCTAGAGGTACGTGCACGCGGATCTTTGTTCAACTCTCTGCCCAGGGCCGTCGCACGCTGGTAACATCGACAACACGCTAAAGAAAATCATATTTTCAACCTCGTTCAAAATCAACGAGACTCAACCCTTAAAATTGCTTACTCAGTTACGAAGTATCGTACGAGGACCTTTCGAAAATTCCGTATTAATTTTCTCAGATACCTTTAACTATACAAATAATTAATAAAATGAGTAATAAAGACTAGATAATCGAGACTTTGTAAACAACAATGCTATGGATTTTTTCCAGTTTTTGACGATTTTGTACCACAGTGGGAAATTCGGGGATTGAAATGCACCCTCGGCTCCAATGTGAACTACAGGGTCCACCAACCCGGGGAGAGAAATAGGAAACCGTCGCGAAGTCAGTTACCTTTTTTTTTCCTAGAGAAAATTGTTGTGGGGAAAGTGTTTCCCGTGTCGTTTAGCCCTGAAACGGGGTGGCTCTATTCCGAGGGGAATTGGGAATTTTGAAAGCGCTTTTTTGGACAGAGGGGACAGTCTATTATAGTCCATTTGAAGAAAGATTCGCTTGGAAATATTGCTCAGGATTTGAGTGTTCGTACGTTGAAAGGGGTCACAGATTGTTACGTTTCCAATTATAATTTGCGCAACGTCACGCGGCGATCAGCGCCACTATTACTGACGAGTAAAACCAACAATAAGGGAAGGTAACCATATGGAGAATCGTAAAGACATTTACAATAGACCATCGAGACTAGTTAAGTAAAGAAACGAGATCCTCGTTTTACCCGTTTACACGACACCGATGTATTTCTGCTGTTTAGTTCGCTTCAGCGTGATTTGATTTAATTCGAACGCTTTTAGCCATGTCCCGCGCATGGTGGCTTTAATCGCGAAGTTCCGAAGTATTTTAATTGCGAAGACGCAGGAAGTTGCCGGTTCTGGTTTTGAAATAGCGGTGGCCGGGAGTTTTCGATTTTACAAGTAAAATTAGCGCTGATAATGCCGCTCATTTGAAAGTCCATTTATTTTAATAATCAGCCGGGGAAAAAATGCGCGTGTTGCCGGAGAGTCTCCGATGTAAATGTACAGCCCTGGCTCCGCCGCATCCTTTAGCTACCCCCGTAGTCCTTCGTATCTACCGCACCGTGCAATTCGACTCTGTCTGGTAAAGCACTATGTGCGGTACAGAATTTATTCCCCAGGGAGAAGAGCAGCGCGCGCGCATTTCGATAAATCTCTCCGCCACCAATAACGTATTAAATTCTTTTTTCTCGTCTCTGTTTCGCCTTCGTTTTTCTACGTTTTTTCTCTCTTTCGTTTCCGTTCTTTGCCCGGGTCGGATGTAGATCGATACCGGGGAAAGAAGCGGGGCGACTACCGCGATCGATTCCTTCCCTCTCCCTCCCCCCCCCCGCCCCCGCAAAAATTAATGCCGGGAGTGATAAATAAAAGTAATGGAGGCCGCGCGACGTAATTC
This sequence comes from Lasioglossum morio, assembly GCA_916610235.2. Lineage (NCBI taxonomy): Eukaryota > Metazoa > Arthropoda > Insecta > Hymenoptera > Halictidae > Lasioglossum > Lasioglossum morio. The sequence continues at coordinate 16,636,937 of OU744328.1, read as the reverse complement.
CGCGATTTATTCCTCGAAATACCGAGACGCATATTTTTACATTGTTTCCGCGCGAGAAATATCGCCGCGCGGAACTTCCGTGGAACCTCGTTACCCGGAGAACCAAACCCTCCCACGGAACGAACAACCCGGCAAGACAAGTAGGGACCGGGTACGACAAGTTCTTGAATATAGCCGCCCGACGATCCAGTTCAGAACGGATTTGTATAATCTCGTGGCTCCTCGTGTTCGACTATTACGAACAATCCAGCTGTGTCGTGTAAACTGTGCATTAGAGAAATTACAGGGGCGGAGGGATGATTAACTTGCTTCCATGAACTTGATCTTTGCGCAGCGCCGCTGCGAAACATAACTGGGTCGTCGGAGAGAGGCCCTCGTTCAACGTAAATGGATTTTTATTGCTTGCCCGAAGTCTTAAACAACTCTCGCAAACTCGTAGCGATGCAAACGATTTTACAAAGTATTTCTGTGTTCGCCCGCTACAGACAAATCGATAGCAGCCCCTTATTTCTTGCGTTCAAGCTTTACAAGTTCCTCCGGGCTCGTTAACGGCGTATTCTAGTGCACCAGTTTCGAAAAATTGATTTCTTTTCGCGGACATCGAAAGCACAGAATTTTTTAAATATGCTTCCAAAATTTTATAATCGTACTCCAAAGAATAACGAAGTTGTAGCTGGTTTAGTTGTGACCCGTCAAACAATTGCCACGATAAATGTCAAGAACTGTTGTAACACTCGAGATATATTTTTTTGAATTTTTACAACTTCCTTTAGTACAAATTACAACGAGCTTGAAAAATACCTGTCACGTTAGAATACTCCCTTGCGGATTACTTCCGAGGGACATTTTTGAAGGTTCGCCTCTGAAAAATTTTCCATTACTCGTACATTTTTAGCGGCAATATTTTTCGACTGTTTCTAGCTTGAGGTAAAATCGGCTGACTAGAATTTCCGTATTTCCGTGATATAGTCGGCCATTGAAATTTATTCGAGCAGCAGTTTCTGCTCGGAAGCGATTGATAAGAAAATGTTAAACGGGCAATGTGGACAGGACCTGATTCAGCACACCCTTTTAGCGACCCTTAACCGTTCATACCTCACGCAAATCTTGACTCAGCATTTAGGTCAAACGCAAATAATAGCCTCGGTCTCGATAACTGATACGTCGGAGCCACCCTTATCCCTCGATACTCGTTCCGCGTCGCTGACCATTCGCAAAAGCGCGGATCGATAAATATTAAATACAATATCTCGAATGTAATATGATAAATACTTATCGTGCGTCGTGATGTAACTGATAAGATAATGTTCGTCATCGTGCTGCTTGATCTGCGCACGGTGCTTGTAACCGGGGGGCAATTTATGAAAGCGCGGAGGAAGAAGGATATTACGACCGGAGGAAATCATGTTCCATTTTTTAAATACTTGTCATCTTCTACGGAGACGACACGGAACGAGAGAAAATAAGGAGAGCGTAGCAGAGGCGAACAATAAAACCTTCCGGTTCTATTTCACTCTGATACTCCCGAGTTCTCTTGACATATTTTATAGCAGTCTAGTCAGTTCCTCTGGAGACTCGTATCTAACATACCGCACAATTCAACTCTATCGGACAAACTGTTTTCAAGCACGGACCGGAGAGCCACCTAGGACAGGTTCGTATAACGTCCCGATAAATTGGAGTACCGTACGAGCAGTGAAAACTTTCGCCTCAAAGTCAATTACACAAATGGAGATCGAAATTAGCGGAAGAGGGTTTCGCGCGCGCCCGCCCATCTCGAAGACTACTTCCATTCTTTTCCTGTTGAATAACACTTGCCACGAAATTCGCATTTGAAAATTAGAACGTTCTTCTATCTCGGTGAAATCATCGGTATCGATAAATTGAATTAAGATATACCTTTGACCCGACCGTCACGGGGAATGTCCATGCTTGTAACAAGAAAACTGTTTCCCCTACCATGCCGAGAATCTTAATCGAGAAAAATACGGATTGTTCGAGCATCGTGGAAAAGTGGCGCTTGGAAAAATAAATTCGAAGAGCGCAGCAGGATTTTATACTCGCGGTCATTTCGTTTTTATTCCGTCGAATATAAGAAACGTTTGCAAGGGGATCGCTGTAAAGGCGAATAGAACGATTTCCGTTCACCGTTTCGGGTCGCTTCGCGTCATCGGTGTAATACAAGCTTCCGGAGCAATCCGGCAAAACAGAAGAATAAGAGACGCGATTCCGTATCTATCATCCCGAGAAGAACATTGTTAAGGGGTACCCTCAAAGAAAAAAATAATGTTTCTTTGAGGATTCAGAACGAGACTACCCGTCGGAAACTCGAAAAATCGTCGGTGCTCGAATCCGTTCAATTAAACCATACGACAGAGGTAGCAATATCCTCGCGGGACCATTCTCAACGGGCAGGGCTCGAAGGAAAATTGAACAGACGTCGCGAAACCTAATTAGTCGGTGTAACAGTTTCTTCGCGCATTCGTCGTCGCCGCGTAATACAAATTAATTTAGCGGCTTAAGTTCCGCGACACGGAATTTAAATCGATTCCCGTGGAAGGGAAGCGTGTTCCATCTTGTCCGGCGGCAATTAAATTACAAAATGTGTAGGTCTACGTATATATATGTATACACGGGTGTATACTGAGAGGGATGGAGGTTGGCCACGGAACATCCCTTAACAAACCCTCGGTAGTCCTTGGAGCCGGCGCCCGTCGGAATTCGAGTCTGCATCGAGACCGTTGCAAAATAGCAAAATTCGGTCCCCCGGGGATGGCCGCGGAGAACAGCGTGCGTTTCAATAAATTTGACTACCGCCCGTCCGCCGCCACACCCACCCACTCGGCCGCCCGTTCACCCACGCAACGTTCGCCACCCACGCCGCACATCCGGCTGTACTACAAATTAAACCAGCGTGTACTTCGCTCATCGAACAAAATTTCAACACCGGCTTGACTCGAAACTCGGCGCCGAGGGTGACGAAGCATCGGGTTAACATGATCGTACTACTGTCCCGCGCACCGCTGATGGTATTGCGCGGGGTGAACAAAGGGGGGGCCGGGCCAGTCGAGCTCGCGTATATTTTAGAACAGCCGTTTGTATGCACGTGGATACGCGTCGGCAACGCGGACCTCTCGCGCGACGCATCTTTATTTCACCGTTTCCAGCGGCTCGGCTGAAATGTTAACCCTCCGCGCGACGTTCTAGCTCGTTCACGGTCGGATGAAAATTTTTGTTCTTTAATTCGAACTGTTATTTTCATTGTAATATTAATACATTCGATTGGATAGTTGAATAAGCGCAGCGGGAATTTTTTTTTTCCAAACAATTCTACTGTATCGAACGCTTCCCGTCACCAAAGAATTACGATGAAAACCGTTGAACTGAGCATTCGTGCAAAACATGATTTCGCAATCACACATACATCCATTTCACGACAAGGACGGTGATAACTAAACTTCGGAATTCTTTGCAGTCATAGTGGAAAATACGTGGGAAAATAAACGAGCATAAAAGTCCAGTAAAAACCGCGAAGTTTCTCGTTAATGTTCGATCAAATAAAATATATCATGGCGAACACAATTCCCCTCTCTCTCTCTCTTTTTTTTCTACAAAACCAGCAGTGAGTACGGGCTTGCATAAACATCCGCAGCCTAGTAATGACTTTTCGCGCGGCGGCATGGCAGTAAAAGTCACGATTTACTGTCACGCGAAAAGCCAGCGCGAGTGAATGTGTCAGCGATTTCCACCGCGGCACAATCATGCAAATAGGCTACATATTTCATGATGCCTCGAATATTCGCTAAATATGCGTAAAGCTGTGGCGATATTAATTTCTACGAAGTGTTTCGTACGATTATGTATGCGTTTATAGAGTGGTAATAACGTTCGACGAGATGAGACGTCGCGACCGCAAAACCGGCAAGGAGTTATGAAATTTATAGTGGGACAGCACCGAATTACGTCGGGGGAACATTCTGATATTAGAAGTGGTCGAAAGTGGAACAGTATCCAGGGAGAAAAAAAATCGATAGCAATACGGTCGAAGGTGCGGTCGGACTCGAGGATGAATAATACGAATGATCGGGAGGAGCGCGGGGATCAGCCATTAAACCGGCGGAAAAGCTTTATTCACTGGTTTTGCGAATCCTCCAGGCACAGTTCCCGCGTCTTAAAACGCGGATCCCCGCTTTTACGACGTTCGCCGTTCGACTTATCAATTTTCCCCTTCTCGCCCGTCAATTCGTATCATTTAATCGGGCTACCTCTGTTTATACTCCGGCGCGCCAGGGGGATGAGACCCAGAGTAAAACCACTCGCATTGCTATTCCAGGATTACTGGAACGCCGACAAAATATGAAGGGATCTGCTGGAGGGACACTCGAGGTAAATATTCCACGGTAAAGCCGAGACCGACAAAAGGGAAAGTCGAAAATATTGTTTTCATAACGCGGGCCTGGGAAGCTCGAAAACTTTTTGGCCGCAGTATCAACAGATAAACACGAGTTGTGTTTGCGAAACGTGCTCAATGGTGTCCCGTGCTCGAGACTCGACGCCTTTGCCTCTCTGTTTTCTGGTAATCCTAATGGATGAGATTTCACCGAATTTCCCTCAAGATCCTCCGCTAGGTGATTTATTATCGTGTATGTTCGCTGGAAAGAGAGAGTGAGAGAGAAAGGGTACGTTCCAGCCACGGTCCTCGCCGACGTCTTTCCTTCTCGTTTTTTCGAACGAGTTCGTCCTGCCATGGACCTTTGTTCGCCTCGTCCCAGGAGGTAGTCCGTCGTCCGAGCGAGCACTTTCCTTAAAACTAAACTATCCCCGGTCGCAGAAGTGGCGGCCCAGTCTGTCCGCCCTCCGAAGAATACTTAATTTATTCCTGCAGCCGCCCTCCACCCCTTCGAACCGTAACGGCACCGCGAGGGAGACCGAGAAAGGGATCATTTATTACGTTTCGGGGCTTTGCAGTGTTCACCAAGAGCTGTTGTTGGTTCGGTACATACGCGCTGCTCGAGTTTTCTACGCGTAATCGCCGGCGTGGCGTCGCGTCCGAGTCGCGTCGAGTCATCGTGATTAGCCGAAACCCTTTTGTAATACGCTACACGATTATCTCGATCGAGTGATTATACCTGTGTGTTTTATCTGATCCGCGCGGACAAGATGTGGGTGCTTGTACAACTCAATTACGTTTCGATAAATTGAGTCCGGCTAACCTCATTCCCGCCGATGAATTTGCTTTTAGCGTATCTCGGATCTCGCCCGTGTTCTAATAAAAAGACTCATTACCATTTAAATGAACCAAGGGCGACCTTGGTGCCCTTGCGTTCCCCGAGCAGCCTTTGAGCAGCAGAAATCGTAATCGCGTTCGCCTCAACCCTTTTCACCTCCCTTTTCAGGTATAATTACGTTCGGGCGATGTAAGAGCCATCGGGAAAGTCGTCTCTTTGATTTTCATCGCGCGACACGACGCGAAGGGCTTCTTGTTTGTTACACTTTCCCCGGATGGAAAATGTTCGCTCTCTACATTATACGGTTATTAAAAGCTTTTCAGACGTTACATTCTTCATGGTGGAAATTCTCATCCGGTTTTTCAATCGACCCGACTACTACGCAGGGAAACCGAATACGCGGAGAGAGAGAGAGAGAGAGAGAGAGAGGGGGGCCCCTCGGGACTTGCATAAATTCCGGCCCGTTAGAATCCCGTAAATTTACGTGGCCAGAATTTACGCTGCATACCCTCCATACAAAATCGTGGCCCTGCACGAAGGTCGTTACCTTTCCGTTCCGTCCCGCGTTCGGACAAGCGGATTCGTCCCTAGCGGCTCCTTTCCGCGGAACTCGATTCTTCGTCGTCGTGTAACAGCACCGACGCGTGTTTTTCTTTACAAAGGGCACGGAGCTCGCGACGCGGGGTTTTATTGAATATAAATATATAAAGACACAGAGAGTTCGTCCGGGGGCGGCCTCTCGAGGAGCAGGGAACGAGGAAACGGGACCATATAGCTAGGGGGGGGGGTTGAGGTGGCGTGGGCGGCGCTCTTCTACGGAATCCCCATAGGAAGACCCTCTGGGAAATGTAAAATAATATACGCTGTACTGCTTTTATGCATTGCCTCGCGGCCGCCCGCGTTGCCATTTCGCCAACTGCCGGGTTTTGCATAGCTGCACCGCCCGCCGCCGTCACCGTCGTCGTAATTTCATTTTCGACGAGACAAGTGAATTATCCGACTATCTGTGTGTATTATCCAAACACAAGACAGTCGACATCGCGACGGCTGCTTTCTCGTTCGGTGCAGCACGGGGGTGAAACACCAGAAGAGAGAGAGAGAGAGAGAGAGAGACGCCGTCGTCGTCTCGTTCCCCTAGCAGCCAAGATTATTACGAGGAGTGCCGAATCTGCGTTTCACAGTGTTTGTCTCTGGTATTACGCCTCTTCCGGGATAGCCGCGAGACACGCCACCCCCGCGATAACTATAACGATGTTTTTTCGATGACGCACCCGCCGCTGGCCGCGACACGCGAGCCTCTTCTTATCGGTAGCTACCTAATAATTTAGCCGCTCTATCGGCTCGCAGGCACGGTCGATGACGGTGGCTGCGAACGTAGACTGTCCGCTAGAGTGACACATGATGGAATGTAAAAATATTTGTACGGGGGAAATAGCTTTGCCTGAAAACGTTTTGAAATAGCTTTAGATAGCAGCCGGCCGCGATGCAATCTTAGCTTTTTAGTACTTCGTTGCACGCAAAAATAATGTACTCGTTTAGAAACGTCGATTATCTCGCGTGCAAGAATAACGCAAACAGTATGACAATTTTGTTTACGACTGTTCCATTCGACTTTCTGTTTGGCTTCGACAAATATCGAGGGGAATGTTTCGCTTGAAAGTACTAATAAATTGTCCTTGTTACGTTTCAGGTGGAATATCAGAGAAATGACTGAAGAAAAATGATTTGTTAACGGTGAAAGTGGGACACCATGATTCATTAATAAACTGAGGATTTTATGTATTCATGGCAAACATAAGAAGGTGAAATTTATAACAGTCATCCTATAGAGCAAGCTTTGAAAATAACTGTTACTCGAAAAAAACATTTGGTGGATTTTCAGTCGGAAGAAGATATGTTACACGATATAATTTCATTCGAGTCTATTGTGTAATTCCAAAATTTTGGTGGGTAATGTACAGACCAATTATGGATTGACGTAACCCAGTCGATTAATCGTTATAAGCAATTATAGGATCATTAGCAGTGTAGTAGTATCCCGTGAAAATTAGCGAGTAACGTATGCAGCAAACGTTATTTGATATTTTAACAACGCAAGATCTACGAAACATATACGTTTACGTGTACCAGTGAAGGAAACAAATTACGTGAGCGCACACCCATGATTTTACGTACACGCGACATGTCTTTTTTATTGTGAAACTACGTACATTTCAAGTGTAATGCTATTGTTCATTCCAGTAGAAATTCTCTTCATTCTTGACTACAGCTTCCTCTTTCCCAGTGCTAATTCTCAAGCAATGAAATCGTAATGTCTAATTTGCATGTAGACGCCCGGGCATTCTACTTTCATGTGACAATTCTCACGTTGCAATTCTTCTCTCTGTATTCCCTGCGAATGCATTTAATCGCTTTAACCACCGAAAAGATTACACGCAATAATACATATAGTCATTACCCCATTGTCCTCTGTATGGAGACAAATTCGTGATGAAGATTTTAAACAGGATTCAATGAGTTAAATAAAATTCTATGTTTCTCTTATCTATATTAACGACGATCACACAAGAAAAGGGTAAATCTGTATCTCGCAGGTTCTACCAAAATTTGAATCATGTAATACATCACTATAGATGCGAAACCTTAAACCTGCACAAAAATATTGCTTCTACATATACCAGTGACATGGTAGAAACAATAAAAATACCTATCACAAATTCAATAGAAATCACAGCGCACTGAACGCTGTAATCTACCGATTCCCCTTGAAAGCCACAAATTCCAGATCGAATGAAGCGAAGCTAGTCACCCTGACCCTACCTGCCGAAGGTTAAATTCCGTTCCACCTTATTCCGAGCGCGTTGTATCTTCTCTTAAGATCTAATCGTAGTTTGGAGGTCGTCGTCGCTTATCTCGGGAATGAGATTCGTTGCGGGGGCCGCAGAAAATTACGAGCACGACCGGGCGGGGGTTGCAGGAAAACTTTCGTCAGCCGGTGATCTGTTTGGTCGTCGATCGCGGAACCGTGGATCCGCGAGCGCCTTATCTCCGGGCGAAAATCGAAAAACACCGCGCGGCGGGATATTTAAAACACAAGCGCAGCGGGGCCCGTGATACCTAAATCTATTTGTAAAACTCGTAAAAGCGAGGTTCCATAAAGATAGGGATCTCACATCGGAGAATTTATAGCGGCGCTGCGAGCGGGGTTTGAGGACGGGAGAAAGGAGCTCGGAGACGACGCGTCCTCTCGCCGGAGGAGGCGTCGCGGAAATAAGATATCTCGTGTTTAGATGTGATTCGACACCCCGGCTACGTCGACAAACACAATCGACGCCTCCACAAAGACGAACGTCTAGTAGGTAAGCGCACACAAGGGAACCTTTCGATCCCCCATCGGCCAAGAACCGGGGTCAATTGAGCGTTCCTACGGTTTTCTACCTGCTGCGAGAGAGAGAGAGAGAGAGAGAGAGAGAGAAAGAGAGAGAGAAAAAAAGGAGGGTGAGAGAGCACCGTCGCGTCGTCTTTGGAATGGAATCCAGGAAAGGCGGTAATACCTACGACAACCAGAACCGGACCTGCCCAAAATATTGACTGTGCCCAGGACGCCCAGGCAAGCTGCCAAGGTATACCTCCCAGTTCCGTTTCGGGGAAAAGCAACAGTTATGAGTCGTTGCCGGTTACGCGCAAACTAATTTTTCCTCGACCCCTGTCCTCGTTCTTCCCACTCCTTTTCGTCCCGTTGTGTACTTTGGCCCTTTTGTTTCTCCATTCCAGCCGCGAAATTGGACCCGTCAATGTTTCAAGACGAGGCGTTCTGTTTGCTCGCGGCACCGGTACTATGTGGAGATGTTATTAACGGTTATCTATTAGACCGCCGACGAAATCCTTTGAACAGACAGCGGCGCACGTGTCCCATGGAATACCGGAGACAGTGATTTCGCGGGCTGATGAATTTGTACCGGGGAATTAACCGACTTGATGGAATCTCCGCACTTCTCCGGTGTAGGGCGAATGAGTGGTAAAATTGGTTTCGTTGTACAGCCTGCTCCAAAAGCGGTTGCTTTTTATTAAACTAAACATATTTTTATTTAAATTGGACTGAACATGATCGGATAAGATAGAAACTTTATTTCTATGCTGCATGTAATGTTCTAAATTCGGAAAATGTGAACGCGTTTTATGAAATATTCTTTATATTGATACTCAATGGATCCTATGTTTTTTAAAAATTAACCCTTCACTGCATAGTGTATCATATCTGATACAGTTAACAAATCTGGTATATAGTAAACTAAGAATGTGTTCTTACCATGTATATTCATTTTCATTTTTCTGAAAATGTTTTAATTTTTTAAAATAGTTTTCTGTTATTTTTCATCTCAATGAAAAAATAAATGCAGTGAAGGGTTAATACTTATGTAAGAGAAGCATTAATATCGAATATCTATATTTTTGCATCCACACAATTTGAAGAATTACGCTGCGCCGAGACTAGTGTAAAATGTAAAATCGGGCATCTGTCTAAAAATTTCCTGGGTCAGACATCAATATTTCAGAGAAGAGATTGCAGCAAGATGGGGAATATTGATCACAATCAAACAAGGTGGATTCTGTCAATATGTCGATGTCGAATGACAGGAAGGCGGCTGTCGCCTACTTTTCCCGTTGCAGAACTTCGAACAGTGTAATCCTCTTCCCGAGATTCGTTCCCTCGGCCGCCATAAAGCCTGCTGATTATTCATTATTGGTTCGAGGATTGATGGAGAGCGTCCTACAGTGTCCTGTCCAGCGAATGGACATAATTCATATTTAATCGAAAAAATAAATACAGATAATTTTTGTTGGCCGCATCATTCTCGACTGATTAAAATGATTAAAGAAAGAGATAAATGTGCATGTATTGAACCGTTTGTCCAGTGGACGGCTCTCACCGTATAATGAAAACATCGACGAAACGGCGGCGTTGATGTCTTCCGCGTGTGATACCTGCGAAACCGGGAATTTACCGGTGTTGTTTCGTGTTAAGCGTTTCCACGATGGAGGAACGAGGGAAACGGATCAACCGTGGCCGTCCGAAGTTTACCTAACGATAAGGAGAGCCCAGGCAAGCTGCCAAACCGTCCCGCCTAGGTATCGAACTCTTCCGACTCGAAAAATACCAGTCACGCTCGCTCACGAGCCGGGGCGGTGGCATAAACACGCGAGCCAATTTTCCAGGGGTGGCTAGAAGGCCCCCTTCATCATCGTTCTCGATAAAATCTCGCGGAAATCATATTGTTCCGGAACCGGCGACTTATTACGGCTGTCAGTAGGAAATCGCTGACACGCCGGGTTTAATCCCACCTTCCCTGTTGGCCGTTTCAGGGGCGAGAGGGGTCGATAAAACGCTAGAAATCGGCCGTAAACGTTGGCTCGCCACTGCGGCGTAACTATAACAACTATAGCCGATGTCGAAAATGCAATACGGCCCGTTACGGCCACTACCACCGTCACGGTCCACCAACACAAGCACCAGTCGTTTTCGAGGCATAATAGACCGATACCATTGGAAATCAGAGGGTGGATAACGTTCGAGGGAGTCGAGGGTGTATGAATTATGGAGGCTGAGGGTGTTTTTGCTGATTCCGTACAGAGAGACGTGGCCCAGAAAAAAACTTTCGACTCGATAAACTACGACACGCATTCGGAAAAACGTGTCCGGAAGAGGGAATAAGGGTGGCAGGTGCGGCGATGCGTTACCTCGCAAAAACAGGAATGGAACGTACAATAGGATATTCGGCCATCTTAAGCGTTCTTATTATTAAGGAAAACGACGATGCGTTTTTCCTGAGTCCCTGGCGAAATCGAAGGATTGCATGAATCGAAATAGCACTTGGCGGTGATCGATGAAAATGGTCGACAAAGATACTGGAAAGGTTGCTACTGGATCGCTTAGATATTCGATGGACTCATATGCTGACGAGCTTGCTACGTTCCCTACGTTCGCTGAAAACTGGTGTTCTATGGGTCGAGGTATAGCCTCGGCCTCTGAATCAGAGTGGCCGGTGTACTGGATCGTCGTCGTCGTCGCTCGAAAACTCCTGATGAATCATACATGCTTTCAGCTTAATCACGCGACCCACTTAATCAACGAAGAGCCCCGGTTCCGATGAACGAATCACGAATAATAAATTAACACAGTTATCACGGCTCGCCGCGCAAAGATGCGTGGAACGTAGGACCGGCGCTCTTAATAATATTGGGAACGGGTCTGTCAGCAACACAGTTTCCGTTGAGACGCAATCGCCTTAAGTAACATCGCCGGTGGTTAGCGAGGAGAACGAGGTGAACAGGCGTTCGTATCGGGTCTCGTTACGGGTTTAATTTCGCCGAGAGTGGCCGGCATTATTTTTCCGAAGGCGCGCGTTTCTCAGTGGCATGATAAAATTATTCGTCACCTCGTCCGTCTCTCCGCAATAATATCCCGCGACTCCTCCGGGCCGGGAATAAATCAAGATAAAAGACTTTTTAATAGAGGCGTCCGCGGTTCGCTCTGAGTACACCATTAAAGTGCCGGCTAACCCCTCCTCTGTCCTTCCTTCGCCTCGCCTCCCCATTAAATTTATGTACACGCAGTAAATAATAACTAACGCAACGTTCCCCCAAGTGTACATTAAATCGGCGATACGTGTACGAATCGACGTTATACCCAGCAGGGCGGAGGTGCAAACTTCTCATTGCTTTCCTGGCCCGTTCGCGATCTATGGAACGAAAGGGGCGGGCACGCCATTATTTATTGCCGCAATGGTTCGCCAAACTTCTTGCGAACGAGGGGCCGGCTCTTGGGGTTGACGCTGAATTTAAGCAATCCCATTTTTTATCCACCGCGTACAGAGAGGATTCTCTTGGTCTAGTAAACGCAGACTTGGTGACGGCCTTCTCTCGCTATACTGAACGTACAGCGAACGGTCTTCCTCCTTCTTTTCTTTTTTTTCTTTTCGTCGCCCTGCCTGAACGACGATCGTCGGTCTACGAACAGCTTCGAGAACCGCGATAAATTTTCAGACCGGTAAAAAAGAGAACGCCAGCTTTTTTTAATCTGCAAAGCTCCCTGCAGTTTGTTCTCCAAATGAAGTATGCAGCCTTTTCCAATCCGCGCGTCAAATATTTTAAACGGTAATGTTACACGTTAATTTATGACGATTTCAAATTACCGATTATTAACCCTTGCTAACACTTTGTACATAAAGTTGAGTATCACTTATTGACTATTTGTATATATTAATCATTTTTGTTCTGCTGCAATTAACGTTAAGATTGATAGATCGGTAAGTTGCTAACAAAAAGCGAAGTTTCCTCAGCACGAGGCAAATATAATAGAAAATGGTCTTCCTCTACAGAAATATGTAGATGATTTATCGACGATAATCTTGCTTCTTGTCAGCCGTGCATAGGAGGGATCTTTTTGCCTCACTAAACGCAGACAACCTGACGTCTCTTTCACAACATAAAGCAAATTCATCCTTCCCACTGGTACGACTCCACTGGTGCAAAACGGCGAATTGATAACAAACGGCTGTTCCGTTTCTTGCGCGGACTCCACACCTCGAAGAAACTTGAAAAAACTCGGAACTTTGTTCGACAGTATTACGCTTTTTACATTTCACGTCTGTTCGGAATTTATGTGGCGGAGAATTGGGATTGATTTTCTAACCGTAGGACCATCCGGCTAATGTCTTCGAGTTTGAAAGTTCAGCTAGAATGTTTAGGACCGGCACGGCGCGGTTTGCCTGGCTCCCTAGCTACGATACGATTCTGTCCATCCAGGAAACCCTAATTCGTATCTTCGAGTTGTCGGGTGGTCTCATTAAGTCATTAGGGTCCTCTCATTGACTATCCTGTTTCTTGGCAATTGTAGTTCGGCTATGTGGGTCACGAAGACTCTTTAGCAATCTGATCCCAGTGTCTTGATTCTGAATGACTATCATCCTATGTTCTATTCTAGGTTAGATAAATCTCTCAATGTTTGCCAACGAGGTCACGCAAGGCTTTTCTTCCTGAGCGGGATCTGTCTGTTAATCCTCCACCAAATATGGTTGCTTCAAAATATGTTCTATTATTTAGCCGAACAAATTCTGTTGTGCTATTTTAAATAAATGAACGATTTGAACGCTGAAGCACGAACGCCTTCGGAAAGCAAATGGTACGCTTAATTTGAAGCACACAGTACACCTACATATATAGAATTTATGAGTGATGTAAGATCGGAGATAACAATGTCTTTACTTTCGCCAAAGGGAGTTCAGAAATTGTCGGTAACGAGTTCGAAGCTTAATGCTCGAGTTCCAGCGAACGCAGCTCCCATGGTTTCCTTAGAATTGCCTGCCACGCGAGAAAATCGCGAAGTGTTAAGGATTCACGGAACAACTTGCTGATTTACGGATCCACACGATAGCCACGCGAACATAGTTCCGAAGGGACATGCATTTTAAATCATCCAGACGACGTCCTACATGCGCTACCCGATATTTCACTGCGCGGACCGGTAAGGTGCAAAGTTCTCATTACTTTCCCGCACGAGGTATACGGTCCGCACGGCAATCGCGGTATTATTTATCGGTGGTCGGCTAAACTCCTTAAGAAGCGTGCACGCAGCCGAGAAAGAAAGAATGGGAGAACGAGGGAGAGAGGAGAGCTTAGTCCTGCCGGTTCGTTGACGTTGAATTTAAGCAAACCCATTTTTTATTAGGTACACAGGGAGGATTGTCTTGGCTGGAGTATCATAGACCATATCGGTGACTGGCTCGTACCACCATTGTGTCGAGGAAATCCCGATAAAGTGCTTGGAAACTTCTCTCTGTGAAGTGGACTTTTCGAGCAACTTCCTCGCTGACATGTTTACCGATCCTATATACGATCGCGTTTAACGTTCGTGTTTTATGTACGTATTACGGGGGCCGACGTAGCCCGCACGTTGCCCGCGAAAAAATCTATCGATTTTACGGGGAGCCAGCCCGATGGAAATTTTAATTCATATACACGCCGTTCTCTCGTCTCGCTCCCCTTTTGTTCCACGGAACCGACCGACCGGCCGATTCCTCTCGACGTGGCCTTGTTTCCCGCGAATTTCAACTTACCGTCTTGTATTCATTAATTTCCTTAAAAACGGATATTCTTCGTTATACGGATCGAACGGAGCCGCGCTCTTACAAATGAGCACGGGTGTTACTTGAAATATATTTGTGTAATGGTTGGTTTATTAATTTCGATCTAAATGAAAGTAATTGGAGCCTCGTATCTGGGTAAAAGGCCATTAGTATTCATAAATTCGCTAGACGTCGATGCGAGCCCCGAGAGTGATTTATCATATACCGCTGTCGGCCGCGTGTAACTGGTAAAACTTTATGGAGGTATCGTTTATAGCCGGACCCCGGTGCGGTGCAACGCGGTGTTTTAAAGGGAAAACACGGCACGCCTCGAAGGGGTTAATGACCCGCGGTTTTCTATGCCGGTCGCTTTCGATTCCGTTTCGATCGGCCGGCTGTTTACCTTGCGTTCCACAAACATTCTAGTTCGGCGGTCGTTATTTTCCTAGGTTGACCCAAATCGCTAGAGCATAATTAACATTTCGATTCCCACTGTAAATTTGCTGATGTTCTTCTGCCGTTGCGAGCCGTCTGAACCGTCGAACGTTAGCTCGAATATAAACATGCCGGCGAGAGCAAGTATTTGAGAAATCCGTCACAAGTGGTGCGCGTCGAATTGCGCTGGGTGTGCGACACCCCGAACAAACTATTCAAAAATCTTTGCCAATTCTGGAAGACTTTGAATTAATATCGCGAGCTGCGGCAGAAAGCCTGGAACGACTGAAAAATCTGTTAGTTCATTTTATGAAGCCTAATAACCTTGGCATCTGACCAGAGTTTCAGAGGATCGCTCTACGAGGTGACCTATACATGGATGTAATTATGCTCTAGAACATGTTGGAAACATATTTTTAGGTTTTATACGAAATACGGACAGAAATATCGTCCCCTTCGAATTTTCCGGCAAATTATCGTCTCGTAACAACGTGCAACGGCGGCGACAATTGAATAACAATGTCCGCCGGTCGTTTAAAAGCAGCGAGGGATTCGACTAGGCGGAAAAGAACGAAAAATCCATGCTTGTTAAGACTCAAACTTCGCCGTCGGCTAATGTACGGCTGCTCGAAATACACCGTTTTAATGTTATCGCCTTCGCCGTTTCACTTGAAGATCGCTAACTGCTAATATTATTTTCACCACATTCGCAGCTCGAGCAACCGGCACAACCACCAATTCCTCCTTGATTTTCATTTTGCATTTCAATTTCCAAGAATTCAGGCTGACATGCACGAACTACGGACCACCGAAACGCAATTATCGTGCGCGCGAACTGTTATTTTTCCGCACAACCACTATCGCGATCCCGCATATACATAGCACGGGTGTAATTGAAGCTTGAAAATTGTTCCGAACCCGAAGTAATCTGTTCTGTTTATGTAAAGCCGAAAATAAAGGACGGACACCGGTACGAAAGAAAATAAGAAACGTAAATGTGATGAATATTTATTGTAACCTAGGGAATTTCATTTCTCTATTTTAATTTGGATATTGAAAATTGGGGGAGCACAGATGCACAGCAGATTTCGACAGAAATATTATTGGAGATTTATTTTCCGATGATTGAATCCTCCTTTCGATCATTCGTTTCCGGGATATTAAAAAATACAAACATTTGGTTTTGACTTTCGTTAACATTATTTCCCAGTACCGTAGAACCTCCTTTATTCGAACAGTCTTATACCCGCCACATTTTTTTTCGCAAAAACATATTTTAAGCAAACGTATAAAATTACAATGCAATCACAGAATAATTGAAAATTTCACAGTACTTAAAATACAAAATTAGTGAAATTCCAAACCAAAATTATTATGATTAAATGAATAAAATCGTAGGATGTGGGATCTGTAAAAAGGATGTTTCGAACAATTCTGAATGCAATTTGTCACTGCACGGTTGGACTTCAATTCTGCGGGATAAAGGAAATGTTAGCGATCCTAAGATTTCGGGGGATGATTTATACTGTTGCGAGCGAAAGGTGTGATCGACCATCAGTTCCAGAATTCCACCCTTTTGTGGCGCAAACATTAGTACAGCGAGCCACCCTTGCTCGTAGGAATACAAGCCGGCAAAAATGGCCGAGGGGTGTGCTCGGCGTTCTGAAAAAAAGTCGCCTCCGTACGCACGGAAGGTGGAGGGAGGGTTAAATGCAGTGGCAAATTATAAATCATCTTAACGAGCTTTTGATTACCCGAGCTTTTTATGCGGCGGGCATAAAAGTGTCACCGCCGATCGAAATACCTGCCGCGTTTCTCTTATCGTTTCTGAACCTCATCCGCGACACGTATTACCTCGCGATGCATTCGACCGACGCCTGCGAAGTCGCATAATGATCGAGCTGATCTGTCACACGCTACGCGAGAATCGAAACTCTCACGCCATTGTCCGGGAAAAAATTTGTGGACGACATTTGTGTTAAACGAGGAAAAAGTCTTGTAACAATTAGAATACAAGTTGATTCATCGTTGAAGTTCTCTGTCGCCTTTCATAAACATTTTTTTTTTAATATAAATTAACTATATTTTAGTAAAATTCACTAACAATACAGAGCGCCGGATAAGATTTTAATTATAGCCACCTCTCTAATATCACAATTTTCGACGAAATTATTATAATTCATATAACTAAATCCCTCTAGGATTTAAAATTTTAAAAGTTCCCTCACTTTTTTATTATTTATAGTTCACCATATCCATAATTCAACAAATTAAGGAAATTTCTTCACTTAATTATGTCGAAGTACAAACTGTGTTGTACTTACGTTGACTACAACAAAACTTGTATTATCTCAATTTAACTTTTTTTCGTCAGGTCTTCATGTGTGTCCGTAATTAAAAAGTCTCTCAGTTGACATGTTACACCCTGACATTGTAAACAAAACATAATTCAATCATTCGGAGGATTATGCAAAATTAAATAAAAAATGTCTAATTCGTACAAGGAGTGAAAGAGGAGAATTTACAAAGTTATTTTAAGAGGGACATCAGGCGAACTGGTCGTGTGAAGTCCAGCTTCGAGTCAGGAGTTCCAAACTTTATATTTCGTGTATTAAGGTTAATGCTTTCGAAGGCATTTGCTGAATTCGTTAATAAAAATTTTACATATACCGGTATAGCTTAATTTTCCAGGACTGTGGAGTCGGTTTTGAAGGAAGAAAGCTTGGAAAGTTCGAATCACGTGGCATAAAACGTGTTTTCATTTCTAGTTCCTTTTTCGCGTTCTAATTTGCAGCGCGAACGCACAGGGGCGGGCGGGTCCGGGTCCTTTCTTGGCGAAATTATTAAAGAAACCAGCGACGTCCAAAGCAGAGTTAAAAATGGGACGAGGTACGACGGGCAACATTCTTTATCGCATAGCTGGCATGTAACGTATAATTCCGCGGAAATTCCGCAGCAGAATTTTAATAAAGTCGCGTGCGTAAGCCAAAATTTTTCGTGCCTTTTTAGAGGGAGCGAGCTCGTTCTGCCGGAAACAAGGAACGGATAAAATCTTCGCAACAGCTCTCCTAGCTTTAATTAAGTTCCCCGAACGGAAAGGGAAAAAGAGAAATTCAAGGGTGTTTATAACCGTGGATGAAAAAAGGAAGACGACGAAGTAGAAGAGAAAGATTTGCTCCTTTTAATAAATTCTCGATTCCATTTACCGAGAGAAGTCGAGCGTCCCGCATCGGCCGACAAATATCTGTCCTAGTAATAACGTGTCCGTGTACTTTGTCAAAAGCGGCTGCGGAATCATCTACGAACCACGGCCCTATTTGCTATTGACGTTATCTTCATGGAAGAGCACGTCAGTTCTTTGAAGATCCGCTTTGAAAGCCGATGCTACTACAAACATAGCTGTCGTAACGATTTAAATTGGATCGTGAATTGACACGCGTGCTACAGACGCTCTATTAGTCCTGGACCATTGTACAAATTCCAAGGAAACCTCATGCGAGAGTACGACCCCGGCTCGATAATGCCAAGTCGCGGATTTATGCACCGGCATAGGTTATGAATACTCTTGCCAAACATGTAGCATCTATCAGCTGCATCAGTCAAAGGCATCGGATCGAGATCCTATCAACATTCGAGCATCGTATCTCTCGTTATAAAATATCATTGTATTCTTTTATCAATTTACTTTGATACATAAAACTCCCGACCAAGACTTTCTCAACGAAAATGAGGAATGCTCGGAGAAATTTAATCACAATCGTGTGGCAAACTGAGACGCAATTAATTCGTGCAACTACTGATTTCACAGATTTCACTGTATCATTAAAAAATAATGTTATAGTGTTTCATTAATTATAAACTCCAGCCTGAATTAAATTTGGGTACTTGGAGGTAGTTTTCGTCGTCAGTGTTCATTAGGCGAACCTTATCTTTGCGCGAGCCTGTATATTTAGAGAGAACTTTATGTTACTTGTCCACGCGAGAGTAATTCTAGAAACTACTTTCGCGTTTCATTTAAGAGCAAGATTTCATAAATATTATTTTTTAGTGGCAATGCAGTGGCTGGCACACAGTCCATTAAGGTTAACGTTTGATCCGTGACTGTTAGAAAATGCTATTTTTAAGAGTAAACTTTGCAACCAACATGTACGAGTGGCTTTTTTTAAAAAAAGATGTATGATCATTCGCTAAAGACAAATTGCTTCAAATAATATTTTTATGTGACAAAGGCCAGTTGTCAGAGTCGATGCAATTAATTAATTTGACCAGCAGCGACCTAAAAGGAATGCAATTGGAACACTATGATAGCAGACAGGATCGCCATTATTTCTAAAGATTTATATCGTACGCGATCGCACATTAATTTCTCGTGTACTCGAAGAAATCAAATCGCATCGTAGGATGGCTCGCGAGCTACGTTCCCAAGAACGTTGAACGATTGGCCAAGAAAGGGGACACGAGAATCGCCGTTTTATCAAGTTTTTCGTGGAAATTCCTCGGAAGGCTCGTACATCACTTAGGGGAGCTGAAGCCGAGCGCGTTATCCGCGAAAAAATAATAGCCAATCCTTTACGTTTCCGGGCGCCAGTTTTTTTTTCTGGAGTCTTTAGGACGGCAAAGCTCCGTTTCGAGAAAGAACGCGTGATTAGATCGACATAGCGACAATAGGGACACAGAACGTGATGACTAAGGGTCGGAGATCGAAGGAGTTATGGAAGTTTTTAAGCCATATTTTTTGGTCAAATTCTATTTCAAGTTCGGTCATTTTGCCGAGGAAATCAACGGCTGACGAAGGGAGCTAGCCTCCGGTCGCGTATAAATTCAAATTAATATCGCGAAGTTTCACGCGTGCCTCTTCGCAAATTACCCTGTCCCCCCACCAGCACTGCCTCCCGTCTAACCTACGGCGATCAAATTATAAAGTTGCGCATTCCTCAACTTACTAC
Organism: Lasioglossum morio; assembly: GCA_916610235.2. NCBI lineage: Eukaryota > Metazoa > Arthropoda > Insecta > Hymenoptera > Halictidae > Lasioglossum > Lasioglossum morio. Next base: position 16,617,203 of record OU744328.1, on the reverse strand, counting down.
TTTACGGCGGATAACTTTGCGGCAAGGAGGAATTACTCGGATTTAAAAGTTGATGGAAGTCAGACCGCCGGCATCCGCGAGTTTCGCCCTCGCCGACTTAATGCCCTTGGAATACTCCATTTTAGGCGGTAGCTTATGTATACGAGCGATTGTTCACGCGTCTCTTAATTCCATTGTTTGCATCCTGAAATATACTGGATGGAGCTGACTCTAACACATTTTTTTAAAACTTACTCAGATTTCTATGTCCGGTTTATTTTGTCATTTCCATGTGTAACTATATACCAATTATTTTGCAACAATTGGCTTTTAAATATTCCCACAGATTTCATTATTACTACCGCTGCAAACCAATGTTTCAGAAATATCCATATCCAGCGATAACGAGCGCAATAAATGGAAGAACAGTAATTGTTTAAAGAGTACAAAAGTGAGTAACAATAGACAATGAATCGCAAAACTATACCTGGAATGAAACAATAACAGCATGGGTCCTGGTAAAATGAAACCCGCACGGAAATAATATCTGTGGTTGTCAGGAAGAACGTCCCATATCACATACTCTCACTTTCGAGATATGGCCGTTTAAAGTTTTCATCACTAATGCTTTGCCATAGGACATCGGTAAAATTCCATTATTGTTTTGAACCTTTCGAACTTGTTTTCATGACTTTGTTCTGGTAAATACGTAATTCCTATACCATAAAAATTGTGACTTGCGGCGTTTTTCCTTGCAACCACAGATATAACCAGTTCACGATTCAATAAAAAGATTCATATACCATGGAACAAATTTTAATATTCCTGTAGAGAAAGAAATATTACTTTCAGCTATGAATTTCATTTTCGCCTGAACCTGCCCTAATGTTTTCGAAGTTATCAATTAATTAAGAAGATTACATCGATCTTTTGTTACATGATTAAACGGGTGTCGAGGACAGGAAATTAAAACTGTTCGAAGGATATTGGAATCTTCCCACGGTGAGATCGCATCAACGTTCGCTAAACATTTTTTAATGAATATTCTTTTATCTGACGTAGTTACTCCGTTTTCGCGAGATTCGCGCGGAACTGGACGACGAATTAAAATTCAAGAAACTTTATCAAGAGAACGAATTTACTTATTCTTAGCAGTGCGTTCACGGTTATTAACGCGAGCTAAAAACAATGTGGCACGCCAGAAGTTCGTTACAAGCGGGCAAAGAACAAGAACAGTAAGGTAGCTCGTCACACTTAATTAAACCTTTGCAACGTCCGCAAATTTTAGGCTTTTCAGTTGTAATTTAAGACCGCGAACAGGAAACAGAACCGTGCCACACCGAGCTGAAGCCAAAGAGAAGAAGGAACGCCGCAACATTGTGATCTCTCTTTTGTTCATGAATCATTTGATGGCGGCTGTGGTGCGCTATGCCGTAACAATGACGGAAACTTGTTCGCAGATACTAAGGCGCAAGTTACTGGAACGGAATTCATTTTGGTCGCCACTTAATTGAAAAGAATTTCACTTGAGCATTCGTGTTGCACTGTCAAAGTCTCTCAGAGTATTAAATTGGTCAGAAAGTACTAAATTGCTTACATCATTAAATGTTCTGTTCGATTCGAAAATGTTTTGATACCTTGCAGTATGTACTTTTAAAAATGAAAAGTGAAAATTGCAATGACTTTGTAGCCAAAATAATCCCTTCAAGCAAGGTACTATATTTTTTCTACCACGAAATAAAGTTGCCATTATCGTCACTGGTGGATGCAGGTTTATGCACCGTCCAAGGAATGATGCAGAAACGGCAGTGTAAGGAGAAAAATGTAAGAAACGCTGAATTAGCTGGTTAAGGTCCAGAATTACTTTCTACAGGTCCGTTGCCGTGCGTACATAGCAATTAGGAGACGTAAAATTTCCCAGATGCAAAACGATTCTCATCTCCCAGCCGTGAGCAATTTAGATTGCCCGGAGTAGAATCGTCCGAAGATCCTTGCTCCGCTCCAAGGAGAAAAAACCGTCGGAGAGAAGAGAGAAAAAGCTTAAACAAATTTAAAGGACTCGATGTACTGGGGCAGTAATGGATTCCACGTAAATGTTACGTAACTCCGGGACTACCTTGGGAAGTTAGAGCGAGCAGAAAGGCGTCTGAAAAGTAACACCGTGGAAAAGAGCAGAGATGAATCGTTTTCCCCCTGGCCGAGATCGTTGAACTAAGCTTCCCGAGCAAGAACTTGAATTCGTGCCATTCCACGGGGTAATTAAATTGAATGTTCCTCACGAAGAAAGTGGCAAGCGGACGGTCTTCCCGCGCGCTCCTAACCGTTCCAAGGATAGCTGAATCGAATGGAGGGAATCCATCGTGAAAGGGCCTGATTGCTCGCTAATCTTCGCGAAATTGCGCCGCCGCGCGCTAAGCCGCAGTTCAACGTCGCCGATTAGTCGAAGACCTCGAACTTCGAGGCATTGTTTCGCGAATCATGCACCGACCTGCCGCCTACTGTCTTCGTGAAAGCAACTATGAGCGCACCCGGTTATCAGCCACGGCGGATAAATCGCAGAAACACGAGACCTCGTTTACTTTATTGCGAAACGAAGAAACGAATATCCTAGTTGAACGCGTTGAACCGTAAGAAACTGTGCGAAGTGCGATTTTCAGCGAATCCGGAGAATCCGCCGGAGGAATTTCAAATTAACCGGAGCACTCGTTCAAGTATCCATAACCCGACTATTTACACATAGTTGAAAAAAGTGGTGACTCGAAATACTTTTCTTAGCGTTTGAAAAATGTTCTAGCGGGTAGGCGATCGTTAGTGAACACCAGAGCGCTGCGCGAACGGTCGTACAAAGGAATTCCGAGGTTTTCCGGAATGCAACGGATCTTGTTAACGCACGTACCCGCGGCGATATCCGTTGGTCTATTGCGCGAGCAACCCTCCGCGAGCGGGTACACACGGACCCGGGGCTGATTTACTAACTTAAAACAAAGGCGAAAGGGGAACGGGCAAGTCGAAAGTGGCTTTGAACATTAAGGAGGATGTATTTATGCGACAGTCGCGCCTCTGTGGTCTCAATAACACCGATATGCAGTCACGGGACACGAAATTGTGTTATCTGTTCGGCTATAGGGAAACTAACCGGAATTCCACTGTGGCCATAAACATGGCAGGCTGGCGTGTGTATGAGAACACGGGCCCGTCGCCGTGGGCGTTAGATACTGTCCTCTTCCCTGCTCGCTGCTCGAACATTTAGACAAGCGAACCTCTCCCGTTTCCTCTCTTTCTCTTTCTCTCTCTCCCTGAGCGCAGGCTTTTCTTCGTTCCCGGTATTACAAGTCGTCTAGGAATTGTCACGTGTCTCCGGACGATGTCCTTCGGAGCGCGGCTGCATTCTGGAACGCTCGAAACTCCTACGGCCGATGCATTCAATCCCAGGAAAAGTTGAATCCCACTCTGTCTCCCTCTGCACCGAACCAGTTCGTTCTTCGAAGAAACGGTATTTCAACGATCATTCAGTTTCGTATAATTTTCTGCCGTTCATGAGATCTGATTTCCGTGAACGAGTTCTTGTTACAATTGTCCAAGGATACCTGATATCGGGGACGAGTATATTGTTGCAAGTTCCCAGAACAGCAACTCTTGGAATCACTCGATGTAAAAGCTGATTCGAATCTTGTAATAGTGCTTTCCCATTATCTGGATACCAACGGCACCGAAGTAATGGACGGCGACTCGCACCAGAACTTACTGCTAACTAAGTGAAAACGAGACTTATTTATTCCTGCCAGCGGGATAAAGTTTTCCCGTGGCACTGGCTGCATTGATTTCTGCCAGTGTGCGGATACCAGAGAACCACTGAGACAATAATTATTATCTTGTTACATTTTGTTGGCAGTTTGTACGGGTCACCTGGTTTACCTTCGTTCGACTGAAACGTCTAGTGATCGGTATCGCGACCAAGAATGTCACAGTTCAGCAAATGGGATTACCGAATAAAAAATTACTTATCGCCTGACTAACACGCGGCGCAAAGCTTTTTCATCGGGAGCAAAACATTTCCCTTTGCCGTGTTTATTTCCCTTGCGAGAATAGTTAAACATTAGCCAGTCGCAAACGGGGATTCCGCCGTGCGCAAACACGCTGGTAACAATTTTCCACTTTGAACGCGATGGGTGATAGTACGCGCGGTTTTATTATATTATCGGATCTCTTCGGACGAAACGTAACACGGTTTCATCACTCAAACAAAGTATGAAAAATAGCAGAGAAATAAAAAGAAAACTATGTATTCTGGAAATTGGAAATTGTATGTTTCTACTAGAAACGAAAGTCGTAATCGTGTTTCGGCGCATGAAAACGAAATTATTTCCGAATTAATAAAGTTTTCAAGAGACACGGATTTTTTGTTCCTACTTTTTCAACTAATTGCCTGTGCGTAACGCACTGGTCTTGCGCATGTCGATGCGCAGAGGCTACAGGTTGGCGAAGCCTATGTAGGCAGCAGCGTGGAGGGACCTCGTAGCAAGGTGACCTCGAGTCATCCCTGTGAGAGATCGAGGAGACACCACTCATTCGAAGAGGCCCCGCCGTTCCACTGACAATGGCCAGCTGACCTGGGCCTAGCGCTACAGGACAGACCCGTCGTTATTAAACCTAAATCATTTGCGTCGGCCACGACTGCCATAACTCATGACTGCCTTAGTGAAATATGACCGGCGTTCAAATTATTATTATGCCTCGGAACTCTTCTGCCTTCGCACCCAGGCCTTTGCGCGTCTCTCGGAACCCTTTTTTCTCGGCCACGTCTTTGCTTCGTTCCCCTCGGTGGTGATCCGCTCGCCGACTGATCTCAAGCGCATCGCACCGCGCTGCGCCGCGCCGAGCCGCGCGTCATCTCCCGACGTTTCGCAGTCGGGAACGATTCCGTAACGCGGGCATGATTTACTGCGCGTGTCGGGATTTAACTTCGGAATTTTAAGGCGCCGCGCGACGCCGCCGCCGGATGCTGCTCTTCTACCCGTCTTGATCCTTGGTTTAGGCCGCGGCTGAACTCGTAGAATCCACCAGACTTCCGAGAAATTTGTTTCCGTCTCGCGACCGTTCCCTGATCCCCTCTTCTATCTCACGAAAATTATTTGATCTTCTACTTCTCGCCCCGGATTATTAACTTAGACCGTAGAATTTATTCGCGAACTTCGAGCGACGCCGGATGGATTCACCTTCGAATTTGTTGCCCTGATGCATCGATATTCTGTGAAGCAGTTTAGTCGTTATTGTAATAAGCTGGATTGTTTTGCGAATGGTATGATCAAGATTCGCTTGACAAATAAATTCGAACAAATTCGATTTTCCAATCTTAGCTAGCAAGCAATTTACACTATTCGTGGTCATCAGCGAAACGTTCGGCCACGGTGGCACGATCGTTAACACGCCGATAAAAATGATTATTTCACGAAGCGTTTCAATGTCCAATAACGACTTTAAATATTCAATAGCAATCAGTCGACACGCTCGCCAAGCGAAAGTGTCTGCCGGTGTCTCGCGGCATCTGTTTCCCGCGGACCGGCCGCTAAAAATTCGCGGATAATTAAATATGGTAACGCGATTATCCCGCTGAAATGTTGATTACAATATCCAGCGAGCTGTTAAATGATAGTATCGCCGGTCGGCGAATCATTTACACCGATTCGCCGGTTCGACCTGTCTATAATTAACGATGCATTTCCGTGCCGAGCACCTGGTCTGTTATCGTTATTCTATTAGGCGACACCGGCGGACGCGTTTACGCGTTTCGCGATTATAATTCTCCGTGAAAATCCGTCGCGCGAGAGGAGAAGAGGGGTCGCAGAGGGGTACGCGAAATTCTTCTGGGCAGGGTGACGCGAATGGTCACTATTAATAATTATTCATGTTATGTAAATGGAGAGGGGGAATGGGGAGGGGTTAGCGTCCGGACAAAACGGCGTCGGCCGCGCGTATATATTTCCCTTTCTATAAAATTAATTCGCCATTATAAATTATGACGATCAGCGGCGGGTACACCGTCGCGTCGCGTGTATCTCGTTCGAACAAAATGCCGCGCGGCCCCGTGTGTGATACTCGAAATCGCGCAGCAACAAGACGGGGCCGCATAATGTTTCGCTGGCCGGCAAATGGCTGATCGGAATCGTTAAGACCGCGTACATCTTATTTATTAGCCGTGTAAGCGTGTCGAGCTCGCCTTACAAGGCCGGGGACCACGAGGCATACGGGCAAGCCGCGGTTTGATGAATGGCCGCTGCTTACGTATTCACTTAGGGCCCAATAATGGCTTTATAAAACACGGGCCGGACGCTTCGGCGTCCTCGTTATCATTCGTCTTTCCTGTTGATCCTAATAGCTAATTGGAATGAGAAAAAGGATAACGAGAGAGGGAGAGAGAGAGAGAGAGAGAGAGAGAGAGCTCGCAGGACAGCGAGCGCGGTTTAATTGCCCCGGGCACCGGTAATCGAACGCGATTAATAATCGCGCGTCATCGGCCGCGGACAAAGAATCATCCACGCTAATGCCGGACAATCTAATGTGTATGCATCCTGCGAAATTAAATCGACGTATTTATCCATTCAATATTTGATTTATGCCCGGCCGGGCCGCGCGACGTCGTCGTTGCCGCTGCCATTACAACGTTTTAATTACTTTTCCGATCAATAATGCGACTGTCTGCCTTGGAGTAAGCAAACCTGGCCCCGCGGACTGTTCTTTTACCAACAATCCGGCCGCGATATCAATCATGATCCCTGTTGATTCCGCTTATTCGCTGGCTCATCGGAACGGGCGAAAAATCTGTTTGAACTTTTATGGACAATCGTACGCGAACGGCCCCGGCGAACAGAAAATTTAATATTTGCCGAAGCCACTCTGTATCAATACAAATGATTAAATTTATTATTGTATAACAATCATCCGGTTGTTTCTCTGTTACTGTTAGAAGCTGCCCGTTCATTTTTATTACATACGAATCAACGAGTCCTCCCTTTGTTGGAACACGCGATTAAAACCTGATGGAAAATACTTTGATTAAATAAAATAGTTGGAAACGGAAAACGATGATTTTATTCCGGCTTGTCTGTGGTGAAATGTCTATGCAATAACATTGTCGATTTACTAACATAAAAAATTGGGTACATTAATTTTTAGAATAAAAGCCTAATGCTACTATCAAATATTCTCGATCAGTATGTCACCAAAAATATTTATTCCCAAGCAAACAATTTTTTCCAACAAAACTCTTCTACGCGAATTGGTAACTGAACAATTCCGTATTCTGGTAAAAATTGGATTTCTTGATTTTTAAAAATAAAATTCATAAAGTCAGCGCTTTCGTTTAATATTTTCCCTATCGAATGTTATCGATCAATATGTCCCAAAAAATGTTTTCAATAGAACCCGTTTGCGCGGAAAGTCAACTGAACAATTCCCTATTCTGGGGAAAATTGGATTTCTTGATTTTTAAAAACAAAATTCATAAAATCGGCGCTTTCTCTTAATATTTTCGTTCACCGTCTGCTACAATAAAACTCCAACAGAAACCAAGAACTGTTCGAAGTTCCCTTCATCAATTTCTTACGCATCAACTTTAATATTCACTAGCCAAGAAAGTTCAATTTGTTCGACAAGTGAATGTTGTAATTTAATTAAATTACCTCGCTCGTTGTACTCCTCGATTTTTGTACGTATTTTCGATTCTGTTTCGCGCAACGAGCTTCTACTGTATCCACGTATTTAAATATTCACATCAGGAGTAAATAAAATTAGGAAGGTGGGGCGGGTAAATTAGTAAGTAGGTTTAGCAAATGCTCTGGTAAAGTTCACAGGTGGGAGGAAAGTGTTCTGACCTTTCGGGTAAAAAGGTCACGGGGAATGAGCTCGAGGATTCCTTTATGTCAGGTGGGCTGTTACGCAATTATACGCGTATTCGTTCCCGCAAAATGGCGGCGTCTGGCGGGCGTGCAGAGAGGCGAGTCGGTCCTTGTCAGGGATAGGTGAAACCTGGCGAAGTCTTGATTACCCGGAATTAGATTCCCAATGAGTTTAATTCCCAGAAAGGCTCTCTCACAATTGGTGTCCTCGCGCGCCAGTTGGCGCCGCTCTGCGAAAACCCCCCGTGCACTTTTAACAGGCGGTGTGCACGGGGCGGGAACACGGCCATCTCGTCAGGAGTATATTTAAAAGTAATTGCCACAAAGCAGTGTGTTTGTTGGTCTCGCTTTTCCCTCGGATAACTTGGCCTCGGTTGTTTCACCGCGGCTTCCTCTACGAAAGTAGCATTAATCACGGGATTAACGAGAGCACGTACGACCCTACGGAAACAAGTCCTGAATAATTTTATGTGCAAATACTAAATACGTTTGTGCACGAGCAGCAACTCAAAGGGATTACATAAACAAACCGCGATGCCTCTATTACTAGGTCCTGCGCAGCCCGCCAACGTTATTCGCCGAAATTAACAAACATTATTACACGATAACGAAAACGCGAATTTTAATGCCAATCAAACCCCCAGTTTTGTCGTTCAAATATGCATCGCATCACGGATTGCTGCAAATTTCTGTGCGCCGTTTTATGGAAACTGAAATTGATCGGTAATCTCTCACAAAATTATTTATAGAATTTTTGAACATCTATATAACTTTAGTAAATATTTCAGTGGACCGGTTTTTAAAGTGCAACAAATTTCAAAACCATCCAGGCCTTTTGAATTTCTTTTAAAAGTCTGGAATTATTTATCTCTTACCTTATTTTTCAAGTGGAAATTTTGCGAAGAATTGATTTTCCTACATAAAATGATTGAGATGCTCAGAAACGATTACAGAACAGCGGGAGCAATTGCGCAAATCCCGCTAAATCACTCTGTCCTATATATTAATATACTTAGACGGAATGAAAGGTCGCCTTGTGGTTTAAAATTCCTTTACACTGCGGGCGACATAAATCCGCCGCTCCGTTGTCCAATAAACACGATTGCCATCAATGAATAAAGCGAGCTGCCAGTTGATCTAACACCCAAGAGTCGAAATCCCGGCAACCCTAGTAGCCGGAGTAATAATTTATTTCTTCAGACTTCATTGTGTGATTTATTCTCGCCCTGCCTCTGCCCCTGTCCCCACATGACTAACTCTATTTAAAGACTAGTTAAAGTGATAATGCTAACGCGATCCGCGCAGGTATAATTCGGGAATATATATTTCAACCGTAGCCGGTAGAAGATATTTACGTTCCGAACGCAGGTACCTTGACCGCAAGGGTAGAAGGGATTAGTCAACTACTCGTTATATATCACGAGCTTAGACCACAGAGTGCTGGCCAGGTAAAGTATCTTCGGGGTATAAACATTCCTACCTGTCGGCCGTCCCGAATTATGGCAAAGGCAAGCGTGACGAGAAAGGCGGCGGTTTCGGAGGTGTCCTCCTGATCCGAGTACACGTCACAGCTCATGGAATTGGAATTTCTCGTTCCCACGTCAGCCTTCCTGAATAATAAGCCGGCTCCCAAAATCTTGTCACCTAGACGCTGGTCCAGATCTTATCGTGCATAGTGTGAAATTTGTTCGAACAATGCTCCACTAATCTTTCATCAAAGCTATTATGGGGCCTCTTATTCTTCGAGCAGAGGTGCTTATATTTTCATTTGAACCTCGACCGTCCCTCGTGTCAGAGGTGTGCCCCAATAATCCTATTTTTAAATAGGTAGGTCTGAATACGTTTAAATATCGATAATGCAAAAATAGAATTACTGTTCGAAATCTTCAATGAAGCTATTTCCAAAGCTAACGATTTCCGTTTTAATCATATCAAGCCCACTGCGTCGGACTGGTACGCAAGGGATAAATTAAATTAGAAACAACAGGCTGCGGGAACGAAATTGTAGATTAATTGGCTCGTATAATTTTCATTCCCGGCTAGCAGACTCGCATAAAAATCGGCCTGCCCGCCACTTTACAAGCTGCAGTTTCCGTATCAGTATCCAGCGGTGCGCAAATGAATTCAGATTGCTGCGGGAATCCCCAGCGAAATCAATTCGCGGAAAATTCGGCAACAGGGGAGAACCGATTTGCCCTCGAAGCGAGTGGGTTCCACGAGAGAGAGAGAGAGAGAGAGAGAGAGAGAGAGAGAGAGAGAGAAGGAGAAAGAGACAGAGGGAGAGAGAGAGAGAGAAAGAAAGCGAGAGAGGCGAGCAGGAAAAAAAAGAAGAGAACGAAAGAAGACTGAGAGGGTCAGCAATAATTTTTGGCGGAAGAGGTCCGGCGTTAACCGAATTCAACTGCAAATTGCTTCGCGGCCGCCTAACACCTCGCAGCTATTCCGGACCGAATTATTTCCTTATTAGCATTCAAGATCGATCCAATCTCTCGGACCGATACGCGCGGCAAATGTCCAACTTAGTCTCGGGGGCTGTCCGATCGGCACAAAAGATCGTTAAAGAGATAAACCGCAGGGCGTTCGAATCGACCAACGAGATCTCGTCCTTTTCTCTTGGCCAGTATTTTCGACCGCGGAAGGGTCTCTGGTTGTCCAAACTGCGGGACGTGAAAATGTAATTGTACCTTGGTCCGGAAAGACTTGGAGGACACCGAGGAATCGACGAGGAAGGAGTGGGTATGACTACGTGTCCTGGACGACTGTTCCTCGGGAATACAATGGACGTAATGGGCGGTTGCTGCGGGCAGACGTTTCTCCTCGCATCTCCAGACGGATGTAAGAAGCCGTTCCGGGGACCTGGAGACGCTGGGCGGTCCCGACGTCACGCCGTTTACTGGCTCAATACATCATTCTTTTCACAATTTGTCCGAAAGCCGTGAAAGCTGTGGGCTCCTGCAGACGTCGTCCACGCGGATCCAGCCGTACCACGACCTTTCTGACGCAACGGAAGTGTCAGCTACTTATCCCCGACAGTTAAGTCTTCGGGCATCGTAGATTTTCCTCGCTCGGACCCATCCAATCGAACTTCCAACAACTACCGTTCCGTCAGCCACCCCGAGACTTCCGATTGAAGGAAACGCAGAAAATTTGTGGGAAACAGGATGTAACGCGTTCCGCGGATTTGGCGGATATACGGGACCGAACGGATAGAGGATGGTGTTTGGTTTTGCGACACAACGGGAACCGGTGGCACCGATGTTTCATCTTTCCTCCTGCCGCCGTGAGAAAATACAGCGGTTATCAATAGGTCGGTTGCTGGCGGATCAAATGGCTTTGAGCAATTTTTCAGAAAGGTTGAAATCCTGTTTCGCTGCACTGAATCGTGTACTTCTACCTTCCATGGAGGTTTTAATATTTTTATATTTGTGAAAAAGTGTCTGTTTCTTACAGTAACGTGGGCAATGCATCGAAGAAAAGACTTTTAGCATGTTTTACTAAATATCTACACTTTTTAAGTTCCTACATTTATCTTGGATTATCGTGTATTTTCAACGCGTAATTAATACAATTCAATATCAAGATTTCCTAGAAAGAAATATAAAGAGGTCGAACAGGTAAAAAAATAATGAATAAATAAAAACATTAATTTGAAAACATCGTGGTTTGAAAGTTCCATAGAAAACGGATCGTTTCGTGTGCAAAAGAGTTTGCTAGATTTATCAATGGCGTAATGCGCTGTAAGGAGACTGCTATCGCGATCATACATCTCCCCTCAGCGAGCACTAGGAATAATGGTAGAACGCTCGTGACGTAAAATACGAGGACGCGACAATTAATGTCACGTGAATAACGCATCATCCGGGTAAATGAGTAATTTATGGTCTACCACATTGTACACCAAAAATCTGGTCGCGCAATAATAGGACCGGGTCTCTTCACCCCAATCGTCGTCGGCTGCCGATCGGCGTATAACGGGGAATACCTAGTTAAACAAATAAAAGCGTCGTGCTTCGTGAGAACCGAAATTGCCTACACCCCTGCTTGGACCCTAGACAACACTTTCGTCTGAACTAATCGCAACAGAACTTATTATTATTGCCTGTCGTCGATCAGTCATGCAGCAAACATTCGCACGCAGAAACGTTCCGTGCGAACGTAGATTTTCAAATTATAGATTAATAACATTTTTATGAAAAGTAGGACGAAGTTAATTAATCGGAGATCTCTGCATATGTTTTTATTATTACTTTCAGTATGTCACTGAATTTTTTACATTTCGCATACCGGCGCTGATTGAAGCAAGGAGACCGATTTTTCAAAGTTTGCAAATGGGATTCCGACTGAAACTAAAATATTGTAAATAGAGACCAGGCGCGTTCGGATCGATCGTCCGGGCAGACGCGTGTAATCCCGAGGTATAAATTAATCGCGAAAGGTCGAGGATTAATTTACAATTCCGGATTACCGTCAAGAATCCATCCCTCCGCCTCTCGCAGCCTCCCGCGCATCGTTGTTCCTCCCCTGGTCCTTGTTTTTCGCCCAGTAACGAACGACTGGATGCGTCTGGATGGGTGTACCATAACAAGAAGTGGTCGGGGGTAGAGGGCAGGGTGGTTGAAGGGTGGATCGTGGATGATAGAGAACCGTACCGTGGCGAGGGGAGGGGGATTGTATATCGCGTGCCGGATCGAGGCTCATTGTCTTCCTGTCAGGACCGCGCAAATATTGCCACCATCTCCAGCGAACGCGGGCATTCCGTATATATATCTATGCAAACAGTCGGAGTTCAGTTGTGTTCGCGCACGTATTAAGGGTGGTGCTGTCACTGTCTGCCTTCCGCCGCGTTGGTGCTGATGACGACGCTGATCATGTGTGTGTGTGTGTGTGTGTGTGTGTGTGCGCGCGAGGTGCTACCGTACGTGCGCACCTAAGTGGAGGGTCGGTATTTCTGACAAAGCTTTCCGCGACCGTCACTCCTTTGACACGAGTACTCTGGGGCTCGTGCAAGGGATGACAAATCCTACGCGAGGGATTTCCACGATAACCGGTTGATGGAAACTCGATTCCGTCCGGATATTCTGGCCGGCGACGTGACCCGCTAAAAAATTCTTAGCCCCGGCCCCTGTATGTTTAATAAGGGACCTTTGTCTACCCGGTTGTCGGATCGACAAGGCACGTCACGCCATCGCCAACGAGAAATTGAACGCGACGCGTGATCTTCGAATCGACGTTCTCCGGCGAAGACATTAAGGGATCTGGCTTTCAGAGATTTCGACCTTTCACGAGGCATCGTACAGTTCTCACTGTTAAGCTGGATTTAAATTGGTCCAACTAAACCGGAAAAGAAACACTTGTATTTTAAGACTATCTGTTAACATGCACAAAGAGGCCTGGTTGTTCAACAGCTACGCTAAATAATTATTTCTAAAAATCATTTGTTTTCCTCGAAATCATAGAGAAATTATTTTCCAAACGTTTTGTCAGCATTGCAGCCAGCTTTACCAGGAGTCGGAGACAAAATGAGAACTGAATCTGGTTTCGCATCTCCAGTCGACGAGTTTTGAAGGAACTGGTCTGGCGAATCGCTCGACGATCGCGGGAAATGTTGCGATGTATCATGCCGCGATGCAACGTGTATCGATGGTTTAATAAAGCTTCCCGAGGAACTCGTAAGTACCGACGTTGTAGCAATAACGCGGCCGTTTCGTTTCTTTTATTGTGCTGCCCGGTTTAAACAGAAGAGGTTGCGATGCAGCTGTGCTCGGTAAACAGGTTTCGAAATTTATTATTTCGAAATTTACGAGATTAACAGGATCCGGCGCTGGGCAGCTGCTAATTTATTTTCCGAGGCGGTTGCAGGGGATGTGGTTTACGAAATGACATGTAGTTTGCTTCTTGAAAGAAGATTTATTACTTTGCAACTTGCGAGTGAAGGGAACTATTTTGACTTCGGATATCCTCGTTCGAGAACCAACCATCGGATCGCAAACATTTGTCAGTTTAGAATGCAACATAGAAATCTTTGAAGTCCAAGCAAGAATTACAATAAAACTTAGGTTGACTGTTTCGGGATCATTTACCGATTTGTTTCGTCGAGCGATCGCTTAGGTTGCGCGTTCGCCGAGTAATATGTAACAGGTGTTTAATTTCTTATTCATTATTCAAAGCTGTTTACCTGGATAATAAATTCAGCGGCGTCAGACGCGGTCATCCACGTTCTTCCGGTGAGAATGTAAACGCCCACGGTGAGCAACCGACTAGGGCGCCGTACGTAATACGAAGGTGAAAAACAAAGATTACAAGCGGAGGTTACCGTAGAAACAAGGTAATAATGGTAATCCTTTGATCTTTCAATTTCGGCACTGCCGTCTGGTTCATTTAAGCTGCCTCTGCCCGGCTCCAAAATGAAGCGGAAAAACGAGATACCCGGATCGTGTTCGGTCGGTTGGCCGAACGCTAAGATTCGAGCGACCGACCCCGGGAAATCCCGGGTTCCACTGGTTTTACCTTAATTGCGCCGCGTACAAGTAAAATTTAAACATCGACGATGGAGCGTTCTGCTGATTAACTACGGAAATGTATAACCGCTTCCAACCTCACCCCCTCGCTCCTGTCGTTCTAACCCCCTCTTTCGTCGGGGCCACCCTCGTTTTCCCTTGTTTAATAGTGGCGCGAATTAATATCGCGTCTGGTGCGTTCACTGCATCGCGGAGAAGATTGAAAAAGAATCCCATTACAGGTCGGAGATTTTTTTTTAAGCCGCTCGTATAATTTCTATTAAAGTGTAATTGTTCTTCCGCAGCGGGGAAAGAAGATTGGTTTTTGCCGGCGCCTGTATTTCGAAAGAAGCTCGGCCATCGATCTTGGAAATCCTTCGGGGCGATTACTCTCGTTTCGCATTTAAAGAAACACGCAAAAAACGCGGCTTCGGCGGACCGTTCTGCGCAATTAAAATCCTCCATTAGCAGCTATCGTGCACGTACGAAACAAGAAAAATTAGTTGTATGAGAAAACAATTGTTACCCTGAGATGTCCAGTCCAAAACCTAAGCGTAAACTCTGATGGTTGGTTTAAGTTAACCTGTGCATACTTGAATACCGTTGAACAACACGATACGCATTCCGAAAAATGTAAATTCCGTGAAAACCTTCGGAAGGGTCGTGTTTGCTTACTTTCACAGATTCCTATCGTTTCCACTGTTTTAGCAAAACAAGACGACCAAGGGTTGGGACCACCCTCTACGCGGCAATGGTCTTCCCTTCTGATCTTATACCTGCCACGAATGGGTGGCAGGGTTTCTCAGAGTTAATTCATGCTCTGTAGGATAGTCCAGATGGCGAGATAGGATGTTCTTTGTAGCATTCCGGTGTACCCCCGGTGACGTAAGGTTAATAGAAACTTCCACGAGAAGAGCATCGTTAAGCCGTTTACAACTCCATCGTTAACACAACAGCGCGAACGCTACGGCTGCAGAAGTAGCTCTGCAAAACCGAATATTAAGGTCGCGTCGCGAGTTGTGGGACATTTGGACAACTGATAAGAGGAAACGTACGAACCTGCCATTGTGATTCAGTGTCCCAGAAATACAATAGTAAATCTGTCGATTTGAGTCTCCGCTGTGCGGAATATTGATATGTTTTCCATAGCGAGACGATTTGTTTTGTTATTGGAAACTCACGAGGGAGTTCGAAAAGGATCTTAAGAGGACTCCAGGGGTTTTCAGTGATTAAGTTGGTCAAAATGGGAGGTTGATTGCTGGAAGTAGCCATGGGTGGCATACCGGATGTGTTTGGGGAAACCCTGCCGACGTTGAAAGCTCGAAGGATCCCCGGGATCACGGGCCATGGGAACCCTGGAGGTCCTGTAGACCCACAAACCCTCCACAGAATGAGGATCTCCTCCTCTAACGTATCTATTTGTGAGCATTTGCCTAAGTTACACGCATGGTCGCCTCTTCTTTTCGATATTGAATACCGTCGACTATTATACGCTTCATGTAAATACTCTTTTTTTTTTGTTATTATAGAAAATCTCATACGAGATTTATTTCAACATGATGAAGAATACAATATGAAAATTACAAACTGATGAAGACTTTTATACAGCAGAAAAATTGAAAGCACAAAAACATTATAATGAAAATATGATAACTAAATACTATTTTGGTTAGCAAGCTTCGCATTTTCGTACCAAACTTACATTTCGAATAACGTTGTCTCTCGATTGAAGGAATATTGTTATCTGTACGAAAAATGTACAGTTTTCAACAACCCAGCTTGTACCATTCCGGTGAACATTTTTTTCATTTATTTCGAGCGGAAATTCGGGGAAAAAGCAGGAGAACACAGTAAAACAATTGGTCAGGGCCATCCATCGAGAGACTTTGGGCGGCCAGTTAATTTGGTCCTGACTGTAGGCATCGATCGGTCGTGTACACGATAGCCGATCCCAATATTCGGTATTCGATGCACGCCGAGGGACAAAGCGCCGAGCCGATAATCTATGAAAGGAGAGCACCGCAGCGAGAAACAGCGGGTTAAGCAACTGCTGCTGTATCTTTATCATCGGAACACAATTTCATTACAATGTGGCCGTGGCGCTTACGAGTCCCAGGGGCGAGCAAACCGTGTGCGGTTTAATTAATCGTTCGTAAGTACAGTTTGCATCCTCGCCGTTAATTATAAGCGGGTAGCCGTAGCGCGCAAAGTGTGCGCCGGCTTTTCGCCGGTATAAATCGAGAGCCGGCAAGAGGTCGCCGATCGAGGTGATTTTTTAATTTCGAGGACGGGAAAAAATGAATGCGAAGAAAGAAAGGGAGAACAGAATCGGGATTACGGGGAAAGGTGTTCTTGGTAACCTTGGTGCATCGAGTGCGGCCAATTAGTGCGGAAATAATGCGCAAAGGAATATTGGCGGTGATCCAGCCACAGGCAGAACGTTCTCAAACGTCGCCGCACTTTTTCCCTCGTTACGATCAAAACGGTCTTTCCTTTTCTGGAACGTGCGAGACATTGACTTTTTATACATTTCTTTATAATCTCATTGAGTTGAAAACAGCGTATGCATGTTCTAAAATGCTCTTACACTGTTTTATAAATTTTACTCGTGTTTATCATAAACCCATACAATCCGCAGTCTGGTAATTAATAATTTTTTAAGCTTTTTGCGAGTCTGTGTCACCGCGCGTTATTATGTAACGGGGAAGTTAAGGAATTTATAGCCGAATTAAATACACCATGGTGTATTTGAATGATCGAGGGTTCAGGATCTGATAGTTTCGGCTGGAGGATCGTAGACCGCAGGGCAGCGGTATTTTCGGCTGACCTTATTCCCTAACGGGTTTATTGAAATGTCATCGACTGAACTATGGGCCCGAGATCCACGTAAGGCGGCCTACAATGGTCTCCGATGACAAGGGAGGTGATAAAATATCGGCTGCACGATTCCAGGCTTCCCGAATCCTTCCTTTTTCATCCGAGAACACGCGCCCGGCCGGGAGGCCGACGAAACGACGAGTGGCTCGATATACTGACAAAGCCTCGCGTTCTTTATGAGCGACGCGGACATTACTCTTGCCCGCGAGAGTTATGACGCGGCATATGCTGTCAGTTCCCGTATTTCGCACCTGTTCACGCATTTTTCTTCGCCACGCGAACGGCTCTCGAATCGGGAGCTGTTTAATGGACGTCACGCGGACGTTCGACGAGACAAACGCTGGGCCCTGCGTAATGAAGATCAAAGATAACGCCTCGGGAACGCGCAGTTTAGCGGATCGGTTACCAACGTTCATCCCGCCTGAACGGAAACACGCCTCTCGTACGACAAACAATTAACGCCCTTTATTTTCATAATCGACCCTCGATCGTGTTTACTCGGCAATTGAAGTTTATTTCTCGTTCTGCGAATAACAGAACGTTGCCGAGGTTCCACTCACTGCGTGCGTATAATTTAATGAAACTTAGACGATTGAAAGGGCGAGGGAAATCAAGTACTGTTTCAAACGCACCGTGAGTGTATAGTCTATTTAAATATTCGAGCCAGAAAATAGTTACCTTCATCCCCTTGCTATATGCACGATATTGATTCAAATACGCGATTAATACTGAGAAATTCTTGTCTAATTAATCACTTGAGTAAAAAAATAAATGATACAATCCTACTGCAAGTGTCACGTAAAATTACAATGTCGCGGTATAATTTGCACGAAGTTAAATCAATTTCGATGAATATTTAAACAATGTCGACATAAGAAGCTTCGGACTCAAACGTGGCGTGAATAAGGTTCACTGAACAATTGGGTCTTCCTTGTTTGAGTTTAATTAGAATTGTCGATTCAAGATCCGGCCGGTAATTAAAGATGTTCCAGCCGGAAATATTATCTTTCTGAAAATTGCACGATTCTGCAACGGCCGGCCGCTCCGTGATGAACCGTTCAAGGGAATTAAGATCCTATTCCGAGCTGCGAGTCAGCTTTTTTCCTCAATCCGAGGAAAAGGAACGAACTAACGAACGATTCTAAGCTAGCCGAGAACCGACGAAAGCGGCGACATTTCAACAAACTTGTTAGGGAATAAGGTCACTCCAGACCATGGCTGTTTCCAACGAGGAACTTCAATTGAAATGCCGGCTCGTAATCGCACACCGCAGAATATTGTGCCGCGCCGAGGAGGTAATTCGAGGAGAACTCGACGAATTCTGCGTTCTTAGTGACGCGTGTTGTGGTCGTTATGAGCATGAAACTGTTTCGTGTTAATGTTTGCGTGTTATTCGTTCGGCGGCGAATAAAACGCCGAACGTCGACGGCGGCGCCGGGATTGAACGCATTTATTTTATTGATTGCAATTTTCTTCCGGTCCACACCGCAAATATTTGCCGAATTCAATTTCCAGAATACGACGTTCCATTTGCCAAAATGTCATTACGCAAATTTACGGGCAAATGTAAAGGAAACGAGAAAACGTTTCGAGTTTCGCGAATGCTTTTACCGAATGACAAAATAAAACGAGACCGTATTGTATTACGATAATCATAGGCTGCGAGTCCCGACGAATCCGCAGCCCCATGTTCCAGAAGACTGCTTTGATACTGAAGACAAAGCAACTGCGCAGGCTTGAACAGTGTTAAACAGTATTCTCAAAGTACGAATAGAATTAGATGCGCTTATTATAATTTCCTCGTAGCACGTTTCAGTGGCCTGGTAACGAGCCGAGCATTGCTCGTCGTCGAGTACATCGACGGGACCGGGGTGAGTACGTATAAGTGACTCGAAATTTACATATTAATTTCCAGCAGGCATAGGCTCGACTCGTTAATACCCAACGCCTATTAAAACCTGACCTATTAAAGTCTTAACGAGTCTGTAATTAATAATACCGCCGTTCTAAGTAGAAAAGCTGTGTTTTAATACGCTCTTCCCATTTTGCGCGAGTCGTTACATATATTTATGTTGAACGCGTACTTAAGCGATGAATGAATGACAAGTTCCAGCATTTATTCTCGGATAATGCCGCTGGGGCATTTAAAAAGCTTGAAAGGGGCCATGGGGGCACGGGTCTGAATAGGCTAAAAAATTAATAACAACGCTTTACACGACGCTTTCTGCGCGCAGGAGCGCGCTGGTAGGCTGCTCTCTCCAATTAGTCAAGGTCGGGACGGAGAATGAGCTGGAAAGCAGCGTGTCCGAGGAGAACATGTGTTTCCTTCCGTGGATGAGGAAAAGTCACGCGCGGAAACGCATTTTCACGTAGGAGGCACGCAAGGAAAGATGAGGTCGAGGGTTCGGGCTGCGTAGGAAGGAAAAAGTTTTCGGACCTCCTACGGTGCACTGGCAACGGGTGGGGTCCACAAGGCATTTCCTCGGGCATTGTGCGTAAATACTGAATCATTGACGGCTATAAAGGCGATTCCAGCGCAGTATTTAACGGCTTTTAAGGTGGCTCGGTCCCATCAGTCCGACGCCCGAGGAACACAGAGACCTCTCGTCTTCACGACGTCGTTTTTCATTTTCCACCTTTTCACATCGGTTCCCGCGGCACAATGAAGTTTCAACGGAACGTTGCGCAGCCTGCTGCGACCGAACCGAGGTGGAACGAGATTTTGGGGTGAGGGGAAGCAGCGCCATCGTGGATTCTATAGAAAATTGATACGTCCTGCTCTCAGGTGTATCTATACTAGTGACCACGATCGTAAGGTGATCTGAAAATACACGAGATACGGATTTAATGTTATGAGATTTCGTTCAACTGAAATTCTGTCATGTTTTGTTTTTTTAAACTGATAATTTGTTGTAGTGTACACTTTACTTCTTAAAATGTTGATCTTGTTCGATTTTGGAACGTGAATACCCTGTTCCGTTAATTTTCGGGACAACCTATAATGTTCGTCGACGAGTGTATTCCGGGGCTGAGTAAAAATTCATAGAACGAAACCCGGTAAAACGCGGTGCCGTTTATAACGTTTAGTGACTGAATTAATTATCATTCTGTCTGCCGACAGATCTGGTTGCACGCGGCTACAGCTTAATTATTTACGGACCTCGATAGTGCGTTAAAACTTGTTACGAGTCGCCGCGCCGCAGTGACGTTTAGGGGTTGACGTGCCCGAGCACCTCGGAACAAGGAAACGAACGGGAAACACGGCCCGGAGAAAATTCCGCTCGTTCGTAGAGAGGACGTTCAATGCACGCGGTTTCCTTGTTTTCTATTCAGGTTATCACCGGTTACAGTTGCCCCGAACTGCGCGCCACTGTTCACCTAAGCGTCAACCAACCATATTGTCTGCAAACGGGGTGTAGAATCGCTTCTCCTCGCTGCAATTCTACCCTTCGCAGTTAGGTGGATGTTCATACGCAGCCTTCTAGAACGACCGTTTTGTTTAGACTCGTGTTCTTTGTTCAGACATTTTACTGTCGCCGCGTCTCGTTTAGCGATTCATGCTCGACGATCATTTCACATGCTCACCGCCGCCGGTGAAAGTTCTCTCTGAACCACTCTTTTATCACTTTACTCTAGAATTTTTATATTCGCCCATTTATTTCGTCGAAAACGCCACTGTCGCGGCAGTACAAAAACGATTCTAGAAAATACGTACTGTAAGATTTTTTTATTTTTATTTACGACATTGAAGTGTACATTGTAGTTCTTAAAAAAAACAAAATTGTTACACGGAAGAAATAGAAATTCAGTGTTTTATGAATCGGTTATTAATCGCTATAGAAGTCGGCATAAAAATGCACGATAATCCCCGATAAAGTCCGCGTCGTTTTGATGTCGCGTTTTCAACTTCAAGGAGGGATAAACGGGATGGAGTGGCATCCGTCGCCTGGCGGTCATAATCACCTACGATTTAAGCCAGCTTACAAACAGGGAGATTGGAAGCTGTTAAAGCTGTTCACGATCGTTAGGATTGTTCACGGACATATACAGCGTCCGCTTGACCGCAAGCAATGTGGAACAACTTTTGTCCTCGAACAATACGGAAGGACCAGACCTAAACTATCGAAACAGAGCGACAAATAGAGTCCTGAATTAGGGCGATCGATGGAGGGAGCATTCAGCATAGGATTCGCATTGTCTCTTACAGGTCAGTCCATCTTCTGTTCGACGCTATGCCGGATATATTAATACCGGAGCGAAATACGAGAAAATAACACTAGAATCGTGATCATTGTTGTCGTTACACGATCGCGCATAGATGGTTGGCTGATATTTCCTTTTCATTTTCATTTCACAATGATTCATGATTTTATTTATTTATTTTTTAACGCCGTAAACCTTGTTTGGTTTATATAGCACACATCATATTATACATATAGACGTAACATAAACATACAATATCATATACATGTAACATAAATTACAGCTTATAAGTATTAAATGAAATTATTATAAATGGTGGACGTTAAATCCTAATCTTAAATTTTTTGAGGAAATTGAAAATAAACATTAGCGCTGTGATGTCTCGTACGCTTAGAAAAGAATTAATAGTGTAGGGAGGAAAATGTTTGCGATTTAGGAGCAGTTCAAACAGGTGTTCTCGTTCTGAATCATTTTCTGGACATTGCCAGATAATACGATTGAGGCAATGATTCATGATTTCATGTTTCTTATATAGCTCCACGAACGTAAGGCACTGGCAAGTGTTTTCTAGGGAAAGGGACTAACTCGTGTCGATTGAACCGAACACTACGGTATTTGATGATGCATTATCGAAATGAGGACGTCAAGCGCTCCACGGTAGGGGAGACGGAAAATTCGGAAATGTTTTAGCGTTCGCGTAATTTCCGAGAGATCTGTTCGCGACAATTTGGCAGCGATGGCGGGCTGCTTGGTCGCGATGCAATACGGATTTCCACGGCACGGTAGGGCGTCGAGGATCGACACATAATTCCCGGCAGCCGAAGACGGCTCCATCTTCGCGGTGAAATCCGCAGAGCATTGGGCGGAGGCGCGAAACGACAGCAGAATTTCCGTGGAATTTGGCGGCGATCGAGCCGCGTCGACGTGCATACGTCGAACCGTTCGTCGTCGACGTCGCGACAGTTGGTATCCCCCCCGCCCCCATCTACCGCCCCGGTTTCCTGATGACGTATGCATGAAATTGCGGGATAGTTTATCGGGCCGAGCCCCGCCGATGCAAATTGTGACACGCTGTATACACCCCGCCGGTAACTCGGCCACTTGCAGAAGTCAAGCAGACGCGAACTAAATTTGCGAACATTTACGCGCATCAAGGAGTCCATCTTCCCTGCCCCGGAGACCGTGTACGTACCCGAAATTTCATTAGTTAAATGGAGGATCCTCAACTTAGACCGAGTTTGCTCGCCGAATGCTGACCGATCGAATTCCTTGTCAATACGAGTCTGATCGACCAACGACTGTCTATCGCCAGCCGCCCACGTACAAATCTGAGCGACCCATTTAGAACCATAAGCGATCAGATAAACAATTCGCAGAAGTCTGACGCAGATAGCTTCCAAGATGAATAATAATCAGTAGGCTGTAAAATAAAAATTGTTCACTTGGATATGGCAACACTTGAACTACAAAATGCATGAAATTCACAGTATAAGTATGACGATTGAATATACCTCGGATGTTCGCTTTGCAAAAACACCACGATGTTACTTAGAAAACAACTGTATGAAATTATGAAAGTTTTTCTGAATCTTTGAGATTGAAGTCGTCACTGTGTTGCTCCGCCGAATTCGTAACGAAAAGAGAAGCGGTTTAATTGAATTCGGGCGCAAAGTCCATTGAATTTGGAATATTTCTCGGGTGCCGGAGAAAAAGAGACAGGGTCGAGTGATACATTTCCCTTAATTGGAAGTATCTCGCGTAATATATTCAAGCCCCGTCTTTCTATTCGTATAAAGACGTAAGTTTCGTAACAAAGACGTGTCCGCAGAACTGGCATGAGAGTTTAAGAGGGTGACGCGAAAGAGGAGGTCTGAATTTACAGAAGGGACGTTTCACCGCTGGAGATTTCGTATAATTTCGACTCACGGGCGGCTCACGTTTCCTGAAAAATGTTTGGCACACCTGCAGCGTTACGTGATCCCCCGCGGTGAGACAGCTCTGATCTTGCAAGAGACCAAGAGGAAATCGTAAGGTAGGCGTCAACCTTGGAAAACACGGGCTCCCGTTGCACGAATTTTTCCGCCACGTACGCGATGTAAAACGTCAACGCATGTCCCCTGCAAATATTCCCGGGCTTCTGACGAATTTACACCGCTCAGCAATATTTAAAAACATTCTCTACCATGGAAAACTCCGTCCAAACAACGGATACAGAATATTCGCTCGGTATGGGAATACTAACAATTTCTAACAGATAAAAGAGAGGAAGATCTGCAAGATCATTTACAAAACAAAACTGACAAACCTAGAGTTATTTTCAATTTTTACAAATTGTTGCTTTTTTAGAATCGACAATTTTTTAGAATCAATGAAGCTAGAGAGAAATTTCTATTTGGTTTGTGTTCCTTACAATTGGCGCAGAATATTTTTATTTCACAAATTTCTGCAGAAATGAGGAATGGATAGAGTTTTGATTCCAAGCTACATAAAAATGAGCGTCGAGTAAAATGACTTTTAGGTTTGTTACATAGACAGTCATTTTTACAGTATTTTCTGATAGTAATACATAAATAGAAATTTGAAGACGCAAGAAGATTATTGTAATACAAAACCGCTATTAGGATTGCTGAACCGCTAACGATGGCATACGAGAAGAAGCCCGTTGAAACGTCGACGATAACAACGTATAATAAAGTACTTTATCCCAGGGGGAATCGCAACAGGAAAAACGTATATAATTATAATTTTTCGGGCGGGCGTTATAAACAGAAAAACGTTTCGCAGATATTTTTCCACTAAGCTCCGCGTTAAATGAAATTTCACGGACCGCCTCGTCGGTGAATATCAACGCGAGCTTTGAAATAATATCGCGCCTCCGTAATTTCGCGATCCTATTAACGTTACCGTCGATTTATTTACAAAATCGGCCCGGTTGCTGCGCCAGAGAAAAAACCGCGGCGCCGTTTAAATATTTTCAATGACCACGGTGCGGCGCGGCACCTCGCCCGAAAAACTGCAATATAAAATTGTACCGATTAACCGTGATTTCAGCCGGATCCGATTCCCGGGCGAAACCCTAGTCACAGTTTCATTTTTAATCCTCTCATTTGCAATCAGTCGTAAATACAATTACGCCCGGCCGTCGAAACGACGGATCCAGAACGGCAACAATTATTGACTGGCGGTTATCGATGCCGGTGGAAATGAAATTTTCACGGGCCCGGAATAGCGATACATCCAGATTAACCAATCTATCCGGCTCGATATCGTCTCACAGTCGAGCGGTCCATCGATGATCGGCCGGCCGTGCAGGTGTTCCAAATATTTTTCTGCTCCGGTATACCTGGGCGCCACGTGAGTTGAAATTATATGAAATCTCCAGCCGAGTCCCTCGCAGAGAGTCCCGATCCTTCCTCCCTCTTTATCCTCGTTCTGTATTCACCCTGTCGAGGCCTCTGCGTCTCTCTTTCCATCGATTCTCAGTTGGCATCGGTTTGAACGCGTTGCGCGAATCGGCACAATGGACCGCGCGCAGGATACGTCCTCGCAGGCAGCCGAGCAGTTTCAAATATTTTTGTAATAATGTCCGACGACGAAAAGGGGGAGGGTCACCGGTTGACAGCGACAACAACGGGATATGTCTCAATGTTTTGGTCCCGCTCGCGCTCCTTCAGCTGTCCCCATTGTGAATGGAAATTGACAATGGCACGGTTCAAATGACGTTTTCTTGCCGCGGGCACACGGTATACCTGCAACGAGAGGATCCCACACCAAGGAGGTCCTATTTCCGAAGCGATCCCGACCGCTTTTAGTGACACTTAAGCATCCTCGGTGGCTTCGGTTTGCTCTTTTGTGGCCTCCGTTTTGGAAATACGCGCCACTACGATCCTCCTTTCGACCAACCACCGGGATCGGAGCTAAAGATGGATACCTTCCTTGCTGCTGCCCGCGGACAATAACCACCGAGTCGTTCTGCTCGACGAACTTTTAATAGATTTGTTGTCGCTTGGTCATGAGCACCGGAAAACGAAGGGATTGAGGGAAAACCCAGGGGCCCCCGTTCTTCGAAACGCGTCTCTATTACCATGGGATGCTCGAATGCTTGCCAACAACCGAGGAATTATGGGCATGTTAAATAGATCCCTTTTAGGCATGAATGAACCCCTAGACTACCCTAACACGTGGACTGGCAACCCAGCGACCTCAAACACTCCGCAAAATCAAAGCATTTTCTTAAATAAAAGAAAATCCGACGAGTTCAACTTTCTTGGATTTTGCAGATCGTAATCAAATTGGTTGGAAGTGAATTATCTAAAAAAAAACTTTAGAAGTATTATTTCGTAGGAAAATTTACTTTCTTCGTACGACTTAATATTCTTCACACGACTTAATATTGAGGATGGAGATTGAATTACGTCAGGAGCCGACCACCGCGTAGAATTGTAGATGATTAATTATACGAAATTTCCGAGAACCGCACGGGCTGGCGGAGACGCCATTTAATTTCCGAAATTAGTATACTCTACAGAACGGTCCGACTATGATGCCGCAGACCAGGTTCTTCGGCTTAGGCGTTTAAAGCACGTCTATACTTAGCAGTTCCCAGGCATTACGACCACGCGAATAACTTCTTTCAATTTTCTAATATTCGGATTGCGTGTGACCGGCTAACGCCAACGTAAAAAGTCTGAGCTGACGCGCATGCGGTGGATTTCCGCCAAAAACGGGCCGCGATACGTTGAAAACCCATAATCACCGAATGACGAGCGTACGTTTCGAGCGTATATCGTCGGCGGATCGTTGCCCGTATGGTTATGATTAGACCGGTGAAAGATAGTATTCCGTCTAATTGCCTAATTGCACCGTTTAAGAGGACCCATTTAATTTCTTCACTTTGTTGCGCAAAAAGGGGCCCCGGTCCTCTAATGCCGGGTCGAATTCGAAATGAAAGGGTTCGACACACCCGGCACATATATCAATCCCGAGAAACCGGCACACGAGGAAGAGAGAAAAAGAGAGAGATCGGCTCTTTAGCTGAGTTGTGGAAGGCTAGATGAAATTATACGGTGCGTCGAAGTATTGTCTAAACGATGGAATGTAAATTCCATGGCCGGTTGTCTATCAAAACGGCTGCGGGCCATAATTACTCGACAGCCACGAAAACTAACTGACGCTCGGGAGAAGGTCGTCGCCGGCTTTCTGTCCGCGGAAGTCCTCGATCAAAATAATTCGAATTAATTCACCGGGGACCGTCTTTTAACGACGGCGAGGCTGCTGCTTGTGCCTGTGCGCGCGAGGATATCGTTTTCGTCTCGCTGTCTCTCCCGTCTTCTTCGGTTGATTCGAGCTTGTCGACTTAATCGGGCATGGCACACGCGGCTTTCACTTTCTCTCCGTTTCCCTCTCTTTCTCTCTCTCTCTTTCCATCAGGGGAGGGGAACGATAACATTCGAGTTTCGGCGAAGTCACGCCGGAAAAGGCAGCAAGAAGCGGGAATCGTCTTACTGTTTCTTTCGGCCAGTTTCCATAAATCTCTCCGTACGGCCGCTCAAAAGCGAACGGCTCGCCCCCCGGAATCGAGTTTCTTTGCCACGTGGCGGGCATATTTTATTGTAGGTTCCGGGAGGATCGTTTGAAAAAACAGCAACAGCTGCCATGTCCATGGATTATCCGTGTTTGTTGCGCTGGAGACACCGAAGGGGTAGCTGCCGAGCTGTTTTTGTTTGCGTTACAACGCCCACCCTCGAACATCTTATAATAGCCGCCGCTTTCGCGGGATTAACGCTTGTATTAGATTAACGCCGATCGAGATTCGAGGATTTATTGGATCCCCCCTCATAAATCGAAACCCAAAGAAAATATTTTCACAATCATTTCGGCTTTTATCGTCGTAGCTGTGTTCGGCGCGGCACGAGAAACGGTCCCGAGCTACCCGACCCCGTCGCTTGTAAATTTCAATTTAAATCTTTGCCCGAGCGTTTCACGCTACGATTGCAGGATAATTACTTCGTTCAATAATTAATTTCGTACTCGTTCTACGTCATCGTCGGCGATTCAGGTCTAATGGAACCTTGTTTAATCCGCCGTAAAGAATTGATGTGATTAATTGAAGAACGAGCGATTACTTACGGGGCAAATACTCCATGAAATTATTCGATCGTGCTAAAATCGCGCATTTATGACGTTTAAACTAGAATTCCGAAAAGCGATAATATTTTCAACTGATGCCACGTAAAGAAGTCTCAATTGTATATCGTCTTTTTACATTTGTACGTCGAAGCAGATGGTAGCGGGAGACGCGGAAGAAAAGTGAAACAGGTTTATCGATTTCAGGGGGATTAGAATTTAATTATAAATTATTACGGACGTCTCGAAGGCACTAGGAGGGCCACGGCGAATATTTTCCCGCGGAATATCCAGTTGGTTCTTTCTTCTTCATTACAACTGTCCGGATGGCTGGATCAATATAAACGGCCGCGGACCGACACGATTCTGCCATATTCGTCATCCGCGAGAGCCGACGGGGCTGCTTACCGGCTTGGCAGACGTTAACTTTTCCCGAGTTACATTTCCCTGGATTTCCGTGGAAACTTACGTGAAATCCAGCGTGCTTTCGAGAGAGTGGCCTCCGGACGTATAATTATATACCGAGCTGCGCGAACAAATAGCGCGGCAACGTAAACGGACGCGAACGCAACAGCTTCATTAGCCAGCATGAAATTCGCATATATGTAGAATGGGAAGACGAGAAGCTTCGCGAAGCGCCGCGCCGGCGACGCGCAACGCGAGGTGGCGCGTCAACGAGGAGCCGCGGTTCCCTTTGCGAATGGAAAATAAAGCGGGCCTGGTGACGGATGTTTTTGCGAGAAACTCGAGCGGACGTTTCGCATCGGCTGCTCTCGCGCCAGCACTCACGGTCCCTCGTCGGGTTTGCTCAACTCTTTGCTGAACCGACTGCTCGGCTCATCGCCTTACGAAATGAGTTAAGCAAATGTTCCCTGTCATTTCTCAGGAAACCGGGGGTCGCTCCCATAAGCCAGCGTAACTACGTTAACGCCTGTCTGCGCACCGTGTATTGCCGAAGAGATATGCGCACGATATTCGCGAGTCGCCATCGCTGCTGGGACTCAGTCTAAATGTTTGTTACGGTGTCAGTCATGCATTTTGCCGATCCGAAAATTTCGACCCGAGTTCCACAATCCGCTGCGAGGGCTTTGCAACTCCGCAATATCTAGCTGCCGCTCGAAAACGCGAGGCAAAATGGGTACGGTTTCGATAGACGAGAGAACTTTGTTTTGAGTGGCTTCTCCAGTAATGACGAAGTAATACATTGCAGCGGAAGAATATTGTTGATGTGCTGTTACAACGAATCGCGAAACAAATGATTCGCTGGTGAAATGTTTCAGCCATCAAGAATATTTGAGCTTACCAGTCTTAACTTGAGTGACTGAGACCATATTCTAACTTTCTAATAAAACTATATGTATATGCATCAAGACCCCCTTGAAAGATATCTGTTTATTTTTGTTTCTGTCCCATTTAGTATAGTAGCTGAGGAAGATTGAGAAACACTGGCCTGAATTTCTAAAAATGATTTTACGTTATGATGAGTTAACGAGCAGAGTGTTGCGTACCGTTAGGTGCATCGTTATTTGAGCGTAATGTGGCCACTGCGGTTCTCCATCGAGTCGAATCAGTAAGTCTTGATTTGATCCGACCTCTTAGCCTTCGATAGACTCTTAATCGGTGTTATCAACGGGCATTAGTATTCCGGCATTAGGTTATTGCATCTTCTATCCGTTCCCGTATCTCGGGCTATTAAATCAATCATCTCACAGATTGGATCGATCGGATCGAACGCGGGTCACGCCCATAATTACGACACTACGTGACAAGTTTGACGATATAGTCGGCAAAGTGAGTCTTGTTCTCGTTAATTTTGTCTGCGGGACGATAATACCGGCCGCATTTTTCGCGGCAGGGTCGGAAACACTGTTTGCTGATAAATTCGACACCAGTGGAACTACTCGATGCTAAACAAATTTTCTAATATATCGTGGCTCTCGGTTCTGATGAACTTTTTAATTCAAACGGGACAACTAGTTTTATGCTTTTTGGCGTACTTGTTTTTTTTTCTTCGTACCGTTGAACATTTCACGCGACGCACGACTCCCGCGGAAAAACAACTTCGTTTATGCGACACAGCTCCGGCTAAATCTGCAAGGACTGCACGGAGGGACGGTTTTTTGGAGTGAGAAAGCTGCTTTTTCGACCCTCGACCAACGCCACCCTTCCGTACTCGACTACCTCGGCTTTCCGCCGCGAGCAACAACACTCGTCATTTACAAAAGCGACCCTTTAAAATAAATCCACATCGCCTATCCTAAGAGCCGCTCGAGGGGATGTGCTTTACGCCCGTTTCATCCCCGTTATAATCCGCGGCAGTCCGCCTCGGAACTTGCTCGCGGCCCCAGCTACGGCGAACTGCTCAAGGCCCTATGATTAACTTCCATTCATCGATAGGTCCGACCGGACCGCAAAATCGAAAGGTCAATCGGGATACCTATCACCGATCGCGTGCCGTTCCCATTTAGAAGCCCTTTGAGACCAGCAGACTGATGAAATACTGTTTTAATTGGATACTAAAATGGTATTCAGCGTCACTCGCGACTTGCCATTCGTACGCTTGCAATGAAATTTATTTACAGGCAACAATTTCGCTATACACATTGCAATTTTTCTTATCTGTGTGAAAAGTATTATTGTAGTTATATCTTTGTAAAAGTAATATCAAAACCTCTCGTTTTCTTCAGAAACTCAGACGACCCCGTGAAACTCGATCTACGATGTTTTTCGGCCATTTTACTGAGCGTTGAAGGAAAGATGCGCTGCCAACCTTTTCGAATTCTTGAGATATATGAAAAGTATTTGTATCAGGAAGTTACTAATCACATATTTCAGTGGAAATTACGAGACACTCGAGTTATTGATCTTCGAAAGAGTGATTCCCAATTATTTCGTGTAACACTACGAATCCCAAGCGCCGAGAGACTCGATAATGGCGAGTTCCGGGTTGTATAACACGATACCAACAACTGCCGGTTTCTGAAACTCGATATCTAGAAGCTACGGATCGGCTAAAACTCGATCCGACAGGATTTTAGTAAGTTTGATTGTACAAAATGATGATTCCCTTATTTCACGGGAAACACCGAGGACTACATTTACACTGTACAGTTGGTTTTCACTGTTTGTAATCACCTCTGAATCCCGTCAATCGTTATAGGCAACGTTTTAATCGATCGGACAACTTGTGTCATTCACGCATACATTTGTCCCATCGTGGAAATCAACAGTGACAAACGACGAGTTTTTTTAGACAGCTGTCTAATTAAACTGTTCAAATGTTACAGTCTTCATTGCCGTCTAAGAAATATTTTCGCGGGATGAATTCGAAATCGCCGACGTTCGCGAGTACGCGTATTTCTTAATTAACTCGTCGAGTGGCGCGAGAATCGTTGAAACCCTTATTTCGCGATTCGAGCGACGCATCCCCGCCCCGGCCCGAGGAGATTATGCTCGTCGCATAACCGTACGTTTTCAAGTTTTCGCGCGAAGAAACGGCCCCTCGATACGATCTCGCCGCGTTAAGTTTAATCTCGCGCAGTTCAGAACGTACAAGCGCTTAATTAAGGCGGGTACGCGTGACACCTCATCTGCCGGTAACGATTTTCCCCCTTTCGTTTTGATAAAACAGGTCATTAGGACGGGGAACGGAATAATCGAGGTAGAAAGGAGACTCGCCTCCTTCCCCGGCCCCGCGCGGCGCATTCCCAGCGTTTCTATTTAGTTTACGCCACCGTCTTATCGTTCATTGGATCATCGGAGCACTTCGACTAATTACTGGCATAGAAATCCGTCCCGAGCTTTCAAGCGGACCGGCTCCACTCGCGAAAGAAATTATTATCCAGCCAGAGGTATCCCGGACGATCCTCCTCGCCGGGAAAACAGTGCTTTTCTAACGGAGAATGTACCGCCGACGATGAATACGAGACTTCCTCTTTTTCTCTCCCCCTTAAGCGAGCATTTAATTAGACAAATAACGTACGCCGTACTAACGGCTAACGCGATCTTTATTTTTTCCCCCCTTCGCTTCCTGTCTTACGGGAACAAGTAATCTCGCGAATCAAACCTCCCCCGTCCTCTTATAACGGGGAACCGCTCGCGCACAATGAGCCGCCCGCGATCCTCATCGTTTTCTATATTATCCTTTGAAAATACATCTCGGAAGAAGTTGTACAGGTTCTCTCGTTCGTAACAGGTTTCCTTGATTGCGGACGGCGCGCGGCGTTCCTTTCCAAGAGCGAACGGTGACCTACTTCGTCATTATCAAGTTAGTTCATTTACTCTAATTATTAGGATTCTTATATTCTCTCTTCCTTTGGCGTCTTTCTTTCATACAACGCCAAGAACGATCTGCGCGTTGTCTATCGTCGTCTGTCTCCGACCGTTTCATCTTCACGAAGAGAGAATTAACTCTCTCTCTCTCTCTCGCTCGCTCTCTCTTTCTTGAGACTCGACCGAGCGAAGTTTGCCCTGCTTGGACATCCGGGCCAAGCACGTGCTTAATGAAACAATTAACATCCACTGGCATTTGCATAGAACGGCTACGCTGGCTTTTCTTAACGGCTCAGCGAAAGAACAGATTAAACAACGATGTAACCATCGGTTGCACGGATCTCATCGTACACTGCTCTCTCTCTCTCTCTCCCTCTCCCTCCCTCTCTCCCTCTCTCTCTCGGAACGGATATTTGCTGGTCGGATTAGCCGCGAAAGTACGGCAGGGCCGATATTAAGCTTTTCTTAATCCCCGACCAAGCGAACGTCAGATTTAACAGCGGGCCTATCGGCACACGCTGCCCGTGGAGAGCACCTACTTCCGGCGTGATTTGTAACAGCGAATCCCCGCCATTATCCTTCCAGAATTTTCATTTCGCAGTGGCTCGGTTAAGGCGAGTGGTTGCCTCTCGGTAAGTCGCTAATTGAAATCCATCCTTCTCCGGTTTTTAATTAAGGCGGAAGGGCTTCTGGCGCTGCACGTTCTTCCGTCAGCGGGCCTCATAAACACCACTTCCCGGCCAGTTAGTTAAGCCTAGTCGCCGATTCCGGAAATAATTTCGATCAACGCCCGGAAGTTGACGAAGTCGACGATGTTAGCCGTTGTTGCTTGACAAATTTACGAGTCCCAGTTACCTTTTCGCTCCCCGATTAAATCTGGCTTAGTAAAATTACGAGTACGCTCTATACAGGGTGTTCATTAGTAATTCGTCCCCTTATCCACGACGAGTTCCCCGAACATAATTTTTGCCAACAATCGGAAAGCATTCACCATAACCGGCGCGTTTAATCTTGTCGGGCGCGTGGACCTAGAGTCGGTGAAGAGGAGGGCGCATCGTTGGACGTGTGCACGATATTACGAGCTTAGAAACTGGTGCCACGGATCCTCCCTCTTTACCTTTCTCATAGCCGAAGTTTGCTCACCCGGTGAAGCTTGGACGTTCAGCGCGCGCGGACAAGCGCTTAATTAAGCGAATAACATATATCATCTTAACGCCTAACGGGTAGCCAAAGTTGTTCGACTTGCTCCGACGAGGAACCGAGCCAACAGGGCGGGCTCGCGTAACGCGCGTTAGAGCTGTACGAACGAGAACACGTCGGACCCAGGGCTGCTTTTCACCGGCTACTACGGCTTTCTCATATGTGCGAGTGAGCCAGGACTTCCTCGGTTCACCGGGCAAAGATGCCTCGGTCTTTTGCCTCCCCATCGTTCACCATTCTCCTCCCGACATTGCACACCTTAACGTGTAACCCACGTTGCTGCACATTTGCCGTCTAACTAATAGACGGGACCCTCCTATTCCCCACCATTTATCCACCTATCCGGGGATCGGGATTCTCTATATCCTACCTTTGCTTCTCTCTTTCTCCACCTGCACCATCTCCCACACAAACGGCTACCGATCGTGTACACCGTAACGAAGATATCCCGGAATTGCATAGCCAGCTTGTGTACAGCTCCCTCGGGCGGTTTGCGACCGAGATATCGCGCAGCTTGCCAGCTCTCGATCCGAAAGAGATCGAATGAATCGCCCACACCTTCCTCCTGTTTGCGGACGTTCACCGGTTTCTACTCGGTCAGCCTAGGAATAAAAATATTGGAGGAGCGACGCGCGACGGCAGCGACGTCGCATTACAAAGATTGTACTTCGGCCCTTTCGCTTCAAACGCATTTTCGATGATTTCTTTTTACATTTTCTTTAAGGATTTTGGAAGTATATGTGACACGAATCTTTGCGACCGACCTCTTAAGATTATCGATAGGTGCTGCAGCCAAATAAATATTTGTTTCTTTATTTAATAATTTGAATAAACTGGTGACACTGAACCGATGGTCTTAAAGTTTACGACAATCTTTATGCAAACTAAAAATATTCTACATCTCACCTCTTAATAGTCTTTTTGTATTGGAAACTACATGACAATATTCGTGGATTTTTTATATTTCACTCAGTTAATTCTAATGCATCAAATTTCTAAGTCTATTTATCAATCAACGAATAAAGACAAAAGTGGTCTAACATCGTGTGAGTAATTCCAAAGCACAGGGTTGGCCACTGCGTACACGCGCTGTCGTTTGCGCAAACAACTGTCAATCAAGTCGCGACGTTGTACGTTTAATTTCGGTGGCCCTGTGTTCTCATTCCCTTCGTCACGACACCTGTGAACGGACACTAGATTGCCGGTGCGCATTCCCGTCGATTAAATTGCGATTTCGAAGAAGACGAAGGATTAAAATGGTAAACTAAGTTATTTAATAAATATATATATTTGCCTGATCTTATTTGTAGGATTCCCGAAAAAATTCCGAATTTATCTCGTCGACCCTGTACAGTATTGGCTCCTCTCGAATTTTCTCGCGCGAGGTAACAGGGAATCGGGCCGAGCAATCATCGCTCGGTGTTCCACGCAAAGTGTTTCGGTCTGCGGCGTGTCTCCGTCGGAAAATCGATTCGACCTGTGTAGACGGTGTTTATCTCGCGCCAAAAAGTCCTTCCCCGATTCCGCGAGACCTTCTTTACGCGTTCGTTCAGCGAAATCGAAACGCGATACGCGATCGTCTTCTATTCGGGAATAGACGGTTGTGTTCCCGAAGCTTGGCTGTCGGTTATGGAGATTGAGTCGGCGGCTTCTGGAAGAGGGTTCGATCGGGCCGATGGGAAATGAAGAGATAAGACGCATCGCATGTTAACGAGATTCCAGAAAAAACTCTCCTCACTTAATATTGTTATAAAACTCTCAGGGAATCGTCCCAAGAAACGCACAAGACACGGTCTCGCTGTTCTGAATTATATTGTTTAGCCGTTCGACTCGTTCTCTAGCCAGAGGCCTCTGCGGATATCCCCTAATCCCGCAACTCCTTCCCTCTACCTCCATCGATACCTTTAAACAGATCCACCGTCCTAAACAACCGATTTTAAGAGGAAATCCGCCGCTAATACCCGCAGCCCTATTTCCATTATTTTCGCGAAGCAACACGCTGCAAATTGAAGCTACTCCTTTCCAGAATTTAGAGCACGAGATCGAGTCACCTTCGAAATGGCGGATACCGTTCAGGGGATTCCCGCGTAACAGGTTCTACGAATCGACTTTTCGCTAGGAATGTGCTCCGAAAATTTGCAGTCGAACGCGAAAGAACAACGAAGTTACAAAAAATGTTTTCTCGTAGCGGTAAGCGTGCACATACCTGTCCCAAGATACTTTCTTCACGTGCTGTCAACAGTTCTCTGGAAAAGAATTCATAAAAGTCACTCGCTTTTGGAGCTGTCAGACGGAGATCCCCCTTAAATAAAATCTTGGTAATCTGGCTGGCTTGAAAGCAGAAGGTCGTCTCGTACGATCTTGAACACATTTTTTCCTTCCTTTGTACAAAAGAATTCATACTTCTGTCGTCGCTTCTTCCTTTTCCCATTTATCTTCCGAAACTCCCAGCGGCCAAAAATAAAACTTCATTCCCGCTTAGTGCTCGGCGTTTCACACTCTCCACATATGGGGAATTGCTTATGTCTCTAAGCATGATTTGGACTGCGCGTTGAAGTGTTATCTTGAAGCGTTGCCAGATGAACTGTAGGTGTTATAACGAAATAGATGAATAGATGAAATAGAAAATTATGAATGCATTGCAAGATTCATTAAAATTATTAACAGTAAAAGTCCATTTTTAATTTCTATTTCTTGCAGTTGACCGAAACATTTTT
Source organism: Lasioglossum morio (assembly GCA_916610235.2). Taxonomy (NCBI): domain Eukaryota; kingdom Metazoa; phylum Arthropoda; class Insecta; order Hymenoptera; family Halictidae; genus Lasioglossum; species Lasioglossum morio. Next base: position 16,581,437 of record OU744328.1, on the reverse strand, counting down.
CATTTTGCATGAAGACCTAGAAAATCTCCATCGTGCTCAACTCCTGGGATGATTCCTTCCATTTTACCTGGAATTTTTCTATTCAGCTTACTGTCGCGTGATTCGCATAAGTTCTCCGCGGAGCGGCATGATCTACTGCGTGCAGCCAGACCGAAGGAAGTGAATGTGAACGGGTCGAGTCGTCGAGACGGCGAATCTCGTCCGGACAAAAGAAACGCGTGAAACTTTGAACAATCGTGAAGCACATACGGCAGTTGTCAGCAGAAAACGGCTCGCGAGGTATTTAATTATCATTAGGAAATTCTATTAGCCGACAAACAGCCCGGGTCCCCGCTAATTGTAACTAGTTAAAGTCTTCAACTATTTGAGTTTGAAATTACTGGGCGTAATTTCAATAGCGCTTTCACGGCCATTTTCTATTCATGCACGACGAGAGGAACTGCTGTCACGGCTAACGGCCAAGGACTCTCTCTCTCTCTCTCTCTCCTAAAGACTGAAACGTGTCTGGCATAATTGGTGCCTCTGAATGGCTGCGCGAATATTTCACCAGCCGGCAAACGACGATGTTTTGCACGGTAATATATTCAAAATCGTACGTATCGCGTGGTAATCCAGTCCGCTTTAACAATCCTGCTGTAGCGTTTTCCTCGACTTCGGCTCGCGAGTTCGCAAGCTTCGATGTAAACACACGTTGACGAACGAGCCATCGCGTGACGAGCCAGCCGAGTAATAATGTTGAAAGGTGAAACTCTCCAGAGTCCGGACGAAAATTCCTCCGTTTCGACTCAGCCGAACTGATGGCTGCCACTCGACGTCCAGAATTTTTCCTGTTCCCGGAATAATCTTATTAGGTCGCCGCACAGGGTGAACGAAGTGAATGAACAGAATATATATTTATTAAACGAAAAAATAACACTTACAAACACCCTCTCCATATCGAAATTTATACAGTAGTTTTATTGTAAATTCTATGCTAATTTATTTAGCAGTTGTTCGAACATCCCACGTATTCAAAGTACTGTTATCGTGAGCTCGGCAATTTGAATTGTGAGATGGTTGAATGGTCCTATGATAAATTTGTTTGTGTAATTATCACTCACTGGGGTATCTCTGTCCATTCATTATAGATTGATATTCAATCATTAGTCATTTGGCCCATTGTTCGTTTAATCCTACACGAGATCTCCGATACAAGTTATAACCATCAAATATTGTTACAACTGTGTTCTGAAATATAAGATCTCAACAATGCTTAAAAATTCAATTTCCTATGGAAATATCACTCGGAACGATTTGCGAATATTAATTTCAACGTGCATGCAGCTTAAGTGTTTCCTATTATCTAAGTGTTGCATCTTGTATTATCCTCACATCGAAGAGGATGAGGGTTCCCACAATGTGCTTATACATTGAGAGCCAAGTTGCTTTACAAGAACTTGCTTTATAGCAACTTAGCTCTTAGTTTACTCTATGATACTCAGAGTCTCGTGTGTCCAATAAGTAGGACATTGTATGTAGATAATAATCAAATAATTTATTCTTGAACTATACATGATTTTTGGAAGAAAAGTATAATTTATCATTATATTATATTACCTAATTGAAATGCTCGAATAAAATGATATCCTATATCACGTTTATAGTAACACATAACAAGAGTTACATCATGAGTAGGTACGTATCTGGATGTAGCAGGACGATGAATCATGGAATAAGTCCGCCATTATGAAAAGCAGGAATTAATAACATCCCGGGGGTGCATGCAACTCCGAAGTGCGTTTCATTTGTTTGGTGCTCCGTTGTAATACGATTCTAGAGGGAGATCCTCGGACGAGATCAACGGGCACGGTCGTTGTTTGCCTGATACAGGAAGAGCGAGGTAAATTTGATGATTTCATTAGTCCGCGTCTGTAACTTAATCATTCGCGTTGTCTGGAGCGGCGAGGCCGTTGTCTCTGATGCCCCGGAAGTCGAGGGCCCCCAGTTTCTTATCTTCCGCGCATTAATCACGTCGTCACGGCCTACGCCTGGCCGGGGCTGAATTTCTTTTTGAGATAGTTAGATACCTGTCTGCACGTCAGCCTTGGAAGGATATAAACGCACGTATCCTTGATACGGCGCCGAGGCATTTCCGTGTAATTGAATGGATTAAGAACGACTGTAATCCCGCGGAGGAAAGCGGCCCGCGTGTAACGTATGCGAACGGACGATGTATTTATGAGGCCGTAATGGAATCCCGTCTGATGCATGGTGTGCAACAAACATTGATATTTTAATTAACCCGCATCCTCTATCCTCGCGCCGCGTCATTTGTCTGGCATTTTTCATCGCCCTGCGATAGCGGGCTTTTATAATAGCTACAAACGATCGTGAATGCGATTCAAACGATCTTTAAGATCAAACTTTGTTTATTTAATCATTTTTTCAAGCCTCATTTTCTCGACACATACTATTCTCAGATAAGGAAATTTTCGAAAAAATAAATTCTACAACCCGGACTCATGCTGAAGCTTGAAACCTCTACTTTCGAGATAATTGCACAAACGCATTCATAATTGGTGCGGTGTCGTCAAACTCCAGAGAACACATTTCTTTATTTTGCTAGTTACAAGAGTTTGCTTACTGTCTCCAAGTCAGAGTCACCTCGGGGTTGTTATTCGATCGGTAGTCGAAACAATTCTGATGTTGTGATCGCGTAGGAATGAGGAAGCTCGGAGGTAGGGGTGGTCATAGGAAATTGGATATGATTGGCTGTAGGGTCTGTTGTGAAAATTAGGAAGAATAGGAATAACCTTGGTACTCTAATGCTAAAACGGTTCAGCATGTGTTCGTCAGCTGCGTGTCCTGACGCTTTGTCGAATATTTTAAATTACGGTGAATTTGTTGGCTGTTCCTTTCGTCCTTTATGGCGGTCGCAGTCGTTATGTCACCAGTAGGTAGCTGACGTTCACGATTGGCATTCGGCTGGAAGAGTATCTCGAAAGAGTATTAGTTATAGTTATAGCGTAGTAGTTACCTAATGCCGGACGTAGCACGCGTTCAGGTGGTACAGCTACAAAGCGGATGCGGAAAGGTCTGCGTTGGTTTGCGCCGTATTACTGCGGTCAGAGTATATGCGTGAACTTTGTGCCGGCCTTTAAAAGTCCCGCATTAGAAAGACATCAAAGGCTTTGTTTCTAAAATTGCTATTGACATCGCGTGCCTTTGTTAGTATTCTCGTATCACATGTATATCGCTGCTGAAACTTCCGTAGTCACTACCATAACGAACGCTGCAGGATGTTTCGCGGATGTAGCGCACGATTTTATGATAGAGAAATTACACTCATCGAGGTAAAAGTATTTGAGACGTCAAAAAATTCTACAATACATTTTAATGTACTGTATGTAGGATATTCGTGTAAAATTGAAAGCAAATGATGAAACTTTTGAAAAAATTCGATACTTTCGAACGATAATGGTCTACCCCCTTAACGGGGTCGGGATAATTTGCCGTTTAAAACACGAGGACTTAAATTGCCGGGATCTTGCGTCGCGACCCGGCAAACAGAATTTTTGCAATAAACACCGAGGAAAGTTTCCCTCGGCGGGAAACAGCGTGCATTTTTTTGCACCGCACGGAAGTTTTTAATATTTTTTTAAGCAGCTCCCGGTAAAAGTGCCTAGCAAAAAAAAAAAAACGGACGCGGAAGGACACGGTGCGCCGTTTGGGCATAATTAATGACTGTCCAGGAAAATAGAAGCGTAATTAACGGGTGTCCTGGAAGGTAATTTTCTTGGTAATTTAGTGTGTCATTCTGCTGAAGAGAGTTATGCTGTTGCCGTTTCAGGCTATGAAAATACTTTCCACCGTCAATCAGCTTAGGATAAGTAGCAAGCAAGACGAATGAAGTTAACCTAATTACCCCCTTAACTGCTAAACTGTAAAACCTGAAAATTTTTTAAACCTTTAATGTCCTAAAGAAGCTAGCAATAGCGATGACGATGTAGAACACATTTTCGAAACATTTTTTAAATTAGGATTGTTGTAAAAATGTGATCCTGCCAGGAAAGTACTGATTTACGGAATTTCAACATATACATTGCATAATATTTGATAATCACATAGAGATTGTAATATCAAATTCGGTCATAGAAGTTACAATATCGATTAGTGTTCCATAAACCAGTTTTATCGCTCGCTTCGGCAGTATACTGAATTATATGGGGAAGTGCAGATGAGTGGACGTTTTGGTAACAATGCCGCGCAGAATCGCGGCGAATGAATATTGACTAGTGATCAAGCTTTTTCACGAGGTATGTCGTCAATACATACATGGAATTATGTGAGATGAATTCAATATTCTATACAATAACAGCTGGATTTCTCTTTTCGATTTCCTTTTCGGTGTGTCACATTCAATTTTGTCGTCGCGCGCTTACTTTTTATTGACTTTTCTACCGTACCACAATAACCCATCAACTCCTACCTTCATTGTCTTCAACTTTAATTCATATTTGTACCTGTCGGTCAAAATAAATTAAATCTCGCATTTTTAAATATTTGTCGTTTCAATCTGGATCTTCGAATTTATTTGATAACATTGAAATTTCAAATATTTCAATTCCACGAAGATCAACGCCAGGATCATCAGACTTTATCATTCCGTGTCCCACAGAAACAAATCCAAGAAGAACAATTCACTCCAATTTCGTAAATCGAACGGGCTGGAAGGTTACGATAAGTTACCTTTTAAACAGATAACCCAGGGCTCCCCTATCTGAACGGGAGTCGAAAAATAGGGTTCTCCAATGAGTTCGGCCAATAAAACAGAAGAACGGCTATCGTCTTAGATTGATAGCTTTATACGAAAGTTATCGTTGACTGATTACGGTGTGAACCTCTCGCTGGGGCGACAGTGTCGCTTCTTTTCATCTTCGTGACCCTTGTACATTCGACGATAAAACTATCCCACCGTGATTTTTTACGATATATAGCAATCGGAAGGTTGACGAAAGACAAGAATTAATTCGGAGCAGTTCATTTTACACTACGCTGTTTTTATATTTGTAAAAACTGTAAAATTATATTGCAATCAATACTTAAATATTAATATCGACATAGATATAGAATAACTAAACATTTGTCTTCCCTTTATGATCAAAGAAAATTGTGAGGGAAGACTCAAACAAAGAGTTTATGTCCCTACTCTGATGATAGGACAATTTTTGGAACTTTTTGAAATGAGCCAGCTCGATATAGGACCAGGAAGGGTTAACGCGGGGCCCGTGTATTTTTTGCGAGGCTCGAAGATGCTTGTTGCAGCCGGAGGACCATTTCCCGTTTAAATTTAGCCGCGCATCCTGCCTGCGTGGCGGCGCGTATAAGTGGTCTCATCTGAAAAAAACGGCTCACTATAAATCCGTCGCCGGTGCCGCGCGTGTCTGTACGACTGAAATGGAGCGCATGAGAAGTTTACGTTCACGATCTGTGAAACTGCCCCCTCCCCTTCCTCCTCAGCCTCGGACACGTCACACGGAACACGTGTTTATGCTTGGGCCGAGTGTCATTCCGCGCGGAGAAATTAGGGGTCGGAAGCGTGGGCGGAGGGCGACCCCTGAGTTTGATCGATTCCACAGCCGAGGCCAAGACGTGTCACGTTTTCTTGACGGGCTTCTTGCCGGGTTCGGTTAAACGGGAATTAGCTTTCATTTAAAAGAGAACGGGATTTTTTACTCAGCCCTACACGCCTCATACGACAGATTCCTTCTGTCCCCTCGAATAGGCTGATAGTTTAAGAGCGTTCTCTGGTCTCGCTATCCCCGGCTAACTTTAGGATTTCTTTTTTACTGTGAAACTACTGGAGTCTTTGCCGTCGAATTTTCGTGGACTTTTACTTGTGTCTTGATCAGCTCCAGAAATTTTTGAGGGAAGCTTGCTGTTGAGCTCGTCATTCATTTATATTATTATTCTATGTATAAGATTTTTTATCTAGTCAAGCCTGTTATCTGTTCAAGACAATTTGAAGAATTAGGAAATTCTATGAAAATGGTGGCTTCTAATTGTTTCACTTTTTCAAAGATTGTTTTACTAGCTTTAGTCTTTCACAGGCTAAAAGAATTGGAACGAACACTTGTTTCGATTAAATCGTGATGTTGGAACTATAGCAACAGGTACACAGAAACTACACGTCAAATTTGAAGTGTATCGGCTGAGCAGATCTTGTGCTATCAATGTATCCAATTTGACAAACTGACGGATCTCTCGTTTCATATTCCAAAAAAGGATACACGTTTGAGTTCTTAATAAAAACAGGTTACGATAAATACAGCCGTTGTTTGTTGTTTGCTCTGTGCTGAATAAAAAATCTTCCAAATATCTCTGTCGGAATTTAGAGAAAAAATCTATCGGATTGGAGATTCGTTCACGCCGCAGTAATCTCGAGAAAAATGCGACGGAAATTTTCGGTTACATATGCGCAGTACGCTATTCAAATTTCAAATCGCTATAACTTTGTCAGTTTTAGGGTTCTTGGGACGACGTTTTAGGTACCCTATTCTTTAAAGGCAGGTAAATGCATCGACTTTTTCCGAATTTTCCACTAGAATCTTCTCAGGGGTGCATTCTCGCATGAAGCAGAGACACTGCGGAATTTATTTACACGCGTAAAACTGTAAGAGCGTTGCTCAAAAATCATGAGCGATAAAAAATCTTGTCCTGTGCTCCGTGCCAGGATAGTATGCGCTGTTACTCCGTCGAAGTCTCATTTTACATCGGGTCCTAGAAAACTCGTTTAATCAGGATGACGGACACGTATACTTTGCAAGCAGAATAAACCTTACGAAGAAGTACAATAAAATGTGAAATAGAGTATGATTATATGTCTTTGATGAAACAGTTTACGTCTGCAGAGCAGCGCAAACATAAAACTATTTCTTGATCCAATCTACTCGCGCCTCGTAACAAATAAACAATCCTATATCTTTCTCAGGATTTGCATGAAAATCGACATTCAAAGTGTGCTTCCAGAAAACCAAGATTCTAGTTTCCACTGCAATTGTTGCTCATTTTAGCGGAACGCGGAAATCATTTATTATTTAACCAATACAAACAAACCCAGAGCTTGAAATCTCAGAACTTTTAATAACTAACAGATGCTAATCTAGTTATACCTTTCGAGTTAATAATATCGGCATCACGAGTCCGCGAATCGAGCAGGTTGTCCACGTGCTCGGAATTAGAGCTCGATCGAAACAGCGCGCGCGCGGCGACACCTCGACAGAATTTAATACGGATTATCCTCACGGAATTACGTAATTAATAGATGCGGCCGCAATTAGAAAGTCATAGGTGCATAATGAGTCGTAGATCGGAGAGGCGGGGCAGACCGCGGGAGCCGATCCGGCCGCGATAAAGTGTTCCGAATGAAAGTACAATTATTACGCTATCCCGGGCCCATTGTATGCAAATATAAGAATATAAACGCGGAGCTAATTTCACGTCCGACACCTACAGCAGCCGACGCGCCCCGTGAAAGAATACATCTTCCTCTTCCCATTCATGCAGTGAAAGCCCATTATCGCGCCGGACCTCCGGGAAATAAGAACAGGATGGTGACTCTTATCGTCGACCTGGTCCGGCCCTTCTTTTCCGCCGCTCCCCCAATAATGTCTTTCAATGCAATTACAATATCGGTCTCCGGCCGTGTGGCAATTACTTATTCATTATCGGAAAATACATTATCTGGATTGTCCTGTCGGCGACGCGTGGCCGACGCCGCGCCCAATCAAATCTGGAAAGCGCGCGGCGCGCCTGTCGCGGCAAGGTAATCCGCGTTCGCAGGCTCGACTCAAAGGAAATTAAATTACCAGACGTCTTAATACGAGTATTACGGGACGAAATGATGGAACCAGACCGGTGAGTTATGCGACAGATAATTAGTTACATAATTACAGAGCAATTTGCCTGGCTATCTGGTCCCGGATTACCAGAACCGCCCACCCTCGGAAAGGGAAAAATGTGGAAGATCGTTCGCATTATCGAACGAATCTCGGAGAAGCTGCTCCCACTCCAACGCGAATATATTGTACCGAGTTTATTCGCGCTGGAAAAAGTCGGACTTTGAACCCATTATTCCTTAATATTCCCGGGAACAATTCGGAACCTCCCTCGATTTTCGAGAAGAAAGAGACCGGCTTTAATTCTTCGTATTACCCGAACCACCCCCGCCTTTCCTTTAACCTTTCCGGTTCGCCGAAATGGAATTTCACATTTTTCTAGCCATTTTACGTTCTCCACGCTGCGAATCTGTTTTGCTGCTTCAACACATTACTTACCAGCTATTTTCTGAACGTCTTTTTCAAATCAGAGATATGCTTTTATACATGTAGCCATGCAAAAGATATATAAATTATCTTTTCTCTTCTGTGACATTTCTCGGGATAAAGACATAATCGCTGTAACCGTAAAGAATGGCGCGACAAGGGGTTAATGGAGTGTCGCGTGAAAATTGATTTTTTTAAGTTTCGTTTGAAAAGTTGGCAGTCGAGGTGTTAATGGAAAAGATAATCAAATATTGAATGGCAACAACGTTTTTGAATAGTTCGTAGGAGGCAGGTGAAAATCACGGGAAAAAATAACAGAAGGTTTTCATATTTCTGTTTCGTAGTTGTCAATCGTAGAAACGCACTATTTCCGTGCGGCCATCAATTCCGAAACGTCCGCGGCGGGTCGAACGACATAAATCCAATTTCCAAGGTGGGTATTCTATTTACAAACTATTCGGTGCGGGGGTGAGCCGCGCACCTGACCGCGTGCCCGTCCGTGTAGCGAGTTTTCATTCGGTTCTTTTTCTTCGATTGCGGACTGGCCGCAACACGCATCCCCGCAAATTCAATAAACTTTTCCGAGCTGGTACTTAAGCGGAATTGACCGAATCGCGGCCGTTCCATTCGAGCATTTCCATACGAGGGGATCGCCCGGAAACGTCTGCAGGTGCAGCGAACGATCACCCCGGCCCCGGGTTATTTAGAAGGCGTTTTGCATTAATTATTCAAATGCGGTTCTCGCCGAGCGAGGGCCTCTGATAAATTACGCGGCCGTGCACTTTCCGATTCTTTTATTACGCGTTTGACCATAACTTTGCATACATTCCGCGCGGAAAAAGGAAATGGAACAGATATTCGGCCCGCGGTATCACACTCCGCGTTATTAAGTTGTGACGTAGAAAATCGTCTCTCGCCGCGAAAATTAAACAACGTTGTCTCTTCCGTCCGAATAAATCTATTTGAAATTCCAAAAGTCCTCCATTTCGATGATATTTTACTTAACTTATATTCCTGCATAATTCTAATAAATTATTTTTCAATCATTTTAGGACAGTAGCAGGGTTTTTAGTTGTCTCGGTAATTGTGATCATGTTATTTTTAAAAGGAAAAACAACGTTGAACGAAAACAAAGAAGAAATAAAGGTACACCTTGCAGATAATGCAGCCGTAAAATCGTGTCGAGTATTCTGCATAATCATGTTGACGATTTCGAGAGGGTAGCGAGAGATTGCGTTAAAATAAATTCATTCTCCTAATAGATTTATTTCGGGTCGGAAAGACCTGAAACTGAACTGCAACCGGTTTCATTTTGTTGTGAATTCTGTAATTCACACTTCAACAATTATATTTACAAAATTTTCTGTATTTATTGTTTGCAGTTGAAACATCGTAATTGTTCATTATTGGACTCGAAGATGTTTAACTTCCTCCATGCACTCCAAGTCACTCCAAAACCCGGACATTCTATCTGATCTAAAATAGTTTTAGCTAATCTTAACGTGCAAAGTGCTAATATTATTGAAAGAGGAAATAGATGTCTATACAGCTCCTTTACAGTAATTCCAGTCGATTTCAATTTTAACAAATATCTATTATTATCGCTTTAGACTAATATTCGAACGCGGCTGCTGTTTACCGGTACGAAAATAGAGGATTCCGCAAAATGGACGTGCAAAAGTAGCATTCGACGGGATACACGGAACACAGAAAGAGCGAGGAAATAGAAACTATAAGCGGCCGTGTTATATCTAAATGATAATGTTCCCGGTCGAGGCAGAATTTCACTGAGCAGTATCTTATTTGGAATTTACTGGCTAAAAAGCTCGGCCGGAATATTCAATTTACTTCGATGCGCGTGCATCGAGGACGGAAAGACATTCCCAAGAAATGAAGGGAACGGCACGACACGTCTCTCCACCCGTGGATAGTCACGTTTCTCCATGCTTCGAATTATCGTGCCGCCACGTGCGTCCTCGTCGTCTACAGATTTAACTTCGTTAGTTCGTCGCGTTATCGCGACACTGATAATTTAACGGAGGCGTGCAGCCGGGCGTCGCGTTACTGAAAATCCCCGCCCCACGGAAAAAGTACAGTGCACGCCAACTCTCTCGCGCGAGAAAATAATACAAACGCGAAGACGAATCGAATTAACGTAACGACGCGAAATCGGCCGCGTCCCTGTCGTCCCTTTGAAAACGCGGCAGTTCGACGCCGAGCGCAGATAGCGTGAGAAAAACGCACGGAAACCGTCAAACGACGGGGGATATTGCGACGTTCGTTGACACAGGAACGGCACGTAGCATGACGGCAAAATTTCCAGCGTTAATGCCCGTCCCTTACTCGCCGAGAAATTGACTTTTCTTGAATGAGCCGCGCGCGCGCGCCGCTCGAAACGCGTCGTAATGCCGTTACGCCATGAAAGTCGGGAAAACCTCATTCGGAACTCGGTTGTAGCAAATAACATAATATTCAACCGTCGGAATATTGGATGTTCCAGACTTTATTGCCGACGGCGACTGTTGTCGTTAGAGAGCTCGCCGTTAAAATACGCGAAATTCCCGGCGACCGTCGAAAAACGTCCATCGTTACGGTACGCATGCAAATTCGAATTAATAAATTTCGAAGGTGCCGTTTCAACGCTCGTCCAACTTATCGGAATGTTACGAATTCGATCTCGATAGAATACCTTCTCGAAATCATACAGTTTCGAGTAAAATTCAATTCGGTGTAATATTCAGTCCTATAACACGACGTAGTTAAATTTTGTAAAATAGCTTGTCCAGAATCTATTTATTAGAGAGAAAAGATTATTAGAGTGAATGACGATCGAGTCGACGCGAATGAACGGATCGCTGGACAAAGTCAACATTCCGATAGGATAGTCTCTGAGCCGAACGAAGCGCATTTATTCGTTCGAACGCTAAATAATTTATGCTAGTCTAGAATCCCGTGCACTCGATTGTACGCGATAAATTACAGGATATTTTTCATCTTTCGCGAATTCGGGTGCTGGGATAGCTGGGCAACCTTTGATACATTTTGCCGATGGGTTCGAAAATTTTGATTCAGGTTGTCCTTCGTCGGGTCCACCCACGAAATCTCGATGGTTTTTGGGCCGCGTGTACCCGGTGGCTTTTAACGTAGCCGAACCGGCCGATACCCCCCCCCCCCCCGATAAAATACGACTCTGGTTGGACACTTAGCACGTCAATGTAGTGATAGCAAGCATGCGTGGCCCTTCAAACCGGACAACCGTCCGCCCTAAAGGGCCGACGAACCGTGAACGAGCGTGCCGGCTCAAATTAAGACATAATTTAGTGCCGCGCTCGGCCTTCATTTACGTACTTTTATGGTTAAAAGATAAACACCGAGATGAATCCGGGAGAGAGATGACTCTTTCCATGTTATTACGTTGATCGTTAAAACGCTTAGTTTATGCTGATTAACTTTGAGACAGACGGAGCGTGGAGAGGAGGAGGGGAGAGACAGCGGGACCGAGAGAGTGTACAAGGGATTGTATCGTGCATAAATACTCGAGCTCTCCGTTTGTATGAATATGTATGAATATTAACCTGACTGTTACGCCGACGATAGTCGTGTCAACTATCTGGTAGAGTCTTATAGTGATTGATAACCCGGTAAATGGACCGGTCGTTTTATGGCGTTGATTGAAACCGGAACATGTTGGCCGAACGCTCGTGAACTATAAAGACTGTAACGACGCTCGGGACGCGATGGTAATTACCACTTGCAGAGCAGCATGAAAATTTAATTACCAAGTGTACGAATTAATTCGGTGCATTTCCGGTGAATCGATTACAGAACCATCCTAAGGTTAAACGTTTGCTCGTCGTTCGCAGGTTTTTAGTAGCGACATCGACGTCCGTAAATCACTTGGTTAAACGATGTCACACTGAACAGCATTAATATCATCCTAGACACACCCCTATTTTTAGAAAATACTAAGCTCGAATTCTCTACTTTCGCAAGTCGTCAACCAACGTTGGAACTAGTTGTAAGAGCATTTTCGTCAGACAGAAGGAGGTCCGTTTCGATTTCGGCAGTGTCGTTTAAAAGTAGTACCTACAATCTCATCGGCGCGGCGTGCAGGTCTCGGCGGAATTACCTCGGCTTTTTTCATTCCGCAAATAAATTTCGTTTGGCCGTGCGACACGGAGTTACTCTGGTCCCTCCGGTCTCCTGGAAGCATTACATCTTCCCGCGGCCAAAGGAGAGCGTTCGTCCCGGGACAAGGAAGGAGCTTTGAGCGGTCTAATTCCTCGATAGTCGATAGCCGGGTGTCTCCTTCCCTCCTCGACGACTTTCGACCCTCCTATCCTGTCCTCTCTCTCTCTACTATATCGGTGTGAGCAAAGTGGAGCGTCAAGCCGGCGTCGCGGAGAACGGCCAGAACCGAGTTGCCTCTGTCTCCTAAAATTGGCTGGCGCAAGAAAACTCGACGGGGTTGGACCCAGTGAGCCAGGTAATCACACAAACAACGAACTCTCGCGTCGAAGGTGCCTCCGACCGGGCGGCGAACAATGGTATAGCGATTATCTTCGCAGAGACCGAAATCTTCGATCGTTGGAGAAAAGACTGCGGACCCATTGTGCGCCTGGGAACGTCGTTTCACAGATAATTAATTCAACAATAACAGAATGCATTCGAACCCGAGATACCTACTTCCCGCGGATGAACAGAACGTCGGAACGACGATCAATTCAGCTAGAACCGACGACGACCATCCACCATGAAAATTTCGAACGTTACTTCCTCGAAAGGTAGCCGAGAATCCATAGAATTTCGTTTCCTGTTCTTTAAACGGTCCGGGAATATCTTTCCGCGATCTATTTTAATGATAAGAGATTACCTATAATGGTAAGAAATTCCTCGGTGATAGTCGACTATGATAGGAAGAGAATAGATATTTTCTGTAAGTCTGCATTTATTTGAATATAAGTAGATGTTTTTAAAAAATTGATAAATGAAGCAGTGAATGGTCCTGAATATTATCAATTACATAGTTAAAAAATTGTCCGCAATCCGAGAGTTAAGAAGAACCTATAGAGTTCGAACGGGGAACGTTAGTTACGCGATCGGAGAACAATCCAGCGGGAAGGGTGTAGGAAGGACAGAGAAACAGGGGGTGAAAAACGAAGGGGTTGAAAAAGATGGAACGGTGGCGTGTGGAAGGGGATCGATCGAGGACAGATCCAATCCGATAAATCTGAAATAGATGTCAGGAACGAAGACGACCTAGTGGACCCACCGGTTAATGGAATAGTCGTTGCAGGCTCGCTGCGGCACGCTGCTGCACGCTCGCCACACGGCACAGAGATAATTCGGTCGTTTCTACCGGGGCCACCCTGGGGGACGATCGTGCGGGAGACAATTGTCTCTTCTCTCTTTCTCTTGCATTACACCCACCCCATCCCCACGCCTCTACCACCCCCTCTTTCCACGCGTGCACTTGATTCTTCGATTCGACACTATTCGTTTAGCCAACGATCGCTCGGACGTAACCGGCTCAAACGATTAGGTCGACGGGAGAGTCCTTTGTCTCGTGGATGTTTGGGAATTTGCATGGGTCAACCGTTCATCGATAAGGCGGGATTGGTTTCGCGGTCGAATTGAAAAACGTCGTCGAGCACGGCTCGATAACAATTTACGGTGCGCTCGTCCGCGCGATTGTATTAACTTCCGTGTCCTTTTTTTTTCTGTACACCCCCTTTGTCGAACGGAAGGCCGATTATGATCGACCGTGGCGCGTCGAGAGGATATCCACGAGTGTTTGCGCACCTATTGGTTTTATGAGAAAGGGTAGTGTATTTGAACGACGCTGTGCGATCAACTCCGTGCATTTACATTTGAAATAAACGTTTTGACTTTGTAGTACGATTACGCGAAAGATATTACGTGTACAACAAAAATTTCTGTACTAGTTAAAGTTGTTTTATAAAGAGAGAGAGAGAGAGAAAGAGAATATCGAAAAAAAACATTATCAATTACCATCTGAATTAAAACGATCCGCAAGCACTGAATATTAGCTTTCCATTTAGGAAATGAAATTGTACCACGTTTGGTCGAACATTCGGGAATTGGGATTTTATTTCCACACGTTCATACGATACCCGCTCGTATATACGATTCGAATATAAAGAGGAGTTGCAGTCGTAAAATATTCGGGAAAAAGCGCAATCAGATTTCGCGTATGAAGGGAAATTGGCAAAGGGAAGAGGCTTATGTTTGGGTTTAATGAACGTGTGCACGCGAGTTTGCTCCGTGGGACTGCGTCTGCTCATTCGTTTATATTCCAGGTCAAATATGTTTCTTATTCCCATCCCTTGGCTCTTTCTCTTACTAATGTAATATCAAGATCGCTTTTAGAAAAGGTTCTCAGACGGATTAAACCGGTACTCGTGCAGCTAGGCTTACATGGGTGAAACGTCCCTCGTTATTTTCCAATTCCTCTATCATTTTCGAAGAAAGTACTCTCGGATCGGTTTCACACGGATTTCAGAGCAGAAATACGCCGACCAGTTCCTTAATGCGACAAGTCGACGGGATCGTTTGCGATTATCGAGGAAATAATCGCGTGTGTGTGTTAAGTGTCAACTAAGCGCCCGATGACTTGGCCCGGCTCTCAACAAATTAATGGAGAACGGACACTATCAGGCTCTCGAACACTTTCTACGTCGAAAGCTGTAAATTTCTAATGGGTCCCCGAGAGAATTCCTTTTAAGCCTCTAATTTCGTACACCGTTCGAGATCGTCGAGCGCCGGATTTCTCGTCGATGAGATCAGTAATTCGTATAGAAGAGGACAGGCTAATTTCGATCGCCTTACTGGTGCCGACATTCTCGCCCATCGAAGAGTTCTCTTTCAAACAGGATTTTTTTATTCGTTGGCCGAGCAAATCCCGAAAACGATGGAAATATGAAAACTGACGTGTTTCCACGAAACACGATCCCGAAACCGTTCCCGATTGAAAAACTGAAAGGCTTCGGTACGGTAACGGAGATAACGCGGGCCGAGCCGCGCGCCGAAAAAGGGAAAAATAGGAAACCGGAGAAGTTTTATTTTTACAAACTAGAAACTGTTGACTGTCAGGTTTTAGTGTACCGTTGACATTGATTAAATGCATAACGAAACAACCGATGGAAAATGCGATACTTTTCGGAGATGTTATCGGGTCGCTGTCCAGAATAAGGTCTCCGAAATATGTAACGTAACCTTTACATTATTTGTCGACGCGCACTTACGTCGTATGCATCGGCGAGAATATTACCACTTAATCTATAATGATGCGACATACTTACGATAATGGCAATCTCTGTAAAAACACATATGGCTGACACGATTATTATTTCTCGTCTTTGATAGCACGCCCAATTTTAACTTCTCTGTTTCGCTTCATTGAATTACATATTCTAATTCTGTGAAATTTGAACACATAAATTTAATATTTCTACTAATAGGCACAATTTACGATGAGAAAGGCATATTGAGACTCCGACCAATTTTAACTTTTTCATTTCTATTCCACCGAATAAAATGTACGAAGAAAGCACACATCAAACGAACATATTATCTGGGTAATTGGCACAATTTCAGTTCGTCCTCCTCTGCTTCTATACGAAATCATTAGCTACGAAATAAACACTGTCTTCGTGCAACTTTTTCAGTTGTAAATTTCCGGGGCGTTGAGAGGTAACGAAGAACAAACACTTTCCGAAATCGTCTTGTTAAAAGCTTCGTTCCATCGGCTCTGTGTTAAATTACATTAAACGACCGGGGGATCAAATGGCTGGCAAACGAGTCCGAAACTCGTCATTAATCTCGCGGGATCGTTAAGTGACTGAAATTCGCTCACTGTCAATGGGCTCGCAAAAAAGGGTGCACGCCGTACGAGATGGTGTCATAAACTGTCGGGGCTGGTTTTAACGAATAGCGCGTTAAGAGTCCGCGGAGATCAGTCTCAATACGCAGTCGGTTCAAGTTTTACAGGCAGCATCGAGAATCAGCCAGAAACGAGCGGCTGCGCTTGTAAATAATCAAGTGTGCTAATGCATTTTATCGTGGCACCGAGAACCCGTCACGCCGGTCTCTCTCTCTCTCTCTCTCTCTCTCTCTCGCTCTCTCTCATCCTCTCTATCCGGCGACCGGATTCTGCAAAGAGCTTTTACGTCTCTCGCATAAATTCGGCAGCGTATTCTCAGCGTGCTCATCTCAGATCCTCCGCGCACCTACTGAAATGATCCTCGACACGTGTTTCTTTACGTATTTTCACTTGGACACGAAAGGTGTCACCTGTAATTCCGTCTCATTTGCGCACGCTGTTAAATCTGCACGATGGATTCCCGGCGAGATAAATTCGTTTACTTTAACGTAGACAGTGTGCATAGTTTGAGAAGAAATAGAAAAGTGAATTGGATTGTTTGGAGGAAAGACTAATGACAGATGAGACCAAGAGCTGAAAGCTACCAATTGTCCATCGTCGCTATAATATTGATATATTACCCTCCTTTGATCCTTTTATCAAACGCAAAGTAGCCTCGGACATTTCAATAGCCTAGTCTCAACGACCTTTCCGAAGGGTAATAAAAAATGGGTTTAAACTAATGTAAAAAATGAGTAATGAATCCGTTCAGTCATCCGATGCACCGCCAGCTTCACGAAAACCTGACCACAAATCCATTCAGCATGGCCGGAAACCCTTCTGGACGTACCTTCCACGGCTCCGAGAGTCTGTTCCCATCTCGGCCACGTCACGAACGCATATGGCAGTTAAGGCCACGCATTATGAGAGATAGAAGTCGGGACAAGACCGACAGAGATCGGGACACAGAAGGATGAAAAAGGTGGTGTTGGGCGTCGGTGGTTTTGTTGGTGCCAGAAAGAAGATCCCCCGCTGAGAATCGCGCTCAAAGAAACCGACGTCGGCCTTGCTGGTTGCCCCCCTTTCGCTCGCCAGTCTGGCCAGCTGACCATAAATCTCCGGGGCTAGACAAAAGCAGGAAAAAATGGAGAGCATCAATTAAACCGGGGACTGCGGGCCGGTTTTGATGACGTCGAAAAATTCGCCGATGAGAGGGCGTGCGCACCCCTCTGGCGCCTCGGGGGTACATCGCGATCGTTAGGGAACAGCGTGCACGTGTCTTCAAGATGTTCGCTCGTAGAGATCTCTGTATATCATTTTAATTACCGTGTAGAACCTTTCGGAATACGGGACGAACACTTTCGACACTTTGTACGAGTCCTTTTGCTCTCGCTTTTTCAAATGAACCTGGAACGCGACCTACAATCACCCTTCTCCTCGCCATCAAACTGGAAGACGGTAAGGAAGCCATCTATAAAGCCATCTATCTCGTTTATTATTTAATTTTTTTTTACATTCTTTGTATTAGCAGCGTGGAAATGTTAGTCCGAATGCGCCCGAAACCCTTCACAAATATAAGAATCGGCAGGAAGTTTGCTTCGTTAACGAAGGGTTTTTGTCTCGGTAATTAGTCTCGTTTAATAGAAATGAAATTATCTTGCCGCGGGACGAACGAAGAACAATGTTAAATTGCTGAATGTAGTGGTACAATGAGAGAGTTAATCAGCTTCTTAATATAGGGAAACTGTGCAGTTTGTATTACGGTCCGGTACAATGCTCGGTCGAGATAGCGAATTCACCGACAGCAGAGGTACGTATCCGCGTTTCCGATGTTACCGCTCCACTCTTCATGATAACAGTTTTATATAAGCGATAGTTGATTCAGTGTTAAAGGTGTTTCCCGAAGAACAATCGCCGCGGCTTCGTTACCTGCTCGAAGTAAGTTGTCCGCATCGACAGACGACGACGAGGCCAGCAGAGAAGAATTAGTCTCTCCCGCTGGAAATAGACGTCCATTTACTTTAGCAAAAGAAAAGAAGTACATGCTGACTCGTTTTTAACGGAACATGAAAGACTGCCATTGAAATACAGGTCTATTGTGCTGCCACGATTTGCGGGTGCTTGCTAGTATACTGGACTAGCACGGTTTCGCATCGGAGAAGAAAGGATCTCTTTGCCTCGACTCCTCTCTTTCCCTCTCTTTCGAATGTCTTTTTCTGTTATGACTTTCTCCGTATTTGCGGATATGTTCAATAGAAATAAGGAACTATCGACTCCGACGAAATTAATTTCTTTAGCTAAGTGTTTCTCCTCGTTCAGTGCTTATCCCGAAGTAGTTATGTCTTTTACGTAGAGCTGCGAGAACCACTAAAGAGTCAAAAGCTTTAAATTACTCGCTTAAACGGCACTTCAAGTATTCTTCGTCGGTCGAATTGAATTCGACGAAGCCTCCGGGCGATCTCTAAGCGGTTTAGATAACCCTTTCTCGGCATTTTTTCGACTCCGTCCGATCAGATCGTAATAGCACCTGCGGATCGAGAGTCAACCACCTGGAGTTGCTCTACCGCCATGTATGATTAATAATTCCTGTCTGGCGAAGATAGTAACGGAATCGCGTGCGCCTAATTCATAGGCAAGAGTTTTTGAATTATTGTGCTTTGTACTCCGGTGTCCAGGCACTCCATCAAAGTTGGTAATATAAAAAGCCTGTGTTGCAGATAACACGGAAGAATAATGCGCTCGTACATAATTTCTCTACCGGTAAAAAAAAGAATAAGAAAAATATGCGTAAGGAAGTTGGTGTCGGTATCGTGCTATTTTTCAAGAAAATAAATACCTCGTAATTATAACTCGAAATCAGAGTCGCGCGTCGTTCCATTACCAAAATTCATGATTAATCATTTAGGGTTATTCAATTATCGATCGTAAATGTATTTTTGATTACTCATGTTACATACTTTTACTTTTTAATAAATGCTTATTCCTCAGTGATATACATCGGTGGTTCACTCCGTGTGAACCGATTTTGAAGCTAATATCCTGTTGCATACAAAGGAATAAGCATTTATTAAAAAGTAAAAGTATGTAACATAATGATCGAACCTGTGCGCTGATAAGAAATTACAACATGAGTAATTAATTATTTACATTGGAACATTTGCTCTCCAAAATGGAAATATATGAATTCGAAATGATGCTTTTAGTTATTATATTTTCATGAAGTCGTGGTGCAGTGGTTGTTAAGTAAAATATGTACTGTGACGCAAATAATACGGGAAACGTGTATCTGTCCTCTTTCGGTAAAGATTTTTCGGAAACGTTTTCATATTTTATGATTTCACTCTTTTCAAGCAACCACTTCTACGGAGAGTACGATGGTTAATTGCGATCACCGTAATGGGAAATTTTACGGTGGGAGCGAGGGTGTCGCGAGGAGTTCGGCATCGTCGACAAGAAAATCCACTAGGCGTGGAAAGGGGGTGGCTCGGACGGGGAATCGGGAAAACATGTCACCCCATAAGCCCAATCTTATTTCACTCAGCCTGTCGGTCCTATCTCGGTCGAGAGCCGCACCTGTAAACATCCGACAGAGACAAAGGAGAAACTAAAACGTGCCGGAACGATTCCGTTTTAACGGTGAATTTATGGCGGCGCGTGATTTTCGCCCGAGAAGATTTCCGCGAGACGTTCCCCCCGGCCCGCGGGCTCACCCCCGGTGTTCCGCAACCGTGAAAATACTTTTTCTCGCCGATAACACGGAAACGAGACCGAACGAGATTGCAATAGCTTCGGCGAATGTGTGCATTATAAAGAAATAGCGCAATCTTCGCCTCGAGAACAAGCCTGCCTGCTTCGAGAGGCAAAGAGGAGGAAGAGTGACAGAGAGAGAGGGGGGAGCAAAAGAGAAAGAGAGAAAGGAAGAAATGCATAAGGAAAGGGAGGGCCGTGAAGAGAGAAATAAGGGTGGAACGATGGAGAAAGAGGAAGCATCGAGGGCAATATTAGGGAAGGGAGAGCGAGCGAGGACAGCGAGAAGAGGAGGCGGAGAATGAAGTCGAAAAGAACGGGACGAGGTTATGCGACATTCGGGTTACACGAGCAGTAACATGCGTGGCTGCTCGTGCATCTGCGTGCACATGCACATGCACGTGCATATGCACGACGAAGGTACACGGGACGGGCTGGCAAGGGTAGCAGCGCGTGCCCGTGCACACGAACACACACCGGGCATTAAGCGTTACTCGCGAGCATGCACTCGCGCCTGCACGTACCTATATACCTATGTGTCTCTCTAAGAGCTACCCCTCAAGTGAGATATGGATCTTCCAGCTCGTTGAACATACAGAACAGAACGTTACGTTACGTTACACGCGGTGGAAAGGGGTTACGCGAGTGAATGTAAACCGCAATGCCGCCCCGCGGCGACCACTCGACGTTACTATTGATACGAACCGCCCTATCTACAAGCACTTCTGTTTCGTCTCGCCTTCTCAATGCGGAACCGTCGCCGAACCGTCAACGACGGCATAATAATGGCCGGTCCCGGCCAAATCCGACCGCAGCGCGCCGACTCCACGACAAAAAATGAAGAATCTTCGTCGATTTATATTATACCAGACAAATATTCTTCACTGCGTTCGAATGGAAGTGTCTGCCAACAAATACCTATGACTTTTTAATGCCCTGATTTCGATAAACCTTTCTACATGTATTATAGTACATCAGGCTCCTTTAATTTTCAGATCTCCATGAACAGATTGTAGAAGTTTGGAAGATTTGTTTTTACAATACGCCGATGTTTCCGGGCGTAATACGTGGTCCGATACGGATCGATCCATCGGATTGTTAGATATTTTTATTTCACATTTTCGTTTTAATCCGTTCGCAACGGGTTTTGAAATCCTTTTATTAAGAGGCAACCGGAAAGCTACAAAATTATTCAATCGACTTTCGGATTTGTCCGGTTGATTTTTACACGGTTCTCGAAACGTTCTGTCCATTATTTTTTGGTGAAGTAGTCCGTTGTCGAGAATAAAATTCAAACCATTAATAAAAGCTTAACTCCTTGTTCACGTATTGATTTTCTACGCGTAGAAAATTTCAACCGAAAAAAATTGAAAAGAGTCATTCATCTTTTCAGCAGTTTTCTTTTTTAGCGGAAAATCAAAGATTGTCCGAGTCAAATACAAAAGAAGAAAAAACAGAAATTAACTAAAAATGAATTTTTTCCTGTAATAATTTCAACAGGTCGGAAGTAGTGTAATGTAACGAACTCGCAAAAATCACTTAGGTTTCGATCGTTTAAAGCGAAGTGTGCCCTTAATTAGTCGGTATCAAGATCCTAAAGGCAGTCGGTAAAGGCACTGTTAAGGTTATTCGTTTCACGCGGGCGTTAAAAGAAATTTTCTTTGCTCGTGCACGACGCGATAAAAGTTTACAGTCTCGTCGTTATCCGGCGAACGACTAAACTGATTAACGTCCAGGGGCCGGTAACGGTAAACAGTAATCGTCCGTCAATAGGCGAACACTCTGCACGGTTATATGCATAATCGTATACCACTCTGTGCATCTATACATATAACAATAATAGGATGTTAGGTTACGTCACGCGTAATGGTTAGGGGGGTTGCGCGAGTGAATGTAAACCGCAACACTATCCCCGTGACGTTCGTGCGACGTTACTATTAATACGATGTGCCCAAGGTACAACGTTCGTTGTCCCGTTTGCTTTTCCATCGTAAAACCGAGCGTGTTGTCGCCGGGGTTCCTCGAAAGTGTACGTATTGTATCTCAGATAAAGTTGCGAGCGACGCGACGACGGTTTCCGTCGACGTTCCCCGACGCGACGGAAAACGGAGTCGATTGTTCGAGCCGGTTGAATGATCTATTTAAAACGGGGGGGGGGGGGGGCACGGACCACTCATTAAAAGTGTCGCGAAAATTCGATGAAATTAATAGCGACGGCCTGTTCTTGAATTATCGTATCGCGCTACGGGTCTCGAGTGCCGCAACGGAGGGAACGATGAATTAAAGCTACCCGCCATCCCCTTTAAGCGTCAGACAAAGCCTGAAGTTTAAGCGGGATTCGTCCGACTATTCTGGTGAATACGCGAGATAAATCAGCTTCATTATAGGAACTGCACCGGAAGGCACCTAAAAGAGAATCTCGTAATACATAATACGGCAGTCAAATTTAGTAGCCTCTACGCTTCCTTCGTACGAGCTGAGGAGGTGGGGTTCAATTAATTCGCGATTACACACAGTCGCGGCGCGGGATTATGTACAATTCAAAGTTTCACCGAAGACGGAAATAACGTTCTGTTTGCCGTGGAAAAGTTATTATACTGCTCGGAAGCCTTGCCCGGCGCAAAGACGGAAATGAACTCCGCCCGTTCTATAAATGAATGTTGATTACCGACGTAATTGCTTTTCGTTCTAACGGTGGCCATTAGTTTTTGCCAAGTACAGCAACAAAATTGATGCATTTGTAGGCTCATGCTCATGACCCCACACCGTTGATATTCAAAACTTTAGACTCGTCGGACGTAAAACAGACCATCGTTGACCCATGAAACAGAAAAAGCTGTGACCTCAAATGTGGGAAACTCAATATTTACGAGACCAAAGTTGGAACTCCTAATGACTCTAGACCGTGGCTCATATTGCAGTCGTCTACAAACTTGTAGAACTTGACACTCGTTAAAGGGAACATCGACCTGGTCAAGATCCATTGATCACTCACGTCCTAGATTCTCACCAAGATTACCAGAACTTCGGAGCATGGTGGTTCATCATGTTCGAGGCAGACTGCGGATCTTTATCCGGTGGTGGCACGTGGAAGTTCCAAAGATGCAAACGTGCATAAATATTCAACACGATGCGACACATTGTTTCCTTCTTTAAATTTTTAGGAAACGATCTACGGATAATTAATTAAATCAGTATGACCGTCCCTTTCCTTCGACATGCAATTTCAATAGCGTAGATGCAACTGTGGAAAGAGGACGGGTTTTCCGAAGAGTAATTCGTAGACAGTCTAATTTGATCGAGGTCAGTAAATTTGAGTCGGCAAGTTCGCGCATTGTCGCAAATAAATGAAAATGGCGCTTGCTGCACAAGCGGCGAGCTGGTCTTCTTGTAATTTACCATTCAGACGGTTAACCGCGGAACGGTGGAACTTCGCCGAAGTAATTAATCCGATAACGATAACGACGTTACCGATGATGAAGTGGACTAGTGTAGTAGCGACCAATCGTTTTACAAACACCGTGATGTAATCTTGTCCTAGAAACTGATCCCGGTGGACTGCCGCTTCCGCTTGGCATCGGTGTGCACACGTGCAACTAAACTCACCTTATTCATTGGTGCATCGGTGCATCGGATCGGCGTACTCGAAATAAACAAAATTTTC
Organism: Lasioglossum morio; assembly: GCA_916610235.2. Taxonomy (NCBI): domain Eukaryota; kingdom Metazoa; phylum Arthropoda; class Insecta; order Hymenoptera; family Halictidae; genus Lasioglossum; species Lasioglossum morio. Next base: position 16,557,841 of record OU744328.1, on the reverse strand, counting down.
ACAAACAATGTACCACGGAACTAATCTTCGTAATCGCCGTGATCGGGACTGGGGAATTCAACTTCTCCTTGTTGCTTCGCGTGGGTTAAAATTTAATTAACGAACTGTACTATATTTCGTAGTTATCACGACGACGTTTCTTTGTTAGTGGAATCGCTTTATCGTAGCTACAAAATTCCAGGATGTAAAGTGCAATTTCCTTCCGACGAAAATGAGGTTGATTAATCCGAACCTCTACGATCGAACCATAGTTGCTGAGTCGTTGAGAACTCCACTCTATTGGCCAGGTGGCGATCGATGAATATATCCTTTTGTCAATATGTCACTCCCAAACGAGAATATAACCTCATTTTCCTACCTTCGTCAGTAGAGAGCCACGTGACGCGACATAACTGCCACAGCAGCATATCAATCTGATAACGATAATGACATTTTCGATGATGGAGCACGGCTGATCAACCAGTTCTCCTTCGAGTAATACCGTGCACGGTTTTGTATCGTCGTGGTCATCGTTGGCGTGCCCTTCTTTTTCTGACTCCGGTGTCCGTTCATTCACGCGCATGCGTTCAATATTCTTAACACAAAAAGAACCGCCAAATTAAATCGAAGAAATTCTTTAATGGCTAATTAAATTTACATGCTTCTCGTATTAAGTACAATAAGAAAACCAGCGTGGATTTCATAGGAACAGGTTGAAATATACGTAAAAAATGATGCTTAAAGATTTGAATAAATCTAGCTGCCATTAGATTGTCGAAAGCCTCGTCGACATCTCCCAGGATACTTCTGCGACATAGATTTATAGAAAAGTTGTGTCGCCGTCGAGCACATTCTAAAATAATTAAAAAATTCCATGCATTTCTAAACCGCGCATTCTTTCGCCAGTGTACGTATCCGGCTTACAGGAAAATCTGTTATGCAATATTAGTCCAAAGTTCGATCCGCCTGTGGGACACGCCGGGTTCGGCAACACCTGACAGCACTCGTAGCCGCGGGCTACTCTGCTGCCGCGGAGGCCAAACAATTTCTGGAACAACAAACCGATAACCGAAATCGATCAAAGAAAACGGCAGAAATTCGATTCTTCGATGGCCGGGGTCGATCGGCGGGCCGGTAAGCTCGTTAAGTCGGCACAAAGCTCAATTAGAATCGGCAGCGGTCAAAGCTCTCTCCACGTTTCGCACACAATCGGCTTGTCACGCCTTGACGACTCGAAAGAGGCCCGCACCCGTAGCCGGGCTGGGCCGGGGCCGAGCCGCATAACTGTAGCCGGTGGACCGCTGCCGCAAATCAGTCGTTATCGTTATCGATAACGACGTTCGTGACGGTGATGCGCATTCGGCCGGGTTCGAGCGCGCCGCGGTAGTCAATTGTTCCCCGAACGGGCGCAATCTTGCTGCAGAACGCGATACCGATTACTATGATCAAACCGGAACGAGGCGGGCACCGGCGCATGAAATGCAGACGGAATGATTTCAATTATCCAAATGAACATCTATATTAAGCTCGGCCGCCTGTGGACGCCATCTTCCCGGCCAGGGGTAGAGCCGCCCCCGCACAGACGCGTTCGAACTCTATCAAAGATATTGCTCGGCCCCCCGGCTCCGTACCTCCGTGGAATCCTGAGCCGTTCTTCAATGAACACGCCGATGAGACTTTTCACTCGAGTTGCCAGGAGTTTAATTCCGAAAGGTGGGAGGATTCGAACCGAAAGAAGGATCAGAATCAAGGGACAACGACGGCGACGGGCCGACTGGTGGAGAGGGGGAGCAACTCTGAAAATCTCTATTCTCTTCGACAGGGAAGCCCCTCGTAATACCTTTCTGCAGTGGACACATACGCGCACCGGTTCTCCCTTCGTCACCCCTTCGCTTCGCCATCGGCCGGATCATCGGTCCACCTTCTATCGAGATGAACAGAAAAGAACACAGAAAAGACCTCGGCCAACAAAAAGTTAATTACGGAATCATCCTGAGCAAAGAAACCGCACGGCTCCCTCTTCTTATACTTCATTCTTCTCTTTACTCGGCCCTCTCTCCACCTCTCGTCTCCTCCGGTCGAGACGATCGGAGTCCGAGTCCCAGGCTATTCCCCCGAATTCGATGCCAATTCCAAACCCTGGCCCGTCTAATAATGTGGGTTCTTGCCCCGTAAGCATGCAAATTATATCGCACACCGACAACCACCGCTCAGCTGTCCGATCGTCGAACGATTTCGCCGTCCCATCATCACGTCGGCTGGCTCCGAGCGAAAACGCAACGCGTTCCGAACAAATAACGCCTAACACCTCTCGTACACTCGGAATAATCGCCATACCAGCGGCTAAAAATCTGTAACTCCTTTATCACTGTAAATTTTTATGTTCTTGGAACAACTAACGATTGGTACATTGGTGGGACAGTTCTCGGAACGTGACATCGTGCATTACCATGGAGGGAATTTTTCTTGAAATTGAGGGGATAGCAGCAAACACTTAAGGGCGTAACGTAACCCCTGAATATTACTAGATTGTAGAAACAATTGTTTGTCCTTATAAGAGCATGTTACGAGCTGTGTGAGGGCTCATTCTAAAGAGGAAGATAGATCGTAGGGCGCTCAGCTCATGATTTAACGAGATTATGTTTATATCTAATAATATGAGCGTCCAAAGTAGGGGGAAAAAATCGAGACAACCACCCTCAGGTTACCATGTATTTTAAATCATGAGCTGTGCGCCCTACGATCAACCTTCCTCTATCAAATGAACCTTTGTGCAGCTACAAGTATGCTCATATAAGTACAAACAATTGTTTCCCGCAAACACTGTTGTTACCCTTAAATCTAGTAATATTCAAGAGTTACGTTACCCTCTTAAGTTACGCACTACAGTACTCTGATAGCCAGAATGACGGGAAAAGCATGTAAATTGCGAATGATAGATGATTGACTGAAGAGGCACGGAATGAGCTTGAATCCTTAATAGCTTACGCTATTCTCGGGTCTGTTGGGAACAGTGGCTATTCGTCGAACAGTGGGTATCCGGTAATCGCGGAAAAGCACCGACGGACTGTATAAAAGTTAACGATGATCCGCGTGAAATGATTTTCTCGAGCGTGGTGGTCCCGAACGAGGATAGCCGCGGGATCAGACAGCAATTTGGTGTACTGCCGTGACGCGTGATTGATCTGCAAGGACGATAAACATTGCTCAACCACGCAGCGAAATGACGTATACCCGCGTATTAATATCCGTGATGGAGGAAGGCGGCCAGCTGTGCAACCACGGGTGGTTCGTTCACATAAATGACGCGACGCTCATTTGTCTTTGAGGATGGATTCACGATTCAAATAGAGACAACGGTCTCTAATCAATCTCTTGGTAAAACGCGTGCGTGCATGCGTGCCTATCCGGGGATATCGCGTAGGACGATGCACCCAGGTAGGGAACGCGTTCCTCGCATACTGCGACGAGCTCTTTTTGCATTCTGGCCCGACACCTCTTTCTCCCGTCAGTGGTGCGCGTCTACGGTCGAACTTGAAAGGCAGACACGACCATTGCGATTGAGTTCTCGTCGGACGCGTCCCCTCGGTACCGGTCAATCGTTTCGAGCCGGAATTCTGGTCGATAACCTGATTAATTAACTCTGACCCGAATTTCTCGTTTAACGCCAGAATCAATTTACCTCGGACCAGCCAATTGCCCCACGGAATATTATGCAATGGAAATGCTATTTATTTTTCATATCCCCCAGCCGTTCTGCCGCCGAGCGAATCAATTTCACGCTGGCCAACACTTGTTTTTCTTATACCATTGACCGACGATACCGATCGGTGGAAAGAGAACCGGATTGCCGTGTCCAAAGTTGGCTTTGCAAGACTTTCAAATAAATAAAATGATCTTCTTCATCGAAATAAATTTCTTTCTGGTATCAACACCAAGTACTTCGAAAGAGAAATGTCTTCTGGAATAAATTTCTTGAATAAATCTGTAAATTCATCTCTGTTCATCAGGTTATCTAATTTCAGTAAGGAGGAACGTTCTCGTGGCATTGATATTGAAGCAGCGGATCCAGTCGAACAAATTCCAGCCCAAATTTGGGTTTACCTCGTCCCGAAGTGGCCGGGAAAATAAATGATTTGTAGGGAACAAGAGAGCTAGAGAACCCGGTGATATATGTTTTAGCCGCGTTCCCCGCGGTAGCCAAAGTTTCGACGGCATTATGCAAGAAGAATCTCCGTAATAGAAAAACTAAGCCGAGACAGGTCGCGGGCCAACCCGTTATGATAATACTGAATCTTCGGCGGATTTATGGAGTCGCAAGAAAAAGTGAACGAGTCCGGTTCCTGGAAACGTCCCAGGTCTAGGAACAATAGCTCCGGCCGAATATCGGGCCGTTTTGGTGGACTCGATTGCCTGGATTCCATTGGTCCTGGCCGCATAATCAGTAAGGCGCATATAGCGAGACATCTACATCATGTCGCGTTTCCAGGCTGGCCGTGGATTAGACTCGGTGGTCCCGGGTCTCGACCACGGGAAGATATGTGTGTGACCCAGCTGTGATTCTCATTGAGCGCGTTCATCAATCATTTAAATGTAACACACGGTCTGATATCGAGCACCCCTTTCCTGGCTGGAGGCTAACCGAGCACTCGGCTCACTTTGTCTTGACATCTGTCAAATCGTGGCCCGCCGCAGCAGCCCAGCCAGCAGCTATTGTTCCTTTTTCTCCAGGCAGAGGCCCGACCCGTCCCCGCTATCCTCTGTGTCTCTCTTTCCCTCTGTCACTCTCGGTTCCTAACCCCCTGCGCCGAGCTGTCTCGCTCGGCTCGTGCATAATTTCGTATGCACTCCTAAATAAGTCCGCTCGGACAGCCATTACCATTGATACCGGGCGCGCTTCTCTCTGGCCTCTCTCGGCTCGGTCCCCTTTCGCTTCCATTTGTTTCGTTCCAGGGCAGAGAGCCTACGGTTCCGCTGAACGATACCCGTGGAACGCAATGGGCGCGAGAGCCCCTCCCTTTGCCTGTATGCTTCAGTGTCGTATACACGCTCGGCGCCGGAACAGGTTCGTGAAATATGAAGACTTTAATCAAACGGATGACAGAAGAAGAGCGCCGCGTTCCGAGTGAAACCGTAGCGATGCGGGGAATGAAAAATTAATGATCGACGCGAGCCGGCTTCCACCCGGACCCCGGTCCGGTCGCGTTCGCTGCTGCGCGATGCGCTACCACGGCTTATCAACTCTTTCGCGTGTACCCCGGCCCACTTACAACCAACAATTTGATCGCGCGAAATTTCCTGTACGGATGTTCCCGTCCGGAAAATGGAGCCGCGGCTTTTTTTTCAATCGTTTCGCCGGGTAAATGCTCCGCGAAGCTCCACCGAGATTGAAACGTCCGCGAATCCGTTCAGCCCGAAGATACGTAACTGATTTTTTTCGCGGCGTTTAACCCTTTGCACTCGGAGCTATTTTAACTGGAAAATTAAACGTTTCTTCTGACCTACAATATTTCCATTCTCTATGATTTTTTTTTAAATTTGATAAATATTAAATTGATATAATACCTCATACAATACTTAAATGTGTAGTAATTGATTAGATACCGACATATCTGATAGTGTAAACAATTATTTAAATAATAGTACAGCAATTTTTTGTGACGCCTCAAAATTCTTCATTTTGATTCTACGTTATAATATTAACACATTGTCTGTGCGTCTTTAGGTACTAAAGGGAAGTACCTCGAAGACGACGATACCGAAGAAGATCCGAATAGATAATTTTGATCAATGTCTTTCGCGAGCCTTCCGCCCACACGTCGTTCCTGATCAAGCTTCCGCCTCGACGAGTATAAACACACGGTAAGGGGAGTAATGGGGCGTCGTGAAGTCTGTGGGAATGAAAAATTAAACGAGCGGGACCCTCTTGTCCATTGTACATTCAAGACACGGTTTCCCGATCGATCAGGATACCCGGCAAATTTTTCAGTGCTTCGCCGTGCATTAAACATTCGATAAATTGTATCGGCAACGGGCGAAGACGATCGCGTTACGATTTATTTATGCACTATGCAAGCGTCTATTATCCCTCAGTGAATTTCGAAGGTGCCCATCTCTCTCTCTATCTCTCTCCTTCTCTCTCCGTCCGGGTACCGGCACACGTCGAACCGTTGTGCAAATACTAAGCAGAGAGAAGCTGCAGAGGTTGATGTAATCACCTATATCTAGTCCCAGCGGTGGATGGAGATCTAGTTAAAGCCGTCTGATTCGGTGCCAGCTCATGATAGAGTGGCCTGTGTAAATGGGGACATCGATTACCGTGCGAAATCTATGGAAAATTCATTCGCGCGTATTATTATCATACATATTATTCGAACGGTTTTTGCAACGCGCTCGGAATTTCATTTAAATGCCCGACATCGCGCTGGAATCGAGCGGATTTTTCTATCGGGGGGGTGAAAATTCGTGTTCCAGACTGATTTTCCCCGGGAAATTATCCACTTTGCGGGATCAGGAACGAGACCAATCAAAGGCGAGGAATAAAAGTCCCGTGCGCCCGACCGAGTTATCCTGCGCCAATGGCGACGCGGGCCTCGCAGAGTATATAAACGACGGTGGGGAGATTCGAAAACGTAAAAGAACGGGAATCAATTACCACGGCCATCCGCGCCACCTTAACCTCAGAAATCCAAGCGGCCGGTAATTTTTCTCCCCTCCACTCTCGGCGATTGCGAAAAAGATTTAGTGCCCCGGCCCCGGAGTCCTCCTTCGTTTGGAGCGAAGGCGTACGAGATTCGGTGCTCGAAATTCATTGTGCCGTCGCTGCCGAACGCGTTACCCGCCGTGGAATACGAATCGCAGCGTTTTCCTCTATCTCTCCCGACGATCGAACGTGCGGGATTTTCGCCGATTTTCCACGGTGTAATGCGAGACGGATCTCCGAAAGAGAGAGGGAGAGAGCTTCGTCGATCGTTGACGAGATTCGGTTCTTCATTCTCTTGCGATATTCTACAGTGGATCGGAAAAGTAGAGGCAAGAGAAGGCTTTGATCCAGAGGAGGTTCTTCGTTCACCATTTAGAAAAAATCAAACCGCTAAAAATACTCTCCGAAACAAGATTAACAACGCTACAGGATTTTTTTTACAGGATCGTTCACGGTGGTTTTAACCATAAAGAGGATCGGATCGAGATATTCAAATCTGATCTATCCTAGAACACAATCGTACAAAATGGAATCTGGTCGGGATCTGCTCTTGACGTAAGAGATCATTTTCTGTTCGCCGTGAATGCAACATCGGCGCCAGCGTTACCGGAAATATCGGACCGTGTATTTGATCGAACGGTGCCTTAGGGAAATTACCGAGTCGCGCTAAGGAAATCCTTCTCCCGATTGACGTCTAACAATTTCTGCACCAATTGCGGGGAATCCCGGTCGCGTCCGATTCCATCAACCGCCGCATCATCGTTGTCTTCGCTGCTTCTTTCGGCTGACACTATTGACGAAGCCAATAACGGTGCATATCCAACGATATGCCCACGTGGCCAGACGAATGTTCAGTATTTCATTCAACATTATAAAGTTAGATTAATAGTGTCTAAAAAAAAAAGTCAAGAATCATATTCAAATATCGCTTCTCCACTATGTGAAGGTCACCTTGAAATTGTGTAACCGAACCTGAACTAACAAACAGACTGAGATATTTATCGTGTTCTGTTTGCAGCCGGGGACACGTAAATGGATAAACGTCCTCTAATTTCAGCAGCTATTAATATTACACGTGCTGACATTCGGGAAGATGGGTGACAAAGGACAGGCAGGAAAATTTCGCTTTCATGCTATTTAAGGGTGGTTAAAATCGCGATAAGGTTCTTCCGACTAAAAAAAAAAAAACGGAAAATAGGGGAGCGGATTGATAGGGGCTTTTAATTATCACGATCGATCGTGTACACCCCTAATCGAATGGGCGTGGACATGTCGAACCGACGGACAAAGAAAGGGACTTTCCTAACAAGCGATAGACGAGGGGGCTGTTTTTACGTGTGGTATTCAAGTCGGCTTACGGTCAGCATATAAATTGGGGTAAACGCGACGGAATCGCGAGCTTCGACGGTTTTGTCTCCACAGCAGCAGCAAGGGGTTCGACGGATTCAACATCGGAAGGGAAAAGCAGAGCCGACGGGTTTGTGGAAGGGTCGGCGACGGGGTTACGCGGGGCCATTGGAACAATGATTAACCTTAAAATCGTTTGTGCTTAAATCAGGAGATCGTGCGCCGTTCTGTTGAGAAACGAAGAGCCCCGGTGGATGCTGTTGCGTACGGTTCGGTGGTTGATTAACGTGGTCCATTTGCTCGGTAAATTGGGAAAACAGGATCGACGACGGAGGTAACCAGGCTGGTTTTCGATATCCCCCCCTTCCCGGTACATATCGAGTTTTCATTTTCGGGCTTTTCGGCCTGGCAATATGTAGCCCCTATTTTAATAAAGCGAAGAGGATCGGTCGATGGGATTACTTTCCCCTTTTTTGTTTCTCGTCGCCGCGCCGCGCCGGTTTATTCCGGGCCGCCGGAAAAAAAGCTGCGTTTTATGTATGAGTTTTCATCTATCGCGCGGAGGGTTATCTTTGATCGTTGTTTAAAGCTATAATCACGTTACACACGGAGCTCGAGGGGTCGAAGGTGGAACGCAATAAAATTCCGCGCGTAATTTTCAACGGGAGTAGCCGCACCACCAGCGGCGCGTCGTCGCGCGGCGCTATCGTTGCTAATAATCGATGATGTTTTTTCGCGAAATTCGAACGACGAATAAAATATTCAAGAGTTACGCCGGATACGAGTGCAACGCCAATCGGAGCATCGGCCGAAGCGCATCCCCCGGTGCATCGACGGCGGCAGAGGCGGCGCGGCGGTAGGCGGCTGCACCCAGGATTTACATACAATTGGTCGATTCGAGTTTCACCGTTAAACGCTGAACAAATTCCGGTTTTAATCAAGCGTTTGATTAAATCACGAGAATTTCGGTGCGCACTAATTCACTGTCCTGCGGCGCGCACCTTTCTCGATCCGGCTCCGACTCCGGGGTTCGGGCGGAATTGCGCGGCCGGCGAATCTCGGCGGAACGTTTTGATCCAGACCCGGCCATTCAAAGGAATCATGGCCGAGCGAAGAAAGAGGGTTCGATTAGGACCCAAAACTGCCGAGGATCGTAATGAAAGGAGGAAGCACGGGCTGCAGCGGAACGTCAAGAATCGGAAGGGCGGCTGCCTCCGAGATTATACGAGCTCGAATCCACCTACCGTGGTTCAACCATCGGAAACCAACCGGTGCTTTCCTCTGTAACCACTATTAACAACGCTCCGGCTCGGGAAACCCGGTGTAACCTAAATTCCCTTCGTGAGCTCTTCGAAAAGGAACGTTTCATTCCACCGGTCTTCTTGTCTTAAAAAATGTCGGACGATTTTCCAAACGAAAATATTGGGAAAGCTCGAATTTTTGTGAATAAATGTGCAGTAACTCGTACACAAAATAGTGGGATTATTTTTAGACGTCGGCACAATTAGTATCTTCTATTTTTCATCTGCTATATTACATAAAAATATCCGGGAAAATAATTATTGTAATTCCAGTTATTAGATTCTTTGGTTCTTAGTTACTAAATATGTGTATTTCCTAGTGTAAATCTTATGTATTTTCTAGTCTCTTTGTCGAATCCAATTTAAATACGAAAGGATTGAAAAATGTGAAAGAGGTCCTTTGTGCGGGGCCCGAAATTGCCGTGACCTTTCAATTAGAAAAATTCTTATGGGCACAGATATGATTAATAGCGGAAGGCGGGTAACAATCCGTGGGCAGCTTTGTAGCCTGGCCGAAAAGCAGGCAAAGCGAATCGCAACAAAACCACTGGCTTAAGAAGATTCCGAGAGAAAGACCGGTTCGCCGTGCCGCGCGCCACGGCGCCAAAGAATTCCCCATCAAAGCGCAATTAAATCGCCGGGGGCTATGCGGATTACATAAAGCCGAGTTATTGGCTTTATTGGAAATTCGGCGAGCCCGGAGTCTTTTGAGCAATCGGCTGCTTTTCTTCTTGGCCGCCGGTACGCCGCTGCTCCTAAAAGTGTTCAACCTTAAACGATAGCCCGGCACGAAAGTTTCGTTGTACTTTTTCGCCGCGAAATTGCCACATGATTAAAGATAATTGCGATGCGACTGATCCCACACCAAGATTCCTCGGCCAGTAACAGTTCGGTGTCAATGGTTCCTTTTATTATTTTTCTAGACGACATTCGCGCCCTGTCGTTTTATTAAACCCGTTCTGGTCCAGTACTCTTCTGTTATCGAACTATTTTTGGAGCAGCTTTTAATTATCATGGAAATGGAGAACCCGGTCACGTTAAATGACAAATATTTACACACGCGAATAAATTATTGAAAGTTCAAAGAAAAAAATTTAATCACTATCGGAATACCGTGAAACGAGAAAGAATATTGGATGAATTTGTTGAAAGCTTTATTTTTGCCGGAAAATCAATCGGTCCCTTTGTGTTTGCTTTTGTTACAGCGCGGCATCGAGTTTCGCGTGACATTTATCTGGTTTCGATTACTTCTCTTGAATCTTCCCGTAATGTTTTTTCATTGTACCTCGACCGTCCCCAATCGATACGTGCACAAAACTTATTGTTCATTTCATATAAAAACACTTCATTTGCATTAGTTCATATTATAATTCGTGCACAATTTATAACATGTACACGACCAAGAACAGTTATACATATAGTTAAAGAAAACGCAACGGAGATGAATCAGTAGCATATTTTTTCAATCTGAAATCTCGTGACCGTTCACACATCGGCGTTCGTGCTCTAGTCTGGGAATAGACGATTCCCGTGGGGGATTTGGTTCAAGCGTCTCCCATCGAAACGATAAATTTTGAGACCCCCCAAATGGATCTTCTGAGCAACACGCAATCCGGAGCGACCGCTCGTATCTCGTTCCGCCGGGGATTCGGTTATGACGAACTTCACGAGGGGTTCATTACGCGACTGCCGTTCCTTCTTTTTCTTTTATTATCGAGCCCGGCGCGTGACGGATAATTTACGTCCGATCAAGTTCTGGAATTCATTTCATCGTTTACGAGACTGCGAAACTATATACAGCGACCACCGTTAAGGAAATCGGAAGGAAATCGATGGAACGAAATAACTGACCGGAATTTCCCTCGCCTTTCACTCCCTTCTTCATTATCATTTCAACTCTGCCCGACTCCTCCCCAGCGAACATCGATATCAATGACTCGTCTCTCTCTCTCTCGCTCTCTTCGTCGTTCTAATGCTTTCGCATTCGCGCGTGATCGTCCCGTCCATTTCTTTATTCGACGCTTATAACCGGCGTGATAGTGGCTCGTGAAATACTTTTCAACGGGGTACAACAGCTTAATATTCATTTATTAGAGTCCCCATTCTCATGGCGCCCATTCTGGGTCACATCGCATTTAAAATCCCCGCCGCACCGTGGTTGAATCTCTGACACGGGGGAATTATTGTAGGCACTTTTCTAGCCACGTTATCCAATAGAGTGCATATCAATCTATAATATCTATTTCCACGTTTCAGCTTTAATGTTGTGATGAAATGATTTTAACAATAGCATCTTTTTTTTATTTCATTGTACACTTGCAAACATCTGCAGGTGTACAAATAAAAGTATTTTTTGTTTATTATACCGAAGTTGAAATTTTGTAAATGGAGACATTGTTGTCCTTCTCGCCTCGCTGCATCCCCCAGTTTGAACTCTCCGCGAAACGTAAACTAGCCGATACACTCTGCGAAACGGAAAACGGGGTAGAAAGAGAGATTCCTCCGCATCATACTTCACCGCGATGCTTTATTAAATCAACTAGTTTCCCCGGAATTTGTTTAATTTCGCGAAAACGTTATTTCCATCCGGAACTTCGGCGAAACTTGCTTTTCTCCGGCTAGGGGGACGAATTATTAAGATTACATTGGAAGTGAATTAGAGCGCCGTCGAATACCACGGTCCGACGATTCAATTCGGACTCGCTACATTGCGGCGCGCGATTTAAATTGTTCCAAGCAACCCCTCCGTTCCACCGATTCGAAGGGGAGAACGCGGGTAGCGTTCTTTACATATATATAGTCAAAAGTATGTACTAGAGTACATAAAACTTGAACTCTGTTGCGTTTTATAATTTCTTCTTAATCGTTGGCTGTTTGTATCGACAACGAACCTCACAATTTTGTAATGAATTGTTACATTTCGTCCCTCATTTCCAGTAAAAAACAAATGATTGAGTAAAATCTTTGTACCGTTCAAAATGTTCATACATAAGTGAAGATTGAAATGTCCAGAGCCCAACAAACAGAATGCATCGATCAATAATTTACTATGAAGACTGGACGAAGTTCAGGTGTTCCGTGTGCAGGTGGTTGCACCGTGCGCCGGTGCTTCTTGTTATAGAGGTAATTCAGATAACCTCAACTGAAAATGTAAACACCCGATTAACAGTCCCCGTTACACTCTGTCATCGGGGTGCGAGTGGCGAAATTGCTTCACTAACAACAATCACTGGCGCACTACGTTCCCCGGAAATGGACCTACGCGTATTACGGGGGACAAGGAAATATCATACGTGCGAATAATATAAACACGATGCTGAGGATGGTCCTCGAGCAAATAAAGTGGATTCGGAGGGGCGTATCCTGTTAGTCGCGAAACAACCCCCCGATCGTATCATTACATCGAAACGTCAAGACTCCTTATATACTTAACATATCGGCCGCTTTATCCCGGCCGGTTTTGATTGGAGACTAATGGCCACTCGACGCTACCGGGACAAGAATATAGATAACCACTTTGTCATCTACGAAATAGGCTAAGCTGTCACGAACACCATTGCGAAATCTGTATACTGTGATTTCAGCCGGCGGGAGGCGCGTCCGCGTATCGCGCGCACGATATTTCATCGAGTGACAGTGCGCGTAGGTGTCTAGCGTACGTATAACTCTTCCAGCGCAAAAGCGCCGACTGTCACTGGAATCACTGTACGGTTGTTCTTGATTTTACCGTGGTTTCCACCCCGGAAGTCTGCTCTCAGTTCAAGCGAAGAGCCGGACGCGAAAACGATCGAATTTTTGGGAATTTATTCTGGCGATAATAGATTAGCAATTTCCCTCTATATAGTTACAATAATTTCTTGATGATTTAGACTTTTTAATATTTTCCTTACTCATATTCTAATTCTAGAAAGCAATCAACAATGCATGAAAACACGTCGCAGCTAATGATCTGACCTTATGTTATAAATTTTAAAATATTCGATAGAGAGGTTAAAGAATTTCCAAAGCTAGAGGTTGCAAGTGAAATAAAGATAATCGACGAGGCTACGCCGAGGAAGCGTTCACGATTTTTCTATCCAGTCGAGATTTACGCGGTCGAAACCAGGCAGTTTGGGTCCCGGAGCTCGCCTACGCGGGCCGATGTGTAAAAGAAGAGCACCGATCATCGAATATCTACTGGCTGCTCGTACCTACCAATCCTTTTCCGCCAATTCCCATTGATTAGAACGTTGACCGGCGAAATCGCGCGCGATCGTACACAATCTACGAAGTGCAGACAGGCACCCGGTGTAGCGAGGGCACACGGTATGTATGTATACATGTACATACCGCTTCAGGGTAAAGGACGCCGGGGGCATGTCAGCCAAGCTAGAGCCGGGACAGGCAGTTCAGGCCAGACAGCGTCTAATTATTATCGGGAGAGCCGAATGAAGGAGAACCGGCTGCGTGGCCACGATGTCGATCCTTCACTTGTGTCCTCGTGATTGCACGTCGCGCTATTGCCTTGTAATCTCACCTCTCCACTCGACTCGCACCCTTCCTCCTAGGGGCCGAAACGATTCTACTCGGTGACCGGCGGCAGAGAGGCGACGCGACGTTTCGACGGTGGTCACTCTCGCTTCTGTCATCGATCGACGAATACGCGGATACAAGCCGTGTGTCGTCACCTGTCCGGATCGCTTTCGACATCTCCGCACCTGTTTTGAGCAATTCGGTACGGTTTAGCTTCCCCCGGATCCTTTTTTCAATTGCGGTTCGACCCAGCACAGATACGCAGTCAGATTCGAATCAGCCGAGACGTGGTGTGAGGAAGAATGCAGGACAATCGTGTTCGGTCCTCCTTCTTCTTCTAGATCCCTGACTCTGCCTTCGACGCACCTGTCCCTTGATCCCACCGATGCAGATGGCAAATGATCTTCGATCTCGACGAATGTTTTACGTGGTATGTTCGCGGTGGTGTAACGTTGAAATAATGGAAATCGATGACGTTTTAATATGCCGTGAAATTTGTTGACACTAATGATTCAGCATCGAGGCTTCTTGCACACTTGGCTATCGATTCGTCGTGAACTCAAACGCCGTAATTTCTGGCGCAATGCTATTTCCTGTATGTGTCACGGAGAATTAATTGTTCAGGACGTCCGACTGTCCAATCAATTATTGTATACAGTGGTTTATTACGTTAAAGAGATCGGCGTGTTGAAATAGATTATGTTTCTTGTATAGACAGTCTTAAAAATATTTAAAAAGATCAATTATTCAATCGTGTCACGATGATAAATTGATGTGGGTGTAACGAAATTAACATTGTAAATGGTATTATACCAGATTCGTATTCTCCGAGGTGAACTCCAGGTTAACGAGCTAATTCCTGATATTTTGTCCAGTTGATAACCGTTTGACCGAGATATCGTGTTTTCTTCGCCAATACTTATAAATTATTACATGTAAAGGGATCATTAGAAGCCAGCGTTGGAAATACTTCAAGGTTGTGCGAGCATGGCCGATCGATCAAATCCTTCAGCGTTTCGCAGGCGTGCCGGTAATTAAAAGGCTGAAGGATAATTAAGGACTTCGTCAGTGTCAATTTTCCGGTAATGAGGAGGGTGGATGTAAATTAAAAATTAAAACACAGATGGTCCTGGTGGCATGTACACCGCGCTGTATAATACGCAAACGTGCCTGTTAATTATTTATTTGAGACTCTTTAGCGGACTGTGTGCCGCGGAACGAATTCCTTCGGCCGCGTTTACATTTGCCCGGCGAAAACCGCCATCGTGTCGTGTCGTTACTAATTTCGACGATGCTTTATTTTCCACCGTGACCGATTTGTTTGCCACTCAATTACCGCATTGTGTATTCAGTGCCTCGTTGGATTTCCAAAAAGCAGGAAAAAAGATTAGTGATTTGCATAATCTCAAATCCGCATTGCGTATTTGACAGTCTTTAATCTCAAAGTTGACCCTCCGCGGTCCGAATTTCTGTTAATTATTCTGTATAGAATTTAACAAATGCGAAATAACACTTTTGTCAGATTGCGGTCAAACAGCGTGTCGCTTTAAAGTTGTACGCAGCTGCAGAAGGTTTTTGACTGGTATCAATAATGGAGGAGACAGGAGAATTGCATAATTTAAGTGCAAGATGATTTCGTTCCCGTGGATTCGAACAAAGGTGACACTTACTTTTGCAGCATCGTAATTCGACGGTGAACGGGGACAGAGAAACGAACGTAATCGAATTATCCCGGGAGTCGGGATAACTTTAAGAGGATTATAATTTTTGTATCAGTTCGCAAAGCGTAGCACGAGTGGACCGTGAGCTATTCCAGCTAGATCAAAGAATGCAAACGAATCTGGAGCAAACCAGGAAAGCCGATCGCGCTGACCCGCGCGATAAGGAAATGCGTTGCAAGCGGGCCGTGGGTTTAATTTTTAACTCTTTCATAATTGAAAGACCCGGCCCGTGGCTTCGTCTTCTCATTAAAAACTTTCTGAACCACCATCTGCGCTTCTCGCTTCGTCTTCATATTTTATTCTTTATAACAGCGTAAGCTACTCGGCCGGAGAACCACTTTATATTCGTTGAGATTAGTTGTCCGGAGTGTATCTTTCTTCTTTACCGAATGTATCCATAAGCTAGCGGTCAAGAGAATTCGTGTTTTAAACTGAGTAAAACCCCTCTTATGCGAATACCGCGTTATCCGAATACGTATCCTGTCACGCACGCGAGCTGTTCGTGTCAGTGTAAACGGAACAATGAACCTATAGGCATCCCGTTGATAAAATCGACAGAATGACGTGGTATTAAATACATATAAGAACGTTTTTTGATAAATATGAATGTGGTAAATGCTCCAGTGAAATGTCAAAGTTTATACCTCTGGTAAAAGTACTCGGTCAATCAATTCCACATTTCATCATTTTAACCATTGACAGCCAATCATTCTTCTACTAACTAGATGATGTTTATTCGCTGCATTTTTTATAAATTTCGTAAAATATACTTTCGATGGTACTTCTTGAAAATATTTTAATTTCTTTGATGTTCCTAGCGCAGTGGCCTTTTCTTCAATCAACTTTCCAGAAACTGAGCAATTAAATAACGATTTCAATATTTGTCTTATTTTTGATATATCCAAATAATTCTTTTTAACATATTGAACTCAGACGACGATTACAAAAGTATTACAGAAAGAGCAGTCAGCGTTACATTAAATTAAAGTACGAGTTTGGGATTGTTAGCAAGGGAGTGCGTTCATTTGAAAATCGCCGGTAAAAATGGCCCCCACGATGTCTGTAGCAGTAAAATGAAGAACCTTCTGATGCGGAAGGCCTTCCGACATTAGGCACTGTGTATAAAGGAAAACGAGGCTCGTTAAAGCCGGCTGCCATAAAACCCGTGGAAGCAGGTTGTTGCGAATTTTTATGAAGCCGGGGGCGCGGATCGTTCTCGCGTGTAGATCGAACTTAATCGGGTCAACTTTGTTCCCGGGCGTATTTGAATTCATTGCGGCTCGCATAATGAACGTTTTTCGATTACAGCTCCCGGGCACCTGGCTCGTTGTAACGCGCGTTATTAAGAGCTATATTTGCAAACGACGTCGCCGCTGCACTGCGACAATACGTGATACGAGGGGGCCTTCGGTATACGTATGTACACATATCTACGCGCCTTCGAAAACCGTAGCTGTCGTTGATCGTGCATATTTATTTCCTGCGCTTGTTTCACCCGGCCAATGAAATTCCAAGTATGCGCCGATGTAAAAATTTTTAATACGGCGCCGCACGCGCGTCCAGGGGACGAATGTTTACATAGTCGAGTGCACTTGACGCACGCTAATCGCAGCCGCCTACCTATTCGCCAAATGAAACATGCAACGCGAAATGTAAAGCCGGCCGTTTAACCGATTGTGCGGGGACCAAAATGGCGACGCTCCGATGACCACCGCTGTAGTTCCGAAGGGTCGCATCCGATTAGTTAATGCGCGGAATTTATTATTTACAGCTGTAATTCACCGTGATTCTAGAATCAGTTTAGTTAATGCGCGATACCCGCTGTAGAATATTTCAACGGATGGGAATATCATATTCGATCTCCTGCCGGCTGCAATTTTGTCGACCGTGTCCCTGCATTTTGCAGGAAGTATTATACTTGCATACGTTCTCGGTATATCCTGAATTCAACGGGTGCAATGCAATACTATAGCTATCTCACGATGTCTCTCATAATCGCGAGATTCGTGTTACTCTTTAAATAATTTTTTCTCTTAGGTAAAAATGCCCATTCTCCTTCCAACATGATAAAGGGCACAATGTTATAATTTTATTATTGCGAATTATGCCAGCGTGTAGAGCCGTGCGCGATGATGGGTGGTCTTCAACGTTCGAACAACAGTCCGCGGAATAATTACAATTATTAATTACGTCCGGAAATGTAACGCGCTTCGAAGCAACATAAGAGAGACGATGAATGGATGGTTGTACAGTAACAATTAGACATTCCGCTCAAAACATCATTATTGTCCTCTGAGCAGCCGGGAGATTAATGAAAAGATACCCACCGTAAATGTACGTATGCCCTTGCACAACGAAGGTATAGAATCGCCTGGCGATCGCCCGCTGACTTTCTCCTCGATTATGGCCAGTCACCGTTCGACAATGAGCGTGCTCAAAGCGATAAAGTTCCCCGCGGTAGGCCGGAACGGTAACAACTCCGAAAGGAACTTTGATTACCCGCCTTTTCTTAACGTTGGCCCGGTTTAAAAGCCATCGCCGACCGACAAATTGTTCTTTATCTATATATTATATCGGGATTAGACCAGTCTGTGACCGCGCGAAAGGAATGTGGACACCATTACCGTCGACACGGTGATAAAATAATAACGCGGCGAAATTTCCGATAAAAAACAGGTTGATGAGTATCTCGTTAAGTTTCCGTATCTTGTTACCGCATCTTAATGTATCGTTCGCGCCCGTTATCGAGTCCGCCGTTTTGTCCTTCCTTCGCTTTCGCGGAAACAGAGCCCACATTTCGTACCGGCCATAAATGACTAATTATATGGCTGCATAAGTCTGGCCTGTTCAAGAACAACGCCGTACCCGTGTCAACTTGATATTCATTCGGTGCTAACGGCGCACATTGTGCTCTTGTTTATTCAATTACTTCCTATTTAATTCTCGTGCGTTGGTCAATTTGACCGGAACGTGCCGAAATATATAAATTAATTCAATACCGTTCGTATTCATTCAGCCAAAAATTGGGTTCTCTCTAATCGAATAGCAACTGCGAGTATCAACGCTGATTTAATTCATAAAATATAAATTTAACAATTTCCTGAACAATGCACACGCAGTGCAATCTATAATTAATAATTAGACTGCTGGTCTCTATGCAAATTCTCATTTTCACGCGTCATCTAACCCCTTGCCTTATAATACATTAATTTTCTTTTTTATTACTATGAATAGACTCGTGTGTTTCTGGTAAAAATGAGATCACATTTTCAAAACGGTCTAAACATCTACAAAACTCATAAAATATCTCAGTGTTACGTTTAACCCATTACATTGATTTAAAACGGAGATTCTATTTGAAACGTGCATGGTAAATATTGATAAAAAAGCGACGGGTATATGTATAGGAAAAATTTCAAGGATAACGCGATCAGCGCTGGGTCCCATTTTGTCAACGCCTACCACGGACATTTCTACTAACATAATTTGTGGTCCAGTACCTACAATGCTATGAAGAAACTCATTGTCAGAACGAATCTAAAGAAACGTTCGCGTCGCAACAGCCGACGACTATTCTACTAGTTCCGGAATGGTTTGCGCGATCGACATCGAAGTAGAAACAAGACGGCATCGACGGGCACATCGGATACAACGATCGCGGAACTTTCAACGCGTTACAGCAGGCCGTTCGGATACGAAAACCCGGAATAAGCTCGGCTTACCTGCACAACAGAGCAGCGTTCATGGAATCTGCTAATCCGATGGTAAACGAATAATTGAACATCGAGTCGGTACTGAACGAAGCATTATCAAGCAGCTCCCTGTATTATTATAGTCCGCTATATAGTTTGCATGGCCATCGCTGCGTCTGATGGTGATTAGGCTGTATCAATTAACACAAGCCTGCAATTGCTCGCATTAATCTCTCCCCTCTAACGGGTATCTCTAACAAGCGTCAGTAAATTCCCCTCTATTTCTACCGGTGTGTATACCCGGTAGAAAGAGAAACGGAGAGACACACGCAGAGAGAGAAAGAGAGAGAGAGAGAGAGTCAAGCACGCACACACGTGGTCCGGCATGCAGTGCGCCCGATCAAATATTCTATTAATCGCACCGCCGTCAAATCGTTATCATTGCGGGTCTCGTTAACCGGGAGGGGGTTATTGCTAATGAGAAACGACAGGGCCCAACGGCCGCCGCCGAGAGTCCATTATTAATCATTGTACACACGGTGTCTAGCGCGTTTTTACGGGACACTTTTTTTACCCGTTCATTTCCTCGACCATACCCCGCGTCGAAATGGAATCGCGGCCGCGCCGCCGCCATTCAGGTGTTTTATTAATCCGTTTTAATCGTGATACCCGCCTGACTGCGCCATTTCGATTGGAATGTTTTTTTTTTTTTTTAAATTGATCGCCGAAAGGAAAAAACGACCAAACTGGCCATAGCGTACCGTTCAGCGATGCAGCGGGCCACTAATACTTGAATATTTTAGGATGCCGGAGCATTTCCACGAAGAATTTCAATACCGATGAGGAACGATCGGATTAATTTTTGTTTAATGAACGCGAAACCTTTCCCCGACTCACTCTCACGCGCGCGCGCAACCAGGTAAATAACAATTATCCGATTTTTAACGCGCAACGAGCAACGCAAACACCCGGTCGCAATTGTATAATAAATGTACGTTACGCGAAGATCGTTAACAGTCGGAAAGTCGAGCGTTCATTGTTAGATCTGTATCGTACGGCAAATTTGTTAGAACATTAACGAAGTATGCGCGCAAATTATCAGGAATTTATTATATCGATCGAATCTCTGTGATTTTAATGGCTTTGTTACTTTATCCGTGGATTATGACCGAGAGAAACCGGACAGGTAAAAATTAGGTAAAAACGCTGATTTCCAGTGTTACCGATACGATATTGATTTATAGCTTCGTATCGTTTTAATTACTCTTCGCATCGTTAATTACAGAACGCAGCGAATTGTACCACGATAAAAGAATATGGCGGTGTGGCCGTGGTACAGGTTTTCCCTATTATTCGATATATTCGGGAATTCGCTCGAGAGGTCCATAACTAACCGCATTAAATATTCTACGAACATCATCAAACTCACACGGCACTTATCAATTATTTACGGAGATCGCGTGCTGAACAATGTACACCCTCCGGCTGTTCGAATAAGTTATGGATTTTGAGGCAATCCCTGCATTCATATTTATAATTCTCTTTTCTCTATTGCATTGATTTCCTGATATAATTAAGAGACTCGAAATACAAACCTGTAAAAGCATTACAATTTAATTGTGTTCAACTTGTTGAACTTATTGGAAGAGGAAATACATTTTCGTTCAAATTCTGTTTCTCACGATTTACATAGAAAATGTTACTTAGAAACTATTATTAAACGTTTGGGTTATATGAAAAACGATCCGTTTAGCCGCGCGTACTTCTGAATAGGAAATCAGTCCCCGGCAGCGGACACTTTCTGTCGTAATTATCGTACACATCGCAGTTAATTCCGCGAGACGTTCATTTGCCTGTCTCAAATATACCGGGCCGAGATTAAAATCCGCCGTTCGCGAGTGCTCGACTCCCCGAACGTGACCCGAAGGCGTTAAAACCGTCTCGAGTGGAAGAATGTAAATTTTTGTCCGGCAAATATGAATCAAATTAAGTCCTATTCGGTGGGTCGTTCGGCGGCGAGAGAGCCTCGTGATAAAGCTAAAGCTCGCGCGAACGGGCAAAGGTAAAAATTTACTGTTCACCGGGCCGTTTCCACGGGCCGTAAAACCGGCTAAACATTCGTGTCCCGGCCGTGCCAGTTTAGAAACAGTTGTAAAGTACTTTGCCACTTTTATATCACTCTTAATACTTTCGGCCGGCACGAGGCTCCCGGTAATTATTCCCGCGCGGCCAGTTATAAGTAATAATTAGAACAGTTTCGTCGGTTTTGCCTCGTTTTCTTTCACTCCCCTTTTATGGGGACAACCGATGCGTGCCGGGGGGTCATCGAACGAGCCAATACCAGCCGCTTTAAGAATGGGAACAGTCTATTAATTTTCCCCGATTACAGCTTCCTCTCTTTGCGAGAGGGGAGAGTGTTCCCCGTGCAAACACGCGGCCGGAAAGGAAGCGGCACTAAACGTGCTTCCTGATACGATCGAGACCCAGTTAAAGAGCCCGCGATTTCTTCGAATGTTGCTGCGAATACCTCCATATGTGTACTATTGGTACGTCTACTCGTCATCGACATATGTTAAAACAAACACGCGAACCCTGCTCCTCCAATAAGAAGCTTCGTGCGAAACACACGTGAAATGGAAATTCAAGCTTTTACGACCGCTAATACGCGCGGGGATTGAATTAGTATGCATGAACCCCTGGTTGAGTACCTTTTTGAAACGTGCCCGAGTACACGCGCCCGACGGCACAGGTTGGAACATTGGCACAGTATTGCAATAACGCCAGATCCGGTCGGAATTTTCTACGAACCTCTCGTAAATGTCACGTGTGATCTACGAAAGTTTTACGTAGGAAGGTTATGTGCTACGCGAAGTTGAAGGTAGCGAATACTATAGTGATCTTAGGAGCCGTGTTCAACTATTGAAATCGTGGAAGTTCATTATTTTTAAGTGCAAGCTTAGACGCTCGCGTAGCGAACACCTGAAATTAATTTATCTCCATTACAATAATTATTCAGGAGAGTTCTTGAGCGTGTACATATACAGTAATGGGTCGATTTAAGATAGTAGGTCACAATTTGTTTCCCTCCGAGAATCGCAAGGTCACTGCGTAATAATTATCTTTTTTATTTATAAGCTGGCGATTGCATAAAAAATCTTTTAATGTAGCTGTGTCAATGTTCCTTGCCTCCGGCGCATTCTCTTATCACAGACTTGGCGAAGTGACGTTTAAATTCCTTTTTAATTTCGAACCGCCAGGTACGTGTCTATATAACTGATCGGAACTTGTTCGGGAACTTGCACGACAAAATATCGTGGACCTTAGATATTCAGAAACGGTTTAACGAGGTTGCTCGCGGGTTTCTGCGAAATTTCGAATCGCTTGGAAGATCGTTTCCAAGTGGAACAGATTGAAATATTCAGAAGTTTCGAAAGTTGAGCACGCCTCAAACGTTTCGTAAGTTTCGGTCCGGAGTTTCGAAATTCTTAAACATTCGGCGAACACCTCATTTTCGTCAGGGGGTCGATACTTTCAATTTGCTCGTCGGTTATTAATTAACGCACCTTCGGTCATTATTACCTGCGTTGCCGGTGACTTTTTTACGCGTTTATTTTGTTACAGAACTTTCTGAAGGATCTCTTGGAATGCGCTTGATCTTCTCTTGCTTTTTTGTTTTGTTGCTTCTCGGTCCACTTCAGGGGACCCGCTCGTTTCATAACTCGAAAACTCATTCCGCGAAATGAAGCAGATATCGAAATATGTACCTACTTGTCCAACTTGTACGACACACGGCATCGAGACCTTTTAGACTAATTACTGTCCGTTCAGGCACCTGCAGGTTCGCAGAAAACTGATCCACCGTTTCATTCGGCTTCATTCAGCGTCGCATTCAACCGACAAGCTACCGTTTACGTTTTTAAAATATTGGAAAATGTTTCTCCGGAATTTATCCACCT
The DNA here is from genome assembly GCA_916610235.2 of Lasioglossum morio. Taxonomy (NCBI): domain Eukaryota; kingdom Metazoa; phylum Arthropoda; class Insecta; order Hymenoptera; family Halictidae; genus Lasioglossum; species Lasioglossum morio. The sequence goes on along the minus strand of OU744328.1, from coordinate 16,534,630 downwards.
TCGTTTCAAACATATCCATACGGTTTTACATATTTTTTGATTTTATGGTAACTTGGTTCTAAAATAATTCTCCTAATTCTTACTAATTCGAAGGTCAATCCTCCAATAAAGACCTTTGAAATTTACAAAGAGACTTTTTAGAAGATACTTTTGATAAAGATTCGCTTATCATGTTAATCGTCCCCTGTTACAGGGTCCATCGTAGGGAGAGGTTTCATGACAACACAAAGGTAACCACGAGCAGCTGTCTAGACGCAGGCCCGATCGAATCTATTACGAGGAACAATTAAAGCCTTTTTGCAGTTCACCGTCTTAATTACGAAGCCGATCATTCCGAATGACGGAGGTTGGTTCGATTGCCGGCTAAAGACGGTTGCCTGTTGATGACTATGGGATATATTTCTATTTGAAGGCAGCGGACTCGAAACCGTCAGAGGCCTCCCGTCGAGCGACGTTCTACCTCCTGCGGTTCTTTGTCCTTGTTTAGATCACTCATCGTCCCCGAAAGAGTCATTATACAAGGCCGAGGCCTGACCGCTCATTAACTCCTTCAAATCTGTCTGACCGTTGTAGCCGTTCCCCCAACACCATGGGACTTCGTTTGCAAACTGGACCTACTACATCTTTCCTGTTTAGTGTCCAGCCGAATACTACTTTGCAAGAAACAGGATAATATTTCGACAGTTTAATCGTCGCCGGAGTACACATAATTGAATAGACTTGCCGAATATATGACAGACACGCGAAATAAATAGCAGCGAAATTTTTATTTGGACACCTCCGGGTATCCGTTAAGTGTGAAGTTTATGCACAGTGGATCAACGACGTGATGGCAGAGTTGTTTTGTTGTGATGCAACTTAAAAAAATAGCGTAGCAATAGAATCTAAATTTCGCTTGTTGCTAAATATGTATTTAAAAAAAATATAATACATACTCGAAAAGCTAGCAACGTCTACCACCTTAATAATAAAGCGCAGTCGGTGATAGTTTATGAATCAAATAAGAACTGCAATCAAATGAAGCGTCACGAGTCAAGTTATTATTCGTTTTACCGCGGAAGAATTGAATTCGGAATGTCGCAGCTGGTGTCCGAAAACAAATTCAACGGGACAGGGATGGGCCGAGTCGGGCCGGACCGGGCTAGTGGAATGTAATTTTCTAGAAAGCCGGGGGTAGCGAAAATAACGGCGAAATTCGTAAATTATGCAGGTACGTCAGATGCCGCGAGTGCTCTATTCCGGGTTAACACTTGTCCGTTGGTACAGCTAAAAGCGAATGCCGGCTTTTGTCCCAGAACGACGAATATATTTATCCGGGCCCGCGGATACAGGTCACACTTGAATTCAGCTGAATCCAAGAGATGTAATTCAAACGTCCGCGGGCGTCTTCATCTCGGAGGCAGGCCTGCCGCGCCTTTTCAAAGTTCGGATCGCAGCGGTCTAAGCTTCAGCTAACCACCGTGTCGAGCATTCAGAAACAAATTCGCGAGCCAGGTGGTCGTTGCATGCGACATTCCATCCCGAAGAACCCCCGCTCTCTCTCTCTGCCAGCTGGTTTTCCGCCATGTTCCATTCCCGCGACGCTCGCTTTAAGGATGGCGATGCGAATTTTTAATGACCTCCGGAGAGTGACTGGCATTCAAGTCGACATAATCGCGCTTCAAATTGTAACGAGTTACCCCCGGCCCGGCCTGACCGTTCGTGAGCGCACGCTCGCGAGCGAGCGAAACCCGTCGTCCGCGCCGTTGGCCCCGTAATTTAAAATATTTTAACCCGTTAGAACGATTAACGGCCGGCAAAAGAAAAATGGCGTCGAACCGCGGGAATCCACTCTGTCCGATGGACAATGATTAACAACGCGGGTATACATGCAATAAAATAGAGAACGAGATTGACGTGTACACAAACCCCCCCAACCACCCCTCGACCGTTGTTGCACAATACCGGACGAAGATTGACAGACTATCCGTTGCCGTTGACTCTTTGCATTTCTGGTTGGTTTGTGTTTTGATGTTTCGGTGACGTGTCACCGAAACTCGTTAAGTTTGCTCGTCGTGTTATGGTTTTGTGGACATCGGATTAGAAACAACACGGGGCGATAACCCTCGGACCTCATCTCGCAAGTTTTTATTGGAGACGCGTTCCGAGCTGTCCAGATAATATCGTGGTCATCTGTTTCTTCCCCCACGCACCACCGCTAACGATCTATATTTTCGAGATACGGATCAAGCCTTAGCCGTAGCCTTAGTATTCCTCTGATCGTGGAAGGAAAAGAAGTAGTATGTTGGTACAATCTGAGTTTTTCAGAAACTAAAATCTTGCAGTAGAAACGTTATTCGCATTTCAGATTTTATTTTTCACAACTCGTGAATTTATAGAAATATTTTCTTGGAAAAATCCTATGAAATCTGAATGAACCGTTATTATCGTTTATCTGTATATATAAAACCGAGCTTTCGGTTTTCCAGCAATGTTACATAAAGTGCAGCAGAGTTTAATTATTTTTTGGCGGAATGATATTCAATCGCGAAACATCTGAAGTTAATTGTAGCAAAACTTTGCAGAATAAACAACAGTAGATACCATAAAAGATGCATATCAAATTCCAGTTGCGATGCAACTCACAATCCCGCTTGATCGATGCCCGTGATACGCCAATGTTAGTTGATTAATTAATACCACGAACGTATATATCTGTGCGATGCGACGCGAGCAACGTAGACATATGCATATATAGATAACACAGTCAAACTTTAATGCAGTAGGATCTCAATTAACTGGTCTAATTAGGGGACAAACAGGCTTGATAAATTAGGACGCAACGGAATTTCCAGGTATGAGAGGAGATAATTAAGAAACGGTCTAAATGAATAACCACGAGATCGCTTCGAAATCTTTACTACCTTGTGCCTAATCGAATCATTAAATTAAATCCAATAAAAAATAGAGTAATTGATAAAATCAATTCAAAATAGAAAAATTAATGGACTATTAAAGAAAACAGATTGAAAAGTCAACAATTAGCCTCCTGGGAACAAACTCTTATACATTTCATCGAGCACAATGATCTACCTGTTGGTACATTTTGCAGTAAAAACAAAAAGCTGAGCAACATACATGTCCGACGACTTACTAACGATCTAAATTCTTTCGAGTCAGTGTAAGTACCGAAGATCGTAAATTTTGATCTCGCGCGTCATCGGAAGTACCATAATCTCAGAAAATTTCCTCGACGGTGAATCAAACGTGGCAACAGCTGCAAGACGTAGGTTCCACCGCGAGCAACAGACAAAATGACGGTCGAATGGGGTAGATGCAGGCTGATCGAGAGGTGGCCAGCCTCTGGACACCTTTTGGTAGAACCAGGCGAAGAAGAAGAAGAAGAAGAAGAAGGTCAGACTCTGACTGGTATAATTTTTATCGAACAATTAGAGTGAAAGCTGGATCAAAAGCGAGTAGATCACGGCTTGATCGCCGCGCGCCAGAGCCAGCCGTAGGCATAATTGGCCGGGAAAGGTCGGTAATACGACGCTGGCTTTTTGACAGATGGTACGAGCAAATTGCTGCTTGATGCTCGTCCGCTCGCGCCGCCGTCCCTTCTCTGCGGGCCTTCTCACGCTAATACGCGACGGCCGGACGTTGTTTTGATAATTTATTGAAATCGTCGAGGGTCTAAGAACCTCGTCGCTACGTAGAGACCGAGGATCCACGCCACGTGAAATATGGCGGCGCGAATTACACGAGACGTCGGACCCGCGTCACTGGGCTAGACCGACGTTGCGGAATTTCCCGACGGAGAAACGAGCGGCTCGCACGCGCCTCACGCGACATCGTCTTCGAAGAAGATTCGAGGGCCGAGGATTCGTTGTTACCGGCGATCTAGCTGATTCTTATTGCGATGGGACTACTACATTTATCAGAACCAACGTCGTCAGAATGTCCAATTTATTTTTACCAAGCCTGCATTCTGCGAACCAGCTGCGTGCGCTTCTCCGCACTTATAATGTTCGTAAACTTAATTTTAATTGAAAGAAGAACACTGTAATAATTAGCCAATTACAAAGATTTTGATAGTACAAAAATTCCCGACGCCGACTTGTAGAACTGAAATCACGTAGTCGTTCGAATGAACTTTCTAGACAGATAATTCACCGACGAACGGCGTTCATTTACAAATTTCGCCCGGCCCGACGATATTAAAGGAACCCGCGGACTCTCTTGAAAAAGTGGAACAGAAACGAAAGTAATTGTTTAAGTATTAAAACCTCGAATAGCCGAGCCGGCGTGATTACGTTTTTATAATGTTCGACAAGTTCCCGTTAACGACCGTGGGGGTCGGTTACTTTTCCAGAAATTTCATTCCGGTTAAAAATGGGGCAGGTTTGAAAGTTTGCCCGGTTCCTCGCGTAAATTTGCGAGAGTTTATATTGTTCTCGAGGCTGCAGCGCATTCGTTTCAATGGTTTAACAAACGGCAAAGGGAAAGAGACGAAGAGCCCGCGGAAGTACCATATGCTCATGAAGCGCTATGAATAATGTGACTAATATTTGCGCCCCGCGCATCGCTCGATTACGATGGCGGCCGTATTCGACGATAGAGCGGGCGCGTTCAATGTAAATGAAAGGATGCGCGGGGGGGGTATCGTAAAAATGATAGTCATATTTTAGTAAGGTCTGCGTCTGATACAACGTTATTCAAACAACCAAGCCGACGCCGTACGACGCGACGATGAAAATGGGCTTGCATAACTCCCGGCACCGGAGCACGGCAAACAACTAATTCAACGACTCGGATCAATCAACTGGAGCGCGCATTCGAACCGAAATTACCTGTTTCCGAAAAACGCGCGCGGGCGCGCGACCCTAGGAAAATACCGGCGGCGCATATTTGAAGTCTGCTGAAAATTTCAGGGTTAACAGTGGAGCCCATTGTTCGCTCTGGGACACCATAATGGAAGGCTTTGTTTGACAGCGACGATCCTTTTGTTTCCCCGTTGAATTTCGAGTACAATAAACAGCTACAATAAATGTTCTCTGTAACGGCAGGCCTAAAATTTGCGGTAACGGAACAGCGAAACAAAGCAAATCGGAGCACCGCGCCGCGTTGCTATGAATGAAGGTTCACGATTCCAGGGAAAAGAAATGCCAAGCGAAACACGGCCAATATTTCGCGACCATCCTTACTCCAGCGATAACCATTAGCAGCTAATTGCCGCTAACGCCTCGTTAAACGCCATTCCGAATTAATAAAAGCCAATAAAACTAGCGCAATATTTTAAATTTCCTCGACGAGTCGCTGTCGGTGCGCTGGCTCCATTTGTACTAATTAAGAAATTCACGTCGATAAAACTGAATAAATGACGGGATTTACAACTGGCGAAACGATGTAGCTGCCAGATCTGGATGTTCGATAACGAATAAATCGTTTCGTAAAATGTATAAATTATTAAAATAACATCTTGGTAAAAGAGTCCGCGGATAGGAGAAGCCCTAAAGTTCCTGTATCCCGTGGAATTAACCCCGATCTCTCCGCCATTTAGTTATCTAGAAACTCATCTTTCAATAACAGGCTAATCGGTCATCATCCACTTGCTCTCCTTCGCAGTTCGGCCGTTCAATAATCAGAAAGGTTATCGAACAAATTGAATTCTATTCCCACGCGATAGCCGCTTCCCTCGACCAATTATATCAAGCTCGGACAGCGACGATCGACACCGAACGGCGTCACGACGCCGGAAATTCCGACAGTGTTTTCCAGCTACCGACCAATTATGAAAACGGTCACGCCGTTGCCCAGGCACCCTCTGTAATTACGGATAATTGGATGGAAAATGCTGACAGCCCCGATACCCAAGGGATGCTCCCGACTTTTTCTCATTTGCGCAACAGGCGGAACGCTCCGTGATGGACCTTTGACGTAACATGCGCCACTAGCACTCGATTGTCCACCCCTTTTGATCTTTACCGTCGCGTAATTTGCAGTCGCGGAAACGGGACCGACGTCCCATCGAAGATAACAAGAGCTGGAGCCAGCCGTCACGCCTGTAACTGCAATAATTCTCTTGATTCCGAAGTTTATTAGATTTCGTTCGTCATAAAGCACGGAGACGCTTCCAGGAAACTCTATTTAATGTTTCTATACTACGGACCTTTACGCGCTTACACCGACTTCCATTAGTATTCGAACGCACCTTTTACAGTGATTAGAACAATTAATTTACTACACGTGTACGAACACTTTCTACCACCCACTGTGTCTCTTTTTTTGACGTGACTTTTTTTTGGGGCTAGATTGCCCATTTGTACCACTGTGCCACGGTTGCCCGCGGAAGGTTAAGTAGCGAAATGTTTGGCTGGCATGGAAAACGGTGGCGTTCTCCGGTCACCGGAGTCGCGTTCCTCGTGGAAAAAAACAATGGCTGTCACGCGAGTCGGAAAGCTTGGCGCTGTGGCGCCCCGTTCCAACCACCGCGCGCCGGTTCATCGACGCGTGTCGGGCTTGGAACGAGTAGAGTACACTGGTAAATGAATTGCCGCGTCGAACCTGATGCACAGCGACGAAATATGCACGCGAGAACGAGCCGGTGGAAGGGAGCCGGCCGGGCCAGATTAATGTAACGAACGGTGACGCGGTACGCGAACCGCCGAAAATCGGGATTCCGCCGAGATTTGTGATAAAAATGTTTTACGACGACCCACCATGGTGTTGCTTTTCGCACGACATGTCGTCCGAACGTTCCCCTACAAGTTCTCGCGCCTGTATCGGAGCCTTGTCACATTAAATTTCATTTACCACCCCTTGTTTGCTTTAAATTCGACGACTTTTCGGGGATCTGCTAATATCACCCCTCTAACCGTGTTATTGGATTTGGCAATTATCTGGAAGGGGACTCCTCGTCGATTATGATTACCCTGAAATCAGCCCACGAGATCCAAAAGTGGCCTTACATTTTCTACAATTTGCCATACCTGTTATTTTTGACTGTTTGAAGTAAAAGCAGTAGATCCGCAGTATTGTAACACTGAATCTATGATTTTACAACGGCACAACTGTTGTTCCTTTCACTTTCTATCATCTCCGCGAACGGAAATACGAGTACGATCGCTGCCATAAGAAACATTTTTGATGAGCGAGTCGACAGCCGAATTGGCAGTTCGTAATCTCTCGAAGAACAACGCCTTAATTATCGGACTCGCTAATTCGGTCCTATTGATTCTTCGCCAGGACCGGTTCGCAACAAGAAGATCGGACGAAGGTGAGAGGATGTTCTCGCAAGCGTGGACGCCAGCAGGCAAGTAGAATCGCTTTACTTCACGGGCCGGTCTCCGAGAGGTGTAATTAAGGCCTGTGAAACGACGCAGTGTTCGCAACAATTAAAATAATGACTAGAGTTCTACGATTCCGCTCGGACCCCGTGTAGAAATAGCGACCCGGTGATTTAAACCGATACGATATTTTTCGACTGTAATCTCGCCCCGGTGCTTCTAATCGTTATTGATTGCGACAGAACTCTGCACGCAGGGTTCCCGATAAATTATCCGCGTGTGAGTCACCGTTAACTTCGACCCGGAGAAATTGGTCTATGGTCTGTTCTATTATAGTGTTCCGCAGTAAACCGGTTAAACGGGGGCAAAAGGGACGAACCTATGAAAAATCGAAGCTACAAATCGTGAAACCGTGTTTTGCGTATTCGGCACCGGGACGAAAGTAGCAATACGATTTACAGGGGACAGTAAAAATTACGAAGGAATTCCATCATGCTCGGTGGGTCTATATAAAAATATCGATAAGCCATATAAAAGTAGCCCGGACCCAGTAAAAACAGTTTAGGAGAATGAAATACGAGCGAGGCGGCCGGGCAATAAAAAGTAAACTTATAGGGCCAAGTAAATCAGTTCCGATTCTTCTAAACGAAATACAGCGGCTGTAAAACGGAATAGTACGAAGCCCACTTTCTGCCGCGGTTATGTCCGTTTCACTTGTTTCCGAACGATGCAATTCGTTCGATCGCGAGCGACCGCTACGACACGGATTTACCGTCGCAGACGAGATCCTGTAATTTCAGATAATTTGCCAATCGTGTAATAGCACGTGGACTAATGAACTTCAGACAGAAAAATTTTTAACAAGACACTCTCTTATAAAAAAAAAACTACCAGTTACTTCAATCATGAACGTGCGCTTAGAGACGTCTTTAATCGTTCACCGAACTCAAATTTGAGAACAGGCGGACGGATTTCCCGGCCAGCTTTCCCGACAAAAGCGGCAGCATCGGTTCCTCGGTCGGCTGGATTAAAAGTAACGGCTGAGTTTGAGCAGACGAGGCGAAATTTCGTTCGAGACTAAATTAGTTGAACTTCCTCAGCGACATGGCGCAGCGGGGCGAAGAGCAACAGTTGTCTTCCAACCTATTTCAATTCCCCGATACTTCCGAACAGAGGAACGCGCTACTTCTGTGGCGGCACAATTCTCCATTGTGCCCCGAACAGTGCAACGTAATGTCAGCAAACGCCTTGAAAGGTCCTCGAGGGAAGAGCGTTCAAAAGGCCATTGTTCCTCTCGTGAAACAAGTGTACGAGTCATTCTTTTAAATTTGATTTAGTCGCACGGCCGATCCGGGGAACGTCATCGCAAATTCCGCGCCGCGATTCTGTCGCGCGATTCGCATGCTGCTGTATCACCGAAACCGGAAACGGCGAAGTTGGCGTCGGAAGAACGTCGTGGTCCGTCATCAATTTATTTTCAATTAGCTACAAGTGGACCAATTAGAAGAGCTAACACAGATCAATTGAACTATCGAAGCAATTCGAAAAATACAACAATTTGAAAGTGGTTTCTCTTCCTTGGAATTCATGCAGACCGTTTTTATTTTGCATTAAGATCCGCAGAAAAGGTGGGAGGATTCGAGTCTCGGTTGCGATCGGTTTCCTCTGTTTCCTAAAATCCTTCGCAGGTGTCCAGGTCGCTTTCCCATTCTGAGTTCTGCGAAAAGTCGAGCCATCGTCGGAACGTTTCGAAGCCCGCGTTCTCCAACATTTGTCGCCGCAGAAAGCTCAGCATCCCTTACCCCGGCAAGTTCACGGCCGTAACTCGGAGGTTATCTGTTTGCAAATTAGCGGCTTGGATCCCGCGGCGGAAGCTTCCGCAGACGTAGGCGCAATAAAAATGGAAATCGACAAGCGACGCCCCGAGGGATATCCAACGAGTGCGCGTCGGAATTTTGCAGCCGGGTTTCCCGTCGATGAATCGACGACTTAGCTCGGATGATCCGGGCGCCGCTTTATTCCGAACTACATTGTTTGACTCCAGCTAGACGCGGGATGAACCTATTGTAATAGGTTCTCTCGGAGTTAGGTTCTCCGCTATGCCAGGTAAACATTTTTTCGTTCCTTGATTCGTTTGCAGACTTACCCGTTCTCGTCTGCAGTTCTTACTCTTTTGTCGGCGACGCGAAGCTTTCGATATTACTGGATCGAACGGAACGATTGAAAGCTGCGATCAACGTCTATTGTCCGCTCCAGAAGTATGTTTTACATGGACGAATCGCGTTCGAGGAACGGCCGTCTATTGATTTTCTTTTGTCAGCCGTATTTCATAGCTCGCCCGGGAAACGTCAATTAGACAGAGAACACTTTAATCCTGGAACGTCTTAATACTGCCGGTGATCGATTAACGGACTCGATGAAACGTAACACGAAATAATTATCATTCCCGGCTGATAACGATTAACCCACTAACCCACAAAATTTTATTGATAACACTTTATACGAGAAGCATTGATATAAGTTTTCTTCGTTCCGAATTCTGGAACAGCTTCGAGTGTAGATCGTCATGAGAAGAGAAAAAAAATGATGTATGCATTATTGAGTGACGATTTCCATGGAACGGAGATGCGTATTTCACGTTTCCAGATTTTCTGCGGAATATCTTTTCTATTCGCGATAAGAAGAGGAGCATTGAAGCGTTCGAAGGGATCAGGTGCTGACGCGAGAATGTTCCGAGTAAAGCATTTTTTACGTCTTTCCGGGGGAGAAGGAATGGAATATCAATTTTGCAGGCATTTTCGTCGACGCGGGGTTTACAGCGTGATTAAGAAACAACGAGAGACAACGGCCGCTGAAAACACCGGCGCTGTAGTTGTTACTGCTCTCACCGGTTGTTCCGTAACGTCAGGCGATTCAGCGGAGTTACGACGCGGGGAGAGAGAAACTTTATTCCACGTCTGAAAGTTTGTTCGCTGAGCTTGGTATTCACAATGACGCCTGGGTCCACGCTTCCCTTTGGCTTATTTCTGTCGAGTTACGGCTGCTAATAATTCAGAGACTGCCGGAAGACGCGTACGGTCTACTTTTCAGACGTACGCTGCCTGTCAAAAATGTGGCAGCCTGTCTAACAAGACAGGTTACCCAATCGTAACATGTCGATTTTAATGGAATTTTTGTATTACGTAAAACTAAAAATAAACATTTGACACGTATTTTTTTTATAGCCACGTTTGGCTTAATTCTTAATTCTTAATAACATAAAAGAATTCATTTCGACACCTGACATCTTCGATTTTCCACAGCATCCGAAACGAATAAATGAATTGCATCGAAAACTTTACCATAAATGAAAATATATTTCTGACGGAATTCTCGACTGGTGGGAGGGTTAATAAATATTTTGTTCGGCCTTTTGTTAACTATCATTTAGCGAATATAAATACTGTGCCGTTTATCATGATTTTAATCCGTATTGTTACGTGTCACTGTACAACAGGTTCGAAACCGTAAAACGAAGCGAATAGGAGAAATTATGAAGTGCTTTACATGTACAGAACACTTTATGCGTTGATATAATATTTTATTTATCCTGCGTCCCGTGCATTGATTTTGACCGTGTCCGATCTAATATTTTCTGGTAACAAATCACGACGGAACTGGGACTTCGTCGGCCGCGTATTATACGAAGTCAAAATTTTTTGTATCGATTGTATACAGCGTGCGAAACGAATAAAAAGAATAGCGGGGTGGGGGGACTGTTGTTTTTCGGATGCAACGATTTCGCTCGGACCGAGGGATATCTGGACAAACAACGGTAAAGTAAATAAATATGGATCGTGTGCGTATCGTTTATAAATCAAGATGAACAGATCGCGGCAAAACATCCAGCGAAATTGCATTCCGGTGTTCCTCTGTCATTGATTTTCTTCCCCCTCTGCGTGCGCCGCGTTCGATCATTCTTCGATGCCAACATTAGCCGCGGCGGCAAAGGTGAAAGGGAGTAAAAAATCCCCCGTGTCCATTCGCCGGGACAAGAATTGCACGGCGCGTCGTTTTTCAGCCAAAAAAAATACACGATGTATACGGTCTCGATTCGTCGAAGCATACGCACGACCAAACGTAAACTTTCATCTTGGTTTTTCTTGCAAATGCACGATGCTTGCGATACGCGTGTTTCCGTACCCAGTAAACAGAAAAATATGGCGGAGGTTGTCAATCAGCATCGTCGTGCAATACTTCTAATTGAAATTGCCAAGAGGCCGCGGTACTTCAGGTCGGATACTAAAACGCCGAAAGCCTGCCCTCTAGGCCACAATAAGAAGATTTACCTTCTCCGTGAAATGAGCACTCGCCGTCGACTTGTTGACCCTTGCCAAACACAAAGTCAACCAATAACTTAGCCCTAAACCCTTCGAGAATACCTTAACAGGGGAATCCTCGATTATTGATTCCTTCGACAGAACTTCTCATCGCCACTTCAAACGTTTAAAAACGGGAGGAGAATTCGTTTCTGGAGGACGATCACTTTGGTTCACGGAGATGTAGATGATCGTTTTCATATAAAAAAAATTCCAATCGGGGTAGGAAGACTTTAGATAGATCGACAGTTAAATAACGATTTTATTCTACTACTTCAAATAAATGGAAGATTAAACTTTCTGTTAAATGAAAAAATATACAGTTGAATGGCTACTCTAGTAATATTATTCCTCAGCTTCCTCATATACAAAATTTACAAAATGTGCTAACTACCGAGACAATTATTTTAAATTTCTATGTGAAAGAATCTATCGAAAGACATGAAATTATGCTGCTGAAAATACCAGCGTAAGTTACGTCGACCCTCCCATAATTCGTAAGAAAATTATTATAATCGTGGAACCTGCGACATGCTAATTTCGATGCGCGTTTCGCGCTGATTCCCCAATTTCGGGCAGAACGTTGCAATCAAAATGAATGTTGACGAGCATGGTATTTGGGTAATAGAACATTCTGTTGACAGAGGCGGCCAATTACCAGTGGTTCACATAATGACAAAACTGCGTTACGACCGAACGAGCAACGTTCTAATTGTCATGGAGGCAGAACAACCGTAGAGCCGACTCAGAGGTTTAACATGAGAGAGCGAGAGAGAGAGAGAGAGAGAGAGAGAGAGAGAGAGAGAGAGAGAGAGAGAGAGAGAGAGAGAGAGAGAGAGAGTTGGGATCGCGGACAGCAGGGAAGCGGACGTTGATCGTAAATGAGGAGCAAATGAAAAAGCACTTCCGTCGAAAGGCGTGTTAAACCGACAGTTACATCGGACCACGTGCCCCGGTGACGTGCCCGTTCCCTATCGGCGCGACAAAAAGAGGACAGGAAATTGTATCAAATTGGAGAGCGCTGGGATTAAGGATCCCTCGAAGCGGGAACGTGGTGAGCCGAGAGCGGTGGGTTCGCACATGCCGCGCCGCTGATCCGACCATTGTTGTGCAAATCCAACAAAAACCGGCCCTCTAATCTCGCGAGCCCACTTCAGATCGCAACATGCGTCCCCGCAATCGTACAATTAATTTATATAGGTATATCTAAAGTACTTGCGACGCCAGCTCCCGGCTTCCTATTATCCGGCACAGCGCGCGGACGACCCTCCCGCTCTGTCCGTTGCATCGTTCATAATCTTAAATAATCTCCTGACGGATCCACCACTCGAAAAACGCCTCTCCTGTCGAACGAACACGTTTCCACCCCTCACCCCCATCGACGTACTCGGTGCACGCGTATGACAATTGTTTGACGTCGCATAAACTGCGCAAACAATCCTCGAGATTATACGTTATCGATTACGAGGTACCGATCAACGCCGAACCATCTATCGGAAATGCTTTTCGCGTTAATAATACATCCGTGGAGCAACCGCACCTTCATTCCATTTACTGATTTACGTGAAAATGGAGTACGCGATAAGGAATACCCGATATCTTTCGGCTTCGTTCGCGCTACGTAATTCGTACTTTCGTTCACTCGTAAGTTCATGCAAACAATGAAGCCCGACGAGAGGATCAGCGTAACAATGGTCGGATCTGAAATCAGCGACTCCTCGCTCGAAATGAAACGCGAGGCTTTCTCATTAATTAAAGAACAAATATTTTTTCGTCGTCGATATTAATTGGATCGATGGAACCGGGAAACGTACCAAAGCTGTTTGGTTTTCGAATACCGCTCGCGATTGAACGTTCGAATTCATGTTTTCGAAGACTGGAGCTACAAGAAAAAGGATCGAGTGAAAAATCAATCTGTCATTATTGATTCTAACGGATTGAACATGAATGAAAAACTTGGGGGAATCTAGAGATCGAATAACCGGCAAATAATTATTTATCTTCCGCGTTACGGGTAATTTAACGATATAATAATTTCGTTAGATATTACTGATGGTAATATTTGCCGATTAAACGCATCCAGCGAGCTAACAATGTTGTGTTTTTGAACGGTGTTAGATCCAGCAACGGAATATAACGTGCAGTTGATAACGCAAAACTCGACTACGCGACGCGTCGACAGGCTGGAGGTCTCTTCAATCTTCCCGCCGAAATGTTGGCGGATGATTGATAATTTCCCATCGATTATAATTTCGAACAATTTTCTACGACGGAATAGGGAAACACGAGTTGTTTAATTAAAACTAATATCGATTTATTTCCGTGTTTCGTGTGATCAACGTGTACTCGCGATTCCCTCGCTATAAATGATTTAATTAAAGCCTCACGTTGTCGTTACCGCGGCGTTAATTTGATAACACGTTTAATTATCTCGGGATGAGTTGTTGATGGAACAACTTGCTAAATCGGCAGCTATACGGACGGGAATAACGATCGATGTCATTAAAAAAAAGGGGGACAAGCATAAATTATGATCTCGGGGAATGGCGCGCCGGTCGTTCGCACGGGATTGAAGGCGGAATTATGCAACCGCGTTACTTTCCATTGTTAATCCGCAAAAATCTGATCGCGCGGAAAGTTCCTGACATGTTTCCAGCGGTCCTAACGCAGAACGAAATAGGGTGAGCTGTCCAGCATATAAACATTTTCCAGCAAAATTAACGTAATTCGTATTAAATGGAACAATAAAAATGATATTTTCTTGATACGGGAATTTGTAAATTACGAAGAAAGTATGAAGACAAATAAATCAAATAAAATTTTGTTTACACTTGCTAGTGTATTGGCACCTTTAGACGCCGAATTTCGTCGAGCATCCCACTCGGAACCGGAGCGCGGATATTATCAGTAATCGATGACGGGACTTCTCCGAATTCGAACATTCTGAGCTGCGCACGGATCGAATGCTGCGTTAATCGGCGGGGGAGAGGGGGCCAGTGCCTTATGTAACGTTTAAACAACTATCGTGTGCAGGCTGCTTGCTGTTCGCTGCACGATAAAGGTAGCCCGGCCGAATTACACACGGTCGATAACACGAGCTTACATCCAGCAGCGTGCAGTTACAGCGACGTTGCTTTAAATCGCGATCGAGCAATCGTTGCCGGTGTACGGCGACGCGGATTCATTTCCGATTGGCACGCTTTAGCCGCTCTCGACACCATCTAACTTTTCCACCGTGTCCTCGATTCTGTTCTTCCTCTCTTTCACAGCGGAATAAAACTGTTTCATGCCGGTTCACGGTCCTCGAACTTCAACCCGGTCTCTCTTGTCAATATCTCCTGGTCCCGCGCGTCGACTCGTTTATTCTTGCCTTCCGCGCCCTTTAATTGTCTTTTTCGCCCTTTTCTGTTTTCTTTTCATTTCTTGCTTTATCTCCTCGAGCCCTTCGCCGCTTTGTAACTTTGTCGACCCTCTCCGACCCCTGGCCGTACCTTCAAATTTTCATTTAACCCCTTTCTCTAATTCCACTGTACCCCGTCGCCGCTAACTGGTTCTCTGTCCCTTGCTCGGAGCCCTCGCTCCACTCGCGCCCTTGTGATCCTCCTCTATCTTTCTCTCTCTCTCTCTCTCTATCTCTCTCGCTCTCACTCTATCGTTTTGTCTCGTTCGCTGTCTCTCTTCCCCGCAAACACGTCCACGCGAAGTGTTTATACACGCTGTAGCGAGGGCGTGTTTATCGAACGTACGGCGGCCGTGTATCGCCCGGCACGAAGGCGACACGGTAGTGGCCGCTATCTTCCTGACGCTGGAATTACACCATTATTGTGCAAATTAGCGAAGAGCCATGCATGATAGGGCGGCCGGACGTCTAGCGGGATTAGAATTAACGCGCCTGCCGTGAGCGCCGCCGACAAACGCCTCCTGATTACTTCGGGATCGTCCGCTCTTTCCGGTGCTCCTTGCCTCGCGTAATTTGTTCGCAAAAAGATGACAATTTGTCACGTCAACCGAGTGAGTCGCCTCCAAGGTGCTGCTTTATGCACCGCTACCACCGAACTAGAACACGTTCATCGCCTGACTATCAAACTATCCTATAAAATACCAAACCAGAATTTTCCTGTAATTTTCTCTAAACGAATATTTTTCCAAGTATGTTCCGCTACAATCTACACGCAATTGCCACCCAATACGTTTTTCGAAGTAGACTTAGAAAATTTGAGTTTTGCGCACACAACCGCAATCTAATAATTAATGTGGCAGATACCAGGGACCTACGTTACAACTCCCCTGGAAGTTTGCTTTCACACGTTCGTGACGGTAGCATAAGCATTTTTTGTTTAGATGAACGATACGTGTTGCGTGGAGCGCAAAACAGTTTCTGTAACAACAATCGCGATCGCGGATCTACGACGTTTTTCACTTTCGGGGACGCGGATAGAATGCTAGATCGCGATCCCACTAATTTTGAAACGAGACCGAAATACGAGGCACTTTTGTATTCGGTCTCGTGCCGTCGCTGCGTTCGACCTCCGCTTCCGGTTCCCCCGAGGTTTATCTGCGGCCGATTACGTTTAAAATTCCAACGGTGCCACTGTCGCTGCTGTATCGGCCCCAATTATACATCCTCTTGCTTTAACAGCCAACTAAAATCCTTCTTACGATAAACAGGAACGATGCAGCCTGAAACGGGAGAGTAAACGACACAACGAAGCAACCCGTGCAACGCTCGAGAGAGCTTATCGCTATCTAATTTCGTTTCTCGTTAGTATTTAATTCGAGAAAACTATTATCTACCCTACGATTCACGGTTCAACATTTTTTTCTACGATTAAAATATTGTTTAAAAGGTCACGCGATATAATCCCTCGAGATTAAATGCTCGCACTCGTGCATCGATATACATTTCGTTATCAACGATTTCAATTCCCCCGGCACGCCGAGAATGCATTTATCTGTGACGCCTTGTTAAGAACTTTTTCATAAAAAGCCAATTTTATTGATACCTTAAACTTTTAAAAATATATAGGGATTATGTCAGGCTGGTCGAAATTAACGGTTTAGGAACAGAACAATACGTTTATTTATTAACTAAGAATGAACAACATACACCGTCACTACACGATCGGCTTCTCCACGCCGAAACACACACTCTCTCTAACTCTTTCTCTATACTCTTTCTCTAACTCTTTCTCTAACTCTTCGTCGCTCGCGATTCTTCTACTCTGGGCGGCCGCGACCTACCTCGCTTATATATAGGCTAGTTCTCTTACGCATACATGTACGAATCGGTTTTCGCTTATGGAGTTCGCGGTCATCGCACCTTTATTGGTTATCTCTCTTGCGCTCACACTCTTGTTCTCTCGCACGCTCATTAGGACATTCACCTGTCGCCGTGTTTATGTTTCAGTAATTCGCGGGCGACCTATTCGGCAAGAACGTTTGCCGTTTTTCTAGTCTCGCTTTAACCGTTGCCTCTTTAACGGATTTGCCCCCTACAAATATGCTCTTGAATTTCTTCAGACTTTTCCAAAACATATATTTTCCCGACTTGTGAACTATGCTGTAACCATCGTGAACCGTTCTACGTCTCGTACACGTGACAAAAGCTTGCACGCAGCATGGTGTGCCGAGACCTTCGGTACAACGAATCGGTTCACCGATCTCCGGCCGAGCAGATAAAATTTGACTTATCTGAAGTTTTTTGCCGTGATATTTCGGCCCTGGGCGGATCTATCTTCACGGATCGTTAACATCGCAGGGAGGACACACGAAATCCAACGACTGCACTGCGTCCGGGATCATAGACGAAGCGTGTCCGTTCTCCGTTGTGGCCACAACTGCCGGGGCTCACCCCTCCCTCGTCGAGCGAAAAACGCATTGTCCTATTGTAAATATAAACTGTTCACTCCGCAAGCCGTTTTCCTGACTATTTGTCGCGTTTCGGAACATATTGCGCGGGGCACGGCCATTTAACTGCGCGCTGCTGCTTATTGTATAGGAGACAGCATATGGCGCGAAAGTAACGTCTCTATTATGCCCCCTGATAAATGGTCGGCCGTATTTAACGTGGCTAATCGGGGCCGCATACGCAAGCAGCACGTAGCAAACCGCGTCGCGCAGGTACAACGTTTAAGTAGCTAGCTCGTTTTTAAAGAGCTGTTTTCATTGAGCGTCGCTTAAGCGTTTAATCATCCACGCGTGAGCTATGGTGACACTTACCAGAGGAGCCAGGATTACCGTTCACGGACGTTCCTGAGATATCCGGCAAACACGCCGCGCAGGGGAATCTAAGGTGCTCAATTATAATAGATAACCTGCTTGTCAAAACGCTGGAAGTTGGACGCGGTCTTCGTCCTTTGCTCGCGCGTCTTCGTGCGAGACCAGGTTTCTACACGTAGTTTATAAAAGCAGAAATTATATAGAATTTTATTTCCCACTTTCATCACTTTATTACCACGTTTTTTCTTTCCCTCAAACATGTCACCGAACTGTTAAACAATGACGAATTGCTAAATTCATAAACGATATTCTTGCACGTGAAAATGTGAAAATTGCTAGCTATAATATTTACCATAAGATATTAAAGTAAACGAGTTGCGTTTGTTTGATATCAACGCAGAGATTCCGCGAGCACTTCTTCAGTTTCCTTTCTTCGCGTTCGCTCGGCTATTGCACGGTCAGCGAGGTATAAACACTCGAAGTGGTGCGAGTCGAAAAATGGAACAAACGGAGAAAAGGCACCATATTTTCATGCTCATTGTCGGGCTATTTGTTGTGCAAACACCGGCTGGCCGGGTCTTCGACGGAATGGACCAATTAGGTCTCCGCTGGCCGAAGAATAGAAATATATTTGATGGATGGTGGTAAACATTTTACGCTCGAGGTCACTTTGTGCTCGCTCGAACGTCCCGTTTATCGGCCACGTTGGAAACAAATACACGTTCCCTTGCTTACGTAGCATTGACATTTTGGGAAAAGATAACACAGTGACCTACATCGTCGAAGGTTGTTTCCAGTCGAATCCATAGAGAGCGTACAGAGTTTCTTTTCGGCGAAATACATATTTCGAGAAGACATGCTTTCTTCTAACCGCAAGAATTTTCCAATTCTCGGGGAACGGCCGAAGTGGTTACGGTCTTGAATAAGTGTTTCAATTTCAGTTGATCAATTAAAGTCGAGTGGCCTGTACAACTAAAGTTCGCGAAATTGTCACGGGTGGTCATTAAGCTATCCTCGGAGTCCTGCAACCAGCTGAATTTCGTGCGACCGTGGCACGTACACGAACACACGTTTAAACAATTTTCAACGCGAACGGTCAGCTATAAGTGTCGCGCAAAGATATTTACTGTCGCCAAGGGTAGACAATTGCTTTCCGATAAACTCGCTGCCATACGCGTGCTGCGAAGTGCAATGGCGGATAAACTTTATTTCACTTGGCTTACTACATTTGTTTAAAAATTGTAGTCTTCGACATTTACTGTCTACAAATAAATGACATTGTAAATGGATGATCGGATTAATTATATAGAAGTCATGAACTTGTATAGTAGGTACCTCCCCACCAGTGTAGAATCGTGGATCCATCAGAGGGGCCGCAATTTGTCAGGAAGCGGTAAGCAGGATCCACGGTCATTACAATTGCTTAAAGAAGAATATATTACCGGTACCAAGTAATTCGGACTTAATCTACCGTGGTACCAACGCGCGATGTCGATCGAACAGCGGCTGATCCAGGTCATTTGTCCGGCGATATCTGCTCGTTAACGGCCAAAAAAAAAGCGAGGCTTCTCGAACGAATTGATACAGCCGGAGCCTAAACATTTCAATCGGAGCACGTGCAGGTGCGCGGGTCACGTGCTTCGCGATTGAGTTTATAATCGGGTGGGAACGTAGCCTCCGTAAATCCTTTGGTTTAACGGCGAATTAAGCGTGTATTTCGAGGCTGATTTTTCTATTAAACTATAATAACTATATTATCACGAATTATATATTTTGATATAATTGTCTGTATATGAGAAGTACCAATACCTACGTTAATTGTACGATTTCAAACAAATTCTTTTATTGAAATATTTGAATGTCCTCTTAACGCGTTTGCGGGGCCAATTCCGTAAAATCGGATCAATGCGCTCGCTCGTTGAAGGACGACGGTGTTCGAAAACTCGTCGCAACGGTGGACGAAAGGCGGATTAATACCGCGTGTATCCTGTCCGCTAATTGCAAAGGAAAGGACGCGGACGTAGGGGTGCGCCGCGGCGGTGTCAGAGGAATCTAATAACGCCGGGTCAGGAGGATACATCACGGTTTCTTTCGTTCCGCGGGATTGAATTGATATCCTGCCATCCCACAATGTATACAAGCGTGCCGTATGAAATCGGCACGGACAGGGACTGGCCTCTCTCCCCGCAACAAGATTATGGTAATTGACTATCCGACTTGGAAACCCCCATCAGGCATATCAATTACGTACGTATGCGTCCCAACCGGGAATTTGCCTTTGATCCGCTCAAACTCGAAGGTAACACAATTCACGCCTGCGTCTAATCTCAAATGGGATTGCCTGATGGCACAAGGGACATCGAAATGGGCTTTTCCGACTTCACAAGAACGCGGGGCCGTTTCGATACCGGCGCCCAGGACTCGGATACACCTCTTACGCCGACGATAATCCGGTTACTTCTTCCCTCTGTGAGCCTCCGGCCTCCCGCGTATTGAGCGGCGAAATCATTTCCAACAGATTTTCCTCGGAGCCCACCTACGCGGCCGCACACGCTTTTCGGAAGGACGCCAGATTTCCACGAATCCGTGGACGGTCGTCCCTGATTCGAAGGGAATCGGGATCGCCGATAACGCATCGATGAGCCTCGCTTCGCCGTGATTCTATTCTCCCGTCGATATTCCAGTGACTTATTGCACGTTATACGACCGGCCAGTCCAATAGAGTTTTCTAGACCGTCGTCTAATTGTTGATCGCGGACAATGGCCTCCTTTGATGGAGCTTCTCGACGTATCACTGGTCAAATGAAAACTCTTAAGCTGTCTAAGAAGGAAATTCCATTTAGTAACTTGAGGAAATCGATTCCTCTTTTCCTTGCTTTAAGACGTTATCCTGACAGTCATGGTTAGACCCAAATCTTTATGCACCGGTTTCATTCTTATGTATCTTTGAACCTACCAAATTCCTAACAATTAGACTGAATATTACCAAGTCAGTGTGGTTTGTTTCCGATTCTTCCTACGTACCAGGTAGACCACGAGTTTCCTAAGACGATAGCTGACCATTTCATCGCGTCATGAAAATCGTATTTGTTGTTTGATGTTGGACTTACGGTTGAAACGTGACGTTGTAATCAGTATAAATAACGATAACACTAGATCGATATCTAGCGCGCAATAAGTAGCCGGAGTTCTGTAGTGACACAGTAATTATAAACGGTATCTATTTTATGATATCTAACACCATTCCCAAGGAAATTTCGTAATTCTTTCTTTGTTTCGATTATTTTACGTCGCTTTTTCAACTGCTATGGTTATTAAACGACGGGTTCGTAATTCTTTCTACATAGCTGGTAAGGCGTGGACATGCTACAGCAACGCGCAATTGTAAAGTTTTCATCATTCGTGTTTGTTATATTATTAATAATTTATTGCACCGAGTAATTATCTCAAGTGTTATGCAAATACGCGGGAATAAATATTAGATCAAAGGAGCAACAGAAAATCTTAGCAATTTCGAAACCAATAACGTTTCCACTTAACAATATTTTCACCTTGCTCCCTCGAGTTCCATTTATACGAGCGTGATAGAACAATCAGCATATCTGTAAAAAATTTAATCCGATAACCTATGCGATATCTTCACAATGTTCAGAGTTAAATCGACGTATCATCCATCCTTCTCATGCAGTGCTTTTTCCGGTAACACAGCGTCGCGTCGTTTGATTATTATCAAGATCGAAATCGTTGGTTCCCTCTCATTCACCTTGCAAATAATCGTTCGCGAGACTTCAGATAGCAGCTCGTTATTTTATTGGACAAAACGTCACGTCGGATTCGCATTAGCCAGAGGACAAGGCTGTTGCTTTGCGGAACGATAGAGTTGTCTGACATCGACGACGGTCTAGCGGACTCGTCAATATCTCTTATCTCGATATAAAAGAAACAGTTAGTCAGTGGTTTCGTTTAAAGACATCGCGGATACGGACGATATGACACGGTTCGCTGTTTTCGCGACTCTTCTGGCCGTGCAATTCGCCAGCGGCGTTTCGGGTAAATCAGCAGATTTATGGTTCTTCCGTGGACCCACCCTTTCTCTGTCGAAACGTGGCCATCGCGTACACCCCCTTCGTCCCTTGTTACCACTCGAAATCGATCCCGCCCCGCACCTTTCGTTTTCCACTTTGTTCGAGATTTATTGCGCTCATCTTTCGATGTGAAACAACTAAATCCACCAGGGGGAAAATGCGTGTCGCGTTCCCAATGCGAAAAACTTTCGACCGAGTGCTCGGAATCTGATTCGCTCGCGGTGATCAGTGACAGTGCTTCAAGACAGACCTCGTTGTTTCAGAATATGAAGAAGTTGGGCAGCTTCTGATAAGACGGGAGCCGAGCGTAGGCGGCGAAGGAAGTTTGCGCGTTCATCAAACCAATGTCAGGACATATGAAAAGGTATTTCTATCAAAGATCTGGAGCATGGTTTATTTCGTTTTATCTTTACGGAAATGAGACAGTAGAAACTTGGGTTTATTTTAATAAGAACATCGATATACAGGGAAAAATATATAAGCAGTTGTAAACTATTTCCTGTGTCACGGATCGTTGAGGGTGAGTAACCCTTTGCACTTGGAGCTATTTTAACTCGAAAATTAAACGTTTCTTCTGACCTACAATATTTCCATTGTCTATGATTTTTTAAATTTGATACAATACTTAAATGTGTAGTAATTGGTTAGATACCGACATTTCTGATAGTGTAAACAATTATTTAAATAATAGTACAGCAATTTTTAGTGGCGCCTCAGAGGCGCCACTCGAGTGCTAAGGGTTAATTCAATCACTGTGGAAAGAATCTGTTCCTCGGAGCACTTCCAACAGCGGAGAACGAGGATCACAAAACGATGACGAAACATACGCGTATTGTTATCCTACGCGCGAGCCATCCGCAGTGAAAAGAGTGTCCTACGGCAGGAAGGGCGTTTTAATGCATTTATTGCCGCGGTAGTTGAATGTAACGGCAGACATAACATTTTACCGTGCGAACCCCGCGAGAATACAGTGGACGCTTTGTCCGGAGTTGAGGCAGTGCAAACCGCCGCGGAACTGCAAATATATGGCGTCCCTGGGACCCGATCCTTTTTCCCTTCGTCCTCGCAGTGCACTGGTTAGCGCGACAACGTTCTCCAACTGCATCTTAAACTATCGTTTCTTTTCGCAGCGCGTAGAAGTGGAACCGAGTAGTGTGCGTATCGTCGAAGGATACCCCATGCACGCGAAGTTCAAAGACGCTCCAACCAACTGGACGTCTTGCAAGATCACTGCACCGAACGTACGTAAACGCATTTGCATTTTCACAAATTCACTTTCAATCGTGCACAACAATTTCTTAAGGAACTCCGACCATTTTGCATATCAAACGATTCGCTTTTGCACATTCAGAACCGCGCATTGAAACCTCGGTTGCACTATAACTTAATGGCAAACAGTATCGCTATTACAACGCAACTTGAATCGATTTGGCTACGGCACGCCGCCGTGCCTTAACACCGAAGCAAATACTGTTACTTAACTTCGCCCGAAGAACGTGACTGACATCGTAACTCCAAATTATCGTTGAAGCACGTGTAAATTTGTCTGATGTAGTAAACAGGATTACTTTAAAAGCCTGCGTGATACCTGGAGCGTGTAATCATAGAGTCAAGTGGCTACTACTATCCGGCGTGCTTCGCGAACATGAATCTTCCGAATTATAATCAGGATAATGACTGTTTCCTCTCTTACGAATGATCCTATCGAAATGATCGCGCGAATACGAATTCTAAAAGAATCCAGAGTGGCAAAAGACAAAGAGTGTAAGATGTGAAAATCTTTTTCCAATTTCTCTGCTTTTTTATGCTCGTCAGCGTCACTTTGGTAATTTGTCGTGACGGTCTGTTTCCTACAGGATAAAATGAAAATTTCAGAATACGGTGGTCAACATGCAAGACTGTGAATTTCGTCTGTTCGTGAATCGCAACGACTCGGGATTGTGGAAATTGACAGCGTTAGTCAACAACGGCGTCCGGTTAACCGGCGGAGTGAACGTCTCGGTGTACGTGGATCGAGAGAAAACCGAGAAAATGGTAAGTCTCCTGGTAGATCGAGAGCCGAGGATGGAATCACTTAATCTACCGCAGCCTCGGACAGCGAAACGAAACCTGTCAGTTGAGAACTCGGACGTCACCGAGCGAACCCGAGAGTCGCAGCTGGAAATCGGAATAGGAAGAAGGCGATGGATCGTTTATCTTTTTATCAGGGCCGATAAAGCGACGGGCTCTCATTCCCTGTTCTAGAAAAGCTTTCGAACGTTCGTAGTCGGAAACAATAAGCGATTCGACGTGACTCATTTCATCGAAAATATCGAGCGGTTCGATTAACTTTGATCATGAAGCGTTGAACCGGGGCCGCCGACGAAAATATTGAAATTTTTCGTGGATGGAAGTTAATCGAGTAAAACTGATAGGATCGGAAGTGCGCGTCGATAAAAATGTTTACCGTGCGAGCGAGTATCGCAAATGCGCGATCTCTTCGACCGTGGAGAGGCTATTGTTATTTTAGCAGTTTTTCTGTGTCGGTTTGCTTTTCAAAAGCGCGTACGACTGTCGGCATCGTTACACGGTAACGCGGTATAACAGCGATTATTTGCAAGGCGATAAGATCGCATAAGCGATAGTCGCATCCCGGTTGGTCCGCGATGCAAACAGCAAGCACGATGAACTTGACCACAGCCCTCCGCTGACCAAGATCCGATCGATATTTCCAATATTTCCCGTGTTGTCGATTAGTAATTACCGGCTCTCCTGCTCCCGGCATGAATTACCACTTTCGTTGCGGATTGCTCGCTTTCCGAAACGAAAGCAAAGGATTATCGGGCGCGGCGAGATCGGCATAGTCGGTCGAGTGGGATTGATCCAGGCTCTCTCGCTCTGCCACGGGCCCGCTGCTGATATCACCGCTTAAAATAGAAACGATCATCTTTAATGGAATTCCTACGATGTTCCTTGTATCGGGCCGATGCCTTTGTCGTGCGCAATATAACGAGCGGTCGGAAAATATTCGTTGTATGTCGGTCGCGTAAAGCGGATATCGGAATTCCTGAACGGGGGCATAATAAGTTTACGATATGAAGGTAGCTGGTCAAGTAAATCACTCACCGCATAATTATCATCAGACGTACCCGGCAATGTTAATCTCGGTTTCGGTAACTGCACCGCCGCGTATCGATATCTGCTCTATTTGGTTTCGGCAAATACCGCATCGAGTTAACTGAAGATTATAGGCATTCGGGAAATATCGATTACCGATATCAGACGGTCGATTCCTAAATCATTAATGCACCGTCACTTTACAGTCGTCGGGAGCGTCGAACGAACAACGATCGCGGCGTCGAATCTACGTTGTCCCTTGCTTTCATCATTTTCACTCGTGCGAATAACAGTCCACGCAGAATCAAGTTTATCGCGTTGCATAAATATCTACACGAACCTACAGAGTTCGAGAAAAACGATAGCCGAGTTTGAAGAAAGACAAGGGAACCGATGAAAAGTCTCGATGCAACTCGATACTCTATGCGAACTAAAGCGAAAAGTAAATTAACAATTGACTCGCAATCCTTTTCTGTACTACAGAATGACATCAGTCTGAAACGTGGAGCAAAAGGCAAACTAGAGCCAGTCACTGGTGACATTACCTTCTGCCAGCTGGAAGATCCAAAGGGTGTGCAAACTCCATTAATTATTGGCACTTGTCAGTACAATATTTCTGTAGTCACAGCTCGTCACGAAGGTAACTGGACCGTCGTTTACGGAACAGAAGGAAAAATAATACCTACGACTGCATCGTTCAGAGTTACTACGTACCGTAAGTCGATTTTACGTAATGTTACATAATGTTTAGCATACATATGATTATTTTAAAGAAGTGTGATTAATACTAATGAAGTACGAGAGCTTGTCGCGTTTATCTGCCTGCTAATTGAGATGGTTGCTCAGTCTCTTGATACATTATCCAACAAAATCAGCTATTTTTGAACGATCTCTCAAAAAGTCCTCAGCTACGGACCGTAGACCCTCAAAAATGATGAAATAGTCTCTGGTAGATAGTGTTAAGAAATCTAAGCACTGTTTTACCAGGAACAGTGAAAGTTACTGAGTCGGCCGAGTGGTCTTTGGTTTCAGCCGAGTGGACCATAGACAGCAGCATAAACTTGACAGAAGATAATAAGACTCAGCTCCTCTGTCGCGTTAACGTCAGTGAGCCGCGAGCGCTCGAATTCTGTCACTTCACGAGGCCTGACGGACACGTATTGAGCCTGTCTCCCGGAATCGGAAGCGAACGGTGCGTATTCGACGAGCACGCGGAAGCTTAACCATTTTTAATACATACACCGGGAAGCGACAGTGCGCATTTAGGTGATCCCGATGAAAAGAAGAAAAACAATATTATTGGCAGCAACAATGCGGAACTCCATTAACGGCTCGCGAGCCGCCCGCCATTTTGTTGAAACGGTGGAACCACGTCGACATGACGTTTAATTAACGTGTTTTCTTTATCGGACGGTAAACTTCGCAAAGTTCCAGCCGGGCGACACGCGCGCGTCCAATAAAATCGCGTTTATTCGCGCTTTTGACAAGCCGAACCGGCCGCGTCGAACGAAATAATTTATGTAAAAACGAGAGCTAGTCGTCGTCGCGTCGCGTCGCGTCGAGGCGAACGAAAACGGATAGGCGCGAGCTTTTCGAACGGGTCGAACGTCCAACGCGCGTTTATTACAACGAGCTCACGTCCGACTTCCCTTCGTGCGCGTTGATTTTTTCATTCGCACATGTTTACCATTTCCTATTCCGCGGGTATATTTCCCTCTTTTGTTGTTGTTGTTGTTGTACGTAGGAGCGTCACACCGGACCGACGTACAATGGCGGGTCGTTATACGTATTACGTATACAGCACGGGTCAGCAACCCGCCCTCCCACAGCTGTTTATTTATCGCCACACGCACTATTATTTACCGAAACAAACGGCTGTACACGAGTGTTTCTGGCTTTTAAAAATTCGAATGGCTATGCACTCCACGGTGTAGTCATAAAGGCTAAGTGCTTTACAATACGCCAATAATTATGAATCGACCCGCCTAGCTACGCGGCGCGTCGCGCCGCGCCGCGCCGCGCGCCGCTGATCTGACCCGTAAATCAAAGCAGCCCGGCGTAATAGTCCCGCGCATCCAATGGATCATCCGATTTTTCTCCTCTGCCAGTAATCGCGCCGCCTAAACGCCAAAGCAGCCTGCACAGATTGCCCTTGTTAGCGTCTCGCTTTTATCTCCGTCATAGAACAGCCAATTACCTGCCTGTTCTCATAGTACCGTAGGGCTTTTTTCAAAAAGACCACGCCGCTAGTCGAATCGCACAGAAAACGACTATTTAATGTTTTAACATTGAAACATGTTCTCGTTTGGAACAGTTACGATACTTCCAAAATTTCCGAGCCGGGAAAAACGACGAAAAATCTCGACTGTGGCTTGATCATTCGTTCGCCACTGAAGGACGAAGACTATGGGACTTGGAAATGTCTCATAACTGACAAGGAGAAGAATTCCTATGGCACCGTGCTCCACTTGAATTCTAATATTGGTAGTAATAAAACACAGGCCATAGCGATGTTCCCGAACATCGCGGCGCGTAAAATATACGTGAAACGGAACGATTCGTATCAGGTGATTTGAACTCGTTGTTATATGAATGGCGAGCATGGGTTCTCGTTGTCCGAGCACGATGGGTTTATTGTTGTAGCGTTGTTTTAACGTTGCCTAGATTAAATGCACCGCGAACGCAGCGCTGAGCTATTGTTGGTTTCGGAGTCCCAATGGAACAGCTTATTCCGTCTCGCAGAGTAAGGTTCGGACACCCTTCAGTCTGCTTTACGTAGGCTCCGGCCTCCCTTTGGGCGACTGTGCCGCGGAAATCAACCATGCCAGTTTTACGGATCACGGTGAATGGACGTGCAACGTGGGCGTCGTTAATGGACCCGAGGAACGTCAGCCGTTCACTGTACACGTCACAGGTAACTCCAGATAACGTCGCCGAAGCGACCGATTGCTGTTTTGTGTTTCATAGTCTCAATCAGAATCGGACCTCGCGATTAACAAATCTAAAGTCAAATCTAATCTCTTATGTGTAAATGTTATCCTTTCTGTTCTAAAGTCGAATTCTTTGTCAAAATGAAAATAAATTGTAGATGCACGATTAATACAAATCTACGAATTTAAGAATACCGTTGCATTAGTTTAGACTAGAATTTTTGTACACTTTCTCCTTTTTACCATTGACTTAGAAAATCTTTATTTTGCATAAAAGTGCAATCCTGCCGCCGACACCTTTGGAAATATTCCATGTGACATCTAATACTGTGGTGCCTAAGGTGGTTCGGAATAACCATCTTAATAAACTGTAGGTCCTGTCGCGAAATAACCTTAGCAAAGAGTTGAAAGCGACGTTGATTAAATATATAAGAAAAAGAGAATTGGCATTCAATCAAATTCGATACTATCGCACTCGTATGTACGTTCCTAATGTTCCTCATGAATGTTTCTAATGAGTAAGTGTTCCTAATGAATCTCTTCTTCCACCGGAACGCGTGCTTGTATTTCAACGAAGGCGTTAAAGTTTCCGAGACTGTTCGCCAGGTCGTTGGCATAAATTTATCCACGATGAATCATGCACGTTCCTACAGGAATCTTACCGTTTCGGTACTAACACGTTCCATTCGTCAAAATTTCAGAAAGCTACGTTATTCCGGGGCGTGCGAAACTAATAGCCACGGGGACCGATAACATAATTCTATCTTGCAACATCCTTCCAAATGTAACAGACAGGGCTGTTCATTACTGCCGTTGGATCCGGCCGGACGGATATGGAATTTACAGTGGCGTAAGTCATCGATACATGACCAACACCAGCAACACTCGGTGCGAATTAATCATCAGAGGTAAGTACTGCCGCTGGTATCCTAACCGAAACCGCTAATGTAACAAACTCGACTTAATTGGAATGCAAAACTGAATTGGCCAGATCAAACTAACCGTGGGGTAGCGATCGATTAAAGTACAGCAAGACTGATAGATCGGAAGACTGGGCGCGTCGATTAAGGAACCGACAGTGAAATATTTCGCGACGCGAGGAAAATCAATGCTGAAACTAATTTTACCACGCACAGTCGTGATTTCTATTGCTCTCGCGAGTGCGAAAACCATAATGTCATTCATTCCGCAGGCTCCTCGATTTCGCTTCTTTTGACCGAAAATTTGCAATTTCAAGTTATTTATTCCCCCAAGAATTTCATACCAGCTTGCATTCATAACGATACGACTTTATTGCGAATCGCGATGTTTAAATATGATAATTAATGTACCTTGGTCAAACATATAGCAATTATTTTTCTTTGTTAATTGCTGTAGACTACGCTCAGGAAAATGACTTCCGGTTTCGTAATTAAATTAACAATATTTTCTGTTATACTACGGCGGTAAATGGTAGCAACGTCCGGCATTGTTCCGCATAAATAAAATACGCGCAAATCCCGGGGGGAGGTTTGGCGTCTCTTCAGAATTTACATATTCGGTATCCTTCGACGTTTTCAATTAAATTCATACAACGATCGTTCCACTCTCGCCGCCGCGCTCCATCGAAAACTGGCCAATAAATAAAATAGTAACCAACGTAACAAAATATTAATACTCGCTCGACCGCTTTTAAGGTATTACCCGAGAACCCGGTGTATTGAAATTGCATTACATACATCGGGGGATTTCAAATTTACGGACTGCTTGCCAACGCCTATTGATACCCTTAATTAGCTTGTGTTTACGAAGCAATAAGCCTTTTCTCGGACCGACAAATTAATTTCGAATTCAATCCATTACTCGTTCAAGTGAGTAAGTAGAGAAAAATCCACAGTCGAATTAAGACTTGTTAGTACATCCATATTACTGTGGCTGAATTTGATGTGATACTTTAAAAGCTCGCACTCAAAAATTGCTATTCGATGTTTGTTTAAACATTGATTTTGCTGACTCGAATTGTTCGATGGCAGAACATATGGCGGCAAGATTTGTTCGAAATCGAGGAACGCAAATAATTACGATTCCTCGTCCGGTTCCAAAGGCCTCCGTCGACTTTCCAGCTTCCCCTTAGCAAAAGTTTCCAAGGCACATACGTTTGCTCGGAAATCAGACGGAAACAAGTAAGAACGGGGGCAAAAGTATCCAAGATCCACGCAGCGCGAATACCGAAGCGGTTCCAATTTGCAGACTCTTATCTCCCGAAACGCAACATCACTTACAAAGAATCACCAATTTCGTTCCTCTCCCCTGACCACCCTCTTCCTACCACCGTGCAGACGGTGGAAACTTCTTCCCTTCATACCGGAATACCAACGACCACTTGATATACGCGAACACGCTCGAACAAAATCGATTTCGTGGAGGCATAAAGTACGAGGTCACTTCACCGGTGTCTTCCCTAAACTGGTTAGGAAACTCGAATTTCCACGTGGCGTAACATCCCATTGACCGGTCCGCGTCTGGCGACGTCCTACACCAAATGAATAGTGAAACAAGAGCGCACACCGCAAAACGCATTCTTTATGATTGACCGGTAAACTCGTTCTCTTCGCATCTTCGGGTACAGGGTGCTACAAGCGGCCGTTGATTCTACTTGAATCGATAAGTAATACAAAATGAATACTATTTTCCCCGACGAAGCTGCTTTTATTAAAGAAAACGGGTTTGAATAGTTTTCTGAGTTGTGTCACCTGTGTATCAGTCCACCGCACTGTTATTACAGTCTTGCAACTCACAATTACCAAGTGGATAGCAATTACAGCCAAGAACGTGCTTCGGATGTCACCTTTAAAAAACTGGGGCTATAATTGTTCAACTTCTGCTTTCAGGCGGCAGGTACAGCATACAAGATCTCGGCAACTGGACATGCGTGGCTGGTTTGATGGGGGCGATGTCGATGATCGAGGAATCCCAGGCGACCGTGCTCGTCTATCCAGAATCGATGAAGTACCAAACTTTAGTCGGCGTAACGGTGGCCCTCTCGATGATGCTGATGATCATCGTGAGCGCTTTGAGCCTTGTACAGCTCCGCAAAAGGCTTCGAGCGCTTCCGTTGGATCCGCCCCCGTATACTGTCGAAGCCATCCCGATACCGAGATTCATGAAGGCGGAGAACGACTCAAAAGAATTTCGCTATTGAGCCGAGCCGTGGTGTTCGGCGACAACGACGACGTGTCGACGGCTGGCCAGTGGCAGCGAATCAAAGCCCATCCCGTAATTGGAAACGGCAGCGAGCTGCTCGGTCGGAAGATTCACGAGTGAATTACCGTAGGAACACAATTTACCGGGGGAGCTATCTCGACGACGCCCATCCATACCTTCGATATTCCCCAGGAAGGAAATATGCTAACGATCTGCAAAGAGAAACGAGTCTGCGAGAGGACTGCTCGGCCCCCCCTCTGTACCTTCCTTTCGTTCCCCCATAGCTGCCTCCGATGTTTCCCACGTCTCCGTGGCGATTTAAAATGTATAAGCCAAAGTGCTTCCCCGTAAAAATGTAAATAAAATTGATTCGAAGCGTCCCGAATGACAAAGCTACGCCTCCCGCCCCCCGCAGTTTCCACGGTTGTCGCTTACTCCTTCCCGTGTCGCGGTCGATCGTTAATGGCTGCGAGGACAGACGGCGAAGAAAACCGTGGGTCCCAGCCCCTCTCCCCCTTTCGGGGAGAAAACAATTAAGGCTTGCGTGAAAATGGAATTAAAACTGGGATACAGAGTCGGGCCGGCGAGCCGCGGTTTCTCCGCGGGCCGCAGAGGTTTCTCCATTAACGAACTCCATCGCCGGACGAAAATAATTTCAGCGCAGACTGTCGTTGACAGTTTTTGTTCGTTAAGAACCGGATTTGTAAGCATTCGTTTCCACCAAACTCGATTTTCTTTGCGCGACCCGACGTGCCGGATGAAAAAGAGAACAAACATTGAGTGAGAGAGAGAGAGAGAGAGAGAGAGAGAGAGAGAGAGAGAGAGAGAGAGAGAGAGAGAGAGGGAGAGAGAAAGAGAGAAACGAAGAGAGGAGAGCAAGAACGATGGAGGAACGGCGAGAGCGAGAGAGAAAGTGAAAAAGGAGGAAAAGGCCGATGGGATGTTCGCGAGGATTTCAGAACGACGGAATTACTTCCATTTACAGCGGCCCGATAACGAGTTATTGGATTTCGAAAGATTGAAATTGTTATCTGACGTTCCTAAAGACCCGCATTACAATATTTTCTGAAATGACTGACGCCCCGAGCTGCTATTTTTGCGCCGTCGCTATTCGACGAATCATCTGACTGTATAATATCGACAAAACCATCCACGCTATTTAGCTTGATTTAATCCATTAAAATCTATTAAGGTGTACCCAGCGTTTCTACGTTTCGATAGTTATTAATGAAAGTACTGTTTAGTAGCATTAGGATATTATAAAAGAACAAGAAATTTAATCAATAAAACTTTTCGGAACTTTCCAATTTCAATCCAATTTCAATTTCACATTCCAATTCGTATATACAGTGGCTCCGAAAATGCACTTTACTACACGTCCTACAGAAAAGCATCTCGGTAAAAAATTTGTTGGAAAAATTATTGCAATTGCTTCAGAATATTTTTGTTTTTGCGTAGAGATCCGCAGTCTAATTATAACAGTTCAAGTACCGCCGCACGGAAATGTACAAATACATTTCGAAGCAGCTGTACTCGGAGGTAGGTAATTTATAGAAGCAGTTTCCCGCAGAAAATTTCAGTAACTAAATACCTGCATTTATTTCGCGCGCAAAATTTAAGTACACGTTGTAGTTCTTCTGTTAGTCGAATAAATCTATCTCGGCTCGTATATGCTAAGAGCGAGCTAATTTATACAAACAATTTGCAACAGGAAATACGAAACTCGGCTCGTAAATTGAGACCGAACTACGAGGATATTCATCTATTTCGCATGTGTTCTCCTAGTCCCCCGGCGAATCTTTGATAGCGATGCGGTACTCTGCTCCGGAGGGAAGAATAGTAAACTCGAGCGTCCAGAATCGCTTTTCGACATTCGGCGCAAGAAGCTTCCACCGAACCAATTAGAGAAGCAGAAACTTAATACGGAGGTATCCGGGGGTTCTGTGCAGCTTTGTTGCATAAAATCTTGTCTAATCAGGCGACGCGATTATGGAGAGGAAATGGAGCGGATTTCATTACGCATCGATAAAACGCGGCCATTCCTATTCCACCGGAGGGGATCCCGGGGAGATAATAAAAATGAAGCGTGATTGCGATCTGGGTCGAAGGAAAGTAACAATTTCTCAATTCCAGCCCTCCGTTCCTTCTCTCTTTGCAAGTCAAGAAGCTCGATAACTGGGTTACTATTTTAAAATATTAAATTATCAACAATTGGCATATCTTTACCGTGAAGCACAGGGCAAAGGATCACGAACGTAATTTCCTTTAGAAGCGTAGGACTTTTCGAGTCGGTACTCGAAACCACGCAATACTTAAGAGCAGAGGATCCGAAGAGGATTTTTTGTAGAATTGGGACCTACCGCAGAGACCCACGATAATTCACCTCTCTAACTAGAGTCCTTGGCATTAGTGCTTATGTCTACTTCGGAAGAGTGTCCCAAAGAATTCGAAGGAACCAATCAACTAGGTTGCCTTTCCTTTTAGATATTCCGAAACACTTTGTCGAAGACAGAATTAAAATAATATAATCCTTGACGAAAACTCGTCATAACATTTGCAAACAGAATGTCGCTGCAACACTCGGAAAGATAAACGTTCGGGCCGATTCGCGACTACAACAAATAATAAAATCCTCTTAAAGGACGCGTAGTCTAAGTTCCGGCTTCTAATTAGCGCTCGAGTGGGGAGCATGTCTAAAGATCCAACTGGTTCTTAGATTGCAGAGCACTTAGTCTTGAAACCGAAGCTAATCCCGTGGAGATACAATTAGCACGGGTGCAATAACTTTATAGTGAAAATTTCCTTTCGGACCAGTTCGAAGTCGTCCGGTGTCGTTGCCGCTTATCTGTAACTGTCCAAAGTTTCCTGGACGGGTTTCCTTTCATTAGAATGCGTGGGATCGACTCGCGCATAGGAAACAAGACCGCGCGAGTGTGGGAAGAGGAACAAGCATAAGCGTTCCGTCCCGTGTTGTCCACCGGTTATTTAGACTCGCAATGAAACGCGCAAATATGTTCAAGCGCCGCGCCGTCGCGCGCCACGACAAACTCGCTCGCAAATCGAACAACTTATTGCTATCGGCGGAAGGGGAGAGCGTCCGGGTCTTAATCACGAGTGTGGCGGTCAATTTCCTGCCCTCGCCACAAGATGGCCAGTAGAGTCGACTACCTTCTCGCTGGCACCTGATCTGCCACTCATTAATATATATACTGTCCTTAACCGCCTTCCGACATCCCAGCGTCTAAGGCAGGGCCCGCTAGATAGCCTTGCTGATGAGTCCTCTAGCGGGCCTAGGACGAAACGCTCCCTTTCCTTTTCCTCCTTCTATCTATCTTATTGTCTCGAGCTCCTTTACACTCGTCACTTCATTGAGCTCCCACATTGGTGACCCACGACTTTGGACATATAACGCAACACGGAGGACAACAACAAGGAGGAGCCAACAAAATCCGGAGGATCATTCATTTGAGGATGAAGACACATCAATCGAGTGGGCATGACTTACCGCCGAGAATACGTAATCCCTCTCCTAGTGTGGCCACCTTCGCTTCGGACGACCTTACTAGGACAGCAGCATCTACGGCTCGAGATACGCTGGAGGCACGACTCACTGCTGCCTCGCTATCATGATGTGTACACAACTTTCTCGAGCAACGCGCTCTCTCTTCACACACGCATATTTATCCCATCCTCCCTCCGGATTTTCATTTGAATATCGTTATTCACTGGCAAGGGGGTACTGTGGCGGTCAATTTCCTGCCCTCGCCACAAGATGGCCAGTAGAGTCGACTACCTTCTCGCTGGCACCTGATCTGCCACTCATTAATATATATACTGTCCTTAACCGCCTTCCGACATCCCAGCGTCTAAGGCAGGGCCCGCTAGATAGCCTTGCTGATGAGTCCTCTAGCGGGCCTAGGACGAAACGCTCCCTTTCCTTTTCCTCCTTCTATCTATCTTATTGTCTCGAGCTCCTTTACACTCGTCACTTCATTGAGCTCCCACAACGAGTGTAGACCACCCGACTTACAAATAACTGAGGCAATGCGAGCACACCTCCTTTCCTTCCACTATCCACGGAGGGACTCCTTTTTCCTGCCGGCCAATTTATCGCGGCGTCCTGCCACGAATCCGATTGTTTAATGCGTATCGCGTGTTCGGCGAACGACTGCGCCCCGACCAGAATAGAACACGCTCGCGTTTTGCGTGACCGAGATCAATGCGATCCGACAGCGAATAAATGTTGCTGACGGATAAGTATTGCTGTCCTCCCGACTTTCCTTGATCGAACCCGCTCCGAATCCTTGAAAGTCTTGGAGACTCGATTTTCTCCGAGTTGAATTTACGTCCATTCTCAAGTTTCAACTCTTTAGCCCGTCGTTGGCATTTTGAATCGTTTATATCCGGAGCAAAATTTATTTTATCCCATCAACAAGAGGCGACGAAAGGTTGCTCGTTGTTGCTTCAGTGTGGGTACAGCTTTAGGAAATGTTCAAGTAGACATTAGAAAACTGTCTTTCCAAATGTGAAACGTTGAAGTATCTAAAATCTGAAAATGGATAAGACAAATGAATACGAGATCTCCGGTGAGTAGCAG
This sequence comes from Lasioglossum morio, assembly GCA_916610235.2. Taxonomy (NCBI): domain Eukaryota; kingdom Metazoa; phylum Arthropoda; class Insecta; order Hymenoptera; family Halictidae; genus Lasioglossum; species Lasioglossum morio. The sequence goes on along the minus strand of OU744328.1, from coordinate 16,498,897 downwards.
GATCTTGTGGCTGGACACAAGATATAGAATCCATCTCGTGTCCTTTATATTTTCGCTTATATAAATACAATAAAGCGTCGGAACTGTTGCGTTCTATCAACAGAACCGGCGCAATTCATCCAGCCGGCGTGATACCGTTTCGTCGTAAGTTGAAACGTGTTTGAAAAGCGGGCGAACAATCGACAAAGGTAAAGAAGACCGAATTAAAGGTAAACAAAGAGTCCAGCCGATATATAAATTTACACAAAAAGCAGAAGCCACGTGGGCAAGAAGCAGAAGGAGGAGAAGAGGAAGAAAGAGAAGGAGAAAGAGGCATTCCACGCCGATGCCAAAGAGTTCAAACGGCATTGTTCTCGATGTCGTCGTACCGACACAACCCTCCTTACGTCGACAACGCAATCCGCGGAGGCTGTGATTGCGAAGGCCGTGTAGAACGGTGAAGAAGGACAGAATATCGGGCGGCGGGTAGAGGCGGTGGTGGGCGTGATTACGTGTTGTCACGAGGCTCGATCGGCTCTCATTTGAGAACCGAGCAATTCCGTGGAGCGTGCGGGATTTTCTCATTGTTTCCCGGAGACCCAGTATGACAGTGGGTCAAGGGTTAGGCGAAGAAAGCCAAATACGGGAGAGCAGGGGTTCTATCGTTCGCTCGCGAACGGAAGAAGAAACGAGGGAGAACGAGAGGGTAAACGATCGTTTCTCCCCGTTTCGTTTCTCCCGTTGCTCTTCAGGATATTAAATATTAATCCCGCGAAATTACTAGCGCGGCTGCAATCTTTCGCTCTCGTGGCAGTTCCTTTTTGTTGCTCGCAATCTCTGGCTCGCAGTCGCACACCGTGTGCACGTACTTACACGCGTAGACTTGGAACGGAGTGCGGAGCGTTGCGGAGCGGCTCGGCGCACTAAGCAATGAGAAGTAATCTAGGCGGTGGATTAACCCGGGGCTCAAGATATCAGTCCGGGATTTACCGTGGCTCGTCCCGTCGTTACGACTCCGACGGCGTCGTTTCCCTGGACCGCCTACGTTTCCGTCCCTTTGTGCCGTTCGGGGGCGCGTGCGTGATATCTCCGTTCGATCTCTCCGAAACCTCCGGATACTCGGCTCGATCGTAAAACAGGGGCCCGCGGGAACCCGCCTCCCGGAAACGACGCCTGGAATTTATTAATTGGGCTAACCGCGGAGACACGCGCCTCCGGATTACAGCTGAGTAACGATAATTTCGTTCCGGCCCGGATATTTCGACCCTTGAGCCCGCGAATTAACGAGCCAATTTGTAGAACGAGATCCCCCCCTTCGCCGCACCTGTAGTCTCAACGATATGAAATTAAGTGGAATGTTTCTTCGAATACATTCGGAAATGCGAGACACAGCGATGCGACTGTGGTGCCGCGAGGCGTTCTGTTCCTCGGCCCTGTCGACGACCCTGCCCAGAGAAAATGGATAAGGGCTGGATAAGACGAAGAGACAGTCCCAGCAAATGGAAGCGCTGCCAGCACGACACGTTCCTCCGTCTTCAGTAATTTAGATCAACGGTCCGGCGTACTCCGTCGTTTCGGAGTTAAGCTTTTTTCCCACGGAACGGCACGACGCCATCTTGGCGACTTTAAAGCCTTTTTACCGAACCGAATGTATACCGGGTTCATTCTGAAATTGTATTTATTTTATTAGCTATCGGAAAAGGATCATGCGGTTTGCCGGAGATTTATTCCACTTGAATTTGTTGCAATGTTTTATTGGTTGGACTCGAAGAGAATCGCAGGAGACGCTGGAGAAACAAAACACGCGATAGAGTAAATAAAGTGAATCAAAGTTTATTTGTAGAAACGATTAAAATTTGTTCTAGTATTTGGTGAAATATTCGTCAAACAGAAATAACAAATTTTTAGAATTGCTCAATAATATAAAAAAAGTATTCAAATTCTTCCATTTCAAGGAATTGTGGTTTTCTATATATATTCTCCTTGAATTAAAAAGAACAAGGCACCGCGTGGCGAGGGTTGGAAAGTCAGCTGCAGACTTGGTTAAGATATTCTGCAGTATTCTACAATTTCTTATAGAATCTACTTTTTATGAAACGTTGAAATTTAAATAGGGTGTTTTACCTGAAACTTCGTTCGCATAAAATTAATATTTAATAATGTTTCTATAAAGATTTCTACTCGTTCAAAATCTACTAAAATTACTGGAAGGTAAAAGAATATATCCACGTATGTTTTGCAAGCAAAATCTTTGATATCAACTAAACATCTCGTTTATTTTTCAAAAGCAACATTCACGTGTACGTTGATTATTATAGCATTTTTTTTTTGTCTGTCTAGATGTGTCGAGGTAGATACACTTTTCCGGGATCTGATGCGTCTGGAAAGGACAAGTAACCTCTGTAACTACACTTTTAGTTTATCTGTCACGAAGGTAAATGTAGACACAAAGAACGTAATGCGACAATTTAAATAAACCAACTTAATTTATTCAACAACACACCACTGTCGCTCTTGTATGTCAAAAATAAGCAACAGCAATTTGAAACGGTAGAGAGACTAAAAGAATCAAAAAGTATTTACGTCTTCTATTAAATTTATTAAAATTATTAAAGAAGGAAGGACATACTCAAATGACTACCGTCTACCTCGTAACAGGTGCAGGAAATTTTTATTTTGCGCAAAGATCCCCAGTTTGATATTAATGAATATTTCTCAGCAACCCTTTAACGGAAGCGTTATTAAAAGTTCAGTAACTCTATACGGTATCGATTCCCATTTTTTTCTGTTCGTATTACCCGTACCATTAACTTCCTCGGCTTCGAATTTCAGTTCGGCGAAGGGTTTATTGAACTTAAACGATCAATTTATACGACGGAATAGGATTCGATCGACGCACAATCCGCTATGACGGGAAAATACTATGTCACGGAAACAATTCGACAGTATGGAATTGCTGACCGATGAAACGGAAGTCGATCGAACTTTTCTCCATTCGAAGCTCCATGCAATCGTACAGGTTTTCCCCGGCTGCAATCATCGAATCCGAGCGAAGGGGGTTTCTACGGTGCAAGTCACAAGTACCTACTTCTGCAAAAATCTTGGCATGTCGGTCGGCCGCTCGGCGCGGCGCGGCGGCGGCTGCTGCTGCTCCCGTTCGTGCAGAGGGATCGAAGAAAAGCGCGATCGGAATGCGCGCCGCGTTATTCCAAGCGCAGATTATCGGCGATCTCTCCCGCGATTTAATCCGGGATCGTGTATCTGGGCCATGTCGTTTTATTCGCTGAAAAACTACTCGGAACGAAATCCTCCTTTCTTTTCGAACTTGATAAACGAAATGGTCCGGTGACCCTAATACAGAAAGACCGGGCCGGCCGATCCGACTCTGTTTAATTGAAATTGATGGTCGACGCCGTGAATCGTATTGATTAACATTTCAATACGGCCCGGCCCCGGCGCGATTAATAAACGTCCTGATGTTTCAGACGGATTACAGGTTTTTACCTTCGATATCTCGTTGTAACCCGTTTCGAAACGACTCCGCTTTTATCCAATTTATTCGACGTTCGACGAATCGTTAAATAGATCGAATCGTACAACAAATAGCTCGCCGGACAAGTAGAACTCGATCGGGACGCTTTATGCGGCTACAAATTAAGAAAATAATAGGATCTCTATCTGATGTAGCGGCACGTTACCGAAAGGGGCAATCGAATCGAATGGCGGAGGGATTGCGCGCGCGATAATCATTTCCTCGCGACACAAAAGCGGATTCGCCGATCGAAATCGCATCAGCCGGCGCTATCGGATTAAATCCCCGATCTCGAGGCAAAGATTGAACAATACCCCGTTGAATGTTGGCTCGCGGTCGCGCGGAGCACGTGGACACGGGGGTCACGAACAATCGAGTCTCATAGGAAAACCAATCGGCCGGGTGTGTCCCTGCCGGTTGAGCCGCGGGTGGACAACAGGAGGGAGAACTTAAAGCCGCTTTTGTAAAATTCCGGCGTGCCAGCCGCGAGAACACGTGTGGAAAACGCGTTAGCGGCCGGCCATCCCTCCGGTTTCAATTATCTAATTGAAAGCGACGCTCCCCGTGTCTCCTTGCCCGTACATCTCTACCCCTGACCTATCTGCAGCATCCCCTCGCTGCGTAGCCATCCCCTATATCGGCGCGTAGGCGAGAAAGTATCGCCACCGGGCCCCGAATGTAACCTCCGATAAATTGGTCCAGGGCCCTTCGCTGGACGAGCAACGACGTGTGGAAACGACGCTGCCCGGCCAATAACTGTTAAGGACACCCATCTGCTTTGTTCCCAGCACGAACGGTGACCAATGAAGGCAATAAGCGCCGCTGGAAACGCGCACACGCTTTGCTGACGCTGGTTGTCCAGCCTCCGGCCCGCAATTACAATCCACGCCGCATTACACAACCACCCCTGCTTAGGTTCGTTGTTCAAGCGCGCGGACCACGGTCGATTTTTCTCGCGGAAATGGTACGCGCGGCAAGGAGCGTGTCGAACATTTATTTTCTTCACAATATAGCTGCTTGAATCGAACAATAGTATAATTTATTCTAGAAGAGTTAGAGTCATCGCCTGGTTATAAGATTTTAACACATTACCGACCGGTGATTATTGTATATTTTTGAAAAATGTATGGTACATGGTTAAATTTTCATTTAGCATTTAGTATGAACTAACTAAGTCACCCCCAATAACGTCGTCTAATAGTTCCATTTAAGATTGCAATGTCAAAGAAAATTTCTATGCTTGTGTTTGGTACAGCAGAATTATTGAAAATCCTATTAATAGGCTTCCGGTCGGTAAAGTGTTAAGTAATAACGATTTTTATACGGTTTTAGCGAAAAACGAAGCATCATGCGACGTGTTCGCGCGCCAGCTCTTGTATTTTCGCGTTCCTCGCGTCAGTGAACCGCCTTACCTACCCTTGCACGTTGCACATCCATCTTCGAAGAGGATCCCAACCGTTTCCGTTGCAACACCGGGCGCAACGATCACGTGTACACCCTCCGAGACCTCGGCTCCTAACGGGGAAACTTTTCCGCTAGACTACACCCGAACCCCGGGCTCTATCGGGGGCTACGATCCTCACCTCGGGGATACGTTTTGAGACGCGACGAGCTGCTCCAGCCGTTTATGGTTTCGTTGATTAAGACCGAGGCGAGGGGTCCTCCTACCATACCCCGATGTTTCGAGCTGAACGCGCTGACACTGAAAGTCAGCCAGACGTCTGCGGCTGAATTTTACGTCGAATTGCCCGATTCGCGGCCTCCTCTCCGAGGATCTTGCGGTCGAATTACTTAGCGGATGGAGCCCGACGTCGCCGAGGGGAACCCTGCCTAAGCCAGCTAAGACGGCTGCACCTCGGAATATATCGACTGTGCCATAACACAATTTGTTGCTCCCGGTTGCCGAGATACCCCCTGGCTAAACGTGCTCCATCAGGTGAACCAAGCTTCTATCGTTAGAAGATATTCTATCGTTAGGAATTTTCCAAATCAGTCGCGAAAAGAGGAGATAGTTAAGCCATGTGATCTGGGAGTGTGAAAAGTACGTCATTCCAAGGCACAAACTGTTGGATTCTCTACGTAAAATGGATATGATTATACCGGAACCTAATATTAAGGCTTGTATTTGTATCCATCATTATTGCAAAGATTGTAAACTATCTATTTAAATCTTACCTGTATCATTGTAACATCAAATTGCAACATTGTAATAGTAAATTGTAAAGTTAAACGGACCCATCTGAGGACCCATCTAAATAACTTCAATAAAAAAAAAGAGGAGATAGATGAAAATACAATTCCAATCATGATAAAAAATATTTCGAAATGAACTTGTGCAGATGCATGTTAACAAATAGAAGGAAGAAGAAAAGACATGCCGACGCGTGAACGGGTGAAAGGATTAGCAGGTTTAGGCGTTCCAAGAAAGCGTGGAATGTTCAAGAATGAATCGTGGTGGTATAGGGATTTATGATACGGCCTGATAGTAACAGATTGCGTTTTAAACAGTTCGAAGAAATGCTCGGTCGTAAACAGCGAGGTTGTGTGTCCTATCCGCGGCGCAATACGAGAAACAGTGCAAGAAACGAGGAACGAATGAAGGGAAACTTTTCCGCTAAGCTACGCGCGAATCCTTCCGGTACTTTCGCGCATGCCTCTCTTTCTCTCCGTTCCGTGGCTTGGTCTTATACTCCGGGAATTTGTTTCCAAGAAAGGACGCCGGTTACTTTGTACGCCGGGGATAGGTTTCTTGCTCCCGTCTGCAGATGCGCATTCTATTAGGATGTTTCGAGCGGCAACCGCTCGCCTCGAAACGAATAGAATTTAAATTTCATCGGGGGTGGCGGATCTATTTGGAATATTAGGTTGCCGGGGAAAGGAATCCGCCAGGTTTGGTCCGGATAGCTCAAATCGTTCGAGCACAGATCCTATAAATGAAAGATCCTTCCGCGAATTCTTCTATTAAATCGATCGGTCGATTCGTTCTTCGTATGTGGCATTCCTCTTCGTATACTCGCCAAGACCACCACCACCGCACCCGGTATCAGCTGTTACGTGTACTGCCACGAGAGAAACCGACCGGCCAACTGCGGAATTCGGATGCGAGATCAGATTTTTCGACACTCGAGAAATACACCGGCCAGATATTCTACAACGTTCATACAGCATTTCATTCCTAACTACTAGATTTTACTCCTACAGAGAATTATACGAACGACTGCTTGAAATCGTGTCTCACATCAAATTTATACTGCTCTTCGGTAAAACGATATTTTTTGGTCACCCTCTACGTAGCGCTACTAAGATCTTTTAAATTAACCCTTGTACTGTTAACCTTTGCTCTCGATCATTTCAGTATTCCAACCCCCAAAGATTGCCTAGTGGCTGGAGTCTCTTTCAGGCTCGTATCTCTGCTTCATTATTTATCCGTCTGATATGGCAAGTAGGAATATGGATACAGACAGTCGATGGAAGTTACGCTGTAGAATCACATGCACGCAAACCATCCGATTCCTTCTATTCGGGGATCGCTTCATCCATACTGTATCCAAGCATAATTGAAAGAAGGAGTCGAGGCTTGATCAAAATTCGGACAACGGTAAACAGCGCGAATGTGTATCGAATTCATACGGTCGCCGGGAGAACGAGCGTGTGGAATAACGAAAAAGGCCGGTATAAAAATTCACATCAGGCGGCGGGAACGTTAACAAGAAAGTGTATGTAATCAAGAATTTCCGAGGTTAGCCTCCACCGCCGTCACGGACTCGCGTTAGGTGCTTTCCTTTATTTGCTGCAAGCAGACTCCCTCGTTCTCACGAAACCGAGGGACAGTCTATGTCCAGAAACAGTAAAATACTGAACAGTAATGGAGCCGAGGAGCATCGCGAAGCTTACAGGGTCCCCGGTAACTTTTGTACATTGCTGGGCGCAGCTTAAGGAAAGTTCCGTCGACATCGACGGTATGAAACCTGCGGTTTCATCGAAATCTTGATGGAAATCGGTAGAAATAACAAGGGAATTTTAGTCGGGTAAATGCTGTCCTGTAAATAAACCATAAGGTTCATTCTCTAAATAGAATCATTTTCAATTATGTAGCTACACTGACAGCTTCGTGCAAACAACCGAAAACCGGTTGAGGGTTTGGCAGCCATCGATAGCAATCAAGTCCGCAACGGAAAACGACTTGCGCTTCGAAGTGTGCTTAACGCGCACAGTCCCTCTGTACGAGCTCCAGTCCGCAATAAAATGGCATGTCAACGGCCATGACAAGCAATCCTCGCAAGAGAAAAAACCTTCTAAATTTCAATCTTTGATTCTTCGAACAATCCCGAAAATCCATTGCGCGCACCTTGCCGTAAAAATCGCATCATCCGTTGGGCCGAAACGCATGCGAGTCCGAAAACAAAAATGGCCAGGAAGCTCCGCGGACGAGATAGCACAGAGTGTCGAAAAGGGAGGAAAAATTGCGGAGGGATTCGGGGGGTGGGATGAGAAAACACAAAAACGAAACAGGCACAGTCTCATCGTTTGAGTTAATAACGGTGTTCATCGGCGATACACTTGGAGCAGCGCTTCCTCCTATAAACATCGGGCGTAGTTTCCAATAACAGGGTGCGCGGCAGTGCTGCCCTTTTTTCGGAGCGTTTTCGGAGGGGGGGGGGAGGCAGTGCCGTTGCAGGAACACCGTGCAAAACAGTCAGGAAATGTCGCGTGCAATTCGACGCGCCGGTGAAAAAGCTCGGCCCCGGCTATATTTGTGAAGCGCGTTTCCGTGTGCTTTTACGGTGATCAGTCCTGGCTTTTGCCCCCGCGCCGCCCCCGGTCCTACCGGAGCCCCATCGGTATCCAGAACACCCCCTGTTTTCCCCACACCCCTTTATCGTCGCGCGGATGGGAGCGCGGCATTAAACGCAGATGGCGTCAGTTTTACGCGGCGAGCGTACATTTCAGCGAGTCGCGTGGGAGTGAACACCGAGGGGGGGGATGCGGGGAGCGGGAGTGGGAGAGCAAGGGTGGCTGGTATCGGGAGGAAGACACTTCATCCTCTTCGGACGACTCCGCGGAACCCCCGTAGCCGATTCCCTGGAAAGTACGCAACGATCTCGAATTATCGTTCGAGCGAGAGATTTTTGTCTGCGCCGTCGGAGACGACCCTCCCGGCCCCTCTCTCTATTCTATACACCGGCGAGAACAGAGGGTAAACTTTACCAAAAGCAGAGAGACACGTATCGAGGTGTAATAAAAATTCACGTTGCGTCTGGCTACACAGAATCCGCTGTATTAACCGACCGCTGCCTCGAGCGTTTTTCGCGGCGAGGCGAGGGCGTGCGCCGCTCCCGAATAAAACCTACATCACCCCGAGCGACGACGCTACTCCCTTAATTTTATTAGTTTGCCGAGGACCGTGGCTCCGCTTATTACGTACAGTAAGCTCTGGATATTTGTAAAAGAGGTGTACAGTAGTGCGCACGATATTTGCGAAAAATTATCGCCACTGCCGCGAGGCCTTGAAGCAGCCAGATGCTCGATATATCGTGACGTGGAATCATATACGTCACAATATTCTTTTGTTTTTAGTCGCTGTAATTATTGAAGAATTACGGAAAATGTTTATTTCGCGTGAAGATCCACAGTCTAATTATTAGGAATGCAAGATTAAAAGCGTCAATCTGGAAGAAGCCGTTCGCGATTTCGTCATTCAACATTAACACGTGAATATTTATCGGGAATCCAGTTCGACGTTCGGATGTAATTGAAACACGATTTCTCCATTTGTATCCGCCTACCGGTGTTCACGGATCCATGGGGTCGCCTCCTTTTTCCCATGAGCTGGATTCACGGGATCCGTATGGATTATCAGCAAAACCGGGACTCCTTTGTCTGCGGCGACAAGGTGCGAAGGGAATTGTTTCCCAACAATTCGAAACGGTGAAAATGTATAAGAACGTACTGCGCAAAGCATGAAAATATAGAAACTCGTATTATTACGGATCAATACAATCCGATCTGATTCGCCGTTTTTTTTTTTATTCGATGTTCACGGAAAATGATGAATACAGTTGAACTGCGCCTGCTATCTCACGCAAATATTTCCGCGAAATTACAAGACCTGGCAGTATTGTACACGAATCCAGCTACTAGATCGTCCTAAAAGCTCTTTGCGCAATATGCACGCCTGACGTTCTGAGTCGACATGCATATACACAAATATCAGGATTATAGCTTCGATAAAAACAATTGCGAATTTACTTCGTGCATATTAGTTGGAAACGGAATGAATATTTCGGGCAATCGTGATGACCCACATATTTTAAGAACATCAATATATTCCAACTTTGATCGCTGTATACGATAAAAGATATATTTCCAGAAGTAAATCCAAGTGAAATTATAATCGCAAAGAAAACGTCTTAAAGAACGATGATGTTCTTTCAATATGTTCATTATACCAAATCGACTAATGTCCAATTTTTTAATTCTCTCTCGATCGCTTCACTATCGCTTCGTAATCGCTTTCAACGTAGCGATTACGATTCTTAGCATATTAATCGCAACAGGAAAAAAAGGGCTGTTAACGAGCAACTGTTGTTCGAAACTCTGTCGCAGCGGCGGCATCGTTATAGATTTATGTATCGTGAAAGCGCATCACTGGACGGAAAAGTTTCCGCATCGGCGAAAACGTTATCGCCGCGCCGCGCTCCGTTATTATCAAACACGATTCAACCGTTATACCTTTCAGCCGGGCCGCTTGTACGCGGCTGGCCATCCCGAATTTTATAACGTATTAAAAGCGCCGATAATGTACGTACATAATTACTTGATATAATATACATAATGCCATCATTTTAATAGCCGCGGGTATCGCGTGCGATGCGACGGCTATCACTCGGTCGTTAACAACCGTGAAAACCGTGAAGCACGGGGGGCTTAATGGTAACTTGTCGCGGAAACAAACTTCAAACTTCGATCAATTCCGCCGTTCGAGCTATCGTACTACTACTCCGTTGAATATTGATTCGTTTTTCCCTACACCCCGATGGTCGAAAACAAGTTTCAGTCGCAACAGTTGTTCCGCGAATTTTTCCTCTAAGCAACTCTGTACGCAGTTGTTTCAACTTCGTGCGATCCATAGTTGATTTATCGTCGCTATATTTGGCGCGCGCGACGTAAGTTCTAACAGTGAACGCATGATGGCTACTTCGCGAACGGGATCGTCGTAATGCGTTTTACGTTGACGGACCTGTTCAACGACCTCTAGATGTCTGTTGCTGTGTGTTATCGGTAGACTGGCGGAGTTTGATGCGAAATAACCCTATTTTTTCTTCTCTAAGTAATCCAGAGGCGAAATATTCGTACCAGAAGAATAGAATTTTATTTCGACTCAAATGGAACCAATAACATACATATTCAATAGAGTTTAAAATTTTCTTCTAAAATTTATTCTTAATCCAGCATTGAACGTGTTTCAGCATTCATTAAAAATTGATGGTTTTTTCGTGAAATATATATTACATGGTTTACTGCATAATACTATTAACAGCCAGAGTTTATGATTTTAATTCATAAATGCATAATGCAACAGACCAATCTATAAATTCTGCCAATTAACCCTTAACTGGTTCAATGAACTGTGTCTAGTACCTCGCGAATAAATATTTCAACGAGAATCTAAAACTGTTGCTATCGAAACAAGGAAAAATCAACGAATATCATAAACCGCCTGACCACTTAAATCCACAATTACTACCCGTGGTATGAATCGACTGGATCAAACCCGACATTGTGAAGATTCTCGTAAAATTCTTCGCAACATACCGCGAAGTACTCGGCGTTCAATATTTCTTTGCGTGGACGTCCAGCGAGTCGATGCACCGAAGAATTTATTTCTTTCGTTTCCTGTCGCTCTCCGAAGAGAAACCCTTGGGTGGCAATTTCAGTTTTTCGGGGAATGGGGACAGCAGTGGCTCTGGAATAACCATCAAGCGAAGAGCAAGCTAATCGCGTCTTAATCTAGTCCAGGGTGCGCGGAACTCGCCATGATCCGTGGACGGCTCGAAGGGACAGCAGTTAGGATCGTGGAAGGGCCACGCCTTCTCCATCTGCAAGGACTAAGCTCGGGTTTGATCCCTCGCACGTAAAACTAAGTCTCGAAATAATTCAATAACAACATTAGTAAGCAACGCCCCTTTTCCCCCTCGGACGTGTTTCCGTAAGCCGAGGCACCGTGACTGACTCGTGTCCCGCGTGAGCCGAATTACTGGGCTCACTCCCTCGTACAGTTCCACGTCGTCCCCTGAGATGGATTCGATGCTAATACCAGCCGACTAATTGCACGCTGCTAAGAATCAGGAGAGGAACCGACCCTGACAGGATGTGCAGCCAGTCGGCGAGACGGCTCAGCCGTCGGAAGGGTAATCGGTAATCAAGACTATTTGTTTTTCCCTCCCCGCCGGTTCCCTTTCCAAGGAAAATCTCATCGAGCACATACACTATCGAGGCAAACAAACGTTATCGCAAATTGTTCATGCCGACTTCAAGATCACAGAGATTCTCTGGAACACTAACGAGCCGTCGCCGAAACTTTCGTTTGTTTGTTCGTTCGTTCCCAGGCCGATTCACGACGATTACAATCGTCCGAGTTAATTAAAATCTATCGCCGATGGTATTACAGTAGAATTATATTCGAGCGTTATTGATTTATCGTTAATTACGTATCTGCTAGACCTCGTCGAAGATCGTATCTTTCACCGACGATAACATCCGCGACGTGCAATGACAGTCACTGAAGTATTCATTTCAGTTTAATTTGAACCAGATACCTGTTGCGAAAGTTTTAAACTCGACGCGCGGCTCTCCTCGGAACCGGGTCAAGTTGGACATCAGTTTTGATGAACTTCGTACCGAATCTAAACCGTTCTCTGCCGGACTCGCTCTTTTATTCAGATCGCAGTAAGCGGTGTCGGATGTGCATTCATTCGTAATCGCGCATAACAGGACTCCGGCAGATTTTCTACGATTTTCAAAACGTGTGGTACCATACATTTCTAAAGAGTACACAACTCTATAAATATACACACTCCTTTACGACTAAAAGCTTTTTTATCAGCAACAGACTGAAATAATACACCGTGAACAAAGCACCTAATTCGTACCCAGAACGTTCTGATTCAGCAGGAATCCAGCCGCGGACAGCCCGCTGCACTCGTTCGCAGCAAAAGACGTGCACCGTGAAATATGAATCCGTGGAATCGGGGCAATTGCATATCGCGGCGATCCACCGCGATCCGTGGCACGTAAGTAAACTGTCAGCCGCCGCGAAGCATAATAAATCTAGGAAACGTCGGTAACCTGAATATTCACGATAATACGGCCGGTTGGATGTACAGGAATAAAGTAGATGCATTTGGTCGTATCAGGAGTTCCGCTCGTGCATCACTCGAATAACAGTTCGTCAAATTACACATCGATATTCCGGCGCAGCCTTAAACACATCGATCGGCGACGACGATGGAATAGAGGGTCGGACCCGGCGAACAAGCCCTCGGTAATCCCGCGTGATATATTCACTCGGCGGACGGTTGCCTAAACGTTGTAATGCCTGTTTTAGTCGTCACTTTCGCGTCCAATTTGACGGTCTTAATTGAAAACGCGGGCGAAACCGAAAGCGGCGGCTCCGCGGTAGATCCCGACGCGAGAAGCGAATCGCTTGTACCCATTAGTCTCCTCCGGGTGGCTCTGGCGGAAACCGAAAGCGTTCCCCCGGCGCTAACAAGAAATTGCGCAATCGGACCGGTTCATCTCCGCAGCACTTTTGATCTGCGCCGGTTTTTGTCTCATAAATAGCCAGGCTAGACGGAGGGTACACGCAGAACCGAGGCACACATGGCCAGACAAGACCACCAGAAAGACGCGTCCTGGGCGGCGGCGTACACTTGGGAGCATCTGGTTTTGCAGTGACGATAGCCTCGTTAGTCACACCACTCTCGCTTCAGCTCTTGTAATCTTATTACAAGCACGGCCGCAGCCAGGCTCGTTCGAACGCCAGTGCTTCCGATTCTTATTCGAATCGCTCGGCCTCTCTTATGTCACGCGAGCCAGAGACTCGGTGCCTGGACCCGGCTGTCTCCGACTCAAACGAAGACGTCACCGCCCTCGACGGATCACTTGTTCCTCTTCAAGCGCATCCACTTGCTCCTCCTCTTTGTCTAGACGTCGATGCACGGTATTTTTGTACAGGCACCGTTTTAGAACTGCCCCGTGTTTCGGAAGTCGTAACCGGTGCACCCAGTTAGGGTACGGGTTTAATGGAGCGCCGAACATCGAGGATAGCAACGAGGTGAACATCGCGGCGAGATCAAATCAATATCATTAAATTGTAACTTATACAATGATGAGAGACTCTCATTGATTAACAAACTCAGTAAAATAGACTTCCAGCTTCCAATGGATGTCTCAGTAATAATAGCCAAACCTAATATTAGGGCCTGTCATTACATGTTATCATTTTTTAAAAGCTGTGGCCTTAAAGTATAAGTTTCTTTTTCTTTTTTCTTTTTTTTTATACTCTTCTCTCTCTGTTCATATACTGTTCCTTTTAATCATATGTTAATATTATAATATCTGTATTTCTTCAAGAAACCTATTCTGTTTTGTAATCTTCATACTCTGTATTATATGTAGTGTATTTCTGTTTTGAAACAATGTTGTAATAAATCTCATATGAGATTTTCTATAATAAAAACAAAAAATATCATTAAATGTGACTGTATATAGAAAGAACTGCTCTACTCGTCACTACAATGCAAAAAGGAGGACATCACAACATGCGAGGATCTCTGAAGATGCTACAAGCGGAAGACTCTTGCAAAAAAGTGCTAAGCTTTTTGAAAGATATCGAGTTATACCACTTGGTATAGACACGTTCTTTAAACACTCAATAAAAAAAAGATAATTTCTATAAATGTTATAAGAGCAAGTTTGAAAATCATCCAACCTCGCATCAAAAGCTGCGATAGCGGTGGAGTCTCTCGGTAGCTCTCAGCTTTCCGGCTGATTGAAACGCAACGGTAGCCTTACGATCTACGATCGCAGACAATTATTGCGTGTTCGAAGGCGGACCATGCCACGGCGAGCTTTATCGAGCAATAATTTCCGTCGCAGACGTTCTGGAAGTTGCTTCGTTTAAAGGCAAAACAACCCGGCGAATCGGCGACGCGCGACGCGTTCGCAGCGAAAGTCGATTAGAGTGGTCCGACGGTGATGGTTTTTACGAGCATTCTATCACTGTCCGAGGGGGACAAAGTAATTTAATGGCGGGTCGTTAGCATGCTAATAAACGGTGGCCCTGCATAATCCGCGCGAAGAATAAGCGGAAAGAATGGGAAGAAATATGACAAGAAGACCGAGTCAATGTTTGACGCCCGCGGCGAACCAGGGCGATTAATTATCGCGGCCGGGACTGTCACGGTCGATGAGAAATCATTAATTTCTTCTTGAAATTTTCGCGCGAGTCGAGGCTTGCCGTGCCGGGCTCCGGCTACGACTCTTCAAACTGGGGAATGCGTACGCGACGGGGAAGCGCGAGATTCCACGGTGGATATTAGGTTGAGGTAATTACAGCCATTAGTTCGCGCATACATCAATTATCGATGACACGATGACACGAGTCTGCCGCTCGGAGGCATCCCTCACGATGGGAATGCTTGCACCGCTCCCTAGGTATACATTATCGGCACAGAACCGTTTCTCCGCGATCCTCGGGTCTCGTGTTTTCTGTGGTAATGACTCCTCCGTACCAGAAAACCAAAATGCACCCGAACAGTCCCCTCGTTTCAAGATCGTTTAGCATGTTCGCTGCCACGTCCTCTTTTTACCATAAACGCATGAAATCCGCTGTCTAGTAATGATCCTTTAGAAACTTGGTCACGTTTGATAAATTAATGTTATGAATACCGAATGACGTCATGGCACGTATTAATTCAACTGAATCATCCAACTGATCGTATTATCGAGCACAGATAACATCACGCTGTATGTTTTCAACGATTTTGCTTTTTAATAAAAGTACGAACATTTTTTTAAGGATTATTCATCGTGCTACTTTCACGAAGCTCCGCAACTGTTAATTCATTTCGCGTGTAGCATAACAGCTTTGTTCAGAGTTACAGAAGAAAAAGGTTAAGTGGCTGTCTGTTTCTTTCAGCCCGAAGATTACTCGAATCCGATGAAAAGCTCATTAGCAAAGTCGAAATGAGAACAGTGTAACTAAAACACACCTAACGAGGGCTGGCCTTCTTTTCTTTATCGGGTCATTAAGGACCAATTTCGGCGGGTTCTATTAATCATGACGGATTGAAGTGGTGCTTTGCTTTACATGTGACCGCTTCATTGGTTAATGCTCGTCACCCTAACTAAATATTGGTCCTCCGAACTGCAATAATTTCAGCATATTCTTGCGAAAACGAAAACGTGACAAAATTCGAGGTAACGCGCACTGTCTTCGTCGTGCCTAAAGCTCGATTAGCCACTCGATTATCGCATACCAAGTTAAAACGGCAGAGATTACGGAGCCGTGGATGTAATTAGAGAGCAGTAAGAAGTTCGTTCCTTAGGGCAATAACATATAACGAGTGGCACTTACGTTAGATATAAGTGGTCCGTAAAATAGACAGAACTTTCCGCGGGACCTAATTATATGATGTAAAATCGAAGCTGTATTTCATGTATTATTACAGCCGAGGTACATATATGTATAAAACAGTGTAGTAACTCGAAGACGCGACATCCCGTGCCCTTCCTGCGTGTTCCAGAGGTTCGCATGACTGCGACAGAAGGTTGCTTCGGTACACGATCATCGTCACCGTCGACGGTTCCACGGTCACGTCGAACCGGTTCGACGATATTAAACTATTTTCCCATATTATGAGCGAGGAAGAAAAGAGGTAAAAATGCAACGGTATAATTGACGGCGGGGCCTCGTTTTCCCTGTATGTATTTATGTACCGGTGGGATTACTCACTTAGACGCGTATAAACCGGTTCGATTTCCTGATATTTAATGGTCTGCCGGGCAATCGAACGAAATAACCGCGCCGCGATACGACTAATTCCCAACGTCTATGCCGGCCATTGCAGCCGACATTTATCACGTTGTCCACGCCGACCGCCTGTACGAAATTAAACGTCTCTTGTTAACGTATAATCTCGATCGGCTGGCTTTTACCTCGACGAGCACGGCGCCACCGTTCCGTTGCAGCGAATCGATCTTGCGATTGGAAACTGAAGCGGTTCGATTGAAATCGGCACGTTAGGCGCCTCCATGACTCATGCTGCCTTTTATTAACCACAAAGAAACAAATTGACGGGGTACGGCGGAACCTCCCTCGTTGCAACCTCGTTTATCACACGGAATCCTTGTTTGTTGCATACTAGCGATTCGTACCACTCTGGTAGCTACCTAGATACAAAATGATTCCTCTTTCGTTGCACAACAAACGCGGTTCTACAGTACTCTGCACGTGTGCATTCGGTGCAGTGTTTGAGAATTAATTTCGTGGAAACGATCCAATCTACAAAACTGTGCACGCTTGTTTGTACATGTTTGAAGCAACAGCACAAATGTTTGCAAGATGTTTTCTTCTCCATACAGAATCCCATCGATAGGTTTCCGATAATTAAAGTGTTAAGTCTTGAGAAACAGTTTGGTCCGAAAAGCGAAGTCGAGACGGTTCGATTTTTTTCACGATGGTTTTATCTCGGAATATCCAAGTTACGAATTGTCTGGTTATCTTGAAAGGTGTTTCCAGGCTCCATTAGTTATCAGACTGTGGTTTCTCTTAACGAGACCCCTCTAAATTGACTTTTAATTGCTGCGAGACGTGTCTTTTCGCCTTCGAGGCCGCTTAGGCGTCAATAATTAGGGGAGAGGCTATCGAACTTTATACTGGCGCATCCCTGGGACACAAAACTGCTCTTCTAGGTGAATAAACCCATATATGTAAAGCATGGACATCCAGTCGAGCGTGGTATAGCGATAAGATACAAGGAAACGCCGTACGGAGTCCCTTGGGACCAGTTGAGGTCTTAATTACTACCCTCTCATACTGGAATGCCGCGTTATCGTGCGGTTACCTTTGCTCGGCCATGTTCGTCCACGAGTCGGACATTGAATTACACTTTCCTTTCTGGTGGACCATTCGGCCGCGCATCACCGTTGGATAAACGTGTTAATTACGCCTGACATTTCAGGGTCCCGGGAAAGAAGGGGAGCCTTGGCCCGATGTTTAGGCGTATCGTTCGTTGGACGAGGTAAATTATAGAGGTTGCCCTCGATTATACGTTCATATCTTTGGAGAGCGAGCGCGAGGTACGTCCTGTCAAAACTTTGCCAACTGATATACATATTCCTTTCATCTTCGATACTCCGGGAAAATTGCTTCGCCGTTCGCCATATTTCAGAGAAAATTATTCAATATAAACGTTCCGATTTCAACTTCTCACCGGACAAGTGATTTTACTTCCCCCTTTTAGAGGCAAACAAAAAAATTAACCGAACTTCTCGGAATTTGTTACACGTTGAACGCTGCTATTCGCATTTGAAATTATTTGAACTCCAGAATACATTTCTGTTCGGTTCCGAATACTTTCTAGACAAGAAACAGGCGTATCTTTCAAGTTGCGATATAACAGTTTCTAGTGGCACGTCGTCGAAATTTACAATTTCGTGGAAAGTAGAACGTTCTCGGAATATTTAGAACGAATTTAATGCAGACCGCTCGTAAACACGCACGGAATAAATTTCTATTTTCGTTCTAGTCGTTTCAAGTTTGCACGACAAATTGATTACTCAACTATGTACCCATGTATAATGTCGGTACAGCTTTGATCGCAGGTATGGACCTTGTCTATGGTTAGGTCTAATAGACCACTAAGGAGCTATCTTGATATAATCCCGTACACATTCTCGCGTGTGTCCACACTAGAACGTATTCAAAGTCACATTCTCATTATTTCAGCTCTAGTTAATGTGCAGAGTTTGCGTAGAAGTCTGTGAAATGGCACACTACGCTGTTACTTAGAATACCAGCTAGGTTGTGAAACAACAGTTTACTCCCTATAATATCCAGAAAACATCCCGCCAGTTGGAAAAGATTCGAAAATATTATTCGAATAGTTTCGAGATGTTTATGTATAGTGTAGTTTAAAAACGAGTATTTCCTTCTCGTTGCTGAATTATAGGAGGGAAATCCGGCGATTTTTTTTTTTAAGGGAAGGTTTGAATGGCACGGCGAAGGAGTTCAGAGTTAATCAAACCGAGACTAAGCAATGTCGGCTGCGGTTTCGCGGGCGGATGAGCGAACGAGTGGGCAAAGTTTCAGGGAAATCTATATCGTGGCTGTTCTGTCGGTCTAGCCGTGGTGCATAGCGCTGATAAATGCGCACTCGACAGGAACGTGCAGGATCGGGTCCTGCGCGTCAGTAATAGACAGTTTACATTCAGCAATTCTGGTGAACAGCGAAACGTTTACTAGCAGTAACCGATCGTTACACCTATCATCCATTTCCCGGTGTATCCAAACCTCTCGTGAGTTAGTGGATCGACGGGGTAGGTCGGCACGGAGGTTGGAAAATTTACAGACTAACGATCAAAGCCGCGCAAGAACCGGTATTAGTATCATCGCGTGTCGCTGGCCGATTGTTTGCGTAAACTCGCGTCCCTCGGGCTCGGATCCCATGAATAATCACAGGGACACGGGCATACGTTATCGTCCGCGGGTTTCGTCGACGAAAATATCGAGTCGGCGAAATTCGGTGAACGTTCGTGTGGTTTACGCGAAAAATGAGTTTCTACCGTTCGAAACATGGCTGACTCGGACCGCCTCGGACGGAGGAACAAACTGAGATCGGTTGAAACTTCAGCACTCGCCTCGCTTAATTATGTCCCGGCCAGGCATGCATTATGTATTTCGCTTTATTGAAGAGTTCCAGTGCCCCGGAACTTTTGTCTCTCCTTTGCGCGGAAACTTTGCCGTAGAGTTTCAATTGAAATGTACCACTTAAAATGAATTATCGATAACTTTTCCGAAAATCTTCTCCGTGTCCGAGACACGAGGGGAACGAAAGAACAACGATAGAGACGATCTCTCGTCCAACTTTTCCCGATGCACGGTGAAAGGCCGAATAAAGAAAAGTTCGAGACAAATCGGGGAGTTCTCGGCGATACACCGATACGGTGCGGGATTGATCGATCTACCGAACCGGTGTGTTATTTCTGCGACGGCCATAGCGTCTCGGCAGGCGGATCGATGATCGTATTCAAGCTCACCGGAGGGGAACATTTTTAAAGAGGATCCTCCGCAGAGGCTGCTGCTGAAGAGCACCCCGAAGACCGCGACACGCACCCCTACGCTTCCACGAACTTCTTCCGCGTTCTTCGTGGCTTACCGCTAACTAACGACCAGCCCACGGACATCAATAAAGCGCAGATGCAGGAAAGGGAAGTTAGGGGTTCAGGTGAAAAGGGGCCGGGATGCACGTGTACAGGACCGATCCTGGCTCGTTTCGGACCCAGCCACGCGCGAGTAAGGCACTTTGAAATGAGATAGGTTCGTTATTTTGATAGCTTCCTCGATGCTCACCGGCGCATCCACGATCGTGCATGCTTTCGGCACCACGGAAACGGATTAACCACGGGGCAGTGAAGTTCGACGAAGTCGTCAAAAGTTCGCAGACTCCTTACTGACGTTCCGACCGCTGCGCTCGTTTAACGTTCGCGACGTAATCTACACCTACCGAAACAGTTGGGAAAAAATTCTTATCTCAAAGAAGAGCTGAAATGATCTCTCAATGTGTAGACACTATGACAATTTTTGCGTACATGTTCCGAAACTGGAAAATTGCAGTTCGAACGTGCGAAAAAACCGTGCAGAGGTGTTTACCATTTGCGCTGGCGGATGGGTATACGAAACGTGCAAACTTTCTGGGGCAAGTATAATACAGGACGGAGAAACGGTGGTTTGCGGAAGCAGAACTAAGGGTTGAACATGTTGGTATTTACGTACACCGCCACACCGCCTCTCTTAGGCATCATCTCGAGCATGTAATGCATCCATGGTCCTATGAACCCAACCCCCTACCCTAAATACGTATCCTTCTCTTTTCGCTCTACACACGCCTGCCGTTTATGGACCTGTGAACAATTTGAAAAAGTTCTCGTACCGCTGTTCCGTTCGATCGAACCATTTTAAATGTTTTGGTTGCCCAACTCCTCCGACTCGTTTTTTTTTTTAGCCAGCCAATAGCCACGTGTAGCGAAGCGTTGCATCTCCGTGCTGCGTCGATAGATCCACCTTTATTTCGGGCCGTATGTAACGTAGCCGAACACGAAAGTAAATAAATTTTCTAGTGAACTGATGTGAGACGTTTGTTCGTATGTGAATTATTTCGCAAAATATTGATGAGTCTAGTATTATTCCTATTTCTAAATTCCCAACTTTTGTCAACAAATCGTCAAGAAATAACTTGGGGCAGCTTTCATGAAATGTGCAAATAAGATTATTTTTAATCAATGTTAAATGTTTTTAGA
Source organism: Lasioglossum morio (assembly GCA_916610235.2). Lineage (NCBI taxonomy): Eukaryota > Metazoa > Arthropoda > Insecta > Hymenoptera > Halictidae > Lasioglossum > Lasioglossum morio. The sequence goes on along the minus strand of OU744328.1, from coordinate 16,477,803 downwards.
AATGTACGTTTAAAGATTTCAAAGTTTGAAATCTCTCTCTTTCTCTCGCGTCATACAGAGTAAGGGAGTTGGAATAGGCTGGCGAGTCTATAGATAATTAGGAAGTAGCAGATTTGTTCAGTAAATTCTCGTTTGGATGTCTAATAAATTACACTATAATCGTGTAAAAAATATATATTTTTAAATTAATAATTACAAATAATGAAATGTTAATTATCTTAATACAGATCAGTTTGTTTAATACCATTTAGTTAATCGCTTTGCAACCAGTCTTGGCAGTATGCAATAACATTATCTTTACGCAATTAAAATTATACAACGAATGTGATAAAACAAGGAACCAATGCTTAAATGGTAATGCGAAACAAGCGTTACAGGTTCAAATACTGTAAGCGATCAATTGTATATATATATAAATAAGAATTGGTACAAAACTATTGTAAAATCAGTGATATCAATTATCTCCGCTGCCGTCGTGTTTAGTAGTGACATTCTTACTAATTTGATCGCACTGTTCGGAATCTTCTACATCATCTTTTAAAAACTCGATAATCTTTTGAGAATCGCCGTAAAATAAATCTTTATCTTCTTTCCTTGTGTCACTTTCTTTCAAATTACTTTCTTTTTGGTCTTTAGTTTCAGGAGTTTCTATTTGGTTCAATTGCTCTGCGTCCGGCGCAGCAGCTATGGCCGGCGTTTCCATCGTGGGTAGAGCATTCACGCCTCGCACCTAAGATAAATATTAATCGTACTTTTTCTTCTAAGCAATTGCGCACGTAGAGATATAGATAACGCTATCGTGTAATTTTTTAAACATGCATTACCTCAGGAGGAATATCTTGCACAGGTTCTCGTTTGTGTTCATACTCTAATGAATTACCTTTTCTATGTTTTCTGTGGTAATCAATTCCGAATCTCAATAAAGGCCCCACGCCTAGATTAATAGATGCACCGGACACACAAATCGGTAATAGTATTATAACTATAACTACACTAAAGTAAAGCATTAATTTAACGACCCATGCATATGTCCATGATATACCATCTGAAAAAATATATATATAATGAAATAAAGAATTGGAACTTTTCAATATTTTCTAAAGCTCTAATTAAAATGTTTACCCGTCGCATTATTTATAAAACCGGAAACAACAGTTCCCATATGAATGATAGGATTGAGAATAACTGTAGTAAGAAGGTGTGATAACGCATGTGCAGGAGTAACTTTTAGTTTTGGATTAGACATCATTGCTTGATGATATTTCTCGCAATCCTCGTTAACTGCAATATGTTACAAATAATATTAATTAGAAATGTTCTTTATTATATTCTATGCGATTGTAATGCACTCACAATTTAAATATGAAACAAACTTGTCCCACATGCTCATTTTATCTGGCTGACATGCTATTGGTATTTTCGAAAATTTCATTTGTTCTGCTATAGATTTAATTTCTGCCTCCTTTTTAAACATTTAATCAAAGTTTAGTAATAAATTTCTACATCTCTGTTTCCTACTTATTAATTAAACTCACTTGTATCAGTTGCCACCATGTCATAAGGAAACTCAATACAAAAATCACTTGCAGTATAATGAATATTGGAAGTCCTCGTCCTTGTTTAATCATTCTCAACATTAGCCCGAACATTAACATTACACATGTAAGTATAGCCGCATCAGGCTGAAGTGTATCAAGCATTGTAAAATATTAAATATGCCTATACACATACATATTTAGATGTGAATAGAAACACGAGAAGAAGTTGAGTACATAATTTCTTACATGATTTTGTATAGTTCTCAATGTCATTAGAAATGCTCGGCATATCATATTGAAAAACTCCATGACACCAAACATATTGTGGTATGGTTTCTTTATTGTAGTACTTAATATTTCATCAACCTCTCTTAATGAAACTTTTTGTTTTTGGACGTTTTGTAAAATTTTCATTTGTGCATGAGACATTTCGAATTCTAATGTTCCTACTAATAATATATCATCCTCTTCCTGTTACCAGAAATCAAAATGTTAAGTCCTAGTCAATTTAGTCACCTATTTCGATATTATATTCAATATAGATGAATTTTGCTAGTACCTTTACATTCATGTTTAGTACTAATAAATTAATAAGACGCTTGTAGAAGATAGCTTCATGGCTTTGACAATTATCTATTTGTTTTCCATATTTATGATCTTTCTTAATGTCATTGTATTCCACTGTAGAATCTTTGCTAAAAATTTTAATAGGTATAGTACTTATGAACATTGTTTTATCACATAAAAGTAACAAATGAAATATAATACATACATATTTTTATGTAATGTAAGTTTAATTATAGACTTTGGATGTACATTTTAAATGAAATATTGAAATGATAAATGACCTTGTTGAATGAAAAATTAACAAAATAGTCAAGGAATAGATATATAGCTCATACGTACCTTTTTATACTGTTCCCTGCTTCTTCAACCATCCTTTTGTTGGACTTATCATAGTAGAAAGAATGTGGATCTACTATATCATCAGGATCCCTGCAAAACATTAATAATAACAACGATAATATACTATTTCCTACGATTAAAAATATTACGTATGCTTTGTAATACTTACGACAGATTTTCAAAATAATTTTCATCATCACCACTGACACTTAAAATAATAACGAAGACAGGGAACAATATATAAATACATCGACTTAAATTCATCACAGGAAAGTAGACTATAAGCACAATACTTTAAACACTATTGACTAGTTTAGGTCTATAAAAATATCGATGTCGTCATTTACTCTAGAACCACCTTCCTAGTTCATACTTTTCAGTACTGTATAAACTTGTGTGCAGAAAATATATATTATATATAGTCACACGCCGTCAAATGTCGTTGCCTCCTCGTACAGCACATTTAAAACCGGAAAAAATTGATTGTTTCCTTAAAAAAATTTGAACTTTACCGTTGACGTTAAACATATACACCGTAAGCCGGAAATTGAAATGATACATAACCTACAAAGTTGGAAGTAAACGAAGGTACAAGTCGATACTAACACCACGTTGCTGTCTACGTATTATTGAAGAACCTCCTCTAATATTCTTTAAGTCTCCAAGGATAAGTAAGAATCATTTTCTCTGCTATCGGTAAGCTATCATGCGAGGCACCAACCTTATCAATGGCGCTGGTACCGACGAGATACTGTCAAAGTCTGCCAGTCCCCGTGCTATTCTGCGGGACGGTAAGTGGGCGAAATAAGGCTGGCAGTCTGTAACAATATCTCGTCGGTGATGCTGGCAATCATTAACAGTATCTCGTCGGTATTATCTAACATCTGACATCAATTCGTAGAAATTCCGCCCTTTCGTGAAAGATGGCGCCACCATTTTCTGGCAAGAATATCGTCTATCGGTGTCATATCGATTTTCGGAAGTTTACTAGTTTACCCTATTTGTCTACCAGTTTGAACGTTCGATCACTATGTTGAACGGCGCTATTTGCAGATGTTACGAAGCAAACGATTCTTTCCACGATTTAAATTGCTTCTTACGGACAGAGAGGCAAGAATCATTTGCGGTTTTATGTTCGTAAAAGGTATTATTAATTTAATATTAATTAAACGTGCCACGTATCTAGTAATTGTTGATGGAAAAAGCAATATGAGAAAATAAGAGAGTAAGTATTCACATACAGAGAGACTATATGTATAACTTAGAGAGGAAGTTTAATAAAACTGAATTGATATAGCTATGGTAACGAAAACAACATCTTTGATGTTGCTATTATAGATTGATAAGGATTTGTTTTTCACCTCGATCCATGCATTAAAAAAAAAGAAAAAAATAAACGCCCCCGGGTGGGCTCGAACCACCAACCTTTCGGTTAACAGCCGAACGCGCTAGCCGATTGCGCCACGGAGGCCGGTGACTAGTTTTTCCAAACATTCCATGAGAAGGTATACAGCATTAGCTTCTAATTATATTTAACTTTTTATTACTGAAACTCAATATTACAAGTGAAGAATTTGATTTAAATCAGTGCAACGTGTTTTTAATTCTATACTTCCAACTTCCACGCTTTACTCTTCAAAGCATGCAGTATACTTGACCTGCTCACTCATTCTTAGAGCCTTGTAAGTAAAAAAAAAAAAAAATAAAGTAAATACCATAATAAACTAAAATCGTATTAAATATCATTGTATGCACTCTTTCCATGTTCATAAGGAATGAAAAACGAGTCCCGTGTTATCAGCGAAATCGAAAATTGAATAAAATTTGAAACACGATCACTTCCTCGAACCTGAAAGGTGGGATTCGCGGTGTAGTCACCGGTGAGGTCGGACGTGTTTACGTTTTCGTGCTCGCGTGTATGGCGTCGCCTAGTGGCTTGATCGCTTTGTGTTATTTGCTATCGCAATTCGCTTTGCTGAATAAGTGTTTGAGCGATAATTCTATTATCTGAGTGTTTCTTTTTTTTTCACTGTGTTCTTACTTGTGTCTCTGCCGTCAGAGGCACTTGTATTAATTGTGCTCATAGTTCTTAGGATCCAAAAATGGCCAAAAATCCTGGCAAAGCGTCCTACGCGCAAATTGCCACACAAGTTCAGTTCCCTACCAAGGAGCAAGCTATTGTTTTTGATGCAGTTGAGGGTATTCCCATTCAAGATTATACTTCGGCTTTGAGTAAAGTAACCAACTCATTGAACATAAAATTCGTTTCAAGAATTTCTCACGGTCGTGTCTGTTTCTACCTAAACTCGAAAGAATCTGCGGATCAACTCACTGATTCTCATGCCAAAATTCAGATTGGTCATCACTCTTTAGAGGTCCGTCCTTTAATTTCTAAGGCCAAAAGGATAATTATATCGAATGTCTGCCCTATCATCCCGCATAGTGTTATATATGAAGAACTCTTGACAAGGGGCATTCGACCATGCTCTCAAATGACTTTCATCAGAGCCGGAATTAGTGGTCCAGGGTTTGCGCACATTCTCAGCTTCCGCAGACAGATTTACATTCATCCAGATGACGTCTGTAAGCTGCCGCCATTTTTAGAAATTAACTACGATGATACCAACTATTGGGTTTATTTGTCTGGTGAGAAGCTTACGTGTTTCATTTGTAAAGAGGAAGGTCATCTTGCTAGATTTTGCAAAGGTGTGGACAAGCCGAGTCTAGGCTCAGACTATAGTGTAGAACAATCGTTTGTGCCTTTGTCTGGTTCGAGGACACATCTTGCCTCGGGTCACGATAGGGTAAACATCAACAAGCCCAGTTCTGATTGTGTCACTAATCCGCAAGAGGTTCTCACACCTGATGTCTCACCTTTAGATGAGAATCCTGTATTATCTACAGAGACTTTTAAACGTCCGCTGTCAATCTCTTCAACCTCCAGTGACCCTGCTACAAAGTTGGTAAAGTCTGATAAACTGATTACCGACTCCGCAACCCTCAAGATAAAGTCGGCTAAGAAAATAAAGGTTTCGTCTACAGCAGTTGTCAACGAAGATGATATTTTGAAGCAACTTTCACCAGCAATGGAATTGATTGTATCCAATTCGCACAAGTACCCTCTTAATTTGAACAGTATCACTCAATTTCTATTTGTCTCCTTTGACAATCCGATGATTCTTGATACGGCTTTAAAGTTCACTAACGATATTCCGGCTCTCATCACTATGCTCTCTGAAATTAAAGGCCTTATTGCAGAACGTAACCTAAAGAGTCGCATTGGTAGGATTATTAAAAAACTTCTTTCGTCGGATGCTGATGACAGCGCTAGTTCTGATACTGGCTCTTTGGAGGCTCAAGACACCTAATCCTTTTACACTTTTCTAATGACATCTACTTCATCACAACGCAACGATTCAATTAATATTTTGTATTGGAACTCAAGAAGCTTACGTAGAAGATTGCAGGATGTCCAGTCATCTATTCAGGAGTGTGATATTTTTGTTTGTGTCGAATCCTGGCTTACCTCGGCCAACAATATTAATTTTCCTGGATTTCTTGTATACAGAAAGGACAGGACTTATGGTTTAGGTGGAGGTATTTTAATTGCAATTAGGAAACATTTAATTTTTACGGAGCTTGATTATGTTATTGCCCCAGATCAATCAGTTGAGATCTGTGGTATTCGCATCACTAATCTAGATTCTCCTCTAGACTTGGTGGTCTGTTACAGACCTCCGGGTCTCACACTTTCGCTTGACCAGTGGAATACCATTGTTCAGAATGTTAATTCTTCACATGCCATTTTGCTTGGGGATTTTAACGCTCACAATAAAAATTGGAATTGTCGGAATACGGATCCCAATGGTTCTAGACTAGCTAGTGCTATTGAATCTAACAATCTTTTCTTACATAATGAAAATTCATTCTCGCACTTGGATATTCAAACTGGTCTTAAATCCAATTTGGACCTTGTTCTCTCTACTTTAGACATCTCTGACAAATTGGATGTGATAGTGGGTGATGAGACCTGGGGCTCTGATCATTATCCGATATTTATTAATATTTCTGTTATGTTACACTTCTATGATAAACGCTCATTTAAACTAAAATCAGTTCGTACTGACTGGAGCAAGTTTAACGCCTTCTTAGAGGACTCTTATCAGAGCTTTTTCTCCGAGGAATATGTTAACTCTTCTCCTAGCTCAAAATACGACTTTTTTGTTCAAACGCTTACAAGTGCATTATGTTATAGCACTCCGGCTAAAGCTCAGGTTCCTCTTCGATATAGAAGAAATCCAGTCCCCTGGTGGGACAAAGACTGTGCTAGAATTAAAAGACTAAGGCGTGCGGCCTATAAGAAATGGGAATATACTTTAAACTTATGTGATTTGATAGAGTATAAAAAACGGTGTGCGGAAGCCATTAAAATTTTCAAGTCCAAAAAGAAAAACTGTTTTAGAAGTTTTGCCGAAAGCATTAATTTCCAGACAGATCCAAACTTTGTCTGGAATAAATGTAAGATATTTAAGAATTCCTGGATTAAAATTCGTCCTCAACATTCGGCTACAAATTTACCAGATTGTAATAATGTTAATAATGCTCTTGACAAATTATGTCCTCCTTGGGTTCAGACTAACCCTTTATTGCTTCCCGTCTCTCAGCCAAATTCTTTTTTTGATTCTCGTTTTTCAATCTCTGAATTTAATTTAGCGCTACACTCAAAAAAGTCTACTTCTGCTCCTGGTATGGATGGAATAGACTTTGATATTATTAAGAAACTCCCTGACATTTTTATTTCTGAACTATTACATATTTTCAATCTTATGTTCTCCGCTAACGATTATCCTATTAGCTGGAAAAAATCTTTTGTTATTTTTATTTCTAAAGCTGATGGGGCTGGGCTTCGCCCTATTTCACTCACATCTTGTTTATGTAAGTTGTTTGAAACCATTATCAAAACTCGTTTGCAGTGGTGGGTAGAAAGTAAGGATTTACTCCCTAAAAGTCAATTTGGCTTTCGTAAGGGAAAATCATGTATGGATAATGTCACTAATTTGGCTTTGAAGATTGATGAAGCATTCTTAGAAAAAAAGCATGTCCTTGCTGCCTTTCTTGATGTAAAGGGTGCGTTCGATAATGTTAATCCAGATATTCTTCTGTCTAGATTGGCTTCTTTTGGATGTTCAACTAGAGTCTTGAATTTTGTTAAGTTTTTGACACATGAAAGGTTCATTTTCACTTCAGATTCTGGTGACACTCCGAGACTCTCATTTAGGGGTGTTCCTCAGGGTGGTGTTCTGAGCCCTTTGCTTTACATTTTATACGTCTCCAATATTACAGCTGACGTCCAGAGGCATATTTCTGTTTCCCAATTCGCTGATGATCTTGCTGTATATATTAAGACTTCATCTATTGCTACTGGTGCCCGTTCTATTGAAAAAGCTATACAAATTTTAAATCGGAACTTGTTTAACCTTGCCTTAGATTTATCTCCCAATAAAACGGTGCTAATTCATTTCAATAACAAACAAATAACTCCAGGGCATATTAAAATAAAAATTCAAGATTCATTTATTTATTCTAGTGCTTCTGTGCGTTTTCTCGGAATTATCTTTGATTATAAAATGTCCTTTATTCCTCACATTGATTACATTATAAAAAAATGCTCCAGAGCTCTTAATATTGTTAAATTCTTGAGAGGTACATGGTGGGGATCTGATCCTTCTACGCTTACGGTGCTATTCAAAAGTTTTGTTCGCTCTATTATTGAATATGGTTGTTTTGTTTATTGCCCTAAGAGACGCAAAGACATTGAGCGCCTTGAGAGGATTCAGTACTCTGCAATTAGATTGGCTTTGGGTTATCGCAGAAGCACCCCCACCAATATCCTTATAGCTGAATCCAAACTACCGTTGCTAAAGGATCGATTTACAAATTTATGTCATCGTTTTCTAGCTAAAACCTTATCCAACAGCGGCTCCTCTAGCTATCATATAATCAAAAGTTATTACAATGCTGTTAGAAATAGAGGTTTCAGGGGGAACTTTTTGCTTAGAAGTTGTATAATGTATATGCTGTCAGAGTCATGTAAAATTGAATCACAACATAATTTTAATATTTATATTCATGATTATGATACGGTTACCACCTCTATTCCAGTTGACTCCACTTTTGGTATGTCCCTTAAGGATTTGACCAATACGTCGGACATCAATAGTATGGTCAGTGAAGTAATCAGAGATAATGCAGCTATCCCTATCTTTACTGATGGTAGCAAAAGTTTGGATAGTAATTGCGTTGGCTCTGCCGCTTTTTGCCCGTATTTAAATTGGACTTCACAGAGAAGCCTCGTTAAACAGGCTTCTGTATTTACAGCCGAATGTTTAGCCATTAATGATGCTCTTGATTTGGCGGTTACCTATAAGAATTATAGTTTTATTATTTTTTCTGATGCGTTAAGTGTTCTTTTGAGTCTTGCTTCTATAAAAATGGATGTCAAAAGTAATTCCTATCTCTTTAATATAAAAAAAAAATACAATATTTTCATGAATGAAAACACGCAAAGTTTCATTAAGTTTTACTGGATTCCGTCTCACTCCGGTATTTTTGGCAACGAAAAAGCTGACCATCTAGCAAAAGAGGCTTCTTTCTATAATGTACCTTGTATTCCTAGCATTCCTTTTTCTGATTTATTTGAGTCATTTTATAAAGTCATGTTTGATAACACCCTCTCTTCCGTTAAAGCTGATGGCCTTCTCAAGGGTAAGACCTATTTTCAGAAATTTTTTAGTGAGTCCCGACTTCCTTGGTTCTCACAGCTAAATTTACCACGTTTGACTGTTGTCACTGTTAATAGGTGTAGAGGGGATCACTATCATCTGGCTGCTTCCCTTGCACGAATTGGGTTTATTGATAACCCAGAATGCAGTTGCGGTCAGGGAGATGAGACCCTTAACCATGTTCTCTGGCAGTGCAATTTGTACGATGCTCAAAGAATGGTGCTTTTAAAAAAACTCTATAGGTTGGGTTTTCAGTTGCCTCTGGACGTCTGTTTGTTTTTGGTTGGGCCAGATATTAGGGCTTGCCGTTGTATAGTGTCGTTTCTGAATGACTGTGATCTGCGTGTGTGAGTGTTTTCCAAAAAGAATAATGTTGATTTGTATGCCATTTTGCTTGATTTATTTTGTATTTTTTTTCATGTATTACCGTCAAAAGTTGTAATAAATCTTTTCTAAGATTTTCTTCAATAAAAAAAAAAAAAAAAAAAAAAAAAAAAAACCTGAAAGGTCCACAGGCCTCGGCCGTTACGCTATGTTCGATAGATAATACGATTCTGTCCGTCAAAGGGTTATAATTTCCGTTCAGCCCATTCGTCCTATTCGTCAGTTGCAATCTCTTTCAAATTCGATTCGAGCAATCGAAAGAGGACGTTTCGATTTTCGAGCATAAAGAAGGATGAGAATTGAAAGCTACTACCGGCTCGAGTGTCGGTCACGATCGAGTCAAATCTACTGTGACGAGTTCGCCGATCAGCCCGGGGCACAAATTCAGCATCGATCTCAAGTGAACACCTACCTTCTGGTACTGTTATGCCATAGAATCTTGAGTGGATGCTTAGGGGGTTCCCATCATTTCACCGACAATGTAATAGCGTCGATGGTGTGAGGGAACTGCTTGAACTTTCGTCGAAATTCTACCGTACGCAAAACTGTGCGACACACATGATTTGCTTCTACTATTTTTCAATCGAGGCACGACCAGTTTCGACGGAATTCACAATCATTTCATAATCATTTTCTCCATTCCCCAATGAAAAGAAATTTCCATTGATCTGATAAATTGACAATACAATCGCGAATTTGAATCGCGAGTTTTGTTTTTGAAAAATTTAAGAGAGAGAGAGACATGGATCCAGGGACACAGATTCAACACAGGAACGATGATACGGTCACGGGATTTTCGTTACGGTCGATCTCGCGCGGAGATTCATTATACACAGAGTTCCAAAGTCGGAACAGATCGATTAACACGTCAATTTGCATTTAAGCGTAACTAACTTAATGCAGGCCGTAGATGCATACATGCAAAGTAAGCTGTGCCTTACAAATGATGGCACCGACTGACGACCATTTGTTATTCGTGTCCCGTACAAATTTCTGCTTTGCATAATGGACTAGATGATTCTTGTTCTCCAGAGAATTAAGTCATCTTAATCTACAATATACTTCAATATGTTGCCTTTTAAAGGAAAAAAAAAGTTAGACGTATGTTTGATTTAATTATAACCTTCGTGTGACAATAATTATTCAATTCTATTTATCGGGTATTTTCATAATAAATTTAGGTAGTACATTTAGGAAGTAAAATGTTTATTGCCGATGAAGTTTCGTGTATTACTACGAACAGATTCCGGTAGCCGACACCGAAATGACGGAAAAGGTTGAGCCTTAAATTAAGACAGTGGTCGGCGGAGCAACGAGGTGTCGATAATGAATCTCACCGTTAATTAGCCCCCGAAGGTGAGGCGATAGGTAGCCGGTCGTGGCATACCGATATCTTCTTCTCAGTCTCGCGCACACATCGCAAACTAAAGCCTAACTGAAACGTCACGCCACTTGTTACTCGTTAGTGTGCACGATGCCATCTTTACTGCTGGCCACTCGGCCGAGTTACTCCTACGGCAGCCACATCGATACCAGCACACGGCCCTGTAATTAACAATGTTCTCCGCCTTTATCCGACCTTGGCCAGGTCGAGTTTCTTAGACTGATTTCGCCGAAGATGCGACTTATCGTTTCTCCCGGGCTCCGAACCGGAAACTCGTCCCATAACGACAACACGGATCCACCATTTATGTGAGAAAAAATCTTTCACATGAAACTACAATTTTCCATTTCTGTGTGAAAAAATCTTTCACATGAAACTACAATTTTCCATTTCTGTGCCGAGAAAATTTATCGACCAATGCACGCAGTGCGTTTTGTCGGTATCAATTAATTAAATATTAGCATAGTGACAAGTACGTTTTATATCTAACAAGGAAAAAAGGAGAAGTATCATTGGAATAAAAAGTACTACTACTAGGTAGTACCCAGGGAATGGGGAAGGATGCAATAAGTAAGTAAATCATTAGGTTAGTTATAATTAGGATACTAAAAGAATAAGACAGGGTAGGAATGAGTAGGAATGAGTGAGACAAAGAAAATAATGAGCGAAGGTATTAATATTATAGAGATAGATTTGTACAGATAGGTTAATGGAACCCAAGTCACATTTCTTATCTTTGAAGCTGAAATAAATTCTACTACTACTTCATTCGAATAAAAAGTGAGCAGCGAAACAAATGCTGGTAGTGAATGTATGAAAAGATACAGTATGAATAAATTCGCAAAGACTGAATGAAAGAAGTTTGGATTATAAATCGTCGATTTTACTGCACGTTACGTCTTTGTAAACGGCACGCACGCAGATAGCTCGCGATCGGCTTATTAGCGGGTCGAATAACAGAAATGTTTCTGCGTGGCCGATATAAATGAAACAGCTGGTAAAAGATTCCTCCGAATGAGTAGGTTCAGCGGGAACTGTTAATGGTATCTATCTGAGAATCTCGATGGCTTCCGGTTGTTTAAAGTTGCGCATGTCCGTCGAGTGAAATCGTGAGATTCTCCGAATGAGAGAAATGTCCGTCAAACAGTGTGGCATAATTCTCTGTCGATTAAAGCAGCGGTTGGAATTAGAGAGAATTGTCTGTTAGAATGGAAGAGTTAGTGTGACGGTGGGTATAGGATCAGGTGGAGTTGGTCCGTCCAGCTTGGACAAGGGCCCCGTGGTCCAATCTCGAAGGTATCTTTCGACCGTCGACAGAGAAGTGCTTCCATTACGCTGGGCGGTGGTCCCTCGTTATATCCGGGACAGGCAAGTCCGTGGCTACTCATCTGATAGTCCGAGGATTTATGGCGGCCCTGATGGTTCATTTAGCGCTGACATGACTGGACAGGGGCGGGTCGAGACGCTTTCGCGTACGTGTGTGCGTGCGTTAACGCGACAATACGGAAATATCTTGTTAAAAACGGGCCGGAGTGGCGCTATAGATTGGCTGATTTAGCTGCATACGCATCGTGCGTCAAGTGCATCAATTGAGAAATAAGCCTAAACTGCGTCACGAAAAACCTTTATTAAATAGTTGCCGGCCGTTCGCTAATCGGGCCCGGAGTACACGCGGCTTTCCAAACCGACGCCCAATCGCTGACAGTCGGCTGCTAAACAGAATCCAATCACAGATCAGCGAACATCGATGACAAAGCTAGAGTGTCTCTAACCCTTTCGTAGATATTGAAACGTAGTTTTCGAAATCGACATGTAACGTTGCGTGATCGTGATAATGGCTAATTGAGTGAGATACGCACAGGAACTTGGCAGGTCAAGCGTCATGAACGAGTTCGTGATTGAATTTGACGAGAAGCCGTATAATAAACCGCATCGCGCGCAGTCGGCGGCCACTAACGGCCAATAAAGCACAACTTATACTTCGTGCACAATGCAGCCGAGATTTTTATGCTGATTTTCATATACAAGATTGAGTCATCAGTCTACGGGATGTTTTTAACAGTTTGCCGAACGTTTATGGCACATTTGGAAATTATAATGTAGTTTGCATTCCTCGACTCGGAACCGATCGTATCGCTTTAACGCGTTTTCGAAGAACATTTCGAAAATTCTGTGTCAGTTGGATCTGTTTGATCATTTCTAAAACGCAAGGCGTAATCGTACGTCGTAAAGCAAGTGATCGTCTTGCGAAATTCGCAAATCGCGTCTCGTCATTACGAAAATAACCATTGTTCGTCTCTAAAATCGTCGGTTAGCCTTGGGGCGAGGCACGAAACACGAAATACCCTTTCGAAACAAGGAAACGAGAAATCCATCTTGTAAATCGCATGGAAACGACGCTACTCATGCGCAACCTTGATATCCTCTGTCGTGCACCGAGTAACTGGTTAAGGTAAAGCTAATAATCGCAGACACGACGACTCGTGTGTACCTTTCTACAACCGCCGTGCCAGTGAACTGATTTCCAAGAGCTGCATCATTGTGCAACTGAATTCGTTCGGTGGAACCTTGGCTACTGTAAAACACGCCTCGCGTTACGCTGTGTTTACACTTGGCCAAACGGTCGAACGAATCGAGCTACCTGCAATTAAGAACGCCATGCAGCTTGCAGCAGCAATGACGGCAATGTTTTTCTCAAGGAACATCGTCGAACAAAAATATTCATTTTGGCACAGCAATAATGAAGTGCGATAAGTGTTCCTCATTTTTGTTCATAGGGACTTTTTCGCTCGAGTGTTGTTCTTCAAAGAGCATGGTATTAAAGTAAAAATGATTGTCAGCTGTTTGCATAACGTGTTCATTTCATATCATTTTATGCGGTCGAAAAATGTATACTCTTTCTGGTAAATGTATGAACAGACAGCGAACTTTCGATAATGAAATTTTTCAAAATATATTTCAGTATCAGAATCGTCGGTGAAGAAAAAGTGGGTTGAATAGTAGGAAGAGGGTACAGAATTAATGAAAGATCGTGAACTCTGTGAGAAGCAGTTCCCTGTAGATCATTAACTAAGCAGAGGTACGCCTTGCGTTGGCTGTCGGCGTGGAACAAGCCGATCTCTCTGTTGGAGAGCGTAGAATATTTTCTTTCTCTCTGTGTTTTCTATTCTTTCTGTTAAACGTTCTTTCTTTCGCGGAGATCGTTGCGCAACGGCTCCGGTACGAAAGAGGAGACGGCGGCCGAAAGTTCAGCGTCGTTATAAAATGCACGACGAGACGCAGGAGTCGCGAATCCGCGTGCAGCTCGGTGTAATTCCGCGAGTGCAATTCCTCCGGGGGCTCTGTGTCGGGCCACACGAAATAAATATAAGCCGGCTCGTATCGGAGAACGGCGGCGAAGGCGGTCCGATAGAAAAATTGCAGAACGCTCGCGAGCTCCCTTTCGTCGTTCGCCTAAGCGGGAACTGCGAAATGCGTAAAGAACATTTTATGGCGGTGAGTTTCTTGCATGTGCGTATGTATGCAACTCCCGCTACACCGCCAGCCGTGGGAAACGCGACACGGGCTCGCTCCTAAACCTGAAAAGCTGTTTCGAGCTCCCGTAGATAGAGGACGTATTACCGGCTCGCGATCGACATACGGACACTGGCCAGAGGGAGAAAAAAAAAAGACAGAACCCTTCGATAGCCGAGCGCAATAAATTACTCATTTGCTTGTCGTCAAACACGGTCGGACGTCATCGAAACATCACGCGCTCGCGGTCCTTTATGAAGAAATCGACGCGGCTGACTCGACCAGTTCCTTTTCGATGTTCCCAGGACGGGGCTGCTGGGAAGAACGGTTCTTGATCCACTTCTGGTAGAACGATCACAGTTTTCTTTGCCAATATAATATGACTACACTCTGCGATAACAATTTTTTTTTTAATTTTCACCTCACTATCGCAGGGTGTAACTCTTGATAATATTTGTTCTAATGATTCAGGTAAAACTTCTTCGTTTCTAATTACATTTTTTTTATCAATCTTCTATCATCATGTGCTTGTCATTTTCTTCTGATTAAAATGAAACCGAACACTAAACATGTATACACATAAACGTGAATTCCAAGCTACATAAAAGTGGAAAATACAAAAGGCGTATCGCCGCAGCATTTTTCAAATAATTCCAACATTATCAAAGTTACAATTCAAGAGGGCCAGCTTCGGTTTCGAGATTTTAGTAGGATCGCCACAGTCGCAGTGTAAATAAAGTTTTCAACGCATCGTTTAGTTTATCGCGCGCCGATCGGTCATTAGTTTTGAAAGACTAATCCTCGGCCACGCAAGTAGACCGTCCGTTCTCATAGGCAAGCTAAACTTTGTTGCCACGTTCTTGCAACACTATTCGCTCGTACCCCGTCGTCAAATGATCAGCTCCCTCGTAAAGATCGTAAGATATGATATGTGTTATGGGCATAGCGAGGAGTTTCTGCGATGCAGTTTCGTAGAAATGCAACGGCCTTATGTCCACCGGTGTGGACCAGGATCTTTTGTTTCGCAAAGTCGTCTCGTTATACGTGAGTTGCGAGGCCGGTCCCGTTCTATCAACTGTGCAAACTCCGTGGCGACGTTTACACACGGATATGTTTCAATTCCAATGATCTCCTTGCTGCGAAACTGCTAATCGAATTTATCGAAAACGACGAATCTATGCAATTTATTCTCCGAACCGTTTAGCAATCAATAGACTGCGGATTTCATGCGTTTTTTCACAAAAGTTCAGCAGATCAACTGCAAAATAGGAAAAGAATATAAAGAATTTAATTTATGCTTCTAAAGAATGCCATTTACTAAGAGCATAAAACCCGAGCACAATTATCGAGCACGTCTCAATCAGCGGTGGTTCCAGCAAAAACGCCGCGGAACGATCTATAACGTGTGCGGAGCAGTTCAATCGGCGATTGCATTACAAATTAAATAGTTTAATCGAGCCTCGGAACAGTTATTTATCTTCGAAACGGATTCTATCGGTTGCTTATTCCCGTCCAGCATTAAGAAAGCGTTACTTCACCGACTTAGACACGTGTGAATCGATCGGTATTGCATTCGAGATGCATGCGAGGGAACGCATTAGGCTCGTCGGCGACCGATTTGCGTAAAACGGGAGTAGTTTTATCGTTCTCCCATTCTCGTGGCTCAGCGACGTTCCCATTCGACAGGAATTACACTCATGCACCAAATGATATTTGCTGATTTTTTAATGCAATACCATTTCCAATTCACTTGGCTTCTTGCTGGGCCCATCGACTTGAGTTAATGTTTTTATCCCCTCGGGAGCGACGATGGATTGTCAGTTTGTTTCTCTATGATCGACGTTATTTAGATCGTTACAAATGTTACCATAATTTCTTGACGACTTACACTTTTTGATATTTCCTCTAGCTTTAGAAATCCCGTGGATCGTCGATTGACATTTATGGCGTCGGTAATCGGGAAATAGTGCATTTTCAAGTGTCACATAACGGCGACAGCTCTATAAAATTTACGCGGAGCGGCTCGGCGGGCCCGGGATAATTAAATTAGCGTCTTATTTGAATCGGCGCAACGGGAGGGGCCCCGTAACCTGCTTCCTTGCATCGGACACGGAATATCCATTTGCGACAAGGAACCGAATACATATTTGAGTGCCGTGTTATTTCTTCGCCATCGCAGGCCAGCCTGGAAACCCGTTAAATTCATTCTATTAATCATAACGAGCGTCCCGCTTCTTTTTACGAGCCGCGGACGTTTTCGTAATTCGCTTTCTAATGCCCGGCTAAAATTATATCGTCACTTTTACCGGTGGCGCGGTATCCCGGTGCATGTCCCTTATACGCGCGAGCGCGCAATCAAATGGGCTCGCCGCGAGGCAATGCTCATGATTTATAACCGCCGCCGCCGCGCGCCGCACCGCGCGCAAAAAGATGCTCGGTTTCGTTCGCGCATCGGCGGAACCGATGCTAGAACCAGATAGAAAACCGTGGAACACATTGTACTTAGGACGCCGACCGATTTTTTGCCAGAAAGCACCGGCGATCGCGGCCGCTCGATAAAGTTTACGCGAGCGCGAAACGCCGCGTGAGAAATGGTACTTTTACGCGTGGCTCTCTCGGGTCACTTAGGAGGATGTCAAGCCGTTACATCGCGTTTCGAAACGACGACGCTAGAACGATAAACGGACCTGACGTTTCTAAATCGTATCGGCCGTACAAATATATCTACAGCTCGCACCCGGTAATGATGACAAATATGTATCCACGCGAGCCAGTGGCCGCAATTAATAACGACCGCGGACACACCGGCCCATTACCTGACACACCGGACCATTCGTTACGTTCCGCTATACCTAAACCGTATATTTCAGCGGAACGGAATGGCGCCGAGGCCGCGTGCCCTTGCGTATCGTTATTCGCGTTCGTTTCCCGCTTTGTCGTCAGCGAAAACCTCGATATCGATAATAAATTGCGGACCTTTGTGCGAGTCTCTCATTGGTTGCTCTCGAATAACACGGCGTTTCAATCGCGACGGTTTTTAAAGCTTCCTTTGTAACGATTCTAAGAGGAATTAGGTATTTTTCTGCGTAACGAATTGCCGCTCGAGCTGCGTGCCCTTGCGCGTCGTTGTTCGCGTTCGTTCTCCGCTTTGTCGCAAGCGAAAAGCTCGATATCGGTAATAAATTGCGTGCCTTTGTGCTAGGTTCGCGTTGGTTGCTTTTGAATGACGTGGTATCACAATTGCGTGATTTTTCAAATCTCCTTTGAAAGGATTCCATGAAGAATTATGCGTTTTTCTGCGTAACGAAGAAATATGTTTAGAACGTTCCTGCACGACTTAAAGACACGGCGAAATCACTTTTGTTCGCGAGATCACGGTCGGCAAACATTTATGCGAATTGACTCGAGCAACGTTCGACACCGGCTCGCCTATCGCCGGGTGGGAAAAAAAAGTCGATCAATTACGCTCGAGCGGTATGTATTATCAATTTATCGGTGTGCAGTACGTGCTTCGGCGTCAAGAATCGTTTCTGCGGAATCGGTGTCGCTAATTGCAGTTGTGCGAGCGATCGCGACCCTGTACCCAATAACTCTTCTCTTTCTTTCGATTGGCCGGGCCCGATCGGGGCCGGTCCAATTACCGTCCCCTAGGATCCCGCCACCCATCGATACCCTACATATAATTTCTATTTCTAAATTTATTTGCCGACACGTCCGATCCGTGTATAAGAGAGGGCGAGATACGCGGCCGATACATTTCACTCACGATCACCGCGCATTCGAAACCCGCAACGGGCCGAGAGAGCTTCTCTCCCTCTGTGTTTCCCCACGTTCTCCCTCTGTTCCCTTCGTTGCACGCCAATTTGTAACCGTTTTGTTGATAGCTCCCGGACGGTTAATAGAAATACTGGTTCAACGTTAGTAAGTTATGCCGTCATTAGCGTCGGCGGAATATATACGCGAGCGATTCTGGTGAAAATCGCGTGTTGCGAGCATGGAGCGCATTAAACCACGTTCGTGCCTTCGAACTGGGCCCCTGGCCGCGCGCGATGGGAATGTCACGTGGCCGTCAACCGGGCCCCCGAGGAAAATGGACGACGTGGGCACACACCGGCCGTTCGTAAATTCAATTATGGAGACCCGATCCCATTAGAACGCCGGCCACCGGTAAAAACTAACCCGCGGCAACGTGCACCGCGATTCAGGGATGCGTGCCGCAACCAACGATCCGACGTTCCCTCCCCCTATCGGCATGCAGATATCCTTCTTGCGAAATCAGTTGCCGTGTGAATTCATTTGCCACGCAAATAATTACTTTCAGATCGCTGTAACTGCGGATTCCACGGATTTTTAATAAAAATTGGTCAAGCGAAAAATTGAAAATACGCTAAAAAAAGTCGAGAATATAATGACATTACTTTCGAAACATTAAGACGACTGAAAGAGAAAATAGATTTTCGTTCAACTTGAACATCTTGAACGACTGGACGTCTTTTTCCTATCAATTTCTTACTTCGTTCGTCCGCGGAAATCTCGGAGAGATTAGAAACAATTAAATCAGCAGAGAAAAACACGAGCTCCGAGTTGAATCTCGTCCCGATCCGAAACTACCTTCTTTCTTTTTTTACACGTTCGAGGTAGTAGGTAGCTATCTCCCTGGCGCGGCGTTATCATTTGTACGGTTCGATACAATGAAACAAGGGGGTAGCCTGTTTATCCGAGCGGCAGTTACGCTTCTTGTGTCCCGGTTAAATGCATCGTGTGCTCCAGTTTCTTCTATCGATAAATAGCATCGATCGGAAGACACGTGGCCGTGATGCGAGTGGCACACCACGGCAAGTACGAGTTTCTTATCGGCGCTACCATAAGCGACTTTGTTGCCGAGACGGTTTTTGCGAACGTTGCCCGAGAACTTGGCGCATGCGGCAAACATTTACTTAATTCAAAGTGAGCCTTGTAAAACACACACACACAATCCTGGTTACACAGAGACCCCGCGAGGAATACGAATCCGGCGTGTATTTAGTTTTCGCGAACCGGAGACCGGTGAACGTTCGACAAAGAGAGAAAGAGAGTAGAGGAGGGAGAGAGGGGAGGTGAAATGACGAGGAATTAATTATATACCGTTGGACGATCCGATCGACACGCTTTCATTTACAAGTACAGCCGTCCAGGACGGCGAGGCATCAACATGAAAGGACGTCATGTCGCCGTTGATATCCACAATTGCACCGGCACCGGGAAGACAGAGAGAGAGAGAGAGAGAGAGAGAGAGAGAGAGAGAGAGAGAGAGAGAGAGAGAGAGAGAGAGAACGAGAGAGAGAGAGGGAGAGAGGGAGAGGGGGAATTCCGGCTAGAAGGACTGGAATCAACGGCGGTATTCCGCTTAAGTTATGGCCTCGGTTATAGCCGCCGTTCGGACTACAAATTCTCCTGGAGGTATACGGTAGGATTTGTACTTACCTAGTACGGAGACTACCTACAACTTAGTAGAATACCAGCGTGCAGAAATCTTGTTGCCAGACGGGACAAATACGCGGCTACGGCAGAGATATTGCGTCTCGGGGTGCTACACTCTGGAAAATAGCCTAATGATCGTATTGTGACTGGCCGGTTGTCACAAAACATCTCCGGGCGCTTACTCCCGGAGACTCGCGGCTTTATTTATCGTTCCGCGACCGCCTAACTACCGTGTAACGGGTAAAACGTTAACGAGGATGCAGATGTATTTATATGGGAGTCGACCACAGGGCCCCCGGTAATGTCCTCGGGAAAGGTTATGGCTTCGCGCCGGTCAATAATTTTTCCGATCGACGTTGATCGACTACGATCCGCCTGCCGATACGTGATTTTCCTTCTAATCCGCGGACCCGATCTTTTTCGCCCATGCTTTTTGCTTATCAATACCGGGACCACGGTTATGGCTGTTTTCAGTTTCTCGACGAGTCCTGATAGGGCGCTGCTCTCGATACGTACCGGCTCCTATGGGGCCGAAAGAAAACATCTTGGCACCGTTAGTATTCGATATGGAATGAGTTAGATCAACGTAAAAATTGTGAAACCACTTCTACAGTGGTGGTTGTGATATTATGATTAACAAATTTCCAAGTATCTAAATGGAAAGTAGCAATAAAAAGAATATTTTGCTGTGGAGATAGGTATCGAAATAACGAAGGTCTATACAACAAGAAATATTTGTAATTGTTTATTAAAGCGTATAGAAATGCGAAAGGATGCTAGGATGGGATTCACAGGATTTCAAGAAGAAGTCGATCATCTTTTTTTTTACGATTTTAATGTCGTAACCCTGCCAAATACAATAATAATAGTAATAGTAGCAATTATAATAAGAATCATAATAATGATAATGATAATAGTATTATCTAAAATATGTAACCATCATTTCGATAATAAGATTATCGACAGGCGTGATGTTGTACCACACAGGACGAACGTGACGCACCGTGCCACGCGTCTCGACGAATATAATTTATTTAAACGACACAACCGGGACACGGATTTCGCCCTTCGCGATACAAGAAGAATTTTCACTTCCGCGGGTAGGTAGTCGCGCGAAAGTACAAATATTAAATACGCGTTGAACCGTGCTGTCGCGAAACAATCGTTCTCATTTCTTTCATACTTTTCTTTTCATTTATCTATTTTTTTTTCTTTATTTTAGGACTTTCTCTCGCGCGGCCGGAAGCCGCGCCATCCAAAAAAACACGCGCATCCTCCCCTGCATCCGATAACGTTGTATAAATATATATAATTTGCCGTGCGTTACGTAATTCGTTATTCTCACACTCTCTCCGCAATTCCCGTTCCGCTTGCACCCCCGCGCGGCGCACGATAATAATTACACGCTCCCGTTTCGTTTACTCTCTTTCGACCGCAATAAATAAATTATCCAAATCAAGGACATCGATATATCGATATAACAGTAATAAGATTACAACCACATTTACAATATATATCTATATTTATCTATATATATATGTATGTATATATATAGAGATTTTTGTTCATATATATATATAATATATATATATATATAATATATATTTTTTTTCTGTTTAATGCACTAAACGAACCTCCCCTTTGCCGAGGTGCCCGCGATTACGAATAGCGACACCGTCCTCAAGCGACACGGTTAAAAGTAAATTAGAAAGTACAAACGTTTACTTTTTTTCCTCGTTCTCCTCCGGTACAGTATAATGCCTTCGTTTATACAGTGAATCGCAGTGGATGCGTTTGCTTGAACGATCCTACGCATGAACGAAATCTACGCGACGTAATATACAGGTTTTTTTTTTACTCTTATAAAGTAATAGTTGGTGGCGCGCGACCATCGTTCCTTTCTTTCCCTGAACTTCGCCGATCTGTTCACGGTCTTGAACGTTCGCGTGAACACCGTGTCGATTCTACAACGCGCGCGTCGAATCTCCTGTTGAAATTCTCCCGCGTTGCATTTGCCGACACGGTTTCCACGCTTGTTCCACGTACCTAAAAGCAAATGATCTCTCTCTCCTTTTGCTCGCGGAACAACAGCGAACAAAAGGACGAGCAAAATTTGCGGCGAGATTCAGAGACGAGGACACGCCACGCGCCTCGCAGTGTCTAAAATCCGTGCGAGATCCGAGAGAGAATTACTGGCCCCCATTGATTATATTATTGCAAAAGAATTATACTACGTTGACCCGCTGATCCGATCGTCCATCGACGATCAACGGCGGGTAATTTTACATAACTATTTACAGAAGTTATTGCTCGCCTATTTGTCTATCTTACGCGCTAGTAGTTCCGTTTAGTATCCTTACGAGAATTTCTGTAAACGAGCCAACAATCACCTAATCGCGTCCCTGCCAGTCGGAAAGCTGTCGGACCACGTGAACCGGTTTAAAAGCCTTTTGTTGCTAAATATTTATCGCCTTGTTCTGCAGAGTGGACCAGAATTTGCGTACCGTGACGAGAATTTATTATTTCTTAATTATTTAGTTGTTCCGTTACCGTGTATCATGTGTCGAACTTGTGTCTGGCACAGGTTTGAAAACAGATTTTAATAAATGAAGATATCACACGATCCTTTTGAAACGTAAATACAAATGTTATTTTGCTTTTGGCAGTATTTATACTTCGAACTAGTTTTCAGACAATTTCCATTTTGCACGGAGCTCTGCAGTTATAATCGATTCGTTTATAAAACACGTGGTTGACCAACAAGGCTCCGGAAAAAAGAATATTATGATTTCGACGAACAAGGAACACACAAAACGTAATTTTCTGCACACGATCCAACATCCTCCATACACCAGGCTCGCGCTTATCATTCGCAGCCTTACTTTCTGCGCTCCTGCGTAATGAATCTTTAGGAGAACGATCTCCCCGTATTGTCCACTGTTGATGTATATCTACGCACGTCGAATTCAACGTACGAAAGCACCAAGAAAGATTGAGCACCGCGCATAATCGCAGATTAAAGACGCAATTTATTGCAGTTGCTTGATAAGGTATGCGTGTGAGTGACTGGACGCGTATGTGTATGTGTGTGTGTGTGTGCGTGCGTGTTTCTCTGTTCGTTTGCGTGTGTTTGGGTGCGAGAGCGATTTACCGGATGCGTGTACGCGTTGCGGATACAATTTTACTGGCCCTGGAAACGAAGAATGGAAAGCGATCGCTACGTCGACGGACGAAAAGCTCGGCACACTCTGATACTCCTCTTCGAATTAAATCATTCTTCATGAATTCGTCCTCAAAGATCGCCCAAACGCTCTTTCAAACTATCAACGAAACAAGGATTTCAACAGATTCAGGTACTTCGCGAAAGAACGTTCGAATATCTGCGATTGGAACCTAGAACATCGACATTGGGCATTGATTCGTTTGGAAATTTGTCGAGTGATTAAAAAATGTCGTTCGTAAAGAATCTAGAAATATTCGTGTCCACCCCCATTCCCCGCTTCTCGTTGTTCGCAACACGCGTTTCAGCAGGCGTACGAAGATGATCCCGAATCGAAAAGAGAGAAGCCTCGATTAGTCGGTTGTCGGTCGACGTCTGTTAAGGCACTTGAAATGCTAATTTCCCTGGGCGGGGGGCGTTCATAGAAAATCAGTCGCGTACAGTTCGAGCTCTGTTCCCCGTCCATTGATGGGTTTCGCCGTTTCAATGGGGTCCCCGTTACCACGAATAACGACGTCGGGTTTTCGCGAATCTGCCTGTTCTCACGCGGTCTGGGAATGTCGGTGCTCGGGGGAATGTTCCGATCGTTCGAGCCTCGTCCGAGGGAATCCTCGATTTTCCGGGCGACGACGATCGATTTCGTGGGAGCACGTTGACGCGACGCGCGGCCCTTTGGAATGTTTGTTCGAACGAAAACGATGAAGCACGAGGACCGGACGTGGTGTGTCTGCCGCGCGTCCATCCGGGACAGATCGAAATTCCACGACGAGTTAGGCGAGGTCCTCGAGAAAGAAGAGAAAGAGAGGTCCTTTCGAGAAGAATGCCGCCGCTCCTGGCCATGGTCTCGCGCCCGTCGACAATTAAAGGAATCGGTCCCGGCCGAGGAGAAGCAGCACACACCGTGTAACACGACGTCGGCGCGGCGTTCGGGATGTGCACGACTCGGCACGAGCTCGCCGGGGGAAAAAAATGATAATGATCAAAGAGGGTGTCGGCATGACGTCAGTATACATTTCTCATCGCCCGCGCCGCGCGCTCAGATTACTGACGGCTGCCCCTCCAAAGAAATTCCCTACAGGAAAGGTACAACGGTATCAGTCATCAGGATCGTAGAATGGCATCCTGGGTGGCACCTCGTCCATTTTCGGATTGAGTTTCGCAGTGACGATCATGCGGGGATTATTCATGCATCCCGGAGGCAGGCGCGGCCCTTTCGTCGCGAGGACCAAAAATGTCTGACGCGTTGCACCATTCTGTACCGCATCGAGAACGCGAGAGCTCGACGTTTCCGATCGCGTTGCACTGTTATCGGAGGATTGTCGACGGACCGTACAGTGAGGTATTGGCAAGGGTATGGATCCCTGCGATCGATCGTTGGAACGTGGAACGCGCGGAGACCGAAGAAGCGACGAGGGATCGAAGCCGGTGGGAACCTTGACGGACATCGTTCCGCAATTTTTCGTCCCGAAAGCGGCGAATAAGGACGACCGGGACTGTGTCTGGATCTGTGTGTACGCGTGTGTGTGTTGTGTTCGTGAAGCATGCGTGTTTTGTGTGTGTGTTCGTTTTCGAAACGGAATCCTCCGGGCGAGGACCCGAGAGGGGGTCGCGTTATGAAACGTGCACAAGCACGAAGATTCGCGTGACTTAAGGCACTAGCAGTATACTTAAGGCCTAACGCAGCGTTCCTCTTCCTCTTAATATTAAAAGGCACTATTCCCTATGAAAATACAACACGTAACAAATAGTCATTTATCAATCTTCGCAGTAATCTTACAAGGTAGAGGTGTCTCTTTAATGATATAAACTGGCTCTAGCATATACTGGCATCTTGTTCCGTCGCCTTTAGCTCTAGCATATACTGGCATCTCTTAACTCCGCCCGCACCTAGCTCTAGCATATACTGGCATCTTGTTCCATCGCGTTTAACTATAGCTCCGAAAGAAATTAGGTTACTGCTCTTTTACCCGGCTACCTTTTTTCTTCTTTTTAGACCCTGCGCCCGTTCGCGTAGGAGAAAACGCGCAGGCTCGAAGGAAACGGATGCTGCGAAACGATCGCTCCTCAAGGTGTCTCGAAATTATTTACAAGCGTTACACGGATCGCGTACTCGGCCCCATCGCTGAGGACACGCGACAACGTTCCTGCGAAAAAAAATTGCAACAATGACGAACGTTTTCGTCGTCGCCACTACAAAATTTTGTAAATTCACAGTTTTCCAGAGCTTCTACAGCCGCGACCGGTTCGATCGACGATCCAAGGCCACCGGGAAGTTACCCGCGTCCTATTTGGCACAGTCTACTTCCTTCAAAGCAGCAATTCGTGGCCTCGAACGACCGTTTTTGCAATTCGCACACCTCGGATCAGTCCGACAAATTCAGAGGTTACTTCGAATGATTTTCGCTAGATGAAAGAAGAGAGAAAGTATCACATTGGCAAAGGTTCGCTTAAGAGAAACAGCGTCGCAAGCTCGTCGCACTAATCCGAGTCTCGACTGCGCGCGAGGAACGTGTGTCGCACGGCCCCTCGGGCTCTCGTTTCGCTTCGAACGCGCACGGCTTCGATATGTTTCGATATTGTATCCCGTATCTTAAACTGTTACTTTCATCTAGATTGACGATAATTGAACAACCCTTCGGGACACGCGTCAACGGTGTCGAACCCTGATGCGACTTTCTGTGTGTATGTACAACGACGGAACCGCGGGGAACGCGCGCGCCTAATCGACCGAACGCGTCTCTTTCTCGTTGGCATTCCGCAAAAGCTGGCGATTCATTCGCTCTCCGATTTGCCGCGATCGTGTACCTTACGTGCTGCCACTGCCAATAAACAGAGTGTCCAGAAACGATTCTCCACGGAAAAGGCTTGTTTCGATAATTATTCTTCGACACGGCTCTGTCCACGTTTCGAACGCAATGTATCGATGATCGTTGGTCGTCGCACATTTGCACCTTCTACTTTGGCACCTTGCGTGGACAAACGAGCGAAGAATTGTTGTTGTTTCTAATTTTTGTCGGACTAAAAGACTCGGATAAGTGGCGCCCTGGACCCCCCCATCGTCGATGATGCGTTACACAGATTATATCGTACGATTATTTAATGCACGCGTAATACTGGCTTTTAGAGCGTCGAATTCCCTTGTTCCGGTCGACAATGAGAACGTTGTTGTTGCTGTTGTGGTTGTTGAATGATTGTCCGTCCCTAAACGCGAAATTCTTTTGTGCATTTAATTCGAGAGCGTTCGCATATTCAACGCGTTAGAAAATGTTTTACGATCACGATTGTAGTTTATTTAACTGAGCATGCTAAGTCCCAAGCTCCGTCACCGGAGTTCGAATAATTTTCTTTACTTAATAAATCGTTTAATTACCTTAACGATAGTTTACTCCTCCCTCCACTCCTCCCAGTTTACTGGCTCTATTCCTCGCGATAGACGATACATATGGTGCTCTAGACTAGTTGAGCTGGCCTTATTTAATTCGTACATTAAAAAAAAAAAGAAAAAGAAAAAAGAAAACAAACTGGAAAATTGGCTAGAAATAGAAACAAGAAGTGACGCGCTGTCGCGTGCGCCGGTTGCGCTGAACCTGCAGCAATCGATTTTCACTTCCCTCTTTTTCTTTCTCTCTCGCTCTCTCTCTCTCTCCCTCTCTCTCTTTCGAAAGACGTTGGTTCCTTCAACGAGAAATAAATAAATATTTTGCGGGGACAATTTTTTTATAAAGTACATAACAACGTTAAAATTTCTCTCTGCTCAACAGATACGAATTCAAGATAATAGAAAGTTCCGATAGACGAATGAAGGACGACGAAGAAAAGAAAACGCGCTTTTATCCATCGCTTTCGTAGTGAGACTGCTGACAGGTTCGCACGATCGTCCACCGATAATTACAGCGATATCTCCGTTCGCAACTTTTAAAGTCTAATGAACGATTTGTTTCCTTCTTCATTTTTTTTTCTCTCCTAGTTTCCGCCTCCGACTCTCGTCGCACGATCGAGACGATTCCGATCGAGATGAGGCTGTTCAGGTCCCGAATATAAAAAGGAGAATCATTATCGTCGTCCGATCACGATCACGATTCTAGTCCCGATTCCCCGGAACAGCGGTCTTTTATTTTTTTCTCATTCACTTCTCCATCTCGCTTCACCCCTCCTCTTCTCGCCCCCCCCCCCCCCAATTCGCTCTTCCGACCGGCTAGAAGCTCCTCTTTATCAGTGCCTCTTCATGTGAAGCGACAAATGGTCGCTCCGCGAAAACGATCGCTGACAAAGATGGCACTTGAACGGCTTCTGACCCGTGTGCTTGCGATAGTGCCGCGTTAGTTCGTCGGAACGCGCGAATTTCCACGTGCAGCCCTCCCATGTGCATTGGTATGGTTTCTCGCCTGCAACAAAAAACATTTTACATTGTTAAAATCTGCTGAAAATGTCGGCGCAATCGTTTATTCATCAGAAATCTACCCAAATCGGTACGATTCCGCAAGAGCGAAACGTTCACAAAAATGCAAACGTGAATGCCGACTGATAAAATGAAAGAAGAAGGTGTAATTGTGTAATTCCAGGGTACGCGTAACAGAAGACATTAAATGCGGCGTTTGAAACATAAAACCTCTCGATAGGTTTGCTTTAAATTTACGGCACAGCGCATGGACATTCATACGTACGTCTAATATGCCTTTCATAATTTCCTCGGAGCGGATTCTGATTTTCTTGCGCGATCGAAAGTACCCGTCCTTCGGCAATTTATAGGGTTTTATGCGTTTTCAAATTTACGATCAAAAGACCGTAATTGAAAAGCGACACCGGCCATTTGCCAGCTTTATGCACCTGGCTGCTGTGCTCGCTGATGAGTTTTTGAGGGCTTTAACCACGAACAAAGTAACCGCGATTGGATGGATCGAGGCGATCGTGCCGACCAATCAAGGAACTCGTTATTAATAACCGGCCAATTACGAAATGTTTCACCGTCCTTTAAATTACTGCTTGTAATATTTCGTGGTTACAAAAGTTTAATTAATTGGGGAGTTAAGTAGGGTGCTCCTGACTTACAGGGCAGCTGATTAAACTTCCGTTGTCAAATATCGATAAACTATATTTATCAATATCAATCGGACAGGAGTAGAACAACAATACACCGGAAGTCGTTGTTCACCATCGCGTCGATACAAGTGAATTTTCCCAGTGTTCACTATAGGCGGGGCATAGTTTCATCCGTGTCTCCGTGCGTTTATTCTCGGCTGTTATCAAGCCGAGCCCTCTCGCGAGGACGGCGTGACAGCTGTCGCGGGCTGCAATGACTTGGAATCCCTCAGAAAACTGCCTATCACTCTCTTCTATTGTATGCAAGTCACCGAGCGCATTTCTCAGTCCGGTGTACTTGCACGATTCGCCGATGAAGAGGAGCGAGGTAAAGAGAGATAGAGAAACGGGCGACGAACGGCGCGGCGCACTAAACCAGAGTATGAGAGCTTAGACCTTAAGCTGGGACTTTCAATTGTGGCCCTGGGGATCCTGGTCGGCTTTCGAGGCGAACTGGAAGAATAGAGTTGCATTTTATAGCGACTCTGCATGGATACTGCCTGCTCCGCATTAAAACAAATGATTCAGTACTCTAGAACTGCTAGACGAAGCCAAAATGATTCATTTCAAGAGGTCTAACTTGTATTCAGCAATCAACAATCCACTTGTATTCATAAATCCATCGGAATCGACGCAAATGTTTGTAATTTACCTAAATTAATAAAAATCCAGTCACTTCGATCCAAAGATTATAGAAAAGTCTCTATGTAGAAGGACAAACATCTCTCCACAGATGAATGCAGTCTTTCAACACCGAAGTCAGTCGACGACTGTCAGCGAAATGACGGCGAGATTAATGTCGTAATTAGAAGCCTCCGTAGCAAACCAAGGAAGCATCAGTGCTCGAGGCGCTCGAAGATTTTCGCAACAGATTAAACTGTGTCCACGGCGTCGATCTACAGCGATCGCGGCGCGTGGAAAAAATGTGATCGTTTATCTGGAACGGAGGCGAGTAGAGAGCCATCAAGATCGAAGATGTTCGGTGACGAGTGAGAATATATCGATCAAACCGGTGCTCGGTGGGTTTCTACGAGAAATAGAGCGGTGTCACGTCGTCGTCCCATCGCTCGCCCATTATCCGCGTGTGCCTGCTCGCCGTTTAATGGGCGAGCGATCGTTCTGCTCGATTCCTCCTCGCTCGTCCGCTTGTATCCGTACTCCGAAACCGAGCTGAGCTCGATGCCGATTGCGTCATCGACTTGTGACCAGCCTGCATCTAGACGACAACGCAAGGATTAGATCGACGTCTCTGATTCTGGGGATGATCAATTTTTGTGTCCATTTTGTAACCTATACGGCTCCGAGAAAGAGATACTTCGTCTACATTGGAGTTTCTAAATTTTTTTGTCCACACCAGAATTGTTTAAACCAAATATCGTAAACACCAAAGCTAGGGAAGGGGGGTAAAGAGTGGTGAGGGGAGAGGGTGGGAGGGATAGGTTAAGGTTAGATATATAAGTGCTTTTGTAAATATATTATCTATCTCTCTTACTGTATATTTATTTATAGGTTAAGTTTACGTTAAGGTTAAACTGTATAAGCGGCGATGGAAAGGTGATTTGGTGTAAGGATTTGTAACCCCAAGGGGAATCAAATAAAGTTTATATGTATACATAGACACCAGAGCGACAAAAAGCAACAGATAGGTAGTCGAGTTAGTCGCTTTATATATATAGCTTATATATTTATATTATTATATATATAGTTGAATCGCTTTTTCACAGCCGCGCGGCAAAGTGATCTGAAATAGAGAGTGTTTGACATGGAGAGGACTAAGCACGTATTACGATCTGTCGGTGGTGTTAATAATTACTTTAAGATCGAGATCAGCAAGGAAAGTCAGCTACCATGCCAGATCTAAATCGGTCGTTTTAACGTTTCGACGCCTATCGAGCAGGGAATATTATTATGTAATTCGCTGGGAATACGAAGAACTAATGACGGAGAAGAAACCCGTGCTGCGAGTCGGTCGTTGCGTAATTGCGAGTAATTAGTCCATTTACGAGTACGGTACGGGTACGTACGGGTTCGGCCGTGTGCATATGCACGCAATATCGGCCATCGTGGCGTACACGGCACAAGAAGGCATTAATTCTCCTGTTATTAATGCATTTTGATTGGATTTTTTTGTCCGCGGCAACGTTACGTTTATTGCCCCATAGATTAACGCTCCGTTACGCCGTCTGACTCCATTAATTAACCACAACAACGAACTTAGCTACTCATTTGTAACGACGCTATGCCCGGTCGACGTACCGTGCAACATGCCGCGGAGGTTGGGGGTGTCGGCCATTTTGCTTTCCGCATTTCAATCTGCGAGAAACGATTTTTTCTCGACGCGAGAAAGTTTTTCCGCTGAAAATTACTCTTTTCTAATTGTTTTAATATTTCACTGATTTCCGGTGCATCTCTCAAAGAAAAATGACACAGTATTTTATGAAAAATGTATACTCAAGAGAGACGACTTTATATAATAACAGGACCAATCTCCTGTCGAGTCCACAGTCACTTTATCATCGCTTAAAGTAGCAGTTCATTCATCTGCATGGAACGTCACCGAAATTAGGGTCCAGAAAGTTTAAAAACTGATTAATTAAATTAAACGCATTCGTTGCAGAAAGAGTCGTCGATCATGCGAACGAACTCGTTTCGAATGCAGTTTTCTGCATACATCGCGAAATGGGTTAACGATAGACGTTAATTGCGAACGACGTAGCATGATTCAGCGGTACTTTGATGCCGTTTCGTTCGGCTCATAATCAATATCATGCCGTTCTTTAACCTGTTCCCCGTCAAATTTAATATTTCAAGCTGACTCGGGCTTTTACTTATTTAACGAGGAAGTAATCCCAATGATTTACGAATCTGCCTTTGCTCGAGCTTTCGAGTTGATAGTTCCAAATTCATCTCGACATTTACGATCATTTTATTTATACATACATGCCTTATCGATTAAAAAGTATCTTAATTCAAGATAAAATCCGTGGATTTCGTAAATAGCGCATTATCACGCGTAATCTTTATACGTGGAAGTAATAGCTTCTGGGAGCAAAACGGTTATGACGGCGTTTCATCGTATCCAGGATTATTCGGAACGTGTTTCTGATAAAGCATTTTAATGATGGACTGCGAGCTACCATTTTCCCTATCGAATCAGCTCGGTGTGGTTATAAAAACATTTATAGTGCATTTGGTAGTAAATGCGTGGCAGGGCGAGGTAAGAGGAAGTCTGTGTCAAGGAAACATTACATTATCGTTAATTTTATTACTTGGATAGTGTTTAAATGACGTATCATGAAATAAATATATTTTTCACAATTATTAGAGAATATGCATCGCTTAGAAAGAAGCGGTTCAGTAAAGTTAGATTAACTTTATTCGAGGTAAGCGACGCGACCGAAGCAGAAGAGTTTAAAGTGTCGAGGAAGCAATAAATATTCTCGTGCAAGAAGCTTAGAAGTGTCCTCAGGAGTGTTCTGGTTCTTCAGACAAATTGTCTAGATGTTGCTATGGTTGGCCAGCAAAGGAAGAAGCTGCAGAAGCAGCAGACCGAAATCGAGTAGCAGCAAATTGGACGTTAGATCCATCTTGCAGCTCGTTTGCGGCGGCGCTATGCGTGTCGGTAATAATAAGAAACGAACTGACAACCGATGGCGAGAAAAAAGACAGTGGATAGTAGGGAGGGAAACGTAGAAAAGAGGAGAATGGAACTCGAAGTTCCTAGCGGTGTTGACTCAGCGTGACGTCCGCCTAATGCGCCCACTGGCTACTCCCGCGGTGTACGCTCGCCACGGCCGAGCCCCTTGTAAATAACAACACTCGTTAGCCGGGTAAGAAATGCCGCGGCGATGTAATATCTCGCGAACGCGCGATTCAATTTAATCGCGGTCATTACGCGCCATTAATTATTTACGCCCGTATCGTGGTTTAATAAAATATAACAGCGGGGACGGCCGGTGTGTTACGCGAGGCTTCAATTAACCGCGGCCACGATTTATCAACGACGCGCCATTAGTGTCGCGATGAATACAGGATTCCAGCGCCTCGTGCGTAATCGCGCACCGAGAATTGGATAATTGTGGCGCAACCGGCGCGATGTCCATGCCAACGATTATGTTTCGACACGCGTCTCTTCGACAAGGCCCTATTCAACTACGGGGATCTTAAATCTTCCCTCCGAACCATGAAACGCGTTTGCATCCTTTGTACTACGGTGAAATGTCGCTAAGCAGTGCCGATATATCAGACTAATGATCAGAGTTAGAAAATAAAGCCAGAATCTGGAAGAACAGTACTAATTCTCTATTTTTAACGATCGTAAATTTTGTATATGCTCTATATGAATTTTTGCAGAATTATAATTTCGACGTTTCGGTTCTATTTTGAACCATTTTCAAGAAAAGTCCGCGTCTAATCGAGCAATTTTACGGCGTTCTATACTGTTCGTAAATGGTTGGATACTTCAATCCTCCTTCCGAATTAATCAAACAATGGGATGTTCTTTGTAGAAAAATAATCAGTTTGATGCCAGCAGAGGTGCATCTCTGCTTTCATAAAAAGAGGATAGATTACGATGATCGCCAAATCGCCGATAATCGGTTGAAATTGCCTGAAAGCTGTCCGTAAAAAGCGAACTGCGTCGGAGCAGGAATAAAAAGGAAGGGAAGATTTAATTTAAAACTGCATTCGGTACGGGAGACTCGATAACGAGAATACAGACCGCGCTCACCAGGAAATTGTGATCGGAGGGTAATCGTAGCCCTCAACAGTGATGCATAAGTGCATTGTTAATGGCAGGTCTGACGGCGGCGGCCGCACGGTGCACGGCCCGAGAGAAAGAGAGAGAGAGAGAGAGAGACGAGGAGGAATCCCGAGACGATCGGCGTATCCTTCGATACACGGAACCGATCGGCGCTCGTTGTCTAGTTTATGCCAAGGCTAATTCGCCTTAATTAATACACGAGATCTCACCGAACGTTCCGCTGTCCATCAAGGATCACGCTAGCCGACCGGGCTGTACGAAGCCGATTCTCATGTCGCGATTGACCCGACCGAATTTTTCAAAATCATCTACCATCTTCCAGAACACACACCGCATCGTGTTACCATGATTCGTTACTGGCTAAGATGTTTTAATAAACTCGCCAATAGGTATTTATTTAATAGCTTCTTCTCCTAGGGTCCTTGCCTTAATAGCTCGCGTAACATTTCCATTCTATTGGAGTATGGGTGGTCCAGTGTTTTTAGACGATACTGGAATGGTGTTAGGTGGTCGTTTTTCAAGCAGCAGTGTTTTGATCGCATCGTCTATGTTTTGGAAAGGCCCGTTGCGTAATCGTTGGAAATTTTATCGTCTAATAGGAATCCGTTGCTACATTTCGTAGAAGAATAATAAAGTAGATAAACTTACGAAAAATGCGTCTTCACATACGAGTCATCGTGTGTATTAATTCGGGACTTAAAAATAAACAGCGATACAAGATAAAACGGTTTAATCAGTGTGTGGAAGGCTATATAACAGGATTGGTGTCGTATACGAAATCAGTTGTTCGCTTCTGTTGACTGTAGAAAGACATAGAAGACAACATGTGGACGAAACTTTTCGCTTTGTTCTTGCTGTTCACTATTGTTACGTCTGGTCCTGTGAAAGGTGAGTTCTCTTTTAAAAATTGTTGGAGGATTGTTGAAAATTCGTTGGAGTGATTGGTTATTATATGATAATTTTTTTCGAGCAGAGCCGAAATGCGTGGATGGACAAAGTTATTACGACGGATGCAACAGGGTGTCTTGTATAGAGGGGAATATACTACAAACACTCAAATTATGCACGGAGTACGACCCTATAACCAAACAACACAAACCGATCAAGGAATTGCCCGCTCCGGAAAGCTTTTGGGAGTCCTAATTGGTTAGAGTGTAACCCAATCGTACCCAACGTGAATAGAATTATCTTGTGCGGATAATGAACGTCTAAGAAAAACAGATCTAATATTAAGAATTTTGTATTTTTAATTGTTACAAAACTAAATTTCTATCACGAATTAATACGTGGGAAACGACAGAAAATTAAACTAATATTCGAACTAATAAATTGCAATAAAGTATTTTGAATAAGTCATGTGTTACGAATTATTATATTAAAAGAAAGAGATCATTGTACGAGAGCGAGAGCGAACATCTACAGTCTACACTCACTATGTGAAAGGTTATCGTTGTCAATAAACCGCGCGGAAAAGTGAAGGACGTGTACATATCTTGTGTCGTTCTTCTAGTTTACACACCGACTTAACTCGATGAAATCAACAATCTAACCTCCGTATCATGTTTATTTGAAAAGAACTTCGAACTCTTGCTGTGGATATGATAAACGGTTCGGCCGGAATCGGTCTGACGAACAATTGGCTTTTTTATTATTACTTACCCGCCACTAGGGTCTCTGCCAATGGACACTGAATACTAGCCGGTGCCATTATAAAGAGCCTAACTCCCGCAGCCCCGGCGTTTACCATATCCTCGGCAATATTTCGCCCTGCTGCCCGTACAATGTAGCTTCCGATGTTCGTGGCGTGTGTTCGAAAGATTCATGGTATCGAAAGCGGCAGTACGGCGGACCGCTATTACTCCATTATACAGTTTGCAAGCGGCACGATATAAATTCGATGCAAATTCTACCGTGCGAGCCGTGAGAATCATCAATCATGGTTAGCAAGCTGGATTCGGAGCATTCGGTGCGTTCGTTACGGGGGCCGGACGGTTTAAGGATGGTGCCGTTCCGAGATTCCGTATCGCGGATGCGTGTAGGATCGAGCCCTCCGTGGCAAAACGATCCAACAAACCCTCCTTTTTTCTTTTTTTTTTTTTTAGATTCCCGATCGATCGCAACCGGCTACCAATTTCTGGCGAACACGAAGTCGCGTTTAGAACACGGTCGAATAAAATTAGCAAACTAATTTTGCGCGTGTCGTCCTTTAAAATTATAACGCACGATCTTCACACGGAATTCATAAATTTTCTGTGAGAACATCTCCATATTTTATGAGAGGATATGTTGCTTTAACAGAATTTTATAACTGTGAGAGCTGCAGCTAGCGGAAAGTTAAATTACTTTTGCTCGAGTTCGATAAAATTTCATTTTATCTTGACAAACTTCAGAAAATATTTCCAAGGGATTTTATATTCTTGGTCCTGAAAGAAGTACTGCGAGATACGTGACTCGAACGATATTTTATGTTTCCTGGGTGCATAGCACTGTGACCAATAAAATTACTATACGATAGGTATATTCATTCAAGATTGTTCCTGTGTGCATCGTTTTTTTAAATAGTCCCGTCACAATTGAATGTTTCACCTCGTTCGTGAATTGTAAGACTTAGATTGTAATAATGTCGTGTTACTACTCTTTAACCCGACACTGGGTCAGTGCTTCCGATAACACCGATTTGCTCCGACCTTTGAGAACAATAGATTTTTCATACGAGACAAATTCCAGCGCTTCTGGGAGCAGACGGAACGATCCTTGTACAGCGTGCACGATCCGCGTACGATTTATGCCGTGGTATGGCAGAAATAATAGTAATCAATGAATTGGCATTTCCCACATCCCGAGTGGCAGTATCCGTCTGCGCAAAGATATCCCTATGGCTGCATAATGCCGTGGCGTTAGAATGATGGATATAAGTACTCCTCGCCGAGGCCGTGCAGCACAGTCGTTGAAACAATTATTATAGCGAAAGTTTCTACGACATTATTTGACTGGCATATCGGACTCTAGTTCGATACGTCGAGAAACCGATTCTCTATACCGTAGTTACCTATTCAGAAACGTACTCGTAGATTTCGAAAGATAGGTGACATTCATTTTAAAACCACGATGCCGTGCAGTGAAGAATTGTTTAATTACTTTTTTGGAAGTGGATGACTAATGATCAAGAGATTTTCTATAGAATGCATTGTATTTTTGAAAAGCGAAATGATTAAAAGATTTTAAAGACGTGGGTGTATGTTATCTCTGGATAGGCAATTAAACGACGGAAACAACGTGGCGGCCTTTAAAATGCCCGTCGTCATTAAACGAGAGGCGGATCAGATACGTGTTTCCGGAAAAGGAACGATTTCATAGGCTCGTCCGGGCGTTATCATTTTTCAAGTCGGAATCACAGGAACGGGACGGTTCAGGTTGAGCACCCCGGTCACACACCGTCTTGGTTGAACCATGGACCAGACAAAAGATCCTGGTTCTCACGACCACGCCCTCACCCCGCCGCCTCTGCACTCTCTAGACGGCGGCGATGCCTTCACGAAGGTACCTATCCACCGGAAATTCTTCAAGCCGTGGCTTCTTCAGCGTACTCTGTGTACACACATACAGGGTGTCTCGGGACGGGCGGTACGTGCACAACACTTATTCAGTTGAAGCTTCGTTTTCGAGAAAATTCGATTTCAAGGTACGCACGAGAAGGGCAATCGATTGGTCATGATCGGATGCGTCAGTCGATTCTTACTGAACAGCATGCTTCGTTATCGAGAAACTTTCATTGCAAATATTAGGTGATTAAGAGTCCTGTTAATCAGACTAACGCGTCTGATCGTAACTAACTAATTCTACTTCTTATGCATGCTGGGACACACTAATTCATCCAACGTTCAAATTAATGTTCTCTAAAACGAAGCGTTAACTAGAAAATATCGTTCGTTCTTTTTTTTTACCGATTTTTGCACGTAGAATCACCGGATACACAGAGACACCCTGTATACACGCTGACGGTGACCGCGTACCGGCGTGTATGGCTAGGAACGAACGATGTGACCTCTTTCAGGTTCCTCGCGAGGCGATAATAAATGGCCTGAGCTACGGATGTGCTCCTATGAAAACGCTCGACCGCTTACTAAAAATGCATTCTCGCCGGGATGGTATTCCAGCGCGACTTCGGCGTATTATCGAATTTCTATGGGGCTTCTATGGGGCTGCGGGCGGACGGTGCAGGTTCTCGCGCGAACCTCCAG
The DNA here is from genome assembly GCA_916610235.2 of Lasioglossum morio. Classification (NCBI taxonomy): domain Eukaryota; kingdom Metazoa; phylum Arthropoda; class Insecta; order Hymenoptera; family Halictidae; genus Lasioglossum; species Lasioglossum morio. The sequence continues at coordinate 16,440,534 of OU744328.1, read as the reverse complement.
GACCTCTGACCTCCGTCGATGCGCAAAAACGTCCCTCGCGAGCGCGCGCGAGACGAATATGCCTGGCACGCCGCGAAAAGGGATAAACACCGAATCCTGTTGATTCTCAGCCAGGTGGGTATCAGTGAAAAATTTCTGTAAATCGCGGGACTCGCGTTCTTCCTTCTCGGCGGAACGTTTTCCCATTCGGGGCCCGGTGTATCTCGGCCGGGTATCAATGGCCACCGATGACTAATGACACGCGGTTGACCCGTCCTAACCGGGGACACGACGTTTTACTACCGGTGATATCCTCGCTTTCAGGATTAGCGTTATCGGCGGCCGAATCTCGCCGCATTATGCGCGTACGTTAATAACACTGTCTCCGTCTGGTTAACGTGGGAAGATCTCTTAATGACCGCGAAGCACGTCGATGCGGTGGCGCGAAACGCGCGAACAAAAACGGGAATTTCCTGTTGCCATTTGCGAACGCCGCGGTATCCCTTCGAAACCAAGCGAAACGGTGTTTCAGATGGTTCATCGCGAGGATGATCGTTCGGTAATTAGCCGAGCCTTTTAGGGGCCTTAGAAATTCTCCTAATTGAGATTTCGCGTTGTCTCGGAACGTTAATTCCGTTTACGAAAGTGCATGACATGTTACTTAGTCGTTTCACGCATTTCTGCGAATCATTAGCAGAAAATACAGCATTTAAACTTTTCCAATCCTGTTTCATACGCACACGATTTCTCACCAGATCGAGTTTTTATAAATCGATAACTGTATTGTGTATTGTATTATAGGAAGACAAATGGTTGAACTTACCGGTGTGGGTTCTCTTGTGAGCCTTCAGGTGGGAGCTCTTCGTGTACACTTTATCGCAGCCTGCTACGTCGCATCTGTGAACCTTGCGTCTCTTCAACGCGTCGCCACACTCGCTGTCAACCCCTAAATTTCCACCATTTCCGCCAACACCTCCGTTGCCTCTTCCGCCGATTCCGATTCCGGCCGCCAGTGCGGGACGTTTGTGAAACACCCTGAAATCGAACAAAAATTATCAAATACTTCAAAGTTTCAAATTCGTCGATGTATTTTCACTTAATTCATACAATTGTCAACAGCAAAGACTACCAGGACAATATTACATATTTACTACCTTCAGTAACAATAGAGTTATATAATTCAGCTGAATTATTAGTAGACCGCGAATTTTTGTAGAATATAAAAATTTTCAATAATTTGATTCGTTTTTTTTTAACTTTTTGGACTTGATTCTCTCCTTCGAGGCATCACTGAACACGATTACAATCATTCTGAAGTCTCTAATTAAATGGATTAAAGGCAACGAGTATTGGGTGTAATAAAAAATTGCCTACGGTGTGCGAACAGCATGATTCCAACAACGCAGGAGCATTTTCTGAACGGGTCTAACCCTTTCCGAACGAAACAAAAGATCTATTCCGCGTAACCGCAAGTGTCAGAGATATTCGCACGGCGTAAAGTACTTAATGAACTAGGCATTGTACTTTCCATAGCGATGAGGTCGCGATAAGGAGCGCGCGGAATACCTAACGCGAAAACTACGGTGCAAAAACGTCCCCCGCAACTTTCTGTCGCACGGTCCCTCACCGCGAGTCCCACCGAGCACGAATTAATCCAGGTTAACAGTCGGCGGGCAGCTTTTTGCATCGTGCGCTGCTGTAACCGCGGCCCGATACCCGCGGCGACGTCGATTATGACGAACAAGAAGAACATCCGACAAGAAATTCGGTCATTTTGGCTCCGGTAATGGCGAAAACGTCTTCATCTTTGATCCATTCGACGAGAAATCCGCGACCGATCGTACGATTTCTCATTCAATGGTGTCGGGGGGAGGGTGAACCGACAAATTCGTGTGCATTCGCGATGGATTTATACAGAAAGTGTTTGGCATGTATAATTCATTCAGCGTCGCCGGGGTTTATCAATCGGCGCGTAAACCGATCTGTTATGACCGGTTCGATGAAGAACGGGTGAAATTATTTGCTGATGCATTATACATACGCAACCGTGGACGCGTACGAAAAACAAAGAATCCGTTTAAGAATAATATCGAACCTGCCGCGCGCCACTAATCCACGCGTTTTCTTAACGTTATGCGATCGCCGATTGCATCTTGATGCACCGATCGGATCTGATCGCACTCTCCAGCAGTATTTTCTCGAAACCTTTGACGAAAAGAAAACATGAAAAATGGTAAGAAAAATCGAGGTGCGGAAGATTATCACAGCGGATCAACACGGAAGTGTTTACTTGAACAGATAAATTTAATAATCACGATGATAGACTCTTAGTGGATTTTGCTTCTGCGCAATATCTGATGATCGCTTATAGTCTGTTCGGAAACGTTACGAGACGCGATATCCCAGTGGGATCCCAGACGAGCGCTGCTAGCAGACTGAGAACGGTACCTGTGATTTGCACTCGCGAAACTACCCGTGATTCCCCGTAATGAATTCGTGGATCTGAACGCGCGGGGTAATAGATTATCACCGGAAAATTAGAGCCTCTCCGACGGCGATTCGCGGTGATGGAACAGTGGGAACACAATAAGAATTGATTGCTCTTCGCAACCTGTTGCAAGGATTCCGCATGAATTTTTGCGAGACGTTTTAGCGTATAATCCCGCGGCGGGTACTCGTCCTACGAAACATCGATTTCAAAGAAGAAGGGGGAACAAAATGTAAATCCACTTTCTTTAGTAAGGGTTCGAAGAAATGAAAAAGTTGATTAACAGTCGTGTTTTATCATTCCCGCGCGTAATTATGAATGCATGATCGCTGCGGTGCTCTTTTAATTATTGCTGCCGGGGTTGCGTCTAAGCTACTGTCATCTCTCACTGTTTTTTTGTCGGCCGCGCGGGCGCATTAAACGCGTTTATAAATCACCGTCTTTTTCACCGAAACATTTTACGCCCATCGTTTATGCATATTCATGCATCACTTGTTGCCGAGCATAATAAATACCGCGATCGGGGAGGAGGGGGAACGCGTCGATACTTAATTATCGTTTAAAATCGACCGAGTATTTGCGCGCACGAGTCCATTATAATTTTTAAATACTCGGACGCGAAAAAGTCTCTGCTGTTTCCATTTGTCGAGTCGGGTCTGAAGCGTGGTGATCGTTGTAGTGTTTCTTTTGATTTCGGAGTCGCCGTTCTTCATAATTTTACGAGCTGTACTCGTGTGCGAGCTAATGCCGAACAATAACAATGACTTTCGCAGAAAATATAAATTCACAATGTTCGAGACGATATAATAATTAACCCTTAGCACTCGGCTGTCCCCTCTGAGGCACCACTAAAAATTGCTGTACCATTCTTCAAAATATTGTTTACATTATTAAATATATCAGTATCTAATCAATTACTAAACATTTAGGTACTGTATAAGGTAATGTACCAATTTCATATCCATAAAATTGCAAAAATCATAAGGTATGGAAATATTCTAGATCGGAAGAAATGTTTAATTTTCCAGTTAAAATAGCTCGGAGTGCAAAGGGTTAATGTTCATGGTAGTGTATAAGAGGCAAGGGCTTTTAAGGGCCACTTTCGAAACAGGGCTACCGGAACGGGTTAGAGGCCCTTGTACACCGGTTGTTCAACTTTGTCCCGGGCGGTACAGAAAAAGAAAGGAAGATACGTCGAACCGAGTCGATCAATCTTATCTTGGCGCCCGGCGAAACTCGTTTCGCGACCAAATTCGTACGCGAGCCGTGTCGACGCGTGCAGTCGATTGTCCCTCGAAGCGGATCGCTGTTCAAGGATAATTTAGGGTATTGAACGTGACTTCGGTCGGCGAACGCGTTGACTCGAGCAGGGGGATTCTCTCCTCGAGCACCATTCTTCGATATTATCGTAAAATTTAAACCGGTGCATTGCGATCAAACCATTCGACCCTACTGTAAATCACAACTGACGTGACAGGCGTGTGTAAAAACTTTTCGCGCAAACATTTTTAATCACAGAATTTACAACTATTATAGAATCTTAATATTTTATAACAATTATTGCAGACAATGAAATAGCTGTCTTCTAAACGAAGATTAATTTACTCTGTTAAAGGGTTGCGCGAAATTCTGCCGGGAGTATAGGAAAACAATTTTCTCAGAAGATTCTACGGACCGTGAAGGATGAAACAAAGTGTCAGACGCGATTTTCTATAAGCCCGTGCTGGATACATAAATTATGGGATCGCGACGGGACACGGTTCGGTTCCTGTGGCCCGCGGTCGAGGAATTCACGCTACCGCGGCCTCTCCCTTAAGGAATTCGCGTTTCAGCTTGACCGGATAAAACAGCGCCGGCATACACTGACGCATCCTCCGCCGGGCTATATTTCATCGGAACGAAGCACAGGCCCAAGAAGAAGCGCGCTTCTTCGTGCCGCGAGAGCCACAGACCCGCAGCTTGCTGTTTAAACTGGCATAAATCCGCTTCTACTCGCGATAATCCGACTCTTATCTCCGATCTGCGACCGCTGAAGAAACGCGACCTTCATCCCACCGAGATTTTCCGATCTTCGACTTCGCGGAAGACGCGCAACTTTTGCTTTGATCCTCAAGAGATACCTTGTACGATTTGCTTCTCCTGTACGAACTTCTTTGAACTGGCTTGTAGCGATCTTCAGAAGAAACTTTATTTCATTCGTCGTAGGTTCCGCGAGTCTAAAGAAAGAACTGTTTTATGTTTTGTCTGAATTCGTTTACTTTTCTCCACTGAATTTTAACGGGTCATCAAATTTGATTGTTGTCTCACTAATGATAAGAATATCACTCAAGTTGTCCTATTTCTAAGAACCACAAATATTTACCACACTCTGTAATCATGGTAGTAACAACTGCGAACGGATTTCCCCATAATGTACTTATAACAATGTCTATCTATAAGGAGTCTTTGATTCTATTAATAAAAGTGTTTAATTCCAACACACAGTTTTAACAATTAGTAATCTAGTGATTGCTAATAACCTAGAACCTGGATGTTGCTGTTACCGGTATAAAGAAATAAATTACAAAAGACAAATTTGATTGTATACGAGCAAATAAGATTATCGAACGCGTTCCATACTGATAAAGAAGAAAATAGTTTGGAACTGCGTCCATCGCGTGTGCATCCTGCGAACTCAGCCAGAATTAGCATCGCGGCGATAGTATCTCGGGTACAAAGTACCCGGATACTTTCCACGGTCGATAAGAATCGAGTGCCCGGCAGAAGGAATCAAACAGATATCGTTTCGATACAAGATCGGGCGAGGATCGGTGGGGGATATCGATCCTCTATCGTCTGGATCGCTGCGTGCGCCGTGAAATCGTCACCACCGGCGCGGATCGGTGTCCCGTCTTTTCCCTTCTGCGTCCGCGAATGCCGTTAACCGATAGTTATACATCGCGTCCTCGCATATATCTTCGGAGTCCCGCTCGTTTCCTTGCCGATCCACAGACACTTCCACATAGAAGGAAACACGGGGCGACCGTGGATCGGGGCCCGCATGATCGGGGGCCCCCCTGCGGAGAAACTGCCGCGAGCTTGCGGCAATACTTCACGACAAATGTACTTTCCAGTTCCTTCTTCGCCTTTCCAATGAACTGCGCGCTCGCCACTACCATTTTGAAACAATGATCCATTCGGGAATACTTTAACATGGCGCACGGGGAGGCTGCGATGCTGGCTATGCCGCAAGGCTTTTAAGGAGTTGGAAATGGACAGGGAAATGGACGGGACTCCGGCGACAAATTCCACCTCGGATCGTTCCTGTAATCGGATTATACCACCTTCGGACTTTATGTAATAATCGCCTGATCATGCCGTAATTGGTTGTCGCACGATGGCCATTTGGTACGCACTGGGCCCGAGTTTCCTTTCGAATTTCGCGCGAATTGCTCCCGGCTGTTTTCACGTACTTTTCACCCGCATTTGCTTCGTTTGCTTCATTGTGTGTTGGCGTCGTTTCATACAGGTTAGCGTCAACAGTATGTTACTAAAAGTTTAATACTAAACCTACCAAGCCTTAAAAGTAACTGGTAAATGCTCTCTTATAAAAATTACAAGATCGATTTTATTTAGACTTTGTGCAGCTCCTATTGCAATATGTGCTCCACTAAAAATATGTATACAATCATTTCTTACGAAATTATTTTTAAATGGATGATTGATGGTATGTTTATCTAATTCTTCAAGATACTCTGTACCTAACGTATTAATATTAACTAAGGAGTCTTTTGGTCCGTGAAATAAGCTATCCTTTTATATTGACTTTCATAAATTGATCTTGTATTTGCCTAAAGATCCGCAATCTTTCGAAGAAGGGAATACCAATTGGATATGTCCCGTTGAGAATATAATTCAGAAGCTTCAATGGAGCCATTGACACCGAGTCAACAATCATTCGGGTAAATCCCGGGATAAAAGGGACATCGTTATGTCACTGTCTGTCGTTGCCTGTCGCCGTTTGTCAAGGAAAAGAAGCTTGTCCAAAGGGTGAAAGAATCGTTCGGCGCGTTTTTGATCGCACGCTCGAAAGAAATCGTGACGCGGCGTACGGAACGTGGTTTGTTAGCGTGCACCAAGTGTCACGGGATTACTATGTTTTCTATCGTGAAGTTTCCGGCGGGATCAGCCTGTGGTGTCGCGGGTCTCGACAATGGTAAACGCGAGCGAACGCGCACGAGAGCAAATTAAGCCAGATTTACAGCGTGGTGCACGATCTCATCCTATTAACCCTGGCCGTGCTTATACATTCGATGAAATATGGCGACATCTAACCATCGGCGCCTCAAGCGGGAATCGGTGTCCCCCCCTGTTTTTAGCCGATTGCAAATTGATAATAAAGTCAGCCTTGATACATTCCGGCACGCTGACACGCGATTCCTTCGTCGAGGCACAGCTTTCATTCGCAACTCGTGTTAAGCGTGTGTTCTCCTTTCCAACGATCCAAAAATCAATTTTATTTCATTCTCTTCAAGCGTAAGTGTTTCTCAGCGAAGAGCAAAATTGAACCCGTGAAATTATCTTACCTTCCAGATGGTCGACCGTACCATAAAGTCATTCCTGGGGTCCTTGCCTTAGACCATTGCACTCGGAGCTATTTGAAATCGAACATTAAATATTTCTCCCAACCTAGAATGATTTCATTCTATGTATATTAATTTTTTTTTATACGAATATGAAATTGATATAATACCTCATGAAATACTTAAATGTTTAGTAGGTAATTGATTAGATAGAAACATATTTAATATTGTAAACAATACTTTGAACAATGGTACAACAATTTTTAATGGTGATTCCGAGTCACCACTCGAGTGCTAAGGGTTCATATAGCTCGCGTAACATTTGCATTTCATTGGAGTTTGGGTGGTTCATCGTTTTTAGAAGATGCTGAAGGGGTGTTGTATAGATGTTCATTTTTCAAGCAACACTGTTTTGATCACATCTTCTGGGTTTTGATCAGACCCGAGGTGACCTAATTGGTTATAGAAATGCGAATAGAATTATTTTGTACGGATGATGAACGTCTGTGATAAACAGTTCTAATATTAAGAATTTTGTAGTTTTAATTGTAACGAAACGACAGAAAATTACACTTTCGTAGAAAGGGGACCAAGTACAATCGATAAGCTTAAGGAAAGTTTTGAGATGTAAATCAACGCGTGAATGAGGAAAATGCGTCTTGACGTACGAAGCCATCGTTTGAAAAAGTCAGACTTAATAAATGACCGGCGATATAAGATAAAACGGTGCAATCAGTGAGTGGAGGAATATATAATAGGGTTAAGGTCCTATGCGAAATCAGTTGTTCGCTTCTGTTGACTATAGAAAGACATAGGAGACAACATGTGGACGAAACTGTTCGCTTTGTTCTTGCTGTTCACTATTGTTACGCCTGATCCTGTGGAACGTGAGTTCTCTTTTAAAAATTGTTAGAGGATTGTTTAAAATTCGTTGGAGTGATTGGTTCCTATACGATAATTTTTTTCGAGCAGAGGCGAAATGCGTGGATGGACAAAGTTATTACGACGGATGCAACACGGTGTTTTGTGAGAAAGGGTATGCACAGTCAACACTCAAATCATGCATGCAGTACGACCCGATAACCAAAGAATACACACCGATCGGGGAATTGCCCGCTCCGGAAGATTTTTGGGAGTCCTAATTGGTTAGAGTGTAATCCAATCGTACACAACGTGAATAGAATTATCTTGTGCGGATCATGAACGTCTAAGAAAAACAGTTTTAATATTAAGAATTTTGTACTTTTAAATGTTACGAAACTAAATTTCTATCACGAATTAATATGTGGGAAACGACAGAAAATTAAACTAATATTCGAACTAATAAATTGCAATAAAGTATTTTGAATAAGTCATGTGTTACGAATTATTGTATTAAAAGAAAGAGATCATTGTACGAGAGCGAGAGCGAACTTCTACAGTCTACACTCACTATGTGCAAGGTTATCGTTGTCATAATAAACCACGTAGAAAAGTGAAGAATATGCACATATCTTGTGTCGGGAAACACGAAGGGACAAGTTCTCGGTCTATCTGTACCGGTTATTTCTTATCAATTGCGTTGACTGTAATTAATAATATTTCAACGGACACTTTCATGAGAATGTTACCAATATATTTACGGTATTTGTAGATCATTAAATTGGTAGCTCCTGTTCAGTTAATATACTGGATTACAATAGGATTTACAGAAATCCTCTTCTGAGTATTCAATAGACTTGAGACGAACATCTCAGACTAAGAATACTCGAATAGGACCAATCCATCAGTCTGAAAGCCTCTAGACCTGAAATGGACAGAGATTTCCCTGAAGGCCACTGATCTAACTCTCAAATCGAGGTCCACTGAACAGATTCTGTCTACAGAAAGAAAGGTATGCATAAGATTTTTCTTCTGGAGTTATTCAATTTAACTTTAAAATAAAGGCCACAAACTACTCTACGTCTGAAAAAACCCTAAGAGCTACTAGGTGTAAGTACGTCTGGTCACAAAAATGAACCTTTAGCACTCGAGTGGTGATTCAGAATCACCACTAAAAATTGTTTACATTATTAAATATGTCGGGATCTAATCAATTACTAAACATTCAAGTACAATATGACGTATCGTATCAACTTCATATCCATGAGACGAGAAAAATCCTGTAAAGTTGAATTATTTTAGGTCGGAAGAAATGTTTCATTTTCGAGTTACAATAGCACCGAGTGCAAAGGATTGACAAAACTGTTAGGAATTATTAGGCGTACTTACAGGGACGTTTCCTTTATCCTTTGCAGCGCGAGCAGGGCAGCGGAGGAAGATACGAAGACAGGATCAAGCGGTTCCATCACGCAGACCGACACGTCCCTCTCCCTGTCCCTTTCCCTTTGCCTGTCTCGATCCTTTTCTCGATCCCGGGGCTCTCTGTCCCTGATCCCGGGCTCTCTCTCCTGCTGGCGTTCCCTGCGCTCGTTCTCCGTGCTCCTCTCTCGCACCCTCTCCCGCTCTCGTTCCCGTTCCCGGTGTCTCTCCCGATCTCGTTCGTGATCTCTCTCCCACGCTGTTTCGCCGAGCGCCGGCAAAGGCGGCGACACTGGAACAGAAATCCACCCGGGGGGAATATTAATTAACCGACCGGCGCACTGGGCATATTATTAATCTATGCAACCTGCGTTCTATCTCACGTTCGTTTTGCGCAATTCCGTCGAACGACGGCGAGCGGGCTCGTTCGGAGATCACTCATTCCGACGCCGCGAATTTAAAAAAGTGGAAGAAACCCTGTTCGGATCGATGGTTAATTACCGTGTTGCCTCGGTGTGCCACGGGCGGTTTACAACGGGGTGAACGTGTGTTCGATGCTACCATTTCCACTAACGCACGATGAAGTTGTAGGCCCGACAAGCTGGATCAGCTAATCGAACGGAATAAGCGAGAGAATCGCAAGGAACAATAATGTACGGTTCCTCTCGGAGGTGCAGAACAGTCGAACGTGTTGTTCCGCACCGGGCTAACCTGCCACAATGTCCGTGAAATATTGTCGTAAATGTACCGTTACGAAACGACTTGTTTACAAGCCAATGGGTACAAGCGACGGTACTTCAACGTTTCAGGAAACTGACCCGGGGGGAGGGTCAATCGTTTCGCCGCAGGTCACACGCCGCGGAAAACTTCGCGAATACACGTTACATAAGCGCCGTCCGCTGATCACGTTTTACTTCAGCCCGGTGAATCTTCGATAATGCTCGACGGACCATGTTTCAAACGAAATAACATCGTTAAACCGTTACTCAAAAACTCGGATAATTAACGGGAAAACGCAGAAACTGAAACGATCAAGCGTTGCATCCATGTTGTAGGCGGAACGATGTTACAAAATGTACTGACGCAATGAAAATATCATGTAAAAATTCTTTCGTGTTATTCGTGTTTTACTACGTCAATATGAATCGATTATTTATTCAATCACTCATTCGAACATATTGTAGAACCCGTCTGAAATCATTCTTATACCAGAAATACGGAAATTTAACAAACAATATCTTTCATCGTTGAATGAATTAACTCAAACGCGAAATGACCGGTTAGGGCGTTTCGATGAGGATCATTTTTGAGCATCTATCAGCGCCATTGATTTGATTATCAAAGTGGTCGCCTCAATCTCAACGTAATCGATGTAAGATCGTAATTTCCAAGTTTGCCTCGTTACGCGGTAATGGCTCAGTTTGCCAGTATACGTTCGTAATTAGTCTCTCGCAATTTCGATGTACACGAGATCGTTATTAGCAATTTGTTTCCGTTGCGATGAAAAAAAATTCTCTCTCCGTCAAAAATCTCAAGACACGATTACCTTTGTGTCGCTCTCGGGCAGCAGTTTCTCAAATTTTCACATTCCCCACAATTGAATTAAACTAACGTGTGTTTTCACCCAATTCTGGACACTAATTTCAGTCATTTAAGAATGATTACCCGGTTATTAGGATCAGATTCATTTTTAAAAGATATCGCGGTGTACGAGTTAGCTATATCTTTGAAGCGTTTCATTTCCTATTCATCACGCAGTCTCCCCAGGCACTTTTCTTCTATTTAAACTGCAAGGTAATTAGTTTCACCAGAAACTTCCCAATGAAAATGGCGAACACTCCTGCGCGGCCAACACTTCCTGCATGTAATCGTATGCATAATACCAATCTTTCACCTTGTGTGGTGGAGCTTGGTAAAGGTTTCCTAGACGATCCTCATTACTCGAAAATAAGCAAGAGGGTACATCGCTGGTTGTCTGAGAATTAATGTCGCTCTGGGAATACTTCTCTTTCTCTTACACACACACACACACACACACTGACACCGTGTACAAAGTTTCTCCGTAACTAATTCACGAATAGTTTCTATCCCCGAAATCCTGTTTCCGCGAAGACGAACAAATTCACGTTAACTAGGGAGTGGGTTACGGTTTTAGGTGGGGTCTTGCTGCTGGTACTCGCGAACCGGTTTCACTCGATGCTTATCTGCTGGGGCTGATTAAAAACGAGAGCTAAGAATGAAGTCTGACCGTTGACAGCCTGAATATTTGCTGGTGAGATGGTATCGTAATTAAATGGCTCCGTTTCTCTTTTTACTGTTAGGAGTCCAAGATTCTCCTCTCGTTGTCTCACTTCCGAAACTGAAGCTGCGTTAAGGATCAACATTAACGAATAGTAACTCAGATCTAGATATTTTCTTTCAATTTCTTACAGTTGGCTTGGACATAGAATCGATTCGCCAATGTTTCTCTTAAAATTTCATTAACGGGCAGCCTATTAATAGGCTTTAAAATAATTGTGATGTACGGAATGAAAGCTTTAAAGTTTCTATTACTGTTCGAGGATCCATTAAAAAATCCTCGTGTAGATGACGTGTTAAGAATACAGTGCATAATATACACACCGTGGCATCGCGAAGTGCAACGATCGAGGCCTGCGATCGCGCCAAATATAGCCGGACTTTCTCAAAAATCGTGGCGCCGAATAAGACCGCGAGGGATCGGATCATCCTCCCACTTTCACGAAGTTTACGACGTTATAGATCACGTCTCGTTCTCTTGCTTCCTCGTGACACGTAGAATCAGTGGACACGTGCAAACAAACGGGATTAAGAGGTAATCGATTTCGGCGAGGGGGACACGATGTTCGGCCGCGTTGCAGGACACAACACGTTCGGCGCATTGCGTAACGTCGCCTCACGCACGCCCTCGTCCACGTATGCACGTACGCCTCAGTCCCCCGATTCCTCGTGAATCAACGAGGCCAAGATTTATGCAAACGGCTGTTGCGGCCAGTCGGTAGGACGCACGCCGCGCTGTTGTGCAGAAACTCGCTCGCCGGAAGATGCATGGCTAGAAAACGGACGTTACCGCGGCGCGTGTTTCGTGGGTTTGATCAATCGCGTAGGAGATTGATTTTTAATTGAATCCGATCCTCGTATTTCAATACGATCAATTTTATTACTTTCTCATGCAATAACGCACCCTGCTGCAGCGGTACGACGAAAACAGACAGCCAAGAATTCTGCGTCCATGACACAGTGTTGTACTTACAAAAATAACGTGTTTGTGGCCTCGAAGGCCCAAAGCCTCGAAATTGACGAACGACAAGCAAATTGGTCGAAAAAGTGTCGCGGCGCAACCATAATCGAGCCTCGTCCAATAGTTTGTAATTTCCGTGCTCGATTTTCACGCTGTTTTTGGTAGCGTTTAAGGGAAAGTGGGTTGATCTAATATTATACAATTAACAGGCCGGGTCCCTGTAATCAGCGTATCGCTCGAGGCGTGTATCCGCTGCACAGGCATTAAGAGAACGGGTAATAACGATAATCATAACGCGTTTTCCCCGGGATCTCATGAAAATTTCAATATAAAAAATTGTTGTCGCGCAGATACGTATCACCGGGGGCCCGCGTTCGTTGTTATCTGGCCGGGAATCTCGTCGGTGGGACCCCGTCGACCGATCCAATCGTATCGAGGAATCATTATGAATACACAGTCCAGGCCCAGGGACGCTTCTAACCGGCCCGCGGTATTATTAACTGTAATTTCCTTGCGTCGGCTGGGGCGGCTTCGCTTAATTAGCCTCCGCTTCGGACACTTTTTCCCGGAGACCCGCCGCCTCCGAAGTCTTTCTGTCTCTCGTTCTGGACGTCTCGTTAGGGCCATTAACTGGAACCCGTGGTTCTAGTTGAGGCCTATGATCTTCGGTATCTAATGGACCACGAAGTCGTCAGAATCTTAGAACGCCCTGACAGCGCTCGTCCAACTCTTTGACCCCTGACGGCTCTTCTTCGTCCCCTTCGTCCTCCCTTTCCCGTTCCACCTTCTTTTCCCAACCATGGTTCTTTCAATCGGACGTCCCCTCTTACGACCGGGCTCGTGAAAGCGTGACGTTGCCGGGATGCGTGCTGCATAATCTAATTATCTTTTCAATCCTTCCTTTCGCTCGATTCTTCCCATCCTCTGTACTCGAGAGCCTCTTCGGTTTTCGGGATCTTTTGCGAAAGATAGAAAGACAGGAAAGCAGACGATCTTATATTTTGACATGATTCAATTTCTTTATATTTAATCAATTACTAAACCTGTATAATCACATTGTAAAAAATTGTATGGAAGCAGTCGAGGTCGGAAGAATTGTTTGATTTTCGAGTTAAACTAGTTCCGAGTGGAAACGGTTAATGTTTACACCGTGAAAACGTTCGAGCATTGGAAGGACAAGATTCTTCTGGAAATGGCTAATGAAAAGGATGAAATAACATCGCAAGAGTTAATTCAATACCTTCTCTGACGTTCGATTCTTTTCTTTGGAAGTTCTCCCGGCTTTGAAAGGATTAATAAGGTTCAACGATTGCGAAGCCCGGCAAAATGATTCGCTGTTACACCGTTCAGATCCTATCCTCTGCAGCCACAATTGCTGCACGATTCTCGAAGCAGGGGGGTCTTCCTTTTTCTCGTTTCGACGGATTCATCCGGTGCAGAATGTTTCGACCGTGCTCCTCTTCCATCGTCGCCTACGCTGAACCATTACCAGTAATAACGCGATCTCGTCGTGTTTCGCCTTCTCCTCTTCGTTTCAACTTCGCTTCTCAGCCGCCTCCCTTTTCCCATCGTTCCTTTTCTTCTTCGCTCGCTTTCCCTCTGGCGAACTCCTTTCTCCTTTTTACACACGTACAGACACTTTCGCGGCCTCGCGGGCCACAGAGTAATTGATAAATGTTAAATGCCGAGGTTAATCTGCCGATTTCTGGACGAAGCGGTACGGATTCTGAGACACACGGTTTGTATTATCTGGATAATCTTTTTTTGGAGTCGTGTCCCTTTTATGAAAAAAATCCGCAATTTAACCCTTTACTATATCAGTTTTTATTAATTGGTATGAAACAATTAAAAGAAGGTCAGTTTTTGTGTTTTACTTAAGGGAGCAATATTTTAAAAAATTCAAACAACATTTTCAGAAAAATAAAAATAAATATACATGCTGAGAAAAGATATTCTTAGTTTATTATTATACGGTTGAATGTATGTATGTATGCGTATTAGCAGACAATCCTATATATAGTGAAATTTATAAAAGTAGAAAATCGGTAAGACAGATCGAAACGAACGCGCCTGTGACAAACACGTCTGTCAACGATTGCTTATAATAAATACGGTTATTCCTTACATTATGTATCAGATTTGTTAACTGTATCAGATAAGATACACTATTCAGCGAAGGGCTAATAATTTAGAAATCATTAATGTAACAGTTGCATGAACAATTCAGGGTCCCGCGGACCTGAAATGGTGCATCTGAATCGTCGATGATCAAAATGGTTCGAGCATCGCAGCATCCAGCACGTACAGACACTTCCGCGAGGTCGCGGTGCGCGGTCAGGGGGTAATTGATAAATGTTAAACGCCGGGGTTAATCCGCCGATTTATGGGCAGAGTTTGTACCGTGGATTTTTCGAATTCGCCAAATTGAGGGATAATAGTCGGACATTAGTGGCTCGCTGGCAGCGATCGAACGGCGAGCTCGAGATAAGTAGACGTCGTGGATGTTACGCGGCAAGTTCGTGTGCGCACGGTGGCCTAAGAAAACCTATTTGATTAATTTTCCGGAGGAGGATAGACCCGCCACCGGAGTTCGAGGACAAACGCCGCTGTCGGATTTGATGTATAAGGCTTTCCCCCCCCCGATTCGAATTTAAGTGGTTTCGTTAGGTTCGCTAATGTGCCGGTCTTAAAGAGCTTTTAAGTATTCCTCCGATTGCGCGATCTTCGGCGCGCGAGAATCGAAACGACAAGGCACTGGAAATGATTTAACTGCCCTGTAATTTGCCAATTTTGTCGTCAATCTCACCCGAACCATGGAATCATTCCTTTCAGTGAAGAGTTTCGCGTGGAAAGTTCAGGCTATTTTCCCCCGAAGTACAGTTCAAATCATCTTAGTGACAAGTACCATTTCATTTACTTTGATTTTCATTCTGTTTTCTCACAATTAGCAAACGCGGACGTTTCTTGATGATGGTTCGAAACTGAACCGAAACGTTGAAATTACAATACTGCAAAATTGCTAATTTCTGTATCTTTGAACCTGTAGCGCCGATGTCATATAGTGCATATACAAAATTTACGATCGTTAAAACTGGAGATTATTTCCTCCGAAGGTTCGCACATTTTCTACAGAAATCGGTATCGAAATGAAACTTGATTTGAATCGAAATTCGGTTCCTGCATCGAGCATCTCGCCGAAGCTCGAACGAGATAAATGCTTCGTTAAACAGTACTTAATTTTCCAAGAGCACAATGAGTGTACAGTCCTCTCGCAATTATTTATGCGGGTCGGAGGAAAGACAGCGGTACAATGGCGAACTAATTGACGATTATTACGGGCGGTCTGTCGATTAATCAATATTAATTACGGGCAGAAAAATGTGTCGCAGTGAAAGACAACTCGGTTCGCTACGGTCCAATGATGAATCGGCGTGCATCGTTGGCCGGCTGTCGCCTGGGATCATCGATTATCATACATTGTAGGACGTAAGCTCGGTGCTCGGAGAAATATGCGCAAGCATGGGTCTTGAATATGGTTGCGGGTAGACGGCCAGGTGGGTGGACGTGCCACCCGCATCGTGGAACTCGTTAGACGCGCGGGATTTCAATTAAAATCATCGCGTTTGCCCGGTAAAACGCAGATTAGCCGATGTGGCTCGTCTTGTACCAATTAATCGTAGATTAGGATTTTCCCGCGGATCTGTAGGATTTATCGCGGCGCGCGCGAGCCGACCGTCATGTCAAAACGCGATTACTATGTGCGCGAATTATTTAAAACGACCGGCCAGCCCCGCTTGAAATTAAATTCCATTCCGTCGCGGTGTTGGACAGCCTCATCCCGGTAATAGCGCAATTAGATTTGATCGTTTCCGTTCGAACGTTAGCTAGCGTTCGGCTCTCGTCTAGGAGCGCGGCGGAAACCTCCGGCGTAATTAAACGTTCGGTGGAATTGATAGCGTCGCAAACGTCGTTGTAATTTGTTGGAAGTCGTGAAACCGTGAACGTAAAGTACCTCGGACCCACCACCGTGTGTTGTACAAGAGAAAATACAAAATTACCCTGTCGATATTTCTCGAATACTTTTTTGTCGACTCTGTTAGTTGACTCGGATAAGTAGAAATGAAATTGCGAGAGTTATATAGTTTATTGGAAGGAAAGTTTCGAAGGATTTCCTCCGACGCGTTCTGCATACGTAAAATCGTATTTCGCAAAGTTAAGATCGTACGAAATCGAAGATGGAACACGAACGCGTAACGATGCCGTTCCGACAAAAATTATGCGAGCTCAAAACAGCCGATTATCTTCCCGCAGAGCGTTACAGTAACGTGTCTTTATTATAATTAATCGCCGGCCGGCGCACGCTAATTGACAAGGGCGTGATTATACCGGGCACGGTGAAAGTAACGCGGAAACGAACCTGTGCATGCCAATTCGTGCGCATTTACGTCGGAATCTGAGCGAGCCACGTGGCTTAAATATTCATACTCTAATAAACAACCCGATCACCTTTTCGGATCTATTAAATCGCTCAGCAGGATGTAACATGTGCAAACCAACCCTTGACCGTACCATAAAAATTATTTCCGTGTTGAAGCGAACGTTACGTACACTGTTACAGTCAAGATGATATACGTAGTATGTTTTAATGCGAAGCCCTGGAATTAAATTGTGAAGCCAGGGTTTAAATCAAAACCTTTGTTTTACCCAGTTTCGTGGCCACTGAGTCGGCAACCAACGTGTCAATTAAAGTAAAAGCGAATTCACGGTTCGAAGTCGGTAAACCAGGCTTTCTGCCGGAGCTTTGGCGAGAAAAGTGTGAACATCGAGCTAAAAGGAGCCATTACGATCGGCGAGCGATTTGCAGCGGCGCATAAAGAACGTTGATCGTTGAGTTTCACTACCATGTTGCGTCGGGTTTACTAAGATATCGACCGTAACGCGAGCAGAGAGCCATAAACTGTAGCAATTCACGGGTATCCGATTACGGAACCACGATATATGGGCCTCGAAAATCTTACTCCTGGTACCACCGGGGCCCGGTAATCACAGGGAGGATCCAGAAATCGGTGGTCCGAATAAGACGTTATACCGAAACGTTCGGAGCGGGGTCGATCGCAGCCGCATAATTCATTCGCGGACCCGAAAAGGCATCAGGAGACAGAAGGCCGGAGTTGTAAAGATTGGTAACGTTTCGGGGCCCGGGATTCGATCGGTTACCCGAAACTTCGCGGACCACTGTAATTATAGTGGACCTCCTATCTCGTTTCTCGCCGTTCGGTATCGTCGCGTCCGGCTTTCTCGATTCGCGATCGTCACCGCGTGGGCGGAACAATTCGAAACGCGCCGCGAGCGAAACGCCCGCGATGCCATCGCGATCTCTCTTTTCTGCAACGCCGCCATTTACGATCCGGCGGGAGGTAATACCTTGGCCTAAAATGCCCCCGAATACGAAGACCCTTCGTTCCGCCCCTGGACCCATTCTATTGACGCATCATTGATTTTTTTTTTTTATTGAACCACTGAAACCTATTGTAGGTTTATTTTGGCTTTAACAAAGATACACTAGTTTTACAGTTTGAGTACATTTACAATATGACTAACCACTAGAGATGCAGATCACAGTCGTTTAAAAACTGAAAGATAAATTCACAGACTTTGACATTTGGTTCTGCAAAGAAGAGGTCCGCTTTTACTGGTAAGAAAAACTTAATTTATTTACAAGTTTAATTCTTTGGGAGTCATATAAACAGCACTGCCATAACACATGATCCAAGTCCTCGGAGACTGAGTTACACTTACAGCTAGGATCATCGATAAAATTTACACTATGCAGAGAGGCCGCTAAGGTATAATGATTGGCACTGATAAAGCTCCTTTTAAAAGAGACATCTTGAGTAAACCGGGGAGATTGATCAGGGTTAAAGAATCATCATTGATTTTATTTAGACTTTGTGTGGTTCGTATTATAGTTCGTGCTCTAATAATTTTCCTTGAAAGCATCTCTATAATTTGAATAATAGTGTAGGAGCGAGATTTTGAACGTTTTCTGTATGTCTATTAAATAAATCTAGACTGGGTGATCAGTGGTGGTAAGTTTAACGTTAAAACTTGCTTTCTCTCCATTAAACATCACGGAGAAACGCCCATGCCCAATTTCCACGATGGTCCCGACAGAAAAAGTGACTCGTTAGATTAATCGATCTTCCAATCAGTGATCTCATTAAGCAACGCGCGGAGCATGAGGAGCGTCGGCGCGGAAATATCATCGGACACGAACCGCGCGTCAGGGGGATCGCAAAACTCGAACTCGAACGCAAAGAATACCGAAGACAGGCTCTCGACAGTGCTCTCGGTGGATCTTTATTGCATTATCGGCGGACCCGTCGGTTCTTCGATCGTTAGGTGAAAATGATCGTTAGCGGCGGAGCATTCGCGATGAATCTCCCTCGTCATCTGGAAGAGACGTTCGTCGCGGAGCTGTCCGGGGGCTCCGGCAAAGGTGTATAAATTGTTGGAGCCGAGGCGGGACGCGAAGGTGCCGATACTCGATAAATCTATCCGGTCGTGATAGACGAGCCGAGAGCCGCAGGTTGGCCTGACCGCGCCGTGTGCAGCCGTTGCACCGGAGATACACCTATCGAGTCGCTCGATGCGCATGCACGACGCGTCTCTCTCTCTCTCTCTCTCTCTCTCCCGATGCACCTTCACCTGTGATCTCGCGCGGATGAGCCCGGTGAACGACAGCGTCGAGTGCTTCCCTCTATCTTCCTTTTTCTCCACTTCTCGTGCCGATCCTTCTGATCCTGATTTTCGTTCGCCGATCCAATTATCTCATCACACCAGACCGAGGATCTTCGTAAAATGATAAACGTACAAACAAAAATTTGCTCGATATTGCTTCATTGCTTCCCATCAAAATGGGAAGTTTCTCCCATTTTTCAACCGACATGCTTCAGTTTTAGAAACCTATCTGGATGACGGGTATGCTTCCGTGGGGGACCAAATATGGGTGACGCTCTTCTTGTTCGAGTTAATTAAATATAGGTTATTATATATAGGATATACAACATAAAAATATTAAAAACACATTATACCGTTCTGCGTACCGACGGTCGAATTTGGGCCCGCGTTAACGCGTTAAAGTCGAGCCCCGAGAATTCTCGGCACAATAGCGATGGCACGGTTGTTCGTACCAGGAAGTAAATACGTTACCGTGGTTGGTTTGATAGATTGATAACGCTCGTTAAACGTTAATACGGGTCGGCCGTCGCGTCGCCTGCGCGGGACAATTCGATCGAGGTTTCTTCCGACGTACATTAACGCCGTTCCCGTCGTTCCGACACAATAGAGCCTCTCGGTGACACGCGACAACCGGTCGATCGTAGGCTAGCGCCGGTTTAGATCGGTTTAGATCGGTTCGGGAAAAGGTCAGAGGCACGACCGACGTTGAGCGTCGCTGTCGAGCATTGTCGCAGGTGTTTAACCTTCGCGGGAACGAGCTCAGGTGTGTTGTTTCACCTGCAACTCTGGCTCGCCTCGCCTCTGAGGCGAGCACGCGCTCGTACGTACGCGATCTTCGCCAACCGGTCGATAAATTCCCGATTTTTCCGTTGCTCGCACCTCCCGCGCTTCCACCTGTAGCCGCCCATGTGTGCATCCAACACCACCACCATCATCATCCCGCGAGATCAGCTCTTTTCCCGTTTTTTTTTTTCGCCCTGGCATGGCGAGCATTTTTCCAGCCAGAGGTAGGGCCGGCTCGTAGGAAAAGGACGCCGATTACAAGGATAATAAATTAACGCACACGACCTTATCGAGCCGTATAATTCATCACGGGCTTACGTGCGAGCTCGTAGGCCATGCATACGTGTGTTCCCCGACCGGAGCCTGGCTGTGTGCGATCCCCGGTTTTGCACATTAACCTCGTAAAAGTCTAACTACGCTCGACCTCCACACCTGTACCGCGATCTGGCCACAACGCGATGTGAAAGTTCGGAGCACGGGAAGAGACGGGAGAGACCCCGACGAATACGTTCCTAGCCACGCTCGTTAACCGAGGCTTCGTTAGCGACGAACCCCCCGACCTGGATCTACGGATTCTCCTCGGATTAGGAGCTACGAATTCGCCGGCGAACCAGAGATCTCGGATTTCGGTGAACGACTCGAATAAAGTCAGGGATCTCGGAATAGTTTTCGGGAGATTCTCGGGTTAATGACGCACCGAACCACTGGGCGAGAAGGTCGCTGACTTAGAGTATGGTTTGATCAACGATATGTGCGAAGACTCTTGTGTAATTGTCTTTACTTATTACAGCTGGATAATTTTTCATATGATTGGTAAACTAAGAATTGAAACTTGAACTACCTACAGCGTATCAGCGAATCAGAAGACACACATCACAGCATCGATTCTGATCTTTGATCAACTGGAATGTTTGCTGCAACGTTAGGAAATGATTGCGAAAGGACACGAATTACATTCGAAAGTTTCAAGATCAGAAACAGTGTAATACAGAGCTGAGAGTGTTTCGAATCCGAAGAAAAATAAATTCTAGCAGCTGAAGAGCGAATGAACCGCAACAGGAAGTTCATGGCAGAGATAATCCAGAGCACGGTGGAAGGGCCAAACGAAAAAGCCGAGTAAGTCAGCCATCGATTTTCCACAAAGAGATGCCTTTCTTGTAACGAGTCCAGGAAGCTAGCGGGTAATTCTACTTCGAAGATTCCCACGGAATTCTTGTGGAAGAAGCAATGCGCTCGCTCTCGGATCAGATAAATTTTACGGCACGCTTAATTTGAAAAGCGAGCTGAAGTTAACGAGATGTCTACATCGACCGAGAATCTCCACCTCGGCTTCTGAGAAGTTTTTTCTTTCCTTTCATCGCGAAGTTGCTTCGTTAGCCGCCGCGATCCCCCGGTAATTGCTCCGGGTTTCCGCGAAACAATCGACGAGGAAGTCGAACGCGCATCGGGACCGCTCGAAGTTGCGCAAACAATGCGTTTGATAACGTATCTAGGAACAGAGAAGGGGCGGGGAGGTTTCGTGGTGGAGAACACATTATGCGAGAACCATAACGTAACGGAGAAACCGAACCGGAGACGAGGTTCATCTCGATCGGACGCGGACGGTTCGCAATAACGCCAAAGCGGTATCAAACGGTGACGTTGCGGAGGCTCGAGTGGGGAATAACGAGTGTCCCGGTCCAGCAATGGACAGCAACTGCCATTATCTCCAAAAGTAGAAGTAGCCCCCTGCTATACGCGCAATCGCCGCGTTCATTAAGCGTTCACTAAAATATCGATCGAACGCCGCGCGTCTACTCCATCGGTTTCCCTTCCGACAGATAGGGGAAACCAGCCGAATGCTGCTCACCTATATCCCACCCCATAAATAAATTCTTTACTATTTATTACACTTGTCCGGGTTTAGCACACCCGAACAACAGTCATTTTCCACGTACAGTTTATTTTTTCTTTATCGTCGTCTCGCTGTAATGTCTAAATCGTGCCTAAACTCAAACCTTTCAATTTATTCCGCACCACCATAATTTTTACGGACTTCTCATAAATCAATTCAAGCTGTAACCCTAGTCCTCCACATCTAGTTTTTCCTTGCTTTCTCATCGCCTTTAACCTTCCCTCTCTCTTGTAATTTCCCTTTCCTAAACACTGTTTTCCACCAATCATCTCCTTTTCTCAAAAAAATACCCACTAGTCAACCTTCAAAGCATCTCCGAAACATCAGATCTTTCTCAACCACCAAACGAACATCATCCGTTAAGTTCTTACACCGGACTTGTAAATACCAGAATTTTTGTAATATATTAAACGAGTGTTCTTTAGATTAAGTAAACCTTAATCATAAGTGTAGTTATTCAAACTCACCGCACCATCAACATCAAGAACAATAACTAGTCCTCACGAGATTAGTTTTTCGTCGAGCGCAGCGGGGTGACGATTAATTCAATAACTTAATTCAATACTAACGAGTTCGTTTGTGGTCCCACCTTGAATTAAGGTTCACGTAGGTTCGATCTAACCAAAAATGATTTAATCTCTAAAATCTCTAAAAACGAATTTTCCCTTTGACATAAGACGTCAATCTATAATTCGACCAGCATAGCTCCTGCAACGGACATACCAATTTTCTCCAAGGACCCAAAATTTCTTAAGCAGTGCAACTTTCCCTTATCCGAACACGTCTCGAATTTCTTATTGGCTGATCCCGACCGGGTAAACCGGGTCCGCTCGGCGCGACAACCGGCGCTCGCGTTCCTTCTCATAATAGCTTCGTTAGAATTAATTAGACAGCTGTTTCCGCGGTTAATCGGCATCGATTACGCGATTTGGACTACGCGTTTCGTGCCACCCGGTCGGATCGATTCGGTATCGGACGAATTTACGATAATGATTCGCGCGACCTCGGTATATCGAGGTGTCGGCGCAGCGCGGCGTTTCGTGGCTTTTTTCACGTTGCCGTTTAAGGGTGCGAAACGGAACAGCGAATTACATAACCGGGTGGTCTCGGGCCAACCTCGAGAGCCGAGTCGAGCGTTAACGAGGTGTGCAATATGGGCGAAGGGTAATTAATTAGCAGCCGGACAACGCGGCCTCGTCACCCCGCCGCGGAACACGATGCGGGCCGAGCGTTTTCTTAATAAGAGTTGTCGCGATTATCCAGCCTCTGCTGGTGCACGGCGACGGTATTCGCCTCTCGAACACAATAGAAAGTACCTTCTCTAAGTTTGGAAAAATATGATTATAATAAAATAATTGGTTTATCGAACTAATTCATGATGGAGTACTGAAAGACATTTATAGCAAAAGCTAAACAGTGACTTTACAATTAGCAGTTCCGATCGAATACGATTTTCGGAAAAAAATCTTTTCATGCATGAGCTAGTGAACTAATCCTTGTACCAGCTCGAAAAAATTCAACGAATTCGCTTGATTTTTCGAAAAGTTATTTTATATTGCGTGGAGAGTTTTGGAGAGAGGGCGAGTTCAATCGGAGAACAGTTTTAACCGCATTTGGGAGGCAAATGGTGTAGCATGCGAGTATGCTAGGCTAGCAAGCGTGTTCTGCCCTAGGGCAACCGAAGAGATCGAGGCCTTAATCGACTTCCTCCCGCGGTCCTGCGAGCATGATCTAATTTCGCGCGTACAATTACCAGCACCGGACGCGTGCTCGCTCCCACTGGAATAATTCTATGATCCGCGGCCGGACACCAGGCCGATTTATGTCGGCCCGGCCGATTCGTGTGTTTATGCTCACTTGTTACTTTGTAATTCTACCTGGCTGTTAGTGCCTCGCTCCTATGAGATCTTCTAAATAGAAACTAAGAACCTTCGGGTTCCCGAGACATTACTCATGCCGGACTGGCTATTAGGCTGGCGTGTAATGTATGTGGCTGTGTTAGGGACTAGAAGAATGAGGAATTGAATAATAGTTGGGAATCGAGGGTCATCAAATTCAATGTTCCAACCTGGCTTCGAGGCGTTCGAGGTCGTAAACTATGGTTCTTCCTAATCGCTGGATTTGCGAATTAACCCGCTGCATGTCGTGTCGGACTCGAGATGAAGATTTCGAATGAATCTCCGTTAGCAAGAACATTATTCATTTCTTTTCTCTCCGAATAAAATACTGTTTACCTATTCGCGGTATCTAATCTTTCAGATGGATGTGCATGCACGAAGATCATAAATTTCCTTTTTACCCTGCGGAATTTTTCACGATGCAGTTCAAATAAACTTCATTCGGTGGAACTGCGAAAGAAATCGTGAGGTAAATGCGATAGCTGTTCTTGTTGGAGAATCACATTCTCAAAACGTGTGATGATGTGGAAAATTTTGTAGATTCAGAATTTTAGTTAAGGCTGTTTCTATGCGAGTAAATGTGTATGCATCATTTATAGTCGCATTGTATCTCGCTAGCTGTGCCACAGTTAATCCAGTTTCCCCCGAGAACATGGTTAAAATTCAGGATGCTTTGTAGTCTAAACGCTGATCAGACCCATTGTCCACCTACGTGCAGAATTTCGAGTCAGATTGTATAATTTAATAACAGTCATACAAACATGCGTTTAAACAACGTTCCCTGCTTATGCGGCTGTAGGATCAATATATTATCGCAGGTGTTTATCCTTAAATTTTATTAAATGTATCTGCAGCTGAAATTACCTCTTGAGCACATTTTTTTTGTTGACAATCCTATGTGTAGATGTAACTCTGAGAGTGAAACTCTAAACCATGTCATTTGGCAGTGTGTCTGCGAGTCTAGGTGCTATCCTATTGTTATACTGTTATTTCACAGATCTTTATATTTTATTTTCTTTTTTCCTGTATGTCTGTACATTTATATCCAATGTTGTAATAAATCTTTCTTAAGATTTCCAATAAAAAAAGTTGAAATTACATTACCAGATGAATTGACAAAAAAAAAAATGTAAAAATAAAATTAACACAGCTTGGCAACTGTTTCGGGAGCGTTTGTATACATTGCGAAGAAATGTTTTTGGAAGCAGCGTCTAAATGAAAAAATCGTGGCCCGCGCGAAAAACGGATAGTAAAGAAATTTGTTCTGAAAAAGTGACGTGTCAGTGATGCAAAACGATTATGCATAATGTCGTTTCTTAAGGAAACGGTTCTATTTCCGTTTCGGCGATTTCCGGGGACGTTCGAGACGTCGCGTCGCGGAAATTCAATTTCGTGGAAGGAGAGCACCGCGGTTGTAACAAAGAAGGAGCGGCTAAGGTACCCGCTGGTTAGATCCGCGTTTCCTGGTTAAATCGCGGCACGAATAAGAGATCCCATTACACGCGGTGCATCAACAAATCACGGCAACCGATAATCCGTTCCGACCTTCGTCCGCAACCTGCGAGATTGTTGTTGGAGCGGCGCGAGCGGCTCCGCGCTGAAGCCGTATCTTCGAGCCGCGGAATACATTATCCCGAAGATTAGTGTGCGAACGATACAAGAAAAGGCATCTACAACACCAATGGGGGTCCAAGTGAACGCGCCGGGAACACATCCGCACACCTCCACGTGCTATGCACCGGGAACAGCTATTGCGTGAAATTTACGAGGCTACGTAACCCGAGTACGTTTGCACGCTGTCCGCAATTTCCGAAAAATTTTCGGCATATACAAAAGTAGCAATTTATTCTATAAAAAAATTTATTCTTTTTTTCTTAGACAGGTTAAACCTGTAGTTTGATCTTGAGATTTTTGTTTTTAAAAGTTTTCTAGAGCTATTTTGTTCTCTACACTTTCAGCATGAGGAATTGGTGCTTGTTTCTAACGTAGAACAAGAAAATTTTTTAAAAACTGAACAAGGTTCGAGAACATTAGTTTTTGGGTTCTCTAAAAGAAAAATGCTGTAGCAACACCTGCTTTTCAATGGGTTATGATAGACTTTATTAGCTGTCAGTAGAAACGGAGAATGTGTCTGACCAGCACTGGCTGATTCTACTTCTGCCAGTGTCACAAATTGTCGACAGTAGTACGGTTTGATTTTTCTGAGATCTACAGCTAAAAGATTGATTGAACTCTGAGTACTTGTATCTTTGCTTTAATTACAGCCTCGGTTCACGAATTTTAAAACGAGTTCCGGCGCACGTAACTGTACTTTCTTTTAAAATGACGTAACGGGAATCACCGAACCGTGCTTTGGGAGAAATTTCAATCAAGGAAAATTCGGAGATGAACATTAAAGGACTGCAGAATTAATCTGACCTCGTGTCCCTGTAACCCGATACGGTTCAAGTGTTAGCCGCCGTTGTCGGAAATTTCGTCGGGGATTTCTTGCGAGTTTCGCGAAGTATTACGAATTTCGCCCGTGAAAGTTTGAAATTTCACCGGCGCGATTCAAGTTCGCAATAGTGATTTCCCCGGTTTTAAAACGTTTTCGAACCGGGAGGCATAGTTCGACGATCACGGGACACCGAATAACGTCCGTGTCTTCGGACGCTGTTCGAAGTGGAAGTTAAACAACTATACATAAATATCATAAAGCGCCGTTAGCGCGAGCTGCACGCTGCGTCGCGAGCCTCCACACGACTATACGGTATAGTAAATACATGGCTAGTCGGCCATGTCAACAATAGGGCCGTGTGAAACATCGACGCCGATGATCCTCTTCTGCCGGAGCATAAAGTATCCCAGCGTCAAAGACACTGTCAACAGAAAGGTAGTTTATGGTGTATACACTTCCGGTATCGGAAATGTCTCCAGTTTATTTCTTTCTGCTGCTGTGCTATTTTATTCCATCCACCGTGGCATCGATGCAAATCTTCCCAAACTTGATAACACCCTAATCCACGAACGAGTTTAACCCTCGGACATTGGACAATTTTTATAGCTTACAATTGACAATGCTTAGAACCGTTCACAGCTTTAATTAATAATTTTAAAAAATTTACTTTCGATGATATCTCGTGTAGCAACATTAGCAACTTTCCGATATCCTCAATGAAACAGCTATTCAGTTTATTAGCTACAAATTGAGTACTTAAATAAACAATTTCGATGTTCCCGATCAAAATTGATTCCGACAAAGAACTCGGAGGGTTAATCACGATTATGGTTGTCACCCAGATTTAGTAAATACGAAATGAAAAAGATAAAATTATTTAGGGACACCCTGTACATCCAAAGCTATTAAACACCGGCTGTTGCATAATCGTTGCTGATAACTCGCGTCACGAGCAGCGATGTTGCTCGACGTTGTTTAACGTTCGTTTCTTTCTGTTTCGCGAGTTCGATCGCGCGATCAATAGAATCGCAGAACAAGACCGCTCGACCGAGTTTATCGAGAATAGAATTTCGAGGCCGAGTCATCTAATCCGAGGTCGCGCGGCTAACCGAACACAGTCGCGCGCGCTCGCTCGCTCTCGCGCGACTGCAGCGTAATTCATGATTGAATAAATGTCAAACATCGAGCGAAGGCGATTGATGGCGTGTCCCGGTGCACGGAAACCGCGACATGTCCTGACGCCGCGTTTACACATGAACCCCAGCCTTTAAACGGGCCCCGTATTACCATAATTCCACCACGTGGGTACAGGTGTGCTCTCGGTCCGTGAAATTGACTGGCGTTAAACCATCGCGGGACACGCGGAGCACCATATCTCGGGCAAACGCAATTTATGTTTACGGCAAATAAGAACGCGTCCGCGCCGCGCAATCCCATAAATAACGCCGGGGTTGATGTTGTTATCGTCGGAGCTGCGACGACGTTACGGAATATCGTTCACTCCGGGGATTACAAGCCGTCGTGACGCTAGATTTTCTTTACACATTATCTACCGGCGATTATTCTTTTTTTTTTTGATATTTGATCTCCTCAGGGTTTCAAATTCATACATCATCCCCCTCTTTCCACTCTTACCATCGCCTTTTCAGCGGGACCTACTGTTTATAGTGGGTTCCGAATCACCTTTTGCCAACAACACGTGAAAAACACCTTGGGTGGGTCACTTTCCGTTTTTTTACCAGACGGTCACCCATCCTAGTGCCGTTCACGTTCCACATTGTTTAACTTCTACGATTATTCTTATTTCTATTAAATTAAAAAGATATCACCGTAGACATCAACATAGAGGTTGTATCACCTTTTCAGAAACTGTGGCTAACGTGTCTAATTGATACAGGGAACGAATGATAGTTAATCAAGCTGTACAATATCAATTCTATTGTACTTTCCCGAAGGTTGCTGCTCGAACACGCTGTTACGAGGAAAGAAATTAGCAAGCTTGTTAACGGAGGTGGACGTCCAGCTGACCGTGGTCGGAGCCACAAGATCAACAGTTAAATGTCGAAGCTCGTAGGAAGGGAAGAAAGTGGCCGAGGGTGGGGCACAGAACAAGCAAACATCTCCCGATCGGTGATCGATCACAATTGCACAATCGATAACTGTAAATGTCTCGGACCTTTTCGATTATTCCCTCCCCTGCGGCTTTCTGTTACGGTCGCTCAGTAATCGCATCTACAACGTTCGCTATCGGTCGATTCGATCGACGGAGTCAAAACGGAGGAGGTTGAGGGAGGAAGAAGAAGGAGGAGGAGGAAGAGGACGAAGAGGAGGGATCGAGAGAAATAATAACGGGAATAATAATCGACGGATCGTCCGGGCGAGCCCTCTCGATCCCCGGGACACCCGATACGACGACACGGGGTACGTAGGCCGCGTTAAATGAACTTATCTTCGGGCAGGGTTCGTGTAAATTAAGTCGGCTCTAAATTAGAGCCGAGAAAGTCGTATAAATTCCGGCCGCCGCGCCGGTGAGAAAGTCGAGAAGAAAAACGGGGGTGTGCCGAGGGGAGGCGCGGGGAACGGGACGAGGGATTTCCTTACGAAGGCTCACCGCGCTGGTACAACGGTATCCCTTTCATTGCATCCTCCATTATACGGTGCTTATAGCACGTAATCTCGGTCGCATCTCTGATTTCAATCTGGCCGCTTACAACGCACCGGGACCGCGCGGACGCGCGCCCAACCGATCTACAAATCAACCCCGTTTCTTTCACTCCCCCGCACGGTGGTTCAGACCTTTCGAAACTATTGAAAATCACGGATCGAAAGAGTTATAGAACATATTCGTAGCCTTTACAGTAATGTGTACCGACGTTTCTGAACAATTTGACACCGAAATGTCACCCACATCGTCTACAGACACACCATTACTCGATCTGTTACCGCTGGCGTCGAACGTAGAAAGGAAAAACAATAATTGATAGAACTTCGTTGAACATATTTCTCACACTTTTCTGACTAAATCGTCCATTGTACGAGCAAATAAACTTCGAATTCTATCATGTTTGGGCTCATTTTAAATAGAAATATGTCCGAGATATGAATGATTCATAAAGTTCTAATTCGAAATTAAAAATTGAGGTTTACGCATTGGCTAAAAAGTTAGCCGAAGAGCATCGCGGTGTTCCGATGATGAATTGGTTGGAAAAAATAATGCTGGGTTCTCCGGTAGATTCTAGCAATTGTTTAACGCTTCTGGAAGTCAGTGTAAGTGTCCGGCGACTTGTGTGCGCTCAAGGGGTTGCGCAATCTGTCGGTCGAGTTATACGAGAGCCGCCCGGGGGTACGTCTCGTGTACAAGGCGAATGTGTGGAAACGACCGGGCTTAAAGCTGCTCGGCGTTGACAGATATCGTCGTCCAGGACTGGCGAAAACGTCGAACCCGGTGTCGACTTGTCACAGGACGTTCGATCGTATCGTATTTTCGCGGTGAGAGCCATGGGAGCCGGAGGATCGACGGCGAAACCGTTTTTCGAGCGAGAAATTGCGATTTAGTAAAAAGAAACATGTACAAAGTGATTCAATAAATTTTCTAGATTTAACCCATAAATTACCAGTTACACTATCTGTCTTCTCACCTCGAATCAATTCATCAATTTTCATCAATACTGAACTCACCGGAACGAACTTTCAAGAACGAATGTGTTCTATTTGATCAATTTTCTTTATTCTTTAGCTTTAGAAGTTAATTAACTTATAATATGTAGATATTTCATATTATATGCAATGGGGTTGTGTAAACACGTCCCACATTATACGGAGAAAACATTGTTGTTTGAAATTACTCGCAGCAAGGGATGTGGAACACGAAGCTGCTGGAGAAACAACTTCCGCAATTATGGAGGACTAGGTATACGTCAATGAGTCATTTTTTACAAAAGCGTATATCCTCGAGAAAGTCTCAAGATTAAATTACAAGGATTTCTTGGGCCATTGTAGGAAAACGATAAAAGGGGATGGGAACTGTAGGGAATTAACAGAGAGATTGTTTTCCTTGTTTAAGCGGTTGCTTGAGAATTAAAGAGATTAGGGAAAGGGTTCTTACAATGCTAAATGCGAGGGTACTCTGTTTAATGCCCGGAGATAGGATCTACTATTCATTAGCACGAGTCGCATGCCGGATAAATTAGATATACAGTATACAAGTGACAAGTTCGAAATTTTAATAATTAATGAGAGGGGGGTTATTTCAATGCTAAAGCGGTGTTCTGTTGGCGGTCAGGATAACAACCTGCGATAAGACGTACAACTCATTAATTCTGAGACATTAATTTTGCACGTGCGTTTGTTAAAATGAGTTTATGAAGGTGTAATTTACATAAATGTTTGAAATGAGAGAGTAGAAGATGCATACAATAATAACGAAATTTTCTGAACAAGGTATTGCTCGGTGCACTTTGTGTGTATCATTTATCTCCATTAGTTAAAACTTACGGGTTCGGATCAAACCAGTCTGTCCTTAGAAAAAAAATATTTCTTGCGGTATTGGCAGCATTAATTAACTGCGGATTGTAAACTAGATGCGATCTAGCCGCGTGTCACGAAAAAGACAAATATTAGCAACGTTATGGCCGGTATAAAGTAACTAGAAACTATACATTAGGTCCGATCTAGAAGCCGGTTTGAATTAGACATTCCCCTGAGTTAGACTGGTGTATGAAAGGGTTTTAGCAATTCCTCGATTCCGTGGTCCCCGCGATAAATTCCAGGTAGCAAATAGCGAACAAGCATTATCCGGATTATGACAGGATCCCGTCTGTACCCCACGTTCCAGCGAACAATCGGCCATTCGTTATCGTTGACAGTGCCACCTCGGTCCCTCTGACATCGATTACAAGACGACAATTATCGCTGCGCGAGGCCGTAAATATGCCAAAGATACAGCAAACGATTATCCCCGCGTGGCCATAGCATAACGTGGGAAGCTCGCGGTGATACCTGAGATTGCGCCGGGCCTCGATTATTGCCTTTTACGGGAAATAAAGCTAGCGCCGCAACCTTGAGCCGTTACACGCCGCTTGTGCAATATGATTATCGCCGCGGTGTGCAGCCACGGTGCATTGTGTCGGGCGGCGCGTGAAAAAATCCACGAAGGACACCGGCACGCCACTCCGCTCTGAAACGTAATCAAAACGCAGGCCTTTCTTTGTCTACGCCGGGATAGACGTGCGTCAGAGTTCACGGAATCCTCGAGCCTTCGCTCCACCCCGATTAGGTGACATTTGCATTTTATTGGAGTTTCGGTGGTCCAGCGTTTTTAGAAGGTGCTGGAAAGGTGTTCATTTTTCAAGTGTTTTCATCGCATCGTCTATGTTTTGAACAGACCCCAGGTGTAATCGTAGGAATTGAAAATTTGATCGTATAATAGGAATCCGTTGCCACATTTCGTAGAAACGGGACCAAGTACAGAAGGTAAACTTAAGGAAAGTTTTCATATGTGAATCAACACGCAAATGAGGATAACACGTCTTGACGTATGAGCCATCGTGTGTATTAATTCCGGACTTAAAAATAAACGGCGATATAAGATAAAACGGTTTAATCAGTGTGTGGAAGGCTATATAACAGGCTTGATGTCGTATACGAAATTAGTTATTCTTTTCTGTTGACTGTAGAAAGACATAGAAGACATCATGTGGACGAAATTCTTCGCTTCGTTCGTGTTGTTCGCCATTGTTGCGTCTGTTACTTCTATCGGTGAGTACGCTTTTAAAAATTGTTGGAGGATTGTTGAAAGTTCGTTGGAGTGATTGGTTCCTATGTGATCATTTTTTTTCCTGCAGAGAGGAAATGCGTGGATGGACAAAGTTATAACGACGGATGCAACTGGTGCAACTGTTATGGTGGCAGCGTAGGGTGTACAGAGATGTTTTGCACGGTGTACGATCCTGTAACCAAGAAACACAAACCGTCTAAGATATTGCCCCCTCCGGAAAGCTTTTGGGAGACCTAATTGGTTATAGAAATGCGAATAAAATTATTTTGTACGGATCATGAACGTCTCTGATAAACAGTTCTAATATGAAGAATTTTGTAGTTTTAATTGTAACGAAACGACAGAAAATTATGCTTTCGTAGAAAGGGGAACAAGAGAATAGATAAGCTTAAGGAAAGTTTTGGGATGTAAATCAACGCGCGAACGAGGAAAACCGCGTCTTGAAGTACGGAGCCATCGTTTGAAAAAGTCAGACTTAATAAATGACCGGCGATATAAGTTAAAACGGTGTAAACTGGGCGTGTAGGGATATATAATAGGGTTAAGGTCCTATGCGAAATCAGTTGTTCGCTTCTGTTGACTATAGAAGGACATAGAAGACAACATGTGGACGAAACTTTTCGCTTTTTTCTTGCTGTTCACTATTGTTACGCCTGGTCCTGTTAAAGGTGAGTTCTGTTTTAAAAATTGTTGGGGATTGTTGGAGAGATTGGTTCCTATATGATCATGTTTTCGTGCAGAGTGGAACTGCGTGCCTGGACAAACTTATAACGACGGATGCAATTTTTGCATTTGTAGAGGAGTTACTGCAGTGTGTACACCGATGTTTTTTTGCATCCCTGTAACCACAGAAAACTTTTGGGAGTCCTAATTGGTTAGAGTATAACCCAATCGTACCCAACGTGAATAGAATTATCTTGTGCGGATCATGAACGTCTGTAATAAACTGTTCTAATATTGAGAATTTTGTAGTTTTCATTGTTACGAAACTGGGTTTTCTATCGCGAATTAATACGTGAAAAACGACAGAAAATTAAACTTTCGTAGAAAGGGGGCCAAGTACAATCGATAAGCTTAAGGAAAGTTTTGGGATGTAAATCAACGCGCGAACGAGGAAAACCGCGTCTTGACGTACGGAGCCATCGTTTGCAAAAGTCAGACTTAATAAATGACCGGCGATATAAGATAAAACCGTGCAATCAGTGCGTAGAGGGATATATAATAGGGTTGGGGTCCTATGTGAAATCAGTTGTTCGCTTCTGTTGACTGTAGAAGGACATAGAAGACAACATGTGGACGAAACTGTTCGCTTTGTTTTTGCTGTTCGCTATTGTTACGCCTGGTCCTGTTAAAGGTGAGTTCTCTTTTAAAAATTGTTGGGGATTGTTGAAGGATTGTTGGAGCAATTGGTTCCTATATGATCCTATATGATCATTTTTTCGTGCAGAGAGGAAATGCGTGCGTGGACAAAGTTATTACGACGGATGCAACTGGTGTCATTGTACTGGATACGGGATAGGGTGTACATTAAGGAATTGCTGGGACTCTCAAGGAAAGCCAATTCTTCCAGAATTTACAAAGATTGAACCTCCGGAAAGCTTTTGGCAGTCCTAATTGCTTAGAGTGTAACCCAATTACACCCAACGCGAATAGAATTATTTTGTATTGATCATGAACATCTGTAATAAACTGTTCTAATATTGAGAATTTTGTACTTTTAATTGTTACGATACTGCGTTGCTATCATGAATTAATACGTGGGAAACGACAGAAAATTAAATTAATATTCGAACTAATAAATTGCAATAAAGTATATTGAATAAGTCATATGTTACGAATTATTATATTAAAAGAAAGAGACCATTGTACAAGAGTGAGAGCGAATATTTACAGTTTACACTCACTATGTGGAAGGTTATCGCTGTTGGACTTCGGACACTTTGGCAGTGGGTATTGAAATGATATTTATATTAATCTATCTGCACTGCATGAGAATATGGACATAAAGAAGAGGGGCGACGATGTATATATTAATTAAGAACCGAAGAGTTTGATCGAATCAATTAAAAATATCTTTGGAAGACGTCTGTCTAAAAATTCTGAGACGACTAACTGAATTCGTGAAATCGTATGCTAGACCATTTCCGTGAAGCGTACCCCGATTACGATTTACCCGTCAATTTCAATCGAGAGCCATTCCGCGATCACTTTTCTCAGCGCGGCGTGTCACCGACATGGAAAAGCTAAGTGACGCCGAGGAGACATCGACTTTCCGAGCAAATTACTGCGTCGAGCTCGTCGGAGATCGCTCTGAAGAATGATGTCTAGAGATCCTTGTGTAACCAAGCTATTTTAGAATCGCAAGACTCACTTCGAGATTCGAAGCTCGAGCGAGATGTTCCTGTGGTGGTTTAAGTAGCATAAGTGGATTTAACAACGCCTCGAGAAATGTCAGTCTTCGGAGTAGCTAATCCTGCTTTCCAATCAAGCATAGCTTTTTTCTGCTGAATGGCCTAGAAAGGAAACACCTCTTGTTGACGCTTCCGGGATTTTCGTCAGTTTGCGAAGGTGTCTGGATACTGCAGATTGTAGAAGAAGTTTAAGTGGCAACGTTAGACGAATTGCGACGTGAGTTTTAAAGAAATGGCAGTTAAAGACGCTTGAGATATTCCAGGGCGAGTCGAGTTCACTGTTAAAGAGAACGGGACAGAAAATTTCTTGGGGTATGTCAGGCAAAGTCGAATAAATTTTATCCGTCTGCCAACGCGCCGAGCGGAAAGCTTGGTAAATGGATACGGTCTACTAACGAGCGGTTTGGAGGTAGGCAATCAGCACTCGCCGGACTGCGACAATTAATTAATTTCATCGGCCGCGGCCGTTGCATTGGGGATTGCAATATTTAGCCGTTTATGGGTAATCATATACACAGCGCGTGTCTCGTGGGAGTCACGGACCGTCGATCTGGACGTTTCGTTCCCAGGGAAGTCGACGGAGTTGCAAAATTGAAGCTACGCTCAAAATTACGGGAACCGGCTCTCTCGGAAATTATCGGACCGTTCAACTCTTTGCTAATTCAAATTCGCGTGGGGACCGACGCTGCAGTTCGATCATTTCGCTCGCTCAACTCCTGCAAATTCCTTCTCCCCATTAAAACATTCTCGAGTAGATCGTTTTGAAATTGTATGAAACAGTGGAGGAACTTTCGAAAGAAATATTCTTGTCAGAGGATTTTCGTTATCACTAGCAAAGGTATAAAATTAAAGCTTATTATTACGCTCGCGTAGACTTCCAGCGTTGCAAGTCTACGAAAGTTTTCAATTATCCTCGGCGAGAAATGTTCAAAGACCGTTGAAACGAAACAATGAACAGTCCGTCGAACATTCGGAAGACAGCGTCGGCTGTAGGAGCAGCACTCGCGGCGCAGTAAATCATCGGACGCGTTTCCCTGGGCATTAACGGCGGCCGGCGTTCATTAAATTCCAGAGTTTACACGTTAACGACAGAACGCGGCGGTCATCTCTCGCCGACGATGATTCCATTTAATGTGTTATTGCGCCGCTGGACGATCGTTCGAGACGCGAAGTGGCGAATTAATTCGCGGCGGTCTGAATCTCCTTTTCTCCTCTCGACGTTCACGAATTCATTCGTCTCGATGCCGGGTTCCGCGAGGGACTGGTGGGGATCATCGGTGGGAATCTCGGGGAGAAACGATCGGTTTTATTCTTAATTGGTATCAATTTATCGTCAAACGGGACGAACGCACCTTGAAAATATGAATTCCTGCGCGGCGCGGCGTTCCGTGGGCCGGTTACCGGGAACACTCGACGTGTATAGAGCGGCGCGATTCCCTAGACACGATTTGTCAATCCAACGTCCATTACATCAGCCGAGGGAGACAGTTTACGATCGTGACGAATGCGATCGCGCAAAAGAAAAGTACAGACGGGATTGCGGCGAGAGCTTGCGCAGGTCCTCGGGAAAGGATCGAGGGGATCGAGGCTCGATCTCCGTGGCTCGCGAGAGCCTCGCCACCCGACGGATCTATCGCTCTTGTCCACGGCAAAACAGAAAAGCCGTTTATAGAAATATTCTCTCGAACACTTTTTCCAGAGAGAGAGAGAACCGATATCCCCGACGTCCTACGATCACTCCCGTCGTCGTCGTCGTCGTCGTGGGCTCTCGCGCTTCGTTTGTCTTTCGGTCGCGATGATTGCGCC
The DNA here is from genome assembly GCA_916610235.2 of Lasioglossum morio. Lineage (NCBI taxonomy): Eukaryota > Metazoa > Arthropoda > Insecta > Hymenoptera > Halictidae > Lasioglossum > Lasioglossum morio. The sequence continues at coordinate 16,404,220 of OU744328.1, read as the reverse complement.
CGAACAATGGATCCATTATCTAAACGCTTGTTTTCTTGCGGGACGGTTACCTTCCCACGAACCACGAGCTGTCCATCATTCCGGCTCGTCTTTTTCCTAGCGCCAGCTCGCTCTTTTCGGTTAACCGTCCTCCTCGGAGGATCACACTGATAGGATTCACTCGAGCAGGCGACGAAATCTAATTGAGACGGACGGTTTGGTAATCGAGATGTTGGAGCACGGGACCTGACGAGACCATGTGTCCGATCGTGGAAGACAATCTCGAATTTTGACGGGTACAAAGTGTGGAAGCGAGTTCGAGAATGGAAACTGCAGGGGTCTACCTTGCGGAGCTAGAAAATTAGCGGATCTTTCTTGAAACTCGACGGCACGGGCTGCCATCTCTCAGAGTAATTTTATTCGCTGTACTATGGACCTCACTGTGTCCTTAAAATATTATAAATCTTGTTCACCAAAGTCTCTTGATTGCTCTACGACAGAAATTGAATTTTTTGAACGTTCATCTTCCTCGCTTACAATGCTGTCATCTCGATTTTTGAGTATCTTACACGCGAATGAATCACAGAGCGCATCGCAAAGTCTCTTTAGAAGAGTTCATCCTCGGAACGAGCTAAGATTCAATTCCGCAACTACGCCAAACAATTCTCCGACGCGTGATCGTTGCGGGGAAGTTAGAGCTTGCATTGCTTTGTCGTCGAGCACGTCTATATCGAGTCGCTCCGAGACATCCGAACGAGGTACTACGGTCGCGAGTCGATTTCCATGGGATTTCCCGAGGTCTTCCTCATGGTGCGAAGTTGCGGTGACACGGGCCGCGCCTCTGGCCGCGTTAACAATGGGCCTGAGTTATTATATTCGTCGTTGCTACCGTATACGATCGGCCGACCAATCCGATGGACAATCCCGATAACATTTAAGGATTAACGCTCTGCCAGGTCGAAGCGAGCGAACACTCTTCCTAGGAGCGTCATTCGAGGATTTAAAATCCTTCTGTTCCTCTTCAAGGACTGTGGAGCGCGATAGAACGTCCGCGGCCGTTCTCCACTCACTCGCCGCGAAGAAAATCGAGCGGATACATCTCCCCATTTTCATCCCAGAAGCCATTCCCATATATCATTGCCTGGCGGCGACGCGGCCGCCTTATGTACACGTTGCGTTCCCTGTTTTGAAACGTTCGTTCCTCTCCCGCTGCCTTTTGCCTCGCTGCCACACGAAACGATGGGGCTTTCTGCATATCAACGAGCTATTGGCAAATCGACCAACAACCGGGAGAGAAAGAGAGAGAGAGAAGGAGAGGGAGAACAGGAGAACGAGACCGTGGACCGAACACCGCGATCCGAGACCGACGAGATCGGCCAGCCGCCGCGCCGCGTTTCGGGGCAAAAATCGAGAGCTCTGCGACGGAGAGCCTCTCCCGCTCTCTTTCCGCGCGCGATTACCTTTCACGAGGTGTCCGAGAGCCTGGCGAACAACCACGAACAACGTGGGGTAATTTTCTGTCGGAGCCGGACACTCCGGCGCTCGCTTTACCGTTTTTATCCACTCACTTTCCGCCGCGAACTCGTCCGAGACACCCAAAACTGACCACACCGTTCGCCGTTTATGCTCTCGCCTCGATCGAATCGAAAATTTCCTGTTATTTCAAGCTGTTCTTTAGCATCTTAACGCGTTGTCTGCAGGCGAATAATTTTTTTCAAGTGGCCCATAGCTAAGGATTTTTTAGTGGACCCCCTCAACAGCAATAAATACTTTAATCGTGAGCCAATAACGTAATCTAATTATTTTGGTTGAGATTATTTCATAAAAGAAGATTTTTAACATTTTCCTATCTAACCAGATAAAAATGTCTCTTATATCGATCGTATTATTGTTAATAACAAATGTTTAATGTTCAGAGAGAGAAATCAAAGAATAATTTTGCAGATTATCAAATAATCATCGACGTTGCGATTCTAGTTTGAATCCTTTTCAAGATGTATTTGCATTGCGTCTGTAAAAATATATATTTATTGTACGATTATTTGATAATCTGCAAAATTGTTCTTTGGTTCCTCCGTAGTAATTGATCGAACCGTAGCGCCGAGAACATTAAACATTTGTTATGACCAGATAAAAGTTGGGAAAATAAAGAAATCGAAACCACAGGAAAGAAATGGAAGAATTAAGCGAAGCTGTTCGTACCATTTACGCGAGTGTCCATTGTTTCGCGAGGACTGGAATAATGAAAAGGATTGTCTAGGGGACTGGGAGATCCCTTGCAGTGAATAAACCAGGAAAGCGAAGGGAAAGGGTCGTTGCCGACGACTGTGTAGTTGAGTATCACTGCGAGTGCTCCACTTTCCGTCTCTCTTCAGCCGCCTTCGCGTGGTCGGCTCCTCCAGTAGATTACGTATGGACACGCATATACCAGCAGGGATGGTAATGAGCCCTGGCTCGGCTTCGCTCGGCTCTTAAAGAGACTCTCACTTCAGACCGCAATTTTTCTATCGCGCTGCGTGGCGAATACGATGAGATACGAATAATGAAGCAACGATGCCGCGGAACAATGGACCTCCGTAAGCATTTATAGAGCTTCAAACACCGACAAAAGAACGTAATTTCTCGCAATTTGTCTAGGCGCTGTTCCGTATGATCTACATACATCAAAGATTTCATGCTGGTGCTAGACGCGCGAACCGAGATCCTCTGAGAACATCCTCGGTGCATCCTTGCTGTTAAACGTCCTTATCAGTTGTTAAACGTTCACTTTTTCTGTTTCAAAGAGTTGGAAACATTTTTTTATCTGATTTACTACAGTGTCAGACTTGTGTCAGAGAGGCAGAATCTACTAAATATGTTGTTCATTGCTTTTGAACTAAAATCAAATTCTATTTTCGTGTCGACAGTGTTTAAACATTCTTTTTATTCCAGGGAATTATTAATGACCAAGTTATAATAATGTGGTTGTGGCATAAATTCGCGAGTAACTCTTCTTTGTTCGAACTTTATTCGAAAGTGTGCAATTGGCTGCTCAGAGACTTTTCAGTCTCGGAAGCGACAGACAAGCCGCACGTACGCTTTCGTATTTGCATCTGTAACGTGACCATAGCTGTTCGATCCGATTTCGCAAGCCTGAAGAACACTTTTGCTCCATTGATTTCATTCGCGGCTGGTACCAATGGTCCGCCCGCATGGATTGGTACTTTCGAACCGAGTCTCCGTGAGAATTCATAGAATAGGCCCTCGTACCGGACACATCTAGCCACGATGCTTTACAACATTCGGTAAACTTTTGATCGGGGACGGTGAATATGCATAAGCCGAGTTTGCATGCACCTCGATCGGGTTTCGCAATTAATTTAATGCATCTATCCGATTGGAAATTGAACGGTGTTCGGTTTTCGTCATCCGAAGGACTCGGGGAAACTTCCATCGATATATAAATCACGAAATAGTATTTTAATTGGAATATTCTCCGAAATCGATATTACACTTAATCGTTAAAAATTTGTAATTAAAGTATGTTCCAATTTTTCACGGATAAATCTCCAAAAATCTGTCGAGAACACAGAGTATCCAAAATGGTTTGTTACCATCATTAGTGTCCGAGGTTGATTCTATTTTTCATCCCCCTAAAACAATAGATTGCTCACGTCCTCTCGTTCATAAAAATGACTACTTTTAAATAACTTTTTCGAGCTAGATACACAAATATTTGCATCGTAGTAGAAATAATGACGGACCGTCACCAATAAATTCTACGAGTCCATGACCGCACCGGTCGCGGAAAAGAATCGATGACGCAACGATGGCGTGGCGAAGAGACTCGCCGGTCTCGGAGCCGCGGGACTAGCCCCGACTATTATGCAAATTGATGTTAATTAAAATCAAACAGACATCCTCCGCGTTCGCCGTGGTCTCGGGGCACGGCCGGCTGTGTTCGCACGTGCACGGCAAGACTCTTGTAAAAGCCACTGCCTCGGGACAGTCATTGGCCGTCATCGAAAGTAAGCGTCGTCTTAATTTGTTCGAGCGATGTCGCGGACCAAAAACGGGGCAGCCTGGTGATTGTAACATCCGCGTTGCCTCCGTGAACGCAGACTACTACTATTCCGCTTCACCAGTCTTTACTTCCAGCAAACACTCACCGAAGCTTCGAAGCTGAACAAGTTTCATTCGTACAGTGAAAACTACCGAACAGTCTCATCTTATCTCGCGGGCAAACTTTTACGATACCTAGCTGCTTCTCTGGCACGCATTGGCTTTATCGATGATCCAGAATGTAGTTGTGGAGAGGGAGATGAGACTTTGAACCACGTATTATGGCAGTGTAATTTGTACAATGAGGAAAGATCAAAATTTATTGAAAAGATCCGTCAACTTAATTTTCGACTTCCCATGGATGCTTCACTGATAATAGCCAAACCAAATATCAGGGCGTGTCGTTGTATGTTGTCATTCTTTAAAAGCTGTGGCCTTAAGGTTTAAGCGGTTTATCTCTTCTGTATATTATATTCGTGTTTTAACATATTACTATGTATGTACAGTTTTATTTTCTGTAACAATGTATTATGTTTTCCTTATTATGTTGAAATAAATCTCATATGAGATTTTCTACAATAAAAAAAAAAAAACTTTTACGATATTTTCAGAGAGATCTGAGAGCGACAGTTCGCGGTTTACCGCTGCCAATAGAAAGCCTGAGGTCGTCTTAATTGCTGTTTAAAACAGGAAACGCGTCTGCGAATCCGTGTTTCTTTTTACTGGTAAGGGTAATGATCGGCTCGTCTAATGAAATTCTGCTTATTCATCGATCATGCCGGGATCCCGTGGATCGTTCGTGGATGAATTTAAAAGGCGCAGGTGATCTCCCTGCTAGCCGTTCTCCGGTTGTCTCTGTTCCTGTCGTTAGAGGAAAGGTGAAGGAAGAGGGGGTGTAGAGGGGAAAAATCGACGTGGCAATCTACATACATCGCGGGGTCACATTAGAAGTAACGAGAAAGCGGGTCGGGAGCCACGAGCAATTTACGAGCAATAAGCGAGGCCCCCAGATCTCCTGGAAGAGCGGAGAGACGTCGTTAGGATTGGAATATGCACGGCCACGACCTCGGGTGAGCCCGCCTAGGTTCACCTTTCCTCGACAACTTCTCGTCCGTGGCTCGACCCACTCTCCTCAAGTGCACCTTCACCGATACACGTGCACCGACTCCGCTCGACTTCTTCAGAGGAAGAGGATGCAACGTAATCCACCGTTGTTCGCGTAGGAGTCGATGTAGACGCTGGAGACAAAAGACCTCGTGCGGTACGATGCGATTAATGCGCGATGCATCGCCACGGAATCTTTGTACCTGTCCCCGGCTGCGTCGGGAAACGATTATGTATTTATACTGGGTGATCCCGAATTCCCGGGATTACACTCGAACTCCGGCTTGAAATGCTCGCATCTATGGTAGCCAAAAATTGGAGCGCTGGTTGCACGAAAGAAGTAACCAATGTTAACAGTAGCTGTGCAGAAACGCACGTTTAATCCTCGTGTCCACATCTAACATGTTTTACGACGTTCGATGAAATTGCAGTCGTTAGGATTTGTGGTTATAGAACATTTCCATGCAATTCTGCTGTTTGTCCAGTTTTGAAGAGCGAATCGTCCGAATCATCTGGGAGAACAAGGGTCTGTTTATACTGGTATATTTCCGACCGGATATATCAGACCAGACAGATAGTTTTCAATGCATTTTAATGGAAGCATGTACACCTACTGTAGCTCTACATACTTCCATTAAAATCCATTGAAGAATATCTGTCTGGTCGCATATATTCCGGCGAATATATTTGAGTATAAATCGAGCTTAAGAGCGTGAATATTTCCCGTTTCCCCGAACGGATCCATAAGAATGTGGATTGGTCCTTGGATCGGTAGCCCGTGGATCGTCTCGGAAACACTTTAGCCACGACTGCCATTTCGAGCGTGCATCTCGGCGCTGTCTCTCGAGTCCCTCTCGTCGCATCGGCAAAAGCGAATCGGAGAATTATAAGAAGCCGGAGCGGCGCGGCGCGGCGGGCCTCCGAACGGCGACCTCATTGATACACGATGCACCGGAGTTCCTCGTCCGATAAAAGATGCACCGTGCACCGTAGAAGCGCAGCGTTGACCGCGGACGGAGCGGTATCCGTGGAACGGCGACATGGAAATAGTCGCGATAAATCGCTCGCCACGAACTATTCCATTATAAAGGAGCATGCCCCGGGTAACATAGCCGCTCGCGACCGTTGCCTTTGTGCAACGGCGCACCTACCTGTACGTGCATCGGCTGCCGACAGAGCCGGCATACGACTAACGACAATCGGCTCCGAGGATTTCCCTGAAACCCCTACGCGAATCTTGATGTATATCTCGACGGGGACCGCTCTTCCTTGAATGAATTTCCTGCGCGGGCTCGCGACAGGGAAAAGGAGGAACGGGAGAGGAGAGAGAGAGGACAGCCCCTCCGGGGCTCTCTCTACACCGTTTCCCAATTCCGCGGGAGTTTTATGGCGACGATTCGCGCCTCGTTCCGAGAAAGACTCTCTCGGAAGAGCGGCTAAATATGCGTTGAATTTGCTTGGGAATGAGGGAACGATGCATACCGCTCTTTCTACCGGGACCGTGGAAATGCACTCGCGAGACCACACGATCCATCTTCCAGCTGGAATTGCAGTGGAACTTCAATGAAGTTTTGGCACGGCAGGACTTTATCCCCTATTCGTAAAGTAGTCTGGTCTCGAGACCTTCTCGAGCATTTTCACTTTACCAAGTCTGTTCGTTCGCATTTCTTCCACAATTTTGCAATTTAATCCGTTCCTCGATGTCGCTTTCACAAGCCGGAACTAATTCGTATGGCGAAACAATGGGCGAAATTATAAACATCGTGTGGCGACGATCATAGGGAATGTTCTTCGAACGAAAAATCCCATACTAAATAAGATTGTTCGCATACTTTGACAGAAACGACGATGCATAGAGGTCCCTCCCCTTTCGAACGCACCCCTGCGGCGTCATCTGATGAATCACGAGGAATCCAAGGATGTTCGTTCGACCTCGAGAGCCGATCCCTGATCGAGGAACGTAGAACCCGATCGCGTAATTAATGCCCGTGCATCAATTCACGCTAAGCGCTCATGAATCTGACTGTTCCTCATCAGGGAGCGATCGGCGTAGCAGAGAGAGAGAGGTCCAGAAGGGGTCCGAGACTATTCGAGACTGTTCGTAGCGGGTATCCACCCGCCGTGAAAAAATGAAACGTTGTCTAAATCACGTAGAGAGGAACCGGTACCCGGTACATCTTCGCCGGCGTTCCCCACAGGCCTTGCGCTGCGCGTACGCGACTCGACCGCGAGAAATTAATAGCCCGATATTAATTCTTACCGATTCCACCGCGAAATCACCGGTTACTTGATTCCATCAATCCTGCGGGACTAATAACAGGCGATACTGCTGAGGTGGTTGCGGGCGTATACGCCGTTGCACGCTATAGTGCCTCGCTACCTTGTCTTAACCCTCATCCGTCCCTCGTGTCAATTTGACACAGCTTTCCTGAAATAAGTTATACTGTTCCGTTATTTGTAGGTAAATTTTCCCGAAACTTCGTGTCTTGTATTTTTCTAATGCGAACACACAACCGAAATACCTAAGATGGTAAATGTTAATTCGTCAATTTGAATAGAAACATTTCTTGTTATTTCTGTTTTCCTGGTTCTTTCATCGGTCCTTTATCGCCGTATCAATTTGATACCGAGGGACAGATTCGGTTCGTGAAATGAGGGACGGATGAGGGTTAAACCGTAAACGTATCACTTTTCTGGTTTGCATACCTTTCGCTCGATGCTTCTTATTACGTGATCGACAAGGAAAAATACCAATCTCTCGACAAAGAAAATTATTTTGTCAAATATCATAGTCGGAGCGTATAATCCAACCCAGAAGATACTCTAGAACAGTACAGAACATCCCTTATACTTGTATACGACGGAATTAGTCTCATCGGTCGACCACGAGCGTGAACGTAACGGGGACCGAGTAGCAGCAAGAGTATCTCGATAAACACTCCGTCAATGTGCCATCGGGAAATGATCGAGTCAACCGAGGCTTTAATTGCCCGATCGTTTAACCTGTCTTCGGCAAGCAACGGCGGAACACCGGTAATTTCGAGTTGCCGACACGCCTAACCAGCTTGTACCCTGTCGCTCGTGTCAATCGCGTCGAAGACGCGTCGCTGATTGCAACGGTGTTCGCCTAATCGCGCGGCTGGTAATAACGGCCGGGTCCACTCGTTTAATATTATCGCTGGCTCGCCGACGATAAATATCAGTTAGCCGGGTCCGGGACCCGCCGCCTCGGTTTTCAGTGTAAATGCAAAATCGCGCGTAATTTATGCTGGCAAGCAACACGCCTCGCTGGCCGAACCCCCGCGGCGAACTTGCAACGGCTTCATAAAGCGCGCGTCTGCACGGGCCGCAACCGCAGACGTGCCACCGCCATTGCCAACCACTCGCTTACACGTAGCAAATAATGCTAACTGTCGGGTCCGACTGTTTAGAGTTCGTTAATTCGTTTTGCCATACCGACGCCGAACCACTCGACTCCATCGCGAACCTGATTTCCCGACTCGCGAGGGGTGAAACTCGCCCCCTTGTACATTCTCGATCATTATATGGGATGAAAACATTTGCTAACATTGACACAAGTTGTGGTACTTTTTAAAATGTAGATCTGGATCTTCTGTAACCCTCGTACGAACTGTTTAATGTAAAGATGGTGGAAGTTAACCCTTAGCACTCGAGTGGTCACCACTAAAAAATTGCTGTACTATAATTCATAATATCGTTTATATTATTCAATATGTTGGGATCTAATCAATTATTAAACATTTGAATATTGTATGAGGTATTCTATTAATTTCATATCTACAAAATGAAATAAATCATATAGAATGGAATAATTCTAAATAGGAAGACTTTTTAATTTTCGAAGTAAAATAGCTCCGAGTGCAAAGGGTTAAAACAGTTAATCATTGGATAATGAGAATTACACGTGGACAGCAGATTTTAGGCATTTATGATTTCGTATGAAGATCAGCTGTCTAATTATAAGTCACGATGGTAAATAACGAATAACGAAAAGAGTATTTCTTCGACAGTCGGTAAGCTGTTAAATTTTCATGTTCTCTTGAAAACCGTGTGCTGGAATGATTGTTCTACGTGGTCGATTCGACGAAGTACCGTTTGGAGAAACAAATTTCAAGATCCGTTAACAGAGAGTGCAGGTCTCGCAGGCAATGAATTGCAGATAACGTTGCGAACATGCTCGCTAATCGACTTAAAAGTCGAAAGGAAGCGAACGGGAAGATTGAACGGATCGATTCGGTTTTCTAACTGATCCCGAGAGCGATGAATAATCGTAGACACGATATTAATGCGAACCGTGGGAGGGTTGATTCAAGTTTGTTGCTCGGCCCCGATATCGATGGCGCGGCCGTAGCGGGCATTACTCTAATTGATTCCCAATTTCCACTATTCCGGGGAATGATAAATTGGGCATAATAGCGTGCATTTTCCTTGAATATACGCAATCATAGTTCGCGGTCGGTAATGGTCAATTACCGGGGAACGCTGGAAAGGTTCGGAGCGGTTCGGAACACCAAATTGAGTGCCTATTGATCAAGAGGCCTTTCCATTGCTCTCGATGCCTGCCACTGAATGAAATACTCACTGCGTGTCTAAGTGGAAGACTAATTGCGCGTGTTGTGGACAGGTGGAACCGTCATTCGTCCCGCACGGGACGCTAATGAGCGCTTCGAACGGAAATTTAGAGCGGCCCGCGAATTTCCTTTGCCGAACCGACGCGACGACCATCCTCGACGATGCTCGCTGTCACGTTTCGCCTAACCGTTTTCTCACGACGAAAATACCACGGTTCCGGTCCGTACTGCCTCTATCATTGGAAAATACAAAATGGTACTTAACACATTACCGACCGGTTATTATTGTATAATTTTGAAATATCTATGGTACATGGCTAAACACTTTTTAATGAAACCTTCAATAGGTTAAACCTCATTAACCTCATATAATAGTTTCATTTAAGATTGTAATGTAAAAGAAAATTTCTATGCTTTCTTTAGTGCAGCACAATTATTGAAAATCCTATTAATAGGCTTTCGGTAGGTAATGTGTTAAATAACCGATTAATGTATATATTTTCTTGAAATTTAATCAAATTGCCAAAGGAACGAGGACCAACTTCGACGAATTAATTCCTGAGAATTTAATTATCTCCAATTCGATGTTCGTACGAGACAGAACAATTAGTTTCGATAAAAGTTTAACAACAATTCTTGTACGAAATTCTTATTGTTCGCGCTGCTGTTCCGACAATGCGAACCGGAAGACAGGAGGGAGAGATGGAGCCGTTGAAGGGTTCCGTTATTTGCTAGGTCCAGTGGATCCCAAGGAAGCGATATAATGGAACCTGCTGGTCGGCGGGCCTAATAACCTCGTATTGATTTGATCGACAACGATTTCCCACAATAACGCGAACAATGCGCGGCACCGGGTTGGAGCCGATCATTTTCTGGCCTTATCTCGATCCCGATGCGGCGTGGTGGAAAAATCACGCAACCACCGAACGACCCACGTTCGAACTGGACCGGCTGCCATATTTAGCGATCCACCACGTGGAGGCGTTATTGGCTGCGACCGGAGTTCCTGTTTTCACGTTACCGCGTCTGCCAGTGCTCGATCCGTCCCCATTACCGGCCGTGTATTTCCACGCGTACGATTGTTCGACGCTGCAGCCGCACGTGAGAACCACGCTAGGTTCACAAATTCCTTGCAACGACCCGTTAACGAGGGAACAATGGGTCCGGGACGCGAGCCCGCTAATAATCGCCGACGAGTCTGTTAGAGCTCTTCAGTACCCTGGCGGATATAATAATTTCACCAACTGAAACCGAATCCTGCAACAATTCACTGGGTCATATGCGATCCTGAACTAATTCGTTGAACACGAAGCTCTCTCTAAACTAATTATTTTCTGTAAAAATTTTCACTGCTGTGTGGAAAAGTAATTAAAAATACGATTTTAAACATTTCTGGCCTTCAATATTTCACTATGTACTAATAAATATGCCTGATTAATACGTTTTATTAGTAATTCTACTTTACTTGAAAATATTACAAGAACCTTTCGTACATTTATTATTGTAGTTAATTTAAACTTTCAGTATCATTCATTTCAGGAAGTCGATTCATAAATTTATAGAAGTAGAACCACGGATAATATACGTCTGAAACCTCGCTGGCTGAATATGCCTGTCATATTGGTTTCAAAGTGCGTCTGACAATAGACAGTCAGCTTTCCCTTGCACTTTGACCTATCTCTCTCCTACAATTCGCTCCTCCCTCGCAATCTAATCGTTGAGGTCAATCATAGTATACCGAACACCGGTGAAATTTTTCACGCGTGCATTATGTTTTCAGGCGTTATTGTTCTCGTATTTCAATAAAAATTTACCAAGAAAACCCTGTGAATTCTAAGTCCTTTCGTGTTCCACTCACCGCTTGACGTCTCTCTCACACACTTCGTCGTCTTTAGGGTAAGCTTACCTGCAACAAAGAAAATGCACATTAGTATCAGCATTACTCGAATCAAAAACAGAATTTTATTTCATAGTCCTGAAACCCAACGAGTCGTCGGCTTCTCTAAATATTCGTTTACTAATTCCAATATAAATAGATTTAATACAATTGGTTTCGACTTTAAAAATTGTTTCTAGAGTCTCTCGCCAATCTCCCAAGGCTTCTAGGACCACCCAAGTTTGACTCTGAGGTTGAAGAATATCAAAGAATTATAATGTAGACAAGAAAAATGAAAAGGCTTCGAGTTTCTCATGGCGAGCACAGCGAGACGAGTTATCGGAACCGACGGCGATTATGGTCGGCTAGTTATATCTATATCGACGATTATAATCGGTCCTCCATTGCGGGCTCCTCGCCTCGTTAGCGGCGAGCATATCGTCTTAACCAACGAGGTGTTTCCTTACTGCCTACCATCCAGATAGAGAATCTTCTTGTTCGGTCACTTGTTCTTCGCCGATTACATCGGTATGTAAATTTATCGTCGGTACGTGTGCGCAACTGGCCCTTTTTTTCCCCTCTCCCAGGTTTTCTCGTTACATGTGCGCCGCACGGACGCGACGATTACGCTGTCTCGTATTTGACTGTGACGTACGAGCGATTATGCGAACGGTCGCCTCGCCTCGGAACAAGCCGAAAGTGAAATCGAATCGGCCGTGCCCCCATGTTAGGAACACCTCGCGTTTTCGCTCATCCCTTGGGCTTGCTCGCCACTTTGTAATCGCTACACTCGCAAAACGCCAAATAATCAGTAAAATCATCGAATTTAATAGCGTGTTCTCGGACGTCAATTAAAATTGTAAACAGGCTGCACAAAATTTAAACACGATCAGAAAATCTCAGAGTCGATTAAGAGCATGCTATAGAGATTACCTGGAAACTTTTTTAATTACGAATCAATACATAGTCAGACATTAGAAACGGATGCAGAGTCTTTATTATAATACTTATGTATCTTCAGTATCCTATTCGGTTTTGTAAATTTTTATTTTCTCTGTATTGTATGTATTGTATTCTGTATATCAATTATGTTGAAATAAATCTCATATGAGATTTTCTATAATAAAAAAAAAAAGAAATCGGATGCAGAGAAATTGCAAGAGATCCGCGGCTCGTTTAGCGACATTACGACAATTCGGATGGTCTTATGTGTTCGAGAGACGCGTTTAGACCGCACCGTGGTTTTCCATAAGGAGCGAAGGACGCGGTACAGAACCGATAGGCAACCGTAGGGGACAAAAAAATGGCGAAATACCCGGTGTTCCGGTATAATCGTCGATTCGATCGTTGGTACGCGACACGTTTGCAGTTCCCCGAGGCCGCAAACCGAAGAATCCGAGGTACGAGCGATCCGGCCTAGGCCGACTTTCCCTTTTCCGGAAGATCGAGGCTATCGAGCTATCCGCTCGCTGTCCATCCTCATAATAGGCAGGATCATTTATTAAAGCGTTGATTCACTTCGTGGATCGAGTAATCGGCCGTGAGCGGAGCTCTATAACGTTTTCCTCTACGTGGATGCGCATTGAATACGCTCGAATAGCCCTATCCCGGATTGCTTCCGCGTCCTTTTCCTTCGGAATAAACGACGAACTATGCAGACGGTTTGTCTCGTCGATTTACGTACGGTTCTCCGCTATTTTTCATTCGCTACACGATGACAGATACTCTTCTAATTACTAGAGTACACAAAAATGCATTGACGAAATGCAAAATGTGTAAATTCTGTTCTTTTTACAGCACCTTTCATTCGATATTCGGTTCAGAAGCAGTGTTCAGGGAATTGTGAGTTACATTGATCGGAATTAATAAGAGAATCTGGTGGGGATAATTAGCGAGCCTTTGTTATTTATTTCTGTTCGAACGAGAGGGTTTCTGCGGTGCGGCAGCTTGCAGGTAGACCAATAACACGCCGTATAATTGGCGAGTTCTTCAGAATCCGTATTCGCAGGGGAGGTTTTTCTGCGTGGCTGGGGCCCCGATTAAAATTCATGCAGCCCCGGTATGGTTCACCGAGGGCCCCGGTCTCCCACGATACGTGCCGGCCAGGTATTTCGTCCTGGTTCCCGAACGCAGGCCCGCGCGAATCAATTATCATAATTAATGGGGGGGGGGGGCTGACCCGCGAACTCGCGCGTTTGCACGCACGTATACATACATATATCGCCGGGCCAGCATCCTTCATCGGTGAATAACAAATCTCTATTCATGCCGCGCGCCGACGATGACTATTCGTCGGCTTAATTAATCGATCGAGTGTATTAATCGGGACGATTATATCGGCGCAATTACACCGCGCCGATGTCTACGTAATGGGCCATCCTCGCGGAGTCAATCATCCCTCGGAAAGTTTCTCCTGGCGATTTCGTGGCCGACTATAGCATATGCCGGACTCGCGCTTGTTAAAAATCGCGGCGGATATCGTCGCCGATTAACGAACAATGTACCAACATTATCCCGTAAGTGATATTCTAATTAACCGGGACTCCCGCCGAGCCAATTTTCGAGAAACCTCCGCACGATCGAACCGGCTTCGTAATGGACGAAAGCGGACGACATTGTTTCGCGAGGATCCACGAAGATCGACTTAAATTAATTGACATTGTGCATTTGTATATGTATACAATCTCGTGATTTAACCCTTTGCACTCGAAGTTATTTCATCACGAACATTAAACATTTCTTTTAACCTAGAATAATTCCATTCTGTATGATTTTTCTCATTTTATTAATTTAGTAATTGATTAGATCCCAACATATTTAAGAATGTAAAGAATATTTTGAATAATGGACAGAAATTTTTAGTGATGACTCTGAGTCACCACTCGAGTGTTAAGGGTTAAATCAGACTACCCTTTCTATAAACGGACCAAACGATTTCGGTTTTTCTGCCAAGCTAGCTGGATCACTTTATCAGATGACGTGTAATGAATATTTGGGGAAAATTGTGTAGAGTAAAAATTACGAGAAGAGTAGTAAAATATAGTTTTTTGTCCAACATGATCGTCGGTGAAATATTTCGAAGGGAAAAGGTTCAAGGGTGGAATAAAAGGGTAGGATGTAGTACGAACACCATTCTCAGACTCCGTCGGTTCCTCGTTAATTAGCAAACACACTCAACTGCGGGGAGACATAAGAAAAGCGCGATTAGGGGCCCGGCACCCGTCTACATCCATCATCGGCCGTCATTTCGACTGGCTGTCGGGAAAAATCACAACGAAGCCGGGGGTTGCTGGTAGATTGGCGTTTTACACCGCGGACTTTATACTCCCGCGAAGTACTAAGTCACTGCGAAGGTAATTAACTTAATTACCGCTCGATACCGTCGACGAGCCACGGCCTCGCGGTTCCACCGCGCGATTTACGCCGCCGTCGCTCGTTATGCAAATGAATATTGCAAGTTGTTTCGCTGCTTTAAACACATCCACTGAATAATTGTCCACTAGGAAGCGGCCGTTCGATTTTTGTCCAGGACATCGAGCCTAAATGCCCGAGCTCGCCGGCGTGCGCAGTTAATTATTTTCTACGAGGCCGCCGCGAGGTGTCGCTCAATTTTCGCCGGAGTAAAATGCTTCAGCGAGTAAAGATACGCTCGGATGAATTATCAGATAATAAATTAGGATCTTCACAGCGTTCCGGTGACTATCGCTTTTTGTAAAACCATAAAATTAAAGACCCGAAAGAAAATTAGCAATCATGACTCTCAGGGCTGCGCAGAGGCGATTTGCCTCACGTTGCGACGGGAATCGATGTCTTGATCATTTTTCGAGGTAGCCGCAGAAGTAATTAACATGTTGCGCTCGCTGAACGATCCACCAAGTCGAGTGGATATCCGAAGAGAATTTTACGGTGTCCACAATCTTCCGTGCAGAAGAATTTACGATGCTGCTAGACGCTTTCGAGAAAACGTAATTTGCGAAGTTCAGCGTAGCTTCTTTGAGCACAGTTGGGATTGTTATACTCCTTTCGAGCATTTTCTTTGAAGTATAACATCTGAGAAATGTGACTCAACATTTATATGCTTCGATTCGAAACAATAATATCTTGATAATGTTAACTCTTTCAAATTGCATGGTACAATAGAAGAGACGTATCTCTGTATAAGACTCGTGTAGCCGAGTTTGTGAGAGGTTTATAATTTTCACTAATGGTGCATAAAACACCAACAATATGAACTTTGCAGAGGCTGATTGACAGGTGCTTTCGCCATCGATACGAGCATTTACGTTTAAACTTCTCGTAACTGTTCGCGATAGCCCCGAAGCTTGTTATCTGCCACGCCGGGGAATCGTTCGCGAAAAATTGGCGTCGATGCTCGATTAGCTCGAGTTTGCAAAATAATTAACAACGATACCGTACCGCGTCTCGCGTCGGAAAATAAATGCGAGAGATCTAATTGTAAGGTCCGACAATCCTAATGGCCGCGTCTGCGTCGTTAAATTGCCGCGGGCACGCAACGGGCGAACGTTAATGAACCGATTGCCGGTAAACCGTGTAATTTTCCGGCTGGAGTTGTTCGTTCGTGCGGCCGCAACATAGTCGTGTTGAAATATCTGCCGTGAGGCGCATCCACTGGCCAGGAATTCGAAAAGCTAACCGATCCGCGCGGCCAACGACGAACGCGCATCATCCGTGTAATGCGCATCCACGCGGCGCGTTCGACGCAGGTGCAGCGCAGGCGCCTCTCGCGCGATCGCTGTGCCATGCCGCCGCGCCGCGTCGATCGATCGGGACGTGGTTCGGTTATTAGCGATTATTATTCATCAACGTGAAAGTTGCTTGCCTTTGCCGAGGGGCGTGGCGTGGGAGTTTCATCGCCAGATGATACGTAAATAGCCGCGCGACGGGAATTTCACGGATCGCCGTTGTTTGCTCCCCGCGGTGACGATTCTCGATCCTCGATTATATTCGATCCTGGCGACTCGATCCTCGCCCGTTAAGAATCTTCCTCGTAAAACATCCCGTAAACAGACACGAGATCGCCGTGCAGCTTGACGCTAAACCAGTGCTTCAAAATTTACGGAATTTAAGACTCTTGCAAGATTATTTGTCTTCGAGACGTTGCTGAGGATACTCTTTTACGCATTCGATAGTTAGACCGTGTATTTACAATGTTCATATAGCGAACATCAGTGTGAGATGTTCATAACTTTTCTAATTTAGGCTCCAGCAGCATATGAATTTTGTACTTGTGCACATGGACTGAATTTACAAGCAGCAAGGTATTCTTGCTGTACGTATCTTGGATTTTAAATGTTCGTTGTTAAATCTAAGCATAATTTATATTTTATTGTGTTTCTTATTCATGTATAAATTTCTAATATAATTTCTTTGAATGTATAAAATGGTTATGAACTTACTTTATCAGGTAATTTCATAATTTCATAATTTCATTGAACACACAAGGTGATTAACTATTCGATCAGCTAATAAGATATGTTAAGTAAGAAATTTTAATACGGCCGGAATTATGGCCTAGGAAAGATCGAGCAGCCAATGAAAAATATTGTTCTGTCTGTGCGCTGAGGGGAGAATGATTTCTGACGATGGTAATTCCGCCGGGTCAGTAGCTCGTAAATAAATGGACGTTTCAACCCGATCATATTTACGAGTCTCGGATCGCGTCTAATTATAACGTTCAATGGGCAGAACTCCATCGGTTCCCAACGAAGGACTTTCTGTCGGTTTGACGGGGGCGTTGACACCCACACTGGAATGGACAATGAAATGCACAACAGAGATCATCGGTTTCCACGCCCAGACGGATATCTTAGGTTTGCTCTTCCTTTTGTCTCGGGGCCACGCAAGCGTGGCCAATTAAACGGTGCTCGCGAATTATATGCAAATACGCTTTTCCTTGTGCATACTGCGAGATCAACGGATCGTGTACGATCGATCGCATAGTCTCAGCCCTCGAAGCTACATTAAAATATACCAATCTTATTTTTGCGTTGATCGAGACCATTTAGGAATAAAATGAGGTTTGATTTTATCCCTAGCTCTTCGAAAAATGTAAATTTACATAAATTTTGTGCAACGACAGGAACGGTTAAGGAAAGACAGTAACAAAACGATGGGATTGAGATCCACAGATGATTTGTGCGAAAGTTGGTAGCGATCCTTGATCAGGAAGCATGTTGTCGAGATCGGTGACGGAATAGGTGTTACTTTTGCACCGACGTATATCACTAATACGACGTTAATTGCGGCCGGTCGATTGTCCCTCTTAATGAGCGCATCGTTTCCGCGACTCGCATAGGCCGGTGCACCAATTACGATTGTCTCCGACCGGTGAGTAACTGATTTAGAAGGATTTATCTTTAATTAGTTCGATTCAAACCGTGAGTCGCATTACGCTCGATAGAAACGAGAAGCGAATCGAAGGAAGTCTTTCTACGGGAATGGTTAGGTTCGTATACGGAAATCGCGTCGACAATAAAATGACAATACGCGGACTTCACGCAATCGTACTTAATTGAAAAAGTGAACATTATACAACGGATGCAACGCAGTAAATTCGATCGAACTCGTATAAAATGATTGCCTCAATTATTTTGAAGATCATGAAACGCGTACAAATTTCTCACTTATCATAGACATAGTAGCCTGCAGATTTTACATGTTCATGATAAAAATAAAACAGTGAATAGATTAAAATAATTTAAGAAACAAAAAAAACGTAATCGTTTTTATTTTACATTTTCCACACACGTCCGCAGTCTACTAAATTTAGTTTTGATTCCTCATTATTAAACTATTACCATTTCACTGTCGACTTTTGGAATCGTAACTGTATCGTAATTATATGACTCTATCAGGTTGATGCATCTCCAAACACTTAACAATAAAAACAACCGGCACGATAAACTCGTGCACGAAACAATCGCGAGGCACTCGGCGTTGCCCGGTTTCTATAAAAAATAATACCCGTCGCGATAAGCGATATTCAATCTCGCTGTTTATTGCTTCATAATTTCTTCGCCGCGGTCGAGATTATCCATGTCTTACTTCCGCCGCATATAAGTTCAACGAACCCCGGCCGCGTAGCACGTAAGTACATAAACGTTACGTCTCTTTCATTTTTTATCTTAATACCGTCGAACGAAAAAATAAAAAAAAATAAAAAAGGAACACACCGGCAGAACATCCCGCTCGAAATAAAAGGTAAGAGAGACCGGACCGCGTAAATCTCGTGAATTTCTTAGTACTGTTCTGCCTTTTACGGCGCGCCGGATCCCCAAATTTCAGCGATGCTTTATGCCACCGCTTTCTACGAGAGGCTCCAACCTCCTTTAATCCAGCCCACCTCGTCCTTTGTAGGCGTCACGCCGGTTTCCCGGCGGTCAATAATTTCAGCTTTAATACTGAATTAATGCACGGTATTATACGAGCGTGGCGCGCGTCCACTGATTTATGTCTTCACTGAGCAGAGCCTATGGGGGCTTGTCAGGACATGAACTTCATCCTCTAGGACCTGGTTACAGGCACCTTGAAAATTATGGAAAATCGATTCTCCATTTTCAAGACGGTAGAAAACGCTCTAGCGAAAATCCCTTCGAACAACAATTACGAAAAACCCTTTTCTCCATCCAGTGTAAAACATGTCAGTAGTTAAGCAAATCTATGACTCGCACAAATTCATGGAATACAATCAAACATGTATATTAACGCTTTATGGTAGCCTATTAATGAGTTCTTGATAATTCTGCTGTAAATTATTACATTGGTATTAACCCTTTGCACTCGGAGGTATTTTATCACGAATATTAAACATTTCTTCCAACCTAGAATAATTCCATTCTATATGATTATTCTCATTTTATGGATATGAAATTTTTATAATACCTCGTACAATATTAAAATATTTAATAATTGATTAGATCCCAATATATTTAATTATTGCAAAGAATATTTTAAATAATGGTACAGAAATTTTTAGTGGTGACTCTGAGTCACCACTCCAGTGCTAAGAGTTAAAAATTAGTCTTGGACCATAGACATTAGAAAATTGTAAAATAGCCGCCGTCAGATGTGTTAACGAAACCTAGTATGATTTTTCTCGTTTTATGGATATGAAATTTATATAACACCTCGTACAATATTAAAATATTTAATAATTGATTAGATCCCAACATATTTAATTATTGCAAAGAATATTTTAAATCATGGTACAGACATTTTTAGTGGAGATTCTGAGTCACCACTCGAGTGCTAAGGGTTAAAAATTAGTCTTGGACCATAAACATTAGAAAATTGTGAAATAGTCGCTGTCAGATGTGTTAACGAAACCTAGTATGATTTTCCGTATCTTCGTAAGAAAGTCTATCGTGTGTCCAGATTGGACGCGGGGTTCCTCGCAAAAATCGGCCGATTTTAGGGGCGTGGTGTGTTTGTTCTGCACCGGAACGTTGCCACGTCGTGCACGCAGGATTTACGTAACGCCGCATGTCGCCGGTAACACGTATAGTAACTATCCCGGTGCATTAGTGGTTCACTTAGCTGGGTTACGTATTGCGGAGTGAAGCGGGCGAGCGTGGAGCGCCGTCGGCGAACAACTCGCACGTACCGGGACGATTAATATGCGGCACGATACGTGATATCGCCGCTCTTCTATACGTGCCAACACGTGTTACAGCTAGGAAAAATCAGACCCAGCCGCATCCATACCCCCTTTATTCTATATTCAAGCGGATACATCATCCCGGCCGATTAATATACAACCGATTCTCACGAGCTTTTCATGCTGCTGCAACGCCGCGGCTGGCACAACGTTGACGCAACATGGAAAGCTACCAGCTACTGTTGGAAATTGATGTTATCACCGGGAATCGTGAGGACTCGCCGCTACGCGATAAGGCACGACGCTCCTGCAAACTTCGGACCAGCGAAAATCGCTGTTCTCCTTCTGGAGAGCGATGATGGATTCACTTACCCTTTACAGAGCCGAGACGGGTGTTACTAAATTTGTTTCGCTCGCACAAAGTTACTCTGCGATCTGTTCCGAGTATTATCGAGGAGAAGACTGCCGAAATCGTCCAATGCACGAAAAATTAAATGGTCTGTATCGATTTAAGGAAAGAGGAGATGATTATTGGATGCATCAGCATTGAACTCTCTGTATAATTAAATTTCTCGGTTGTCCGACGCGTTCGAGCTCTAATGGACAACCATATTTACTTACACTATTTGTTCTCGCCGGGATAAGTGTGGGAAAACTGGTAACGCGGCTGGAAACTCGCGATGAAGTCGTTTGCGGATGACGAAGCGGTCGTTTCAGATGTTTGAGACTTTAATTCGGCGTATTAAAATATTGACACAGCTAATCGCTGAGGGAATGCTTATAAACTGTGGAAATTAGTGTTTCATGGTCCCTGTGCCTGTTCGAAGTGTTTCAAGCCTTCCTGAAATCCTATTCTCGTTCAATTTTTAACAGAATGAATTTCTATCTTTCATAGACGTTCTCCGAAATGTAAAATTCATTTCGATTGATACAATGAATGTTTAACCCGAAGCAAATCTGAGCTACAAAAGTTGTAAAACGTGTTAAAAGAGAAGTGGAAGTTCGTCAGTGAAACGAATGCAGTAGCATTGAACGAGTCACACCGGAAACGGAATATAATATTTCGCATAAAAGCGAATGAAAGCAATTTTAGCGGAAACAAGGGAGGTCGAAAGAAAAGTTTGCACGTTTCAAAGAGCCCGAAGTGGAGACGAGAGACCAGATGCGAGATAGATAAAGCAACGAACGAGAGAGAAGGCGAGGAAGTCTGGGACGGGCACGGAGCCGATGCAAAACTTTCGCGCAACGTCGTTGGACGCGCAAGATCGTAAGTCGGGGTCAAGGGGTTAACCTAGTCTGCATGCACGCATCTAGGCGAGCTGAACGAGGCTTAGGCTGGATGGGTATCATCGCTTTTGCCTTTTACAGCCGCTCCAACGCGTATACATAAAACCACCGACACCAGTTGTACGGCCGAGCGCCACCAATTTTCAAGTAGCTTTATCGTTCTCCCGGCCGGTTGCCTGAAACGATTCGAGAATGGTCTTGCCGATGCTATTCAGGGGCGTAGATGGTTTCCCGAAACTCGAGACCCTACAAACGGACCCTAAACCACCTCTATACTCACGCTAATTCACTGAATTCTAACCTTCCTTTTACTCCCTTCGTCTATTCCCGTATTATAATACGAGCAAGTTTAAACAACTGTTTTTATACACCCTGTACATACAAATTATATTCAGTTCATTTTGAAGTACGACCAAAGGCAAAATGAGAAACCTACTAAAAGTTCATTGAAGTTTGTCATTTATTAAAAGCATAAAATTCGCAGCCCTGGTGTCGCGTCATCACAATTGTAAAGAAACCATCGTTTGCGGATACTCGAAATTGAAATTGCTGTTACTGCTTGTTCTCTGTAAATGATTCTTAACAACGTTTCTATGGTGAGCAATATACAAAAGAACGGATAGTTGGATAACAGGCTAATGTTGTTGAGTTAAACAGGATTGCTTAATCTTCGGTGTTAGTTTGCGGGGAATTGACTCATCCAACGTCAGCCTGTTTGTTCTCCGCGGAATATAATAGCCTAACATCACTATCTCGCGCACGATATTCCATGCCCATCCCTGTTCGTATCGCTCTGGAACAAGCTCTCCAAACGAAATGAGCGATCTAAAACCATTTAACGGATCAAGCTCGCGTGTGGGTGTCTGGTGCTTCCCTGTGCTCGTATCCACAAAACCGTAATTTCATCTCGTCGTTTCTCTGAACGTGAAAAGGTTTCACGAGCCCATTAAACGGGACGTGGATGTAATCTCGTGCGACAGCCAATCGCGACCTGATAACTTATAAATTAGGCGTGGGACACGACAAAGAAAGCCAAAGACGTTTAATCTTTAGAAAATTGGCAGTTGGATATTGTTGAAAAATTTTTGTGCATTTTCCGAAACGATTCTTACTATTCATGCATTCGTGATACATCAAAATCATTAACATTAGTCGGACATGTTCGACATGACGCAGCTTCTCGTTAATCTTGGTTTGTTGAAATCAATGGCGAAAGCAATAAAATCGTTTAATTGTCTCGACTTTTTCTCCAGGAATGCGAATTTGCATAGAGCTATGCAATTTAGCGATTGCTCAATGTAGAACCAACAATAAACCAGTATCGAGGAACATAACGAGGTGTAATAAGCTGATGATTTTTCTTACCGATGCTGGTAATTATCGGCTATTATTGCAGCAGAGAAGCAATATAACAACGGTGTAATTATTTACTATATGTGCGTAAAGAGGACATAAGGATAAATCGGCATCGAGGTAACACTTCGGGAAATGTTGTAAAGTAGCAATAATTTCTTGGTTTTATTGGTGTTTTCGTTACTAACGCGGTAGATTAGTATTAGAATTATGTCAAAAGTGAATACCACTAGCGCGGCCAGTGATTCGGTAACGTGAAGAGGGGATAGCGATGAACTAGTATCGAGGTATCGCCTAACAAAGCAGTGTAAACTCGGTTTCCTTGGTAATTGCCCTGTGACTGCAGTGAACGAGCACAATAATGGAAAAGTAAACTTTACATCGTCCTGTAGTGATCAAATAACGTGCGTGAGTGTGAGAATGTGAGCAAGTATCGAGGCAAAACAAAACAAAATATTGTAGTCCCGAGATTGCCTCTCACCGTGTTCCGCCAGGGACGTAATAAAATCGTCGGATATCACGGTCGAATCATTAAACTGGGAAAATCTGCAGAAGGAAACGCTCGGGTTCGCTCGAATGGAGAGATTACGTGCCGCCTCCGTACCGGCGCGGCGCGACTTCTAATATCCACTTTTAGCGCGGCCCCGTCGCGTCGTCGGTCTCCCTTCCACTTTCTCCGGCCGCTGTTTTCCACGAGGCGCTTAACAATAATATGTGCTGGGGCCGCTTTATTGCCGGTGCGCTTGTGCTAACGAGCGGCGGCCTCTGCGCGCCACGGCGAGCGCGTCCTTTCTTTTGCCATCGGCCAACCGAGCTTGATCGGCACGGGAATCTTTTTAGCCTCGCGGAAACGAGAAAGGGAGGCGAGAAGGAATAACCGTGGAAATTTCAAGGAATGCCCGCATAGGCCACCCGAGACACCGCGGCCGACTCCTTTCCTGGAAACGGAGCCATTGATCCTGCCACCGTTTTCAACCTGACCTCTTCGAAATAAGCAACTAAGCCTGAAACCGCGTATTCCGGTGTCGAAGGTACGACCAACTAATTCTACTGTGTCTCGAAAATTTTATTTCTAATATCTAAAAAAGAATCTAATTTTTTACGAAGATCCGTGATCGATTTAAAATCAAATCTTCTCGGCCAAATTTTTACAATTAAACACCTAGCAGTTTTAACTGTTCTGGGACTCAATCAAAAGTCGATTCCAGAAACCGTAAATTGGCTGAATGTCGGCAATCCAGGAGATAACGATCCATCGAATCGGCAGTATCGGCGACAAACTACCAAATTTTACGAGCTTCAGGGAAACTACGAAAGAGGCGAGTCTTTAAACTGCCCTCGGGGTGTCGTGGAAACCCTTTCGGGACGACGGGGGGAGAGGTAACGGGGTGCGGAATATTAATGTAATCGGTAGTTAGCAAGGCAATTAACTGGCAATGTCCGATAAATAAGACGTCTTTTGGTCGCTCATATGTGTTACGGGTGCAGTTAAAGCGAACCGGTTCACGGTGCCCCTCGTGTTTGGGGAAGGCCGCGGGTGTTTTCGGGGCCCGCGAACGATCGCCCGTCGTGAGGGGCCCTTTAAAAACGGATCCCCCTTATTATGTTTACTGGCGCAATGCTTAACGCGCATCCGATGCCATGCCCGCGCTTTACTTACGACAAGACCGAATTTATAGTCGTAAACGACCGGACGAGAAATTTGTTTTTACTTCGACTCGATCCCCCTTTAACGACCTGGTTTGGGGCTATGGGCGCTGCGGGGGCGGGGCCAAACTCGGAGACCGCATAATTCATTGGTACATAGCGCAGCCTTCTTCTATGTTGTATGCTATTTTTTCTTTTATTTGAGCCACTGAAACCTATTATAGATTTATTTCGGCTTTTACAATTGCACAATGGGTTTACAGTTTTAGTACAAATACAGTCTTAGTAGCCGCTGGATGTGGTGGTTACAATCGTTTAGGAACTGAAAGATGAATTCGCAGGCTTTAACATTTGGTTTAGCAAAAAATATGTCTGCTTTTAGTGGAAGGTAGAACTTAATTTTACGCAGATTGTTTAATAGTTTGGTTCTTTGGGAATCGTATAGCCGACACTGCCATAGAACTCGGGCCTTAGAAAATAAAACAAGATTTTATAAACCACGCCTATATTAAAATGCACTAAAATGGAGAAAATAATATTTTTCGATATTAGTAACTATAAAGAAAAGCGTGGAGGGCCCACGAAGATTACGTTAATATAGTTTAGCGCTCCACGCTTTTATTTATAGTCACTAATATCTAAAAAAATTATTTTCTCCTTTTTAGTGAGTTTTAATATAAGCGTGGTTTTTCACAAACTTTTCTTTTATATCTTTTTTGTCTCAATTGAGACAAGACGAAGGCATGAAAGGCGTTTGAGGGGCCCTTAACGCGCCCACCACTGCTGGTTACAAGAGGTTAGTAAATCTCTCACGAGTTTAACAAAATCTAGCGAAGAGAATCGAACGGTGTTCTATAGTTATGTAGCGAAGTGTGCTTTCCAGTTGAACATTACGACGATTTTGGCAGCTTCGGCCGTAGTTTACTGCTCTCCTCGTGCCCATGTTTGACGATGGGCAACGCATCGTCGCGTCGCGTCGCACCGCGGCATCGTCCCACTGATCTTATCGCGAATTATTGAGTTTCGAAACACGATCCTTGAACCTTGTAAACGACAATCCCGTTCCACCGGGGATCGGCATTAATTTATTGGCCTGTCCGCCGCTGCCCGACCGGCGAATTATAATTATACACCGGTAATTGCGGATGATATAATGCCACCGTGCACCGGGTATTAAACGGCGACGAAACTGTGCCCCGGAATCCAGGCCGGGAAAGGGCTCGCGAAATTACGCTTCTCGTTCGACTCGTTGATTTTTGCGATGACCCCAGGGCACGTGGGTCAATTCTGCAGTCAACGTGCATCTACTGTAATAAATAATTCTTGACGTAAATCATAAATGAACTTTGCATTTTCCGATTCGTACATTTTTCCTATTTCTCCGAACGAAAGACACTAACGATTTAGGACGGAAACTATATATGTATTTTAAAAATTAACTTTCTCGAATTCGGCTGTAACTATCTTTTTAAATCTACTCGAATGTAGATTTGAAAACTGTGTGAATAAAAAATGTAAGAAAACTGCTTTTAAGAATATGGTTGTAGCTTATCTTTCCGGTTTCAGCTTAATATCAAGCTGAATTAATTTTTCCAACGTTGAAAAGTCTGCAACCCCTTGTCGCAACAAAGTAACAGATTATGCTGCAGAAACGTGCGACGTCGAGAGCCGGAGGATAAACAGCTTGGGCAATCTCGTGGATTCACGAGGCCGCGTTGCTCGTTGAAATGTTATCCCGGTTAGCTCGAAATAATTATTTAACCGGGCGCGATCTCGAGTTTCTCGCGAGAAAGTAGGTGCACACGGCTCGTATTTATTGGCTGCGATGCACCCGCGTCGGCGGTGCTTCCGGTTCGAACCGATACCGTGGCTCGCGTGTCATCGGGTGATTTCTGTTTTTATCATAATAATATACGATAATTAAGGGTCGTCACGAAGCGGGAGCCGCCGCGGCGTCGTTGACGATTGTCCATCGAGAATTTTCCTGAAGAGTTCTCCCGTGGGAGAGAAACCCGCGGGTTCGCGGGAAAAGAGAGAAGCCGCAAATCACAGCCAGACCTAGCTCGAACCGAGTTAAACGGCTTATTTGTCCGCTATCGCGGTGCAACGCATGACTTCCGGTTAGGCTACGAGAGGCCTGCGGAGATTGCGTGTCGCGAGGCCATTCGATCTCGCGAGCCGCGCGCTCGCTAAAAGTCGCGATGCAATTCGCTGTATACGTCGTTTTACCCTGGCGCTCGTTGACACCCGGGAATTTCGCGCGAGCTGTCCTGCGACCGTATATCCGCTCGTCCGCACGGTTTAGATGTTGCTGATTTACTCGCATAATTCACACTGCCCTGCGCGATAAACTATTCCCCACGGAGACTGTTAAACAGCGATAACTTGAACATCCTATTGTCACGCTCTCGAAACTAGGCGAGCTTTTCGAGTTTTTCGAAACGACTCCAGTAAATCTACTGGCTCCAAACTTTCTGGATATGTTCATCGATTTACTAAAAACAGCATAATATATATATATATATATATAGTAGAATCTCTGATAAACGGGTTCTTGCGTTATTAGTTTTTGATTAAGATGTAATTCCGCAACGTACACCGTGTCAAACAGAGATCCACCTGGTCCGAATTATCCAATTTGCATATACAAGGTATATAATTACAATATTAGTTCCACAAGTAGGTTGACCGTAAGAATAGCAAGGTGGTCAAGTTTTCTGTAAAAAAAAGTAACGAACAGCAACGAGATCATTTCCATCGAGAATTTCACGAAGTAACGCCCTCTTGTATATCGAAACGTCACTCGAGAAAGTCGTAATTGCTAATAACGAAAGGACACTGTTAATTGACGTACCGTTTCGGGGCTCGCAACTTAATTTCGCTACCGTGCAAGAAGAATGTGACGCGAAAAGCGTCGCACGACGCATCACTTTTTTTTCGCTCTCGTTGGAACATCGATCGATCGATCGTTATTTCGTGGAAACGTGCGAAACGCGGTGCCGCATGCCGGGGGACGATCCGTGAAATTATCCCTCGTGTAAAGCAAGAACACGACTCGGCTCGTTTCGTTACTTAAATTACGTTCTCTCTCGTCCTCTGTCTTTCTCTTCGTCGCGATAATTTCCAATGCGTATGTTACATTAAAAAGCGAGCATCGCTCTTAATAATCATCCTCCGTGACTGGATAGACGGTTAATACGCGGCATAATGTTGTGAAATTAGCCTCGCATAAAAGGTCCTGCCGTGAACGCAAAAAGTGAGAACAACTGCACGATTATGGGAAACCCACCGGTGAAATAACTGTGAAAATGATGCTCCGCGGAATCTGCTGGCAAAAAAATTGGTCGCTGTCGGTGAAAATACGCAATTATTTAAATTTCTCAGCTTCGTGTGCTAAAATCTTACAACACCTGTACTTATTTTTTTTCAAAATTCATGTCAGCTGAAGTTAGCTTCTTTAAAGACCCTATTTGGTTGTAAAAGAGAGAGAGAGAGAGAGTGGAAAACTGAAGTTGCTCTTTCTCTCTCGACATTCTTTTTCATACTTCATCCGACGTGAATTTATAAAGGGAGTCTCAGAATGACGTCTAAAAAATTTATCTACGATTTCATCGTACTTCGAATGAGAGGTGTAAGGAACGCAACTTCGGTTTGCCACTTGGGTATTATAATAAAAAAAGTCTTTGAGAAAAAATTTGGTTGAATAACGTGAAAGTAGAGACGTTTTTAAAATGTAATCAAGGCGAAACCGCGAGAGCGGATTATAGCGGTGTTGTGTCGACGCACGATGATCTTTTTAATAATGCAAACGTAATTCCCTTTCGCCGTGGCGTCGCGTCGGCCGCGCAAGGATCACGGTGTGCGCCGGGCCCCGATTATACAATCGAAGAAATCAATTAACGTCGTCGAGAGGTAACGAACGCCGCCGGCCGTGCTCCACTCGCGGCGCGTAGATTCGAATCGCTGATTCATTGCGGAGGCGCTAATTGATAGTAAAACTACAGAAATGAATAACTGATCCTAATCGATCAATCGCTACCGCTGCGTTCCCCGATCTATAAACCACGAGAACTCGATATTTCATGAAACCACGAGCTCAGAACCGAACAGCGTCGACGGACCAGGACGTGTACCACGATCTCGATGCGATTATGCTCGAAGACCTCGTGGCTTTTAATAATCTCGTACCGTTCGAGAGCCAATTATTGCCAGTGAAAGTGGACGTCGCGTCAAAACGGTTCCTTCGCTAATGCGAATTAGTATAACGACGGGCGAACTTGCTGGTGAACGCCGAACAAGATTCGAACATTTTTATTTTAGAGAGTCGATGCTACCGTATGTGCACCGTATCAGAGATCTTCGAAAACTGACAAAAAATAATAAATGGACAAGCAAGACTTCGTAATTAATTCTGATCAATTTTTCGAACGATGAGACCGAAGATACATTCACAAGGCAGACGTCCACCCTGCTCCCGTAACCTACATATCAGCCTACGGAGGGGACAGTTCGTATGACAATTGGGTCTTCGAAATTCGTCTTTCTCCAAATAAAAAAACGCGCGTGCGAAGAAATTGTTAAATGAACTTTCACGGAATCGAGGTTCCACGTGGCTTCCGCTCTATTTATTTTGTATTACGGAGGCCGACGGATGTCAAAGCGTGACATCGCGAAAAACAAAACGCGATCGATCCTCATTTTTCACAGGGGCGACACTATCGATCCCGCGATCGACAAAAGAAGTGGCCTCGCGCAATAGAAGGCAACGGTGCGGCGCGGCTCGTCCCGCTACCGAAACCGGTATGCCGTCTTGCACCTGTACACAAATCGGCCGGCGTTATCTGGTATATTTCATCTGGAATTTTTCCCTCTGGTAGAAAAGTTCGCCTGGCCGCCGTTTCGAAAGACAGGTCAGCCCTGGGGATAGCAGTGGCACAAGTCCCGCGTGTCTATGGGGACGTGTAAGATCCCGTTTCGCGATAAAACGAAATAACAAGTCGACAGAGAGTGGTAATCCGGTTAATCGATCGGCCCGAGATAATCGATAATGTCGGTGATCCATTCTAGGTGGTCCAACCTGCTGCCGGTGCGATCCGAGGTAAATGATGCGTGTAATGGCTGTCAACGGGTTAGATGCCGCACATCTTCATCCGTTATTAATGCCCCGGCCGATCTTAATGGATCGCTAATTAGAACGGTATCTTGTCGCGGGACGCAATATTTCCGCGCGAAACACGTTTTACGATACACACTGGTCATCGTGGTCGCCGATGTCGTTTTGTTTTCGGGCCCGTTTTCCGGGCCGAACCCGTTTCGCGACGCGACGCCTGCTATACCGTCGAGCGCATTCCGCGCGGACTCGTGCGATTAATTCACCGATGATCGGTGCTTCGACTAACTTTGATCGAGCGCCGCGATAGTCACGCTGTTTTAATGGCTGGAGGAAATCTATCCGGCGCGCGTGTAATTAATAAGAACCGCAACTCTTTCGTCACATGACGAATGACAATCAAGAATGCGTAAGGAGAGCGCGTTACGCTCGCACTCGCGGTCTTATTACCTTGCTCGCCATTAATAACCTGTATTATCGTTACCGCAGGTGAATTTAGTTGGCTTGTTATATTTGTAATTACTATCATAACTCCGGTGCCACCTGCTGACACGAAACGTTATTCTACATGTGTCCGAATGTTTGATTATTTAATACGACGTGTTCACCTCTATTTTTAATATCGACCGTCGCGAATGTATGGAGATCGAAAAGTTTATTTAACACATTACCGACCGGTGATTATTGCATATTTTTGAAAAATGGTACATGGCTAAATTTTCATTTAGAATTTAGTATGAACTAACTATGTCACCCTCAATAACGTCGTCGAATAGTTTCATTTAAGATTGCAATGTCAAAGAAAATTTCTATGCTTTTTTTCGGTACAGCAGAATACTTCTATATCTTGTTGAACGTCGTTACGGTATTATTTTCAGTTTGTTAAAATGATTCAAGTAAAAATTAAGTGTCCATCTGGCTCCAGTCCAGTCCATTTTTATATTGGACAATAAATTCATTTTTCCTAAATTCCTGTTATCTTCCTCCTCAAAAGATGCTAGGAAGCTTCGGTTCCTTAAAAATCGTAAAGCTATGCTTTTCTTCCAATAAAGAAACGAAACGCGATGCTTGGAACGGGGCCAAAGACAGACACGGTCTTCCCCGCAAGACAACCGCGTCTCTCCGCAAAGCACGTCGACATATTCCACAAGAAACTCTCAGCAACCGGCGATGCATCATCACGGAAAAGCCCTTACTCTGAAATCCCGCTTGCTCAGCATCGCCAAAACAGCAACGCGGTCGCTGGTCGCATCCAAAGTCACCGCATCGGTTCTGTAAAAGGGAAAAATCGGCGCGGCGGCCGGAGGAGGACTCGTAGGAATTCGCGGCGATATCAGTTCGGAGGGCTGTGAAAGAAGAAGAGGAGAGTAAAGTAAAGGCAGCGCGAGCGGTTTGTAGAGGATTGGTCCAGGAGCGGGCAAGAATCTCCTCTCTTCCGATCGATCGTTAGGCCCGGCCCGTTTCCCACAAGTGGCGGAGCGCGGGCTGTAGGCTGAAGCTGGGAGAGCCGAAGCCCGAAGCCCGAGGGCCGAAGCCGAGCAGAGCCGAGAGAGAGCTCCTTATGGGGTTGCAGCACGGTCAATTTGCGTCTAGCAGAAGTCACGGGGTGCCTTCGTGCGCCCGTTGCCGACGTCATACCTGGCGCATAGAAATGTCAACCGCGGTGAAGCGCGCGTAAAATAAGATGTAGCGTCGCTGATAACAAGCGTCTCCCTTCCGGCTCCCTTGGGCCGCCGCCGCGGAACCGCCGCTAGGGGAAAAGGAAAGGAAAGGGCCCCCTTTAGAGGGGGCCAGTCGGGCTCGGGGAGGAGCCGAACGAGGGGGAGAGAGCCGATCTGATAGCGCAGCAAGAGGAGAGGAACCGGAGCGTCGTTACAGTCCCCGCATCCAACGGGCCCTACCTCGCGCTACCGTCTTTTGCTCTTGTCTTTTCTTCCTTCTTCTCATCCTCTTACTCTTTTGCTTCTTCTTCTTCTTCTTCTTCTTCTTCTTCTTCTTCCACTCCAACCGCCCCCTACCTCCCTCGCGCCGCAGCGTTTCTCGTTGAACAGGGACGAGCTTGTAAATTTGTGCTCGCCTCTCTGATAAAAGCACAAAAGGGCCGCCGTTTCTCGGCCGCATTTGCATAATGCGCCGCGAGAGGAGAAGGTGGACGGCGTCGGCGCCGATGTGATGACTGATTTAAGGCGGGCGTACCGTTCGCCGCGCCAGCTCGTAATCATTACCCGCGTTAAATGAAATCGAGAGAAAGCGGGATGTTCGTAGATGCGAACCGAGCCAACACTGTCGCCACGTACAGTGCTCTACCCTATCTCCGTCAAACCATCTTTATGCATGAACCACGTTCTTGATCATTTTCCTAAAACATGTGCAACTGACCCATCAGAAACGCCAGGAGTATCAGGCGTCGTCGTTAGGATTTTCCTAGCAGGTTCTTTCGAAAATTCGGTAACTCTTTGACTTTGAGGTAAATTCGAACTTGACGAAATTGTTCAATTTTATTTTATTAGCGATCGAAATGACACTATTTTTGACCCCTTGACTCTGGATTCACGTTAGTCGTGTGAGTCGCAAAACAGTTGCAATTTACGCCACCCACAGGTGTCCACTTGCTTAAGCAGGTGGAAGGTTTGCCTTTCGATTGCAGGTTTCTTCTGCTACCGCGGTTCGTTTGCTGCGTTTGCGGTATCCGACGCGGAAAAAGCAGGCTCCTCGATTTTGAAGTGAAACGGGCATGGAAAAAGCGACACCGGTTTCGCAATTAACGAGGAGAAGTTGAAGAGAGTCTTCCACGGATGGAGGTCGTCCGGTGGAGGCGGAAAGTTACGGGCGGTCGTCGTGGCGGTCGTATCGAAACGGTCGTAGTGGAAACGTAGCTCGCTTCCGTTACGGTCAGCCAGGGGGACTTTCTTCCCTCGATCCGATCGTCGATATTCCCGAGTCGCTTCACGTTTCTTCCATTACCGGCACGTCGTAAATAAGATGCGACGACGCTGAG
The DNA here is from genome assembly GCA_916610235.2 of Lasioglossum morio. NCBI lineage: Eukaryota > Metazoa > Arthropoda > Insecta > Hymenoptera > Halictidae > Lasioglossum > Lasioglossum morio. The sequence goes on along the minus strand of OU744328.1, from coordinate 16,371,616 downwards.
AAATTATCGCGGGCATCTTTCAATCGACCCGTTCTTTTGCCCCGGTGGAAAGCGGCTACGCGGTCATTCATCACGGGGCGACGGTTTGTTCGAACCCGAGTCTTCTTCTCAGTTTGATAACGTTCGCCAGCCTGTTCTTTGCTCCCGTGCCAACCGACTTCTGCTCGCCTCGCGCCGAACAAATTGCGAGCGTTTATAACGCTTGTCGCCTATATGTCACGACTTTCAGCGGAAGTACTGCCCCCGCGTGATTTATCTCGAGGCCCGGTCCATTTCGCCTTCCGGTATTAACCGGCCGAAGATTTTTTGCCAACGCGACAAATCGAAATTCCTCCTGACCATTTCGCTCGTCCAACTCGGACAAATCAATTTCCTCGATCTCTGATGCCCGAGGCGGGGCCGAAAATAAATTTGAATGACAACATATTGAAATGTATCTAGGTTTTTCTACAAATAGGAACAACTTCTTCAGGATCTGAAATGTAAGAATGAATTGTAAGAATGATATAAGTATGCATGTCATATGTTATATATTTTTTTATTGATGTACGTCGCGTTAATATTTTATAAAATGAATGTTCTACATTATGATTTTGTTAAAAATAAAAACGACAGTACTTTACGAGTGATTGACGAAACATTTCGTCGTGTCGAGTATCAATTCCGTATCAACTCCTTACAAAAACACCAAACGAACTTACACTCGAACGATCATGAGTGGTTTAAAAGAATCATTAAGTACAGCCCAGAACCTTCCTGATGAACTCATTACATGGGAAAATTTCCGAGGCCGTTCCATTCAAAAATGAATCAGCAAAACCATCATAAAAATGTTTAAAGACCTGGTGCGGAAACCATCCATGGTACGGGAGGTTTGCAGCGCAGCGAATCAAGTAAAGGAGAATAAAAGATTTATCATAGGGGGGTTCGATACCAAAGAAATAACAGCTCATCCGCGGAGATTATGCCCGGTTGTATCGATTCATTGAATTTTAACGATCGAGTGTTTCTAAACGCAGCCGGGGTCGCGAAGTTCATCCGCGCACTGCGAGGCAGACGTGTCTGGAAAACGCGAATGCGGAGGCTCTGTAAATCAATAGAGAGGTTCAATGGAGGGATCGTCCGTGGAATATCGATTGACTAAACGCGGGTTATCGCAACCGGGGTCGAAGGGTTGCCTGGAACCTGAAAGGGCTTCTACGTGTCCGTGGAATCGCGGGGACGACGTTCCAAGAAACTCCGCGTTCTCCTCTCCGGTATCCACAGATTGCGCGCAGACCGAACTTTTAATCTCGTCGGGCTGATAATGAATGCCGCGCAACTGGTTTATGAATGGGCCCAGGCATACCTCGCTGCGAATTTTTCTGCGAGCACCAGTGTGTGGTTACGCACCCGCGTACTTTATGATTATTAGAGGGCGTAGCTGCTTACCGACCAAGATAGAATAGGGGATCCGAGGATCACAAACCGGTCCACCGAGGGAATGAATTGCCACTCCGGATGAGAAAGAGAATAAACAAACTGGTGAGTTAAGGTTCCATTTTTTTTTAAACTGGGATAAATAAACTTTCGTAAAAGTTACAAAATTGTTTCTCAACTTTCGTGGAACACTTAAGAGTTTCAGCTTGGAATTACATACTCGAAACTATCTTAATGAATTTTCAGCTCAGCCTTGTGCCAAGGTCGAAAAAAGATATGGTAAAACGATGTCTGACCTTTTGCGACGAGTATGACGATCGTTGCAGCGTGCAGTCGCTGATTCCACGCGATTCGCACGCTGCACAAGAGGATCCCCCGCTGAAGTGAAACCCTCTGAGAGGGAATGAGTCCCAGTGGGCTCGGGACTCCAACGAATTACGTTTCTTTGCCCGCTTCGGGGACTCCTCTCGCTCGGTGATGACATTATGACGGGGTTTCCATGACGCGAAGGAGGAAGATCGAGGATCCTGGTAATTTAATGCGCATACACGGTATTAGGCTGTTCTTGCTTATGGGACTGAAACACTCGGTTTCACGGATTTGTGGGTTCTTACCGCGTCCCCGGCCACGGGATATGCCTGTTAAGATTGAAATTAAGGATCGAAGCGTTTTGCCGGTTTTTCGCGGCGCGGCGTGTGCTTACGTTTAATAGTATGGAGTTTCCTTGCCCTCGCGGCGCTTTATAGTGCTCGCCGCTTTATGGTGGTCGTGCGGTGCGATTCAAACTGACCTTTTTGTCCGGAACACTTTTCCTACGTCTTGTTATACCGTTCTTTGTGATTATTTATTCTGTACGTGTTCGAATTATGTTTTTAAGAATCGAGGTAACATTGAATACAAAGAGGAAAGCTCAGATTGAGTTCGTCCTCGTCGAAACGAAGCTACGGGTGTTTGAATAAAGATTTTCATCAAATTCTTAGCTTGCCGAGGAACTCTTGAGTTTGCAAGAAATGCGAGGATCCAACGTCACAAAGAAAAGTCATCTTCCCGAAGCGGCATCGTGCGAACACAATGAGTCATCGCGACGACTCCCCGGGGGGGTTTAATTGTGCATCGCGCCGGTCGCCGCGGAATTATGCGAATAATTAATTTGAATTACTGTACGGGGGTGGCAGGGAGGGGTTTATCAGAATATGCTCTTACCGCGGGGACATTTGAATGGGCATGTAAGACAGTCGTAACGTCGAATCGGTAGGCAGCGGGGCCTGGTAGCCGCGGAGAGGAGAAACACGAGGGTGTTTTACGAGCAAAAGGGAACCCATGCGTGTCCCCCTTCTCCTCTGAACCCCTCTCGTTTCTTCCTGTTCCCTTTCCCTTCGTCCTTTAGCTCTTCGTATTCCTCGAGAGGCTCGTTCCACAGGCGCGCGGAGCGGAGGCAGCTCTCGTTAGTCGGCTTCTTCCAACTTCTCGCACGCATTGTTAGATTAATTAATAGGATATAATGGGCGTTCTCGCCGCGATCGTTGTCTTCCCTTTAGAAAGCCGCGGAGAGCGTTCCCTTCGGGGGGGAAGGAGGGAACCGTTCTGTAAAACGCGCCGCTACGGGATAAACGTCGATTCACCGCACTCCCCCTACACTCCTCCGTCAAACGTTTCCGTTGTGGTTCATTTTTGCCTCTCCCTCGTTGCTCGATGAACTAGCTTTGCGAATATTAAATTGATTCACTCTATTTGACTTTTCTTACATAATCTCTCAACCATAGCGCGTATAGAACAATAACACAGACTACCATAAAGTTCTGATTCTCTATCAAACGAAGCTCTCAGCAAACCGAAATTCAAGGATTAGCACCGCGGTGCACGAGCTGCTCCTCCCGCGAGCGTTTTGCTCGCGTTGCATTCCGCTGATGCAAAGCAGTTGCACCTCGAATCAAACAGGCTCGATTGATCGACCGCGGGGGATTCTTTAGCGTGGCGAAGCCCTGGCGATCCAGCGGACGGGGCAATATTTCGTCAATATCCATCATTCGGTACGGGTGGGCTATAGCCGTCCATTAAAGAAGGCGAGAAACCCGGCAAATGATAAATAGCGCGATTACCGTGCGAGAGGAGGTTACGAGGCTCGTGGCCACCGCACGTGAAATTGTCCAATCATCATCAGTCTGCGAATACCTCGAATTATTCTTTCGTTGGGGCAATCTGCTCTCGCTACAACGGCATCCGTCTTTTATGCCGGAAACTACTGGTTTTCGGCGGGCTCTCGTGCAGATCCCGTTTAGGATTGCCGAGTGCTCTTCTCTCGGACTACCATAAAATTCTTGCGAATCATCTGCGGCAAAAAGCTTCTCGGGGTCGTTCGTTCGTTTCCAAGAGAGATCGAGCTATAAACTTATCGTGTAAATGATTTTTATTCCCCGAGGAGATGGCGCGAGCGAGTGGCTTCCAGATTAACAGGTTGATTGCCTTTTTAATAATTCTTTTAGTGAAATCATTGGTATTTTATAATTTATCGAAAATCACTGCTATTTTATCGGACTTTCGTGGCCGGTCGGGCAACGATCAAGGTGTTCAGCATCGATTCGTTCCACCCGAGACCAGTTGGTACGGTGTTTAACACCGTAAGACCGTTTAGAGCAGGTGAAAAATCGTTCGAATGATTAGAGGCGTTCGTGCCGCCGAAAATTTCAACGTGGAACCATGGCGAAAGCGGGATTTGCAATTCGGAAACTCGAACAGGTTCTAATGGCCCTTGATAACGGCCACCGTGGGGGGGCTGAACGCTTGTTAGACACCGGATTGGTCGTATCCACGCGAGTTTTGAAACGTAAACCAGAGCGATTTGCGGCGTGCCGGCATAATGAAGGAGGTTGCATGCGAGATCGTATTTATACACCCGGGGCACTATACGTCGCGCGTGCCAGCATTGGCACGAAATGCAATGCGCCGCCGTTGATGGAGGTAAGCCGCATGTAAAACACCGTGTGGGATTTCATGGGATCTCGGGTTCACCTTGCTCGCTTAAAACTGTCTCTCTCACCAACTTTCCTCCCTCGTACGTTCTTTCACCGTCTTATGGTTCTTGCTTCGCGTACAGATTATTTAAACATACTCATGAACATAGTTAGAAAGCCACCATACGTTCTACGAATGCTCTACAACTTTTATCAGACCTCTAAATTTTGTATAAACACATCTAATAATAATAGTTCTATTGTAGGAATTGACACGGTCCAATAAACGATACTGACTTTCTGTAATAAAGAGTTTAATTTATTCGTAACTTATATCTCCTAACTATGTACATTACTTTATCCTACCTGTAATAAAGAGAAACGACATTAACGTCTATTCTACCCTTTTATGTCAATTCCCTTGTGTTCGATTGCACAAATTACTCTAAACAGATTTACTTGAACGATATTATCAGTCTTGTTCATTCCTATATCTTTTCTCTCATACGCTTGGTCGCGTGTTGTTGTAGATGTCAGCTTGTTTACCTTATTATCATTTGCCGCGTTCGTAAGCGAACGGCAAAATTCAATTTAAAGAAATGCACTTTCTTTACACACATATTTTTATAAACGAGCTTAAAGAAGTTTCAGCTCGACAGTTTCATTAATAATAAAATGCGAATCTGAAAGGGTTTTTTCGAACGTGCACGCATCCCGGTTGGTGAAAGAACGGAAGCGGACCGGGGACCGATCCAGACAAGAAATAACTTCTGAAATAAATTAGTTGGTACAAGCGACGTCCGAGAACCGTTAAAGGAAGCGATGATTAAGTTGGCGAGGCCGGATTCGATTCGGAAGCTGGCGGCCAGGCATTTGCATAAACATTATCGGCCGCGATGCGTCATAATTAAGTCGGTGACGCGGCGTGTTTTCATTTACGAGCTGTTAACGGGGCGCGTGGATACGCGTCTTTCATCGGACGAAGACAGTTCGCTGTGTTCTCGACTCGTTTCACTTGAACGTGGCCAAAGGGGTTCCCTCGTGGCACGCATGCGTGTATGTATATTAGGCCGGGAAGCTTGGTAAACAGCTACGAAACCGGCGATCGAACCCCCTTGGAAAAGGAGATTGCTTACCTGAACCGCGAAACGATACCTACACGGATTACGTATGATCAGGATCGTAATTTCACCCCGAAGACTTCACTCCTCGCACCGCTAAGGAATCGGATCGCTCCAACGTTTTAGAAAGAGCCTTGCCTTCCAAACCGATCGAATTACTACGTGTACCTCGTCAACTCAGAGAAAAAAAAAGTATCGGAAGTTATGCTCGACGCTGCTTAGTTCCTCCGTGGTGTTCCAAGGTCGACCAAGCTTCGATTTCTGATTCGACTCGCTTCGAGTTTCGATTCGATCAGAATCAGAAACAGAGGAAGAGAACATACAAGAAAGAATGATGCGTTACGTTCCGATCACAACAATTTCCTCCACTTTACTTCCGGATTGAGACGAACGCGTCTTTCGACCGTGTTTCACGAAAACAGTGCTTTCTCCCCAACAGAAAACTTGCTCTACGGTTGTCCTCTACAAACGACATTTTATTTCCTTTACACTGCAAACAACTTTTGCGTAAGATACTGAAAAGAAATCTCCAATGTACACCGTCTTATATCCTTTCCTCTCAAGCAAATCATTGCTTCTAATCCCATCAGCAGGCTCAACAAGTGACGTATCACTATTTAAGAAATCAGTACTCTCTCCTCGATACACCGAGGAATAATTGCTATACTACGAACATTTTATGAACGTGTCAATGAAAACAGCTTTCTCAGTAAGATACTAAAGAAGAATTACCAATGTGCACGGTCTTAAAAAATTTTACGCACTCGTCACGTCGTTATAATCCCCGTGACGCCGGTCTTCGATTCGAGAGACAGTCGATACGCCGCGGGATTACCATAGGAAACATTAATTTTTTCGCGTGGTAACGTGAAGAGGATCGACGAATCGCTTAAAATCTCTTGCGATGGAATTCCGGACGGAGGTAACGGCACACGCAGCGGATTATAGCGTGGCAGAGGAGCACGGCGAAAAATTCGCGTGCGCGAAACCTCGTGGGCGTAAATAAGGGGATAATGAAGACGTCTCTCCGCGCGACGTGGACACGGCCGATCCTATTGGAACGGCGATATTAATGGCGTCGGAGTTAACGAACTGCGTAATCGTCGTTCCAGCTAGTATCCGAGGCGATAGAATGTCACGGCCGTGCGATAGGACAAGCGCGCAGATTTTCTCAAGATGGCCGGCCCTTCCGTCTGAGGCCGCATTCGTTGCATACTTACCGCGCGCGAACTATGCGGAGGATCGGCGCGATAATATCTGCCGGTTCGGGGAAGATGAAAATCTACGGTACTTCTTGCCCACCTCCGCCGATAAGGGACCCTCGACGAGCGTGTCTATGCGTCGTTAGAAACGGATAATTAATGAGCCGGCGAGATAATTGAAGTTTTTACAGAGTCCCCGTTCGAAAAACGACGAGGAACGAGGAAAAAGATCCAGTCGCGAACATTGTCCAGTAAAATAAGAATGTTTGTTTCGTAAGATTATTATGGAAGAATAATACGGTGAATAAACAACACGTTGTCAAGAGGACAATAAAGAAAATTGTACAATTTCAGGTCTGGTATTTTCCAAAGAAATTGGCAATGGGTGAAACGACGACACAAACACTGAGTAAATTCGCGTTCGAAAACCGTCCGTCGACCTCTAACGGGTAGATCAACGGGCAGCATTCTCGAAACGAGCGTTGCAAACAATCGCGTGGTACTAATAGGAGAACCGGTGTATAGTCGGCAAGGTAACGGGCCGGTTTACGGGCCGGCAAATAATAATCGGCAGGAAGAATTGAAATCGGTAGGTGCAACACGCACCGCGACGCAGCTGCAGCAGGGCCGTTAATCATAAAGCAGGGAGAAGTACGCGAGATGAGCTGCGCCGGGATAATGGCGTGCTATTGCCGAAGAGGACCGAGCGAAGAAGGAAAAACGATCGCGGAAAGAAATCGATGCAGAAAAGAAACAGAGGATCGGACAGCGTCCACGACTGTGACGCGTACGTCGACCACCTGTTTCCATAATTGCGAGCTGCTTAAGATCCGTATCGAGCCCCGCGGCGATCCACATTGTTGTCGCTGGACACGCCACCTCGCCGAAGATTCGTCTAGGAAAACGATAGCTGTTCTTCGGAACGATCGAGACCGCCATTAACGATTATACGGCTACCATTTTCGGCGAACTATCCATGAGATTGCACTCTTCGAGACAAAGGAATTACTTTCTAACCATTTCCTCGTCGATCCTGCTGTATATGGTCTGAACGGTTCTGCAAGGTTCCTTGGAAAAGTTCAATGGAAATCCAAATATTTCAGAGTCGAGTATATCCAGCTGTTACTTTATATTGGTCGGTACCGTTAGGAATTAGGATAAACGTGAGAAAACGAAAAAAAAATATATTAAGCACGATTCTCCGTGGCTTTTGCTAAAGCTGTCACGGAAGAAACGACAGCCGCACAGCAGCGAACCTAATTTCATTTACGATAGCAGTAAAAGTGAAATGTATTCAAGGAACGCGTTTCCGCGGGTTGCGTTCGGAATCACGGTGATCCGACTGTCCTGTTCCATTTAGCCGAACGACTTCATACCACGGGAGCAATCCTGTACGTTTATTTTGTAATTGACTACCGGCGGCCATGTGAAAAAGAATTTTTTTGCCGTTTTATCGATATTACCAGCTAATTGGCGGCGGCGTCGATTCGCAGCTTTAACTCGAGACTTTCATTTTTCCTTTTACATCTCCCGCCGAGAAAAATCCGTCGGATTTATTACGGGAATTGCGTAACCGCGGTCGCATTAATACGAATGGGAATATTTAACATCGCGCTTTCACTTTAATTAACAGTTAATAAATTATTACATCCTAGATCCGCTCTTATCGTCGTTCCTTTTTTTTTTTCGTTCCACAACGATATCCGCGCGCGCGTTCTGTTTTCTGTCTTTCCCGCCGCGCGAGCATTCGAATTATTATGTCATTCCGTGCGTACACTTTCACACGATGCATTAAAACAGTTTATGGCCCGGCGATTCTGTTCCTAAGAAATTCAGAACATCTGTAGTAAATCGCTCTGATATAATAAATGACGCGCATTAAGTGGAGATTAAAACCTTGGATAGACCTGTCGGGCGTAGAACGCTCAAATAGAAAATAAGGAACACATGTACGAGCTATCTTCGCGGAGTGTAATGACTACTATCGTTTATGAATTAACACTGGCCTCGTGGGAATATTGGTTTCGTTTCAGTCGTTCGACGCGAAAGCGGTATCATTCAATTTTTCGCTCGATTGGTTTCAGAACGCGACGCGAAATTGTAGGCGTCATTAAACAGTATAATGAAATATAATCTTATAGTGGCTTATATAAATGAGATGCAACATTCCTCGATGTCATCGCAACTTTACCAAAAATTAATTTTTTCAATATCAGCTTCGACAAGGATTTTTTTGTCTAGTTCGATGTAAAATACTAAAAAATGTGTAGATCAAATCCGACGGAGATAAATTCGGACAACAGTCATTCTTTTTCCGCGACGCCTCGGTTATCAGGTTGGCAGCGTATCGTTTTCCCAGGGGCCGATAACGATCGCGTGAGTTACGGTAGGGGTCTTGTTAACGAACGGCCGCGAGGTCCCAGCTGCATAAGGCGGACCGAATTGCATCATACCGGTGCACTGGTGAGCCCGATGACGTAGATGCGTGCTCGATGCATCGACACGTTGGATTTCACGGTTCACAGTGGTCCTGCATCATGGACAACCTGTGTATTTCCGTCGACGACTAATTTTGTTCTAGACATTCAGAAAATCTAAATAAATTCTGAAATTTGAGACAAGTCGGGAGACAGTACTTGTATCGAAATAGATGTGAAAGTAATGTATCACGTTCAACTTCATATTTTGTGCATTGCCGAATGACATGATCAAGATCTTGGGATTCAGCTCCACATTCACTTCCTGTGTGGTCTAGATATTAAAGGCCTGTTAATTATTTTCGATTTTGTTAACCGTTCTGCATTAAAAATATAATTTCATTTCATTGAAGAAACCTCTGGAATTACAAATTAATGTTAAGTTAAGAGGCGCATTAATTCATTATGTAATATGTTATTAAATTCATGTACTGAACATGCTATATAAACCATATTTGATTTAAAGCATTAAATAAATAAATAAAACTAAAATAAATTCTGAAATACGTGTTGAAATCATTATTTGTTTTTTGAAGCATTGATAAGAGAAAAATAAATTCCGGTTGCCCACGGATGGTCGAATCTATTCGATTCTTTTTTGTGCGAGTAAAACGAAGCTTTCGCACTAGGCTCTCACTAAAACCGTGGAGCACGGTGCGTCGTCGGTTCGCGAGGAAAGACACGCGTTCGCGAGCTTCTGTCGGCTCGGAGAACGGCCGGTGGAAAATGACGACGTCGAACGGTCTCGTTAGCCCGAAGGACGTAGAGCCGAGATGCGATATCTGCTGTTACTTATTGCCCATTGTCGGGGAGGCCGTTCGCGCGACCGTGTCCCTAACACTCAGCAACAACAAGCGCTGTGAAAAAGCTATTAGCCAGACGCGATCGCAGCCGCGATTTTCTTACGCGCCAACCCCGACGCCGGTTTTCGTGAGATCGCCTCTCCACCTCGCGACTACCTCTCCTCGATCGCAATGTCCGACGATCGAACATTTCGTCGTTATTTTTTTTTTTGCTTCTCCCTCGGCTGTCATAGATCGTTCAACCAGTCGCCGCCTATACGGAAGATCGCAGCTGCACACGCGATTATTTTATACAACACCGGACACACACCGATCCTCCGCGCGCTGTGAATCGGCTGGCTCCCGATTCGCAGCTGCGGCTCCGCTAACAAATGATACACCGGGCTGGCTCGCCGTATACGTTGCCAATCGATATTTATGAACCTATTAATGACGCCGAGATGATTCTTTCCGCGGACGGAAAGCGCGGCGGCGAGCTGTGATATGGGAAAAAGGGCTCGAGCGTGGGAAACCCGCGGAATTTTCTGTCTTTTAGAATGCGGCCAGCCACGTTGTTGTAGATCTCTATGGTCACGATCCTACAGTGAGTTACATTCTTTAAGAACCGAGTGATGAAACATTGAAAGAGGCATCAAGATTAATTTATACGATTAACACCGCACACTGACGCCGCTAACATCGCCAAAAACAGCGACCCGCACTATAGAATTCTTTCTCGGAACCAGGAAGTGGTGCAACAGCATCGTGCCTCGGATTTATCCCAAGTTAGTCCAGTTGTCCTGCATCGAAAGAGCCGAATCTTCTCCGAGGTCCCGCGTTTCTCCGAATACCGAACACCCACAACCGCGTCCAGAGGACGGGTTCGGCGAAAGAAACGGCCGCGTTTCCGGTCAATATAAATTATCCGTAATATCACGTTACCGGGACGGCTGCACGACCGCGCTTATGCGCGCTCGTCCATAGGATATTTTTCGAAACGCGCGGAATGCAAAACGCCGGCCAACAATGCCAGACAATAAGCAGGCATTGCCGGAAGGCTCAAAAGTTATGCCGAAGTGGGTGTCTCGTGGGTGGGACAAACCCGTGGAGGTATTCAGGCTCGATCGAAACGAAGAAGAAGCAGAAGAGGAGAGGCCGAAAAAAAGGAGGAGGAGGAGGAAGAAGAAGAAGAAAGAGGAGGTGGTGGACGGTGTGCGAGGCGAGGCCGGAGGAGGAAAACTAAAGGCCAAAGAGGGAGCACCGGGCATATCTACGTGAAAGAGATCTAACGGATCGGCTCGGGTACGCAAGGAAGATAAGAGCCACGGCGGAAGCTCTCGTTCCTTTGTCGTTGCACGCGTATATACGTAAGACTAACCACCGTTCGCGGACCGCTTCCACCGAGCGTAACACCGTTCTTCCATTTAGCTACCCGGAAAAAACCGGAGCGGGTGATTCCCGGCCCGGTAAACCGTGCCCGGTTTACCGTACCCGAGTCCCGGTCCCCTCGAACCCTCGATCTTAGCTGGATGACAACCGAACAACGAGACCCCCGTGTTCCGATTGATGAAAGAAGTCTGTACCCCGGTGGGGATTGTGTTGTTACGCACCGGGCGATGAAATGCTGCGGCGCACAGCTCCTCTTGTCCGTTTCTTGCCGAGTACGAACTCTCCATTATGCGCGAATTTATGGACTTGATACTCCGCGACTCGATGCACCGACATTTTTTTTTTGAAGTTTAGTGATTTTTGCTGAAACCACTCGACGAACACGTGGGTGGCGTTTACGATGTTTGCTTACTTTCCTCGAGGTAACTATCAATTTCAAGCTGACACGAATCTCAAGATCAACGAGCTATCGTCTCTCGGTTAATCGATCGCGTGAAAAGTCCTCTTACTATAGAATCCAACTTTCATCGCAGAAACTCGCCTCGTCCCACAGTTTAGGTGAGAAAAACGCGGTGGCAGGACAATCGCGAAGCCAACGCGGGCGATCGAGAGCAATTAAATTAAACCCCCGCGCGAACACCTTCCTGTTCGATCTTGCGAGTGGTTTTAACGGCGGTGACGCGTCTCTCCGGGTCCGTCATTAACGATAAACCTTTCGACGAGTAGCAGACCGCGTGGAATTAATGAGTCGGCCCACACAATGCCAGAAATAATTACTGGAAACGCATAAGGAAACCGATCTGCGCAGGTGTATCGTTCCTAAAGCAGGTCTCGATATGTGACTCTTGCAAAGATGGGCTGCTTCTAAATCACTCCTTCGCAGCTCATTGTTCCGCAACAATACATTATCAGTAAAAACCTGCGGCTAATCCTTTCCCCACCTGATCCTCATTCTCGATCCCTCGCGATCAAGGAATGCGTCGACTCACGTCGCGCGTTTCCCACCGTCGGGCGCTAATTATTCCCTCTATGACCGAGGGGGAACTGGAATCTCTCTCTCTCTCTCTCTATCTATACGTTTGTCTCTCTTTCCGTCCCCCTTTGTCTTTCTTTCCGCGACCCGATGATCTTTAATTAAAAGCGACGCGAACGCGCACTGACAATGAGACGGAAAATTTCATAATTCGCCTGATGGCCCGGCTGCCGGCTGATTATAATCGCGAATAAAGGTTAGCAGCCCTCGTCGTTGCCGCGCGCGGCGTTTTACAGCTCGCGGGGTAGCTTTTCAATTATCGCCGAAAGGTTGATAGCTTTCCTGTCGTTCCGCACGACGGTGCCGAGGCCTTCGCCGTGTTTTCCCCGCGTTTATTAACGCGGTTCTATAGCGTGTGATTTGTGGCCGTCGCACTCTATTCCATTCTTGTAATGAGAATTCGATGAATGCGTTGTAGTTATTTACGATTAGCCAATCAATTGTACTATAATTGATCGATGAAAGACTGCCCGCGGCGCGTTCTACGATTGCCCGCGGGAAAAATATCCCCGCGAACGTTTCAAGGGTCTGGCAAGATTATGTTCGGTGAACGTCGAGTGCTAACGACGACGCGAATTACTGCGGATCATTCTGGACTGTGGATATTTCCGTTTTAAATTTTAACGCTGTTCCGCGTCCTCGATTAAGATCATTCTTGGAACCCGTGTAGTAAGTAGCTGTCAGTGGCTGCTAGCTAAATATCAAGAGTATTCCAGGATGTTCGGACTGACTGTACCATCTTCAGTGGAATCGAAGCACATCCAGCCCGGGGCTTCGGTGCAGGTGTAAAATGAATAAAAAGGGAAGCGGGTAGGAGCGAGCCAGTATCTTCGGGCGGTGATCTCTCAACTGGATCTCGCTCGGTGGTGTTTAAAATTACATTTCACACAGCCACGGGACTTCCTATTACCGGCAGGTATCGTCCGTTGTATCGGCTCCCACACGGGAACCGATTATTCCGCAATCGGCGAACGACGACGACGCCTTTCTACACCTGCGCCACCGCGCGCTTATCTCTTCGGCTGCTCTCTATTTCTCCCTTCCTTGGTCCTTGGTGTGTCCGTGGATCGTGGAACCGTCAGGGGGAAGAGGAACGGATGAGAGGATGGAGGCGAGAGAGATCGAGCGAGAAGAAGGAGAATGCGAGAAGAAGAGAGAAGAAGAGAGAAGAAGAAGAAGAAGGAGAAGAAGGAGATGGCTACGGTGGAAGCGGTGTCGTTTATTCCCATTTAAGTAAAGTCAAGGTGACGGGACCTTGCGCACACAAATCAGTCAACCCTCGTGGCGAAGGCTCTGCCGAGAGGCGTCCAATCCATCTCGGTGAAATCACCCTCTCTAGTCGGCCAGGCTCTTCTCGTCGTTGCTCGTCCGCGTCCTCGTAGTCGTCGGCACGCCGGACACCGTGAGAAAACCGATCGCCGCCGCGGTATCGAGCCTCTATGCATAAATACCTGGGGCTCCGCGTTTTTTTCGTCAGGAACGTTGATCTCGGATCAGCGCTCGCACGGACAATGATCTTGCGTCAGTCACTATTTTTGACTCGCGCCTCGGAACGCTCGAATAGCTCCGATTCCACGACCGATAGCTCGTTTACTTTGATCGCGAGCGCTGGCTTGCTTGCTCGTTCGCTTGCTTGCTCGCTGATCAAGGATACATGCACGCGTTAAGGTACGTGTCCATCGGAGAGTAGAACAACTATCGCGAGTTACTCTCGAGAGTCAAATTCGTCAGTGTACACGGCATTGAGAGTGCTCGCGGAGAGTAGCACGAAAAAACTCTCTCGCAGTACTCTCAATGTAACATATTTGGTCCCCTCAGGGTTTCGAATTCATTTACCAATCTTCCTTCCCCCACTTTCCATTCTCGCAATCGCGTTTTCAGCGCGACCTACTGTTTATGGTGGGTTCCGAACCACCTTTCGCCAACAACACGTGAAAAACACCCGGGTGGGTCACTTTCCCAGACGGTCACCCATCCAAGTGCCATTCACGTTCCACATTGTTTAACTTCGGTGATCTAACGAGAACCGGTGCTTTCAACGGGACTACGGTTGTTGGCCGCAGTACTCTCAAACGGATACGCAAATTCAGAGTAGTTTCGAGAGCAAATCGAGAGATCCTCAGAATTTGTGGTTACGAATATACGCTCACCCCTTTGCTGAAGAGATATTAGTAAATATTATTGGAGATCGACGTTCGGCGAAGTATAGTCAAGAATGATACTTTTTCAAAGATTTATTCAGAGTTTGTCAACAGCGTCGAACCGTAAAAAATGATTCAGAATGGTCGGTGCACGAATTCCAGAACGACAGAGAGCGACCTTCGCCCGGACCGCGTAAAATTAATTGCTCCCGAAGATTGTACGCCCGTAAAAGTTTACGAGGGTCCATCTTCGCGTCCCGGAGCCTCCGTCATAACGTACGTATGTATGTATACATGTTTCGCGGGACGCGCCCGATTATCCCGGCCGCAATAAACGTAATTCAAACGCACCGGCCACGTGTGCATCCGCGGTGTGCATCCGGGGCCGTTGATATACGCGAAAAAAGCCGAGGCAGCTATTCGAAACACGCGAACCGAAAAGAGTGGCTCTCTCGCATTAGCGCGAACGGCGACGAAAGCGGCGAGCGTTTATCTGCGCCCGGGGACCCCATAAAACGCGAGAACCACCAAAGCGGTAAACGCCTGATCGTTTTTGTCCCCTCGAACAGTCACGTGGCGACACTATCAATTCCCCGGACGGTTCAACCTGACCGCCACGCTAATGGATCGACGCAATTTAAGTCAGGTGTTACTCGCCGCGGACTCATCCACCTCGATTATCGCGCACCGCTAATTAAAAAATCTTGAGAACGCGTCGGTGAGATTAGTCCGGTTAACGATACTGCATTAATCGCCTTCTCGAGCTGGATCTTCGATCTGCCTGCAGCTAAATAAACTGAAGATCTTGTACATACAGACACGTTGAAGGTGTGAGGTATTTTATTTTTGGGCGTGTTTAGTGTTTAGGAGAATTTTATTAATGTATAATTGAGACTCTCCTGTTACTGGAATCTTGTTTTCATGTGCTTGCATTATTTCGTAGACACTAGAGTGCAGAATAAATTATTTTTCATTAAAGATGCTATCAATGTTTAGTCAATTAGTATATTAAAAGATAGCAGTGGTTTCACAGGATGAAATTCGTCACGGTTTCACGCTGCACCGTAGATCCGCGCGTATTAACTGCAATTACAAAGAGGATATCATGATTTAGTGAAAAAGTATAGCCGGCGATCACCAAACTGCCTCGAAATGGGATACCCGTGTACTCGCTACTCGTGAAGATAAAAGAACGGCCGGCTCACCGGGTAACGTAACATACGGTTCCCGTGATTCGACGGAGGGGGCCAATCGCAAGCTAATTACACTCGTAAAGATTAATTAGATTAACGCTAACCTATCGACCCGCTCCTTCTGTAAGGTAGCCCTATCAGTCTGCTCGTTACCGCCGAAAAAGGAGGACGAAACACTTCATGAGCTTGAGTGGTTCGCAGACCTAAAACTGTTCGACGTGTCTTACGAACCAAAAACGGTAAACCAATCTCTAAATAGATATTCACTGAAATAGTACAATCAAATTTTGAAATTTGAAACGATACAGGAATCTTTATCGAGAAATTCTTTTTGACTGAATTTGGCAAATTGATTTTCATCTAATGGCTTGCAGAATTAGGAATTTACTCGCTTAACACTTTAAGTGGCAGTCCAGCAGCCTGGGAACATCACCGAAATTACGAGCGAGTCAGAAATTGTTGATTTATCATCCCCTTGATCGACAATGATCGTCCCCTGTTGAGACAACGTACACCGGTGTGTCAGTCCGTCCAATCAGAAGTGCATCGAAGTACGCATGATCTCGGGCCGCGGATGCCGGCGGTGTATCATCTAAATACCGGCGTAATGACTGTGTTTACAGTGGCCGCGGCGATTGCCTTGCCTCAGCCTGAATTATTATCGCGCCGACGAGAAGCGAGACACGAATGGGCGGGGTGGTTCTCGGCCGCGAGCAGATTGGATTGGAACGTTCCCCGGGATGAGCATTTAAATTGCTTGGATTCTATCCGTGCAACTCGCGCAAGCGTCCTTTATTCCTTTTGCGAACTACCCTACATACACACCTTTCCAACGGCGCCGATCCGCGACGTTTCGTTTCCCCGGGGCGGTGCAACCGTATTACACGCGACACCTATGCTATAGAACCGAGCAAGCCTGTAATTCCGCGTGTTACGTTGCGTTAGGCGTATTAGCTTGGCTATCATTATGTATCACGGCTTATAATCAGCCGTCGCCGGACCCGCTTAAACAGTTTTCTCTTCTTAATTGATATCGTGATACCCGGACGCTGTTCGCACATTGTCTCGGATGCACTGACCGGTGCAGCAGTTCAGTAATTCTAACTTTGCTAGACCACACACGATCTGCGTTCCCCGTTGCGTTTATTCACGCTGATGGCAGCTGGAAATGCAAGCAGCAATGGTACACGATTTTTAGTTTATATAACTATTCAATCTAGTTATTATTATTATTAAAGTAACCTTGAATGTAACTAGAAAACTGCGGTCACATTGATTCTGGGATCTAATCAATGATTTCGAACATTCGGAACATTATAAAGGTAATATTTTTTCTCGATCGCACTTGAAATATATAATAAAGTTATGATTTCGGCGCATTGTTCGATCAATAAACTTTTTTACAATTTTGTGTCCGACCAGTCCTTGAGAATACCAACGATTTCCATACCAAGCATCCTTAACATTGACGCAAAAAAAGTTTGGTGGTTTGTTTATTGATCGAACCATGCGGCGAAATCATAAATTTATTATATATTCGGAAGATTGTCTTGAATTTTCAACGAATTCTGTAGTACTCGTCGAATGCTCCCCGACAATATAAATAATCTGTCAATTTCTCCGGCTCGCTGGAATAATAACTCGACCCAGACACGCTCGGAACCGAATTACTCGCCGGCGACAAATCATTGCGCAAACGTTCGTGCATTATTCGCGGCCGCGCCGCAACAAACTACTCGCCTTGACACGTGCGACATATAATAATAAAGACATCGGGAATCGATAATCACAGATTAACCTCGGCTTCGCCGGTAGCGCTATGCAAATTCTTGATCGGAGGAAATGTAAATGTCGTATCAAGGCTATCATTCTCGCGGACACCTGTCGTAAATTTCGTATCGGGTTCGCGTCGCCTAGCTACGTCCACGTCGCTACATTCTAAATCACGCTAATTGACGTGGAATAATTTCGCGCCTTGATATCGTAGTAATAAAGCGAAACGTGCCCCCCGATATATATGTATATATACATATATATATATCGAGCTACCCGTGGATGTGTATAATTAACGTTCCGGAAATGTACGACCGGTATTTATTCCCCCCACGACCTGATATCCTGTCGCCTGTGTGCTCGACCGCTTTGTTACGAACAGTGCGATTTTCTATACGCGTGGGTGTACCCGTTTCAATCTCTTATCTCGACTGAATCGATGCCAGTCAATCGACAACTCTTTCCTCGATTTACGTTTGCCTTTAAAGCGCTCGAACAGGCAAGGTTACATTTTTCTTCCCCGTTGAATTCCGCATGAAATGTTCCTCCGGTGACTTCTGGATTCTTATTGTGTATCCTTCTGCATTGTGGTTTAAAAAAAGTTCTCCGTTAATCAAAGACTTCTGTTGGTTTTAATGAGAATTTGAAATCAACTGGAACTCAGTTTAATGTTTCAAAATAACTTTATATGACGGCGACAGAAAGAAACGTCTTTCCTTAACACTAGAACTATCGGACAAGTCAAAATGACTCTTGCGAATTTTTTCCGATTAGAAATATTAAAAGTATAAATATGTTTTTTTGAGAAATTTTTTTAGTAAACTTCTCTATTGAAGTACATATTTAAATATCCCCTGTACGAAATCTAAATAAATGCCATATTGTCATTATTAGAAGGCAATGTATATCAACTGCGTTTAGTGCTCGGTAGTTCTAGTGTTAAAGAGGATCTGCAGTCAACTAACTGAAAACTAATCTGAGCAATATTAGACACTCAGAACCTTCAATCAAATATCAGACACAAAAGAACCTTCTGTGATATATCTGGTAGCCCCTATACTACCCTCGTCTACTACAAGGACATTGTAGAAAGTTAAGACAATTTTGAAATTGCCGGTATGACCAACAATTTCAATTTGCCTGCGTAGTTAATATTTGTTAAATTGAACGGAGCTGATGGCGAATGGTCATTCTTCGGTTGAACGATGGAGAGAGCAACGCTGAACCGTTTCGACTCGGAAAAAAAATCGTGGCAAAGGTGGTCGGGAGTGATGGCGAGTAAATGGACAATCGAAAATCTGCGGGACGATGATCGAGGATCGACGGCGTTCGATCACGCGGTTGCGATCGGAATGGTAATGAAAAGCGTACGAACGGCCGCGTGCCGGCGGTGCCTTCAATACTTTTACCATGGCCGAGAGCAAGTAAAACGCACACGCAGCCTTGTGCCAATTGCAATCGGCACCGGTGCCACCGTGTACATTCTATCCCCTTTTACAATACGCCATAGAAACGGTACGCACGCGCGAAAACCAGTTGCAAAAAAAAAGAACGAATAGAAAAAGAAAAAACAGAAACAAAAAACGAAAAAATACCAGTGCAACCGATGGCCGAAGTATTATTGGTAGGAAAAGTGGTCTCGATCGTCCGCGGCCACGAAGAAGAAAAAAAAAAAAAGAAGCGTACAGATGAATGGGCAAAAATATTCGCGTTCTATTAGTGGCGCGGAGAGCTCGTTACGCTTGATGGACGTGCACTTTCGAAAACCTGTCTATCTTGCGCATACTGATGGAATGTTCAAATGAAAATCGATCATTTGATAGACTTGGGAATAGAACAATCCCGGCTGGACATAAGAATAGACCCGTTCTCGTTGCAGTTTTTCTACCTCGACGGCTATTAATAAACTGTGCGATGCCGGCGCTAATCGAATGCAAATCTATTAATTTTCCTGCGAGTGAGAAACGTGGAAAATTGTTGACGAGCGTTTTCACGCGTTCCGCGCGGAGGTATTGATTAGAGGAATTCGTAAACTGAGGATAACGGTCGTATCAAGTCGGGGGAAAAATTGTCTGATCAACATTGGACGATTCTACTTACTAGATGGGTTGAATAACATCTAATAGACGAGACTGTCTTGGAAATCTTAATACTGGTATGCGTAAAGTTCGGTTACAACTTGCATTCGTTAAATTAATGAAACTGGACCTGCGTCCAGACGCGCGAAGTAGATTCCCACCTTTAGACAGCATGCTGGAATCGCGTGAATTTACAGCTCGGCAAAACACACCCCCGGCAAAAACGAGTCGGCGTTGGGGAGTCTCCGGTAGGTATTGGCAATCGTACGGTGGAAAAAAGGAAAAACTATTAATCGAGGCCCACGACAATTTCCAAGCCGAGAATTATGCGGCTGTAATGGCGCGTCCGCTCGCGCGTAAGGCGCGCGGATAGCCACGGACACGCGCGAGTCTAAGATAACTATAAAGATAGGAAGTTAGGGAGGTCATAGTGCATTAACTGAGGCTTTAATCAAGAAACTAATAGTTTCGCGGGCCGGGGCCCCCGCTACCGTGTGGAACTCTGACCCCCGGCACGCTCGGACGTTTCAGAAAACGAAAAATAAAACGTCGGACACCCGGCGAACTGCGGGGAGGGATAGAGGGACGGGGAAAAAACGTCCGCACCGGTGGGCAATAACCGTAAAACCGGCTTTTAACGTTTCGTACGCGTTGGGCTATCGTGCATCGTGATCGGACATTTTCAGAACCTCTTACCGCCGCGGCGTACTGCGGAGGACGGTACCGTGTATCGGCGGTTTCGTTCCGCCACGCGTTTTCTCTCGTAACTTTTACCGCCGCGCCGCGCCGCGCCGTCCCTTCGCGATGCCTTCGCTCGAACGCGCGCGACGTTTCGAAGAGTCGGCAGATACTAATGGTCCTGGCGATTTCAAGCTTCGATCGGACCTGCATTGTTGCGAAATCGGGCCTCCGGGAACGGGGAAACAGGTACCGAGAACCGTACCGTGTCAAATCGCACAGACTATGCCTCGGTGTTGTCGATTTTTTTTCTTCCACGTCAGCTTGAACATTCGCAGATTATCTCTTTTCATAAATGCACCGTCGAATTTCGCGATCGCAGAACAAAGCCTCGAATTAGAGACTGCAGTCACGATCGAGATTCCACTCGTGGCCTTGTTCCCCGATTGATAAAGTCACTCGGCTCTCCTCGGAGTATCTATTCTTCCGGCGAGGGATACGTAAAGTCAATTTACTCGTGGTCGTCGGAGAGATCGATGATCGTCCGAGGGCACGTAATCCTTTAGGAGGTTTTCTCTCGGAAGCAACGGCGGGGGATAGAAAAAGCGACGGAGCAAAAAAAAATCTGTGGAAAGGAGGAGGGCACGAGATCGTGCGAGAGAAAGAGAAGGACGGAGAAGAGGCAGAGAAGAAGATCGAGGGGAACGGAGAAGGGACAAAATGAGCAGTCTCGATGACAGGCGCGTGGCCTTACAGGGCGGTGGCCACCTCCATTTACATTTACAACACCCGCCACTGCCTTATACGGCCTCTTATCCGGTCGTTCGATGACATTTCTCTTTTATTCCTTTATTTTCGTGGCCACGTACCACGAAAGCCTCGCGCATCGAAACCGAGTCGGAAGTTGCCGGTCTCGTCGTCGCGTTAAAGTCGATTACAGTGCAGAGCCTCATGCGATTCGATCCACGTATCGACCGTTCACCATTTTATTCGCTCCAGTTGCAAATGAACGTCCGTGGCCAACCTCGCGAACATTGTCCGGCGAATGTTTCGCACCGCAACCGCGAAAAAATCGCGATACGAACGTTGTAGTTGTCGCGTAGCGACGCGAACGGAAAAGGGAACGCTCCTCGGCCGATTTCCCTTCGCCTCGGCTTCAGCGGCGTCGTTTACAGACGGACGAAAAAAGTGGACGCTAAACCGACTTGGAATTTCATTCGGCAGACGGTGGGACGATCGACGAATGACGATGAAGACGTAGATGAAACGGAGCAACCCGGCCACTAAACCGATTTGCATTTTACCGCGTGCTCCCGCGCAAACTCGTTAAGCCGATTCGGAGGCGCGCAGGTGTCTTCTTGCTTTAACACCTTATGCGGATCCGGAAGCACGCTTGCGGACGTGTCCTATGAATCGGAAAGGAGCTACGGGGATTATAATGCGTTTCCCTGAAAATTCTATGGTCACGAGCTGCGCCACTCTTCTCGGATTTTCTAATTAATTAGAATCAAACGGACTGGACATTCTGTCGAGACCAATGAATTTGATCTTTCATTGTACTCTCTTTCTCTCTCTCTCTATCCGACCGCTGTGCTATTCGTTCCGAGACACCCAGTATTCAGACGAAGGATAAGAGATTCCCTGCTTTGCACTCAAAGGGTTAAAAAGTAACTGCTCTAAAGACATTTAAGGATTCCAATGAGATCATTCTCTGAACAATCCTTTCGAGGCTCACACAAACCCCGGCAAGAAGTTCTTACACAGCCACCGTAGAACCAGAAATCACGATCGGATCACACGGAAATCGAGAAGCATGTACGAATTACAATTGCAAAATCCCGGTTTTACGATCTGTTTACAGTACTCAACACGTCGAGCGCCGTGGTAAATTCACGTGACTCCCCGTTCTCCGTATTCGCCACGTGCATCTGTAAAATTCCTTATCAAGCGGAAAAGACCCTGCACTGCGACGAGACCAGACGCATTTTTTTACAAACACGCGGTGCTCGCTGCGAGAACACTGTTGCTGGAAAATAATGCCGTTCCGGATACAATTTGTAATCGTCGAGAACGTTTTCTTGCAACGGCATGAGTCTACACTGCGATCAAGATAGAAAAAAACTCTGCATAACATAACGTGCATTCTCTTGCTTCCATAAACCGATAAATTACGCCTTTCTATTACTTCAAATTCTTTCTTGAATATTGCGTAAACATAGGAATTTTTATTTTTCGCGGCGCATTGGTTCGATCATTATTACTTTGTATTAGCCCTACTTGTAGCAATTTTGTAAGAATTGTCATACGTATGCTGTCTAAAATAGTAGAGGAAAAGGAAAGGTGGTGTTTCGTTCTAGATCCACGATCCACCACCTATCAGTATATTAACGTTCCCCAAACGCCTTCCAACATCCCGTTGTCTAAGGCAGGGCCCGCTAGATAGCCTTACTGATGAGTCCTCTTGCGGGTCTAGGACGAAACACCACCTTTCCTTTTCCTCTACTATTTTAGACAGCATACGTATGACAATTCTTACAAAATTGCTACAAGTAGGGCTAATACAAAGTAATAATGATCGAACCAATGCGCCGCGAAAAATAAAAATTCCTATGATTATCTAATATGGCGATCGCGAAAAAATACCTATTGCGTAAACATTATTGACACAGAAAGTGAAATTGTTGTATAACGCCGGGCAGACGAAAAGAGCATCGGTTTAAAAAGAATCGCCGACCGATCGGCACCGACGATCTCCTCGATCGCGTCGAACGATTTCGCTGCGAAGTGGGGCGACGTAGATTAACAGTTTAACGACGCGGCCGATCTCGTCGGTTTTAATTGATTTTCCCGTTTAGCATCGTAACAAGAGTTACGGCTCATTGTGGACGATCGCCGAACGGCTTGCTGGGATCGTTGTAACGCGCACTGGGGGTTGCGACACCCGTGTAACACCGCCGTACCGGCCGCGGCGTAATTGCGGTTTTAGCCGGGGCTTTATTACGGATTTTATGATGTATTAACGGTAGCATGAAATGGGTAATTGCGAGGCGGACTCGGCCGTGTCCAGCCACCCCTAACGAGTCCCATATCTCACTGCGCTGGGACGGGGACCGAAACGCGCGCGGCTTTGATACGTCAATTCTAATGGGAAAAATGATAACGATGTAAGGGAAAACGACTCCCGTAACTCCGTATCTCACGCTGGCTCGCGGCGCGCCGTTGGGAGCCTAGGCGAGAGCAGTTAGGGTACCGTTTTCGCATCGCGATCCGGCCCCGCATGGCGCGGTCATTTGTTTCGTTTGACGATACCATGCCTCCTCCTTGGCGAACCAGCTCGAGATACGTATGAACTTTCGCGGCGTTTAGTAGCGATCGACTGCGCGAGCGAACATTAATTTATGCGGCGAACGCCGCGTGTTTCGTCGAACGGTCATTTCACGGCTCGTTGCTGCCGCTGAGTCCCCCACCCCCCCCCGTATCGAGCGGGATATTTATACGGGCGGTGTCTTCCTGGATGGGAAATTTATACAGGCCGATCCCCTTCGAAATCGCTCGTCAACGATACCGCAACACTGATTAATCGGCTAACGATCCGACCGGAGAGCGAGCGCATTAGCGTGGCGCGCGTTGCAGAACACTTTCTTAAATCCAGAGCAATTTGTTTAATGGAATAAGCATATTTTAAGGTGAACACAAGTCCGCAGTCTGATTGCAACGCTAAAATTAAAGAGGCTTGTGCAGCGATATTGGTTTAAACCGAAAACGTCGACGCTTGGGATGTGAAAGATTATGGAGTCGATGTGCGAAAAATTGATCGGCGAGGCGGAAGATTTTCGAACGGGCCGTCCCAGTAACGCCAGTGTATTTCCCAGAAACCAGTAAATTTGACAGGCGGTCGACGCGCGGAATAACAAGCAGACCACACGGAAGCCTCGGACAAGATGTACCGAAGACGTGACGCGCCTTTATCACAGATGAAAAGGAGGAGGACAAGAAATAAAGACGATGAGAACGGCGTGCTTGTGACCAGCACAAGAGAAGCACGCTGTCTCCGTGGCGAGATATGAAGGGTTTGAGTGCTGAGTGTGAAGCAGCAATATTTGAGAGCAAATAATCGTCGGACAACGAGCTCTTTGTTTCGACGCCACCGGGAAGCAGATGATGCAGCTGCCCCGTGTCACGGTTTTTGCCGGTGAAGTACTTTCGACGATTAGTAATCCATTCGGCGCGATACTGTATACAGAATGTACCCAGTAAAATTGTTAAAAGAAGAAAACCTGCAGAATAGCAAACGCAGAAAATTTTCCGTTTGCATAAACATCCGCGGTCTAACGCTAACTGATAAAGAACAATTTGTGTCCGGGTTTAGCAAACCCGACCAACCGTCATTTTCCACGTGCAGTTTATTTTTTCTTTAACGTCGTTTCGCTTTAATGTCGTGTCTAACTTAAATCTTTCAATTTGTCACGCACCACCATAATTTTTAAGGACTTTCTTCGTCATAAATCAATTCAAGCTGTAACCCTAGTGCTTCGCATCTGGTTTTCCCCCAGCTCACCAGTCTTCTCATCGCTTTTAACCTTCCTTCTCTCTTATAATTTTCCCTTTCCCTAAACACTGTTTTCCACCAATCATCTCCTTTTCCCAAAAAATACTTTCTAGTCAACCTTCAAAGCATCTCAGAAACATCAGTTCTTTCTCAACCACCAAACGAACATCATCTGTTAAGTTGCTACATCGGACTTATACATAGTACATAATTTTTTGTAATATATTAAGTGACTGTTCTTTAGATTAAGTAAACCTTAATCACAAGTGTAGTTATTTACACTCACACCATCATCAACATTAAGAACAATAACCAGCCGTCACGAGATTACTTTTTCATCGGGTCCGTTTATACTGGTATATTTCCGACCGGATATATCAGACCAGACAGATATTTTTCAAAGCATTTTAATGGAAGCATGTACACCTACTGTAGGTCTACATACTTCCATTTAAATCCATCGAAGAATATCTGTCTGGTCTCATATATTCCGGCGAATATATTTGAGTATAAATCGACCTTAAATCATTAATCGATTCCTTCCCCGTACAATTTGCACGCGTAGACACGACTGCCTGTAATTAATCGCATTGTGTTTACCCACAAACAGAAATGTAAAAATTCAATGACTTTCACTCGGGCCTCGTAATTAATTTTTTACCATAAAAATCTCGTCTTTTCCACCGGTTAGCGTGTCCCACGCACTCCACGATAACAATAAACTCGGTCCAAGGGCGTCGGCAGCTTCCAGCGTCTTTTATCGACGTCCAGGCGACAGGCCGCGGTTTTTCTCCGATTCTAACGAGACCGTATTAATCAGTCACGTAATACCGGCGACTGGGCGGCACAATGGAGCGATTAACAGTGTGTCACTGCCGGTATAATTCCTATCAGGTTTCGCATCGCTAAAATCGTAACGCGACGGGACTCGTGCTCGAACACGGGAACGCGAACACAGTCGGCATCGCACGTAGGCGATATAGGTTAAGAACGACGATGGCTGGAAGGTGTCCTAAACGCTGAAGGCGGCCTAAGGAGCTTTCTCTAGCCGGACGTTCGACTAGCGGCATGCGCAATCGCAATTTGTCACGTTAAAACGTAAAGGGCCTTATTACGGTCATCCTTCATGTGTCACCGTCGCCGTGCTAATAAGACGTTATTAGCGGTAAAGGAGACCTTTTCACGTCGTTGCCGATCGTGGGACGGTTATTATCGATGGACACCGATTCCTCTTGCATTCCGGGGTCCCGATGCCCGGCCGCGACGTTGATGGATGCCGAACCGTGGCCGAGAGCTCGCGGCGAATCGGGAACTCGTCACTTCCCAGATATAATTACACCGACCAGGACTATACCTTGCCCGTCGAAATCTTATTTTGCCCGTGCTCTTTTAATCATGCCACACTGATTCGCAGCGTTTGCGCCGAGCCGGGCGTGGGCGGCCTCGTAATACAGATTTACGACAGGATTCACTCGAGCTTCTGTTTAGACTACTTCATCTAGCAAGTCTACTAGTGTACATTTAAAAATGAATCTTTCTGCTTCAGCTGTAAATCTCGATTTTCAATGTTCCTATGAGCAATTTTATCACAGATCTATTCAGCCAATCGGGTTGATAATTAAAATCTGCTTGGTTCGTATGAAACATCGAAAACGTAGAGACACGTGAATTTTTCAAGTGATCATTTTACGATGAAGGTAACGAGCCTGTTAATAGAGTATGCAACATTCTGTTTGCTCCGTTTTCCTCCGAAACGACCGAGTTAAAAAACATGAAATTCCGAAGCGCATTATTAGCGCGCTGATGAAAGCACAAAGTAGGTAATAAGCTGGAGTTACGTTACCCGCGACCGAGAGACGAGTAATGAGTTGTTTGTCTCATTAACGATAATTATTTTCCACGTGTTCTGGCACGGTTCGATCATCAATCTCGTGAACAAGTTGCCGTTCGTTCCGGCGCGGCGGCCGTGCGGCGCGATCATTAGACGGCCGCGTGAAAAATCATCGAAAACGTGCGACACATTTCGATCCCGTGTATCTCGAAAAGCCGATCTAACAAGTTGATTGCCACGTGGAAATCAATCGTCGGGCACGCAGGTGTTCAGAGGTGTTGGCAGCTTAAGAAACATGGATGCCTCGTTTAACGGTCGAAGGGATCCTGTTTGAGTAACGATCCCCAAACGAAAGAATGCTAATCATTTAGAGCTGAAAAAGAAAGTTCCCGGCACGGACAGTTTCTGTGTGCAAACTTCATTATCTTCTATCGGTCCAGCTCGACGTGTATACCCTGCATAATGTACGCTGTCTATTAAACTGTGCGCAATTTGTTTTTATGCCGGCCGACACTCAGGGCAACCATGTGTTTATTTGTCTGTCTTTCCTGCGTAAATTGCTCTTTCCATTTCGTTTCGAACCCATTGCGAATTCGGCTCACTGAACTGCGGATTTTTGTGCATTTACGAAGAAATTGGCAGGGTGAAATATAAGACTTATAGGAACAAAAAATACGAAATTTCACGCACTATCACAAAATCTTTCGTATCCCATTTGTTTGATTATTTTACGTCGCTTTTTCAACTGCTATGGTTATTAAACGACGGGACCTACAGTTTAAGGTGGGTTCCGAACCACCTTGGGCACCACAGTTTTTTAAAAAAGCACATTGAATTAATTCAAGAGGTGCCCATCTTTCGTATCCCACTTCTGAGATTTACAGGAGCTTTATTTATATGGTTGTTCATTCATTAACAGTTCATTACATTCTGCAATTCATTAAAGACTGTTATTTTACAGTCGAATAATGGTTGTTAATAGCAAATAGATCGTCGGTTTGTAATGACGATCAGCAGCAGACGATCAGCTGGTCACCAACGATCGATTCACACCAACACATTAAAATATTTAAATAGATACCTGCAGACTGTAAAAGATTGGAAAAATCTCCGAGTGAAATCCCACAATCTTGATCCGCATTCCCGATTAACTGTTTTGCAAAGTTTTGGAAGTCGCGGCGTGCTCTGCTTTCAAAGGACATTGTACCATTTTTTTTTTAAAGTGACGTCGCTCCTCGGTGGCCAATGTAATCACCATTATTATCAGCAATCACGCAGTGTCGAAGGTATCTGCCGCGGGAATTAATATCGGTTTGACGAGCAATTCGTATTCCGCGCGTGGGGAGACCATCGACGGAGCTCCGGCAATTACGTATTATTTATTGCACCCGGAGACTTTACAATCAACGTATCTTGTAGTTCGAACGCGTACGATTTTCAGCAACGGTAAAATCGTCGTGAACCTCCTGCTATGTTGCATTTTGCCTCCTGCGGATAAATGATCGAGAAAAATGGCTACTCTCGGTCACTGTAATCAAAAATCATTTAAATGCGGATCCGCATGAAAGTCCCCGGTTGCAAAAGGTATTGTCTCGTGTTCTGAACCTGAGTATAATACAAATGGTCCAGTTTCGCCGTTTCCACTTTCCCGGCCATTCTGCTCTGTACAACCGTGAACAAATCAGTGAAAAATTAAACCATAAACCTGCTTCGCACATAAAACATAGCCTTCAGAGGGCAGGATCGCTTTCATTCGGGGAGGACGAGCTGAAGATTTACAAGTGAACGCGCTTTTCAGTTCGGTCGCGATTAAGTCCGTTCTTTACCGGCGCAACAGTTCCACGACTAATGGCGGTCGCGTCCCCTTATTAGCGTGAAGTATTCATATTTCATATTTGAATAGGTTAATATCGATATGTCTTCCTTTCATCCATTCAGTTGCGAATCCTTTGTCTTCGGCCCGCGATGGAAGTCAGGATTGAGGTCCTCGATGATTAACGCTGGTGACATTTTTACGATACAACGTGTAAATCATTGTTTAATTTCTAAAATACTTATGTAACGCCGGCGAACAAACGGGTTTGATGTACCTTACATTATTCTTTATGATGCAACGGCTTGTTGCATGCGTGACACGGTACGATTAATATAATGAGCAACATCGTTCATCGAGTTTAATATTTCTGGACCGCGGATCTTCGAGCACTCGTCCAACTGTATCAGGAAAACTATGAAATTGAAAAGGAGATTGAATTTAGTCTCTGAATGGTTTAAAAATGTTTCACCGGAATTTCAGTTTCTAGTAGCCAATTCCTACCGTGAGCTATTTGAATTAAGTTCAATAAGAAGATTAACGTCGTTAGAGTTTTGGCCTGACTCGCGGACGGCAACGCGAGTTTCTCTAGGAAAAAAAGAAAAGTAATTTACGGATTGCGAACACACGGCACGTACGGTGGTCAAAGGGTATTAAACTAAACGGGGAAGAGTCTAACGAGTCGGTCTCCTAACGAATCCCGTCGACTGTGATAACAGACTGGGGAACGAAGTTTCTCTCCGCCTCTCCGCTCGGAATTACGAGGGACAGGGTAATGTCCACACCGTGATGAATCCGACGGATCGCGTGGCAGTAACTATAACGAGGAGGACGAACTGTGCCGGCGAGAATCAGCGACAGAGATGGCCCGGAGAATCAACGCGCGTAACTATAGGGCATGATCGTACGCTTTCCAGCCGACCTATCGACCCGAGCGAGGTCGAGAGAGCCTCGATCCTCGCTTCGAAACACACCTGTCATCTAACGACCGAACTTTCAAAGTTTCGCGCGGCCGCGCGCGCAGTTATTTATTCCCCAATGAAACGCGAACAACTTTCTATCAATTAGGAGGCCTGTATTAGGTGGTTCTACAAGATGCTCTCCCTTCCACGTTGCCCAGCTTCCTCCCGCGTTCCACACGGGTCGAGGAACGATCATTTGCATCCTCTCTTTTTGACGAGCTGTTTAGTACACCGGTGCCGGACGAGCAGTCATAATCGTTTTACAGTCCCGTTGTAGCACTTCGAAATTTCTACTGGCGAAATGGCTTCCAGACGAACCGGGAGACTCGTGAAAGCACGTCGGTGTTCGATATTACAGATCTTCCTCAAAACTTCGGCTTCTTGAGGCTCACACAAGGGTTAACATATAATAATTAATTAATTTTTCTTCTTGTTACCATTCTTGTTAATGAAGTACTACGATCAAGCACATACCTACGGTAACCCAACAGTTGCACGGTAAAAGGAACGACGTCCATATTTAATGGCTTTCCCATGATGACCTTGAGGTGACCTCACACCTCGCCATTGACGTAGGAAGTACGCGCATAATTTACTGTCAAACATTTACCGAATAAAGATAACACATTTTCAACATGAATAACGAGAATCGAGGTAATTTCATGGCAATTTGTGGATAACCTCGGAGCCTCTTCGAACGTTTTAAAACATTAAGAGTCGTCTATTACGAGTCCCTGCGTCCTAACAAGATACGAGATGACTTTGACTTTTGCCTCATTAGAAACCTTTAACTTATTTCGATCTTCAACCCGTGCGTCGATAAATCTTGTTACCTCGTGTTGCCACGATGAAACGAGGAAAATCCAGCGACTGTCACAACGACGGTCCTATATAAATTGACAAAGTGTAAGAGGAGGAGAAGACAGCTTTCAGCGTTTCATTAATCTTTTATAGGAGTTGGATGGAGCGAGGCAGAAAAATTCTGTCTCGGTCGGATCATCTAGAAGGCCTAGCCTCTTCGAGGATTTCCCGAGGAGTACACCAGACGATGCTTGGAAACGTTCTCCCTCAAAGTTTGCCTTTCATTCTGTCTGGAACGCCGGAGGATCGCAGAGCAAACGAATCGGTAGTGGAGTAACGTGTATATCCTTCGCGAGACACGGAACGAATGGTAGCCAGCAGCCGTACCAACCGAGGTGTACCTCGGTTACACAGTGTACGGTGACTAATGAACCTTTACAGTCACCTTTACGTCCTACCACCGGGGCAGCGCAACTGGCTGAGTTTATTGCCGATGCTAATTCACGAGTTCGAGCAATTAGAGGGTTCGACGGAAGCGGACCCTTTGATATCCTCCTCGTGCTCCTGTCGACGGACGTCCAAGAGCCTTGACGCCGCTTATCGATTATCTTCCACACGGTGCTCCAGTAACATCAACGTTTTAAGCAGACCACCTTGGTACTTCTAAAAATCGTATCCACACAGTTTTCATTGGGGTTTCGTTAGGTGATCATTAACACTTGGCACGCGGGTATACTTCGCGCGCCAACTTGTGGGAATAAAATATTCGAAACTTGAGGGAATAAAAAATGCGAAACGTTGCCTAGCAACGCAAACAACACACATACAATGTCACACGATGTAATTATACAATACCTGCTATCCACCACAAATCTACTAAATACGTATCTTTACGTGACCCGCGCTCCAGTGACAGACTGCGAAAAACGTAAAAGTACGTTGCCCGCATGCCAAGTGTTAAGAACATTCTCAGACACTGCTAGATTGATTATCACAATGCTCCAACGTTGACATTTACATCGACACTTTTAGTTTTCATAAGTATAATAAAATGAAGCTGTACTGAGACACGTCTGATTCATGTTTTACAACGTTCCCCAAGACTTTTATGCGTCGGGATCTGTAAAGTGTGGTCGTCCTCTATTTTCTATGAACCATAAATAGTCCCGGAATCGTCGAAAACGAAACGAAAACGGTAATTAACATAAGCATTCGCGGGCAGGTTGCGATGAATATGGATAACTCGCGGGGACGCGGGATAATAATAAAGCATAATGAATATGTACGCAGCGGGAGAACGGTGGACACGGATAAATCTTGTAGATCACGCGACAGTGTTGCGTGTTCGCTTCCCGGGAACATCGATTCCCGGTTTCGGTGGCTACCGGTCTCGCACGGGGTGCATTGACTATTCCTGCAGAGAACGACGACTACAACGACGACGACGACGACGACTGCAGCCGGCCGTATGAATATTCCTTTCGGCGACAACGAGTTTCTTCGCGTTTCTTTCGGACCGGGCCGCACGTTCACCTGCACCGTTCGTCTTCGTCACCGATCCCGAAGACGTAGTATATCCCGATGACCGGCGTGCCCTGTCATTAGGTGTATACGCGCTACCGGTGTACCGGTTTTTCCCTGCGACCTTCCTTCGCCCTCGCCCTCCCCCTGACCCCCTGCCTCCTCCCTCGGCACATCTGCAGCCTGCACACCGCTGCACCCCTCCGCTGCATCCATCCTCCACCAACTCACCGCCTTTCTCCTCTATCGCGACTCGCAAGAAACTGTTTTGTTCGCTTCTTACTCGGCCGCTCGTTGCTGATGTATTTCTACAGATATATATGGAGTTTAGTGAACCCTCCAGCTGGCTGAGGAGCACGACAATAGCCGCGCAACACTTTCGTGAAATCGCCGGTATCATTGGGACGTCGGTTACGTTTCGTAAAGTACTGGAAGAATTGGACAATTACGTGCATCGCCTTGAACAAATATTTAACAACTAGCTCTTCCCCGCGGCTTCGCTCGCACAGGAAACTGTTTAATGCTCTCGAAAATTGATATTGTTTCTCCATAAAACCTTTCGACCCCCCATTCATCCCATTCGGATTGTATCAATGAGCATTAAGACCAAGTATCAACAAACATTCCTCATATAAACGTTGAAACCCCTTTCCACCCACTTAGTGGTTGAATTTTGTAAAATGCTGAAATAGGTGTTTGATTAATTATATCAAAGAGCATTAAGATCAAGTTTCAAGCAAATCGGACTGCGAACAAAGTATTCCTCATACAAACGTTGCAACCCTTTTTTTACCTCCTTAGGGGTTGAATTTCGAAATATTCTTTCTTATCCCTTGTATAGATCATAAAGGAAAGCTCTGTGCAAAATTTCAGCTTTCTAGATCCAAGGGTTTAGCCTGGGCGTTGATAGGTGAATTACAATAACTTCCCTATAAATCGGGAAGTTAATAAGTCAGGACATCATTTTTATATATAGAGAAGATAAAGCTGCAGCAAAGCCATTTTGTAAGGCTAAAAAAAGGATTTCGTATGCTTCAAGATTCACGTAACGAATGATAATTTATATCGTGTCGCAGCCATTGGCCAGCCCACTCGATGCACATGCAAGTGCCTCGTCGATCTCTCTCGGCAGTATCGGATCTAAATAGAACGATCAAAACCGAGTGAACAATAAATACCGCGTAATTACGCCACATTATATACATATAGATATCTCGGTGCGCGCGACACGGTACAATAATTGCGTGTCATTAGACGGTATCGGTTGGGTAATATATTATTAGGGCCCCCGGTTGCGCATAATAGCAGCGGCCCGATCGGGGCCCGTGGAGAGGCTGGTGTTCGGTACCGGTGGCACGTTTCCACGATATTTATAGGATCGTTGGCCACCGTTAATTAACGCGGGCTTTTTCTCTTTCCTCTGCGAATTTTCTTCGGCTAACTAGCGAAAAGGTTGACCGGTTAATAGAACCTTTCTGAATTTAGTCTGGTTTCTCCCCACTTTTGAATACAACCAACGGAACAGGCTAAGTTACTATTTATCACCGATTAAAACAATTGAGCAAGGTGCACCATTCTGTTTTAAATTCTCAAATTGATTAAATTTGATCCGAGTCGAGTTTCTTTGAATCGCACCTTTAATTTATAGGAAAAGGTTGACCGGTTAATAGAACCTTCCTGAATTTAGTCTGGTTTCTCCCCACTTTTGAATACAACCAACGGAACCGGCTAAGTTACTATTTATCACCGATTAAAACAATTGAGCAAGGTGCACCATTCTGTTTTAAATTCTCAAATTGATTAAATTTGATCAGAGTCAAGTTTCTTTGAATCGCACCTTTTATTTATAGGAAAAGGTTGACTGGTTAATAGAACCTTCCTGAATTTAGTCTGGTTTCTCCCCTCTTTTGAATACAACCAACGGAACAGGCTAAGTTACTATTTATCACCAATTAAAACAATTGAGCAAGGTGCACCATTCTTTTTTAAATTCTCAAATTGATTAAATTTGATCCGAGTCGAGTTTCTTTGAAACGCACCTTTAATTTATAGGTAAAGGTTGACCGGTTAATAGAACCTTCCTGAATTTAGTCTGGTTTCTCCCCACTTTTGAATACAACCAACGGAACAGGCGAAGTTACTATTTATCATCAATTAAAACAATTGACCAAGGTGCACCATTCTTTTTTAAATTCTCAAATTGATTAAATTTGATCCGAGTCAAGTTTCTTTGAATCGCACCTTTTATTTATAGGACTGTTAAGCATCGGTTAATTAAGCACGGTGGACGTGCCCCTGGCCGGAAAAGAAAACGAGAAAGAGAGAAAGAAAGAAAGGGAGCCGACTGGACACGATCACCGGTGTGGAATCGGTGTGCGAATCGCGGTCGCTGGGAGGCCATGAACCGATCGCGACGGATGGACACCGCAGAAAAAGTTGGTACGATCGATCTTTCGCTGAAATGACCATAGCGGAAGGCTAACCCCGATGCAAGTAAAAGCGATAATGCCTCGGCGACGACGGAGGCCTCGAGAACGTAAAAGTACGTACTCTCTGCGCCTCCCTCCATCGTATAGCGCGCAAACAACTGGCCAACGGAGTGGCCGGCCGCAGGAGTCGCAACCAGAGAAAGAGAGACGCATGTGAGCACACGCAGTCGATACACCAGATAGTGATTGATGATGATTAGCCGGCGATTTGCCGATAAGGGAATGTACCGCGCCAAGGTAAGCTCTCCCGGGGCCCCGTGGCTGTTGCCTAGCTATGATACAGGGTACGATATTGGGGCCCGGCTGTACAGTCGTGTAAATTGCTGTACAATGAGCAATTACAATGACTTACGCAACCGATACGTAAGCCGCCTTAGACCCGCGGTCCCATTCGACGCACACCGGTTTTTCCATTTCTCTTCTGCGGATTTCACTTAGGCGGAACCCACTTTCGGTAAACCGATTCTCCTGCTCCAGATAGATTCGGATTTTCCATGTGGAAATCTAAAGAAGATAATCAACCCTGCTGCGGTCCTTGATTGAGCTACACGTTCGGAATAATATCGAGAAGAATAGACCTCTCTGGAAGCACGTACGACGACTGGGTGCGTTCAGAATTTTCTCTGCTTCAACTGTAAAATCTACACGAACCATTCTCACGTAGAACAATTCTGTACACTCTCGCAAACACAACGGTATATATATATATATATTTATAGCTAGATTGCTGCGGATCTTCATACTGTTTTAAACTCACTCGAGGCACGGCACCTGCAGTGCTGAAGTAGAATTCAATTACACGACGTTGAAACGAGTACGATGGGTTATCAAAGTTAACGACGATAGATTTAGTTTTTACAATCACCGTAGACAACTTTCATTTGCAAAAGATTCGCGAATCAGTCGCGCTTCATCGAAGAACGACTGGGAGTTCAGTGCAGATGGCATCGACGCGATCCTGTATCCCGTGCACGAACGCAGTCGCGTCCCGATGAATCGCGTCGTCCACCGAAATGCGTCTGACCGAGCGACGTCATATTCCACTTGGGTTCGCCTCGCTCGTCCTCGTCGTCCTTCGAGGCTGCTTTATTTCCCTATTAAACCGGTGGCCCGACAGGAAACCCGGGGAACTATCGGGAATTTACCGCGCCGATTTAAACGCGAGTTTCCCCGTTCGGGATCGTTGCGCGAAACTCGCAGGTGCAACGGGAGAGAGAGAACAGCAGCGCAGCGATCCCGACCGGGTGAACTACGACGTCGATACGGATCTACCGGCGTGACAATCTTCCGATAACAAGCCGAGAAGACGTCCACGTTGAATCGCGAAGGGTCGGTGAACGCGATCCGATCGTTTTCTATCTGTTCGGCTGTCCGACGGGGATGCGCGCGCGCGATGCGTAAGTGATAAGCGGTATTGTTGTCGCGCATGATCGCGTCCCTTCCGGCACGATCGCACGTCGCGAACCATATCGATCGATAAATTCTACTTAGGCCACGCTCGATCGCGCCAATTCCCGGATAATTCGATCCACGGTTAAGCCATTCCTTGCATAATATCTTTATATGCGCTTGTTACCGCGCCGTCTGTATTCCTGTTGCACACGTCGATGCAACACACGCTGCACCGAGCGGAAATTCACCGAGGGATGCGTCGCTTTCGCGACAATGTAATTTGCGCTTTATAGAAATAGCCTTCTGGGCAATGGCCGTGCAATCATTTCGATTGTATGCTGATTGAGTCGTTCACAGGCCCAATCCATTAACTACCTTTCACCTTTTTAATCTCTCTATATATATAATTAGATTTAATACCCTGAGTCACAAACACTATAATCTTGCCAGCACTCTCGCTCGAATTAGCTTCATAAGTGGTTCACAATGTCAGTGCGGCTATGAGACTCAGGATATTCACCATGTGCTGTGGCAATGTCTCATGTTTGATGAACGAAGGCTGAAGTTTATCAGACAATTACAGAAACTGCATCTTTTAAATAAATATGTAAAATAACCTACTCGTTTCTGAATGACTGTGGTTTAATGGTTTAAGAAAATAGTTCATCTTTAAAATAGCTTGTGTTTTGGTTCACGATTATTTATAATTTGTATTATATTATTCAGAATATCACAATGTATTGAAAAACAATGTACAGCAAAATAATCTCTACCTTAAAATTCAAATTGCACTAAATAAAAAAAAAATTTAATACAACTGTGAAATCTGATATATAGTTTTTCATTGATTTTTCCTGCTTTTGATATCGTTAATCTCGTAATTTATATTGTTAAATCTTTGTACCCAGTTTTGTGTGTTAAAACAGGAAGCACCAAATGTAAGGAGAGATTGATGTAAACGATAGGAGCGAATGCGACGGCAGCTCGGTGCATAACAACGTCATCAACATCGCGCAAACGACGCATGGCAGCGACGGCATTTCGACGACACTTTCGCCAAGCAACAAAATCTCGAGGACCGATGGCACGCAAGTCAATAAATATCTTCCCGTTCGCCTGCGTTCGGAGACTTATGAATAACCGGCGGCCCTATAGCGCAGGCGTTCTCTTCTCCGAAGACTTTCACTGGTCGACAAAATCCCGGGAATTTCAAGTTTCCCGCTCGCGGCCGGATGATTTAAGCACCTGCTAATTACGCGCTCGGTAATTTACACTGTGTAATAATATCCGCAATTGCGCCCAATTAATAATTCATAGGATCGGCTGTTAATTATGCTGGCCGCGAGTGTGCCGAGAGGAATATCCACCTGCCGGGAATCTCGATTTTTCTTTGATATTTAAAGCTCCGATGGTTTGAACCTTTCGAAACGAGTTTCTTCTTCTAATAAACCAAGCGATTATTTCTACAGTGTATGGCGAATGTTGCTTGTAAAACGTGAATGTTAAGTAATAAATAACGGGACTGAAATTGCCGATTTAAAGCCGTGTTTCAGTGGAGGCATAAAAAATTATTAGAGGAAAATTATTTTTATTCGATTACAGGCAGAAAGTGAGAATTTCACGTGATGTATGTTTTATTTAGGGTTGTTCTCGAAGCGCTCCGAATTTTATAGTGTTTCCACAGGTCGGATAGATCGCGATGCGATCGTGCGCAGAATAATGAAACGGGTATTCGGAGAAGTGATCAAGAAAAATAGGCTCCGGATGTTTGCTCGCGCACAGACGATTTACAGCCGCGTAAATTTTCTGGCCGATCGCTACGCGCTCGTAAGCGATTTACGATACGATCCTACTATGGACGCGATGGTGGTACCGGGATCAATCATGTATCGGTGCAGGACAGACCGTCGAGTCATCGAGGCCCATCGTTACGATCTACTTTCGTTGCTAGAGACGTGTATATTAATTGCTACGAGATGATCGAGCCACTTTCGGTTCAACCAGAGATCAATTAAGCTAGTTCAAATTCAAAAGAAAGCACTGAAAATTAATAGCGAATGTTTCAAGAATAGAAAAGGCACGACCGCTCTAGAAATAAAGGGCAGCATTTTGAAAAAGCCTCCTCATAGAACTAACTGTCGGTTTCAAGTAGGTGCGGTTTCGTTGCTCCCAATTCCAACGGAATCAAAGCCAGAGACTGCACCATAGAGCAATCTATACCTTCAGTCTAGACTGCTCCACATCCCCTAAAACTGTAGCTCTAAGAACCGCGATGAGTCTCTAATTTGAATGCTTCTCTAATGAAGATTTTCTGAATAGCTACTGGTCAGTCTAGACGGGGTACAACCAACAGCTTTTTGCTCTAGACCTCAGAGCCAATGCTACACAAGGCAATCTGGTTCCAGGTCTGGTCTAGCATTCTCTAAAAACCTAGCTATGAAGACTGTAATGCGTCTGTAACTTGTATCTGTCTACGTAGGCCGAGCGTATTGGTCCTGCGGCTTCGCTCCAGCAATTTGGATGAAGCATTGTTTCCTCTATGAAGATTCGCCGGTTGTCTACCAGTTAGCCTAGATCTGCACAACAAGCACTTTGCCCTGTAAGCGATCTTGGACATCAGTGGAAGAACCTGAAGACTATCTTTCTCGTTCAGGTTTTCCTGGTCGAAAATTTCAACGGAATCAGTCGCAATAGCCAAATCCAATCTGATCGTCCGTTTCGCGTCTTTTCCAGGCAATCCTGAAGAAGTAGCTGGCGTCAGGGGGCACAGCAGGCTTGTTCGCGCGAGTTCAATCTCTGGCAAGGAAGCGGCGACCGGTGTGTGGTCTTCAGGGCCGATCGGTCTGGCCCCTAGTTAGCGTGATTCAGTCGCGGTCTCGGGTACACGCTCACACGCTCACGGCGGGGCTTCTGCGAGGGTTCGAGGGACCGCCGCGGTAGTCGATCGGTGATTAGACGGCAGCTTGTTGTTTCCGATCGCCGCTAAATATCTCGAGCTTGCCGTTGGACGACGCTTCTGCCGGCGCGGATCCTTCGCGAATCCTGCCGTATCCTGCTGACGGCCTGGCCCGTTCTCATCTCTCTCTCTCTCTCTCTTTCGTTCGGCCTATCTCGTTCTCCCTTCTCCCTTTTTCTCTGTCTCTTTCTCGATCGCTCGTTCTCTTTCCACGGTCACGCACGCGGCGATCGATCCTCCTCTCTCGCCAGGATCCTTGAGAGAGCACGCCGCTTCACTTTGCGCGCACCGCGGGCCTGGTGAGAAAGTTTTACGACTCACTCGTGCGAACGCCTCGCCGCGCCGGTAGAATCGCGCCGAGGGAATCTCGAATGTATATCGCCGGCCCCGTATGTGTCTCTAAATACGTACGACTCGCGCGTTCCCCCGTCTAGCCGGATTTACGACAGCCAGAGGATACTTCCGCTTTTTTCGAGCCTTTTTGCACGTCCAACAGCACCAACGCTCCAGACCTTGAACGCCAGTCGCGGACGAGCCGTGATACGGGCTTTTTACGCCTCCCTCCGATCGCGATTTTATTCGACCCTGTTTCTCTCTCTCTCTCTCCTAATCCTCAACCCTCCGACGCTACCCAACGATCATTTATGCGACTCACCTGGATATTTTAATCCTGCGACGCGTAATGAAATTTCAAAATGGAATATACCTTCTTCCGACATTTATTAACTCATTTCGACATACCGTGCCATATATGGTACATTTCATTAAAACAAAATTTAGCGACGCTCTCGCGCAACTTTTGCATATGCATACACGTATCGTACCAAATATGGGATTGGTGGTTATCAGTAAAATTTACTTGAATTAATTTTTCTCCAAACGAGGTAATAATTTCGAGACTGTACAAGCATCTTTGAGAAGGTGAAATTAACGAAACGTTCTAGCTAGGCATTAACGACCGAGCAACAGAGTGGAATTTCGTTTACAATTAATCGAAACAGTTCCTATAGGAAATCAAATTTCACGTACACTTTGTAACTCCCGCGGCTTTAGCCATTACTTCGTCGCAGATAATTCACGTGCGCTAATAACGTCGTATCTCCGCGGAAGCTTGGTGAATTTATGAAATCTGGAGACTGGCAGATTGTGGGCCAGATGGGACCCGAATGTTGCTCGGTCGTGTATGGAAAGGGTCCATGTTCCTCGTGTCCGTTCTGGGACACGGAACAGCTCGCGGAGTAATTAACGAGACACCGAGGACTACACACCGGTGAACGATAATATCTCGTTCGCACCACGTTTCGACTTAATCGTGACGGTAACATCGCGCGCGTGGCATTCGTGTATCTTGCACGAAACCGAGCGACATCAAAGCAACCGAATCCGCATCGTTCACAAAATTTCATTTCCCTTCTTGCGCCCCCAATGGCACGTAATGAGACAATTTTATCAGCACAGACATTCGCTTGTCCTCTTAATCATATTAACGAGTCGGGAATAATTCAACAGTATTTCTAAATTCTTTAAAGATCTGATAACGATTGTTTCAGAATAAAAACTTATCCAAAACCTTACTAGAGCAGGTTTTCAATTGCCATTGGACATAGGTTTGCTTAATAACTGAACTATGATAGCCTCTACTAATAAAGATTTCCTCTACTAATTGGATAGCATACGTAGAACAATTCTTACAAATTTGCTACAGGTAGAGCCAATACAAGGTAATAATGATCGAATCTGTGCGCTGCGAAAAATTCCTATTATTTAATATGGCGATCGAGAAAAAATTAAATTAATGAACTATGATAGCCTTTTTAAATACATGTAACCTACGTGCCTAAGGATTTTCGATTTTTATATTGTAACTAATATTTTTGTTATACCATACAATATACCTTGTAATACTCTGTACTAAGCATTATGTTGTAATAAATCTCATATGAGATTTCCTAATTAAAAAAAGAAAAATAAGTTCGCGAGAGAGACAAGTAGACCGTGCTCTCGCTTTATCGAAATACGTGTACGAAAGCATAATCAGCCACGCAGGTAATTTTCTCCGGCCGCAAGTAGACGCTTGAAAAGTCAGGAAACTTTTTCCCAATGGTATCCCTTGCACACAAGGCACCTAGCATTTACGCCACCACGACTTTCGTATAAATCAAAGCTTCGTTTCGTGGCGAGTCGCTGCACGACCATAGATAGGCATAATATCTTATGTCGAGGTCAAGGCGAATGTGTCAGGCTCGTTTACGGCTCACACACGTGTTGGTATTAAACGCCGCGATTCATCAGAGGGAGAAGAAGATAATCTGCACCTACGCCACCGAGATATCTCGCGAAATTTCCGATGCCAATACCGTCTGGATTAACCAGGCGAAAGCGATGGATAATGCCGTGGAATGTTCCGAGTGTACAGTCTACGAAACTATGTCGTTGCAACCGGTCCATGGCAATTCACAGCTTTAGGATGCATTTATATTTTTCTTTCGATCAGAACGTCATTCTCGTTTCTATTTCTGTGAAACTCAATGGGAACGTTTAGCCTTAAGATGATAGCACTAGGAAGAGTTTCCAAATGGTTTATTCGATTTTATGTGCACTGCGATTTTTATGAAACTATTATAGAAAGACGATTTTATATTACGCGAAAGTTAGACTTGGTGAAATGCAAAGACATTTCCAAAGTATTTGAAATTAATTCTTATACTGGGGAAATTTATTTTTTAACGAAGGTCTACTTGTTCAAGTTTTCCATCCAGAGTTTGAACAATGTGTATTTAGCAGGTTTTGCAGCGAGGCGTTCAATTAGAGTGTCCGTCGAATTTCACAACGCGTTACTCCACTTTGATTGGCGTAAGCGATCGTCGCGCGGCAGGGCGGCTTATTGAAAACACTTCCGCGATACGAAATTGTTTCATTACGGCAATTACGATCACGCGAAGGTGCATCCTTTGAAGCCGTCGGCCTCACTGGCTCCCGCTTTGTCATCTCCGTGCGGCGCGGCGCGCCTGTTTACTAGAAAAACGCTTTACCTGGCCGGAGTCGTGAGTGCAACGCGCGCGCGCGCGCGCGGAGAGTGCAACGCGCGGGGAGAGTGCAACTGCGGCCGATTAGAAAAAAGAACTGGAGCAAATTGCGCGCGGCGGGACGCACAATGACACACCTCGCGTCGATCAAAACTCGTTGCGGCGACGATAATGTGCGCCGACAAGGGGACACTGGGACACACGAGGTGCCGAGCCCTTACCTGGCATTCATAAATAAATTTTAATGAACTGCCCTCGAAATGCGCCTAGCCGCCGCGTACACTCCCGTCTACAAGTCGCCAACAATCTCTTTGCTCTCTCCAAATACTCGTAGCCATATTCTCTGCTGCATTTTCGTCAAAATTTCTGACGTTTAAATTCTATTGTATTATTAATATAAATTAAGTTTCATTCTATTTTTTGGAATTCATCGAAACTATCTGTTGCGTTAGGGCATTAGAAATAAACACTCACAGAGTTATTTTATATTATTTCACTTTGATATATATTATTTGCTAAATGAAGCAACATCTTTACTTGTCGAATGACACACTGAAACTGGTAGTCTAATTGTAAAATGAAGAATTCGCCGCGTATTTACCGACCTTCTCGGTCATCCTCATAACACAAAAGAAACTATTTGAAAATCTGGTATTGAAAAGGGCGTGAAAAGAAGAAAGAAAGAAAAGATAATTTTTTTGTATATAGAACCAGACCTTCATGATAAAAAAAAAATATTTTTCAATCCTTCACATGCAAATTCTAAATGACGTTGATCTCAGGACATCGAGTATTTCCTACTGGAATTTTTAATACACGTTCATATCTGCCACGCGTACATTTAAGCACCGTGTCGTTAATGTCTGTTATTGATTCCATCTACTCGCGGAGATAGGATCTACGCCTATTAATCATCTGTAATGAATGCTTATCTTCTTCTACTTCTCGATGTACATATCTACAATCGTCTAACGTCATAATATAATAAGTCGAATGGAATTGACGGGGAACGAACGAGATCATAGAAAAGTTTTCGTTCTCCACTTTTGAATTTATAGCAAAGGCAGACTGTAAGCAAATGAAAAAAAAATCGAAATGCATTTGACAGAGCAAGAATGTGGCTATAATAATTTGGTGTGTGAAATATCTACGAATACAGTTTGTCTCTAAGATAAAATCTCGATGGAAACTTATGCATCGATCGTTTCTTTTGTCCCTGTCCGAAGGTATCTCGAGGCAATTAGGTTTTACAACGCATTGACCGATTTAACACGATACTTGGCCGATTGTGCAACATCCAGAGAGTCTGAGACCGTGGTCTAATAGTGTCGTAGGAACGGGATTAGTGAGTCGGTGACGGTAATTTGTCACGCGTGCATGACGTCGTTCTGCCTTTCAACGGCGAGTCCTCGTTATTGGTAACAGGACAATCTGAATACCCGGTGACACAGACCCGTGTCCTGGTTCACACGTATGTCACCCACACGTGACGTCCCACGCCTCGTGGATGCACGGGATGGCGTCTCTTCCATAGTGGAAGGTGACGCCTGATGCCTTCGGGTATCCGCGAACGATGACCTACGCCAATTCCCATCGGTAGAAATGCACCATCGCATTCCATACAAATCTTTCTCCACCCATTTCCTTTCTTTATTACGTGAACGTGAAAAATGCTCGTTTTTATTCGTAGAAACTCTGTGTCGTGTTTACGTTACATTCAATTAAGATAAACGCATACTTCGAAACAAATTCGACGAGATTTATGAACAATCAGCGATTGAGAAATACTAATGAAAGATTTCATATCGAATACGAGAAGCCTCGATCAAGTCAATTTAAAACTTAAAAGAGGTTCTTAATAATCATTAGATGTTCAAGCGACTTTTTAATGATGTTATTAGTTGTATGTTTTACTACTTTTTTAATCGTTCATGTATAATGAACGATGATCGTAATGGTTATGCTCTTCGGTCTGTTTGTCATCGACGTGTCTAAATAATCAACT
Source organism: Lasioglossum morio (assembly GCA_916610235.2). Taxonomy (NCBI): domain Eukaryota; kingdom Metazoa; phylum Arthropoda; class Insecta; order Hymenoptera; family Halictidae; genus Lasioglossum; species Lasioglossum morio. The sequence goes on along the minus strand of OU744328.1, from coordinate 16,328,034 downwards.
TAATTATCGATTGGTAATATACTTCGCACGTAGTGTACAAATAAAAGACTGTTCCCGTTCATCTTTGTTACAAATGCATGAAATCCATCCATCACGTGGTTAAAAATTGAATTTTCCGTACTGGGTCTCTAATAAATTGATCACCCACTGTGTTTACGTACGAGTACCTTTCTCCGAACAAAATGTGCAGAGAATTAATTTAAATGAAAGATTGGATGTATTTTATAGCTACGCATTAACGTTACTCTGATTTTACGCTGCAGCTATAAATCACGAATGCATAAAATCACCATTTGTCGGTCTTAGAAATAGTATTGCTCGGAAAAGAAATCATAAATATGGAAAAGAGTCTCGTTCGATGATATAATGATGAAACTCCACTGTTATTCGAGGAATTCAAGAGCAACGAAATTTTATTATTCTTGGCCAGGTTGATTCTAATGTTCGTGCACGGTGAACTGGGCCGATCGGCAAGAGAGAAGTGCGTTTTCTCCGCAACAATCGGCCGCACTTCCCGTTCGAGTCCGCTCCCCGCAGCAGATTTTCACTACATTCCGTCCCGTTGTCACATCAGCATATAAATCAGGCGTGGCTCGACGTAGATCTATCAACCGGTCGCGGATCGATAGGAAGAGAACGGCGCCCGTGACAGATTAATCTCGAAGTGCAGCGCGTGCAGGCTGCACAACCTATCGAACCCGTTCGCTCGCCGCATAATTCATTACTTTTTCCGACGGCTCGGTACGAGCCTCTCGTACGAGAGAAAGAGAGAGAAAGAGAGAAAGAGAGAGAGACCGTGTCCCGGGATCGGACAATCGACGGATCGACTGGCAGAAATCGAAAGCGGAGTCGATCGAGTTTTCGCGTGCTTATTACCGATGCACCCGCGACTCGAACTCGCGGCTCGATCGATACCTACGCACGCGCTTTCGATTTCCTCGCCGGGACCGCGGATTCCGCTCGTTTATTTCGCGGCCGAGAAACGATCGGGCCTCCACTGTTATACAACCGGTGCCGCGATTTCGTCAACGGTTAAGGCGAAACCGGTCGAGAGGAGACCGAACTCGAACACGGCTCTCGGATATGGTTAATCGGTATCGAACTGCCGCAATGTCGAAATCCTCGTCGTCCTATTTACTTCCGCCTGCGATCACCGTAATTAGCATTAAATGTGTTATTGCACCGAGCTGGTTCTGATGACCGCACCTACCTGCTCAACGCATATATCAATTTCTAAGAATAATGTGTTAAATGGATCATCAATTTTATTCACGGAAACTCATATGAAACGCGATGCTGTATTAACACTTTACCTATCGGAAGCCAATTAATAGGATTCTCAATAATTGTGCCGTATCAAAAGAAAGCATAGAAATTTTCTTTTACATTGCAATCTTAAATGAAATTATTAGATGACGTTATTGAGGATGACTTGTTAGTTCACAATGAAAACTGCTGTTACTATTGAAAGTTCCATTAAAAAGTTTTTAGCCATGTACCAGATTTTTCAAAATTATGCAATAATCACCGGTCGGTAATGTGTTAATATTATAATGCAAAAATATATTATGTCAAAGCTTTTTTCTTTACATTTTGCACTGAAAACATGTATACTGTACAGCGTTAATATTAGCCCTTCGCACTCGGAGCTAATTTAACTGGAAAATTAAACTTCTTCTTCCGATCTAGAATATTTCCATTCCCTTTGATTTTTGAAATTTTATGGATATGAAATTAGTATAATACCTCATACAATACTTAAATATTTAATAATTGATTAGATACCGATATAATTAATAATGTAAACAATATTTTGAATAATGGTATAGCAATTTGTAATGGTGCCTCAGAGGGGACAACCGAATGCAAAGGGTTAGAATATATGTACACCGGCTGAAAGTTAATTTATATGCTTCCTCATGTTTTCAAATTACACACTTGCCGTATTTTGTAAATATTGGAGTGGGGAACGGCGAACCGGTACCGAGGGAAATCGTCGAATGTCGAAATTATCGAATGTCGAAATCGTGATCGCCGTCCGACTTCCGCCTGTGACTGGCATAATTAGCATTAAATGTGTTATTACGCAGGGGGGAGTTTCTGATGGCCGCGCACCTGGCCTCTGCATACTACCTGGCGCGTATGCTCGCGGACGCATTTGGATTCGTCGCCGGCCTCCAGCCACCGAGAGCTTATTGACAATTGAGAGATAGCATCTTTGCGAGCCACCGGCTAATGCGACTGCATTTTTCTGCCTCCGCACCCAGCAACGAAGATTGAAGTGACGCACGTGTTTCTGGATCCAGCGATCGGTAAATGTTCCAGCCGCAATCGCTGCCATAGTCGCGGGGCCGGTACTGCGCGTACAAGGAATTGGCTCTGGCGAAACTTCGCAGATTTGCAGATTGCCCGAAAATAATGCGTCTAGCTTAGAACAGAGCAGCCATGAAAGCGGAAACTAGAATATGCGAACGAGCTCCCAGAAATGGGAAAATGAGGAAATTATTTTAAATTGCACGCGTGTATGCCAATGTTCTTTCAACTAAAGATACATTTAAATAATGTACAGTTGCGCTCATAATAATTTGAAGAAATACATTGTTTCCACCATTTTGTCATTTGTTAGTATTTTAAAAACTGTAATTGAAAATTGTACCTTCGGGTTACGAATTTCAACAGGTTTTATTTTACTTTTAACAGGATACAATCTTTTAAATTCCTGCTTCCTTTCTTGTCGTCATAAATTATTTTATGAGAATACGCGAATTTAGATGAAGATAACACTTCGAATTGCAGCACGAGAAACTGGTGCAACATGTTCGGCGAATTTTCAACAGCTAATTAATAAAAAAAACAATGCACTCCAGATTTTCGGATAGGATCCCTGGGTGAATTCGTGTTGCTCAATGATCCGTCGCTTCAGTTCCCAAGATTCAATTTCACGAATGATTATGCATGGTTTTATAAGTACCGAGAAGATTCTCGGAGATTTCTAACGTTTGATAATAACGTTACACGCTTCTTCGCTTACCGTGATCGTCTATGGCGATTAAACAGTTTTAACTTGCGCGAGAATTCGTACTTCAGATAAAAAGAAAATGATATTTCATTATGTTTGAATTTTTATTTCCCTGTCGGATTGCAGATTAGAGTGCAATGAACGTCGCGTAATATTAAACAGCGAGGCTGCGCGAAAGAATGTCTGTTCGAGGAAAATGCAAGTTTCGAAAGTGTTTTACGCTGCTGCCTCGAGTACGTATTCAACGCACGTGCGAAGATCTTGCACAGTAGATGCAGCCATGATGATAAATGCAGACATGTGCCTCATCTTTTCCAAGTTAGACACGGAAATCGTGTGGCTTATAAAATCACATAGCAATTTCATTTTCAGAAAGAACGGACGCGGTAAGTTATTCTATATCTTAATTTCTACTTCGAAAAACTTTAACCCCCTGCGACTCTTACTTCTACGTCGATATTTCCATCGAAATAGAATTTATTGACTACGATTATACATTAGACGTACAGTTGGAAGAAAGCGGAAAAAGCTAACCTATCAACCGATCAATTCGTATCAAATAAAAGCAGCCGCGAGTAAGAACTGATTTAATTAAATCTTTTTAGGTCAGGATTGTATATAATACGCGAAGTTATAAATACTCATGCGTTCATACAAATGCATGACGGAGTTTCTGAATTCTTCATCGGAAGTGAAAAATTAACTTTTTCAACGGATGAGTCTTCCGAGACGGACACGAATAATTTCAGTCGCTAATTGGTCATATTTTATACAGCTCGAGCGGATCAAGAATTCATATCGAGGATGACATTGTTCTATAAAAATAGTGTTCCCGAAGAGATCAATTCAATGAGAGTGTGGCTCACTTTATTTATCCCAACAGAAATAAATTGTTTCGATTACCGAAATATGGGTCACGCGACAGTCAAGGAGTTGAAATAAATTATATAGAGAGTATAATTCAACCCTTTCGCATGAAACACATTTTCCAGAAGTTGTCAACCCTTTGAATTTAACAGAGAAGAGAGAGTACGCGGCGTACTGTAAAAATTGGAAGAGAAAAGGAAGGGAAAAGAATGGAAAATGAGGACGGTTCTCGCCAAGGCGAGACAGCTCGAATCCTATCGGAAACGTCAGTCAACGACGACGAGAGACGGAGAGATGCAGTGAGCCGTTACACACGGTTGCAGGGAGGACGGTGGGTTATCGTCACTAGCGCGGCAGCAACGCGAAATTAATAATCCGTCGTTTCTTATGCCTCGTTATCGCGCATCGTCACGTCTTTATAACGCGGCCGGGGCTCGTACGTCAGATGGTATCGTCGTATCTCGTACGGCTAGCAGCTAGTAAAGTAAGTGCGAGTAAGTATAAACTACCGCGCTGAGCCACCACCCTCGATGTTCCGCCCCAGCGGAGAGATAACATCTTCGTGCACACCGGTCATCTCTCTCTCTCTCTCTCTCTCTCTCTCTCTCTCTCTCTTTCCCGCTTATTCTCTTTCTAACAGACCTCTCATCCTCCCTTCCACAACCCTTTTGCTCGCGCACCGTCCTCGCCGATCGGCTCGAGGCTTCCCTACGATCGGCTACTTCAGTAGCCGCACCATCTGCCCTCCATAAATCCTGCCGGCCGTCTATGCTGCACCGATATCCTTCGAACGAGCTACCTCCATTCCTCTTTTACTCTGTTTCCTTCCCCAAGCGAATTGGGGTAGGTCGCCGACGGGAACATGTACAGTGCCCTGCAAAAGTTCACTTTGCTCGCCCTCCCTTCGCGCTGCTCGAGCTCCTTAAACTTCTCTAAAGATCTCTCTATTCGTCTTAAGTTTGCCAAAGTTTTCTAAGGGTCCCTCTATCGTCTAAAGTTCGGTAAAGTTCTCGCAGCTTAAGCGATGTAAAATAAAGGATAATAAAATGAAGAAGTAACCCAGAATACTTTCGGATTTGAGATAAGAATGTGTAACCCCATTAGAATTTCATTTATGGAGAGCACACGGGGAAGATGAAACAGTATGATCCGTCGAAGTTCGCTTCCGCAAGACCTTGTGCAGAGAGCGGATAATCAAAGCGAGCGCCTATCAGAAGGATAACGCTGATCCTTTTAAAGGTTGCCGGGCAACGCGCCCGTGGATCTAATAATAAGCGGTAGATCTTGATCGGAAGCGACAGGTATCGAATATGCAACGGAGCCCGCGTCGTGGCGCAAGGTCCGGCCGATAATCATTGCGAAGTGGTTCGGTTCAAACAAACCGACCCTGAAACACGCTGATCTACAGAACACACCATATACCGGAACGAGCATATACGAGCCACCGCGTGGGAGACTAGAGGCCAGCGGAACGAACGAACTGAACTGAACCGAACGGTTCGCCTCTGTGTCGCTTCTTCGTCTTTTTCTTCCTCCTCTGCTCCTTCCTCAGCATCTTTCCACCTCTATCTGGTATGGGAACGAACCTACCGAAGGGATCCCTCCTTCGCGCGAAACCGCGGCCGCAATATATTGCCATTTGTTCCGGCCGCTATAAGGCAATATGTTTGTCAGTATCGCGGAATCGAACTCGAGCCCTCGAACCTTCGACTTAGGAGGATAGCAGCGAGAGAGAGAGGGAGAAAGAGAGAAAGAGAGAGACTGGTAGGTTGATCCTGACCGTTATTTCTCGGGTGCATATGGTCTCGGCTGCCGATACCACCTCCCGATATCTACCGAACGCGATCCGCTCGGCTGCTCGATCGCTCTTCTCTCGCTATCGATAAGTCTTACACGGGGATTCTTCCACTTCTTCTTCCTCCCCGTCTTAGGCTTGTTATTCATTTGTTGCCCGTAGATCTTCCGCCAATCGGCTACACCGAGTTAAGGCTAACGATCCTCGGCCGGGACGCTATCGATGCATCGAACGGGCCACGGATAGATCGACGATCGTTATTCAGGACTCGATAAATTTCGAGGGCCTCGCTTGTTCCCAGGCGAAACGAAAGTGTTCGCCTTTAGACCGGCGATAATTAAAAGGTCAAGGGAGACCAGGTTTGGACGGCCGTGGGGATTACAGGGTGCTGAAAATCGGGAAGTATCAGGGTCGATGTACGGATTCGATGAACAGTCGAAAATGTCTCTGTACATATTTTTTCAATAGAATAGCCTTTTTCATAATTGATTCGAACGATTTGTTAGAGGTACTGCTTAACTCTCATCCGTCCCTCGTGGCAATTTGACACAATTTTCCCGAAATAAGTTATACCGTTCGGTAATTTTTAAGTAGATTTGTCCAAAACTTGGTGATTTTTATTTTTTAAATGCGAAACATAACCGCAAAAACCTAACATGTGAATGTTAACTCATCAATTTGAATGTTTGTCAGTTTGTCTTGTTATTTTATCGTATTTTTTTATCACTGTGTCAATTTGACACCGAGGGACAGATTCAGTTCGCGAAATGAGGGACGGATGAGGGTTAACACGTTCCAAATATGGTTGACGCTCTTCTTGTTCGAGTTAATTAAATGTAGGTTATTATATATAGGATATACAACATAAAAATATTAAAAACACATTATTAAATTAGCCGAATTACGCTGGGCGACGAACGTGTTAACTACCTGATGTACAACAAATTCCTCGAGAATTTGTGTTTCATCGAAACGACGAAGAAAATAATCAAAGCCGGTTATCGTTAGATCATCTCGTGCGTAATGGAAATTTCGTTGAATTTAGAAAAAGATGATCGAAGAAGAAACAATGAAGGGAAACATACATACCAATCATTGTGATTATGTTTTAGTATTCTCGAGTATGTAATACTCGTTTAGTATTCCACCGTATAAGAAACAGCAAATACCCCGTCTGATTTTACTGACTTCAGAGCTTGCTACGACTATAAAAATTGAGAAACAATTCGCATTCAGTTTTTCCCCGCATAAAACACGTTTTATCCGCGGGGATATCGGCCGATGAAATTGCTTTTGAGAAATGAACGATCGGATGCCGATGGTATCGAGCCCGGATGTTCCTTGAAAGACGTCGCGTCGGTTTCGTTCGGATCAGCCAGCAATTGGAACGACGGTCACATTCGAACAATCGTGTCGATGATTATCAAGCGTAACAGGGAAACGCGCGTGTAATCGGGAAACCAGGCAAGAAAGCAGCCGCGTGCACGGCCGTGCTTCCCGTTAACGTCATAATAATTCACGGTCGACAAAGAGTCGTCCCAGCGAGATTTTTCACCGACACGAAAGAAACCTGAAGAATCCCTGGACCGATTGACAGAGCGTGCGTCTCGTTGACTGTCGTCCCGCACGTCCGCGGCCTATCTCTCCTATCGATGAAAGATTGTCCCCTTGTCCGGCATCGTCAACAACAACCTGTTCGCAGGGCCGTCTTATGCGACCTGCAGGCGCTTGCTACATAAACATGGTCCTCGACAATTTATTTAACGAACGGAGAAAATATCAAAATTGACGAACATATTTTCTAGTGACGAGCAAGTTTAGATTCTGTATGTTAGAGACAGGGAGGGTTGAAACAATATAATCCTTAAATTCAGACATCTTTTAATTGTTAAATTCTATGAAAAATCTCGGACGCAAAGAAAAGCAAAGAAACGTGAATTTCGAACCCACAGAAGGTTCGAAGGACAGTTAACGAGTGATTCAACGATTAAGAAGGATAATCGATGATAGAATGTGCAGGTGCGATGATCGCAATGATGCGGCCCTGCCTGTCTATCTACCGTCCGCTCGATACAATTACAATTTCGCTACTTATGATAGACAACGTGCTGCCGCGATTAATATCTCTGGTTCTTCGAGGATGCCGGATTCCGAGATCGAAGTAGAGACGTTCCGATCGAGCCGCGGTGGGAATATTTCGATCGTGTACAACGATAGAACCCGGGGTTTTCTGAGACCGGAGGAACATGGACGGGGAATGCGACAGAGTTTCGCGACAGAAACGATCGATCAATCATATCGTTGAAGAAGTTGCAGAAGGAATTTGTACGTTTTTAAAATTTTTCCGGTAAAGGTCTGTAAACATTAAATACCTTCCTGTTCCTTTCAGACCGGTATCTTGAACAGTCTACCTTCCAAATCTTGGGAAACTATTCATATAATTATTTAATAGTGGAGAGTTTTATCTCATACAGCTCCATATATACCTCGTGTGGTTTGTACATAACTCAAGAGAATTTTTGTCAGCTTCATTATTTGAATAATTTGCAACCGCGCGTAACAGAAGGATATACAAGCTAAAGGCTGCGGGATATCAGGAATAAATTTAATACACATTTCAGCCACTCGCAAACGAGTGAAAATAAATAAAGGCAAGACGAGACATTAATAATAGCGGGGTGTAATTCTGTTGACGACCCCTCGTAAGAAAGCTAATCATTACGCGATGAAACCGGCGGGAAGAAGGCTCGCGTAATGGAATCCAGAGGACGCGACTGGTGCGTCTGATTTCGCAGTGATAGTCCTTTACTACTTAATTCCCCGTCGCCATTTATCCCTCGACGGCTCGAAGGGCTCGGGCAGTAAATTTGCATGATGTGGCAAAGAGATTCGCGACCTTAGACCCCGGCCATTGCTAAACCTTGGCCGCTTCGCGATAATCGAAAGTGTCGTGGACCGAGAATCTGCAACTTCGCATCTTATTCGTTACTGTCCGGACCATCCGCGAAGCTCATTCCGCGAAGTTCGTTAAGAATATTCGCGGTGTTGAATGCATCGTATATAGTCGTACGGTAATTTGACCTGGCTTTATTAATAGTCGCGCGATGAAAAATTCCCGGTAATTTACGATTTCTGAGATTCCTGCCCCGCGGTTGCGAATCAGCATGCGCACATTAGGATGGCTTAATAGGGCCAGGCTGTGGTACTTTTCAAGTCAAATTACCTGTTAAAAGAAGGAGTGCTCGAGTGATAATTCAACGTCCACAAATTACTTTACGTGTCCAGACCAATTATAATTTCGTGCTGCTTCGACGGTAAAAATGCATTGTCGTGCGATTTGTGTCGGGTTTTTCGGGTCACCCTGTATAGCAGAGAAGAGAACAGAGGCAGTACAGGGGGATCGTGGCCCGCTAATCCGCGGGGGCGAGCAGAGATGCTCAGATTGGCGCGTAGCGAGACGCCTGCAGGTGAAGCCGATGCAACCGGTGGAAAGAACGAGATCCAGAGCCGATAGACAAAGAGGTCGCGCTCCAATCCTTAACAAGGACTCAAATGTCACTTCTGGGCTCCGACCCTGGAAAACTGCTCTAACGATTCCCTGCGAAATTTAACACGAGGTTTCGGACTCCGTTCTCTCAGACAACTTCACGATGATATTCCTGATACGTAACGGGGTGCTCGCTAAAGTTTCTTTATCGCTAAACCGCGGATGTGCTTGGCAAGTTTAGTTTCTTATAAATCATGCAGCAAAATTTGCACAAAGATCCGCATTCTATTTATCACTTACCGAATCTCCTAAGAATAAACCTCATCAGTGATGTTTCGTAGAGACTTACCTGGAACAAAAAAGAAAATAGTCAAGATTAGTACAAGCTTGACAAACATGAAAGATTGAACATTGAGAATGTGTAGTTTGATAGTTGGAGTTCAGTGGATCTGTATCAATCGCTAGACAATAAATACGAATGACACGTTTCGATTCTACATCCAACTTTATCGCTTTTCAAGCTCGATTGCTATGCGCTCTATTGGAAATTGCCGTTCCATTCATTCAAGGATACGAATCCCCTGTGTTCGTGAAGTTTATGTTTAAATTACCGGCTGGAACCTGCTGTTCCCACGTTTACGCTCGGCGCATGCATGATAACTGCACTTCGGGATCCATGCAAATAGTCGCGTATAAGTGTACGGAGAGATATGGTAACGAATTTATCAGAGACCATGGGAAATCGTGTATCGGAAACGAAAACGCATCGTGGCGATTCAGAACCTGCGAAATCTCTATGCATTTTTGCATGAGTTTCCTTAAATCTCTACGTTTATTTTCTATTAATCTCATATTCCTGTCTTCTCTGTCGCGAACCTTGACTAAATGAAATTCGTATAATTCGAACAAAAAGAAAATTATTTATGGTTTGAGACAAGCGTCGGTACGGAATGGTAGCGAGAAGAGAAAGGTTGTGAGTGACAGAAGAGTGACCGTTCCGTCAGCGTGCAGAGTGCAGTTGCATCTGGCGAGAAGCGACGCGGACGACTGGAGGGCGAGTTCGTCGTTTCGCGTCGTGCAGCAGCCGTGTACGGACCGATCGCTGATATCTCAAATAGACACGTTAACGTAGGCACTGCTATGAGCCTAAGGGCTTCCACGGGGATTGCTATATGCGGCTGACGTTCCCGGTACCTTGTAGTACCCTGTAAAGCCACGCTCTCGGACGTCCCCCACCTGCCCTTTCCTGAGCTCTCGGTGCTCGCCGCGCCGCGCTGTGTGCTCTACGAGCATAGAGGATAGGAGAGAGAGCCCGGTTTGCTACCTCTCGGTGGTTGTGCGGCTTGCAACGTGCTGCTAGCCGACCTACCGTTATCCGGTTAACGAGCTACCACCGCTACATACACCGGCCACACGGTCTACCCATTGCGCATGCACGAAATGTAAACGTGGGAACCGGAATTGGTAACCCGGGGACCGTCGAGCATCCTCGCCGCATCCTCGGGTGAGAAAGCACGAGGAGACGATGAGGTGGTTGGTCTAACGATGGAACGGCTGCCGTGGCTACGTGCCAGAGCCTTGTCTGCTTCCCTGAGTTCAACCCTCGTCCACAGTTCTCTCTCTCTCTCTCTCTCTCTCTCTCTCTCTCCTTCTTCTTCCCACCTCTCTCCCTCTCTCTCTCTCTTATTGATCTCGCCGAGTCTCTTCGGAACTCACCTGGACTGTCTCTTCGACATCTGCCTCTTCAGCCTTCCGTTTCGACCTTAATAAGATGCTCCAGTTCGCAACTTCCGAAAAATCGATTCGTTTCATCCCTCGCGACAATGTCTAGGTGTTCGGAAACTTTCTTTCAATTGGTCTAGAAAATTTGCGGGATCTTCTTATCGAGGATCAGCAGAGACTTGTAAATGATTACGTCAGAAAGGATCCCGCACTAATCATATGGAAAATCCATCCCGGTTAAATCAGTTGGATTTTTTTATATGTTGTAGCTTATGATCTATTCAACGAAAGATGTAATGGGCACAAAGTTGAATAATGGACAGTTATCGAGTTATAATCAGTGAAATATGAGAAACTCGTGCTGCCGAATACTCAAATCTCAGGAAGTATATTTACTTAACACGCTTGCCGCACCCTCAATCCCGTCACCCCACTCCTTCGATTTTCACACGGACCACGGACAGAGGGTTTCGAGTGAAAAAATACTACAGGAGTGACGAACCGTGGACTCCTTATCTCTGCTGTCACACGCAAAGATTTTTGTGAAAGATTTCTGTTCACAGACTTTTTCAAGATCATTCAAAATTCAAAAAAAAAATAATCACACCACCTAACAGATTTTGTGAAACCGTACTATTTTTGTTTCAAATATTAGGCAGCTCGAATTCGTCATGTTCGACTGATTATAACTCGATAACTGTCCATTATTGAACTTTGTGCCCATTACATCTTTTGTTCAATAGATCATAAGCTACAACATATAAAAAAATCCAACTGATTTAACCGGGATGGATTTTCCATATGATTAGTGCGAAGTCGTTTCTCATAAATTTTTGATGAGCTTGAAATAAACAAGTTCCTGTAGTACCCATTGTGCCATCAGAAAAAATTTGTTTACACGAGTCCCCACAGACGGGATCACTATAAATTCATTTGCGGCGCAGAACAATTTGTCCCGGAAAGAAAGCGTCCCGAGGAGGCAGGTATTAAATGTATAATGAACACGGAACAGCGCGTGCGCGCATATACAAGCTCTCGGCGTGGCCATTTTCCTAAGGGTACTAATTAACGCCGCGCCACTGTGTTACGTGCAAGAAGCGACGCAGTTAAGAGTCCCTCCGAGTTGCTGGGGTACCTCATTTCAAGTTTTATTCGCGACTCCCACAGATGGTTTCGCCACCGGTCGAACCGTCGCGATTAGCCCGCGAAAATGTTGCGGCTGCCAGACTATATATACACATTGCTCGTCCTGATAAACACACGGACGAGCAACGGACTATAAATAATTTCCGCGGACATTTACGCGACGAGCGACCGCGGCCTCGGCGAAAGGAAAAACCTGCAGAGTATCGAGAATTGCCAATCGGTGGTCCGCACCTGTAATTACCTCGAGGCTGCTCTCCCCTAACAAATGGATTCGTGGACAGGGCCGAGTAACATAGCGAATGGCGGTCAGCCTATTTTATTCGAAATCACGTGTTCAATTTCTGTACGCGAAGTACATATTTTATTCTTCATTTATTTATTTATGAACTTTACCAGCACTCAGTCTAGAAGATTGCCTTCAACCATTTCGCCGAGCGATCGGCGCGTCTCGACACGTTGCTTCACCGACCGACGAAGGTTAAATGATTACCTTCTTACTTAAAATGATTTTAATTAAAGCGTGACGCTGAAATAAAAACGGGAATGGGAGGCTTCGAGTTAATCATTCTTGGACGACTCGAGCGAGCGCCGGGTCTGCAGGGTCAATTACGTGGTGCTGATGTTTCCTGGAACTGTGGAATCGCTTGCAGACACATTCTTCGATTTTTCCAATTCTTCGACCTTTCTAAAATGATTCTACACTAATCAGTCGAATTTAAGCGTATGAAAGATTCAAAATTTCTATGGGAATGTTCCCTTTGAAATTGAGTAAATTTTGTATTTTTGTTCTGACCTAAGTTGATTCATTATAAAATTACACTTTCGGCGATTAATTTAAGTCTTCAAAGGTTCAGAAATGCCTGTCAAATGCTCCAGAAAATAAACCCACATAAATCGCAGTAATTTATTCGATGAAATCTGCGAAAATTCGTCTAGTCGATTGTGAATCCGAATTCGTGAACCGACACACACAAAATTGAGTCAGCAAATGATGAGCAACTGGTGATCACCCAATGGTCACCATGTTAACAAATTTTTCCCTTATCTCCGCGCATCGGACACTGAAAATAATCGTCCGTTGCCGAGTATAATGTTATCTCGAGCAGCGTATAATAGGTTGCACGTACGCCAGTAAACGTTAATGCGATAAGACGGTGTGCGGGCATCGAAGTCTCCAGGGCCCGCGCGGTACAGCTTTATCCGGAAATTATCCGTTTCTAATGTCAGTGGGCATTAACGGAATTTTTGTCGAGGTAATCCCGTGTACTTACTGTCGCATTACGCGGTGTACCAACGATAATCCTATTCATTCGCGGCTCCGTTTGCGCGATTGTGCGCGCGAGTTAAGATCTCCTTGGCGAACTGGTGCCCATTGTCTGCGCGATTTTTGCAAACTCCTGGCAAGCGGTACCGCAATTACCGGTTCACGCCCCGCGAACTCGCGCAGCTCGCTTCTCCGATTGGGTGGCTTTAATTACCGCATAATTGCAGAGGTATCGGGGAATCTGTTGCTTCGCGTTCCTCGGCCGACCGCTAAATGGCTCGAATGTACCCCCCCCTTCACCTTTTATTTCGGTCGGTGTAGTACTATTTCGTATGATCTTATTAGCGCACGCGTTCATACATGTATAAAGGTGTATAAAGGCTTACAAAGATCAAATAAAAAAATAAAATATGTACACAAAGAGTTACAATGATTTGTTTAAAAATACAAAAGATGAAGAAAACTTAAAAAGAGCTGCAAAGGAATATTAAATATGTCTAAAGAATTACGAACGCCTGTCAGAAATGTAAAATACATAGGCATTTACAAAGTCGAGACGAAATGCTAGTTGTATATGTTGCCTACAGTTCAAAGAAAATTCCAATGTCCCAGACGAACGGCGCAAACAGTGTTATCCGAAGAAGCATGTCCCTAAAGCGACGCCCGGGGAGAGCTAAGGAGCGATTTCGCAACGAGATCTCTCGATCCGGGATCGATTGCGCAAAGATCGCCGGGGCAGAATATTCGTCACCCCTTGGCCGTTCCTTCCAGGTGACGTGTAATCGCGTCTGATCATCGACAATGAAGTTATCGGCGCCGATTGCGGTCACAGTGTCGATAGTATCTTTCCCTTTTGCGCGCGGTGACGGCCACGCGAGAGGGAAAATTCTAATTAACCGCGGCACGATTTTTCCCTCGAATAAATCAATAACGCCGTCTCTCTGTTATGGGGGGCGGAGGAAAAGGGAGAGAACTATACAAGGTGTGCCAGGTGTTAACGGCTGAACATTGTCGGTACATTCTATCGGTTCTAGATAAAAAAGAATATTATGAAGACGTAGGTATTCTAGAACCTTGTCGGAACGTTCGTACTAGAAACGAGCAGACGAAATAGAAAATATTCGCATTAAACTGGTATTTGAGGATACTGGTTTTATTTTGACGTACTGCTCTAACGATATTAATAATGCGACTGTACGCGTGCCTATCGATGTACATACGTCTATGCAGAAAGCACGCGGCTCGTATATCACGTCAATTAAGACGGAAAATGGCCGGTGTCATAAGCGGACTCCGACACGGCATTAATTATCGACGTTGCAGCAAATTTTCCGGCATGCTCGGAAGCGGTCCGAATAATAACGGGCAGCGTTACAATAATAACTGTTAGAAATAATTAGTCGCCACTAGGAAGCTAGCTATAAATCTGTCCGCGGATTGCCAACACCCTTCCGCTATCTAGAGTTTAGTGTTTGCGTATCTTCTTGGCCATTGTTTGCTTGTGTCGATAAATAAGTCGTGCTAACTGTAATGCTTTCTTCGACTGACTGTCGCATCTTGTCCTCGTGTTAATATAATTAGTTAATAAACATTTAATTTCACATCAAAGATCGGTTAAGAATTTAGTTTTTTTTTTTTTAAATTGATTTTAACTGATTGTTATTGCAGTCGATGACACCTGTGGACATTGTATACACGTTTCATGCACCGAACATTCATGAGACACGTCTTAGTGGTGGCTGAACACGAACCGTTGACATTAATTAAGCAGAGCGTCAACGCTGCACGGATTACCATTTTAATGGATAGTCTCAATTAACGGGTGAACACCAATTTAGTGGTGGTCGATGGTGGTTAGTCCCATGATGCAATGGCACGCGAACCACTGACCACCTAAGCTTCTCGCACCTTTGGCGAGATCGATTTTCTTTAGTCGACAGGAATTTCTATGAGGTGAGAATAAAGGTTACAGGTTCGGAACAGTGTTCTTGATAGAATGCAAATTATAAATAATTTCTTTGAACATACTTTATGTCGGTATTTTCAAAAGTTTCAATTCATAGGTTTTGTACACTCGGCGGTATTTTGAATGCAGAGAAAAATTGAATGAAATTTGCGATACAATTGTGAAATAAATTTTACAGACTACAATAAGGTAATTAGTTTTATTTCGTATGCTTGATTCGCCGAGCGATAAAAGTAAAAGAGCGTCGAAGAATTTTACGGCCTGAAAAAGGATGGCAGTAAAGAACTGTCGATTTGAATCGGCGTTTTAAGACGCCGTAGCGTGACGCAAAAAGAAGTTCGAACAATGATGTGAAATCTGAACTTTATTTGACGGAAACGAGGCTCTCCCGCGACGGATTAAGGGTAATTTACGGTCCGGTGTTACAACACTGCGTAACGTTAACAGCGCCGGTGAAATACCGTCCGAAGACCACGGCGAATCGTATATCAGCGCAATTAAGAGCGATTTCTCGTGCAAGAACGGCGAAATAAAGCAGACGGGCCAGAGTTTGCAGCAGAGACTAGCAGTTTCGTACCTCAACTGGATCGTTGGATAGATATATTGCTTGAATTATGACCGAGTAGTCTTGCGGGACGCAAGAAAAATTTTGGGTAACGGTTGCTGCGCTATTTTTCCCTCTATGATTTTATGGCACCGTAATAACCGTTCGAATTACTGTAATTACACAACATTCGAAGTGTCCATGTACATGGTTCTCATCCACTCCCATTTTTATAATTTTCACACCACTAGTACCACTTACTATATAAAAATGAATATATTATATGAAGAACAGTATCCGACCAGAGCTTTACTTTTAATTTAATTAAAAATCAATTTTTATGTACCGGAACGTGAATTCAAAAACTTAAAGCAAAATCGACTTATGGATTAATTAATCCAATGAATCGCATTATTGAAAAATCATGCACTATTTATAATCGTATAGATTTTTTCATTGATTCTTTACTAAATTTTAAAATGAAACTACGTAGGGTTATATGATAATACCATATTAATTGTACCATTATTATTTTTTTCTTTTGTGCATGTCCCTCCTTTGTTATCAGTCGAATAGTCTTGTATCTTTTTCTTTTTTTGCTATTGTAAACACTTATGTAAAAGGGCTTCAGTCTGTCTATAATAAATAATAATAATAATAAAAAGATAGATTAGATGGATACTAAATGTCAGTAGTATATTTCGCTTCAAAAAAAATGTTTGAAAATGTTGCAAGGTATTGATAAAGCTCAATTTATCGAAAGCCAAAGGTCTCATAGGAGGAATAGTAAAACAGTTAACAGAAATTGATTGGCAGCACAGAGGGAATATCTGAAATCGATATCCCAATGCCAATACCTAATCAAACCCGTCGTCGACTATTTTAAGTGCTTCGAACTACGACCAGAATCGCTTTCGAACCTCGGGGAGCCGAAACCTTCCAAGAATCTGATTCCGATCATTACCGTGGTACATCAGTAGCCAATCGAACATTCAATTCCTCTCACCGAAATTAGCCACGCATATTACGCCGAGAATACTAATCCATAGATCACGCACGTCTTAATGAAAGATGGGGTTCCGTGCGTGAAATTAGAGGACAATTACCAGTTGATGCGCATTTCCTCGTTCCGCCTCCTAATCATCCCTTTGAACATTTTTCCCCAGTCAGCGAATCACTCGTTTCTGCATCGATGCACATATCAGTGCATTTGCACGGTGCAGGTCGGCAAAATTTTAAAATAGTATTCTCTTTAAAATAGCCATATTACCTATTTTCATCTGCACTTTGCATGCAATTTTTATTTCACATCAATAATAATATGCAGGAATAGAAGTTCTAGATTCAAAACTATTTTAACCCTTCGCTGCATAGTGTATCATATCTAATACAATTAACAATTCTGGTATATCGTAAACTAAGAATGTGTTTTCTTACCATGTTTATTTGTCTGAAAATGCAGTTTTAATTTTCTAAAATATTTTTCCCGTAAATAAAACACAAAAACCGACCTTCCTTCAATTTTTTCATCTCATTTAAAAAAATCATTCAGTGAAGGGTTAATCATTCGGCAACTTTTCATGCGTGTACGTTTTTCTCAGTCCGAGGTATGGCCTACACCCCTATGCGCAGGTTAAAAACTCAATACAGCCGTTTGTCTCGATGCGTTTCAAAATAGAGCAACGGGGACGACTCAATCAAGCGGTTCTCATCCCCGGCGATCATCTTGAACGTTTTACGCAACCGTCCGCTATTATCGAATATCTTCTTTCTCGCCGTTTCTTCCGCCGGTTCGCCTCCGCCTCTTTCTTTCTTTCTTCGTCCGCTAACGATCGCCAGTCGTTACGTCCCGTACAGCGCGTACCAACGAGCAACAACCAACGACCAACGACGGGAGAGTAAACCCGACTGGTCCACGGGCTGCTTTGCAACCTGCCCACCAACAGTAATCACCTGCCACTAGCTCTTCCTAGCCGGGCTGGGGAAAAAATTCGCCAATCGCCATCAATCATGGAGAATTAGAGAAAACAGCTCCGTCTACGATCCTCCTTCTGCCGCGTCCCCCTCTCCCACCTGTCTACCTGTCCTCCTCCTTTCATCTTCATCCTCCGTTTATTTTCACCCCGTCGACTTTGCCAATTCACTGTCTTCATTCCCTCTTCCGACTGCTTTTTTCTGCTGTCCGGTCTATGGGGCACCATCGGGCTCGACCCCCGTACCCCCAGCCCCCCTCCTCTTTCCTTCTTGTCGTGACCAGCTCAGACACTGAGATTTCCTCGCTGTGTTGCGCGTTAAATTCCCCGTGAACGAAAGAAACATGGGAACCTCATTTGATAACACGTCACCAGGATCGCAGTCGTTGTGATTGGATTGGCGGAGTGGGGGGACGGTGCCATGATTGTGTTTGAATGGAGGGCATCTTGGGGGACTTGATGGTGGATGGTGGGTCATAGTTTGGTTCCGGAAATCAGGTTTAAATAATTTTTCACTTTTCGAATAATTATATTTATAATATATGAGAAAGTGGAGTATCACTAGAGTGTGTAGAATATTTGATTTTATATGTCTAATTTGTTGACAGTTCTTTACAGACTGATTATTGATGCTCCAAGTTGTAGGGGCAGAATGTTGTACGGCGTGTCTGTCCAATTTTTGAACAGTGGATACTTTGATATGACACTGACGGATGGCTATCAATCAATTTCCCTATTAAAGAAAAATTGAAAAGGAAACAGCTCCGAGGAAGGTTCGAAAGACCTCCAGGGTTAAGTACTATTTATATTATTCGAGTTTCAGCGAATTTTCTGTAGAGATTCGAGGACGGGAGGCTTGCCATCAGTGTCTGCTGCTAATCCCTGTTTATTGACTACAATTTGTAAGCAGAATCGCTACTAGTTAGCCGCATCGTTGCCTCGGGCAGAGGTGTCTTAAATATCGGTAAATAATGTAGCCTGTCGAGCAGTGTCAATTTCACTGCTGGCACACGCAGGTGTGAAAATTGCTTTTGACGCGGTTATCCACTTTGCAACAGCGCCGTCGGGTCGCGTTGCTAGACGTCACTCGAAATGACGTCCCTGACGTACAGTGCTCCCCTCACTGTCTGGCTAACGCTTTGCACTGTTCAATTTGGTGTTCATGTTTCGCTAAACATAGTTCCGTAGAACGAAATACACACCGTAGCTTGCGTGTGACCGTAACATATTAAGAGGAGATGTCAAAATTGTTTCAGAAATATGAAACGATATTTATATAATTATAAAGGATGGTGACATTTTGTGTGAACGGTGCATAACTGTACAGGGTTAAAAATTGACGAGTGTATTAATATACAATTTTATGATGATGTTGGCAAAAGCAATTTTAAAATAGCAACATAATTTTATCTTACACAATTTCGTGAATAATTTGTCGCAATAATGTGTCGACTAGAAACGAATAGAAATCGAGCAATATCGTCGCTGCTTCGTCGTAAGTAGAATCAGACAGCCACGTTCAGACACTTCACTAATCCCGTCTTTCCTAACGCCCATACAATTAGTACTACAAATTAATTAGTACCACGAATTAATCAACACTTCCCCCGATTTCTCCACGAAACAATTTCTTGCCTCAGTTCCTCCGCAAACCACGACTAACCTTGTACCGTAAACGATCATTCCAGATCCTTAAATCATCCGATCGAACGTCGCAGCCGCCACAAGGCTTTCCCAATCACGGCAACGCAACACGGCGCGTGATCGAGAAAAGATCGAGGCGCACAACAATAGATTTTTCCCCCGTTCATTTATGGCATCGAATTAAGGGCGATAAATTATTAATTGCAGGAAAGGGATCGGTTCACCTGCAACCGTGGGAACGCTCGTACGGCCTTGGGGAACCTCCGCGAATGTCGGGCCCGTAAAAACGCTAATGATATCTGATTGCTCCCTATTCACGATGATACCTGGCTGCACGCCGGTCGTGCAGACTCGCCTTCGGGTACCCGTTCCTCGCTCTTATCTGCGTGTTATCATCAACCAGTCTCCCGGCGTGCCTCGCCCCGTCAAACGCTGCCAGTCCCATTAAAATCGCGCCTGACAGGCACTCGCTATCTGACAAATGTCATGCCGCGTCAGCCGGGATTAAAAATCTCCGAAACGTTAACTCCCGAACTCCATTTTTCAATCGTATCTGCGAAAAAATTGCAGCTTGGTCATTTTTAAACCTCTGTATTATTAATACTTTTTGTCCAATCATTTATCTCGAATTCCTATATTTTTTAAGGGTCGCACAAGAAATAAGTGAATGTCCATTTCACTTTGGGGTGATTTTTATATCTCCAAAAAAGGATTGAGGAGAATAAAAGTCCACAATCATTTTCGTCATGGATTATAGTATAATCCGAGCAAGTTTGACACTAATCACGGGACAAGGGTTCGTTCTGTGCTCATGCAAATGCGTTTTTAGGCTTCGATCAATTTTCCAGGATTTCCGAATCGGCGCGACGGTGATTACACGGCCGTCGGCGGCTCACTAATTTTCCGCAGCAGCCGGCGACGTAATTGAGGCGTACAGGCCACGGAAAGAAGGGATTTTCAACGATCGACGGGTTTCCCGAGGACATTATCGCCCGTGTGAACTGGGAATGGCACGTTCACGCGCCGCGTCGCTGCTGTGTAATGAGTCGGCGGCGGCTGTAAAAGGATTATTCCACTTTTCAACGTGGCTGGCTCGCGTCTTCGCGTCTCCGTTCCGTTGCCCAGACCAACGAAAAAATGTCGCCTCTCTTGATTGCGGTTCTGTACGCGACCGCTGATGGCTTCGAATAATTCGTTTAGCCAGCACACGAGCTGAGGAAAAAATTCGTAAAGACTCGAGCCTCTGGAACAGTTTCTTCGGCTCGTTTTGGCTAAATGGTTTGAATAATACAGTTAGCGAAGAGATCGCTGGAAAAACTGCCGCGAGGGCTGGGAGAGCTCTTTCATTAACCATTTATGTACTGAATTATAGTTTTTTTCCACTTAAATTGCTGTCTTTACTGGGAAGATTCAGTTTAAGGCTGACCCAATCACGTGTTGGACGGGTATTTACTTTTTTGCAATTTGTGAGAGTGAGAGATTTGGAAATATATATTTTTTGGTAGTACAATAAATCGTATTGATACTGTAGAGAATGTAGAAAATAGCGTCTTATATATCTTTTTAAAGACTTGATATAATAATATAATATATATAATATAAAGGAATACAATAATGATTGTCTCTAATATTTGTGTTAATATCCTTGCTAGACTTCCTATTACAGACTGACTACGCTGCACACCATCCATATCACTTAACCAATAATAGATGGCGACACACTTCTTACCATAGAATAATATTATAATATAAATCACAACCTCAACAGATACAACTGGAAATTTCATTTGGAAAGCAATATTTAACGTCACAGTATAGAGTGATTCAACAGTAAACTTCTGTCAATGTTAAACTATCTATAATAGGACAGTAAATATAGAAGATAGATGAAAATAGAAGCGCAGTAAAGATAAGAATCTAGAGCCTCGTACAAATAAGCAACAAATACCCGGTACATAAAGTAACTAAAGGGTTCCTGATAGTTCACTATTTCACGACATACCGAGCAAACCTGCACTTTCCCGTCCCAAGACCATCATAGACTTGGAATTACAGGCTACGGTACTCCGCAACTAGATCGATCCCACTAGAAGACAAACTTCACAGTTGAAGAAGTTGGAACGTGGGAAACCCGGAAGTTTAGTTTGTGAACTTCCGTAAGTGATCGTAGAAAAAGTTGGTTCTGTGGCCTTTCATGTGAAAAAAGATGAAACATTGTTATATTTGAAACCAAAAAGATCAATATCCTTGCACTTCTTCGATACATACGATTCACTGTAATCACACAGTTCCCTGCAGCTTGCCTTATATGTATAATTAATTATCGCAGCCGAGCAACGAAGAGTTAAGCTTATTCGATATTCGCAAAACTGCCTATCCGTCGCTGTCGAACAGCAAACGTAGCTTTTGATAAAGTGCTTGGAAAGCTGAGCAAGTTCCACAGTCACCAGCAACTATTGCCAACAAAAAAAGATTCGCTCGCGAGAAGCGTTTCCCATCGATCGGACAGTCGGCTCGTCGTCGGGCGTTGCGCAAAAGGGTTAATCCCAGGCGAGTTCCAGGCGATCCACGCCGTCAGGGTGTAGATCGTTCGATCACGATCGGCACGTAATTACGAGAGGCGACGATACCTTCGGTGAAACGTATTACAAAGTCGCGGTGATTGCGTAGCCGGCGCGGTAAACGCAATAATAATTTAACTGACAGCCGGGGCCTCTCGCGCAATCGTCCGTCGGAGTATCATTTGTCGAGAGGCCGAGCCTTGGCGAGACAGACGGGGCCCAGGGAAACGGCGGGGACACGAAGAGGGGGGGAGGGGGCAAGAAAGGACGAAGACGAGGGCTCGGGCGCTGGCGCTGCTGGCGCGAAGGCATTAATCTTTCCTCTCTTTCTGGAGTATCGCGATCGAAACGTTTCGGACGAATAGACAGGGGCTAACCATGACGGGAAATGTCGAGGTCCGCGACGGCTGGGAATGAGTTTGCCGGTTTCCTCCCACAACCGGTCGTTGCCGGTGCGATTGCTCCCCTTCCTCCAGTCCTTCTATCTCCCTTCTTCCGTCCCTTTGACCGGACTGACAGGAGCTTTCGCGACTATTGTTTTATCCGACTTGCTCGATCCGCGGCTGCTGCCGCAATCTCGCCCTTCTCTTCTTCTTCCTCTGCTTCTTCCTTTCATACTCTCTTTACTCCGGCCACGTCACAGCTCCCAGTTCGCAGACGACCAACTCACCAGAAACTTTTCACTCCTCTCTCTCCACCGTTTCCCTGCGCTCGTTTCCTGAGCTACTCCGCAAACTACTGAGCCCAGGATTTGAAAACCAGATCGAGGATCTTTCTGCTAAATGTTTTTGGGAGAATATTTCCTGGGAAAATCAGGGAACACGTTTTTACCGTTTGTAGTCAGTATTTGAAGATGTTATTGTACGTTTATTATAGAATATTGTCAGATAATAGAGCCAACAACCGTAGTCCCGTTGAAAGCACCGGTTCTCATTAGATCACCGAAGTTAAACAATGTGGAACGTGAATGGTACTTTGGTGGGTAACCGTCTGGTAAAAAAAAAACCGGAAAGTGACCCACCCGGTTGTTTTTCACGTGTTGTTGGCAGAAGGTGGTTCGGAGCCCACCATAAACAGTAGGTCCGAAAGTGGGGGAAGGAAGATTGGTAAATGAATTTGAAACCCTGAGGGGACCAAATATCATGTTACAAAATTATCAGATAACGGAACAAGAAAAAGTCGAACAGCCAGAAATACGCACAATATGTTAGGAATTAGGAAGTAAACGTAACGAAACTGCCATACGAAGAAATATCAAAGGGCATACGCCGTAATCTATGGATTATTCTGGATAAAAACGAGTGTATGAATGCGAGTTTGATTACTACTGCCCGCTAAGGCACCGGGAATCCAGCATAAGGACTGCGCAAGAATTTATGTGAGTGACTTGCTCGCCAGGAGAAGAAAAGTCGACTTGTCTTCCTCCTCTGACAAGAATCAATGGACAGACATCGATGACATGCTCAATCCGAAAGCATTCAGTGGAACGTACCGCGGCGTTCGAGATCAATCAGAGTTAATCATTCAGCATCCGAACTCTGGATACCGTAGTGACAAATACGTATCCTGTTTACACGTTCACCATTTTAAAGAAGACTTTTCGTTTTTGGTACGACACGAATTTTTCCTTACTCTGCTTTCCTCGACTCTGCTTAAATACCCTGTCTGTCTGGAGCATCACTAAATAGGACATTACAATATTGAAAACGTCTCCGAAAACAAAAATTCGTGTTAAGATGAAGTATCTATATTTTGCAATTTGTTCCAGGCCGGAAGAAATGTTTAATTTTTAAGTTAACACATTACCGACCGGTGATTATTGCATATTTTTGAAAAATGTATGGTACATGGCTAAATTTTCATTTAGCATTTAGTATGAACTAACTAAGTCACCCTCAAAGAAAATTTCTATGCTTTTTTTTGGTACAGCAGAATTATTGAAAATCCTATTAACCCTTAGCACTCGGCTGTCCCCTCTAAGGCACCACTAAAAATTGCTGTACCATTCTTCAAAATATTGTTTACATTATTAAATATATCGGTATCTAATAAATTACTAAACATTTAGATACTGTATAAGGTAATGTACCAATTTCATATCCATAAAATTGCAAAAATCATGGAAATATTCTAGATCGGAAGAAATGTTTATTTTTCCAGTTAAAATAGCTCGGAGTGCAAAGGGTTAATAGGCTTCCGGTCGGTAAAGTGTTAAAAAAATAGCTCTGACTGAAAAAAGGTTAATGTTGTGTTACTTCAAAAATTGTGCTAGGTGGGGAACTGATCGAGGTGTGTTTTGGTTTTTGATCGTTTCCGGGGACCATATGTTGTGATGGGGAAGATTGAGTAGGAGTTGAGCGCACGCGACAGCAGATGTTGAAAATTGAGCCGAAAGATCAGAGAAAACACGAGTCTCGGATAGGCTGCGCGATGGAAGGTCGATCTGACAACGAGAAAATGATGATCCTCTTAGGAAACCGCCGCGAGGTGTTAACCTGAAACGCAGCCAGCCAGTCCGGGGAGACGTCGGACGGTCACGTGGCCCAGGTCTCTCGCATTAATTCGTTATTTACTTGAAATATACGGATCTTCTTCTGCTTCGGGCGCAACAGTGTAAACGACGGACATCGGCTCCGGCTGCTCTCGAGAACGTTTAACCTTAATGACGCGTCTTTAACGACGTACAACGGTCCGAGCATAGATGCTCTGAGCTCTTGGCACCGCTGCGTCGTTTCCCACGAGCCTATCTAGAGGATCTCTCTGGACCACGGCACGATCTCTTAATTGTTACTTTGGTGCACATCATAGAAAGTCTCTGCAGCAGGCGGCCTAATGGAGACGGCGGCTATGCTCGAAAGGATTTCGTTCGAACGCGCGGAATATTCGATAAAGATGTCTCCGTAAAGTAACTTCCTAATGAACGCTGCAACTCGATTATGTTCGACTCGAGAAAATTTTGTTCCTTCAGATCCCATCAAATGTGCAGTCTGCGTTTCACATATTTTGCATTCAATATTTCGAACAATATGACATGTTTTAATTTTAGTTACATTATTTTATTTAACCCGCAAAAGGTGGTTCGGAACCCACCATAAACAGTAGATCCCGCTGAAAAGGCGATAGTGAGAAAGAAGAGAGGGGGAAGAAGATTGGTAAATGAATTTTGAAACCCTGAGGGGACCAAACATCATGTTACTTACTTATTTTATTTAACCCTTCACAACCCTCCCTTGCTCTAGGCTCTGAATGAATTGGAAAAAATATTCTTCATAAAAATATTTCAACAATTTCCTACAGAAACCTATAACAGCACAGTTCTTAAATTTATCATTTTTATTTTAGTCTCGATGGTCCCACGATTACTAGTCTTCGTAAAACGTAATGTACAGATCAGTTTCTTATGGTTCCATCATATTTGGAAGCAAGTCTGATTACGAACGTGTAAATCTACGCAGAGATTCTTGCTCTAACTATAACAGTAGGATTAAAACATCAATCGACGTAACATTTTATTGAATACACATTATCTCGCTCTAACCTTCCATTGAACGCGCAAACACGTTCACATCGCCCATACTTAAAGACTGCCAGTCACAACAGAAATTATGAGCTGCACTGCCAGCACCGGGCTCAATCAATCAACACGAACAAAGGAGCTGTGCGATGAATAAAAACGGCATTATGAAACATCGATGGAACGTTAAAGTTAGCAGGGAAGTGGCTGAAAGCAACGTTTCTTGTTGCGATTCTTTTCGTAAGACAGAGTTACCTTTTTCCTAGAAATTTTGTGATTGATCGAGAATCCTGTCCGAACATGCTCGTATAAAATGTACAGAAAGTAGTTCCATGTTTTACCCATTGCAAAATATACTGTGAATTTTCTAACTTGAAAGGTGCAATGTTGAAAAGAATTAAAAGCATTTCCTCTAGAAATCTGAAGGACTACTCGAAAGGACCAACCCCATCCGGAAGACACCAGGAGATGGTAGAAAATCCAACAATGATCTAAAGTAAAAATTTTTCCTCTAGAAATCTGAAGGACAACTTGAAAGGACCAACCCCATCTTGAAGATGTCAGGAGATGCTAGAAAATCCAACAATGATCTAAAGTAGAAATTTTTTCCTCTAGAAATCTGAAGGACAACTTCAAAGGACCAACCCCATCCGGAAGATATCAAGAGATGTTAGGAAAGCCAACAATGATGCACAGTAAAAATTTTTTCCCAAGAAATCTGAAGGACTACTCGACAGGACGAACGCCGGTTACTATCCACAAGGTGCGAGAAAAGGATCCATCAGGATTTCCTGTGACTCGTGGTAGAATCATCGAGGCAGGTCCACAGTTTGGAAGGTGGAAGGTGCAAGGATGTTCCTCGCGTATACCAGGTGGCTGATGCAAATGCCGCGGGAGTATCCATCTGCGGCGTATCGTGTTAGGATTGGTCGGGTGTGTTTTTTCGCTTTGGTAGCCCGGTGCAGCGAGTAGCTGGATGGCAGCGTTGGATTGGCCGGCCGTGTGCGGCGACTTTTCCGATTAGAAATCAACGGTGCACTGGATGCCCCTCTACTTAGGAGGAGCCTGTCGAACTAGGTCATCCTATCTTGCCTTGGCGTAGCGGTAAAATAGCCTCTCTCCTTGGCGAGTGGGGGTGGCGTGGAGGGGTCTCTCCTCCTCGATAACTCGAGTCGCTCTGCTTTTACCTGTCCTCCCGCTGTTACCTGTTCATCCCCGCTGGGCCCCCCTCCGCCGATTTCTTTCCTAGGTGGTTTCCGTTCTCCGTCCTTTTAGAGCGGAACGGCAGCGGGACGGAGCGAGACGGAGCGAATAAGAAGCGGTTTCCGTGACGGGCACGAGAGCGATCCTTCGCGGGAAAAGACACGCCGCGCCGCGCCGGGGAGAGAAAGACTCGATCGGCGAAAAGAGGGAGACAAAGGGAGATTGTTGGCGGGACGTAATGGAAGGGGGCGCACTCCACCACCTGCCAGGTAAATCCCGGGATCGGTAGAGAGACCTCTCCACGTGCCACGATTCGCCGATTGGATCCCCGCCAATCCTCTCGTTTCAGCCTCGATACACCGCGGCGTGCCAAGTAATCAAGCGGAGGCGATACGCCTCGACGCTCTATAGCAATCGGCCAGAGAACGAGCAAGGCTCCCGGCCGATTGCTATAGAGCCGAACAGCCAAGCCCCGTGTGCGTTCACCGCATGGAAATCCCGTTTCGATCCTCGTTAACGTTTCCACTTCTTGCTGGTGTTTTCTATACGAGGATGATCCGGTTTTGTTTGAGCGAGACCACCGGGACACCACCGAGATCACCACCAGAGCTTCTCCCGCTTGACGGTTTTGGGTGGCTGGATGAAGGATAACGACTCCGGTGTTCTTGCGTGTCCGCTTGTTAGAATGATGGACTGAAGCCGCGGACGATCGCGAAGGATGCAGGGGGTCCGCGCCGACTATATGAATCGTATCATTAGCGACCGGGCTCCGCGCTGCCCGATGGATTAACGAGTACGAAGGCCCGAGTATTGAAATGTGCTACCATAGTCTCCTAACAAATTATTTTGCCAGTTTTCTACCTGGCATTGACGACGGAAACATTTTTACATAGAACTTGGCCATTTGACGATTTCTAAAAAAACTGAGACCATGAGAGATTTCGAATTGAATCAATTGAATAATGATAATAGCAATTTCACCCATTAATGCACGCATTAATTGATTTCCGACAGCTGAAGTTCTACAATCAAGTTATAAAAGAAGATTAGCTGTCAATGTCTATCCAATTTCATTCACGAAATATTGACGTAATCATCGCTCAGCGTACAATTAACTTCCAGCTTCCAATGGATGTCTCAATGTTAATAACCAAACCGAATATCAAAGCCTGTCACTACATGTTATCATTTTTTTAAAGTATAAGTGTTTGGTTTATACCTTTTGTCTTTATTATAATATTCATGTATCTTCAGTATCATATTCTGTTTTGTAAATTTTTATTTTCTCTGTATTGTATGTATAGTTTTCTATATTTCAATTATGTTGAAATAAATCTCATATGAGATTTTCTATAATAAAAAAAAATAATCATCGCTCAGGTACACAGAGTCTAAATACACCGCATTATCACTGTTCCCGCCTCAAGTTCCCAACAGTCTGGCATCTCCTCAACCAAAGAAAATATAACCAGAACTGAAAAGCCAATCAAAAACGAGGGAATGGCGAGCATTAGGGTTAAAGCGTCATATAAATATCAATTCGAATCAATTACGGTATTAAAGTAGGAACGGGTGGAAGAGACCGTGGTGTAAATTGCAGGCGATGGAAGCTGACCAATTCTTGTTAGCCGGGAGTTAGCCCAACCCTCATTAGAAGCGGCAACGAATGATCCCGAAGCGGTATAACGGATGAAATACAATAATCATCAAGGCGTAAGCGCTCGGAGGTGGTGGTTCGCTGTCTCGTTGCGTATCATCGACTCCCACAGGTTTCGCAGTCACTCGACCAAGAGAAAGAGAGATAGAGAGAGAGAATGGTGCGATTTGCTAATCCCGCCGGCAAGCTCTAAATAATAACCCTTCCCCCGGGGAAAATATGTTTTATTGGGGTCATCCGCGGCGCTGAAAGTCGCTCGGTTATCGTTAACGCTTAAAGAACCGCGTGTCCCGTTAATCACGAGTTCCAATATTTCTCAATGTCTTAATGAGAAGAAGCATTATCGCGGCTGATGCGGCCTGATGCGGCTCAAATCGCGTATATAGATCGCGTGTTCACGTGCTATCATACTCGCGCGCGAGAGAGAGAGAGAGACCCCGGTGTATCTAAATATCCTTTCTGAAGGGAGGACACGGACTTCGTGATACTCATCGATGATCCCGGCGACCTCTCGTGTAACGATAACACCGCGGCAACCACCTATATCCGATGATTTACGGCCCGATCCTTGTTTCGGAGATACCAACGATTAATTAACTTACTAGCCATCCAAGTGACACAAACCCGGAAAACGCATACTTTTTCAACAGTTAATCCTTCTTTACTCTCGATCCAGGTGAGCGCGATCAACGAAGGCGATGATGAATGTCTGACATGCAACATGCTGCCTCCATGCATCGATAGGGCGTAGGATTTCGTGTTCTTCGTAAGATCGATAGCTTCCGGAGAAAATTTGTAGAATTTTATCTGGAAAATCTACTTCAGACGATTACGATTTTTCTCAGAAATAATTCTAATAGAAATACCTTATTACCAATAGTGTGTATTGATCAATTCAATATAATCTGCGTGTCAGTTAAAGCCATAAAGATCGTTGCGAAGCCCGGAAGCGATGAAAAGTTTCGGTCATTTCCCAGGACATGGAAACAGAAGGTAGCTTATCGAGCCCTCAAGGTACGGTGGAAGGGTCTGCACGTGTCCGAAACGTGTGGCCATTAATATTCATGAAAAGCTCGCGAGTTGCGCTGGCTGGTAATCAATTACCCATTTCGTATCGATCGTACCGCGGACCACCGAGCGTTTCCATTTCCCATGGCCGCCGTAAATTTTCCCATCCGTTCGCCTTTGCCCTCCTCCCCTCCCCTCCCCCCGTTAATTAACGAATCCCGGGCATGCCGCGTAATTTCTCTTCGTCGACGGCGGCGTCTCTTCAGCATACGAAAAGGAGAAAAAGAAAAAAAGAAGAGGAGCCGCGAGCGCGCCGGAAAAGAAGCGCCGCGTGCTTAATAACTTCCACGGCGACATGGACAACCGCCCACCTAGGACGTGCGCGCAATTGATGGTTATAATTAAGAAGCAATTAAACGTGCTTATTTGCGCGTCGTCGGCGGACCGTTATGCGAGGAGGAAGATTGCCGGAGTCCGCCGCTAATTAAGGGTTAACGTTTCAATCCGTCGGGTAAGCGCGGCCGTTGCGCAAATAATTGTACAATACCGGGCACCGGTGAAACCGTCGCCTTTTGTCGCGTTATCCTTCTCTCCCGCCTCTTCCTCCCACACCCTCTCGCGTTCTCTTTACATTCGCAATCTGTTCCTGCATCTGCCCGCAGTGCCCGACAAAAGTTTCAGCTGCATTCAAAGGGCTGAGAAAACCGAGCCTCCCATCCACACAATACTGAATTTTGCGAAACCGTACGATCCGGAAGTGCCATTTTTTTTTGACTACTCGTGAGAGTGCTCGGTGACTTTCGTAATTCCGGCGAATTAACCGCGGGGTGTTTGTACCAATGCATATCCGATCCGTGGAAAAGGAGGAATCGAACGTAGTTTCGTTGGGAATCCAACGATCTGTCTAAACTGTGAGAAATTTGATACATTAAATTGTTTAAACCTATTTCTTTACAGCGTCGACCGTGTATCGTCCGAAATCGTCCAAGGAAGTGTGCAGAAGAGGGTAACGCAATCCGGCATGGCGGTCGAAGACAAAAAATGTTGAACCGCCAGCAAAAATCAGGTGTGTGTGCGTCGTACAGTATACACGTATGTACAGTGGTCGGAGGATCGGGCGATGGTGTCGTCCCGAACCGGTTTTAATTGCGATAGCGATCGAGGGATGATGGGGACTATTGTAACCCCGGGGGCCGCGAAAACGAACGACACGCGCGTTACGCGGCAGAGTTACAGCACCGTTTTCTGTGACGTCCCATACGGTTCCAGTTTCCACGATCAGATACCAAATGCGGTGTAACCGATCCACCGGCCGTGCCTCTTCGATTTAGTCCCCGCGGCTCATTTGAATTTCGCCGTCTAGGCGTATCTCTACGCGTAATCTTTACCCAGCTCGTTCCTCCTCTCCTCTCCGCTTCTTCCGTCTTTCTGGCCTCCCCTACTATCCCCTTGGGCCCCACTGCCACCTCCGGACCATCCCCTTTCTCTTCCTCTTTCGAAACCCGTCCTACCCCGTGGGTCCCCTTAACGGCCCAGTCTCTATTTCCAGCTATAGACTTAACCTCACGACCGATGATCCTGCCGGGATAAGGACTCACCTCGACCGCGACATAATCGTAGGGACAGAATGCTGACATTCCACGGAACTTCCTGATCGCGGTCCCGTCGTTTCCTGATAAAAGTTACTGCTCCCCCTTCCTCTTCTTCTCTTCTTCTCTTCTTCTTCCTACACCTGGAACCCTCGTCCCGTTAACCCCCCTCCCCCTCCCCCCATGTTTCCCTCCCTCTTGATGATCGTAGTATCGTTACGACCTTCGCATGGATTTCGATCCAGCCACCGGGATACCGATAAACGATTTTCTGGCATAATGCGCGGTAATGCTGACCGCGATACCATCGCTTTCGATTTACATATGTATGCTCGAGGAGAGTGTCGATTCAAATGTGTCGGTGGGAGGGTGCAGAGAACGAGATGGCGATAGTGAACAATTCTTTTAACACTAGAACTACCGGACAAGTCAAAATGACTAATGCGAATTTTTTGTCGATTAGAAATATTAAAAGTATAAATATGTTTTTTCCGAGAAATTTCTTTAGTCAACTTCTCTGTTGGAGTACATATTTAAATGAAACTTGCACGAAATCGAAATAAATGTTATATTGTCGTTATTACAAGGTAATGTTTGCCAACTGCGTCTAGTGCTCGGTAGTTCTAGTATTAACGTTACTTGATAACGGTCTGCTGATACTTTGCACGAGCGTAAAGTTGATGACATTTACTGAAATCAAATTGTAATTCCTTAAAAATCACCGAGCCATAAGAAACAGTCGCATACAATGCACGGAAAACAAGTCAGGAAGAGATAGAGGTACAAACTCGCGTACAATTTTGTCGGCAGCGATGGGGAGGGACGGGACGGCAGGAGAATAGGCGTACCCTTGCACACAGTTTTTCCAGGTGTGCTACTACAATGGTAGCCGATGAGTACGACACGGACGGCAGTTTGCTCGGGCCAAGCACAAGTCGAAGAATTATGCATCGCGTGAGTGCGGGCCTTAGGATCCAATCCTCGCGACTTCTTGCCTGGAAGGCTCCCCAGCCAGGACTCCCCATAAGTCATGCTAGGTGTTCCTTCGGTAATGACCGGCTCTCCCTCTCTCTCTCTCTCTCTCTCTCTCTCTTGACTCTCCCCTTCAGCCATTCTTCCAGCGGGCATCAGCTTCTCGTTTTACCCACTGCGACGCCGTGATCATGACCACCGTTGTGCACCGTCGCGAATCGTAATCTTGGCGCCGTTGGTTCGCTCGTCGTTCGAACTAATGACGGTTCTTCTGCTCCGCGGCTCGAATTGAAATCTATTTCGGAGGAAATACGCGACGGACTATCGAACGATTACCGTTTGGTCGCGCGGTTACATCTATCGATCGAAGCAAGCTCGGAAGTTCGTGTATCGAACGGTGTGCTAGCCCAGACTGTTTTCTCAAAGAATGACTCCTCAAGAACGTTCCAATATATAATTCGATTTCGTACGCGAAGAGGTAAAGTGCCGAAGACAGTCGCCAAGTGAAAATTCCACTCGCGAGAATTATTTTTAGGCGTCAGAATAAATTGTTTCCGCGCGACTTTTATTGTCGCTGGCTGGACAGCGAGCGTGTTGAAGCTCCTCGAGCGATTGAGAGCAATGTCAGCAATTTGTAATCAGCGAAATGCGCTCGGGTCGGTGGGATCCGGCATTCGGTCGTCAACGGGTCAATAATTTTCGGTTAACCGTCGAGGACGGTTCTCGGGGGCCGAAGTATTTCGACGGATAAATGCGAGAGAACCTTTGACCGTGTTGGGCCGTTTCAGCGAGACGACGCCGGGATCGAATGCGACAGGATGGAACTCGTGGTATTTCGGGTTTTGCGAGCGTCCTCGAATTAAACGCATCGCTAATGAGCCCGCTCGTGAAATTGCGTCGCGGCACGCCGGCCGCACGAACGCGTCACGCATTTGCCACCTTTAACGAGCGTGCTTAATAGGGACGGAGTCCGGTAATCGCGGCGGAAAGAAAAACGCCGATAAATCACCGGGCAACTGGCCAGCATGCAAAACCGCCTAACAGAAAACTGCTCGACGTACTGGGCATTGTTTCGTACCCGGCCGCCATGGAATTCCTCCCCGGTACACCGTCACTTTTAACAGAACCGCTGATAATCATTCTCGCGGCTCTCCTCGGTACACCTGCGCGAGGATCTTCAGGAATTTGTTGTGCCCCTGATAGATGCGCGCAAGATCTATTGCATCAGATCTTTATTCAAAGACTGATTGGAACAGTTAATTTTTGAGAGCAACATTTGAAACAATTGATATGTAGTTGGTTCTTGAAACGTGGATTAACCCTCATCCGTTTCTCCTGTCAATTTGATATAAGTTACACTGTTCTGTTATTTGTAGATTTTGCCTGGAACTTCGTGACTTTTATATTAAATTTCGCATTAAAAAATGCGAAACACACACAATCGAGAAACGTAATAGATGAACTGTTAATTCATCAATTTGAATGAGAAAACATGGAAAAATAACTGTTGTCAATTTGACACCGAGTGATAGATTCAGTTCGTGAAATGAGAGACGGGTCAGGGTTAAACAGTACAAAAAGGTACAAAGAATAGTTCAGATTCTCCAAATATTTTTAATCAATGCTTTCTATTAAAAAATATGGCCTACTTAGGTAATTATTGAAACTTCTCATCGACATTATAATTGGGTTAAACTTCTGCGAACAGTGATGTTCTCGAGATATTTCAATGTCTTTAGATAAATCGTCCACCCTGTATAAAGGAACAAGAGTGTCCTGGTAACAATGAAAGGATTTGTCCCTCACTCTATTGGTCACAGATGTAAATCAGCGTGGAAAATATCGGCGAGACAAATGATACCGGGTAATCTATTAGAATAGTTGGACACGGCCGCGAAAGGGGAAACGCGGTCGACCTCCCCCACGTTTCATTCGCCACACCTCATGCGAACAGGCCAAAGAAGCGTATTATTATTCCGTTATTAATCAAGTTTTCTTACTACCGGTTGCGAAATGCTCTTCTTGCGTGGCAGCAGAGCAAACACCGCGGCGAGTATCGACGCAAGAATATGATGCATGGGGCGCCATGCGGCGTCAACCGTTTCTTGCGGTACGCTTGGCTAATGCCTGGAAACCGATTACTTGCTTGCATTCCGCCTTACATCTCTCCGACCCAGAAAGAAACCGCTGCTCTTCTCTACGGAACACTATTTTTTATTCCTCGTTGCACACTGGCATTAAAACATTGTTCGTAAAATATTAGGGAATTCGTTGACTTCGTGGTATCTTTCGCGATCGTGCTTCTTCTCCGAGTTTATTAAAAAAACATTCAATGAACTTCTGCGTTCCTGTGTAATTTTTCGGGAAACAGTGTAGTAACAACTGAAAAGTGTACGTTAAGAAAAGAACGTCGCAGCGATATCCGCGGCGACGTTAACGCGCAACGTTGATAAGATAGGGACAAGCTAGGCGCAGCGTTTCGTAATTAATTACGGCCCTCGAAGCTGGGGAACACGGTTCCAAGGGTGACGAGATTTACTACTTAAGGGACCGATAGGGGCACCGAGCGGGGACAAAAAAAAACATTCGATATGACGCTGGGAGACGCACGGAGTAGAGAACGACGCTTAGGGTAGAACAGTGTGAACCGTGAGGGAGGACAGAGGGGGGACACTATATCAATGTAATTGACGTAAAGCCGTGGCGTCGTCGACGACCTTTCACCGTATCCACCGTTATCGTCTTCCGTGGTTCCTGCTTTCAAGCTGCTTTTCCGGAATCCGCGGCCGATCGACGATCGCCTCGAATAAACCGCGACAGACGTCAGCGATGCCCGCGACTAAGAGACGAATGCCCGGCTCCTGGGATATCGATCTTTCTACGGTCATTTTACAGGCCTCCGATCCCGTAGATCCGATCTCGCCAACCATCCTCGACGGGAGAAAAATCGCGCGTCCGCTGATTTTAATCGGCGATACCCGGGCGAAACGAGGAAACGATTCGCTCGATCTTGAGGAGCTTTTGGCGTTATTATATGGACCAATCACGAAATCTCATTCATTGAGATTTAGGCTGATTCTACTATACGTACAAACGAATCAATTTTTATTAAACGAATTCCCACACGAATCATTTTATCAACAATTGCGGAACTGGAAATCTAAAAGGGATCGACTTCATGAATTCTCTATCACTTCACAACTAAGGATTTCTTAAGAGGATTTCTTATCATCATGAACCAAATCTCTCTCTACGAGCTACTTTTTGTCATCGATCTAAAAGCGTACACAAGATAAATCGAAGGAAGAGAAGAAAATAAAATAATTAAATTGATAAAGCAGAGAGAAATGGATCGCTTTTCAAGACCTTTCGAGTGCGATGAAGAAAGTCTACTTGTGAAATGTCTAAGATAAAGTTTAAGCACGAGCGAGAAGACGAATGTAAAAAGTTGTTTTTGGAAGTGTAGTGTAACATCGATTCTTGATAGGCAGTGATGCCAGATAGTAATTTATTGTTGTCGTATTAATTATGAAATAATTATAATAACCAAGAATTACGTGGCGAAAGCGAATGGCGATAAGGAACGACGTTAAAGGGCGCGCACACGAAATTCGCAACGCGGCTTATGGCATTAAGAATTTCAGCGTGCTTGCCCCGTAAAGGTTTTGCTGGTACTCCATATACGTGGGTTCGTTATTGGCGTAACCTGTTGCGGGATCAGAAAACTCGCAGGGGCCGAACTTTACGATGTTAGTCCGCGCATGGGAGTGTGGTTGACAGCGGTCGTCATTAGAGTTTCATTGCCGCCATTGCGAAATGCTCCGGCGTACATGTATAATTGGCCTCCCGCAGGGAACCGGCACGAAATTTTATACGGGCACGTGTGTATAGAAACGCGCGTTCGCGCAACGCCGGCTATGGACAACACGGCGTCTTTTCCTCGTCAAGTTCCGCGCCGAGGCGATTCGACGCCTCGATTACCTGTCGGAAGCGCTTAGGGCACGTGTTTATTTTATCAGCGCATCGTTCTTGACTGTAACAGTCGTTTTCTCGCGATTCCGCTCGGCCTCGATGCTATTGTAATCGCCGGCCGCTGTGTACACGGTGTATCGCAATACGAGGGCACTGCGTTTACCAATTTGGCATAATACCGTGAGAAAAAGTGCTCCGTAAGAGCAGGTTTCTGAAAATCAGTCTAATAGTATAGGGAAAGAAAACTAAAATTGTTATAACTAAAATGATTGAAGAAAATATTTAAAGATGAATATTAATATCAAAGAAACGAAAAAAGAAAAGAGAAAGATACAATACTGCTCGTGTAATAACAAAGAAGGGACATGCACAAAAGAAAAATTTAATAATGCTACAATCGATATGGTATTATCATATAATCCTACGTAGTTGCATTTTAAAATTTTGTGAAGAATCACTGAAAAAATCAATACGATTATATATAGTGCATGATTTTCAGATAATGCGATTCATTGGATTAATTAATTCATAAGTAGATTTCGCTTGAGGTGTTTGAAAGCCCGTTCTTGTTCTCAGTTCACGTTCTGGTACATAAAAATTGATTATTTCTATCAGAACATAAATTTTAGAAAGACTGGTCTCCCAGACAACGAAAAATTACGATCTTTATACAACAAACACGTTCCCTATTGATTCTGAAATGATTCAATTTACGGTATATTTTAATCATGATATTCTTCGGGGCCTCGCAATAAAATATAAATTTGCATAAGCGATTACAGCAGCCAACAGCCGTGAAAACGAAAGTTATTGTGGGGGTGATGAAATCGAGGAAGCATGGTGTGCCGTGGTAAACCGGAAGATGGTGGTTTCGTCGATGGTAATGCGAACTGCGACGCGACGCGCCGCCGCCCGACGCAACGCACGATACAACGCAACGTGGCCGGGATGCAGCGAGCGTTACTTTGTCGGCGCGATAACCATTGGGCATTGAATTTATTCCACGGTGGATAACTCGAACTTAGAACGGAAGGAGGGAACCAGACGATAAGATCTAGCGCCGGCATCGGGCCAAAGTAGCCCTCCGCGGCCACACGATAACAGATACGAGTCGCAGATAAGCAACGCCGGGTGACAAATAGCGCGTGCTACGTGCAACCCGAGTTGCGGGCCTTTTTTACCTATCTAGATAGCAATTCTCCACTGTCCTGTCCCGATGATAAACGTTTGTAAACGAACGCGAAAGCCCCCCGCGCGCGAACGGCAAATCCTCGCGTTGGGAGGTTCCACGGTCTTATGTGGAATGATAATTACGCGACGCGACGCGATCCGAGCGATTATTCCTCTCCTATGGCGGCCAACTACGTTAACGAAGCTATCGGGGAAATGATTGTTGCGATAGGCGAGAAATGGATGAGTCTACTAAACCCGTGAAATTTTGCGAACGATGATTGCTAAACAGCGGATTTTATTGATTTATGAGAAAAACAAGTCGGTATTGCACGTAGAAAATTTATTCGATTCCTTATCAATTTAAACTTCAATGAAACAAGGTTAAATTTAAACTTGTTTCAATGAAACAAGGATAAATTGAAAACTAAAAAATTTAATATTTACAGTTTCAAGTTGAACAACGTTAAAAGTTGCATGTCACACAAATTATTTATTAAGAACGTAGGACTGTATAGATTTATATTTAATTATAGTATTTACGTAAAAAGATTCATTGTTGGCATTGTATTACTTGTACTCATTTGTAGGATTGGTAGAGTCCCGAGCTTCTATTGTCTGACTAATTGTGGCAACCATTGTCCACTACTACTTTCCCGGGAGTCTCGAGGACAGTAAGTAGTATAGAACCGCATGAATCGGCCACTCATTCGCGACTCTTTCTCTTGCAGAGTATTAACATTTTTCGGTCATCAGTATTGGTTTTAAACATTCTCGTAGATCATTGTATCGATACATTAACAATTGTATACATTAACAATTGAACGTAACAGCTACTGAGTGCTCGCTAGGAACGAATATTTACCTTTAATGTAATCTTGTAATGAGTTTTCGGGTTTCATTGCAACGAAAATAGGTTTGCTAATTGCATCGATAAAATAGGCAGCTATCGTAGATAATGAAAACGTAAACATACAAACTATATGAACTAATCTATTCGACTGGCAATTACCAATCCAAAAATTCCATAATATCAAACAAGAAATCACACATCGTTGTTTTAACATAACCAACAAATAAACCAACCAAAATCCGTTCCTCGAAAGAGATGTTTCTTCACCTAGTCACGATCTTTTGAAAAAGTTCCACCGCTAAAACGGCGAGTAAAGCCGCATTTCGAAAACGGCGCAGAATCCACCAACCAAAAAACGCTCGATCAAACGCGAGCAAGACGAGCCGGTAACACAGACATTATTCGCGTCGGCTCGGCGTTTATCTCGGATCGGACTCGAGTAAAAACCACCGAAACCAAACAAGAACAAACCGAATGGCCGGCAGTATCGATCATCGCATCATCAATAAAACACGGTGCGGCGATACGATGGTTATCGCGTCTCCCTGCACAACGAAATCAGAATTCGCAGTCGGCAGTGTGACGCCTGTGTACACGTGTCTAAAAAGGGCAGAGGAGACTCGAGGAGCGACAGGTGACACTTGTTACACGACTTTAATACAAAGCGCTGCCGCCCCTCTTTGAATTTCCTTGCGATTCCTTGCAGTCGCCGGTTGGCGAGTGTCTGCGTGCGTCGGATTCGCGCATGTAAATCCGCGAGGACGCGCGCGTGCAGGATTCTGCGTACCAACGGATAGAAAGAGAGAGAGAGAGAGAGAGAATCTCTAAAAATAAGATACGGCTCGTGCAAGGTAATGATTGGCCTCCGTTCCGGGCCGATTCGCGATACAAATACGAGCGCCGTGCCGGATCGTCGCGATTACCATGGTGTACGACCGGCGAAAAAAGCGGAGGAGGAGAGGAGCATCGAGGCACGAGGCGAATAAGAGAGCCGCATAGTTAGTGGCACGAGTTAACATTTGACGCAGAAGGAATACTAAGGGTTCTGCATGCGAGAGTCGGCTCCTCTCTCTTTCTCTCTCTCTCTCTCTGTTCGATCGTTCCTCGATCCTCCAGGTCCCTCCCTACCTCCCGTTTGCTCCTTTCTCTTTCTCTATCTCCGTCTCTGTCGGCCGTTCGGCATTTCGCATGGAAAGGCAACGCCAACCGCGGACCAACTCCTCGTTGGTTGGTCGGTTGATTTACTTCGTTATGCGAGCGATGTCACAGAACGCGTGTCTCCCCGTCGTTGCCAACTACGGGGACCCCGCGAGATTGCGGATAACGAATAGGTAACGATCGGATTGTGTTTCCAGAGATGAGGGCCAATTATGGGTATAACGTCTACCGCACGAGCTCCGCTGATCTTTGCCCGTTAGCGGTACACCCACGCGTGCGGAGTGAAACTAGCGACGGGATACACGGTTCCGGCGCGGGGATGATATCTGAGGAGTGATCGATCGATCGCGTGCTTAGGTCCGAGCCGCGACCATCCGCGGGAATTAGCAGCGAACAGCTTTGCCGGACGGCGATCGTGCGACCGGCTTCCTCGCCGACCTTTCGGCGTCTTTTCCGGTTTATCTTCTGGTACAACCTGTTCCCGAAAACTTTCGGATGTGTTTGTACTTGTTACAGCATCTCGTTTACTTACTATCTGTTGCCTAGACGAAACGATCGTGGCCGCAGCTGGCGCTTATAGTTTCTAATTCGATGATAATCATCTATGTCTAATTTCAGATGTGTAACAATTGCATCGCGAATGTTTACGTAGAATAAAACTTTTCTTAAATATATAATATAATATCTTTCACTGTTTTAAATTAAATCTACTCGTTATCATGAATGCATGAAATCCGCGAGTCTAGATATAAAATAGGTATACAACAACAGGACACAGATCTATGTGCAACGATTAATAATTCTCCGCCCATTCCGCGTGTCATCTTGCTAACAACTTAAAAGACTGGCTAGTGATCCGAGTGGCTGGAAAAAGGATCGAAACAAGGAAAGGGGGCAGAGATCTGGCCTAAGTAGCGCGTATTGTGACGGCAAATGGAATGATCCTGGGTGCAGCTGGCGCTTATAGTTTCTAATTCGATGAAAATCATCTATGTCTAATCTCAGATGTGTAACAATTGCATCGCGAATGTATATATAGAATAAAACTTTTCTATCTGAACTACAATAAAACTGAATTGAAATATCTTTCACTATTTTAAATTAAACTTGTTCGTTATCATAAATGCATAAAATCCGCAAGTCTAAATATAAAATAGGTATACAACAACAGGACACAGATCTATGTGCAACGATTAATAATTCTCCACCCATTCCGCGTGTCATCTCGCTAACAACCTAAAAGACTGATCCGAGTGGCTGGAAAAAAAAGATCGAAACAAGGAAAGGGAGCAGAGATCTCGCCTAAGAAGCGCGTATTGTGACGGCAAATGGAATGATCCTGGGTGCAGCTGGCGCTTATAGTTTCTAAGTCGATGAAAATCATCTATGTCTAATCTCAGATGTGTAACAATTGCATCGAGAATGTTTATATAGAATAAAACTTTTCTATCTGAACTACAATAAAACTGAATTGAAATATCTTTCACTATTTGAAATTAAACTTGTTTATGTGCAACGATTAATAATTCTCCACCGATTCCGCGTGTCATCTCGCTAACAACCTAAAAGACTGGCTAGTGATCCGAGTGGCTGGAAAAAAAGATCGAAATAAGGAAAGGGGGCAGAGATCTCGCCTAAGAAGCGCGTATTGTGACGGCAAATGGAATGATCCTGGGTGCAGCTGGTGCTTATGGTTTCCCCTCTGCCTCGCTCTCTAGCACTCTATCGGACCCATCTATCCATCTCGATTCGTCCGTTCTCCCCGTTGTCGCTCTCTCCTCGCGCTCTCTCGTTGCGCAAGCAATCCAGAAGATGCGCGAGCAAGTAAGCAAGCGACCGAGCGAGCTAGAGAACGAGTAAGCGAGCATAAGTAAGCGAGTAAGCGAAGCGGGCGACGATGCCAGAGAGGAGCGGCCCGGCCTCATCCGTGCTCGCGTGCCGTAAATTTCGAGCTCGTGCGCGATGCTACGGCGTACGTGTGCCCCGAGTGTGGCACGAAGTGTGCCAGATCGTATAAGAGAGTGCACACACGTAAGAGAAGGCCCCGGTGTATCGCGGGGCCGGCCTAGAACAAGTCGATCCTTTTCGCCTAGTCGCGCGCGAATAAGTCCCAACCGCGATCCGAGCCGCCACCAGTCCACCGGGTCGACATTTAATACTACCTAAAGGCGAGATCGGCTTCTAAGGGCGTGCGGCCGCGTCTACACGTGTGGGTGAACGGCTCGAGTCGTTAACGGGAGCTCGAACATCGAGATTGTCACGCCACAAGGAGAGATCGACGCCACGATCGACCCGCAGACATCCTTCCTTGACTTTCCCCCCTGTTCCAAGACCCATAGTGCACTCGCCACTCAACGCACTGAGTGCACGCAACACTGCCTCAAATTCAATTTTTCAGATGTGCACCAGCTGCGCTACTCAATATTTCGTATACGCGTGTAAAGAAATGGTATTACTTAAATTCAAATTTTACTGCGCTTCGCGCGTTGCAGAGTGTTTTTTTAAAAACTTTAAAAAAAAAACTGTGGTGCCCAAGGTGGTTCGGAACCCACCTTAAACTGTAGGTCCCGTCGTTTAATAACCATAGCAGTTGAAAAAGCGACGTAAAATAATCAAACAAGAGGCGTTGCAGAGTGTAGAGTGGTGATAGAGTGTCTAGTGTTAGAGAGAACGACTAATAGAAAGATTTAGATGAATAGATGATTACGTAACAGAACATATGTTCATAAATTAAGAGAGTGATAAAAGTGTATATAAAGAAGTGATATAGAATAAACTCTAAATGTCGTTTCTTTGTTTACAGGTAAGATTGTACATAGTGTAGATAATTGTTGTAATGTAGTATTGTATAATAAATAAAGAAATAATACTTTGTTTACAGGGAAACAATTTCTAGTTTACGCATATCGGTTAAAATTCGATTTTGTGTCTGCCAACAGGTCTGGCCATTGCACATCTGAAATTAGGTTTGGATGGATCTGCTTTCAGGTTCAAACGAAAATTGAAAGGTTCAGCTTCAGATTCCTCTACCGGTTCACCTCGACCGGATATTATGGAAGAGATATTTTCGAAGTGAGACGAATTTGCGGAGAGTTGAAGCTCGGGTTTACGACCGGGAATTAGTATTCTATTGATACACTTGCCTCGCGGTTTCATTCGGCAAGACAGGTTTCCAGAATTTATTCAGGAGTTATTCTGGGAATAAGGCAGATTTGCGAAGTGCACGTCTGTGACGGTGGCTCGTCGCAATTAGTATTCCATCGGCGTGTTTCTTATAATAGTGTGTGGGAACGCAGTATCCAGCTATTCCAGATTTTTCCTATACATCGCGCAAACTGGGACACGCAGGTTAATATTTAAATACGTGTCTTCCGTTCGCTCAATGGATAACAGCGTTACGTAGCCCAATCAATGTACTTATGTGATCCGAGCCAATTATCCACGGAAAGTTATCTAATGAATGTCAAACACTTGAGATTTTACTCAATGAAAGAACATGACTAAAATAGAGAACCGAGTTAAATAAATACATACGAAAGGACAGATGTTTGTTAGAATAACAACATTTTTTACTAAGAATTGTATTTTTCTATAACAGTGAATTTACAAGTAATTGTAATGAAAAATAAAGGTTTACCTCTTCCTCAGAGATTTCGAAAACAGGACACAGCGTGCATGCAACACGCCATCCAATTTTCCGTGATCATAAACCGAGTCGTACAAAAGCACCATAAAATTGAAACATTTACGAGAGCCGAATAAAACGCAACAGGATATTTTTGTCTGGATATTCCTCAAGGCTGAACTTAAACGATTTCCCGTGCCACCCCGAAGACG
The DNA here is from genome assembly GCA_916610235.2 of Lasioglossum morio. NCBI lineage: Eukaryota > Metazoa > Arthropoda > Insecta > Hymenoptera > Halictidae > Lasioglossum > Lasioglossum morio. The sequence continues at coordinate 16,285,113 of OU744328.1, read as the reverse complement.
TACCCGGCGGCGCTGGTTGCAATAAGCCTCCGAAAATATCTGCCTGGAAAGGGGGCGATTTTGCCCCGGCAGCTATTTCTGCGCAACCTGTGCATTCCGGTTTGCCCGATGTGCCGAATACTGGCAGAAATCGATTCGCCGAGTGACCGTGTCGATGAAGAGTCGTCGAGCTAGATTGGAGGTCATCGAGCTGTTTGACAGGACTTCGAAGAACTTTCGGACTCTCGTGACCACGAGATTTCGAGGATCTTCGGAGTCGTCAGACTCCTACGCCTCTGAACTATTGATTCTTCTAGATGTTTAGATACTTAAGTCTTTGAGTAATAAATTTTTTCGATCCTTTCGGACTTGAAGAACTTTCGGACTCTCGTGACCACGAGATTTCGAGGATCTTCGGAGTCGTCAGACTCCTACGCCCCTGAACTATTGATTCTTCTAGATGTTTAGATACTTAAGTCTTTGAGTAATAAATTTTTTGGATCCTTTCGGACTTGAAGAACTTTCGGACTCTCGTGACCACGAGATTTCGAGGATCTTCGGAATCGTCAGACTCCTACGCCCCTGAACTATTGATTCTTCTAGATGTTTGGATACCTAAGTCTTGAAGTAATAAGATTTTTGGATCCCTTTCACAGGTTTCTCAGAACAAAGAAAACTAAAGCTTGTATCTGCGAGAATCTCGAAGCTCTGGGACCGTTAGAACCTGCAGCACTGTCAAACTTCGAGATGTTCGGTGTCCCCGAAGACTTCCGCGACCCGAGGGATCGTCGCGGCAACTATTTCTGCGCAACCTGTACATTCCGGTTTGGCCGATATACCGGAGACCAGCAGAAATCGATTCGTCGAACGACCGTGTCGGCGAAGAGGTCGTCGAGGTGGATTGGAGCGGTGCTGTTGTCGGCCGTTTCACAATGGAGCGGGTCGAACGCGTGCCGGTCCTAAGTCACAACCTGGCAACATCTGCATACCGGAATATCTATGCACGCGACACGAGAAATTAATCGACCGGCCGGTTGCTATCCGCCCTCGTAAAACGTTTCTTCCTTCGTGCGACCGATGATATTTATCACCGGACCATATATTCGTCGGATCCAATAATCTCCACGCAATCCTAACCGCTCGGCTACGAACCGGAAACAAATGATTAATTACTGCCATTATCCTACCAAATTCTAAACTCGCTTTGACCTCGGGAAAATTCGGAATTCATTTATGATTCATTATCTGTCTACAACAATACGCGATGATAACTTTCAAGCAACTGCACATAAAAAAGGACCATTGTTGATTAGTCTGCAAAGTTATGAAATAAAGTAATGCCAAGGATTCGTAGTACAGAAAATATGAAAACTCGGTATAGAGAGTTTATTAACCCTCATCCACACGACGTGATACCCAGGTACATATTTCAAATGCATTTAGAATAGTACAAAAAATTATCCGTGTGGATGAGGGTTAAGAAAAAAACAAGAATACAGATGAAGCTTCTCGCTCAAGTGCTTCGGTTCGACAGACTTTAGGGTAGAAAAACGTGTTCAGCGTATACCGACAAGACGGTTTTTTTTATTGATGACCGAGGGGTAGGAGGACCCAGGTATAAGGGATAGCGGTGCAGAGGAAACTTAATTTTTTTAACTAAATCCTAAATACCAAGTTTAACAACTATATTATTCTCAGTAACCTGATATATAAATTGACGGTATACGATCGGTTTCCATACTTTCGCAGGAAATGTACTTCATAACAAAGCATCGTTCCCCAATATAATTGACTCGATACACGAAAGATGAGTACGGTGCAATGGATTCAATTGTTCGTTTGTGAAATCACGCAACACTGTGAAAGTCGTATTCCCCGCGTATGTATCTCTTTGTGCTTCCGCTTTCGATGATTTTTATTTTCTCCGCAAAGTAATCGCTTTGCGAGAGAGAATTTTATCGCACTTTCAGGGAGAAAGTCTTTCTTTTCTTGTGAAAGAAGTGTGCCACGGTCACTTCAGGCATAATCGTGACGAATCGATTGAGGGGGTAAACTTCATTCAAGAAGACTATGGTACCCCGTAAAATTGTACAAAATCGAACATAATATTACCAACCATCATCAATCGATGTCTATAAAGCTTCTAGAAGCACTTTTACTCTAAATATTCAAACTTTGATTGACGATAGTTATTATACGCGTACAATTATTTTTCTAAAAAAAATTTCAGCTTACAACACGATGAAACATGAGTAATTTTGTAAAATAGCCAGTTGTATTGCTGCGCACATAACACTGACGCAAAGAGATAAATGAGAGGCTCAAAATTGGCGACACGCGAGCACAATGGCGATCAGAGGTGGCCAGCATCCACGGTGTCGCAGGCAACAGGCCAACGCAATTACGGTGGGCATTGCGTTCTTAAAGAAAAGCCCGTAGTCATCGATCACGCTCGAGGAAAAGCTACCGATGAAGAAATCGCGATAAATTACGCAGCTCTCGGCCGAGATCGACGCCTTCGTCCTCCCCCGCGTGTTCCTCTTCGCCTCCCTTTGGTCCTCAGCTAGCTGTGCATCCTCCGTGACCTATACTATGGTAATTCGGCCCGAACGACCTCCCGGCTGACCTTTGATAATAACGCCGCCACGAGTGAAAAGGCGGCATGTCGCGGAGGTGGTGCCGCAGCCGCGGGAGTGGCAACACGACCAGGTGAGCCTCAGGTGAGCCTCAGGTGAGCCATGGACGAGAGGCATACAGGTGAACCAGGAACTCTCCGTGCACCACCTCCGCGTTGCCAGCCGCCTCCGACTCGAGATAGGACAAGCAAACCGTCGATACAGGATACCCCGTGACGCCTGTGCCCCCCGGCTGCCTGTCGTAGGAGGTTCTCGCTTTGTCACGAAGAAAATCCCGAGGATAACACGCGTTATTACTCCTCCGCTCCAATCCTCGCGAACAGACCGAGAGGAGGAGCCTAAACGATCCGAGTTTCGCTTCAGAACGAAATTCAAGCGGCCCCGCGACTGGAACTTGCTAATATCAACCAATATTTAACCCTTGCGTAGTCAACCGGGTACCCATTTACTGTATTCCTTTCAACAATTCGTTAATGTTCCTCTAAAAAAATATTACAACACTTCTGTGCATATTCATTCTTTACTCGCTAATATATTAACTCATAGTCTTATAATGAGAGTTTGTGCAAACGTGTTAAATACAGAAAGGTTTTAAATAATCTATACATTTTGGTTGAGCGTTAATGGTTACAAGTGTAAAAATAATGAGTATAACATATGTTTGATGGTTACAATTAATAATCATTTTAGACAATTACTTGACTTTCAACTAAAATAGATCCTGAACGGGACGTTTAACGGTATCGCAAAAGTGTTCGAAAGATTGCCATTTGTGCTTTTTTAGAATGTATATATATATATTTTTTTCGGTTTCCCGAACGAACGCAGTAGGAGATTGGAAATAAAACGAGGAACCTGTTTCGCTTTGGCGGACTGATGTAACGTAACGTAGCTGTTTTAATAGTTGCAGAGCCCGAGCTACCGCAATGCAGGCACCAGTCGACAGATAGAATTTTCCCTGCGCACCGAAGGAACAGACTTAAGTCGATTTACTTCGCCAGATATAAGCGTGCCTCGCGTCCGCAATGCAGTTACGTGTGCAGCGAATTCGAAACCGAACCACTTAAATATGAATTACATTCCCGATAGCGTCGCTCCAAGGGAAATGCTCGTCTCGCGAACGCAATTCGTGTCTGTCGTTCACGAATAGCAGTTTGACGAATAATTGAACCTATTAATCAAACGGCCGGAGCTACGGACGGCTCGCCTCTGCGAAACAACGTTCGTTGTTACGGATATTAACCTGTACTTTACGTCTAATTCACACAATTTCAATCAGCCCTTCATAGAAAAAAAAAGAAACGATCTCGCGAAATCGAATTTTCAAATAAATCAAATTGAAATTTCTCTACGTTCCGAAGTTTCCAATGAAACATATAAATCCTATGAAAAGCCGTCGCTTCTATTAGAATATATTTTCCGGAGCTGCGAAAACTAATTACTTCGATCGAACGTTCGCGAAAGCCAATTTACTTCAATCCCAAATAAATCAATGAGATTTCTTCTACGTTTCCAATGGAACATAGTAATCGTATGAAAAGCTGTCACTTATACCAGAATATATTCTCCGAAGCTTCAACTTCAGATAGATAGGCGTTCCGTGAATGCCAGCCAATAACGGCAACCGACTGCCAACTTAGCAAACACCGGCGCGAAGTTACGGGACAACACAATATTTCTAAACGGTACGACCTTCGTTGGAAGAGAGTATAATATTTATGGCGGGCATTCATCAGGGAAGGCGCGATATTGAATGAAAATATTCGATTTGCATCGGGATTTGCATTTCCATCGGTGCGACCGCGTGCGTCCGGTGACTTATGGACGCGCATGGTGCATTGCTCAACGGAGCACTAGACGGTACAGCAACGGATCGTGCGTGCCGGTTAGGCTGGTCGGATCCGGCCAGCAATTTGAGTTCAGAATTCTCGAACTCCGGGGCTAGAAGTTCAGAGTTCACCCACGGCACAATGAACCGTTCATCGATGCCTCGGAGCGGTCTCCACTCTCCGGCCGCGCGCGCCGATCGAAATAACGGCTCGTCAATGGAGCTGTTGTAACCTCAAGACTCGTCAGAGGGTTTCTCCCCGTGGGAGGGAAAAATAGAAGCGCGCGAGAGGGTTTCGATAGGCTCGGACAGGAATCGATGGATGACGTTAATGGAAGTCGATACCCACCCGCTGCGCGTCACATGGAATCAAAACCGTGTTACGCGGGACTATTCATAACGCCGATAATCAGCCTGCCGTGGTATTGCTGACCAATGACGAGGCATCGCTTTGGAATACCCCCCGCGGAACTAGACAGTGTGCCGAGGACCGTCTAATCCGATGCATTGTGCCAGCTTTGCTCTTGTTACGGTGAATTGGTCCGTTCCTATAGCGACTTCGTAGATTTCGGGACGTAATGGTACTGAAAGGGTATAGTCAAGGCCTGAACCTGGAAGTGATTTCTTCAGAAACCACGGTAGTACCCTCAATCTTTAGACCTCTAGATTTTTGGAAACTTCGATCTTAGAATGTCTCTAGAAATCTAGGCTTTGGAACACTTTTTTGGAGCACGCGTCGTCCTAAGAATCCTTAGTCCTTCAAAATCCTTGAAACTCGTAAGACCCCGATCCTCCAAGAGTTTTGAAACCGTGGGATCCTTAAGATCCTTAACACCCCAGTATTTTAAAATTTTCAGTGATTCGGAAGCCCCTAAGACCTTTGATATCAAATGTCTTGATAGACTTGAATATCCAAGAATTTCGAGAGTTGCTTAGAGGTCGCGTGGCTAGTATAATTCTCGACTAACCCTTCTTTTGAACTCTACGTGTATCTAACTCCAATTTTAGAACTCGGTAATTTTCGTAGCATTTCCCATAGTATCTTTATCGAGCTTCAAGTGTATGATAGCTATGCTCAGTTTAGTATAGAACCTGCCTACACCGAGCCTCATGTTCAACAAACTTTCTACGTTTAGCATCGTCTGCATCAAACTTCGCAGCTTCGAAAATATCAGTTCTATACGTGGTACAGTGTCTACACTAAACACCACACTTCCGGTAACGTGTACATCGAGCTCCCTGAGTCTAACTCGTCTAGGTTAATCTTGATTTAGTCAAAATGGTTATTATCGATTTCTACATTGCATTCTTAGTTCTTGGAGTTCAGTGGTAGCTGCACTTTAGATATAGATTTGGAACAGGCTCGAGTTCTGTGTACCCTTGATCTGTCTCGACTATCTTGATCTTTCAAAGAATAATGGGGTTGTCAATTACTAATAAAACGGTGTGTGATCTTGTTATACAAATATCAAAGTCCACGTGTCTCAATCTGTGTCTCCCATTTGTGTAATACGAATCGAGTAGGGACGTCAATAATGCATTCTACTGAACTGTGGTTAACACCACCGGTTTTTCTGCGACCGCAAACGGATCCAGAACTTAACTGCAACAGTCACGGTGCTTGTATGCCTGACATTATCCTCGCACGCAAGAACCACACGACGATCGAACCTGTCTATTTTAAAGCATCGAGTTTATAAACCTCTGACTTCACGGCGTCGTTATGACTTCACTGTGTGCATGTTAGCTGACTCGAGAACACGCCTATGCGGATCATACGGTGTCCGTTGACTACAAATATCAAGGTCTGCGGATCTTCCTTTCTATACGGTGTCGAGGATGAAAAACCAAGTCTTCGATTCTTTCCAAAAGAGGAGCACTTTACTACACAGCAGTGATCATAATTCGAGAAACCCATTTTTAAAGACTAGTAGAATTATTTAATATTTGTTCATTCACGCTTTCTACTATTTGTACAATAAAATTAATACGTTTTCACTCGAGCTAAAAATTCAAGTTGCGAGCTAACTGCAACTGTATTCTCAATAGATATAGTCAAATCGTGATGAGGAGTTTCTCAAACTCACGCTTTCTACGCTTTACACAGTTAAGCGTCTATATTGTCGTCGGAACCAAGCATTCAGGATATAAGGTATAATCATTAAAATTCTGTTCTCAATGACTATAGTCTAATCATCATTGGTGAAAAATTCTAAGGAATTTCCCAGACTCACGCTTCGTATTCTTCGCACAGTGAAACTTTTACGTCTTCATCGGAACGACGCATTCAAGATAAAAGCTAATTAAACTTCCATTCTCAATGATCGTAGTCTAATATAATTTAGCATGATCTAGTCGTAGAAGAAAAGATCTGAGGTGTTTCCCAGACTCATCTTTGTTCGCCGCGCACAATCGAACGACTACATCTTCATCGGAACCAAGCATTCAAGATAAGAGAGCTGCTTAAACATTCTCAACAAGCTACAGAGAGCCAAATCATCGAGGATAAAATGTTCGAAGGAGTTTCCCAGACTGTATCTTGAACAGTCAAAAGTCAATTCCCCGATGATCAACGGAATCGACGTTCCATATTCCCTCGATTGACCCCGATCGATCGATCTTGAAGCAACGTCAATGAACTTCGCGTAGTTTCTCACTTGGCCGGGCTGCAATTTGCACTCGGGAAGCCCGAGCAATTTTCCCATTTACCCGAACGAGTTCTCGGCCGAGTCCGATCCTTTTCTCCGGGTCGCGGCGCTGTTTATCTATTAACTGGAATAACTAGTTCCTGACAAGGCGAACAATCGAACCACGAAGCGACGGCTCGCGCGCCGGTGGACAATTATCCGGGTGAAAAGGCCCCGGCGGCGCGGCGCGCGTGTGCGTGCCCGTTGCGAGGACGTTGCGGCGATTGCGGAATCGCCTAGAATGCAGAATGCAGATGCACCGTCTTCGCCGCGGCGGCGTTCCCTACGTGCCGACAGTCCGCGAGACGGAGCCTCGCATTTCTGGTTTTGCCTGTCTTTACACCCATGCATCGTCCCGCGTTATGCGCCGCAGTCATCGTTCGAATTCCCCCCCGCTGCACTTCGCCGTTGCACTCCGAGCTGCACTCGACTCCCCCGCGTTCCCCCTCCGCTCCTCGGGTGTTCCACCGCCTACTTTTACCCCCTTTCGTGTTTCTCATTCTTTCTTCCCCACTCTCCTCACCTCTCTCTCTCTCACTCTCGTTCGGTTTGACACTCGCTCCCTATCTCTCGGCTGCCTCGAGACGGCCTGTCGTTTCGCAAGGATGCACGTATCGCTTTATCTCGGGCTGCATTTAATTCACGTAGGTAGGGACTAGGAAGAAGAGCACGTGCATAACCCAGTCACTTTCAAAGGTTGGGCGTTCGAACGCTACGTTTGCGAAACGCAGGAGCATACCTGCTTCTCTCGTTCCTCATTTTTTTCACTGACTACCCTCTCCACGCCGTTGACGGTACACGCGTCGCCACGATCGCTCGTAAATCGCGATACAAAGTTAAGTAATTCTAGGATCGAGAGCCTCGAGACGACACCGCGCCGGTGACGCAACGGACAGTTTTGATCTTTTTTTTTTATTGAGCCACTGAAACCTATTGTAGGTTTATTTCGGCTTTAACAAAGATACACTAGTTTACAGTTTAATTACATTTACAATATGACTAACCACTAGAGATGCAGATCATAAATCGTTTAAAAACTGAAAGATAAATTCACAGGCTTTGACATTTGGTTCTGCAAAGAAGAGGTCCGCTTTTAGTAACAGTTTTGATCTGCTCCACGTTACGGAAGCACTCCATCAAAGTGCGAACGGAAGATCGCGTAAATAATCACCGGTAGAGTGAATCTTTCTAGTATGACGATCCAGTATAATCAAAGACAAAATTGCAAGAATGACGTCGCTGACCTTCCCAGCCGGCGTCCTTCACGCCGGACCGTTCGGCGAGCATAATCTCGCGGCTTGTGCAATTTTACTCGCACGTCTCTGACCTTCGCGTACGCTAGCCCCGCGAATTCCATGTCAACGCGTGCAAATATCCTGACCCCTATATATCCGTGAGGATGCTCGCGAGTCAGCTCGCAATTCGATGACGACTTCCCCGTTGAGGTTGCACGGAATCGAATAGAAGAAGCGAGCGCGCGCGCGCATCTCGCTGGGATGGGACGCGATAGCATTGTGCCGCGGCCTCGATGGAAGATGCCATAGGTGTAGGAGGATGAGTTGTGCCTCATTGTCGGGGCGGCATACCATTAGAATACATTAGAGGATCGAACCTCTCCGCGCGAATCTGAAAGCTCTACGGCTTGATCCAGCGTTAGAAAGAAGAACACCGTCTCGTCGGTGGGAGAGAAAGGGGTGGGAACGAGCGTTCATGATTCCCGCGATGATTAAACGTTCGCGGGATCGTTTGAATTATGTTGTGAACGTTGCCGGACCTGCGAGGGGCGGGATCGATCGCGGATCGAGATCCTAACTAGACCCACCTGGGACGAGTTTCATTAAATACGTACGGATAGCGCATTGTTGTTTCCGGCTTGACCTTTCCGGGTCACGTGGGATCGCGACTGAAGCGTTTTGGATTGGTATCGTTGGTTTCTATAGTGTTCTGCATGGAGTTTAAGGTATGGATGCTTCCATCCTATTTTTAGGCGATGATTGAATTGATTTTGTACGACCAGAGCTTTATTTTTAATTTAATTAATAATCATATTGATGGTTCCTCTTTACTTGCGCAAATCAATTTTTATGTGGAATATATTGTATTTTGTGTGTTATCGCATTGCTTCCCTCGCCCGACCGATTCATATTCAGTTCCACTAAATCGTGGATTAAACAGTCATTGAAAATCCGAACTGCATCGTGTTTAGTATCATTTTAATCGGCAAAATATTTCAAATGTGCATCTAAACGTGGAACCCGAAAATTGTTAAGACTTTAAAAAAGCACAAAAATCCAATATAATCTACAATTAAAAAGAAATGAATTTTGCAAGTTAAAAACAAAACACATTTTTCGCTAATAAAGTACAAATACGATTTTATTATATACTAGCTGCTCCTTATATATAGAGATAGAGATTTGTAACTTTCACTGTAGTGAAAATACTGTGTTGAGAAAATATAAATGTTGTCATGCCAAAGATTTGAACGGTGGGAAAAGAAGTAGTAGAAGAAGAATGAATTGAAAGTGTCTGATGCCCCTATTGGAATTCGCTGTGTAGGCAGAACGTTGATAAAACTGACATTTTTGGGTGAGCGTGGTTTCCTTGTTAGACGATATCGCTTAGCCTGGAATCGCGACGGTATTTCACGCGAGCCGAAAGCGTGCAAAACGTAAGAGACCGCTCTCGCGTGTGCTCGCGGTGCCCAAGCAGTTTCTTACACGGGTACAAATTGCCGGCGCGTTAAGGTAGCGCCGATTTCTCTCACGAACGATACCCAGATCTGTTCCCTGATCTTTCACGGTTGACCAAGTGGAGGCGTTAATTAAGATATTCCCCCCTGGCCTGGATGTCGGCCAGCAGATAAATAAGGCGAGGTCGATCGATCCGATCGAAACCGACCGTCGCCATCTCGATCGGCTTTAATTAAATCGAGGTAAATAGGCAACATAATACCGAGATATCAAAGAAGATCGGCAGAACGATCTCGCGTGATCGTGACGGATCATACTCAACCCGTGGTATCATGCTATTCCGTCGAGGCGAGAGAACCTCAAGGTTCTCGGTTACTTTCTATTCGTCGGTTAAGGCACTTTTAATCCGTTGATGGTTTTAAACAATAATGCACAGGAAATATAATCGGTGAAACACAAAGAGATGGCGAACCAGAAGGTCGATCAATCATACTTGAGTCACGCAAACTGAAACAGACTGACTAAAAATATGTGATTTCCTTGATTTCCTTAAAAATAGAAGATTGGCTACCTTTCCTAGGTCCTTCCTAAATCCTTCATATTCCCAGATTCCCATACTAGTAACAGTTCTCTGTATCTCGATCGACAATTGTTCAAAACTACAATTAATGTTATTGGCTCACTGATTCGATCAATTGGAGACAATAAGCAAATTTGCAAAATATCACATGAACCTAACCTAACCATATATTAATTAATTGATAAATTCTTACAGACGCAATACGGAAAATTTACATTCTTGAAAATGGTCTAAATTTAGACCGAAACGTTGAATTAAATTTCATGTGATAGTTTGAAAATTTGCTTATTGTCTCCAATTGATCGAACCAGTGCGCCAATAACATTAATTGTAGATTTCCCATACTAGTATTTGATTTCCTTGATTTCCGTAAAAATAGAAGATTGGTTACCTTTCCTAGGTCCTTCGTAAATCCTTCATATTCCCAGATTCCCATACTAGTATTTTACTTGTTCAATCTACTCTAATTGGCCCAATCACCGTCCCCCATACAGTCGTGTTAAATCTCACACAACTGCAGAACGCAACGATCCCCAGGTGCAAAGTACGTTCTCACAGCCTGTCCGTTCATGCACGGAATTTCCACTTGCTCAGAAATTATACGATCGCGTAAATCCAAGCAGTTAAAACGACTCTGTGCGGACGGAAATAAAATTTGTCACATGGCACCCTTTGTCGTAGACGTTCTCGCATTCGACGCGTAGGACGCTGGGATTTACGTCGACGGTCCAACGTGTCCCTGTTTCATCTCGATTTACGGTTATAGTGCATCGAGTTAATGGGAATTAAGAAACGACCAGGGCGCACCTGATGGTTCAATGAATTGCGGGAAACGCATCTTTCCGCTGGTAATGTTCCACGGATATCTTGCTTTTCCATGCTTTTATATGACGGTTAGAATCGTCCATTAAATGAAACGTTGGAAATCGTCTACGTTGCTCGAAACCAGTTTCAAACCTGTCGCAACACGTTTCTTTGACACTTTGTACCCAACACTAGTCCTATACTAATTATTATCAGTTTTGTAAGTTTTCTGTCGTATTTCTCCCGGACGTTTTATGGAAATTCCTATTTTTTTATGGAAATCAGAATGGGGAAAAAATTTCAATAACTTCAGAGTAAAAATACAAACAGACTCGCAAGTATTGGTATATCAGTATGTGCTGCCACAGAGTTGATAAAAATGAAATGACCAACGGAAAGTGAATGAATGAATGAAAAGAACTAAGTGAGATCGCAAAACGTTTCGCGTCACGTTAAGTGGACTCCTCAATCCGCTGACCCCGGCAGCAAAGATCGCGGGGCAATTAGACACGGCTCGGATCTCGGCATCGACATTCCGCTCTGTCAATGGAACCGAAGGCAGAGTGGCGGAGCGTAGCGGAACAACCGGCAATTAAATAATTCATAGGTGCTCGAAGAAACAATAAGCGACGAAAAGCGGGGTCTCGCGAGGGTCTCGAGGAGGCCGGCCCCGGGATTCGAATTAACTCGACAAAGTATCGGCAGGTAGTCCTTAATTAGCAGAACTAATTGCGCGCTGGCTCCGCATGCAGAAAAGGTTACGCGTCGTGATTTATTGACCCTCCCCGCCACTGTCCTAATTAAGTGCAAGCGAAACGCTATTGTAGCCAGCACCGAGAGCAGAAACAATTACCGATCGGGCTCTCCGGCCGACCGAAAAAACATTCACGGGCGCACGGTGAACCGACGAAGAAAAGGAATCCGAAGCAGCATCGTCTTTGTTGTTGTCTTCCCTGGTCCCCGAAGGTTCGTTAACCCGTTTCGTCTTCCGCGCATTCGCCTTTTTAAGGTCGCAACACCGTTTCGCCAAATGCTGCGATCGTATTTCACCGAACACCTTTACTTGCGTCAGCGAAATTGCCCCCAAGATTTGCCACTCTGCTACCATCCAAAGGACCGTGTCAGTGGACGTAGTGGCCGACGGGAAGTTCCAGCAGCTTAACAAGTTTCGCAACTTTTAGAACTTCAACGAAGTTTGCGCAGGAAAATTGAAGTTGTTCCGCTGACTGCCGCCGCAACCCTTAGGCTGGCTATTATTTATTCTTTTTACTTTTCAGAAGAGTTGCATTTTATGTTTCCCTGTGTAGGTAATTAGCGCCTAGCCGACAGGTTATTCTTTGCAACTATGCGATATATGCATTATACAGCTTTTTGCAATCTGCGGCCAGTAACATTCTTAGGGTTTTAGTGTCTGCTAGGCAAGCGAGTTCTTTGCGACGGGAATGTAATGATTGTTTTATGTCAGTTGTAGACAATGATTGTAAGAAATTTTATGCAGATACAAAATGTAATTATGGATTATTGATTGGCAGTATGGTTGTTCGCGTACCTTTGGCCTTTTCCTTCGAGAACTTGAAGTAATTTGATTTTAATGAAAGACAGCTTGTTGAAGTAATGGGAAGTATGTGGAGTTGGGATGAATTAATGACCTGTAATTAAGCATTGTTTCAATCACCAGATTGAAATCTTTCCGATCATCGCACAAAAATCAAATATACTATTTTATGAACAGGACTTCGCAAATTAACTTCTTCAAAATTTGACTCAGTGCTGTATATCGGAGTAATAATCAGTGAAGAACAAAAGACAAATCTAAACATGCAATTATACCATTTATTCAATTAAACCAAGATAAAATGCAAATAACGTCTATCCCAGATTACACATCCTTGTTAAAGTAAATAATTGCATAGGTCCGTATCATTTACTGACGTTAATAATAGGATTAACTAATCCCCGTTAGATTGCATTTACTGTCGCGGGTCCAGGTTTCAATCCACCTGTCAGGATGCTCGTGAAAGATTATAATTGAAATTATTAAGAAACTTGACCCTGGTAAGTATAAGTAGGAGATTTCTCCTGGAGAAACTAGAAACACGTTTCTCGCCTAAAATACGAAATAACAATTTCTAAAGGGTGTACAAGAAGTATCGCGAAAAATATCTTTTAAAAAATTGATAGATAAATCCGTGAATAATGTCACGCCGCGTCAACTAAATAATTGTGAAGAAGGTTCGCTGTCCGAGGGTTAAGTGAAAGAATAATTAATGTTATTGGCGCACTGGTTCTATCAATTGGAGACAATAAGCAAATTTCCAAAATATCACATGAAATTTAATTCAACGTTTCGGTCTAAAAGACCGTTTTCAAGAATGTAAATTTTCCGTATTGCGTCTGTAAGAATTTATCAATTAATTAATATATGGTTAAGTTAGGTTCATATGATATTTTGCAAATTTGCTTATTGTCTCCAATTGATCGAACCAGTGCGCCAATAACATTAATTGTAGCTTTGAACAACTGTCGACCGAGATACAGAGAACTGTTGAAAGAATAATTGTTCCGGAAAAGCAACAGCAAACGCGAACGACCAACCGCAGCAAACAGGAAAAAATTCCGCAGAATCTGAATACAGGAGCCGATGTGAGTCTAGTATGGTGATCTATCTGGTCTTTCGCAATTCCGCTCACGACTAAAATCGAAGCGGAAGAGTCAGAGCATGGTCGGCGTTCCATCATACGGCGGATCATTAGCCAACCGGTGTGCAACAAGCCTTCTCCCGCGAGTACGTGATCTGGAAAATTAAGGTTTGTTCGTACGTAGCGCGGTTTCGATAATACAGAGTAAACAGCGACGTTAATCTCGCTCTCCGTAGCCTCCTGTTCTCTCTCTCTCTCTCTTTCTCTGTATTTCTCTGTCTTCTCTCAGCTGGCGGCATCGTCGGCGATCTCGGCGAGTGTACGAGAGGGGAAAACAATCGCGGCGATCTCTCGCAACCCGCGGCTACCGGGTATATCGATCGGGGATTGGATTTCTCCGGAGCGGAATCGGGTTGTTCGGCGAGATCGATCTCGATCGGAATATGTTCGGTATGATTGCGGGACCGGAAGGCGAGCGGAGCCGAGCGGAGCCGAGCCGAGCGGCTGGGACCAGCGGAGTTTCATGATGTGGCACACAATTAAACGGGGTCCACCGCAGCGGCGAGTTTCATGCGGTCGAAAGCACCGTCGGTGAGTTATTACGATTCTCCATCAACGGTGCCGACAAGCCATTATGTAACGACACGGCGATCGATCTTAAACGCGAGATAATGGATCGCGCGCCGCTCGGTTCCGTATTTTAGAGAACCGGCCGAGCGCTCTGCTCGCCGATCGACCGCCCGCTCGGAATCTGGATCTGGATCTGAATCTGTCCGAGCAGAATTAGTTTTGAAAGGTGATCGAGCTACCGCGGTTAATGTTCGCGATTTCGAGTCGCGGCTCCAACCGATGCGATGGAATTCGATGGAACGTCGCGCGCTGTTGCGAGTCGAGATCGATTCGACGAGCGCAACGCCACTTTTCAAAGTCGACGCAGCAACTCGGAACCACCGATGTCGAAACTGGTACAGTAATGTCGAGACGCGAAAGAGATGTGCAGGATCGTTGGGAAAAATTTATCCCCTACCGAGCCGCATTTCTTCAGGGATACACAAGGCTCGATTGCTGAGGAAAGTAACACGATATAGCATCAGCAGAATTAAATGATTCTATTAAGATCTCTGTCCAATTCACGAGCTATTTTATACGTTCCTCTTAAACACCAAAATTGTCGTCCTATTGAAATTGTTAAATGAGAATGTACATTTTCCACGAAAAAAGATCCGCTGTCTTCCGAGTTTGCTAGGATATTGAAAATTGATTAGTCCATTGGCGAACGTGTTACAGCGGCACGGTGGTTGAATAAATGATGCTCCGAAGACGGTTTCGACGGGACGTTATAAAAAATTCGCAGGGAACGTAGGCGAGACGAATAGTCTCGCGAGCCGGCGCGGATCGACCGATCGAAGTGAAACGTTTCGCGGCCGGTATCGAGAAGTCGATACTGGGCACGGTCATAGTTGATTTGCTGCGTTTACAGATCGATCACCGGTCTCGATAAAGCAACGGTAGGAAACGTTTGCTATATCGCTGGCTGCTTTTGTCCGAGCACAAAAGAGCGCGGGACACGGTTTGATTAACCGTGGCACGGCATCCAATTAAGCGATTCTATCTTAATTACTTAATCGGTATTTAATTGTACCTATGAATGCCATTCGCGCGTAGACATTTGATGTGCCGATATATTCGCACATGTCATACATACATACATACATACAATAATACATATATATATATATATATATATATATATATATATATATATATATATATATATATATATATATATATCGTACCCTCCGCCGCGATAAAGATTACGCGGATCGATACGCGGGGAACATGAGAACAGGCGCATTAGCATTTCAAGGCGAAGGAACGTTAACATTTTACTCGGCTGGAAACTCCGTTAAACGTGGCAATTACTGCATAAATCAGAGGGGGGGAAAAACGAGGTATATACGTTGCGTCGATAATTATTAATATCCCCGGTGATTAATGCGGGTCCCGGTTCGCAGTCTTACTTCTGTGAGATGCATCGCAAATTACCGATCCACGGTGATTAATAAACTATCCTCGCATGAAAAGAAGACTGATCGAGAGGTACTCCCAGCCGTTCACTTTTTGGTCTACTTTCGATTTTTATCGAATTTCGTTACGAGTCTGCTTTCGTCGTAGAAAGTAAAGGAAGTTCTGTTCTTCGATGTACCAGTTTGCATCTTTCATATGCATGCGGGAATAATTCTGTCGGTAGCCACGTTGACTCTCACGTTCTTGCATAATATTTGTCGTACATTATACTCTTATCTTCGACGTCCAATAACTTACAAATATATTTGCTTCTATACCGCGCTACTGGGTTGGTCGCATGCTGCCTTCGTGTTGCAGCTGTTGCAACTCTGTCAAGAAAAATCGGACTATCTTGCTCATTTCTCCGAACTTCTACTTTCACTCTCTAAATCTACGCTTCCTCGAAAGATGCTTCCACATTAGTGTACAAGCGAAAATATAAAAGTGGGATGTTTTCGAAAAAATTTTGCAAGTCAATCGAACAGCTCTGCGAACATTAAAATCATTTTGTGTACGATGTTCTCCCCGGCTTGTCGCGTCGTAGCACGCGAAGCGTCGTAAATCTTGCACGGTGGATTTAACTATAAGCGATCGGATTTTTGCAGAGGGTAGAAGAGACGGGAAAGAACGGTTCGCGGGACGCTCGAACGCCTCCGTTTCAATTTAGCAATCCCCGGGAGACAAAGGCAGTCTAAATTCGCGGGTCTGCGAATTCGTAATAGTTTCCTCTCTCGCGATTGTGTAAACAATACCGGCGAACTATGTGCTCGCATTGGCAAACGGTGTTGCCCAACGGCACGGAGACTCGTCCCCATGAGAGTCGTCCTCCTCGTTCCATCCGTCCCATAAAGCCCAGCGGTTTCGCAAGCTCGCGCAGGCCTCCCTTCCCGCTCGTAAAGCCTCTCGTAAAAGCGGCGACAAGATAGGATCGCGAGCGCGTCAGGTGCAGCGCCGATGCAACGATCCGGCTACACCTAGACGCGATGCCACCACGATCATAGATCCGATTTATATTTGCATGAAATTTATCGGAGCCGAGGCCGACATGTGTTCCCGCCGGATTATCGCGTCTCATCGGTGAATATCGGCGATGTGTCAGCCGCCGCGGTGCGCCAAGCCGAGTCGATATTGAGAGAACAAAACACGAATCGCCGATATATTGTTCTTATGTAGACGTTATCGTTTATCATCGAGATTAGGCCAGCCGGGATACGAACCCGAGCGAAAGATCAACGGCGATGTCGTCTCGAACTTTGTTCGCGTGCTCCTTGAACCTCCCTGTCACTCTAAATTAGCGCCAGCGTGCTGACGGGTCGGCTCTACAGCTTAAATGTTAACGAGGAAAGCCGAAGTAATGATTTATGAACGACTCGCAGAACAAAATCTATCGTGCAACATATACCGAAGCATTAGAGTATCTCAAGAAGCCACATTTAACATTCTTCTGTGGAATGAACATCTATTTAATTCAACATTTAATGCACCTTAAAATTAAATAATCGTAGGTGGCTCGGAACCCACCATAAACAGTAGGTCTCGCTGAAAAGGCGATGATGAGAGTGGAAAGAGGAAAAGGATCGGTAAATGAACTTGAAACCCTGAGGGGACCAAATATCATGTTACATAAATTAAATAATCGTATTAATCATATTTAATAAATAGAATAATATTAAGGTTTTTAAACACGTCCGCGATTTTATAGTTTACTAGACAATTTATAATTAAATAATTTAGAGACGCACGTATCATGAAGATTTCAAAGCAGCATTCTACTTTGTCGGTTCACACTCGTTTTATCTCGATCAGAAACACCGCATTGCCGAGAAAAAGCGTTGGGACCTCAAGGAATTTCCTGCCGAGGATACAGAACTTTGCGACAAAGTTGCCAGTTTTTCCAAATGTGTGGCAAGATACGTCCTGGTCGGGCCATTCGCGGCAGTGCCAAGGGTAACACGCTCGTTACGAGCGTAATTGCATTGGCACCACCTAATCGAGCGTGCGCACAGGGTGAGTCATCAGAAACGGAACGCTTAAACATCATTGTCGGTGTCGAAGGTGAAAGAAAACGCCGAATACCGATGTTACACTGATTGACACAATCTTTTCTGTCCATTTCAATTGAAATAAAAAACAAACAACAAAAAACCATTTTAATTATATCGTGTTTAGTATCATTTTACTAAGAAAAATGGCACAAATAAATTTCATGATATCCCATAAGAAAATAATGAAAATGTTCACATGTATCGAAGCATTACTGTACTAGCGCGTACCTCAGCGCTCGAAGTCCGTCGAAGGTCGGCGCGGGAAAAATCAAAGGAAATCGAATCTGGCTCGCTGGAAAATAATCGTTAGCATGCGCCGGCCGTTCGAGAGCACGGCTGAACGCACACCGACAAAAGTTAACGACCGTCGAGAGTCGGTGGCGCACCTGCGGCCACATTCACCGAGGTTCGCTGCGGTTTGCATTCGGCGGCGGCGCGCCGCGGCGGTATAGCCTAAATCGAGGGTCGCCGACGAAAGGGATCGTTGCGCAACCGTGTTCGGTTTTTCTAGGCTCCGCCGCGGCGTCGCCGATCGCGGAGAGAGCCTATTGCCAAATTCGACTCTCGTTAACCGGCGATCCCGTCGATCTGCATATTCCCCGTGAAAAAATCGCGACGGCCACGCTCGCGATCGACAAAAGTCCGCTCGTTGCGCAATCGCACGTCGCAACGGGCACAGGTGTTCCCAGAATAAAACCGTGCCCGTACAGGGAGCACGAGTCAATCACACCGGCAAACCGAACGGAAAATTGGCGAAAATTCTCCTTCGAAACCGCGAGGAAAATTGTTTCGTGCTTCGATGCTCGAATCATTTTCTTGTTAAAGAAGTTGCTGAGAAAACTACATTTTTTAACATATGTACGCGATGTTGTATATGTTTGATATTGTGTATCGTGTCTACCACACTCCTTCGGTTTTCACACGGACCTATGGACTGAGCGTAATTCTGCGGGGGTGTCAGGAAAGACGGAATCCCAATGTTCGTTATCCTTCTTCATTATTACTAAACACAATATTAGATACCACTCAGAGACCACCACAGCAGAATCCAAATGAGTAATACATAATAAGATCATTCTTTTATTAATCCACACACATTTCTGCTCACAGACCTTTACAAGGTCATTCAAAATTCAAAAATAATCACACCACCTAACAGATTTTGCGAAACCCTACTATTTTTGTTTCAAACATTTTTCCAAAAATAAATACTCCCCGAGATGTAAGTATTCGCCAGCAGGAATTTGTCATGTTTGACTGATTAAAACTCGAAAACTGTTCATTCTTAAGCTTCGGGTCCATTGCATCTTTTGTTCAGTAGATCATATGCTAGAACATATGAAAAATCCAACTGATTTTACCGGGATAGATTTACCATATGATTAGTGCGGGGTTCTTTGACTTCGCAATTTGCGTTCCTCGAGAAAAAAGAGTGGATCGAATTTTTAAGGATGACATGTTTGATGATAGGGGAAGGAGCGGAGCGTGTTGGAAATGAGACGGGATGATGGCGCGATGACACAGAAACGATTCAGACACACGGCACTCGGGATCGGAAGCCACGCAGAGCGTCGAATCCCCAACAACTCGGCGGGAGTTGATTTATAAAGAGCGTTGGTAGCTCGCGGAGCTCCCTCATGCAGCGTTAATTCCGAAGACACCGTCGTGGTGGGCATTAGGAGCGTCGTCCAGTGGCTCAAGTCAATGCGAATGAATGTATACCTGCGCGCCTTCCACGTCGGCGTCGCTAATAATATTTACTGGCCGCCCAGGCGACTCGAGGAATGGTAGTCAGATACACTTCTTCGCTGGTAATGACGCTGCTACCGACGCCACAGTCATCTCATAATTACGTTTCCACTCTATTATGCGTCGGTAATTGCACGGAAAGTCAGCGTCTTCTTTCTCGGACTAGTCCGCCGCACTATTCATACACCTATCCACCTAATCTATGGCAAACTGACCTTCGTTAAAATCGTTTACATAAAAAGTATACGGAGCGTTTGCAATTTTGATACGCAATCTAAAGGTGGGATCTCCTTTGCGCATCTGGACGCATCGTTTTGTTATCCACTCGTCGTAGATCTCTGCTGTGCCTCTGGACGCACAAGTTTGCGTTCCTATCACTCGATTTGGTATGTCTTTCCTTGTTTTTCACTTACGAAGTGAAATAACGTCGATCCATTTACGATATGTGTTCAACGCACACGTTTGCGTTTGTATGTTCGAAGTCTAATTTCGATGACCATTTCAAAAAGAACAGAATCCAGGAATTTGTTTAGATTAAATTAAAAATAAAATAAATTCGTACTCCTTGATCAATTAACTACTCGGAATCGCTTATCTATTAACTGACTAGTTTTCGCACGAAGCCACCACTGGAAAGTATTCATTGGAAATTATTCCAGCAATTAATTTTAATATCTCCATAAATACAGAAGTTGTTTCCCGTCTGCTTCAGCCGCATTGCTACCAAGTAAATTAACTAGCACCTACGGGTGAGCAGAAAATTGGCTCCACATCCTTGACATTTCAACTCGACTTAGTATCTAATTGCGCGATATTTGTTGTACAATTCGTGCGCGATGAGTCGAATTTTGCAGCGCAGAAAGTCGACGCTGTGTGCAGTCCAATGGAAACTTGATTACACGTAACGTCAATTATTGCCGAAGATCGGTCGGTCGGGACGAACCTCGCCGCAATTTATTGGCAGCTATACCACTGACGAAATACGTCCGCGTTACGCTGCTCGTGCCGCTGACGTAATAATACGCTCATTTGGAACAGTGAAATTGCATCTTCTTCTTAATACGATCATACCGGGGCTAGTTGGAATCTTCGACTCGGCTATTTTCAAGCGATCGATAGTTCTCATTACGAGAGACTTTCGAACGTAGTAATTCGAACGTGCTTGTCAAATCCTTATATACTATAGCAACTGAGTTCAATTGTTATACAGGGTGTCCCACCTAACTCTGTGTTGGAATCCAACGATAATATTCTATAGTAGCAGGCAGTGGTGCGACTTCGGTTCAAGTGGTTTATGGCACCCCCACTTAAGAAAAGGGACCGAAAGCTTTTTCCAGAGACGAACCAGTCACAGTTCACAGAACAGACCACATCACAGCATCGTTTACACTACAGCATTAGTTCTACCTTATTACAATATAGCCTTTTTTCTTTTATACACACTGGAATCCACTTTTGTAGTTTTGTAGGATTGATTTAATCGAGGTTCACGGATTAAGGAATGCAGTGGTTCTAAACACTCAATTTAATAAACAATATTAATTACAGACAACAAAAACGACAACTTGTTACAACTTCTTATAATCTACCACTTACTACCTCTGACTACTAACCATCGACTCGCTACCCGCCCATACTATTGTCGCGCCCTCTTTTTTATTATAGTTAATCCCGCGCGAAATAGCGGCTCCTGGTTTCGAGGTTTTTACTCAGGATCACGTTCGATCACCTCGCGTCCTTACCGACCGCAGTTAGAAATATCCGGAACAACATATCCCTAATTTTCGTATGCGTTAAGTAAATAAAATTATCTTATTTAAGATAAATTAATGTTATTACAACACTCTGTGATACAAAAAAGGGCCTCTTAAGGTCAAATTTTCAGAGATCTTACGAACGGTGTTGCTTTTTCTAATAGAACGACGTCCCGTTCGAACAATTGTTCGTAAAAGACAAAACGCGAGTGCAACAGAGGTTGTTCGCGTCCAAGCAATTTCTCTCGGGAATTAGTCGGGGTTAGGAGCTCATCGGTCTTCCGAAAGCGAGGGAAACACGAGTGTACACCGGTTTCCACGGTGCGTGTCCCGCGTACGGGCGCGTACGGTGCGTAACGTCCGCGTTTCGCGGCTCTTCTTATCTAACATCTAAATGCGTGGCTGCGTCCAGAGAGGAGAGGACGACGACACGGAGGCACAACATGCACGCACACGCACGCACACATACACGCACACAGGCTACACGAGAGAGAGGCACCGACCAGCAACGATAAATATTGCGGCGTGAATGCATGTTAATGAGCACCCAGCCAGATACCGGGCCGTGTACGAGCGCGTATCTCAGCGTATTTGAGACGAGCGGGTACCCGTCTCGCCCTCGCGTTTCTGATTAGACGCGAAGCCGCCGGGACTCGCCTAACAAACTGCGTTTACTCGCGCCGACAACCAAAGAAAACCCTCTTCCTCGGGAAAACGCATCTCCTTGTCTCTCTCTCTCTCTCTCCCTGTGATTTACCTGGCGACCTCGGATCGGATGACCCCGCTGACACCCGCTAATTCATTGCGAAAACCACTTTTCGATGCTAACCCTTCCATTACCACTGCCCAAAGACGCTCAATTTATTCGCGTCGAAGCGAACTGAAAACGACCTGCAAATCTTATCCGATTGCAACGAACTTTGAATACAGCTCAACACGTTTGCTACCAGCTTTTGTTTCGTTGCTTACCTTCATCTTAAAAATATGCATACGAATGAATCATGCGTCTGTTGTATTCCGGTATGAGGGTTAATAAACGTTTTTTGATTTAAGGTAACAAAACACAAGTTTATTAATAAAACTCCTCAACTTATGAATTCCGGAGACGAAGTACGAGAAGCGTGACAAAATACTAATTCGTCGAGACAGAGAGACAGAGTTCTAGACTGCACAGAGGTTGTGCGAGAAAGAAGCTAGAATAAGTCTTTTGCGTGAACTTAAATAGAAGTCCCTAAAAGGGAGAGGTAGGCGATTACGATGATGGGTCATAGTGCGATTCTGTGTGACTCAGGGTAGTGACCGGTCGAGGGTCATTGTCGGGAACATCTAACTTAGTCACTATTTATGATAAATACCGTAAGTAAACTTATGGTAAGCAAATAGTTGTCATACAACACATCCCACGTCCCAGAACTCAAAGTAGTAATTTAGTCGTTCTAGTGAACATTGCTGTTGGACAATTAGGTACGACTATCAAGTAAGAGGTAGGTAGAACTGAAAGTAGTAGAAAGATTAAGAGATTAAGATTGATGGATTATTTTCAATTCATCCGAAAGAACTAGGTTCGAGAACGCGTAATCGAGAAAATTGCCAGGTAAGGATTAGAATGGCAAAGAAACTCGACTCTAATCAAGCTAGATCGTTATCGGAAGCTGAATCGGCGACAGTGAACTGCGTGTTTGAACCGTGAACCATCGATTCCCACAACCGTCATACACCGCAGGTAATTCCACCGTCAACTATGGACAGGACAGACATCGGCAGGACCACTCGGAATCGTTGATCAGTCGATGAGGATCGCCGATAAGTTCGCTCGATCCTGATCACCGAGAAGCGCGTGCTCGCGTCAGAGTCGTTTCACACGCGTCGCTCCCTCGAAAACCCGGCACCAGGGGAAACGCATGCACTGGACGATTAATCAAAGCGATATTAAGGTCGCGTCGGGTTCGCCTAAGCTCAGCTCAGCTCGCTCGCTCGCTCTCGTTGGCTCGGCCCGGATAACCGGTCCATTCGAGAGACCATGGCGCCAACCACGCTTACAGGAAATATGATGCTTTGCCGAGAGCACCGGCGAGATCACGACCTCTATATTGAGACGGAAGATCGATTTAAATGTTACGAAACTGTTTCTGCGTATCTGGTACGCGTGAGCGCGAGAGGCCCCGGACACGTTCGGGAAACGTAATGATGGAACTTCAAGCGGAATGATTACGATAGCTCTCTCTCTCGGAAAACGAACGGGCGAATTCCATTTGGCCGCGGGAAAAGATTGGACACATAGGTGTGTGTACCAGCCAGTGTACTTTGACAGTTATATACGCGAACGACGAGGCCGTGATCCGTGGCACTGTAAACGAATTATGTTGACGCGCCGCGCCGCGGCTATGACAAAACAGAGACAATATACAGTTATCGGCGAACGTTAAGCAACGGAACGGCCACGATGAATGTCGGATTTACTGGCTGACATTTACGGGTGTATGTTCGTGGAAAACGTCTTTGCGGGATATTTCAATCGGCGCGCGACGCTTTCCGCTCGAACAGAATGAATACAATCAATTTTCAGTTTACTAATATCGGTGTCAGACGTGCCAGGAAATTTTCTATTTCACGCGGAGGATGTCCAATTAATTCTGCACATGTTCAGAAAATTCATTACTTTTCTGCCGATTAAATGCTGAATTATTCATAGAAACTTGTAACTACTTGTTGACAATTACACGCTTATTCTATATCTTTTGTTTACACGATTATTTATTATTCTCTTGGCAAAGTATACCAGCGAGCAACAATTCCCTTGAGCCGGCGGCATTTAATTGTTTCTTCGGCTGAAGGCGACGAGTGTAATAACGGGTGATTATCGATGAAAAGTAGCAGGACGTCAGCTGGGCAACGATTAAAAAGCAGGACACTAAGTGGACATTAATATTCCGACGCGGAACACGAGGCAGCGCTCCCCTTTAATGAAACAATTAAAAGCGCATGTCGTTTCAACGGAGCGCATCAATTTCCTGAAAGATGTTTATCTCCCCCGTTCGCCTCCTTTTCATCGGGGAGAGATTGCGCAATGAATTATAACACCTTATAGGGACGGTGTGCTAGGTACTGGGGGATAGCAAGTGTAAGGAGATACAAGGGGAAGCATGGTACGTATATGCTAATCGGCGAAGCGTGTCAAGATTCTTTTCCACTATAGCGAACCTAGCCCGCTTTGGGGTGAACGAGCGCGATGGATAAACACGATGAACATGGTGCCCCGTATGAGCTGCGTTTCCTGTCTTCTCCCTCTTTAGGGGATGCGGATTCGTAGCTGCGATAAGATATTTGTGTTTCCATTTGCCATTTTAGTCTAAATTCATTTCGGCCCTCACCTTCATCCTAACCTAAATATATCAGCACAGACATTCCTTCGTAACTTTCATTGTAATTTATGAACTAATAAAGATAGAATCACGTTTTGACACGCACAGTGTAAATAAATTATATTTCTAGCATTCGATGGTCGTTTGAAACCATAGAACAGTCACGGTTTGTGAAATATGTAATGTTTTCAGTTAACTAGAACGCACTCGTGTTAAACTACGACATCAATTCAAACAGTGAGAAATCGTTCCCGTTATTCCCACGTGAATCTAAATGGATCGAGAACAAGCAGTTGATCATATTTTTGATAGCCGCGATGAAAATTCAAGAGGGTAATTATAAAGGTGTTAATTTATTTACAGATTGCAGTCATGGTGTTGGAACGATAGCAGATCTTTTAATACTGCTGGATGGCGCGTCATTCAATTTTTCGAGTGGTTATTCATCAGCATTTAAATATCCTGTTACTGCTAATCTAAGCGAGCGAATAACACAACTAATTACTTTTTACTTAGTTATGGAATCGAGCTTACGGGTTATGCCCGCATTCAGAAACATTTATGCACGAAAGTAATGAGATATTGAATTGAACATTTTCTGTGCAATTAGAGTTCGTGAATTCGAACAGCACTGTAACTATTGGTGCAAGGTGCAATTCGTGGCTGAGCACAGGGCCGAAAGGGTTGAAGAAGTGAAAGAAAGGGAAGCAAATTGGTGGAAGCGACGAAGAATACAGGTTGATCGATAAATCGACGGCAAACGGTGGCCCCGTTTTCCACTCGACCGGCACGTGCAAAGGACACAGAGCCTTGGAGCAGCTTCGGGGCACCAGGTGGAGACGTTTGCAGACTGCAACCTGCGAATCCATGGATGCAAATCAACCGAAGCGAAGGCAGGCTGGCCGCGCAATTGTGCCGGAGCACGCGATGCGCGCACGGTATCCAATCGACGTGCTTGTCAAGGAGGCAAGCGAGCAAACTCGAAAAATACGCCCGCTCGTAAAAACACCGGTAATTAAACCCTGCGCAAACCGACACTTCTTAATACTTCTTCTTCGGGGAAGATAGAGAGAGAGAGAGAGATCGACACCTGGTTCGAAAGTTACGCGGCTACCAACGAAAGATACGTTGTCATTCGACGATTGCGCAGAGTAATCCTGTAAACGTCAAGAACTGGCTACTGGTTCTTCCTTTCGTTTATTAACGCGAACGCGTCGCGGTTCGAAAGACGTGAATTTAATTAAGTGACAGAGAACGGGAACAGTTCAGAGGAACTTGAACGCGTCAACCGTCCGCTGGAAATAAACATGTGCTATCGAGAGTACGCACTGACAAACCTCTTCCACGGCGATTACGAACAAATTGTGGGCAATCATCGAGGAATGAGGGTTCGCCTATCCGACGCGAATACATTAATAACATCATTCCTTCTTCCGCTGGATCAACGCGGGATCCCGGTGATTACCGTACGTGCCAAAATGCGGCCTACGATTAACTAGCGAAAAATTCCCGCGTATCGACCAGCCGCTACCGCGGTTTCCCAAGAAAGAACCGACCTGTTCCCAACTTTGGCGAACTTTCCAATATTATACCTTCTTCTTGATCGTTCGGATTCAATCTGCGGACTACGATTTCTTCACGCCAATTCTAGTGAAGATAACGAATCAGCAAAACATTGTCTAAAATATGTATAAAATAAGTACCTATCCAAATTTGAACTCGCCAATTCATTTAATCAACACTCTTGTTGTTATAAAAACATTTACTTTCCTATGTCATTACTTAATCAGTTCCATTTTGCTCTCAGGAGGACAATTCTAACAAACACCGATAGTTCTTCTAGATTTTCCTTATTTACTTATGTTTTGTAATCAATTACGTGTTAATTGATGAAATGTCGGAAGCCCTTCTTATATTTTATATATTATATATTATATTATGTATTATAGACAATAATATAGACAGATATAGATAAACATAGAAAAAAAATATAGACAATAATAAAATATAAATATATATATTATATATTAGAGAATTCGTCTTGACAAAAGTGTCGTTAAATTTTCAATTTTCCTATAAAATCTTCAGCTTCCGGCTCCTTAGAAAGTAAATTAAAAAAACATTTTTCAATCATGAGGTAACACGTCAATTGAAAAATTGTACAATACTAGATTTTTCTAGAAAAATGGAATTCACTGGAAGGGGTACTGTGCGTGCATGGAAATTGCGAGAAAATGGCAGGGGCCTCTAAATGGCAGCTACTTAGCACGCTCGATGTGCCGGCGTTTGCGTAGCCGCGTGCGCAGAGTATTTTGATTGGTCAGATTATCGTGGAAATTTACGTTACTGCGAAATGGAACGGGCTCTCGGAGTCGGTAAGCGCGAGCCGCGACGCGACGGAACACGACGTCTTCATCTCGCGCGCGCTCCGCCGCTGCTGGCCGTTCATGTAGACAATAATTATCAGACTACGGAGTCAGGTAGCCGTGCAGATGCAACAGTACGTCGTGCAGATGCAAATAAAGGTGATCTACAACGGTGCAATCTCGCGGTGGCCGGCTCACGATGGCCTGCCGTTCAGATACGGGCCCCGCAGAGAGAAACCCGGCCCAGAGAGGCGTCCAGATTCTATCGGGCCCCGGAAAATCACGCCGCGTGATCGTAAAAATCCTTTGTCCTGATCCGACGTCAGTTCTACACCGATTTACGCTTTCCATTTGCTACGGATGCTACTATCTGTATCAGTCTTGAAAGGCAAAGCGGAATATCTGTAATCGATGGGATCTTTGTATGGGTAGAAATTTTCTTTATGGTTTCGTACTTCGAATTTTTTTTCTAACGGAGAAATCAATATTTCTAGGAGCTCGTCTAGACATCTCCATCACCCGCGAGCGAGGAGATATGAAGCACAAAATAATGAACGAACAGTGTCCGATGTTGAAGCTCTGACCTCGAGCATTCAATCCCACTTGCCCGGGCTAAATTGAACCGAATGGTTTATGCAGACCAACAAAATATTTTTAGACTCCTCACCGTAAATTGGGGTCAGTTTTTAGTAGAACCGCACCGACAAACAAATTTATCTTCATTCCCCCGTCAATTTTTCTCTCATATACCTTCTCCGCGAATCGGAATCGAACAGACAAAAAAAAAAGAAACGAAAAACATGTCTTCTCGCATTCAACATCAACTAAGCACACATTCCCGAACCTACACCTACGTCATCGACTTCAGCAAGCAATCGCTCACACCCGGAACATCGATAATCCAGGAAAATCGTACCCTCCCTGAAACCCATCAGAAAATCCTCGCGTCCCATAAAGACTTTCCCCGCCAAAACAGCTACAAATCAATCCTGACCATCGCATTCCTATCTAACAACATCCTCCTAAAAAAACCATCGATAACGAATCTCGCCAGCGTGAAGATAGACAAAAAAGCTGGCAGCACGCGCCCACAAGATTCCCACATGGACGTGGAACGCACACGAAGAGGGAAAGCGTGCGAGAAAGAGAGAAGGAGAGAGAGGAGTATAGCGGCGGCATCCGCCAATAATTCGATAACCCCATGAAAAATGCGTAGTGACACCGGTACTTCGTTACACGGCCGACCAGTCATACCAGTCTTGACCCGTGGAACCGCATCGGAACCTTTCCCAGCGCGGCGTCGGGCCGCGGGGAAACGTTAACGTTACCTTCCTCAACGTCTCCGCATCGACGAAACGATTTGCAGCGGCCTCCTACCCCCGCCAGGCCTGCCCCCTGCCACCTGTGTCCCCTAGCCCCCTTGATCCTCCCCTCGTTATCGATCTCGTAACGCGTCCCCGTGGAACACGGGGGTCGTGGCAGGAAGACGACGCACGCGTCGTGTTCCCGTAATGACAGAGCACCGTTTCGCCGCGATAAAAGTGACAATTCCGGAGAGCCGAGCCCCGGCCAACTTCTACAGCTGCCAGCTGGCACACTTAAGCCCCCTACACACTTCGATACGCGTCGCAATCCATGCATCAATTTGTCCCTAGCTACCAGAAACTGAAGCTCCTTTAAGATGGTGAACTGTAGGATGATCGCAAAACTTCATATGTGATTTAGTCATTTTATGCTAGATATTCTCTATTTAATAACAATTCGAATACAGATAAATCAAGTTCATTCGGAACTGGAGCAAATCAAGATTACAACTGCTGCATCGAAGCAAGTTGCTTCCGGACTACACAAGTTGCAACAAGTATGGCGAAACCTAGGACCCCATGCATTGATCGCAGCATGTTTCACCGTGTATAGGGGGCTTTAGCATGGGGGTACCGCGACAGAGGGGCACGGAGGACGATTCCGAAGACATCGACGCGCGAAGAAAGCCCTCTACGTTGGATACCGTAGCTACGTAGCTGAAAACGGATACGTAATCAGGCGTAATTAGCCTGTTGTGCCGCGGTAAAAGGCCGCGTGTGTGTGCGCGAGCGAAAGAGAAAGAGAGAGAGAAGATTGAGAGAGAGGGGAATAGGTGAGTGACCCTTCGCCTCGGGCGCGGTTCACCGTGGGGTCTTCGGCAGGGGTCGAAAGGGGTCTTCTACTAAGGTCGTCGTCTCTTCGTCTTTTTCCGTCCGCCTCGCTTTAGGTGCGTGTACCTTTCTAGCTTCGGGATTCTATCCCTCTTCCCTGCCAGGTGTCTTTGTCCCCTTCTATCGCGAGGCGATATATCTTTCTTGCGTTTTCTCTGGCCGCCCGGGGGCAACGGCCCCTCGTCCGACGAGCCAACCATCGCGCATCAACCGCCGATGCTTTTCCGTTGATACTAATTACGCTGCGCAGCTAATTCGTGCCGTTTTTATTCGCGCATCTCCCATTGTGATCGCGGAACTCCTCGACTCAACCCTCTCCGCGTTTACTCAACGATTACATGGCCTGGCGAGCGCCTCGATACTCAATCTGTGGTAAAAAAATTGGCTGTATTGGGCAGTAAAATTCGTTTCGTTGTAAACATGTTCGAATTTCAACGTTGTAGGTGTGATTCCACGTCCTTCTTAATCGAACCACAAATTAACCGTTCGCGGGACGATACATAAATCTGTAAACAAAATTGCAAGCCGTACAAAATTGGTAATTACGGTACTTGGAACGTCCATAACAACAAATTTCGTGCACTCGACTACCGGCCATAGCTAATTCGATAATTACGTCGCAAGGTAGATACAGTCGAAATTTACGAAAATTCCGCGGAGTTAGATCATTAATAAACATCCAGGCTGTGTAATATGCTGTAATCGTATTCTACATAGTTTACGGGTTTCCCCGTGAACGTTTATTAGCCCCGCGTGACCTTTTCAGCCTGGTGAGGGTCTACAGTCACCACGAGAGGCTAGAAGAGCCGGAAATTTTTCGACGATCGATCGCGGAAACTGCTTCATAGGTGGTCGATGCGAATTATCACGCGGCCAATGACCGGTGTGTGATCACTTCTGCACGCGATCCCGAGGAATTCAATGATTCGATTCATCGTATTCATGCATTATATCTATTCTCCTCGTCGGGGTTCTATCGGGCCGAAGGATTCGTAGATTATTTTTCCGATAAAATGCAACGGGAAATGAATTTTTGATAAATCTGTGTGTATATACGTTCGTGGAGCGCGGAGTTTCGAAACGTTCGATGCTCCATCGCTCGATGTTCGACACGGTCGACGAAGCGAATAGGAACGAGAAGAGAAGGAAGCGATATTACGTTTTACTGTCGGCCAGCCACGACAAGCGTAAATTAATTTTACAACGTTCCACCGTGTTAGAGGCTGTCTCGAGGAGAAGCACCGATACCGAGCGCATCGCGAAAGCACGATTAATGGCAGGACTGTATTCGGTTGCTTGGCGATGGAGATCCGACGGGTTTATTGTTTCATTCAGAAGTGCGTATAGCTGTAGAACCTATCGGAATTATCAACAAATAAAATAAAATAATTTCTTCCGAAAATAAAAAGATATATGGAAAGACTCTGTTTCGATTTCGAAAACGCTGAATAATTTCGCAGAAGGAATTACGTAGGTAAAAACGATTGTAATAGCTGCGAGCAGTATTTTCTTCCAGCAGAATTCAATTTATCCACGAGACTGCAGCTTCGATTCTTCCCTATGCACACACCACGCGATTCCCGCCCTCCGTGTTTCCACTTTTACGCCTCGCAATAAATTACATCCTCGCCGAAGTGCGTTCGGTCCACTCGCCGCGATTTTATTCTCTTACTTCATTTTTTTCCCCCAGCCGAGGACCGTCGAGGTCGTTTTGTTCACTGAAAATTAGAGTCCGTGAACGGGGAGGCCAGTAAATCTGCTGCCTAAGAATTACGGGGGAAACTGCGTCCCACTGCCGAAACAGGCTCAGTGTTTACTCGTTATACAGGATGAACGACAATTATGTGGACAAGCCCGAAAACGAGCTGCGGATCTCTCTTGTTAACCTTTCGTTCCCTAATTGAACGAAATCTGTTCCCACCTGTTAGTCGTTCACGGTTTTCGATAATGCTTCATAATTTATAATTCGTTATTTATGCTCGTACTTTTGTCAAGTCATTTTTTAGAAGCTTTTTAACATTTTGCAACTTATAAATTGCAAAAATATTAATAAACGGGCTGTTTTTCAATGTTTAATTACGATGAAAAGCAACGTTTCTTCCCACATTAATATTAAAATGGGTTACGAATTTATCTGAAAGTTCGTTCACTCGACAGGTACGATACGATCGAAAAATCGCGTTAGATCAACGATCCATTGTGATTCGGTGGGCCAGGTGGAATGTATTAGTGTCAATTAAGTGATAATAAGTTCGCGGCGATTTTTTTTCTTCCACGTTCTCGAACGGAGCCCCGGCTTTAATGACGCCGCATCCTGCTACTTGATCGTCGCATCTTGGCTAGTTCATTAGTCACGATTGCTCAATAACAACGGGAGCGGAATTGTTACACCGCCGCGCCGGTGAACTTATAAATCACATGATCCACGACGTGATAAAGCGTAATGATCCCGCAGGAGAGTGGATTCGCGCTAATTCGAGGGACTTGCCTCGCGGGTCAGAGCAATCGCCTTCTATAATGCCCCCACGGGCCGACACACTGGATGACTTGATGCGCCACCCTGCGATTAATATCGGATATTCTTGAATATAATAATAATGATGATTTCATTGCGTAATTTACTGCGACAGCATCGGCGAAATAATGAAGTGTGCACGCCGTATATTTTCCAATCTTCTTATTGCAATTAATTTTCTCCGGAGTCAATCCACTGACCCCCATATAAATATGCACTGCAAACATGTAGCGCAACGAAACATCGTTAATGCCTGTTCGAATTAAAAACGTGTTTACTTGTGGCTCCTCAGAACCTCGTTGATTAAGACTGAATTGGTTCTAACGAGCAAGAACGATATTCTCAAAAACCAGATCTATCGATTCATTGAAAAGATAGTCTATAATCACTTTATGCTTTTGTGCTTCTTATTTACTTATGTTTTGTAATAAATTACGTGTTAATCGATGAAACGTCGGAAGCCTTTCTATTTTTACTGATCAATAGAAAATTCGTCATGACAAAAGTGTCGTTAAATTTTCAATTTTCCTATAAAATTGTCAGCTTCCTTAGAAAGCTTAAAATCCCAGACTCCTTAGAACGTAAATTAAGAAACATTTTTCAATCATGAGGTAATACGTCAATTGTACAATATTGTACATATTTAAATGTTTTGTATTGTTTTATGTTATAATATATATATATATATATATATATATATATATATATATATAATATATATATTTATAGTTATAATATATATATATATATATATATATATATATATATATATATATATATTGTTGTTGTGATAATATATATATACAATACAAACCGTTATTATTGCGAAGGGAATTTCATTTGGCGGAAAAGTCGAGGAGTTGCGAAGCCGTCCGAATGCAAGATCGCTGGATCTCCATGGGATCGCATAGCCTCGTGGGAAGTGCACGCACCCCATAAAGAGAGTACGTCGCCCGGACCCCGGTAATCACGCGGTCCTCGTAATGATAACTATCTGACGTAATTGTGAATTCGTCACGGCGCCGATAAAGGTTATTCGCGAGTCATTATTCCGATTTCCCATTAGCCGCGCGCCTAACTATCGGCGCATCTATACTTTGTGTCGCGGCGCGCGGCTCGATGCAGCTCGACGGCGCGGTGGTGCATCTCTCGGGCTGCAGCTGCGCACACGACGGAAGAGGAAACGATTAATTTGCAAGAATTAGCCCGCAGTTTCGTACCTACCTCGGCGACGCTAATCGTGCTTACTTCAAACACCGGCGAGCGGCTTGCGCGCTCAACAACTTAATGCGACCATCGATTTCCTCCACTGTTTACAAATCTTTCTCCGTATCCGTTGTGCATCCATCACCGGCTGCACTTTCTCGTTCGTTTCTTGCGACCCGGGCATCAATCAGCAAACGATTTCGCGGTTCAAACACTGTTTATCACCGAACAACATTGTGCAAAGCTTAAGCATTCTTTTCTTTTTTAATATTGACCTTCTAAACCTTTCATCATTTTTCTATGAATCATGTACCAACACATTCGTGAGGTTTTTCTGATTGTAATGATACCAAACACTACACTGCTTCAAAACTACATTTCTTGACTCTTAAGAATTTAAATTAGTACATTTTTCTAAGCAAGTGAGTTTATACATTTGTTTTTGGTTGTTAGTACCTTAGTGTTTTTTGCTTGTTCGGGAATGCGTTTGCCTAACCATATATTAATTAATTGATAAATTTTTACAGACGCAATACGGAAAAGTTACATTTTTGAAATGGTCTAAATTTGATATTTTTCAAATTTGCTTATTGTCTCCAATTGATCGATCCAGTGCGCCAATAAAATTAATTGCAGTTTTGAACAATTGTCGATCGAGATACAGCGAACTGTTACTACACTGCTCCTGTCAAATTGATTTGTTTAATCCACGGCATAGTAGACCCTCTATTATCTGAACCGAATTCTCTTTACAACACGATTCATTGGCGAAATCAGTAAAAATTTAATGAAGAGCAAGGGGTTAATAAGTGAAGGGGACAACTGGTGGCACAGGAGGTTCGTGGTCACGAACCAGGGACAGTAACGTAACGTCGGTAAACATCGATCAGGAGTGCGCCGGTGCCCGTTGCCGGATTCCCATAGCAGTCAGCGCGGCGTAGTGTTAATCGTCCTGGCTCTTCGCCGAGGCGATAAGGTGGAATAGGAAGGATACGGTGCCGTTCTAGGTAACGAGGGGTCCGTGATCCTGGCGGAGAGTGGTAGGAGGGAACATCTATGGGAAACTGAGGATCGTGGCCGTATGTAGATGGCCACGGGAGGCGTTAAAAGGCCGTGGTACCTGGCCACGCCGCGAGGGTCGCGCACGAAGAAGGTGGTCTATTAGTTCTGTAACCTTCGGAGAGCAGTCGAGAGGAAGGCGCACCATATCTGCGATCACCGTCGATAAGATACGAGACGTAACAGGAAGTCCGTGTGCTATTCTCACCCGAATACAAGCGTTTCGTTTTAGTAGCCCCTTACCGGTCGCGCGCCGCTCCGACCTGTCCGACAACGAGTCGACATTAAATTCCAAGCAGAAAAATTTCCCGATACCCCCACGGAGAAAAAGGACATTCCGCGGGCAGCAGGATGTTATATTCTATTCTGAGCGAAGCTCCATGCAATTTAATCCCTTCAGATTCACCTGCAAGAACTTTCCACCTGGTTGTTCGACACTAACGTCATCTTAAATTTCATTTTCTAGTTAATACACCATTGTTACGAGCCGAGGGTTCGGCAGCTAGCGGAACCGAGGGGAGTTCAGGTTTTTGGATAGGAATGTGGAATTTTGGTAGGATGATACACGTCGGACTTGCCGTTGTCTCTTTCACCAACGGGTCGCCTCGTGTGGAACACAGGAGTGGACTTGCCGGTGTCTCTTTCACCACCGGGTCGCCACTTTTAGGGCACGTAGGACTTGCCGGTGTCTCTTTCACCACCGGGTCGCCTCGTGTGTGGAAATAGGGTTAAGTGGACTTGCCGATGTCTCTTTCACCACCGGGTCGCCACCTTTAGAGGGCACGTAGGACTTGCCGGTGTCTCTTTCACCACCGGGTCGCCTCGTGTGGAAGACGGAGTGGACTTGCCGATGTCTCTTTCACCACCGGGTCGCCACGTATAAAGGATGGGGTCGAGGTTCCGCAGACTCGTAACTTGTCTAATTTGAAATGATACACCTTGAGCGGCAAAGGTATATCGTCATAGGATGCTAGTGACTGGGAAATCGAATGAGGAAGAACGTGATTGAATTACGAGTGAATTTCACAAACAATAATATAATCTTTGATATTTTGGAATACAATTGTATAGTGTAAAAATGTC
The DNA here is from genome assembly GCA_916610235.2 of Lasioglossum morio. Classification (NCBI taxonomy): domain Eukaryota; kingdom Metazoa; phylum Arthropoda; class Insecta; order Hymenoptera; family Halictidae; genus Lasioglossum; species Lasioglossum morio. The sequence continues at coordinate 16,249,866 of OU744328.1, read as the reverse complement.
GCGTTCTAATTCTTAGTGTTAACGCACCAAGAAGTGCGGGGGCTATGCTACTACGGAATAAATGCAATGATGAGGAATCTATACCCGATCTTGGTTAAAAGAAATCACGACGTGGACCGACGCGCACAACGTGAAATCTACAGAAGAAAAGCCCGCTCCGAAGGAGTTTCAATGCCCTTATAAAGGGACCAAAAATCGGCCCAGACGAGAGTGGGAGGTTCAGATTAAACTGGGTTCCCGGAAATTATGCAACTCGTTGCATCGCTTGCAGGAGCCCAGTTTAGATTGATTAAAAATGAGCCCTTTGTTTCTTAAATAGACTCTCTGTTTCGACTCATATCTCCGGAAGGGTCAAGGGTCGCCAACGGTGGCACCGCATACGTAACACCATCTTTACTTTCAATTTAACTTCGCAAGATTTGAGTTATAATAGAGAAACACAGTGCAAAAAGCTTTGAAGGGCCGTTTGCCAAACCTGTGAGCCAAAATCCGTCGACAAACTATGTTCCAGAGTGACACATCTCAGCATGAGATAAAGCGAGCGTGATCGTATTGTTTGGCACCGTTCAATCAGATTTTTTCGAACCCTTGTGGCACACGATTGTTCGTTTCAATCTACAACATATTATACACCATCCCGTTCTTGTTTACAACCCTGTTACATATGTTACTCTGTCTTTTTTAACTTTCCGAGTCATTCTTCTTTCCATTCTTACGCAACTAACACAGCCGTCAAGTAATCTGCAAGTGTTCAAGTGTTTAGCTCGTGGAATACCAGTGGCAGTAATTTATTCGTGATACTGGGTGAATAAATCACGGTTGACAATTGTATTCATTGAAAAACAGTCTTGCACGGGTCAGTGTAGGATTTAGAAAGAAACACGATGATATATACTCACAAAAAGATCAACAGAATAGATGTCTTGGTTAATGCACAGACATACGTATGTCTAGAAGAGGTACTTTAAAAACTCATGAAGTTTCCATAAGTAGAGAACCAATGTCAACGTTGCAGTTTGCGAAAACGATCTACCACGTTTTTTAATGGTTATAAAAAATGTTGTCATTCGTTCGGTGCACGGGCTGACATCGCAAGCTCCCAGAAGCAGCTCGGACCTCGCGACCGCGTTGAATCCAATTCGCATTCGGCGCATCCTCGAGGAAACTGCAGTCGCAGCTGCACCCTGTCCCCGTCGCCCCTATGACGAGTTCCGAAACGACCTCGGATCATCGTCGACGATAAGATCCGAGCGACGATAAGCCGTCGCGGCTTTATAAGGTGTTCTATCGTGAATGCGCGTGCGTGTACTCTCGCGGTCGTATCCCCGCGATTCGACGGTCGTGGCATTAGCTTTGATGCAATTGAATGCAACGGGGACCCGCGAGAGAGGCGAAGTTCCGGTTCGGAGACGATGCGGCTCGTCCCATGCCGTGCCGCCGGCAGATCGGAGGATTACAACTCCGTCGAACAGAATCCTCGTGTCTGAATAATGTTAATGTCGTCCGAGCTGAAGATGTCCGTCCGCGAGACAAGTTTGAGGAAACCCCCGGGGAAGATAAGAGCGGCATTTCACTTGACAACTCGCGTGCTTTCCCTGTCGTCGCCATTATCCGCTCTATCGATCCGTAGACACGGACGTCGCATTTCCACCCGGACCTCGATTTCAATCCTATCGAGGCTTCTGATCGGAGACCTAGCTAGCTGCGATCCAATCTGAAAGCGCGCGGAGACAAATCACCGAACGATGCGGCTTCCAGGTAGCTTCAGATATCTCCCAGGTGATTCGCGTTGTGTCAGTTTTTCTGGACAGGTGGAGAAGTTACGAGGACACGCGTGACACGTGTGAATGCGTGGGACGAGGACGGTTTGCGAGTCTCTGTTCTTCAAATTGTAAGGACGTCCGGAAAAATAATAAAGACTCGGATTTTAAAGGAACATTCATTCGACAGAAGGCTTCGTTCGCGCTGCAACTCCGTTGCTTCTTTCCTGTCTCCTTTTTAAATGCTACCGCAACGTGGGTGGTTACTTCCGCAAATCAATCGTATATACTTAAAATTAACGCACGCCCTCTAAAAGGTGAGGGAAACAGGAGGTACCCTCGCCTTGAGCCCTCGTTGTTTTCCTAAGGCCCTTACTGTTTCGCATTTGGTTTTACGGTACGTCAACGGCTATTGAGACCTTTAGCTAAAATATGAAGTCACACAGTGACTTTCTGTAAAACAGAAAGTTCCGTTAAATCTCAAAAATAGCCTGAGGTCACGTCCGCACCGTAATCATAAACTGCGCCCCTTTCTAAGGCACGGTATCCTGCTGCAATCCGCATGGGCCACGGTCACTCGAATCCTTACAAAATGAAATTAACCCTTAGCACTCGAGTGGCGCCTCTGAGGCGCCACTAAAAATTGCTGTACTATTATTTAAATAATTGTTTACACTATCATATATGTCGGTATCTAACCAATTACTACACATTTAAGTATTGTATGAGGTATTATATCAATTTCATATTTATCAAATTTAAAATATCATAGAGAATGGAAATATTGTAGGTCAGAAGAAATAGTCCAGGATCCACCGACCATTTTTACAAGTTATTACTATCAAGCTAATATATATATATAATGTATATAATATATATATTTTTTCGAATAATTTAGATAATTATCTTGAGATTTAACAAAAGAAACCCAGTTAGTAATAAATTTTGGATTTTATCCCTGCTACCCCTGTTAGCTACCACAAGAGAAAAAGTTGGGCGTCTCATCAAAATGAAGCTACTCACGAAATATTAGCTTGATAGTAATAACTTGTAAAAATGGTCAGCGGATCCTGGACTAAACCGTTTAATTTTCGAGTTAAAATAGCTCCGAGTGCAAAGGGTTAATAACATACATATTCAGTAGATTCGTAATGTTTCATCGCGAGTCCCAATTTCCAGTAGCCTAAACTCGACCACCCCGGTGTCGGATAAGGTGTCCCAGCGAGCTGGCCAGGATCCGTGAATGCAGGAGGAGCGGTCTCGAATAGTTTCGCGTATCCTGGTACCTGGATACCGTCGTCGGCTGTGCCCCGTAGAATTCGTGTCGATTCTACCGAGAAAAAGGAACCTGGCCAGGGTCCGTGGAAGATGGGGGCCCGGGGTACGGGGCGCCATAGTCCTCGGTGGCGACAGAGGACAGGGGGCTTCGGGGGGGGAAGAGACAGGAGGCGCACGGCCCACGCCACGGATTCCACGGATGCAAATTCGCCTGAGCTATCGCCGCATCGTGAGCCTCTTCCTCGGTTCGGAACGGAAAAGACAACGAGGTACGAATATAAGAAGCGACCGTCCGCAGAATCCCGACGTGTACGTGCACTCACGGACACGTGCATCGAACGTGCACACACGTCGGCAACGTACGAACACAACTTCCGTGGATTCGTCGATGTGCATCGTGTCCATGTGCAAGGAGGCACCGTTGGCACTTGCACCACGACCCGCCGGGATCGCTGTGGAGGATGCATGATGTATATCCGCCACCGGGTTCTGCAGTGGCGAATATGCAAAACCGGTGGCGTGGCCGCGCAGGGGTCAAGAAGCCTCCCCTTTCTGCGCTCTGCCCGTTTTCTCTGGCCTGCCCCTGTCTCTTACGAGAAGCTCGTGTTCGGGCCCACCGAGGAACGAGCCCAGTCAATACACGGAACAACGTCGTAAATCATTACTTTATATTTCGCTCTTTCCTTCTCTCTTTCTCTCTCATCTCTCTCTCTCTCTCTCACTCTTCTCGTTCTCGGTCAGCTTCGGTATCCCCGGAGCAAGCGTCGCGCCTCGTTAACCCTTCAACGTGGGGTGGATTCTCTTGTTTCGAGGGAAATGGACGACGTCCGCGGCTTCCGTAACCAGCATTTTATGGCGGACCTCCTCGTGTTCTAGAACGAGGTCGAGTCTTACGGTTTTTGTCTTTGAACGGAGACAGGAGACTCGGAGACGTTCAATGTAGACGAAGAGCGAAGCTCGGTGAGTCACACTTGATGGAATCCCTCATGTATTTTCTTCGCTTCGCTGTGTCGTGATAAATTAGTATAAACTCTATCGCGTTAACGTTCATTGAACGAATGTCCATAATTTATTTAAGGTTTTGTGCCGGAAGATAACAGCGATTAGCAAGCTCCAATTTTCCAAAGAATCGAGTCCTCACTCTCGCGTCATTTCGCGGTTCGTTAAACCTCGTCGTGTATAATTTCACGCGGTCCGTTCGAGTGACCGAATTGTAATCGCTATAGCTCGCGGAGAATGATACGGCTCGGTGGCTCCCGTTCAAAGGATTAAGCGTCTCCGCGGTCAATTAAGGCGCGGGAAACGAATCACGGGAATCGGAGCAAGGAAATATCGATTATTTAAAGAGAGTTTGTAATCGCATCCGCGGGTCCATTAAGAGGGGATCGATCTACCGTTACCTACCGGACTGCAATCGGTAAATGATGCATGTGGAAATGATTGCGCGGCCGACATCGATTGGGGATAATGGCTCTCCAAGGAGAAAACCGGCGTTTCCTTCCCATACCATTCCCTGGAAACCCGCCAGAAACTATATCGTGGAAAGGGTTAATGTGTAGAAAACCAAGGGGAAAATGATTGGACGATGTAGGACCATTTTATCATTACGCGATGCCTACTATTCCCGAATGGGCTTAGTCTGTCTGCGGCTACAATAGAGCGAACTCGTCGAGATTGAATGGCTGCCCGTAGAATTCTTCACCGTGAACTCTACTTTTATGGGAGATATGATCATTTGGAGAATTATCACAGTTAATGTTTGTTGCGTGCAATGAACAAGATTCACTTGCAGACTGCATAGTTCTATATCGAAGAATTTCTTCAAATTTTGCCAATTGATAATATCGTTTCGTTCTACCTAACGAGTTCAATCAATTAAAAAGAATACCTATGACGATATTCAACAAATATATTCTTCTATCGATCGTATTTGTTGTTAATATAGAATGGTTAATGTTTAATAGAAACATTAAAGTCCACAGAAATTTTAGTAAGTTCTAATGAATCTAATAACGTCATAAAGAAGACGAGTTGTGCATAATCCTTCCTTTTCCAGAAAGAAATGTTGTCCAATGATTAAAGCAAGCTATATATGTATACGATCGCTCGAACGTGCATTGATGAGAGTACGTGGGTCTGAAAGGTTGCTGTTATTATACTTAACCCACCGTAGAAGCAGTAATGGGCAAACTCGATTACGCTTCAAGTCGGGCCCGGCATTTTCGCGAGGATTTACGCGTATCGTAAACACTCGGCCACAAACGAATTAATTTATTTACGCGGCCCGTTAATCACCACGCTCTCTTTATTAAGTGTTAGGCGCTAATTGAACGTACCCGTATTCGCGTGGACCGCGGGACGGAAATGATTACGGGGAGTACACCGTGGCGATTTTAATAAAGTAATTTATTATTTCTGCCACATTTTTTACCCGCTCGCCGATATAGTCCCTCTCGCTGATTTACGTTAATGACCAGCGAAAGAGAGACCGCGAACGGTTTCGTGAACGCTGCCGCGGAACCAATCGCCGTGCTCCTAACCGTGATAAATATCGATCCTGACAAGTCGTTAAAGGAGTGCCCGTGACTCCGACGCCGGAGTCGATCAAACGAATCGCACCGGCTGATTGAGATTTATGCTGATAACGTCGCTCGAGTTGTAAATACCCGCTGAAATGGAGTTATGCAAATCCATTAGCCGCCATTGTTTCGGCGATCGAACTTTCGCCCAACCGCTTGCCGAAATTCGAGCAACAGGCCTCCGAAGCATCCACCTTGCGACGAAGGTTCTCTGTTACTTTAATTCAATTTTCTAATAATAAAAAGCACGATCTAGAACTGTTTTAATATATTTTAATATTGGAGATCACGAAAATATAACGAAAGACTTAACAACCGGAAATTTTCGTTACGTTTAAATCTTGTTTAAAACGGCGTCGATCAGCGAATTTAATTTTCCTTTCATCCACTGTCGCATATTTTTCCGGCATGTTGCGAATAACTACCCAATATTTTTTAATCGCCTTAAACTGTCCGCGAATATGTTGTTGTTAGGGAGCGATGAATTTCGCGATTAAATTCGTTGATCGCGCGTATTTGCATAACACAATCGAGGGTAGACGTAGGTGGTCCACAAAATTACGGTCGTATTTCAAAAGCGATGTACCGGAGGCTCGCTGTTTAATTGACGTTTTTTCGCGCGTCTTTCGCTCAATTTTTCGCGTGCTGATTTACGATCGATATTTTTCATGCGCGCGGCACCCCGGTTTGCACGTCACGGACGAACGGTAGTCGGTTGCCAGATTTCTACAGTGTAGAAGACGGTATTTATTCCCGTATAATGCGCGACTGACACGTGCAGAGTTATGGTTGCCAAGCCGCAGGGACACGCCGACGGATAAGATCTTCCGAACGATGTGCGATGCTGCGACTTTCTTTTTCCGTTCCGCTCACAATATAAATTAACGATCCACGGCGATGATTAACATTGCGCGACGCGATCAGCATACACGATGACGAGAAGGCCTTCTTTAAACTCAGTCAGCCAAACCCGATGAGAAATCACGCGCAACCTGAATCGCAAATCATTCATTATCCGCGGACTTTCTGCGGACGTCGAAGCTGGTTAATGGTCGTCGGATGCACGCTAATTAATTAATTCCGTTCGGCGGAAAGAAGAAGTTGCCACGGCTGGAATGATAAACATTTGAGGCCTAGTCGTGCCGTTCGGATCTCTACCAGACAAATTGATCTCGAATGAAATCCCGGGTCTGGGGATCGATGACGGGTGTATTGATAGTGACGAGTCTCTTTAATCTTTCGCTTTGATGAATCGTTCTGGCGCGAGCGCATGTGTAAATATAATTAACGATCGAGAAAAAGGCTGTTCCCATTCGTTAGCGATGACAAATTTTAGTTGAGAACGCGCTTCTCCTATCTAGCAGAAAATTGTCGATCAAAGTGTCGTCGACGATGGAATTATTTGTACGTTGAAAATGGGGAACAGTATTGTGCGTGTATTAACCCTCATCCATCCCTCGTTTCACGAACTGAATCTGTCCCTCGTTCTCAAATTGACACAGTGACACAAAATCAAAAAAAAAACTCAATGATGTTTTATTCAAATTGATCAGTTAACATTTACATCTTAGGTTTGTCTGCTGATTTCCGCATTAAAAAAAATAAAAGTCACACAAAGTTTCGGGAAAATTTACCTAAAAATAACAGAACAGTATAATTTATAGATTAATTCTTCTCGATCGCAAATTTAGATAATTGCACATTTGTTGTTTTTCTGAAAATGATCGAACCTGGCGCCGATAACATTTAAAATTTTAAGTATAATTTATTTCTGGGAAAACTGTGTCAAATTCACACGAGGGACGGACGAGGGTTAATGAAATTGTTTACGCGAAAATCTTATCGTTTCATCGAATGAAACATGGTTTGGTTTGTTCCGTAAAAGCTCCAGTAGCATGCTGACCGCAGCCCTAAATCCGTAATGGAGAAAATCCCGAAAGAATGCTAGGTAGTAGCTCAGGCAGGAAAAATCGGTACGGCCGAGCACGCAAGCCATAATTATTTGCTGCTAAGGAAACTGGTGCATCGGGATGCACCGGAGATTCCCGTGCCCCTGGAGGCAGCGACGCTTGACCCAGTAGCAGTAACCGTCGGACTGCAAGAGGCTCGCAAGTGGATAACTGCCATGGAGATCGCTCAAACCGAAGTCGACGGCCTGCGCCTGGTGGCGGGCCGTGGTGGCTAGAGTGCAACCGTGCTCGACCTCTCCGTTCGAACCGATCTACGTTTCGACCTCTTCTACTTCGGTATCATTACTGGTTCGGTCTTCTGACTCGTGTAGGAATGCTTTCTCAGCATCCCTGTTTCAACCGTTCTCTCGCGTTTGCCATTGCACCTGAACCGCACACCTGTACCAGAGATAGTCGCCGATTCCATCCTCGATTGGATACGATTTCTAGAGGTCGCGTACTTCATCCGCGATCCCATTCGATGCGTTTCTTTCCGACGTTCATCTACGCGTACCGGTATCATCCTCAAACTATCCGTATTCTTTTTACAAATGAACTTATCCCAGCTGAGCTCTGCAATCGTCGTATTAACCCTTTGCACGCGGAGTTGTTTTATTTCGAAAATTAAACGTGTCTTTCTATCTAGAATAATTCCATTCTATATGATTTTCTTTTAGTTTGGGAGTATGAAATTAATAGGATACCTCATAGAATATTGAAATGTTTAGTTATTGGTTAGATCCCAACATATTTGTAGGATTTAAGTCGTCAATAAATAATTTAAGATTTAATTTCAACTATAACAGATACAATATTAAACACGTCCTTAGGTTTTTCACACGTCAAACGAGAATGAATAAAACGACACAAATTATAAAACATGGAGAACGCAAATAAATAACAAATATCGTATCGTCGTGTCGCTAGAAACTATACATATTTAATAATGTAAACAATATTTTGAATTATAGTACAGCAATTTTTAGCGGTGTCTCAGAGTCACCACTCGAGTGCTAAGGGTTAACCCTTCGCTGCATAGTGCATCATATTTGATACAGTTAACAAATCTGGTATACAAACTAAGAATGTGATTTCTTGCTATGTTTATTTATGTTTATTTTTCTGAAAATGTTGTATTAATTTGTTTTAAAATTCTTCCCTTAAATAAATCATAAAAACTGAGCTTCTTCCAATTTTTTCATCCCAATTTAAAAAATCATGCAGTGAAGGGTTAACCTTTGGCAGACGAGAATTTTTTAAAATGCTGGAAATACTTTCCTCAGGATGCTAAAGCCTGTATCGAAGTCTCGTGTTCTGAGGGAAAAAATATAAAGCTCCTCTGGATATTCGCAGAAATGTTGTAAATTGAATATCGAAAGAGTGTAAAATGTAAAATATTTGTATCTAGGTGGTGAAACACGTGAGAAATATGAATACTTGAAAAATTGTCGAATCATGAATATTGGAAGGCCAGAAACATGTGAAACTCTGACTATTGAGACACCGGGAAATCTGAATATTTGAATATTGAAAAATTATGGAATCTATACTAGAAATGTGTGAATTTGAAATTCGATTCTTTGAAAATTTCCATACTAGAAATTCTAATTGTCATTTTGTTTACTCGCATATTGATACCTTTAAAAACACGACCATTCGAAAGTCCCGCTCTCTATGCCACGCGAAATAAATATCATCGGAATAATACAATTTGCGAAGCACACGTTCACACCGGAATGATTCTCCTTAGCGTTTTCGTCGGTCGTCATTCAGTGGCGTGTTCTGAAAACTCGGCAATTACCGCGGAACGCGAAAGACAGCAGGCCGGTGATTATTACAGGGTGCATCCTGTAATGCTCACGGAGCGTCGGGTTATCGCAACACACGGCAGACCAGACGAGAAGGGAAAAAAAACCGGTGCGCGGGTACGTGACAATGCATCGTCATTACCATCTCGCCAGGCTCGCAAATTATACTTTCCGAAAGGGCCGGCGATCTTTCTCACCTCACGCGTTCATTTTTCAAGGCCGTGACAGAAGGCAGGACGCGTGCTCGCCTTGTCGGGCCTCGTCGGGGCCGAGGCGGGCCGAGTCGAGTCGAGTCGCGCGGATCGCCAATTTTCCGCGGCTTTAGCCGGCTTAATGCCCGGTGTAAGCAGGTGCCAGCGGATACAAAACGGGCCCCGTTTAGCTTGTCTGCCACGTCCTACGTGAAGGCACCGCGATAATACGTTTATTACGATAGGCAATTTACGATACACCGTGCGCCAGCCAGCCAGCCAGCCAGCCAGCCAGCATCCCCCGTTCGCCTCTTCCCTTTCGACGGGTTCGTAGCATCGCGAATAACGCGCGTCGATCATCAGGGTCCTTCTTCCGAGCATAATGCAACGTGTCGACGCACTTCCTCCTGCGGGCCGATCGACGAGATGCGATCCGATGCATTGCGATGCGATACGAGATGCGGCCGCATACGCAACGTCATTACACGCCGGTTTAACGGCCGGGCCTCGGCCACGCTGCGCCTTGATTATGATCTCACTGTTGTCCACGATCCGGACGGCTAATGCGCTAACGGTTGCCCTAATCTTACCGCGGAATTGAATTAGAGGCCGCGATCCCCGCGACCAACTTACTATACGTTAGACGTTGTGTGTGATTTTCGATGGCTTGAGACACGCGTAGGTCGTCTAACATATTTCCAATGAGTTTTTTCAATCTATCTGAATCATTCGAGCAAACAATTCCTCGTGTGCAGACCGTGGATGTTTGTGCAAAATAAATCTCTCTTCATCCCCGAAATCTTTATCCAACCAATTGCAACACGTAGGGTGCGGAAGGCATCTCGGCTGAAACGGCGTCGAGTTAACGCGACCCGGCCGCGATACAAATTGACAAGGATCTAGCGCGGCTAACCTTGAGCCGGCAGCATTATTTATCGAATTAAGCGCCGGGGGAACGGGAGAGTGGGTAGAGACGGCCGGGACGTATCGTCCAGACGAGAAAACGGTCCGAGGCCGATGCTGGAAGGTGGATGCTGGTGCTAGTGGGGGCGTGCGATAGTTCAAGTCGTGAGCGGGCAGCCCCGCCCGACACGACCGCGGAGCATCTCCGTTCTGACCCCCGCTGACTTAGCGCGGGGCCTTAGCCGAGGGGGCCCTCCACCAACCCCCCATCCCGTCTACCACCCCATCGCCGCGGTCCCACGAGGTCCAGAGACGACCTCCGTCTCCCTTCCTCTTTCTTTATTTCCCTGTCGAACCTCGATCCTCTTCCGTCCCGCAGGCTCGCTCGGGTCCCGGGGCCCACTGAGAAGGCCCCATGGCTCTCTCGTCTTCTCTCGGGGCCGGTTCCCCATCCTCTTTTCTCGAGTTCGAGTCTCGCTCGCTCTACCGGTCGCGTTTGCGAGTCAGCTTGCGGCTCGAGCCACCCCACCCTAGGGGCCTTAGCGTAACGCCAAGGGCACCGTGTGCTCTCGGGCCCCGTTCCAACGAGCCTCACGGGGCCCCCCTTTTGCTTCTAGGGTGGGGATCCACCACGGACTGCTCCTTTCCACCTCTCCGACTGTGGCCGATGCTAGAGCCGACCGAGGAAGAAACAGAGGAGAGGGATGGGGAAGAAGCAGCAAAAGCAGAAGAAGAAGGAGATGGAGAAGTAGGAGGAGGAGGAAGGCAGTGATAAGTGTGGGAAGGGCAGGTTGCATAAGGTCTAATATTATGCAAGCGCACACAGGCCTGAATGCGTTAGATCCCTTGGGTCCTGGCACCCCCCACCACTGGAGAACCGCGTCGAGATACTCTACACGGCGTACACGCAGAACATAAGGCCCCGGGTACAAGGGAACGGTTCTCCTGAACGTCAGGGTTCAGGGTTTGTCGGTGCACGTACGTACGGATTCGCGTGGACGTGTGCGAGCCCCCACCCTCCCCTCTTCTCTCTCACTCTCTCTCTCTCTTTCTCTCTTCTAGCCTCTGTGTTTGCATCCGTGTGTATACCTTTACCCTACCTGCATAGAAATCGCAGGAGCGTTGAACCCAGGAAGTGGCCATGAAATAGTCATTCCTGAAAGGTTAACTCTCCTACCGCATCTCGCGGGGCCCTGGGGTCGAGCCTGAAAGTCCGGAAAGTCCGCGGACGCCGTGGACCAACGGGAGAGACGGATGAGAGATGCGAGTGGGTCGACGGAGCGGATGAGAAACGGGGGACAAGGCTGGGAAGAAGACTCCGGAAGGGGGCTCAGGGAAACCGTGGTCATTCTTCGACGTTTAGGCTACCCTACCCTGTGGAACCTGCCGGCTGATTGTTCCCCATCGATTGGGGAGTCACTGGGTAACTAACGGCTACCGCGTTTCACGTGATCAACGACTATATTCATCGATTACGCAAATTTTCGGTGGATGGCAAATGTCCAATTGTTCTACATCGGTAGAATAGACATTGTAGTAAGACTGATTTAGGACTAACAGATAATTGAACGCATCCAGCTCGAAGGCTCCAGTTGGAGCACAGAAGACCTATTCAATTGTGTACATCACTTTGGGCAGACTTTTGTCAGCGTATGCAACTACCGCGTTGCAATTGACAGACTGGAGAAGTGGATTAGTCAAATACGCAAATTTCAAGCGCATGCAAATGTTGAATTGCTACGCATCGGTAGGGGTTTCTAAGGTAGACGTTGCTGGAATAGACATATACGGTCCTCTACGATTCGATTGCTAGAGAACTAAATTTATCAAGCTCGAGAACGCCAGAACGAAGGCTTATCCAATTGTTTCACATTATTTAGATGGACATTTGTCACCGTAAAACTACTATGTTCCGGTGGACAGACTGTAGGACTAGATGCATCAAATACGCAAATTCCAGGTGCATGACAAAGGGTTCAATTGTTCCTTATCAGTAGGACAGACGTCGGCCTCCATATACGGGTGCCATGTCTCCACTGACAGAAGATTAGATTCATCGAGTATGCTAACTCCAGATCGGTCTTGAAGGCCTGTCCAATTGTTTCGTATCAGTTAAGAGACATTGGTAAGCGTATAGAGGTTTTATATATATCAACGTGTATAGAGAGTCTCAATTAACATGATTTATGAGAAGTGTTTCCATTATTTTCTCCAACCCCTGAACACTCATTTCAATGGTCTTACTGGATGACAATATTAATCCACAAATAGAGTCTAACTCTCCCACATCATTAAACTGTCAAAATAAAAAAATCATTTGCATTAATTGTAAGACATTTTCATTGTTTGATGACAATACAGCAGAACTGAACAGAGAGATGCCTAGATCCACCAAGTAACCCAAGGTGGCCAGCCACCTTCATTCAAGAATCTGCGTGAACCTTGATCCACTTACAGCTGAACAGAACCGACCGGGACAGTTAATCTCTCATTCTTCCAAAAGCCGGTTCATCATCCATCAATCTCTGTGTCGATCGGTATCTGGATAGAGACAAAGTAAATCAATGACTCGTTCCCACGGGCGAACTATAACCTGTCGATCTTCGAATCAGGAGGTCGAGGGATCGAGCGAAACGTCGAACGTGTCAAAATTTGATCAGGTTGAACGGTTCGACCGGACGAACCGAGAAGACCGCGTGTAGACCGACTGCCTTGGTCTCTCTCTCTCTCTCTCTCTCTCTCTCTCTCTCTCTCTCTCTCTCTCTCTCTCTCTCTCACTCTTTCTCTCTTCTCTATCTTCGCCTCTTCTCTCTTCCCTCTACCAGGCGTGCACGACGTGGCTACGTCGAGTACCTACGGAGGAGTAGTACCGGGGTACCCTGGAGGCCACGAAGGTCACAGGGCTAAGGCACTTCTCACGCCCCCGCCATGTCGGAGAGGAGCACCCCACTTAGACGGACTGTACGTACATACCTTAACGCGGCCGATTAGTATACGTGCTTAATTACCGGTAACGTGCGTGCATGACGCTGGGTATCGATCATACCGTGCGAGCCGCCCGGAAGGGAGAAGGGACTTGGCGACGACTACACTTCCTGGATTCGATTTTTCACATTTCTATCACCTGGATCGCAAGATCACTCGTCCCTATGCTAATACCTCGACATAAATACATCTTATTTTTTGTATCTCAAGAAATCCTGAAAAAAGCAATTATCCCTAGTTCCCACCGTGGTCGCGGGTTCGATCCATGTGCCATCGAATACTGTTTACGCTGGAATTTTGTCACAGCGTTAAGTATGTTAACATCGGGGCTTGCCACCATATTATAACTTTTTTAAACAAATGTAATCTGCGAGTCTAGGTGTTATCCTATTGTTATAATGTTATTTCACAGATCTTAATATTTCTTTCCTGTATATCTGTACATTTATATGCAATATCGTAATAAATCTTTTTTAAGATTTCCAATAAAAAAAAAGCGTTAAGTATGTCCTTCGCCACAGGTTTACCAATTTCGTCTTGTGCTAATAATGTACGGCAACAAAAGCGTTAAACCACCATACATCTATGGTGCCCTTTTTCTGTTTACGCTGGAATTTTGTCACAGCGTTAAGTATGTCTTGTGCCATCTAATACCGTGGTGCCCAAGGTTGGTTCGGAACCCATCTTATTAAACTTTAGATCCCGTAGCTCGTTAACAGTTGATGCGACGTTAAATAAATAAATAAATATTTCTAGTTCCCATCTATCCAGAGCGTTCAACACTGAGAAAAACATCGAGGGTACGCGCGCACCGTCCCAGTTTCCCGTCTCCGCAAACAAAGAGAGTCAACGGTGCAACCGATTCAAGGACGCAGCATCGATCGCAATGCACAAATAAATCGACTATACACCTGATCTGGTCTGGAAAGATCAACGATCTTGGCGACCGGCGTTCGATCCTCGAAATGTCAGCCGACCATCGATTCTCTAATAGAGTGAGCAGAGGCGGGCTTCAGAGTATACGATAGGAGACATAATGTCAAGGGAACCGTTCGAGCTATTGTATGTATACACAGAGCGATAGAAAAATTGATGGTTAAATGGTTCCGGGTAGAAGAGGCGCACCGTACATCGTCCGATAGACAGTTTTGGAACATCCTTTTTCGTTCCTTTCCCTCGAACCGTCTGGACTAAACAATCGAGAGGAGCCTTTCTAGATCCGGGGGCACGTCAAAGATTTCGACGGTGTGCTCGATACAGGTTATGTCATCATTTTTGCCACGGGTATCAATCTCTCTGCGCCAATAATCGATTCGTCTTCTGACAGTTCAATCCTGCGTAATTTCATTGAAAGTGTGTCGCTACCGGGCTGCCTAGGATCCTGTCTTCATTAGGCTAAAATTTTTCTGGCGATAGAGTCGTACGATTGAACCTTCGATGTTTCATTCTTCGAGTTCACAATTAGAAGATCCATTAACACTAGAACTACCGGACAAGTCGAAACGACTAATGCGAATTTTTTTCGATTAGAAATATTAGCCCTTAGCATTAGTACCATTCTTCAAACTATTGTTTACATTATTAAATATATCGGTATCTAATCAATTACTAAACATTTAGGTACTGTATAAAATTGCAAAAATCATAAGGTATGGAAATATTCTAAATCGGAAGAAATGTTTAATTTTCCAGTTAAACTAGCTCGCTAGTGCAAAGGGTTAAAAGTATAAATATGTTTTTTTGAGAAATTTTTTTTAGTAAACTTCTCTATTGAAGTATACAATATTTAAATATCCCCTGTACGAAATCTAAATAAATGCCATATTGTCATTATTAGAAGGCAATGTATGCCAACTACGTTTAGTGCTCGGTAGTTCTACTGTTAAGGCAAACAATATACACAGTTTTCGAGCTAATTTATCTGAGTAATTGCGTTGCAGACAATATCGCGTCCTTAATGGGCTCTTCATAGGAGAAGAAGATCTCATCAAGGTCAGCCCGCGTTTGAGCCTCGTGGATCCAAAGGGCATTTCCGATTTTTTGTTTCCTCGAAGGTCTCCGAATAATTTCACGGAACGGAGGCGACGTAATTAGGTTCAGAAAACAAGAGTCGCGGAGGTTCTTAGGAGAAGGTGCGTTTCCACCGCGGCTTACACAAGTCGGCGGGTTTAGGCACTCGAAAAGAGTCGGCGATGATGCTCGAGGAAGGGTACGGGGCGAGAGGATGAAGAGGAGGAGGTGGAGGAGGAGGTTGGACACGAAGAAGGAACGGTACCGACCGTTTACACCGTGACGAGGACGAAAACGTGGCGCAACGGAACGTTGGCGTTATGTAAAAGCGTAAAACGACTTAAAGATTCGCCTCACGCTCTGCCCTGGCTAAGAAGCTCTCCTCTCTCGACGCTCCTCTCTCCAGTGCTCTCTCTCTCTCTCTCTCTCTCTCTCCCTTCATCTTTTTGACAGTCTTTTCACCTCCGACGAACTTTTATTCATTTCCGAGACTCGCCGCTCGGAGAACTTCCACGAGGAACCAGTGAATCGTATATTAATAGACTGCGAATCTTTATGCAAATTAAAAAATGTTTTCATTGATTCGATTACGTGGAAACTAGATAGAAATTTGCTTCCACCTAGAATACGAAGATAAGTTTGTTATTCTTGTTTATTTAATTTGCTAAAAATATGCATATATTCATATTTGTCATAAATTCGTGAAATTTGCACTTTTATATGGGAATTAGGTTTCTGACTTTATAACTTGAAAATTTTACTGTAAACTGCGACTGGCCTTGTTTCGATCGATGCAGATTGAATTTTAGAAGGAACTAGAGATCGCGGGCATAATTTTCGTACGTTGCGCGCAGATTTTCGAAGCTGATGGCGAGTATCACGAGCCAGACATGTTCCCCATTACTTATTGTTGCACGTAATTCGAAGCGTTACATTTATTAGAGTCAGTGGTGTGTATACATGTTCGATTTAATGATAATCTTGCCGTGCACGATGAAATTGAGTTCATAAGGCTAATAATAGCTTGGACACACACCGGCGGTAATGCGCTTTTTGTCGACCACCAGGAGAAAACAAATGTGATCATGTCATCATCTACTCGCATCGACAGACCCGTACTCCCTCGGAGGCGTATCTCGCGTACAATCAAACCACGAGGTAAAAAAGTCCGAGTCCCATTTAAAGGAGTCAAGGTGAGCTTGATATTATCGCAGGGAGAATATAAAAAAAGAAAATGAGAGATAACAGGTGTTTCGGTTCGATATCGAGCTGAAAAATCAATTGGATTACTCGGTCGTGTCTGTGGTCAATTATCGAAACGTTCGAAGCTCCTAGGCATCGTCAACAATGAGTTGCAAGCTGGAAAGGATTATTAGATTTAGATCCATCCATCGCTTAGTCCATCAATTTAATTCAAATTACGTGTTATTATCGAAATTTAATGGACGGTCTGAACATTGATTTATAGTTAGGATTTTCTTCCAATTTAGAAGGGGAACTGACCTCAATGGGTACGCTTAAACTCTTTTAACAGGTGGCGCGCACGTGATGCTAATGTTCGTAAACGTTACACAGATGTCCATTAATGCTGGATTTTTCAATGAAACATAAACGCACCGGGGAAAAGCGTTAGGCCTCAGGGCCCGTTTTTCATCCGATGAAATTGATCACGTTGGCTCGTCAGTAAAGGTATTACGGACCAATGAAAGCACTTCTTAAACATGGAAATCAATTGGCTGTGCAGATGAATCGGTTTCATTACTTCCGTGGATCAGAATTATTGTCGATGTAACGTTCACGAGTGCTATAGGCGTTCGCAAGAAACTGATATTCGAACTGAAATGATTTCCGCGATCCGTCGGCATTCTATCATCAACTTAACGGTCGATATCACCGGAAAATCCGCAGCACCAATGGGTCGTTTTGGACCCGGGTATTAGTCTCCGTCTAACCATTTTCTTCCTTGCTTTCTTACGACGCTCCAAGCTTTATGGTTCCTCCTAGCACACTTCGTAACCGATCGTTGGACGTGCAGCTTAGTGCAAACATTTTTATGGCGATATCTACGGGAGTTACAATCCATTATAATAGCCCACGAGTGTCAAATATGTATATGTATAGTTCACCGAAGTACATACACGTCTGTCTTAGTGTGCTGCATATTCCGCTAACGTACAACACATTGTCAACATGTTTTCAATTAAGTTCTGTTGAATATTACAAGTGAAATACTAAGGAACCCTTCGCTGCATGATTTTTGTTAATTGTGATGAAAAAATTGAAGGATGGTCAGGTTTTGCGTTTTATTTTAGGGAGAAACATTTAAAACGATTAAAACCACATTTTCAGAGAAATAAACAGCATTTATTTATTAATGCCGTAATCCTCGTTTGGTTTATATAGCATACATCATATTATGTCATATAGATCATATACTATACAATATATAGTATACTATACATCATATAGATGTAACATAAGTATACAATAATCATGTATACAGTAGGAAAATACATTCTTAGTTCGGACGACACACTATGCAGCGAAGGGTTAACAGAATACAACAGCAGCACATGAAAAAGCAAGTAGAAACGTAAAAAGTCTGTTGGAAAACGACGAAGAGGAAGGTCTACTCGATATCTACGATATCTGCCGGAAGTTGGCAGAGCAAATATGTGTCGAAGAGTGAAATCGAAGTCGGACAATTGGCAGGACGAAGAAAGAGAGAATAGGTAGGGGGGGGGGGGAGGAGGCCTTTATCCGAGTTATCTGCTGACAGTGTCGACGCGCGAGGGCCGCATCTCGAGTCTGCACAATCACTTACGGCCGGTCTGATTCGAACTATTGCCGGCGGATAGAAAGCAAGAGGGAGAGAGAAGGAGAACGGCGATAATCGGTGTGTTCGTGGAACACTGAATCGGCCCGTTGTATGCTCTCGCGTATATACGCGTACCCCGCGAAGAATCTAAGATCCTATCGTGAAATGCTTGAAGCGCGATATGACCACCGCCTATTGCTACTCGTCTTACCTCCGAGCCTCTCCCACTCCCTCTCCCAGAGTCTATCTTTCTCTCTATTATCGTTTTGCCATTCAGCCGAGGATTTATCTCGATCGACAATACATGGCCGCGGTGGTGTGCTCCCTGGACCCAGATAAGGCCCCATTAACTTCGCCTTAATTGACGCTAATAAAAGCCGCGACACTTCTGACCAACGCTCGACTTTTTTCCCCCAAGTGGAACTTCGCGAAAATCGTGCGACGAGTATTGATAACAACACCTGGAGATAGGATGCATCCCAGAAAAAGTGGTTCGGTTTTTCTCATCCAGATTCCTGTCTGGATGTGTTTCGTTATCTTCTCGTGACGCTTTTATGCGTGCCTTGGAACCTAGCTTTATCCTTCCCAGGAATTACGAGAATTAGAGGAGAGAGAATTGCAAGTGGATTGCGATGCAACCGCGGATTTTTGTTGGACAATCTGGGAATATTAACGTCTTAGGTAGGTCAATAACCGGGTACACACTTTCACTTTATTTTTTAAATTTCTTGACTATTTGGCAAATATTCCTGATTCCATACATCAGACACAACTCATTGAAATTGAAAATATAGGAGAAATCAGTTCGCCCATTTTCTTTTATCTCGAATACCAACAGACACGTTTAGTTACTATCTCTCGATCGACTAGTGCAATATGGATCTCCATAGTTGCTCCGATAAATACGCGATCGAAGCCCGTAAATCGAACGTTAAATATTAAAGCATCGATCGTTGGATATGTGTTTTCCACCGTGGGCGTGGACAGATAAATTTTCACGAGAAACAGGTCCCGTTGTCCACGGTGGATGAAGGTAACCGTGGTTGCGCAAGGGAGCCGTTGCGTTGATGAGAAATGGCGCCACATCACGGGCCCCATTTAGACAAACTGATTGTCTCTGACATCTACAAATCCCGGCCGGGCCGCTACTACAAGATTTTATCATCGGATCGGGCCCCTCAGTCACCGATAATCGTTTTACCATTCGCCAACGATTTATCTCGATGCTCGCGGTACACGCCACCGCGCTGGCTCTACTGTTCGCGATAAGGAAAAGCTATGATAACAAGCCATTATTTGCTGGGGCAACAACAGCGTCACGCTGCGACTAGACGGTTTGCACGTGTTTCACCTGTTTGTTTAACTACTGCCGATCGGTTGCAAGAAGCTGTCGCACAGTTCTCTGTTATCTGCGCGACCGGTTGTCAAGGAGCGCGTAGGACGACTCCGAGAACTGCGTTTTCTTTACTGGACACGATCTATCCGATTCCCCGAGATGTAACGCACTCGAATTTTATCATTCTAATCCACTCCGAGCAATAATGGGCGACCTGCAACGACCGATCGGAAACGTTGCGACAAGTTATTTCATTGTCTCTACAATTTATTCGCAAATGAAACACATTTTTTAGACTGTTACTAGATAATATAATTTTTAAAATGTCCATTATCCTTTCGAAATAATCTTTGTCTGTCTCATAGTCATATTCGATTGAAGAATCATTAAATGTTTCCAATAACAGTATAATAAACATACAGTAAATAAAAATGTTTTCAATCAATTCCCTTCTGCGAGATTCGAATTTTTTAATATATGGTTTCGTGATATTCTTGTTGGGCGGACATGTTGGATCGCCGACGTGTGTCTTGGGGGAACGCAACGCGATTTTAACGCATATGTGGATTAACAAGCGCCGTTTACGTCGCGTTTGAGCGGCACGTCCGTCGCAAAATAGTTTCTCAGCCTAAAAGGTCGCGGCGGTGATTCCGTCGTTCTCTCTTTAAAGACAAAAAGATTACGCCGGACCGTTAATACGGTTACGCATTATCTAGATTGCTACCCGTCGGCTTCCGCCGGCCGAGAAACAGCCGCGAGTAATTAATCAAAGACAATCAAACTCTGGGAGCGTCGGCTTAGGCCGACTCCCAACAAACGGTACGCTATCCGTCATCTTCTCTCCGTTAAAACTCGCGGGGGAGAGAAAAAAATGTACGAGAAGGAGAGGAGACGAGGTGGAGGAAGGAGAAAATGAGCAAGGAGAAGACAGAAGCGCCTACGTTCCGTTCCCGGATGTGAATTACAAGAAAAGCTCGTCTGTCTGGCGAGCTGACAGCTACTTTCTCCGGGAATTTCCATAAAATCGCTCGTAACAAGCGAGTTCCAAATATATTTTCATTAAACCATGCTAATATATGCTCAAACATTTTCTTCAAAACTTGAATGCTCCTGAATCTCGAGTCTTCTAACTCTTACCAGTCGAATAGCAATTTTAAAACGCCATTAATACTAGAACTACCGAGCACTAAACGCAGTTGGTATACATTGCCTTCTAATAATGACAATATGGCATTTATTTAGATTTTGTACAGGGGATATTTAAATGTGTACTTCAATAGAGAAGTTTACTAAAAAAAATTTCTCAAAAAAACATATTTATACTTTTAACCCTTTGCACTCCGAGCTATTTCAACTGGAAAATTAAACATTTCTTCCGATCTAGAATATTTCCATACCTTATGATTTTTGCAATTTTATGGATATGAAATTGGTACATTACCTTATACAGTACCTAAATGTTTAGTAATTGATTAGATACCGATATATTTAATAATGTAAACAATAGTTTGAAGAATGGTACTAATGCTAAGGGTTAATATTTCTAATCGAAAAAAATTCGCATTAGTCATGTTGACTGGTCCGGTAGTTCTAGTGTTAATAAATGACCAGTTAGTGCGTGTACGACATTCTTTAATGAATAAAACGAACGCTTTGGTTCTAGTGGTGGTGTTTTCTTTAATTATTCACCGGGCGAAGACAATACAGGCATCTTCCGCGACTACGCCCCGTAATTACGCTAATAATATTAATTACCGTGAAATTGTACCATTGTTGGCAGTAAGCTTGTACAGTTCGTTCAACGTCTCTTCAAGTTCAGGCGCGAGTGCGTACACCGGTGGGCAAATATAAATAGCACTCCTATGGAGCCGGACCTCTCGTTTCCGGCAGTTTTATTCGAAAGAATAGCGTATATCGATGAATCAAATGAGATATCTGCGTGCAGAATTATATTCGAAGTGAATAGCCTCTGTGACCATGAGTCAAATATTTACTTTTCGCTATGGATAAAATCAGACACTTTATATCGCATGCAGACAATAGATAACGCCGTCTAAGGACCTTGATCTATACAAGATCTTTCCACATCGCGAGCACAAGAAGAATCGAGGCGAGCGAAGGTAAATCGGTCGAAGACACAGCGTTTCGAAACGGAGGAAGCGAATTCGAGAACGAAAGTATTCCGCTTTTTGGGATCACGTTGCGACACGGTATGGACTCGTGGGATCGTGACTGCTGAAAAAATGCGAGTTAGAAGTCCCATTTTTGCGAGTAAGAAGTAATAAATTACTTTGTAAAACGTAACCACTAACAGGGTTAATCAATTATCGATCGTAAATGTATTTTTGATAACTCATGTCGTAATTTCTTATCGGCGCACAGGTTCACACGGAGTGAACCACCGATGTATATCACTGAGGAATAAGCATTTATTAAAAATTAAAAGTTTGTAATATAATAATAATAAGTTAGAATTAAGGTTAAATTTGTAAGAGCGGCGAAAAGAAAGGAGGAGTTGTTAAAAGATTTGTAACCCCAAGGGGAACAAAATAAAGTTCATATATACATAACCACTAACATCTAGATTGAATCGTGTTAGGATTATTATAACTGAAACAATTCGCCTTTACCATTTACCAAAAAAAACACATCTGAAATTGATCATCGTGGTCAGTGAAAATTCAATAGACGACTAAAGCATCCAAAAAGAAAAAATAGAGAAGGCTAAATAAGGAAAAGAATGAGTTTATCTCGACAGGTGGACTCGTGAGAACTGCCGGTGTCCACGACGTCGGAACAAATGTCGGCTAGAAACCGCGGTTTTCGTAGATAGGAAGCGATCAATCACCTCGAGAGCCTCATGGCAACGTAACCGCCGAAACCCCCTAATTGAATCGCACCGGTTCACGAGGTTTTTCGCCGGCTTCGATGGAAACTCACCATCCCGTGATCGTTACGAGCTTTATCGTCCCCGCGCGAAGCGAAATCGTAGCACGAAAAAGAGCAATTAAGGACGTCGGATTCTAAAGAGCCACAGCTAAGGGGAAGGGGGGTGCTGTGGAGGGTGGGGGGAGGAGGGAGGCATTTATGGGGATTTTTTCCCCGCGCTGGCTGATGGCCGAGTCATTAACTGTTGACTTTCTAGCGTGTTGGTCGTACAATCTCGTAAAACTTGACGACCACATTAGCGTGGCCGGGTCGTTGTTACGCCTCGCGGCTTTCATCGAGGGGCGGGGAGCGGGGAGGAGAAGGCTTCGACTCCCTTTTTCGAAACGTGAACGCCGCTGAATAAAGGAAACTTGTCACGCGTTCGCTCGTCCCACGGGTCTAGAAGTGACGTCACTGGTTTCAATAAGTAGCGGTCGTCGATGGGGGACCAAGAAAGTGGAGGGGCGTTCGAGGGGGCAAACGCGCGAAAGTGATCCCGCCTCGTAATACATCGTGCATAAACGATCGGAGTGAAATTAGAAATTTTTTATTGCCGAAGGTCGACGCTCCTCCCAGAAAGCCGTCGTTGTTGCGGATTTTCAAAAATGAGATTAATTCGTGTTTATAAAGTTTCAAGTAGAACTTATTCTGTTCATATACTGTTCCTTTATTTATTTCTACAAGAAACCTATTCTGTTTTGTAATCTTCATACTCTGTATTATATGTAGTGTATTTCTGTTTTGTAATTATGTTGTAATAAATCTCATATGAGATTTTCTATAATAAAAACAAAAAAAAGTAAAACTTATTGTCAACAGAATCTAAACACGTTTAAATCCGGCGGATTTTCGTTTCCCGCGCTGCTAATTCGTTGTTAATGCATCTCACCGTAGCTGTACATTATGACCTCGCAATTAAATTCACGCATGTATTCGTTGAAATGATTCTCAACGCAACTGCAACGAATAAACATTAATTGCTACGAGCAATGCCTACGTATACACCGATTATCAACAAAC
Organism: Lasioglossum morio; assembly: GCA_916610235.2. Taxonomy (NCBI): domain Eukaryota; kingdom Metazoa; phylum Arthropoda; class Insecta; order Hymenoptera; family Halictidae; genus Lasioglossum; species Lasioglossum morio. The sequence goes on along the minus strand of OU744328.1, from coordinate 16,226,301 downwards.
ATCTTGTTTGTGCATTCCGAAGTGGTCTTTAGCGTTTCTCAGCACGTTTAATGCAGATCTCTGTGTTAGTAACCTCGTTAGTAACTTCCTACGTGCAGTTAACGCGATATTAATATACAGGGTGTGGCTGCGATACTGAAAGCGGACGTGAAGCAATTTCCCATGCGAAAAAAAAAAGAAATAGAGAACACACGAGGAAGTATTTTGTACAAAAGTTATTCGATCATTTGTCAGAACGCGTCCGTCCATTAGCGTTAGCTTTGACCAGACGCCGCTGAAAATCTGTTTGAGATAACCGATCTCGACTACGGAAACTCATCTTCATCACTAACCGTTGACTTTTTTCCCCCCTAGTACTACTAGCACTTTCTATACTACTTTCACCGCATTACTCATTCATAAAATCACTCGAAGCGACTAAACTTCGCACCCTCGCTCACCACTTTCAATCACGAGTTTTACGAACTCCGTAACTTGTTCTTAACACCTTTTCCTGTCTAAATCACAGAGAAACGGCTACAGCTTCTATGTCGGTAATAATTTTCTATACGAAACACACAGTTCTTTTTTTTTTATTTATTGAAAGCCTACGTTCATTTAAATTGTCCAGATTCTAGAAACATTTTTCTCCTGAAAGCGTGTCTCGTGGCAAGTTGTAGACACTCGGCTAGACCACTATATTGCAGCAACGTTGTTTAAATCGCAGCAGCGTAATGGTACGATGAAAATTAATGGAATTCGTAGCTGTCGCACCGTCGGAACGTTCTTTTCTCAAGGTGTTCGATTTTTCGTTGCGTCAACAGGCCTCCGGACATCCCGAACGTATCCAACTGTGCAACTCCCGTCCAAAGTCAGCCGGTCGATCGACTCTCCGAGGCTTTTGCACGCGTATATGGTATCCACGCACGATCGGAATTTTCCGATAGCCACCAACCGGCGATTTATGAACGCGCGAGGAAACGGACACGAGCCGTTATACAAGGCCTCGGCTCTCTGGAAAGGGGAGGCTGGACGTTCAAAGTCGTTGTTCAATATCTGCCTCTATTAGATCGCCGCCGGATATCGCTGACAGCTTCTGACTCGGAGACAATAGCGCCGCGGAGATCCCAGGGGCTGACTTTTATCGGAAAACCGATGGATTTTCCCCTCTTTCCCGCTGCGAGACACACTTTCGGCGAAGGGCGCTTTGAACTCGCGAAAACGTACCGAACACCAACCATTATTCTTGTTAAAAACACTGGAAAACGATGTGATTTTAACGTGCACGTATTTAGTGTTTTCTGTTGGTGATTGGTGTTTCATAAGTTGCTCTAAGTCGTTCTAAAAATATTAAGTTCAACAAAATCTTCTGAAATCAACTTGGGGAAAAATATGATAACGTGCTCAGTTCCATAAAGTTCTACTGGATTCCGTCTCATACTAGAATTGCTGGAAATGACAGGGTTACTCCTAGTATTTTCCGCATTCCTTTCACCGATTGCTTCGAGTCATTTTGCAAAATTATGTTTGACAACACTCTTGCTTCCATAAAATTCGATGGTCCTACCAAAGGCAAAACTTATTTCCAGAAATTTTTTACTGAAAATCGACTTCCTTGGTTTTCACAATTAAACTTATCCCGTTCAACTATTGTCAGTATCAACAGGCGTAGATCAGATCACTATCATCTAGCTTCTTCTCTGGCTTGCATTGGCTTTATTGATGATCCTAAGTGTAGTTGCAGGGAGGGGGACGAGTCGCTGAACCATGTTTTATGGCAATGTAATTTGTACTACGAGGAATGTACAGCATCCAATGGATGTCTCAATGTTAATAGCCAAACCGAATATCAAAGCCTGTCATTACATGTTATCATTTTTTAAGAGCTGCGGCTTTAAAGTATAAGTGTTTAGTTTATACCTTTTGTCTTTATTATAATATTCATGTATCTTCAGTATCCTATTCTGTTTTGTAAATTTTTATTTTCTCTGTATTGTATTCTGTATTTCAATTATGTTGAAATAAATCTCATATGAGATTTTCTATAATAAAAAAAACACACACACTGTAGAGCATTTTTTAAGAGCTGCGGTCTTAAAGTATAAGTGTTTGGTTTATACCTTTTGTCTTTATTATAATATTCATGTATCTTCAGTATCCTATTCTGTTTTGTAAATTTTTATTTTCTCTGTATTGTATTCTGTATTTCAATTATGAAGAAATATATCTCATATGAGATTTCCTATAATAAAAAGAAAAAAAGAGCTTGGGGAAATGTGTCTGAAAATTTAGCCATAGAGCCGACAATTTGTGAACCAAGGAAATCGAAAAAAATATTTCGGCAGCGTCCACACAAAGGAAACCCCAGTGGAAATGTCTCGATGCAATCTTCCCTGACGCCAGGAAAAATCGTCGAAGATATTCCATTCGAGCCGGCGAGGTGAAGTAGCCTGGTACCCAATTCGCCAGCGTTGTCCGCAGCGTATGCCAGTCGATTTCCGTTTGGCCCGTAAACCGGCATAACGCGTCCCAATATCCGGTCAATACCGAAACGCTGAAAATCTGTATCGGATGGCAGCGTTCTGCGCGCCATTCATCGCCGGTTTGGATCCAATAACGGGGGGAGTTATAGGAGGCTTGTATAGCTGTCGAAGACGCTCGGCTGTCCTCCGGCTGGCAAATTGCCAATTCGCCGGGCCGATTCGCAGTAGAAAAAATGTCCGCGGCGACGAGCAGGACTTCGCGACGAGTCCCGGTGACTATACGACAACGATGCCCCGGGCAAGGACTACGGGTTGCGACCCCAATCGCATTCGGACTCTGGTTTGCGCAGGTGTGCGTGGTCATTAATCCAGAAATGGAAGTGAATGCGGGTCCAAATGCTGGCCGGCACGCTGCTCGACGGTCCCCCCTTAACGTCCCCCTCGGTCTTGCCCCCCTTCTTCTTGAACCGCAAGAGATTTTTATGTATCCACCTTAACACTAGGTTTACTCAGCACTAAAACTGAGCATTTGAAATTTTTAGCCACTCTTTTCATACTTATAAGGTTAAAGTACGAATGATGTGTGTGTATTGTATGTATGTACGTGCGTGTATTAACAGCAACCCTATGTATAGTTAAATTTATAAAATAGAGAATCGGAACAGAAGAATTCTAAAATTGTAATTGCCAACGAATTGTAAAAAGATGATCAGATCGAAACGAACACGTCTGTCAACGATTCCTTATAATAAATACAGCTATTCCTTACATACTTTACAATCAAAGATAGAAATTTGTATAGTAATTCCCCAAAACTATTATATCTCGTCAATTTGACGAACTAACCTAATGGTAACCTAAATAACAAGCTAATAAGTGTTAATTTCATACTCGTGTCCTTTAAGGGCTAAATTGATTTTGAACGAGGTTAAGAGTTCTACTTTTTTCCGCGTTCCGATGATTTTGTACCACTGCGCGTCCGTCGGGAGGCCCCCACCCCTTTTCGACGGCTTTTTTTATTTCACCCGGTCGTGATTCCGACAGTAAAAAAGGGGCGTGGCTCGTGCCCCACGACCAAAACGATTTCACGAGCGAGAACGGGTCCGTGTTCCGCTGGTACTTTACGCGAGAAACGACTTTTTACCCGGGCCGCTACGAAACTGGTAGTTCTCTCCCGTGGCCATTAAGGCCTCTTAAACGTGTCCGCGGCCGCGACGCGGTCCGCCGTCACGGCTGATCACTATAGTTCGGGCGAAACGCGCCTCTTCGAAACGCGCCGCATCGAATTTTTCCCGTCTCTCCCTCGTTCCCCGGGCATTGTTAACGGGCATGCTCGCTGCACTTTTAAGTAGAAAGTGATTCACCGTCTCGTGTCGAAGGTTTATCGTTATTTTATTTGCCGATCCTCGCCGCTTTCAAGAAAGAACCGGGAGTGTTAAGATAGGAACCATCAGGAATTACCAGTTCTTGTAATAAACGTTTCAGCGGTCCGCGACGTTGCACTTTGCGCCGGGAATTTTCGTATTATTGCTTTTCTATATTTAACGTAGTACTCTCTCTCTTGTAAAACGCACCGTGGCGCATCATTCTATATGATTCAATCGGTCGATGGCTTGTTCCGTCTTCCGTAATAATTTTTTTGTTTCACAGATAAGAAAAAAAATAGAGAAAAAGTTCTAAGGGTTAGAATAGGGGCTCGGGATCGCATAACTTTCGCCAGGGGCAAAAGCGAGGCGTCGAAAGGGGGCGTTGGCGTCCTCGGGGCGGTTCGGTGACATTTATCCGTGGCCGATCGAGCGGCTAATCGGTAGCGTTCCACGAGGCAAGGCCGCAACCTATCGACTAGCCTTGGCTGGTCCGTAAAACGCATTCGTTGCGACGCACACGCACTCGGTTTTCCATAGAATGGCCGGGGTCGGTGGGCTCGTCCGCGAACGGTATGCAGAAAAACTCCGAACATAATTAACCCATAAAGCAAACGCAATCGGCGGTGATCTCCGGCGAGGTTTACCCATAAGCGAGCGAGACCGGCCACTTTCGAGCCGCATGCGGCCGCGAACGCACCTGTATACACAGGAAGGATACACGCGCGTGCACCAATGCTTAGGGATAGCAATAGCAATAGCCGATAGCCGGTCGCCTTCGACTTAGGTTTATAATGTAGAATTGTACGGGCTCGCGGTCGATGGAATTTTAAGCGCGCCTCTAGAACGCGCCGGATTATTGCGATCGGGCGTTAAAAGCACCTAGAGATCGTCCACGCGATCAACGATATTTCACTATGCTAATTGAATGATTATTGCGCCTTCATTCATCACACTTTCAAGTGTTTTCAGTGATACCAGCTACTAACAAATTTTTTTTAATGATTTCGGCGCCCAGGTTCGATCAGTTGTTTTTTTTTTATTTTTTAATACTTTTCAAAAACATGTTGAGGAAGAGTGAATTGAATTACTTCATTCAATTCTGCACATCTATTTATAAGTGATTTGTGTAACAAGTGTGCATCTTTTATTGCAATATTTAATGATTTTTTCATGTATCTGTTTTGTGAGTTAATTAATTTCTTACTAGTGACCATAGTAGTGATAAATATGTTGAAGTTCCCAAAGTCTATATTTCTAATAAATTTTGGAAATATATTGCACGATCTGCATTTTAATAAGAATAGTTTTTTGTTGCTTAGCTTTGCAATTGACAAACTTATGTTGCATTAAAAACTTGTGTTTGTTGTGGATGTTTCGCCTCGCATGATAAATGTTTTTTTTTTAATTAATCTCGATCGTAAATTGTTGCTAACAAAATTTTTTAATGATTTCGGCGCCCAGGTTCGATCAGTTGTTGAACAATATACCAGCCACTAATACGAGATGAAATATTTATGCCGCGCGAACGTGCGTGCTAATTGACTCATCTCGAAATATCTAATTTAAAGGAAGTAGTACAAGATAAAAATGACTAATAACAGGAATAGAATATTTCGGAATGCAAGATTGTCACTTTGTTAGCGGAATGACAGAGCGCCGCCGGCTTGTGCAACATTCTCGCAACATTAATATCCGTTAATTGTCGTATAAAGCGGGTGTATGATTAGCGAATCGCGATGTAGAAATAATTGTTCTACCCGGTGACTAACGGCGGACTGGTAATGACAGGCCGCGACGAAACACAAGGTTGCAGAGATACTGCTTTCTTGCAGATAGCTCTTTAGCGGGATGATAATCTCGCAGCGGGTAACACCATTCGAGAATAGTTATCTGTGAAAGTGAACGTCCGAGGATCCCGTCCGGTCGATTATAAAGCATGAACGTTATCTGAAGTAACGTAAGCTGGATAGTTCTGGTGAAGCATGTGTCGACTGTGAGAATCTCGTCGTCATTAATACAGCGTGTACCGTGGCATGATTTACACGCTTTTAACCTTTCGGAAATAGAAATTTGCGGAGTCAATTTTTGCCCGATGGTATATTCGCGCTCCGCCGGTCTCCAACGAACGTTGTTGGAAAAAGGATCGGAATCGTTAAAGTCGTGCGGTTGCATCGTTAAATTTTACTCACCGGTAGAAATGGAGAGTGGCGGCGGCGTGGGCGTTGTCGAAGGTGAAGGGATTCTTCTAGCAGCGGCGGTAATTATAGCCGCTGGACTGTACCGAGGCACCTGCAACACCACTGGAGTTTTCACGGACAGGTCCACTGGTTCCAGCTGCACCGGCGGTCCCGCCGCCTGCAACCAACAATTTATGCAACCGTTAATCCGGTGCATCGATCACGCGTCTTCCGCGCACACTGCACTCCCGCTGCAACCCTCGAAATCTTCACAACGAGACCCGCACCATTGTCAAATTTTACCCTCAGCACTCGAGTGGTGACTCAGAGTCACCAGTAAAAATTTCTGTACCATTATTCTGAATATTCGTGACATTATTAAATATTTGACTCTTAAGAATTTAAATTAGTACATTTCTCTGAGCGAGTGAGTTTATACATTTGTTTTCGGTTTTAATACCATAGTGTTTTCTGCTACTTCGGGAAAACGTTTGCCTAACCATATATTAATTAATTGATCAATTCTTACAGACGCAATATAGAAAATTTACATTCTTGAAAATGGTCTAAATTTGGATCGAAACTTTGAATTAAATTTCATGTGATATTTTGCAAATTTGCTTATTGTCTCCAATTGATCGAACCAGTGCGCCAATAACATTAATTGTAGATTATTAAATAGGTGTTGTATAAATTTCATATCCACAAAATGAGAAAAATCATATATAGAATGGAATTATTCTAGGTTGGAAGAAATGTATACTTTTCGAGTTAAAATTGTTCCGACTGCAAAGGGTTAATTGTGATGAAGATTCTGAACAGAGTCTAATAAATATGTATGCTATTAATTTTCTTTAAATCGAAATAAATTGGGGGAACACATAGCCGTACAATAGATATAAAGTTTCTCCTTTTCTAATAAATTAAGAAATACAAAAAAAAAAGTTTTAATCACTGAAATCGTAAACTAAATCGTAAGCCAAGGGGTTAATTACAGGAAATATTCGTCTTTGTCACAGACGCACATTTCAACGGATAGTCAGAGTCGCCAGATTTTCCCTCTATAAATAATTTTCACGGAAGATTCTAATGCAACGCTCCATCCTTAATCACTTAAGACTTTAACCCTGTGAGACATAAAGATGTCTCCGGTATGTAATGTGTTTCTTATGACATTACGCATATTGAAGTAAAATAGCGTTGAGTATTAGCAGCAACCGGTAACATGTCCGTGTTAACGATATATTATAAACTGTGCACCGAGGGAAATTCTACAGCGAGCTCTTCAGCAAAATAGTTTTTAGCTTTTCTCCTTATGGTTTTCGTTAGGCTACTTATACGATCCCTCAATGTTCCTCTCGAGAAACTCTCTTGATGCACTCTCAGCTCGCTATACTCAGCGCACGTCGCTCTCATAACGCACTGGTTGGTCTCAAGAACACACTTATCTACACACACGTATACATGCTCACGCTACTTACCGCAGCATTCTAAAACACACGCTTTCCTGGACCCCCTATTTCCCTAATGTCATAGTAAAGTTCCTGAAAACTTTTACGAAAATACAAACAGACCGAGTTGAAAGGCAGAAAAGTGTCTGTCCTCCTCGCTATGCCATAATCTCTGGATTCAGATGGCACACCTTGCTAAATTAAGAATTGATAAGTAAAAAAACAGAATTTTTAAAAGGCTGCAAGCTTGGAACTTTTTGTTTCATAAAGTTCTTGTAAAATTCCATTTAATTACAGTAAGTAAACATTTCTATAAATAATGAATAAATAGGTTGATGTTGGTGGTCGGTGAGTTGTGAAAAGTCTCCGAGTGGAAATAGCTAAGAGATGAGAATCCGAGTTTGCAGAATTTCACAGGACAAGAGACCGCAATCCAGAAACGGAATTCACGCGTTGCAGAGGGAGCTATCTAAATCGCATGATCGCGCTGCCGATCTGAAATCCCTCGGAGGGAGTGAGCCCCGATAAATCGATAGCCAAAGGTACTACCTTCGTACCTAGCTTATCTCCAGCATGGCAGCGTTCGACGCTGGTAGCTGGGCCCGAACTGCTCTCGCGCAATTAGCATAACTAGCGTTGCTATTGACGTGGACTAATCACGACCAGTTCCCACGAGATCAGAGTGACCCGAGAGCTGCCCACTTGTCTACACTGTTGATGCTATCCAGTTCCTTCGATCGGCACGACGATCGATAACATTCATAACCGATGATGAACATGCGACGACATCGATTTTCATTACCGAAACACGCCGACGGTGATCAATGTCCGAGGATAACGGATTATGGCCGCTCGGACATCGTGCAAGATGTCATGTTCCTTTAGCATGATCGATTGTACATGGACTGCACATGGTTGTTAAAAATTCACAACTCTCGAGTTCGCATAGTGAAGAAGGATACACAGATTCTATCGGAAATTCAAACACTTTTCAAATCATCTTTTGCAATGTCACACTAGAAATATAATACAATTTGTTGATTTAAGAGATTGGTTAATAATGTATCCGAAATATATAAAGCTTTCAACGTGTGAAAATTAAGATCTTCATTGTACATTTTTAATTCGAATTTTGAAGAGCGAGTCAAACAGGCATTCGTTTCTTGTATTTACAACTGCCTTACAGAAAATTTATGTCACGGGCTTTATTAAGTTTGTAACACTCGAAGAATTTGACGGTACATAAAAATTTTATTTACGAAGAAAGATTTCAATTCCGAAAAACTCGCTTCGATCGAAAACAATAAAATATTTGTTGTTCTGCTTTTCGCTTCGTTCGGCAGACAAATTGAAACGTTTCGAGAGAGAGACACGTTCTTTTTTTCGAGGAGCATGAGCGCCCGACTTTGAGGAATGTATGCTCGCAGCAGAATGCGAGATGAGTTCACGGGCGCAATAATTTAAAGAAACTGTAACTTCACATGGCGCTGGATTCGCAACGATAATTTGTCTTCGTTACGTTTTTGCGACTCGGATAATTATACGATCATCGTCGGTGTTGGCCTGTCGCGTTTAATTACTTGCGCATTTCCCTCCGTTTGAGAAGATTTATGGGCAAGCAGCACGCGAGAGCGACATCGAATACAAAGTTGAATTCGATTTTTGTAGGACGTCGTCCGAGTGCTGTTGCTCTGTACGCAACTTTGTCTTGTCTGGACACGTAATGCGCAAACAACCAATTATTCAGTATCCTTCAGCTGCAGTCTCTTCTTTCCAACTTTGTTTTTATTGAGAAATAACTGTGTTAAGTTGAAAGTGATTCTTCAACATCAATTTTGTTGCGAACGAAATTAAATCATTTTTTAAGTGGCTAGGCCGAAAGAAGCAACACAGTTTCTTATCCTCATATTTCACGAGTAAAATAATTGAAGAAAAAATTGGACAAGTACCAAAAAATATTTTACAAATTTATTTCATGTTCTTGGAGAGTTTCACTGTTTGTCTCAGTAACTTACAAGTAGACATAAGCACAGTACGTGGTGTTGTTTTTTTATAATTCTTAAGTTATTACATTAAGCTAAGTAAGTTGACAATTTCAAAAATTATTTTAAACGTGTTCTCATCAACAAAATATCATCTTTTGTGTTTTGTTTTAATAATTCACAGACGCAATCACTTTTTCCTTGAAAAGGGTCTAAACAAAGACCGAAACGTCGAAATTAATATATTGCAGAATTGCTTTCAATTAAATTGATCGAACCGGTGCGCCAAGAACATCAACTTTGTTTAAACATACGATCGACAAAGAGCAAAGTTTTTATTTCACGTGTCTGGAAATTGTATATCTAACATGACAATCATTTTTAACAACTGACAAACCGTGGATCGTTTAAAAATATTTGAGAAATGGACTAGTTGTGTGTTATAAATGGCTACCGGACAGGATTGAAACGTTCGGTTCGTGATAAGTTAATTATTCGCGGAACAATGAGGTGAGCGATGTAAACTGTCAAGCATAAAGTAAGATGGAGTGCTCCGGAACAAACGGCCGATTGACAGCGACAGCGCGAAGCAGCCATTTTGTATTCTAGGTACTTCGGAGTCGCAGGAGTCGTGTCAGTATCGGATTTACAGAACAGTACGGACGGAAGATCAGATTTACAGCGGCGCTGGTTCGACCACCGAGAGCGATTGTTTCCAGGTAATGTCTTGACGAAACGTGGGAATGCTCGAGCATATATCGACAATGAAAACCTGCCTCCCTCAGCCCTCGATCCACCGTCTCTCATAGAGCAAAACAAACGGTATCGCGTCGTGAAACACGATACACGACTAATAACGTAACTTCATACGTGTGTGCGAGATAACTCTATGGAACTGTAACGTTCCATCTAGCAAATCGAGTGACAAACCCGAACTACCCCTGGATTCACTGCCAAACCTCGACGGCAATATTCTCCAAAAAAGTTCAATCTTTCATTTTCCTCAGAAATTAGAAAATGATTTGAGAAATATAAGAAAGAGTCTACAAAATTTGTCAAAATTATGAAATTTCACTTTTAATTTCAGTGTTTAAAAGTTTAATTTAAGTAGTTCTCTCTTAACAGTCGTTTGGTTCAGTTGCTGTTTGAGCCAACATGGAACTCAATTTTAAATTTACACGTTTCTAAACATTTTTACACATAGCAAGTACGGTGAAAAAGTATATCAGTTACCTTTTGTTTGATATTTTTGAAACACTTAATATAATATTCGGTAATTTTCAGACGCAAAATTCTCTTGAAGATGATCCATACCAGGATCAAAACGTTGGGAATAATTTAATTTTTGCAAAATTGCTTTGTTTCTGATTATAATCGAACCTGTGCGCCGATAGCATACATTTTTCTATTAATTCATAACGATCGATAAAATGGAATATTTAATTTAAGTATTGAGAATTTCATTTCATTCCTTCATTTACAAAATAAAAGTAAATAAATTAACTGGTACGTGTATTTTATTTGACTGATGCTTTTCGCGTCCCCGAAGTTTCTGCGGTGGCAGGCGAGTAGCAATTCGTAATCGCAGCCCGTATTGCAAAGGGAACGGAATTGCGAAACCAGACTGCGAGTCGTTTCCAAAAAAGCGACGCTCGTCACGCGAGACACGCCCATGTCAGCGTTCTCGTTTTCAGGAAACTCGTCGTTACGCGCATTTGTTATTCATGACCGGGGACGGGCTTCTAACTGCGCCGCCGGTAGTTTCGGCCGCAACAATGAAATCGTAATGTCATGCGCGTCACGACGCACTCCGGAACATCGATATCCTTGCTATTCCACGTTTCTAATTAAGGGGATGCATCACCAGATGACACAAGATCCGACAAGTACACCGTTTCGATTTCCCGCGGCTAAAATTGAATTTTGAAATTTTACCACTAAACCTAACCCGAACCACACGTGATCAAAATTGCACTTAGAAATTTCTCACGAGAACATTTTTCTAATCTCGATCAAAAATGAAAAATGTTTCTCCTGTTTGCTATAGTCTCATCGCACAGTGCGGTACTTTGATAGGAATTTGGGAGAAAAATAAAAAAATTCGTATAGCGTAGCAATAATTCATATTTTTTTGTTCGGAATCGTTTTAAATGCACTAATCGAAGATTTGGAATACTATTTTAGAATTTTCCAGTTTTTACACTACACAGATTTGGAAGGAACAATAAGAGGTATGTTTTATGTATAATGTAAAACTGAAATATGAACAAATAGTACGTATATTACGTGTAGAAAACAGATAAATAAATATCGATAAAAAACAAGTATTCATAGCCGAGTAGAAGAATAAGATTCGCCGAGGGTTAATGTTGAATAACTTTGGGTGTGGCAGTTTGTAGCAGGAAAAACTTGTAAGAAATTGAAATATAATGAAACATTATTTCAACTGTATTATTTACTAGTATACTCCATATAAGAGACTTACAAATTTTTAAATTTCAGTCAAATTAGCTGTACTTTAAGCTTGCTTGATATAGGATTTTCTACTGATTTATTTGAATTTTCTATTGATAAACATGATAATTTAGATGTTAAAACATAGTTTCAACATAGAGTCCAGTGGATTTTAGACAATGAATTTTTAGATTTTTGTCCACAGATATATTTCTAGATAATATATTTCTGAATTTCGTCGCCAGACTCGCTGCTGTTTGAGGATCCGGATTCGATGCGTGGAAAAGCCTACAGTTCCGAGTTAATAAGCTTTAACAAGGACTCGTTTAGGACGGTTTCCAAGCTCCGATCGTTTTCAACGATTTGTCTCGCGGAACCGAAGCGGAGTAGCTCTGCGCGCGGCCTCCTTCAAAAAAGGAACGAAAGGAAGACGGTCTGTTCCAGCTCTCGGACGGATGAAATCAAACGACGTATTAAATCCGCGATGACTAATGAAAGACCGAGTAAACTGTTCTTAATGATGCCGGTACTCCCGAGATGTATAAGGAACATGCGTACGGTCCGCATAGGCTCCGTGTATTATACCTACATATGTTCCCACAGTAGCGACTGGTAATGAGAATATAACGGTCATCAATCATTCGTCAGGTAATCCGCGACCGAACGGCTCCCAGTGGAATTAATTTAATTACTACAAATGCTACGGGGATAAAAATGGCCTCTCGAGAGAAAGATCGGTCGCAACGTCGGATGCTACCAACGACCGATAATGTATGCAAAAGTTATCGTTCGCGAGGGAGGGGTCTTCCTTTCCGGTTCAAAGAGGAACGAGCGGAACGTGCGAACTGTGTCATCTCGCCGGTCGAGCATAATTAAGAAAATTTAATACGGATAATGACCTCTAATGAATCTAATAATACCTTCGCGACCGATGATCGTTAACTTTTAATGAGCCGTCGGCTTAGGAAATTGATACCGCGCTCTTTCATTTGTCAGTCGTCTAATGGAAAACAAAAAAAGAAATCATCGGCCCGCCGCCGCACCGGATAGTCTTCCAGCTAGCCGCTAATCGACAGTTCGGCCGGTAATTAACTGTTGCGTAACCAGGAGAAACCGGGCGCACCTTGTGCCGGCGTGTTCAGACGGGTTGCTCGACAAATCGAACCTGAATTTTCAAAAGCAAACTTTCTGTATCCATTTTTCAAGTTACTAGACCTCGCGAGGCTCGCAGTCGCGTCTCGACACGATTCGCAACCTCCGACATTTGAATTCCACGCATACTTCGCCGGCTCCTCCCGCAATTTTATCGTCGGCGGGAGATTAGGATCGCGGAGGAAAAACGATACATCCGAGAGCGTTTCGAAAGAATTCTTTGAAACGCGAACGTCTTCGGCCGGGGCACACGAGGAATAAATTAGCGAGGAAAGTCCTGCCCTTCTCGCGGTGCCGAGCGTGGCGCGGCTTATGGCTGTCTTTGGAATTATCGGCGAGATCTACCGTGGCCGAAGTAACTACAAGTTATTACGAAGATAGCTCCATTATATATTATACACGGTTCCTTTTTATTACGATCGCCTCGGCGTACGCGTACGCCCTGCCATGCCGAGGCGAGTCTGCGAGAGAACTCGACGAGCGCGAGATTAGGTTAACAGCCGATGTAGACATTACTGTAGATAGGGTGTTTATAGAGCAATTTTTAACGCGGACCCTCGTAAAACGCCGGCCACAACCTTGAACGTGTTGCACAAAGTCTTACAGTGTCATTCTCCGGAAATACTGTCGGAATTATGCTGATACCAGGCTGAAGAATATTCAAAGAATCGATATCACTCCACCTTAAATAATTGACACGAGTCTTCAGGATCAACTGGAGAAGTCCAAAGAAGGTTCCATTTCTCTCTGTTCATATACTGTTCCTATTAATCATATGTTCGTATTATAATATCTGTAATTCTACAAGAAACCTATTCTGTTTTGTAATCTTCATACTCTGTATTGTATGTGGTGTATTTCTGTTTTGTAATTATGTTGTAATAAATCTCATATGAGATTTTCTATAATAAAAAAAAATGGTTCCATTTCTAACTCGAAGCTCCCAAATATCAGAACAACAACGTTGACGTCAACGTCTCAATTCGTACGAAGTTTACTCCACTATTTGTGATTATCAAGTCTCACATCGACAGTAACGGGATTTACAAGTCTAATATCGACTATTTGGAGTTCCTCGACTGTGACACCTATTGTCTGAGGTTTTACGAGTCTGATCATGGCTGTTTGTGGCTCCCCGGGACTGCAGTTATCTTGTTCAGTTCTGCAATCTCGGTGTCATCCGATTAGCATTCTGTAGATCCGCCACCAGCGGTAATTCTAGGACTTTGGAAACTTTTGTAGCAGATTTTACACGATTCCGGTAACATCTGGACAACACTGTCCGACCATATTCAGCTTATTAAAATTCCTGAAAGAAGAAACGAACTTCTATTCGATCTTTTTGCTTCGCAATCGAATTCGGGAAATCTTCATTTCGCACAGAGATAGTGACGCATGACGTTGCAATGAGAAGAATGTTGGGAGTGGACCTGCGAAAAATGTCCACAGCAATGCAAGCCCAAAAACCAAAAACATAGAACAAGGATACAGGGTCCTTGTCTACACGCTACAGTGCGCTTTCTAATTTTTTTACCACGTTTTTATTAGCTCGCTTTCTTGTTGTGTGTTTGTTTGTTTACTGTTTAGCCTGGTGCGTCGGGTTTTTCAAGGTAAGACCCTCTGACGACACATCTGGCCTGCAGCCCTTATACTGCCTTCGGTTATTTCAAGGATAGATACAAGTAGAGGCGATTTTGAAAACGTCGGTAAATACAACAAAGAATCGTCCCAAAGCATTAAACTCAAAAGATTTCTAGTGCGACGCTCGCGAGACGAATCACGGCGAAAAAAAAGAATAGAGCAAAATACATAGAACGCATTAGCACGTCGCGAGTTCCACCCATATCATTATCCCTCGCTGAGATTCACGTCGACGGCATGCACGAGCGCGAATGTTTTCCGCGAAGACAATAAAACGTCGTTATTATGCGACGCTCGGAAATGACGACGGGCCTGGTTGCGTAAAACGGATACGTCCGCCAGCTTCTTTTTACAGCGACGAGCAAAGGTGATCCCGGCACGTACGTGTCTGAACGACGGAACTGTCTTCATTAACGTTCGCCGTGGATAAATCAGTTCGAGAGTCGTCCGGGAGCCTAATCGAGACTGGCCAAATTAAACGGCACACGGTGCATGCCCCACGGACTCACGAAACGCGGCATTATCCTTATTTACCATTCCTTATACTCCCCCCACCACTCGATTCGTGCTCCTTTGCATCGGCCCTTTCACGAGACCACCTCTCGATGCAGATTTATAGGTTCCATTGAAAATGAAATTCGCAAGCTCGTTTGTATTACGCAAATTATTCGCCGTGGAGCAAATTGTCCTGGTATTGTTGCCTTTTATTGCACGAGACGAATGCGAGATTGAAATTTGTTTCTTCAACGCGGATGCGGATCGATGTTATTTGGTATATCGAGATTGAATTGTAACTTTAATATTGTCTCCATCCTTCTTCCACAATTACTGACTAATGAAAAACTGTAATCAGGTCCCAGACAAAAAGAAACAAGCCTAATGAAGACCCGAAGCAAGGGACGCGGGGTAAAAAGCGGATCATTAACGGGTTTAAAATCGGAGTCGGACAGAGTGGAACAGAGTCCAGGTGGTAAATCGCGTATGACGTAAAAAGACGTCACCGGTGGCGCACGTGTTAACCAGAGGGGGGCACACACCGAAAGAAGGTTGGGCCTTCTGTTAAATTCCGATGGTATCGAGTTCCCGGGAAGGAAGGCTCCTGGCGGAGCCGAAGGCCCAGTATTTCGATGACACGGGAGCAAATTAGAGGCACGGTTCCGCGAAGCGGAATCGTACGTCTTCGCGCGCGGATCGTTACAGCTGCGGACGGGCCTTTTTACGGAACTGTCAATCGCGATCGAATACGGAACCACCGAGTTGCGGACGGCTCAATTCGAGCACCGGGGAATGTTTATGACATCGGTCGTTCGTCTCCTTATTCGGATTCGGTGACGCTCGTTAAGCGAGACGGGCGAAATAAAAGCTCCGAGGGATCCATCGTCGAAGATGGAAGCGCTAATTCGAGCGGGCCCGGTAGACAGTGGCCCCAAATCAGGATTTTACTGTTCTCAGTTCTCCTGGGCCTAATCGAAAAAATACCACGCAGAATCGCTTCCTATACGAAGAAAAAATTAGTATATAAATCAATATGTTTATTTTTCATACTGTTGGAAATGCATATATTGATTAAAATTTATAATTGGCATGCAGTGGGTCAGTGGCAACTCTGGATATAATTCAATGTGCTATTTAAACAAAAAAAAAATAAAAAAACTGTGGTGCCCAAGGTGGTTTGGAACCCACCGTAATAAAAAGTAGGTCCCGCTGAAATAGGCGATAGGAAGAGTGTGTTGGTAAAAGGTGAGAACTGAGGAACGGGATTTGAAACCCTGAGGAGACCAAATATCCATTACACATTGATTAAAATTTATATTTTTGTATGCCTACATTTAGTTAGACGTCATGTAGCCTAATAATTTTATATGTTTGTTTGCTTGACAACATTGGCTTTTGCTTAACACTTTACCGACCGGAAGCCTATTAATAGGATTTTCAATAATTCTGCTGTACCAAAAAAAAAGAAAACATTTAAACTACTATACGACGTTATTGAGGGTGACTTAGTTAGTTCATACTAAATGCTAAATGAAAATTTACCCATGTACCATACATTCTTCAAAAATATGCAATAATCACCGGTCGGTAATGTGTTAAAATATTCATTCCGAGTCTGACTTATTATAATAAGGTGAGGGGTTAATCCGTATCTACGGGCAGAAATGAACTTCTCAAACGCTAAAACAACATGGCGGGGACCATGTTTGGACGGTTCAGCAGACCTCGCAATAATTTCCATCGGTCTGCGAACCTTTGTCTCACCTCCGTAGCACAGTTCACGACTTTAATTCGGTTTTTGCGGCGACATCTGCGTCCGGCGTTTTTCAACCCAGTAGCGCCGCCGCGCCGGATCGAATTCAATTAACCGGGTCGTAGAACTCCGATGGTGGTCGTTGCTCGCGTACCTAGACACCATCGCGCGCGCCGCTTTTGCGAAAAATCGATTCCGGCTTCCTACGCCGCGATTCGAACTTTCATCTTGCGCGGCCGACGCCGACGCCGCGTTACGCAATCAATATTCTTTTTCGACGGTCCGAGGGGACGGTAGCTTTCTACCTTTCACCGGACATGCTTAATAAATTGCTGATTACCGGGAAGATGAGCCCATCGCGAACCTGTCCGAAAATCGGAGCCAGAGAAAAATCGAACCGAGAAAATCGATGGTCAAAAAATTGTTTGTGCTGATTGCAAGACGTCGGGACCACATTGAAATTTATCCCTCTTCATTGCGTCGTGGTAACGCGTTCATAGTATGAACTTTGTTAAGGATATATGATTTTCAGTGGAATAAAACAGTTTAGTGAAATAGGTAACTTTGAAAGATAACTTTATTATAAATAACAGCACCAGGTATATCCTGCCTATACCGACTCTAGCGTCGAACTGAATCGTAACTCTCGTCTTATTCGTCGCTTCGGCTGCCGATCGCTTCCTGATGAGACGCACACCACCCATTACATTGTAACAATATTTTTGAGTTTTCATTACAAAGTAGTTTTACTTCAACAAACTTCATACCCTTAATTTCTTATAATCTACTCATTCAGTTTCGCTATAAATGCATACAATCCGCTCTGTCTTACTTGTAATTATAATCCTAGTTACTAATCATGATCTCTTATGAACGACTCTGCAATCTATTTAAATGCATGGACTGAAAGGATCCTATGCAATGAAAATATTCCAGGTCAGACGAAACGTCTGTCGCTTGGAATAGCACAAAGAGTGACTTCTCTTCGATTTTAAGGAACAGAAATAAAAGTGCACAAAGAGCAGAATCTATCTCCGTCGATGGTACACTTCCACCATGACCCACTGATCCGAGTGGATTCTTGAATACCGTCCTCTGCATTGCGATTCTCGTTGCACAAGCGAGCGGACCTAACCGGTCGATGATAAAACGAGTAGGAAAAAAGAAACGAAGGAGGAAGAAGCAGCGGGATCAAAAATCCCGGGCACGTTTCGCGATACGAGACACGCCTCGTGACATCATCGCTTGATCTCGAGTTCCCTCCACGGGGAAGAAACGGGACGGCAGATGATCGAAACACCATGGGAACGAGAGAGGGAGTAACTCGCGATGGGGATGGAACGAGGACAGGGACGGGCCCTCGAAGTGCATCGCGGCTCGACAAGAATTCGAGCCGATGTTACAGCTGATGCGAATTAAGC
The DNA here is from genome assembly GCA_916610235.2 of Lasioglossum morio. NCBI lineage: Eukaryota > Metazoa > Arthropoda > Insecta > Hymenoptera > Halictidae > Lasioglossum > Lasioglossum morio. Next base: position 16,207,946 of record OU744328.1, on the reverse strand, counting down.
TGCAACGGATTTATCATGCAACGCCGGACCACTCCCTGTTGTCCCCACGACGCCACCCTCTCCTGTCTTCCTCAGCGAGACGCGCGTTCTTTCCCGATGCATCTCCTTTCGCTGGAATGCACCGGCTTATCGCGCCCCTCGTAAAGATGTCATTGATTATACGCACCGTCCGCGCGCTGAGATATTACGCCTAGTGTGAATATACCGTGCAATAAAGTTGCCTGCATCGCGAGCCGTGCGAGCGTCCCCGTATACGTCGATGCAAGCGCATGCATATATGTTTTTCAACCCCTAGATTACCAGCAGAGGATTTCACCCAGATACCCACTTCTGCAATTTTCTTTGAAAACTTCATTAACCCTTCGCTGCATAGTGTATCGTATCTGATACAGTTAACAAATCTGGTATATAGTACACTAAGAATGTATTTTCTTATTATTTAAAATTATATGCACTATATGATATCGGCGCTACAGGTTCGATCAAAGATATATTATATATATTATTATTATATAGATTATTATTCAAAATTATGTTTATCTTCTAAAAATGTTGTTTTAATACTTGAAAATATTTGTCCCTTAAATGAAACACAAAAACTGACCTTCCTTCAATTTCTTTATTCCAATTTAAAAAAAAATCATGCAGTGAAGGGTTAAGATTTTCACGGACAAATAATAGAATCATTGTAGATGTTTATGTCCTCGGATGATCAGTGATTAATTTACATTTGAGACCGCACACGATCGCCTAATCAACACCATGCTCTCACGCTCTCCGGCCGCGATGGAGCGCCACCCAGCGACTTTCACGGCATTAAGTAATCAGCGAGACAATCGTGGGGCATCGTTGGAAAATATATCGATCATCGACCTCGGCGACCCGGCGCGATGTGTCATTGCCCGAATGTTTAAAACCGTGGCGCACCGGAGCGGTAATTATTGTTGCATCGTGTCAAGAAAGGGAACGCTCGTCATAGTGAATGATTCCTAGGTGTTCCGCAGGTAGGTAACGTCGGCTTTCGAGAGGCGAGAGAGGGCACGCGTCCCGGAGAAAGAGACGCGCGCGGCTTTGAAAAGACCGGCCCCCATAGACCGCGGCGGAGTTTCGCCATCTCGGTTTTGCCATTCGTCTGGCCGCTTAAAGATGTCATTGATTAAGCGAGCAGGAAGCGCCGAACGGAATATACTTGTGCGTGAGGTTCTCACCCACACGAGACACGAGAGGAGAGACGAGACGCGACGAGACGCGGCGAGAAGACGGCCTTCGTGTGGGCAACGCATTATGCCACGGCTGCGTATGAATAGCCATGGACCATGGGTCCAGAGAGATGCGGCTGGGCGTGTACCAGACCTCTTTCATGCGCCACGCTGCCTCATGGCATACCAGATTCGTCCGAGCCATGAAGAATACCGAGGCAGACCGACCTCGGTATTCGTCACGCTCGAACCACGGCTGTTCCGCTATGATCCCGCGATTATATCATCGTGCCTACGAAAAAGATCCGTCGAAAATGCTCGCGATCACGTCATTTCCCTCCTAGTTCCATAGATTCAACCATCAACCCTTTATTAGTATTTAATAGCTTTCCCCCGCCACGCGTTGCTGTGCCATAGTATTATTTTAAAGGCATATACGTGCTGAAAGTGTTTGGGATAATCTATCCCGTTCAATTTAATGTCGCTCTTCGCGTTGGCCTGCAAAGATTAAATTCTGTCAATTCAAAATAAATTTTGTCGATTATGACACCATGTACGGTAAATATCCTTTTTTTTTAGACAGGTGGTGCGCACCTGGAGACTTAGACTTTAGAATTTAATAAAAGTTACCTAGGGCTATTGTGTCCTCTACATTTTTAATATTAAATTTGTTATTTTCACGTTGTATATAGTTGTTTTTGTATAACTTGAAAATTACAAGCAAGAAAATTTTCAATATTGTACTGAATCTGCCCCTCGGCGTCAAATGACACAGTGACACAAAGTAAACAAAATTTCAATGTTTTTTTAGTCAAATTGATGCGTTACCATTTACGTCTTACGTTTCTCAGTTATATGTTCCGCATTAAAAACATAAAAGTCATATACAGTTTCGAGAAAATTGACCTAAAAATAACAGAACAGTATAATTTATTTCGAGAAAACTGTGTCAAATTGACACGAGGGACGGACGAGGGTTAAAATTCGATATTTTGTCCTGTGCAAACGAATATCAGCTAATAAAATCGAGTGTCAATTTGCGAGATTGAACAGGCTGGTCCGAGGCATGCACGATGGGATAATGAGGAAAGTATGCAATATGAAAATGGGTGAGCAATACGAAAATGAAACGGTCGCGATAATTCCTGCATCGAACGTAATTTCGCTCGGTCGTATTAACGTAAGTACATGAATCCAGTGTCCCGTGTTACAGCCGAGCAGAAGCCTTTAGGAAAATAAGTCACGCACGAAGGCACTTCATAAGCATAATGCACGCGCCGGTGTTGGCACGACAGAGATGGAACGAGAGAGGAAAAACAGATAGCCATCGATATACTCGAACGATCAGCTACCGGCGTTTATGAAACTCTTCCCCCGCGGTGGCACTAATTCAACGAGAGTTTCATTCGTGTCGGGATACCCGCCGCGAACTTCATCGCCCCTCGACTAATTACTCGCTTGTAAACTTGCGCGCGCGACTCATTGATTTCGACGGGCTGCAAAATCTGATTGGTGGTTACCGCTGGATAGCCTTGCAACAAAACTGCTCCGTAAATATCACTAAATATATTTTTATCTAACATAAATGCTCCATCTTCCTTGCAGAATGTCGTAACGCGATATTACTCTAAACATGTTCAAACGTATGTGACCAGATAAAATTGGTAAGTTAAAAAACTATGAAACGATCTTTATGCGATTTTACATTTTAATAGTCGAATCAAACAAAATATGATTATTATTATTATTATTTATTATAGACGGACTGAAGCCCTTTTACATAAGTGTTTACAATATCAAAGAAAAAAAAGACAATACTCGTGTAATAACAAAGAAGGGACATGCACAAAAAGAAAAATTTAATAATGGTACAATCGATATGGTATTATCATATAATCCTGCGTAGTTGCATTTGAAAGTTTTGTAAAGAATCAATGAAAAAATCAATACGATTATAAATAGTGCATGGTTTTGTAATAATGCGATTCATTGGATTAATTAATCCGTAAGTAAACGAAAATTCGTGTCAATTTGTTTTCGAACTTGTAAGATTTTAATTTAATTTATTCTTGACGGTTGTTTGATGGAAGTGTCGGTCAAGTTGGACTGTACCCTAGTCTCGCAGTATTGTCGTAACAGGTTCCTTAATGTCAAAATCGAATTACCGGTAGGTATTTGCTCGCCGCCATTCGCGTGGATAGGGCAACAAGCTCCGATAGCAAGTGATTCGATCTACAACACCGGATTTAGTCTTGGTGGTAGCCGATATTGACGATCGACCGGGTAATCAATAATAGGGGCTAACTGCTACGCCGACTGCAAATTGTAAATTCCCCATGAAATTAGGTGGTCTGTCTAACTGAATCTACTTTCTCCCCAGAACGAATCGATCCGGGCCGTATACGTGCGCATTAGTATACAGATACGGATCTAAGCGAGTCTCAGGATCGACTTCTCCCCATAGCTATCTAATTAGAGTACATATTAAGAAACATTTATGGCTGTTGTCCGGTATCCGTGTAGCCTAACCAGGTGCTACCGCAACCAAATTTTTACACACTGCCAAAAATAAAACATACGGTCCCATAATTTGCTACAATTTCATTCTACGTCCATGCAATAGATGCAATTATTTAAAAACAAAATAGCCAACGTCTAAATCAATTGGATCTTTTCATTTCTCTAAAAGTTCCTATAAATCAAAGAATGACCATCAGCCACTAATCAGGCAATTTAATATGAAATTAAATCCCGTCAGAGTTAATTAGCTTGAAACTCTAAGGACCAACAGGTGTACCAAAAATTCTCTTCCGCATGCCCGAAAAGTTACGCAAAACTCGCGGCGGCTGTTCAGCTGTTCCCGCGATAGGGTTTCTATAATTATGATATCCAAATTAATTGAAGTCGGTCGTCGCGGCGTCCTGGAAGAAAAAAAAAAAGGTGATCGTGATTAATGGTCGTGCGGTCGGCGAGCGAGCGGGATCGATCGGCGGTTTTTATGCAAATCGGCCGGCGTCCGCGGGACTTAATCAAGACGCAACGATCGGCGAGGACAATAATCTTGTTACGCTCGGATACCGTGACCGACGATCGACAATGCGATCGATAACTGGCCAACGCAACCGGTTGATTAATTACCCTTGGCTAAAACGGTGCTCTCTCGCTAGGCAGTAACAGTCACCTTGGCCGGCGCGACGCGGCGCGCAACACCGGGATTAGGCGTTTCGGAATTACGTTCCAATTATCGTCCGAGGCGGCTCAACGGACGAGAGGAGCATCGCGGGACGCGCGGCGCTAAGTCGCCGTGTAATCGCTAATTGGCGAAGGTGACTCGGTAACTCTAATCGAGAACCGAACCCGGAGGATTACGCTGCTAAAAGTCACGCAATTACAGCCTCCCTCCCCCCGGGTTGCGTGACGTTCGTGCATGGACCTCGAAAGCACCGTTGCGAACGAAAAAGAAGAATGATCGTCGATGTAACAGACTATCCGGCTGACCATCGAAGTGGCAGGGATCAAGCAGCCGTGGACCATCATGGTTTCTCTCGGACATCGTTTGTTGCTTGCAACATCATAAACGGGGATCCTCGAACAGATGTTCGACCGTATGTACCCGGTGCCGATGATGGCTCTCTCTCTGACCGTTAGCCGGGAGCTAACTACCGAGAACCCTTGAACACGGTGCTCGTCGTCAGCTGACTGGATTACAGGGCTGTTTCCATCCCGGGGCTCTAAACTTAGCCAGCTACACCTTTCCGAGGCCATTATATCTTAAACTCGGCTCTAGAGTCCTGATTCTGATTTGGATAGATTGTCCGTGTAAATGATCCTCGCCAAGTACCTAAATGATTTTTTAGTTTCGAAATCGAATATCAACAGCGCCACCTGACGAAGAGTAACTAAACGAGATCGATTGAACATGTGACTGCGATCGGAACAGACGGTAGAGAGTTAATAACTAAGATTTTCATTTCTTCTCGGCGCCATGGTTCGATCGCTAGAGAGTTAGTCGTTGTACGCCATTCGTTAAAGTCAGATTATAAAGCACGAAGGTTATATACGTGAATTATTCATCTCCACTCTGCTAAAGTCCCAATATTTTTGATGATTCTGTGACAGCTCTGGCACTATTCACATCTTCATGTGTTCACGTGGATCTTTCTTCTGCTTTCCAATAATTATGCTCCAGCAAAAGAAAGCTTAATAAAAATCTCTGCTAGATAATCTGTTAAAAAATGCAGTTGACCATCCGACACAATTCGTCCACCAAAAATCCCAGTATCTCGAACGACCATCCAGCATCAGCTGGGACAAATAGAGTGCACCATGAAGCAAGTACCAAGGTACCGTTAACATGTTCATCCTCCGCGTTTGATAATCATGGCCGACCGCACGAGGCCCTTAGAGTTTCCTATTGACCATGATCGCGGAAATTCGCAGAGGCGGCCGGCGTCCGACAGAAGTCAGTATCTTCGGACGAGCGTGGTTCAGTGGATAGCAATAACGAGCAAGCCGGTAGTTCTTACTGGTGTCTCTGTGGTTGGTCCCCTTCTCCACTGGCTCGTTTCGATCTGCCACGGCCACGGGCAGGCGGCGGTGAAATGTCATTTCCAGTGCGGCACACGCTCATTGTCCGGTGCGTGTCCGCGGCGTCCGGGGGCCCCCGGTGCTTCCTTATAGAGGGATCCCAACTCTTTCTGTAGCGGCGCGCCGCCACCGACACCGACGGTGAAAAACGGCGCCGTGCACTCGCGGCCGTTTTAATCGGCTTTTCTTAGGACACCGCCGATACACACCGGCGCCATATCTATATTCCGCCATTAGTTTCGATGCCGACGCCGATCCCGTTCGGAAAAACTTCTTCTTCCACCGATACACCGGTAAAAAGCTGACCCTGCCGGTCACCGTACGAACTGACCGATTCCCGTTCCGCGCCGTCTACGTCCTCGCCGTTTTACCTTCGGCTTCGTTCCTCTTTTTCAACAAGGTTTCTTCCTCCTCCTCCTCAGCCCCATCCTCTACCATCTTCCTCTGCCCTGGCCCCCCCTCGAGCACCACCGAGTACCCGTTACTCCTACGACTCGACGATTACTGTTCTCCGGCGACTCTTTTCATCGCGGACGACATTTTTGTTCAATCAAACAGGTTCCTTCGGGCCCAATCGTGTGCCTAAGAGACACCGACACTCACGACTTCCTGTAGACAGCGCTGCCCACCGGGGCCGTACGGTACATTTGAATGTCAACCGTGTGGAGACTCTCCTATTTCTATGGATCCGCTGTGATCTATGCGTACGCACGGTCCCCTTTCGAGATCCACGCCCCACCTTCGAAACCCTCGACGATGGACCATGCAGTCGAGGAGCTAAATCTGTTCCTGCTAGTCTTGCTACAGCATCTTTGTGTAAAATAATAATTTTCTATCTTAACACATTGCTGACCGGCAATTATTGCATAATTTTGAAAAATCTATGGTACACGGCTAAATACTTTTTAATGACACCTTTAACTCTTTAACCCTTTGCACTCGGAGCTATTTTAACTGGAAAATTAAACATTTCTTCCGATCTAGAATATTTCCATACCTTATGATTTTTGCAATTTTATGGATATGAAATTGGTAAAGTACCTTATACAGTACCTAAATGTTTAGTAATTGATTAGATACCGATATATTTAATAATGTAAACAATAGTTTGAAGAATGGTACAGCAATTTTACTAAGGGTTAATAGCAACAGCAATTTTCATTAGAGATTAACAAGTCACCCTCAATAACGTCATCCAATACTTTCATTTAAGATTGCAATATAAAAGAAAATTTCTATGCTTTCTTCCGGTGCAGCACAATTATTGAAAATCCCATTAATAGGCTATCGGTAGGTAAAGTGTTAATTATGACAAACAGCTGGTGAGTCGATGTTCCTTTCTCTTTCTTAACACTTTGCTAAATCAAAAACCACAAGCATTCCAAGTAATTTATTTAGTGAAATAAAGTTAAAACACGAAGCAAAGAATTCATTTGCAAACGCGAAATGAAAGATAATGTTTTGAACGATCAAGTAAAAAATGGAGAATGTCCTGCTGAACTAAAACACCATGTCTAATTTCGTTTTATTTCTGGAGTGAAACTTTTCGAATGGTTTCTACGCGGTATCGAGTAGAAATAATAGTTGCCATAACGGTTATCCAGGGATTCAATTATAGTTCACCGGTCCCTCCCCTGTTGATCAATCAAATGCTAATGAAATCACGTCCGCGATCAGCAGGAAATAGATAGGCGTGCACGCGAGTCTCGTAGGTACACAACTTGCACCGGTTTTTTCACAATAAATCACACTAACGAGAATGTTACCGATTGCCTCGAACGAAATACACAGTTCGACCTCTAAATCGATCGCGTCTCCGAGACAGCCGCGTGTATAGTCGAGAACGGCAGTCATTAGGAGTTGTAGCCGCGACGCGGGGGAATTAAAAATTATGAATAATCGGCTGTTACCAGAAGCAAATAGTTGGCCGCGGTTTTCTTTGGCGGTCGAATCGGCCATGGTCGCTCAGGGACTCGCAATAACGAAGATTAATTTGCTAATAGCGGCCGGGAATAATAACGTACGGGTCCCGGTTACGTTTCTTCGACTATAATGCCTCTTACCAGAAGAAACTTAATGCGATCGGTCAATCCGAAGCGCTTCTAAGACAGAAGACCCATTAAAAATAGTAGAAATACTAAGCAGAAAAAAATGTCTGTCTCCGTTGAAAGGAGAAACTCGACATTAAACCTATCCATTATTCAACCACATATAATAAAAATTGTGTACAAAATCGAAATAAATGCAATCTCTCCATTTTTATAAAACACGCGCATCAATAATATTCATCTTTGTTAATTGCATCTAAAAATCGAAATTTAAATCAACATAAATAATTCCATATGTAAGTGAGAGAGTGGTGAACGTGTCTAGCAGAAAGAGCAGCTTTGACGTTGTAAATACTAATTGGAATTAGATGGTGTTTAGCCAGCGGTATTTCCTTCCGCCCTTCTCAAAACTAATTTGACACGCGTGTAGCCACTTGTTAGCGACTTTCTACCTCGTATACCGTCCAGTTATCGCCTCTACAATGTCCTCGGGGTCTCCGCGCAGCGTATCCTTTTCACCAGGAGCAAATCGACTCGGCTGGAAAGCCGAGCATACCGCGAGATTGCTTCCCGGTCGGAGCCGATAATCACTCGGTGTTTATTCAAATGAATTCCACCGGAGGAGTCGGCTCAATATTTATCCTACCCTGGCTCGGCTGTCGCGAGGCTAATAATCACATCGTTCTAATACGACACCGCGCCGATCCTTTCTATTCCCAATATTATTCTTATAACGTGAGCGCCGGATGGAGTAGAACGAGGCTGCGCGTGTCGCGTGTGTTACGGTAGCTAATAGGCTACTCCGGAGCCAAGCTACTCCGATCGAACGCAAACAGTCCCGGGGACTCGAAGAAAAACCTTGTTCGAGTTACCGACACAGGGAATCACGGGACGAGGGAATTTGCAAACGCTATATACTCGCGACTAAAACACGCCAATAACTCGGGAAGATGCGGTTCACGAGCAACTGTACCGTTAAGGAGTTTACCGCGGTATTTTTATGGCCACGGCCTCCGACTTCGCCGGAGAATTAATAACTCTTTGTTGCTCGGCTAATTGAACTTTATAGCTTCGCGATAAATTACAAGCGAATCGTTGAAATTCGTGGCTAAACGCGGCAATTTAATCGGATCGTTCCAAAGAGCAGAGTTTTTTTAAATGTCTGCATACAGATTGATTTCTCATCCAATATGAAGATGTTTACGTGAATGATACGAAACGGAAGACTGATGAGAATGTCTGTTTAAGAAAGGTAACAAAATTTCCAATTTCATCTAATGTATTATAACTGGTACCATTTTAAGGGATGATCGTATCGTCTACAGCCATATCGCGTCGCTATCAAAATTCCGGTTTTTATCCCAGACGTGTAATTGTTTTCGGAGGCACAGTTCGATAGGATTTCTCACTTCCGGGTGGGCAAGCTCGCCGAAATCGCATTCCCATCAACGTGATCCCGTCTTCCGGCGTTCTCGAGCGCGAGATGCATCGACGAAACCGACTATGCGCTCGGCTGACCGTCCGGATGAAGCATCGCCGAGCGGACATAATTAAACGCCTCGAGATGGTTATCTGATATTGGCAATAAGCTAGCGTGGATCCGATACGACACTGACAAATAGCCGTATTGATTCGTCGGTGTGCGCGGTCGGTTACGGGACGGATGCGGCCATCCCCGATTAGATTAATTAACGAAGATTTCGAAAACGAGCGTTCTCGTGTCGCTGCTCGGAGGAATCAATTTCGACGACAGCATGCTGGTTCTCTCTCTCTCTCTTTCTCTCCCTCTAGAATTGATCGAAACACGTAGCCGGTTTCGAGCAAGCTGCACCGGCGATCCGATCCGATCCGTTCCTCTGCTGATCTGTTTCACATGAGATAGCATCTGCGGAAATGCACTGTCTGGTGCAACGGCTATCTTCGGCTGCGATTTCCCCCCGGTGGAATCAGTCGGCGCTCACGGTTGCACGAACTCGGATTCCAGATATCACGGCTCGTTATCTCATCTAACTCACCGGTGGTCGATCGTTACGTGATCATTACGGTCACCGGGTCATTGCCACGATCGCTTAGATCTGAATGATAGTGTGCGATTCGTGGGTCAATTAAAAGCCCGCCGTTGCTGGTACACGATCTACGAAGAGGAGAGAGAGAGGAGAGAGAAGAAGATTAGCTGCCTCGAAGCACCGCAGACGATTCGGTCCAGTGGACGCGTTGCCTCGTTCCTACGAGAATTTTAAGAGGTTCCAGGGAAACTGCAGGGTGCACGATCCTCTCCGCCGACAATTATTATAGTGATGTCTCTATAGGAGGATCGCCACTACTGAATCACCGACGCGTGTCCGGCCGTGATACTGGCTCGTATCACGAATCGATAATGGTAACGGCATGGTCAATGAAATTGCTTGCTATGCATCCACTTATTTGGGGAACGCAGTGTGATCAACCTAGAATGAGAACTATCTCCTCGAGCGGGTCCGGCTTCGCTTGGATATGACTTGAATTAATGAATCTAGGCGCACGGTAATGCACCAGCCAAGTTCTCGCATTACCTCCTTTTACACGAAACAACTTGGCCGTTTTTTTTAGAGGCTTATAACTCGATACTGGAGGCAGGTGGAGAGATGTAATTTCGCACACTTGTTAAATGCTATCATGTCTGAATATTGACAAAACATTAATCTTCCAATATTAGTAGGTTCCGAGATATAGGACCTCAAAAATCGTTAAATTTCTCACTGATTGACTGACAGATCATCAAAACCTTTTATTTCCCGTTAACCTACAAGCTTGAAATTTGGTACATAGCTCCTACATAACGAACACTCAAAGGAATAATTATCAAAGTTTGAAATTTTACGTCTTAAAGGGGTTGTATTGAAGAAAAAAAACATTACGAAATAGGTACGTTAGAGAAACAATTCAATGGATTATTTACCTAATCTAAACACATAACCTATTACGAGTATACATTTTATCAGCTTCGAAGTCGCAACAAATAGTGATGAAAAAAACTTAGTTAAAAATCACTCTATTTAATTTTTAAAGAATTACATGGAGGGCTAAATTATTCAAACTTGGCTGCTACCTAACACATTTTATGGCCATTGCTTTAAAAAGTAACGGCCAAACTCTTTAAAAATTAAATAGAGTTCTTTTAAACTAATTTTTACAAGCTCTTTGCTCAGTATTGCAAGAGGTATTTCTAAGCTAACGAACTTGGCCGTATTTTGTTTGATCTTACAACTTTTCACGACCATAGGAACTTGGCTCCTATTTACAGGATGTTTTCGTTGGGATTATATAAACGTTTATTACTAGATTGCAGATTTCCCGGCATTTACGAAGAAGTTGACTGGGTAAAATATAAAACAAAAGATCGCCCGAGGGTTGTAATCTATGTGGCCTCTGTTTCAGGTGCGCAAACCTTTACAAAAGGAACGTTGCGCAAAATGTATTTAACGCACCGGTTATATTGGTGCTCGTGAAAAGAGTTAAAATTTGTTGGACAGCGTAATTGTGTTGTGCCGGGGCTTCATTCAGCGGTATCGAGCCCTGCATCGCGTCCCGTAATAGAACACGCGATAAACAGAGCCTAGAGAAGCAAGGCGACACGTGAATCGCAACGCGGAATGAATTCATCGGGAAGAAGAAAGGACGTCATTACCAGCACTCGCGTTCCCTGTTGTTCGCGGGCCGACAACCAGCGCGGTAGCAGCACAATTTCTAAATCTCTAAATTACCGGCGGACGTTTATTATCGGAAGAAAGGCACTTAATTTGTACGAGCAACCGCTGTTATAAAAGAGAACCGTTCGTTCGTTAAAACGTTCCTGAAGTGGCGTTGCGTGCCTCATAAATAAGAGGGGAACGTAGGTCGGCCATTGCCGAGACCACGGAGCGCTCTTGTTCTTTGCTATTGTCCTCCCTTCTGGTTACGACTTCGACTCCCTACGGTTATCATTGATTAATGATTTTTTTCATCCCTTGTAGATCCTGTACGGCTACTTAATTCGTCGACACGCTGCGCGATCGCTTTGATCTCGATCTTGATACGCAACGATATCCCCGACCACAAATCGACGGTGTTCCTCGTATTTACTAAAGTATGTATCTCGTCGTTCCAACAATGGACAAAACATTCGCATGAAAATGGTCCTCGCATCCACGACCAGACGACGGCCCGTTTTCCCTGTCATAAAAATTCCAAGCGCGTTAGATAAAAATCCGGCGATGACATTTCGTCGGTCGCCGACAGGAACACTTTTGAGCCACAGCTAGTGAAAAATAGAAAGCACTGATTTCTCCAAATAGAAACGTCGCTTAGGCTGGCCTTCTTCCAGAGACAGTTCATTAGACAATGCGCGATATGGGTTAACGGACGCTCGAAATTACCCGGCCGGTGAAGGAGCCGTGGAATTGGCGTAACTATCGGTACGTAAATGGTCGAATAAATATTTAGTCAGGCTGACTGAAGTTTCAATGGCAGCCGGCGTGGAAACAAAAAGCCACTAGCTCTAGGAAGCGGGCAGCGTTCGGCGATCATGGGCGTTGAACGCTGTCAATCACCTAATTTGGGGATCGATCGTCGAACCGGCTTAATTGTAGGCTTGCCTTTCGAATCCGGGCTGCGGCTGCGGCCGAATAAACATCACCGTGAATCGCATCCACGTTGCGACCACGGCTACGTTTCATCGAATGATGCTATTTAATTACAGACCGTTTCATCGTTCCTGGTGATTAATCGAAAGGTGCCACGAATTGGGGCCTCGGATCGGTGCCGCGAACGAACTTGCAATTAAATCGATTAATTGGCCGGCTGTAATTCGAAAGGCGTGCCCACGCACAATGTTGCGCGACGTCATAATTCGCTGGCGAATTTCGCTCGCCCCTCTTTAAGCGAATCAGCGAAACCAGTTCTCCGGTTTTCGAGATGATTGCGACGTGTCGGTTTGTGATCGGAACCAATTCCGGTGAATAATGACAGAGTCCTCAGGTTAACACTCGTCCCCCCACTCTACCTTCCCCTTCTACGACGTTATTCGTGTGTCACGTGACTACTCTGCCACTGGCAGAAAGAGGGTGTTACGTTGTCTCAATGCTCGACAGTATTAGCGAACCGTTAACACATTACCGACCGGTGGTTATTGCATAATTTTGAAAAATCTGGTACATGGCTAAAAACTTTTTAATGGGACTTGCAATAGTAACAGCAATTTTCATTGTGAACCAACAAGTCATCCTCAATAACGTCATCTAATTATTTCATTTAAGATTGCAATGTAAAAGAAAATTTCTATGCTTTCTTTTGATACAGCACAATTATTGAGAATCCTATTAATAGGCTTCCGGTAGCTAAAGTGTTAAAAGGGTAACGTAACCCTTGAATATTACTAGACTTAAGGGTAAAAACGGTGTTTGCGGGAAACAATTGGTTGTCCTTATAAGAGCATGTTACGAGCTGTGTGAGGGCTCATTCTAAAGAGGAATGTTGATCGTAAGACGCTCAGCTCATGATTTAACGAGATTATGTTTATATCTAATATTATGAACGTCCAAAGTAGGGAAACAAAATCGAGACAACCACCCTTAGGTTCTCATGTATTTTTCTAATACAAAACGATTTTTTTTTACTTGAATCATGAGTAGAGCGCCCTACGATCAACCTTCCTCTTTAGAATGAGTCCTCACACAGCTCGTCACATATTCGTATGAGGACAAACAATTGTTTCCCGCAAATACTGTTTTTACCCTTAAATCTAGTAATATTAAGGGTTACGTTACCCCCTTAAGTGTACGCATCCCGACAGGGAGTTAAATAGATATCAGTTAGTAGAGAGAAACTTGCAACTTTAATAAACAACTAAGGAAAAAACGGAAGTAAAATAACTCGGAGATGGCAACGTAACTGTTTCCGGTGATTCGACTTGTTCAGTCGATAATTATTAACAGTCTTCTTGAAAGTCTTCGTGGGCGTGAAGCTTGTTAGCCAATAGCCTAAATCCTAAAACCTTTTATAACGTTTGGCAAATTCTGACTTCGCCTCGTAACCGAGACTAAATTTTTCCCCTCGATTCGAGTCAATTCCCCTGACGACTCTGCGCGGTGCTTACAACTGCGCGAATTACCATTTAATGCAGCATTTATATTGCTCTATTGTGTCCACACTTCCGATCCGATTCGATCCGAGCACGGCTTTCCGGCTCGGCGGACGCTGTGTTCGTTGCTTGTTATCAGCAGCGTGTGGCACCTGCGCGCGAACCTGTTGAATCTTCCCCGCAGTCTTCATGAATGTTTCAGCGGTATTAGATTTGCTCGTTATCTGGCCGGATGTTTTATGCATTTATGGGATCTACGGCCATACCGGAACACAATAAAAACAGCTTAAACGGGAATAATAGAGCTTTTATACCCTGCCAGTTCACAGAAGGATATTTACGAGGATCGTTCGGTAAGTAAAAAAGACAGACGGGCTGTCGTTTAACCTTTATGTCAACCTATAACCCGCATGTCATCCGACAGCCTGCAAAACAATAAAAATGATTTTAACAAGAATAACAGTGGTTTGCCCGGCTCAAAGTTCATAAATCTTTTACGAGCATCATCCGAGCAGCTCGGCGCGTAGAGGCTCGCCGCAACGTTTCAACTTTTCTGTCATCTAAAATGACTATCTGCTGCGTTAGCAATACGACGTTGAATTGCGTGTTCCGATAGATATTAGAGAACCTCTATGCGTCTCCCTTCGTTGAATAACTTTACATTGATTTACGTAATGCGGATTGGTAACATTGCTTGCTGAAAGAACCATAAAAATGATACACGAGATATTTATTTTTCTTTAAATTTGCTTGAACATCCTCCAACAAGATGTATTTTCCTTTTATTCAACAATTACTTTAAAAGAATGTTTAATTTGAACAAGAATCGTAAACTAACGTGGTGGTGAAACCCTTTAAATGGCGTCGTTCGACGAAACGCAAACGCGGTTGGATCGGAAGTGTGGACACAATAGAGCAATATAAATGCTGCATTAAATGGTAATTCGAACGCAGTGCTGACTCGGTGGTACGGACACGTCAGTCGATATAAGTTTATTGCGGTTCACCGGCAGCCAAACCGCACCGGACGAGTCCGCGACGTGTGTTTACGAGGCAGGGGGCACCTTGAGCTGCACGCCTCACAGGTGATGGACAATAAATCACCAGCTGCTCGAGAGAGAGAGAGAGAGAGAGAGAGAGACCCGTTCTGTTCGCGATCACCATCTCGGCAAATGGACCTCGCGAAAACGAAAGCCAATTTTCGTCGGAACGGCTCTTTTACGGGCGTCCTCGCAAATCCAGCCGCCCCCGAACGAAATTTTTCGGCGAAATCGCGGAACCGGTTCTCCGCGGGGCTAATGGAGAGTGACACGCGGTAATCAGTCCGCTGGAATCATTAATCTTACCGGTAATTATTCGCGCCGAGGCGTAACACGGCAGATCCGTAGCAGTCAGTGTAGTGCCCGATCGGACTTCTATTAGCGATGACTTGCTAAAGTGCCTCGACTTATATTTCTCGGCTACGTTTTTATGTGCTGGGGAACTGGCAAGCTCGCGTGTGCAGTAATTGGACTAATCAGATGCTTTAATTATTATTGACGAAACTGCTGCGCCAAAAGGAAGCTTAAAGAATCTTCTTTTACAATGTGAACCGATATTTTTCGCTGTCGGAGGATCCATTGAAAAGTCTTCAGTCATGCATCGTGGTAATGTGTTGATAGCTCCCTCTCGCAACGGACCCCTCAATTCCGAAACATATCCGTGGACGCTAAAGTGTTGTATTCCGGATACTTAAAATATATATATATGTATTAGGTACAATCTCTGAACGAAATACAAACTACAAACGTAACATAAAAGATGGTAGTAGTCTAGACAAGACTCGGTAAAGACTGATCGGAAGCGAATGAGACTGAGGAAGAAAATTCTCGCGAGAAGAAGAAGTCAGTAGCAAAAGTATTTAATTTGCATATTTGTTGTTTCTAAAAGTGATCGAACCTGGCGCCGATAGTATAGTTGTATTTTATATAGTCAGTAGCAAATATAGGTATTTGGTTCTGTAAAGTGGGGGTTGTTTCAGGTCTGATGGTCAGTAAGGGATGAATCATGGGGAAGAAATTCAAGGATGAGTAATACTAGATAGAATGTCGAACTGAAGATAGAGAGACGGACTGAAACGCTTAGATTACATAAGTGATTAATAATGCTAGAGAAAATGTTATCGTTGGTATACAATTAAAAGACGCGTATTACGGGTTGCGGCACATGAAGTTGAAACCCGTGGAATGGTTAAGTTACAGTCGAGAGATAAAAGATCCTATAGGTCCTGGGCGGTGGGGTTGTAGTAGTCCCATGGAAATCACCGACACGAATTTCCCCGACACGGTTTTCACCGATAACATTTCACCGAATTTGTCCGACAAATTCGTTGTCGGTCACATCTGGAGTCGGTGAAAACCGTGTCGGAGAAATTTGTGTCGGTGATTTCCATGGGACCCGGTTTTAGTGTGTATGGCGGAGGCATGAGGCCATATAATTCTCCCAAATTCCATCTTAGGGGAGTGCCGAGCCCCACACTACCCTCTCCTACCATCATCGGAGGAGAGGGGTGTCCGAAGAACATTTCCCCACCGCCCTTAAACAAAAAGAAAGGTATACGTTGTTTCGCGACAATAGGGCACACAGTGGGTCAGTGGATAGAGCGCGCGACTGCGACCAGGCGGTCTCGAGTTCGAATCCCCGCGCCCGGGCACCTCTTGAATTAATTCAATGTGCTTTTTTTAAAAAAATGTGGTGCCCAAGGTGGTTCGGAACCCACCTTAATAAAAAGTAGGTCCCGCTGAAATAGGCGATAGGGAGAGCTCTGGTTAAAGGTGGAGGTGTGGAACGAGATTTGTAACCCTGAGGGGACCAAATATCCGAGACATACATACATAGACATACGTTGTTTCGCGACAGAATATACTTTGTCACGAGAAATCGTCACCGGCGCATCGACAAGCGCCGCTTGGACAGGACGTGTCGTTGGCTAGCGGTGAATCGGCAATCACGTAGCTGATTTTTCCTCCCCGATGACGGTCCGTGACGCGACGCTATGAATTGACCCCAACGAGCCAGAGCCAGTCAGAACCTAACCATCCTGTAGCAGCCTATCAAAACGGAACAAGTGAAATCAACAAGAGAGAGAGAGAGAGAAAGAAAGAAAGAGAGGGGGTAGACGCCGGTAACTCTTTGCGTATCGCGGTCCTTTCTCCCGTAACGTGTAATTCGCGCGGCCGGTTGGAATTCGCCGGCGAGCACGGTATGATTTAACGACGAAACGCAATAAAACTCGCCGCGCCATAGTGAAAGAAGAAGATGACACGCGGCCACGCTCGAGCCGACGACGACGACTGTTCGTTCGCGGGCACCGCTACTCAACAATCAGCGACGGCAGATGTTACGACTGCGAGCTAGGCTAGAAGCGACTGACTCGACATGTTTCGTAAAAGGACCGAGACAGCTGCGGGGAGAGACGGGTTGGATGGGATGGAAAAAAAAATAGAAAAGATATTCGCATTTTACGCGACGCACCTTCCTCTTCCTCGTGGTAACGAGCGCCGTTGCTAGCCACGACGAATCGCGGCTCGGGTCTTCCGGAAACGCGGCGAAACTTTCGAACAGATGCGCCGCGGCTCGAGCGCGTCGAATTCATTTCATCTGTTTCCACCGCTCTTTTTTCTGGAAACCGGGAACGCTTTTAGAAGAGTCGTCGGCTCGGAACTGGCAAATTTCCGTCGCGATTTGCGGATAAGACGATACGGAATGGTGAATTTTACGTGTTGTGCTTTCAAACTGTAAAAAATCATTTTTTTCTTCTTAACCCTCATCCGTCCCTCATTTCGCGAACTGAATCTGTCCCTCGGTGTCAAATTGACACAGTGATAACAAAAAAAAAACGATAAAATAACACGTGAAACAGATACGTTTCCACATTTCTTTCATTCAAATTGATGAGTTAACATTCACATGTTAGGTTTTTGCGGTTATATATTTCGCATTTAAAAAATAAAAGTCATCAAGTTTTGGACTGTTAGATAAACAACAGCCACACTAGATCGCGCTTTAGTCAGCTTTACCGAGAAGACGTATAACGAACGGATCTATACAATTAGGATGACACCGGGATTCGAAACGCGATTACTGGCAGTCTACTGTATGAGCTCCAAATGCGATCCATGTATGCGATGCGTGCGATACACAAGGCGATGTAAATGTGAAGACGAACACAGTTGATGTGCAATATAAACCAGTTATTCCGTTAACAAATAAATGTCTTGTTTAATACACACCATGGACAAATTTACTTACAAATTACCGAACGGTATAACTTATAACAAAAGTTTAATGTTCTCGGCGCTACGGTTCGATCAATTACTACTGCGAAATCAAAGAACAATTTTGCAGATTATCAAATAATCATCGACGTTTCGATTCTAGTTTGAATCCTTTTCAAGATGTATTTGCATTGCGTTCGTTTTTGATGTGATTTAATACTTTAATATGAACATCGTGATACACGTGTTGTACGTGTGTCGTCAATGCTTGTTGTCAAGACACTTGCAATGGCAATGCAAATACATCTTGAAAAGGATTCAAACTAGAATCGATACGTCGATGATTATTTGATAATCTGCAAAATTGTTCTTTGATTTCACAGTAGTAATTGATCGAACCGTAGCGCCGAGTACATTAAACTTTTGTTATTAACAATAATACGATCGATATCAGAGACACAGATATAACTGATTTCGGGAAAACTGTGTCAAATTGACACGAGGGACGGATGAGGATTAATGAGGACTCTTTTTGGAAGAATTTTGAGAGAATTACACGAAGTGCGCGGGTAACGTTATCAAAACTGTGACGGAGAGGGTTGCGATCGCAGGAAACCAGCGGATCGTTCCTCGGGCCGCATCCACCTGTCGGTCCACCGAAGGACGCGTGATCGATCGATCGCCGGGCACGATCGACGAAGAAAGTAGGCGCGATCGTGGCCACGGCAAACACACAGCGCCGCGCGGCGAGCATCCACGTGCAGGTATGCGCGCTCGCGCCACCAGGAAAGATCATCATCGATCGAGAATCCGTGGGCCGCGTGTGAATCGTCGGAGTTATGCCTTCGACAAAAGCCACCGTCGAGCCTCGACAAAGCAATTCCGTCTGTGGAGGCACAATCGAACGAGACGCGCCCCGTTGCAACGCGGGATCTCTGCACACGCAGGTTCCTCCGCCTCCTCCTCCTCTTGTAAAAGCGGGCAACACGCTAGAGCCCGGCTCTAGAAGCGTCCGCGTTCGTGAGAAAGGAACCGGCCGGGCTGAAACGTTTGTGTGCGGCGTTAACGCTCGAAAATATACATGCGTACGGCTTAAGCACCGATGCTCACCTGACTCTAACTACCTATACAAGGTGTGACCGAACAGGGACGATTGGTTTTTGGCAGATTAGGCAAGCGGAGTTTAGTCTCGGAACTTTAGGGGATGTTCTGGGCGAGAGATGGCTTAGAATCTTTCAATTTTTTCATCCCAATTTAAAATATTATCCAGTGAAGGGTTAATCTGAGCCTTAGATTAACTTTTCACTGCATCATTTTTTTAATTGGGATGAAAAAAATTGTAAGGAATTCTCAGTTTTTGTGTTTTATTTAAGAGAAAAATATTAAAACAATATTTTCGGAAAAATAAACGTAAATAATTATAGTGAGAAAACACATTCTTAGTTTACTATATATACTAGATTTGTTAACTGTATCAGATATGATACTCTATGCAGCAGTGGGTTAACTTTGGGATTTTTTTACGTGGAATTAGAAAATCTTTTGGTTCGGACTTTGTCGTACTGGTTTGTGTATATTTAAAGATTATTTACACGACTCTAATAGTCCAATTGACCTCGTGCAACACATGAATTTAGTTCGATATTTAGTATGAATGTGGCTGCAGTATCAAGATAAAAGGATATTAAGAATTCAAAGAACGAATAGCATCGTGAACATTCTTTCGATCACATGCACTCGCAACAATGTCGACGAGATCTCAAGGAATGTACAATAAAATTTGTTAGTCTGAAAAATTAGAAATATTGAGAGGCATCGAATACTAGTCGCATATTTCAGTGACACCCTGTATAATCGAATCCTAAGTGAGCCGGTGTGCTCGTGTATAGATGCGCGAGCGTGCCAAAGAGGGAGAGTATGTCAGTGTGGCCACACCTCGAGTGGTATGCGATGCTCGTTGCGGCAGGCTGGTCGACATGTAAATTCGTAGACGTAAAACTCGGAGCCGCGAGCCACTCGGGACGATAAAGAAGAGTGCGAAGGCGAGACACCGGAGAAGAGAGATTAGAAAAGACTATGGAAGTATCTAATCAATCGACACATTAATATTCAGCTTAACATTCGTCTCAAAAGGGGCAATTTGTAATTAATCAAATTTCCATTCTTATCAGAAACTAGCTGACCCGACACAAGTTGTCCTGTCCGAATATCAATAAATTTATTTGTGATCGTTTTGTGAATTTGTGAAAAGCTGTTGGAAATGTGTAAAGAAAGTAAAAATGCGAGGAAAACGTATTTTTGAGTGATCGTTGTACCGTTTCGAAAATTCTGATTTTTGCAGTTTGCCGGTATTTTCCGACTTTTCTTTGTAATTATCTTGAATTTTTGTTCCTGAAAACTTTTCCAGAACCACAACGAACAAAACGAAGAAAGAATTACGCATTATTCATCGTTCGAATCGTGAGTTATGATCTTGAGTTCATACAAAAATCCCATAGAAAAAAGCACTTTCATTTTTTCCCGAATTTTCCATTTCTCCGGGCAACTTTTCCAATTTTTCTTCTTCTAAAAACCTTATTCGGACTGTCACGAACATTTTTTAAAAATAATTAGTCAAATCGGTCCAGCCGTTCTCAAGTAATGCGCTTACCAACGAACAGCATTTAATTTTTATTTATATAGATAAATAAAATCTCGTCTATTTCGTCAGAAGACAGTTTTACATCTCTCGTTAAATCATGAAATAATTTTCGAAGGACAAACTCTACAAACGTTGACAAAAGCCACTGATGATGTCCATTGATAGAGTTAGATTATGCGAGAATCCAGCAGAAATCGTCAAGTCCGTGGTCCCTGCGTGTCGATCGCGACTATTCAGACGACTATAGGCAGCCAGTGGGACTTTTACCGGCGATATCGAATCGATCGACGATCTGGAACTGGTCTCTCTAATTAGAATCGAGCGGCGGCCGCAGAAAAGTGTCCGGGGGAACAGAATCCGTCGTAGTATCGGGCAAACGAATCTCCGCCGGTGGAATCGCGGAACGTGGGCTGGGCCGATACCTCCGCGAAGTGGACACTCCCGGATCTCTCTCTCTCTCTTTCTCCTCTCATCTCGAAGGTGTCGTCACCGGTCGCTCCTTTCTGTATGGCTCTTCTCCGAATTACGTAACCACGTACAATACGTGTGCCTCTGTGTGCGTTCGCTTGTCGGGAACTTTGATCTGTGCGCGTAGTGCACGAGCACACTGTCGCTTAGGTTCTACGCTTGTACGTTCCATATCAATTTATTGCCCTGTTCCTGCCTTATCAAAAGAGTTTTGCATCTCGCGTTTCGATAGAATGACTTTGTTGGTAGAAAAATCGCAAGATGTTTTTAGTAGAAGAATGGTTGAGAGAACTGCAGTGTAATGTATTGCTACTCTGTAACGTGTTCGAAGAATTCTGGAACAGGGTTGTACAAAAGAGAACGGGAAAATGTGATGGGAAAACTGTTTAGGAAAGTAGTACCTCATAAAAAAATAAATTACAATGGATTTCTGGAAACTAGAAAATAACACAGAAACAGAAACGACAGAATTAATTTACAAAACGGCTGGAAGAATAAAAATCGACCTGAAAAAGTATTCCACCATAAAAATGTATAACACAAAAAGGAAGAAGACCTTACCAAAATAGTAAATTAAAAAAAAAACCGTACCAACCGACTCGGCAAAATATTCTGCCACAAGAATGCATTACACGAAGAATAAAAAGAGTGGTCGAAAAAGCCGATAAATGAACTCTCTAAATAAATGGTGAAAATCGCGAAGAAGCCTCGGAAAATGCAGAAGCTGGCGCGGCGGTAAAAGAGAAAGGAAAAGTATGGTAAAAATGTTCGGCTGGGTAAAACGGCAGAAGTGTCCAAACGCTTATGTACGGTAGTGTTATGCAGCCATAGGTGTATGTCCGCGGGTACGGGACACCGTGTGTTCACGGGTGTACACGTACCGCACCTTCGTCACGAAGAACGAATAAACGAAGGTACGTACGTACGAACGGGGCGCATCGCAACGTTCCGTTCTAAATCGACGGACGTCGGCGCAACCCGTGCATCTGCCGGCCATTCAGGCCTTTGTCTCCCGCAAACGTGGGCGTTGCGGAATATCTATTGTCGGCTCTCTGGGAGGGAGCCGAAGAGCGTTCGCATGATGCGCATGATGCATCATCCCAGATCCTAGATCCGGCGAGAGCCCGCGATAACGGGAAGAGCAATATGTCCGACGGACGCGTGAAACGTGGAACGGCCCTGTAAAGTGCCATTTGAAATTCTAATCTGGACGGGCCAAGCTCTCGATCCAGGGCAGCGCGATGCGTTAAGCGTTCATTTCGGATGGAAGATATTTGGGACCGGCTATCGGCCGTTGATTAATTGCTGCGGGGATCATCGAACCGCTGGAGAGGAGCCATTGACCGATAGCATGTTTTTTAAAACGACGATACCGCGATACCTCCGATCCCCTGCATAATTGATGAACAGATATCCTAACGGTCAACAGTCGGCGATCCTCTTGCTTCGATTACGTCGACGGATAAATTCCTCTTTGGCCGAGACTAATGGCGCCATCGTTGGCCAGATTTTCTGGGAAACGGTTCGGCACGCAGTTACCTAATATGTACTGAGTTTTAGATCATATCTTCCTAACACTTTACCCACCGGAAGCCTATTAATAGGATTCTCAATAATTGTGCTGTATCAAAAGAAAGCATAGAAATTGTCTTTTACATTGCAATCTTAAATGAAATTATTAGATGGCGTTGTTGAGGATGACTTGTTAGCTCACAATGAAGATTGCTGTTGCTATTGAAGGTTCCATTAAAAAGTGTTTAACCGTGTACCATGATTTTTCAAAATTAGTGTCGAAGTATGTATTCGAGGTGTGCTTTTGTTGAGTATTAAGGTACATTCACATCCAACATTATTCATGAAGACAATACCATTAGTGAGACAATGCCATTTAGTGGATGTATAATGTGTGTAGTCGTATGAAAGAAATGTATACGTAAAATACAAAATATTATAATAAATCAGTTCGTAGATTCGTAAAATCTCTTCACCAGGCATCTTTATTTAACAGCTTTAAAATCGAATACCATAAATATCCCGGTCGGAACAGGTGTTCCATTCGTGACGATGCTCAAACCGAGGATACTTCATCGCCGAGCTTCGCAGAGGCGTTTGAAATTGCACATCACGGAAGTTTTGCGTTCCCCTATGTTATGAACTGCGAATCTATGAAATCATCGGTTTCTCTTTATATTCGGAAAACATTCGCGATCGATAACAACAGGCAAAGATAGTAGAACTATGGAATCGGCGAGCGTCCACGGGGACCGCGTGGGCGACTATTTGCCTATTTACACAGATCCGATGAGAAATCGAAATTAGAAATCAAAGGGAGAGAGAAACGTAGGTGCGGATCTACGGTGTCTTCGACGACGTGAAATCACGGTCGCGTGATCGTAGAGCGTTCGAGCATCATAAATTCTATTCGACGCTGGAGACGATGACGACTCCTGGTGATGCTGATTCTCCTCGTCCCGGTTTCCACGTTCCCCTTGAATTCGAATACCATCTGCATCGCTATTGAGACTGCGTGACTGGAATTTGCAAAACGATCTTGATGAAGGCTTTCGTGCATGCTGAAAAGGATCCGCAAAAGTTCAATCCGAAGAATGATATTTACAATTATCGTACACCAGAAAGGGTCTAGCCGGATAAGCATGGGCCAGCGGCCCCCGCTCCGATTTTACTGATTCCTGTCTTAAAACGTCGTTTTATGTCTAAAAAAACATTGTGTAAAATTTCAAATGTCTACCCCCACCGATAGGGGTGATGTTGGGGTAAATTCCCCCGCACTTAAATGCAATTTGCTCTAAAACGAGAAAAGATATCGACGTGGGATGAACGGCAAACCAAAGATATAGATACACTCTATATTTCAGATTTTTTTCAGAATTTTTTGCTAATTATTTATAGTTGAAAATAATTAATTAATTTTTTGGGAATTCTTTTAACTATCTTCCCCTGGGTTGACACCCACCAAAAAATTCTAAAATATTGCTATGATGCTAACCTATTTTATATAAAAAGTTTAGAAGTGTCCGTTTGGTGGAACAGTGTCAAGAAAAATAAAGTATGCCGGCGAACGCTCGGTTTGATCAGTAACAGCGCAGAGCGACCGAGTCTCCTTGCGGTGGCTAGTGATGGCAGCGAACGGGACGTAGGCGCATCTACGGAAAAGCTGATACATGTAAAAATGCGACTAAATCTTCTAATATATGATTACTGTTGGAAGTCTAAACAATTATATTTTAAGAAATAGCTTAGAAGAAAAATACGTGTAAAGCTAATTTGTTGCTGTCAAGTAACAGAAAGAAGAAACTTCTAACAAGTACGTTGTATGGTCACGGTGTTAGAAGTTCTGCTCGATTCCTCTTCAACTCCGACTTTCTTTTCTTGTTTTTTTATATGTATTTATAAACTAAACGATGTTTATTATATGCACTTCAATATTTTATAAAACAAACCGGCTAGACCCATTTGTTGGCGTGACGAGTATATCAGTGCAGGGTTTAAAAAACTATAAATTTCATTCTACATAATACCATCCCCTGCAATCAGACTATGACACCAACAGGAACGTGTTTACCTTAGCAACGAATATCTCCGGCGAGGAAAGACAAAGTTCCGCCGATTGAAATTGAATTTAAAGCCCGCAGAACGTTGCATAAAAGTTCCCGGCGTCACCTAATCCCTGCAGTACACATCTCCCTGCGCATCTGTTTACGGATCCATGGGTAAATCACTCAAATCCCTCGCAATATATATCCCGGTGCATCAACGTATCTCTAACGAGCATCCCCCGCGTCGTTTCTACCGTATCCGACGAAAAATCCGTCGAGCAATCAAACGACGAGAGACTCTACGGATCCGTTGGCGATGGCAGACAGCGTGGCGAAGGGAGAGGAGAGGACGACGGTAGGCAGCGAGGAAGCACGATAGCCACGATGGAATCCACGACTATCGGAAACGATCGCGAAATCTTCGGGCAATAATTCACCCCCTCGTCGCCCCCTACCACCTTTAGACAACGACGGTCTCGTAGACTGCGGAGAGAAGACCGCTGCCGGCATCGTTGAACAGTTAATGCTCGCATAATACGTGCACGCCGCCGAACACGGAACGGGGAACGAGTATTGTTACTAGTTTCGTGTACCGTTATTTGTTGACAGAAATTCCTGAAAGTGTTCAGCTACCTAGTAACGTCGCGATTTTTGTCTAGTCACTTTATATTTCATCTCTCTCTCTCTCGACATGTGTCAGACTATACAACGACTCTCTCTCTCTCTCAGCAACGTTACGGAATAGATAAATCAATTTTAAGTATACGCTTGAGCCGCGCAGCGCGTCGATCGACATCGAGTTAAAGAGTAAAAAAGCGGAGCCGATCGAGCGAAAGCGAAACGTTCCCGCGGTCTAAATTTCCCAGACGCGTCTAATTACCGTCGTCGAGGGGGGGGGGGGGGAATGAAAACGTAAACGTCAAAACGTGGACAGTCGGACGGTGGGGCCCGCGGGAACAGGAGGGGCCCGAAGGAGAAGGGAGGGCAATGTATCTCCCCGGTTGGTCCCGGCTGAAGTCTTTACATACAATTACGTGTGCGCACCACGCGAACCACGAGAAATATTGCGGTCCGGCGGACGTCGTGGCCGGTGCATGGCTGCTGCATGCGGCCCGATGCAGCCCGATGCAGTTACCGGTACCCGCGGTAATATCGCATTGCGAACAGAGCCCGCTCGAGAAGAGGATGGTCGAGATTAGTTCCGATTGCCTCTGCGCCGTAGAGTTATAGAAGGGTTGCCCGGCTCCGGCCAGGCATCGATCCCGGCTACCGGCTTCTGCCCGTTAATGAGTCATGTTTAATTGGCGTGGGAAGCCCACGGCTACGTCCACGTAACGGAATTGAACTGTACCCGATGCAACAACAGCGGTTTGCAGACGACGTAAATAGCTCCCTCCCTCCCTCCAAGGAGAGTACGTCCACCGGGATTGACCTTATACCTATCCGTGGACAGCCGATGGCAAATAATGGCTAGAAAGAATCCCTAATTAGAAGCAAATCGCGTGCCGATTAAAGGGCCAACCTACCGGATCACGAGTACACGACCAACTCGACCGTTCGGCTCGGCCTGCTTTGCTCGTCCTGCCTGATCGTTTGCTAGCGTATTAGACAGCGAGACGGGATAATTAGACCGTCGCTAAACATCTGCTTTGTTGTCTAATTGGAGAATTTCCCGAGATGCAGATTGTCTGTGAATTGTGATAAACGATAGATTCTGAGAAAAACTCAAGATGTCTCTTTTAAAAGGAGCTTTGTTTCCACTGTAAATCGTATCAGGGCCGATCGTTATAACTTAGCTGCCTCTCTGCATCGTGTAAATGTTATCGATGATCCTAGCTGTAAGTGTAGCTCAGTCTCCGAGGACTTGGATCATGTGTTATGGCAGTGCTGTTTATATGACTCCCAAAGAATGAAACTTTGTAAATAGATTACGTAAAATTAAGTTTTTCTTACCACTAAAAGCGGACCTCTTCTTTGCAGAAGCAAATGTCAAAGCCTGTAAATTTATCTTTTAGTTTTTAAACAACTGTGATCCGCATCTCTAGTGGTTAGTCATATTGTAAATGTACTCAAACTGTAAAACTAGTGTATCTTTGTTAAAGCATAAATAAACACTACAATAGGTTTCAGTGGCTCAATAAAAAAAGAAACAAGATTATGATAAAAAGATTACAAAAAAAAAAAGTACTATCACCCACTAGATATTTTCACCGCGACTCCCACGAGCAATCCTTTCAAGTTCTCGAGAAAGGCTGAAGTCGTTCGGTCCAATATCGAGAAAGTAATACCACCGTGGAGTGTGTCCGAATATAAATTCCGACGAGTGCATCTCCGCCGGATTGAGATTCGGTCGAGACACGTAGACACTCGAGGCCGTGGGTACAAAGTTTCAGGAGAGACATTGAATTACTCATCGATACGGCAACAAAAGGCATCAGCGAAGAGCGAACCGATTCAAGTACCTCGTAAGCGAGCTCGAGTGGGATTCACGAGCCATTGAAATCCGCAAGAATTGCGTGTCGGTGGTGTTACGTCCGCGTATATTCCGGACACGCCCGGAACGAGTCTCTCCTCCGAACAAGAAGCTACAATTTTACGGCTGAGCTTGGCGACAACCAGGCATTCAGCATCAAATCGCGATTTCTCAGCCGGCGATTTAGCGCGTGGCATTCTCGGGGCCGGAAACGCTGTCGCGCGGCAGATGGTACACGACAGGCCGTTTCAAAGGATTACTGTTACGCACGAGCTCTTAGAAGACACCGTCTTTCTCTATCTCCATCTCCTTCTCTCTCTCTCTCTTTCTATTTCACCGTGTGTGCCCTGTGTACGTCGTCCTGGTCCAGCTATATACCGGTATGCAAATAAATAGCATCAAGTGGACGCATTAAAAAAAAGGCGCACAATACGCTTGCCAGGCGAACGCGTGCCCCGCGAGTGCATTGTCTCCAGTCTAATCACGAGCCCGTGCATTTTACGAGCCACCGGTTGGAGACGGACATAGCTGCCGACGAAGCCGCTGCCGCCGTCGTGCAGAGTGCACAGAGAATGACTACCTTTTGCGAGAGAGGCGGTTCTCGTATTCTCCGCGTAGACCCGCGACGTAGCAATATGCATTGCGAATACCAACACCAGTCACACCCATCATAGAGCCCGACCCTGTGGGTGGCGCCACGTACTCGCGAATAAGTCCTGCGAGCAACCCGTAAGGACGTCAGCTGCGCCTTCGGACGACAACTCGCCGCGGTGACTCACGAAATTGGTCGAATACCTTCCTTCCTCTCTTTCATCCCCATCCTGTCGTCACCCTTTCGGGATCCTAACAGCTTCCTTTCTTTCAGAAGTTGTGACATACAACAACTAGATCCGTCTCAGCTGGTTCAATTCAGAAAGATATTCCATCGCAAAGAGCGACCGAACATTAATTAATAGATGTTTGTGTTTTCAGCGCACTGGTTCGATCAAATACTACTACTTAAGCAATTTTGCAAATTAACACAAAAATTTTTAACGTTTCGGTCAACTATTATTATTATAATTCTCTTTATATACATAAAGATGGCGTTGTAGAGCCTGAGCTCTATTTGTCCAATGCAAGCCGGTCCTTTTTAAATATAATGATGTTAACAAAAATATATATATATTGATATGATTAATGACTTGAAAAATTTCTACTATTTCTTTCTTTTAATTTGTACCGTTTAAATCTGTAGAGTTTTGTTTAAATTGATCTATCAATTAGTATTAAGAACAGTGGTATTGCCCTTAGGATGGAATCATCTTTCTTATTTAATATGTCGCAAACCTCCTCTTCTAAAGCTGTGGCCTTAAAGTTTAAGCGGTTTGTCTCTTCTGTATATTATATTCGTGTTTTAACATATTACTATGTATGTACAGTTTTATTTTCTGTAACAATGTATTATGTTTTCTTTATTATGTCGAAATAAATCTCATATGAGATTTTCTACAATAAAAAAAAACCTCCTCTTCTAGTTCTATAACATTCATAGTTGAACAGTAACTGACTGTTTATTGCTCTCTCTCTATACTATAAACTATGGACGATAGTTCGAAAGGGAAAAAGATAAACGAAACCCCGGCAAGAAAGTGTCGCGGCATGTCTCGCGGTCGGGTTCATTGACGCAGCAATCGCAGCGCGAGCACGTACCTAAATCGACACCTAGCCACGAAGTCGGCGCTAATCGTCTTTCCGGTAGTGACGTGCCGGCATACCTTGTGTTCTTGCTAACAGCCCTGAGACGGTCCCTATTAGTAGCCCATATATATAAGTATAGGAAGCTCCGGGGCTTGTTTAGAGAAGTGGTCGCGGCGTCACGATTCGGGTGCCATCACGTACCGCAAGGAATCGAGCGGGTTTCCATTCGCGGCCAATCGACGCACGCTTCTCTCGATCGATCGATACCGATCGCGAGAGGCTTCTCTAGAGACGATCTATCCTCCGCATCGCGAAACGTAAACAAATGACGACACGATCCGCGAGCAAACGCCGCCGGCAAAAACCGCGGCTTGCTACGGGGGTGGATCGCGCGAACTGCGCTGGAAATTTGTTCGCGATGCAAACGACCCTGCAATTCCTCCGGCTGCTTTTTCATGCGAGCCTAATGCAGAAGACAACTTTATCGACGATTCAGTGCCTCTGGGAACTTGGCATCGATTTCTTTCTGTTTTGTAAAGTGTTTGTATAATAATATACATTTGTTTAATTTCTTGACAATTTTATAGAGGACTAGGACTAACCATAAAACCTTTTAACTACCCATTCATCCCTATGATTGTATCAATGAGTATTAAGACGAAGTATGAAGTAAATCAGACAACGAATATACTCCTCATAGAAACGTTACAACCCCTTTTCACCCCCTTAGGGGTTGAATTTTTTTAAATGCCGAAATACGTGTTTGATTAATTATATCAAAGAGCAATAAGACCAAGTTTCAAGCAAATCGAATCGCGAACAAAATATTCCTCATACAAACGTTGCAACCCCTTTTCACCCCCTTAGTGGTTGAATTTTGAAATATCCTTTTTATCCCTTGTATAGATTATAAAGGAAACCTCTGTGCGTTGATAGATGAATAAGTCAGGACATCATTTTTATATATAGAGATTAAATCTAAGGAACATTGTGTTAGCCTTACGAAGGCGATAATTTTGCTATGACCTTTTTTCGCAACTTCGTCGTCGGTATAATTTACTGCATGAAAAAGGAGTCATAATCTCCTCGCGAGTCCGCATATGGTTTGAGCAATGAATGCATATAATGTTGACGGCAAGAGAGTATTATCGTTGTAAAGAATGGACAAGGGAACGTCCCATGAATTACCGCAAAGAATTCGAAACAACTTTCGTCCGTATGAATTCGGACTTTTCAAGCGTGAAACGTCCAAGTTTGAAATCGTGTCACCACCATCGTCACTGCTATAGATTTTCTTTGAAACGATTCTTCGACATTCACCAGGTGACCGCCTACAATTTCCACATAAATAGAAATACTGTTGACAAACGATGCACCGCGATCGTCTTGGTGCACGCACGATGATTGCGCTTCGCACCATCTGCACTTCGCATATTACGACTCAATAAACTGCAGTCAACGTTAACGCGTGGAACGATTTGCATAATCTGTACGGTGTAATAAACGATTGATATGTGGATGCATGGTGTACTATCATTTTTTTGTTTCTGTACCGTTGCTGGTATGTCTAGGAAAGGATGTTGTCGCTGGTTGCAGACTAATAAAAAAGTAGAAAGCAGACGTAACGGTTTAGATTGGAGATCGTCCTGGCGGGTTTGCATTAAATTATCCTCTAAACTATGGCATTTTACAGTCCATCGCTTCCATCGCCTGAGAATTCGATATTGTGGTTAATGTCCGACGTCTATGAAATTTAGATTGCTCTCTGCTTCTAAATCTGTCATTCCTCATAGTTAAGCGAATCTCAATCGGTTTTCAGCGATATTTCTCGAACGTGCATTTTGTAATCGATGTTTCTTAACCCTTTGCACTCGGAGTTATTTTAACTCGAAAATTAAACGTTTCTTCTTACCTACAATATTTACATTCCCTATGATTTTTTAAATTTGATAAATATGAAATTGATATAATACCTCACACAATACTTAAATGTGTAGTAATTGGTTAGATACCGACATATCTGATAGTGTGAACAATTATTTAAACAATAGTACAGCAATTTTTAGTGGCGCCTCGAGTGCTAAGGGTTAAGGTCCGAGACACAAAATTCTGAGGTGCAGCGATGTTCGCTGTGTTTGCGTGAAAGTGCGAGATCTAACGACCGCTTCTGCGTAATATTATAGCCGGGTAAAAACAGAGAATCTGGAGGTTAGAGCAGGGTAAAAATAGAGAATCTGGATTGACTAGACAGGAAGCTTACGTACCTCCCTAGACGTTGGTGCCCCCAGGACGCAGGGGCTGTCCGGGCGGCGGGGCGCACTGGCCCACCGCTTGCTCGAGAGCTCGCTCTCATCCTGAAACAATAAACGTGACCTGTAATTAGACAAGACGAAGGTAAAGGTGATAGGCGGTTAGGCCTGATGAGCGCTATTATAGCAATCGTAATGGCTCTCTCGGAAACGAAATTGTTCTTCGCGGAAGATTAGCAGGTGGGGGGGCTAGAATCTAGAAGACGAAGAATCGCATAGATTGTATAAGGTTCGCGTTCTGCGAATTCCAGGGGTTATCGTAAAAAGAAACACTAGCAAAACATAACCACTAGATTTTATTTAATTAACAGCTTAGGCCAAGACGATCGACGGTGAATTATTCGCCTTTCAGCTCGGCCACGTGAGGGAACGTTTTATGATTTACGAGCACTTAGCGATTGACGATCGGCGAACAGTGATTTTCCATTAAAACGCCGTATTCGCGTTGCGCCTCGCGGCCAGACAGATCGATATTCCGCCGTGTATTTATTCGCGTTTACGTTTTTAGGCTCCGCCGGACGACTCTCGATAAGAATAGCATAAAAATCTGCGCGCGAGCCGAGCGCGGCGCCATTTTACGACCGCCGGTATTTTACGTATTCTTTCCCGTTCGACGCTGCTGTTTCTTTCTTTATCTTCTTCTTCTTTTTTTTCCTCCTTCTGCCTCCACTGTACTCGCCTGTACGTCATCGGTGGTCGCGATGTGTGCAAACACACCGACGCGACGGGGAACGCACCACCACCAAGAGAACACACCGGCGCAATTTTCCGGCGGCGCCGACGCGAATCGATGCGGCTCCGCGGAATTGCATTCTGCGACAGGGCCGCGGCCCTCCGCCGTTTGCACGCCTGCCACCCAGGAAACGCCGGCTGCCTCTAATGGATCAATTACACCAGTCATTTCGGCCGAAACGAGAGAAAGGACCGAGAAACACCGGCGTGCAAGCCGGAATAATTAAGTTCGCATCCCGACGCGGTGTCAACGCCAACCGGGAAAACGCGGACCTGTCCTGACTAAGATGGCCGGCATTTCTACATCGCCGTCCAAAGTTTGTCCATCTGGTTCCACCGCGTATCATCTCTTTATCTCGAATTTTATTTTATTCTCCTCGATACTGTGTTCCCACCTTTCAGTAGGCTAATATTATACACAAATCTATATAAATAAAAATCAAATGCTGTTCGTGGCTAATTTTTCTTTTTAAATAACAAGAGTTTAATGTTCTCGGCGTAACGGTTCTTACTACTTAGAAATCAAAGAACAATTTTGCAGATTATCAAATAATCATCGACGTTTCGATTCTAGTTTGAATCCTTTTCAAGATGTATTTGCATTGCGTCTGTAAAAATATATATTTATTGTACAATTTTCAAAATATACTATTAAACTGCTTGAATGTAATAACACAAATTGCTTGTAAATATTGTTCATAAATGTTTTTTTTTAAATGTTCGTAATAGTCCGAATAAGGTTTTAGGGAAAGAAAAATTGTAGAAGTTGCCCGGAAAAATGGAAAATTCGGGAAGAACTAAAATTGCTGTTTGAATCTTATTGAAATACAACGAAGAAAAGAACATCGCAGCTTTTAATCAATATTTCAATAGAAATTTACATTATCCACGTCTGTTTGCGTAATCGGCATTATCAACATCCACGAGTTAGTTTATTTCTATTCCAATTTATGAATTTACATGACAAAAATTATAATTTCTGAAATAGTATAAGTAGCAGGTTGACATGTTCAAGCAAATTTATTGAAATTTGGACAGGACAACGTCTGTCAGGTCAGCTAGTTGTAGATAATAATCATCACTTTCTTGCTCCCGTTATACACCGTTTTCTTCCTTATTGCCGCCAACTTTCTATCTATCGTTATTCTTCATTTTAACGAACCTGGATCGTCCTGTCGGTGTATAATCCACAGTTAAACAGACTATACAAGATGAGGCAAGTGAATGGAGAGATCTGAATGTCTTTGCTGTTTATGGACATGCGAAAAACCTGTTCGAGACAACGTTAAACTTTTTCGCGAGGCGGATGAAATGATAAAAAGAAACGCCAAGGTTCTCGATGCAGTATAATTTCCTTTTAAACTGTTTTTCGTGTTCGCGTGAGTGTACACTTCTCTACACTTATCACAACGAAACGTTAAATGCAACGTTTTTGTTCCTACTGAAGCGAGAATTTCGTGCGATTTTTACTGTACCACGTACATTCGGTAAAAATATCTATTGACTCATTTCCCGTCGAAGTGTCGTTACTATTTCAATAATTGCGGAACAAAACCTCGGCCATTTGACTGTTGTACGTTTATACAGGGCGTCCCAAAAACGTTGTATTCCCCTGAAAGGGGTGATTCCTGACGTTACTTGAAGTAACTTTTTCGAGAATTTTACGAAGATTTTAACAAATATCAATGTTACGCATTTCTTTTTAAATGAAATAAAATTTGATTGGTTTGCAATCGACATGTAAACATTCAAATAAATGCAACCATACAAAAAATATAAATGTTCTTTTCTACGACATTTTTGGGGACAAATAGGTTTAAATCACTGTGACTGTAAAGAAAACCGCGGACCAATCAGCATTGGTAGAACCGGAATCCGTCCGCCATTGCCTCGCCCTAATTGGTCCATGTTTTTGTAAATAACTCCTTAAAAAAGCTGCGGGGAACATTTTGACAAAGAGGAAAAATACTTGAAACGAGACGAGAAATTACCCTGTGTGACGCATAAATCGCGACAGTTGTTGAATGTATCGCGGCCGCGATGCATGAAGGGAACTGTAGAAGACCGTTCGTACTCGAGCCCGCATCATCAAGCCGCTCTTTTATTATACCTGTATGCGGTGGCCGGTGCACGCGAGCGGAGTTATTAAAACGTTAAAACAATTATGCCTGTCTCGTGACGCACACGAGTCGGCTGTTGGAGACGCGGCGACGCTCGTAGAGCAATTACACTATAGTTTCTTACCGGGAACGTCAACGTCAACGGGAGTGACAATGTCAGAGAGGAACGACGCCGGCGCGACGCGGCGACGGTGTGTTGCGTTCCACCAGGAAAATCCGCCGATCCACGGATCCCGGTTCGCGTGTGGCGGAAACATGAATTTCTAATTAGAACTAATTAGTTACCCGGTCATCTGCATGCGTTTCTCTGTACACCGTAACTGCAAAAAGTTACAGCCGCGTAACTTCAAACGCGTTGCAAGACTGCGAGCAGTTAAACACCTATATAACTTCACCGAAAAATGTGAAACGGCTCGCTACGGCTATGAAAGCTTCCCAGTGGAATTCTACTCACTGCCATGGTCAATTAACCTGTTAACCAGCTGATGTTTTCCACTCTGAACGCCTACGAACAGGCAAATAAAATTAACACTAGAACTACCGGACAAGTCAAAATGACTAATGCGAATTTTTTGTCGATTAGAAATATTAAAAGTATAAATATGTTTTTTTGAGAAATTTCTTTAGTCAACTTCTCTGTTGGAGTACATATTTAAATAAAACTTGCACGAAATCGAAATAAATGGTATATTGTCGTTATTAGAAGACAATGTTTGCCAACTGCGTTTTGTGCTCGGTAGTTCTAGTGTCAACACCGAATCTACCTGGATAAAAGACTGGTTTCAGTTTCGTTCTTCCGCTTCGACGAAAGTTATAAAGTAATTTGTGTTTTGCTAATTATTTCCACGACAATTTGGAAAGGAAATTATTTAATGAAATAAGGATGCCGCCCCGTTTTCCTTCTCCGCTTATTTCTAGAAGGAAACCTAGGGATCGTCTGTCACGGAGTTTATAGAAATTTTCGTCCATGAAATTAAGAAAAAGGAAGATTAGCTTTGATGAGATGATTCGCCTAACACCGCGGATCGACGAGTACGTGTTCCGCGAGATGGTGCCGGTGGTAATGAGGCAAGCAAATTGTCTTATCGATTTCTAACGCGGAAGCTCGGTCG
Source organism: Lasioglossum morio (assembly GCA_916610235.2). Classification (NCBI taxonomy): domain Eukaryota; kingdom Metazoa; phylum Arthropoda; class Insecta; order Hymenoptera; family Halictidae; genus Lasioglossum; species Lasioglossum morio. The sequence goes on along the minus strand of OU744328.1, from coordinate 16,172,667 downwards.
CGACCGACGGCATTCGCTAGAACGTAAGCCTAATCGCCGCCGATTTTGACTGTGGGGGAGAACACACCTATATTCGGGGTCGTTAATGGAGCCGTGTCCAAAGGAGCCGATTCAATTTCAGCTGTAATCACGCGGCATTACGGAAAATAGGAGAAATCTAGGGAAAGTAAAACGTAACGGCGCGAGCAAACGGTGGGGGATAGAGGGGGAGGCGCCTGTTGCAATAATGCGCTGCGTAATAATGCAATATGTAATAATAACAAGAGGATAATAACGCGTGCCGAACTGCCGGGATACGTGCGAGAGCCGAGCAGGGGAAACAAAAATGAGTGAACGCATTTTCACCCCGTTCGGATACGCCTCGGAATCGTAGTTCTCTCGATTTTACGATCGTCTGCCACCGTGGTCCGCTCGTAAATTCGACACGGACGCCTCGGGATCGAGGATCTGCGCGTATTAATCGCACGGGTATCGAAATTGTTGCGCAAAACCCTGGCGCACACGATGCGCGTTCCTAGTCGCTTTAACGGCCGTTACGCAACGCGGTGATATTTTACAAGTCGTCCTCAAGTATGAAATATCGGCTTGTAACCCGCGGAACGATCCGTGGATTGAAATACGAGCACGGTTCGTCTTCCTCCGCTTCGCGGCTGCTGCCTCCGTCGATCCAGCAATTTTAATTAAGCCGTGAAACGCCGGCCAACGCTAATCTCCCGCTCAAATTGTTTCGTTTACACTCGCGGCATCTGTCGGCAAGCGATTTCTTTCACACTTTTTTGCGATCCTAACGATTTACTGCGATCCTTACACGAGTTTAGCTTATTTCCATCGAGCCGATCTTTAATGAAGTCATAGGTGTTAAGCGTGAGTTGAATTCAAAATTCGAAGGATTAGTGCAACTCCTGAAACATTGAGCAACGGTTAGGAATTTCTTGTGGCGAATCAATTAACTATCGATGCCAGACCGTTTTCATAGATTAAGGCACTGTATGTATATATGTATGTATGTATGTATAATATTATTGGTTCCCGGTAGTTTGTAAGTTAAAATAAAGTTAGGCTAAAAAGTTGTGAATATAAAAACAAAGGCGGAGTAAGATTTAAAGATGATTGTAATCCTAAGATTAAGGTACTGTATATATGTATTGTAAGAATGAATTGTAAGAATGATATAAGTATGCATGTCATATGACTGAATATGAGTGTGTATATATGTTTTTTATTGATTTACATGTTATATATGTTTTTATTGATTTACGTCGCGTTAATGTTTTATAAAATGAATGTTCTACGTTATGATTTTGTTAAAATATAAACGACAGTCCTGTACGAGCGATTGACGAAATATCACGTCGTGTCGAGTATCAATTCCGTGTCAATTCCTTACAATTTGTATGTATGTATGTATAACTTTATTGGTTCCTGGTAGTTTGTAAGTTAGAATAAAGTTACGCTAAGAAGTTTTGAATATAAAAACAAAGGCGGAGTAAGATTTAAAGATGATTGTAATTCTAAGATTAAGGTACTATATATATGTATGTATGTATAACTTTATTGGTTCCTGGTAGTTTGTAAGTTAGAATAAAGTTAAGCTAAGAAGTTTTGAATATAAAAACAAAGGCGGAGTAAGATTTAAAGATGATTGTAATCCTAAGATTAAGGCACTGTATATATGTATGTATAATTTTATTGGTTCCCGATAGTTTGTAAGTTAGAATAAGGTTAGGCTAAGAAGTTGTGAATACAAAAACAAAGGCGAAGTAAAGTTTAAAGATGATTGTAATCCTAAGATTAAGGTACTGTCGAACAGTATTATTTTCTAAAATTTTTCTGGAAAACCGTAAGCAGCACCTGCGAGTAAACACGGCCAATCAGAACAAGAGGTTTGCGCAAGATCGTTCGCGCTGCTAAAGTGGCAACACGATGAAAGTGTTCGACAGGATCGTTGCGCGGGCGCGATTAAATGCAAATGAGCGGCGCGTAAAAATGATCTCCGAACAGGAAAATTCCTAATTAACGATCGGCGGCGCGGCTCGCGGGCTAGGTGCCTCTTAATTATCAGCGAGCGCGCGCGCAGGACGCTCGATCCGCGTTTATGAACGCGAGCGGAGAAAGAGAGAAAGAAGTTGATCGACTGAGAGAGAGTGAGAGAGAGAGAGGCGCGCATACACGCACTCGGCTTGTTCCCACGCCGTCTTTAACTCGTTAATGGATTAGAGCTTTTAAAAAGCTTCGCCAGAGTCGAAGGTGTCTCGGGCTGCGTAATCCGTTGCATACACGAGCGCTGCCCGTTACGCGTATCGGTCGGACGATAAATTATAACTTTCGGCCGTAAAAACGGGACTATGAAAGTGATTTGCAACACGCCGGATCTCTGCCCTCCTTCTCTCCCGGCATCGTCCAACCCCCTCCACTAGTGCAGCCCTCTCGGGCGCCAGGTGGGACGGCTTTGAAAATAATGTATGAATTCATCGACGAATGCGAGAGCCCGTGTCCGCTCGCCGTGTATACAGCTGCTAGGCAATAAGGAGGTGAAACAGCTTGCGTAACACGCACAGCATTAGCGGAATATTTATAACATTAATCGTGCAACCGATGATTACGACGCCGATCCAACGACGCGATCAAGAGATCGCCCTGTCCACTGAGCCGGTAAGCCGATTTCGAGCCCGAACCGATACCATCGCGCTATTCTCTCGATCGAGATGCTCAGGATTCCACTAGCACCTAAGTAAACCACCAAATTTCTCTTTTCAATACATTCTATGTTGGTTCCTTCTATTTCCTTCGAGCCATAAAAAAGAATCCTCCCACCTGTAACCACCATGCATTCAAGGAACAAGATCTCCTCGTCGCGAACACCCTAAAAACATCCAATTTATCGTAACCGTTCCATCTCGCATGGAACCGAGAAGCGTGTTGTTAGAGCAGTTTACACAGAAGTAGCACGGTGTAGGAGGAAAAAGTTGGTCAGGGTATAATTTGCCGGCTGAAAGGGTGTAGTTCTGCACCTGTTCGCGAAGAAGGTCCGAACGAAGGATTCCCTCGAGGCGGAACTCCCAGCAAGAAAGTCTAAATGCTCGAAACTGGTCTCGGATTTATACCGAACACTGGTAATATTCCGAACAGAAATATGGAATGCGGGGAGACTACCGTGCAGAAACCGCTCGGGTCATTCAATGAAGGAAAACAATGGAGGGCCTGATTTATGAGGGCATTACCGACAACCCACGTACATGCTTAGATCTACATATTATACCAATATTCTCGATGTTTACTGTACGAGCACTACCGCTATTCGCGTACACGATGTGAATCACGTCAGCCGAGGGGCCCCGTGTATCTTCCGTAACAGTGTCCCGCATGAATAGCCGAATTCTTTTCGGAATTTGTGGGAACATTCGGTGAATTTGCGGCGGGCGATACTCGTTCCCGAGGAAAGGTTCGCATTCTTCGGCCCCTCGGACGCTCCCGGTGTCGCGTTACACAATATTATTGACAGTCTAGGCTCCGCGCAACGTGCAACCGTTGTGCCATTCGGTGTGTCAATGAAAACTTATTCTGCCGTGATTCTGGCGGAATTCTTGGGACACCGTCACGGTATACCGTCTCTGTCTTTCTCCATCTTTTCACAATATTCAATCCTTCATCGTTTCTTCCTGATTGGAATAATTAAGTTGTTTCATCGTCCAAGGGAAACGACTATAATATTGTTTAGAAGTACCGAATGTGTACGTAAAACTTTTTAAATCGTATTCTAACGTAATCTATACAAATAAAAATTAAATGCTGTTCGTTGGTAAGCGTATCACTTGAAGAACGGCTGGACCGATTTGGTTAATTATTTTTAAAAAATGTTTGTAATAGTACAATTAAGGTTTTTAGGGGAAGAAATAATTGGAAAAGTTGCCCGGAAAAATGGAAAATTCAGGAATAAATGAAAGTGCTTTTTTCTATGGGATTTTTGTATAAACTCAAGACCATAACTCACGATTCGAACGATAGATATGTATAACTCTTTTTTTTGTTTTGTTCGTTGTATTCGCAAAACGATCAGAAAGCAATTTATTATTTGGGCAACGTCTGTCGGGTCAGCTAGTATTAAAATAAAGGACCCCGCATTAATCATATCGAAAATCTATCCCGGTTAAATCAGTTGGATTTTTTCTATGTTGTAGCTTCTGTTCTACTGAACAAAAGATGTAATGGGCACAAAGTTCAATAACCGCCTAACAGATTTTGTGAAACCGTACTATTTTTGTTTCAAACATTTTTCCAAAAAATAAATACTTACTTCCCGAGATTTGAGTATTTGGCAGCTCGAATTTGTCATTTTTGACTGATTATAACTCGATAACTGTCCATTATTGAACTTTCTGCCCATTAGATCTTTTGTTCAATAGATCATAAGCTACAACATATAATAAATCCAACTGATTTAACCGGGATAGATTTTCCATATGATTAGCCCTCATCCACACGGGTAATTTTTTCTACTATTGTAGGATAAAGAGTTAATAATTATAAACACCCGACGAGACAGTTGGAGCATCCGACAAAAACCATACGCGTTTTTCGGAACAGTTCGCCCGTTACTTGTCAGCGACGAAGGTGAGCCGCTGACAAGTAAACAGACAATGTTAGAGTGAATGACCCAGAGTGATGGTATGAGAGAGTTAGAGCTATGATGTGAGAAAGAGAGAGCAGCGTAAGGTGCGATAACCCTAAAGGTGTACGTGTGCGTGTGTGTATGATTCGCGGCCGATATAAATAGGGCAGGCCCCGTGAAAGTAGGAGAGTCGTTGATTAAGAGTAAACGAGTAAACGAGTAAACGAGTAAAGAGTAAGCGAGCGTAATTAGTTTATAGTTTCCTTATTTATACAATAAAGTTATATACATATATATAGTAAAAACCCACTTCTGACACCCTATTATTTTATAATCCCACACTATTCTAAATGAATTTGAAATCCTTTTGAAGTCCTTTATTGAAAATATCCATTCTCTTCAATGAAATAATTACCTGCACACTGCGCCAGTGCGAGGGGGTTGAAATATAGCAACTTTGTCCGAAAAAGTCAGTTGTAACAGGCACAAATGACGGAAATATTTAAGTACAGCCATTCAGGCGGCTCACCCCGTGCAGGTTGAATTTATTATGACACTGTACGGGGGCGGGGAATGGGAAGGAACATCGCGGGATCGTTTAACCGGTTTTTAGAGGCCGGCCGATCGAATAATTTTCGTGATAAGGGCGCCCTTAAGCGTCGTCCATTGGTCCATTTCGGATCGCAAAAAGGGAAAATCGGTCGGTACTAGAGCCCGGGACACGTAGTTACGCCGGGGCGCATTAACGAATGTAATTATCCCGGTCGAGGAGCCGGATTATAAACGTACGAAACGATCGCGCGCATCTTTGCACGGTTGGGGGGCAGTTCTGGGGCCATTCCTTAGCGGCCATCGCCCAGCGTGATCGTATCAGGGTCCTACTATTAGTACGGTGATATATGTCATCATTATATCCTCCTTATTGCGTGAACCCGTATCCTGTGATTTATGCCCAACGCGACCAGCCTTCACTTCCGCTCCTTTTCTATCTTTTTTTACGATCGAATCCTGGTCCGGACGGCGATTCCGTTTCGTGTTACGTGCCAATGCCGGGCCACAATGTTTATAAATCTCGAGCTTTATTCGTGCGCTCGCGATATTTTCGTCTTATTATTCGCGAGGAGTTATGGCAGGGCTTCTGCATTGCAGATCCACGCTTGCAACACGCGTGTAGCTTTCATGGAAAAATTCACTGAATGCGAGCTCATCAATTTATGCAAGTGGCTCCACTTATTTTGATCAGCTACTGTTTCAGTGTTCCTTTAATTCCGTGGAGTGGTGTATGGGAGTGCGACGTGCCCAGCGAGGAAGAAAAAGGGGGCAGTCGATATCGGAAAATCGTGACAACCGGTGTAATCGAGGCGCTTTTAATTTCCCCAGACAGAAACAGTCCGGCCACGTCCCCTTTTTTTCTCGTCCGGGTGCAACGGTGAAAGTCTGCATCTGCACAGCCTCCCATTTGCCGGCACGAAAGCTGCGGAGTGCAACCACGAATGCGCCGAACAGCCACGGGAATAGTTTCTACGTGTAACCCCGGCGCATGCACGATGCACGTAACGCAAATCATGCGGCAGAAGTGTGGCACGTGTTGTCAGCGCTCCGTGAGCTGCGCCGTGCCGAGCGGAGCAGAGCGCACGGTGTAATGGAAGTTGGCTCGCGCAATTACATAACAAGGGGATTTCAGTTTAAATATGGAAGCTGTCAATCTCCGCTCCGCGGTGCACGTTGTAATTAATAATAATTGCAGAGCTCTCCTTGTCGCGCCGCGTGTTAACCGAGTCTTGTCGGCTGATTAGCGACGCCTAAAGTCATCGGTGACGCAACGCCGTCAATTAAAAATCGCGGGGCTACTCGGTGTTGACAAGCCGAGGCTCTTTTTTCACTTTCATGAGAATGTTGCAAATGGTCGAAAATACTTTTATCGAAAATGCATGAAATTCGTAATCAGTGGATTAATAACTAGGTAATTTCTTATCGGCGCACAGGTTCGATCATATGCTACAACAAAGTATATAATTTTTATATTGTATTGTAACATGATATTTGGTCCCCTCAGGGTTTCAAATACATTTACCCAATCCCCCTCTTTTCCACTCTCACCATCGCCTTTTCAGCGGGACCTACTGTTTATGGTGGGTTTCGAACCACCTTTTGCCAACAACACGTGAAAAATACCTCGGGCGGGTCACTTTCCGGTTTTTTACCAGACGGTCACCCATCCTAGTGCCGTTCACGTTCCACATTGTTTAACTTCGGTGATCTAACGAGAACCGGTGCTTTCAACGGGACTACGGTTGTTGGCCTTATAATTTTTATATTAAATGCTTATTCCTCATTGATATTTATCACTAAGTTTGAAGCAATTTGATGCTAGTATCCTGTGGATCAATGACACGAAATCGTCGAAGAATGAATGACGGTGGAACATTATAGTTGTAAAATATTGTACGTTGGCACCTGGTCGTTTCCGAGAGGCGTTCTTTTTTCACTTTGCTGAGAACGTTGCAAACGATGATGGTTTTTGTCGTAAATGCATAAAATTCGCAGTCTGGTTGCGAATCGCGCGAAATGGACAGAGGATTAATGACACGAAATCGTCGGTGAATGAACGGCGATGAAACATTATAGTTTGTAAAATATTGGTCGTAGGCGGCTGGTCGTTTCCGAGAGGCGTTGTTGCCTGGAAATGATAAACCGATGAATGGGTACATCCGAGTGGGGATTATGTAGACTCGGCTGAGCGAGAGCAATCGCGCCGGTTCATGCAAGTAGAACACGGCACGTGTTGTCAGACTCGGTGTGTACGTGACCGTAGGTGTATCGAGCCTGCATGAGTTTCCCTCCGTTGCACCAGAGGAACGTGCTCGAAATAAATGTTAAAATCACGATCAGGCCCGTGTTAAACGCGGACGTATCGCAATTCGATACTCCGGTATCGTCTGCTCCGAGTCATCCGAGATGAAAGTGAAACGTTGTTCCCCTCCGTGTCCATAGAAAAGAAGATAACCCCGGGTATTTAAATCGCGAACGGTCTCTAACGAACACGATCGAAGTCGCTCTCTACTACAGTACCCGGCAGTCTAGTCGACCGACGAAAATATTCGTTTTATTTCCAACGACACCGTGCTGGCACACACCGTTCGATCGAACCGCGAAATGCTGAAAAATATTTCGTGAATTCGTTAGCACTGATAAAAAGCCGAGTAGCAATTATACCTCGTAAATTTTTTTCCCTCCCGTGCAGCTAGTTACTAATTAGTAGAAAGCCTGCTTAATTTAATGTGATTTTATGGGTTGTTGCATTCCGAGGTTATTGGACATAAAATCGCGGCTAGACCGTCGGTCGTTATACAAATCTCGATTTTCATGGGTTACCTTCAATGAAAATCAGCACGGAAAAACAGACCGTTAAGACCGATTGGAAACTTCATCGAGATTGAAACAGGAACATTGCAATTACGAGTACATAAAGGATTCGTGATCTACTAATAACAGATTCGGTTTTAGTAGACATAAAAATAAACGGAAACCGGCCGTAAACCGTGGATATTTCTAATTGGATGAACATTACTATGTTTTATGAATAATAATAATAGGTGTATCGATGGACCAAAAATTGTTTGGTACGTCGAGACGATAAACAATACTCGACGCAACATTGCAATTATACTGTGAAGAGGGTGTTATTATACTTCTGTCAGTAGTACAAGTAAATATAATTGTAGACAATTCTTCTAAAAAATAAAGTAATAGCACAGAGATGTAATATGAAAATGGTTTTACTAGTTTTTAGTTAAAACTAGGGTCGGAGGCTTGCCGATACGATTCTACAAAGATCAGAAGTGATTTTCAGCCGATATTAAGATCGTGAATCATCGCACGACACTTCAATAGTAGAATTATAATGTAGCACTGGTAATTTCTGTCTAATATCAGTTATTAACGATTGCGAAACATCGAGGAGTATCATCTTAATGTGAACGCAATGTTTCACCCGAGTGCGTCGCCCCGGGACTGCATAGTTTTTCGATATTGTAATTACAGTGCCACGTGAAAGATATTTAGAGGCTTCTCGGCATCACGGGGCCCCGTAAAACAATGCACACCCGCCGCGTTGGTGTAACAATGTCTTGGCGCCACAATGGCATCGCGATGTACATCCGTGTGCCGGGGTCGGTTGCTTAAACTTCATTGAAACCGTGAACAACAATGACTTTCTCCGCGAAAGGAGGAAGTCCAAGCCAGGCTTCGACTGTTCGCCTGCTCGTGACGCTCCTGTTCGATCCGACCGAGTAAAAAATAAATTATTTATTTCGCGGCTGGATAAACGGTCGCGGGCCACTCTGACGGTGAAAGGATGGAACGGTCATGGGTCTTCCGTAGGGGATGCATCTCGATCGACAGAATCGATACCCGAACAAGCTATTCTGTTTTACGTTCACTTCTTGAACCGGCTCTAACGAAATTTTCTTCCTTTGCAATCAGGATTGATCGTTGCAATCCTTTTACACTTGTTACATCCTGATTAAAAGGTACATATATGTATACTCTCGATGCTTCACCACAAGAATTCATTCTGTACTATATACTAAGATACGGTATCAAAAGCATCGTTTCAAAACCCTTGAAAAATGCAAAAGATTGAGTGTACACATATATATCCGCCATAGTTAACGATTGACAGAAGTTGATCGAGAGCGGACATTCGAACAATGAAAAATTAACAACGATACGCACGGTGTCCCATGCACCGGCCACACCGTGAAAAATACATATTTCCGGCGTACGGTAGGGAAGGCTTAAGGGAGTTGCTCATGAAAATAAAATTACCTTCGTGATAGCTCGGTACGTCGTTAGTGTTTCGAAGTTATAGCTGATTATATAGCCGACAGGAACGGGTTGTCACCAGGTAGGGTGGTTCAACCCTCGAAGGCACGGGAAGAATGGCACGAGTCGGCTGACGTTACGACATGCTGTCGCTGCGAGCTCGATAATTTATTATTGCTGAAGATATGGAAGCCGCCAATCTATTAGCACGTTCGACAATAACAGCACCGGCCGTAAGTAACCTAAGTGGTTAAGTAACGTCAATACGGCTTACCAACCGCCTACGCGGGCTTCTTACAGCTGTACGCGTGTGGATATTCTGTGTTGACGATTTGCACGGTCGCCTTCTGCCTGTGCAACCGGTACCTATAATGATACAACGGCGATTTATCGGCAGGGTCTCCTATAAAAACTCTTGCCAACATTTTTGAATTCGTGTCAAGAATGTATCATTCAGGAATGTACTGTAGGGGTGTGAATCTTTAGAGCAGGGGTCGGCAAACCACGGCTGTTTTAATATTTTTCTTTACATGTGTTTGGGATTGGCTGAATGGATCGGTAGCGACCGCGTATCGATAAACAGGGCCAATACTCTCTATTGGCTATCTTTCAGTAACTTCGAGATTTGGCAATCGATGATCAGCTCGCGGAGTCATTGGCTGGCACCGTCGAGATCAATTTCGATCGATTGTCGTCCGCGGAGAGGGGGTCTGATTGGCGGATCGCACTGTCGGTCCATCGATTATTCCTTTAAAATATTCCTTCAGTACCATCCCAGGATGTACAACATCAAAGAATCAATATAGTCTTCATAAATTTTTACGTTTACCTTATATAACATGTGAGAAAGATAAATTTACTCTGCTGTGTGAAACATATTTTTAAATCACGGTTATTATTATAAAGTTACATTTCGTTACAGACGCAAAATCTCTTGAAAATGATCCTCATCAGGATCGAAACGTCGTGATTTAAAATTGCAAAATTTTTATAAAATAATGTTTGTATTATTTTTCAATTTTTTTCGATCGCAAAACTATCTAAATATTTACTTTAAGTAAGTTTGGCATCAGCGTGACATTCTGGATCCATTGTTAGCTTCCGAGCACACTAGCCAGTCTCAACGTAACGATAACTCCAGAATGTCACGGTGACTCGAAATTCCAGAAATTCACACGCTGCTTGAAGCAAGCGGCCAACATTCTTACATTCTTCGATTCAATTGGAAAATGATAGGAAGTATTGTCTGCGACGATTTTAGCTACTTTCCTCGGGTTAGTGTGTCTCCTGAATCGATCATTTCTAGGTCAACAGTTCAAAGTGCAACGTCGCACACGTGCGTCCGGCAAAACAGGTCCGATATTCGCCATAAGCTTCCGATTAAATGAAAGATTCAGTACGACGCGGGTGGTTGAAAGGGTAGCCGCTGTCTATTCATTTATGTGCATCGTTCAGCGGTCACAAACGCGGCCGCTGTCTTCTGATCTACGTGGGCTCGGAGTGCGGCATTTACGTGATTGTCATACCGCTTCGCTCCTCTCCTCTCGCTGGGTCCAAGACTCTCAGCGGCAACAGCAGCAGAGCTCGATCTCGCCCGGTGTTTTCTCTATCGTAAAGAATCCTCGGGAAAGAGAGATTCCTGAGGTGAAGTGCGCGCCGCCAGTATGTAAAAGCCTGCCATTCGAGAAATTTTCTCAGCGTTTCCCGAACACGCCGCGCGGCCATTCATAAAGCATAAAACCCGGCTGGCGGAAGCGTAACGCGTTTTCGCGCGTACGATTACGAGCCGCGTAAACAGGACTCGGCCGCGATACTTTATTGCCGGCGTAAATCGCTCATTCATTTTTACAAAACGCCGCCGACTATCTGCGAGTGGCTCTCGCGCCACGCGACCTCACTTTTTCGGTTCGATCGAATTTAATGTAAATTCAGTAAATTGTTCTGTAACATTACATACGCAAAATCAGTGGGGATTAAGGGTCCGTTTCGTTTCACGCATTATGCGCATAGACTGCATAGAGAACCGTTCCGTTTCATTCAATGCACGCATCAGAGCGCGCAGAATTCTCCACATTTGATGCGTAGTCGATGCATTAGCGGTAAATTTGAAAAAAAGTAGATTCAGGTATCTTCACATTGTGAAACAAAGCACAATTTGTGAAGATGGACATAATCGAATTCCCTGTTATTTTGGAAGAAAGCAAAATGTGATTTTTTATTGAATAACATTCTTTATCAAAATTTTACAATTGATACACATGAATTTGACTTTAGGAAACGGACAAAGTATTAATTTTAACACAGTTTTGTCTTCCGATTCATCTTCGCTTCACAGCGAATGGATCATGGATCCAGCTAATGTACCAATTTTTTCCACGTCGGAAAATAATTTTTTTAGGAAATTACAAATGAATTGGTACCTTGAGTTATCCTTTTGTTTCTTTTATCTGGACGACTTTGTGAATTATTATCTCCGAAACTGTTCGGCCGATCGAGACGAATCTGTTTTCGTTTTAACCAGGAAGGATTCAGCTATTGTACCAATTTTTGTCATGTCGGAAAATAATTTTTTTAGGAAATTACAAATGGTACCTTCAGTTATCCTTTTGTTTCTTTTATCTGGACGACTTTGTGAATTATTATCTCCGAAACTGTTCGGCCGATCGAGACGAATCTGTTTTCGTTTTAACCAGGAAGGATTCAGCTATTGTACCAATTTTTGTCATGTCGGAAAATAATTCTTTTAGGGAATTACAAATGAATTGGTACCTTTAAGTTATCCTTTTGTTTCTTTTATCTGGACGACTCCCGTTCGTACATCGAAAGTACGATCATTTCACGAAGTCTCACCTGCAGAATGGCCCGCATGCCGTGCAACCATAGTCTCAGACGTATCGAACCCGCAGACACGAGACGTGTATATGCTCGACGAGATGGAGAACCGTGGCGCGGCTTTAAGAGCGGCGCCGCGCCGTCCGCGTCCGGCCGCAAATGCGATTCGCCTCGGCGCGACGAACGTTTTGTCGCCAGTGATTGGCGTTTGAAAGGACAACCGCGTACAATGCAATTACCTTGGCCTTAACCGATCGCTGACCGACCGATAGTACTCGATTCCCGATTCGAATAAATACGTAGTGGGCAACGCCAAGAAAAATTACTTTCGAACGTCGTCCCCCTTGCCGTTAGACCCGTGAATGCGTGATTTAGTTCGCTGTGCGAATTCACAGCTGAATGTATCACTACAAACCTGGAGAAGTTAGCAGCGACATCCTGCAACATGTACAAAATCGCGTGTTGCGATGAAAAATTTGAGAAACAATAGAAAACTCTTGTAAATCGATTTCATTTAGAATTGCATCTTGTGCAGTCTTCGAAGGTAGTACACTTATGGCTAAAATTGTACAAAATTGACCCGACGAATTAAGAGAACAGATGTTCCCTTGCTGGCCAAGCTAATTGCATCGAATTGACCAGGAAGTTGAGTGGTTCGATAACCGTTCGAATTATTAAAATGTAACCGTTGCCGAAAATTATTAATACCGTGTAAGGGTCCGGATAATTCGCCGGGCAATTTTCGGAAATTCGGTCAAGCATTCCGGGTTCCCTGTAATCTACCGGCGGGTAAGATCAGGGGCACACGGTGCCTCGCGGGTTCGTTTTTTCGCAGAAGCAGCACGCGTAATTTCTCTTTCCGAACAATGGCCCCGGATAAAGACACGTCCCAGGCTTTTAAAATACAATTTTTATGCGAGGGCATGCGGGGACGCGGCCGATACGCGAGGAGCGTGGGCGTTATTGCCCTTAATGCTGAATCCGCGGTCGTAAAGAGGCATGTCAGCGTCACGATTTCATGTCGTTTATTGTGGTAAAGTGGTGGTTCGGCCCCGGGTAATCGTCCGATACATTCAATATTTCGTAACGCCACACCGACGATTATCGCGACTGTAATTAGCCTGTGCTCGGTCTCGTTGAGCAGCCGGCGACCCTGCGTGACCCGCCGCCATCTTGCGACCATAAAAACCGCCCAAAAGAAATTCGCCGCAATAATGATATTCCGGAACGACGATCGCTCGCCTCCGTCCAAGAGATGCGCACCGATGTCGTTCCCCATCTTCAAGAAAAAAACCGGACGGTTGTGTAATATTAATTATTTTGGAAAGTCTAATTAGAGACACGAGCTATTCAAACGACGCCTTATGCATACAAAAGTCATTTTTACTCTCCGTAAAAGACTAGGACTATATTCCACCCAGTCTCTTTCGTCTGATCTCTTACTAAAAGAAATCCCGAAAGCAAAAGAAACGATATGCACGTTCAAATGAAAAGCACAGAACGATTAAAATGTTCAATATCGATATAATCTATATAAATAAAAATGAAATGCTGTTCGTTGGTAAGCGCATCACTTAAGAACGGATGGACCGATTTGACTAATTTCTTCTTAAAAATATTCCTAATAATCCGAATAAGATTTTAGCAAAAGATAAATTGGAAAAGTTTAGATACTTTTGGTATCATATTTCAATACAAAGTAGAATTTACATTATCGACGTTTTATAGAAATTTCGACAGGACACCGTCTGTCGGATCGGCTAGTAAACAATAGAAATGAATGGTCATAAAAGGCCAAACAGGAATAGTCTAGGAGTTTATCGAAGAATTCCACTGCAAGAGAGCCAGGCGGTTTCAAGTGAAACAAATCAAGCCACGGGCACTGATCTCGGGTTCATGTCCGAGCCATTAGATTTTACAGTGGAGGCATCATCGTGGAAGCGTCAGTCACCGCGATCACTCCGATTCGCGGTTAATTTCCTCGGTTACGATCGGTCCATGATTTTACGAGCGTCTCCGAGTACAAAGCAAAGCCGGACATGGAACAATAAGGCTCTGTGCCCCTTCTATTGTGAACTAGTCTCGGTTGGACGGGATGAAAGGCGGCGAGAGGGGCACGGTGGCGGGCAAAGAAACGCAGGAAAGCAAGGGAGGCACAGGTGCGGAGATTTACGGGTTGCCTGGTAACGAAGGAGACTCATCAGCATCGGTAATGGCGGCATTAAGCTCTCCGAGTCCAGACCTTTTGTGCTGAACGATCTTCGCGTCTGGACGTTCGACGATTCCGTGGCGAACCGTTTGAACGGTCAATCAATTTAATTACTCGTCCGGGAAGGGGTGGACACACCGGGCCTTCGAACGTTTATCAGAACGCCGGTGGATCGAGCCTATACCCCGAGTGACTTGTCTACCCTGCTAGCAGTAAATCTCGTTTAAGTGGCTGGCTTGAAAATTGCCGGGAAAAGAGGACCGCCGACCGGTCTCTATGGTCCTGCGGCGCGAAACCAGACTGCGGAGAAATGAGCAGGACTTCGATCAGCCTGAACGAGGAAGATCGATCGCCGCTGAGTCTCGGAAAAGGATGCTGGATCCTGAATCAGGGACCCCCACGGATCACCAGTTTCCAACAACGTCTTTCTCTTATCGAGCTCTTTCTTCCCTGGTTCAACAAATTCACGGATTTTATGCTGCGAGTCTTCAACCCAAGACCTTCTGTTGCATTAACCCTCATCCGTCCCTCATTTCGCGAACTGAATCTGTCCCTCGGTGTCAAATTGACACAGTGATAAAACAAACGATAATATAACAAATTAAACAGTTACTTTTCGATGTTTTTTTCATTCAAATTGATGAGTTAACATTTACATGTTAGGTTTTTGCTTATATGTTCTTTGATTATATGTTTCGCATTATTAAAAAAAATAAAAGTCACCAAGTTTTGGACAAATTTACTTACAAACGAGGGTTAAAACAAAACTCTGCAGTGATTATTTTACACAACCATATAAAGATAACAAGTCTTAATCTATTCAGATTCTGCACGATTCTCATTGCACATCCAAAGGAGCAAGTTTGTAAATAATTCTCCACAATTTGCATTTACAATCTCAGTAAATCGATACTCACGATACTAATCAAGAAAGAAAACCTAATTAAAATGGAAAAATAGTCATCGATGTCTTTCAAGAAGTTGTTCTTTTTTTTTTTAGTTTCCTCGATCTCGTACAAAGTGGTACAACGATAGAAAGAGATGGAATAGGGGAGAAAACAGTTTTGATAAATGTAGACGAGGTATGCTAAATCAGAGTCATCAATAAGAGATGCGACGGATACATACCGCCCGATGCATTCGATGACCTGAACATGACTGACGAGTATGTTAATCGCATAAAGCCGCATTTTACGATCGGCTGTACACCGTTCGGTACACGGTTCCCGATGAAATCGAACGGCGAGCCTGCTCTTCCTTATATCTTTATGATTCTTACGCAATGACACGCGCAACAAAAAAATCGGTACGCACGTTTAGCATGCACTCGCTCGATAACGTCTCGCTTCGCGCTATCTTCTCACAGATCTCCGCTTACCGTTCGGCAAACCGTCGTCAGCTGATTTCAGCCACCGAGTCCATAAATATTAAACGTTGGAGAAAGTTTCTCGGATTGCTTTCTAGAATTTTGTCAGAAAATCGAAAGATTTTCTGCCGTTCCAGAGGACTATCTTGTATTGCGTATTTAATGAGAAATATTGGACGAATTTTAAATTCACAATGTTTGGATTAAGAAATAACAATTAAGAAATTTTCTGTTAAAATGATATTAACTCCTTGCTTTACAAGTAAATTATAAAAATATAAAAATGTACGTTAATAATTTCCTTTAAACCAAAATCAACTTCTATTTCGTTAATATGCAGCTATTGGAGAACATACAGGCATACAATTGATATCAACATCTCCTTTTTTCGAACATTGCGACTTACAAATAATGTTCTAGTCACTGAAACCGTAAAACAAATCGTAAGGCAATGGGTTAAGGAGCTTTCAAAAATTGCAAGTATATTTTTGAAGATCTGGTGTCGCGGTAAATGGCAATAATGTTCGAAGCGGATCGATGCATCGTTTCCGGAAATTTGGTTCGCGGAACGTAACGTGCATCGATAAGCGGTTGGCTCGCGAGGAATTAGAGGTGGTCATATGTTCGCGAACACGCGTCACGATCGCGATCTGCAGATATGGTAAACGAGCTTATTATAGCAGTCAATTGTGGCATTGTTCGCGCGGATCTAACGACCGACGATTTGCATAACGCGTACGCGGCGTCCTTATCGTTCGCGCGCGTCCCTTACGTAAGGATTGAATTTTTTTTATCCACCACCGAGAAACCTGCGTGACCGATTCGCGTCGTGAACAATGAAACGGAGAGCGATCAATATATGTGTATCGTATAGATGCTAAAATCAAAGAACTTTTTCGAAAATCTTACCAAAGAAAAAAATCTTACCTATTTCCAGAAATTTTATACTGAAAACCGACTTCCTTGGTTTTCACAGTTAAACTTATCCCGTTCAACTATTGTCAGTATCAACAGGTGGTGTAGATCAGATCACTATCATCTAGCTTCTTCTCTGGCTCGCATTGGTTTTATTGATGATCCTAAGTGTAGTTGCAGGGAGGGGGACCAATCGCTGAACCATGTTTTATGGCAATGTAACTTGTACAACGAGGAAAGGCTCAAATTAATTAATAAACTCCATACAATTAACTTCCAGCTTCCAATGGATGTCTCAATGTTAATAACCAAACCGAATATCAAAGCCTGTCATTACATGTTATCATTTTTTAAGAGCTGCGGCCTTAAAGTATAAGTGTTTGCTTTATACCTTTTGTCTTTATTATAATATTCATGTATCTTCAGTATCCTATTCTGTTTTGTAAATTTTTATTTTCTCTGTATTGTATGTATTGTATTCTGTATTTCAATTGTGTTGAAATAAATCTCATATGAGATTTTCTATAATAAAAAAAAGGAACTTTTTCGAATTTTTAAAAACGAATATATCAAAATATAGATATATGTTGCAGTGAATAGAAAACTGCTTTAAAAGAGAATTTCTGAATACTATTTGCAAATGACGTCAAGACAGAACCGACCTCTTAATTTTCGATCGTCCGAACTCGCGACGACTTCGCGCCACGCCTTGAAAAATGATTAGCGTTGGCCGGTATGCGAAACCAGATACCGGAATCGCAGGAATCCGTGGGTCGTTCGCGTCCGCTGATGTCCCCGCATATAATTAAGCACACAGTGACGCTCATACGAGCAGAGACACATACACAGAGGCGGCGTTTTCATTCGCTTTTAAACCAGGCGTTCGGTTTAACGCTTGTTCGCAACACGGAGAGAGGGAAATCGACGAAGGCACAATAACGCGCGGCGGCGGCGGCGGCGGCGGTGGCGGCGGCGAAGAATGTAATTGCATCGTGATTTAATGAACGCCTCGAGGTGGGGCGGCCGTAAAGTACGTTTTAAGCACGTTGAAGGATTATCGAGGAAAGTGAGTCGGCGAACGCGCCGGTATAAATTTGATTATATCCGTTGCTATGCCTTCGGGAGAGGAGAGGGCTTTTAAAAGCGCGATTCCATCCACAGCGGCGGCGAATGCTCGCCAGACACCTTAAAAGAGAATTTAATTGTCTCTGCGGCGAGGCGAGTCTCCTCGTTGGTCCTCTCCAAAGTGACGCAACAAGGATTTTCCACGAGCATGTTGCTGCTGCGGACGCACACACGATTCCTCGACTCCTTTCCACGACAACCGGTTTTAATAGATATTGCACAAACCCCGATAATCATGATCGTCCTTGTCCCGAAGGCGATGCTTCGACCGCCGCGAATACCGCTATTTAATTGTCGTCTGGCTAGACGGCGTCGAAACTATACGTTCTCCGCGTTTTCTGTTCTCTCGCTCGTCGCCACGGAAATTTACAAAACGCCGGGATACCTCGTATCGTTCGAAACTACATATACTTGGCAGATTTTATTAATATTAACACTAGAACTACCCAGCACTATTCAGATCACATTTATTCAGATCTCGTATCAGCTTTGTTTAAATATGTACTTCAATGGAGAAGTTTACTAAAGAAATTTCTCTGAAAAACATATTTATAATTTCAATATTTCAAACCATTTTGACTTATCCGATAGTACTAGTGTTAAAATAGAATAAAGACCCAACAAGTTCGTTTATTAACTGCTTATTAATTTCGATTTTAATGTAGTAGCATTTACCTCCTGCCAATATGTACTTCAATGGAGAAGTTTACTAAAGAAATTTCTCTGAAAAACATATTTATAATTTCAATATTTCTGCAAGAACAAATCAGGAGCAAACCATTTTGACTTATCCGATAGTACTAGTGTTAAAATAGAATAAAGGCCTAACAAGTTGGTTTATTAACTGCTTATTAATTTCGATTTTAATGTAGCAGTATTTACCTCCTGTCAATATGTACTTCAATGGAGAAGTTTACTAAAGACATTTCTCTGAAAAACATATTTATAATTTCCATATTTCTGCAAGAACAAATCAGGAGCTAGCCATTTTGACTTATCCTATAGTACTAGTGTTAAAAGAGAATAAAGACCCAACAAGTTGGTTTATTAACTGCTTATTAATTTCGATTTTAATGTAGTAGCATTTACCTCCTGCCAATATGTACTTCAATGGAGAAGTTTACTAAAGAAATTTCTCTGAAAAATATATTTATAATTTCAATATTTCTGCAAGAACAAATCAGGAGCTAGCCATTTTGACTTATCCGATAGTACTAGTGTTAAAATAGAATAAAGGCCCAACAAGTTCGTTTATTAACTGCTTATTAATTTCGATTTTAATGTAGCAGTATTTACCTCCTGTCAATATGTACTTCAATGGAGAAGTTTACTAAAGAAATTTCTCTGAAAACCATATTTATAATTTCCATATTTCTGCAAGAACAAATCAAGAGCAAACCATTTTGACTTATCCGATAGTACTAGTGTTAAAATAGAATAAAGACCCAACAAGTTGGTTTATTAACTGTTTATTATTAACTGCTTATTAATTTCGATTTTAATGTAGCAGTATGTATCTCCTGTCAAAATCAACTTAATATTTATCGTTCTCAGAGTGAATCTCTCGTTCTTCATGGAAACCACTTGACGTGGGCTTCGATGACCCGATATCATCCTATTTCACGTCGAAGCCCGGCCGCGCAATAAATATTCACGAGGCTTCCGCCGTGGATTGTCGCGGAATACCGACCGGTGGGACGCGACGTTGTAACGCAGCTGAGTTTCATAAACAACGAACGGTGTACCGGCAGGTTGGTTAGTTATGATCCTCGGCGGTAGTGGCTTTAAGGTACAACCGTGTGGTTGCCGTTGCGTTGGAAGAGCGAAAGACGGATGGCCGCGCGGCCGAAGAAGAACTTCTCTTGGAAGAGGCGTAGCCGTGGCGCGCGACCTTTAAAATTTCCTCGCGGTGTGCGAGAGCGTGGCGTGTTTACACGCTTAGGCCAACATCTCAGCACTCCGCGCAGACCTCTGCGATCACGTTACCTGCCGCGTACCGGTTTAAGATTTCTACCGAACGATTCCGCGATTTTCCTGGCGAGTGTCTCTCGACGCACCGCTTAATAACACGGCCACTACTACGGATTTCGACTGACCGATCACCGCGAGACGGTGATTTTCACTTTCGGGATGTTTTCTTTTCCGAAATAAGCTTGTATCGTTGTAAAAGGAATAATTTGTTGAAACAGAATTAAATGCATATGATTAAATATAAGTATATTAAATCTAGGTATGTCAGTTTTTCCATGTTGTTGATTCTTTGCTCTGTTCTAAAGATCACTTTGATAGCAGTACGGTTCCAACCACTGTCTCGTACAATTCAAATCAACTCAGTTTAATGGTTAAATTACATTAGTAAAATTAATAGCAAGTATGTAATAATATTTTCTTCATCTTCAATCCGTGTATATTACATACTTTTCATTATATATATTTTTGCTTTGGTTTTTTTAGACGCAATTTACCTTTGATAAAGGCACAAACTAGAACCGAAACGTTAGGCATATTTGCAAAATCTTTAGGATATAGCAAAGAATGAACAACATGGAAAAACAGACATACCTAGACCCAGTACTTTGAACTCAATGATCTACGTTTTTGAAATCAATATCAGGCGGTAAATTTGAAAAGTCCAACAATTGTACAGCAACTTCTAATTATACCAAAGTGGTAAAGTTGAAAAGCAACATTCTTAAGTAAGACTATTAACAATAGATGTGATTTTTATTACATGTGAGAGAACAGGTAATAATTATACTGGGTAAGACCCAATTATAAAAGTATGAAAGGAAACTTCATCATAACACATTACTGGTTCAGTAAAGCTGTGTAATAATCATGTATCTTACGCGTTTCGTACCTAAGATTAACGCTACGCTGTTCAATAATAAATAATATAAATAAAAGTAATATGTATGTAATGTATAATTGGTCTCCTCAGGGTATCAAATCCCGTTCCACATTTCTCACCTGTTACCAACACTCTCCCTGTCGCCTATTTCAGCGGGACCTACTTTAAATAAAAGTAATAATAAAATATATTTAGAATGGCCACAATAAAATGGCCAAAACAGACTGATCCAAATTGAGTGGCCAAAATCGATTGACCAAAATAAAAATAGGATATAGGAAACGGAATAAACAGCTAGATTAGACGGGCAATCTATCGAAGAATCCTACGTGTCCAGCTATCGGTCGAAAAACTGGAAGACAAAGAGGGCAGCGAAGAGGAGGATCGTATGAAACAAGGTAGTCTCGTAGCGGAACAACTCGATCACACTTCGATCGTTGGAGCAACACGTCTGGTTTTCAGATCCAATCCTGGATCAAGGATTGCAGGGTGCCCGGTAAAAACGAGCCGGGACAAGGGGGCCGGTTTAACGAGCAGGCCCTCTAGGCAAGAAAATGGCAGAGCGCCGTGGCCGGTTGCGCGTTATTGTGCGCGCCTCGGTGCTGCGCTAACGCTCTATGTTGCGCGCGAGGAAAAAGGGCTCACAGTTCTCTGGCAAAGGGAAAGGGACGGACGGATGCCGTTTAATCAGAGGAGGAGGGGGGGGGAGGGGAGTCAGGCACGGGTTTACGACACTTCGGAACGTGGTGTTCGCCGCTCTCGTACAAATGCAACGAGGACTCGGGCGGCAAAGCGAGCAAACGCGTAGCTGCCAGCTACGTGAACGACGACCACTGCCTAAAAGAACCAGTAGGAGAAGCAGCCTGGAACGCGTTAATTAAACGCGAGCGATTAGTTAGCGGCAGTTAATTATATAGATTAATATGCAAATGTATTCTCGTCGGAACCCCCCCCCCTCCGTTCTCTTCGCTTCGCGTTTCTGTTCTCTCTTCTGTTGAACGGGTGCTCGTACCCCGCGTTCTCTTCAACGTTTCCATCCTGAACCGGCCACGGGTGAAGGTAGACACACCGAGGCCCGCAATCCTGATTACATTACGCTCCAGACTGCTTCAACTTTCATCGCCCACTCGGTTTCCGCCGTTTCACCGCGCCTCGCTCTCGGATCTAATCGGCTCGCGCGCCACGCTCCAATACCAGATACTGGTAATTAATCTGGAGAACTACCCCCTGACGTCGTTCTCGAACGGGACTTCCTTAAACAGGTTCCCACATTCGCGAACGCTAAGCATCACTAACCTCGTTACATTATTAACCGGAGGAACGCCCAGCCGTTAAACACCGATCGCCCGTCATCCGTGGGATTTACTGTTTGAAAGGCGCGCGGAGACTTTTTTCATGGTTTCTTGGCATAGCAATGTTGCGATTATGGCTATGTAAAAGGGAGAGGGCGGTGCCAGATAGAGGAATAAATTATACTTTCATGGAAGAAAAGATTACAAATATTTTAATGATGCTCTAAGTCAGGTTCCAGTTCATTAATCCAGAATTAAAAACCTTGTTAAATATAGGGTTGTTGCACGACAATCAAATTTCAGAATTAAAGTTAGATCTCTACGTGTGTAAATCATGTGTCTGTACACTGCTGTCCAATCTTACTTGCAGATGTGTTTACAAACATTGACAGTGATATGACATCTGTCTTGCACGATAAGGTGATTAAGATTGATAGGATATAGAATAGTCGACCGCAATACTGTGAATAGTCGACATGCAGTCCAAGTAGAAACGACCAGCTATAGACAGGTGAACTCGAATCCTCGAAGATAAGCCACTTTGAAATTTAATTTGATCTGTCTGCTGAAGAATGACTTTCATCGAGCAATTTTAATTTTTTTTTTTCTATTTTCATTTGAACATTTTCTTTATCTGCTGCTCCTCGAAATTAATTTAAGAAATTCGTGGAACACCTCCATCGAGAGCGTATTTTACGAGGAACGTGGACATTATCACTTATATATTCATAAATAATTTTCTGCTGAAGAATGATTTTCATCGAGCAATTTTAATTTTATTTCTATTCCCAGTTTCCCACTTGAACATTTTCTTTATCTGTTGCTCCTCGAAATTAATTTAAGAAAATCGTGGAACACCTCAATTGATAATTTTCTGCTGAAGAATAATTTTCATCGAGCAATTTTAATTTTCTTTCTATTCCCAGTTTCCCACTTGAACATTTTCTTTATCTGTTGCTCCTCGAAATTAATTTAAGAAAATCGTGGAACACCTTCATTGATAATTTTCTGCTGAAGAATAATTTTCATCAAGCAATTTTAATTTTATTTCTATTCCCACTTGAACATTTTCTTTATCTGTTGCTTCCTCGAAATTAATTTAAGAAAATCGTGTAACACCCATCTAAAGCGTATTTTACGAGGAACGTGGACATTATCACTGACTTCCATAAATAATTTTCATTCATGAAAGCGTGATCGAACAAGCTAATAGACAAGATCGTACGGACCGCAGGAATTTCTGTAACTCACGAAAGCTGCGCATAGAAACGTATTAATCGAATAGTGCCACGGATTTCTTGCGCGGCAATATCAATAATTTATTAGAGAAACGTACACTTCCATCCCCCCACAAGCGTCGCTCCATTAAATTTCATTACGTCTGTTCATTCGTACATTCATTATTATGATCAGCCGCCTACACACACGATTTAATGGTGTATAAATGAGCACTGTGACTCGTTTTCTTCGTTGATTTTTCTTGCCCGTGGAGCAGCAATAAACTGTGTTTTTTTCCATGTAGCGCGCGTTTAAGGCAGCCTGAAAGCGTTTCTGCAAATTCTATGACTTTTGCCAGCATACCGGAGCCGATGGAATTCTGGTTTCTAAGCGTGCCACTTCTTTTCCCCGTGGCTCCGATAAAAACGGATTCGCGCACCGAGTTACTATGAAAAGGTATTACAACGACACGCGTGACGGCTCCACCTCGACTTCTTTTTTGTTCTGTATCGACGCAGGAAATTTCCAGTGGACTGGCTGCTGACTCCATCAAGGATGAGTACAGCTCTTATTCTATCAACCGCGACAATAGAAAAACGTCGAATAGGATCTGCAACACGAATTTTCTACTTTCCGTAAAACACCAAGGAGAAGCATCGAATTTAAATGCGAATCGGTGTTCGTCCCTTTAATGAATGGACTAGAATCCATTGACTAGAAGCCGGAGAGAAGCACACAGATGTCCTGCCTTTTTAGCGGGAACTTTTTTTTTCCTCAAAGTTTACGAGCAAGTGTTAGGTGCTCGATCCAGGCTTACCGAAGACGGGTGAACAAGCTTGGTTCATGCATTATCGAGCGCACGAATTAGAATGGGAAATTGACAAATCGGTCCGCTGTTTACCGTAAATTGGCTGCGCCGTTGCCGCGTCAGCTTCGTTAATTATCGCTAATGAAAACCAATTAGAACTTCTGAATACGTGACGGGACGAGCCCCATTAGTCGTTGCAAAAGATCTTCGGCTGGTTTCGAGCTCGCGGAAAAAATATCGCGTCGTCGCTGTGTTCGGTGACACCTCAATCGCCGTTTACAAGAAACTATAATATAATTCATCGTAATTCATCATTTTGCGCTTACAATCGTGTAAATATGATTTTTTAATTATTTTTTCGGATCATGATTATTCGATGATTATACTCCATGTTCGTCCATGTTTAGTTACGTCGAACAAGCTCGACGTCATCAATTTCAAGTCAATTTCAGATCAAGCTTCAAAATCATGGAACTGTCAAAACCTTGATAACTATTTTCTATCGCATAAAAAGTTTGGTAAATGATGCTCGCATAAACTTTGCATAAATTTACGTATTCTGTTTCTTCCACAGAACGTGGGGATCAAGGACGACAGACACGCACGATTCTTCTTCGCAACACTGTTCCCCCACTTTTATCGTTATCGATTAACGAACGTTGCAGAGAATATTTGATAACTCGTGTTGTAATTTCTTATCGGCGCACAGGTTCGATCATTATGTTACAAACTATTAATTTTTAATAAATGCTTTTAACATCACTTTTTTGAAAACAGAAATCATTTTTGACATCACATAAGTTAGAAATAACCCGGTAACTGTATGCAACAGGATATTAGCATCAAAATCGGTTCACGCGGAGTGAACCACCGATGTATATCACTGAGGAATAAGCATTTATTAAAAATTAAAAGTTTGTAACATAATGATCGAACCTGTGCGCCGATAAGAAATTACAACATGAGTTATCAAAAATACATTTACGATCGATAATTGAATAACCCGTTGCATAGAATATTTGAAGAATGTAGCACAGAAGTGTCGACATTGACTTCCAGATTCGATAAATCTACAATATAAAATGTATCGAGAGTTTTGGTGCTTCGTAAATCTTAAATGATTATTTCCAAGTACTTGCAAGGAGTTGGCGATCAAAAGAAAAACACAATTACGTCTCCAAACGCAATCGACGATTCCAAATACGACAGTCATCGGATAGACTCGCATCATTGGCAGAGAGCTGATTAACTCGCCGCGGAGGCGAGCCTAACGTCAACGAGCTTGTCAACGGCGCCATTAAACTATCTTCCGTTGGACGTCGTTGAAAATCCTGCGGTGTTTGTTACGCGAAATCGACGAACTGCGGGCGAGATGGGTGACAAAAGAACGATGCAAGCTTTGACGACAGGTAGACACGTCGGTGTCCAATCTTATAAACTCTGAGTCCTGGGAAGATGGGCTTAGCGCCTTCCTATGCCTCATGCAACTAACATTAGATGTATAATGCATGGATAAGGTGGCCGGGCTAGGTGTCGCAGCGACAAGGCTCTCTGCAACTACCCGTTGCGCGTTGCATCGTGCACCGAGCATCCGATGCAGCTCGGCCCAGTATATGCATCCACCGCGACAAGATCGATCAGATTTTTAAATCGAATCGCCCGCCGCTGCCTATCCTCGACTGCGTTTCCGGAACGAAACCGGGAAATGCTTCGGACAATTTCAATCGACAAGACATACTTTACAATTTTCTACGTTGCTCCCGTTCCCTATCCCGGTTTTTATCTACAGGGTGCGGCGCAAATTAGTCCCCATGTTTCCTACCAAAGTTAATCAGTATTTAACCGACAAGAAATTGCAATATTTTAAATGTAAAGAAGATCGATTTTCAAGAAAAAATCAAGGTCGCTGTCATATCTTTTAATGGAACTGAACATTTTTAAGTTCATAATATTGTAGGCGACGTTGAAATGAATTCAACCACCTGCTATACAATGACTTTCAGAGAACCTTGAAAGATAATATCGTCATGAATCAATTGCCAGAATATTTGAAATATTTCGACGGTATGTAATAGCAACGCCTTGCATTTAGAGTTTTGTTGAAAGTATTTTGTTTTTTTAATTTAAAAAATTGCAATTGCTTATCGGTTAAATACTATTAACTTTGATACGAAACACTTTTCTGTCCGACCACCCGAATGGGCTGAGAAATCGTGGGGACTAATTTTCGCCGCACCCTGTGTATAAATAAAAATTAAATGCTGCTCGTTGGATAAGCGTATCACTTAAGAACAGCTGGACCGATTTAACTATTTAAAAAAAATATTCGTAACAGTCCGGATAAGGTTTTCAGGGAAAGAAAAAATGGAAAATTCGGGAAAAAATGAAAGTGTTTTTTCTATGGAATTTTTGTATGAACTCAAAACCATAACTCACGATTAGAACAATAGATAATGCGTGATCTTTGTCTTATTCGTTATGGTCCTTAAACAGTTTTCGGCAAAAAAAATTCCACACAATTACAAAGGAAAGTCAAAAAATTCACTTAGAAATACGTTCTTTTTTCTCGTTTTTACTTTGTTTACACATGCCCAACAGCTTCTCACAGATTCACAAAACGATCACAAACAAAATTGAAATTTGGACAGGACGTCTGTCGGGGTCAGCTAGTAAACTAATATATATCATCATCACAAATGATTAAAGTGATTTCGAGAGAAAATTGATTTTCATTTGTGGTCTATTGGTGCACCATGGCGCTCCCATCGTTTATCGTTATGAATAGACAGAGAGAGAGAGAGAGAGAGTACTCGAAGGAGTCTGGAACGAACGGCAGATAAGAGAATCGGTAAACGAGCAGCATTACAAGCCGGTTCGATGAAAAATGATCGATAAAATGCTGGATGCTCTTCGAATCCGAGATAACGCAAGAAACAAGCACGGGGACCAGGAGGATCCGACCGGATCTAGGAGAAGCTGAGCTTCTCGTACAGCTTTTTCCACCGGCACAAAACAGTGTGTACCTACCAGCTAGATCGTCCACGAGAGAGATCCGAGCCGATACAGCGTTGTAAACCATTGTAATGGTAATATGCGGCGCGCGCGGCGACCCGATACACATCACGGGGACAAGCGGGACCGTTTCGCCCGCGAACATGTCCCCGGCTCGTAATCGTCGCCGGTCGTATGTAAAGCAACGGTTTTCGTAGCTCGCCGAGTTTCTTATCGATCGAGCGACTCGAGAAACCAACGGAAAGAAAAATTCCAAACGATTCTGCTCGCTGGCTTCCAGAAGTATCACGTACCCATAGAAACATGGAGAAAACGCCACCATTGGCTCCGGTAGCTAAACGATCGAAGAAAACGTTCGAACAGCTGGAGACTGAGTTCGATCATTTCGTTCTTTTCCTACTAGAATTCCAAGTTAAATCTGCTCTCGATTCTTCATACAATCTACAACTCACTTTTTCCCATTTTCTAGCCAACCTTGCAAGCACCGCGTGAAAGTTACAAACTCTAATTTTCCAGAAGCGAATTCCCGTCGACGTGGAACACACTGCTCAGCGTATTTGCACTTTGAGCAAAAGTTTCCTCGGTGAAAAAAAAAAAAAAAAACAGAGTTCCTACTGTATAGGACAGTTTTAGATCCTCCAGGTCGACGTCGCCTTTGTAGACCATGTGCGATCGTCGTCTCTGAAATCGCGGAGAGAAGGAGTCGCCAGGGTGGCAGAGAGCGATCAAAGCAGTTTCCCGGGAAGCGGCGGCGGTCGTATCGATTCTTTTTCCACGGAGAGAAAAAGACAATGTGGCTCGGCAAAGTTGTTCCGTGGCGGACGGCTCCTAGCGATTTTCCCCATGAGCAACGTCAGCGATGATCGTGTGCGTGTGTGTACAGTGGACCGGTGCGTGTGTGCCAGCCCCGGCGGAACACAAACGGGACATAAATCACCGGGAGGCCCGACGACGCAATCATATTTCACGTACGGAACGGTAGCGCATTACTAACAAGCCTCGCAGCGTTACCGGCAATTACAAGCAGCGGCGGAAGATCGGTCCGTGTACCATTCCGACCGGGTGATTCTAAATCGATTTGTCAGGACGTCGGACACGACCGTCCGGCTGGCTCTGCGGCCGCGGCATTAAGGACGTAAAGTCCTCGTTCTCGCAACAATCGCGAGCCCGTTCCGAAAGAGCACGAGCATCTTCAGCTCGTGAAAGAAAGAGAGAGAGAGCGTCTCTCTAGGTAGCACGGATGTGTACGCCAGGGACGGAGAGCGAACAGGGAGCGCGAACCCACTGGGAGACGCTTTCCACGGGTACGGACAGCTAACAACCGCCGGTTCACCATTGTGGAACGGCCCAACCGGCTGACTTTTACAAAGTGGACGCATAACAAATGCCCGGCACGCATACATTAGCCCGCATTAATACCTGCTTGGATTTATTAATGCCCATATTATATTCATGCGTTGGTTACGAGTTACGGCGCGATCCATTGCGCCGGGGCATGCGCCAAGCCCGATGATATATTCAGCGTCGCGCTTACTCCATTGTTCGAACTCTCCCGCCACGGATCCTCCCTCTCTTTCTCTTTTTTTCATACGCAGAAGAACCGCATCCCTCTCGCGGCCGACTCCCCTCGTTCTTTCGACATGGAACCCCCCTTTCAGCTCGCTTCTACATAAGTATGAAACGTACGCGCGTTGTTCCGCAAGATCGTAATAAGTCTCCCGTTGACTACCGGCTGCCCTTTCGCCGAGCCGACACTAGCCTTATCTGCTATCAGGACTGCGATATCGATTTTGACTCGTCAAGCTTAGTAAACCCGAAATTATCTTGTAATTATTTATTAAGGGGGTAACGTAAACCCGAATTCTATTGTATTTATCAGGGTTGCTAACCCCGTAAGCTGGAATCTGAGGGTGGTATCTCGATTTTTTTCTCGATTTTAGAGCTCATACAGCTCTAAACATGCTCGTGTAAGGAAAAACAATTGATTCCCTCAAACACTGTTTTCTGTGTTGTCTGTGCACCAACTAGCTGAACTAAAATTGGCTCAAAACTTGTTTTCTAAGTCATTCCACGTTTCTTAAATTTGTTCTAAACTCTGTCTGTATGAACGAAATATGGGAAATCACGGGGTTCAATTATATGTCTTTGTACAAGCATATTTTGAGCTGCGCAAAGCTCATGATTTCAGTAAAAAAAAAACGTTTTGTATTAGAAAAATACATGGGAACCTGAGGGTGATTGTCTCAAATTTTTTCCACTACTTTCGACGCTCATATTATTAAATATAAACAGAATTTCGTTAAATTATGAGTTGAGCGCTCTACGATCAACCTTCCTCTTTAGAATGAGCCCTCACACAGCTCGTAACATGCTCGTATAAGGACAAACAATTGTTTCCCGCGAACACTGTCTTTACCCTTAAATCTAGTAATACTCAGGGGTTACGTTACCAGTGGCGCACCCAGGAAGGGGAGCCAGGGGGCCAAGTATCCCCCAAGAAAAAAGAAACAAAACACTGGAAAATTAGCTAACCCGTAGAATAGCTGCTGCTTCTCCGATTTCGATGGTATTTGGATATGTTATACGTAAAATTAAACATTTTGAACAACTTTTTCCTAAATATATAAGTAAATGTTTGTGGCTACCGTTGACGTTTGGAACGGTGTGAAGGCATTGTCGTAGTGTGGAAGGCGTAAAGAGTACGAGTTTTAAGAAAAGCAGTTGCATTAGTTTATTCCTTGTTTGTACATTTTATTGATTATTAAATAACCTATATTTAGCATCATAAAGACACAGCAACGGAACAGGTCCCTCGACACCTCATAAAATTGTCAAGATCCCAATTGATTCCAGCATCGTATCACCGAGACGAAGTGACACGCTCAACAGCTTTCTCGACAGTCGTTTCGACGATTATTCGACTTTCCGAATGGCAAATAAGAGGCAAAGAAACGTTGTATCGAAAGGAAGAGATATTGGCTCTTGACACTTTCACACGATCTCCTCGATCACGGTCGACCGCCGACAAAAGATACTTTTTCGAAGCAGAACGAATCGCCGGCTACGCACCAGAAAATTGTGACCACGAACATTCAACGGCCACCTTTTTTTTGCTCGCCGCCGCTTTCTTTCGCTGAAATTCTGCGCCGAAATTCTCCGCGCTGTCTACATTCCCCATTAAACGCAATCGTATCGTCCCACGTTTCGACTAAATATCTAAAGAAACGTGTTACAGTGCCAGAACGTATCAGTAAACGATATGCATTCTTCGAATCTCTGTTCTGAACTTGAACAGAATCAGAGAAAATTTTGTTTGAAACCCTTCTCACGCGTCAGCGTAAAGAAAATGTATTCTAACCACCCTCCGATCAAGATAAAGGGTTGAAACTTGATACAAAACCGTCTCGCACCGCGCCGGTAAAAGCTATCGACCAATCCATCTTGCGATCGCCAATTAGACAGAAGGAAAGAATTTTCCCGTCAGGTTAGAAATAATTTAATTTGACAGATTTAGTAGCGACAACGTTGAAAGTAGCTCGGTAGAAAAAAGAAAGAAAGGTAATCAGGCGTCTGTTGAAACCGGAGATGCGCGAGGAATAATCAGCCCTCTATCTCTCCGGCGGGACTCGTGTAACTGACCGTCGTCGCGTCGTCGTCGGAGTCGACGCGTCAGCGTGTGTCTCCTAGAGCGAGAAGTCAGAAGCGTGTGTAACGTTTGCTGCTATGCATTTCCTCGTACAAGCAGCGGCCTTGTTAGCCGCAGTCAATAGGTCCAGGCGAAGCGCGCGCCCGCGCGCGATGCACCGGTGCACCGTGGGATCCGCGATGTATAAGGCCGGGACCGCGAACTTGCACTTTAGCGGCCGAGTTGTCTCCTCTCAACGGCGATAACAAACGCCGCACGTCCGGATGACCGTCGAGCGGGCACGAGCTCGCCTGTGTACAACGGACAAGACCGTCACTCCGGCAAATATAAATGCACTTGCCGCACGATGGACAGGGCCGAAGCTCTAGGTGGCAATTCAATGGCCGTCCGCGCGTGTCCGACGCTGCGGACTCCGGCAAAACGCGAGGCGTATTAATAAGAACGCGAGGCCGCATCTACTGGGTGCCTTCTGCAACAGGTGCCACGAAACACCCTCTGGCCATAAGCGCTTTCAAAGTAAAGACGAGTACGGTAGTGTCTCGATACGTGTGAAAGAGATGGGCAAAAGTAATCCCTGACATAGGTTGCTTAATAGTCTGTTTAAATACATGTAACCTACGTGCCTAAGGATTTTCGATTTTTATATTGTAACTAATGTTTTTGTTATACCATACAATATACATTGTAATACTCTTTACTAAGCATTATGTTGTAATAAATCTCATATGAGATTTCCTAATTAAATAAAAAAAAAATTAATCCCTACCAATGAATACACTCCTGAGAAGACACAGATGACACTGTCCAACTCAACTATTTTTATGTTTCCATATAACTTCCTTATGTTTCCATATATGTTGGGTAAATCTTATAGAGTTTCTTGCGCTGATTCTACACGCACAGTTTTTGAGAAACATGACTGAACAGAAAACGTATTTTTCAACATCAAACAAATATTGTGATATTATTGTATAAAAGATATTGAATTGTTCTTTGCAGCAGAAGGTTCTGTAGACTTTTCCGAATCCAGGGGTATCCATTATTAAGAGCCATTAAAAAGCCATTATTAAGATTCCATTAAAAAAAACTGTGGTGCCCAAGGTGGTTCGGACCTTAAACCCATAGGTCCCGTCGTTTAATAACCATAGCAGTTGAAAAAGCGACGTAAAATAATCGAAACAAAGGGGTATCCATTATTAGTACGTTATGATTGTCTAAACATGTTTGGTGGAGGAGAAAGATTAAGATTCGGAATCAGAGCAAGAAACTCTACAAGATCCACCCAACAGTTATATTGCTACAAGATTGAATTGCTTATTACTACAAGGGAACACAAAAATGTGAATTTTGTTCACCTAGAATCGAGGAATCGATCACTGTGCGTCGCTCACAAACAATCGTGTCAAACGTTCTAGGCCAAAGGGAACGTCTTGATTTTGGAGTTGAAATAGTGTTTAGGTTTCAGTTTGAGGCAAGCCACCCCGTATGCAATATGTATAGAGGGAGACGCATCTGATGCATGCAGCTTCGTAGAACAGTGGACACCGAAGACGTGGCAGCTCGGCTGGCCACGTCGATACTCGTTAACTGTAACACTACGCGCCTCCGCCTCTTAAGCTCGGCTTCCTGTGAACGCTGTGTAGACAGATGCACGCAGTTTATCCGTGGATATCCGTGATATCAACATACCCACGACCATATCGAGAAAGAGAGGCGCTCGGCTATTATTCGCGGGCGCGCACGTGCTGCACCGGCGATCACCGTGTTGCATGTGCATCATACGCTACCGCGGCGGGACACAGGCGTTGTCGACGCCGCGCTGCACTGCGAACGCGGACGTGCTTTACATTCGTGAGACGCGTCATCTCCTCCTTATCCTTGGCTCGACGCCTTCCCGGCCGCTAGATCGGATCGGTAGAATTTAAATGAGCCCAATACTTTAGATCTGGATCATCCGACTGGCTCGCAACTGTCCGCAATTGGACGTCTCTGTCGGCGCTGCTTGCTCGGTGAAGTCGAGAGACTGAACACGGTCGTTTAACATTTTTACACCTGTATCTCGTGTCTTTGGGAATCTGATTCAGTTCCTTAATGCTTGATCCTTAATTAAAAGCATCTTTATTCAGTTAATTATTTGAGAGTCCAACAAAAACGAAGTATATGTTACGTTTAAGTTCTAGCACCAAAAACATTCTAATGATCTTTCTGTTTAAAGATTAAAATTTAAAAAAGAGCCTCTGGGAAAAATGCCTTAATTCGTGAAGGGTGCAGACGAATGCCTCGGGAACTGGATGAGGATTGTCGAAAGGGTGGTTGCAACGATGAACATTTTTACACCTGTATCTCGTTCTCTTTGGGAATCTTGAAGACCGATTCAGTTCCTTAATGCTTGATACTTAATTAAAAGCATCTTTATTCAGTTAATAATTTGAGAGTCCAACAATAACAAAGTATATGTTACGTTTAAGTTCTAGTACCAAATATTTTAATGATTCTTCAGTTTTAAGATTAAACTCTGAAACAAAGCGTCTAGGAAAAATGCCCTAATTCATGCAGGGTGCAGACAAATGCCTCGGGAGCTGGATAAGGATTATCGATAGGGTGGTTGCCGACGATGAACATTTTTACACCTGTATCTAGTTCTCTTTGGGAATCTGATTCAGTTCCTTAATGCTTGATACTTAATTAAAAGCATCTTTATTCAGTTAATAATTTGATTGTCCAACAAAAACGAAGTATACGTTACGTTTAAATCCTAGTACCAAAAACATTCTAATGATCTTCCAGGTTAAAGATTAAAATTTAAAAAAGAGCGTATGGGAAAAATGCCCTAATTCATGCAGGGCGCAGACAAATGCCTCGGTAGCTAGATAAGGATCGTCGAGACGGTGGTTGCCGACGATGACGGTTGACAAACACTAACAGGAAGCGACCGGGTGTCTCGTTTTTCCCGCGGCGGCGAGGTGTTTTTCCCTCGGCCATGACTTTTGCGACGGCGGCGCGGCGGCGTCGTTGCATCGGTGCGGCACGTTGCGGTGCAGCACGGTGCAGCTCGGGTGCAGTGCCGTGCGGCGGTGCCCTTTTTGTCGCATTTATTACTGTTCCGGGGACGTATCGTAAGTCCGTTCACCGATACGCGAAGCACTACCTCCGGGCGGCCGTAACTCCGTGGTTTCCGCGGTGGCACGTCGTCGTGTTCAACGAGCCTTTACGGCTACCACGGCGACGGTCATTGTCAACCCGAAGGCACTTACGCTCTCGTGGACAATCGTTTTTGCCACCTTCGTAGGGGAACTCGTGTGGCTCCGCTGGGTGGGGATTTATGCTAACGCGTTAATAATGATAGGCTTTTTGTCGTCGCGCGCGGCTTGTTGCCGGCTACGGACGTTGGTACACGTACCGGCCTCCGGCGACTGTAACTTTGGCCACTTTATTGGTGGCGGTTCCGCGGCCGAAGGCTGGCTTATCGCCGATTAATGGTACGCAATGGTGCCGCTAAGTACGCGGCCCCGGTGTATTAGACCGATAAAATTGCTGCGTCCACCATGGCCAGGCCGTAAACGCGAGATGCACGCGTTAGTTAACGCCGCGTCAACGCGAGGCTACGTTACTCCGCACACTTCGCACACCCTTCATTCAAGCGCTATCTACTTCGTGGGAAAAGAGCACTTTCCCCGTCTCTCTTCGCGTGCGATTGTTTACGCTCTACATTTTCGTCTATCCTTCATTGGCTTCTCTGCGTTTTCCACGTGCGATCACGAATTCCACAATTGATTTAATTGATTCTGCATGGTACTGTGGATCGATACGCATGATCGACGCATGGAGCGAGCGACGTTTGTATGGTGCGCGAGCTGCCGAAATTTATCCAGCTGATTCCTGAACAGTATGTAATATGATATTTGGTCCCCTCAAGGTTTCAAAATTCATTTACCAATCCTCTTCCCCCTCTTTCCACTCTCACCATCGCCTTTTCAGCGGGACCTGCTGTTTATGGTAGGTTCCGAACCACCTTTTGCCAACAACACGTGAAAAACACCCCGGGCGGGTCACTCCGGTTTTTTTACCAGACGGTCACCCATCCTAGTGGCCGTTCACGTTCCACGTTGTTTAACTTCGGTGATCTAATGAGAACCGGTGCTTTCAACGGGACTACGGTTGTTGGCGATTCCTGAACAGTACGTGTGTCACATTGCAATATGACTCTCATCGCTCTGTTTTGCGCTTTTTGGAGCCTTTGTGGAGAGAGAGAGAGAAAGAGGGAGTGAGAAAGTGCTGTTGCAGCCAAGCCGGTCAATTTGTAGCATCAGTATCTCGCGCCCCTCGCAACAATGCGCTCAGAAGCCGTCCGGCGTAGGAAAATAAATGATCGCATCGCTTCCATAAATCAATCATCGCGGAAGGATGGATCCTGCGCCGGTGTCGTGGACTGGTTGCGCACAGGTGGAGGACGAATCGTATGTGTCTCGAAGAAAAGCATCGCCGATAGAGGGTCGACGATAAATTAAAAGTAACCTGACCGGGGTAGCCGGCAAGAACACGTGAATCCCTGATCCCGGTGAACGCAAAAATCCTTGAAAAATCCTGCGACGGGTCATTATTCGAGCCCGGCTCGTTTAAATACACACGGGCTGCCGGACGACGACGCGACGGGGTTGGTGGGGGCCGCGTAAATTCAAAGAAAACCGACGAAACTGACGGACAAGAGGGGTTCGGAGGGGATGGGAGGGGAGAGTGTTCAGGAGCGGTAGCCCGGAGGGGGCAAGAAACGCTTGTTGGTTCCCTCGTGTCTGTTCGCGGCCCTTCTTCTTCGCGCCGGCGTGTTTAGGAGCTGTTGGAACGCGATCCACGGCCACCACGGAAAAAGCACGCCGAGCAATTTGTGACGACGCCGAGGTGCCGCCGCCGCGATATAAGCCCGACACGTTGATCGTGTGCGTGCGTGTGCGCCGGGGACGTATATATCTTTATACGTGTACAGAGAGAAATATATGTCTCGGTCGACGATGGCGATGGCGGCATCCAGGCACCCGGCAAAAGACACCAACGCTGCCGCGCCGGCCCCCGAGGATCGCCTGGATCGCTTTCATTAGCTTTAATGCCTAGATAATTCGATAAAACTGAAAAATTCCGATGTCACGTACAACGGTGATGCATGGGGCCCCGGCCAACAGACGTCGACCCATTTAAGGACACGCTCCCGCCACCGAGATTGAATTTGTGTATTTAAACCACCATTACCTTTTTCTTGCGCCCGTGCAGTCCCGCGAACGGATCGCGTTTCTTTACGGACACATCGAGATACCGCTATGCTCCGGCCCTTGCAATTCTATTTGCTCGCTTGGCTTCTCTCTCTCTCGTCGCCATCGATTCCACGCGCCATTTTCTTCGAGTACGCGAACGTAAAGCTGTCTCCTTTTTTCTTCAGATTCGGTGAAGTTCGATACCTTGCTCGCGGATGCAATTTATTAGTAGCAGGCAGCGAATATTTTTTTTTTTAAATAAAGAATGTCAAACGGTATTATAATAAATGGAGACCCACTGCACTTTAGCCTTGAACGAACCATCAAGATCTCTGAAGAGAATGTTTTCGACATTTTAAAAATTCTTCGTTTGGAAAGGGTGGACACTGACAACGCGTAAAATGTATGAAATATGTAAAAATTCTTGGTTTCGTTGTGAGGTTGCAAGCAGCGTGTCGAAGAGCGTCGGCTGATTTATGGAAATCAATAAAGATCTATGGAGACGGCCGCGCCAAGCAGTTATTGAAAAAGAAAATACGATACTGGCGGTTTCGACGGGCCGGCCGGTGGCCGAGAGGTCCCCGTCGTCGTTAACCGACGAAAACGGCTCGTTTCGCCAGCCGGATGCGAAAAACACTATAAATCCTGCGTCACGCGTGGGTGTTGCCTGCCTTCCGCGGTACCCGCAACACGAGGATCGCGGCACTACTAAATTACGACGACGAGTTCGGCTCTCTCTCCTTCGGCAACAAGCAGGTTGCCGGTCCCTGTCTCTTCGGCAATGCTACACGGGCTTTTGCGCATTTAACCTTTCGCTGACAAAATTTTTTTTTTTTTCAAATATTCAAAACACGCCAACTTTACAAATTAGAAGGCTTCATAAGCTGGGATTTCAGCTACCTCTTGATATTTCTATGTTTTTGTCGGGCCCTAACATCGGGGCTTGTCACCATATTATAACCATTTTAAAATTATTATTATTGATTATAGACGGACTGAAGCCCTTTTAAACAAATGTAATCTGCGAGTCTAGGTGTTATCCTTTTGTGACAATGTTATTTCACGAATCTTTATGTTTATGGTTTTTGTGATAACACCTCTCGTTATGGATTGTATACTGCTTTTCTTTTTTCTTTTCTCTTCCTGTATGTTTGTACATTTATATCCAATGTTGTAATAAATCTTTTCTAAGATTCCCAATAAAAAAAATTTACAAATTAGAAGAACACTCGACTCCCGTCAAACATTGACGATATTTAAATCGTTATAACTTCGTTAAGCGTTGTGCATTAAAAATATAATTTCATTTCATTGAATGAACCTCTTGAATTACAAATTAATGTTAAGTTGGGTTAAGTTAAGTTAAGAGGCGCATTAAGTCATTATGTAATACGCTATTGAACTCATGTACTGAATATGCTATATAAACCATATTTGGTTTAAAGCATGAAATAAATAATAATAATAATCCATTATAATTAAACAATTTGTCTGCAAGTTCACGAATTGGCAACACAATCGACGTCACCGCTATGTCGCCATTCGTCTCGAAAGGGACAAACCATTCACATTGCCTCTTCGCAAACCACTCCGTCCATCAATAACCATCGACTAGCCGCTGACGACTCACCGGGTGATTCACCGAACCATCCTAATGATCTAACGAAAAAAAAGAAACGGAAAAAAGATCGAGTGCTCGTTCGAACACGGGATTTCTCAATTGGAAAGAACAATGGCCCCGTTATTGGTAAATACAGATTGCCAACGCGAGAGTCGGAACTGAGAGACGTTTAATCATCGTCGGTGGTGTCACGTGGCGACGATGATTTAATGGTCCTCGCGTAGGATCTCGGGTGTCAGAGGGTAGGAAGCTACTAACTCGAGAATCCGTGATTTAGTAGATAGCTGGTGGTAGGTACAGAGTTCTTTTAGGTATAGTCTGTGCCGCTAATAAATCTCGTACATCGCAGAGCCATTTGTTCGTATGATAGTATCGCTTTGTTTGCCGGGCTCGATTAGAATCAAACCTGTAAGGAGTTAATTATTTATGTTCCAATACGGCAGCTGGTTTTTAGCATAATGTAGGTCGCATCGGGTGATGTATTCGATCGATGTAGCTTATAGTTTCTAACCACGTTTAGAAAACAATAACTGTTTTTTGAGAAATACTTGTTCTTTATTTTTCCTCCGAGCTTTTTTCCGGCGAATCAAAGAAATGTCTCGCGTGCCTCGTCTAATTTTTCGTTACACGTATATTAAATTACGCAGCATTTAATCAATGGAAAATAATGTTTATTATACTTTTGATAAGTAATATTGAATATAACAAAACTCTTTATAATATATGTCACATTTACTTCAACGAGAGAACATTGACCACACTGACAACACTTTCTTTTATTATTTTAAATGAATCTTGCCGCGTTACCTGATCTGCGCGCGCATCCTAGCCTCTAATCTATTCATATTCAAATCTTTATATTGCACATAGCGCCAACTCAATACAATAAATCTGTCTACGCGCACACCATCATCCATTCGCCGAAGAACTATCGCCAAACCTAGTAAGCATTCCTCTCGCACGAAAATGGTCGCGAATGAAGACATGCCGTGAAAGCGAACATTCGTTCTGGGACGGGCTAACACAACAAATCGACGGGCGGTTGATACCGAGTCTTGTATCCGTGGAAAAAAAAGGCTGGTTTCCCCGAAAGGAAGCAGATTTGTTGAATAAAGATCGCTTCTTTCGCCAGGCCGCTGCGAGGCGTGGTCTACACTTATCGGTAACCGGTAATTGGAAAGTCACGATTCAGGATCGGGATCGAGACAGGCTGATGCACACACGTTGCACGTGCACGTGTGCGTTACGTTCGTGCGAGGATCCAACTGCGCGCAGAAACTGTTCCGCGACGAAATTGCAGGGACTTCACGGGGCGTCTCGTAAAAAAAGCCAGACGATGAAAAAGAACGGGGCGAAATCGGACGATCTGATCGACTCGAACATTTGTATGGAATGTCGAGCAAGTGAGCACCACGCGATCCACGACTCGGTTAGGTGCACGCCGATCCGCTTCATTAACGCTGAGGACGATCTAGAGATAAAGCTGAGAACACGATGGGGTGGAGTCCCTTGAACATCCTCGATCGGGTCATGTGGGGCCCAGATTTTCAGTAGGGTTTTACCAGACTCTTGTCATCCAGAGGAACAATGGAACTAGCTGCTGAAACCGACCCGGATCATTTCCTTCGAAAATTAACGAGGTTTATTGTGCTGGTAATTCTTCAGAATTTTTAGCATTTTTATTGTAAAATTAAATTATTTCCTTCTAAAATCAACGGGTTTATTCTGCTGGTAATTGTTCCAAATTTGTAGCATTTTTTTGTGAAGATAACTTATGAAATTAAATTATTTCCTTCATAAAATTAACGAGGTTTATTCTGGTGGTAATTCTTCAGAATTTTTAGCATTTTTATTGTAAAATTAAATTATTTCCTTCTAAAATCAACGGGTTTATTCTACTGGTAATTGTTCCGAATTTGTAGCATTTTTATTGTAAAATTGAATTATTTCCTTCATAAAATTAACGAGGATTATTCTACTGGTACTTGTTCAGAATTCTTAGCATTTTTAATGTGAAATTAACTTATAAAATTAAATTA
The DNA here is from genome assembly GCA_916610235.2 of Lasioglossum morio. NCBI lineage: Eukaryota > Metazoa > Arthropoda > Insecta > Hymenoptera > Halictidae > Lasioglossum > Lasioglossum morio. The sequence continues at coordinate 16,133,054 of OU744328.1, read as the reverse complement.
TTTCCTTCATAAAATTAACGAGGTTTATTCTGGTGGTAATTCTTCAGAATTTTTAGCATTTTTATTGTAAAATTAAATTATTTCCTTCTAAAATCAACGAGGATTATTCTACTGGTAATTCTTCAGAATTTTTAGCATTTTCATTGTAGCACAACATGTTTCAATAGTTTCCTACGTATATTCGGGTCTTTCAACCGGTGAACCAACAAAAACGAGTAAAAACGTTCGCAAAACGTGCGACAATGCATCCACGGAAATAAACAACGCCAGCAGAAAATCGCTTCCGGTGCGGCTCTCCCACACGACATCTCTAATTTACAGTTTACTCGGGCTCGGTCGGTCGGTTACGTGCCAGCCGGTATTTATGTGCACGATTACACAATTAGAAAATAAAGACGCGCGTTAATAACGAGCCGGAATCGCGTGCAGAGCGTAGGGTCCCAAGAAGAGTCACAGTTTACCGTGGCTCGTCGCTTAAGATCATCCGCGTGATTTACGGTGGGAAGAGGAGAAACGAGAGAGGAAGCGAGAAAGGTGATTAAGAGAGGGAAAGAGAGACACGAGCCTCCTGTTAAACGAGAGTACGCTTTTTTTTTTTAAGGTAGCACGCGAGACAATGGCCGTCTAGCGGCGGTGGACGTACGCTGGTAAAACCGCGACCTCGATCGTAGCCCCAGTTTTTTGCCGGTCTACCGTTCCCATGCTGCAATGTCCAATGTTGTAAAAATCCCGTTACAACATCCTATAAATTACTTAAGGTTCTCACAGCGAGGCCCCACCACCGTAGCCCCGGTTCTCTCTCCCGAGAGAAAGAGAGAAAGAGAGAGAGAAGCCGGGCTTCTCTCGTGAAATTGCCGGCTGGCAGTAGTTGCCGCTTCTCTATCCATAAAATCGACACCCTCCAATTAATTCCTGATCCTCTCTAGAGTCGTATCCTCTTCTTCCCTTCGCAACTCTGCTCCCGACCCGGCCCGGCTAAGGGTAATGATATATTTGCCGATTGTTAAGGAATTCTCATGGTTTCGCATGGAAATAAGGGACCCGCGCGATCCAACGATCACCCGCGACCCGCAATAATAACAGTTCCGATCCGGCTAGTTCGATCCGACAGGCCACAAGCATTCTTCATGGGACCGGATACCGTATCCCGGCGGAGCAGTTCTTCCTTTTTTACGTTAGATTTCGTTCTGCCGCATAAACGTGAACTGAACTGACCGCAGAAATTTCTGTGCCACAAAAATAAATCAGATTTATAACTATCCTATTTGTCAGCAAGGGCGTGCAACAAATTTTATATGCAAATTCAAGGTATTTATGTACTCAGACAGTGGTCAGAGTTCGAATCCCGCGCCCGGCACCTCTGGAAATATTCAATGTGCTATTTTAACACATTACCGACCCGTGATTAGTGCATATTTTTGAAAAATGTATGGTACATGCCTAAATTTTCATTTAGCATTTAGTATGAACTAAGTCACTCTCAATAACGTCGTCTAATAGTTTCATTTAAGATTGCAATGTCAAATAAAATTTCTATGCTTTCTTTTGATACAGCACAATTATTGGGAATCCTATTAATGGACTTCCGGTAGGTAAAGTGTTAAAAAACTGTGGTGCCCAAGGTGGTTCGGAACTAGAGATCGTGGTTTTCTACGTGTATTAATAACACACGTGTATTTAAATACACGTACCTCAGTACGTATGTATATTTGAATACACGTGTATTAATGGATCTCCATTTTAATTCGTGTAATTTTTAGAACATTGATATTAATTTATGTGTAGCCCTATTTTGCTTTTGAAAATTAGTAACTGTATACTAAAGATTAAAACAAATTAAAACACGTTAAGACACGTGTATTTAAATATACGTGAAATAGTACACGTGTATTTAAATATACGTGAAATAGTACACGTGTATCTATAGATACGTGAAATAGTACACATGTACTCGTGTGCTTAAAATGACACGTACTGGAGTACGTGTACGTGAAATACACATGTAACACGTGTATTTAGATACACGTGAAATAGGGATCTCTATTCGAAACCCACCGTAATAAAAAGTAGATCCCGCTGAAATAGGCGATAGGGAGAGTGTTGGTACAAATGTGAGAAGTGTGGAACAGGATTTGAAACCCTAAGGGGACCAAATATCCATTACAATGTAATCACACAGCCAGGTAATGATGCAAGGATTACAATCTGAATACTTCAGTGCTTGCAACGATCCCCGCGATTTCGAAGACGCGCTTCAACGAAATAGCATCGCTGCAACTGTGTCACGCGTCAACGTTGCACCCCATGCTGCCAATGGGTTCCCAGTTTACGGGAGTCTTCCCAGGTGGGCACGGGGTCCCGTGAACACATGATGCGCGGTCGGATCCCTTGGCTCGAACTTCTGTGCAATCTTTCCGAGAGAGCAGCGAGCGCGTGCAACGGTATCGGCCGCGTATCGGCATTCCTGAGGACCGAATTGGACGTAACATCGTGTACTTACGTGCCGATAAGCGTCTCGAACCAAACGAATGTCCCGTACGAACCTTTTAAGAGGCGCGGCCGTCGCCGAGGCGCGAGAGTAATTTAAGACTCGAGCGGGAATCGCGATCGAAGCGTGCGTAGCATCCGCGATCGAGACCGACCGGCCGGACCCCCGTTTAAAACCCAGAAGACCAACTCCCAGAATCGCGACTATCTGCAGCCACCCTTGTTTCGATTATTTTACGTCGCTTTTTCAACTGCTATGGTTATTAAACGACGGGACCTACAGTTTAAGGTGGGTTCCGAACCACCTTGGGCACCACAGTTTTTTTAAAAAGCACATTGAATTAATTCAAGAAGTCTGCAGCCACCCTGGATCACTACCCCGGCCAGGTCTAATTGTGCTACTTCCAATTTGTACTAATTCGACGGCGCAACTTCGCCGCGTTCATCTTCATTCAAGGAATCCATTGCGACAATTGAACACCAGACTCGTTCGCCGATTTCTTCTTCCACGGAAAAGGATTTCCATAAGTCCCGTTCTACGGGGTGACAGCTGTTGGATTATTAGTAATGATAATGCAACATAGTTCGAAAATGAATTTCGCTTCATGAGAAACACTGCAGTTTTCCTAACAAAGAACAATAGACCAGCCAGATGTCATCGGACCCATAGGCATGGTATTCGTCGTACTCAAGGGCTTGGGCCGTAAACTATGCAGGCTGGGGTGTTTAATAGATAAAGTCAAGTGGGCGACTGATTTTCTCTTCCGCCCCTACAACTTTCTTATTTCTTTCCTCACTTCGAGTACACTCGCGGAATAGAGTCATCCTTCTGTGCTGTACATTAGAACAGTTTTAAAGTTAATTCTACAGTGTTTCTGTAATTTTCTAAATCCATTTCCCAACAACAGCAGTGCCGGATTAAGCCCCGTAGCAGGAGTAGCAAATGCTACGGGCCCCGCGCTTCTGGGGTCCCGCGGTTGCAACAAAAAATTGACCTAAAATTTGGTCGATACCGTTTCCAGATATTTTTGGTTAAAAAAAAGGTCATTCATCGTGTTTTATTATATTATAGTGCAAAACCTAGGGCCCCCTGATAACATTTGCTACGGGCCCCGCGTTTGCAGCAGAAAATTGACCTAAAATTTTGTCGATACCGTTTCCAGATATTTTTGCTAACAAAAAAGGTCATTCATCGTGTTTTATTATATTATCCTGCAAAAACCTAAGGCCCCCTGATAACATTTGCTACAGGCCCCGCGTTTGCAGCAGAAAATTGACCTAAAATTTGGTCGATACCGTTCCCAGATATTTTTGCTAACAAAAAAGGTCATTCATCGTGTTTTATTATATTATCGTGCAAACCCTAGGGCCCCCTGGTAACATTTGCTACAGGCCCCGTGTTTGCAGCAGAAAATTGACCTAAAATTTGGTCGATACCGTTCCCAGATATTTTTGCTTAAAAAAAAAGGTCATTCATCGTGTTTTATTATATTATCGTGCAAACCCTAGGGCCCCCTGGTAACACTTGCTACGGGCCCCGTGCTGGCTTAATCCGGCACTGGGTGACAGTCTTGTTACACCGCGGAAAAATTTTAATAACAACCACGTTATCGTTCAGACTAGTCACTAGATACATCCTGTATTTGATCTAACAATTATTGAAATCATAATGGAGGTCCAATAGAACACGATTGATCAGAAGTTAGAAACGTTCGCAGCTTTCCCAAGTTGACGGCAATAAAACAATCGATAGCCTGTCCTGCGAACTCCGTTTCACAAGATGTCGTGGTTTTGTAACGATAATTAGGAAATTACACAGTGCGATCGGAATGAATTACCGTGCTGCTAAGCTCCAAACTTTTCAGAATTCTAAATTGCGTTCGATCGGAAACCGGATTGCCTGTTCGAGCACGTTCGCAACGCCGAGGCATTTCTAATTCCCATTAGGCAAATAAAGTTACAAACAATTAACGGGTTTCACCTAAACGCCGTTTCGTCGCTGAAGGAACTCGACGGTTTTTCAATCGCTTTATTTAGTCCTCATCTATTTTGACATAGCAAAGTCTATGCACGCGTGGAATTGCGTGTTCGGTTTTCTTGCTACGTCCGTACGGTGCACACGAACAGGTTGCAACGACATCGTTGCTAACGCATTCCCCCACGGAATCTATTACGTTGTTGCTCATGAAATATCCATCATCGTTTAATCGAGTTTCAAGAACACGCAACGATTTCCGAATGGAAAATAATGGACGGGCCCTCCGCGCGGCAGTTTTTAAAAACAGATCAAAGTTCAAGAATAATTTATTCGAACCGCAGCGGCAACTTTTTCCTCTTGCATCGAACGGTGCAAGTTTGTTGGGAATTTTTCGCTTTTCCCACAACGGCCGCGAACCGACGTAAATTTATATCGACGTAGAATAATTTTCCGAATTTGAATATAAAATTCCCCTATTGTCTCGACAAAGATATTCACAAACTTCGGTCAATTTACGAATCGATCGTATGTACGTAGCTTGTCTTAAATGCATGAGATAACTTCGGTCGTTATTTGCACGGTGAAATCGTCGAAATACAAACGTAATACGTGGGTTCACAGTATTTTTCAAATTTTTATCACGTTCGGCATAGAAATTACGCCAGTTACGATCTCGTTGGACTGCCTTGTACAACCCGCCGTAAAGATAACGATAAAAACGCGAAGCAAAGAATCCGTAACAGAGGCCGCCTAAGTATAGCGATTCCTGCAAAATAGACCCGCGATAACATCTCTTAATTACACCGCGAGGTCTCCCTATATTTCGAGAATCATGGCCTCCGTATAAAATGATTAAATTAGAGCCGAGAGAGCGAACGAACGAGCGAGCGAGCAGACTGTGGGTTGCGATAATTACCGCGCGGTAGGAACACGGTGTCCCGTAGATTTTAATAGGGCGATAATTATACGCGCGGAGACACTGTAAATCGGTTGATCGTCCGGGAACCGGGAATCCTCGCTAGGAACACGCGCTAGGAGGCGAAAGAATCGAGCAAAATTCATACTCACGCCCGCTAACGAGCGTAAACGGTAACTTCCATAGTGTTTCGAAACGAATGGCAGCGAAAAAATGGAAATTTTCACCATTTTGCGTTACCCGTGTCCCGGCCCTTTGAGTTCCTAAACCTCCAGCCTCCTTAATTAAGCTGTTTTTCATTCGAACATTGGGATTTTCGAATCTCTCGTTATTTTCAATGATCTGCATTTAGATCAAAACTATTTTCAATAGCCAAATCATAGCTCGCCACTGTAAATTTCAATGACCGATTACTCGAACATCTTTTTGATAATGACGCGCGTGACGTTACAATGCTCGTACGACGAAACGACACGATTTCAAAGGGGAAAAAATGGTAAGAGTGGACGTGGAACTATAAAATAGAAGAAAGAAAAAGGCTCGAGTCATCGGAGGGAGCCAACCCCTTCCTTTTTGTCGGTTGCCCAATTTCTTAATCGGCTTCTGGGAATCGGGCCTCTCCACGATACCGTTTAACTATAATCCGATTATAGGATAGAAATGGCGGCAGGTGAGCATAAAGGCAGGGCCCAGTTTTCATGGGAATATAATACTATAATCGACGGAGGGAGTGGTCCACCTTCTCGACTCGCTCTTCGAACGAGAGCCGCCCCCTTTCGGACCGGCTTCTGCCGTGAAATCGCTGCCGGTTTTTTGCCGAGCCGACACGTGCCGATTTCCGAGCCATAACGCGCCACTTCTGCAATCATTTTAATATTTTCACGAGTAATGGCCGAGGGAAGATTTAAATTAAAGCTCAGCGTTCGAGGTCGTTTAAATTTTCAATTTCTTCGGCTTTTTCTCTCGCGAGCCTTTTTTTTATAGTTTCTCTTTTAGAAGTATTGTTTATCGTTTCGAAGATATATTGTGGTGTTATACGTTGATTCTTTACCGACATTCATCGCTAAAAGTATTTATAACACACTAGTATCTGATATAAAATCAATGATCCGTCAGATGCAACGTCAAGAGAGATTCTTAAATCGACCCATATATTATACAGCATCCTACCCACGCATACAGCTCGGTCGCAATCTTTAATTTGCAATTTCTTGTTCGCTAATAATAAAGTAAATAATGAACACGTTGTTCCATTGTGTTCGCGTTAATTGATTATTACCAACAGGACCACGGTGTATAATTAAACTCATTTTTCGTGTTAATTTGTTGCATTTATTCCGTGGCAGCTGTTCTTATCTGGATCGATTCACACGGCGCCCGTATTAACAGAGTAGATCAACTATCATCGCAAAATTGTTCCCCTCCTCTGCCAAATTATAATTGTTTGCTTCTTTTTTTTTTGCTAGCTAGGCACGTTATCCGCGGTACGATCTCTCTCCGGTCTGGGACACAAAATAACAATTGTTCCAACGGTGCTAAAGGTAAAAGTGTGTTCCACGACTGGCAGTGGTGCCCCGATTGAGAAACTAGCGAGTGTCGATCCCCGATTCGATACAGACCGGCCATAAATAATAGCGATTCTTGACGAAATATGCCAGAGTAACCACTGTCAGGACAGCCAGCGACCGTGAGAACATCGCACTCTCCTCGAGAAAACAATAAGCCGATTATTAACTTCACTATCAACCAAAAATTTCCTTTTCGTGTGAGGGAGAATGTTAGAATTTCAAAAATATAATTTCTAGTATGTATAAATGATACTTAATAATGCAAAAATAAATGTGGTTGACATAAGGTGAGGAAATAAAGGCTGCAAGTTTTTCAAGCAATACAATTTAAAGATTTAAAGTTATGTTCCTTATATGTTATATACTTAATGTGTTCTACTGTACCTACATTACTAATGTTCAAATGTAAGATGTATATTACTAATGTATAGCTTTATAACCCCCTATGGGAAGTTCTAATTAAGCTTTCAATAATAAAAAAAAAAAAATAAAGGCTGTTATTGAGTTTAAAAGGAATTGCTGTCTATCCCATTTCTATCGAAAGTTCTTTAATTTTTTGTTTTATTGAGCTTAATGTAACTCCTCTTTGGGGATTATGAAGCTTTACATTTGGGTTAATATAAATACAGCGTATTTGACATATACATAATTTCAAATTTGTAGATTACATTGTTTGAAGAAATTCAAAAGAACACGCTTGAATGTTCGGTTTACAGAGCAACGATCTAACATTCAAGGGTGGGAACAAATTAAGCTTATTCAATCCCTTCATAAGACCAACTCGTTGTCATTCCAATAAGGTACATTGCAAAATAATATGGTTAATATCTTGAACCTCATGAAAGTTCTTTAATTATTACACAGATTTCGTCGGTTTGTTCCATAGTGCGCCGTAAGGCAGAGTGGGAGACAAGTGTAAAGAATGTGGAGAATACCTCGGAATAAAAATGAACGTCTCTCAAGAGAATTTATTGTAACCATCAACCGATGCAGAGCCGATCATTATAGTCTTAATGCGTCTTTATTTCGTGTAAGAATTATTGGTGACCCAAAATGCGACTGCGGTCACACTAGTCAGGATATCAATCATATTGTTTGGCAATGTAGCCTCTTTGATTCACAGCGATATGAACTGATTCAGCAGTTGCATAAAATTAAGCTTCAGTTGCCCCTAAGTTTGGAAATGATGGTTGCCCGACCATATATTGGGGCTTGTCTTCTTATTTTTAAGTTTTTGAGAAAATGTAAACTACAAATTTAATTTGGTGTAGTACGGACTGGATAAGTGTGAATGTGTAAAATATGTACTGTGTTGTGTTATGTGTTATTAATTTTTTTGTGCTTTCAATTTTTCTGCTGTATAAAAGTCTTCATCAGTTTGTAATTTTCGTATTGTATTCTTCATCATGTTGAAATAAATCTCGTATGAGATTTTCTATAATAAAAAAAAAAAAAAAATACCTCGGAATGTGCAAGATATTCGCGGGAACGTGGCTCTGATATGAAAATAAGATCCCTAAGAGGACTATTAAACGTCAGGGTATCGGCGCGTCTCCCGCGTTCTTCGCCGGGATGCGCGAGATTTACGTTACGGTGTTCCTCGTCAAATTAGTCGACGGCGCGAACGACACAGAGTCCCTGAAAAAGAATATAAGCGGAATAATAAACGGGATAATTGCGCAAGTATAGCGGAGAACGCGACCGTGGACGCTGCTGGACGGGACACAACGGCGAAGTTAATGAATCATAAAGACGGAGAGGATCGGTTGCTGGCGGATCGCTACGATACCATTAACACCGGTTGCAATTAATGCACGCCCGGCGTGGCCGAGGCGCGTCTCTCGCGTTGCGGCAATTCGACGGCCTCGGTGCATCTTCGGAGATGCGGTTTCACCTCGCGGCTGGAACGGCTCCGATCTTTTCTCTTAATTAAAAATAACGATTGCTCGTTCGAGACGCGGTCTCACAGTTGGCGGCGTCGAAACGGGATTGGCTTCGGCATAATCATAATTTCCCCTCTTTCCACAGTTCTCCACTTTTTTTCTCTCTCTCTCACACACACAGTCTCTTTCTCTCTGCTCTCCTGAGAATCTCGCCGGCAACTAGCACACTCGAGCCGCATAGCTCGAGATGCTCAAGGACGAGCCTGTCACCTTCGCACCTCTCTACGCGTCAGGAAACACCTCGCTATTTTTTTTCTGCGAAAAGATTCGCCCAATAGGAGCAACACAACCGCCTCTCGCTTCGCTGTAGTCACCGGTTCGAGAGCTACGCTCTTTTTCATACGTCCGGCTCGAGAAGGTTGCGGAATCGAGGGTGGAGAAGGTCGTTGAATCGAAATTGTTACTCGTGTATCGATTCTACAGGCTTCTGCGAGAGGTATCGACTCTTGCCGTAACCACAGGTGAATTTAATGTAGCTGGGATATCGAACGAGTGCATAGCCTGGTTATTTTAACTGGAGTATCGTTTTTGTTGGTGTGCAATCTCGCTTGGAATTAATTTGTGGACAGATAGCTTCGTGTTGCAATTTTCGGGAGACACTTTTCGAGGATTCTCGTTGGGTCGAAGTGTAATTTTCTCGCGGGTCGATACCGCGACACGTCCCAGGACCGTCTTCCTCTTTTTCCCTTATTATCCCGGGCGTGTAAAGTCCGTGGTTCTGTGGTCGCACTCCCACGCGAGTCGGTCGGGTAGCTGTTGCGGGTAGGTAGCCTGCGATTTATCGAGCTAATTTTGGGACAATGGCGAGGAATCGAGGCAGAACGGGAGGAGGATGAGAAACCGGTGAAAGGAAACGAGGCTGGGGATGCACAACAGGTTACGTACCGGGTATGGACGGTAGTTAACGGTGCGAATTGCTCGCCATATACGTAGCCTGTCGCGGTTATGTTGGCCCGGCTAATGCCAACCCGGCGGCCCCCACGTTTACGGTTTACACAGCCGTAAATATACCACGGGACTAATGTGGTGCAACTTTACGTCGCGGGTTACACGATCATCCCCCACCGACCCGTACCCGGCACCATACCCGCGCTCGGCTACACGGCCACGCTGCGCTGCTCTGCCAGGGCCCCGATCAATTAGGAATTTAAATTTGCCGCCGCAAACCGTCGCGCGTCGTCCCCGTTTGGACATCAAAGGAATTTTTAAACGGGGAATTACACGACCGATCCGTGCCCGTTTCCAAAGGTTACGCAGCCTCTCTCTCCCTCTCTCTCTCTCTCTCGACGAACTTGGACCCTGAATTCGCGTAAACATACACTTTTCTTAAAAAGTGTACTTCCAATTTTATACTAATTTATTATGTCCTGATTAAAAACGAAGTATTTAGAATGGTTTATTTCGCTCGATGCACAGATGCCTATGTAAGCCTTACTTCATCATTTCGCTAACTAATTGCTTCTCCATTTTAGGAGATGCAAGCACAGATGCTGTCCCAAGAGTTACTATAAATGTACAGTTTCTACTGGGTCCTCTTCTTCTTCTTCTTCACGCGCAACTATCTTCGCATTCTTCTCGATCTCGTTCCCGTTCGCTTCTTTCGTTCCTGTTTGCGGTCTCCCGAGTGCAGGCAACAGCCGATACTACCTGTTCCTAGACAATGCGTAGACGGTTCCTTGTTCCAGCTGCACCTGTCTATTCCGATGCAATTATGGATTATGGTATGAGAAAGTACAGGGACGTCGGAAGAAAATTAGCAATGTTGGGAATTAAGCGAATCGAATGACAGCAGACGGTCTTGTGCGTCATGCCAGAAGGGGTCTGACAACCTTGCAACATATGTTCCTCGACCATTACCGAGACACGATCAAAAATTAATATAGAATGAGAACAATTTCTACTAGCCAAGACTATGTTCTTCCATCGTTGGCATCGTGTCAGTGACAAACGATCAGCATTGGCCACCGAACAACGTACTCCCATCCTTTCTTAAACAAATTCCTTTCCACAATTAATTACGTTCATTTGTATTCTCTTTAAACATTTTCATTCCACGATGTTTTCGCTATTACTCGCATCTCAATGTTCTGTAAAATTTCGTTGATTCTCTAGATCAGGGCTCGGCAAACTACGGCCCGCCGCCTATTTTACTTCAAAAATTAAACGTGTCTTCCTATCTAGAATAATTTCATTCTATATGATTTTTTTCATTTTGTAGATATGAAATTAATAGAATACCTCATACAATATTGCAATGTTTAATAATTGATTAGATCCCAACATATTTAATAATGTAAACGATATTTTGAATTATAGTATTATTCTTTACATGGAATAATTAAATATAAATCAAATTACGTGAAATAAAAAACTTATGTAAAAGTATCACTTTCTATTAAAAAATATTTGGAACCCTTTTTGTTGCTCTATAGTCCACCAGGCCAGAAAAATTGATGATCTGGACCTTTCCAAAAAACAGTTTGTAGACCCCTGTTCTAGATCGTAAAAATTTTCCAAATCAAGTGTTCCAAGTAAAATTATTGAGCGAGCGATTTTTGGCAAATTTTCGAGAGATGCGAGGCGACGGAAGTGAATGCAGCTGGTCTATGATAAATCGACCTTCGCGGGGCCATGTGACCGGTAAAGACCGGTCACTTCCTTGTGCCGGCGTTGACTCACATATCAGGCATTCCGGGATCGGATACGTGTCCACTCGGCTAAATCCACGATCGACTCAATTATTGTTATTTATCTCAATAGGAATGCCCGTTAATGGCCGACCTTATTCTCCCGGCCCCTGTAGCCGGTAGTTCGTGCATTTGCATGCAATTTACTTAAATCAGCGTCCCGAGAACCGTGCCCGACAGCGCCACGTTCACCGGTCTCATAAACCACCACGGAACCATTCTGACTTCTCCGAAGGTGTAGGTTGCTGTATCGAATGTCTGGGCTGCTGTCGTTGTTGCTGCCGGTGCTGCGGTTGGGGTCCAAGCACGGTGACAGGATCGGTCAGATCTCGTACCGATACGGTGGTACTCTCGTTTCAAAGCAATTACGCATAAATTTCCATGCCATGGCTACGACCTTTCCACCGTGCCGGAGTTAACAACTATGAGTGATCTTGTGCCAGCTAAGGCTTTATACGCCGTTCCCGGTGAAAGATCAAAATCGGACAGGCCAACCACGGCCGAACGCGCTCGTAATTATTTCGTTTATTTATTTTTTTTTTCTTTTCTCACAACAAAGACCATGAGATCGTTCTTGTAACTAGCCTAACCCTCCACGACGAAATTACGCTACGAAGCCAACTGAAACGCAACATTAAGTGGGCAGGCACACCACGTGACATAACTAGCAAGTAACTAGAATCTTACTAGATTTTATGTCGAAACATGGGTTTGCGGGCTTCTGTTATTTGTCCTTATACGAACATATTTTCAGCTGCACAAGGGTTCATTTTGTGATAGAAAAATACATTCGAATCTGTCGATGTTTCTTCTCGATTTTCGCTCTACTTTGGATTTAGTTTTCTGTCACAAAAATACTTTTTTGACTCATAAGATGGTGATTATATATTAAATATAAACATAATCTCGTTATCAACCTTCCTCTATCAAATGAGCCCTCGCACAGCTCGTAACATGCTCGCGTAAGGACAAACAATTGTTTCTCGCAAACACTGTTTTCCCCTGATTTTCTAGTAAGATTCTAGTAATATTAGAAGCTACGTTACCCTTTTAATTGCCATTTAGATAGAATTTATTTTTAGAAATTATATACGAGCTCGTATTTGTTTGTTGTTTTTCTTTTCGTTGGAGGATCGAAACAGAATTATGGAGATTGTAGGAGTGATCGAGGACCGACGAGAAATCCCGTCACGTCCGCGGCTCTTGTGTCGCGGATCGAGGTTGCAAATTATTCTTTAGCTTGCACAACCCATTCAGGAATTTGCACGTCATAGATTGACCATCTTCGGCTAAATTAACGCCGGCTTCGACGAATCGATGGTCCGCGGCTATCGCGTGAAAGTGGCATAAGTTACTTCGAATAAGCCACGTTCCACTGACCCGGGAGAGGTTGATGAACACGTCTCTCAACGGTTTTACCAAAAGAGGACTACACAGGCACCCATGGTCATCGATTATACGGCTCTTCACTTTAGGAGACACCATACGTCAACAGGCTGCCCCTTGCCCAGCATTCTTCCCTAACCATAATGCACGAATACGGTGAAATCATGCGACGCGGGCTCGTTCGATTCCACGATGCTCAATTTTGTTACGAACTAATGGCTCGACATTGTTTGCGCGACGTACGTATTCGGGAAAATTATGCGACCCTCGTTGGGTTTTATGATCGATGCTCGATTGTCTTCCGAACTAATAGCTTTGCGTTCTTTGCCACGGTGTATACGCGTTCCGAAAAATGTTCTGCGATTCCCATTCGTTTCTGCAATCAACGGCTAATTTCGATTGTTTTCAGGTAACGATCTAAGATTCTTCGTTATCCGCGAGCACAATGCACAAATACGGAGAAATTCTGTAATCCTCGTTAGTTGCTGCAATCAATGCTCAATTTATATTGTTTTCAAATAGTGGGCCAATATTATACGTCAGCACAGTGTACGCGTTCTATGTGAGAGTTAGTTAGGTTAATAGAAATTCATATCATACAGGAAACTGTATTAATCCTCATCCGTCCCTCGTGTCAATTTGACACAATTTTCCTGAAATAAGTTATACCGTTCTTTGTAAGTAAAGTCCAAAACTTGGTGACATTTAAATTTTAAATGCGAAACATGTAACCGCAAAAATCTAACATGTGAATGTTAACTCATCAATTTGAATGAAAAAAACATTGAAAAGTAACTGTTTGACTAGTTATTTTATCGTTTTTTTTTATTACTGTGTCAATTTGACACCGAGGGGCAGATTCAGTTGAATGAATCAGTGGACTGAAGCCCTTTTACATAAGTGTTTACAATATCAAAGAAGAAAAAAAGAAAAGAGAAAGATACAATACTACTCGTGTAATAACACAGAAGGGACATGCACAAAAAGGAAAATTTAATAATGGTACAATCGATATGGTATTATCATATAATCTTGCGCAGTTGCATTTGAAAATTTTGTAAAGAATCAATGAAAAAATCGGCGATAATTCCGTCCTAGATACTATAGCGACGCGACGATTCGATATTTGTTATTTATTTGCGTTCTTCATGTTTCATAATTTGTGTTGTTTTATTCATTCTCGTTTGCCGTGTAAAAAACCAAGGACGTGTTTAATACTGCATCTGTTATACTTGAAATTAAATCTTAAATTGTTTATTGACAACTTAAATCCTACAATAGTGAATTAATATTCATCGGGTCAAAATATCTGCTCCAGATGTTTCCAGTGGTGAGAATGGCCACTTCGAATGATCCAAAAGCAATAAAATGGATATGGATAATCAGACATTTTCTGAAGCGAAACCACGGAAAGTTTCATTTTGCCAGCAATCGAATGCAAATTTTGCGAGCCTCGCCGACAGGAATACGTTCTTCGTAGCTGATCGCGAGCCCATGCCGCACCGAGGCTCATCATTTGCAAATAATCAAACACCTGCGAACGGACACGCCGATGCTAGACACCCGTAACTTCAATATCAAGTAATCACCCCGGGTGGGGAGGGTCCGTCAAACACCGGCTTTTCACATGGAACGAAGACATTGTCCGTGGGTTAATCCTGCGGTCGCGTCATTCTTGTGCAAGTCACTGATAGGTTACGGCTGATTGCAGTAATCTTCGCGTTGATGCGCCGTAAAAAAAAATCCTGGAAACCCTAGCGCGCGAGCGTGAGGCATTACTAAATAACGGTACGCCTAAGTACGGGCTTTAATGCGCCAGAGAAAATATAATCGCGGCTCGCTTCGAGGCCGAGGATACGTGTCCCATGTGTGGCCCACAAATACCTTTTTCTATAGCTCCCCGTTGCCTGCTACCACAGTGTTCAGGTCTCTATCACGACAGAAAATCTCGGTTCTCTATTTATTTCTTTAATCTGTTTCTAAAAAATCAAAATACCCTTCAGGGACGACATCCTTGATACCAAAGAATATGCAACAGAAATTTGCTAGTCAAAATCAGCCACGCGTTCCTCCACTTCTGCGACAGCTGAGCATATTCCATACGTTTTACCATAAATCAACGTGGCTAGACAGTTCGAGTTGTTGAATGAATATTAACTCTTACAGTTAACATTCCTGTCGATATTTATTCAGAGACGCGCTACAGCGTTATCGGTCGTTTCTACTGAATGAATTACCTACATACTAGGTGAACCAAATAGAATATATACCGACGAAAATATGCTGTAAGAACATTAATTTGATTAAATAAGATAACTTTATTTACTTAACCCTCGTCCACACGACTAATTTTTTGTACTATTCTAAATGAATTTGAAATAGGTACCCGGGTACCACGTCGTGTGGATGAGGGTTAATGCAAACAAAAATACAAAAGTGGATTCCAGTGTGTATAAGAGAAAAAAGGCTATATTGTAACAAGGTAGAACTAATGGTGTAGCGTAAACGATGCTGTGGTGTGGTCTGTTCTGTGAAACGACAACGACTGACTTGTTCCTCTCTGGAAAAGCCTTCGGTCCCTTTTCTTAAGTGGGGGAATCATTAACCACTTGGACGGGAGTCGCACCACTGCCTGTTTCTATACAATATTATCGTTGGATTCCAACAAAATGTATCTAGTGTTCCGAGGAAAATATTTGCGGAAAAATCCTAGCTCGCAAAGGAGCGAAGGTAGGCACAGGTGAAACGTTCGATTCGGGAAAGGGAGGGATGCTAAAAGGGAGTTTCGCAGTCGGCGGAAAGATACGGATGCAAATTCGGAACGGCATCGGAACACGGCCGCGTTCCAGGGAACCTTGAACGTTAGAAAGCTGATTAGAATATCAGACCGGGGACACGGGGAGCGTGTACGTACGCTTCTAATTCGGTTACACGCATTACATGATAGCGGGGATTGGTCGGGTATACGGCCCGGCATCAAAGAGATAGTAAACATTGCGGTTTCTGAGTCCTGTTTGGTCGAGTGTGACAAGCTAATGGTGTCCTTGCTCCATCGAGGCCCCGATTGAAAATACCACGGTAGTGTCTACCAAATCGGACCAAAGTGAGCGGGACGGACGCGGCTCGAGGTATATACGGTCTAAGTCCTAGATGCAAGTGACACGCGCGGCGCAGCTATGGCGACGGCCGCCGCGCCGTTGCACCGCGGCCGATTGCCAAGCCGGCGAGAGGAGAGAACGCGAATGTCGAAGGGGAAGTGTTGGCTTTCGAACCGAAGCACGTGAACGTTCCACTAGCATATCACGGAAAACTATAAAACCTGAAATGGTAGCCATCGACGAAGAAACGATTGCCGTGGAACGACCTCGTTGAAAGAATCGGTAAACGTGCTGCCTTGTGCTTGCTCGCGAAACCACCGTTGCGACTCCCGAACCGGAATAACCCCGATATCGCCAATGACGATCGCCGATGACGATCCGCGGAAGCTTTTCAGTCGTCATTCCCAAGAACAGCCCCGTAACTTCTGTCTTGTTTGCACGGTTATCGACGCGCCAGTGAAATATGCAAGTTTTGCCGCGTCGTTCGATGTCGAGTTTCAATCAGTTTCAGGTTCTTCAGGAGACCAGGCAACCGGAAAATTCGTGTTTTAAACTGTTAACACTTTACCAACCGGAAGCCTATTAATAGGATTTTCAATAATTCTGCTGTACCAAAAACAAAGCATAGAAATTTTCTTTGACATGTCAATTAATGTTTTAGACGCAACAGTTTCGATCAATTTTTAATCAATTAGCTATTTTGCAAAATCGGCGACGTCAATGAATACTGTAAATGTTCCTGCGATCCCCTATACTGATTTGTTCGAAAAGTTTAAAAAACAAGCTAAAGATCGTACTTTTGGAGTTATAAAAAATCAAGGTCTCTTTAAGGGAAAAAATACTCCAACTGCTCCTTAATATAGACACAATTATAGCAAAACCAAATATCAAAGCTTGTATTAGCATCCACTTCTTTTTCCAAAATTGTAACCAACGTATTTAACGCTAAAGGACATTACTTTTATGCTCAGTTGTATTATTAGAAAATTCTTATTGTATTATTCCTGTATTCCACATTACTGTATTTACTTATATTATTCATGTAAAGCAAAATAAACCCAGTAGGGTTTCAAAATGCTCAAAATAAAAAAAAAGCTATTTTGCAAATATGCCTAACGTTTCAATTCTAGTTTGAACCTTTTTCAAAGGTAAATTGCGTCTAAAAAAAGAAAAAATCATAGAACAAATATATGTAATGAAAAAATATTTAATATACATGAATTGAACTAGAACCGAAACGTTAGGCATATTTGCTAAGTAGCTAATTGATTAAAAATTGATCGAAACAAAAATCCTTGATGGATAGTGTAGACTTCCTCCAAGGGCTCGAAGACTTGAAATTTTTGTCGAAATCGAGGATCCTGTACCGTGATTGAAATTAATGAAAATTTCGAGGACCGGCCCTGTGAATAGCGCAGCTCTCGCTGTTTACAAGTCCCACGGTAATAAGGAACCAAACACTGGCCAGAGTATACGACACCTGCGCGATAAGCGCCGACAGGTATGCGGCGATGCACGTGTCCGCCTGTTTGCACCGCGAACGTAAGTGTCGTTATTGAAAGAGCATAAGTGTCGTTACGCGCGACTCGCCGACATGTTACTGCTTCTCGAGACATCTTTTCAAAAATCCGCAGGTTTCGTTTCTTTTTTCCTCTGGTTTTCCTTTTTTACTGCCACCGCGTCAGGCGTAAGATATCCCGGAGTGTACGCAAGTGAAATAAAGCCTGCCACGATGAATATTTACTACATATAAGTGAATCGTTAACTGTATGGTGATGACGTCTATAATTCTCGAGGGTAGATTACAGAAAATTATATCGTAATTTCAACGTCAAGATTTAAGGTTAAATTTATCGGCAGACGAAATCAATGGTATTGATTATTTGTTGTTCGTAAAATATATACAGTGACTGTAAAATGGGAGGTTCTGCTGTCTTTGTGGATTTTAATAGAACGGTGTGCTTGAAATTTTTTGGTTTGCAGATGTTCGATGACTATGATTTTCCATTCGTGTTAAGTTGTGTAATAACTAGACTGCGGATCTTTGTGGATTTATGAGAAAATTGATTGGCGAAATATAAAACAGTAAAAGCTTTAAAAAATTCAAGCATGTTGCTTTTAATGTAACGAAGTCGTTAAGGGATGAAATGAATTTTTTCATGTTATTCCTGTTTCTCACAATCAATGCAAAACATTTATATGTTGCACGAAGATCCGCAGTCTAGTAATAAGTTTTCTTCGTATCCGATGGGTAAGCAAATACCGTGGTAACGAACTCTCGACACGACGTCGATGGCAAGCGTAAAGGAATAGTACTGTAAAGAATATGACACTGTCGAGACTCTCGCAGTCGCTAACGAGCTAAATCCGCAGCGAGCGCTTAACCTTGATTCGGTCAACCCGGAAATATGCTTACGCTACCTGCGTTGTCATCGATGGCTCGCAGCGTGACGAAAACTGTGTCCTTCAATGGAGTGGCGTGGTTACTGGCACCACTCACGGATTTGGGTCGATCGTTGTGGTAACGAGTTTAATTGTTGGTGTGCAACTATTGCCACTTCCTGAAACTGTAGGTTTAAGGGGCGGTTCACAGTCCTTAGGTATATGCAACCCTTCTAGACAATACATACAATTATATGTAATGAACCTCATTAATGTAAATATTGTAAATACTGTATATACAATTAAGTGAATCAAGTATAAAGTATGGGTCGAAGAAATTGATTACAATTAATACGAAATGCGGATAGCAGTCCATTAATTGTGATATATCTTCGACAAAATGAGGCGAGAAGAAGGGTCATCTTGTTAATATCATAATATCTGTATTTCTACAAGAAACCTATTCTGTTTTGTAATCTTCATACTCTGTATTATATGTAGTGTATTTCTGTTTTGTAACTATGTTGTAATAAATCTCATATGAGATTTTCTATAATAAAAAAAAAGAAGGGTCACCAACGTCATCAGGTGCCCCTGGACCTGGGAGTTTACGGCACCCCCGGTACATCTTCGAGGATGTACATGGGTTCTACCGGTTCTCCCAGGTCCTAAAAAAAAAAGAAAAAAAAAGGTATAAGCAACCCTGTCCAGGTGAAATGCGCAGAGTAAACCCCTGTATACGTGATCGCTAGGTAGTTTGATGATGAAAGGGTATAACGTCCCTAGAAGGTAAGTTTTTCACTAGCTAAGGGTAGTATTCTCATCTTCAAAAAAAAGGTATAAGCAACCCTTTTAGTAAAAAAAAGGCGAGGACCGAAGTCAGTCGCAAGGAAACCATCGAGCCTAGCACGTCGCATTTTGTAAAGAAACCATTCTTGCTGTGTTTTACAATAGTCATCAAGTTATACGCATTCAACCACCTACATCTTTAACACTGTACACGCGGTATTGTAGGATTCCACTACATATATTTAATATGTTTATAACATATTTGGTCCCCTCAGGGTTTCAAATTCATTTACCAATCTTCTTCCCCCTCTTTCCATTCTCACTATCACCTTTTTAGCAGTACCTACTGTTTATGGTGGGTTTCGAACCACCTTTTGCCAACAACACGTAAAAAACACCCCGGGCGGGTCACTCCGGTTTTTTTACCAGACGGTCACCCATCCAAGTGCCACTCACGTTCCACATTACATATATTTAATAAAGTCCATCATTAATTACGTACATTTTTTAATCGACTATATTTATTTTTGCAGAGATTCTTGCATAGGTTCTTTGAGAAGTCTCAGAAGAGAATAGAACCTCGAGTTGCAATCGAGTAAATTCGACTGTCGTTCCTTTAACACCAACCGAGTGTTTACGTCCAGCATGGAGGCAAGGACTCGTCGTACATCTTGGATGTATCCGCTCCCGGTACATCCTCGAGTATCAGGGGGCCCCATAGGCGGGAGCCTGTACCCCGGAGAACCGTCGTACGTTTCACGATGGTGTTTCACGGAAACCCCGTGAGTCCTCTAGCCGCTTACGCTGCCTACCTCGACGTTGTACACCGGCATCGATAGCACGGTAACCTACAGCCGACTACGGGCTCCACCGTTCGAATGGCGGAACAGCCTGGCAGGGAGGTGCTCTATCTACATCAGGGTGCGCTAACAAAGTCGTCAGGTCCCCCTAGGAAACCCCCGCGGCTCGAACATGTCGTAGGAATGTTCGCTGAAAGTACAAGACGCGATGCCAATCGGTGACGCACATTATAATTCTCGCGGAACCCTATGAAACTCGCGGCCCAATCGAAGTCTCGATGCCGCTGCGAAATTTCGCGCCTTCCGCAAATATACATCTTCCCATTTCAATCTAATAAAATGCAAAACGAGTTGACGCGAATTCAATCGAAATTGATTACCGCGACGTAAATCGAATTAAAAAATGATCATTATAAACGTGGAGCATTAAAATCACTACCCAGAGGACTTAGACCATGTCCTGTGACAGTGTCGATTGTATGATTCCCAAAGAATAAAATTAAGTTCTACCTACCACCAAAGGCAGACATATTCTTTGCAAAACTAAATGTCAAAGCCTGCGAATTTATTTTCCAGTTTTCAAGCGATAGTAAACTCCACATCTAGCGACTATTAAGACTGTATTTATTTATTTATTAATGATGTAAACTTTGTTTGGTTTATATAGCATATATCATATTATACATATAGATGTAACATAAGTATACAATATCATATACATGCAACATAAATTACAGCTTATAATTAATAAATGATATTATTATAAATAAAACATAATTGTTACCACCCTCCTTATAAATATAATATTTAAATATTCAGATATAGAAATTAAAGCAAAGACCTCAATCATATTATCTGGTAATGTCCAGAATATGATTCAGAACGAGAACACCTGTTTGAACTGCTCCTCGGTCGCAAACAGTTTCCTCCCTACACTATTAACCCTTTGCATTCGGAGCTATTTTAACTCGAAAATTAAACGTTTCTTCTGACCTACAATATTTCCATTCTCTATGATTTTGTTAAATTTGATAAATATGAAATTGATATAATACCTCATACAATATTTAAATGTGTAGTAATTGGTTAAACACCGACATATCTGATAGTGTAAACAATTATTTAAATAATAGTACAGCAATTTTTAGTGGCGCCTCTGTTCTATTCTCAGCGCTAATGTTCATCTTCAACTTCCTCAAAAAATGTAAGATTAGGATTTAACATATTTATACTTAAACTGCAAACCTATTGTATAATTGTAAAAGCCGAGATAAAGCTACAACAGGTATCAGTGACTAAAATAAAAAAAGAAATAATAAACGCGTCAGATGATCGCATAATTGAGAGGTCGCCAGTAATCGTCGAAATAGGATCAACCGTTGGGAATAATTCGCCGGTGCTCTTACCCGCTTCCATTTCGGGGAAACTCCCGTACAAATTTCCTCGTCGCGCGCTCCTCCGTAGAAAGCAAGCCGGCATATCTCCATAAGGATGTACAGTTAGGCTGACGGCGCGGCATCGCCAAAATCGGAACGCGAAATTACGGTGGAAGAAAAGTCGAGATGGCGAAGAAGTCACCGTCGTCGATCAGCAATTTCCATCGTGTCTCGATCGGCGAGATTAAGCTCGCCTCGATCGAGGCAAAGGACAGCCGAGGTCTCTCCGAGGCAGGTGAAACGTCCGCGATCGAACACGAACACAAGGTGCGGCGGTTCCCGATCGATTCTCGATGCACCTTACGACCCCTGCGCTCGCCCGGCCAACATGTGCCGTATGCATCGGTGCAACGCGCGCTGCACACACAGAAGAGCCGCCGGTGTGCGTTGCACGCGCCTCTCCGCACTCCCGCGTCTACACACCGGCAAAAGATAATTCCACGCAAACGGAAACTCTGCGGGTCGACCACGCGCGATCCGAAAGAAGATTTTAATATGCTCCGTGAAGCCGGTGCATCGCGGTGTCGCGCATCCGTCTACATGCACCGAGTGCATCGAGACCTCGACACCCAACCGAGAAAAAAGCCGAAAGGTCACCGAGCGATGAATGCATAATGCCGGTAATTTTCTGACGTGACAAAAAACTACGCCCCGAGAACCTATGATCCTGATCAGTTTTCTAATGCGTTGTTCGCTGTCGACGCGACATTTTTTCCCGTCATTCGAAAAAGTACGATAACGTCGCAAATTGTTTCTTCATTCAAACGTGTAACCATCCAGTGACGCACCCAGGATTTAATCTTGGGAGGGACGGGTTGAACAAAATGACCTTGTTTCTTTTTTAGCAAAAATATCTGTCAACGATAGCCACAAAATATTTACTTATATATTTCGGGGAAAGTTGTTCCAAACGTTTAGTTTTACATATTACGTATTCGAATATCATCGAAATCGGAGAGGAAGCAGCTATTCTACGGTTTAGCTAATTTTCCAGTGTTTTGTTTCCTTTTTGGGGATTCCCTCTGGGTGCGCCACTGTAACAATCTATCTGGAATTTCGTTCTTCCATTAGTTCTGTTTTTAAAAAAGGAATGAACACGATGATCGTGTTTCTTTGTTTGCAGGTGGTAGAAGAAACTTTTTGGACACTCTGGTGCATACGAATGTACGAGGCGCTGACCATTACTATGGACACAGAGTAATCCAGATGATGGAATGTACCGATATCCAATCGCGGCGAATAATGGCGCGCAATCGGAGAGGAAGAAAGAAAGCGTAAAGAGAGAAAGAGAAGAGTATGGCCTAGCTGTCGGACGCGTACACAGCGATTATGCCAGTCGGCTGGTTATGAAAAGCGGGCCCGGTGGAACGTGGCGGCGGCGGCGCGGCGCTCGGGAATAATTACCGATTCATTCATCGATCATTAAGGGACGTATTATCGGATTGTGTGTGCGCGCGTTGCCGTCGTTGACGAATGTCCAGGGACGGATTGGGCGTGACCGTACCGATGAATTACGTCGTATCAGCGGGTTAACGACCGTGGCCAAGCTTGTCAGTCGCGAATAAAAGCGATAACCGGCGCGGCGCATCTAGCCGGCCGTGAATACGTCCGAGCGGATAAATATCCGCGTGAACGAAGGAAAACATTCGGAGAACCGCGTTGTTGCAACGCGCACATCCTGCCTTCGTTCCTTGCCCGCGTTCATAAATAATATTTATTCGAAAACAACGTCACGGTTTATTACACCGGGCACGGGATACACACCGGCCGCGCCGCGGCGTTACCGCGAAGTACAATACCGTTTAGTGTACTTTAACGACCGGTTTAACGATTAAACGCAGTGCACGCGCGACGCGCGAGGTGGTCGGGACTTATCTAGATTTACAGGGCATCGAGACGTTTCCGCGAGGAGAATAATTCACCGCTGACGAACCCACCACGACGGCGAACCCAGACCGTCGAACTTCTAAACAGAACTTCATTCCTTTTACTTCTTATTCCTTTTCTACGACCGTAATTGGAAACGCGAATAGAACGTTGAACTCTCTCTCTGTCGAAGATTTTCCAATGTGTAAATATAGTTAAATGACAAGGGAATGCAGGGTAATGAGGGAAATGATCAGGATCGAGGATGTAGTGAGCGGGAAGAAAGAGAGAAATGTAGGAGAGTAGTGGTGAAGTTGAAGAGAAAGAGAGAAAAGAGAGGATTAATGTACCACAAAGCTTACCAAACTAACAAAACAAAAAAACAAAAGTTAGGGAATGGGGAAGGATGAAATAAGTAAGTTAGTGATAATTAGGATACTAAAAAAAGAGAAGGACGTGGTAAGAATGATTTGTACAGATAAGTTAATGTAAACCAAGTCACATTTCTTAACTGTGAGGCTGAAATAAAGCAAATTCTATTCTCTATACAGGATAATGGGAGAAATGATCAGGATCAAGGACGAAGTGAGCGGGAAGAAAGACAGAAATGTAGAAGAGTAGTGGTGAAGTTGAAGAGAAAGATAGAAAAGAGAGGATTAATGTACCAAAGAGCTTACCAAACTAACAAAACAAAAAAACAAAAGTTAGGGAATGGGGAAGAATGCAATAAGTAAGTTAGTGATAATTAGGATACTAAAAAAAGAGAAGGACATGGTAAGAATGATGTGTACAGATAAGTTAATGTAAACCAAGTCACATTTCTTAACTGTGAGGCTGAAATAAAGCAAATTCTATTCTATTCTATTCTGAATATAGTTAAATGTAATTTGTTAATTGGATTTCCTTTGAAGATGCTGACAAGTATTAGCCCTTGACTGCATGATTTTTTAAATTGGGATGAAAACATTGAAAGCAGATCAATGCATGTGGTTTATCTAAGGGAAAAATATTTGAAAAAATGAAAACAACATTTTCAGAAAAAAATAAACATAGTAAGAAAACACAATCGTAGTTTACTACATGTAATACCAGATTTGTTAATTGTATCAGATGTGATACGCTATGCAGCGAGGAGTTAGGGCGCGGTAGTTCTAGTGCAGAGACTCTATTTTATTGGAATTGTGTTTTCCGTTGGATACAAGAGGCAGGCAAATAACAAAGCAAAACACAAATTGCATCCCGTGTCACGGTCGCACACATCGAACTGGCCAGGATCCTTCCTCGACTAGCTAATACAATGTTTCTTTTAACGAAGCACCATGCCTGAGAGCTACTCGGGGTTCAAGTGGCGGTTCTCGGAGCGTAGAATCGCTAAGGCGGGGAACAACGAACGTGCGAGCGAGAGAGCGAGGTTTTTCTGGCTAATTTGAGTAAGCAATGGATACCAGGAAACAAAGAGGGACTCGACGGAGAAGAAGGCTTGATGAGCGGGCGTGGTAGTCGCTGCCGGATAGTTTTATAAAGCTCCACCCCGCCCCTGATTGTCGACAAAGAACACGGCCAACGATCCCCATGTGAACGTGAATCAGCCTAAGCCTGGAAACCAGTTGATGGATCCGATCCATTTTTAAGAGGGAGGCCTTCCGTGACGACCGGAACATTGGGCAATATTCAGGAATTTTTTTCCCCAGTCGAATACAACCGAGACGTGTAGCGAATATACACTGCTACACTTTTTCTCACTGCACAAAATCATTTTTCGATCTCCTAATTGAGTTAAGTGGCTCCTTTTTAAAAACGAAACAAGTGTAAACGTTGAAAAGATTCTTCTGTTGTGTTTTTATCTTTGCCTTTCTCCGTCAGCCCTACTTGCAGAGACTGTCCCTACAAGAAACAGTTTTAAAGAGCGAATTAATAAAAGAATTCACAACATTACCATCTGCTCCATATCTGGCAGTCATTTGCCAAGCATTCGCAGTACTCACATTCTAAAGATTGAAAGGAGGAAAATGAAGTTTTCGAAAGTGCGCTGGTAGAAAGGAACGGAACAAAATCGCAGCAAAAACGCTGGTCCCCGGCGTTGGTAAAATGGAATTAATTATAAATCGTGGATCCACCAAGTCCGCGACCAGTTTTTACAGTACCGATCATGGCATGCCTATGAGAATTTCTGAGTTGTTTTTACCAACGATCGGTGAGCCATCGTCATCGTTCGTGTGCGTCCCACGAGTTCCGTATCTCCGCTCTATTTGTATGTTAATAGAATTACCGAAAAACGAAATTAGCGATTCTGGAAATGCGAGGGAGAGAGCCTGGGTTCAGGGAAAGATCGTTCACACGATCGATGCTCGGTCGGTTTTTGCGGATGCGAGGATCGCGTCGCCTCCGGATCGCTGATGCTAACGAGAATTTCTGTATTCCCAAGTGGGACCCCAGCGGAATGGATTCTCACGTATACTCGTTGGGAATCAGAAGGGAGAAAATTTAAGGGATGATTCTTCATGATAATTTAAGACGAACGACAACGGCAAAAAATTGCGATTTCGTTTTCAAGTTATTCTCACTGCGAAACCAAACATTTCTTCTGACCACAAATATTTCCACTCTATACAATTCATGCAACAGTTAAATGTATAGCAATTTAAGCAGTGTGACAGCGTTTCTGTAATTTAATTCACTAAAGAATTTACAATGACAGTGCAAGTTTCAGATTAATGCAATATAATTGCCTGATAGTGTCGTACAGAATCATTCAGTGAATCTTCTGTCGACAACGCGAGGCTACAAAATAGGTGTACTTTTTTGTACTTGCACTCTATACAATTCATGCAACACTTAAATGTATAGCAATTTAAGCAGTGTGATAGCATTTCTGTAATTTAATTCACTAAAGAATTTACAATGACAGTGCACATTTCAGATTAATGCAATATAATCGCCTGATATTGTCGTACAGAATCATTCCGTGAATCTTCTGTCAACAACGCGAGGCTACAAAATAGGTGTACTTTTTTGTACTTGCACTCTATACAATTCATGCAACAGTTAAATGTATAACAATTTAAGCAGTGTGATAGCATTTCTGTAATTTAATTCACTAAAGAATTTACAATGACAGTGCACATTTCAGATTAATGCAATATAATCGCCTGATATTGTCGTACAGAATCATTCGGTGAATCTTCTGTCGACAACGCGAGGCTGCAAAATAGGTGCACTTTTTTGTACTTGCACTCTATACAATTCATGCAACACTTAAATGTATAGCAATTTAAGCACTGTGATAGCAATTCTGTAATTTAATTCACTAAAGAATTTATAATGACAGTGCACATTTCAGATTAATGCAATATAATCGCCTGATATTGTCGTACAGAATCATTCGGTGAATCTTCTGTCGACAACGCGAGGCTGCCTTGAAAATCACCAGGACCAAGATGATGCTCTCGGCCCCATTACGCTCGCGGACCAAACTCATTACTACGCGGACCGCAACGAGGGCAAACCGGCGGATATCCCTCGCGGATACACATTTCTGTGGACGCATTAGCGATGCAGATATTAGGCGAGGAGGACTCCGTGGACATGCAGTTTGCGGAGCCGTGCAATTTACGGTTACGGAACGTGTCACTCGTCGACGATACTCATGGTCGCGTGGTTGCTATTCCCTGTCCTGCTCGACCTACGTTTTACGTTTCCATAATTAAACTTTTATAAATTGACTGTAGGAAGTTGCTAGGAATTCTGCGATATATTGCTGAAGACTTTATAGTTAGTTGTTTAGTAGCGATTTTTTACGAATGTAATTTAATCATTTCTTTTAGAATTATTTCTCTTCAGTTATCTACATTTTGTCCGTTTTAGCTACAGATTACAACATATTAAACATATTAACCTTTTGCACTCGGAGCTATTTTAACTTGAAAATTAAATATTTCTTTCGACCTAGAAAAATTTCATTCTGTATGATTTTTTTCATTTTATGTATATGAAATTGATACAATATCTCGTATAATAATTAAATGTTTAGTAATTGATTAGATATCAATATATTTAATAATGTAAACAATATTTTGAATAATGTACAGCAACTTTTAGTGGTGACTCTGAGTCACCACTCGAGTGCTAAGGGATAAAAATCATTAAGAATGAATCATAACGTAGAACATTCATTTTATAAAACATTAACGCGACGTAAATCAATAAAAACATATATACACACTCATATTCAGTCATATGACATGCATACTTATATCAGTCTTACAATTAATTCTTGCACACCTAAATTAATTTACACTAATATCTATCTAATTTATGCACAATACATCGTGCGTTAATTATTGGGACAATTCAATATTTCACAGGACGACCGAGGGATGTAAAATGATTTTATTGCGAATAAATTCTTGAACACCTGTTCGCGTACTCGTGATATTCCCGTTGGAACGAAGGAGAAGAGAATGGGAGAGGGAACATTAATATTTTCCCGACCAGAAAAATCAGTTTCCGTCACGTTCGAGTCCCATTACCATTAATCGCGTTTATTAAGGCGGCATCGCGTCAAAAGCTCGAGCGCAACGGCATCTGACAAAAGCGCACCTGCTTCGACAGTTAACACCATCGACATCGTACACACGGTATACATCGTCTCTCTAATTGCGTTCTCGAGTTCCTGGCACGACTTCTCCAAGATATAGCACGTCGCTAGAACTTGTTTGCCCTGGGTACGCAGAAGGGTTACAGACAGGTGCGTTAATTTGCCAACAATAAATGTAACACGCGCTCCCAAATGGTTTTTCCCGGTACTCGGTATCGCTTTCTGATCACCTAGATAAACATACGCGCTGCTAAACGATTATCGCAGACCTGGCAGCTTTCGATCGAGCCAGGGGGAAGCTACGGGTCCATCCTCTTCGCGAATCTTCTTCAAATAAATTCTTGACATGTTTAATCAGAAAATCAACGTCCGTCGAATTCATCTAAATTGCAATCCTGTAAGCTTTACATTAGTTAGCGAAAACATTGGCGAAAGACTTTGAGCTTTTACGAAAGTTCACGAAGTATCGTGCCGTGAAGCAATATTGAAAACGACATTAGAAAGTGTTGTGATATGAATGTGAAGTGATAGAAAATTTTACAAGAACGTTTCAAGCTTGTTCAAATTTCCTATCCCGTGTTAGTCAATAGAAAATCAGATACTTTCAAGCTCTATTAATTCTTTTTAACTCTCATACGCTCCTCAAAAATAGCTGCATAAAAAAGCCTAGGATAACAATTCACTCATTTTTATTTTACACGTTAAATCAACAAATTGTGTTTCATTTGTAGCGTCACATTTTAAAGAAATACATCTCACGACGTATATATTAAGGGATGAATAATTTGACAGTATGTGAAAATATTGAATGGGTGAATGTTCTCTCTGACGAACGTATGAGGGTTAAAGAAGTTCCTAAAATTGTTGCACGCATAAATGATGTGTCCGTCGCCAATGTTTAGCACCGCGATTACTCAATGAGAGATGCAAACGCGGGCGTTCGTCATCGCGAATCAACACGATTGCGAATTGGTTTCCTGGCCCGGTTCTGCATCCGCGAACGCCCACGGGTCCCTGTTGCGGAGGATTATTAATACACGGGTATATATCATGGCAACGCGCCTAAGTATCCGCGCTTAATTACTTACTGCCAGAGCTGCCAGCTACCGCGACACGGACCCCAGCGAACGATAGTTTTATACTTCCTTTTCCGTCGTGTGTACGTTCCGTTCGATTTCGTCGAGCGGCCCCGGCACGAGTCCGACATGCAACGCGTCCGAAAAACGAGAAAAAAACCGAAACGGGGCCCGCTCGATTATTCTTGTATCGTGTATCTGTCAAAACGACAATCCCCGGACACGCGTCCCTCGACAAAGCCCTTTAAATATTCCTTCAAAGATACAAACACTAACGTTTTTTTTAAATTTGTCCAAAACTTGGTGACTCATTTTTTTAATGCGAAACATATAACCGCAAAAATCTAACATGTGAATGTTAACTCATCAATTTGAATGAAAAAAAACATCGAAAAGTAACTGTTTGAATTGTTATTTTATCGTTTTCTTTTTTTATCACTGTGTCAATTTGATCAGTGGCGGTTCAAGTCAAGGCCCCAAGCGGTAAAACTTTCGGGGCCCTCAAGCTCAAGTTAGAAGTTGCAAAAAAACTCTCGTAACTTTATAAACAAAATAGAAAAGTAGCGAAAAATTACATACTGTTACACATTAAATATATTTATTTAAAATTCGGGGTCCTATGGTAACCCGGGGCCCCACGCGGCCGTGTTCACTCATCCCACTCGTCCCCCGTGTCAATTTAACACAGTTTTCTCGAAATAAGTTATACCGTTCGGTAATTTGCAAGTAAATTTGACCATAACTTGATGACTCTTATTTTTTAAATGCGAAACATATAACCGCAAAAATCTAACATGTGAATGTTAACTTATTAATTTGAATGAAAAAAAAACAACGAAAAGTAACTGTTTGAATTGTTATTTTGTCGTTTTATTTTATCACTGAGTCAATTTGACACAGAGGGACAGATTCAGTTCGCGAAATGAGGGACGGACAAGGGTTAAGGCATTGGACGAAGAGTTTTTTTGCAGATACCAAAAACAGTTTCGTTGCAATATGAGACCATCAGCGGGGATGGTGTTTAGCGGTGAACCGGCGAGGATGAGCCGTCGTTCCAAGAAAGGGAAAGTTCTAGCGATAGATCGATTTTATCGTGCAGGATCGGCGAAGATCGGAGCGTGTACCATGGAAAACGAGCGCGTGCGCGCCTGGCAAGACATACAAATTACGCGTCGGAGTGTTCCTCGAGCCGATTTCTAAAACCGATAGTCGATACATTTATAAGCCATTTACCGGCGGGGACGTGTCGACTCCTCGAATAGACACGTATTCATGCTTTCATTCGCGCTGGGTGAGTGCTCCCTCGAGTCGAGAGCACGCCGAAGAGAGGGCCCGTGGCCGCATGAGTAACGGCTTTCTACCGATCGCCGTAGATTCGCCCACATTGCCCTTTGAATCAATTATGTACGATTTATATTTATGCGCGTCGAAGAGGAAGAGATGTGGACAGAGGTCGGCTTCGGTATAGTGGAGGGGCAGGTGTGCTGGGAAGGTAACAAGGGTACGAGAGTGCGAGAAACGGAAAGGGGAGGGTAGAGAAGGACCGACGAACAGTCTGAGGAGGAGAGAAGAAATGGCAGAGAGGAGCAAGAGAAAGATAGAGAGAGGAGAGAGACGCACACGAGCTCGTTTGCGGAGGTACCATCTCGAGGAGGATAAATCAAGGCTGCACCCAGATTTCAAAGCGTAAGATTACAAAAATTAATCGACCTGACGTTCACCGCGATAAAAAAGCGTCCCCTGCTCCTCTTCGTGCCATCTTCTTCTTCTCCGAGCACTTTTTCCTCCTGCTCCATACTTCTCATTCTTCTTGTTTTCTCTCCCTCCCTCTCTCTCTCTCTCTCTTTGTTTCGTTCTTTTACTCAAAAGGTATCCGGACGAATAAACCGCGCCGGTTTTCGTCCGTTCAAATACGTACGCCCGTCAGGCACACCGAGGGCTCCGCGGGGTTTATATCAATTACACCGATCGTGCCCATAAAATTTCGATGAACAAGACCGGTGCGTCGTTAATTACACCGAGCGCTCCGTAAACCTCCGAATAAGCCCGGGGAACCGCAGATCGTAATCGCGGGCCACGTCGATAATCTGTTCGATTAACAGGAAGAGGAGAAAACCTGCCTCGTGGCGCACGAGGCCGGCCTTCCTGGATCGGATCGATGATGCGGGGATCCAGGCACGCGGACACTTTCTTTCTGTGCCTCGTTCGATCCCGGACACTCGACGATGATTGCCCGTGGAAAGGAGATGGGTCAATTCTGACCCGTACGCTAACATTTCTACCTTCGTTTCAACCCCGTCCACACGAATTTTTACTGCAGAATTTGAACGCTTCAGTTGATACAAGAAATACATATAGGTATTTGTTACGTGTGAGTGGACTGTGAATTTTATGCAGTTGTGACAAAAATTAACTCTTTGCAACTCAGAGGCTTTTTTATCACAAACATTAAACGTATCTTACAACCTAGAATTATTCTATTCTGTATGATTTTTCTCATTTTATGGATATGAAATTTATATAACACCTCGTACTATATTGAAACATTTAGTAATTGCTTGGATTGTAACATATTTAAGAATGTAATTTTTAGTCACCACTCGAGTGCTAAAGGTTAATAGATACAAAATTATGAAGACGTTAGAAGAATTTGAGAATGTCGTTCCGCTATTTTAGACTCGTTCACACGATTAAAGATCATTTTTATATAAATTCTAGTTAGAACATTATTTCTGCATCAAATCTTCGGGAAGTGGCAAATGTTTGGCAGAATTCACGTCGTTTTTCAGGAACGCCGGTTAATGGTACTGTTCAGGAACTAATGGTCGCTAATACAGGCACGCGAATTCGCGTAACGTCGCCGGGGCGTGCCCTGGCGATCCTAAGCGTTTAAACGACATAAAACGGAGAACTTTGCAATCGCTGCGTCCCTGGCGTATTATGTTACGCCGCTCGATCATAATAATTACCAATAATCCCTCGCATTTAGGCGTAATCACGGCGTGGCGTAGCCTTGGTCCGTCATTCTGGTCTCGGCAATGAATGCCCACGAGCCAATACCGAGACACATGGAACGAGGAGACTGCCACTGTGTGTATGCGTCCAAGAGAGTAAGTAAGCACGCTCTCTCGTTCGCGGTCGCGCGCTCATAAGCCGAGCGTATATAGAGTCCGTTCCAACGGGCAGGAAATCGAGTTGACTTACGGTGTTCGGTTTAACGTACGATCTGGCACCATGGTGAAACAGGAAGATCATAATTTAATGATTTACGCTGATTCTTGGCGAAGGTGCCGGGCATTATTTTCAAGAACGGCCGTGAGGTGGTAAAAAGCTATCGCCAGGTGAATAAAGCTCGCGCGGTGGTGGGTCGAATTTATATATGTATAACTAGCTTTCCCCCGCCACGCATTGCTGTGGCACAGTATTGTTTAAAAGCATGTAAGTGCTAAACGTGTTTGTGATCATTTATTTCGTTCAATTCCATTTCGCTTTTCGTGTTGCTCTGTAGTTCTCTGTCTCTCTCTCTCTCTCTCTCTCTCTCTCTCTCTCTCTCTCTCTCTCTCTCTCTCTCTCTCTCTCTCTCTCTCTCTCTCTCTCTCTCTCTCTCTCTCTCTCTCTCTCTCCCTCTCAATCTCTCTCTCATTCTCTATCTATCTATCTATCTGTCTATCTCTGTCTCTCTCCATCCCACTCTCAAATTGAACATAGGTACTACCAGTCAAAAGTTATAAGCAGAAACGTGCCCAAAAGAGGGCGACAAAGTCGTATTTGGTCTGTTTGTGACGGCATCAATTGCGAACGGCAGAACGTAGAAAGCTGTAGTTTGAACTGTTAGACGCGGCGTTTCTTCCGGAAGGTTTTAAAACAAACCGCATTCGAAGAAGACCTCTCGTTGAAAAGTTGTATGCAGAAACGTGGCCAAAAGAGGGCGAAAAAGTTGTCTGTGTTCGCTAATGACGTCACAACTTTTGAACCAATGGACTTTTTGGAATACGGTTTGCTCGTAAACCTTCTCGAAGAAACGCCGCGTCTAACGGTTCAAACCCTAGCTTTTATTATATATAAAGATAGAGATAATACGTATTTACTGCCACCATACGAACACTAAGAAAGTAAGAAAGACAAAGAGACAGAGAGGATGAAATTCTTTTCACGAATAATTACGCAACGGGTCGTATTGAAATTACCGAAACGTGGTCGCTCGGCCCGTATTTCACGGTCGTTTTTAATTTAACAAGTGCGCCGCATTGGCCATCCGCCATAACGAAGTGCGTGTATTCCACGAAGGGCGAGCAATTCGAATCGCTTGACGAAGTTCCAGTTAAACGGCTGCTACCCCGCCTCCCTCTGTTCCCGAATCGAAAAGAGACCGAGAAACACAAGGAGAAAGAGAAAACGGGATAAAGAGAGCAAGAGAGCGAGAGGCGCAACAAGATTTACGCACCGAGCCCGCGGAATACTCTCTCGACGGGCCCAAGCTCTTTCCTGGAGTCGTTCAATAAATATCGGGCAGCGATCGGCCTCGTACGAATTTGCACGATCGTTAGCCTCTCTTCGACACGCTTAATTAGCCCATCGCCAATGATCTCGACAATCCCGGGCGCGCGTTTCTGAATCACGTAACAGATCGATACGACCAAGATCGAGCTAACTTACGATCCGATCGGCGGATTCGTTAGCGATCCCTGAGTCACGTTTCGACTAACACCTACCGAACGCATGCGATGTTTCCCTTCGAACCGGCAAGATTCATCGCCATCGCGATTCCCTTCGCGATCCCGATATACCGACCGCTCCTACCTTACTTCTTCCACGTTTATTCTATGCAAATGATCGCCTGCCCCTTCGGACGGCTTTTTGCGATCCGGGAAATTTATTACTCATATTTGCTCGATCGATTTTCAATACAATAAATTACGTTTGCGAATTATTCTGCAGTATTCTGCACTTGTCGCGTCTCGAAGAACTGTTGCTTTTTCTGCTCTGTGGACCATTGTTGTACGAAAATGATACATCGTATCGAGGGAGACGTGCAATTGCTCCTGGAATATTAAATTTTTGTAGGAGCGAGATTTTTAAGATTTTCTGTACGCATGTAATTATATTTGTATGAGTGTATCCTGTGTGTGTGCGTGAGTCAATCGATGTATCGCATCTTTAGATTATGATTAAAATTTTATAATATAAGTATTGTTATTTAATAATTGTATAATATTACTAGTATAATAATTGTTATTTGTGTTTATTGAACGAATTATTCGATATCGCTAATAAGTGAATGTATTTGATAGTAAATCTAAAAAAATCTATTCAAAACTCCCGGCCCGTTAAAATTCAACCAATAGCTCGGCGACTGATTCAGTTTAATTGAATTTAGTCGATAGTTTAAAAAAATCAGTCGACTGAAAATAGTAGTTGGCTACTATCGATTTAGTCGATGGTTTCAGCGATGGTACCCATCACTATCCTCGTGATTCCGGTTCACTCGCAGCATGCGAGCCACCATAAATATCGAGATTCCATTAAATCTCGAGATTCCATTAAATATTTATCTATCGGCTCCGGGTTCTCGCTTTTCAGCTGAATACACTATCCTCAAACTGAATGAACTTCAACCACTCGGCGCCTTGAGGCAGCTACCACTGTTTGAAATATTTTTTTGTGAACGAGTCAATTAATGATTTTTCAATGAACCTCGGAGAGTGGAGGAAAGGAAGTAAGTATTAATTCCTAGGTAAGAATAAGGTAATTTCGGTGCGGTGTTCCGAGAACACGCTGTCACGCGGTGTACGCTTGCGTTTAACACCTACGCGAATACGTTTCTCGACGCGGGTCTTCTTCGTTAATACGTTCCCGTGGCCGGTCGGCACCGCGAGTACTTTACGGTACTCTCGCGCGTATTAATTGTACAAATATGTGACCGGTGCTGTGCGAGGCGTGCGCGTACAAGCTGGCGAAACCACGACAGCCTGTCGGACGGTTCGCTGTCGGGGACGTCGCGTTTTTATCGTTCGCCTCTGGCAACGTTAAAACCGCAAGCGTGAAGTAATTAGTATCACGCGTCGCCGCCGCCTCGCTCTCTCTCTCTCTCCCATAATCTTACCGTTCCCCGAAATCAACATTCAATATCTCCGCTATCCACCGATACAGACAACGCCGGATCCTGATGCGTGTCTCTTCGACAAACGAGCAAAAACGATTCTTCGTTTACGTGCCCTAGTTCTACACATTCAGCTCTCATCATTATCTATATAAATAAAAAGAGAAAACGGCTGGACCGATTAGACTAATTTTTTTTTTAAATGTTCGTAATAGTCCGAATAAGGTTTTCAGGGAAAGAAAAATTAGAAAAGTTGCCCGGAAAAATGGAGAATTCGGGAAAAAATTATACGGTTGAATGTATGTACATATACGTATTAGCAGATAACCCTATATATAGTAAAATTTATAAAAGTAGATTTCGAAAATAACAGAATCTGTCAACGATTCTTTATAATAAATACGGCTATTCCTTACAAAAGGAAAGTGCTTTTTCCTCCTTAAATTGAGTATCCATGGCCACAATTGTTAACAGATACAATGTTCACTCATTTTTACTTTGTTTACACATTTCCAATAGCTTTTCACAAATGCATAAACAAAATTGAAATTTGTACAGGATATACTGGCTGTACCATGATACATGGTACAAACAGGCACGTGATGATTCTATCTTTTTATTCTACATAAAAATCTGCACTCTGATAACAACTCTGTAATAGCAGGATGCCATTTTTTTCAGCTATTACACTTTTCCGCCTGAAGAGGACGAAAACGAGTTCGCTTCAACGCGCTTTTCAGTATTAAAAAGAAACAAAACTGCGAGTACCCGGTGAATTCAGAGAACGTTAGGCACTCTCCTTTTGGAAAATGTGAAAAACACGTTGGAGGGAACTCATTTTCACCCTCTTCAACCGAAAAAAAAATGGCGCGGACGCTGAATGCTTTGACGGAAGATCAAATTCGCTGCTCTGCAGTCGAGAGGGTGGAGAATATTTAAAAACTTCAAACAGATTACACGAATCAAGTGATCGTAAATAGTTTCTAAATTCGTCCTGCGTTAATTCTTAATTGGATTCTTTCGTTAACAGCTTACCAAATCAGCCACATAAGAATTACATTCTAATCCACGCATCGTTTCGATCGGAAATAATCGTTCATCTATTTTTCAGCAATATCTTCCACAGCACATCTTCGCAGACTAAAAGTCCTTCACTCCCTCGCGTAAATTGGAGATCATTGTAAATCTTTCGATGATCGAACGGAGTCCCAAAAAAGGAAGAGAAAGATGGGTCGAAGAAACTTCCTCGTTCGCCAGCCTCCACAAAGAGTGCCACGAGAAGATGCTCCCATCGGTGCCCGGACATAGATACCGGTTTTAAAGGTGTTTTAAGCCTCGGCGAATGTTTCAAGGTCGGTTCCTCGAGCACCGGAACGTCCATCGTAGTGGCGTACGTCAGCCCCGTATGTGGGTCAACCGTACAAAAATTAATACGAGGAGCTTGTTAGTAACGGTGAGAAGAAATCTCTGGCTACCAATAAACGCTCGGCCCGACCCTCTGCCTGAACGTGTTGCTCCTTTTTCTCTGTGTTCTCTCTCATTGTTCTTTTTTTTTCAGCCTTTTTTCATCACGCTCTCGTATTCCTCGCGGCCCTCCCGGTTCATTTAGCAGCGTTGCCCCTGCAACGGGTCTTATATCCATGCAAATTGATTGTTACTGGCTATTACAAACGCGGCGCATCGCCGCACACCGACTCCGACCGAATTATACTGATTTCTACACCGTCTCACGGACGAACGTGCGTTAAACACGCGCGAGAATACGGCTGACACTGTTCGCGCCATGTCAGTTCGTCGGTGCACAGTTTTTTCAACTCGTCAAAATTAGAAATTCAATTCGAAAGGCAGTATTCCTCGAATCGTTCAAATTTTACATCAGTTTCGGCTGATCGCCGCAGATTAACTAATTTTTATTATCACTACTTGATGTTTTATTGTGGAGATCTTTCTGTAACTTCTTCAGGCACGCCCTTCTCCATCGTTTTTCTCCAGTATTCAGAATTATTATTAGGTTTCAAAAAATAGGTAAAATAATGTAAGAATGTTTACCGGGTTGCCGGGATTCAATTAATACAAATTCCATATTTTGAGAGTTGGGAAGCGGCTAACATGAGAGCTTGGACACCAGGATAAATTTAAGAGATTTTTAAGGATAATGTTTATTATAGTCGATGAAATATTTAATATTCTTAAATATTTAATATTTAATATTCTTATAAATAATATTCTTATTTAATATACCGGTCATTTATCATGTTAGGTCGTTTTTGTTTTTCAAAAAAGAAAACTATGTTGATTTGGTGACATTAACATTTGGTGACACTTATATGTATGTGCGGTTATGATATTTTGAGAACGATTAACTTGTCAGGATGGCCGAATTGTAAGAATGTTTATACCACCGTATGCATGCCTAGTCATAATTTTAACCATTACACATATTTTCATTGATTTATGCGTTGTATATATGTCTTTATCAATTTATACACTCCGTGTATTGTTAACAAATGTACGTAACGTTTCGATTTTGTGAAAAACTAAACATTAGAGACATTTTCCAACGAGCAAGAAACGGATAAGGAAGTATTACGCCGTTTTAAGTCTACTCCTTACAATTATACAAAATTTCGATTTCACGGCGGTCAGAAAATCTTGTTGAGCCTGATTGGCGGTGCAAACTTTCGGTAGGACGTATGAAAAATTGAGCAGTGTGCGACGAAGTATGGCCGCGTCGGAGCGTCGTTAGTCGTTCGAGAGAAAATTAGGTTCGCCGGCGGGTCTGCTCGACGAAGTTTCGATGAAGAAAGCCGGCGCGCGGCGGTGTTCATCAAAGTTGCGAGGCATCAATTAGTCGTGCGATAATTAGCGACAGAGCGTTGCTCATGCGCGAACCATAATAAAGTAGTTTTTACACGGCCGGTGACGGCGTCGCGTCGAGTCTTCGTTACGCGCCGCCAGGCCTTTGTTCGTTCGGTAGCGTCGTCGTTAACGTCCGCTAATTTTATTGCAGTATGCCGGCCGCGGAATGGATCCTCGGCTGCGCGCACGTCGTCCATCGTCCCTGGATCGGTGGGCTCTCGATCCCCAGGATTGATCGATTGGAAGGCCTCTGCCGAGAGCAGGTTTTCGCTCTTTTTCCTTTAATACGTCGGGCGGACGCGGTGCACGCCGGGTAAGAACCGATGAAAAAAGCCGCATTGTTCGATTTGAATAACGACTCGCTGCCAAGTTCGAGATCGGCGGGGACGATCGATTGGTATCGTATCGTGTTTCTTGTCCTATCCAGGGAAAATCGTTCCGCTATTAGCCGCGATTTTCCTCTCGGTTCCCTTGAGAACCCGGCGACTATATGCCCCGCGACTGGTTTTAGATCGTGCTGCGCCGATAATTGCGCGGTGTAATAAATCGAGCCCGGCTGTTTATAAATTTT
The DNA here is from genome assembly GCA_916610235.2 of Lasioglossum morio. Classification (NCBI taxonomy): domain Eukaryota; kingdom Metazoa; phylum Arthropoda; class Insecta; order Hymenoptera; family Halictidae; genus Lasioglossum; species Lasioglossum morio. The sequence continues at coordinate 16,094,515 of OU744328.1, read as the reverse complement.
AAAATATAGAAGCCGTTCCGCGCAAGTGTCGCCGCGAAATTTCAAGGACTTCGTTGGTCGTTCGTTCTAGGGATAAAAAACAACCGTAACTAGGCTAAAATCGATCGATCCTTTTCTTTCGTTGGAAACGAGCCGTTTCTCTGTTGTAATTAGTCGCCGTTAGTTGTCTCGTATATTCGAGCGATTGATACGCTTTTGTGTCTCTTACCGAGAGTTTAATCGCGTATTTGTTACCGAGTGGGCGCAAAAAGTGTTCTGGTTTTTCCTTTGTACACACGCTCGTATAGCCGGTGTCTATTAATTTCCGTACTTGTTACACGCGACCGTTTCTTTTTTATTTCTCGTACCACTTTGTATCCGCGGTCTAATAATTTGCATACGCACGTTCCTGGTTTTCCTAACTCCTTCGCGGCGACAGGCTAATAATTTGCGCGGCACCTCCGCGATGCCGGACGAAAATTTATAATCACTGCGAAATTATCGCGTTATTACTTCGTAAACTGTGATCGCTCGACGACCAATTATCGTGAGCAATGGTCGAAGGAAAGGTTACGCCGTGATTCACAATAAAATGAGATTATTAGATCGGGAATTCTTATGTAAAATTGTTCGTACTATTTGAAAGACACAAAACTATAGAGAGTTCGATATTTGCAAATATAAAAAGACGAAAGGGGAAGTATAATTCACGGCGGTGCTAAAATAATAGCAAACTCAGCGAGCACTGTACGATACTTCTCGATCGAAGCTTTTCTCTTTGTCTGGTCGAACGATCTAGAATCGAGCACAGGCGAATAAGAGCAGCGAGATTTTTGCAAAATCTTCGCCGGGTAAAAATGCATCGGCGAGAGCGGGTAACGGGCACGAGGCATTTTTCCCTTCCGCTTTTAACGTATTCCAGTCTACAAAGCGGCTGGAATTCAAGCGTGACTCTATAGACGTCCAGTTAATATAAAAGCGTTCACGCACACGGTAGCGCGTAATACAATTCAATCGAGTGCATACGAGTGCAGCACACGCGTGCACCGCACCGCACCGGGGGGACCGTCGCGAACGTGTCGGCTGTCTCTGTGCGTGGCAGAGTTGCAGGGAGTCGAGGAACTCGGGGCACGAGGCCTGTCTGTGTTTCGAAACTTCGTGCAAACGTTTGTTTATGCCCACATTCTCGGCCGGGGAAACTGATAAATTAATCTCTCATGCTAATACATCCAGCCGGGCTGACACACAGGCCGCGCGGACTTCGAAAGCGCCCGGCCGATTTCGTTTCCACGTCGATCCCCCGGCATTAATTCTCGATCGCTTCCGGATTTCGTTCGGAGCTCTGGAAAATAACCGCGCGTGCTCGTACATTATATTCCAGCGGAAAAAATCAACAGGAAGAAAGCCTATGCCTCTGATTTTCTGTTTTACAAGCACATTCTGTTGTTATTCAATCAATCTTTGGAAATCAACAAACAGTTGAGAATTTATTAATGAATTTTCTAAAAGCGACGGCGATTTCGTTCGTAATCCAAAGAATTATTTCGATGAACGTGAAATTCTGTTTTTAGTCAATCAATTTTTGGAAATCAACGAAGAGTTGAGAATTTATTAATGAATTTTCTAAAAGCGACGGCGATTTCGTTCGTAATCCAAAGAATTATTTAGATGAACGTGAAATTCTGTTTTTATTCATTCAATTTTTGGAAATCAAAGAAGAGTTGAGAATTTCTTAATGAATTTTCTAAAAGCGACGACGATTTCGTTCGTAATCCATCGAATCATTTGGATGAACGTGACAACCGCTTCTCTGATTATTATTCCCAAGAAAATGATGGAGCCTCTTTTAGATACAGTTCATTAAAAAGTCTATGAGTAAGCTTCCGGTAAGCAGTGTGTTGAGTTACGTGCGCAGTTTGAACGGCGTATTACCAATTTCTGTGGCGAATAATAATTTGCGAATCAAAAGGTAAAATATAATCCTTTGCTTAGGTAACAAGATGTGTCCCGTTCTGGCTGCGGACATAAGAAGATTGAATTTGATTGCAGCTAATCAGATTTACGCAGCATCCGCAAATCCTCGTAAAACTGAAAGTTTCAGTAAATCGCTAGTACTTCATCAGATTTGCCACACTTTCCACGTTCTAATGCTTCACGGAGGGGTGTTTCTCTCTGCTTTGCATCGAGACCGGTCATCAAGCTAAACGTTCCGCGTCATCGATTAGACGCTAAGTATTAATCCCGTGCTAGAACGGGTCGTCCACGTTGCCCGAGTCCGGGAATAGCATGTTTTACGATCGGGAATCGAGGCGCGCTGTTAAAACGACCCGTGCCACCTGGATTCCCCAAGAATCTCTTCTCGAGGAGGAGTCTCTCGCATAATGTCAGATCATCTATGATCTCTTCTTCTGTTTGGAAAGCTGGCCGAAGGTCTTGCGAATCAACGGCTCGTCGACCTTTACCTGAAGCAACTCACCTGCCATAGGTAATAATTAGACTGCGGACCCTTGCACGAAATAAAACTGAAGAACTCAATCGTTGGTCTTCGCTTTAACCTTCACTCACCGTACATATATTCTAATTTTAATCCTGTACTGGGGTGTACAATCATACCCCTGCATGTTTCCAGTGAGAAAAGAAAAAACTTTCGCGGAATGAGTATTTCTAAAATTTCATTGATTTAAATGACGGTAGGTATAGAAAAATTCTCTATAAATACAAATAATACATTTAATCATCCTGTTTTTTGTGAAGTATATTACAGATAGCATTCCTAAGAGAATTTTCTAAATTTTCCATTCGGCAACTACTCGTGTATGTTCTTTTTTATTAATCTGGGGTGTGATTGCCTCCTAGAAGTTAGCCCCCCACTTGTTGAATTAAACAATTCTAACAGTTGTTCTGAATTGTGCTTTATTGTGCTCGAATATTATAACTATAATATAAAAAAATAAGATCTTAGCACAACCTAGCACAACTTAGCACAATTGAGAAAATTGAAAGAAATGAAAAGTGGGGAGCTACTCAAAAAATAAAAAATAAGATCTTAGCACAACCCAGCACAATTGAGAAAATTGAAAAAAATTGAAAAGTGGAGTCCTACACAAAAAATCGTTTTTCTCAATTTTTTATCTTCTTTTTATATTCTAGGAGGCGGTGTGGTTACTCCGCTAAAGCAGAGTGAAGGTTTAGAATGCCTTGGAAAAATTGCTCTTCAGTTTAGTAATCGATCATTTTCGGTCATAAAATCCTCAGTCTACTAATAATAGTCCTCGAGCAACGGGAACGTTTCCAAGGATGTGGGGAACAGTACAGTTTCGATCCGGTGGAAATAATCGAGTTCTGATGGCGAGGAGCATGGAGGTTGCGTCCCGGAGGCTCGCGAACGACTAATGATGAAACAAAGTTTATGCACGATGCGGTGCGTGGATTATTTCGCTGGCAGCGGAGCACGGTATAGTTCTGGGCAACGATCAACGACGATACCGCAGGGTCTAATGTCAAGGGCACGTCCGGGGGCCGATCCTGAGCGATCGTAAACGAGTTTGGTCGCGCGGCGGCCAGTCGACAGGCCCACGGAACACGGAAAAGGAGAAGTTGGACGGCAAACGGACTGATGGACTTTCCCATGCTCCACCTCCGCGGGTGAGCCGTAAACGTCTTGTCTCTCGATTTAAATGTCCCGGCATACACTTGGGTTGGGCAGATCCAACGGTCGTGGCCACTGCCGCGCCCTCGAGCGTCACCATCGTATTATAACGTCGCACAGTGGTCTCAAAAATCACTGCTATCCATCAAAATTCTATCGGCTCTATACAATCGATTAGTCGTTCGAAAATCTTTGAAAATTGGTCTGCTCACTTTTCTGTCGTTACAGATGTTACGCAATCGAAACTAGAGCATGTTTTACTACAGCTACAGTATGTACAAATAATTTATGTATAGAAGCTGTCGTATAGCACCATTCTCGGCGAGTTATAAAATGTCTTGTTATATCCCGTGCGTATTGTTTCATAGTTTTTTTTTGCAGAACAACTTCGTACGACCAGGAAATAACTTGCACTATTGTCGACAGCTTTAAACAGTAATAAATCGCGAGGTATGACAAAGTGGGAATTGATCCTTGCATAATCTTGAAGGGAAAGCGTGCTGAAAATATCCAGATTGATAAGAATCTGGAACTGTTTAGATTCGAACAAACTTCCTTATCAGTTCTGCAGAATGTACCTAATCAACGCGAGTCACAATAATCAAGTGTACACGAATCGTAATGCGACGTTTGCTGAACAACGAATGAATAGAAATACACGAAAATTAGAACAGAAAAATGTTTTGGAAAATTCGTGAAAACGGTAATGAAGTGATTAAAATTATTCGAACGATTGTAGATGTAATAAGTTAACCACCGTCCTTGCGTTTATCTACGAGCTGCGACGGAATAAGGGAAAGATCGGAGACAATGCTTAGTTTTCTATTCGGTGGGCGATAAGGCAGGTTGAATGTTAAACTTCCTTATCAGTTCTACAGAATGTACCTAATCAACGCGAGTCACAACATTCAACGGTGCACTGAGTCTTAATGTAACGTTTGCTGGACAACAAATGACTAGAAATACATGAAAATTAGAACAGAAAAATGTTTTGATAAATTCGTGATGACGGTAATCAAGTAATTAAAATTATTTAAACGGTTGTAGATCAACTGAGTCTTAATGTGACGTTCGCTGAACAACGAATGATTAGAAATCCATGAAAATTAGAACAGAAAAATGTTTTGGACAATTCGTGAAGACGGTAATGAAGTAATTAAAATTATTTAAACGGTTGTAGATCAACTGAGTCTTAATGTGACGTTTTCTGAACAACAAATGATTAGAAATACACGAAAATTAGAAAAGAAAAATATCCTAGAAAATTCTTGAAGACGGTAATAAAGTGATTAAAATTATTCAAACAGTTGTAGATCAACTGAGTCTTAATGTTACGTTTGCTGAACAACAAATGATTAGAAATACACCAAAATTAGAACAGAAAAATGTCTTGGAAAATTCGTGAACACGGTAATAAAGTGATTAAAATTATTCGAATGATTGTAGATGTTATAGTTGACCACTGTCCTTGCGTTTATCTACGAGCTGCGACGGAATAAGGGAAAGATCGGAGACAATGCTTAGTTTTCTGTTCGTTGGGCGATAAGGCAGGTTAAATGTTAAAGCCGCGCCGTCGAGTGTCGCCGTTACATAATCGAAAACAGCAGCGCCGGAACGATAAGCGTAATTATTACGTAGAGCCGTGAGCCGTAATGAGTGCATTTCGCGTGGGAACACAATGAAATCGCGCTCGTGCAAACAGACATTTTCGCTTCCGAGAAGATGCGCGCCGCGCCGCGCCGGCCGCAGAAAACACATAAAGGCAATATTGACACGGGACACGAATGCTGTTTTACATCGCGTCCATATTAAAGCCGCTGTTTCCCCGCTGAATTATAACAGTCTGACATGCGACGGAACGTGCGGCTCCTTTTCTTCGCTTGTTTACGTTCGATGCATTTTTCTGTCCTGCCGCGTACGCGATATTATGTGTCTGCGGTAACGGAACATGCAACGATACCGCCAACATAATTCTTTACTCTGCGCGTACGCACCGAGTGCAGTCGAGTGCACTCGGTGCACAGAGTCCACTCTCTTTGCACACGCTACCGAATACACCGCCGATTGTTCATACGTCGTCAAACGTATCAATCAAAACAATTTTTATCGTCGTATCGAAGGTGATTTAATTTTGTCGTTTCACGCTAACACTACCGAGCATGAATTATACCACCCGCTGCTAAAGACACACTTCAGGAAATAAATCCCGCTCAGCATGGTTCTCCGGAATGTTACCAGTATTCTTCATAAATTTTCAACCACCGAGATAATTAGGCAATAATGAAACGCGTACCCAAGAAGAATCTTTCTTTCTAAATTCTCTTGTGAAATTCGATATTTTTATATTGAAGAACGATTTTCGTTCTGGTATCGGTAAAACTTTGAGACACCCGTTTACAATTACAAGCTGGCGCAAGGTCTAACGAAACAATAATTCCACGGAGCTCAAAAACGACAGGACAGACTATATTAAACGGAACTAGAAGGTAACCAATGGCTCGTGTATCGCGGTATTACATTCCTGTTACATTCTCCTCCCTATCGCAACCGCGGCGCGCGAGAGAGAACACGAGACTTTTACGAGGGGCAATGAATGTCCGAACGGACGAAGTTCCGCGAACTTACCCCGTATATTATTACGAACGTATTAGAATTAATTAACTTTTCACCCGCGAGCTGCATCACTGATTAACATCGACGAACTACGGCCCAGTATCTCTGGCATCTGTTCTGGCATCAGTGCCAGGATCGTCGCCAGGATCGCGGCAACAGGATCAAGCATCGTCTGCTTCGCGATCTCCTCTCGGGATATATACGTATTAATGAAGTTCACCTTAAAACCGACAACAAGGACGCCATATATTCCGACCGAGACCGGACAAGAAAAGAATTGTAATAAACTGGAAGTACCTGAGTTGCTCGTATAAGGCATAGCTCTCGCCGCTTCTATCTCTATTAACGTTACCTACAGCGCTGTTATGGTCCGAGCCATCGGACGCAATCCACTCACGTTGAAAGGAGATCAACCGTGTGTTGTCCGGCACGCTGATCGTTCCCGGGGGTTCCGGAAAATAGCTTTCGGTTGCATCGGCTGGGAACGGCTTGTTCTTCCACGGAAAGTCTACTAGCTACACCGACAATCATAGTAATGCTCGACCGAACCACTGTGGTCCACGTGTTGTGGCTCCGGAGGAATGTGAAAAATAATTCAAATAACGAGACTCGCCAAGTACCGTTTCCCCCTTTGCATTAATTCTTTGAAAATAATTTTTAAGTTTCTCAAAGAATGTTCTGTAAAAATTTGAAGAAAAAAGAAATACAATGTAACACCGACTCAATGCAAGCCAATGTGTAATATTACTGTACTTGTTATATAAACCATTTGGTTTAAATCAATACTAATAAATAATAATAAGGAGACTCCATTAGAAAGATGGAAACTGATATTGGGAAAAAGAGGAAAATAGAAAATGTGAATTCTGCGAGGATAGTTTTGGAAACCTGGAAATAGAACCATGTTCTATGGCAGTGCAAACTATATAAAGATCAGAGGGTCATACTTGTCCAGAACCTTATTAGAGCAGGTTTCCAATTGCCATTGGACGTAGGTTGCTTAATAGCTGAACCCAATATTAGTGCTTGTTTATATATAATAGCCTTTTTAAATACATGTAACCTACGTGCCTAAGGATTATTGATTTTTATATTGCAAATAATATTTTTGTTATACCATACAATATACCTTGTAATACTCTGTACTAAGCATTATGTTGTAATAAATCTCATATGAGATTTCCAAAAAAAAAAAACCTGGAAATAGTGAGCGAGAGGGGGTCAAAAGAAGCGATAGATCGACTGAGGAAGCTAGAGAAAGAAAAACAAAAGGAAAGAACAGATCAGAAAGAAGGATGGGAGAAGGATAGGGCAAAGTAAAATGTATGAATGGACCCGGAAAGGTGTGGAAGAATGAGAGAGAGAGTTAAGACTGAAATGTAAACCGAGTTCCTTTTTTTTATGGCCGGAAGGCTAAAAAATAAAGCATTTCTATTTTAATAAGGAGACTCGCTGTCTCACGAATCCGCTAGCTATCGTATTCTACGATTGTTGATAACTGAAAGACATCGAGGAACAGTGCAGACGCTACTGCTCGCTACAGACAGCCGATATAAGTGACACTTCGGATTGGAAGTATTGACAGATATATCGGAACCGCTACCGTAGTCTGAGTAGAATTTGGCGAAGGACCGAGCGACGCAGGGTGCGTGAACGATCGGGGAAGAGGATTGTCGGTGAATAAAAAGGGACATTGTTCCACGGAAAGGAACGGAACGGAACACAGCGAGAAGTGGATGAACGAGAGCTGGTAGAATGGGAAGAGGTAGGAGGGACGGCGAGGTCGAGGTGATTCGCGGTGAGGCGAGACGAGGCGAGGCGAGTCCGGACCCACCTGCAATTATCCGGTCTAATGAGCAAACAGTCTGCTCGGAGAGCCCCTCTCTTTCTCTCGAGTTCCCTTGTTCCCCGTTTCTCTCGATTCCGCTCGCTAGACGGCCCATCAGAAACGCGTGTACTTGACTCCGCTGTACCAACAACCTTCCACGGCCGTGTTCCAACCGCCTTTTCCGTTCCTCTTTCTCCTTTTGCCGCAACCTTCACCTCCACCTCCGCGGCACCGATGCGGGTTAATGAAGATTATTAAATTAGTACCTCTCGCGGCCGGTTTTTCCGAACCGTGCCGTGCCGAGGGTGAGAGAAAGAGAGAGAAAGGACTTCTGTCCCGCGAAAGGATAGCTAGCCCAGCTCGTTAACCTAACTAAACTAACGTTTCGCCAACCCCCGCGTTTAGCAGGGCCCCGCAAAAACCGAGCTGCAAAAGCCGGTGCCCCTCGATCTCCCGAGCGAACAACGAGAGCAAAAAGACCGAGGTAAATGCGAGGTACACGGGAACGAGTTACCGCGAGAGCTTATATACCCGTGGAAGGGAATAAATGCTGAGAAAAGGACCCGGTCCGAAAGCGTTTCTGGACCGGGTCAAAGGGCACGGGCCGCTCCCGACGACACGTGGAGGGCATCCTCGGAGATCGGCGACCCTGATCCCGGTGATTTCAGAAATAGAAATGATTCGGCATAATTGAATCGAGAGAGCCGGCCACTGGCCTCTGACTCAGCTGTCCCGGGAGCCTCGGGAACGGAGACAACGATTTCGAATACGAAAAACCTGGACCTCGACGGTTTAGGCAAGATTGTCGTCTCCGAAGCTGCGAGTCACGCTGGCAATTCTATTGTTGCGAAATACCTCGCAATCAAGAGACCGACGTTCGTCTATTGACGCGTGTTTGGAGATCCGAGAGCAATCAGTTTTATTCTTTTGCTCGAAGATGATCAACGAACTTCTAGAAAGTTCCATCCTCCTTCTGAGAAGGAACACATTTCGTTTTTTTTTTGTCGAACATCTAAAACGATTCCGTTGACATTAATTTAATTCGGTCCACAGTCGTCGTAATTTCATAATTATCCGAGCGGTTTTAAAGCAAGAACCACTGCGCGCAAGAATTCACGCGTGCACACAGAAAAATCATTAATCATCGCGAAACGTGATTATGTTCTTGCGCGATTTCTTCTCTCGTTGCTGAATTAATTTATCAACCCACCTGTTACAGAAATCAGCCTCACTTTCAAAAACTCGTTCGCGAAACCGTCCTATATAGTAATCCACCATAAATCACAGAAACCACCTATCTCGTGTCTCCAAATAAAAGTGATTTCACGTCAAAACTCGATACCTTTTGTGTCTTTAGTCTTGTAATATAACGTAACGTATTCTTTTGTGTTCGGACAATGAGTGTGTCGTTCGACGAATGAATAATGAACTTTCTACGGTCGGTTTGCGCCCTGAAATTACACGTCGAACGTTGAAATCGAACAATGTTCGCAGTCGCTTGAATGGTACGTTCGTTTTCGTAATTGGAATATTTTGTTCGTATGCAAACGATTTTGAAACTATTCGCTGTAGTCGAAGTCGTTAAAGGGGTAACCTAACCCCTGAATATTACTAGAATATTACTAGATTTAAGGGTAAAAACAGTATTTGCGGGAAACAGTTGTTTGTCCTTATACGAGCATGTTACGAGCTGTTTGAGGGCTCATTCTAAAGAGGAAGATTGATCGTAGAGCGTTCAGCTCATGATTTAACGAGATTATGTTTATATATAATAATATGAGCGTCCAAAATAGGGGGAAAAAATCGAGACAACCACCCTCAGGTTCCCATGTATTTTATTTCTAATACAAAACGATTGTTGTTGTTCAAACCTTCCTCTATCAAATGAACCTTTGTGCAGCTCGAAGTATGCTCGTATAAGGACAAATAATTATTTCCCGCAAACACTGTTTTGTTGATGAAATCAGTGTTTGCGGGAAACAATTGTTTGTTCTTATACTAGCATAATTGGAGCTTCGCAAAGGTTCATTTGATAGAGGAAGGTTGATCGTAGGGCGCTCAGCTTCATAATTTAACGAGATTATGTTTATATCTAATAATATGAGCGTCCAAAGTAGGGGAAAAATTGAGAAAAAAATAGAGATACCACCCTCAGATTCTAGCTTAGGGATTGGAAACACTGATAATACTGTAGAATTAGGGGTACGTTACCCCATTAAGACTATTTTCCTCCTTCTACTATTTATTTGTAACATTTGGTCCCCTCAGGGTTTCAAATTCATTTACCAATCTTCATCCCCCTCTTTCCATTCCTCACTATCGCCTTTTTCAGCGGGACCTACTGTTTATGGTGGATTCCGAACCACCTTCCTCCTTCCACTATAACATTCCTTTCTACGACGCTACTCTCCCCACGCTTCCATCATTGCTCGGTCACGTGACGTCTCTGTCGTGCACGTGTCACAACGTCACGTGACTAATCCGGTACTGGCAGAGAGAAGGGATGATCTTTTTTCCGTCTGAATTCGAATAAATTCTGTAGTTTCGTGAGAGAGCGAAATGCGGTGATTTTCAAATCGGTCTGCATTGACTATCGAATGTCTCGTGCAGTCCCTTCGTCGGTCTTTGTGCTAGTCCCTCGAGATGAGAGGAAGACGACGATCAAGGCGTTGCGTTGTTCGAGCAGGATGCACTCATCCTACCTTGGCTGGCCGCCACGCCCGCCATTCACCTTCAACTTGGTCTCTCTTTCTGTCGCGGAACAAACGGTTGTGTTGTAACCGAGGCACACAGACGGAACTCTGGCGAACACACAGGTCTCTCCTGGATCTGAAACGCGTCGCAGAAAATTACGAACCGCCGGCGAGAGAGGCAGGCCAGCAGCCGCGTCGCCTAGAGCCCCGACTGATAAATACCAGCATCGAAACCAGTCCCCGACAAATTGTCTCGGATTAACGCGGACGTGTCGGTTTCCGCGAAAAACAGAAAACGCCGCCACCAAGGAAAAACGCTTATTTATGGACTCCTCGACCGTCCCGCGTAATTTGTTCCGGAATCCTGCTAAACGGTTCGATCAAACCTATTATTAAATCTGCAGCTCTTGACACTTTAGAGCCGAAAGGCAGCGCAGCTGTAAACTAATTCTGCATTCGATTCGTGTGAGCCTTCTGCTCTTCTAATTGTAACATGACAAGAAGATGGTCGAAACGAAATCTCGAATGACTTGGCTGTATGCTTCGAATAAAACGGTCTCTCAAAGGATTAGCTAAGACAAGAAAGAATAGGAACGCAAATAGTAAGAAATGTCCGAAAAGAACAATTTACGATCTGTATGTAATCGAGGTGAGTCTATTAGGATCTTTATTTTCTCTATCAGAATCGTGGAGTTGCGCAACATCGATTAATCGGAGCGTTGCAAAAGATTGATCCCGAGCTGACGGATACAGGAAGAATTTTAAGGTCTAGGTCGAAGGAATTATTATTTATGGAGTCCCAGCGTCCGCTCGAATCGAGAGAGCCCGTTCATAACGTATGTACGTATCGCTTCGATATTTCATTCCGTTTGCGTGCTAAGCCGCTTAAGTTAATACAGAGACAAGAACGATCGAAGCAATAAGTACACAGTGGTTCTGCGATTATTACCGGTGAAGCCGCGCCAGCTAACTGGAAAAAGTTTAAGGCCAAAACGAGCATGGAAACGAGTCGCCTCGATGCGCATGATAAACGCCGGGACAGAGAGATTTCGTAATATCTAATAAATTATTCTTTCACCGTTTTTTCTGCCTGGAATCCTGCGACTGTTTCTGCATACGCCGCGCTGGGTTGAATTGTGTGCGGCGAGCAACAAGCATCACGAACGAAACAAATCCTTTATGAATAATGTGAAACAAATTCTACCCTTGTTTAGCGCTAACGTCTTAATTTTTCACGACGGTAAACTGTCTCTTTGAATCGTCTGCTTCAAGAGAACGATTGCAACTTTATTTCGCCGGACTTTCGGTGCAAAAGAGTCTCGGAGTTTTGTTAATTCGTACGCAACCGTTTAGGAATGTAATACAGTATTTTATCTATAAATGTCCTAAAAATGTGACCTGTAAATGTCCCCGATTTATCTCCACTACTACTCGGGTATATCGGTGAGATTCCATACTTCGAATTTCTAACTCCTTTATTTTTCATTATTTTTTTATGGAACTTTCACCAAAATATTCCTGGCATTTTTCTAATGCAAAATTATACCAAATATGATATAATTCCGATGATATTCACTTGTGTAATATACAATTAAAGTTTCAGGCGCAAGGAAGAAAAATTCACCGACAATTTTTTACTGAAAATCGACTTCCTTGGTTTTCACAGTTAAACTTATCCCGTTCAACTATTGTCAGTATCAACAGGTGTAGATCAGATCACTATCATCTAGCTTCTTCTCTGGCTCGCATTGGCTTTATTGATGATCCTAAGTGTAGTTGCACGGAGGGGGACGAATCGCTGAACCATGTTTTATGGCAATGTAACTTGTACAACGAGGAAAGGCTCAATTTAATTAATAAACTCCGTACAATTAACTTCCAGCTTCCAATGGATGTCTCAATGTTAATAGTCAAACCGAATATCAAAGCCTGTCATTACATGTTATTATTTTTTAAGAGCTGCGACCTTAAAATATAAGTGTTTGGTTTATAGCTTTTCTAACACTCATATGTCTTTGTTATAATATTCATGTATCTTCAGTATCCTATTCTGTTTCGTAAATTTTTATTTTCTCTGTATTGTATGTATTGTATTCTGTATTTCAATTATGTTTAAATAAATCTCATATAAGATTTTCTATAATAAAAAAAAACGAGTCGCCGACGAGCCTTTGAAATGTGCTCTTTCTTTCCCATACGATATATACATATTTGGTATAATTTTAATTTAAAAAATGCCACAAATATGGTCATCGTTTCCCATAAAAAAAAATAATGAAATATAAGGAAGTTGACAATTTGGATTAGCTATCTTTACATTTCTCGGCAACCGAGGACTCTCGAGATCGGCTGTCCTTCTCTACGTTCGGCAACAGTCAAAGAATACTGTCCCTGGCGCATAAAATCCCTCGACACACCCGTGCTGGAGACTTATATGGATAAAATACTGTAGTAGACTCTAGACGTGCACCACGCGAGCACAGAATGCTCCACGGGGCAACGGTCCAGCTCCGTCACGGACGAGGGCAACTAAGCCACGCCCACTCCAGCCAAGATGGCCACTTATCGCAGCTGAAGCTCCCCTCATTGGATCCAATCAGCACCGAAATATCAATCCTGATGTAATTCTAAGCATTGCGAAACAGTCTAGCAACAGCAATCGTTGGAACTCTGAACAGGAAAGCTCGGAGGAGCCTGCAAAGGTGCAGGCTTCGCGTGAACAGTTAGCATAAACAGAATCTTCGGCCCCGATCGAATCGGCTCGCTATAATCGTTACCAGGTAAACGAACAATGAGCTCATCTGTCGAACCTAACCGCACTCGCTACCGCGTTCGCATCGTGGACACCGGTTCACAGAAACACAACAGCTTGGTGGTCTAATGGCGCCGACTCGTATTTATTCCGACAGCAACTCCGCAATCTGTAATTGCGGTAATCACGCGACCGCACATAATCGCGGCCGATCGTGAAGGAGTCGAGGCCAGGGAGGAGTCGGTGTTGTTGGACTCGCCCCGACCCGGTTAAACCCGTCGAAACCCGACCGGACCCGCCTCAATCTGCTCGTTTTTTCCCCGTCAAACACCCCTCGACCCGTTCCCCCGCCGCCCATTCGTCTTCCTGTCGCGAAATTCGGTAATCTCGATTAATTGCGTGTAATAATCCTCTTGTACAAGGGATCGCCGATTACTGTCATCGTGTTAATAATTGCGAACGGGCGACCAGGTGCACACGCGATCCGGAACGTGCTCCGAAGACGCCGTGCGAGCATATGTATGTTCTCCGTTGTTTTCTTTTTTTTTTTTTTTTAGCACGTTTACAGCTTTTCGTGGTGATTTTCTGAAATCGAATCACGTTCGTTTCTATTCTCGTATCGGCAGAAATGAGAGCGACATTTCATATGCCACGAAGATTACTGGTTTCGGATTGTTTTTTTTTTATTTTAGTTTTTTATTGTTGCTTTAATATTTAAGGTCATTAGATACACGGTACAGTTTCTTACAGTATTTTGTACATCTTAGTATCTTTGATATATTGGGCAAGACCGGCAATGTGCTCCTCAGGATTTAACAGAATGAACAGAATCACCTAGTATAAGGTGATTAATATTAACTGGTACTTTACATATGTCGCAGATCGTGTTTTCTTTTTTACTTAACAAAAATGAATGGGTTATTTCTGAGTGCCCAATTCTGATTCTAGTAATTGACGTTTGAATTTGACGATCTATTGGACTTGGAAACTTTTGCTACTCAAAATCCGCTCCTTCGTTATGGTATGGTTTCGGATTGTTTATTCGACCGTACCCTATAGATCGCATTATAATTAATCATTTCTCTGGATCAACCGGCAATTCGCGCAATCTGTACTTGTTTATGCCTTGCCAACACCCTTCATAATACGCTTCACTACTCGATTCCTCGATTGGAAACCGCAAAGCCGCAACGCAACCGTGTCCCGAGGAAATTTCACAGGTAGCCAAATGGAACGTACACCTACCGCTGGAAAATGTTTGATCGCTTCAATCCACGATCCGAAGAAGAAAGGAAAACGAAAGGCTATTATTTCATAATTGTTTCATCTCCCACCAAATTACGTTAACTTCGATTACAGGGTGTGACTACCTCTTTCTGCGGTCTAACGTGTTCCCCGAGTGAAAGTATCGGTCCAGTACAAAAATGTGCATTCACCGAAATGAAACGAACACAAGAACCATATGCATAGACATTTTTTGCTTTTTCTTGAATTATTCGAACAAGCTGTGCATGCCAGTAAGTGCATAAAATCCGAAGTCTAAAAATGAATACTATCAATCTCAATCAAAAAATAAAATAATTTTTGATCTTAAGAAAAAGCATATTGAATGTTGATTAATTTATTACCAATTTCATATTGGTATTTCAACAACTACAGTGTTGTTTGGGTGACTTCAATGGATTCATATTTGCCGCCACTTATCGATTGGCCAATACATAGATCATTGTTCTTTGATTCATAACATGCTGTTCCTTGACTCTTAAGAATTTAAATTAGTACATTTTTCTAAGCAAGTCAGTTTATACATTTGTTTTCGTTTTTAATACCTTAGTGTTTTTTGCTTGTTCGGGAATGCGTTTGCCTAACCATATATTAATTAATTGATCAATTCTTACAGACGCAATACAGAAAATTTACATTCTTGAAAATGGTCTAAATTTCGACCGAAACGTTGAATTAAATTTCATATGATATTTTGCAAGTTTGCTTATTGTCTCCAATTGATCGAACCAGTGCGCCAATAACATTAATTGTAGATTATCAATCTCCGTATGTTTCCATAAATTTTTAACGAGGTTCAGAGTCTTTTCTCTTCTCGTGGGACGACAAATTGTCTTCTAGCGAGAATAATTTCCTATATCCTGCAAAGAGAAGCTTCGTGTATCCTTGAATCTTTTCCGCGGCAATATTCGAGAAAGGATACGTCGAATAAAATGGGCGTTTGTCGAATCAAGATGGTAGATTGTACTGTGTTGCGTTAGGGGGCGAGCCTCCGGTTGCATTACTGCAACACTATCCACCGGCTGGAAGTTTCCAATGGACGAACTTGAGAATTAAACGCGGTCAGCATTATACGGCACATCCTCTCCTTGTACCGGCGCGGTTTGTAAATGTAGTTTTTCCTCGCTTGTCCCGATGTGAGGCACAGTGCAAAAACCGTTGCACCTTGCTCTTTTTTCAGCGCGAAAGAGGAAAAGGAAAAGGCGAGTGTAATTGCACCGTTGCCGATGTAACGTGAATCTACAATCAACGTTTAACTGCGTTTAAACCATCGGTCGTTAGGTCGGGTGCATAGGCTTGGGAACGTCGTCGTTAAACGTTACAGTGGTACAAACATTACATCGATTTATACATACATTTTTCCCAACGGGCCCGTTCATTAATTATAAATTATTGATTCAATAAAACCTCAACACCTCGTGCAATGCTCTACTCCTTTGACCTACGGTGGAAATATGTAAAATAACCTACTCCTTTCTGAATGCCTATCAGTTAAAAATTTAAGAACACTGTATAGGTTTAAAACTGCTTGTAATTTATATTGTATTATATAAAATATAATAATGTACGGCAAAATAATCTCTATCTTGAGATTTTAATTGCATTAAATAAAAAAAAAAGATCTAAACACGTACTGAAATGGTCGGTGCTTTTAACTCGGATTATATTAATTTATTATGACAAAATTTTTATACAGAAAATTTATTATTATTGAGGGTAATATTAAATTAATAGTAAAAAATTTTTATATAGAATATTTATGATTATTGAAGATAATATTAAATTAATATGAACAAATTTTATATAGAATATGTATTATTATTGAGGGTAATATTAAATTTTAATATGAATAAATTTATGATTATTGAGGGTAATATTAAATTAATATGAAAAAATTTATGATTATTGAGGGTAATATTAAATTAATACGAAAAAATTTGTACACAGAAAATTTGTTACTATTGAGTGTAATATTAAATTAATTGAAGTATCTCTAAATCTTTCGATGCTATAAAATCGTGGAACCTTGATGCGAAGCGAGTTTTCTTTCGACTTACGGAGGAAGGAATACATTAAATGATCGTGTTATCGAGGTTCAACAGTATCAGTGAACGACTCCAAAGTTCCACGGAGCTGGAGGGTGAGCAGCCACGGAAATGTCCCTTGAAACGAGGTGAAGGCTGCGAACGCGTGCACGCGTACGCGTATTAAGCTTGGTACGTGTGCGGCGTTAAACGCTGCCGGCGTTAGGTCGCCTAAAGAAGCCACGGCGATGCTTAACAGTGCATATAAGCGAGCAACTAACAAGCGGGTTGCATAACGCAGCGCGCGCGGCCGTTGTCGCCGGCGATATGCACTTGATGCCGGGAGTTCGTGTACAACGCTAAGGTCTCCCGACACGGCAACACACTATGCTACCTATCAGCGATTGCGTTAACCTTAAGGCGATACTGTTCGCTCCACATGCGAACCAACGAGATATCGGCAACCGGCGTACACCGGCTCGAACAACTGTGAGTCCCACCCTGCACCGTGCACTCGTCCCGCCACTGACCTCTGCGATATTCTTTTCAACCAAATTATTGTACACGGTGTCCCACATAACGCGCACAATCGATTCAGAACTAATTCTAGGTGAGTCGAAAAAAAGGAATCTAAATTTCTTATTTCTCCCTTTGTTTTTCTGTCTGGTAATCCTAAAAACCTATGATAACCAATTACTACTGTATGATAACTACTATGATAGGGTCCTATGGAAATCACCGACACAAATTTCCCAGGCACGATTTTCACCGACAATATTTTTTTTTCTTTTTTTTTTATTGAGCCACTGAAACCTGTTGTAGGTTTATTTCGGGTTTAACAAAGATACACTAGTTTTACGGTTTGAGTACATTTATAACTAACCACTAGAGATAAAGATCACAGTCGTTTAAAAACTGAAAGATAAATTCACAGGCTTTGACATTTGCTTCTGCAGAGAAGAGATTTTACGTAATTTATTTACAAGTTTAATTCTTTGGGCGTCGTATAAACAGCACTGCCATACCGATAATATTCCACCGAAAGCAGATTTAACCGACAATCACTTTGGCCATCAACGATTTTTACCGACAACGAATCTAAAATCGTTTATTGTCGGTCAAATCTGAAGTCGGTGAAATTTGTGTCGGGGAAATTTGTGTCGGTGATTTCCATGGGACTCCTTACCTCTCTGTCTAAAAAAAAAAAAAACAAAGTTCTATTTGTGCAGAAAAGCTGGCAGAAAATATCGTCAGGGATAGCGGAAGAGATTAGTCTGTTTCTGGACGAGAATCGGAATAAATTCGCGCGAGAAACAACCACCGAGGTAGAGAGAACGCTGAAATCGAAAGGACAGCTATAACGCGCAACACCATGAGGTTTCCGCGAGCAAATCGGCGCGACACGGATAACTCGGTTACATTTCAATCGGGCCCCGGTTACCACCATTGTAATCTGGTCTATCCACTTATTCGTTTCCACGAATCCATAATGGCATGTGTTTCCCCGCAACCGGGGCGAACACCAGAGAGAGCCCCATTATCGAGCAATTCGCCAGCATCGGGCAAAAAGTGAAACGTAGGGAAAAGGACTTTCTAAGGAAACGGCGACACCCGGTATGTAGGCGAACCACGCGACGTATCGTGCGACACAGGAGAAGGGCGTGCCTGCAGTCGCTGCACACTGCGCAGTTTGTTGCACGCGCTGCAATCGTCGTCGTCGTCGTCGTCCGCGTACGTACACCCGAGATGTGAGAGTTCCGCGAGGCAACGTACGTGGAATACGCACACGCGTATGCACCAGCGTTGCACATGCGACGACAGGGGACGCCGCACAGTGCGGTACCCTGTGGACAAAAATCTAAAAATTCATTGTCTATTATCCACTGGAATTTATATTGAAACTATGTTTTAACATCTAAATTCTCATGTTTATCAATAGAAAATTCAATTAATTCAGTAGGGGATTAGTTACAAGCGTTTTTTCCTCAAGAAAATCCTATATCAATCAGTTTATTAAAGCATCACTTACTTTCATGGTATCAGGACAAAGAATTTTATGAAATATGCCCTTTGGGATATGATAGCTTAACACATTACCGACCGATTATTATTGTATAATTTTGAAATATCTATGGTACATGCAACAGCAATTTTCGTTGTGAACCAACAAGTCACCCTCATTAATCTCATATAATAGTTTCATTTAAGATTGTAATGTAAAAGAAGATTTCTGCGCTTTTTTTGGTGCAGCACAATTATTGAAAATCCTATTAATATGCTTTCGGTAGGTAATGTGTTCAAGTACAGCTAATGTGACTGAAATTTCAAAATTTGTAAGTCTCTTATATGGAGTATACTAGTAAATAATACAGTTGAAATAATTTTTCTCATCATTTTCTCCTTTAAATGGAGATATTTCGAGAAGGGTTCAAAACAACCTATAGTTTTCGTTTTTTCGTAATTAGTAGACATCATACTTCAATTTCCTACAAGTTTCTCCCGCTGCAAACTGCTACACTCAAAGTTATACAACATTAACTCTCAGCGAATGCTACTTTTCTACTCGGCTACAAACTTTTTATTAAAATGATTTATTTACTTGTTTCTTTTTATCGATATTTATCTATCTGTTTTCTACACGTAATATATGTACTATTTGTTCATTTTTACATTATACATAAAACATGCAACATCTTATTGCTCCTTTCAAAATGTAGTGTAAAAGAATGGAAATTTAAAAATAGTAAATCTTCGATTAGTGCATTTAAAATAATTCCGAACAGGAACATATAAAAATATTGCTGGCTATACGATTTTTTTTATTTTTGTTCGAAATTCCTATCAAAGTACCGCACTGTGCACCGCGGCGTGCACCATGCACCGGCGACGGGTACCGACACGGCCGTCGACGGACTTTTACCACGACGAAACGATATCTAATGTGACGTTTCCCGAGGACCACGCGGGAAATACAGCCGAAACGCGACAGACAACCGTTTCCTGTCACCTCCGATAGGTGGTGCCATCCCAAGGTTTATTCTCGGACCGAATCGTTCATTCATGCACTCGATGCACCGCGACATCGCAAGCTTTTCAAATGAAGGCTTATCTTTTCGAAAACGTACCCGAAACCTTCAAATAAAAACACGCTTATATTAAAATGCACTAAAACGAAGGAAATAATTTTTTTAGATATTAGCGACTATAAATAGAAGCGTGGAGCGCTAAACTATATCAACGTAATCTTCGTGTGCGCTCGACGCTTTTATTCAAAGTCATTAATATCTAAAAAATCATTTTCTTCTTTTTGGAGAATTTAATATAAGCGTGGTTCTTAAAAAGTTATTTTTTATGTATTTTTTTTCTACTTTTTAAGTAGAAAGTAAGAGATACTAAAAAATTTCTTATTAATATTGTATTAGAAATAAATTCTATATTTTAAATTCACCTCTGCCCATTCTTTTTGATCACTCTGCTTCTTTCTTTACTCTCTACGCAAAATCACGACACGCGTGTAATACGTACAATAAAGCAGTGCAATATTATAAAACAAGTCTGTGTTCATTAAGTGTAAGACTGATTCTGATCCCGGCTGAATATCCCAAACAACTAACTCTAACATATTTTTACAGACGCAATGCAAATACATCTTGAAAAGGATTCAAACTAGAATCGAAACGTCGATGATTATTTAATAATCTGAAAAATTGTTCTTTGATTTCTCAGTAGTAATTTATTATCTAACATATTGCATTGTCATCCACGTCTCAGTGTTTAAAGTTTCGAGTCTCTAGCTCATCGGAAAGTGGTTTAAAGTTCGATTGGAAAATTTGATAGAAACAACACGGTATAATGATAGTATCCGTGAATAGTTATATGCTAATATAAGCGTGGTAATAATAAATTGTTCAAGCGATGGATGGAATTATGAATGTTTATAAACGAACCATGTATTTAACAAAAAACATACCAGAATGAAAAAACGTATGAAACGGCCGTTGCTGATCATCCTCGTTTCTCGAAACGTTTACAGAGGCCGTTTCAAAGATTCCGTCGGTCGGCTGATAAGCTGACACTGCAACATTTTTCATCGTTCCCGGGGCACGCGTGCCGAGCGGTTTGCGTCACGAAACGTACGACAACTGAAAGGAGAAATCTATGAGGAAGAAGTGGGATCTAGACAGTCTGGTTACATTCCTTAAAATTGGCAACAGCACGGACAAATCGCTTCCAGATTAATCTTTGAACGCATAAATCCTGGCCGAATAACATTATACGGGACCTCGTACGATACATATTCATCTTACCATTTTCGGAATCCGAAACGAAATTTATGGTCCATAAATTATCGGTGGGCATACGCGACGTCATTAACGCGAGATGTTTGTAAATAAGCTGTTGCTTTTTATCGCGGCCGCTATTTTACATGCGAACATTCACGCTCTCGAGAAATCTTTATGATATCGCTTCGCCGATCTGTGCTCTATAATTTAAATCAACTCGCGTTACGTTTAAAGTAGTACTTTTTTGTAACGCAGACAGATGTACGTCATACGATTTACAGTATCTACAAACAAGAAAACCGAAATTCAATTTTTGTACTCTTATTACGTTCAGTATATAAAGCATATTTTAAACAGCATGTTTTCCGAACATTAACCGCGGCGTAAAGCAACTTGATCGGCACGATAAATGTTGAAGAAAGAAAAGAGAAAAATGGAAATACCAGCTGTTTGTTGCGTTCAAGCACATCCTGCTCGAGTTTTAATCAGTTTCACTTAAAATTTCAGGCAGCGAGGCGTTAAAAAATATTACCCGAGCACAGATTTGCAAGTCAACGCCGTGGAATGGCCTGACCGAGTAACAGCTTGATGGCTCCCTGGAGATAGGAAAGATCAGAGAGAGAGCCAGGAATAAATCTCGCGAGAATGAAAAACCTGTCTTTAGAAAGGATTCTAGTGAAATAATAATAAAAGGGCGATTCAACGTATCGAGGCACTACCGTACTCTGAAATGCGCGTCCGTGTTTTCGTGTCCTCTGTTTACTGTTTACGGGTTCACGAACTCTCGAGCAGGAAGAAAGCTGTCGCGCAGCTTGCGCAACGCAGATAACTTTTATCTCTGTATAGAGAGCATCGAAATGACGGTAGAACCGATTCGGCGTAGCAACGAATCACACCGCGAATCACGTCCCTCTGCCGTAGTCGAGGAGCACCGAGCGTGTCGGTGGCAAGGGTCTCCCTACTTCCGGCGAACCATATCCGGCAGAACGCCCACCTATATCTCGGTCCGCCAGACCGTGCACACTCCCTACCGTCGCAATCTACTCTATCGTCGTCCAATTGTGATAGATGTTCTAGCCAGACGAAATTGTTCGAGTTGTACAGCGGCAATAAAAGTTGATTCTCCTCCTCAGTGATCCGGTGGCCGCTTTCGACGTCCACCACGTTTCCCAGCCGACTTCCCCTCACCCACTCACCTCAAAACCCACAAGCCTCCTTAACTACTCTCAACTCCGTCTAATCTGATCCCTTTGGGCCAGCTGATCGCTGTCCTTACTTTTTTCGGATTTTTCCTAATTATATGCACTATATGATATCGGCGCTACAGGTTCGATCACAAATACAAAATCAATTGGAAAATTTGCCACCGAACAAACAAACAAGAAAGCGAGCTAATAAAAACGTGGTAAAAATTAGCAATCCGTCTTGACTTTGCCACAACAGTTACAGTTTAGTACAGTTCTAACCGTCTTATCGACTAGTACCATTTCACTTATTTTGAATTCATTCTGTTTTTTTTCACAATTAGCAAGTATGTATAAATGCCTAATTTTCACAACTATTAAATAATCAATTTAATGAATAACAAATTTTATTACTTTAATTTTATACAGACGCGGACTTTTCTTAATAATGGTTCAAAACTGAACCGAAACGTTGAAATTATAATTTTAAAAAATTGCTAATTTTTGTATTTGCGATCGAACCTGTAGCGCCGATGTCATATAGTTCATATGAAAAATCTACGATCGTTAAAAATGGAGAATATTTTCCTAATTAGTTCGACACGAAAGGAGGCTCAGAAAATTATTCTTTTATTACCCAGTCTTGACTGTTGTAAATATTGTTTCTCTCTCTCTGTAAATATATTGTGGGTTAACACTAGATTGCCCAATTAAGTCATTTTGACTGCTTTTTAATTTCAATTACAAAAACAATTATGTATATAATGACACAATTTCTTAGAATTTTGTGACTTTTTGTACAACATATAAATGCGTTTATTAATAATTGTAGTCACCCCCCCTCTTTCATTTCCGGTATATATACTGCTTTTGGGCAATATAGGTATATACTAAGTTTCAGTCTTTCCAGTGTTAAAGTAGTTGTAAGTTAAACAATAAGTTAGAGATAAGGCTAGAGTGTAAGAGCGAATGGAGCGGAAAAGGAGGAAAATGTGAAAAAGAATTGTAACCCCGAGGGGAATCAATAAAGATATATATTACCCAGACTTGATTTCTCATCGCGTTCATCTGACCACCCTACCGTCTTAATTGACTCCGCCTAAGTGTTAATTTTACTTTGAATAGGTTAGAAAATTTTATTACAGAACGGCCACCCTTTACGAGCGACTAAAATCGCGTAAAGCTCTTGATTATAATTATATAGCGGATGTTTACGCCTCCCGAGATCCTTGTCGATTCGTTCGATGAAACAGATATCTGGCTACTCGATTAAACGTTCCAATAAATGTCGAGTAAAATTAAAACGTTGTTCGAGTTGATTACAGTCATCGCCGCAGTGGTCTTCGGATGTTCTCATCTTTTCTGCGTATCTACCTCCGATCGTTTAATGTTTACCAGCGTATTTATATCTGTCTATATCGCTCTCCTCGATTCGTAGTAATCACACGAATCTGTGGGAAAATTTACCAAAGGAAAATGACGCCGCTCGACTAAGAGCTTGCTGTTCTTTCGTCAAAGTAACACACTTTCTGGAGAAACGTGGGTGGAATAATATATACTCCGCCACAAATCCGTCGAAGACGCACGAACGTCGAGCACATACGATTTCATACATACGGTATTCAAGGTTTCCGAGAGAACACGCTTTAAATAAGACCTTGCGCGAGCAAACCAACGAGAAATCGAACGGGACGAAGTTTAGACTCGAATATTTGTAGCCACTGCGGACGAAAGTTCGAAATTCATCGTTTCAGAAGAAGGTAACGTTTACGGATTATTCTACAAAGAATATATAATATATAATGAACCGGAGGCCACGAAGCAGTACTTAAATAATTCGTACCAGAACCTTATTAGAGCAGGCTTCCCATTGCCATTGGACATAGGTTGCTTAATAGCTGAACCCAATATTAGTGCTTGTTTATATATAATAGCCTTTTTAAATACATGTAACCTACGTGCTTAAGTATTTTTGATTTTTCTATTGCTTATAATATTTTTGTTATACTATACTATATACTCTGTACTTTGTTATGTAATACTCTGTACTAAGTATTATGTTGCAATAAATCTCATATGAGATTTCCAAATTAAAAAAAAAAAATAATTCGTACAAGCTTGTGATATCTAGCTGTGCGGCTGGATGTCCCCCGCAAGGGGAAATCACCCCGCTGCGCAGTGGTAAATAGGCGGTAAGTACTTCACAACGATATAGAACCGATCGTCGCCTGTCAAACGATAAACGTGATGACAGTTCCGTTAAAAAGTGAAGTGCTACACGCAGGTACTGAAAACTGTTATGTTTTCGATTCCGGTTATCGAAACATTTATGAAGAACCGAAATGATGTTATAAATTATAACTTATAACTGTTACAAAAATATCGGTACTGGTAACAGTAATTGTCCCGTAGTACAATTCAACTATCATATAAACAGTTGTTTTGTATATTTACTGCTGTAAGAAATAATGGAAAATACACATTTTTAACGAGGTGTGTACATACGTTGCATCCTTCTCTCATCGAGTGCGGTCTTTGTTTTCTTCTGCGCATACAGATTTGACAATCTGCACATTCATTCGTCTTTGGAAGAACACAATATTAAATGCGAGGAGAGTCGCTGAACACTTGAAAAATGTTGAATCTTCTGGAATCGAGAAAAAAACTGCGCTGGCGAGTTTTACGAGCAAGATACCGAAAGGCATTTTAATTCTCGTTCGTTAACAAACCGTTGGTTAATAAGCTGGTCGTCTTTGGTGTCCGAACGACACCCTAGCAGAGTTATGCAAGCCGGCGCGGTCTTTTCCAGCGAAATCCGGCTGATTTCGCGGCCGCGCGAGCCAATATTTATTACACCCACATCCCGTTATCGTAATTAACTTGACTCTCGAGTAATCCGACTCGTAGCGAGTGGTATGCGCGATACGCAGCCCCGCGCTGCACCGGCAATTTTATCCCATCCACGTGTGTGTCCATGTGGACCCGCGCGAAGGACTCGCGATACATGACGCAATCAGGAAAATAGCTGATAAGCCCGATAAAGAACGAAATCTTTAAACCCTGATTCCGTTCGAGTGCCGATCGGCCGGCGTTTAGCAAATTGACGCAAAAGTTTCAACTCGCCAAGCCACGTAAGCAGGTCCCGCATCAAGATTTAGCAGGAACAATAAATTCGAAGCGTGGAGTGTTAGAACAATTTGTTGGCTATATTTGATCGCAGGAGTTTAACACGTTCAGGTTGGTGCTGCAATTTATGTTTCTCTCCAAGGGGCGTCGCCGAAATAATTCCTATTATTTAACATTCAAGTTTGAGCCACCGGAGGTACACGCCGCACAGTGGGAAAACTTGACCTAACTCGATTCAAAAAGGAATAACTTTCGATAGAAATAAGATAGAGCGATGAATTTTTTTTTTAAATGAAAGCTGAAACTTTGCAGAATATGGGAAAAATAGGGAGATTACAGTACGAATGGTTTCTAGTAAGTAGACATTGTACTGCAATTTCCTACAAGTTTTTCCTGCTTCAAACTGCTACACTCAAAGTTATACAACATTAACTCTCGGCGAATCTTATTCTTCTACTCGGCTATGAATACTTGTTTTTTTATCGATATTTATTTATCTGTTTCCTACACCTAATATATGTACTATTTGTTCATATTTCAGTTTTACATTATACATAAAACATGCCTCTTATTGTTTCTTTCAAAACTATGTAGTGTAAAATATGGAAAATTCTAAAATAGTATTCCAAATCTTCGATTAGTGCATTTAAAACGATTCCGAACAAAAAATATAAATTATTGCTACGCTGTACGAATTTTTTTATTTTTCTCCCAAATTCCTATCAAAGTACCGGCACTGTGCACCGATGGCACACGCCATCGTGAATGCGTTAACGAAGATATTAATACAAGAAAAACAGTTCTATCTATATAACCACATCTAAAAGCACGCTTAAAAATCTGCTGCCTATGGATCGAGTACTCTTTCCTCTGATTAGTTTGTACCCACGGTTCTTTCTCTCGGCTCATAACGTGCTCTTGCCTTGCGCAACGATGAATTTTTCATAGAGAACCGTCTTGAAGCAGGAACGTAAAACAGACTGGCGCTATAAAATCGCAGTCTGGGAACAATGTTGGTTTCTTAGCGCGCAGAAGAACACGGGTTTTAATTACAGCAGCCGAGAAGTTCCTTGCCCTAAACAGACGCGGACAGGTCTCGATAATTGGAAGCACGCTCGACAAATTGTTCTATTAGATCTTTATAGGTGAACGCGACACTCATCCAGATAAGTTGCACCGTTGTATCTCGGTCGGAACGATTAGAACGATTATTTTCTATAATTAGAGGTGGGTCTGGTAGCCGATTGGTCTCGCGTTTGAAAACGTGAACGGCTAGAGAAAGAGAGTGCAAACTGTTGAACAGGGTAGAAACAAGTAATATACCGATAAATATCCCTCGTCGTGTTTCTAGGCTTGCACAGGGTCAGCGGTCTGCTATCTGTTAATCATTTCGGGCTGCGTGTGCATGCGGTTCTCGAGTTTCCAATTACACGTAACAAGGACCGGTTGCTCGAACGATACCGCTGTATCAGCGGGGACAATAAACCGGGAACAACAGGCATCAGCGAAACGTTGAAACGCGATATAGAAAAATAACCGGCGACTCGGTGTAATGGACAGGTATCTCGCACGACTTGGCGAGAACGCTCGATAAATTACACCGCGGGCCCAAAAGAACCATAAAACTCTCTTCAACAAACCGCGTCGTACTTCTGCATCTTCGAAACCCTGAAAAGACGCGTTGACCCCAAGCGTTCGTATGAAAATGAATTTTTTACACAAGGCACGATTCACGACTGTTTGAAATTACATCCATCCATTTTTCCCATCAATGCATACAATTCGCAGCCTCGTTACTTGTTTAACACTGGAACTACCGGACAAGTCAAAACGACTAATGCGAATTTTCTGTCGATTAGAAATATTAAAAGTATAAATATGTTTTTTTGAGAATTTTTTTTAGTGAATTTCTCTATTGAAGTACATATTTAAATATCCCCTGTACGAAATCTAAATAAATGCCATATTGTCATTATTAGAAGGCAATGTATGCCAACTGCGTTTAGTGCTCGGTAGTTTTAGTGTTAATGTAGATGAAAGGATACTAGCCACTCGAACGGAGGACTCCTGTAAAAAGATACTAAACTTCCTGAAAGATATCGGGTTATACACAGGGGTTGGAACAAAAAAAAATAAATAATGATTAAAAATATAAAATAGAAATAACAATTAAAAAATATATAAAATAGAAATAGAATTATATTCATTATTATTACTTATAAAAAGCAGCCAAAAACATGGGAAACCCCACTCGAGTTTGTGATGTTGGTGAGTGAATCGTAGAATGGGCCCTCACCAACACCCCTCGAGAAGAAACAGAGAGGAAGCGATACCCCTCAATAAAAAAAAGGGGTAACTAATAACCGAATTAGGTGCACGCGACCTTAAACACGTAAAAATACAAAAAGAAAATAATGAAATTGAAGGTTTAGGATTATTTAGCGGCTAAACGACGCTGATCGATCTTCTTTCGCCAAGAACCGGCTCGATTACGATGCAAAAGTAGTCGGCAACGTTTGAAATCCCATCGATTCTCTGATTACAGGATAATCGGCGCGAACACGCGTCCCCGACTAATTAAAATTGCGGCCGCGCTGTGCAAAGCTCACAATGAATTAGCAGAACAGCCATTTTCAAGACACGTAAGCTGACCGGTACGCTAGAGCAGAGCCTACCCGCAGCCAATGTACACTAACCATTTGTCATGCTTGGTTACTGCGTGCTCGGGCACCGAAGTGACTTCATAAACTCACGGGGGGAACACCTGCTGCGCATGAGGATGCTCGCATACCTTCTATCGAAGTGTCAACCGAACCTGTTAGCCAAACAATCTGGCACTGCAAACTCGATAGCGGGCGACGTGTCTAAACAGATTGCCGGTGATATGTCTATTAGGCATTTTCCTATCGGTTTATATTGCCGATGCTCTGCTTTCGAGACCTGATCTGGCTCTACACGCCACGGAACTGTTCCCGAAGAGGAGTGCAGTTCCTTTGTACGATCCTGGTGCAGTTAATCAATCATTGCTAGAAATAAAGGTAAAAATTTTTTCTCGAAATATACAGTGACTCCCACTAATGTTCGGACACTCTTAAAAAGACGATAACCTTTTTAATATTGTACTATACGATTTGAATTTTTTTAGGGAGCTAGAGCAATTAGTTTGCCACAGGATGATAATCAAAATATTGTCAAAAATTGATATTGATCATAATTGCTGAAAAAATACTAAAAATTGCATTTTAGAATTTTTTTATGTGGATCTATATTGAAAATTTAAATACTATGTTTTGTAGATATGTGTCAATTATACATATTTTCAAAAATTGCAGATTTTTACAATTTTCGGACTATAACTGCAGTAAATCCAAGGATTCTTACATTTTTTAATGCCGGTCGTTTTATTTTCTGCATCAACCGAATTCGATGATATTTTCACAGTACATATAATTAAGACAGATCTATAAAACGTAATTTGGTTTTTTCAGACGCAAAAATGTCTCTCTTGATAATGATCCACATTGGGATCGAGACGTTGAGGATATGATAATTATTTACAAATTTGTTGTTGTTTAAAGATCGAACCATGCGCCGAAATCATAAATTCATTATATATTACTAGAAATTGTGCACACTTTTAAACATGAATTCAGTTGATCTCGGAGTTAATAAAATCTGCAGAATTCTTACCGAAAAATTCGATCAGATTAAGACGATTCATTCCTCGGGACGCTGTTGAAGAAAACGTAGCCCGTTAATCCCGGAGCTGATAAAGCCCGTAAAACTGTCATCGAAAAGTTAGATGAAAATATTTTAACCGTATCGGGATTTTCATCGTAGTCGACGCAGCCGAGTTCTTCGCGGTAACGTCGAGGAAAAATACAAAATGGATCAGATAAAGCAATAAAGAATTCAGGGCATATAATTCTCGAGCGTTGCTCGGCGTCGAGCGTCTATCTGCTTCTCGGCCGAGTTTTAATCAGTTTCACTTAAAATTTCAGCCGGCCAGGCGTGAAAAAAATATTGCCCGAGCATAGATTTGCAAGTTAACACCCGTGAATGGTACGAACGAGTAACAACTTGATGGCTCCCTAGAGATAGACGCGGGCAATATATGGTCTCGGCAGACATCGCGGGGCCAGCAATAAACGCGGCCGTAGAATAATGTCCGACGCTCGCATTGCAAAACACATGTAACTTCGGTGGAGGGCCGTCTCGTTCGGTTGCTCGTAAAATTACGTCACGGGATATCGTCCGGCCGTTTCGAATACATTCTCATTTCACTGAAATTGAGTTTAAACGACGAATCGTGAAGAGACTATTGCTTCTTGCTTGCTGGGTGACGTACGGTTGTTGTCGTCCACGCTTCGTGCTGGATGTTTCTTCAACCAGGAGTTTCGACGAGATCGATGAACGTCCTTGTCCTGTCCAAATTTCAATAAATTTGTTTCCAATCGTTTTGTGAATTTGTGAAAAGCTATTGGAAATGTGTATACAAAGTATAAATCAGAAAAAACGTATTTCTGAGCAATCATTGTATCTATTAACGATTGAGGTCATGGATATTCAATTTAAAATGATGATTTTTGTAGTTTGTCCACATTTTCCGACTTTCCTTTGTAATTATCTTGAATTTTTGTTCTTGAAAACTTTTCCAGAACCATAACGAACAAAACGAAGAAAGAATCACGCATATCCATCGTTCGAATCGTGAGTTGAATTTGTGTCTTGAAAATTGATCCCCGATTATCTACTTTCGTTAGAAAAACTGTGGTGAACGAAATCTGCTCGTATTTTTGTTTCAGATTTATCAACGTCCACCCGGCGAGATTCGTCGTCGTTACGGTGGTTTCATGGTACGCAACAACGAGTACGGTTGTGGACCGGTCCGTGGAACGTGATCGTCTCAGCATGAGGTCCTGGTGGGTGACTTCCTCGCGGCAACGCTGAATAATTGTTGTTCCTTTTATGCCCGTCGCGCACTGCATCGCTCCGGCCCGATGCAGTCGCCCGGTTTCATTCTTTCGTTTCGGTGGGTGTGAACGGTCTTATTATAGAAGTCTTCGCGTTCGCGGATTTACGGGACACGTCCGCAATAAACTCTCCGACGACGGCGTACAGTAAATCTGCGACCCGGCGAGTTGATACAATGTAAAATCACAATTCTTCGATTACGCCGCTGGTCCCCGGGCGGATTTATCAATGGAACCACCGTGAAATTGAAAAGGCTGAGTTAGGAAGTTGCGAGCCGGACTTCAGCATTCAACCGATTCCAATTATTCGCGGCGAATAGCAAGCATTCTTCGATTCAGATTTTCTAATTAAATAAACATGTATCATCCGAATGAATAATTTGAATAGATTCGAAATAACGCAACAGTAGCTTTCGAATCCTTTAATATTTGCAATATTTTTTAGAATATACAAAATCCACAGTGTAATTATGACAAATATAGTGTGCACGCAAAGAAAGTAAAAGGCTGTAAGAGTCTCAGCCGTCGAATTGAAAGTAGTCTAGAAGAAGTAGACAGTAACGTTAACAAGTAGAGTACAAGTAAGAACAGTATAAATGAAGATCTAACCATATCGTAATCACTGAACAAAAAGAGTACAAAAATACAACATGCTACAAAATGTAGAGTTATAGCAATTAAGTTGAAAGTAAACTGTAAGGCTAGCAATTAGGTACACACGTGCGATACTTTTAATTGAATTAAGAATAAAGATATCCGACCATATCGGAACCACAAAACAAAAATAACATGAAATATTACAAAGCAAAGATTCGCAGCGATCAAATTAAAAGTAAATTGGAAGAAACGAATGCCAGCATTAAAAGTAATAATAATAAAAAGAACGTCTGTCTAAGTATTCCACAGGCTCGTAAAGTTTCGCCGCTTCCAGACTGTAGCGCGAATAATTTATTAAGTTCGGTCTGGCTGTTAATTACCGTGCCGTCAGGTTGCAAAGCATTGGTGGTGGGAATCTGCATCGCGTGTGGCATACGCATTCAGGAAATCAACGATCGACTACTAATAACAACCGCAGAATAATTCCACCGATAACGAATATCGAAGCTGGCGTTAATGTATGCACCGCGCGCGTTGATCGCGGGCATGCCCGCTCGCATTTTGCCGCGGAATTCATTCGATCGAGACAATCGCACGCTAAGTAGCCGATTTTAATTATCGTCGGACACGTACAACGCCGGATGCCGCGTCCGCGTATCTGCAGACAGGAATTTAATAAGTCATTTTCCAGCCAAGATAGAGGCTCGCGCCGCGAGGCAAGGTGTAACCGCTACCTACGATACGCAAGGAATGCGATGCCTCGCATTTGCAATTCGCCCGCTGATAATTGCGAGCCGACGCGCGCATCCTATGCATCGCTTACGCAGGATTCCTCTTACGCAATTGGCCGTTTCATTGGAACGACACGAACACGACAAGCCCGCCCGGCGAGTTTATTCGGGAATCCACGAAACGACGAGATTGAAAGTGACGCGGGAATCGCAAACATTCTGCGACGGACTGCGCGGCGAAAACGCGACGGCCAATATCCTGCTTGGATGAGCAAACTGTATTCTTATTTTCAATAGAAATCACATTTCTTCCGCATTTCTCGAATTTTTCCACGATTTTTTAAATACTCCAGTGGTAAAATATTTCACTGCAGAGTCTTTAAATATTGGAGACTCTGTACAAAAATTAATAACATTTTGCCGATTGCCAGAACGTTACACCCTTCACAGTCTCATAAATATTCCAGATTGTTTTTGCAGGATTAAATGCAAAATACGATGTTGCGGATGACACACAGTAACTGTAGTGATAAAATATTTCACTGCAGATTCTTTAAGTATTGGAGGCTCTGTACAAAAATTAATAACATTTTGCCGATCGCCAGAACGTTACACCCTTCACAGTCTCATAAATATTAAAGATTATTTATGCAGGATTAAATGCAAAATACGATGTTGCGGATGACACACAGTAACTTTAGTGATAAAATAATTCACTGAAGATACTTTAAATATTGAAGACTCTGTACAAATTATTAATAACATTTTGCCGATCGCTAGAACGTTACACCCTCCACATTCTCCTAAATATTCCATACTGTTTTTGCAGGATTAACTGCAAAAGACGATGTTGCGGATGACAAAACAATAACTTCAGTGATAAAATAATTCACTGCAGATTCTTGAAATATTGAAGACTCTGTACAAAAATTAATAACATTTTGCCGATTGCCAGAACGTTACACCCTTCACATGCTCATAAATATTCCAGATTATTTTTGCAGGATTAACTGGAAAATACGATGTTGCGGATGACACACAATAACTTCAGTGATAAAATAATTCACTGCAGATTCTTGAAATATTGAAGACTCTGTACAAAAATTAATAACATTTTGCCAATTGCCAGAACGTTACACCCTCCACATTCTCCTAAATATTCCATACTGTTTTTGCAGGATTAACTCCAAAGACGATGTTGCGGATGACACACAGTAACTTCAGTGATAAAATAATTCACTGCAGATTCTTTAAATATTGAAGACTCTGTACAAAAATTGATAAAATTTTGCCAATCGCCAGAACGTTACACCCTCGACATGCTACGTCAGTTATGCTTGAACGGAACAGCAAAGCAGCAAATCGTACGAATAGATATCAGGGATTAATTCCTCGAACGTCGGGAGAGCGGTGACGCGAACTGCCGTTCCGTCAAGGATCTATTCGCGAGCAGAGCCGGCATTAATTCCGAGCCAATAAACCTTAATGACGAATAGCATACGCGTAGGAAGCTCGCTAATGACCCTTCGTGTGATACAGCTTTCTTGTAATTACTACCGATTCCACACTTTCGTTCTCTGTCTCTCTCGATCTCGTTTCTTAGACTGCCGTCCTGTCACGGAGCGTTCCCCACGCGGCAATCCCGACGATTGTATAAATAACGACGAGGAAAACTCATTTTGAAAGCAAACAGACCGCGAGCCTCGTTTCCTCAAAGGGCTATTCCCGTCTGCAACGCGGTATTTTCGCTCGGTAATTTTTTATCGCGACACTGCGAAAGAGATACCTTATTATTGGACCTTTCCGCTTGGTGTTGCGTTTTGTTTTGTTGGTGAACATACATTTTTTTTCGAGAAAGTGGAAATTAAAATTCAGAAAGATAAGATACGATACTTTTAGATAGTTCACCATTTTCTTGGGAAGAAATATGTGTTAAAATAATATTTAGAAAGAAGAAGTCAATAAACATCTCACCTTATCCTACATATTTTATTTAAAAAATCAGAAATCAAAAGAACATCAGCATCGCGAGGTCAACTATCAATTTCCGTTCCTCATTCAATCTCCCATAGCCTATAAAATGAAAACGCAAAGTTATTTTGACTTCATTACGGTCCCCAGCTACGGCAACAGATTTTCTGAAGGCACTCTCGAAGTTTGAAGCACTGGCTCAACGGAATCGTTAAAACTTCGACGATTTTGAAGTTTTAGAGACCTTTTTCACTAGAATTCTCGAGACGAGCCCTTTAAAAAAACCTGATTTCCTGAGAAGTTTCAAGAAAAAACGATCTGGGCTAGGAAACGACTTGATCCGAGGAGTAATCCGTTCCGGACTGGTCTGAAGAGGACCACCAGAATCTCGAAGCACCAGGTTGTCCACGCCAGAATTAAACCACTAGATACAGTTGAAGTTATTTCGTGTTTATCGTGATTTTAATAAGAAAAATGCCACAAATAAGTTGGCGACACGAAGAAGAAAAACCGAACAGTACGGAATATAATACATGTGTATTATATGTGTAGAATATAATACATGAATATAATACATGTACGAAAACAAGAAACTTAAATCCTCTGTTATCCGAACGACCTAGTACACCGACGTATCCGGACAAACGAGGTTTTACCGTAATTCGATTTGCAGCGTCAGATTTCTCTCGGGCTGCTCCTTGCCCAATTAGCGGTGATTACCTCCGCGCACCTGTTAACGTACCTCTCGAGCACAGGTATCGTTTTGTTCGTGTGTTTGACGCATCTATCACGTTCGTCCGAATCCGCGGCAATAATTTAACGTCCGCGGGGCGCAAGTAATTGAAACGACCTGTTTACAATCCTATCGGAATATTCTTCCCGTGTTGCGAAACTCGGAACACCTGTTGTGCGCATCGTAATCGCGCTACCCCGAACGAAACGGTCCCGGAGATCGATCGGATCGAAAAATAAGTAAGGTTGCCGGTGGATTAACGATTTATGGTTGGACTCGCAGCTTCCCACGGGCAACGGTAATTTAGGCTTCGGACAATTAAAGGCGTGTTGCGTAAGCGTTGAACAGGGGGGGACTCTGCCGGTAGCCACCGGGGCTTTGATTGATCATTAATAAATATTTAATACCTAACACGAAATTCGAGTCGCAGAACGACCGTCACGGGATTTTACACGCGGAGCTTTCTCCGGGAACGATCGCGCCGGAATTCTTCGACTCCGACGTTCCGATAATTATTCACGTAATAACTCATGCCGTGGGGACGATCGATAACTCATATCGCGCGGCGCATCGCGACGCTGTAAATTACGTTATTAGGGCTTTAATTGCGCGGTTATCGATTTATTCGGGACGCCGATACATCGTCGCGAAAAGTGGCCGGCGCAGCGTACCGTCACCTTTTACTTTCGAACGATAAGCCGCGGCGACGAAATATCGCGATCGACAGACAAGTTTGATGAATCAGACATCGATTACCAGAAAATATTAGAAAAATTGGCGTTGCCGTAAAACATTTCGACATTCGGGAAATCTCGAACCAGAGTCGCTGAGTCACTTCAACACGTTCGCTAGCAGAGCAGATAATCAAATTAATTTAATGGCATAACATTCGGAGAATTTATAATTTGCAACATTGTATTCAACCCTTCACTGCATGATTTTTTTAAGGGAAAAATATTGAGAAAAATTAAAACAACATTTTCAGAAAAATAAACATAGTAAGAAATCATATTATTAGTTTACTATATATCAGATTTGTTAACTGTATCAGGTATGATGCCACATTACCGACCGGTGATTATTGCATATTTTTGAAACATGTATGGTACACGGCTAAATTTTCATTTAGCATTTAGTATGAGCTAACTGAGTTACCCTCAATAACGTCGTCTAATAGTTTCATTTAAGATTGCAATGTCAAAGAAAATTTCTATGCTTTTTTTTGATACAGCAGAATTATTGAAAATCCTATTAATAGGTTAATAAAACAATGTAACTACGAAAGATATTGCTGATGTAAATGACTACACAGTTGCTCTGTGGGGCATTATTTTAGTTCCGACGAAACTAAGAGCAGCGGAGCCACGCCCACTTTACGCCCTCTACACGAAGAGAAAGCAAAACAAACTGTTCTCCAGTCTTCTCCAATCTTGTTCGCTCAGGGTTAGAGACCTCGAATAAAAACAGAGAATGAACGTACGAATGAAGAAAATTTAAAAAGTGAGAAACTAACAACGTATTTCGAACGGCATCACTTCCGAGATAATGTCCGCGACAAGCCGCGTAGTCGCGTTCTCAGCAGCCGCTGGCATAATTCAATTATCATAAAAGTCATTCGCAAGAGCTCACTTCAGGTTACCGTATCAGTTGCAGAAGTACCTCGTCCCATTTCTTTCGTTTCAGCTACAGGAGACAGAAGAAATCTTTCCGGTTTCAGCGGTGTAACCGGTTTTGCCATCTTTTTCGGTTCACCCACAACGGTCATGCATCGCGACTAGAATTCCCCGCAAACTTTTTCATTCTTATTTATACCAATCTATTCGTGTAACACACGTATACCATCCCGGGGACACTTAACACTTCCCCCGGTACTTGAAAAAGAATTCGGATAACGTACATCGTGGATGTATTTACTACCAGGTAACTGTAGAATCGCTTCCTCAAGCAATTTGTTCAGTTCCCGATGTTGCACCGTGTACGACCTTTGCGAGCCACGTAAATGATTCCAAAGCAAGACTTCCGAAAAATTTCCAGAAATCCATTCAAGTATCAATGTCCAATAAGAATATTCAAATTACATCTTGCAAATCTTTATCTTGCAAAGAGATCCACAGTGTACCAATTACTCGAACCGATTGCTAAACAAGTACAATTTAGATGTACAACAGGTGTGGGTATGACTCAAATTTATGAGGTGCACGAGAAATTTGGATAACGGGTGTGGTTCAGATTTTTAATGTACATAACGTATTTTCCCCCACACCCGTAAGAAAAAAAAGACGCAAACTTCGTACATATCTGTTGCATTAATCTGTCAGTTACATACCTGCCACCATGGACTAAAGTTGGTTTTCGTATAACTCCTCAATATTTGTTTAAATGTTTGTCCACTTCTGATACAACATACGCAATAATGTCTCATTGAGAAAGATCCACATCGGGATCGAAACGTTAGAAACACGATTAAATAATTGCACATTTGTTATTTTTCCTATAAATGATCGAACCTGGCTCGGATATCATCAAATTTATTATATGTAAACTTTATACCTCTGAATTAACGTGAATCTAAGTTTCGCCATTCAAGGTTCAATGAAAAGCAGTAGCTTCGTTGAAGTAAAGATAGAAATTAGCGTTCTACCAAAGAACTAATTTCTCCTGGAGTTGCTTCAGTCCGGTAGAAACCCGGCGATATCTGCTTTGAATCGCAGGACATGGAAGAGCCCGAAAGGACGAGACCGTCGCGTCGGAATCCTCGGAAGAAAGTTGCCGCGGCACGTCGAAGGGAATAAACGCGGCGAACACGAGCCAGCAACATGGTAGCACAATGAGGCCGGGCAGAACGAGCAGAAACGCTTTTCATTAGCACTGCCGAGAGTTCAGCGGAGTTAATTTGCCCTCTAAATAGATCGGCGGCTATACACGAAACCCGTCATTAGCGCGGGCCGAACAAAGCGAGAGAGACGCCGGAATCGGGAACACGAGCGAGACAGGCGGAGGAGACGTTACGCGGTTCTCTTTTCTCGAGAGAGTGCATAATCATGGTGGCCGCGCCGTGGCAGACTACTTTAATGTTTCCTGTTACGACTATCCCCCGTCCCGGTTATTGTTTCTCCATTAGATACGTACTTAAGCACTCGAAACAGATTCCCCCGGCCGTCATTTCTGCTCTCGGGCCTAGGCCACCGGAGCCACACACCGGCTTTGGAAATTTACCATCGAGACGGAATGCACTTCCTTCTACCATGAAAAAAAATACCTGTAATACTACAAACGCTGATAATTAGAGAATAATAACAGGTAAATACGACCTCTGACTACGATCGCCGAGCTGCCGCCACTCTGGTACATTACACGGATCCCCGAGAGAGCCAGTCTAGAACGGACCCCTTATATTAAACCATGAAGACGATCTAAGAGCCGCGCACCATAATTGCGACTATAAGTTAACACGTTAATTAGCCAAATTAATGATTCCGATCGTTCCGCGATAAAATTTCACGCGCCGCAAGGCATGAGCCCGAACGAGCCGCTCGAGGATTATTAAGGATCGATGCTCTCTCTGCCTCAGCCATGTTCAGTCTTTCCGTTTAGGGGCCATAAACCTGTCAAACTTCAGTTAGAGGATTCACCGAGTCCTGATTACTACATATATTGGTGGAAATAGGAGAAACTGTGTTACCGATCAATAATCGCGACATCTATAATTATATTAATAATTAAGTAACCACAAATGTAATGAGGCGTACGTGAGGAAACAAAGCCGTCACTCAATATCATTCGCATCATTCAATATATAAAGATATTTAGTCCACCAATGAAGAGTTCAATTCACTGGAACAACCTAAGAATTCTACATATATATAATTACAATAATTGCAGCAAAAGCACTAATGATTTCACAATGCAGCAGGGTCAGTATAAGGGCAAGGAGTACTTCCAGTATTATGTTAGGGACGGGGTTGCACCGGTTGGAAAATATATTGTAACATTCAATCGTTGTAGATCAGATCACTACATACCATCTTGCAGCATCCCTTTCACGACTAAATATTGTAAATGATTCCAAATGTAACAGCAGCTATGAGGTTCAAGATCTTAAGCATATTATTTGGCAATTTAATTTGTTCCCACCCTTGAATGTTGGATTGTTGCTCTGTAAACCGAACATTCAAGCGTGTCATCTTCTTTTGAATTTCTTCAAACAATGTAATCTACAAATTTGAAATTATGTACATGTCAAATACGCTGTTTTCCTATTGATCCTAATGTATATGTCAAATACGTTGTATTTATATTAACCCTTTGCACTCGGAGCTATTTTAACTCGAAAATTAAACGTTTCTTCTGACCTACAATATTTCCATTGTCTATGATTTTTTAAATTTGATAAATATGAAATTGATATAATACTTCATATAATACTTAAATGTGTAGTAATTGGTTAGATACCGACATATCTGATAGTGTAAACAATAATTTAAATAATAGTACAGCAATTTTTAGTGGTGCCTCATAGGCGTCACTCGAGTGCTGAAGGTTAACCCACATGTAAAGCTTCATAACCCCCAAAGGGGAGTTACATTAAGCTCAATAAAAAAAGAAAAAAAAATAATTACAATAATCGCGAAAAGAATTTAGAAACCAGTCGCTTTGACCGGTAGGCTCAGTTGTTCGAAAGCGTGTTTCACCTGCAGCAGGTGGTTCGCCACGGACACCACGTATCGTTTCTCGCGTGTGATCCACGTAAATCGGCACGGGCTACTTAGCGCACCGCAACGACGCGCTGCGAGATGAATCGACCTGCTGCGTCGCGGCTGAAATCGGTTGGGTTCATGAGAACACTCGCATTTTCATGAAACGATAGAAACGCGTCGATAAACGTCCGTTCCCGGCGACCATATCCGTTGGCTGACATGCCGTTTAGAGGATCGATTGCTCCGGCGTCGCACAAAGCTGCCGGCAAAAAACCGTTTTTCCAGCGGTACACCGGTCCGAGTCGCGGATTCGATCGGCACGGGGTTAGCGTGACGCTCGTCTCGAGTACGACAAAGTGGCCCCCGTCGTTTGCCGTCCCGATCTGGATATACATATATATCACGTGGAAAAATGATAGAGCCGTGGCAAATCGATCTGACAGTGGCAAGAACCGTCGGCCAAGCTCGAATAGGGGATGGAGGACGAGGATCGAGAAAAGAGGATCGGCGACGCATTCGACACGTGTTATTGCGGCACATAGACGGCCCCGGCCGAGCAAAGAATATGGACTTGTAAGGCGTTGCAATGTGTGCTCCCTTTCCTGCTATCTCACGGCAGCACTGGATAACACGGCTAAAAGTAGAAGGGAATCATGACAATCGTGAGAACAGACGTGTCTTACACCTCGTCCTTCCACGCGCCTTTCATTCGTGTATTGTATATGTACGTACGTGCATCGATGTGCTCGGCGAACGTCGATTATTTACGATTGACACCTCGCCGGGAACATACTAATAGAGAATACAATGACTCCGTGGCACGTCGCGACGCGACGCTCCGATAGATTTATTCGCCGGAGACAAAAATCCGTCGCATTATAGACGCTACCGCGCCCCACCTGCCGGCTTTTACGACGATGTGCCCGTGGGCGCCTTGTTTATGGCCAATGTTTGCTGGTAATATAACTTCATTACACGGAAGTTAATACCCCGGGAAACCTGGCAGTAACGACGCTTTAAACCGATTGTAAATTGTTGACGAAAATATGATCGGATTTTGTAATAATGTCGCTCGCGCAAAAACTGGGACACGTTACCTTCGGCCCGTTGTCGTTTGCCGTCGTTTATGACGAACGTGGGAGTCCGAGAAATTTGTCTTCCCATCGTTCTGTGTTTGCTTCATCTTACAGCTAGTCGACGATTTCCTTCGGAAGGAATAGCGATTTTGATTCGACCAGACCTTCAATGCATTGTTTAACTGTTGAGGTGTGTTGGATGAACAACTATTTAGTGTATGATAAACGGTGACTGAAATGTTTTCGACAGTGAATCCTCGACCGGTTACTACCCTTAGTCACACAGAAGTCAACACTGTGACGCATCATTGTAGTTACCTACCTCTCCGTTTAAGGGACTACTATTTAAAAGTTTCATAAAGCAAGTGAGTAATATAATAATGAATCTTGACTAGATGTTGTAATCTGATTGTATCGTAACCGTTTTTATCTGTTATAATTTCAGACGCAGTTTTTCTTCTTTATGGGAAATGATCCACATAAGGATCGAAACGTTGAAAGTTTAAATGAATTTGTAAAATTGCTTTATCGTGTTTAATTGATCGAACCGTTGCGCCGAAATCAGTAATACTTTATCAGCCAACAACCGTAGTCCCGTTGAAAGCACCGGTTCTCGTTAGATCACCGAAGTTAAACAATGTGGAACGTGAACGGCACTAGGATGGGTGACCGTCTGGTAAAAAACTGGAAAGTGACCCACCCGAGGTGTTTTTCACGTGTTGTTGGCAAAAAGGTGGTTCGGAGCCCACCATAAACAGTAGGTCCCGCTGAAAAGGCGATGGTGTGAGTGAAAGAGGGGAAAATGAATTTGAAACCCTGAGGAGACCAAATATCATGTTACATACATACATACAGTAATACTTTATCTGTTTTAACAATGTTACGATCGATAACATTAACAACAACTACTATTTAAGTTCACGCAAAACACTGAATTCCGGAATACAACAGGTGTTTCAGGTCTGGCAGAAGAAAGGATAACCAGAAAATGATATTTCCTTGTCAGACGACGCTAATCGAGAAACGAACGAGACTTTCTAGAAGCAGATTCGTAGTCTGACCGATACGTGGTGTTGACACAATGTATCTGTAGAATCGCAAGAGAGGGCACGTCTGACAGAAAACATGCAGAACGTGGAGACAGTAATCAGTCATCGACAGTGCTCGAGGGTTTCCTCATCGACGTTCCTTTCTCGAGAGACGAAAGGCGGGGCCGATATCTGTGGAAGCGGAACGAGACGTCTTGAACAAAAACCGATTGCAACAATGTCGGACGACAAATCCTCGATTGACCGTAAACACGATAAAGAAATTGTTGCGCAACGATAAAAATCGGACCAACGATTGCTGAAAATTGCTGAAGAGAAAGAAACAGAAAGAGGTGCCCCGTATTCTACGAGTTGTCGACAGTGTAAAACATCGTTCACGCTAAATGCACTGCATTATCGTGAAAGCGAATCGGGTCGATTTAAAAAGTTTGGCACCTTCTTAACCCCGCGCCGTATTATACACGATTAAGTATATCACTAATTTTAAGCTGATTTTATGCATTTGTAACAAAAATGAAGATATTACAATGATTGAGGAATAAAATAAATGTGTATGTACCTCCTGCAGCTTGAAATGAACGCAGTAAATTTTTATTTCGTAGATTAGGACTCTCTGTATTATCGCGAAAGCGGATCGGGTCGCGTCGGACCGATTTAAATACTTTGGCACCTTCTTAATCCCACACCGTATTATACACGATTAAGTTGTGACGGTTACCCGGTGTGTTGGAAGGGGTGCCGCTTCAGTCGGTAGTCCAGGGTCGCTGGTACCCCGAAGGAGCAAGAGGCGGGTCTTTCTTTAGACGCCTAAACGTCGGTGTAGGAATTCAGGGGGGGAGGTTTCCCGGCTCGGCGTCTCGCCACTGGGGACGGATGGGATTCCCGTGGGTCTTTCACCACCCGGGCTGGGCTGGTTCCTGCTCGGTATTTCACCACTGAGGAGGTAATGGATTCCCGTGGGTTTTTCACCACCCGGGCTCGGTCGGATGTCCTACTCGGTATTTCACCACTGAGGCGGGAAGGGATTCCCGTGGGTATTTCACCACCCGGGCTGGGTTGGTTCCTGCTCGGTATTTCACCACTGAGGAGGTAAGGGATTCCCGTGGGTTTTTCACCACCCGGGCTCGGTCGGATGTCCTACTCGGTATTTCACCACTGAGGCTGGAAGGGATTCCCGTGGGTCTTTCACCACCCGGGCTCGGTCGGATG
This sequence comes from Lasioglossum morio, assembly GCA_916610235.2. Taxonomy (NCBI): domain Eukaryota; kingdom Metazoa; phylum Arthropoda; class Insecta; order Hymenoptera; family Halictidae; genus Lasioglossum; species Lasioglossum morio. The sequence continues at coordinate 16,052,064 of OU744328.1, read as the reverse complement.
TCCTACTCGGTATTTCACCACTGAGGCTGGAAGGGATTCCCGTGGGTCTTTCACCACCCGGGCTCGGTTAATGCTCGCTCGGCGTTTCGCCACTGGAGCCGGACAGGATAGTCGGTCGGCGGATCGACGGTCAGGTTGGGGTTAGTCAAGACCACGGTCTTCACTCGCTCTCACCCATTCACACTAGAACCAAAAATCGGAGAATACTGCCTATGTGCCTCAGTGCCCTTTTCAACTCGGAAGTTTACTCGTGACTAAACCGGCGTGGCTCGTCTCCCCGATCTGGTCTTTTCTCACGGTAATTATGCGCGAGCCTGCACATAATTAACCGCGAGAAACCGGTTCGTCGCGGTGGCCCTCTGGCGGCCGCGGTCGGACTCGCGTCTCGCGGTACGCGTTCGGCGGCGCGGTGGGCGCGAAGCGCTCGCGGTATTCGGTGGTGGGGATAATTTCGCGCCTAACAGGATGTAATCGTCACATCCCCCCCTTACTTCGGGGCGCGAAACTTCCCCATCTTGATGGCCGTAACCATAGTTATGGTTGTGCCTATCTTAGTCTCCGGTTATGTACATCTTAGTCTACGGTTATGTACATCTTAGTCTACGGCTATGTACATCTTGGTTCTGTACATCTTAGTCTACGCTATTTACATCTTAATTCTACGCTATTTACATCGCTATTTACATCTTAATTCTACGGCTTGATTATATACATCTTAAATCTATTTGTTGTCCCTGAATTGGAGGTTTAGGACGCCTCCTTGGGTTACCCGGAGGTGCAGCCATCCTCCGCTGTACGGGATCCGGTGGCGGCGACCTGGGCGGAGCTGGTCCATCCGGATCGAGTAATTACCGGGCCTGCCGTCCGTTAATATTGCGGCGGCTGGCAGCGGCCGTTGGCTGTCCTCCGGTGGAGGTGTTGCCGGTCGCGATGTCGGCGGTCGCTGTGTCGGCGGTGTTGCCCCTGTCGGTGCTGCGACTGGTGGCAGATCCTGAGCGTAAGCCCTGCCTTCCGGTGGTCCGAGGGGGTTCTCCTCGTATAAGGCCAGGATATCGTCCAGCTCCTGTATTTCTATGTCCACCGGTGGTGGTGCCCGCTCTGGTGGGGCCTGTGCCCGTGTTGGTGGTGTTGGTGGCGCCGGTGGTCGTGACGGTGGTGTTCTTTCCGCTGGTCGGTGTGCCACCCGTCTTCTCCACCTGATGTCGCTCACTATGGTGGGCGGCGGACGTACCGGTTCCGGCGGTCCCCTTCTGGCCGGGATCTCGGCCGGTGTCGGCCGGTGTGGAGTCCTCTCGGGTCTCCTGATTCCCGGTCGGTCTCTGGTTCTCGCCTCCATTGGGCGGCTCGCCGTTGTCCTCCTGAGAGGGATAGCTGATGCTCTGCTGGTCTTGTGTTCGGGTTTTCCCATGACTAGCGTGAGCCCTTTCCGGTGGCTTTGCCTGGTTTATCTGCTCCGGGCGACCATTTTCACTTTCGGGTAGCCCGTTCGTCCTCGTGGCCCTCTCTCGGCCGTGTGGCGAACTATTTTCGCACGGTTTCAGGTCTTGTACGTGCACTCGGTGGCGTTTCCCCTTCCCGGCCTGTACGACGACTACCGTCGGCCCGAGGATTTCACGGATTTGGTATGGGCCGGAGAATTTTGGCGCGAGTTTGGCGCAGAAGCCTGCCGTGGCGGAGGATAGGGGGTGTTCTCGGCGCATTACTGCCTCCCCTATCCGTGGTGTCCATTTCCGGTGGCGCAGGTTGTATTGTTTTCTCTGCGCCTCTGTGGCTCGTGCTTGTGCGGTTCGTGCCATTTTCTTGCCCTCGGTGAGCCGTGAAATGGCGTCTTCTCGTTCCCGGTAGTCGTCGGCTGTGGCCTCTTCTCGGCGTTCCTCGGCTGGTGCTCGGTCGGTTCCGGTTGTTGCCAGTTCCCTGCCGTATGTTAAGTATGCTGGCGTGTGTCCGGTTGCTTCGTGTTTGGCCGTGTTGTAGGCGAATATCGCTGCTGCTACATTCCTGTCCCAGGTGCGGTGGTCGCCGGCGGTTAGTTGTGCGATCGCCGTCTTGAGGACCCTGTTGGTTCTTTCTACCGGGTTACACTGCGGTGTATACGGCGGTGTGGTTCGGTGTTCTATCCCGTATTGTTTTAGCAGCGTCTTGAATTCTTTGCTGACGAACTGCTTCCCGTTGTCCGTGATTATCATTCGGGGGCATCCGTGTCGCAGTAGTATTAGCTCTTCTAATGCTCGTGCGACGGCGGGTGCTGTTGCTTGCCGTAGGGGTCTTACTTCTGCCCACTTCGTGAATTTGTCTTGGAACACCACTAGCGTGGTGTATCCCTGACTTGACCGTGGAAGTGGCCCCACTAGGTCGGCCGTGGTGATGTCTCCTGGACCTGTTGCCGGGGTAGTGAACATTTCGCCGGCCGGTGCCTGTTGTATGGCTTTATATTGTAGGCAACTGATGCACTTTTGTATATGTTTTATGGTGTCTCGTCGCATGCGAGGCCAAAAGTAGCGCTGTCCTAGTCTGGCCACGGTTTTGGCTTGGCCCAGGTGTCCTGACGTAGGGTTGTCGTGCATTTCCTGGAGAATGCGGCTACGGTCTTCCTTTGGGATGCAGCGTTTCCATTCCCACTCTGGGTGTAATCCGGTGTCGTCCGGTATGTGTCGGTACAAGTGTCCCTCGTGTATTCTGTATTCCGGGTATTTTTGGGGTTTCTCTTGCACGGCTTTTCGGATACGTTCGTACCACGACTCGGTCGGTGCTTCCACCGTTTCGGCTCCTTCTGGTCGGCGTGAGAGTGCGTCGGCTACTAGGTTTTGTTCCCCCCGGCGGTATTGTATTGTAAAGTCATACTGCTGAAGTTCGAGGCCCCAGCGGGCGAGTCTCCCTGATGGGTTGTCTATCTTTTGGAGCCAGTTGAGAGCTTGGTGGTCTGTGATGACTTTAAACTTATATCCTTCCAGGTATGGTCTCATCTTTCTTATGCCCCAGACTACTGCCAGACATTCTTGTTCTGTGACGGAGTAGTTTCTTTCGGCTCCGTTAAGCGTTCTGCTGGCGTATGCTATGACGCGTTCCTCGCTGTTGATCTCCTGGGTTAGTACGGCTCCTAGCCCGTTTTGGCTTGCATCGGTTTGTAGTATGAATGTCTGGCTGAAGTCGGGGCATGCCAGAACTGGTGCGGTGGCTAGCTGTGTCCTTAGCGTTTCGAACGCTTGGTTTTCGGCCTCTCCCCAATGCCATTTTTGTCGTTTTTGTAGTAGTCGGTGTAGCGGTTCGGCGGTGTCTGCAAAATGTGGTACAAATCGGCGGTACCATGAGACCATCCCCAGGAAGCGTCGTAGTTCCTTCGTGGTGGTTGGCGGTGGGATGTCTCGAATGGCTTTCACCTTGTCGGGGTCGGTTCGTACTCCTTCTTTCGTAACTACGTGGCCTAGGTACCTTAGTTCCGTTTGGCAAAACCGGCATTTTTCCGGGTTTACTCGGAGGTTAGCTTGGCGTAGACGTCCGAGTACTTCCCTCAAATTTTCGAGGTGTTCTTCGAAGGTGGCCCCCAGCACGATGATGTCGTCTAGGTATGCGAAGGCTCGTGGTTCTAGTCGTGGTCCTATTATGGAGTCCAACAGACGCTGGAATGTGGCCGGCGCAGAGTGTAACCCAAACGGCATCACTGTGAATTGGTAGAGGCCGCGCCCCGGTACGGTGAAGGCGGTTATCGGGCGGCTGTTCTTCGCCAATGGTACTTGCCAGTATCCGTTGGCTAGGTCAATTGTCGAGAGGTACCGTGCTCCTCGTAGTTTCTCCAGCGTGGCCTGGACCTGGGGTAACGGGTATGCGTCCTTTTCGGTAACGCTGTTGACTTTTCGGAAGTCTATGCAGAATCTGGGCTTTCCGTTGGTCTTCCGTACGATGACCACTGGTGAGCTCCACGGGCTGGAGGATGGTTCTATTATCCTTTCTTTCAGCATCTTGTCTACTTCCTCGTCGATCACGGCCTGTGTTGCCGGATTTCTCGGGGTATATCTTTGTTTTACCGGTACGGTGTTGCCCACCCGGATGTGATGTTCGGTTAGGTGTGTTGGCCCCTTGATGGCCTCGAATTGCGGTAGTTCTCGGTCGAGTAGTTGTTGGAGTTGTTCCTCCTGTTCTCTGGTGCATCCTCTGAGGCCTTCGGGTGTGTTTACCGCTCCTGTTTCCTCCTGGAATATCCACCGGTGTTGTCCCAGGAGGAGAGTTGCTCCTACTGCTTGCAGTGCGTCGACTCCTAATAGCACTGCTTGCGAGAGTGTGGGGAGGACGGGACAGGTGAGATCTATCTTTTCCTCGTTGATTCTGAGGGAGATTTCGAGTTCGCATCTTAGGGCTACGGAGGATCCATCGGCGATTCTGACGGATAGGTTCCCTTCTCGGGTGTAGGCGCCCTGGCTTTGGCACCATTCCGCGACGTCTTGCCGCAGGTATGACCGTGTGGCCCCAGTGTCGATTAGGGCTGAAAATTGTTCCCCGTATATTTCGACTGGGATGTAGATGCGTTTATCGGTTTTGCTTCCTGTCGAGGCGTATAGTTGGGAGCTGACCGGTTGGTGCCTCTTCCTCCGGTCTGGTTGTAGTTTCCCGACACGTTGTTGCAGGGGCAGCGGATGGTCGTCCGGCCTTCTTTTCCGCAGTACGAGCAGAATAGCCGAGGTGTTCTTCGGCATTCCAGCCGGTTATGGCCTCGCTGGCCACATCTCCAGCAGCAGGTAGCTCTGTTGTAGTTGCTGATTTCGGCGGCGTCGTCTGCATGCGGTGGTTTCCTCGCTTGGTAGGCTGTTTGTTGCTGGCGTTCTTCGTTCAGTGTCTTTTCAAGCTCTTGGACTCGGTCCATGAGCTCGTCCACCGTTTTGGCTTCACCCTTGCGGATGAACTTTTTCAGTTCCGCTCGTAAGTTCCTGTACATACGTTCCAGGCGTTGCTCGTTGGTGAAACCGCCATGCCGGCGCATCATCGTTTCCATCTCTTCTATGTACTCTGCTACTGACTCTCCTGGTTTCTGGAGCCTATCTCGGATCTTGTCCTCCAGGTCTAAGATCCGTTCCCGTGGGAGGTATCTTCGGTGGAAGTCTTCGCAGAAGTCCTTCCACGTTGTCCACTGTTCGTTTCTGTTCCAGTACCACCGGAGTGCATTTCCCCGGAAAACTAGAGCTAGTCCCGGCAAGAATTCTTCCGGGTCGGCTCCGTATCCCTTCCGGAAGCTTTCCAGCTGGTCCAGGAAGTCCTCGGCTCCTTTGCCGCCGTCGTAGTGTATCCCCCATTTTCGCATTCTCTCCATCATGGAGTGCGCCGGTGTGGGGTCGGTGTTTTCCTCCTTTTTCTGCATTTCGGTGCGGAGGTGTGCGACGATTCGGGCTCGGAGTTCGTCGGTTGTTCCGGTGGAGTCGATACCCTTGTTTTCCGCCACCTCTATGAGTTCGGCTTTCTTGCGTTGGTAGACCCAACCTACCTTGTTGCTCATTCGTGGCCCTTCCGAAATGCCTTACTGTTCGGGCGCCATTTGTGACGGTTACCCGGTGTGTTGGAAGGGGTGCCGCTTCAGTCGGTAGTCCAGGGTCGCTGGTACCCCGAAGGAGCAAGAGGCGGGTCTTTCTTTAGACGCCTAAACGTCGGTGTAGGAATTCAGGGGGGGAGGTTTCCCGGCTCGGCGTCTCGCCACTGGGGACGGATGGGATTCCCGTGGGTCTTTCACCACCCGGGCTGGGCTGGTTCCTGCTCGGTATTTCACCACTGAGGAGGTAATGGATTCCCGTGGGTTTTTCACCACCCGGGCTCGGTCGGATGTCCTACTCGGTATTTTCACCACTGAGGCGGGAAGGGATTCCCGTGGGTATTTCACCACCCGGGCTGGGTTGGTTCCTGCTCGGTATTTCACCACTGAGGAGGTAAGGGATTCCCGTGGGTTTTTCACCACCCGGGCTCGGTCGGATGTCCTACTCGGTATTTCACCACTGAGGCTGGAAGGGATTCCCGTGGGTCTTTCACCACCCGGGCTCGGTCGGATGTCCTACTCGGTATTTCACCACTGAGGCTGGAAGGGATTCCCGTGGGTCTTTCACCACCCGGGCTCGGTTAATGCTCGCTCGGCGTTTCGCCACTGGAGCCGGACAGGATAGTCGGTCGGCGGATCGACGGTCAGGTTGGGGTTAGTCAAGACCACGGTCTTCACTCGCTCTCACCCATTCACACTAGAACCAAAAATCGGAGAATACTGCCTATGTGCCTCAGTGCCCTTTTCAACTCGGAAGTTTACTCGTGACTAAACCGGCGTGGCTCGTCTCCCCGATCTGGTCTTTTCTCACGGTAATTATGCGCGAGCCTGCACATAATTAACCGCGAGAAACCGGTTCGTCGCGGTGGCCCTCTGGCGGCCGCGGTCGGACTCGCGTCTCGCGGTACGCGTTCGGCGGCGCGGTGGGCGCGAAGCGCTCGCGGTATTCGGTGGTGGGGATAATTTCGCGCCTAACAGGATGTAATCGTCACAAAGTATACCACTAATTTTAACTTGATTTTATGCATTTGTAACAAAAATGAAGATACTAAAATGATCGAGGAAGAAAATAAATGTGTATGTACCTCCTGCAGCTTGAAATGAAAGCAAACAATTTTTATTTCGTAGACTAGGACTCTCTGCATTATCGCGAAAGCGGATCGGGTCGCATCGGACCGATTTAAAAAGTTTGGCAACTTCTTAACCCCACGCCGTATTATACACGATTAAGTATATCACTAATTTTAACTTGATTTTATGCATTTGTAACAAAAATGAAGATATTAAAATGATTGAGGAAGAAAATAAATGTGTATGTACCTCCTGCAGCTTGAAATGAACGCAGTAAATTTTTATTTCGTAGACTAGGACTCACTGTATTATCGCGAAAGCGGATCGGGTCGCGTCGGACCGATTTAAAAAGTTTGGCAGCTTCTTAACCCCCACACCGTATTATATACAATTAAGTATATCACTAATTTTAAGCTGATTTTATGCATGTATAACAAAAATGAAGATACTACAATGATTGAGGAAGGAAATAAATGTGTATGTACCTCCTGCAGCTTGAAATGGACGCAGACAATTTTTATTTCGTAGACTAGGGCTCTCCGTATTATCGTGAAAACGGATCGGGCCGGATCGGGTCGATTTAAAAAGTTTGGCACCTTCTTAACGCTGGCCAAATTTACGCCCGACTCTAAATCTCCGGGCTGAGCAGCGGCGCAACTCCATCGACTTTAGTGGCTGACCCGGGCGACGTTAATGGTTCGTAAATTAAAAGGCGGGCCCGTTTCGGGCCCGTGCAACGCGCGCTGCAAAGAAAGAAGACGTTCCACGGAGCCGGTCACAGGAAACTCGCCGCGCGGATACATTGTTACCCGGTTTTTATATCGTGGAATCCGCTGTCGGTGAAAGGATATACGAGATTGCGCGCGCGCTCGTTCGCTGCGCGGATCTCGCCGTGGGTCCCGCGCAAAACAGAAAATGATACACGACCGTAAATTTCTGCGCCGGTAATTATTTCTCCGAGCGGGCATTCCGCCTTGCAAAATTTCTGCACGCCACGTGGCCTCCGCGAACGCCCCACCAATAATTATTCACGTCCTTTCCTGGACGCGGTTTTTGCGGAAATATGTTACACTAGCTTTTCCCCGCGGCTTCGCTCGCACAGGAAACTGTTTAATGCCCTCGAAAATTAATATTGTTTCTCCATAAAACCTTTTAACCCCCCCATTCACCCCTATAGAGTTTTAATTTTATGTCACGTCCCCGTTTTAGATTTCAAAATTGATGCCATTTTCGTAATCAACGTCTCTGAACCTCAATAACGACACCCATACCGATTTTTAGGCTTATTCGCACCATTTTACCCCATTTGTCGAATGTAAGTTTGAATTTAATTTATAAGGAGTTGATTCTTAGAAAACCACCACGTATCTAAGGGTTGAGGCTATTTGGTTTATACTTATAGTACCTCTTTATATACTACTAAATAAAATATTTCTTATACAAACGTAGCAACCCCTTTTCACCCCCTTAGGGGTTGAATTTTTTAAAATGCCGAAATAGGTGTATCAAGCAAATCCGACCACAATTAAAATGTTTCTCGTACAAACGTTGCAAACCCCTTTTCACCCCCTTAGGTGTTGAATTTCGAAATATCTTTTCTTATTCCTTGTACAGATCATGAAGCAAACCTCTCTGCAAAATTTCATCTTTCTAAGTCCAAGGGTTTAGCCTGGGCGTTGATAGGTGAATAAGTCAGTGCATCATTTTTCTATATAGAGATATATTTTCAGATTGCTTCTGCTTACTTGATACCACTTATACTTTCTTTCACTTTGAGACCGTCGTTGATTTTTGAACGTCGCGTCTTCGCAATTATCGAGGGGTAATTTGAGAGAATGATCTCTCCGGATCGATAAATTCTTCGTCTTTCGTGGGACCAGCGAAACGAACGCTCGGTCTCGGTAGCGGCGCGCTTATGGCAGAAGCTCGTAAATCACCGCGAGCTGTGCGTGTTCACGCCCTTCAAACGAGACGATCGAAAACTCGATCGAGCTTATCCGATAGCGGTAATCGAGCATCCAGCCAGCACAACCAACAGCAGCATCAGCCAGAAGCAGCAGCACGTGAGCTTGACCGTCCCACGAGCACCAAACAAAACGAGCACGTTGCTCGGCTCTCTTCGTGCGTTATATGCACGCCGCGCACACGTCCCCGCGGGTTACAGCCTGCATGCAACCGCGCGATGTTGCTCGAAAATTAATGCGGTATAAATCAGAAGCAACACGCTTGCGACATACCTCGAAACATCTGCATCTCATGACGGCCGAACGATAAAACTCTGCGAACGATTGGGTGACCTGGAATTCCGGATCTATGATCCAGAACGATTTGGAAAAGACGAGAAGAAGAGATTCTCGATCCAAGCAGAAATACGATCTATCCAAAATTCAGTGATGCGAACCACAGCAAATTAATAAATAAATCATTTTTATTTTTATCGCTTCGAAACAACAATCTGTATTTCAGCAAATTCATCTAACACATTTGGAAAGAATAAGTGACGCGATATCGACGAGCCGTTCGTTCATAAATGACAGAATAAATTGCAGAACAATACTGTCACTGATACGCGAGTGTCATAGTGCAGAACGTGTTAACACGTTCGCTACCAGCATTTGTTCCGCTGCTTACCTTCGGTGGTGAATTGATTTAATATGTGCGACGTGCCAGCTTCATGAAATATTAAAACAATTTAGTAGAAGAGAGTCGTGAATAGACTGCGGATTTTATGGATTCGCGACAACATTTGCTGTAACGATTGACGGTAATGTAAAACGGTGGGAAGATTGAAAGAGGATCACTTCTCTCCGCGATGAACATCCCTTAACACATTACCTACCGAAAGCATATTAATAGGATTTTTAATAATTGTACTGCATCAAAAAAAGCACAGAAATTTTCTTTTACATTACAATCTTAAATTAAACTATTATATGAGATTAATGAGGGTGACTTGTTGGTTCACAACGAAAATTGCTGTTGCTATTGAAGGTTTCATTCAAAAGTGTTTAGCCATGTACCATAGATATTTTAAAATTATATAATAATAACCGGTCGGTGATGTGTTAAAATCGATTGTTTCTATTTCGAGGTATTTTTCGTGTCTGCTGATACGATCGATAGAGTATCGAGCTGCGAAAGGGTTGTGCGATGGGAAAAAGACGGTTTCGCGAACGACTCCTCGGCCAGGTTGTATTTTCGTAAGCGTGTGCGACGAAAGTATCGTCGCAGCAACGTGTGTTTCAGCGAACGATGGTCCGCAGCGTTGCATTTGAATATGTAATGGCCGTGGTCGACAAGAATTGCACGCGGCGAGTGCAATTTTGACCATTATCCTGATCCATGAATGTTTGATGGTCGCGTGGGGCGCAAAACCGCCATCTACCGCAAGGCGTACGCGGTAGCAAAACTCTCTTAGTTTCTTTTATAAAAACACCTAATATCCCTCCCGGTCGATCGATAGCCGCGACGTGTGCGTCTGGAACGGTTTCTTTCGTTCAATATAGAAAACTTTGTCTCGTCTGCCGAGTGTACGCCACGTAACAGGTAAACGACAACTGCCTGTATACCGTGAATTATTGATTCTGTTGCGTCACATGTAGCGCGTACGCACTTGAAAAATAACACGGTTCAAGCTTAATAACAGAAAACCTTGCGAAATTTGTTCTAACGCGGCTTCTTTTGTATTCTGGCTGCGTAAACCTTTGCTAACCGCCGGATGTTAGGGTAGCCGCAAATTGCGTGCGTCCCTTTTTTTATATTGTACAGTTGCGACGCCTATATAGTAATCAATTGTAGAATTTTCTTTTACTCCTTTGTTGTGCTTGCATCGAAATTAAATTTAACTGCAAGGATCGTATAAGAAAGATAGTGGAATACCTAAAATTAAAAGTGTACTGACATTAGCTAATTTTTTATCTAAGATTCATTCGCTTTCTCTATGTGGAAATTCATTCGAGACTCTGACACATGGTCTATACTCGTGTGTAAAATATTCTTGATATTTTCAAAGGTCCCCATAAACGAAGGATTAAGAATTGCTGAGGTACTCTAAATAATTGGTGATTGCTACTGTGCAAGGAAAAAAGCTGGTTCACGTCAGACAAGGTATTATTCATGAGAGGCTTCCCACCCTTCGACACTTTACGCAGCCGGTTATGTAGTGGGATAGCAACTTTGTGGGTACAGATGATGACTATGGAAAACGAGAAGACGTGGAAAATCCGACTTTACGTAAATGCTGATTTCTGAAGAGTAAATAGAATCCGTGTAAACTCGATGAAGATTTATTCCATAATATGATCATTTCATCCAGTTCGAATGGACCACTGTGTACATATGTAAGAATGTTTACACCACCATGTCGATGACTAAATGTATTAGTTATATATTTAGCTGTTATTGATTTATATTGTTATATATAATACTATTGATTTATACGTTGCGTTAGCATTTTGTTAACAAATCCATGTTACCATGAGTTTTGGTTAAATAAACAGTTTCCTACGAGCGAGTAAAGGATATTGACGTGTCAAAAATCCTTACACATACTTATACAATTTAGGCCTAAATAGTAGCTCGTTTTCGCGAAGTCGATCACCGATGTCCATTACCACATCCGTTTAATTAACGTTTACCTAACCGTTGACCGTACCAGCCATTCTAAAAATAACTTTTATGAATATGCTAATGCTCCCATCATCGAGTAACACGCATCAGTTTTATCTACTCCTCCGAGTATCCGGTAGTAAACACGCTCGTGCCTGCCGATATCGTGAATTTCATCGGCCGCTTCAAGAATCCAGTGAAACCTGTCCCCGAATGTGAAATTAATTAAATTGAACCGTACCGTTCGCAACGTTGGAGTATTTCCGAGTCTGGTGTAGGCCTGTGTACCGACTCTTAGACCGACTGTTGCACTCTCGTTGTGCAATAACCAACACGTGCCGTGTCTTAAATATAGCTCAAACGGTGTTTCCGTCTCTTTCCATAGCCGGCCTCTCTCTCTCTCTCTCGCACTCTCTCTCTTTCTCTTTCTCTCTCGTTCTCGCAAAGTCCACGGTTCTGATCAAAGGGAGACACGGTCCTAAAGTACGATAACAAACGCGTTGTTGTCGTCGGGGCTTCCGCGGATATTTACTAATTGGAATCCGTATTATTTCCAGCCCGGTGCAACAAGATTCATGCGACCCTTTTGCACTCTGCTCGGAACTCGTTTTGGACTAGCTACTCGGACGAAATAGGAAAATGCCTCCCCAAAAACAAAAATATTTCCACGTTACGTAAACATGCTATTTTCATTCATATCTTTTTTTGTCAGATTTATAAGCAAGATCTTCGAACAGATTAAATTTTAACAGTTCTCTGTATCTCGATCGGCGATTGTTCAAAACTACAAGTCCACATACCACCGGCATGGAACCGACACGTGGTTTCTTGACTCTTAAGAATTTAAATTAGTACATTTTTCTGAGCGTACGCAATACGGAAAATTTACATTCTTGAAAATGGTCTTTTGGACCGAAACGTTGAATTAAATTTCATGTGATATTTTTCAAATTTGCTTATTGTCTCTGATTGATCGAACCAGTGCGCCAATAACATTAATTGTAGTTTAGATTAAATTTGATGTTTAAAGAAAATACCTTCAGTGTTTTGTGTAACGAACGAATTTTTTCCAATGATTTTTATTAAGATACTTTTAGACTCGAATAGATTAAACTATAATTTGTACGAATAAAATGTGCGAGATAACGAGGAAGGTGTCGTAAAATGTTTGGAGCGTATTGTTTCGGAAAAGAATTCGCGAAATCGCGTCCTGACTCATGCGCGACACGCCCAGAGGAACATAATCCGTGACGACCGTATATATCCCGTTGCATCGCAAGCCGTGGCTTGGCAAGCGACATTCATTTATTTCGGACGCCAACGTTAAATCCATCGGAACAATTAACCGGTGTACGCAGATTGCGTGGGCGACACGTGCGACGCTCGCTGTGACATCTTCCTGCATCGTGACAGCAGATAAGAGCCAGCACAAAAAACGTGTTGTCGCCTCAATAAGAATCGTACATGAGAACGCGCGGCCTAAACAATTTATTCGGAGAAAAACGTTAACGCTTCGATCGGCAGACGTGTCATACTATTTAAGACTCTAACGGAACACAGCTTCTACCCACACCAAATCTGTTTACTCAAATATCTGCAGATCCTCGAGACTACACAAATTATCGAAATACGAGTATTCGCGATTTCTTAACTGAAATACGAAATCAATCCGAGTTCTACCTAAAACGTTTAACTTGAACATCAGATATTAATATTGACGTCTGTCAAAAACAAACGAAAATCTCTGGGCTGCGGATTTTTGTACAAAATTGCAAGGCATAGAAATCAAATAGAAAGATATTAAACCTATAAAATCATTTTCCCGAAACTTTTTGTGACTTTTATTTCTTTTAACCCTTTGAAAATTTAGAAAATTAAACTTCTTCCGATCTAGAATATTTCCATTTCCTTTGATTTTTGAAATTTTATGGATATGAAATTAGTATAATACCTCATACAATACCTAAATGTTTAATAATTGATTAGATACCGATATAATTAATAATGTAAACAATATTTTGAATAAAGGTACAGCAATTTGTAGTGGTGCCTCAGAGGGGACAACCGAGTGCAAAGGGTTAATACGGAATACATTATCGTAAAACCTAAGATGTAAATGTTAACGTAAGAATTTGACTAAAAAGCATCGAAATGTTTTTTTTTATTTTGCATCACTCGAAACGAGGGACGGATGAGGTTTAATAACTTTAAGAGACCAAATTCGACGAATCATTGACTCACAGTTCGGAAAAACGTTTCCATCGAAATGAAAATCTTGCTTTCCTTTCTCTCAAATACATATTTAAAGAATCAAAAAAGACTGAGGGCAGTGTGCTTTCCACGAATCCACGAACGGTCGGGGCAACGATCGTTTATATTCAGCCCCATGATCGCGTCGACTCGCAATTAAACAAGCCGAGCGGGATATTAGAGCGGATATCGTAAAAAGACGAGAATTCGTTTATTGCCTCGGAGCACGTGCAATAAAAACAAACAAAAAAAAAGACGTGACAAAGCCGACGTGTCCGAGCGAGACACGCCTGAAACAGGAATCCCGATTGGAAACGTTGGGCCACTTTTCGTCGTGAATAAACCACCGCGGTGCCTCGCCCACCGGCAAAGATTCGCATTAAAAAATTAAAGACCAGGTTAAGAATACGTTACACCGAGGGGGAGAACGATTGAAACTTTCCATTGACTCCGCGTGTTCGATCTTTATTCGCGCTGTTAAAAGTCTGGAAGGATCGCTATCCACGCCCATACGTTCGACTAATTAAATCCCCGCCTCTCCTGGACACGTACACAACATTCGTGAGCGGACCTCGTCGACGCGAACGATTTTTCAGTGTCCACGATCGTCAGAGAACTCGAACAATTTTTGCGGCGGGCAGAATTCTTTCGATCATCTTCCATCACTTACCAAACCCGAGTGCACTTTAACACTAGAACAACCGTGCATTAAACGAAGTTGGTATACATTGCCTTCTAATAATGACAATATGGCATTTATTTTGATTTCGTACAAGCGCTATTTAAATATGTACTTCAATAGAGAAGTTTACTAAAAAAACTTCTCAAACAAACATATTTATACTTTTAATATTTCTAATCGAAAAGAATTCGCATCAGTCATTTTGACTGGTCCGGTAGTTCTAGTGTTAAATCTCTTCTTTATAAAAGCAGGGTATGTGTACGTCGACAAGAACTTACAAGGGAACATATTCAGTTGGTACAACCCGATTTGGATGAAACTTATGTGAGTTCTTCGAGAAATATCTAACACGTGTATTTTTTATCGGCAACCATACACTTTGAAGGGGTGAAAACTGCCCTCAAAATGGGGGGGGGGGTCAGAACCATATTTGTTCAGATATCTCAGAAACCAGAGATCAAAAAAAAATTGAATTTTCTTTTAAATTGTGTGTGCGTTTTTAATGGGAAACGTAGTCGTGCAAGAAAATTTTAACAACAGTTTTTTCTTTAAACAATATATTAAAAAGTTGATATTTTTTTGCAGTTTCTCTTATTTATGGTTAGTTCATGTATATTATAATAGTATAGTGTGTAAGATTAGGGTTAAGGTAGTTATTAGCTTTTGTAAATACAATTTTCTCTCTCTATATATATATATTTAATTAAATAAGTTAATTTTAAGTCTAAGGTTAAGTTTCAGGTTAAGTTAGTATATAGTAATTAAGCTAAGTTAGATTAAGGATAGGCTAAGAGCGGCGTGAAAGGGTGCGAAACGGAAGAAAGGGGAGTTATGTATAAGAATTGTAACCCTGAGGGGAATCAAAATAAAATTATACATATATGCGTACCTCGACAAGAAAATTTGCGCATTCCTCTGAGCATTAAAGCATCATTTGGCTCCGGAATTTCCTCGGTCGTCCTTCCGGCTCGCGTCCGACAATAGAATTTCATTGTCCGCGATAAAACTCGAGCGGCGTGCGCGCCGGTCTCGAATATGAAAATCACGTGGGCGCCGATAACGTTTGAGTAACGCAACATTAAACGTTATTTGTGTCGGTTCTATACTGTGTACGTTCTAAAGTGCACCATAAATATCGATATTACTCGGCGCTATGTCGCCGGGGAAGTCAATAAAAATTGCCTTTCGTCACAAATGAACGTTTATCGGTCGTATATCTTCGACAACCGGTGGGGATACTCAACAGCCGTGAATGCCCCCGGAATAAATTCCGTTAAAGGGTGGAGACTGCCTTAACGATCGTGAGCCGCGGCGTATCTGTCCGCGGATTTCTACGGGGAGACATTACTTTGCTCGTCTCGCGAAGCTTTTGTTCGTTTCTATATTTTTTTTGTTTTTTTACCGAGGACATCGAAGGACCAAAGGAGAAGCGACGCGAGGCACATGGTTCCTCGGCGCGCTACGGCGCGTGAAAAATGAAAGAACACCGTGCCACGATTCATCAACCGCGTACCGGGCCCCAGTCCTCGTGAAAGTGATGCATGCCTCCGTCAAAGACGATACGGTGGATACCATTTGTTCCCCGGCACAAATGCACCCTGGTAATATACCTAATTTCCATTCGTTTATATCAACGATCTCTTTTTGCTCCGAACGATCCGCTCGACCACACCACGTCTCGGAACTTGTCTTTCCTCCGATGCGATCTTAGTAAAGTCGTTCGATGCATGTTTTGTTCGAGATCTTCATCTCGTGCGTAATTTACACTAAACCTACCGAGATTTACATACTGTCTGCTCTACTACTAATAATTTATTTATTTCGTCCTCGCGGCCAAGAAATTCGACTTAGTTTTACGTGTCTACTTTATCACTCTACTATGTAACATGATATTTGGTCCCCTCAGGGTTTCAAATTCATTTACCAATAATCCTCTCCCTCTTTCCACTCTCACCATCGCCTTTTCAGCGGGACCTACTGTTTATGGTGGGTTCCGAACCACCTTTTGCCAACAACACGTGAAAAACACCCCGGGTGGGTCACTTTCCGGTTTTTTACCAGACGGTCACCCATCCTAGTGCCGTTCACGTTCCACATTGTTTAACTTCGGTGATCTAACGAGAACCGGTGCTTTCAACGGGACTACGGTTGTTGGCTACTTTATCACTCATTAATCCATTCTTCCACTCACCCATCCATATCCTATGTTATATTCTAATCTATCCGAGTATCTTACATCTAATTCATAGGGAAGTTATTGTAATTACCCAGAAAATCGTATATCGATTTTGTAGCAGATCTTCACGTGTTATGGTCATTGGAGTCATTACCACGTTTTTTAGACTATTTTTATCAAAATGTTTGTATGTGTGTTAGTATGTATGTTTGTATGGTATCAAATTTTTCGTTAACGTTTTCTGGTAAAGTAACAATGCGATCAGAATGATAAATGATGCAATCGATGTGCCCCGCTGTAACTTAATTTAATCATTTAATTTAATCATTTCCCACGAAAGCATCTTTATAATTTCAATAATTGTGAAATGAAAAATCTCGAACCAGTGATTTAACTAGTGATGGTAGGTTTACTGCTAAGCTTTCCTTGTATTCCGCAAATATATGACAAGTCTTTGGAATAGGACAGGGTAGGTATGAGTGAGACAAAGAAAAGAATGAGAGAAGGTATGGACCGAACGCGTGAAATTAGATTTTGTACAGATAGGTTAATGTAAACCAATTCTCATTTCTTATGTGTAAGGTTGAAATGAAGCAAATTCTATTCTATTCTGATACGTCTTTGGGATCAGTCCGTGCGTCTGTACGTAATATATTCTGAGGTTACTTCCTCGTCACTCGGTGTGCTGAAACTTTTCTGATCGTTATCGCGAGGGTCAAGATCGCTTCTCGTTGGTCCATGCGGAACCGAGGAAGCGAGAACTCGCCGAAGGCCACGGAACTGTGCGAAAACAGCGTGCGTCGCATCGATCGTGGAAGGTCACGTGAACCGATAAACCGTGGCACGCGGTGTTATGCGTGCCACGATGCAAATGCGTTTAGCGCCATAAGCGTATCTGGTTGTTCTTAAACGAACGGAGACGGTCCGAGGCAAAGGGGGACGCGGATTGAATTCGAAAAGCGGGTTCCGCGAGGGGTTGCCGTGCATGCTAAACGCCCGCGAGAGACCCTTGCAGTATTATTAATGCGTCTGGCGAATAGCAACCGGTGATGCACGCCCGACCGATGGCCTCTATTAAATTCGGTTCGACGCTAAATATGCTGATCCGTCGCTGCAGGTGGCGGTGCAGTTTGAGACCGTCATTTTGTAGGACCGTCAAATTTATCGCCACATATTGATTTCAAGAACGTCGATCCTTATGTTCAGACTAGAGTGTTTATATATATATATATATATGTTTTTCCATGTTTCTGGTTTTTGACTCTGTCCTAACGATCACTTTCACCGCAGCACGTTTCCAACCAGTGTCTTATACAAATCAAATTATATTAGTTCAATGTTGAAATTACACAAGTAAAGTTAATAGCAAGTATGTATTAATATTTTCTTCATTTTCAATTCATCTATATTACATACGTTTCAATATATATATATGTTTTGGTTTTTAGACGGAAATTACCTTTGAATAAGGTTCGATCTAGAACCGAAACGTTAGGGACTATTGGAAAATAGCTATTAGATTAAAAATTAATCGAAACGGTTGCGCCGAGAACATTAATTTCAAAATATTTAACAATTACGATCGATGTAATTGATTATTTATTTTGTAGGACCTCGTTTGGAATGGTTTGCAAAAGAGATCAGACTGCTTTGAGGTCGAAGTACTTAGAATTGTAAATTCTTACGAATTTAAACGAATCCTGTGTAAGCATTTTTAAAGGCGTATAATTTAAGCACATGCAAAACAGGAAAATGGACGTTTCTAGACCAGAAGATCCTCTTAAGAGGGTAACGTAACCCCTGAATATTACTGGATTTAAGGGTAAAAACCGTGTTTGCGAGAAACAATTGTTTGTCCTTATACGAGTATATTTTGAGCTGCACAAAAGCTCAGTTGATAGAGAAAGGTTGATCGTAGGGCGCTCAGCTCATGATTTAATTCAAAATAATCTTTGTTTTTTTATTTAGAAACATACATGGGAACCTGGGGGTGGTTGTCCCTACTTAGGACTCTCATATTATTAGATATAAACATAATCTCGTTAAATTATGAGCTGAGCGCCCTACGATCAACCTTCCTCTTTAGAATGAGCCCTCACACAGCTCGTAAAATGCTCTTATAAGGACAACCAATTGTTTCCCGCAAATACTGTTTTTACCCTTAAATCTAGTAATATTCAGGGGTTACGTTACCCTCTTAAACGGTGGACGGGGCCTGAGATCTCACAGTGGAACGCGACCATGAGGCCGACGACCGATTTTCACGGGAGAACCGATAGGGGCACACGTGCTGGCGGAACAAGTTCCTTCGGGGGGAATTTTTTCTCAGTCCCCGAGGCCCAAACCCGGACCCGGGACCAAGGCTTGAACGCGTCCCGATCGCCGATTCGTCGCACTTGCGAAAAGAACGCGCATATTTATCGACGTCGTTAATAATGCGCCGCCGGGAAAGGGCCTCAAGGAATTCCGGGCCCTACCCCACGACCACGATTTGCTTCGATCTTTGTCAACGATTGTCGAACACGCGTTCCGCCCGAATTAAGCGATCCCGATCGAACTGCTGATCTATGGCAACACTGCTCGAAACTTAAATTTCTTTAACGATACAAACTGTTACTAATAGTAAAGATATTTGTTGATTTCGTATTATCCAATGCGACTAGCAGTCATCGCACAATATCGTTTCATTAACCCTCATCTGTCCCTCGTGTCAATTTCACACAGTTTTCCCGAAATAAGTTATACCGTTCGGTAATTTGTAAGTAAATTTGTCCAAAACTTGGTGACTTTTATATTTTAAATGCGAAACATATAACCGCAAAAACCTAACATGTTAACTCATCAATTTGAATGAAAAAAATATTAAAAAGTAACTGTTTGACTTGTTATTTTATCGTTATTTTTTTTATCACTGTGTCAATTTGACCAGTGGCGGCTCAAGTCAAGGCCCCAAGCGGTAAAACTTTTGGGGCCCTCAAGCTCAAGTTAAAAGTTGCAAAAAAACTCTCGTAACCTTATAAACAAAAAAGAAACGTAATGAAAAACTACATACCGTTACACATTAAATATATTTATTTAAAATTCGTGGCCCTATGGTACCCCGTGGCCCCACGCGGCCGCTTAGTCCGCTTACCGTTAGAGCCGCCACTGAACTTTGACACAGAGAGACAGATTCAATTCGCGAAGCGAGGGACGGATGAGGGTTCAATTAGAAAAAGTGTAGCGTTTCCAATTAAAATTCCTGCGTTGATTTACATCGTCACGACGATGAGGAAACGATCGAGAAGCATGCCGGCTCGTTCATAATCCCGAAAAAGCTCATCAGCAATTACGAACGCGTAATCGGTGTCGTTTACACGAGGCCGATCTGTGCCTGAATTCCGTGGGTCGGCGTGAAACATCGCCGATTCGGAAGATGAGTTTACTCTGTACTCGTGAGAAATGGCTGGCCCGAGTCCATCGAGGTACTCTGCCGGAAGAATCGTCGAATTCTCTCGCAGGTGTGCGCAACGAAAATTTCTTTTTCATAAATCGTCTCCGGAGTTCAGCGCGACAACGCGCAATTAAATAAATACATGCGAGATAAACTTGTTTACTTCCCCCTCGCTAAAGAATGTTTATACCAAGGAGGTCGAGGTGCAAGCTCCGCGAAATTCACGGCTCTCCGGTCGCTGGTATACCGGTTTGTCGAGTTTTTCCCTCGACGACGTTAATTTCTCAGTTTTAATCCTCGCCTCTACTTCCGAAATGAACCATCGGTGTATCTAAACGTCCGTGCTTCGGATAACGAACGCCCAGCTGCGGACCCGGAGCCGCGCATAAATTCGCTTTATCGGCGAATATACGCTGATACACATACTTCGCGGCTGCACGCCCGAAACAAGATGCCAAAAAACCTGGCGTTAAGTGCACTAAACCGTGCGCTAAATAGTAAGGAGCTAAACCGAGCGTGCAACGGCGCGCAACCAACGGCGCAGCGTATCGATTTGCGATCGATCCTCGAAACGAAACTAGATCTCTGTAGCTAGAAAATGACCAATTAAACGTACTTTTTTCTGTTATTAGGTATGGAAGCGTAATATATTTTTAGTTTATAAATGATGAACAGAAAGAACAATTTACTGAGTACGTGTATACAGGTAGAAGGAGGTTTTACGTCTGGTCCGATATAGACGTGTGTCAAGAATAATAGAATAACATGTGTTACTTCTAATTGTATTACAGTTCTGCTTTACCGCCATCGACAGAGAAATTTGAGTTATCGACAAATATGAATTTAATGAGTCTATGCTCAACATTTTCAAAACAGTTTTGTTTTTGCATAAAATTCCACAGTTGAAATATTATAATGCCTTAGCAGGGTACATCCCATCGTATACAATCCTTTATAGAATTCATGCGTGTAAAACTGAGTTGCGAGAATGACAAATATACCCTCGAAAGACGTATCCACGATATTAGAAAGGAGAATTCAAGAACTATCTGCAGAGGACGACCCTAAAACCGTCATTTATTGCGGACCCCCAGCAAAGGGCAGGTCCTTTCTCGTCCGACGGCGGTTTTCAATAATCCGTGCATAAATTCTGCGAGGAATCGTCATCGCGATAAAACGACTACGCATCGGATGGTATCCTTTCACCATTGATTATCCTTTTCCACGATATATACGTCCGACTGGTTTACGAAGGCAGCGCCGGCCCGGTACTTTTTCCTCGTGTTTTGCCAGCTGGGCCCGGTCAGGCCCGAGTTCGGTCCATCTCTCGGAGTAGCAGAGCAAGAAAAAGTCGCGCGAGAGAGAGAGAGAGAGAGAGAGAGCACGGGAGTAGGAGGAACAGAAGGAAGAGGAGGAATAAGAGGAGGGTTAACGCACTCGCCACACCCTGCTTTAAAGATTGTAAACGATTATTAATGCTCCACCGTAGCTGACCCGTAACCCACCGCACCGCCGGCTTCTCCAGCCCCCGGTGTCCTTCTCCTTTTTGGTTCCTCCGGTCTCCTTCTCCTTTTGGTTCCTCTGGTCCTGTACCGCACGTTTCTCCCCTCCCCTCCTCTTTCCCACCCTCGAAAATATCTGGCCAGGAATAACCAGACGGAATGGCACACAGAAGAAATCGAACGGTCCCGAAACCGCTCACGGCCCAAGCCCCGCACCCTTTTATCCGGACTTTTCTTAATTAGCTCGCCGCATTATGGAGTATACCACGAAAGTTATGCTCCACCGCCATCGGCCAATTTGCGTAACACGCTGTACCGACTGCATTAAAGGTGTCGAGCGTGGCCAAATTAAATCAGGAGACACTGTACGACCCTCGCGCTCGGATAAACTCGAACGGAACGTTGAAAATTTAGGAGGCTTTTAGCGCGTCCGTCTCTTTCGGATTCTTTCGATGCTGCGCGAAATTCGATCTCCCACGTTTATTATAAAAATCACTCGAACTGGTTTAGTCCCTGCCTTAGAGCGCGGATCGTCGAAAAATGAGATTTGTTTACAGTGTACTGCAGTGCCGGATTAAACCAGCGCGGGGCCCGTAGCAAGTGTTACCAGGGGGCCCTAGGTTTTGTACGATAATATAATAAAACACGATGAATGACCTTTTTTTTAGCATAAATATCTGGGAACGGTATAGATCCAAATTTAGATCAATTTTCTGCTGCAAACGCGGGGCCCGTAGCAAATGTTACCAGGGGGCCCTAGGTTTTGCATGATAACATAATAAAACACGATGAATGAACTTATTTGTTAGCAAAAATATCTGGGAACGGTATAGTCTCAAATTTAGATCAATTTTCTGCTGCAAACGCGGGGCCCACAGCAAATGTTACCAGAGGGCCCTAGGTTTTGCACGATAATATAATAAAACACGATGAATGAACTTATTTGTTAGCAAAAATATCTGGGAACGGTATCGACCCAATTTTAGATCAATTTTCTGCTGCAAACGCGGGGCCCATAGCAAATATTACCAAGGGGCCCTAGGTTTTGCACGATATAATATAATAAAACACGATGAATGACCTTTCTTTTAGCAAAAATATCTGGGAACGGTATAGACTCAAATTTAGATCAATTTTTTGTTGCAACCGCGGGCCCCCAGAAGTGCGGGGCCCGTGGCATTTGCTACTCCTGCTACGGGGCTTAATCCGGCGCTGGTGTACTAAAACTTCGAAATGATTACCAACCGAGACCACGATCTCGAGAAAAATTAATTAATTTCACAAGTTTCTTTATGCACCAAGACCATGAAAGTAGTATGGACTTAGATCTCTTACCGTATAATGCGAAAATAATTCCATAAAATATTTATTCTATCCTCCAAACATCTGACTGGATTATTTACAACCGACGTGCTCGATTCATCCGTTTTCGTCATGCGGAGATAAAGATTCGAGTATCGTTGTTTCACAGCGATCATTACGCTATAAATTGAAGGAGACTGGCGAGAGATGTTGGTTTTACCCCGTAATCATCTTACCGGAAAAGATTGATGTGATTTATCCTCATAATAATATTCACACGAAGCTGCAGTTTCTAAGTGAAATGGACGATGAATATTCATACTCCGTTCCCCTTTTCGATGGAAAACCCACTAATGATCCGTCGCGCGGAGACAACCATGCCGAATCTGGCCAATTTCGCCGAGCGTTTCTCGCGAAGGGCGCAGACGTTTATGTTTTTCAGTGAACATTAGCGGAGGGAATCAACGATGCTGAGAAAAATCACGTTTCAAGCGATTTTATTAGCTCCGTGCTTAACACTCGAAGAAATCATTGCTTTTCACTTTACTGCGATCGAGATGTCTGAATTTCTTGGGTTTACCATGGATTCGTCGACAACTCATTTGACCGACACTGTTTTGAACGACACGATGTGTCGGTCAAATTATTTGTCAACCATTTCACAATGTCGAGGAAAACATAGTGTCGACGAAAGTTATTGCCGGTCAAATCGTGTCGATCAAAACAGTATCGGTCAAATGAGTTGTCGACGAACCCATGGTAACCCGAATTTCTTAGACCCCGAAAATCGACACTGACAATGAGTAACACGAAGAAACATCTGTGTCATAAAATAAAATCTCTTCACCCCATTTTATGCTATACTAGCTGACTCTACAGACGTTGTCCTGTCCAATTTTAATGTTCGTGAAGCAATTTCAATTTGAATCTTAAAATTCAATTCGTTGACATCAATGTTTTTCTTATTGGGAACCAATAATACCTGCACCGTTTCAAAAATTATGATTTTTGCTGTTTGTCCGAATTTTCCTACTTTCCTTTGTGATTGTCTCGAATTTTTTTCTGTCTGAAAGCTTTTCCAGAACTATAACGAACAAAACAAAAAAAGAATTACGCATATCCATCGTTCGAATCGTGAGTGATGGTCTTGAGTTCATACAAAAATCTCATAGAAAAAAAAACACTTTCATTATTTCCCGAATTTTCCATTTCTCTGGGCAACAATTTTTCTTTCCCTAAAAACCTGATTCGGACTACAACGAACATTAAAAAAAAAGAATTAGCCAAATCGATCTAGCCGTTCACACGTGATGTGACCAACAAACAGCATTTGATTTTTATTATATAGAATAGAAGATAGATTCCTCTAAAACTTGTCCACCTAAATGTTAATCTCAATTGGCCGTTCTGCGTTGAACGAACACGAACGTTTGCCCCGGAGAAACCGGTTTCGCAAAAATTCAAGTTCCGAATCTGCCGAAGTACAGAAATTCGAACTGCACTTCATTCAACTTCAAAGAACTGGCGTGGATTTCGGCGTAGCCGTTTCACCTGAACGGTTACGGGCGACGGGCACCGAATATAACCGCGGAGCCACGTTATGAAAACAAATTGCCCGGCCCGACAGAAGTTTGCGATGCTTTCGGTAGTCCTTGTTTATCGATATTTACGAGACAGTTTCAGTTCCTCGAATTCGCCATTATCGGGTGTTCCGTTTAAGCCGGGGCCGCTCGATAATCCAATGATCCGCGATATGAAACGATACGACGCGTATAAAGATAAGCGTCGCCGGTGCACGTCGGCGAAGTGTCGATGTCGCATTATGCAAATTGCACGTGACACGTGCGATATTTCGTGGATGTTGCGGCACATCCGTGTCCCCGTGATGGACGAAACTTTTGCATGAGATCGGGTACCCCGCTCGTCGTATCATAATCGAGAGGGGGGAGGGGCTCCGATATATCCAAAAGCATACGGCAACAACGAGGAGAAATCATGTGCAAAAATATCGTGAAATCTCTTTCGGGCTGCTTCCGACAAATTTCTTTTCCCATCGTAATCTGTTACCCGAAGAAAGCAAAGGGAACAAACACGACGAAGGAAAGAAATCGGTTTCCGTTCCTCCTCGAAGAATCCTCGCACGGCAACAATAAAAATAAAAACACGAGGATAACAGTTACATGGCGATAATTAAATTTCAGCATTTTAGTTCGTCAATTAAAAATTAATTTGTCTTATACTCTTCGTAGCTATCTGTTGGCTATCTGAAGAGAATAGGCGATAAAAACGTTGATTACCGTGCGTTATTGTACCAGGGTATATACATAGAATGAACAATCCGAGTTTTACGGTACTTCCATAATATGAAAGCATTATAAAGAGCTTGCAACAAATGGGTAGTACGTAAGATTGCCCGCGGAAGGGTTAATGTCTTTCTTAGAACACACAGAATGCTGTTCGAACGGAACTATTTGAAATATGTTGGAAACCGGCGGATCGCGTAAACCGGGCACATACCCAGTTTTTCCGTTTGCCGTTCCCCTTCTAGAAAGGTGGAAGATAATGGCAGGAAAAATGACAACCGTATTCGAATCAGCAGAAATAGATACGATGACTCACCATGAAAACCATGAACCTTGATTGCAGGTTGGCGCTCTCGAAGTAAGTCAGCGTTTCCAGCCACCGTGCTCGCCCGTGTATACGCTGTTCACTTCCTTTCTCCGTTTCGATCCTTTTTTTCCTGGGGGGGTATTAATTCACTTCACAGCCGAGAAATCGATCGGTTAGTTCACAACGATAATCACAACTCGATCGCACTGTCCCGATTCGTCGGTAAATACGTGTGCGGAACTATTCCTTTCGGAATCGCGCGGTCACCGGTCCGATTGCGAGCAGCTCGCCAGGCAAAACCGATGATTAACAATGATGCGAGGGGGGTGATTCAGCGGGGTTACAGTGATCCGGGAAAAATTAATTGATCGTCCGTTATTGCTTCTCGATTATCTCTAATGTACGTGTATGCGTGTGTGTCTGTGTGTCCGCGTGTGCGTTTGCATGTACGTGTGTGTGTGTCTGTAATGTATTGTATACGTATGTTGACAACCGTTTGACAAAGCGGTTTTTTTGTTTGCTCCCCGAAGAAAAGACTGGTGTATTATATCGCCTATTTAATGGAACTATCTAAGTAAACTTATCAATTGGCTATCGGTAGGTAGCAACAGATACAGATACTGGCTCTCTACTGGCATCTGATTGGCATACTGGCATGAATACTGGCCCGTTCGGCGTACGTCACCTGCAACATACAAACGTGCGTATCTGCATTAGAAATTAGTCGGTACGATCGCGGGAAACTTAACTAGTAACGGCATGTTTTATCATGCAGTCGACGAAATTTCTATGTATAAGAACACCATGATTCACCAAGTGATTAATGTACTTCGTGAAACTTTGCTAGTTATGCGGCTGGGAACTTCGCTGCGATGTCATTATGAAACGATTTGAATCATCAAACATCATGGTCTTCTCTCGATGGTCGAGATCAATGGGAAATTTCTATTGGAACATTTCGGAAAAACCATGTGTAAAATATATGCTGTTTTTTTGTTATCATATTTTTGTACTTTCAATATTCTGCTGCGTAAAAATGTTCATCAGTCTGTAATCTTCGTATTGTATTCTCCATCATGTTAAAATAAATCTCATAAGAGATTTTCTATAATAAAATAAAAAATAACGTTTCGGAAAGCCAGTGTTATTGTCAGATTGCGGATTGTATCGAATTATGATATATATATATATATATATATAACTTTATTCGATCCCCTAAGGGTTACAAATCCGTTACAACTACCTCCTCCTTAATCACCGCTTTCCTTATCATCTAAACTTAACCTAACTTAACATAACTTAAAAACTAATTCCGCACTTAACCTAGCCTATTTACAATTAAAATCGAATTATGATATTGATGTTATGAATTCATTTAAGATTTTCTGTAAAAAAAACAACTGTTCTTATGGAAATTTTGTCCACTGCGGCTGCATGCTGGTTTCTCGGTAACGTTGAATCTAAGTTCTCGGCCGGCGGGAAAACGGGTTCCAGTTGCGCAGTCGAAAAACCGGCGGCCCGATACCGCGCCGCACCGATTCAATTAATAGTTACACCCAATTAGGACTGCTCCGAATCGCAAATTAACAGAACCCGCGTTAACACGATACCGCGAGTGCGATATCATCTAAAAGGAAATTTTCGCGGTAAGCGGCATTAATGAGCGCTCGCGATTTCAATTTGCGCGCCGCGGAGCGAACGCCTCAGGAAATTCTGTGGTGAAAGACTAAAATATTAAAACGAAATACAATAGCAACGATGTCGAAAACTGTCATTCGTATTTTAATATTCACGATTTTAATCGAATACCTTCTGCCAGAGATAGTATAACTCTACCTTTCGGAATCATTCAATTTTTACGGAAATCCAAATTTTTATGGATGATTATACAAAATTGAATATTTCATTTCATTAACGAACAGTTTTTACCAAATACAAAACCGCAAATGTTCACTTTTCCTTGGTTAACGACTGTTTTCTCGGGAGAACGTTGGGTAAAACTACAATTAATATTAATTGGAGACAATAAGCAAATTTGCAAAATATCACATGAAATTCAATTCAACGTTTCAGAATTAATCAATTAATTAATATATGGTTACGCAAACGCATTCCCGAACAAGCAGAAAACACTAAGGTATTAAAATCAAACAACAAATGTATAAACTGACTTGCTTAGAAAAATGTACTAATTGAAATTCGTTAAATTGAAACGTCGGGTACATATGAAATGCAATTATCACGGGAAAATCGTGAAGTTTCGAAGATTCATAACATAACGCTATTGTGCGGCGACCATAAAATTCGCAATTAACGCAGGAAACGTTTTTATTATATTTATTTTATCGTGGTTTCTCGATCGTCGACGGTAAAAGTATACTTCCCGTGAGCATCCGCGGTTTAATTGCCGTGATTCGAAAGTGGAATGATTTTTTTTTCGCGGCCGGGAAACGGAAACGCGGGATTCGGCAAAGTTGTTCCTCGATCGGGATCGGAAGATCGCCGGGTCGATTGGAGAAATACGTAACGGGTGGGACGACCGTAACAACGAGCAATCGGATAATTTTATTGGGCGCGGTCGAGTTGTTGGTGAGGCCGGGCCCTTGACGCACCCGGTCTTTATTTAAATGATTCGATCCGTCACGCCATAATCGATTAACGTTAATAGCCGTGGAAATAGGTAACGTGGCACAACGAGATGCACAATTTCTAACTACCGCGCCCCTGGCCGAACGCTTCGGCCAATCAGCTGCGAAATGTTTTTTCGTCCATTAATTAACGTTCCTCCGCGCGCATTACACGAGATTGTTATCCGGACCGTTTACGGGAAAATCTCCCGGCGTTATCTGATCGCTCCCCCGCCTCTCCCGTTATTATTAATACACCGTGTAATTTGCGGAAACACTCTACTCGCTTTCCTACACCCGATCGCCGAGCGTCGGGCCCTCGATACTTTAATTACGAGTTGTTGGGAATGACTTTATCGCTCGGCTAAATAACCCGCGCATTAAAATCCCCCAGACACGGCGAGTACACACAATGTTTCAAAAGTTGAAACGATTGGCAGAGCTAATTGAAGGGAGCGCGAGAGCACAGATCGTGAATCAGATAGCCGATTTTTCAATAAGCCGCCACACGATATCGTGATGTGCTCGTAATATCGGTTAGGTGCACTGCTAACTGATTAGCTTGTACACTCACGTTCAGAAGTATCGAGATGTCGAATGAGTTTAGAGGAGCTGCTGTCTGATCAGTGTTAACAGGCTGACGGTACCCCTCAGAATGACGGGTTCCAAAATTTATAATCATTTTAATTAGAAAGATGCATCCGGTAGAGGACTGTGACGAGATGGAAAGAACAAATTTAAGTATAGAAAAGATAATAGGAAGCAAAAGAGTGAGAGAAGCACTAGACTGGTTTAGAAGTGTCGAAATAAAAAGGATAGAAATGTCTAAAAGAAAAGAGGGAGATGCAATAGTAGGTGTGTAAGATATCAGGATAGTTTAGAATAGATCAAATTAGGCTAGGTTAGACTAGATTAGATTAACAAAGGGCATAGGATATGGAGGAATAGGTGGAAGAATGAATGGATAGAGGGATGGAAGGATCAGTGACATAGTGGATCTGTAAAACCAAGTCCAATTTCTTGTCCGCTAGGCCGAAATTAAATAAATAATAATAATAATAATAGAAAGATGCATCCATGAGAACTTATTCACCAAGTAACGTACCTATAAGTTTGTGACTTGACAGAATAGATGGAAAAGCATTTAATTTTGTTTGATATCATAACAGGTAGTGCGAAGCAGATATAAATATTTCAACTTTTATGTTATTAACCTACACTCGCCAGTTTACTGCGTAAAATAGACGGCGAGAAGCACGCAAAAAATGTGCACGAGGCTAATAGATTAATATTTCAAAGTAGCGTACGATTGTTGGAAGGAAAGAGCGAATCGTTTATTGCCAGGATAAAAGATATGTAATTGAATATATATATACATATATATCGGGGGATAGAAAGGCACGATTTCTTAAGTGGAAAAAATTTGCATCGCACTTCCTGATGTTCCAGATTTTTCGATTTAATTTTCTCGTTGCGCGCCTCGGAGTCGTGAACTATTTTTACAAAACGTTCAAAGACCCGTCTAGACCGCAGGCCATTTCCTCCGCGTGCGATCCGTGCATTGAAAACGCAACACAAGGCGGATTGCGTTTCATAGGCCGCCGCTTTGCGGGCCCCCGTTGTCTCAAGGAAACGATCTACGTTAACGGTGAATTCTAGATCCGGCACGCATAATATAGTACAAACAATTCGTACACAGTGTGTGCAAAAACCGCATTGGTATTCGCACTTTCGTTGGTGCACTTTCACGGCGGGCTTGGTAACGGTAGCCCTTGCGCTCCTGCAACCGTAATGCAATTCTCTGCGCGAAGGAGATCTGGACGAGTCTCGAACACAAAATCGGGATACGGTTTTTGTCTCGATTCCTGCGAAAACTTTGGAACACATGCGTCGCGTTTGTCTTTCACTAGGAGAACTCTGCTGTTGTAAGGAAGATATTTTCTGTTTCCATGATCTCGATCGACAAATTGTTAATAATATATATGTAAGGAAAGTGTATTTTCCTTAGTTGAATACACCGCGTCTCAGTATAGTAGATAAATAGGGAACCTGAAAAATCTACCGATAGGAATCTAGGATAGAGCAATATTATATTATATTAGGATAGTGTGCGAAATCTAGACAGAACAGATAGAGAAGAAGTTAATAGTGCTGATAGAAAAGGGATAAAGTAACTAACTTTAATTGTCGTTTCTTGGGTTTACAGGTGAGCGTGTATATAGTGTAAATAATAGTTAAATGTACATAAATAAAATAACGGAAAACTTGGGTTTACAGAGAAACAAATTCTAGTTGATTATTGAAAATCCTCAGCCAATTGTCTTATATATATTCGTGTTTTCAGCGCACTGATTCGATCAAATACTACTACTTAAGCAATCTTGCAAATTAACACAAAAATATTGTTTTAATTATTTTCCCTTAAGTGAAACACAAAAACTGACCATCTCTTAATTTTTTTCAGTGAAGGGTTAAGTAATAAGAAATGGAAACCGTGGCATATTTACACAAAAAGCAAAAACGACTTAATGCTTGAATGTTATTGGCAGTATCAGTTTGTAAGATGTTTCTTTGCAATTGATAAAAAGTGAGCAGAACCGTTCGATTCGATTTCTCCGATAGGGTGTCCGAGCGTTCACCTGAAATCACGACGAAACTTAGTCGAGTCGAAGTTTTACGGCGTCTCAATGACACACGGAAACGGAAAACAGGAACACGGACAGGGGTGCACCATTATAGGAATGTCAGTACCAGTCTATACTGTGCTAAAATGCATAGACACTTCCTAGTATGTCGTCGCGCGCCGTCCGCTCGAGTTTTGTTGAATTTCGCACGTGTAATGGAAGTTCTAATGAAGCGTAATAAAAGTTACAACGAGAGTTCACCGTAGGAAAGTTCCCTGTACAACTGGGTTTCGCGCTATACGGCTACCGACTTAGCTCGCGTCGAAGAAATTATGTGCACAGCGGTTGCGTAAGAACGTCCACTTCTTAAATAATCGAATGGCGCTAGTCACGCTTCATACAGATTACATTTTTTCTCGAATTTCGCAAATCTACCTTTCCGGTTGAGGTAATCGTTCTAATCGGTTTATTTTACGCTGAAATTACGCGATACCTCGATCGCTTTTGCAACGGTGATGAATTCTTTCGAAATTCCACCACGGACACACTTATAAAAGCTTCATTTACATATCAGCCAGTTACTACCAGCGCGTAACTATGGCGAGCCCCTTTTCACAGTTCCACGGAAAACACGGGGGAAAGATCCAGTTTTCATTGATCCAATTTGTCCGATAGGTACATTATTCACTTTCCGACTGTATCGCCGCCGGAAACGCCGATGTAGTTAGCCTCGACAATTGCTTAATGTTTTTTTATGAGCAGAAATCTATTTTTATTCGATCACAGCTTCGTGCAATCGATGCAAACAATTTTGATATTTCATACTCCGCAGTTTACTGACGAGAATGTTCGAATACGTAAAATTCCAGGGTAAAGAATAAATTGAAAAATCGCTGTCCATTTCTTTTTACGAGCAGAAATCTATTTTTATTCAATCACAGCTTCATGCAATCGATGCAAACAATTTTGATATTGCATACTCCGTAGTTTACTGACGAGGATGTTCAAATACGTAAAAATCCAAGGTACAGAATAAATTGAAAAATCGCTGTCCATTTTTTTTATTTTTTTTTTTTATTTAAGCTTACCCAGACCCTTAAAGGTGTCTATACAGCTGTAATTCTTCATTACTTCCAGCTGTCCATTTCTTTTTACGAGCAGAAATCTATTTTTATTCAATCACAACTTCGTGCAATCGATGCAAACAATTTTGATATTGCATACTCCGCAGTTTACTGACGAGGATGTTCAAATACGTAAAAATCCAAGGTACAGAATAAATTGAAAAATCGCTGTCCATTTCGCTAGTTGAAACAATTTCAGAGTTCGAGACAACAAGTCTGAACTAGCTGAAACTGTTTCAAAGTCCGAGGTTGCGGGTCTAGCAGCTGGAAATAATGAAGCAATCAGACGCGGTGGTAAGTGCTCGAGCTTTACGCTAATTTTAGAAAACGTCTAACCGGGAGTAGGTATAGAAAACGTATCAACCGTCCATTAATAATACACGACCCGTATTTCTACGCGGCCAGATACATACAAAGTACATATAAAGAAACGCGCGAGCGCGCGCGCGCTCGTGTCGGGATCCAGGAGGGAGGCCGATTTATCGATCTATCCGTCGATCGGGACGATCGATCGCTGTCAGCCCGTTTTATCGCGAGACAAACGCCCTGACGATGCTGCCGATAAAGGCCGGCCTGAGAGGCGTCGACGTGCATCACCTTATCGATCTCGATCCTAAATCATCGCCGGGGCCGGGGATCTCCGTTTAAAATACGAACCGCGTCCGATGCACCGATCGGAGCTGTCTCCCCGTGGTCACCGCTCCCCGAGTGCAGCCGCTGCACCGCCGTTGCACTCTCCGACTCTTAATTGAAAGGTTACGAAACCTCGCGTTTAACGAATAAACGCTCTGCCTCCTGGCTCTGCCTGCACCTTCTACTGGGTGTCCCCCCTGAACATCTCCATAAAATCGCTGGAAAAACGTTTCATATGAGTGCATTCAAAAATTGCACTCACTGCATATACGAAAGTCCCAGTACATCCCCGAAAAACTGGTCGAAAAGTGTTACTATAAGACGATGTACGTAATTGTTGTCCCGAGAAACACCATTGTTACCAAAATATTTCGAAAAGTAATTCATCTTTATGAAAATGAATATTCTTTCGGATCTGATCTCGACTCAATCTGTCACATCTTCTTTTTTTTTTCTTAAACAGGTGGTGAACCTGAGAATTTAAGCTTTAGAATAAATTAAAAGTTACCTAGGACTAAGGTGCCCTCCTACACTTTTGATTTTGAGTTCTGTTAATTTTTTAAATTCATTACATATCTTTTTATTTGGTTCGAATGTATTTAGAGCAAGAAAATTTTCAAATAACTTGCTGATTTGTAACTTATCTGTCACATCTGAAATTGAGATAATGATTGAGATCGACCTATAAACGGCAATGAATGAAATAGGAGATCTGATCGCTTCCGGATACTTCGTTATCGATCACTCTCTGATCAATGGTAATTAGATTACGGATTGTGTGCATTATTATTATTATTATTATTTATTATAAACGGACTGAAGCCCTTTTACATAAGTGTTTGAAATACCAAAGAAAAGAAAAAAAAGAGAAAGATACAATACTGCTCGTGTAATAACAAAGAAGTGACATGCACAAAAGAAGAATTTATCATATAATCCTGCGTAGTTGCATTTGAAAATTTTGTAAAGAATCACTGAACAAAATCAATACAATTATAAATAGTGCATGATTTTTCAATAATGCGATTCATTGGATTAATTAATCCATAAGTAGATTTCGCTTTAAGTGTTTGAAACCCCGCTCTTGTTCTGAGTTCACGTTCTGGTACATAAAAATTGATTTGCGCCAGTAGAGAGGAACAATCAATATGATTATTAATTAAATGAAAAATAAAGCTCTGATCGGATACTATTCTTCGAGCAGATAATGGTTCTAGGTTCATTGTAGTTTTTATGACAACGATGAATAGGTAAAATGTAAGACAGCATGAGAATTTACAGGCTCTAAGAATATCAATATATTATCTTCAGATCATTAAAATTATTAAATAGAAAAAATTCTATTCAATTACGGTTTCTTATAATTGATAAAGAAAATATTTATTTCGCGTAAAGATGCACAGGCTGATGGTAACGAACATCTGCGGAGCCAGCAGAAATTTCCAACTCACCCTGTATGCGTGCCTCTTTCACGCGAATATGACTGTGCATAATCGCGAACGCCCAGTGATATATCGAGCGTCCCGTAAAAATCGTCAGCCTGGATTTTCCATAATTTCGCGTTGTGCAACGCGCCGCATCTTTTGTACGGCCCATTGAATCGAGTCTGATGACTCCGACGTCGATATATTAATTCTCCCGCGGAGATTTGTGAAATGTTACGGAAAGAGGAATGACTAGAGGCTGACTAGACATCAATATTGCGTTTCCGTGTAATAAGCAGCGCATTACCGTCATTACTTCAGTCAGCTGGATGATTATTGCTTTATCGCGGGTCTCTCAAAATAGTGTACAATCTGGCAGAGTGTCCATTACCGGTTATTCAGGATTAGAATATTGACGCGAGCGTCTACTGGAAACTATTATTCAAAATGTTCGCCGCGAATCGCATAATCGAACAGAAGTATTCAAACGTTATTGGGCGTGGAAACGGATTAACGCAATCCCTTTTTCTGCGACACTGCCAGCGAATACATTATTCAAACAAATGTTTATCAAACCTAATAATTATTTATCACACGTAGAAAAAATGTTCTGTGATATTTCAATTACTTTCATCACTCAATTATCACGCTCTCAATACAAAATTTAATTCCACAGGGACTATAGATAGACCCATCGATAAGTATGCTAAAAATAATTTCCGTCCGCAAAGGATTAAATAACACAATTACCAGTTTGTATAAAAATACTGTGTTAACTGTAACTACGGTTACTGTAACCTATACCTAATTAATCATTTGTCCTGGAACCTGACGAACTTTCTCCGATACCACATAAACTAATCGAACGAGCCAGACGCCAGATTATCTAACACAGTGAACCAATTCACAGTGTATTTTGTCGAAAATCCACCAGGATTCTTGTAACTGTCCGCGCGAATAATTGAACGAGGATAACTAAACAAAAGATTAGTGGGTTTATAAGGAATGGAGAGAGAATCGAGAACGCGGGACTCGCATTGAATGAAAAAGTATCGCGGTATCGAACTGCTGGAACATTCGAGCGGAGAAAAAAGTGGACAAATGGTTCGGACTCGGGCGGAATCGAGTCTCGGGCTGGCTCTCGGTCTTCGGGCCATAGTATACGCGCCTCTATAGCTTTATGAATGGAGCAGCACGCGTGTGCGACGACTGGAACAGTTCGAGCCGGCAGCGAAAGTGACCTGCTCCTAAGCTGTACCTGTTCCGACGCACGGCACGGCACGATGGCGTGGCGTGGCCACGCCGAGGCGGCGCGGTACGCGCGCACACGCGCCACAGGCGCAACAACCGCCTCGGATAATTGCACCGAACCGGAGCTCTCGCGCGACCGCACCGCTGCTGCACCGAGATGCAAGTGTGAAATTCACCGCAGGGTGCCACGAATGGTAATCCCAGGGCCACGGTTTGCGCAATCCGCGCACCTTTAGGACCCTGCCCAGTCCTAAAGGACTGACGCGAACAAAATATCCGCGGCCTGTGAGAAGCGCGAGTTCCGACGAAATTGTGGAATCGATGCAAATTGCAATGTCTATGTTAAAATTCAACGATACCATAACGTCTTAGGTATAAGGATTTGTACCTAAATTGAAGGTAAAAAAAAATACAAGTATTAGTGAATGTTTTATGTATTATACAGGGTGGACGATTTATCTGAAGACGTTTAAACATCTCGAGAACTATGTATCGGATCAAAACAGATGCCATGAATGGTAATCCCAGGGCCACGGTTTGCGCAATTCGCGCACCTTTAGGACCCTGCCCAGTCCTAAAGTACTGACGCGAACAAAATATCCGCGGCTCGTGAGAAGCGCGAGTTCCGACGAAATTGTGGAATCGCTGCAAATTGCAATGTCTATGTTATAATTCAACGATACCATAACGTCTTAGGTATAAGGATTTATACCTAAATTAAAGGTAAAAAAAACACAAGTATTAGTGAATGTTTTATGTATTATACAGGGTGGACGATTTATCTGAAGACGTTTAAACATCTCGAGAATTATGTATCGGATCAAAACAGATGCCATGAATGGTAATCCCAGGGCCACGGTTTGCGCAATTCGCGCACCTTTAGGACCCTGCCCAGTCCTAAAGGACTGACGCGAACAAAATATCTGCGGTCCCTGAGAAGCGCGAATTCCGACGAAATTGTGGAATCGATGCAAATTGCAATGTCCATGTTATAATTCAACGAAACCATAACGTCTTAGGTATAAGGATTTATACCTAAATTAAAGGTAAAAAAAAAACACAAGTATTAGTGAATGTTTTATGTATTATACAGGGTGGACGATCTATCTGGAGACGTTTAAATAACTCGAGAACTATGCATCGGATCAAAACAAGTGGGTATGAAATGGTAATGAAAGTTGTTCGTCGCGAAGGGGAACATCCAATGATACCAAACTCGATCAGAAAAATAAAACTAGAAGAGTTTGATATTTTTAAAAATGCTATGCAATAACATCATTGTTAAAAGTAGTTTTTGATTTATTGATAAACAAACCAATGTATTTTTCCAACTGCTTTCGATTGCAGCGATGCTGTGAAAGAAATTATACCATTAATATCAAATCAATGGAGAATTAAGATTTGCTATAAAAAAGGGTTTCCCATTGATGATTTTGAAATAATTCCCTCTCCCACAGTCAGGAGGCGGGGGTGGGGAGTCAATTATGGTGTTATTGCATAGCATTTTAAAAAATATCAAATACGTCTACTTTTATTTTTCTGATCTGATTTGTATTTCTCGAGATATCTCCAATTTTCAACGATTTTTTTACCCATTCTGGTTTTTGTTCATTACTGCGCTATCTGTGAAGGAAAATGCAAAAACTCCTAGGTCAAATGTATGTATTTTTTTCTGGAGAATCCAAATCTGCAATGAAAAATGGGGCCTCCCATTTAAGCTTTTTATCTTCCTCCACCGCCACCTCCTAGGGCCCCAAAATTCAAAGAATTTATTTAATGTGTAACGGTATGAAGTGTTTTCAATACTTCTCGTTTTTGTTAATCAGTTTAGAAGAGTTTTTTTTGCAACTTCTATTTCTAACTTGAGTCCGAGGGCCCCAGAATATCATAGGGCCCCAAAATTCAAAGAATTTATTTAATGTGTAACGGTATGAAGTGTTGTCAATACTTTTGGTTTTTGTTAATCAGTTTAGGAGAGTGTTTTTTGCAACTTCTATTTCTAACTTGAGTTCGAGGGCCCCCAAAATTTTTACCGCTTGGGGCCTCCACTTGGCTTAAACCGCCACTGGTATAAAGTGTAGTTTGTATAATAACATACCAAATTAAAGACATATCCAACAGTCCAGATGGACGCGGCAAGACGATAATGAGTCGACTGCAAAAAGTCCTTTCTCGCTCGAACGATTTTAGAAACTTGCAAATACGGTGGCCAGTCCAGCAAATGAACCGAGTGAATGAACACTATTTGTGTTAAACGAAAAACTAAGATTTATGATGCAATAGATTAGCAGCAGGACATACATTATCGTGCCAGGGCCATGTATCAACAAAATGATAGAAGGAGCAAGGGATGGCGTCCAGAGAGCTCTCGCGAGTTTCACTCGAGCGTTTCCCAATTCTATATGGAACTTCGAGGTAGTAAAGAACGTAATTACGAAAGTAATTTCGAGGCTATTCTATGCTGTTTAAGCGTAATCGTATTCGTCGGCTCCAATAACGAGTAGAAAGTTTATGAATATTAACGTTAATAAGGAACGAGTAGAAGGGGGACAATTGGGGAACGGAACGTCGTTACTTTCGCGAGATTAAATTAATATAAAACGATTTCTTTGACTCTGGAAGAATAATCCGAAGTTCCGAATATTTTATGCGTAAAGGGATTAGCCCAATTCCTGAAAATCATCGTCGGACGGTTGGTAACGCGAAGATACGTTCGACTATCAGCGCGTTAACGTCACCTCGCGGAATTTGCATAGAAAAATGATTAAGAGCTCGTCGACACGCGACGTGGATACGGTTACAAACGGATTGTGAGTTTTCCAGCAGGTTTGACGCAGAACCCATAAAGACACGTTCCATATTTCCCTTCCAGTCTATCTTTTTCTCTCTCTCTCTCGGTACATTAACATTACCGTGGCTAGTGACATGTCGAAATAGATATCTGCATGGAACTCGGCCAGTCGTACTACCGGTGCAAATAATTGTGTTATACGGAGACAGGGCAGATAATGATCGGCCGCAGATCGCTGGTATCCGCGTGTGAACGAAAGCACATGTACCATTGCCAGGACATTACCTTATCTGGCCTTCTCTCCTTTCGCCTTGAAGACTACCGTAGTAGTCCGCTCGTATAGATATCCGCGAGCAGACAAATGCCAGCGTTAGCCGTGTGTAGAAGCCCGTATCGCCGAACCAGCGAGTAAAACGGTCGCGCGGGGACCAGATACGAAAAAAAAAGAAAAACACACGAGCGCGTCGCGTCGCTAATTGCCGCGGCCGATTACTTCAACAATCTGCAATGCATACAACAATTCACGTGACGCCATTATCAAACCGCGGACACGACCGACGACAAAAGCTACAGCGAGCGCCGCGTCGCGGGTTAGCTCTCCTCGATATGGAATTCGCGGCAGACTGCCGTTATCGCTGATAACGAGGCGCAAACACACTGCAACGGACCGACGATTGCTAAATCGGAGTCAGTTAAAATTAGACGAGGAAGCCGGATGCATCACCGGGAAAAATTTTCCAAAAGAACGCACCAAAAGCGATTTTTATATTACACTAGCGGCTTTGCCCGCACAGCAAACTGTTGAACGCCCTCGAAAATTTAGATTGTTTCTCCATAAAACCTTTCGACCCCCCCATTCACCCCATTCGGATTGTATAAATGAGCATTAAGACCGTTATCAAGCAAATCTGACCATAAATAAAATATTTCTCATTAGCTGACCCGACAGACGTTGTCCTGTCCAAATTTCAATAAATTTGTTTGAGATCGTTCTAATTACGCAGATCCATTGTTCAAATCGTGAGTTATCATCTTGAGTTTATACAAAATCCCATAAAAAAGGCACTTCCATATTTCCCCGAAATTTCCATTTTTCCAGGCGACTTTTCCAATTTTTCTTTCCCTAAAAACCTTAAGACGTCGATAATGCAACCTCCTATTAAAATATTGATTAGAAGCTGCGACATTCGTTTTTTTGTAGTATTAAAATATGATTCAGAATTCACTTTTAGTTTTTCCCGAATTTTCTATTTTACCGGGCAACTTTTCCAATTTTTTTTGCGCTAAAAACCTGATTCGGACTATAACGAATATTAAAAAAAAAATTGTCCAAATCAGTCCAGCTGTTCTCACGTGATGTCGTGACCAACGAACAGCATTTCATTTTTATTATATAGATTTACCGAATGGATGGTAATTAAACGTTGTTATAATTTATGATCACTAGACTATTGAATAGGCTGTCCATCTTTATGCACGATCGAAATTTTCTGCAGCAATCGCGAGAAACACGAACCATTGCGCAACACAGCTTGAGAATGTGACAATATTCTTAACACGTTCGCTACGAGTGATAGTTAACTAGCCTGCGGGTCTTTATGCAGAATGGACATTGTCTGCATCGATTGCAAGAAACGGGAGTTACATGAAAATTGATTTGTTCTCTTGATAATTGTAATGATGTACAATTACGTTCATTAACACTTTACCTACCGGAAGTCTATTAATAAGATTTTCAATAATCGTGCTGTATCAAAAGAAAGCATAGATATTTTCTTTTACATTGCAATCTTAAATGAAATTATTAGATGACGTTATTGAGGGTGACTTGTTAGTTCACATTGAAAATTGAAGGTTCTATTAAAAAGTGTTTAGCCATGTACCATAGATTTTTCAAAATTATGCAATAATCACCAGTCGGTAATGTGTTAAACGTAGTCTAACATTTTATCAAATGCCACATTGTTTAACGAAGAACTGAATCCTGATTTCGTATTTTAGAGGCCGTTTCGATCGCTTCGAAATCACCGATGGTCAACGAAAAAAGTAAACGTCGACAATATCATTTTTGCGAGAACCGCTTTCTACGAGCGTTTTCGTCGAAATGTTCGTAAGGCAGCCTTCTAAACGGTGTTTCGTGTCATTAATCACGGTTTCTCTTTGGCTGAAATCCGAGGGATCTATCGTTGCTCCTACGATTCAATTGATCGATCCACGACAGAGCGACGGTGACATTCGGATAACCCCGGTGCCGTCGATGAATCCATCAACGTCGTTCATTCTCACGCGAGCCCGTTACTCTAACAATCTTCTTTTTTTTTTTTTATCGTAATTAACCCTATCGGACGACAGCCAAATGATACCCGTTTTCTTTCGCCTATCGTCGACGCCGTTAATTAAACTAATTGCGGCCCCGCGCGCGACTAACCGCCGACTCATCATCGTCTTAGAAAGTATCGCCGATATTTTATTACGGATACCAATTACATTAACGCATTATGTTCGCCGGGACGGCTGCAATTAAAACGTATGTGCAAATGAACCTCTCCTCGGTAACCATTTCGGTTCACCTGAAATCGCAATCACCGTGTCCTGACCCGTGCAAGAGATTAATTACACCGTGTCTATGGGAGACGTGCTGCTGCGATGACTCGCTGTTTACCGAGCTACCATTCATTCCGCGGTTTAACACTGATTTTATATACTACTTCTGCGGTTGATGTCGATCCTCTATCTTCTTCAGACAATCACTGAGGAATAAACACTTTTACACGCAAGATTTGTTTGTAATTTGTAGCTCGCTGTTTACGTCGCGGCCAGAGTAGTAATAAACATTTCATCAACGAACGGAATTATGTAATTTCACATTTTACTGTTGCATTTCTGTTTGACTAGTGAAACGGGGGTAGTCGTGTTCGTGTCCGTTAACCAGTTTCCTGAAAATCGAGGGTCTAGCATCTAATTGGTACCACGGTAGCGTATAACCGTGGAACACTGTACACGCGAAACGTCCGCTTTGCATGAAACGGTCATAACGTTAGAACAACCTTACGCCGCGCGCATTAATAAGAGCCGACAGCGCGCGGTGTGCATTGACATTAATTTGAAATCTGTTCCAGCAAGATCTTATCGATTTATTTCGAAAGCGAATCGTGCTTTAGCATACGGGCGAACTTGGCGTCGATTCGACGCGGCTACGCAAGCACGTACGGCAACGCAGTGCTGCATTTATGGCTGCGATCGCGTACGTTTTGTGTGAATTTGAAAACGTGACGGATAGCGGCCTGCGCGGAAGCAAACGATCGCGAAATTGCAATCGAGAAAATTCTCGGCTCAACCGTGAGTTGGACCAATTAAACTATACGCGTTTGGAAACTCTAAGGCTCTATGGGGAAACTCGACAGATGATAGAACTGGAGACTAAATACGAAGGATGTACTGGGCAGAGGGAATTTTCTGGTCAAAGGGACTCTTCTGAGCTTAGAAAATTCTTTTGGATTAGTGGACTTTTCTGGGCTAAGGGATTCTTCTAAGGGACTCGTCTGGACCTAGAAATTTCTTTGGGCTAATAGACTTCTCAGGGCTACTGAATATTTCTCGGCTACTAGACTTTTCTCGGATAAGGGACTCTTCCGGGCTAAGGGACTCTTCTGAGCTAAGGGATTCTTCTAAGGGACTCTTCTGGACCTAGAAATTTTTTTGGGCTAATAGACTTCTCAGGGATACTGAATATTTCTCAGCTACTGGACTTTTTCGGCTACTAGACTTTTCTCGGATAAGGGACTCTTCTGGGCTAAGGGATTCCTCTAGACCTAGAAATTCTTTTGGATTAATGGACTTTTCCGGGCTAAGGGACTCTTCTGAGCTAAGGGATTCTTCTGAGCTAAGGGACTCTTCTGGACCTAGAAATTTTTTGGGCTAATAGACTATTCAGGGCTACTGAATATTTCTCGGCTACTGGACTTTTCTCGGATAAGGGACTCTTCTGGGCTAATGTATTCTTTTGAACCTAGAAATTCTTTTGGATTAATAGACTTTTCTGGGCTAAGGGACTCTCCTGAGCTAAATGATTCTTCCGACCTAAGGACCTATGTGGGGACAAGTACGGAAACCTAGAGCATTTGACAAGGGATTGCAGGATAATGGGGGAAATGATCAGGCTCGAGAATGTAGTAAACAGGAAAAAAGATAGAAAGGTTGAAGAGTAGTTGGAGAAGTTGAGGAAAAAAGAGAAAAGAGAGCATAAATAATTCAAAGAGAATACCAAACAAAAAATGCAAGAATTGGGGAATGGGGAGGGAAGCAATAAGTATAGAATTAAGCGGGTTAGAAATAATAGAATAGAAATAGATAGAAATGAATGAGAGAAGATATGGAACGAATGTGTGAAATAAGATAGTTATTATATAAATAGGTTCATGTAAACCAAGTCCAATTTTGTTAGCTTTAAGGCTGAAAATAAAGCAATATCTATCTATCTTCTGACCTAAGGGGCTCTTCTGGACCTAGAAATACTTTTAGGCTAATAAACATCTCAAGGCTACTGGACTTTTCTCGGTTAAGGGACTCTTTTGAACCTGGATACTAGCCCAAACTCAGTTCCACGACAGCATATTGTTGCTTCAACCCGAGTCCTGTTCTTAATTGGTTCGAATTTGACTCTCATAATTTTTGCCATTAATTCGTTTATTATGATCGGCCTTTTACAGGATTTTTCCTGAGTTTATCGTATGTGTACAGCGAAGTGTGACGAGCTCGCGAAGAAACGTGCAAGGAACAATTCGTGATTATCTCCGATGTGAATATACGGTCGAACAATGGTAAAGCAAACGAGGCCGCCACAGCAACGGAATCGCGCGACACATAATAAAATTAAATAAATGCCTCATTTACGCGTGCGAGCGCTCGTTAATGGCTCGCGAGCGCGATCTCTAATACGCGTCTCGTTATGACGCGTTAATAGAAATGCATCGAGCTACGGATACACACCGTGTCTCGCATATAGATACACGCACGTTTCCGACGCGACTATATAGAACTGTGGATCAGCGTATACACCGCAAAAGAAATTCTCATTCTGTCACGCCGTTGATGTGGATCACGTACGTACGTGTACCTCATACCTCTCCCCCGTATCAGATTTTATCGTCCCACGTGAAAGAATGAAAATTAACGAGCTGATTTAGGTCCCGGATTACTGCATATTGTGTCGGTAGATTTCTGCACACGAAACCCGACGAGCTCTGTGGAAAACGTACGCGTCTACGGTTACATATTACCTCGATGTAAGTCAACGTTATCTGTCTGCCTTAACTTCCCGACCCGGCGATAATCTTCGCTACCCAAAAACAAAACGTTGACACCAACATCGGACACGCTCGATAACGACGATTAACCCTTAACTAGGGTTTGGCTCGGTCTTGCACAATTAGATGTGTTTCGGACGCTCGATAACGTTGATTAACCCATAACCCTTCGCTGTCCGACATGTCCACTCTCTTTAACCCCTTGCCGTATTTTAACGAGGACTTTAATCAAAGTCTAACAAATATTATTATTATTATTTATTTTATACGGACCGAAGTCGTTTTATACAAATGTATGCAGTTTATATAGTATGACAGAAAAGAATCTTAATCTTAAGTGTTAATCTAAAATTTACATAATTATGGACAGCGCGAAACTAAGCAAATATAGGTACTATTAACGAATAGTACAGCGCGATTTAGTTTTAAACGCCTGTAACGTGCCATTGAAAAGATCAATATTATAATAAAATGTGTTTATAAAATATTTAAATATATAATATAAAATATTATTATAAAATATGAATGTCACTCGTTTCTTTTTAAGTGAAATAAAATTTGATTCCTACTTGTAATCAATATTTAAGCATTAAAATAAAGGTAGTCATGGAAAAAATATAAATTTTCTTATCCTTCTACATTTTTTGGGATAAAGACGTTCTAATCGCTGTAAGTATGAAGACAAGGGGTTCACTGTCGAACTTGCTACCAAATGATACAGTTATGAATGGAGAAATGGTTATAACGATCGAATGAAAATTCGGATCGCAGTTCGTCCGTCGCGACTCGCGTTCGAAATTTGATCGCGCATTGTCCGCTTATTATGCGAAACGAGGGAGAGGCGTAACACTTATATGCAAGATCGGTCCCCGGACCGTATTAGAAAGCACGCTTTCCTTTTAAAAATCGCCGGCGCACCGAGGAACTCGCCAATTTTTCCCGATAGAGTGAAAGGAACACGGGCCGGCGGCGGCGCGGCCCGGCGAGAGCGATCAGTTTTCGCGGGATAAACGAATCCGTAATAGCCCTTTGTTAAGTCAAAGCCAACCGTCTCATTAAACGTAAGCCGGGGCTGTTTAACTGCAACCTGCCGAGCCAGGCAGCACCACCAGCCGCTTTGACGTTGCAGTATCAATTATGACGGGACGTACATCAATTGAGACGAAACGGTCCCGGCATCGTTTTTATCGAGTTTCTCATTATCGACAGCTACTTGCTTCGATATCTCTCCTCTCCTCGACTACCGTCGTCGCCGGCGTCGTCGTCGTCGGCCACAGTTCGCGAGCCGTTCGTTTTATTTCACCGCCGCGCCAACCTATTGACGTTTTTTACCAAGCCTCGGACTTCTCTCCGCGTTGGTTCCGCCGCCGTCGTATAACGTTCTTGCAAACTTCGGGCTCGAGCCGCCGGTCGTTTAGAAAAAAAAAGAACACTTGCGTGCACTGATAACTGCACGCATGCCTGCGAACCGACTGCCGTATGATTAATGACGCTCTGTGACTGCGGTGTTATGATTGAGCCAGCTTTTCGAGTTTATATAACTTCACCAGTATAATACATATATATATGTACAACACGTACATGGTGTTCTTTTTAAATGAAAAGTGCGAAAAATTTGAAAAATATTTAGAAATAATTTACATGGTCAGAATTCTAGAAGTGTTGCTCTTTCAAGAAACCATCGCGTAGCTCGCGAAAAAATACATTCAAATGTGTACTATAATGTGGCCTTCGAATGTCCTTGTATGACCTTGAACCTCATAAGTGAAGGTCAAACTTTAAATTTAAAAACACTGCGAGCATCTGTA
Source organism: Lasioglossum morio (assembly GCA_916610235.2). Classification (NCBI taxonomy): domain Eukaryota; kingdom Metazoa; phylum Arthropoda; class Insecta; order Hymenoptera; family Halictidae; genus Lasioglossum; species Lasioglossum morio. The sequence goes on along the minus strand of OU744328.1, from coordinate 16,007,330 downwards.
GATCTATAGGAAATGTTTAATAACACAATGAACATTGATATGCCTCGAGACACCCTGTATGTTCACTTCCAACTGCGAATTATTTCATTCTCGTGCGCACATTGTACCACAGACATCGATCAAAGCGATTGAACGAATCGATCGAACGACAAAAAAAAGACTGCTCGAATAATTATATAATACGTGAACTAATTCTATACAAAGTAGACTTTATCTTGGAAATGACCTAGCTGCGTATGTTATCTGTCTACCATATACTCCGTCGTTCGTATGCTGAGCAAAGTAATTAATGCGATTTATCTGGCTGAATAATTCTAAAGGGCGATTGATATGTCTTCGGGGTCATTGTCTCGTAGAAAAATGAAAGACACTGATTAGATAGTTCATATTTTACATTTTCCTCGAGTCATCATTTTTCTAGATTAGACTACGGAAATTGTTTAAAAACGATAAACGTTTCGAAACGAAGTTTCGGTGAGTTCTTATTTTGCATGAAGATCCACAGTCTATTGATATCAGTTTTGAGGATCGCTAGTGATATTTTAATTAGTTCCTCCAATAAATATATTCGGCTGAAGTTAATTATTAAAAATTTATTTATAACTTATAACATGGAACATATAATATTATTAGAAACAATTTTTTATATCAAATCTATTCTATAAATTTATTGATTAAACAACCCTTAATTTATTTTAGACAAAATGATAACGTTATTTATAAAACATGTTAAAATCAAACGTCAACTTCACACTTGTGTGTGAGTTCACATCGGTGAGCGGTGTCCGAAGGTTGTCACAGCCGCTACATCAGCATTATAATATTATGTATATTACGTCTATACGATTTTATCAATTTTCATCGGATTTCCAACGACTTACCCGAACAGTCTCAGAAAAAAGGACTAATATAGTGCAGATCTTGTCGGCGAACGGAAATGAAAGGTTCTCCGAGGAGTTTTTCGTTCTCGTTCGCATTTGTTTCGCCACTGTTCGCCAAGAAATCCCGGACTTATCGTATTATCTCAATAATCCTCGGCTCGAAAGCCCGCCGGGGACGATAACGAAACAACAACGACCGGGCGAAACTAGCGCCCAGGGCTCGTTCCAGAGGAAAAGCAATAACAGCGACGCCTCGCGTCTTTTATTGCACCGCACTAAAACGGACTGTTCGCACGCATTCGCTGCGCGCCTGGGCCAGTAATGATGCTCCGTGGTCTACAACTATAACGCGATGACGTGTAAATGGCAATCAGCGTACAATGCCCGGCGGACCGATTCCTGTTAGTTTTATCTGTTCGACGGCCGAGAATCCGCTGGAACCGCGGGGTGTAGCGCAGGTGAGCGTAATTCGATATGTTATTACATGTTAGTCACAGTAATTTCCAGCTACACGGCTGCTCGTTACTTCCTAGTTCTTCGGACCCCGGATAATGAACCGCGGATAACGAATCTTTATTCGTGAAACAATTCCAAGTATTAGCTTGTCCCAAAAGTTTCTTTCACAATGCGTTCCTCTAATGTAACTAAATAAATACAAACAATGCTATAATCTTGATGTTCATGGTTTATTACTCCCTAACACGAATTTGCATTATGTGCATTATACAAGAATGGAAAACCAACTTTTAAGATAACCTGATATTTATTTAACAATTAACTCTTCCTATATACCCTGCTACATAGTAAACGAAGAATGTGTTCTCTTTAACCCCGTTCTCTTACTATGTTTATTTCTCTGTATGTAACATGATATTTGCTCCCCTCAGGATTTCAAATTCATTTACCAATCTTCCTACCCCCACTTTCCATTCTCACAATCGCCTTTTCAGCGGGACAATACTGTTTATGGTGGGTTCCGAACCACCGTTTGCCAACAACACATGAAAAACACCCGGGTGGGTCACATTCCGGTTTTTTTTTTTGCCATTCACGTTCCATATTGTTTAACTTCGGTGATCTAATGAGAACCGGTGCTATCAACGGGACTACGGTTGTCGGCATGTTTATTTCTTTGAAAATGTTGTTTTAATTTTTTCAAATATTTTTCCCTCAATTGAAACACAAAAACTGACCTTCCTTCAACGTTTCTATCCCAATTAAAAAAATCATGCAGTGAAGGGTTGAAGGAACACATCCCGAAAGAAACTAATACTTTCTTACTTGTATCAACGAGAATTTGATTAGCAGTATTGTTTACATCTTCGATCAGTTAACCGTAGAAACAAACTTTTAGATTCTTTACGTAAAATGGGATACCAACTACCCTTAAATATTGAGATGTTTATAGCTAAACCTAATATTAAGCCGTGTATTTGTATTCATCATTACTTCACAGATTGTAAACTATTTATTTAATTATATGTATCATTGTAATATCAAAGTGCAATATTGTAAAAAATAAATTGTAAAGCGAAATGGGCCTTTTAAGGGCCTAAAGAGCTTAAATAAAAAAAAATAAAAAAACCGTAGAAACGATGACTCGGAAAACATTTCTTCCGCACGAAAATCCGTGGTCTAAATATAATCGTGAACAGGTTCCGAAGAAAATTCGCCGAACCTCTGCGTTCGAAGCAGCGAGATCGTTCCCTTGAAAGATTCTCGAACGAAGATGGTATCGTTTCCTCCGGAAAAGTGTGCCGCGCTTTCGGCAAAAAAAAAACAAAATCATTTGAAATTACGCTGTTATCGAGCGTATACTTTCGATGTCTCGCGGTGGAATTAGTAAATCATCGCGCGCTGGGCATCTTGTAATTATCGCGAGCGTCCCATCAATCGTCCGCGGGCCGGGGCTATAATTATTGTCGCGAGAGTATCGCGCGTCGCGGCGGAGCGGTTTAGCAAAACCGCGAGAGTAAAAACGCGTTGTCCGCGGCTCTCTGTAGCAATTTCCTATAATACGGTTTGCACTCGCCCCGTGTGGAAAGGGTGCTCTCGTAGCTCCGCGTGGGGACGCCGGTATTGAACGGTAGCCGTCAGCGTGCGATCCCATTAGCCCGTATTGTATGCTAATGAGCGGTTGTCGCCTGTGATCCATGCTTATATCGTGTTATATCGCCGGCAGCGGTTCTCCATTTTTCATTCCGCTGACATAACGCATCCTCGTCTCCTCTCGGCTCTGTCTACCTCTCTCTCTCTCTCGAGCAGAGAGGACTCGGGCTCACCTGGTTGATACGCCGCATACATCAACGACAACACGTTGCTGCATCACGCCCGGGGAACTGCGTGTGGAATCATTTTTGTGGCTTCAAAGGAGTCGCGCCCCTGACTCGGCCCCGTGCACCAGCTCCGCACTTTTCGATCGTTCAAAGGCGAAACTCGTCCGGGCGTCGGCGTCGCATCAAAGCCAATTAAATGGTTAATTAACGAACGCTCCTCTGCATTCGGGAATTTCGCTTTTTTTTTTGTTTGTTCAATAAGCCAGGTAAACCGGCGAGAAATGTTGCCAAGCGCGCCGTTAAGTTATGCACGATTTAACACCCCGATGACGCTTGCTGCAGCTCGGAAAAAAGATGCACCCTGCACCGTAGGGTTGTTACGGAAACGGGTGTGCTGGAGAGATGCAGGGTTAGCGAACGCTGATAAAATGTCGTACGATTCTGTGCAATCCGCTTCCTGTAATTTGCATTTTGCTGGAAAATATTCCCGAGCCGAGAGACATGGTTATAATTGTTGAATGTAATAACGACAAGTCTGTCGATAATGAAGGATCGAACTATTATCGTATGTACAAGTTGAATATGCTGTCAGACAGTCTTGTTTTTAAGTATCTGTACGACCAGACGAACTGGGACGTTAATATTCTTTGCATGTGTAAGAATGTTTTAATTTTATAATATTATGTTTTAAACATAATAATATTACGTCATTTTAAAAAATTCAGCTCCTAAGGGGGAAAAAGGGGTTGCAACGTTTGTACGAGGAATATATTGTTCGTGGTCTGATTTACATCATACTTGGTCTTAATGCTGATTGATACAATCGCAGGGGTGAATGGGGGGTTAAAAGGTTTTAAGGAGAAACAATATCAATTTTCGAAGGCATTAAACAGTTTCCTGTGCAATCGAAGCCGCGGGGAAAAGCTAGTAAATAGATAAAATACCAATGGAATGTAGGTATTTATTTAAATATTTTAATGTTTTAGTGCCGATCGATCGATTTGCAATTAACAACCGATATTCGACTGTAAAATAACAGTCTTTCGCGAATTTCAGAATGTAACGAACCGTTAAAGAATAAACAATCATTTAAATAAACCTCCTATAGGAAGAAAAACCACGCCGATTGCCAGCCGGTGCAAGGTCGAGGACAAATAGAGAACGAAACGAGTACCTTATTCGCGACCGTTGCTACAATGTGCGCTGCATGAAACAGCCTCGAAGCGGGTCTAGCAGTTGGATTAACGAGTGCGTAAATTTTTTTAATGCGCTATTAAAAGGATCGTACAGACACGCCTGGGACCGGGTTCTCGTGTTCGAACGGAAAACCAACAAAACCCACCGATCGAGCTTTGCGCGAAAGACTGAAACGAGCGCAATTAACGTTACGAGTGCCGGGCGGGTCATTATCCGGCTGAATCCGAGCCTCCTCTCAAAACCGCAAATTACCTGCGCCGCTTACACGCGTGCATCGCGCGTCGTGGCCGCATGAACGCGCCCGATGGAACATATACAACGAGATCGTCCGTAGATTGAGTATCACAGTACAAGATGGATTAGATATCAACAATTAAGAACACGGCCATACACAAGCGTTACTTAGCAGACGCACACACGTCCAGTTACGTATGTGCACGCTCGATTTAATTAACCAGCGCCGTCGAGCGAGCGAGATGCTTTTTCCAACTAACCCGCGGAACACATAAAGATGGAAATATCGGGTTAACATCTTTTTTTTAATAGAGCCTCTTGGTAAACACTGTACTAATGCCGGCGGACACACGGTGTTCCTCAAGGACGCCGCACTATGGGGCAAACGGAAGAATTCTGTGTCAAAATCAACGAACTTTCGATAGAAATGAGATAGAGCGATGAAATTCTTTTTAAACGAAAGCTGAAACTTGGAAGAATATGAAATAATTGTAGAGATTGTGGTACGAACGCTTTTTGACCTTGAAACAATTCGTTAAAGTTGCACAAGTTCAAAGAAAATTGTGGTTTTTCCAGTACCACGTGCGGAAAACTTTTTTTTTAACACGCGACACATCATTTCCCGCAGATTCTAAATGTGATCTCAAAATTTGTGTAAGACCTCAGGACACTAAAGCATCTGGTAGAGAACTGTGACGAAAGAACAAATTTAAGTATAGAAAAGATAGTAGAAAGCAAAAGAGTGAGAGAAGCAGTAGAGTAGCTTAGGAGTGTCGAAACAATAAGGAAAGAAATAACTAAAAGAAAAGAGGGAGATGCAATAGTAGGTGTAAGATAACAGGATAGTTTAACATATATCAGATTAGGCTAGGTTAGACTAGATTAGATTAACAAAGGGCATAGGATATGGAGGAATGGGTGGAAGAATGAATGAAAAGAGGGATGGAAGGATCAGTGACATAGTAGATCTGTAAAACCAAGTCCAATTTCTTGGCTGCGAGGCCGAAATTAAATAAAATAATAATAAGTAACTGTTTGTCTTGTTATTTTATCGTTTCTTTTTTATCACTGTGTCAATTTGACACCGGGGGACAGATTCAATTCGCGAAACGAGGGACGGACGAGGGTTTAAGTTATAGAGGGTTAAGTTTCCGTTTATTTTACAAGCTCTTACATTGTTATTCATTCCAAATATTTTTCAGACGCAATAATGATTCTTTGAAAAAGATCCACATCGGGATCGAAACGTTAGAAACATGTAATAATTGCACATTTGTTGTTTTTCTGAAAATGATCGAACCTGGCGCCGATAACATTTAAAATTTTAGTTAAGTTATAGACGAGGAAGAGACCGTGAGTAGATGATTTCGAAGACGACAATAGAACTCTATTACGGTTTAAAACAAACAGACGAGACACGGTTGAAAGTCTGGATAAATCGTGCGTGCGTGCGTTCGCTGCAGAGCAAGCGGCACGCGACTGAAAAAAAATCGCGTTACCGTTCGAAGGTGAAGAACAGCGTATCTAACGTTTCTTTCAATTAATTCCCATTCGTACGGCCGTGCGCACTGATGCGAGATAATCATGTCAATAATCCTCGGGACAAGTTATGGAGCACGTGTCCCGGCAACCACGCGCGCGCGCGTTCGCAAGCGATTAAAACGTCTCGTACGTCGGAAGTCGAGCGAAGACAAAATCAGGGACGTCTAGGCGTTGTCACTCTCGATGAGAGAGGTAGGGAGGGAAGAAGGAGAGAGAGAGAGAGCCGATATACAAACCGTGTCGACATAATTATGCTACGCGCCGTCAGGTAGATGAAGCCGATACGGACGTGGGACCATTTAAGCGCCTTTAGGAGCATAAATAATCCTATTAAACGTGTCACTGGCTGTGTCAACAATCTGACAGTGAACAAGATAGGAGCCTAACTAGAATGTACGGTTAGGTGGGTTCGCCGGGTCCGAGAAACGCGTGATTTCGCCCCTCGAAATCAATGTCGGGCCAGCATGATTTCATCCGGTAGGGAAAAAAAAAAAAGAAGTCTGGCCAAAGTGCACCGGCGTTCAAACATTGCGCAAGACAGTGGCCAGGATATGTTTGCACAGTGTCAGCCGAAGTGGACGCCCAACCGACCGTCACCGAACGAACACGGTCTCATCGAGTCTTTTTCGAAAATGTCGCCTGCCTCTTTGTCCCGTTGACAAAGGAACGGCCGGGACAGTCACGTTTTTTTCGAAAATCGGTATGCAGGCTAATTTTAGCACCATGAAACGCGTAGCGACAGTCGTTCGACTAGCTTCTCCGCTGTCCACATCATAAACACTATATGCCTTTTGGAATCCGAAAGGAACTCGGTCCCGAAACGAACATTTCCATGGAAATTTCCCAATGTTAAATATCGTTACGCCTCAAGCATTAGTTTGAGTAATATTTAAAACAGATGAACAGAAATCGCAAGCTCGGATACAAGTTAGGTACCCGTTTTAACCAATTTTAATCCGTGCAAAGGATTGAAATCTGTTTGGAAACTTGAAAAATGTATACACACTTTAACCCTTTGCACTCGGCTGTCCCCTCTGAGGCACCACTAAAATATTGTTTACATTATTAAATATATCGGTATCTAATCAATTACTAAACATTTAGGTACTGTATAAGGTAATGTACCAATTTCATATTCATAAAATTGCAAAAATCATAAGGTATGGAAATTTTCCAGTTAAAATAGCTCCGAGTGCAAAGGGTTAACAACTGCTAACTCGTTCAATGTTCAACGCTGGGTTAGTTAACATCGCTACAATTTAGCACTTCGCAGTGCGAAATTCGGGCAACGACAATTATAGCTCGCCACAATCGATCGCCTACGCGAAGAGGGCACTACACAGCATTTATCTGGTCCCAACAATGGGTTCTCGTTCATTTATTCACGGCGACGAGTGCACGAAAATGAAAAAAAGAAAATTCCTTCTCACTCTATTGAAAAACACGGGAGATCGCGTGCGAAGTCGTTTCAACGAGGTTTTCTATACAGCACGGTCTCGGAATCGAAACTTCCACTTCCCCTCGAAGTTTAAAGACTCCTCGAGGATACTCGAACCGCGCGCGCGTTCCGTGTACCTGTATTTACCTACACGCCGGTACAGCTGAAGTAGCTTGCGGAATCCAAACGAATAAACAGGTGTTGAGCTACGGAATAACTGTTCACCGTAAATGTACATTTTTTTAAACCGTACCCCCGGGAGTGCTACGCAACATCTGAACGCGCGAATGCTATCAGAAACACCGTTTACTTCAATCAGCTCTTTAAGCGATGGAAAAAGACGAGTTCGTACGGATGGGACTGGGAGAGCGAAAAATTGCAAACCGGAAATCGCTGTTAAGTGGCGAGTCAGATAAGTGCCGGAAATGATTGGAACCCTTCCAGTTCTTTTTCAATCTATCGATACTCGTCGAATTTAATTAAAAAATGTAGTCGTTCCGACAAATATCAGTACAGTGTGATCAAAATCTCCATATACAAAAATGATGTCCTGACGTATTCACCTATCAACGCCCAGGATATTTCGAAATTCATCCCCTAAGGGGGTGAAAAGAGGTTGCTACGTTTGTACGAGGAATATTTTATTTGTGGTCGGATTTGCATGATACTTGGTCTTAATGCTCATTGATACAATCTGAATGGGGTGAATGGAGGGTTGAAAGGTTTTATGGAGAAACAATATCAATTTTCAAGGGCATTAAACAGTTTCCTGTGCGATCGAAGCCGCGGGGAAAAGCTAGTTCTAAATAATTTTTCTCATTTTATGGATATGAAATTGATATGATACGTCATATAGTACTTGAATGTGTAGTAATTAGTTAGATCCCAACATATTTAGTAATGTAAACATACATTTAAAATAGTGGCACAGCAATTATTAGTGGTGACTCTGAATCACCACTCGAGTGCTAAGGATTAACGTATAATATAATTAAACCAAATGTATGTCTAAATATCGGTGCATTGGTCGCACGGTAGGCGACCTTGAAGGAACGCCCTACCACGCCCACCTGTGCCCGCAGCGCTCACACGATTGGTCCCCCGATAACTAGTCAGTCCCTTTACAGCCCGAAACTCTCGTACTTACAGAGCAACTACCGTACACCTTGTAAAACAGTTGAAACCAGTTCTCAGTCTGGAAGGAAAGGCAGTGAGCTAACAGAACAGAGAAGTCTTGTCGTAAAAATGTCCAGGGGTGCGATAACTTGACGTTTCTCCAAAAATTATTAAACAGCATCCTCCCCATGGAAAATTGCGGAACGTCGCGCAGTGTCAAGTGCTCCCAACGTTGCATTCTCGATTTCATACAGAAGACAAACGGCCGAGCGTGTAAATTACGCAGCACGGTCACGTTGCTTTTCAGGGAAACGTATTCCCCGGACACTGCGGAGGTCTCTCGCGACGAGAACAGTACTTTTCATAGGCAATAACTTTCCGGATACGCTTCGACGGAGCTTTGTCGCAAGCCACGGGCCCCTCGTAAACCTAACAATTACACGAACCCGCACCCGTGGACCATGAGTCGCAAATGAAATAACCGCGACCGACTAATAACCGTCCTCCCTGTCGTCTCTTTGCCTCTTGTTCCTTGTCTGTTCCTCCACGCCCGCGGTCGCCGCGTCTCCTAATGCCGGGCAACTCCGTCGCAGAACGTTATTCCGTCGGGTGCACGGCCGTCGGTAAACCAAATTAGGAACGTGCGACCGCAAATTAAGATGCGCCTGCCCGTTTCTCGCGCGTACGTCGCGCATATTATATCACGCGGTTTATTAGTCCGGCTCTCCAATAGAGAGCCGGAATAATAATCAGCTGCGGGTTTTTACAGGCGAGATAGCCGAACCGAATCCTGCCGTGCTGGACACAGTTCACCCGTGATAAAGCGTCTTCTCGAAGGCTTTAACCCTCATCCGTCCCTCATTTCGCGAACTGAATCTGTCCCTCGGTGTCAAATTGACATCCTTGAAATAAGAAAAAATGTCTTCGAATTCATCTCCGAAACTAGAAACGGCAGCAACATTAAATTTTACTGGGTTCCGGCTCACAATGGAATTCTGGGCAACAAAAATTTTTCATATACTCTGAATTTTGTATACATACAAAAACTGCAAATCTTTTTCCACTTAGTATACCTGTAAATGATTTTTCTAAGTACGAAGACATAATATTGTAATCTTATGATAGAATATCTGTGGTTGCTAATGACCTAGTTGTTGATGCGACCTGTATAAATAAATAAACAAGAAAAAAAATTATGTGGAATTTGATTTTCTAGCATTTTTTAAAAAAATTTTCGAAGCCATAAAACATGAAGATCCGCAGTTCAGTGATGAAATGTAAAACATTTAAAGAGTTCAACACTAAGCTGACGGTTCTGTCGGTGAAACATGATACCACTCATATCCGGTGATATAACCATGGTTACTTTCAAAAGTGATTTTCATCGGAGGATGGCAATTTCGAAAGTTCGCAAAATGTCAAAAGATTCAGTGACTGCGAATCTGTACAAGATACTAGAAGCACCGTTACTTCCTATTAGTGATTGAACGCGTGTCATTGCGTTCTAACAATCAAAAGTTGTCAGCTGATCGAAGAGAAACCGCGAATCGCGAGTGGAATTGAAACGGCGGGAACGAGGAAGTGCATCGGATTAACTTCAGATACATTTAAGGCTGCTACGAAATTAGTTACGATTAACGATCTGTGAAAACCTTGAACAAAAACAACCTGGCTTCTTCCTACAAACTATCTAGAATACCAAGGATACAAGGGACAGGAACCTAATTTACAACAGTTCCGTGATCGCGGAGGTAAACCACTTTCCAAAATTAAGTACGACCTTCTACTAACAATATTGGAACAACAAATTCGCAATTCCCGAGTACAATCATTCTCATTTTATATCGCGGTAGAAATTAAACAATGGGAAAAGCACAGAAAGTGTGCGAATACTGTTTGCCTCGCCGATCGAGATTAAAAAAGATATTGTAATTGAGCAATGCAGAGAGCGTTCGTCGTTGCAATATAAAAAAAGATGATTCACATTTCAATCGTAATCACACCTGCCTTTTTTGTAACATTTTTTGTTAAAAAATGTAGAGAATCAGTTTTAGTTATTTTTTATATCCCATTCATTTGCTCATGATAGAGACTGTACAATTGATTGCAGGTTTGCAAACAAGCGGGCGTTGTTTTCTTGAAAATATCGGAAACGAAACTGATAAAGCAAACCGCTGAAAAGACAACGGTTTGTATGGTGCACTGCCGCTTATTGTCGAGGGCTTATCACCGACTGTGCACCTTTATTATGCGGGCGGTGTTTATCATTGACTGCGACCAGTGGTATGTCTCGTGTGTACAGTTACTCGTGAATACTCAAGCTAACAACAATGATATTTCCTGCGTTTTCCTAACGCTTTCCGATTCACGATTTGTTTACTTCGTTCATTTAACAATCGATATCTAACCTATCATACAAATGCTTCTCGAAAACCTTGCAATTATAAGCTAAAATATTTTCATTGATAAGTAAAAAGAGTTGAATTATGTTTGTATATTTAGCAGACGAGTCTGAAGCGTTACTAAAAATTGCTGTACTAGTATTTAAAATATTGTTTACATTATTAAATGTATCGATATCTGATCAATTAATAACATTTAGGTATTATATGAGATATTATACCAATTTCATATCTATAAAATTTCAAAAATCTTAGGGAATGGAAATATTCTAGATCGAAAGAATGGTTAATTGTTCAGTTAAAATAGCTCCGAGTGCAAAGAGTTAATGTTAATACAGGAAGACAATTTAGAAGTATTTTAAGAAGGTGCTAATGACGTAAATGCGATAAGAAACAAGCATATCTAAAATACAACGTCGCCTGCATTGCTATGTGGCGGGGGAGGACAGACGCAGACAGGAGGCAAAGATCGATAGAGGTTCGTCGACTCGACAACTGACCGTAGTCTACAGTAGCGGCCACGGAAATCGTACCATTTCAATAATATCTATATTTTTTTGCAATTATCTTGAATATTATTACATCGAATCACATAGTACGTACTATTGGCAAGGTTATATTTTTAAAAATACTACTATTTTACTGACTACCATTCCATACACGCGATTTAAACAATCTACATTTACTTCACTCAAAAATCGAATGCTGTTCGATACGAATTCAACCGAGCGCAACAACAGCTGTCGCGATGCATAATGGCGGCCACTGATCGGTATGGAATTGGCGGGAAAATATTTTTAACAAACGCGGCATCTTTCTTTCGTTTGCATAGAGCAGGGTTTCCCAAACTGTGCTCCGCGAAAAAATACTTATTGGCTATGTGTCACTACCTATCTTTCAAATTACAGAAAACGCTGCGTCAAAATTTAAAGACCCTTAACACTAGAACTACCGAGCACTAAACGCAGGTGGTATACATTGCCTTCTAATAATGACAATATGGCATTTATTTAGATTTCGTACACGGGATATTTAAATATGTACTTCAATGGAGAAGTTTACTAAAAAAATTTCTCAAAAAAACATATTTATACTTTTAATATTTCTAATCGAAAAAAATTCGCATGAGTCATTTTGACTTGTCCGATAGTTCTAGTGTTAAAGGATTGCAAAAGTCTTTAGTAGTCAACAGCGCTAGATAAAAGATCAATCTGGGCCGAAATCGTCCTCAAAATTATTATTTTTACGTTCGCAAGGTTGAATACGGTTCGATCAATTCCTACTGTGAAATCAAAGAACAATTTTGCAGATTATCAAATAATCATCGACGTTTCGATTCTAGTTTGAATCCTTTTCAAGATGTATTTACATTGCGTCTGTAAAAATATATATTTATTGTACAATTTTCAAAATATACGATCGCTATAAGAGACATATTGAATTTGCATTATTCGGCAGCATGTAGCTGTCACAGCTTTATGAATGTATGAGAATAACTACCTGAGTGATAATAATGCAAATTACGCCTTGTAAACGTAAAAATTTTGAAGGCAATCATCGCCTAGATTGATCTTTCATCCACCGCGTTTGACTATTGAAAAACCCCATCTTTGCATTATTGATAAATGAGCGCTCAAAGTGCTCCATCAGAAAAAAAACGTTTCGGGAAACCCTGGCATAGAGAATATCGTGCTCACCAAAGCTTTCTATCAAGATGATTCCGGGATCCCCGTTCTCCTCATGTTCGACTTAATCCACGTAACGATGTTGATGTCATCGGCTATCACAGAGTTCCCGCGTGCACGAGAAAAATCCTGCAAACTGTCATCGCTGCAGTCCGGAGAACATCACACAGAAAGCAATCACTATGGACGAAAGTCCGTTGGAAAGCAGAGTCACTTCACGAGTCCGGTGTGAGGTTCGTCGAAGTAGTCGAGCCGACTGTCACAGGCACGAAAGATTGTCAAAAATGTGTGTACACGAGCACTGAAAGGGTTCACACTCTGTATTATCCGAAACAGTCGAGTTGAAACTTGTTCGATGACGAACAGCAATCACACTCTTCGTATCAATCTCATTTATTTCTCTTCATGGCCGTCACCCACATCCACTCTGGCACAAAACATCAACGTATCGATATTTCCTCTGAATCACCGCGATATTCGAGTATCTCGAATCGTGCGTTGGAACACCGGTTTCGGAAGCGTTCCGAAATGCACCGGCAGTTAAGTGTCTTTCGAGATTATGTCTCCGGCAATGTCATCTCTGTTCGTTCTACAGCGTCTCGCCGATGGCCGCCGGTAGCCGAGTCGCGTATCTAGAAACCACCTGACAACATTATCGCACGCACAATGGATTCCGTCTTCGGTTTACACTGCGTGCACGCAGTAGGTAGTTGCGTGCGCGTATCATTCGTTTAGAGAGATCCGAAAGCGACGAATATCACCGGGTACACCTGTCTCGGGGTTCAGCAAACACTCGTCCGAATGTAGGTCAGAATTGCTCGATCACGGAGAACCACCTCCGAATCGATAACAACGAGAACGTATCGATACGTTCGAACGAGACGATTTACAACGATCAGTCGGTGAGAACATGATAACACAATGTCCCAGACTCTGCAGTATCGCTGGAGATCTCCCCGTCGAAAGTCATTTCCGAGCGAGTTCGCGACACAATATATCACACGGCGTAGTCTGTAGTGTCACAGGTTCGTGGATTGACATACGGCATCGAGACGGTAGTGCAACACGTTTCTTGTCAACACTGCACACGTACCACGCGACAACGTAACTGGTCTGGAATCACGTGCGACTCCGGTCATCGATGGATGGATGCTGCGTGTGTCCTGACAGCGGCGAGAACGACCATCGGATTGCACGGTGAGTAATTTTGGTAGATCCTTCGAGAATTATCCGGAAGGTGTTTGGACGTTTCGCTCGTTGCCGGCGCGAGACAAGCGTGATTATGTTTTTTTTTGCGGGAGAACAATGAGAAATCCTGGTTAGACACGAAAACGCATGCGGCGACGCACGGAACGACGAGTGGACGGAGCCGCTGCTGGCCGACTGCCGACGGTCGAACACGCTCGGGTCGCGACGATCAGCTGATCGCCACGCGCGCTACTATGGTAACCAACGTCAGCGGGCTCCGGTAGGGTTGCACGCGCGCACACGAACGTTTTGGAGGGCGCTTCGCGCGCGTAGTGCGCAGGCCCGTCGCGGTGCGTGTGTGTAGATGCGTCGTCGACGGTGTTTTCGGGATGCGTGAGAGACAGGCGCGTGTGCGCGCACACACGTGGCCTTAGAAACTATGCGGATCGTACACAGTGCAGTGTAAAGTGCGGTCGTCGCGTCAGTCGCCGAAAAGCACGACGACAACGAAGAAAAACCGACGATCCCCCCGGAGGTCGGAAACGAAAAGAATTTTTTCGGTTTCCCCTCCGTACGTTTCTTCGATTCGTTCGTTATTTCTTTTTTCTATCTCCCGCCCCCCTGCTTCGATTGCGCGACACGCGACGTCACGATCAACCTGACGATTACGACCGCGTGCCGTCGCAAAGGCAACTCTCAAATACTGCGTGACTCGTCACAAAATACGACGCCGGTGACCGTGTCTGACAGGAAGGAAAATCACGAGGCAAGCGTGACGCGAACGGCTACGTACGCCATCCGCTCGTGTCGGCAGTCGGGCGTGCACTGCCTTCCTGAGTCGTCGGTTGGTTCTCGATCCTCGACTCGGCTCGCTCGACTCGCTCGCCTGCTCGCGGCCTCCATCCCCGTATCGCGCCACGCTCTGATGCTCGGTGCACGACGCTGTTGCTGCTGCTGCTGCTACTCCTTGCTGCCTGCTGAACGAAGCTTCTTTTGTCAATCCACGTTTTCTAGCCGTCATCAGACTGCGGATTTTTAACCCAGAATTCAAATTTCTTCGCATCGATCCA
Organism: Lasioglossum morio; assembly: GCA_916610235.2. Taxonomy (NCBI): domain Eukaryota; kingdom Metazoa; phylum Arthropoda; class Insecta; order Hymenoptera; family Halictidae; genus Lasioglossum; species Lasioglossum morio. The sequence continues at coordinate 15,992,301 of OU744328.1, read as the reverse complement.
GAGCTATGCGCTCACTCAAGCAACATCGAGCAGCTTCTTGTCTCTTGCTGGCTAGTTTTTTTTTTTTTTAAACACCATAACAAAAGTTGCTCTATGTTACATTATTCATAGAACAATAATAATAGAGATCATAATTAGTATAAAGGTATTCCTAATTCAATTTATGTAAATTGTTCATAATATTTTGAATATATAGCAACGCGTCTTGAAAGATGTCTTTATATTTATTTATTGTTACGATTAATGATAGCAATGTTTACTAGTTTGGTAACGGTTTAGGTATTCTTTACTTAGGATGTTTACCAAGCACTATCAAAATCTTATTATATAGTTGCATAGATTTTCTAATGATTTTTGAATCACAAACAGTCTTAACCATCACAAATATTGATGATTTCTAATATTCTTAAGACATTAAACAAATGCTACGATACATTAAAAATGTTTTATCGTGTATGTTTACGCATAGAATATCTCGATTTTTCTTGATTAAATTCAGCATTTTTAATTTACTGATAACAAAACGAGATTTGAGGAAACGCGGAAATGCTTCACTGATGTGGATTCGTGGCGCCATCTACCAACATTAAATTGCAACCTGTATTCGAATTTAACGGTAACATTGTTTTATATATAATTTTCAAATTAATTTTAAATTCCAATACTTTTTTAGAATATTTCGTGGTAATTACTTTCATTGTTTCTACATCTATACACTGACGATTATAAAGCAATAATTACAATGGTGAGCAATAAGGGAAATAAGAAAGCAATAAGAGTGCGTAATGAAATTATACAATAAAAAGTAATTTTTTTCTAAGAATTACAGAATGGGTAATGTCAGCATTCTACATTTAATTATTACCTGCGGTACTAAATCTATTTACCTACGCCACTGACGCAGTTCCACATGGTTCACGAACAAATGATCTATTTATGTAGAGAGCGCTGAACCACCAACTGAATCTCGTCGGTAGTGGAACTTTTAGCGATGTGGTCTTTCAGGTCACTGTAAGTTCCACCGTTACCATCCCGCCCATTGCGCCCAGTTACCCTGCCGCGGAATAGCACAGGCGCTGGCAGTTTATCTCGTCGGTGGCTATACGAATCTCGAAATATATCGTTGCAATGTTGGGTTTTAAATTCGGCAACTTCAAGCAAAATAAATGCCACCACGTTTGTTAGTAGAAATGAGAGCGGTCATGCAACGTTTGAAATTTTGAACGTAAAAGAGTGCGCAAATGTTGAGATTATTTGCAGAGTTTCTTTTGTTTTTTATTAATTAAACTAAGAGAGTAAAACAACAACATTTTTCGAGTGATGTAAGGACTTAGCAACATTGTTCAGTGTTATGATGTTTGTTAATTAGCACCCTGTTAGTACAAACGGTAGTAGTGCGAGTTGGAACAATAAAGAGAAAGAAAGAAAAACTACACGGTGTTTGAGTATTATAAATGGCCCTATTATTCACAAGCATGTGGGACTCTACAATGTTTTTGAACACCTTAACCCCAAAGTTTTACGTCGCTCTCACCGGAACGTCGTCGTTGATTTCTGGATTGATTCTTATTTTCGAGTGGTGGTACTTCAGAAAATATGGCACATCTTTCATCGAACAAGTCTCGTTAAATCATATTTCACCGTGGATTGGTGGAGGTGACAGTGGATCCGATGGAACTAATGCAAGTTTAAATGGCTCTAATTCGAATCAACAAAACGTTCCCGAATGTAAAGTTTGGCGAAATCCGATAAACTTGTTTAGAGGGGCCGAGTATCAAAGGTTTTATTGGGCCACTAACAAAGAACCCCTAACGTATTACGATATGAATTTATCTGCTCAAGATCATCAAACGTTCTTCACTTGTGAAGGTGATACAGGTAACTTCCCAACCATTTATTTTCCTGTAAATATTTGCAATGCTTAGGCTTGGATGAAGCTAGTAGGCTCTTTTTCTTTCCTCATAGAATAAGAATGTAAATAAATGTTGTAGGTAAAGCTGAGTACGAAATAATGCAAACAGCTTGGAGAGAACGTAATCCAGTTGTACGAATAAAAGCGGCGCATAGTGCTCTCGATCGTAATGCTGATTGTGCTCCTGCATATATATTGCTAGCAGAGGAGGAAGCTACTACTATTGTGGAAGCTGAAAAGATTTTGAAGCAAGCATTGAAGGTAGCTGAAAACAATTATAGGAAATCTCAAAGTACTCAACATCAAGGAGCAATCGCAGAAGCCATTCATAGGAGGGACACGAATGTATTAATTTACATTAAACGACGATTAGCTATGTGCGCGAGGAAATTAGGAAAATTGAAAGAAGCTGTGAAGATATTTAGAGATTTAACAAAAGAAGTTCCACCGATTATGAATGTGTTAAACATTCATGAGAATTTAATCGAAGCTTTATTAGAAATGCAAGCTTACGCCGATGTTCAAGCAGTATTAGCAAAGTATGATGATATAAGTCTACCAAAGTCGGCAACCATTTGTTACACAGCTGCATTGCTAAAAGCAAGAGTTGTTGCCGATAAATTCTCAACGGACGTTGCTATTAAAAGGGGCTTAACCACTCCAGAAATGATAGCTATCGAGGCTATCCACAGAGCTGTTGAGTTCAATCCTCATGTACCTAAGTATTTACTAGAAATGAAGCCTTTAATTTTGCCACCTGAACATGTACTGAAGAGAGGAGATTCGGAAGCAATAGCGTACGCATTCTTTCATCTAGCTCACTGGAAACAGATGGAAGGTGCTCTGAATTTATTACATTGCACTTGGGAAGGTACATTCAGAAGATTACCATACCCTTTAGAAAGAGGACATTTATTTTATCCATATCCGACCTGCACAGAGTGTGCTGATCGCGAACTTTTACCTTCGTTTCACGATGTGAGCGTATATCCTAAAAAGGAGTTGCCATTTTTTATTTTATTTACAGCAGGTCTATGTTCCTTTACAGCACTCCTAGCGCTTTTAACGCATCAGTATCCCGATACCATGGGTGTAGTAGCACGATCAATGCTTGCCTGGTTTTCACATCCATTTTATTATATTTTAGACAAATTGGAAGCGATCTTGCCTTCTAATTTATTACAACAGCTCTCTAGAATATAAGACATTTGTATGATCTCTGTAATCATAACTTATTGTGATATTTATGATACTTATGCTTTCATTGTCATATACATCAATTATTATATATGTACATCCGTACTTCCCGAATTTCTTATGACTGATATCCTAATAGGTATTTATAGAATCGATTATTTACTTAATGTTGTTAGTTAAAAAAAAGCGTTGTGTAGCGATCGATGTACAATTAATAAAAATTTGAATATCTTTGAGTTATCTTGTATTTCTGTGTACATATATTCTGATTCGATATGTCATTTAAGTGAAAATCAGGGACACATCGCACATACAAAAATTTCAAAATTGTGTAAGTGGTTATTGCTCCTATTCGTTCAAGAGTTTTGCCTAACGTTGAGATTACCTAAAATACCGAAAGAATATTTGGTTTTCAAATTCCCCGGTCAGGTCGTTATGGGTATATCAATCAAAAATAGGTTTGATTGGATTTCATATTTATTTAATAATTGATATTATCAGTAGCTCATAATTGGAGGCGAAAGAATCAGGCAAATCAGAGATATTAACATTTTACATTTATACAGAAAAAGTGGAATTTATTATACGAAATCAATGAAACGTTTTCTTTCTTTGTAACAGTGTACAATTATTTATGACAAGCAGGAGAATTGCACGGAATAGTCACGGAACAGAAATTGGTGCAACGAGCGTTACGTAAATATAAGGTATTAAAATGCAAAGTTTATTGAGCGTTATGCAATATCAATTATTCTGAATCTCTGATCCGCCATTCTATTCATGAGACGGTTATGAGACAGAAGAAAGAGAGTTTAAGACACTTGGAAGTCAGACGGCCCAAATTTCCATACATGGGCTGGCTCACGGTGACTTTGATTTTGCTTCGTACATTCATTCTCAATCGAATCTTAAATCGATAAGTGATAAAATTTGTCACTGTATATACAATACTTCTTTACTTTTATAATTTACTTATTTAAACGAACATATGTTTAACGCAGAAATACCATTAAATAACTATCTTCACACAACTAAGATATCGCATTATGACTATTAATGTTGTGTATGCATGTAATAAGAACATGTAAAAACTTTCAAATTGTGATCCTTAAACTTTTACTAATAATAATTACTCCTTATAGCGTATCATTACAATTAAATGTATTTATAATAGTATTAATCTATAAAGTAGGAAATATTTTGAGTATTCGTCTCCTGCTAATATCTGAGCCAGTTTTGCACGCTTCTTCCGCTCGAAGATTCTCCGCGTAGAATCTTTTAAAACACCGTGTGATCGTTCGATCACTATTATCGTGGTGGGATCGGTTATTGCCGAAAATTAACTACGAAAGGAGTTCGACAAAAGTTCACGCAATGTATTTTTATGTACAAATTATAGATTGTCCTTTTCGTAATAGATCAGTTTCTTTTTTTTTTGTTTTGTTTATCTCCCGGTAGATCAACGCACATAGTCACTTCACTGAGTTCGGATTCGATCGTTCCGCCATTTTCTCTACAAATAAGGCACCTTTAACAAATTACGCTGTTATAGGCTATAACGATTCTAGCAGTCCAACATTCAGTCAATGTCACGAAGTCTGCACCGACGATAGTTAACTCGCAGTTTGCCAATAAGGCATACATAGTCATTTGAACGTATACAACAAAACCAATTATACATATTCGATATTGCTTAACGTAACAATAAAAATTTCATAAATTATTCCCTGTTTCGTTCGCTATCATTCACGGGCGTAACAAGGCATCCGAATTTCTGCAAATCATATGCACATTTAAGCCTATCTCAATCATGCACGAGCGTGGAGTTCCTACATCTTCTTCTCTATCTTTTCTTTTTTTTTTTATTAAAGACAACATTCAGGTTTTCATCGAGAAACTAAGGAATAATTTAAGAGCAAGTAAAATTAATCTATCGAAAATCAGCCTATTTCCTATTCGGAATAAATCTATATTTTAGATAGCATTTCCCTATGTATCTCGATCACTATCTGCACCGCCATCAAATAATTCGATTCAGAGATAAATTTGTGCTTACGGAATGCTACAAAGTGTCATACGTTTCATGGAAGAAGTACCACGTATTATCAAACTCAAAGTTCTCGCGCTCTCTCTCTCTCTCGTAAAAATCATTCTCTTTCTCACACAAGGACAAAAATGTTGATGTTGTTGTTATTAAAGGGTGCCATTTGCGAAATATTGGTACCGATCGTACAATTTAGTTGACCATGAATGGATACTAGCTTCGACTAAGTCCTCCACATGCCGGCGTAATTGATCTTCGGTCAATGTTAGGTGGAATCTGTTCTTCAATCCTTGAACAGTCGCTGCCCCGCCGCTACGGAAACATGGAAGTTGCGATCCTGCAAAAATCATTTTCATTTAAATTGAACGGACTCATCGGAATTATTATGTTCGCACGTCGACTGCCTTGAATTTACAACACTCGATACATTGATGCAACAGTTACCAACCTGGGAGGCGCCCAAATTTTTTAATAAAAAATTAATTTGTAGTTTTCACTTTTTTGTAAGAAAGTTTTCATTATTTAAAACGTGTCTACATCATTATATCTATTTAAAAAAAAGTAGCTAAAGGTTGGAAACCACTGTATTAATATAAACATTCGCTTACAAATATAGACAGACAATTCAGTCTCTCATTTTTGGCAGACGTGTGGCATTCAATGTATTAAATTTCACGATGAACAAATCCTACCTGATAACATGATCTCCACAAGATTTACAATTTTCTCCATATGTTTCCGTGCCGCGATTAAACCTTGCAGAATTAGCGTTTTGAACTCTTGGAACTGTATCGACTGACTTCCGCCCATCACCTCTACGAACTCAGGTGTCAATTTAAACGGGCTAGTCTCGAAACCTAGATTCCTCGGCGAGGTCGATAGAATAAACCCGAAATCTATGTGTATTAGATGACCATCACTGTGAAGAAGAATGTTTCCATTGTGACGATCTTTAACCTGAATCAGATAGCAGACAAGACAATACGCCGCGCAACTTTGAATGAAATTCCTCTGTGCGGTGATAAATGTGTCGGATGTAGGTGGGCCGAATTCTCGTTCAAAGTATTGCACGAGCGTTAATTGGCACTGTTTCTTCACTTGATGTAGTGATACAGTATTCAAAATTGGTTCGATCAAGCCGCTATCATTAGACAAGCATAAAATTCTGTAAAATGAAATCCAGCATTGAACAACTCGTTTTACAGTTATGTATCGAAAGATGCGTGATAGATGATGAAGTCTTACTTGTAGGGTCGCACCCAAAGAGGGACTTGTTCCTCTTGCCAGATTCTTTGGAGCATCGAAAGTAATTGCGAGGCAAGCAGCTCCTGTCGAAGATCGTCACCACATTTTACAATAACGGCAAGAAGTCTCCACGATGCGAGGTGGCCGTACGGACTGGAAGCCCTTATGCGACGTTGCTTTAATTCCCATGGTTCTTTCAAAACAGCCGCCGACGGATCCTCTGGATCATGATTAAAAGTTGCGCTAGGCGCGGCGGCCATTTCACTCAATCGTCGCTTTATATCACCAGGTACAAATATTGGTTCTTTACTATCTGATGACTCTTGACTTAATTGGGATATCGTATCTCTATCTTTAGGCTTACGGAGTTGTAAATACTGTGTGAACAAAAATTCAAGTTGTTATCAAATTGTGTGGTGCCGCTAATAACATTCTACATTGGTTCAAGCATCAAGCAGTTACAACTGTGACATGTTGTACACGTGTATACCTGTTGAGTGATTTCATCGTCCTCTTGGCTCCAACAATCGTTAGGATCGTCATCGGGGAAAGTAAATGCGACTTCCGTACTTCTCACCGAGTACGGGGAAGTATTTTTAACCGGGGTTTGCCTAATCGGTGGTGGCATGTTCTGTTGTGTTTCTGCAGTGGATATGTCTGGCGGAGCGATCACAGTGGTCTGTTCGCCTCCGGTTAAATTTTCTTCGGATTTCGTGTGCCTCAACGAATGCCCCACTATCTTCGTCGGTACAGGTGACGTATATATATCTTCTACCTCTAACACTTCAACGTAAATTATGTATGGTGCCTGCACATCATAAATCATAGTGTTAGTTGGAGGTCAAGCGAGTCTGGATTTCAACTAAGGCTACTTTATGGTCATTCACCTTATCTTTACTATTTAGGACAGCAGCGTATTGCGGTGGCACTCGTACGATATGATGTGGTACTGAACTGTGCAAAGGAAGCCACACCCTTGCAGGGAGATTCAAATTGAGAGTATTAAGCTCCGCTATTAATTGAACAGTTTTACTTTCCTTTGTTGGAATAGTTCCAAGCAATTTACCAATTGATATTAACGCTTGTATAAATTCGAGTTCGGGAGCAAGACGTGGCGCCTGTAAACATAAACAGTATCGATTGAAATTTTCATTTATATTCTTCGTTAGAACAATGGAAAGATCGTTTAAGAAATATTGTAAAATTACATTGCAAAAGCAGTCGGTTTTTTGTCCTCGTAAATCGTTTACCACACCTTGGCAGGAATAAAAACAGGTACAACCATTGTCAAATGCTCGACCAGAGCTCAGGTCCCCAAGACTTACTTTATTTATTGTACCTTCAAAAAATAGCAAATCATCTAATGATACGATACAAAGATACAACAATATGTAAATGAGCGTGATCTATGTACCGGAATGGCTACGACGTAATGTTTGAAATAATCCAGTGGCATCCGACTGAGATCTTTGGTGTGTCTTTTTATTAGGAGACGTAATGCTTTGCATTGTAGTTAATGACGGTGGTGTCGGTGTCTGCAATCCAGCCACACGGTGTTTCCTATTCTCATTTCCTTTTGGCCTATTGTTTCGTTCACAAGATTTAGTACAGAACACTCTTACGATCTCGCGTTGCTCGAGTATCTACTACAATTGATTTCAGTTTATTCTTTACCTGAGTTCGTCTGAGAGAATAAGATTTTTTAGTTTGGTCCCATGAGACTTCTTCTTGGATGGCAAATGAGCATCAGAACTATACGCGTCTAATAGCCAGGCACATTTTAAAGAAAAGTCCGCTGACTGTCTACACCTAATAAACAAGAAAGTTAAATGAACTTTTCAATTGATTTTTTTTCTCGTTTATATGAAAGATCAAGCATTGTGTATAAACTTTACGACACATGTTTCAAAGTGTCCATTTCTTTGTGACATTAAGATTCATTACTAGACTGCAGATTGTTATGCAAAATAAAAACTGTCTGCATTAATAGCAAGAGATTTTAGTGAACTTGAAGTAATACAGTCAGATTTTTAGATTCCTTAAATGTTTCCACAGTTTTGTACGTTATCAAGTAATTTTTGCTGTAAATCCATAAAATCTGCAGTCTACTGATTACATATCAGATATATTATGTACAGCCTTTGTATTGACGCGTGCTTACCTATGGACAAGATATGGATACAGGACTTCTGTGACATCGTGTAATTGTATGTACATTACAACCAGTTGTGGTAGATAGAAGTCCACATCGGGATCTGGGAAACTAAACATCTTGTTCCCTGTAAAACGATTTACATTGCATTGCTTGCAGAATATTTTCGTATAAAGAGAACAATTGTAGATAAACATATCCAAAAATTGTGGGCTACATAAACTATTCTATCCACATTATCGTATGCATAGTCGATCGCTAATTATTACAATATTGCTACAGCAACAGCATCACAAGATGCATGGGGAAGAACTATGAGACTCTTCGACAAATGTACTACATTACATGCTAGGAAAGTTGGCTGATCAAGGTCACTTTCCTAAACCACAGCATCCAGATCGTCTCTCATCTAACTCAGTATATCTATGAACATATTTCTTTTATCCTACAATAATATACCTAAAGACAAAATCTTTACAGCTATTCTTACTGAGAGTACAGTTCAAACCGTCTTATTGACAAGTACCATTTCACTTACTTTGATATCTTTCTGTTTTCTCACAATTAGCAAACGCGGACTTTTCTTGATAATTTTTGCTAATTTAAATTGCTAGCACTTAATTAAATTGCTAATTTTTGTATCTTTGATCGAACCTGTAGCGCCGATATCATATAGTGCATATACAAAATTTACGATCGTTAAAAATTCTTACTGACTTCGAATATCAAACGATCACAAAGTTCACAGCTATGTAATCAGATAAGACTTGCAGTCTCATGACCTTGATCAGCTAAATGGAAGGAATATAGCTTACCAAGGTAGCTCTGAACGCCAGGCTCCTTAGAATTGAAAAGATAAGAAATCGCCATCGACATGTCGAAGATTTGGCTCTCGAATAGTCTGAGTAGACAGCCCTCGGATGGTTTCGGTTGCACGATCTCCTGACTCCGACAAACAACACCAGACTGTTTTTTAACGGCGGCCTCGTTGGCTTCGGACTGCACGGTCGTCCCGCAACACAGAGTTATCGCGGCGCCGGCTAGTTCGCACTGTTTATCGTTCACCGGCAGGACTTCCAGAGGATTCGAGAAGTCCCGCGCGTTGATCGTCACCGGAATATCGACAAAGATTTGCGACAGTTCCACCGTGGTCGGCTCACTGTTCGCATTCTCGTGTTCACAGTGTTCGCCACCACGGTCACTACCATGTTCACCACCATTTTTCGACGGAGGTTCACTTAAATGCACCAGTTCCATCAGCGACACTGGTACCGACAACGACGACACTGAGGACACCGACACCGTCACCGGCGACACGTGACAATTGTTTTCCTCGCCGTCCACAACGTCGACGCCATCCATGTCACCCGGTTGCGACAGGGACGAGTCCAAACTCTCGCGACTGTGAAGATGGTCCACGCTGGACTCTCTGGTCGCCGCGTTCGTTGCGTCGCTGGACCCGCTATCCGAGCCGCAGAGGATACCCGAGTCATCGGATCCTAGGCTCGCCAGGTCCTCGCGTTCTCGGCTGCGCACCTTGCACGCCGGCACCGCGGCCTTAGCTACCGGGGCCGGTGTCGTCTCGCATTCCGGGCTCGGCGTCACGTCCACTTCCGGGATACGCTGCAGCGCCGAGTCCAGACTTCGATTTCTGTGGTGGAGCGTCAGCGTCGTCGCGCTCGCCTGCGGAACCGGCGGCAACAGAATACCCATTGACCTGCAAACAGCACACAGTCTCACTGATTCTCGTAGTACAAAACGCGTAGAGATTGTAATCCCGTAAAGTGGCATCCCGTATCACTTTTTTAGTCCCGTATTTCTTAAACAGGCGATGCGAAATCACGCGAATTTTACGGGAATATACGTGTAATCAAAATCGCGCGAATGACGACAAGCAGGATGAACTGTTTCTTTGTAATGACTTGAGGAACAACCTAGGAGATACATCAATGAATAGTCTTTGCTTTTATAGAAAAAACAACAAATGTGCAATTATTAAGTCATGTTTCTAACGTTTCGATCCCGATGTGGATCTTTTTCAAAGAGACATTTAATTGTTCAAATAAACGTTAGAAACATGACTTAATAATTGCAACATTTGTTGTTTTTTCTATAAATGATCGAACCTGGCGCCGATATCATCAAAATTATATGTCTTGATTTCGAATGAGAAGAATTTGACCTTTATCATATTTTTAATTCAATTAGAGATATATTTACAGACAGCTCGTTTGTGTAGAATTCGTTCTAAACTATTTTTACCTTTACCTAACTTCCTTAACTTCATTAAGAATTAAAAAACGAAGCCCAACATTTGATGTCATTGTTCTACTAATTACTTGGGTGCATATCGACACTAGTACTATCGAGCACAAGAAGTACCTAATCAGCATTGATTTATAGAGATTATAAAACTGCATTCTTTGTACGTACACAATTCTAAAAGAATTTGATTTTGATGGCATCGAATTCAAGCACACAATGAATCGTAAAGCTATGGACAGAGTACAGATTGTAACTGCCCAAACCTGGTCTGTACCCGTATGTTTGTGCAATCGCATTCGGGGATTTCCGAGAATTATAGATAACCGAAGTGAAGGTACGAGGAACAAAATAGAATGCATATCCAGTTCCTTTCAAATAGAAATGCTGCTATTTCGCTGAAATTAGTAAACTTCAAAAATGCGATGGTTTTGTAAAATTTTCCCTTTCTCCACAGCAAAGTTAAACGTTGCATTTCCTATGAAAGCCGAATGGAACAATTTCCACCGGAGGCAGATGAAAATTCGCGTCGTACTTTTTCAGTAAATATTGTGTCCATGTCCACAGTGACCACAGTGTCCTACTGCAACAACGTATATCGCAATGAAGATTGATATAACCAAATTACTCTGTTGCTTTCATATTTCGTTTAATCACACTGTTGCCATTCGTTATGGCGTGTTGCCGTGTAGTTAGATGATACTCCTTTATCGCTGGTTTCAATGTGTTCATTACACGTATTGAAGTTTAAAATTGCTTTAACAGCCGATGCATTGAGAGCATTTGTCTGTTTTGTTGAAGACTCTAGAAAGCGAGGAGCGTGCGTGTGTGCGTGAGGAGAACGAATGAAAACTTGCGTTTGGAGAGAACAGTTGAATGCGAGCCGCACGAGAGACGGAGAGAAATAACGAGAGAAGAGAGAGAGAGGCAGGGATTTAATATACGCAACGTAAAACTAAAATTTTACGGCGAACAGGATTTTCTATTTGTTTTTTAATTACTGTTGCGTCGCTGAAACCTGAAACAACATTTCGTGTATATTCAAGATTCCAAGACAAATATGGGAAAGAAGATAAAGACAGATGGCTGCCATCATTCAACTGGCGTCCCACGTCGAGGGCCAAATTCGTATCGTACGAAGCAAAAACGTCAGCGTGATTCGTGTTCGCGATAAATAGAAAATTAACATACACACGAAATTATTATCGTTGACCACGTTGAGTAAAAGAAAATAAAAATATTAAAAAAAAAAAAAATGAAAATCCATAAGTGTGCGAGTATCGATCTGGTATTGCAGGCTGAATTGTCGTCGTCTTTATTGCAGCCAATGCAGATCCATGCTGTACTGTGGAATTCCTATGCTACAATGTGCTCCACTATACAGCAGAATATTGAGCTACTATGTGTGTATACCGGGTGACTCTAAAAATAAGAATCTCCACTGTACATCGGAGCAACATGCATGCGACGAGTGCAGAGTTTACTGTGTGCTTTGTCCGAGTAATTTTCTGCAGCATATTTTTGTATATATGGAATATTGTGCTACTGTGTCTGTATAAACAATAATTCCATATGATCGCAACAACAATTATATCTAAAAATTGTGTTTGACTCTTATGTCGATAACCGGGTAGCCAGTTTCAATTTCTTTTCAAAACTTCATTATCTTTGTTGACAATGACTATATCGTAGATAATGTTCCTGAAGCATTGAAACTATAAAGCATCGTTGATATATTTTTGACGTATAGCTGACATTTTAGGGGGTAAGGGTCCTCGGTCAATGAACAATGCGATGCGAATAACTGCGGCAGACAGCCGCTGCGTGGGCGGGAAGTTTAATTATGAGTTCAAATCACTGTGACCTACTACTTTTATGTCAACTTTTCCGTCGATTGACCAAACTCGGCTCTGTTCTTGCTCTCCAAGGCAAAAGTGTAGGATTAAGGGGCTAGGACTCGTTTCCAGAATTGGAATAGGATTGCAATAGCATGTAGCTATTTTCATAAAGCTGCGACAGCTACATGCTATCGAATAATGCAAATTAACGCAAATAATATTTGTGATCGAACCTGTAGCGCTAGATTGATAAAAAGTAGATCGATAAAAGCCTAGATTGACCTTTCATCTAGCGCTTTTGGCTACTGGAAAACCTAGTGCCGGATTAAGCCAGCGCGGGGCCCATAGCAAATGTTACCAGGGGCCCTAGGTTTTGCACGATAATATAATAAAACACGATGAATGACCTTTTTTGTTAGCAAAAATATTTGGGAACGGTATCAACCCAATTTTAGATCAATTTTCTGCTGCGAACGCGGGGCCTGTAGCAAATGTTACCAAGGGGCCCTAGGTTTTGCACGATAATTTAATAAAACACGATGAATGACCCTTTTTCTTAAGCAAAAATATCTGGGAACGGTATCGACCAAATTTTAGATCAATTTTTTGTTGCAAGCGCGAGGCCCGTAGCATTTGCTACTCCTGCTACGGGGCTTAATCCGGCACTGGGAAAAGTCCATCTTTGCATTATCGAGTGCATTGCAATTCTGGAAACGAGTCTACCATCATTATTTTCCTCTGTAGATAAAATCCATTGGCGGACTAGCCCAAGCGTATGTCCCGATGGTATAGTCTCGCCAAGAAGATCATGTCGCGACTGTACAGATAGCAGGGATTAAAAATTCGCAGCTATCTGCGTCTATAAATGTCCACCGGAAGCGCGGAGCGTGGTCGACCGTTTGTTTGTTACATACCTAAAGTCCAAACTGTGATTTCGTTGATGGGTGGTCAGCCTGTTACGGTTGTTGATCGGCGGATTCGTCCGTCCGTGCACGAGAGGAACATTACAGCTGGCTAATTTATGCCGTTTGACGTGTGCCACACTTTCCTGGCGTGTCGGTCCACCACTAGGTGTAACAGCCACTACTTCACTCATATTAAAGTCGAACGAGCAACAGCTCGGCCAACAGTCATCTGCTGTTCATGTTGATCGTTCACCTACGGACAACCAAAGCAGCGCAATTGAACAGTGACGAACGATCCAAAGAAAAAAAACCGAAAGAGCTTACGCGACGACGATCGTTATCGACGGAACAGTGTGGACTTCGAAAACCCGCCTCGAGGCAATCGCGATAACTCAAGATTATTGGCGCAATACGCGACGCAATTATGCACTTATCAAAAATTCAACGCAAATCTGTCGAGACAGGTTTTCCAGTGTTTCTAATTTATTTAGTTGCGCGGCTAATGAAACTATAAAACGATCAGATCATTTATTGATATTTATTAATTATCACAATAAATACTGTTCATAATAACTTTCATTTCAAGAAAAGCTAAAGATATCGTAAATATAGCATAGTATTATTATGTATTACAGTATCAATTCCAGAGGATAAGTATAAGCTGGATACAAAAATTTTAATAATTATTGATATTTATTATTGTTATTGAATCGCTGGTCTTTGTGCAAATGATTCTTGTTAAAGGTTAACGAATGAACCAACCGGATATAATAATTGAATGTTCGATGATTGGTTTGTCTAGATAATTGACTGGACGTTTGGTATTTATATTGCATTTATTATTACTGTCTAGAAATTCGCAGGCTACTTGTTATGCGTGTTTTCAGTGATTATAACAAGATGGTGGCTTGCGTTGGAAATGAACGACTTGTTGCTTGCATCTTATCGAAAGGAAATTTGTAGTTCAATTAAAAATGATTAGTTTATATCGACTGTAATTCGTATTACCATCTTCCTGAATGATAAATTGATATTTGTACGACCGTTTACGTTACGCATTGTATAAATGTTATCATTAAACCGAACGTTATCTATTATTATGATTGAGCACCGGTGTCAAGTATCGTTTAAGATTGAAGGATAAAAAAAATACAACCGTTTCAACAAAATATGACTGGTACACGAAAATTAGGGTGCACATCTTTACGCAAAATAAAAATCTTTTGAAAATTTGTTTCCCCACTTGATGACATATTATGTCATACATTCTATTTTCACTCTGCTCTCGAGGATCTTTAATAGCATTGAGTTTTGGTGACGAAGCGGATTGATAAAATAGATAAGAATTCACGATAACGCAATCTCGATAACGAGCATAGTCGAATAGTACGAAATATTAGTCACATTTCAAATATTATTTACAACTTCGATTCGCGGTCTCGCCAGTGGCATTTAACCACGCGCAGTTCGTCGTACGAACGAAACAACGATCCATCAGCACGACCAATACGCCAATAAAACATTAAGTAACACATTGTAAGGAGTCAATCGTGCCACACTCGTGAACGTGTTACGATTGGATTTTGCTCGTGACGCAAACCTCCGGAATGAAAACTAGCTCGCAAACGAACGCCAGTCCCAGCTGTACACCGAAATGTTGGAAACAGCCTAGGGCTCTGGCCGTTTACTGCCGCGCGGAAATAATAATCGCGTGTATCGAACGTGTGCCGCGGCGATATCGAAAATTCCATAACTCATTATCTCAGCGACGGGCGGCAAAACAGCGTTGTTGCGTCGGTATTGTTGAGCTGATAATACCGACCATAAATCACCGAAGCGGCCCGTTAGACGCCGGGAAATTCTCTGCCACGAATTTTAGGAAATGCCGAGCTACGAACACGGAAAAGAAAAAGGAAAAATAAAATGATCTTGCACGAACGCGGAACGATGACCAACAAGGCAAGGCGGCACCGTGACAGCAGCGTGAAACTCGTGCTAGGTACGAGAAAGTCGAATGCCAGCCCGAACAAAGCGTACGTCAGAATTTAGCTCCCTACTCATGGGGGCCACGCACGCTTGTATACAATTCCCTGCGAACAGTTTTTCCTCGGTCTCTTTATTTTCTTCGTTTCGAGGAAAACGAGAGTCCGGCGTCGCTCCCACCCCATCCCGGAAAAAAAGATACGTTAACCCTGCCACTACTTCTTTCCACAGTAAGTAAATAAGCATTTATCAAAGTACAACCGTTTCGTGTGCCGTTCTCGCCAGATTCCAACGTAACAAACCTTGCGATTATATGTAGATCAATATCGCGGCTGTCAGCCCTTCAATCCGGCAAAGCAACATTGTTTTCATGAAATTGTCGTCGCCGTCGAGGAGCCTCCGGCGACGGAGGAGGTTCCAGCACAGGCGTGTCGAAACTACCCGGCGTTGTTCGGCGAGGGTTGAAGATGATCACTTTCTAGACGGAATTGTTTCGTCGTTATCGCAAACGAAATCGCGCGGAACGTCTTCCTTTCCCGCGAGATTAATCGGCCGCTCGACGCGGGGCCGGCCTCGAGTGAAATCCCCGGGAGAGGAATAATTCAATAAAGGTGGAAAATGGAGCGAAGTCTAAGGCTGCGGTATGCCGGCTTTTTACTCTCCCTCTTTGAACTCGGGAGAGAAAGAGCGAGAGAGCGAGCAAGCGTGCGAGCGAGAGAAAGATAGAGTGTTAGAGAGCGAGAGAGACTCGTCCTTCCGCTCGGCTCGAACTCACACGGTGGCCAGCGGTCGGCGCAGCGATGGGTGTGCCAGAAGCACAGAAACCAAGCACCACCGTGACAGCCAATAGAATCCACACCCCCATAGATATTATGCCTCTCCCTTGTTTCATATTACTGTGTTCCGATAAAATCAATCGGACTACGGGGAAATCCGTTTTCGCGGACGGAACGCGAGCGACGAGCGCATCGCCGCCGCTGCGAGCCGCGCGAATTGTCAATAACTCTTACCTCGTACTTGAATTCGTAACTTTGTTGCGATCGAGCCTGCACCATGCGTGGAGACGTTCCTCGGTTTTACCACCACAGCGCGTACAAAGTGGCACGGATGGGTAGGGTATTACGGAATAAGACGCCAGAGAAAGAGACGGCACGGGAAAAAAGACAGAGCGGGTGAGCGAGACGGAAAGGGGAGATAGAGAGAGAGAGAAAGAGGAGGACAGAGGATGACGATAAGCGATGACGATGATGCAGCGAACCAGCGAGTACGCGAAATGCCACTGGTGCGATAAAGATAACAAGATATCCTTTCCAATGGCAGATTCCGACTGTCACGCACCGCCTTCTTGTCCCTCGTTTTCACGCGATTTTCCACAATGACTGGCTACGCCCTGCACGTTCGCGCACGGAGTCACACTTCATCACTATTTGCTTGATCGCACCAAGATGGAACCGACACGGGCACGTTGATAGACAGGACTCTCTCTCGGCCGGGGACAAGACCGAAAACACGCACCAAAGAATCTCCGTGCCAACGCAAAAGGCGACCTCGCCAAGCTCCACTGCTTTTCGCACGACGCACTGAATACTACTATGCGCACTACTGCCAACAAAACGGATGCAAAGTCCAGGCGGCCATTGATCAGTGCCGTGTCAACTCGCACCGGGGCCCTCGGACACCTAATAACTAACACAACAAATCTTTCTCCTTTCGTACGTTCCGATAGTTTCGCATTGTTTTCCGTTCATTCCTCCGACTCGATCAAACCATAAACAGTTTACATTCCCGCGATACCAATTTGATTTTCGATAAAAATCTGTCGAATTCGCCGACGTGTAAAATTTCAAAATATTACGAAATATGAAACTTACGAGTTTAATGTTTCAACATCCACTAAGGAAACGTGTTCCTCGCGATTATGCTGACATTAACCAGCCACCGTGAACGGGAGAATCGAATTTGTTTGGTTGTGTCGTCACTGAACGCGCGTACGTCACAGGCATGTGCGTGTGTGCACGCGTGTGGATTAATCTGTAGCCGCCCAGACTGACAGTAGCGGTTTGCTTCTATTTACATCAACGCACTTGTGGCCGCGACGATAATATTGCCGCGAGCTGTCAGTATCAAGAAAACTGAGCGGCGATAACGGTGGAATGTAAATCGGCGCTGACGAACGTGCTCGGAGTACTCTTCCCATGAAAAGGATGCGTGCACGCGTGCTGATTCATGGGGCAACACGCGAGAAAGACAAAAAGAACGGTCGCCAGAGATCTGAACGATCGACGGACTCGTTTGTTTTTCGCTCGACGTTTAGTGAACGACTGATCTTAGGTTGGCAGCGACTACCTCGACTGCTCGAATGGGAAAGGTCGTACAACCGTAAGTGCAGCTGAACTCGACGCACCAATCTGGAGACCAGTGTTAGGACGATTAGGAATTTGCGGCACAGATGTATCTGCGTGCCATTGTGCATAAACAAGCACCGCATTTTTCTCGTTTCAAAGATTCCACAGGATCACAGCCTGTCCCTCTTCCATCGAAAGCCGATGCCGTCTTAGATTCGGATTCCAACTTCAACGCCTCGCATTCTTCCGTATGATTTTTCATCTAAATTTTCTATTATTGCATTGTTTACTTGTTGTTGTTAATCTTACGAATTTGATCATTGTTCTATTTCATTTCAAGTTCATTTGTATACAAAGCTGGTTGCGCGAGTCTATGAGCCACTAACTTGTTAGCGTATACGGATCTTAATATTTTTGTAGGTTATACAAATCTTTAAAATATATCACAATATGCGGATTAATATTGTTTAGATATGATGATGCACAAAATTAATCGAGGCATTTTTTGACGATTTATTTATGGCGGATTTAATATCCTAATAAACAAAAGCTGCATAACTAAGTACATTATTAGCAGTGAAATTGAGAAATATACAGAGTACACGGTTGACTTATCAAGGTCCGAGAAGTTTGTTTATCTACTCTGTTTTATAATAAATATTTATCTACACGGTCAACTAGATAAAAGATAGTGTTGAGCTAATTGTTGCTTCCCACTTAACCCACATTCTTTGTTCATACCATTTGTCAACTGCACGAGATAGCGAGAAAGTTGTTTCGTTTCATAGGTCAAAGATAGGCGATGCTTTTACAAGGAAATAAAAAGAGTCATTTCGAAGCAATTTCCACAAATTGTGGAACAGACGCGCGACTTATCGTACGCGCGCGTGCGATCAAATGAGTATGACGTCACGCTAGCCACACGAACGGCTCCGTAACGACGCGGGCCCGTTGTATCCGCGAATACGTTAATTACAGCTCTATTATAGACGAGTGCGGACTTCGGAATGTTCGAGCACTAAACGGAAACCTGTTACGGACGTTCCCGTTACGTCGAAAACATTTGCACTCGCGTTCTTCCGATGCAACAACAGTAGTGCTCGCTTAAATTTAAACAAATCCCTCTCACTCTCCCCAGACCTACCCCACCCTCACCCCTACCACTCAGTGCCTTGAGCTCATCGGAGCCTTATCCCAACATACAAGAAGAAAGAATCAAAATTCCGGTAGTATGTGGATACCGGTGGATTGTCGATATTTTTCTGATTAAAATGAGTCCAAACACGACGTGAATCGGACTAGTTTTGTAAGTGACACAATTAAAAACATCCGTACGATTGCTATATACAAAGTCTATAAAAGTAGACCGATCAATGTCGTGTTTGGGTTCGTTTTAATCGCAAGAAGCTCAACGATCCATTGAAAACTCTTTTGAAAAGGTCGGACAAATATAGTTGAATTTTTACTTTTCTTCATCACGTGTTTATTGTTTACGCTCGCGGCATCCTTTCGGAGTCTCGACGTTCGACGGACTGCGTCTATATTTCATTTCGCTTTCGCTCGCTATCTATTCTCTTACTTTATCGAGCTGCGCTCAAGTCAATTCCTCGAAGTGAAACGCTAGTATTTGATTTCCTGATCCCAAACTTCGCGAATTGAAGTGAGCACTACGTATTCTTTTGCAACAGACCGAATGCCCGTGAATCTTGGGGTAAAAGCGCATGGTCGATGGTTTCCTGTAATTTTGTACGCTTTCTAACCGCACTCAAAAGCGAATAGCGCGCGTAGGTGTGCACGACTGTCATCGACCGTCATCAACGGTATTCGCGGCGCGCGTTATCACGACGACTACGAAAATGATTTCGCTCTGTCGTCGATGAGAGCGTCGCTCGGCCAGTTTCCACTGGTGCATTGTTGCAGGCTGTGGTCATCGGAGAGTCAAGGGGGTATTCGTTTTCGATCGGCATCCCGAGACTTCCGTTGTATCGATGACAACCCGATGATGACTCGCGCTGGCTACTTCCTCCGATTACTCCCGGCGTTCGAAGAAGCGGCATGAGTCTGTTTTGTCTTATGCGCTTGGTATGCTAAGCTCGAGCGATCCAGATACATAAAAAACATTACCCAACGCACTTGCAAAGAATAACAATTGAAACGTTTCTGTCGACATTTTGTAATCCAGGAGAATGCTATCGATTGAGCCTTCTGCTCAAGCATGATTATACTGTGTGTACTACGACTGGAAACAACAAAATTTATGAAATTATAATTCCACTATCTTTAATGAAACTGCGAGATTATGAACATCACATGTGCGAAACGTTGATAAAGAACGTGTTAATTGGTCCAATGGGTTGAATATAATATTACATTTTTTTTTATTAAGCATTTCAGATCTCAACTGAGATCTATATTTGCTGTACAAATGTAAATTACAGTAAATACATATTCATACATACATAGACAATATTAAATCAAATTAAATTCGTACTTTACAATTCTTTAGGAAATGAAATATAAGAAGACAAGCTTTAATGTTGGGTCGGACATCTAACATTTTTAAGCATAAGGGTAGATAATATTACATTAAATCTTCTGCTTGTTGCATCAACGCGTAAAGTCCGCAGTTTAATAATAATTGAATCGTAAATTTATTTTGCGCAGTTCTATTTAGAAATATTACCGAGACTTCAAAGTTGCGAAGAAAAATCTGTCGGCGGCAGTGCAATCAATAGTGGTCTCCCGCGGTGAGTCACACAAATTACTGCTCAATTATTGGCTGGAGATGGCCGATAGTGTAGTCAAATTTCTGTTCTGATTATTTCTCGACAAAGACCGCTTTGCTCGGAAAGTTAACGAGCTCGGTAGATTTTTCTAACAACAATGAATACACTCTTTATCTACGAATGTGACGTGTGAACACTGTCTATTTATACTGTTGCAATGGATGTGGTGGCTGCGTCGAAACATTAAGTCGTTGTTGCACGGGTAACGGGTTAAATCAAGAAAAACAGCGTCCGCTTAACAATAGATCGCTAGGAAGCGATAATAATAAATGGAGGGTGGGAAGTGTTTGTTTCTGGGTGAAACGAAAATCGTTCGTTTATTGTTAGTGCTGGCATCAACCCTGCGTGAGATATTGGCGAGACGCCCACCAGCTCCGCAACAGAATTCCACAAACCACGGTTTATCGGGCGGATGATAACTGCAATTACAGGTGTCTGGTTAATTTCTGTTGCGCAATTGATTGCTCGTTGCGGAAATCGGACGGTTAAACGCCGTCGGGCGTAACGCGTGAAATCCAAGACGTTCCCCATCGTCATCGAGAATAAGAGAGAGAGAGAGAGAGAGAAAGGGTTTCACGATGGGGACGATCAATCAATCGAGGCAGGAAAATATCGAGAAGAGTCGCGAAGCTCCGTCCGTTCGCATCTGCGGGTCTTCCCCGAAGAATTAGTCACTGAAAGCGCGTCTGCTAATCGTTAAGCAGCACGAAAGGACGCTTCCCGCGATTTTGCTAATGTAAACAACGGTCGGGTCGGTTCGGCTAACTACGTCCGAGCGTTCTTAACATCCCGTCACACATTTGAAGTTCGCGTGTCAATAATCCTTGACCTATTCGACATCTATCACCGAGAACTGGGAGCATAGCGTCCGGTGAAAAACCTGCGCCCTTGCGATTGCGATTTAATGCGCACCCTCCTCGTGCCTATAACCGTTCAAACTGACCGTTTCGATCATACTAGACAACGCATTCAAACGTGAACGGTTCGGACGGTTTACCAATTTAGAAAAATTGATTTCTTTTTACTGGAATCAATAACAGCATGCGGAGAGAGACTATACCTTGTCCAACGAGACGAGGCAGTGAAGTAACAGCGTGCGTCCTTTGCTGTCGCATTCAAATGTTTACGTTTAACGCATCGTCTCGTTGGACAAGCTATGTGTTTGTAAAATTTAAGGAAAATTTTGTAGCAATTACGTGTGTGGATACAGCGCGTGAAACGTGTTTCTCTCGAAACAACATTTACGCAGCTGCTTGACAAGATTAAGGAAAGATCATTGGACCGATCAACTTGAAATTTGAACTGTATCTTAACAAACAGATGAGTATTTCTAAAAGAATTAGTCAACAATGCCATGAACTAGTAACGAACCCTCAGGAACGAAAGCCGATTATTTCTGCTGGGGTTATATTTTAAAAGAAGATCTTCATGGTCTTTTCGAATAAAACGCAGTCGTTGAGTGTGTGGCAGTAGGAACTGAAAAGTGGCCTGACACTTCCATCCATGTTTTCTCCGCAACGTTGCTTTACAAATGGCTGAGCTTGTAGTTTTGCGCGATGCAATTTCCAGCGACCATGCATCATCCGAATAAAATTTCGCTGGACACTGTCAAGCGCCATCGGGTGCATACTGGAAACTGTTGGGGAAACGGGATATTCAAACAGCAACTTGACTGCCTATGCTGCAGCCCGAGGGCCCAACATGGCTTGTTCATCCTCTTTCCCCTCTTCTATGGTATCTCATGGTGGCGTACGGCATGGCATACGTCTCGTCGTGAAGTATACTATAGTGACCATACGGCATACGGTATATGCCCACACCCAATGATGATACGCAATCACCTTAGCAGCGGTGCTCATAACGATCGGCTCGCGTGCTATCGGCGCATTTGTCGATACCGTGCACTGGAGAGCTTTTTTTAAACCAGTCGAGGATTTTGCGGTCGCGTTACTCGGAAAAATATTCTCACCTTTTTGCAATAGTATTTTCGGTGATCTCCCGTATAACGCGATCAATCCCATCAACAGACAAATTAAGAACCTGAAATCCGGTCCACTTTTCCGTCAACATTGACGGATCCGGTGAACTTTTTTTTTTGCTCTTTTCACAGCTTTCTTCGGGTCACGGGGAGGGCCCTTTCTTCGATTCACTCCCCGTGAGTTTTCCGATGACCACCACTCATGTTCTTGGCTTCTGGATCCGGTGAACCTAGTCTTGCTATTAATATTTTGAGACATTGTTCGGACATTCGTCAGCTGTTACTAACTGTATCGAATTGAACAATTTCACAAATTACTTCACTGGTCCCCGTGGAAGTGCGTTGAACCACAAGGAACGATGCGTTCAACTTTGCGGTGTCAGTTGGATGACCTCTCGCTGGAACATCTGAACTTTAGCTTGGAAAAATAGCTTGACCATCGGACCGATAAGTCTATATCGATGACGAGGCTTCTATTTCCGTTTTTCGATGTTGTTCGTAGTCCGTTTCGTCGGGGGTCGGTTGCCGCGGATGTCGAAACTCCGCGGCGACCCTACGACACGCTGAAATCTTGCGTGTCCGCGGCTTGTCCACGTGACCTTGACCTTATGCCACCCGGCAATTAGATTCAGGAGGTTTCTCGTTTCGCAGAATGTCAGCTCCGAGCCGATGCAATCCGGGCCATAGCAGAGAGAAACCGCAAAGTGGGCTCTCTCCCTCTCGGGCGACGAACGACGCGTCCGCAAAAAGAACGTTTCGTTTCGCATTCCGCGCACGACATTCGCGCGTTTACGATCTTACGTAACGAGCCGCGAATTAAACAGACGTTTTCGTTCATTTTCTTCCGAGGCTGGCGAACAGCGCAGTTTCAAGAAGCCTAATAATTTCCGTACCATTCCGTTCCTTTTTCTTTTTCTTTTTTTTTTTTTACGTAACCGTTAGAGTTATCAATGATTCAACGTTCCTTCGGCGGCACGTTCGTATTGGCTCCGATTACGAGTCGATTATACCGTCGGGGTTACCTCGTGTACTCGCGGCTCGTGACCAACTTTTTCCTTCTTCTCGCATATTCTTCTTGGCCTCTTATCGCAAACGTTCTCCAGTACGCTGCGGTTGACCTTACTGATAACACGCATCTGTGAATGACTCGCGAATGTATCCGAGCTCGTCCTTCCTGATCGCTGGTCTTACCCATGCGTATAACGCCAATATAGATAAATAAAATTGATAGATCTTTCTTGCTCTTCCCCCTCCCCCCACTTATTATTTTATTATATCATTTCCCTGCTGCTATTGATAGCCTAGATTCGCTAATGACACTCGACGCTCGCGGCTCGTCGCGGTTATGCGTCTTCTCGGAGAGCTGAAAGTCTGCTGGATAAACCAGTATGTTACAATTTTCTTTTCTCAGGATATTGTCGTACGTGGGAATACTTACTTGTTCAGGATGTTTATGATTACTATACACCGGGTTTTACGCGTTCACGACAAAAATGGATTAGTTACTTTCGAAGTATTGAATGATGCTATATTATTTCTGATTTGTTGAAATGATTAAAAGACGATATCTATTTTCATTCAACTTCCGGGTCTGACAATTTTCTTGGGCCACTTTTACTTTGCATAAAGATTCGCAGATAATGAAAAAACATTCTTTCGGTAGATTAATGTTCGATCTATTGTTCAGCTTTTATTAGGAGGAACTTGTGTGGAAGTTAGCGAATGATTATAAGGAAGTCCCGGAGCAGAGAATCGTTCCTTTTGCATCGCACTTGATTCGAAGACCTACATGGCTGGCTTCTGTTTCGCTTGTGCAAGCCGCAGACAATTTCTACACACGCGATAACGTGTCCAAGTTCGCTCGGCGTTGGCAGGCGACACACAGTTGATCCCATATTTTGCTAAGATTTCTCCTCCTCGTTCTACTTTCGGTGCAGATGCTCCATCATAATAGTTCCTATTTTCGGTCGGAGGGGTTGGCTACACGCTCTCGTAGGTGCAGATGTTCAACGCCCGGCTAAAATCGTTTCGGGGGAGACGGACGGCAGCTCTCCCACTCTGCTACGCGTTTTCACGAGGGCCGCAGACAAATTGTAACGGGAAAACGTGTGAAACTCGACCGGATATCGGTCGTTTACAGAAGGAATGAAACAAGAAGCAACCTCTCCTGCTTAACGAGCCAGTCGATGGTCGAACCGATACCACAGCGTTTCGAATCACCGATCTGGACGGAGAAAATTTAAAACCGGCCATTTTACTACAATCGAGAGAGAACAGAGTCGGATCATATGCCACTCAAAGTGAAATGGGAAGGAAAAAGGGAAGAGAGGAGGCGGGAAAGAGAAGGGGATGTTGACAAAGAACTGATATTATGGGCTGAGGAGAGTATTCAGAAGTTCAGAGAATACTGCGAAGAATATGAAGGTATAGTCCAGGGAGTTCAGGATTCATGGACTGACCTTAAAACGTACACAAGACAATGTATGATTAAAAAGATAGTTAAATGGAAAGAGAAGAAGATAGGACACACAGAATGGTGGGATAGGGTATGCAAAAGGATGAAGAGGAAAGTAAAGGACGCATATAAGGAATGGAAAAAGGGAAACCTAGCTAGGACAGAATATGTGGAGAGAAAAAAGAAGATGAGAGAGATGAAAGAACAGAAAATCAATGAAACAAGGGAAAGGATTATTAAGGAAGTTAAACAGGCTGAGACACAAACAGAGCTGTGGGAATATATAAACAAAGAAAGAAGAATGAAGAAAAACATAGGAACGAAAATTGAAATAAGGGAATGGAGAGAATATTTTAATACAATCGAACAGTGTCAACTGAAAAGTAACATTTACGATGGCCTGCTCATGTTGCAATTTATACAGAAATTTTATTACTAAGTTCACAGATTCGAAGCACTATCGAGCAAAAAGTTTCGGGCAGCTTCAGGTTTTTCTTATTGTGCTTTTTGTCGAATTCACAGTCCAACTGCATATGGAAACTAGTTTCGTAATAAATATTAAGGAAAATTGCATTTTGATGAACTAGGGACTGCAAGAAGTGGCGCGTGTCACGGTGTCGCGAAACAGAACCATAAAATACTAGATTGAGTCTCATTCTCGGATGCGATAGATTGCGTCGTTCTTATGAGAGTAAACTGACGGTAATTTTTCAACGAGGAAACGAGTGAAGTCGCTTCTAACGGTGGAATAAAGAGAAATATTGATAGAATGGTTAGAGCTAATCGTTACGTTGAATTGTTGTACTTCGAATAATACGAATAGCATAGTTTTCTCGACTCCGCTACCAGCATCGCAGCTCGGGGACACAATCGGAGACGTGATGGAAATACAAAGACAAACGGTGAACTGTGTAGGGGCACTATAAGGGAGTACACGAAATAGTAAGCGTAAAAAAAAGAATGAATGAAACGTACTAAATATCAGTTAACCGTTGCCTTGAAGTACATTGTGGCTCGCCTATTTGATAACGCTGACAGAGATATCACTATGGCCGTTGCTATGATAAGATCAAGGACAAATGAATCTTTAAAATGGCATAGGATTGGGTATTTGTATAATATACTATTTGTACAATATTGCAGTAAAATGATAAACTAAAACGAGAATGTGATTTTCAGTTTGTATAGAGTGTCGTTTAAATGATTGGAATATGTACTTGATCGTTTCTGAACAATGTTCCATACGGATTATTAAAATATCTTTTGATTATCTCTAAATAAATTCGTTTTAATATACGACATTATTAAAGACCCTCGAAACTTTTACGAATAGTGAGAATCAGGTTGAGCAAGATGTTTATCTGACGCTCTTTTAGAAACATCATATCCTCTTACTATTCGTGTCTTTTTAAGAACACTCTCGCTGGTACACTTTCACTGCCATCAATGTCGCGAACGCGATTATTAAAAGAGTTATTCGAGCGGTGATTAAAAATGGAAAATCATATGACACACATATGAAACACATGCGATATTAAATGATATACTGCCTATCGTTATACAAAGATCATAAAATAATTTAAGTAGCGTGATAACGTAATGGAACACGTTTTATTACTTCGTTGGACGAAGATAACAATATAGAGATTGCCAAAAAAGTTTCTTGAACGGTTTCGCGAAGAAATGTAAATGAGATTGTAGATATCGGTGACAACCGTGTCGAACAGAAAGTGTCCCAGAACAGGCTTTATCGTTTAGCTTCGAGTGGTGCGAATTCCAGGTCGTTCGTGCTCTCGAGTAACAGCGCAGCGCGAAGAACGCGGGAATCAAGAGGTATCAGAGTTGGCTCTTATTCAATTAATCGTCTAGTCCATATGGCTGGCTCGCGACGCATTAGTAGGCAGCTGGAAGAATGTCCCTGGAATGCGGGTGTTATTAGTTACAATTTGAATGCACACAACCGTCCCCCATTGTGAATTTATCTGGCATCTTCTTTGCAAATGACGGCTAACAATGCCGTGGAAACGCATACCATCGACTGCTGCACGACAGACGTTTTCTTTACGGCATGCTTTCAAGGATATCTTGATACATCAGCTATTACTTACGTAAATGCGCTGTTAATTAACGTCGACGCTCGATTGGCGCCACCGTGGCACCGTCGAAAATTGACACAGTTTTCACTTTCTTCTTGTTGTAGGTCGGGTAACATTTCTGGCTTTCGGGGTCGAAATAGTAGAAAGCTTCCGGTCCGAAAGATTACTTCAATTATATCTAGACTAAATTAACGAACCGATGTTAAATGAAAATCTAGTTTCTCTATTAATCATCTTAAACAGTTAAAAATAATACGACACTATTTAATTCCTCTGGCGTATTTTTCGTATCAGACCTTCTGATTTTTGTCATAAATGCTGTGCAGTAACTCATTCAAATTTAATTTCACTTAAGTGAGAGCGAAGATGTTAGCCAATATAATTCAACGACGAAGACCTCTGTCTTAATAACGCGTAATTACTTCCGTAAAAATAACGTTAAATATCAACGAGATTAAATCAAGCAAACTTCATCATTTTGTACGATCGCTTACTGCGTGTCACTGCGTATTAGACTTTATAATTTAATTAGTCAAATGCTTGCTGCTAGGGCGATATATAATACCATTATAGAATAATTTGAACATTTTCAGGCTGTCTTGCTTTTTTAAAAAAAGCGACTGCAAAAGCACGAATCACATCCGATATCGGTGTAGCGTAGGTTACGGTTGTATTGACATATTTTTTTTATGCAACACCTTCCAATCTCGAGATATACACTTGTTAGGTGTAGCGTGTGACACAAACAGAACTCGGATAATGTTACACTATACAGATATCGAATTTCCCGTCCGTTCCCACAGACTTCGTTTCTCAAGAAATTCGGTGTCGGGCTTATCTCCGAGTATATTTTAACTATCGTTTTTTAATCGTTGAATAAACGAAAACGTTCTCGAGTTCAAATGGAAATATAAACTTTTTAGTAGCCATTAACGCGGTTCCTTTGGTATTAGACGAATTATAATTATCACTCGAGTACGGCTCTTGTTACATTACCGAGATAAAACAGCATTGTTGACAGAGCATACAGTATGATCCAATAGCGGGACTGATAAGCCATCATCGAAAAACTGCGTCGTCTACCTGTGCACAATAAACCGAAGGCAAACTTCGAAATACATATTTCGAACGCGATATCTCGTTCGCTTTAAAACAATCGTCGATTATCTGCGATCGATTCGAAGAAGACGATGGTATCGGTTCGATTGTTCGCTGAAAATCCTCGATTGTTTCCTGGAGACATGAAAAAAGTTTCTCTTTCCTATTTTCTCTCTATCTCGCGCGTGGTTATTTTATTTTATTAATTTTTCGTCGCGCCGTCAGCTCGCCAGTTACAATCACTCACGTTCCCACACGTAGATATTACAACACTACTATACATGTAACTTTCCACGCGTATAATCTGACACTGTCTATTTGAAAATAGCTAGAATTACCTATCAACGCAGTAAGGCTCTATGAATACGATCAATTCACGTATCCTCGCTCGTTTCGCATTTTCTATTACGATACCGTCTCACGACCACATCCCTCAAGGCTGACCATTCCACGGATTAACACGTTCATTGTCAAACTTTGCACTGCAAGGACGACGCTGCGATTAAATTCTGACATTAATGTCGCCTGCTAAAGTATGCACGGTGTGGATTTTGGAATAACTTTTATTTAGAAAAGTCTGCCTTATTTTTATTTGTGCCTTCATTCGCTTTATATAAATTTCTTCTTCTGCTGCTAGAAAAATTAATAGATCATATCATTGCAAATGCATGTGATTACATAAAATCCACTGATGGTGGATCCTGCAATCCTGTACGTCGTTAAGAAATTTAAAAAACGAAGATAACCAAAAGCTTTTATGTTGCATCCTAATATTTCGTCCCAAAGGAAAGGGACAATATGCACTATATGATATCGGCGCTACAGGTTCGATCAAGGATACAAAAATTAGCAATTTTGCAGTATTATAATTTAGCAGTATTATCAAGAAAAATTAATGTAATAAAATTTGTTATTCATTACACTGACTATTTAATAGTTATGAAAATTAGGTATTTATACATACTTGATAATTGTGAGAAACCAGAATGTAATCAAAATAAGTGTTAATAATAAATAATTTTTGTATCTTTGATCGAACCTGTAGCGCCGAGTTGTAGTGCATATACAAAATCTACGATCGTTAAAAATGGAGAATATTATCATGAAAGGGACAATAATCAGGATTTAATATTAAGAACAAGTCCAAAAGACACTCACAACTTTAATACATTTGAAAAAGTCATTATGTGTGTCCGGTAGCTACGAGAGAACTCAACAGAATGGTGGGAACCAATGGTTCCACGCAGCCAGCACAATTTTCCAGTTCTTTCAGTCCATTTCCTCCTCTCGTCTCTCTATCTGTCCCTCTCTTTTCCCAGCCATCCCTTTTTGACTTTTTAACGTACGTGCCTCGGTCAATAATATGATGCACGTGCGTTCATTCATAGAACGCTAACGCGGTTCCAGAGCTCTGTGTACGGTTCGGTCGTAATCAAGTAAGACACGGACACCATGAGTGACAGTCTCACAGCCGAGATGACACATACTGTATGCATAGACCGATGCGAATTGCATACGGTCGCATTGCAGGCTGCACGAGTGACGTCCCATTCATTCCACCGAGTTACACACATGGCTGATAACTGTGCACCGATCGACTTCGCCTCGGTGCTAATTAGAAGTTTCTGAAACGCTGCCTCGAGGGGTACGAACCTCGTAACGACGCATACTGCAACCGCGCCTAAGGGGAGAGCTGCCAAATGCGTTCTGGTCACCTAACCTCCCGCAAATTAATTGCATATTATTGATTACAGTACCATACAACGAACCACGGTAATGTCTCGATATGAAACAAGTAAAAATCGAAATTGTATCTTGCTCGGTCTTATTTTAATCAGAAAAAATATATACAATAAAACTTCTTAAAAACCACGCTTATATATAAAATGCACTAGGAAGAATGAATGGACAGAGGGATGGAAGAATAAGTGTTATAATAGATATGTAAACCAAGTCCAATTTCTTGGCCGCGAGGCCGCAATTAAATTAAATATAAAATGCACTAAGAAGGAGAAAATAATTTATTTAGATATTAGTGACTATAAATAAAAGCGTGGAGCGCTAAACTATATTAATGTAATCTTCGTGGACGCTCCACGCTTTTATTCATAGTCACTAATATCTAAAAAAAATTAGTTCCTCCATTTTAGTGCATTTTATAATATTTTTTTATTTTCTACTTTTTAAGTAGAAAGTAAGGCCCGGGTTCGATTCCCGTTGAGATACTCTGCCGAGATTCTTTTTATCTCCTAAACACGCAGATTGAGCCGCCACTGAATTAAGTGCGCAATGAAGATGAACGATCGACGGCTTCCACGAAATTATTTGTCGACGCGGTGCTTCTGATATTCTAGAAATTTTCACTGTTTATCTTGTAATCGGATCACGTAGGTATCAGACACAGGGTTACTTCTAATCAAAGCGTTTATTCTCGTGCCGCGGAGGCCGAGGGCGAAACATTCATTATTGCGAGACGCTGATAGTGTCGTTGAGCCTAGTCGCTAATAAAAATAGTTAATCAGTTTTACGTTAATTTTCCGGTATTCGAGCTAACCGGAACACCGGGTGGGGTGGAGTCGAGCACGGCCCCAAGCATGGGAATATTGCGCAAATGCGCAGAATGTCGACCAACCGAGAAAAAAAGAAAGATCTGCGTAGGCAACTAGATCGTTCGCCGTCGATCGGTAACCTTACGATACTCGCCGATCGAATCGCGTTGACCTTAAAATTAAGATACACCTGCGAGTCACGATTCGAAATGTTACCGCAGACTGTACGGCGTTTTCCCAATATTTTATTCACCGCGATGTATCTTGCTCATGAAATATTAAAAGAAAGTGGCGAACGAGTCTCTCTCTGGTTCTTCAAATGTTACTTCATGCATCGTGAATTTAAATGCACATAAAGTTCATGATCACTTCACTGTCCCCTCTTACACCCCCAGCGTTTTTACATTTTATTTATTTCTGCTATACATAATGCAGTAGGGAGATTTCAAGAGAAGTCTCCGTGGTGTACAGCGAGCAGAGATTCCGAATGTTTTCCGAAATAATTACTGAATGAAAAAATTCGGTATCTCGATGCAATAATCTTCTGGAAACGAAATCGTGGTAGTGGCCCAGACCCATTTTTTAATCGGTTACGTAACTGGTAAGATTTTATAGAACGTGGACGCATACGAAATCGATTGCTTAATTACGAGTTCGACGTTCACCACGGCAACGTTTTTTCCAATTCCCCTCTCGTAGAAATTTCGAACTGTCGAAATCAAGGTAGTTGCGTAACGGCGGCTGTATGTACGTATATCGTATCGTAAACGAACCGTTTGCAGCTGGATACCAACGTGTTACAATTGCACGCTCGCGAGCAATCGCTGAAATTGTTCGCTATTCCCTCTCCGTCTGGGACCGAATGTCTAAATTTAATTATTCGCCTTGTAAACTTTCTACTACCGGGGAACTTTCACCGCTTATCAATATTAAGATGTTCCACTATTTTGCCGTGTATCGGAGCCTACATTCCTAATCGACGATGCATGATCGCTAGGAATACTTCATTAGGGTTCGAACACGTTTGCAACATCCGTTGCTTACGCTCTCGTGTGTACGATGCAAAATTCTGAACAACTTTCTTTCTTCAAACATTCTTCCGCGTGTGCGCTGCCGGATTGAAAAATAACAGTTTCTCCGGATAGTATATTTCTGGATGATCATCGCTATATTACTGTTTTAGAATGATCAGCATTAAGCTTTCACATATTTGAGTAATCACTGTTATCTCTAATCGAAGTCCTTTATGCAGCAACGAAGTAAATTCAGTTTTTCAGTAAAATTGTACTTGTACATTGAATTTAGCCACTCTTTTTTTTTTCAAATTACAGAACGACTTCGATCTTTCGATTAATAGTATGCGAATACGTTTATCAATTAGGTGATTAGATCGTCCAAGAAAATATCGTATGATTCATCCACTATTTCCTGGCGCTCTTTTTCCTGCTGACTAAGGAAAATCCAATGTACCATGAACCGGAGAATCATCAAAGTATTTTTACTTTAGGATTTACCATTAATTCTTACGTGGGTGACCGTGCTCCTGGTTATTTTCTTTAACGCTTTCTACGCGTTCCTGTGAAGAATTCCTGTAGTTTATTACGTTGACTCACATCCTCGAAATTTCAATACACAATAAAGCAATTTTCTAAACTTGCACAAAGACAATTTTGGTTGCCTATGCAAGGGATGAAAGTACAACGACCCCTACCATAAAAATCATCAACAGCTATTTCGGGTGGTCAAACTCTAAATAAATTCAACCGTTCAACTTTTACAAGGCAACAGGAACTGTTAACACTAAACATACCGCTTTCGGTCAAATGACCGGTTCTAGACTTTTTATTTTACAATTATTGAAATGATAAAGATGCTTTCGTCTTTATCATTTCGTCTCATAAGAAACGATTTAATAAACATCTTCATTAGAGTAGATATTTGTTGAATAATTAACAGAGTTTGCTTCCAAAACGAGGAAGAATACAAAGTAGAAAAACTAAGTATAAATGTTACTTGCGCGGTGCTGTCAACTCAGCAACCGTTTGCTCGCAGTGGTTCTCGTACAGAACTGAGAAGTGAGTTTATACATTTATTTTTCGTTTTTAATACCTTAGTGTTTTCTGCTTGTTCGGGAATGCGTTTGCCTAACCATATATTAATTAATTGATAAATTAACAGACGCAATACAGAGAATTTACATTCTTGAAAATGGTCTAAAAGACCGAAACGTTGAATTAAATTTCATGTGATATTTTGCAAATTTGTTTATTGTCTCCAATTGATCGAACCAGTGCGCCAGTAACATTATTTGTAGTTACGAACTTCTGTTCGGCAAAAGTCTGTAGGTCTGTACCGAAGAAATGATACCTGCATGTTTTTTGGGGAAAACCAGCGGTTACTTGGGTAACTGACGGTAGAGGGTAAAAAGGGGTTTTATGACACTGACCCTCATAATTGCCGGACCGTCTTCGAACGCAGGTAATAGGATTTTCCCGGAATTTACACAGAGAAAGAAACAGTGAAGTAGAGAGATTTACTGTTCTAAATCAATTCAAAATATAAACTAACGATTCCTACAAGAATCCAACAACTATAAGAACCGTACCGACTCTGAATACATAAATGAAATCTTCGCATTTTTATAAGGCAACATGTGTCTGATACTTTTACAGCTCGGTACGTTTAGTGTTATAAACGGTGCAGTGTAGAAATCGGATTTCCGATTGTCAATGGCGGCCGTGGCAGTGTGTGTCAACGTTCGAACGAGGACAACCGTTTGAGGAACTGTTACAGACTGCAGTGCGGACCTTCGATCCTGTTCGTCATCCGCTGACGGATACAAAGTGCGCGACGGGGACGGCTTTTTTTTTCTCTGCTATCCATGTAACGCAACGACGACGCGACGCGGAGTCGTGACGACGCTACTTTCACAGAAAGCCACGGCATCATCATCATCGTTTCGCGTGTATACATTTGTCCCGGGTTGAGTGGTACACCCCGTATTTTTAACCGTGTGACGTCGACGAGAGGGAGAGAGGGAGAGACAGTTGGTAATGGTGTGGACGGATGAACAGTAGATCGTAGACGTGACTGTCTGGTTACGAATAGACTTATTTCCACGGTCGCTGTCATTGGGATCGTGGCCGAGCAGCGTGGCTGCAGCTGCCTTGGCATGAATCTCTGGTCGAGAAACTAATCACGAAAATTCATTGTCCCCGCGCGGATACGTTGTTTCCTTTTCAAAGACCGGACACGCGATACGCACGATCCGGGGATCGTTCCTGGACAAGTCTGCTTTCATAAACTGTAAGAAATCCATTAGAAGTTATGGTTTACGGGTTATTCTTCTCTTTATATACATAAAGATGGCGTTGTAGAACCTGAGCTCTATTTGCCTAATGCAAACCGGTCCTTTTACTTATAACGATGTTAACAATAAATATATATTGATACGATTATGATTAATGATTTGAAAAATTTATACTATTTCTTTCTTCTAATTTGTACTGTTTAAATCTGTAAAGTTTTGTTTAAATTGGTCTATCTATTTGTATTAAGAACACTGATATTGCCCTTAGGACGGAATCATCTTTCTTATTTAAAATGTTGCAAACCTCCTCTTCCAGTTCTATATCCTTTTTAGCGAAGGTTCTCAATAATTTTCCTCTTTTCTTCCTGCGTATACAGGACAGCTCCATATTAAACGATCAATATCTTCGCTTTCATGTCCACATTCACATGTTGTATAATTTATATAATTTTTTCTAGCAAGAGAACTTGCTAGGTTGTAGTGGTTTGATCTTGTCCATTAGAAGTTGAACGAAATTGGTAGTGGATTCCAGTTTCTTGTCTAAAGCAATTTCTACCCCTCGCTCTGTTATTTTCTTTCATAGCTGCACTAATTAGAACTTCCTCGATGTTAATAGTTTCCTTCAAGATACAGCGCACGTTTATATATTTCTTCTGCTCCTTCTTGTTCTTCTTCTGCTTCTTCTATCTCGTACATCGCATTGAGGTCATCGGCGACGGTGTTAGAGTAGGCGACATGTTTATCGCTTATTTGACCCTTGTGCGAACGTTGAACATTTTCTATGACGTTCAATTAATATTATAATCGTCAGACTTTGCATACCTGAAATGTACATTGATTTCTAGCTTATGTACTTCGGACGTACGCTAAATTTTAAAGAGAAATTAAAAGTGGTCGAAATGAGTAACATCTATATCTACAATACAGAAGGATGAAATTAACAATCATTTTAATATATCTGTAGATTAATTATACGGAAAATAAAATCCTTTATTTCTGTTGCTCAAGCCGTATGTTTTAACTTGGTGTAATCCCAAGATTAATAGTTTCATTACTTCGTTCGCTGTCGCCGTTTTATCATCGCAGACAGGGCATCGTCAACGTCATATTACATCATTTATTTTAAATTGCAAAAGGTCGAGTTATAAAGAACATAAATATTACTTTCTCCTCGTAGAATGAACAGGAAATTAAAAGCTCCATTAAAGTTTATTATCACTTCCTGTCTTTATATTCTATTACATCGTAAAAGAATACAAACTGTTCAGTGAAATGAGAACTTTTTACCACAGTTCTTCGCAAACTGTTCAGTTCGATCTACTATGTCATTTCCGTACCATTCGCAAAAACTACGTCAAAATAGGAATCATGTAATTTACATTATGGGTCGTTTACTTGTTCGCGAAGTTGATCGCGAGCGGTGGAATGAATGTGTGAACCAGACACCCGTCCAGAAATGAGAGTAGTAAACGTAAACCTATAGAACAGTCTGGTGTGGCCAATTAAGTTCTGTTCTCGGAATCCACGAGGTTCTAGCAAGGCGAAGGTGTGGACAAGACCTCTTTAACCTCGACATTGACCTCGAACCTTCATTGAACTTTCCAAACGATTTAATTTCGAAAGTCTCCGAGATCAATCGGTGGAGTTGGAACGATCGAGGATATTTTTCTAGGCAAAGGTCGTTTTCGTTTACTATCCCCTTCGACCACGAAGCGTGTTCACTATTATCCCATTAGGAGAGTGATCATGACCTACGAAAAATTCAAGGCCCGTACTATCCATTTCATTTATCCTGCGATCTTAACTGATCTTTATTGCTGCCTAATGGAGTTACTCGTTAAGGGAAAGATTTACAATAAAATAACTACGCTAAACAAGTATTCTATCGAACCAATAAAACGCGTTTATCATTATACTATTAACTATACTATATATTCATATATCTTCGATGTGGAAATAAAACTCGTCGTATGTAAAGTCAATATTAATAGAAAATGAATATGTTTGCTTGTGTAGAATGTTCGATTGTCTTCCTTGTTATAATTCCAGGTATTAAAAATTCAAAATAAACATCGAATTTTTAAATTGTTTGACGTATTTACGATACATGTTAGAGCTTGCAATCTTTACGCTTTGATTATTTCGAATGTATACATTGGAGAAGAATATTTCTAACAAGCGCAGGATAATGTTCGTAGTGGAAAGACACCGAGCCGATTCATAAAAGAAATCGGCAATTTTGGAGTAACGTGGATCTTCGAGGTGTACGTGCAAATGACTGCCGCGACCTTGCCCCGCGCTTTCAACAGTTGAACCATCTGCATAATTTGCGTCGATCAATATTGCAGTGAATAATTGCAAGGGAATTCGTGTTTTCGCGTGCATGCGGTTTATTAAACGACCGCGACATCTTAGAACTCGACGAATCATTAAGGGAAGCCTTTGGTGCAGTACGGTGTATGTATATGTGTCTAGAAAATTACGAAATTGGAGAACGTACGTGGAATGAAAACCCGTCCAGCCTTGTATCGACGAGTTTCCTGTCGGAAATGAAACGAGCCCGAGCAGATATTTGATTACTCGAAAGCATGTGGACAAAATGTGCCCCGCCCTGGACGTTTCGTGAGCTAAATTGACTTGGGCGCGTCCGCGTCGCTTCTTTCGGTTTTAAACAACCTTTCCGCCGAGATTACTCGAGACGAGCTTCGTTAGTTCGGTGCGAGCAGGCTCGTTTCCACGTGCCACTTGCCTGTGGCAATCACAATTGTTTATACTACTCCACTACATAAAAATAAACGATGACCCAACGCTAACGAGTGATTCATATGTTACGGTATCACCGTTTAGCATATTACCAAAAGCAACTTATTTAAACCAGTTATCGTTCGTGAGTCATGAACGGAGCCGCGATATTTTTTCCCCTCCTTTCACTTTCATTCCTTAAAATCGCGAAATTCGGTTTAATAAGGGCTACTATGCAACACCTGTTAGTATCATAACTGGTGGACCGCCACCACTTCTTTATAAATTTATACCAGTTTTATCGGATTTCTACTTTATTATTACACTCTCAAATTCATACCAATAAATGTCAGATCAATTCCAGTTTCCATGAATGAATTCTACGAAATTCGTGACGTTGAAATATATTAAAGCTCGATCACATTGCAATTTTCTATGCCAAGAAATGCGCATTTATTTTTTAACAATAAAAGAGCAAACAATTGAAGAGGACTTATCGAGTTATCGTACGACAACTTGTCATTATTATTATGGAAATAAGATTTGAGAAATTTAAATCGCAATATGATGATAAGATATCGATACAGTATTTTCGAGTCGGACACAATGGGCAAGGGATGATAAAAAGGTCCGCTGTTAAAAATAATTAACGTTTATATCGCACAATGTGTTCTATACAGACAGTTTATACACAGGAACATTATGTTTTATCGTCTCGTTCCTTTATTCTTTCCTCTATTCTTCTGACCTTTCCCGCCTTTTCTACCATTTCTATTTCGCTTTCGTTCCATCAACTTGCGCGCCTTCAGGACTTGCTCTGGTCGTTTAAGTTCGTTCCTTGTTTTAATCTTCTCTTTAAGTTTCTGATTGTGACGTGCCCAATGTGTATTAGCAGTTGTGTGTACTGAAACGAACAGAATACATTTTATTTTACACGGGTTGAATAGTCAAGCATCGTGAAACATTTTCAAATATTATTATCGCTTACGTTTCTGCATTTGCGGAGACTCTTCCTCGCTATCGTCGTCGTTTCTAGCGTCTACTTTACTCTTCTCTTTCCAAGCTGAATAACGATTCGTTTTGTAACTCGCAGGAATCCAGACTCCCGACTCGGTTCGAAATTTTTTGATCTTCCGATCCTTCAAAGGAAACGAGCATGATACAAATTTTGGAATATATTTAATAAAATTCGTCAGAAGTGTAAAACGCATACGTTATTAACGGTGACCATTTTCTTCTTCTTCCTATCCCATTTCTTAATTTGTGCCTGAAGACGTTGCGATTCCTCATTGTCTGCGGTTAAGTCCATCTGAACTTTGTCCGCTTCCGTATTGAAAGAGTTCACTGCCAATCTACAAAACAAGAAAATGTAATCTACGCACCTTCAATGAGAAAGGATTTTTTCCTACCCATCTTCAGTGTGCTTATCCGGGGCAGAATATGGAATAAAGAACTCATCGTCCTTTGTTGCAGATCGTTTTTTCTTTTTAGAAGGTTTATATAAATCATCGATGTTTCTTTTCTTCGGTAACACGACAGTGTTAAATGCCGAGTTTATCTCCTCATTCGTGCTCGACGGAAGATTTACTTTCTTAGACCGATCTGTTTAAAGAAATCGTTAAATTGAAAACTTTCATCGAACTTAAATTCTTACATTCTTAAAGGTTCTACCTTCTAAATTCTTTTTAACTTCTAATTCCTCCGCTTTTCTGTGAAAATTCATAATGCTTTCCTTATGGAACGATCGTTTCGTTTTCATTACTTGATAGTCAGTCGCGGATGCTTTTGCTCCAATTTCAAATATTGTCTGTTATAAAGAGTTTCACATTTAGTAACTAATAATTAGGTGATTTGTATAGATTGTGTATACGTACTCCTTGTGGTCTATAATTAAAAATCTTTGACAATAAATTTCTGGTGTTAGAAGAAACGTTGGAATATTCTGGTATAACACCTGCTTCGCCAATGTGCAACTCCTTCACCCTTTTAATACTTTCGGAAGAAGCTGCTGGCCGAGATCTTATATACTGTTTATACGCGTTATCGCAAACTTTCTCCATGTTTTGCTGTAAATAAAAATATTTTACTCTTTTCATTCATTTTTCACTTTATTGAGTTCACTTCATTTTTTATTTATTTATGTACGTACCAGATCCGTGGAACTGTTATGCCAATTTATTAATTCGGCAAGCTCTCCCTCTATCATATCTTGTGGCATTTTACCTATAGCACCCTCCGCGTTCTCTATGGATCCAGATGTAATAATATTTAAGGGACGACCAAGGAAAAGATGTAAGTCTACCAGATAAGCATATTCATCTTGGCTTACAATATTGTAAGCAGTTCCCGTTCGGCCAGCACGTGCACAACGGCCTGTTAACAATATTAATCATATTCTGTGCAAACTGGACAAATAACAGAACATTAAATATGATCTACTCTCTTACCTACTCTGTGCACAAACAATTTTGATTTAGCAGGAAAATTGAAATTAATTACGTTATCTAAATGTGGAATGTCTAAACCACGAGCAGCGACATCTGTTACCACAAGAACTTTAACTTTGTTACTTTCAAATTTGGCTGTATTTATTTTCCTAGCTGATGAATCCAAGTTTGAATAAATGAATGTATTAGAAATTCCTGATTTGTCTAACACCTGGTAATAAATTATGAACATTAGAAATACCCAATTTGCAAGATCTGTGAAAGTATAATAACTTATGTATACATCGTATTTGTACCTGGTGAATATATTCTACGTGATGCTGTGTCGCAGCAAATATTACTGTCTGAGAGTCGCTTTTAATAACATTCTTTAATAGACATAATAGTACTGCTAGTTTCTCTTCAGGTCGGCACACTATGAATGACAGTGTCAATTCCTCTGGTATTTTACTTTCCACATCCAAACGCACTAACACAGGATCGGACAATCCAGCTTTTGCAAAATCTACCAGAATCTTGGGAAGCGTTGCAGAAAATAGTACTGTCTGACGAGCTTCTGGTAGTCTGTTTGCAATTTCATGAATCTGTTCCCCGAAACCCATCTCAAATAATCTGTAATGCAAAGTACAAAATAAGTACAAAGAACAAATTCGGCAACTTTTTAAAAATTCAATTCGCCGCTAATGAAAACATTCTCACCTATCAGCTTCATCAAAAACAACGTACTCGATGTTGTTCAATTGTAAATCCATCTCGATACATATATGCAAAAACCTTCCAGGTGTTGCAACCAATATATCAGGATTTCCATGAATCGCACTGAACTGATTTTCCATGCTATCACCTCCCAAAATAACAGAAGCTTTCAAGCCTGTGAATTTTCCTATATCCTTTATAAACTTTAACGTTTGCAATGCCAGCTCACGAGTTGGTGACAAAATCAAAGCTCTCGCACCAGCTTTTGCTTGTCTCACTTTTAATTTTTCGAACAGAGGAAGCAAAAAGCAAGCAGTCTTTCCACTGCCTGTTCTTGCCATAGCCACTATATCGCGGCCTTCCAAAGCTAAGGGGATTGTCTGTAAAATATAATTCCATGAAACTTTATACTCCAGCATAGAATATAATGAAGTTTTTATTATGATTAGATCGTTTACCTTTCGTTGAATAGGTGTTGGTATTTTGTACCCACGTTTTAGTACTCCCTTTAATACAGGATAGCTAAGAGCCATAGACTGAAACCCTCCTGACTTTTTACACGCTTTCTTTTTAATTTTTGTAATCTCTTCGTCTTCATCGTTGTCACTCACTTCCTTGGGGTCTGCAAACCCCACGATATCTGTGTCTTTCATTCTAAAAATGTATAATCATTAGATGTGTCAATAGGCTTGTATATTGTTATATTGTTTAAAAAGTAACCTAAAATCACCTGGAACGGGCACGTGGCTTTGTTGACAGTTCTTGGAAGTGGCTACAACTGCTACACTTTTATTGTTTATAAAGTTTCGAGATCCAAATTACTAAATATGGCTTTCGGCACAAGAAAATATTGCTCCTTCGTTCGTTTCACGAAGTTGTAAGTTCATCGAAACATCAAACTGCTTTGTATGTAGTATCTATCTCTGTCTTTCATCTCTACACCGATAGTGACAATACTGACAATACAGATTCACAATTGGTTACTAGATCAGGACAAGGGAATTTAGTGACAGACTGCTGGCGATTTAGACAGTAGAAATATTATTTTCCGTATGTTGGTATCGCCAGGTTTTGAGCGCGTCGAATGTGGAGGGGATCGGCCATTTTTGTCGCAACCATCTTTTCGACATAATCCAACATGAAGTAAGTGAAGGTTTTTAACGAAATAAATATCCGTCGAGTGTAGTGTGATCGTTGAAAATATTTTCAATGCGTAGAGATAGTTGCATCGCTGAAATGTTGCTAATAAATATGTCGTCAATCTTTTTAGGATCGGTCTTTGCGCGTACAGTGGATATAAAATATATCCTGGCCATGGTAAAACCATGGTCAAAGTGGATGGAAAAGTAAGTTGAACATGATTTCCATATGTCTGTTATGCTGTAAAATTAAATTCTTGCCGACCGAATCGTTCGCGGTTCACGATGTTAGCCTTTTGTTTACTTTATACTCATGTGTCAACCGTAACCTCTACGATACTTTCAGACATTCACTTTCTTGAATTCAAAATGTGAGTCTGCACATTTAATGAAGCGTAATCCAAGGAAAGTCACATGGACTGTACTCTACAGGTATTATTCACGTTGTTACCACGTTTTTTTTAAACATATTTCGAAAGGTTTACACAGAAATTGATTACAACATCTGATGTAACTTTATAGACGGAAGCACAAGAAAGGTCAGGAAGAAGAGCAAGCGAAGAAGAGGACAAGACGCACACAAAAATTCCAACGTGCTATTGTCGGTGCATCCCTCACAGATATCTTGGCCAAACGTAACATGAAACCAGAAATCCGCAAAGCCCAAAGGGAACAGGCTATTACGTACGTATACTTTAATTCCATACGTATATACCTTCATTTGGTACCTTTCTGAGAAGGTTATCAGTAGACTGTGGATCTGTATGCGAAATAAAAATTTCTTACCAGATTTGCAACATACTGGAGTGCAATAGAATTTAGTTTCGTCCCTATTATGTTTAGCAGGTTGAGAATAATGTAATAGTATGTTTAAATTGTTCTAATAGTTTTGCTGTTTTAAATGACACAGACTCATTTTTATTATAAATGCATAAAATCCACAGTCTAGTTATCAGTTAGACATCTGTTCCTTTGACGTGATACCTCATGACACGTTAGATTTCAGAATGTCTTAGATCAAGTGTGGACTGCTTCACCCAGAATTGTTAGTTCATATTCACGCTGTCTGGCTTTTGCGGGTTCATACAAATGCTATAGCATTATTTGTTTTATGATTTCTATATCTATCAAATACTTTATATTTATGTCTTGCAATTGCAGGGCTGCTAAGGAACAGAAGAAAGCAGCAAAGGCTACAAAGAAGGCTGTGGTTGCTCCAAAGACCAAGTCAGTAACCAAACACAAAGCCGCAAAAGTACAGCAAAAATCTGCGCCGCGTGTTGGAGGAAAACGTTAAAATTCGAACAAAACGCAAATAAAATAAACTTTATATTTAAAAAATTAATTCCTTATGTTTGCCCTATTATTTTGAATGAATCGGACGACGACAAAATTACTACAGTCACGAATTCCTTTCATTCAACTTCATTCGAATTTTGTATATACATATATCCAGAATTGAATGTTTTCTCCGCAACCAACTGGAAAGCGAGCCAATATATAAATTTGTCAAAACAAGTGACAAACGCAATGACGACGTTTGTCGCATTTATAAAATAAGCGATCACAATCAATTCGATTAAAGTATCTTAAGAAATAATAACAGAATGTTGAAAATTTTATTGATTTATTTCAAAAATAATATTTTTTAATTCAGTAGAATCGTACATAGCTTAAAAGTAATAATCAGTTCTTTTTATTCAGTTCCTTTTTCAACAATGAAAGCTTAGTCAATGCTTCATCTCTCCAGGCGCGTCTCTCTTGAAGTTTGTCCAATGGACAAATTTCGTTCAACTGTTGGCTAATCTTCTCCGCCATCTCGCCTTCAAATTTCGGAGTAGGACCAAAAGTCATACTGACATCGTATATCGAATTTTTGTATGTTTCGCAATATTTTTTCATTCCTAAAAAAAAACAAAATGATAATTGTAAAATATCTCAGGACCTATGCTCTTCTTCGTCGACAAAATCAAATTTACCTTCAGCATTCAAATGAGCGACTTCGAAGGCACCGAGGAAAGCGTATCGCATTCCGAGACCGTCGCTCATAACTGTATCTACGTCTTTCACGCTCAAAATGCCATCAGCTACCAATCGCCATGCCTCGTTCAAAATCGCGTATCTAAACATATCAAATTTCGCTGATAAACGTGTCAAATTTCCCTAATAAAATTGATTAGCATTCAAATATCCATACTGTATACGGTTGAGCGCGAATCCGTCAATTTCCCTATTGAACACAACGGGTTTCTGACCGATTTCGGTCATGATAGCTTTAGTCTTCTCTGGGATTTCAGGGGAAGTCCATGGCGCAGGAACAACTTCTACCATGAGTGTGTAGTAAGGTGGGTTTACCTACATTAATAACATCCGGTCACCCAATATTTAACTCCTACAGATTTAACCTATTTGACTCGACTACGTACCGGGTGTGATACGATTATTTGTGCACGATGTTTTAATTTTTCGCTAATTAACGACGGACGGAACGTCGACGTGGAAGAAGAGAGAATTACTTTGTCGTCGACTACTTTGTCCAATTCACCGTAAAGTTTCAATTTCAATGGTAGATTCTCAGGTACGCATTCTTGTACTAGCGTAGCTCCCTTTACAGTCTCGGCCAAATTAGATGATCCTGTTCGTAATATTATAAGATTT
This sequence comes from Lasioglossum morio, assembly GCA_916610235.2. Taxonomy (NCBI): domain Eukaryota; kingdom Metazoa; phylum Arthropoda; class Insecta; order Hymenoptera; family Halictidae; genus Lasioglossum; species Lasioglossum morio. The sequence goes on along the minus strand of OU744328.1, from coordinate 15,948,464 downwards.
AATTAAATGATGTTTAGATGCGATATGTAATAACGGTTACATCTGTATCGGGGTCTTACGAATCATGGATGACAAACGGACCTTTAATTAAATTGAATTGCTGGTCCGCGGTAAGTGTACCCCTTAAAAGACCGCCAGCTTCGAGACGTTTCAATTGCTGCTGGATATCATCGAGAGCCTTCGTAATTTGTTCGTTTACAATATCGTAAATTATTACTTCGTATCCCACGCTGGCGAACAGCATAGCCCAGCTGCGACCAATCAGGCCGCTATAGAATAAAAATTAAATAATTATTACATCATACACTGAAATCGAATAAAACGAAATGCTGTCTCTTCGATGTGACGTTACGAATCACGGTATGTATTCTAAAGCTCAGAATCTAAGCGATACTTTTGAAATAGATTGATTGATGTAATTCTCCACCGTTTATCATTAAACTTTTCCGTTGTTATCTTATCTACGGTAAACTACTTCAGGCTATCACTGGTTACATTTTTTCGGATGAACTAAATTGACTAAAAAATGGATTGCATATAAACGTAATTGTACAAGCAATATTTCCAATGAACAACAGCCAATAGAATCGTTCGATTTGAATGTCCTTGCCAGTGTAACGCTGCATTTTTTAAAATGTAAATTATCGATACATCGCAAACGAGAAGGTTCATTGATCAAAACATGAATATATATACTACCAATTAACATTACACGAGTTAATATTAAAAAGTTTGTATTAGAGCATTTTGACTATCATTAAATGATCTAGTAGAACTCCGTTTATTCGGATTGTTAAACATATAATCTCTATCATTTTGATCCGCTAATTATAATTAATATCCCGAGCAGCATCACTCAAAATTGGCAAAAGAAAAAACTTACAGACTTCTTTGCAATATTTACAATTATAGTGAATGTTTTTGATTCATACTACCAATATGGTTGTACAAGTATACATATAAAATATGCAATAAATAAAATACGTCAAATGTATTTGTTTCATTTATATTTAATGAATTATCCGGATCGGACGTGGCCCCCTTTGTGCCGGATAAACGAGTATCCATTCTAATATGTAGTTAATTTAACGTAGATTTTGGATCAAATTAAGTACACAAATAAAATATATTTTTATATGAAAAAAAACGACATTATTTATCGAACTAAATAATTGAAATGTAACAAAAATCAAGCTGTACCTTCCAATAATACCAATTTTTTCGTTCTTTACCGACATTGTGAGGCAGTTGAAACACTAAAAAACAAAACGCGACTGTAATGCGATGTCTGACACTTATGCCTCGCCTTTCGAATGCGCTGCATATATATAAGCGGCAGATTCTACCCCACTACATCCTGTTCGATCGTGTGGCAAAATATGTTGTCTTTACTCAACTACCTCTATCGAAAAATTTGAGTACCACGATCGCTATCTTTAAACTCAATCACATCGAAAGCAGTTATCGCTTTGAAGTGTTTTATTGAGAATAAATTGTTATTAAACGACGCGTATCTTAAATTATTATTATTAAATATCAATTGATATTTAAATTAATTTACTGTCATGCATTCGTAAGGTATACTGTCTCACATTTATGAAGAACGATATATTATAATATCATGATTACAAAATGTTATAAAAAATCTTATTACGCTGTAAAGTTGATGTTGCAACTACGGACAATCTTTTCACAAGATAGTCGGTGGCGGCTCGCACTTGACGTATACATATAAATATGAAACAGATATCGATTATCGAATAAGATATATCTTATGATTTTTCAAAAATATATTCTCTTAGCGATTTCCAGTCAATCGAGCTAATTCTATAGAATAATATATATATGTATAAATATAGAGAAAATCTCTGGTTGTAAAATAGTAAAAATTGTCGTTCATAAATAATAGTATTTAATTTTATCCTCCATTTCTATATGAAACTCAGAACATGGGATTTGTACATTTCTCTTATTGTTTGAAATACGGTTATGTACCTCTACAATGATGAACTTTGTTTCGTAGAAAAAGAGAGGCAGAAGGAGGAGCGAAGAACAACAGAATGAAAGCAAATCGAATTAATCATATATAGATGAAGTAAACGAAAAATATAGTATCATAATATAAGTGTAATGTATATGTACATATAAGTGCGTGTCACGGTGTGTATTGCGGGAAACTCATCTGCAAGAGTGACTAGTATTGTTAATGGCGCTGTGTTTCCACGGGGAAAAACCTGCAACCGAACTCAAGGTTACATGCAGTTACGTCTTGTCAAGATAAGTTGCAGCTTGCAGTATTCGTGTTTGGTTAGTATACGACTCATCGCAGACTCATACTGCAACCAATTGCTTCATTTATTTTATATAGAAAGTTGTCTACGATAATTTTATTTCCAATATTTCTTGTTTATTAGTAGTTTCCTAATAAATATCTGATATAGCGAACAGTTATCTGATTGTGTGACAGTTAATCAAAACCTATAATAATGCCAGAGGTCTTTGAAAATTATGCGGTTTACAAAAGTGCAACAGAAAACCAGGATTATATTTCTCATGGACATGGTAAATTTTTTTTTTATGTTCTACAAATTTTGAATTTATCGTTTAGCTTTTTTTTTGTAATTTTACTTTACCGATAACAAACAGTATATCAACTTATAGAAATAACATAATGTTTTTATATTACTGATGTTAGAATGGTTGTTCAACGAGCATTGTATACGGTATTATAGAATTACATTGAAAATATTGAAACATGAAATTGTAGTTCGATTTTTATACCATGTATTTTTTAGCGTTTTTATTGTTAATTAAGATATATATTTGTCTTTATTCTCAAGATATGTTAATGATGAATGGTCAAGACGTGTTTAGTCCCTTCAATGGTTCTCAAGGGACAAGTGCTGCATCGCCTTATTCAACATCTTTGTCTCCACTGTACAACATGGATGTGTCACTGGGTAGTTTCAAAGATATCATAGGTATATATTAATATTTTTAAAAATTCACCTATTGATTCAACAGATTTATAAATCATAAAATGTTTCATTTGTATTTCTTCAGATATCAGTGACCCGTATCTTACAATCGTGGAACAACCGATTGAAAAGTTTCGATTTAGATATAAATCAGAGATGATAGGAACCCACGGAAGTTTAGTAGGAGCAAGTGCTGGAAGTGGTCGCAATAAAAGTTTCCCAGCAGTTCAGGTATGGCATCTGTGATTAATTTTTAAGTGAAAAAGGATATATGTACAGACTATTTATCACGTTATTTATCCATTTAAATATACTTTTCAGTTACACAATTATCCTGGAAGTGCAAAAATACAATGTACATTAGTTACATCTGGAGAGGGTAAGAGGATACCTCATGCCCATAGATTGGTGCGTAGAGTAAATGGGGAAGATTGCGATGATCGCCATATAATTGATGTCAATTCTGAGAATAGGTTTACTGCAACGTATGTTTATATTCCATTTAATTATTTCTAAAATTACTGCGTTTATTTGTATTTCATTGCTTCTCATTTTTTATCAATTGTATGATATATAGATTTCATGGAATGGGAATTATACACACAGCAAAGAAATATGTACGAGAGGAGCTTATTAAAAAAATGCGACACGAAGCAATAGAAAAAAAGAAAAGAGAATGTAGAAGCAATACCCTTACTACTCGAGAAGAAGCTCAGGTATGCTATTTTAACGTTACCTCTAATTATTTCTTATACAAATCGTTTAACCGAATGCTTAATTTTAAAGATCAAACACGATGCAGATATTTATCAAAAATGTGTGAACCTAAACAGCGTCGCACTATGTTTTCAAGCATTCGTTTTGGATGAACACAATATCATGAGACCAATACCAAACTGTATTGTTTATTCAAACCCTATTAATAATCTAAGTAAGTAAAAAATTATAATAGATGTGTTAAAGCATTTTAAACGAAAGTAGTTCATAACGCAACGATATTTGTAATATATCAGAAAGTGCACTAACTGGAGAACTGAAAATATGCAGAATTGACAAATACACTAGCAGCGTTGATGGAGGAGAAGAAATTTTCTTACTTGTCGAGAAAGTAGGAAAAAGTAAGTATACTTTTTTTTCAGTGCAAATTATAGGAAAGTTTTTTTCAAATTAATACTTCTTTCATTACAGAAAACATAAGAGTCAGATTTTTTGAGGTAAATGAGGATAACGGCGAAGTTTGGAGTGAGTACGGACGTTTCTCGGAATTGGATGTACATCATCAATATGCAATTGTATTTCGGTATTTCAGCAATTTAACAGATAAAATTTTCGAAAATAATCATTATTTACCTAGAATTATGTTTATACATATTTTTACAGAACACCGCAATACAGAGATCTTACTATTACATCCCCAAAGGAAGTATTCCTGCAACTAGAAAGACCAACGGATGGTGACTATTCTGAGCCAGTGAAATTTACTTACAAACCAAGCGATAGAATTATAGGTAACTGAAATACTTAAAACGATTCTATATAATAACGTTCAAGCATAATAAAAAACATATTTAATTCACAGGAAAGAAACGTCAAAGAATATCCGACTCTGGAAGTAGCGATTTATCGAACTTCGTATTACCTAATATTAATTGTGAAACAGGAAATATATCAGGAATTTCAAACGCAGATAGTCGGGAACTTTTTCAAGAGATAAAAAAGTATCTTTCACACACTGAAAACGAACATCTTGATCATCTAAATATTGAGGGTAAATATAAGTTAGATATCTTTACAAAGCGAAACTGTTTATTATTACTATACAGTTTTATCTCTTTATTTCAACAGAATATATAGCACTCTTACCCCCTCAAGAGAATTTGGTGACCGATGGCCCATCATCTAACCAGGTACATGTTGCATATAATTATTGTATTTTATATTTTAATATTTCATTATCAAATTATAAGTTATCTATTTTGTTTTCTAGCATGAAAATGATATGATGTTTCCTAAAAATGTACTTATGGAAGCTATGAGATTAATGAAATCAGATCCAAGAAATGGTCAAACACATATACGTAAGCTACTTAAAGATCGCTCCACTTTTGGAGATTCCCCATTGCACGCAGCACTTCGGTACGGTCAACGTGACATTGTCAAGTACATGTTAATGTTGATAAGCTCTGATAAGGATTGCAAGATACTTGTCAATGAACAGAATAGTTCCGGCAAAGTAATTGTCTTTTCCATATCTCTCTTTTTACTTTAAGAAATGTTCAATTAGCTTCAAGTATTTATTATTATAATGTAATTACTTATAATGCATTTGTTCATTAGACGCCGCTGCATTACGCAGTTCTACAAAATCTTCCAGAAAGTATAGAAGCATTACTCATGCTTGGAGCTGATCCAAACCGATCAGATGAACAGGGATGTTGTCCGTTACACATTGCTGTGAAAAGTAAGTGATAAGATAAATTAATTATGTACAATACGTCTATATAAAAATGTACATATTCTAGATCCTCAAGCTGGAGCTTGCGTGAGAAATTTATTATCGGATAAAAGAACTAAAATGAACATTCATAATGATGCCGGATGGACACCATTGCAACTTGCGGCAGAAGCTGGTTCATATACTGCAGTATGTTTACTTGTTGAAGCTGGGGTAAATGTAAATAGTACCGATATGTCATATGGTCGAACTGCATTACACATTGCTGTAGACGGCGGACACAAAGAAATCGTTACATATTTATTGAAAAAGGTATGACTGTCTCATTTCAATCAAACGAATTATAAGTTATTATTAAACTTTGTAACTAATGTTAATTACCTTGCATTGGCATAGACAAACATTGCCGTAAACAAAAGAAACTTCAGCGGAAATACTGCTTTACACTCAGCAGTTGTATATTCTGGTGTAAGAGCGAAAGAGCTGTGTGCATTGTTAATCAAATATGGAGCAGATCCACACATTCAAAATCATAATAGAGAAACAAGCGATGTATGTACTTCTTTTAACTGTATTCACTGATTGTAATTATCTAATATTTTATTCAATATATTTACCAGGATGAAAGGAAGACGACCACACCTATAAAAGAAGAAGTTAACTCCGACGATGAAGACACTGAAGAATTGAATGGACAATCGTCGTTTGACTTGGCGATGAATAAACCAGATGTAAGTTATTATTAATTTTTTTATACATATATGTATGTTTTCATCGGTTATGACATTTTAAACTAAATAAATGTGTCTCTTGTATAGATTTTGCAACTTCTTAACGGTCAAACCGTTGAAGCAACAAGTGAAATTCCGTCTGTTTCCACTAAACAAGAAGTACAAGATGATGACTCGCAGAAGGAGTTGTTAAACAATGAGCAGAAACAACAATTGTCCGATATTCTTGATGAAACACAAGGTTGGAGGAAACTTGGCAAACATTTGAAATTTGAATACTTTTTAAGGACATTACAACATACTTCGTTGAGCCCATCACTACTCTTATTAAATTACATAGACGTAAGTTATAAATTTCTTTATTATGCTACTATATTATACTATACGTTTTCAACAAAATGAATGCTTTTAGGTTCAGTCATTGATGTCCCTAACCGACCTGGAAACGGCATTAAGAGATATTGATGAAATCAAAGCGGCGAATTACATTAATGGAATTGTACACATGCAATCTTAATCGTACACTATATTTCGTTGCTATTAAATTAATACCACTTGTTATATATATATATATATATATATATATATATATATATATATATATATATATATTGTATATTATTACACTAATGAATTTCTGCAGTATGACATTTTTGTATCTTATGATTTATATTAATTGTTATAAATGTATATATTCTACATAAACGATTGACTTTCTAGTAGAAGAGAACTATGTCAAAATATTTTCACAAAGGCTACCAAATTTTTTCCTATCTAAATTAATCCTGCTTTTTTAACTTTTAGTTAATCAAATGACACTGTGTAGTGTATTTAACCAAACATTTGCGTAGTCTTTATTATCGTTATGACCTGTCAAGGTAATTTTTTTTTAAATTTTGATGTTCTGTTATCCAATGTCTGTCGAATATGTTTTGGAAAATTTTTTTTGTTATCTACGGAAAGTTTTCGTTATATACGTATGTATATAGTACCAATAGTACGAATGCTATAGTGCATATAGGGAAACAGCTGTTTCGCATATGACTAACACACCTTACTTTTCTGCGAGAAAAGTGTAGAGAAAAATTCTTTAGCGGTAATATCTTGGTTATTAACATGTGTTTGTCAACTTTTTGTATTAATATCAGTTAAACGTACATCAATTATCAAACGGATATGTTGAAATGAATCACATATTAACGGGGGGCGGACTGTTTACAATTTCGTGAAAAGAAACGCTGTTGTGTTTTAATATAATAATAGTATTACAGATATAAGTATTGTTTTTTGAAGAAGTACGTTTTATTAAACACAAAAGATGGATAAACTAAGGAGAGCACTGAGTGGCAATGAACAGTGCGATGAAGAAAGTGGTATTATTCCTCAGGTAATTAATATTATTTTCAATAATACCCGTTGAATACGTATATTTTTATTTTGCTATTGTATACAATATTATGTTCAATGCTTGCAATTGTTAATGGAAGGTTGATGCGGACTTTACGGTAAGAGTGTAGATTTAGATTCATAAAAAATATTTTTTTTTTTGTTGTATCTTTCAACAACAATATCCTCCTTCATTATTATTGTTAACTAATTCACATTTTATTTTTAGGTTATGGACCAAACTACATTAAGTTGGTCTACTCGGATTAAAGGTTTTGCTATTTGTTTTATTATTGGTATATTGTGCTCCATCCTTGGATCGTTTGCTTTATTTTTACATAGGGGACTCACAGTATTTGCCGTATTTTATACGCTAGGGAACGTTATCTCGCTACTAAGGTAAAATTTTTTCAAATTTTAAAAATTGTATATATTATCCACGCAAACATATTTTTCCCTTAGAAATATCTATAGAGAGTACAGTATTTTATTATTTTTATCGAAAAACAGATATGGCGTATTCCACAAATTTGTTTGTAAACAATAGAAATTAAAATATTGATTCTGCTTGTAGCACGTGCTTTTTAATGGGACCATGTAATCAATTAAAGAAGATGTTTGCTCCAACAAGACTGGTTGCAACAGCCTTAGTGTTCGTTGCTCTTGGAATGACGCTTTTCGCAGCGTTACATGTAAGTATAATGCAAACAGTTCAATATACATATTATTTTAATATAGCAACTACAATTGCTGTCTGTATTTCTAGCTAAAAAATGCTGGATTGGCTCTGCTATTTATAATTATTCAATCACTGGCGATGACATGGTATTCTCTATCTTACATACCTTATGCGCGCGACGCTGTCAGAAAAACTGTGGAATCTTGTATATCATGAAGAAATCTGGAAAGCATGCAGTGAAATTCTTTACTTAAAACGGTTTATGTAGCACAAGTTACGAACTGAGCTATGAAGATAACTTAAAGATACAAAACATAATGTTAACAAACCCTATATATGTATAAATAAGTATGCATTTATTTTTGAAATGCTTAATGTGTATCTGTACTTGAACGACAATACAATGATAATGTTTTTGAACGTAGATTTAATATTACAATATTTTATAACAATTCTGTAACCGAATGAAGTTATACAGTTTACATAAGATTTACATATAATGTTCCAATAATATCATTTCTTTTGTAATGTTTGTTATACATAATCATTGTATGATATCAATAGTTTTGTACATTAAAATGAAATTAACCCATTCATTCTGTCCATAATATAAATCCCTTCGCACAATAAATAAAATAATAAAATCTTGTGAAACAATTAATGGCATTGACTGTATTACTATATTACGATATAATTTCTTGCGTACCAGTTTTATAATAATATACGCGCTTGAATTTTACGTTTTTAAAGGGTCAGACTCGGGCGATTACGACTTAGATTAATTTTATCTAGCACTTTTGACTACTGAAAAACCCCATCTTTGCGTTATCGAGAAATGAGAAGGCACAACCCGCACCCTTGCAATTCTGGAAACGAGTCCCAATCATAAGACTATTGTTCTTTTCTTATCGATTATATTTTTTAATATCTCCTGACTTCGTCCAAGTTATTTTTTCAATAAAGTTTTATTATTTTATATATGCTGTGCATACGTATACATATCGTGACATCAATATTTCGCTAATAAAAAAAAAAAACAAAAATAAAATATTTCGCTAATAATTAAAGAAAATGGCAAGGAACAAAATGGAACTGATCTCAATACTTTTAAAGTGTTCTGAATATTTTAAAAAGATGATTAACGTTAGTTAAGGAATAATTCAGTTTAAAAACCGAACGTTGAATATTAATGAACCAATCGTGTATCGTCTTCTCTGGAACCGCCAATCGTACATCAATACGGTATTTCGTCATACAAAAATGGACGTTCTAATTGGACGAAGATAAACAATAATTTCTTTCCCGTTCTCCGATCTGTAGCAACAGGTTCTAAGTACAAAGAAACTTCACCAGCAGCCATTGTACATTTGACGCGCGGGTCGCGATCAGCAGTCCATTAAGTGTCCAATAATTCGTGATCTGTTCCATCAATTCTTCTATTTATAGACGTATTTGCGGTAAGCGAAACTTTGTTAGCCTGACAGTTACTCGAAGCTGTATCGTAGATTTGGCTTGCATCACACACGAAAATGATCCGAAAAGATTGCGAATAACCGTTAGAAGACGTTCGTTCAAATTAGCGTAATATTATGCTGTAATTTATCACATGATACGTGTGCTCGTTGACGTGGTTGTAAGTGTAATTATTCATGCACGTGTAAACCAATAATACGAACATATTTTTATGAATATCCTTTCGTATAATAAATTAGTCAGAAGTCATCGTGAATTTTTTTTAAAGTCTTGTGTACTATTCGGTCATAATGCATGAAAAACATTTTTCCGTTATTTCATGTTTTACAATGCCTTACAATCTCAACAAATTGATCGAACACTTTTATTGTTTTATTGAGTGATTATTATATGCTATCGTTGTGTCACTCATGGTTTTCTTATTTTCTAGAAAGTATATACACGGAATTTGTCGAGAAAATGCCTGCACCAGAAGTTGAAGGCCGCGACCGAAAGGCCAGCTTCAAATTCCATTCCAAGCACGAAGTAAGTTTGTTAAATTGTAAACGTTAATTTAACACGAATTCAAATGGAGTTAACGTGTACAAGTGTCTTTGATCGTGCTATTATTCATTATATAACTATTACAGGATGCGCGTAGAAGACGAAATGAAATATCAGTAGAACTGCGGAAAGCTAGGAAAGACGATCAGTTATTCAAACGTCGTAATCTCAATATCGGGCAAGAGCCAACAAGCCCGACTGGTGATGTTAATCAATCAGCTATTTCTACATCGATAGACGAGATTGTGGCTGGTATGCGATCGGAGGATGAAACGATTCTGCTTCAAGCAACGCAAGCATGCAGGAAGATGTTGAGCAGAGAGAAGAGTCCACCTATAGATATCATGATATCACGTGGAATTGTGCCACGCTGTATCGAGTTCTTGGGTTATAGTCACAAGTACATATACGCCATAGAAGATTGATATCACTACTGTCTCGTGTAACAAATCATTTTATACATTCTTTAAATGTTTCTAGTGCTCTATTACAATTTGAAGCAGCATGGGCTCTGACTAATGTAGCTTCTGGAACATCAGAACAAACTCATATGGTTGTCAAACATGGTGCCGTACCAAAATTGGCTGACTTGCTGAAATCTACATCACCTAATGTTGCTGAACAGGCAGTATGGGCACTTGGAAATATTGCTGGAGATGGACCCGGAGCTCGTGATCTTGTTCTTGCTTATGATGTTATGCCACGTTTATTGGAATTAATCAAACCTGACACTTCTGTACGTAATATATACGGATATATTCAACGAAAGATAGAATCAAATTTTTTAACAGTAGTAATATAAGCTGATTTTCGGTGCAGGTGACATTTACTCGCAATATCGTTTGGACACTCTCAAATCTATGTCGTAATAAAAATCCTCCACCTCCATTTGAAATTGTGCAAACTGCATTGCCAGTTTTAAACCGCTTACTTAGCAACTCTGATAAAGATATACTTGGTGAGTAAATTATACTTATTACCAAAATGTTCTAAGGAATATTCATTTCTACGAGAAGACACAAAAGGTGCCCGATCCCGAATAAAATTATCATCTCAATAGTTTCGGGTTCTCGCACAACTCAAGAAGACTCGTAACTTTTTATATTAAGTATTCGGGAGTTTTTAACATTACAATTTAATATTACAGCTGATGCTTGCTGGGCTCTTTCTTACCTCACCGATGGGCCCAATAATAAGATACAAGTTGTTGTGGATAGTGGAATTATTCCAAAACTTGTGGATTTACTTGCTTCAACAGAAGTAGTAGTTCTGACACCAGCACTCCGTGCAGTTGGAAATATAGTTACAGGCACTGACATACAGACAGATGCGATAATAGCAGCAGGTGGTTTGCAACATTTGGGAGTGTTATTGCAACATCATCGCACTAACATTCTAAAAGAAGCAGCATGGGCTATTAGCAATATTACTGCTGGTAATGTGGATCAAATCCAACATGTTATAAATGCTGGTTTATTACCGCCTTTGATACATGTTTTGAAAAATGTAAGTAAACCGTGCTTCTTTTCTTATGGAAGTGATTATTAAATGTTACATTTCATTGCGCAGGGAGATTTCAAATCTCAGAAAGAGGCAGCATGGGCTGTAACCAATTTGACTTCTGGTGGATCTGTACAACAGTTAGCTCAATTGGTGCAGCTGGGTGTGCTAGTACCATTTTGCAATTTGCTAGATGCCAAAGATTGGAAGACTATACTTGTTGTTCTCGACGGTTTGACCAACATATTGAATGCAGCATTGAAAATGGGAGAATCTGAACGTGTAGCTTATATGATAGAAGAAGTAGGTGGTATAGACAAACTTGAAGCTCTGCAGCAACACGAAGTTGAACAAGTGTATCAGAAAGCTATGGCGATGATCGATACTTTCTTCTCAGTAGAGGTAAAACGATCTTAAAACTTCTTGCAATTCAATTAATTAAAAACAATATTTTTATATTACAAATCAACTTTGTGTTTTTAGGAACCTGAAGAAGCGGGAATAGCACCTGCAGCAGACGATGGCCAGTTGGAGTTCAAACCAACTGAAGCAACACAGAAAGGTTTCGAATTTTAGAATTTCCTGATCATTTGTCGTTTAATATGTTAGAGTGTGTTCTTCCAATTCGTTTTGTAAATAGATATACACTTGTTCATCATGAAAGATAAATATTAAAGGCAAACCACTCTTGTCTTTTTCATATTTCTTTACTGATGTTTTGTGTGCTCCATGACAATAGTAAGTTCCATTTAATGTTCCTTTCTATAGATAGCTTTAAAATTGCCAATCGATTATTATTCTTTATTTTCTCCATTCCCAGAATATTTGTTTAAGAATATTTTTATTATATCAATTATGAGCTTTGTGATCTTTGTAACAGTCATTTTCAAACAACTTTACTGTTTTGTATCTTTTTTGTTTAATTCGTAGCTTTTACAAAATCATTTTTTTCGAATTTAGATACCGTTGACTATCATTTATTAATTGTTATTACGTTCTCTTTATTTACAAATAAAATATTATAGGCTGCATTACTTATCACATTTTGTATGTATTTTTTAATAAAACTTTGATACAAAATTTGACATGTATTCATAATACTTAATTTCCTTTTAAATAATCTTATGCATTGTATAAAGTAGATTACAATTATAAGTATACGAGTTTCGAACTTAATGTTACATCTACACAGACTTCAAAATTATTGTAGCAACTCTAAGAACTTAATATCTATGTTAATAAAAAAAAATTAATTTAAAATATGTTGTAGAATTTCGTTCCTTATCATGAATAAATTTACATATTATATATTCAGCCATATTAGGCCACAAAGACTAGATGAAATTGTAACTGCGATTATTTTTTTATTTCTTACTTATTAACTAATTATGAGTATTTCACATGTAGCGCACCAGAGATTTTAGAATAAGATTTCAAATTTGCAAAACAATTGTTTATTACTATCAAACTTTTGTTCGCGTTATTGTTAAGTACTGCTACAACAGCATTAAATATTATGAAATATTTACTAATATGTTGCAAATTAAACTATTATAGTTCGCTTCCTATAGTTTCAACGCCCGAAATCGACAACGGAATTATAGAAAGCAACAGACATGATTCTACGATCATTTAATTTATTGGCAGTTCATTTTTGTTTCGTACCTTTTATGGTTTATCATTATACCGGTGGAGAAGCTGAACCAAAGTTTGCTTACTGTCAGCTTCGTGATACAAAAGGGTCAGCGATGAAAATATAAGAACGTCAACAAACTGTGATCATAGAGACGGAATATTGTATTCCTACCTAGAGGAGAAACATTTACCGAATACTTTCTATTTCGAATACGACTATCGATCATGAATGAAATCACTTTGATCATTTACTAAAAAGTGATAAACAAAAGCTGCTTTTTTCCTGTCGATTATTGCTTGTACAGTGCGACTTCTTTGACTTCGGTCATCTCTACTTCTCGGTGGATCTCTTAAAAATATTGATCCGAACAGTGTCGCTACAAAATAAGTAATAAATACAAATTTCTTTATCGTTGTAAGTCATGGAATAATTTCGATATAGTCTTACCAAGAGTTTTCGCGTCCAGCTTGTTATCTTGCGTATGATTTAATAATTCTTTTAGAAAATAACATATATAAAGGAAAACTTTCCTCCTGATTTCTGGAAGCTGCATTACAATCTGTAAAGCGATTAAAACAATGACTACATGAACTTTCCGTTTTTAAAAGAATTAGAGATGTACGCGAACCCATCCAATCCCGTTCTTTATGTATGTACCTGTTTGCATTGCAAGTAATTTACTGCTGCAGATAAGCATACAGTATGCAAGTTATACGGAATTAGTGGTTCAGCAGTTGACTCTAATAGTAAAAGTAATGCTTCTGCAACAGAGTGCACACTGCCAGCTATGCAATTGTTAAGGAATCGAAATGATTTCTAAAATGTTAGAAGAGATTGTAACTTCTTAAATATATAATTTTTATATTCCGGAAAGGATACGCATTGGATCTTGACTCCCATTGTCTAACCAATCTCTTATAGCTATAATTTCACTGTGAAGTCCAGGCGTTTCAAAAAGTCCTGCCGTTTTTATACCATGCCGATACAATCTGTCAACTAAGAACCATATCTCCTTTGGTATCTCATATGGATCTGGAGGAAGATTCTTATTATTTTCCTGTAACATTAAGATAACTATCATTAAAAACTTTTTTACTTTTATTTTTCTTGCTCATGTTTCATGCAACTCCCTTACAAGTTCCATTAATCTGCCAATAGGTATCTCTCTAATCGGTACTCGAATGTGAACCAAAGCTTCTATTGACGCTCCGAAACAACTTCTTTCGTAGGTCCCTGAGGAGAATTAACAATATTGCTGATTTTTTCATTTGTAATTACATCATAACATTATACTACCTGTCACAGTTATAAATATATCCTTTCCACCTTCGAGATGTAATATTAAGATATCGTACAATTTATCTTCTCCAGAATTTAATTTGCAAGCCGACCTTTTGTCGACGTATATTTCAAATCTAGCATCACATTTTTCTCCTGAAATATGTATTAAATTAAATTATAATATAAGTTATTCATTCTAAGAATAAAAATATTTAAAAACAAAAAATGAATTATACCTGGCTTTATAAAACCTTTAAACGGCTCGATATCCAACCAGTCTCTGCAGTAATTAGTTTCACCTAATTTCTTTATAAATTCAAATTGTACTGGCACCTACGAGAATATATAATTAGTTTCTCTATATGGAATATACTGATTTATAAACAAATTATTTTACCTGGCCTGTATTTGCAATAATAAGTTCTTTGCTACTAGGTTCCAGAAATTTCAAAGTGTCAAATATTATATCGGTAGTGTCGACCATTACTTGCGGTAAAAATTCGTTTTCTAATTTATCAAGCTTTTTCATAACTTCTTCATGAATTTTACGATATTTTGCCATATCTATAATCCTAATCTGCAATAAATTACACGTGATAATACTAACATATATCATAATTTTGCGGAATTAAAGATTTCTAATTACCTGAGAGTCGAATAGAGCACTGACTGGTTTGTGATCGGAGATTCTTAACTCAGGATGACTTCGATATACAATTGATGTAATTGCATCTCCTTTCCATAGTACTCGATCGCACCACGCTGGTGATCTGCTTTTCTCACTATGATTCATAATTTTTTATATACAGGGGTTTTTTTCAATGAACGAAGTATCTAATCGCATAAGATTTCCGATCTATCACTCTCCCGCTGTTGAATTGAAGCCGCGATCAATGTGTACAGTTGAGAAATGATGTTTTGGTGCAGCTCCTACAAGTTAGAGAGTTACAGGGGAAAGGAGAGTCGTAGCTGTAACTCGTTCTGTTGGTCTGAGTTTCTGGAAGGTATTGGACGTAACGAAGAAAGCGAATGAAACAAAGCACGGCAGAACGAGATACAACTACGTCTCTCCTTACCCGCGTGATTCTCTAGCTTGTAGGAGCTATGCCAAAACATCATTCTACAATAGTACATATAACTACATAAAGAAACAATCGCGACGTGACTCTGAAATTACCATTTCCACCAAGCTATATTCCCCACCTTGCGCGATCAAAATGTAACGATCGATGTTCTTGTAAAGAATGAGCATTTGATCGGGAGTGAAATGAACGTGAACCTACTGTACGTAAAATAATTAATTTTACCTAGAGTCCCAATTATCTGTGCCTAGATCATACTTATATGTTGGCTTAAATGTAATTTCTGCTTCATGGAATCCTTGCAACACACGGCCTAATTGTCTCTGTTGACAAAGTTGATCTAGAGTCAGGAGAGGAGCATAATTTTCCAACTCTATATGTTGTTTAGCAACTGTAACGTCCATTTCTGTTATTCGATAATTCAAGTCTCCCAACCAGTAAATTTGGCTATTAAGAATATTGTTTTAGTTAGTATGGTAACACCAGAATATATTCTAAAAGAAAGTATTTCGCTTGGATTCTTACTCGTGATCCTTGAAATTTTTTGGAGGCACATATTTTGAAAATGATAATCGTGCACATATATCTGCGTAATCTTGATTACGCCTTTGGTATTCTTCGCAATGCGCTGCTAAATGGGCATTAACAAAGCAGATAGATGTATTATGTATAGAACAACTTACTGCTACGCCTCCTTTATTACCCTATTCAAAAATAGTACGTTATAGTGTAGTAATTACATGGCCATCAATATTAAAAACTTGATTTTATATATAATGAAAATATTACCATTTTACCCATAATACCAGTGCCTACAGTATCAACCGATACATCTTTTATAAATGGTATATGACTATTTAAAGCATATATGAGCAACATCATACCAACTAGTCTGACAATGGCCACTTGTTCGTATACTCCATCCGGATGAAGAGATTTCGCTACAACTTGTCTACAAAAACAATAATACTCTTAAAATATTTCATTTAGTGAAATCTTCAATCATAATTTTGGTACCTCCACTCCTCTTCCCTTGGAGTATCATTAAAAAGAAATGCTTCTTTAGTTAAATCTAATTCTTGGAATCCAATTGCATATACATCTGGCGGTGTTTTGTCGCAACTCAACCATTCGTGGAGAGTAATACCATTCGGTGCTTGCCCATTTACGTTCCATGTACCAATAAATATGCTGTAGCAGACGAAATTATGAAAGTTTGAACAACATTAGAGCAGCGGTTTCCAACCTGGGAGACGCCAAAATAAATAAAGCTTTTTATTATTTAAAATGTATCAGTATTATTATATCTATTTATAAAAGTAAAAGATAGGGGGTATGGAAAAAAGTTTCTTTTTCAGGGAGGCGTAGTAGCATAAAGATTGGAAACCGTTGCATTAGAGCAAGGTTCTCGCACACCCCTAGTAATTATACGTATGAATATAAGATAACAAACCGGAATGTTTTGCTATATGTATAGTCGTCTTCTTTGCATGCCATCTGGTATCTTACTACCGATTCTCTGGCAGCTACTGGTGACTTCCCAGAAGCAATACTTTGTCTCGTTACAACTAAAAGTGGATTCTCTATATCCACAAGCTGGGAAAGAGATTTTTCAATTAAAACAATGTAGCAATTGTACAAGAAGCACAGCTATTCGTTTATAAAATAATGTACTGACAGGATCGGTAGCATCTTCTACTTCCTTATTGGTAGCATTGATATTACGAGTACTTCCCGTCAATTTTTGGATCCATGAGAATTCTGATGCTGGATTATTCGACTTCTGATACACTGAAATCGTCGAAATGTTAATTAGAATGAAATATAAACATTCAGTTATACATTCTAATTTGCTCGTACCTTCTATAGCCCTAAATATTTCCGATACCAAGGAACTGGTTCCTACTCCAGGCCTCATTTCGAATACTAAATGTAACTTTCTCGACGTAACATTCAGGTACACATCTAAACTGTCCTGTTGTTTTCCATCTGCATCTTTAAAAAGCGTCGTTCAATAATTGTAACATTAATATAATTATCATTAACCAGAATAATCATTTTACATACTTATGTTGCATTTAAAATCTTGGTCAATAGGTAATACTCTTTCTATGGTGAGATCGCTATATACTTGAGGAGGTGTTTTAGAAGTAATTAAAATCACCAAGGCATGAGTAGTTCCTTTATTAAGGAGTGCTACAATCCTAGTATGTTTAACCCAACCCTGAATCAACGAAGCTTCTGTTGTCTATTCCAACGATTAAGGTTTTACAGAGAAATATCTGATTATTTTATATGTTATAGATAGACTGCAAATGTTTATGCATTTATGAAGAAATTGGTTGTATGAAATATGAAACAGTAAATGACTAGAACAACTTAAGAACATTATAATGTCGTTTTCAATGTAACAAAGTCATTTAGGGATGAAATAAATTTTTTATTTTGCATAAAGATCCATAGTCTAGTTATAGAAAACGAAATAAAAGGATACAATTATTACAGTCTCTCCTGAAACGAATTTCGACTGCACTATCAACGTTTGTTCTTGCGATGACATATTTGTTCATATAATATTCTCTATTCTTCTCAATATTTTGTACAACGTTTTTATATGGCATGTGAGATCTGTTTACATAGATTATAAACTGTTATTAAGTCATATAATCTTGTACGTATTTTGGTATATGCTACTCTAATTTCAATGTTTGCCAACAACACTTGTTTATCGACTGAATTTACCAAGAAAATAACAAGTAATAACAATTCAATTTAGTTGTTTATACCAGCAACAACACAGTGACATCAATCACCATCAGAAGCAACGATACTTTAATAAAATTGAACATAATTATTACTAATTGAGTTGATACGCTTCCGTCACAAATCACGTTTTTCACGTGGATAGGACGCGTCACCTTACTGCATTTGTACTTTAAAAATTAGCTGTCGATGCACTTTTGTCATGTAGACCACTTGCTGTCACTAAGAAATGTTGTAATACTACTATCGCAACATTCCCACCAAACCATTTAATTTATCACTGAACAAATACGAGTGACAGATTACTCAAACTGACATTAGACATGATTAAACTTTTTTTATGAGTGTATGTAAAGAAGTCAATAGTACACACAATCTTCGATAGTGTATTCGAAATGTTTATCTGTATAGACGTGACATACACAGACGGAAATTTGACATATACGTATATATATCAAGACCTCTCTTACACAAACAGAAAAGTATAACAAACGAATTTCACATACATATATATAGTCCTTATCATTTGTTGTTATGTAAATATAGATGTACAATTATCTGTTTCAATATTTTCTGTTGTAAAACGCGAAGTTTATATTTACAACATGTATAAGCATCTTCTTTATTATTATCGAACTTTGTAAAACGACTGTGAAAAAATTTGTGAAATGTTTGTTTTATAAATGGTTGCATTAATTTCAAATTGATTTCATCGATGTATCGGCGTTTATTATTTTATCGAACTGTTCGCTCGTAATTTTTCGAACGAAATTTGAAAATGCTACATAGCATCGTAATCCGAGAATAAAGAAGATTATCGATTTCTCTCAAATGAAAATGCTACCTTGATCATTTTGGGCGGGCAAATAAATTTTCCCTAGAAAGCAGGAAGTGGTGTACCCACATTACAGATTGAAAAATATGCCGACTTCCTGAGGCGCCGCGAGCGAATCTTCCTTTTCTAGCGCATCCATTGACCATGCCGTTTACTGCAATGGCGGTATAGATATTTCACAAAGAAGAAAGTGGATTTTCTGTAAAGTAAGTCGATATTATTTTCTCGTTTCCTTCCTTACGTCTTTTATTTTCGTTGGTTGCGTATCGTTATGCATCCATGTGAACACTTGTACCAAACATTTACTGTTGAAACGTTTTCAGGATGATCAGAATTTGAATGGGCAAGGTCTAATGTACTTTTATAGACTACAGAATTCAGTTTCGTCCATATTGATCATTGTACTAGCCCGCACAACTTAATCTCGCCTACAAAAAGTAAAAGAAACGCGGGTTATCTATAGCAATTATTCTTTGAAGAGTTTACCGCCTTACGAGAATAGGACGCCAAAGAATTCGCGGTAATATTTCGCGACATCTTAGGTTAGGATGAGTTTAACTATTGTTTGATCATTTTGTTTAATTTGATTCTAATTCATGGAATTGTCAACGTACACTGTTTTAGATATCCTACTTTACATGTTTATTATTTATCCGTATTATTGGTTGTAGTATTACTAGAAGATCGATAAAAATATTTTGCATATTATACCTTTAAAAGGATGATGGGGAACACAAAATTATTTATAATATCACGCTATCCGTTTCTGTTTCTATGAAACATTTCCTTTAAAGTTTAATATCGTGTAAGTTACGTTTATATTATATTACATGTTATCATTATTAGCAATATAACTTAATGTTTACATAATATTGTTTGTCACGTTTTTGCAACTGAATGCAAATCAGTTTGATTAGTACAATATTCATAAGAATATGTACACATTCGAAGTAGAAACAGCACATTTAATTTAATTCTTGATTCTCTTCTCTATTGTGATTATATTTTTAGGTAATACTTGGTATTTTGTTATCTGAATGGACAATAAGGTGAATGTCTCAGAAGTAGAAAATATTTCCATGATTGGATCATCTGGAATTTTTCACCTGCCTGGAGTCCCAGAGATATCAGACGTACTAGAGTCGACTGGTCTCAGTCCGTTAACGTCTTCCTTAGATCATACTCTCACCCTTCAAGAGGATAAATTACTTTCTACTGAAGTTAATATGGGCATAGAAGACACATGGTATAAACACATCTATAGAATCTTCAATGATTACAACGATTGATTCTCAATGATCAATCTTTCCTACAGGACTGAAGCAAATAGTTCAACCTCAGATTATGCCATTCCGCTTCCACCACCACCTGGATTAGGCGATTTCACAGATATTGGCACGGATGAACTAATTGACAATAGTGGGACTGGTATAGAGCATGGTCCGTTTTTACCACCTGGTACACCTGCTTTAAACAACTTGTTCTCGGAAGGTGGAGATTCTCAAGATGATTCTCCTATGGGCATGTGTCTTTGTATATTTCTATTAGAGGTGTGCGAGAATCCGAGAATAGTCGAGAATCTAAATACACTTGCATAACATTCTTGCACAACTCTAATTTTTAACATAAACTTAATGTTTGTGGCTTTAACTGGGCATTCACTTGAATATTGTATTATTTCTATTTGTATTTTCAGAGGATGTAGTATTACGTGCAGGTGTATGTGGCCTTCGTAATCTTGGTAATACTTGTTTTATGGCTGCTGGTTTGCAATGTTTAACTGCAACACCACCTGTTCTGCAACATTTTTTGGATTTGCAGCAGAGGGGGGAGAAACTTCCTCCTCCTGGGTCATTGATGGCACATTTCAGTGTGCTGCTTAGTAAAATGTGGTCTGGTAGATACAGTGTTCTCAGGCCTGTTGAATTTAAACAAACTTTGGGAGCGTATCATTCGCAATTTAAAGATTACCGACAGGTACATATTTATCGTTGCTGTCTATAAAATAGTTTCCTTACTGCACGATTGTCAAAACATATAATTTCACAGCATGATTGCCAAGAGTTTCTTGCCCTGCTGCTGGATTCTCTACACGAACAAATGAACACAGCAAAGGGTACGAAAAATTGTCAAACTCCCTCGTCTACAACTACTGCCAACTCTATTAACTCGGTTGAGAACTCGAACGGGAAAGAAATGTCTCCAGTTACTGCCACTAGTAACGCCAATTGTAATTCAGACTTGTTAGAGATGTACGGCTGTTTACCATCACCAGAATGTCCTAACAGCCCTAACGTAACAATGGCTGGTTCACCAAGGGGTAAAGAAAATTTATAAAGGTACAGAGAAGATTATAAAAGATTTGTATAATATTGGTATTATCCTTTAGAATTAGATTCATCGATAGGCGAGTTAGATAGTACTGCAAACTCACCACGAGGGTCACCTTTGAACGACGTCGACGACGAAGAGACGCTCGATTCTTTCGAAACCGTTGAAACAAAATCGAATACGTTCATTCACAATAAAGTTGACGAGAAGGAGAATGAGATCGCTCCTTCGTTTCGACTGGATACGTTAATAGAATTTTCGAAAAACGTTCCCAAATATCACGGTCTTTATGATATTCATAAAGAGGCGAAAACTAGCAACGCGAATTTTTTAGTGACGCTGCAAGAATGCAATAATGAGATTCATTACGATTCACAGAAATTCCCAAAAGAGAACGTTCGTAGGATGCCTTTAGACAATTCGAATCTAATGGAGAATCATGATTTCGACAATAAAAGCGTCAGCGTTAAACGAATAAAAGAAGTTAATATTGAAAAAGTCAATTGTGGTGTGGATTATGCATCGAGCGGCTCCGATATAGAGTACGACAATGGTTTGGAGAAATGTAACGTGAAACGCATGCGGTTAGACGATCAAGAGAAGAATCACAAACGCGATGGCCTTGGAAGTATTAGTTCGCCATGTACACGGGTCTCTCAAAGTTACGGTAATGGAGCTATCGCCGCACAAGATGAGATTGAGGCGGATAAACATTGGTCAAACCACTTGAGGTCTAATAGGAGCATAATTGTTGACACTTTCCAGGGACAATTTAAGAGCAAGGTAATGTCTGGACAGTCCATTATTATATTTTCCATGGAGACTATACGTTGGGGTAATGTCTTCTACAATCGGCTTTTACCGTAAAGAACGCCTCCTACAGTAAAATTCAGTAGTCATACCTCCTTGCTTTGCGAAGCGTGAGAGGCAGGTCTCATTCTACCGATACACGTTCGCTTTTCATATACAAGCCGTTCCAAATACCTTGGACTTCCTTGAAAGAGATGATTTTCGTGATAGTTTCAAGTCCTCTGCGGTTTCGTGCAGGA
This sequence comes from Lasioglossum morio, assembly GCA_916610235.2. Taxonomy (NCBI): domain Eukaryota; kingdom Metazoa; phylum Arthropoda; class Insecta; order Hymenoptera; family Halictidae; genus Lasioglossum; species Lasioglossum morio. Next base: position 15,925,742 of record OU744328.1, on the reverse strand, counting down.
GTTCTTTAGGTTTTTCGCAATTGTTATAACAATACGTGCTCGAATAAAGAAGTTAATTGACTAATTTCTAATGGAAGCATCTTTGTAATTTCAATAATTAAAAACTAAACAATGCGGAAGCGGTCATTTGACTTGAAGTGACTTCGGGCATCGCCTTTTTCAAAGGACGCAAAACATTTTTGGGGCACACCGTACAGACTTTACCTCAGACTTAGAACATAAGGTCGAAACGTTATCATTCTGTCGGGTTTTGATACCATGTTTTTTCGTTGTAGGTTGTATGTGCAGTATGTAAACACGTTTCAGTTACGTACGAGCCGTTCATGTATTTGTCAGTACCGTTGCCTCATGCGATGGAAAGGCAATTGAACGTGACATATGTCCCCGCGAATGGCGATCAACCAATTAAGTGTGTGGTTTCATTGAACAAGCAGTCGCGCATTGGAAAATTGAAGGACGAGCTGCTGAAAACGTTAGGCAAGGGGAATATCGCAGTGGCGAATATTGCGCTCGCAGAAGTCTTAGAAAACCATATATCAAAGATTCTGGTAAGCATAGAAGAGGAGTTTATACTGCATGTGGTAGCTGATCAGTTATTTACATATTTTCCAAGATAAATTTCATTAGGAAGCTTACGTTTGTCGAGATTCAAGATCAAGCGAAATTCAAGAATTTTTCTAAATATGTATGTAGGCAATGTATAGTGTTGTCACAGTGATCCACCTAAAGGCAGCCTTCAGTTGTGACGGTACAGCAAATATATTGTACGCAATCGTCACGAGTGAAAGAGACATTTAGTTGGACCATCTTGTATGTTGAACCTCTATTTGAAAATCAAGTACAGTTTGATTTGAGATTGTATGAGCAAATGGTGCGTAGGTCTTAAGTTCTGTAAGAGTATATGTTGTACGGAGGGTCAAGAAGACGGCTTACCAGCTAGTGTCGGTAATCGTCGATACTGCCCTCCAAGAGAAATGGTTGTGGAAGAACACTCTCGTATCGCAAAGAACTAGTTACGAGGCTACAGTCCATCATACAGACCCTTCTGTTCTTGTTTCACACCTTTGTTTCTTGTTTGTTTGTATTTGTTTTACGTTCTCTCGATTCTTTTGTCGTTTGTCGTGCATGCTTTTTGTTTCCGGCCTATGAAAAGCGGCCACGATTCCTTTTCTATATTATTTTACCCTTGCACCGTAGGTATCGAGACTTACGTACCTTGCTTGCTGTAGCTTATCGCACTACACGGGAATGTCACTGTTGGATTGTACATCAAGGTTTTAAATTTAAGGATGACAATATTCTCTTGAGACACATCAATGATACGAATCGATCTATATACGCCTTTGAACTCACGGAACCTCCTGACGCGTACACTTCAGTGCCAGATGGAGGTGGTGATCGTGTGGTGGAAGCTGACAGTGGAGCCTGTCAAAAATCGGCGATTACCGGAGACGAAGTTCCATGCACGATTTGCCTCGAAGAATTGGACGGTGATTTGAAAAGGCATAGCGAGAATAGCTGTAATTTCGTTATGTGCGATGCCTGTATCGAGGTGAGCTATAACTCTATTATACCGCTTAACTAAATATACGCGATGGCGATAATAATGAATAAGCATTTTGTTGCGAAAAAAACCCAATGATGAAAACGGCAGTTTCAATCTAGCGGTAGGGGTACACAAGCGAGGTACACAGTTACCAACTGTTTCACCCCGGGAAGGTCTGAGATTAAATCCTCGAACGTTCTAGCCGGACGGTACCATAAGGGTACGTACGGGAACCAGAAACAGCTTTACGTTACCAATTAGCCTAGGAAGCTTTGTTACAAGTTGAGGTGCTTGGAAACGGAAAGATGGAAACTCGTATGATTCGCTATTTGAGTACAATCCGCAAGCCAGAACACTTCGTGTTCTGGAACTCAATTCAGACTAATCTGAGGCTGCTGTCCACTGAGGGTACTAAATACATTAGCTTAGATTATTCGTGTAATCGAATAATAACTGCACATCTAAAATATTTAGGGAGAGTGGAAAATAAAAGGTAATCACGGCTGATAAGTCATTAATGGTACACGTTTCGTTTTGCAGAACTACTTCAAGAAAGAAACAGAACCCGTTTCGTGCCCGATGTGTATGACGTACATTACTGCGTCCTCGTTTATTAAAATAGACCAAACGGGCCGGCCGAGGCCCGCGGTTAGAATTTTAAATGTACCATTGGTGTTGCGGCACGACACGACGAACGAAACGACAAATAACCGCAAGAGAACTAAATTGTTTGGGTACCCGCATTTAGTCAGATTACCTTCAAGGGTGAATGCGAAAGACTTGTATGATATTGTTAGGCGAAACGTACCGCAAGAAGGGAGTTACACGCTCCATTTTGTTACAGGCCAGGTTAGAATGATTGGCTATCACGAGTATCAATGAATTAACGAATGCTCGTGTAATCGTACGTATAACAGTAAGATTGAAGAGTAAAAAGAATTTCTCTGCAGGGCCATCATTGTTCTCGTTGTATGTATACTGAACATTGCACGGGTTGTAGCGTGCCGGAGACTGACATGGTCGTGTTGCAAAATGGCGACACTTTGGCTGTGCGGTACACAGAACATGTTCCTAAGATCGCGCCTCCAATTGAGCATGTCAGCATTAGCAAACAGAGGCCGCATCATCCTTTGTCTTTATACGACTGTCTTCAAGCATTTAGTCAGAGGTATACTTCAGCTGTAGCTATAGTTCGCGCTTCATTGACGGCACGTTGAATGTCGCGTCGCGTGGATCACCAATTGTCGAACGTTGTGAGATTACAGAAGTAATGATTAATACGCGGCATTCAGCGTGTAAATTTTGTTGATACTCTACATTTATATCGTACAATATTGATTTATAAATCTCTCCTCTTTCAGCGAAATGTTAGACGAACACAATCCTTGGTTTTGTCCGAAATGCGAACGAAATCAATGCGCCACGAAAACGCTCACGGTTCATAGATACCCTAAGTTCCTTATAGTTTATTTGAAACGGTACGTACAATTCTCAGTTTCATAAAGATTTGAAAATTCTTCACGCATCTTTTTCATAATAATACAACGCGTATCTTTCATTGACGTTCATTGCAGATTTGTGTTTTACGAGTGTGCTAGTATGAAGTTAGACGACAAAGTCACATTCCCTTTGGTTGGCTTAAGTGTGGGTCGACACTTGTACGATCTGTACGCCTGCGTCTGCCATTTTGGAGGTATATATTCTTACATATCTTTGCGTTCCATCTATCTTTGTCGTCTGAAATGGTTTCTTTACCTCTGGTATTCAGGTAAAATGATCTAGTTGGAGGCACATCGTTTGTGTTAACACTTTATCCACCGGTAGCCTAATAATTGACTTTTCGAGCCGACTAGTTGGTTTACGATAGTAATTCCCATTGCTATTGAAAGATCTATTAACTCTTAAATGCATTGTGGTGCCGTTTGGCAAATAGACACTGCTTAATAGAATACATAGGCATAAGTAGAAACTGTAAACAAAATATCGTGCAATTAAGGGTTAAAAATTCCTTAGCCTTATGATGAAATAGTTGCTGGTAGATAGTGTGTTAAAAATTGAAATGTTTAACTCTGTACCTTGGCAGAGTAACGTTACTGAGATACCATAGATACAGAAAAATATATCCGGCGAAAAAGTTAGGTGAGTCGTTATTGAACAAGTTTTGAAATCGTGAATGATATTCAGGAGTATCGGCTGGGCATTACACAGCTTACGCGAAGAATCCACGCACGGACGTGTGGTACTATTACAACGATGAGATCACGAGCAGACAGAAGCCTCACGACGAAGATTTTAGCAACGCTTATATACTTTTTTACAGTCGGCAAGGGACCAATATAAAACCGTGCAATATATAACCAGTGCTGAATCGAAGAACCTGGAGAATCTGGGGAAGTGTTAGTGAAAAGACAGAGAAAGTGGGGCAAGGGAAGGGTTGTGGGGAGCTAATGGAGCGGTTTATCAAGTGTTCCGTCGACACGTTTACCGAACTGCACCGTATTGAATGGAAAACTGATCAGAAATTTCATTGTCTATTTTTCCTTGTGATCTGCTCGTGGCCAGTCTCCCTTTCGTGTACCTTATACCTCTCTTGCGTTCCCCTGTTCCTCGTCATCTCGGGGCTCCTCTTCTTGCGAGCATCCCACAGACAGTGGTAGCAAAGAAAGAACCGTACTTGACTGCCGAATTAATCGTTAGCGACAGAGCCGTCTCTTCCGGTGAACATTTGTTGTAAACTATGAAATATGCTGTTTTTTGTAGTCATTGAAAAATCGCCAGTGGCAAGCTCTATTGTGAGTAAAAAGAGAGAGAGAGAGAGAGAAAGAGAGAGAGTTTTTGCGTGTGGTACTGTTAATATATGTTCATATATTAACATACATACATATAAATATATGCATGTATATATATCTGGGAGAAGGACTGAGGAATTATTCGTACCAGCCGATAAACGTGTAAACGTGTACGTCGAATTTGTACAGTAGGTGATTAAACATAGACTCCAGGATTTTGAACAGACGTTAATTTATTAGCGAATAAAAGGTGATCGTTACGACTAGAAGACACATAAAAATATGCCCGTTTAACGACAGATTGTAACCATTCACTGTATCATCGTTTTTTTCCTTTTTACCCGAACGGATACAAGACTGCTAACATATTCATATGTGTATATATATATGTATATATATATTTATTTATATGTATATATATATATATAATATATACATATAAATATATGTATGTGTAGTATGTATATACATATATATTTGTAATCTGCATGTACATTGTGTAGCAAAAACAAACGTTGTATTTGCAGATTATTTATTAAATTAGTTTTGTTGTAATTTTATTACAAGATATTCATTTTACTTGTTTTCACCATCATGTATAATAATAATTATAATACTAATAATCATAATACGTAATGTTCGTATTCACACGCATACACACACACACAAACACACACAGTGTCACACGCATGCGTTATCATACATCACCATCATATCCGTTGTCAGTGTGCTGTCCATGACCTGATAACTGTATTATAACAATGTCCGTGGAGATGTTTCGTTGTAAAAACCGCGGAGATCGAATTGTTGAACATTGTTTTCCTCGGATCGTGTAAGTTTTGTGACTCTCTATTCGTTTTCTACTTAATTAGATAGCATGTACAATTTGCGAATGAACGATCGGCTATAACGTATTTTTGATCTCGAGAGATCAGTTTTACAAAACGGGGTTTTTCTCAAAAGTATAACTAATAAAACAAATTTGTTGGATCCTCGAAATTTTGTTCTGGCGTCATTTATATAGTCTCGAATCAAATTTTCGGTTAGGCGTACAAACAGTGACGAGCGAATATATATATCTTTCGATATTAATGATACCAAAGAATGTTATTAGATAGAACTATACTGTTTCTCGGAAGGCACATCTTTCAGTTGCATTTGTTTTGTTTTATTCTTAGCGAAGGTGTCGGAGATACAGATCTCTCACCTTTAACTCGTAAAGAAAATAAGTTCAGCCAAAAAATGTGCCCCTTGAACTGCCTCCGATTTCGTTTAATAATATTCTTTCAACATCGGCTCTGTGTTCGAACAAAGTGTTGACTCGTCGTGACTGTTTTCCTGAACCATTTGTAGTCTGCGTCGGATATGATATATCGGTTACTCTAGAACCACTATCTGGAAAACTAATCGTACCATTTATAGCCATTGAAAATTCATCCGAAGGAAGTTTTGTAGTATATAGATACAAAGACGGAGACGATATGCAGAATCGAGAGAAACTAAGGCCACCTGTAGGGTAACGATTAGATACGTTAAATATGCATGTAAAAGACGATCTTTTGGTATGTACATTAAAAAGTCTTACCGATACTGTCCCGCGACAAATGTTCGATCAAAATTTCTGTCCCGAACGCTCGATGTTGTCAAAAATACGTTGCAATTGTTCGCGAGCATATCCGTCGCGCGCGGAAACATTTCTTAAATGATTCAACGATAACCACGGGTAATGGTGTTGGTGTTAGAATATATTTCTCAAAATTTCTCTCGATCGTTTCTTCCTCTAATCTAAACAAAAGAGTACGTTCTAAGTTTTACTCTATCTTGTCGATCGAACAATGCCGTGATACCATGAGATACCAAGAGCGGAATAAATATAGCGTGGTTCTAACAACCATCCAAACGTCGTGAATGCAAATGTAAGATCTCTCTTCTATGGATTTTTATGCATAGATCTTCGTACAAAACACTCGAATCAAACAGATATTTATTTACCTCGTCGGAGACCGACGTTCGAATCGAAATAAATCTCGCGTTCGACTTCGTTAAATTTTTTACTCTATCGAGAACAAAGGTACAATCGTACGCAACTATAAATCTATAAAATCTGCGTTTCAATAACCGGCACACTGCGTTTTGCGTTTAAAGGAACAATGGTTGTTCGATGTTAATTATCGAATGTCCATTTTATGATCACGCTGTATCGTTTCCGCTGATTATGTACCTGTCCGTTATCACCGATTTTACCAAATATTCGTCCCGATCTTATCCAGACGTTCTGTGTGTCGTCGAAATCCCTCAATGCAAGGACACTGTGAACCATACCACTGCACCGGGATGCACCAGGCCGCCGATCTCGCAATTTATTGTTCTCGTTTCCCCGTTCAGGACGAACAACGCGTCGTTCGATGGGCTGACCATGTATTTCCCGAAAATCCCGCTTTGCACGATCGGCCTGTTCGGATTTCCCCATCTGGTCAAATTCGGCGGGGTTGCTTTCCCGACGCCGGTTATCATCTCCACTTTGCCTGTAAGAGACGACCGATCATTGAAAACGGATTCAGAGGGGACGTTTCTCGGAATTAAGTAGACGCTTGGTTGTAGAGTGCTGTTGTTCCCTTTGGAGCAGGTAATTCGGGCAATATTACTGCGACAATGATACAAGTAGACGGTAACGATACAGTAAACACAGAGATAGTAAAGCCAGCAGAGGCATAAACAGAGGCACTCTGGGGATTTAAGGTCGCCAGTTAACAAAGGGTATCGCGGCAGCCAGGAATTCATGCCTTTCCCAGTGGTATACGGGGAATCTTGCTTGCAAATTAGGTCCTCGATCGATTCATGCGATCCCTGAAATTCTTTAACTCTAGCACAGCTTATCCCGAATCAGCTGATAACACTGAAGAAGATACGCTTGTCTTTTCAACACCTTGCCGTATTTTCACGAGTCCGACTCGTGAGGAAGATTTTATCACGAGAACCTAAATAGATTTTACTTCAGTCTAACAAATACGAACGTTATGCCTTTCTTTTTAGATGAAATAAATTGTGATTCGTTTGTAATCAATATTTATTTTCTTTTCTCTACGACGCTTGTCAGGATAAACTCAGAAAATGGTACGGCAAGGGGTTAACAAATTTTTTCCTCTTTACGTTATGAACGTTATTACTAGATGCGGATATAAAAAGTTTATCACGAAATTAGGTAAAAAATTATCGTCTTTTTAAGAGTGTTCGAATATTAGTGGGAGTCACTGTATGCACAATTTAAAAGCCAAGAACATGTGTGGCTGCACTCGGAGAAAGGGGTCCTCACCCGTGTCCCCGAGTAAATTAAGGAGAAAAAAAGGTATGCACAATTTAAAGAAAGAAATAATAACGATGCGTTCGGATCGGAATAAATCCAGGATTACTGGCCACGAACTCGAAGGTCTGGGCTGAGTCTGTATCGGAACCGTCTTGTCGTGTTTCAAAGAGACACTTCAAAAGATCAATATAAAGGAGTCGAGCTACTGAGTCTCACCAGTAGAGAGATCGAGGAAAAGGATGTCCTCTTTATCGATGGACGAGGCATAAATATCGTAACCATGAGTCGTCTGTGATGGATAAAGAGTGATGTCGCTGATATTTAACGTTGTTTTCACGTCGAACGCGAATTTTAATCCGGTGGCTGAAACAGATGAGAATTTTCATTGTTGAAGATGTTTGCAGGTTCTGTAGAGGATATGGAAGAACAATGATTACGTGATATCTCTTGTACGACGAGCGTGACGCCCGAGCTCTGTTTGTCTAGGGTGACAAGATGTCTGGAATCTGGCGAGATCGTCGGTCTTCCTACGAGATTCGATTTATAAGCTAGAACTGTGTCAGTGAGGTAGTCCAATAATAGTTGACCCGTTGGTCGATTGGTGATCGGTTCCTGACACTCGATTATGACAAAGCCATCTAAAGAAAGGCAGTAATTTATGGGTACGAATCTTGTAAAGATAGTTGGTGAAACGCTAAACAGAATGGAAGACAGTACTCACAGAGAATCGAAAACTGAACGTTCACCGGGACACAATTATAGGAACTCAAGTCGGCGCTGCGCGTGTACTTCATATTTTTCAGGTCCAGCTTGTACATACTTCGTTGATTCGTGTGGCTCACGTAACCGTACTTGAATGTGTCTTCGATATCCTGAAAGATCGAAGAATGTACATGGAGCTTCATAACGTACACAAATTACAGTAAAATACGATCAACTTTTAGAAAGTTTCAGGACTTCAGGATAAAGCTTCAGGAACAATATTCGAGATGTTTTTAATGTACCTCGAAGCATATTACCTCCGCAATAATAACTACAATGAACCTAGAAATATTATCTGCTCGAAGAATAGTATCCGACCAGAGCTTTATTTTTCATTTAATTAATAATCTATATTGATTGTTCCTCTCTACTTGCGCAAATCAATTTTTATGTTCCAGAACGTGAACTGAGAACAAGAGCGAGTTTTCAAACACTTAAAGCGAAATCTACTTATGAATTAATTAATCCAATGAATCGTATCATCACCAAATCATGCACTGTTTATAATCGTATTGATTTTTTCAGTGATTCTTTACAAAATTTTTAAATGCAACTACGCAGGATTATATGATAATACCATATCGATTGTACCATTATTAAATTTTTCTTTTTGTGCATGTCCCTTCTTTGTTATTACATGAGTAGTATTGTAAACTTTCTCTTTTTTTTTCTTTTCTTTGATATTGTAAACACTTATGTAAAATGGCTGCAGTCCGTCTATAATAATAAATAATAATAATAATAAAACGTTCGCTATTTTTTGTGCGCTATAAATTTAAACAAAATTGAAATTTTTAATAAATGAGAATTGATTGAGACTGCGCAGATATATTATAGGCAAATTACTGAATAAATCGATTTCTCTGAATATCCAGGATAATCTGTAACTAGTGGTAGAACTAGTGGTGAATTATAGAAATTAATGAACTATTGATTTCGATTGATTAGATATACAGGGTGGGGCGCCACATTTTACCATCTAGATTTACGTCATTATTATTACGCACAGCAAACAATGTTGAAGTTGAATGGTTTTGAGAGGGGCACATTCTGATGGTACATTTTTTTGTAGGTAGACGTGTAAAGGACATATGAAGCTCCTTCATATCTTTTCTATTATATAAAATAGTTCTGTCACGCTAAAACGCCGAGCGGGTTGCCTTCCGAAGGGGAACTGAAAATTGAAGAGCGGGTTGTCTCCCGAAGGGGAACCAAAAATTGAAGAGCGGGTTGCCTCCTGAAAGGGAACCAAAAATTGAAGAGCGGGTTGCCTCCTGAAGGGGAACCGAAAAGTGAAGAGCGGGTTGCCTCCTGAAGGGGAACCGAAAAGTGAAGAGCGGGTTGTCTCTCGAAGGGGAACCAAAAATTGAACAGCGGTTTGTCTTCCGAAGGGGAACCGAAAATTGAGCGACGTGACAGTGTGTATTTTTCAGAGAGAGAGAAAGAGAGCAGGAGAGAGAGTGAGAGAGAGGGGTAGCGGGAGAGAGGGGGGGAGAGAGAAAAAAAAGTATTAATCTATTTGTGTAAAAAAATTATTAGTTTAGGAGATATTTCAATTATAATTTATTAGGAAATCTCGACTCTCTGATCAATAATATGAATTCAATGTGATAATGTAGAGGAGAGCAAGAACAAATTATAATTAAAATATCTCCTAAACTAATGATTTTTTTACACAAATAGATTAATATTCCATTTAAAAAAACATTAATGACCTTCATACGTCCTTTACACGTCCACCTACAAAAAAAATGTACCATCAGAATGTGCCCCCCTCAAAACCATTCAACTTCATCTGAAACATTGTTTGCTATGTGTAACAATAATGACGTACATCTAGATGGTAAAATGTGGCGCCCCACCCTGTATACAATAGCTACCTGTGGCTCAGGTATGTAAATGTTTCGAATGATGTCGAACTGCGCATCGATGGGTTCAGGTCGGATGGCATGATGTTTCTTCTTCTGACTGGCATCCTCGATGACCTGCACAGTCTTCACCCCGATGTCGTTCTCGTCTCGCCAGTTCAGGACCCACACCTGGTCAAGAGTCGGCACGTACCAAAGCTGAACAGGATTCTTATCCGTCGGTATCACCTGCAAGACCAGAGTCGCGATAGTTTGTCCAATTAGGGGTGGACTGACGAAGAACAATTATCGTTTTACTTACGTCGACCACGACCATTTGTATCTCGCTGATAACGAGCACTCGGTCTTTGTCCGGCTGGCTGACATAGACGTACCGGTTCGCAACGTTTATCGCCCGCCCCCAAGAGCAAGGGACGCCTTTCACTCCGCAAACGTGTTCCTGGAATAGAGGATTACACCGGTTTAGCAGCTCCAAAAAATTGATTTTCCTTTGCTGTAATCAATTGCACCACCCACAGGCGATTATATAATTTCACGTATCCTATTGTTCAGCGTGGCTGCTTTCGAATTCGACTGCAACATTCTGCAGCTGTGTTATTAACTGTTTTGCAAAAATCGAAAGCGACGAGGTTGAGTTTCTTTCGTTTCGGAAATTAATTTTTTTAATTAGGAAATCTCATGTGAGATTTATTACAACATAATGCTTAGTACAGAGTATTGCAAGGTATATTGTATGGTGTAACAAAAATATTAGTTACAATATAAAAATAAAAAAAAATCCTTAGGCACGTAGGTTACATGTATTTAAAAAGGCTATCATATATACGCATCGGAAATTAATTATTAGGGGGTTGCATACGAAATGTCCGATTTTTAGCAGTACATTAAACAAACGGAATTTCGTATACCCAATGCATTCTATCTACAAATTATTAAGTTTGTTGATTGTATTACGATAAAAATAAGATATTATGGTCATTCACGTTTTTCATTTACAAGATTGTTATCTTGATTTTGTAGTTCTTTTTACCATCAACGAGTAGTACGTTATTTCATCATTTTGACCAAAAATCACAGAATATAAAAATACAATTATACAATAAATATAAAACTTGCTACACAAAAATGACAAGAATTAATTTATTTAGATTTTGCGCGATTCTTATTATAATACGTGTCCCAATAACTATATTTATTAAATCATTTCTTACGAAATCATCTTTATAATTTCATTAATTGTGAAATAAAAAATCTAGAACCGGCACGATTAGTGTCAAGCTTTTTACCACAAAGTTTTCTAAACCTATAGACTGTTGCATTCTAAAATCGGACATTTCATATTCAACAACCTAATATTCAACACGTTCTGTTCGAGAGAACGTCAATGTAATCAAGTTTAGAATTTCTTAACGATCGTTCATCGCAGACACGTTTTTATTCACCATTGAATTCATCACCTAGTGTCCGATGCAGGGCTACTAGCTCGCCGCATACATCGTTCGCCCCCCAACTATGCTAATGATTCTATGCGGCTGATTGATTACACCGTATCAAGGTTAGTGAACTCACCTGAGTGCCAGGAATAATGTCGGTAGACCGAATTTCGTGACGAGGTCGACATGCCGACGGCTCGTAGACCAAAATGCCCCATTCGTGGAAGGAGAAGAACCTGCGCTCCTCGCTAGCAGTCACTAGATAAGAGATAACGTCCTTCAGTATTAATTACTCGTAATGGTTCTTCGGAATTCGCTGGTATCTTTGTCGAATGAAGAATTTTTATAAAAAGGTGACGGTGATTGAGAACGTGAATTCAAGGTTTCTCGAATCTATAATGCGCGTACGTAGCACAGTGCGGTACCCTGTGGACAAAAATCTAAAAATTCATTGTCTAAAATCCACTGGACTTTATGTTGAAACTATGTTTTAACAATTAAATTATCATTTGATATTTTTATCATATCACAAATCATGTTTATGTGAGTAATATAATAATGAATCTTGACTACATTTTGTAATCTGATTGTATCATAACCGTTTCTATCTGTTATAATTTCAGACGCAGTTTTGCTTCTTTCTGGAAAATGGTCCACATAAGGATCGAAACGTTGAACGTTTAAATTAATTTGTAAAATTGCGTTTTAACAATCTTACGATCGATAACATTAACAACATTTATCATGTTTATCAATAGAAAATTCAAATAAATCAGTAGGGGATTAGTTACAGGCGTTTTTTTTTCTCAAGAAAATCCTATATCAAGCAATTTATTGATTCAAAGCGTCATTTAATTTCATGGTATCAGGAAAAAGAATTTTATAAATTATGTCCTATGGAATATGATAGTTTAAAGCACAGCTAATTTTATTGTTACGTTATAGGAATTCTTTTTATTTTTGTCCCAAATTCCTATCGAAGTACCGCACTGTGCGTAGTGTCCAATTCTAACTTGTTATTATGTAGATCTGTTATACAAGAAGGTAGTAGAAAGTCTCTCTTCAGTGCTGACTTCAGTTTCAGCTAATCCGAAGAGCTTGGGATTCCCGAGGCAACGCGCACGCGTTTCGTTGGCAAATCGGTCATTAAAAATCGATCATCTCTTTCGCAACAGGGTGAAATAGCAGGTTTGGGGAGTTTTTTATTGACTCACTGGGTGTCGGTTGTTCTTGAACGACCAGACTGCTAATGTCCCTGGTGACGCCACCGATGCTGCTCGCTTGGCACATGTACGCCCCGGTGTCAGCGTAGTCGACATTCTTGATGATCAATTTCGTACCGTTCCCGATGATCTCGTACTTGTTCGACGGATCGGAGCTCAAAGGCTCGTCGTTCTTCAGCCATTGTACTTGCGGCAGAGGCTCCCCAGCCACGTGACACTTGACGACAGCTTCCTCCTTCAAACGTTTCGACTGAAAGCTTGGTTTTACTTCGACTTCGGGAACCGCTGCGGATAGACAACAGGATCGATAACGCTGTTACAGTGAACAACAGCCGTAGGGAAACTTACTGTGAATGGCCAGAACGTGAGTCTGCACGACGTCCTGATTTCTAATTGCGTGACAGGTGTAATTACCGGCGTGCATCAGCTGCACTTTCGTTAGATAGAGGCTGCCGTCGTTGAAGACCCGTATCTGCGAGGAGATGAAAGTCGTTAAGCAGGCAAGTTTCGTTTTACGATGGTTATCAAAGAACGATTATTTTATTTCGAAAGTAATAAGAGTAATTAAGCCGGCTGGTAATCGTACCTCGGGCTCGTTCAAAGTTTCCAGATCGGCCTGGTTGCGCCGCCATACTAATGGAGGCGGCGGCGTGCCGGTGACATCGCACTTGATATCAATGTTATCGCCCACTCTCGCCGCGATGTGATTCACCTCGAGAGACTTGTCGAGAGACACCACCGAAACGCCTATAAATCATCGCCCGAGGCTTAATAAACGCCCTGACATCGTCGATAGTCATCCGCGTCGGCCATATTGCATTTGCACCGATCGTGAACACGATAAATTCGCTATTTCGATTAGACAGGGACGAAAATATACAGTGAAGGGAAATGCCGAGGAGAAATGTCGAAAAGCTGGTGGTAAATAATAGAGGATTGATTTCGAGCAGTGTCGGCCATTTTTGTATTATACGATAATATAAAAATGATGTCCTGACTTATTCACCTATCAACGTCCAGGCTAAACCCTTGGATCTAGAAAGCTGCAATTTTAAACAGAGGTTTCCTGTATGATCTATACAGGATAAGAAAGGATATTTCGAAATTCAACCCCTAAGGGGGTGAAAAGGGGTTGCAACGTTTGCATGAGGAATATTTTGTTCGCGATCCGATTTGCTTGAAACTTGATCTTAATGCTCTTTGATATAATTAATCAAACACCTATTTCAGCATTTTACAAAATTCAACCACTAAGGGGGTGAAAAGGGGTTGCAACGTTTGTATGAGGAATATTTTGTTCGCGATCCGATTTGCTTGAAACTTGATCTTAATGCTCTTTGATATAATTAATCAAACACTTATTTCGTTATTTTAAAAAATTCAACTCCTAAGGGGGTGAACAGGGGTTGCAACGTTTGTATGAGGAATATTTTGTTCGCGGTCCGATTTGCTTGAAACTTGATCTTAATGCTCTTTGATATAATTAATCAAACACCTATTTCAGCATTTTACAAAATTCAACCACTAAGGGGGTGAAAAGGGGTTGCAACGTTTGTAGGAGGAATATTTTGTTCGCGATCCGATTTGTTTGAAACTTAATCTTAATGCTCTTTGATATAATTAATCAAACACGTATTTCGGCATTTTTAAAAATTCAACCCCTAAGGGGGTGAAAAGGGGTTGCAACGTTTTTACGAGGAATATATTGTTCGTGGTCTGATTTGCATCATATTTGGTCATAACGCTCATTGATACAATCATAGGGGTGAATGGGGGGTTAAAAGGTTTTATGGAGAAACAATATCAATTTTCGAGGGCATTAAACAGTTTCCTGTGCGAGCGAAGCCGCGGGGAGAAGCTAGTTATACGATAACGATCGCGGAAAAAGATAAACTAGAGATCCGTGGATCCATCGTGTGCCTCTCTAACTTTCGATTTAATTGTGTCAACGTCAGCGGATCTTCACCCTTTCAGCTTCGCTTTGCCTCGGAAGAATAGAACAAAATCACGGAGGGCGAAAGATCTGGGGAATAAGGAGGATGAGATATCGCCTGGGACTTTTTTTTCTCTCGCCGGGAATATCCCGCAGTTGAAAGAGCTCCATCAGCTGGAACGTTGCGATCGAGTCCATCGTTGCGGGAAACTTATCGCTCCGTTCCGTTTTTTTTTTTTGTTGATATGGAAACTACTGCTATTCAAAGATACGCTGGCATTGAAAAGTAAATGAATTTCTTATCTCGCCTGGAAGCTTTCGCAGACTATAAATATCGACGCGAGAAAACGATTATTTTAATACAATTATCTCGTATTTCCTGTAATAGCACGATAAGAGAATATCTAATATAATCAAACAGATAAGAGATCGTACCGAAATGAGTTCATCGACAGAGATCATGCTGGGGAATGTTTATGTTTATGTCTTCTTCGTTCGTTGCAAATAGAACTGAGCAACTAATCTCGGAACTTTCTAATTATACTTCTTAACAAGATACGCTGTTCGAGTAGTGATAAAATTAGTTTTATCGTATAGATCGAAAGTACACAAATTATAAACTTAAGATGCTGTGAGAAACCGGTCTGACTTGTGAGAGTAATAATCAATTAATGATAGATAATAAATAAAAACGAATGCTTCTGCAGGTGATGCAGCAAAAATGTTCAAAGTTGAGAAGCCTCTTTAATCTTCCTCGAGATGCTAAAGGGGATGACGAGGAAAAGCGATTTGCAGTCTCGCAGAAATAAGAATCAGTTTCACCGTTCTTTGTGACAAAATTGGTTAACGCGATTCGCAAAGAAGGACGACGAATTCACTGTAGAGCATTTTTTAAGAGCTGCGGCCTTAAAGTATAAGTGTTTGGTTTATACCTTTTGTCTTTATTATAATATTCATGTATCTTCAGTATCCTATTCTGTTTTGTAAAGTTTTATTTTCTCTGTATTGTATGTATTGTTTTCTGTATTTCAATTATCTATATAATAAATAAATTAAATCTATATAACAAAAATGAAATGCTGTTCGTTGGTCACGTGAGAACGGCTGGACCGATTTGGCTAATTCTTTTTTTCAAATGTTCGTTGTAGTCCGAATCAGGTTTTTTGGGAAAGAAAAATTGGAAAAGTTGCCCAGAAAAATGGAAAATTCGGGAAAAAATGAAAGTGTTTTTTTCTATGAGATTTTCGTATGAACTCAAGACCACAACTCACTTTTTTGTTTTGTTCGTTATAGTTCTGGAAAAGCTTTCAGACAAAAACAATTCGAGACAATCACAAAGGAAAGTAGGAAAATTCGGACAAACAGCAAAAATCATAATTATTGAAACGTTGCAAGTATTATTGGTTCCCAATAAGAAAAAACATTGATGTCAACGAATTGAATTTCAAGATTCAAATTGAAATTGCTTCACAAACAAACTTATTAAAATTGGCTAGACAACATCTGTAAATCTCATATGAGATTTTCTATAATAAAAAATAAAAAACTCACTGTAGAGCTTGCTGAACGCCATGTAGAACTCGTTGACATCCAGTTTGCCATCTCCGTCGGTGTCGTCGTAGCTGATCATGTGTCCCAGACTGCATCCTCGGCACAGCTCCTCGAGATCCTCGTTTTCCGCGATCTAGGATTCGGCAATTATCGTACAGAGAGTTATATGACCGTGGAATCACGAGAGGGAGAGAGAGTAAGAAGATTATTGGCCGAGGGATGAAACAGTGGGAAACGTACCTGCTCCAGTTCATCGCGCTCCAGGTTCCCGTTGTTATTTCGATCGTAGTGAGAAAACATTATACTGACAAGATACTCCTTGCTATGGTTGTCTTGAGCCATTAATCTTGCGTGGTTGTACAGCAGCAAATTATCCTGCGCCGGGGAACAAGTTGTGTTACTGGGTACGCGATGTACGTTTACTCAAAACTATACTCTAAGGAAGCGGGTATTATGACAACCCGGAAGCCTCGTTGCTCGCGATACCTTCATTATTTCGTATTCCTGGTTCGAGCACTCGTTGTCCGGATCCTCCTTCTCCGGGATCGAGTTATCCTTCAGGTTATTCTGCTTCTGGCTCTTAGACCTCGGATAACTGACCATCTGCGACTTCGAAGACGTCCGGTTCGCGTGCTGACTCCTCCGGATGTGCGCGTTCTCGATATCTAACACATTTTACTCGATTTTCCTCCAGTTCCAATTTCCTCTTTCGTATACATATATGTACAAGTACAGTATAGACTCCCGTGCAATGTGATCAAACAATTATTTACAGAGACTGTCTATAGTCGGATTTCCTATTTTCGAAAATATAAACATTCTTTATCTGCAACTTCTCACTTATTGTTAGGAATACATTATCCAAGGAATAGTATTTTTCCAACATGAATTTCACGTCTCAAGTATGCGTACGTTACAAAACATCCTTTTTACTTTACGTTTCTTATTCTTGCGCGAAGTTTATATCAAGAACTGTTTAAATATGAAAACGTCTCTTGTGCAGTTTACGATCTCGCTAGTTTTCCTACCTAGTGGTATCTTTATCGTTCAGTATACTTTCGTTAGGGAGCTCACCGTGATGCAGACACCTCATAAGCCTGCTTCTGGTCAAGGACGAGCCAGCGGTGCAGGCGGCTTTATGCAGTTCGCAGTGATTGGCATAGATTTTCCCGTTGCTCGCGCACACGGGTCGATGCCTCCGTGGACATTTCCGTGTGCAGACACAATGGGCCACCGTACCATTCGGCGAAAGTTCGCATTCCCTCCCGGGGCCGCAATATTTCTTCGCGCACGGATCAACTGCGGGCAGAAAAATCGCGGAATCGTCAGTTGCCGTCGTCATAATTCTC
This sequence comes from Lasioglossum morio, assembly GCA_916610235.2. Taxonomy (NCBI): domain Eukaryota; kingdom Metazoa; phylum Arthropoda; class Insecta; order Hymenoptera; family Halictidae; genus Lasioglossum; species Lasioglossum morio. The sequence continues at coordinate 15,907,984 of OU744328.1, read as the reverse complement.
CCTCGAGCACTTTACTACCTCCGGATTCCATTTATAGGTCTCACGTTCCATGAACGAGATCCAGTTCCAACGAATTTACCATCCAAGAACAACCTCTCGTCGCTGTAAATTTGAAGAACTTGGCCGAACACATTATTATTTGAATCTCGTTACGCGATGTACATTTGTATTTGTCCGAAACTACGGGGACATCTTTGACTGTTTTTGATCACGCGTAACATATGAATTCAGTGGCGCGTTACCCTATGGGCAACTTGAGCAAAAGGGCCCCGAACACAAACCAGGATCCAAGATCGAAATTCTACACTTTTCCTGGAGGGCCCAGAAATTCTACTTTACTCAAGGCTCCAACGAGTTATGACACGCTATTGCGACTGAACAGTGGTGCGTTAGCCTATGGGCATATTGGGAAAATGCCCCGGGCCCAAGCAAAAGGGGCCCCGTACACAAACCAGAATTCAAGATCGAAATTCTACGTTTTTCCTGGAGGGCCCAGAAATTCTACTTTGCTCAAGGATGTAACGAGTTATGACACCCTACTGCGACTGAGCAGTGGCGCGTTACCCTATGGGAAAATTGGGAAAATGCCCGGGGCCCCAAGCAAAAAGGGGCCCCGAACACAAACCGGGATCCAAGATCGAAATTCTACGTTTTTCCTGGAGGGCCCAGAAATTCTACTTTGCTCAAGGCTCCAACGAGTTATGACACCCTACTGCGACTGAACAGTGGTGCGTTACCCTATGGGAAAATTGTTTAACGCGCTACTGTCTGAATTGCTGATAAATTGACATTTTAAGATTTGGAAGACGAGAAATTATGGGCTTTCATTTTTTTAATTGTGAGCTTAAATGTAACTCCTCTATGGGTTATGAAGCTTTTTACCTTAGGATTAACCCTTTGCACTCGGAGCTATTTCCTATCTAAAATAATTCCATTGTATTTGATTTTTATGATTTTATGGATATGAAATTAATAGAATACCTCATACAATATTGAAATATTTAATAAGTGGTTAGATCCCAACATATTTAATAATGCAAACGATATTTTGAATGATAGGGTTAGTATGCATATTAAGGGTTAATATAAATACAGCGTATTTGACATATACATTAGGATTGATAGGAAAACAGCGTATTTGACATATACATAATTTCAAATTTGTAGATTACATTGTTTGAAAAAATTCAAAAGAAACGACACGCTTGAATATTCGTTTTACAAAGCAACGATCTGGCATTTAAGGGTGCGAACAAATTAAGCTTCTTCAATCCTTTCATAAGATCAACTTTTGGGCTTCTTTTGCAGAAATCGTTGAACAGCGAAACAAAAAATCTCGGTAAACTTGCATTTCACGATGTTTTTGTGAAGCTTTACTTTACTCTGTATCGTAAAGTGTAAGCGTCAGAAATCGTTAACGATTTATTTGTTTAAACAGAATCCTGCGGGTCGCTGAAAAATGCACGTGCCCGATTCATTTGTCATGGTGAACACGTTGAATTTTCGAGTAAGCGATGACAGACAAATCGGATCGTCGGGATTTGTCGTGTCCGTCGTGTTATACATAAAAGAGAAAGCAAACATTTTAAACAGGCGAATCGACGTAAATTAATACGAGCAGCTGTGATCGACGTTAGTCACCGTCGATTTTCCTCCGGTAAAATTCGTAACAAAGCAGCGGGTAATTATATCGGCGATGAGAATGAAACGTTGCGTATCCGTCATCCGGGTGGGGGCTCAATTATTTTCTGATAATTCCGCGTCGCTCGTGCCGATTGCAACCAGCGATTACCGTCGACGTTGCATCGATTACATTTGATTTTCAACGTCGCGTCTGCCGTATTCGAGGCCGTAGTCGAAGAATAAATGTGTGCTCGAGTCTCGGAAACAGCTTACCGATGATATTTCATTTTGCTAATTAATACACTGCGGAGTTGGCGCAATTATTCATAGCGAAAGTTATCGTCTCGTTGGTTTTCGATTTTTTTATGTCGATCGCAAGTCATCGGAGATAATAATTCCGCTCTGTTTGTAATCTAGCCACCGAATTTCCACGAACGTCTGTGTAATTGTTTATTTTTTATGTCGATCGCAACTCATCGGAGATAATAATTCCGCTCTGTTTGTAATCTAGCCACCGAATTTCCACGAACGTCTGTGTAATTGTTTAATAATATCGAAGGTTTCTGGAAACCGGAGAGCGCTCGCAAATATTTCGCTTGATAATTTTGTCTCGAATGGAAACCGCGAAGGCAAACACTTTCCGTAACGGTAAACAAGTTTTTCAATTTTTCCATTTTCGTTTAAGACGGATGAAAGCCTCTTCTGTTTATTTGCGGAACAAATTTTGCTGGGACAAAGTGTGCCAACGAACCACAAATGCATTTAGATAATTATCGTAGGAAAATTGCAGTCTTTTCAAGCAACTTTATCATTTTGAATTTCTCGAAGAGGCATTCTGCGCGCTAAACGATTCTACTATTGTGTCCAGAACTTTCGATAAACTTTTGTTAACGTTCGACTAAGAGTTCGACTAAAAAAAAATTCCGTGCTTCTGTGCATAAAGACAGAATAACAATTGATTCGAACTGGCGTTCATTGTCTGTTGCAATTCTCCTCGCTACACCGACTGCCAACGATTTTTATTACCATGGCGAGTGGAACTCTAAAAAACAATAAAACAAAGAAATCGAAAGAACAGTGCGCCAAAATAAATGCATCAGGTTTTCATTCGTAGACGATTCATGTACAACAATTCGAAAGGAGGAAGCGAAATGTGTGCTGGTCACCTAAACCGTGTCCCATTGATCAATTCGTTGTTATTTATTATAAAAGCATCCTGCGATAAATATTTTATCATTTTATCTCTTTAATGAAACCGTTTTCTCATAACAGTGTATTGTAACATTCTCCATTTTTAACGATAGTAAATTTTGTATATGCACTATATGATATCGACGCTACAGGTTCGATCACAAATACAAAAATTAGAATATCGTAAATCTAACTAGCCAATCGTATGTCAAGGATCAAGAACCTATGAATCAAATTAATGAATAACAAATTTTATTACTTTAATTTTCACTGACGCGCACTTTTCTTGATAATGTTTCAAAACTGAATCGAAACGTTGAAATTATAGTAGTGCAAAATTGCTAATTTTTATATTTGTGATCGAACCTGTAGCGCCGATATCATATAGTGCATATTGTCCCTTTCCTTTGGGACGAAAATTAGGATGCAACATAAAAGCTTTTGGTTATCTTCGTTTTTTAAATTTCTTAACGACGTACAGGATTGCAGGATCCACCATCAGTGGATTTTATGTAATCACATGCATTTGCAATGATATGATCTATTAATTTTTCTAGCAGCAGAAGAAGACATTTATATAAAGCGAATGAAGAATTTTTGTATTTGTGATCGAACCTGTAGCGCCGTTATCATATAGTGCATACAGTGTATTGTGTTGTGCTGTTCAAATTAAACAATCTCATTTTGGAAAATGCTACAATGTAATTATAATACTGCAAATTTGCTAATTTTTGTATTTGTGATCGAACCTGTAGCGCCGTTATCATATAGTGCATACAGTGTATTGTGTTGTGCTGTTAAAATTAAACAATCTCATTTTGGAAAATGCTACAATGTAATTATAATACTGCAAATTTGCTAATTTTTATATTTGTGATCGAACCTGTAACGCCGTTATCATATAGTGCATACAGTGTATTGTGTTGTGCTGTTAAAATTAAACAATCTCATTTTGGAAAATGCTACAATGTATTTGTATATACTTTGGCAGCTTCTTGGTGGTTTTGCTAGACGTGGCGGATCCTATATGTAGGTCACCGATGGACTTTGGTAGACGTCCTTCTTTTCATTTCCACCCTTCCCTTCCCTAGATTATCTCTTACAGATCTAGGAAATTCCTAGATCCCCTTCTCCCTTCTCTCTACCCACGATCCTCTTCAACCTTTCCTTAGAGATCCATGGAAGACCCCAAGATATCACTCCTGATCTACCAACATCGTTTGACCCACATACTCCTTCAAAAATGCATACCTAATCTCCCAAGTGCTACGATATTGGCAGCTTTCCTCTAGCTCAACCGGAAATTGCTCGCAAATGCTGAACAAAGGAATCAATGAAGTTGGTTTTTCCATCTGACGATATGTTCACGTACGATGTGCGCGATAATTTGCATAGTTGTAATAATACTAATTTTCGGGCTGGTGTTGTACGGGATCCTCACGTCGTATAATTTATAGCGAATCGGAGAACGGAATCGCGAACGGAATCGTAACAGATTAGCGAATCGGAACAAGAAACGAACCACGAAGGCCTCTGTCGGCATTCAAATCATCGGCGCATTGATCATCACAGTCGCGGTGTGTTTCATTCTGAAGATACAATACCTGTGAAGAGAATATCCGACGGTGAGATTGCGTACCCGGTATCCCAGGAACGTTTATTATTGGTACGATTATTCGAATCTCGTTACGCGACGCATTGTCCGAAACTACCGGGCCTCTTTGTCCGCCATTTTAAGGGGCCGCTGAGAGTGAAAACGCCGGATCCGAGCTTAGAACAGGTCCTCATTGTACGCGGTCAATTGTATAGTCAACGAACAATAACTCAATTAGGAAATATCCGACTTGTATTCGAAGGAAAGCAACGCGGAACGGCTTCCTCGAGCATGTTCGCGTACGCGAGACCATTAACTTCTTTCTCGCACGGGTCAACCGCGTTACAATTCTGCTTTCGGCTTTTTATACTGCCTCAGATCCCATTTATGGATCTTACTTTCTGCAATCGCGATCTAGTTAAGTCGGATTTCCGTTATTGTGAGCTTGAAAGAATTTGTTTAACACTAGAACTACCGGACAAGTCGAAATGACTAATGCGAATTTTTTTGTCGATTAGAAATATTAAAAGTATAAATATGTTTCTTGGAGAAATTTTTTTAGTAAACTTCTCTATGGAAGTACGTATTTAAATATCCCGTGTACGAAATCTAAATAAATGCTATATTGTCATTATTAGAAGGCAATGTATGCCAACTGCGTTTACTGCTCGATAGTTCTAGTGTTAAGATCTGGAATTCTAATATTAGGAGAAAATAGTGAATACTGTACCGCTCAAGAAACTTTGGGTCCTCGGGGAAAATTGATATGATTTTTCGGAATTTGATTTGGAGATTGCTAAAGAGGACAAAAAGGTTTAAGGGAAGTGCATGAGAAATTGTGGTGAATATCTTCGATGCAGTACGAGAATTAAAATCACGAATTCTTAAAATCTGGAATTCTAATATTAAGAGAAAATAGTGAATACTGTACCGCTCAAGAAATTTTGGGTCCTCGGGGAAAATTGATATGATTTTTCGGAATTTGATTTGGAGATTGCTAAAGAGGACAAAAAGGTTTAAGGGAAGTACATGAGAAATTGTGGTGAATATCTTCGATGCAGTACGAGAATTAAAATCACGAATTCTTAAAGTCTGGAATTCTAATATTAGGTGAAAATAGTGAATACTGTACCGCTCAAGAAATTTTGGGTCCTCGGGGAAGATTGATATGATTTTTTGGAATTTGATTTGGAGATTGCTAAAGAGGACAAAAAGGTTTAAGGGAAGTACATGAGAAATTGTGGTGAATATCTTCGATGCAGTACGAGCATTAAAATCACGAATTCTTACGATGAATGCAATAATAACAATTCGCCCGGGGTCGACGGTTTTATTCACAAAAGATAATAATTAGATAGCCGGGGTGCAAATTTGCAGAGAAGAGAATTTCAATTAAGTTCCTGAAACGGGAACTTCCCCGAAGTGCGTTGCGATTCTCGGAATTCTCTGATAAAATCTGCAAATTGGTGGTAATTATGTACAAATGTGTTATTGGTTTTCGATAAAAATGTGATTAGGTAACTTTTCAATTACGTGCCCGTGACGAAGAGTTTATTAAAATTGATGTTCAACATCGCGAGCACATTATCCTTCTTCATCGGCCATTGTGAGCCGAGAGTGGAAACGGATCCAAGCTTGGAACGGTTCTCATTGTGCTCGGTAAATTGTATGCATAGTCACCGCGGACAATGACTCAATTAGGAAATACATCCGACTTGTCTTCGAAGAGGAGCCTCGGGAAACAGAATTCCGAGGGATATTCGCGTATGCGGGGAGAAAAAGGTTCGCGGTAGAAGTGACGTTAATGGCCGAATTTGTTAATCCTCGCGCGAGGCCCTCGGGTCAAACGCGTGTAAACGCGTTCATTAATTTTTTCCGACGTGCTGCCGCGTTTGTTGGTCCCTTTCAATTTTTAGTCTCCTCGCAGAACGGTGCTTCAGCAATGGCCGAGTCTTGTAGGTGGTGTATCCTCCTCGTAATATCCGAGCCATGTTTTTTTTTTTTTTATGCTTGTTACGAGGCCCGCACGTAGTACGAAATAACATTCCTGTTTTTAATGAAAGTTTTACACGGATGTACGAAATTCGAGATCGCGAAACGTATTCTCCTATGAGAATAAATTCTGCCAAGCTGGCTCGCGAGCAATGCGGGCTTCTTGTATTCCCACTTAAGCGGGAACAACAAATTTTCGGGGAAAGTTCGTCAGCCTTACACTTCTGCAACGACTTGTATTCATTTTCTCGATTCATTCCGTCTGTTGAAAAGATAGGCCAACGAAATATTTGTTTAAATATTTCTCGAGTAAATCCGAGTCCAATATTTAATACGGTTTCCCATGTTCTTCAGACTTTCTATTTTACTTTTTGTCGATTACCACCAATATGATTAACGTTCGCAGATACATATATATTCACCGAAAAATTATCTTTGAAAAATTCCAAGCACAGCAAAGTGGAAACTGGATTTCGTTAAAATATTGTGATTCCGAAAATTGTGTTTATTTAATGGAAGAGATTCTGTTCCACAATGCTTTGACTATAATGAAATGCATCGAAACATATTTTTCCGGTGTGTAAACGATTGAAAGCGATTTACGAAATATTTCACGGCTGAAAATCAAACTGTTTTGGATGATTGTAAAATTCGATACTCATACGTTTGAACCGCTCTTACAATGCACGAACTAAATTCTGCGAACGATCGAATTACCAACTCAATTAACGTCACGATTTTTCAGCGTTCTGCCTAATGGTTTCACTTCGCTGCGATATCTCAATTTCGTTGGTTCTCGAAAACCATTGAAAGCAACGCAATTAAAATTTCCTACCTTCTGTGGGAATATTTATGACCGTAGAAGTGAAAACGTAGTCATTCTAATACCGTACCCTTGCGCAATTCTGTTTGTCTAAAATTTCTGAACGGCGGCCACTTTCACAAATTCTCGTTCTACACGTTGTAGCAATTAAATGGGCTCGAACAAATAAAATAACTACTCTGTAAACTGTAAACCATACATTTTAGTCAATATTTGGTTTCCATATTGATTGTTCCATTGTTAAACGTTTCGTTGTGCGGTAGTACAATCGAATCTTCGAAATTGCAACAGGAAAATGTAAAAAGTTAAATCGCGAGGCGTTAATTGCTACTGTGAATGCAGGGGAAGTTCTACTCCACGGATTAGTTCATGTTATTTATTATGTGTGATATTTGGCGGTAAATGTTGCATTAACAATTCATTATCACGATAACATATTGCTAACAATAATATAATGCTGTTGTAAATTGAATTGAAAATGTCGGGCACGACAGATGTAACTCGTACCTAACGCAATGCATATTTTCCATTAACTTCAAACTTTCTCTAACGAATTCAATAAATGAATACAAACACTCTTCAATGATAATAATTATAAAAATTATACAATTATAAAAATGCCTGGGGGAAATTCTCTTATATATTAATTAAATTTCCCACATTTACTTATGCATTCCAGGCATCGTATATTAATATTCAGTCAGAGATTAAACCAAGCATTTCATAAGGTGTTGAAAAGTTTTCGAATGACTCTGCTTTACGCTTTCCTAAATCGTGCCGGCGTGATTTAAGCGTTTGATAAAATTTCAAGAAACTGGAAGTTTTTCTCTCTTGGTCCAGAGTACGCCGACAAGAATTTACGTTGAATAGTAGAATGAGGAAAATATGCAAAAGCCTGTTGAAGTCTATGTATCGTAACAAAGTATACAGCTTGAAAGAATGCTGTACAAGATTTCATCTAACCTGCGTCTGCATTTAAGACACGTTCAAGCTACCTTTCAAAGATCTTGGTCCTCCATAAAGAATTTACTTTATTTCCTGTGTTTTATCATCCGAAATATTTTACGAGTAGGGTAGGGTAGTTGTTCTAATAATCAGTAGTCAGTAAATTTCGGCGCGCAAGATGCAAATAAAATAATTGTCAAAGTAAATAGAAGTATGTACAGTAACTCCCACTAATATTCGCACACTCTTAAAAAGATTATAACTTTTTTAATATTGTACTATACGATTTAAACCTTTTTGGGAAGCTAGAGCAATTAGTTTGCTGTAGGATGTGAAAAAATTTTTAGTCAAAAATTGCAATGAATCGGAATTGTAGAAAAAATATTAAAAGTTACATTTTATAACTTTTTTATGTGGGCCTGTATTGAAAATTTAAAAACTACGTTTTGTAGATCTGTGTCAATTAAACATATTCTGAAAATTTCGTTAAAATCGGGCGACGTTACAATGAGTTACAAACGTTTAAAGATGGTAAAAATTGCACATTTTTAAATCTAAGGATTCTTACATCTTTTAATGCCTATCGTTTTTTTTCGCATCAACCGATTTCGATGAAACTTTCGCAGTGCATATAATTGACACAGATCTACACAACGTAGTTTTTAAATTTTCAATATAGGCCCACATAACAAAGTTGTAAAATGCAACTTTTAGTATTTTTTCTACAATTCCGATCGATTGCAATTTTTTACCAAATTTATTTTCATACCCTGTAGCAAACTAATGGCTCTAGCTTCCTAAAAATGTTCAAATCGTATAGTACAATAATAAAAAAAGTTATCGTCTATTTAAGAGTGTTCGAATATTAGTGAGTGTCACTGTACATATGTAGCAATTTTGTTATGTGTCAAGAAGAAAGTTCAACAGATTTCACAAAGGAGTAGGAAGTAGTTACTTGGGTATCGATAGAGGCAAAGCATTCTAATTCCTTCGAGGACCCAACGTTTCTCGGGCGGCGAGATATCAGGGTTTCCCTGCGTTTCGATTAATCTTCCAGTGGCACTCGGGGCCACAAAGAGAGTCTTATCCGCAAATTCCACGCGGCCAGATTTAATCGTTACTTACTTTCAGGCGAGAATGACTCCTCGGGAAGCGGGGATTGATCGATCGGCGGCGATATCGTCATCGTGGGGTTGTCGCTCTTGGACGATGACGCATCGTAGCTTTCGGCCATAGTGAAGTCTCGATGCCGCCTCGAGTGCTGAAAGGAATGAAAAATGCATACGTAAGAACCGCAGAGAGAACTGGGTTAAACCGAGAGGGTCAAGAAAAGAGAGTCAATGGGGGGTGGGGGTGGGGGGAGTGTGGTTGGGTGGTGGTTTAGCACTGGGTAGATTGAGGGGCGTGGATAGTTTGGGTAGGTGTCGAGAGAATCGATGGAGGCTATGATTAGGCACGGTCGTGCTTGAAAAAAAGTGCATCGTTCATGAAAATCAGAACGAGCCTCTGTGTACACCCCCGAGGGGATGTTTTTATCCTATTACCACGGAGGGAGAAAGAAGCCGGCAACCCGACTAAAATTGGCCCCGTCGCTGTTCACCTTTTATTAAAATTTCAGAAGTACCTACCGTCCGCGCACAAGAGATTTGATTACGTGGAATTTTTTACGGAACGCGAATAGTTTCGTTGCGTGTTTGAGCGGTTCCCGATAACAGCCCCTTCCTCCTCCTCCATGGAAATTAATTTTCTTACCAAAGAGAATCATCGGCCCCTGGAAGCCCCCGATAGAACCTTTTTAACTCGGCACCGGATGAAATAGAAAATTGTTTGAGGGGATGACCGCCGGGGTTTGTCGTTCCCGGTAACGTGACGCAATAATACCGTTTACGATCGTTCACCGTAAAGGAAGCACTACAAGACGGTGTGCCCGCCATTGCTTTATGACCTCTTACCGTCGTAAATTTACCGAAATCGTACATAAACGCAACACGACATTGGCTTTTATAAAAGATCAATTTACTGGGGATGGTCCGGTACCTGGAAATTCGGGTCCGGACCCGAATGTTATAGATTTTAACCGAGCACAGTGGCGGCTCCAGACAAGTGGAGGCCCCAAGCGGTAAAAATTTTTAGGCCCTCAAACTCAAGTTAGAAATAGAAATTGCAAGAAAACTCTCCTAAACTTAATGTTTCGTAAATAAATTGAATTTTTTTGTAAAAAGAAATGAATGCTGCGAATTCAGGGCCCAACAGCTCAAGTCAAGTGGAGGCCCCAAGCGGTAAAAATTTTTAGGCCCTCAAACTCAAGTTAGAAATAGAAGTTTGCAAGAAAACTCTCCTAAACTTAATGTTTCGTAAATAAATTGAATTTTTTTGTAAAAAGAAATGAATGCTGCGAATTCAGGGCCCAACAGCTCAAGTCAAGTGGAGGCCCCAAGCGGTAAAAATTTTAGGGCCCACGAACTCAAGTTAGAAATAGAAGTTTGCAAGAAAACTCTGATAACCTTACTAACAAAAATAGGGTTCCATGGAAATCACCGACACAAATTTCCCCGACACTGATAACCTTACTAACAAAAATAGGGTTCCATGGAAATCACCAACATAAAAATTTCCCCGACACGGTTTTCGCCGACAACATTTCACCGAAAACTATTTTGGCCGACAACGTCTTTAACCGAAAACGACTTTGATCGACAACAAATTTGATCTACAACGATTTTGACCGACAACGATTTTAGATTCGTTGTGGGTCAAACTCGTTGTCGACCAAACTCGTCGTCTGTCAAAATCGTTGGCGATTAAAGGCGTTGTCAGCCAAAGTAGTTGTCAGTCAAATGTGGTGTCGGTGAAAACCGTGTCGAGGAAATTTGTGTCGGTGATTTCCATGGGACCCGAAAAATAAGAAGTAATGAAAAATTTCATACCGTTACACGTTAAATAAATATATTTAAAAATTGATATTTAAAATTCGGGGCCGTTTAGTATTCAGGGGTTACATACAGCTACATACAGTTAGATCCGTCACTGACCGAGCACTGCTCTATCTACCAAATAATATGTACCCAAAATTATGGAACATTTGACCAATCGAACCACTTCTGATCTAACAAACTGTCGAAATCTGACGGCTCTAAATAGGAACACCCGTATGAAGTTACGAATACCAATGTTCGCGAGGGCTTCGGCGATTTACATCGAAGTAGGGCGTTGCTTGCCATTGTTTTCTGACGTGGGGCCGACATTAAAGCGCCCATCCTCCGTGCGGGGGATGACAAACTATCGATATTAGGGGGGTAAGAAACGCAACGGGGACGAACGACCGGCCCCGAGCGTCGGGTTTCTATCTGTTCGATTTTTCATGGCGTGGAATGCGATAGGATATAGGTGGGCAGAGTGTCATCAGCCTGGGGTGAAAGGGGATCGAGGGGGGGGGGGTAAAAGAAAACGCGGGGAATCGGTCGCGGGTGTAGTCCGGTTCGTGTGCCGCCATGCTCCCCTAAGTTTTCGGGGTTAATACGCGAAGCTGAAATATCAGAGCGACATCGGAAAATATGAGTAGTTCCAGGAGCCATTCGTTCCCGTGGCCCGCGTTATTTCACCGGCAGATTTATAGCGACACGCCGGGAGTTCCGTATCTCCATTAGCGTTCCCTGGGATTGTTCATTCGCGGAACGAGTGGTTTCAATTACTTTCGGCTATGGCTGGAACAAGTACAGCTGTTTGGAACTTCGGCAGATTATTCATTCGGTTATGGTGTTTCGAGGAGTCCTAGCGACGACCCTTCGACGATCGTTCGAGCAGTGGCGCACCCAGGATTTAATCTTGGGGGGGGGGGGCCCGGTTGAACGGACAAAATTTTTTGGCCTGGTGCAAGAATTAGCGCGAATTAGACAATGAATGACCTTTTTTTTTTTTTTTTAGACAAAATATCCCCTGACGGTACCCAGGGCTGTTCCACGAGTTTACATTTAAAAGCTAAACATGTTTTATATACAGTGAGCCGGATTGGTATTCGGGCGCTCCGGGGGGACGATGACTTATTTAGTGTTGTGCTGTGCGATTTGGACTTTTTTGGGGGGCTGGAGCGATGGGTTTGCTGCGGGATGTGTGAGGAAGTTTTGTTGGGGATTGCAATTGATCGGAATTGTACAATTCACAACTTTTTTGTGTGGGCCTGTATTGAAAATTTGAAAAATACGTTTTGTGGATCTGTCAATTAAAACTATTCTGAAGGTTTCGACAGAATCGGTCGGCGTTGCAATGAGCTACAAACATAAAATATCCAAAAATCATCGAAATCGTAGAGGAAGCAGCTATTCTACAGTTTGACCAATTTTCCAGTGTCATTATTCTTGGGGGGGGACTTGGCCCCCTGCCCCCCCCCCTGGGTGCGCCACTGCGTTCGAGGATCATCCGGCATCTGGACTTTAGTCGAGACCGTCGACGGATGAATAAAGATCGAAGACTGGGTTTAAGATCGTCCAGGGAATTACAAATGGTCGAAGTGTTCAAAGACGATTGAAAATAGTCTGGAGGATCGAGAATGGGGGGGTATCGAGGGCTGTGGAAATCCCAGGGGATCGACGAGTGGCTAAAAATCACTGGAAATCTCCCCTGGGGAGAACCATCAGGCCTCGAGAACTCGAAGAGTGGCAATTTTGTGTCCGGCTAACGTTATTTATGTTCGACAAACGAAAATAGAATCGTATATTTTCAACTTCTACGATACAGACACCGTCGCGTAATATTTTCTTTCGCTGTTTGTGCGCTAAAAGAGAAATAATGAAAAACTGCAACGGCGGAACCGTTGCCTGTGTGTATTTAAAAAAAAATTGTAACTGTTTTACGCGGAGCAAATGTATGCGCTAGATTTTTCACCTTTAACTCGGTCAAAACTTCAATCTACATTCTCGCGGCTACATATTACACGGTTGAAATAAGCGAAGGGTCTAGAACGCGCGTTGCAGAAACGATGTTAATAACGTCGACAAAGTTTTCGTGCATCCAGTGTTTCACGTACACGCGCCACGCGTGTGCGTGCAGATTTAAATTATAATTACTCTGCCGGTGTCAAAGTGTATATTTGATTTTGAAACCGCGTATTTCGGTCTACGGCTTTGTACCAACGATCAGCTGTGGCGGAGCGCGCGTACCGTACAAACGGCGAGTTCGTTCCGGTGGGGGGGAAAAAAAGAATCGCGATTTCGTTTGATCCAAGAACGCATTTACACGCTTTCACAGGGTGTTCTCGACGTTCGCGTCCGATCCAATTACGGTCGGCGATTTCGTTGGTTCCACGACTTGCTGTATTAACGCGCGTTATTTTGCATTATCGATCGACGTTTGACGGCTATCCCGTCACCCCTTGAACCAACGGCCGGAAGCTTACGGGAAGATTTTTAACAACGACGGAATTAGCGGTCAATATTCTTTCAGCCCGATAGAATTTCTTCAATTATCTCGCTTAGCATTCGTTCCGACAAATCGTTCGCATTGTTCGATTGCTGAGAATGTACTAATTTCTTCCGTGTTAATTTATTATCAGTGAAGTCAATGGAATCTTTGAACAGTTTTAATATTTGAGATGAATTGTTAAATATTCGTCCTTTGCGTCGATTTATTATTTGCGAACGATGAAAATAGTTTTTCACTTCAGTGCTTATTTAAGTTCATTTCTTATTTGTAGGATAGAGCTCGTTATTCAGTATATGTTCGAAAATGTTGCTTTGATAGAATTAGTAATACGTCCTTTTAAATAGGGAATTTTTTTAGGAAGTATGTCAATCGATTTTCACAGTGGTCTGGAGACCCCGTTTTCGTGGCCAAAAGTATTGTAGTATTATTTCAAGTGTTAAAATCATAGTATTGTGGGTCGTTGTTTACGTTGTTTGTTAATGAACGAATTAAACTTACTTGGAAATCTTTCCGACATTATTATACAGAATTATTTGAAGCAATTATAACTTTACACTGAATGAAAAACTAAACTGAATAACTGAACTATGAATTACGTAAAGACTATGTTTAATGTATAATATAACTGTAATTATATAACTGAGATTAAAATACACAAAAAATTTAATAAACTCGTAAGCTAGGAGAGATGTTTCTCTGTTCACTTCGAAGATTGCATTAAAGCTATTGTGAACAAGAGAAGTATCCTCGGACCAAACCGCTTTCTATTGTTTATAAAACAAAACAATAAAGCGAACAAAACTGGACTAGGGAAAACATATCCATACATAGTAATTTCAAGCTGCAATGCAAGCTTCAAGTGGAACTGCGTATCCAGGCATCGAATAATTTTTTATAGTTCAAGATTGCGGAAGATTGCAGTTAAAATTTACATACTCTTTTTAGTAAATGTTCAAGCTTTCATATAAAACAAGTCCGATGCTTAGCATTCTTAAGCGTTTCTGTATAATTCTTTTCAATGTTTGAAATGCTATTAATTTACGCTATTCCTGTATGGACTAAACAATGCTTAAAACTGAATTAAATATTTGAATTGCGCTTACTAACATATATAAAACCATCATTAAAATCTGTTTTCTGATATTCGATGATTGAAATCGAAAACGTTTTATTTTACTTTGAGTTTTCTAACTGTGTCTTTAGAACTCTGTACCTCATCACAGAATTATCTAAAATAAATAATTTTTGGATTTGGGAGCTTTGAAGGGTCGTTACTGTATAGGAGAAAGAAATTTTTAAATATATTAAAATTGAAAAAGTGAATTTTGGCCACGAAAACGGGGTCTCCAGACCACTGTGGCGTTCCAGAGTGTACAGCAGAACCACTCGGCAATTGTTGTTGTCACACCGTAGGCATTGTTTCACTGTTTACTCGATGTTTCAGCGTGAATGTAATATTCCTTCGTCGTGAGCGAACACCGTCGACCGCTTTACAATCCCATTGACATTCCCGGCGTGACACTAGCTTGTAAAAACTGGACCCGGTTTTAGTTTCGTCTATGGCGAGACAGAGGAATAGCGATGAGCGAATGAAAGGGAGAGATATAGAAACAGAGTGAGAGAATGAGGGCGAGAGAGAGAGAATCGAGCCACTAGCCACTGCAACAATAGCAGAATCGAGTCTACTGCTCTCTGTAATCGCATTCCCGGTCCCAAGTGGTACAATTATAGGAGGGGAATTGTGAATTTGCTTTCGTGCATACGTAATCTTAAACCCATACTTTCGCCCGCTGTTCGGGAATTCGCAATTCTGTTAATAATATCGCCGTTATAAAAGCGATTACATGTTAATGCGTCTCATATATGTGTTACGGGCATTCACGTCTAATTGGCCGCATTTATCCGGCGCGGTTTGATCCAGGATACTATATTTAATCACATTCGTATTTCATTCTATAACCGTCGCTTCTTTACTCCCGAAAGAAAATCGCAAAAGGGATTGTCTCCGCAAAGAACGGAGAATTTCTACAATTGTAAGCCAAGCCGCGAACGTAATCGCAAAAAAAGAATATGTAATTATTTGATTCCAGTTCATACCGTATATCGCGCGTACCCTCCTTTTGCGCGCGTATGTTTCGAGTAAAATCGTTACTACCGTACTGTGGACACAGCTGCACAGTACACCGAGTTTTAATAACAGGCAAGAAAATCATTTCTATTGACAATGATCGACGCAATTGTGTCGGGCGAAAGCCTGGAAGCTCCGACTAACTTGGTTCTCGAGCGCTAAGTAAACGTCGAGTGCTCGAGATACATCTGTAGATCATTCATTAGATGATAAGGTCGCGAATTAATTAGCGAGGTAGGAGCGGTGTTCTCTGCCGCGACGTTCAGCGTTTGCCGCGACTTCGCTTCTTAATGCGGAAAATCACTTGGCCCCGCGCGCGCGCTATCTTCCGCGAGGTAATAGAATGCCGAGCCAAACCGGGGAACGCTTTATGTTTGTTAAAGACCGCGACGTCGCGACTAAACAGGGCCAATTAATTATTTTAGAATTTCTGGGTTGCCGAGCGACTGCGCCGAATCTAGACGACAATGGCTTCCGGTTTTGTGGCGAATAGCAGGGAACGTCGAGGGGGGGATCAGGATGGAACTGGTGTCGCGCGAAAGTTCCTCGGGAAGATCCGTCACGGATCGAAATCAGAAGAGCAAGCTCGTATGGAAATTAGCCGGCTACACGCGTGCTCGAATTCAGTTGTCGAGGGTTGTTTGCATTTACATTTATCATGGACGTCGAGCAATCAAATCCGCTTCAGGCCGCGGCGAATTATCCTCGCATCCTACGGCGAGGGATGCACGGGGACAAATGCCGGCACCGATCCAGCCACCTATGTGTTCCGGCGAATTCTGGCACGCCAACAATTATGTTCGACTACACAGCGTTACACGATCCACGGAGACAAGTGGTGTCCAGCATAGTGCTCTGCCACATGCATCAGTACAAACACTTCCGGTCAACATTAGCGGAATGGCTGGCATACGTACTCCAGCAACGATGACGGCACATCAGATCACCACTCCTCACTGATTTTACACGGTGCTCGCACCACCGAAAGCCGTTCGCGTAAGAATCGGTAATTAATATACAACACGTCCACGTACTTCGATTTTGATGAAATTTTAATATGTTATGCAGCAACACATTCTGAACAACTTTTTCCTTTTCCAATATAGGGGGGTCGCTTTTAGTTTTTGAGATATTTCAATTTTTCTGTATTGAATTTTTCGTATTTCTACACGCTTTACATTTTGACGCTGTAGAGATCAGAGACAAACCTAACATAACCTAACTCAGTGCTTAACACGCACCCAGTGTTTAAAATTATACTCTAGATTTTTACGTATTTTGACGTGCTGATTACGAATAGGTTAGGTTACGGTAGGTTAGGTTTGTCTCTCATCTCTACAGCGTCAACATGTAAACAAACGCCGCACCGGGACAGGCTTACGGTGCCGCGGTGCGTGTAGAAATACGAAAAATTCAATACAGAAAAATTGAAATATCTCAAAAACTAAAAGCGACCCCCCTATATTGGAACAGGAAAATGTTGTTCAAAATGTCGAAATCTATGACATATTAAAATTTGTATCATATTGTCTGTTGTATATAATTACCTAAGAATCTTTCACCCTTCACCTGGAATCATCCCCCAACAGCGATAAAACTGATTTTTAAAAGCTTGTACGTGGATCGAATTCCTTGGGATTCACACATACATCTTTAAACTATGAGAAAATATTTTTCTCGTGGTTGCATTTGTTTATTCATTCACTGGGCAGCGTGCAATTACGTTCGGTACACGAGCACTTATTCACGCGACGCGTACCACCTGTCGCAGTCACACGGAAGCGAAACGCGCATAATTTTCTTAAAGTTAGATCGTTTACGATTTAAACGGACATGAAAAATTGAACGAGTTCTGAGGTTGGGAAGAAAAATGTTTGAAATGTGAGAAGAAAATTCACTTTATTTTGTTGTACAATCACTGTATAGCAACAAAACCTTTGGTAAATATTGCTCCGGCTAGTAATTATTTCAGAACCACGCTGATGTTTTTGTGAAACTTTTCTTACGGTTTCTGTGAATGTACCACACTGAATGCATCGTAACTTTGCTATTCCTTCGAATCCATCTACGGAAATTCTGGAAGCATATTTTTCAAATGTAGCACTTTCGATTCATGCGGAAAATATCGTTTTTTTAGGCTTATTATACGAAAGTCCCCCTTAGAGAATTTTCTCATTTGAATTCCCGGGTTTGGACGAATTGTAGGTGGAATCACCAATTCTGCAGATATCCCCGAGTTTCGATCCTTGAATTCCTGCATATTGGAAAGAGCACGATCGGATGAATCAGACGTGTAAAGTATAGAACCGTACTTGGCAAACACTTCAGCAACAGTCTGTCTTATCTTCAGTCACTGTTGACTTTACTTCATTCAGCGTGGCTGCGTTTCAAAAAATGCGAGCTAATAAAAACGTGGTAAAATTGATAAACAACGCTGTGACCGGTCTCGAGCATCGTCAATCACATAATAGTAAATATTTTCTCCCTCGAAAGGGCAGTGGCGGCTCAAATCAAGTGGAGGCCCAAGCGGTAAAAATTTTGGGGCCCTCAAGCTCAAATTAGAAATAGTTGTTGCAAGAAATCTCTCAACCTTATTAATAAAAACAAAAAGTAATAAAAAAATTACATACCGTTACACATTAAATATATTTATTTAAAATTCGGGGTCCTATGGTATCGCGGGGCCCCACGCGGTAAAAATGGGGCCCTCAAGCTCAAATTAGGAATAGAAGTTGCAAGAAATCTCTCAACCTTATTAATAAAAAAGAAAAGTAATAAAAAAATTACATACCGTTACACATTAAATATATTTATTTAAAATTCGGGGTCCTATGGTATCGCGGGGCCCCACGCGGCCGCTTGGTCCGCTTACCATTAGATCCGCCACTGCGAGAGAGTTAACAAAATCCGTGGCACAACTAGATAAGCGTTAAATGGTTTTTTTTTACGATTTCGACGTGGAGAATTCGAGAACCGCGCGCCATTAATTTCCATACGTGGCGTACCGTGTGCATGCCGCGTTTATCCTGGCTTCTGGGTCACGTTCCGAATAACAACGGCTAATAGAAAATGTACGCTATTTTAGCAAATCGTATTTGAGTTTGATCGATTATTACCGGCGCGGCAAGTGGGTCACTGTGCGGGCGGAATCCATTCGAAGAAAACCGGTTATGCCATTTCTTGCTCGAGAGGGGGTTGTCATGAGCGAACATTGTTGAGCTACGCCGATGCGACGAGTTTACAGGGGATGGTTCCGACAACGTCCACAACAATTCTTCCGATGTCCTTTGTGAAATTCCTATTGTGCCCGCCATGCAATCGGAGCAGCGGCCGTGTAATGTACATTTCTGATGCGCTGTGTTGCTTATCATTCCGCTGGCTAATGGAACGTCAAGCTGCATTTTATTCATAGACCTCCCGCCCCCAAAATAAAACCACTGGGAAAACATTCTGTCCTCCGGAAATACGCGATCGAACTATTTGGTTCATCCAACAGTTAATTTCCTTCCCGACTAATTTGACCAACGTGAAATTAACGTTTATTTTTTAAACACTCGTACATGCTATTAGTTGGCTGGAAGCTCGCGAAATGATAATGGAACATTAATGGAAAGATGATCCATGCAGTTCGCGCTCGTGATTTCGATTTTAAAAATCGAAATTTGATTTTTATAGTTTGTAAGCGTTATACAAACTGAAGTTACTATTTTGCAGAATTCGTCTTTATCCATTCTTTGAAAATTTCATTTATATTTTGTAAAAGGATTTTACTAACTATTTTGATCTCTGCTGGAAGTACAAGTAGGCTTGATCAATAATATTATTTTCAGGTTTTCAAGTGTCCCCAGCATTTCCAACCAACCCCCTCAATCATCGTTCCTCTACAAATAATACGATTGCGTCCAGATTATGTCGAACGCACCGAATGAATAATTGAAAAATGATTGAACGTGTTTAATTCCATAGCGTTAAGTGATTCGCTGACGGTCGAGCGTACTTGTCAACCATCGATAACAACAAACATTTTTACTGTATCGGGATACGTGTTCGAATCCTCTTTCTCTCATTCGTGTAGGAAAAAGTTGTTTAGAATGTCGAGATTTACAAGATACGACGTTCGACAAGTTTACCAAAGAAATAAATATTTATGTAGCTCCTATGTCTTCCAATTAATGCAGACAACTTTTATCTTGCATAAGAATCCGCGGGCGTTGAGATTAACACTAGAACTACCGGACCAGTCAAAATGGCTGGTGCAAACTTTTTCCGATTAGAAATATTAATCGGAGTCAAATTGACACAGTGATGAAAAAGAAACAATAAAATAACAAGTCAAACAGTTACTTTTCGATGTTTTTTTTCATTCAAATTGATGAGTTAACATTCACATGTTAGGTTCTTGCGGTTATATGTTTCGCATTAAAAAAATAAATGTCACCAAGTTTTGGACAAATTTACTTACGAATTAACGAACGGTATAACTTAAAAGTATAAATATGTTTTTCTGAGAAATTTTTTTAGTGAACTTCTCTATTGTAGTACATATTTAAATAAAAGTTGGACGAAATCTAAATAAATGCAATATTGTCGTTATTACAAGGAAAATGCCAACTGCATTTAGTGCTCGGTAGTTTTAGCGTTAACAGGATTAACGTAAGCAAATGCAAGAAAGAACAGCCTGTCGAACCAGGCAGAACGTTTATAATAATCGCGTCGATTCGGAAGCACAGAAATGTTTCGAACACGTCGCGCAGAAGAGACGGGGACCGAGACGAAAGCGGGTGAAAACGGGGAAAAGATACGAAAAATAGATCTCGTTCCTCGGCTGTCGTCTGTCTACCTGGCGCGCCTACCTGCTCGTCTGCCACGGAAACGCACAATATTTCTGTGGACAGATTTATGGATCAACCAGGTGCACCGCATGAAATCCTTTTTCCTTCGCCCGTTGTCGGCATTTTTTTGCTCCTCGGAGAAGCACCGGAGCTATCGACGCCGTTGCCGGAGCGGCGTGGGAGGAGGCGGAAAACGAAAGACAGAAGACGATAGCAAGAAACTGTGAGCGAGAAGTAGTTGGATTGGAAGAGAGAGAGGCAGAGTGGATAGGTGGGTTTGTTTCGAGAAACTCGAGCCACCGAAAAAGTGACGATAAACAAAGTCTTTCGCGGTTTCTTCCGGATCCTGCGGCTTATTCTCCGGTCCCGGAGAGAAACAGCGGCGTCGGAATCGCGATAAGAACTGTAATATATCGGGCGATACACGCCGATCTTCTTATTTAAATAACAAGCGGATGTTGGACTTGCGAGTTTTCTTCGCAGTCGTTTGTAGCGCTGACTGTTAGTCAGCCGCAATTTCTTGAACAGAAGATTTTTATTATAATATACTGGCTGACCCGACAGACGTTGTCCTGTCGAAATTTCAATACGTTTGTTCGCGATCGTTTTAAATATGCATATTCATCGTTCGAATCGTGAGTTATGGTCTTGAATTCATACAACAATTCCATAGAAACAAAGCACTTTCAGTTTTTCCCCAATTTTATATTTTTCCGGGCAAATTTTCCAATTTTTCTTTCCCTAAAAATCTTATTCGGACTATTACGAACATATTTTTTTTTATTATAAACATAGGATCGAACCTGTGCGCCGAAATTACAATTTCTATACTTTTTTATATAATAAATTTATGATTTCGGCACATGGTTCGATCAATAAACAACAAAAATTTTGCTAATAATAAACGCATTCTTAACGTTTCGATCCCAATGTGAATCATTAACAAGAGAGACATTTTTACGTCTGAAAAAACCAAATAAATATAATAATAGTTGAACAAAATATTAGGACACAGCCAGAAAGAACAAAAAAAAGAACGAAAAAGAAAGCACATACTTGTTGCGACAAAATAGAAATTAAAAGAAGAATAATTAATGAGTTACGAAGACAGCGAACTTTAACCCATGATGGATTCTTTTTTTATATTAGCAATGCGATAACGCCTCAGCCCGAGGCACAATCTCAATCTGGTATTGTCTCAATCTGGTATTGTCCATAACTTTTGAATCATAAAAGATATCGGAATGAAATTTCCACTGAAATTCATTAAAAAAATCATTCCTACCAACTATCGTAATAAATATATTTATACTAATCATTTTTCACCGGTTTGCATTGGGCAAATAGAGCTCAGGTTCTACAACGCCATCTTTATGTACATAAAGAGAAGAATAAACCATAAACCATAATCATTTTTCAATTAATTCTCTAAATTTTCTTGTCTTAAATTAAAATGAAAAATTGTTCATTTCTTACTTATTTACTAGTTTTTCAGATAATTTAAATCACCGACGTCTTCGATTATAAATATCTCTCTATTTCTTGAAATATTCATAATACGAAGAATAAATGTTCAGTTTTTTTTCCAATGCCTCTGATCGCAACACAGGCTCCGCGACCTGCTAAAACTAGTTTCGCGAGGGGTGCAAAAGTAGCAGTATTTTCTTAGGAGCGTGGACAGGTGATGGGGACAGGAGTACTTACCTTATGGCCGGCGACAGGTACGAAACAGGTCGCAGCGATCGACACGAGCACCGGCAGCAGGAAGCAGAAAGGCGGGAGCTGGGCTTTGCGTCTCATCTGAAAACAAACATCGTGAAGCGTTAATAGAAACGTCGCGCGATGGGGATCGATCGATTTCAATTACAGTTGCCTGCGCGACGACCGACCGTATTTTTTTCTCTCTCTCTTCTTCCACCTACCGGGGAGGATAAAAGCGCGTTTAAGTGATCCGCGCGCGTGATTTATCGCGAGCGAGAGAGCCGCGCTGGCGAAAGTGGGAGCGAGATGGGCCAGCGGGAAAAATTGCGATATTTATGTCGCGGGAATATTGAAACAGTCGGTCCGCTGGGCGTTCCGCGGCACTCGGGACCCGGTTAATATTTTACAATTTAATAGTTCCGCGATTTCGAGCCGTTTCAATGGGGCCGAAGGATGGGGGGGATGGCTCCGAGGAGAAATAGCGTCGGGGAAATCCAGAACGAGGAATAAAAACAAATAAAAAAAACGTGAAGAGAACCAAGGGGAAAATGGGTGGTAACTTTGTTGTCTACGGGCCGCGCGATTTCATTTCCACCTCACGCACGATGATGAATCCTCTCGTGGCCCGGACGCGTTAATAAAACTCGACGGAGAAAACGAAGTATCGGTTAATTTATCGAAACGCGAGCCGAACGGCCGGCAAATAAATGTTTATCTACTTCGGGCATTCAATTATCCGGCCAACGAGACCCCGCTTCGATTAGAATCTCTTAGGATTCCGCGAGAGTGCATCCACTGGATTAAACGTTTCCTTGGCAGAGAAGCAGCGTCGACGATCTTGCGAAGCCAATCCTTTTTGCCGGATGATTTTCTCCTGTTCCAGGACACCCGTTCTCGCACGAGAACCAATGGTTTCTCGTTGTTAACCCTTTGTCGAACGAGAATTTCTTATCGCCTCGCAGCTAGAACTCCGTTCGGCGTTTTTCATTTTCCGAACGTAGCTCGCCTCGCAGACGAGAATTTGCGTTTCTCACGTTCCGAGCGACACCGTTTCATTCCTTCCGGTCGACAGTGCATTAAAATACCAAGAACGTTTTCTTTTGTTATGTACATGTTCCGTCAACAAAATTGCAACTTTTCCGATAGAAATTGAATTCTCCTCTCCTTGGGGATTGCTGGCGAAGGACCCAGTGCTCACGACTCGAGTTTTACTCTGTGACATTGTTCTTCTTACACGTAGCAAATAAAAAAAGAAATGATTAGAACATTATTTTTCGTTTTTTTTCCTTAGGATGCGAATGGTCAACAACTCGTTCCCAGCGAATTCTTACCGGCAGATTCTCGTACACCGATGGCCCGGGAATTAGAAACGCAAACACGAGTGCAGGAACGTATGCCAAAATCCGCGAAATCAGGACACATTGTCGATTCAGCGCGCACCGACGTTCGAGCGAATTTTCGAAATTGATTTTTCTCGTAGACACACGCAGCCCGCTTTTTCAAGGAGGAGATATCTCTCTCATTCTTCACGCAACACGTCCCGCACTTATTCGATGCATATAATATCAGCTCGTTAGAAATACGGTCTGCCTTCATACTCGCGTATCCGCGATGCATATTCAAGTTAATTTCCCGTTAATTACTTTAGCCAGGAAATACCTTCAGGAGTAAACAAGAATTATCGAGACGGCTCATAATGCATGGGAAATTCAGCGAACTTACAATCCCGCCCGGAGGCCAGGCACCGTCGATGCATTACAATGCACTTAAAACTGTACACGCGTTGGAATCACTTGTAAATGGATTTGCATATTTTAAATTAGACTCTTAATCGTTCTCCCGCGGCAGATTCTGTGTCAATTTTACGGGCTTTCGCGCTCGATGCTCTTGGAATATTGTTGAACGGTCGTACCTTTCGTACGTGTGCGGCGGCGACCTATTTTTTTAAATGCGAATCGCTCGGAGATTATAGCGGGAAAACAGGACGAGCGAGGTTCGAGGACATTTCTGGGCTTGCGGGAAAGAATACCGTTCCACTTTATTTCGAAACATAGATTTATTCGAGCAGAGTCTCCCGGCGATCGCATCGCGCATTTTGCTGCAGTTTATACATTTGTCGCGACACTTATGTTTTATTCAGGGACCGTTAAATATCCACCGTAGACTCGTATCCGAGTTTTTAACACGTTCGCCGGTAGTATTTGTTTTATACATAACATTTAATTAAATGCAACTGTTGTACAGCCTGGAGAAAAATATTGTCAGGGAAACGTTATAAATTCACCGAATATAAATAGCCACGATAAAAGTGATCTTTGCGAATTTATTTTCTAACTAAACTATTGGTACGTATCCTTAGCCTGCAGGAAAATACTTTTTTTATTTGTCAGGATACTTGGTTTTATTAGATTTTATTAGAAAATGAAATTCAATGGTTAAATTTTAAAGAATACAACTTTATTAATCAATTATATATATATAGTCACCATACTTTTCTAATTGTAGAAATTTTAACCAATTTTAAAAATTTAACCATTGCATTTTATTTTCAAATCGTGCACGAACTTATTACGCAATCATCTAATATTTCAGAGATTGTTAAATCAACGTAGATCCGCGTCTGAGTTTTTAGCATGTCCGCCAGCAGTTTGTGCAACGCGCAACTGTAATGAAATATTAAAAAAGGTACGGTCACAGGAAAGTTATAAAATCGCGGAAATACGTCGTGCTCTGGTATCTGACTTGCAATAAACAACAATGTGCACAAAGTTAATTTGATTGTCTCCATGTCGAATACGAAATATGGTTGTACCGTTGGCAGCGGACGTGTACACGCAGAAAATTTAATTCACTGTTCGTTTCACCTTTAATATAAATTCCCCTGTCATTTAATATTAATGGTATCACCTTCCATAGATTAGCTGGTATCGCGATCAGCAAAATCCCTAATTTCAGGGCTGTTTCCGCCTAAACCGGAGAGTATCGATCAGTGACATATTGGGGCGTCCTAGAAAATATTGCTCGGCTACAGGAGCTTTACTTGCTACTAATATCCTGTTGTGTGTGTCGGGGAAATAAAGTTGTTTGCACAGCCACGTTTGCGTTAACGATCACAGTTTTATTTCCGACTTATGACACGTTTTGGCACAGGAGTCGTAAAACTTCTACCACCCCTGGGAAACGTTATTCGATCAAACAACTCTGGGTGTCTATCATCGTGATTATTCATACATTCGGTGTGAGTGATAAAACTCATCACACACAGTGTGTCCCAAATATATCGTTCTTCAATAATCTTCGAAACAGATTAATTCTCGATTCTCGAATTCTCGACATTTTTTCC
The DNA here is from genome assembly GCA_916610235.2 of Lasioglossum morio. NCBI lineage: Eukaryota > Metazoa > Arthropoda > Insecta > Hymenoptera > Halictidae > Lasioglossum > Lasioglossum morio. Next base: position 15,882,394 of record OU744328.1, on the reverse strand, counting down.
CCACTTTTATCGTACCGCCCATCCGTCACATTTCAATTGTTCAACAAAACGCTCTGGCGTCGAACGTTAAGAGCAGTACAGTGTTAGTCAATTTGCTCCCATACGTTTCAATGTAACAAACAAAATCAAATTCGCTCAACAATACAACATCCAGTCGGCAACATTTACTCAACTATTACTCACATCACCTTCTTGATTCGTAAAATTGTGATGTTTATTTGTGCAATCATATAAAAAGCACGTTATGCTTTAGATTTCATTTGAAAATCGGACATTTTATATACAACCATTTAATTTATTAACCAACAAATCTTCCCTTATCGAACTTGCGGACAGATTAGCTAAATCAGCCACGGAAGCATGCTGTGCCTTAACTTTGCCAATTCCATTTACTGAACTGTATGAGAAGTTCAAGAGAAATGCGCATATACAAACCAAAAAGATTATAAAAGAGCAAGGTTTGATGAAAGGGAAAATATTATTCAATCAATATTATAATGGAAGGTCTAAGCCATGGTTTAAAAATGAACGTCTCTCAAGAGAATTTATTGTAACCATCAACCGATGCAGAGCCGATCATTATAGTCTTAATGCGTCTTTATTTCGTGTAAGAATTATTGGTGACCCAAAATGCGACTGCGGTCACAGTAGTCAGGATATCAATCATATTGTTTGGCAATGTAGCCTCTTTGATTCACAGCGGAATGAACTGATTCAGCAGTTGCATAAAATTAAGCTTCAGTTGCCTCTAAGTTTGGAAATGATGGTTGCCCGACCATATATTGGGGCTTGTCTTCTTATTTTTAAGTTTTTGAGAAAATGTAAACTACAAATTTAATTTGGTGTAGTATGGACTGGATAAGTGTGAATGTGTAAAAAAATATGTACTGTGTTATCATATTTTCATTATAATTTTTTTTTGTGCTTTCAATTTTTCTGCTGTATAAAAGTCTTCATCAGTTTGTAATTTTCGTATTGTATACTTCATCATGTTGAAATAAATCTCGTATGAGATTTTCTATAATAAAAAAAAAAAAAAAAAAAAAAATCTTCCCTTATAAGGGTCGTTCGAAATACTCACCGCGCGACTATTGATTTTGAAATTTCGCGCAGCGAGATGCATGATCCGGGTGTCGTGGTATTAATAAACGAATGATTCGGCGTACGCTGTATTGTTTCGGGCACAAACAAAAAGAAAGCTTCTCGAGGTCTTTCGTTTTTTTATTTTTTCACTGTCTGTTCCGCGACGAAATATTGGATGGAAACGCGTTCGCGGACAGATCGGGCTTGCGTGGATGTTCAATAACAGGGTGACACGGTTCTAGAGCTAGGTTTTACACGGTGTCCGCAGCGGGGGGTTGTTTTCTAATCGCCTTATCGCAAAGGCGATTCGTCAAGTGCTCTCTCCGCCCCCCGCGTGTGACCCGTTTACCGGGCGCAAATATCACGCACGGAAAATGAAAGCGTCGGTACACCGGCGCGACGATGGCTGGCATGCATTAATTAAAAAGTGCCGGCCGTCTGTCTTTGCCTTTGAGCCAGACAGGTTCATTCGCGGGTCTCGCATCTGCCGCGGCTGAATTTCGTCGGGAATTTCCTTTGCCCGCCAGTCGGAACGCCACCGAAACGTGCAATTTTTACAAAAAACACACCGCGGACCTTTTTGGCCCGAGTATAATCATCGCCGGCGCGGCGGCGGCTCCGCGGACACCGGAAATTAGAATCTCGACGTACCGAATGTGATAAACCCTGATTCGATACACTGCGGTATTTGAACGTGTGCTCGCGATACATATCGAAAAAAGTTATACGTGTAGGAGGATTATTTAAAAGATCTTCGATACTTCAGTCGCCAACAATCATACGACGACGTTTCAATAAATAATATCGATTTCGGGAACAATCTTTCTTCGCTTTGTGAGGAGTTGACACGGAATTGATACTCGACACGACGCGATGTTTCATCAATCATTATTAGAGGACTGTCGTTTTTATATTTTAACAAAATCATAACGTGGAACATTCATTTTATAAAACATTAACGCGACGTAAATCAATAAAAAACATGTATAACACTTAAACATATATACGCACTCATATTCAGTCATATGACATGCATACTTATATCATTCTTACAATTCATTCTTACAATTTGGACAACGGGAGCTTTTTAAAGTGAAAACTTCTTTAGGCGCATCGCGTACACAATTACCGGGCAGTGAATGCGTCTGATCCGTCACGCTCCGAGGTGGAACGCTATTCGCGTAAACCCGTGGCAAGCGAGACACAGATAGGTGTGCAATCGCCATAAAAGTTTTCACTGAAATATTGATCTATTTTTTATCTCATAACGATTAGAAACTACATAATGTAAGAACGTTTATACCACCGTATATATGCCATGTCATATGTTTAACAATTATATATGTTTTCATTGATTTATGCGTTGTATATATGTTTTTATCGATTTGTACATTGCGTGTTTTGTTAACAAATGTACCTAACGTTTTGATTTTGTTAAAAACAAGACATTAGAGACAGTTCCTAACGAGCAAGGAAGGGATAAAGAAGTATTACACCGTTTTGAGTCTCGTCCTTACAATAAAGATCCGCAGCCTAGAAATTATACATGATTCAAGAAATCCATTTGACAGCAGAGGAATCCGATGCTTCGCGGTATTTAACACTAGAAAAATTGAAACTTAGTATATATCTATATTGCCCAAAAGCAGTCATAATGACTGCATTGTGAAAGAATAACTAATGTATAAAGAAATTTGTTTAAAATTAATTTTTAATATTTTTTATATTATATACAGTTATTTAACAAGTTATTAGTAAATATTAACAATAAAAAAATTTGTTATATCTACAATTATTAATAAACGCATTTATATGCTGTACAAAAAGTCACAAAATTCTAAGAAATTGTGTCATTACATTCACAATTGTTTTTCTAATTGAATTTAAAAAGCAGTCAAAATGACTTCCTTTGGCAATCTAGTGTTAAAATCGAAAAGTAGGTGAATTTTCCATCTGGGGGCTGCGCGAGTATTAAAAACAAACCTGTGACACAGATTTGAGCAGTCCCTATGAAAGATTAAACCGTTCCATCAATCTTGGACCGGCTTTTAAAACATTCCGAGCGATTTCCCGGGACGTGTTTATATAGTACGCCCGGAGCCCCAAATGGTCCGCCTCGCGGAAAAATTGCCCTGGAATTGCATTCATACGCAATTTATCCAGCCGACCGGACCATTTATTCATATGTTTCGCGGGCTCAAGTGTCCCCAAAGACGGATCGCGTATTCGTTTTCGGTCGGCGTGGCACGCGGCGGGGGATTGTACCAAATTTTCCTCACGCAAGGCGCGAGTCTCGCGGAGCGTGACGCGCGACGTACGGTGAAAAATGAATTTCCCGTAACCGTATTCTCGCCGCCAACGCCGGTTGCTTTATTTGGCCTGTTTAATCCGCGGGGTGAGAACTCCTTGGAAGATAAATCCGAGGAACGGCACGTCTCCGTTCGTGCTCGTAAATCGAGGTAAAAGAGAGAGAGAAAGAGAGAAGAGAGAAAGCTACGTCGTGGTGTTCACGGCAGAGATCGTTCGGTCGTTCGGGTCTCTCCTCTCGACTTAAGGGTGCCCGCCCTTTCTGAATTCATTCGAGCTTTTCAATTGGAAGACAAATAGCGTTGATAAAGCCGGAAGTATATTGTTATTGGAGGTCGACTCGCCGCCGCGCGCTGGTGCTCAGGCAGTATATTCGGAAACCATTTATACGGCAACGATTCGCTCGCTTTAAATCTTGTCCCCGATCCTCGCGGCTGCTTCTTATTACCTCACCCTCGTGGCTGCGGAAGAGCAGAAGCCATTTTAAAGAATAAGAACGACCGATCGATTCCCTCTTGCACGGCTTGCATGCGTCCCTCACGGTTCCAACGTCGAGAACTCGGACGATATGTGCGTCTACTTTACTGGACAACGTTCTAAAACGCCCCGAAAATTACTGGAATAATGCCTCGATATGCATGTACGTGTGTGCTCGGACGGATAAGTATCCGATCTTCTGCTGTAGCGAGTGGAAGTGTCATTTCTGGTTGATATCAATATTTGCTGATATAAATAAGCTTATTAATAATAATAAAAACAAGTATTTTTTTTTATTATTATTGAAAGCTTAATTAGAACTCCCCATAGGGGGTTGATATCAATCGTGTCCCCTTCAAAATATTGTTTATTAGAAGCCACAACTTTCCTCCAGCGATCCTCCCACTCACGGTTTCCAAATACGAATGTCCAAGTTTCTGGCAAAATTTAATGCGTAACTATTGTTCCACACGTTTGGTCATTATTAACCCTTCGCTGCATAGTGTATCATATCTGATACAGTCGAGAAAACCTTCTTTAAAATAACTTGTATTTTGGTTCACGATTGCTTATAATTTGTATTATACTATTCAGAATATCGCAATGTATTGAAAAACAATGTACGGCAAAATAATCTCTAATTTGAGATTCAAATTGCACTAAATAAAAAAAAATATCTGATACAGTTAACTTTCATATGTTCGTCAGAGTGAAAATTTACCCATTTACCTTTTTCACATATTGTAAAACGATTGATTTCTTTTTTTCTGTGTCGCAAAATATATTTCTTTGGAATATCACACTACGTGATAATGTGATCTATGTGATAATGTGATGTTATGTGTGATGTCACAACTAAAATGTGAAGTGGGGTGAAATATACTAGAACCTTTTGTGCAACTGTGTCTGAAGAGCGTATGAGGATTAACAAATCTAGTATCTAGTAAACTAAGTATGTATTTTCTTACTATTCTAAATGATGTTCATTTTCCTGTATAAAACACAGAAACTGATCTTCTTTCAATTTTTTCATCCCACTTAAAAAAAAATTATACAGTGAAGGGTTAATACGCGACGCTCACTTGACTCGATGCTTACAAAACTGTGTGTCGTTTTCAAACGACGGCATGTAGAGATTTGTGGCATGCTACTTATTACAAGATCGGCTCTAACATAAAATTGCGCTATTGGAATGCAGGATAATGGTGGAAATGATCAGGATCGAGGATGTAGTGGGCGGGCAAAAAGAAGGAAATGTTGAACTTGAGAAGAAAGAGAGAAAAGAGATCATAAATATACCAAAGACCGCACCACACTAACAAAAATGCAAAAGTTAGGGAATGGGGAAGAATGTAATAAGTAAATAAATAAATAGGTTAGTGATAATTAGGATACTAAAAGAGTAGAATAGGGTAGGAATGAGTGAGCCAAAGAAAAGAATGACAGAAGGTATAAGCCGAATGCGTGAAATAAGATAGATTTGTACAGATAGGTTGACGTAAACCAAGTTAAATTTCTTAGCTATATTAATAACTTAGCTGCAAGGCTGAAATAAAGCAAATTCTATTTTATTATTCTATAAACTTGCGTTACTTCCCTTTGCCCAGTTAGGAACGAAGACATGAGCAAAAGTTTTATGAATTACTATAATAACATGATATATTTGGTCCCCTCAGGGTTTCAAATTCATTTACCAATCTCCTCTTCCGCTTTCCACTCTCACCATCGCCTTTTCAGCGGGACCTACTGTTTATTATGGTGGGTTCCGAACCACCTTTTGCCAACAACACGTGAAAAACACCTCGGGTGGGTCACTTTCCGGTTTGTTACCAGACGGTCACCCATCCTGGTGCCGTTCACGTTCCACATTGTTTAACTTCGGTGATCTAACGAGAACCGGTGCTTTCAACGGGACTACGGTTGTTGGCTATGAATTACTATAATTTGTTTGTTAATATTAACCGTAACCCTTTCAGTAACATGTAATATATATTTGTTTATAAACCATGTGGTCGCTAATGACCTAGATGTTAATGCGACCACATTAAAACAATAAACCATTAATAAATAATGAGCAAAAGTCGGATACTTTCCGGGCAGATCATTTATAAGGATGATAGAACGGTTACCTAGCAGCTTCACAGGAATAGAAACGAACGATTCTGTCCTCTACGTAGAATGCTCTTCGATGTAAATACATTATGGATCCCTTACCACAGTCACTTGCAGGGGTGCCTTCTAATTTTGCCCGGTCGTGCACAACCGAATCCTTCCCGCGACTTCCAGGATCTTAGCTCGAAAGCCCCGGGATCCCTGCTCTCTCGGACGCTTAAGCGAGTCCCTCTCGGTCCATTTAGCATTCTGATTTCCGGCAAGTTTTACGAGGCCACCCCATCCACGGGGAAATTGAAACGCGATTGAAAAAGTTCGTCGCGACACGATGCGACCAATTTCTTCGCGCTCGCGGTTACTGCTCGTCGTTTCGGCTTTCTAATTGAACTGTTCGCAGCCGGTTTGTCCGTCGGCGAGGACGTAACGCCGACAACGCTCGGTACCGGTGTTCGCTGTGCACACAAACCCCGAGCAGTCGAGCCGAGGTAGGGATGTGTACTGCTCTACGCAAACTGCGACGAGGTACGTTGTCACTGTAGTTTTCTCGCGAACACAGTTCTCTAATTAGACAACCCTGCGCGCTTTGACGTTCGTAAACAACGGCGACGAAACTTTTTTATGCAACTGAACGCAACTTGTTGGCCCAAATAAGCCGACGAACAATGGACGACCCTCTTCGCGGAGTATGTATCGGACGCGTGTATCGCTAATTCTTTCTAGTATGCTCTGTTTTTTGCTCGAAGCTGTTGAATAAGACCTGTTGATTAAAAGGACCTTGTTAGGTTGTATTTTTCGTTTGCGTAGAAACGAGCAGAAAAGGAACATTGTTTTTTTTTTATTGAGCTTAATGTAACTCCCTTTTGGGGGTTATGAAGCTTTACATTTGGGTTGATATAAATACAGCGTATTTTACATATACATTAGGATCAATAGGAAAACAGCGTATTTGACATATACATAATTTCAAATTTGTAGATTACATTGTTTGAAGAAATTCAAAAGAAGATGACACGCTTGAATGTTCGGTTTACGGAGCAACGATCCAACATTCAAGGGTGGGAACAAATTGAGCTTATTCAAAAAGGAACATTGTATATTGGAAAATTTATATGGGAGAATGTCCGACTTCCCTGAACGTGACAACAGTTTGCGACACGATCCGGCCGGCCTGATCGCAATTTAAATATTAAAATGTGCAGATTTTTTCCAGGTAAAAATCGATGCTGTTAACACCTCGATGTCACGAGAACCGTTCCTTTTTTTTCAGATCGCAGCCTAACACCACTTTCAGATGTAAGAAGGTCAACGAGAGTGCACGCCTATAGAGCTGTCGCATGATCTGCGGAAAAGTAAATCGCAGTTTTCACAATTTTCTGGAACGTACGCGTCGGGCACGGATCATTAAAAAGTTAGAAAAGCTTTTAAATATAATCTCCCGGCCGCGCACTATTACGCGGCTGCGCTCGTCGTCGTCGCTCGTACAAAAGCAAAAGCCTCTCGTATCGGTTAAAGAGAAAGCGAGAGAGAGAGAGAGAGAGCGAGAGAAAGAGAGAGAGAGATCGGGTATTCACGGAACAGTAACTCGATTTCCCGATCTTCGTTCTCCCTAATATTAGGGGGATAATTGGAGCGGAGTAACGGAGCAGTCAGACTTTTTGTCGCAACTCGACTAGTCGCAATTAGTGTTGCCCTTCTGACATTTCAGTCGTCCGTCAAATTACAGGGCAAAGGAATCGGACGGGGGGATGGAAATAGAAACTGGGTTAGGTCTGATTCGCAACGGAGTTTCCTCCCGGCTTGGTGATCAACGATGATCATCATTTATTCAACGGCCGACAAAACAGTCCTGACCCGTGAACAATTCGATCGGAACCCGGTGGTCGCGTTTTCGGCTCCATTTTCCAGCAACTATTTCGGGCTCCCGGGTTCGAGGATCTACCGCACCGTTATCCGTACTATGCTTCGATAGCGGAAAAATGATTTTCCGTTGAATGTATTCGGACGTTCCGTACGAGAGAAATTTCGTTCGAAAATGATTACAGAAAATATTCATGGCGGAACTTTGCTGTAGCTTATCCGAAGCTTTTCCAGCGGTGAAAAGATTAAGTAGCTACCTTTAAAGGGCACTCATTATTTTCAAAAATTCTTTAACCATAGTCGATCTCCCTGGTTTACTCAAGATGTCTCCTTTAAAAGTCAATCATTATAACCTAGGTGCCTCTCTGCATCGTGTAAATATTATCGATGATCTCAGTTGTAAGTGTAACTCAGTCTCTGAGGACTTGGATCATGTATTATGGCAGTGCTGTTTATATGACTTCCAAAGAATTAAACTTGAAATAAATTAAGTTTTTCTTACCACTAAAAGCGGACCTCTCCTTCGCAGAACCAAATGTCAAAGCCTGTGAATTTATCTTTCAGTTTTTAAACGATTGTGATCTGCATCTCTAGTGGCTAGTCATATTGTAAATGTACTCAAACTGTAAAACTAGTGTAGTATCTTTGTTAAAGCCGAAATAAACCTATAACAGGTTTCAGCAGGGCTGTCTTAAGATATTCGGCGCCCGTGGGCTACTAAAAATAATGCGCCCCTCTTAAGAAAATACACGGGATGGCTAGCGGGAGGGGGGTGACCAGCAAAGTTATACTAATTATATTAATAACTAAATAACTAATAATAACAAAAAAGATATAATACCAATAAAAATTGCCGCCTCCAAGAGGCTTGCGCCCCGTGGCTTAGCCCATTTAGCCCTGTGCTTAAGATGACCCTGGGTTTCAGTGGCTCAATAAAAAAAGAAAAAAAAGATTAAGAAGCTACCGGAAGACATGGAGGTTGGTAATTATTCGAAGAAAGAGAAACGGCGTACGAGACACCGGGTCGGGTTTAACTGAGCTGATATTTTTTTAAGAGACGGATGTAGTGGAGGAAGCGGGTGGATAGGGACTCGGCGAGCAAGAGCGACGGGAATGGTTTATTGCGTGCGGAGATAATAGGACGATGCGGGTTCCGCTCGAGTTTCCGGCCAGCAGAATCGCTTCTACGGAGAGCAGCTTGCACCGTTCGTTGTTCGCCAGCTTATCACGACGATTGTTTGACGCGACAGCGGTTGTTAATAAGGAGGATCGATACCTAGCGGCGAGTCACTTCGGCCGATTGTCTCGAAACGCGATGAATCACGTTCGTTCGATAAGTGCAAGGTCATGCGGGATGGACGAACTTGCGAAACGCTGCCACTGGCGAATCACTCGTGCGATTATCCTTCATTCGTCCCCGAAGCTCTCAACTTAATCTATCAGAAATTAATTTGCTACCTTCGACATACTAGCTCGTTTAGAAAAAAATAACAGAGACATCGTTCACTTTTAATGTAAGCTCATCCTCTGGAGATATTCCATGTGTCATCTAATACTGTGGTGCACAGTACAAGTGAACAAATACTTATCAAAAGATATATATATATGTCGTGGCAGGCCGACCCCTTCTTCGAATAGACATCTTTTTAAAATGCGTAAACGAGCTCACGGGTGCTGAACAACCACAAAATAATAATACGTCTTGCCCTGTCAAAATCTCGTTTCTTTCTCTATCAAAAGACTACTCTCTTGACAACGCAAATCAATCAATATCTCATAGATATTGTCATGTTTTCTTATACAGTGTAATATTCAGAAACGTGTCCATTCTACCACCCGTGGTCACGTTCAACAAGGACCTAAACCATTTTCCTAAAGGACCTTGTCTCGCACTTTCTTCAAAAATAAAACAAACGTAACAGTAAGAAAAATTTATAAATTACAATCAATAAAACAAACATGTCATTAATAATAATAATACAAATTTTTTTTAAATCATTGCCATTCAAATCATGTCAGCACGCCCCGACATATATATATATAATCAAGAGATATATATAAAAAATAAAGAGATATATTATATTGTAAGGTATAGCCGTATTTATTATAAGCAATCGTTGCCAGACGTGTTTGTCACAGGCGCGTTCGTTTCGATCTGTCTTCTTTTTCTAATTCGTTGCTGATCGTAATTTTATAATTCTGTTGTTATTTTCGATTTTCTACTTTTATAAATTTCACTATATATATATAGGGTTGTCTGCTAATACGTATACATACGTACATTCAACCGTATAATATAAAAGATATAAAGTAAACAAATGTTTTGTTAGCAAAGAGTTGAGACCGACGTAAAATAAATATATAAATAAAAAATATAAGCTCATAACAACGTTACACAGAATTGACACGACTCTACGAGAGGTATTATTGAAATTTGTAAAAAGCATTCTTTCAAATGTCCTCCCAACAGATCCTTTTAGCTTTTTAAAAAACTGAATTGTTTAATTCTAAAAACTGTCTGAATATTAATTAGTATCGCTGTATGCGCACATCCCGCTCGAAACGCAAAACAAACGCGAATGCTTCCGGGGGCATGACCCTAACTCATTTGAGCTGGACGCAGGTAGAATCTGTGCTAGATTACTCGACTTTTGCGGACAAAACGGACCTCTGGAAAACGCATCAGCCTTGACAGGTGCTCGCTAATGGAAATGATACGGGAATGTTGCGGTAATAATTAACACGAGTATGAGACTTTCAGTGTAGAAGGTGCACGGACGAATCACATTCTACTTTTCACAAGAATAAACTTAACCTTTGTGTGATACAGCGTTTACTTTGATTACGAAGTACCATGCTGGGACCTTTCTGAAATTCTGCATAAATTTTCTCAGGCAACTTTAAGTATATACTTAAATGTATATTAAATGTACATTGACAAGAAGTTTTTCCGAAACTTCTAAATTCAAGACGCAGCGTGTATTTAGTAGATATAAGAATGTGTTTTTTTACTACGTTTATTTTTCTGTATAAAATACAAAAACTGACCTTCTTTCAATTTCATCGTAAGAATTAAAAAAATCATGCAGCGAAGGGTTAAATAATCGAAATGTTCTAAAGAAGTTATGACAATCCGCGACATTAGATTTTAAATGTTTTTTTACTTAATCTCGATCGTAAATTGTTGCTAACAAAATTTTTTAATGATTTCGGCGCCCAGGTTCGATCAGTTGTTACTACTACACTATTTGCAGAATATCACAAAATCTATTTTTCGACGTTTCCATCTCCTTTTAGATCATATACAAGAAAAATTATAAAAATTGCGTCTGTAAAATAATAATCCGTTTTAAAATAATTATTCGTTTTCTTGAAAATGATCTAAAAGGAGATCGAAACGTCGCAAAATAGATTTTGTGATATTTAGCAAACAGTGTAGTAGTAACAACTGATCGAACCTGAGCGCCGAAATCATTAAAAATTTTTATTAGATTTTAATTTCAGCGTGTTCATCGAGGTAACAGGTTTCCATGAAAGTCTAATTTCTGAAAGGCGATTCATGAAACTTTGAATTCGCATAAACATCCGCGCGGTACATTTCGGGAACCGTGTCCGCCCGTTGCCGCGCTAGACACGCGATTTTAAAAATGTATCCATACGTCGGAGAGATAGAACGTTCTCCCTGTTTTATATTTTAAGTTCGCGACCCCCACCTGCGCATGTCGACCAGTTGTTGTAAAAATAGAATGAACAGAGAAATGAGTTTTTAATGTTCGGAACCGCTCACGCGGCACTAACTTCGTAAGCACTCGCGAGAGCTTTTTGCTACGTACGAGATAGGGGTCGGTGGTTGCCGCTGTATTCACGACGTTCCGTAAAATCTGGCTATGACTTCAAGTACGAGTAATTCACCGAATAGTTTCCCTCGCTTCACTACCTTTATGGATCATGTGTCTGCGGGTCCCGGACAATAGCGGCTTGCCGTAGGTGCGAAGAAGAGGGTAGGCGAAACTTCACCGAATAACGTTCTTGTGGCTAACGTCGGGGAAACTAAAGTTCCACGGAACAGAGAAACATTAATGGATCGCCACTCAAAGGAGAGTTAAGCTCCGCTAAAATCTTCCATTCTTGTCAACACAGACTCCTCCGAAAAATTAGCGAGCTCAAAGGGACCTTCGGTGAATGTTGCAACATTTAACGATCATCGTGATCCTTTCTGAAAGTTGTCGTATATCCACGCTCATCGTTTCTGATTTATTTAGTTACCTCTTCGTCGTAGCTAGCAATTTTTTATATAATTTTAGTTCATTGTCTTTTGTCTCGCGATAATGAGGGAATCAAATAATTTGCATGGTTCAGCGGTGAGACGTCGGTTGCGTTCGATCTAATTGAGTATAACTATTGTTGGTAACAATTTCTTTTCAGACCCGTGGATTGTACCTTTGTCCATTCGACGAAGCAATTCAATTTGTTTTTTTACCTCAGTCAAGACATAACGAGCAGTTATGTACATGTTATTTGAATACACCCGTCGCGCTATTCATTTTTTTTTTTGCGGAGCGCGACCGCGAACACCGCCACCGGCACAATGAATTTTATTTTTGCGGGTTTTAAATTGCCACCCGCAACCAGGCGGTTCCTATTAATCGCTCTGAAAAATAATCGCTACCTTGCATCTGGGAATTGAAATGTCGTTATCGCTGGACAGAACCGCAGTGGTAATGTTATTTTTTAATTAGCAGATTTCAAATTATGAAAGGATCATTTACAGTTGCTCAGTAATTTTTGAATATCTGGTATTTTGTTGTGCCCCTTTTTATTCACTTCTGTTGAAAATGGAAAATTGGAAAGGATCATTTACAGTTACTCAGTAATTTTTGAATGTCTAGTATTTTGTTGTGCCCCTTTTTATTCACTTCTGTTGAAATTGGAAAATTGGAAAGGATCATTTACAGTTATTCAGTAATTTTTGAATGTCTGGTAGTTTGTTGTGCCCCTTTTTATTCACTTCTGCTGAAATTGGAAAATTGGAAAGGATCATTTACAGTTACTCAGTAATTTTTGAATGTCTGGTATTTTGTTGTGCCCCCTTTTTTATTCACTTCTGTTGAAATTGGAAAATTGGAAAGGATCATTTACAGTTACTCAGTAATTTTTGAATGTCTGGTATTTTGTTGTGCCCCTTTTTATTCACTTCTGTTGAAATTGGAAAATTGGAAAGGATCATTTACAGTTATTTAGTAATTTTTGAATGTCTGGTAGTTTGTTGTGCCCCTTTTTATTCACTTCTGTTGCAATTGGAAAATTGGAAAGGATCATTTACAGTTACTCAGTAATTTTTGAATGTCTGGTAGTTTGTTGTGCCCCTTTTTATACACTTCTGTTGAAATTTTCAAGGTTTACGGCATAAAAAATAAATGAATAGATTCTGTTGAAATTGGAAAATTGGAAAGGATCATTTACAGTTACTCAGTAATTTTTGAATGTCTGGTATTTTGTTGTGCCCCTTTTTATTCACTTCTGTTGAAATTGGAACTTGGAAAGGATCATTTACAGTTACTCAGTAATTTTTGAATGCCTGGTAGTTTGTTGTGCCCGTTTTTATTCACTTCTGTTGAAATTGGAAAATTGGAAAGGATCATTTACAGTTACTCAGTAATTTTTGAATGTCTGGTATTTTGTTATGCCCCTTTTTTTATTCACTTCTGTTGCAATTTTCAAGGTTTACAGCATTAAAAATAAATAAATAGATTCTGTTGAAATTGGAAAATTGGAAAGGATCATTTACAGTTATTCAGTAATTTTTGAATGTCTGGTAGTTTGTTGTGCCCCTTTTTATTCACTTCTGTTGAAATTGAAAAATTGATGAAACGACTTTTGTAGAAGAATTGTCAATCGTGTTAGCCTAGTTAGCCAAGGGATAAATATTGTCTGTCGCCATTGGAGTTTCGCTTTTTAAGCAACATGGGTCGCTTCGTTGCTCGGATAATATAGCGTGAACGTAAACGACTGGTTTTTATGATTCCGAAGAAGAAGGAGGCATTAATCAACTATACGAGCAGCGGCTTTTTCTACTAATTAAGGAAATAATTCTTCACGCGGAGTTTCCGTGCCATAAATGTTTCACGCGCGGCTATGATTTCACTTGCAGTTTTGTAAGCTACGTACTTTCCAATAACTCACCGAAGATGTTGTCCGCAATGTGTTGGAAAATATTATATAACTAGATCCGGAGATAAGGGTCGATTAACACCGTTTTATCTTATTTTATTAGAGTGCTAAATCATAATACAAAAGCGTGTAGCGTAAATGTTTTATTACCTTTCTGTATGCTGCGAAACGACCGACGATGAATTACTGTTTAATTAACGTTACGAATTTATACGAGTGCGCATCGTCCTGTCGCTTTTAATAAAGTTGTATAATCAAATACATTCAACAGCTAATAGTTAATTTAGATGTCAGACGTTCGTGTAATATTTTTCACAATTTACTCACGGGACGAGGAATTCATTCGTATATTGATTATATTCTTTCGTAGTTAAATGGACAGACAAATAGTATAGTCTAAAAATAGACAAGTCTAAAAATAACGCAACTATTCTGACGTTTAATGTTTAAATCATCGAGAATATATTGCTCGTATTCCACTAACGATCAACTGCTACATTGACCACCGTATAATTATTTTAGAACATCAAACTCAGTTTCCACGCCTTACCTTCATTACTGCTTACTCGTTCGTAGTAAAGGTTATTAATTTTCTGCCAGCGTTACGAGTTAATGTAATATTTTAAAAGCGCAAAAATTTCGCTGATCGTTCGTTGAACACTTCACCAAGAAAAACCGATCACTATGATCACGATTATAGTTCTGCGTAAATCTAGTGTTAAAAGCTGGTCGAGCAAGTACACTATCCATTGTGTATAAAATAAAAACACTGTACATACATAATTATGTGAATTTTAGATTAAGACTTAAGATTAAGATTCTTTTCTGTCATATTATATAATACTGCATACATTTGTATAAAAGGACTTCGGTCCGTTTAAAATAAATAATAATAAAAAAAACGTGGTAAAAATACGCGAAGCATCCAATGCGTATAGTTTTCCTAACAACAACAACAAAAAACAGAACGCTTCGGATTGAAACGTCTGGTTTTCGCAGGAAGGCCTTCAATTACCGAAGGGTTGGAAATTTGTCCATTCCATATCGACGAGGGTAGAGCGGCAATGGGGTGTGTAGGGTTCGTTGAAAAAAGTATAGCGGTTCGCCGGTCGATGGTATCCATTCGTAGCCGTGAAAGAATGGGCGTCGTGAGTCGCGTCGCTCCGCATCGATCCGGGCGCAATTAGTGTAATTGCAAATTCGGTTGGCGCTTGACCTATCTTCGGCAATTAATGCATTCCAAATATCGCCGTTCGGTGGCCCGCGGACCGTGAACAACGGTAATCGCGGGGCAGGCTCGAAACGCGAGGGGGGGCCGCGCGAACGCCAACGGTGGAGGAATTTCGGTGTGTTTCTTAAACGGCCTAGGCGGAGGGTGGAAATTCTGGAACGATGGCTCGGGTAATGAGCGACACTCGACGCGAGCAACAGCTGCCGTCTGAAAATATTTGCATTCGCCTGGTAGCCCGACGACAGGGACCATACCCGTTTCTATATCGATATAGTTCCGAACGCTGCGACGAGCCTGTTGTACGCGCGCTTCAATTACGGTAATTGCAAGTTCTGCCGTGTCGCCCAATGGCTCGTTAGAAAGTAACACAATTTAAACGGTGCCCCCCTTAATGGCTAGCTTTCTCCCCACCCCTCCATCCAGCGAAGACGATAATTACACGGGACGTATCGTAATTTACTTTGCCACCTCCGCCGCGCCGAATGACAAGCGAGAAACGATTCACTACCCCCCCTAAACGCACACAATGCCCGGAGTCTTCGACCCTTGGTCACGCTGAACGTCCAATGACCGACCATTTAAATACACGAACGCGGACACACGAACGGCCAATACCGGATCAGTGGGTTTACTGCCTCCCATCGAATTTTTCGGACGCGGATCCAGCACGGCTTTTCTGCACGCGACCAGACGCGACACGTGCTCGCAAAGCGAAATCATTTTCTAGCGGGTTTTCATCCGCTTTTCAGATACCGTGGAACCTCGATAGTTGCACTCTCGATACTCCCGTGCGAATCTCGCCAGTTGCATCGCGTTCACACGAGGTGGGAATAGTTAGCCAGGAATACGAGTACAGTAAAAGAAACGATGATTCGACATGGTAAGAGTAGCAGATTTCACACAGCTGATTGGCTATCTTGATACGCTGGTGTTATTAGGTTTTGTTGAACTTTGATTTTCTAAATGGAACCGTGTATTGTCTTAGGCATTCATCGATGCAGCTTTTGGTTTATTTTAAAAGTATATTAACCCTTCGCTGCATAGTGTATCATATCCGGTACAGTTAACAAATCTGATATATAGAATAAATCTGGTTTATCTTTCTGAAAATGTTGTTTTAATTTTTAAGAAATATTTTTCCCTTAAATAAAATGCAGAAACTGATCTTCTTTCAATTTGTTTCATCCCAATTAATAAAAAAAAAATGATGCAGTAACGGGTTAAAATTCAGCACCAGCAGTGAAACTTCGTTAAGAAGAAAATTTGTTTTCAGCTTTACAAGTAGAGTTCCAAGAACGTTTTTAATACACCTAGAAGTTCCCGTTACGCCCCACGAAAAATAGAATCAGACGACGCTGATTAAACGCGAACGTGGAGCTTGAAATTAGTTGAAGGGAAGAAGACTGGCAGGTCGTCGATATCTTTTAAGGTAGATGGATGGGAGACCGAACCGAGCGGGGGAAGAGTCGCATTTGGCTCGGAAGATTCGTCGGAAGCATTTTCGTGACTCTTCATCTCATTGCGAATGCATCCGATAAAATACTTTCAGCTAAAATACTTCGGCAGTGTCAATCGGTCTTTCCATTTCCAAATCCTGCTCGCACGAAATCAACGAAGTGAGCTTTTGCACGCTTTACGTTGCGAACGATAATTCCAGCAACGCCAGTCAAACGACCGGCCTGAGGATTTATAAGTTCAGAAATATGTTCAGATATTTATTCATAGATTTACACCACAAAGGGAATAAACTATTCTATCTATCTATCTATCTATTTATTCATAGATTTATTCAATAACATATTTTCCATTCTGTTTCATTACTTCTTGCCATTTTCGAGGTAACTTGTCGTATTATTGAATAATCATATGAATAAATACTTTAATTTTATCTTCGATTCTTAACCCTTTGCACTCGGAGCTATTTTAACTCGAAAATTAAACATTTCTTCCGACCTAGAATTATTCCATTTTATATGATTTTTTTCATTCTGTGGATATGAATTTAATGTAATATTGCATACAATATTCAAATGTTTAGTAATTGATTAGATAGCAATATATTTAATAATGGAAACAATGTTCTCGATAATGGTACAGCAAATTTTTAGTGGTGTTTTTGAGTCACCACTCGAGTGCTAAGGGTTAATTTGAAAATGCTACGAACTTTCGTTCCAACAGAATATTTTAAGGGGGTAACGTAACTCCTGAATATTACTAGATTTAAGGGTAAAAACAGTGTTTGTGGGAAACAATTGTTTGTCCTTATACGAGCATACTTGGAGCTGCACAAAGGTTCATTTGAAAGAGGAAGGTTGATCGTAGGGCGCTCAGCTCATGATTTAAGTAAAAAAAATCGTTTTGTATTAAAAAAATACATAGGAACCTGAGGGTGGTTGTGTCGATTTTATTCCCCAACTTTGGACGCTCATATCAAATAGATATAAACAAGATCTCGTTAGACCTCACACAGCTCGTAACATGCTCGCATAACGATAAACAACAGTTTCCCGCAAACACTGTTTTTACCCTTAAATCTAGTGATATTCTAGTAATATTTATGGTTTACCATGAGTCACTTTTTGTGCGCGGTAGATTTCGTGTTAAAGCGAACTATTTCCATGAACTGACCTTTACCATCGCATCTACACAGGGAACATCGAAGGGAATGATTTTCTAGAAGGATCCATGGGCTTGAACCAATCATGAGATCTGACCTTCGGGCAACGAGCCGTTTAGTATGGTCCGGGTAGGAAGAGGGACCGTTTTGGGCGGGTCTTTCGGGCATTATCGTTCGGTGAGAGCCGAGTGGCCACGGAACGCAGCTAGCAAGGGTGTGTCAGTTCTCTCTCGATCGCAGTTAAGTACGCGTTCCGTTTTAAATGAGGCTTTAGCGAAGACAAAGGGACTGGCAAGCTAAACAGTGAGACAAAAGCGTGCGGCCGGATCGGTGAACGAAGTTTCTATTCAGGAAAACCGAGCAGAATGTGGTCGTTTAATTCTTTGGTTAATTGCATCGTCCTCGTCTGTTTACCGATGATCTCTGCCGGGCCGTTGGATCAGGCAACGTCGATCACGACAACTCCTGGCAACAATGATCCCGCGAGCAACGAAAATCGTTATCCTTGCGCGAGAAACCAGACCGTTCCGCCCTGCAATTGTTCCGAAGCTTGCCATGGACCATGTCCAAGTCAGGACGACGTTCATCACCACGACCATAATCGTAACGTGCTCGTGCAAGGTATGATTTGCTCGTGCGACCTCGGCGCGCGCAGGTCGCCGATGAGGGACGATTACCTGTTCACGCCAGGAATCGGTATGCACAAATTCCACACCAGATCGGTCACGTGGAACGAAGCGAGGAAGATCTGCAACGAAGAGGGTGGTCATCTGGCTGTCATAAATTCCAAAGCCGAAGCACGCGTGAGTTCCGATCGTTTGTTTCCCAACATTCCGCGCACTACTGCGATTCGTGGAACTCGAATTTTCCCAAAAAACGCGGACCGAATTCGTGGTTTATCTAGCTGGAGAGCGACGACTGAAGTAGTCAGTTATTCCGAGTCAGTTTGTCAGACGTGTCCTGTTCATTGTTATTGTTAATATACTTTCTAGAATTTTTATAGCAGCTCATGAATTTCGTTTTCGAAAACCTCGCTCGCCGCGATTCGAGAAAATTGAGTATTGCCAGAAACGCGGACCAAATTCGTGGCTTGAAATATATGTAACTGTTTGTTTGCAGATATTTTGTATTTTTTATCAGTATATTGTAGATTTTATGACTTGTAACAAACAGAAGAGCGAAATTTAACCCTCATCCGTCCCTCGTGTCGTAAATTTGTCCGGAACTTGGTGACTTTTATTTTTCGAATGCGAAACGTGTAACTACAAAAACCTAAAGTGTAAATGTTAACTCATCAATTTGAATGAAAAAAACATTGAAAAGTAACTGTTTGAATTGTTATTTAATCGATATTTTTTATTACTGTGTCGCTGTGATACCGAGGGATAGATTCAGTTCGTGAAATAAGGGACGGATGAGGGTTAAAACAGTACGAGGATAAAAATAATTGAACAATAACATAGGTTACTGTTTCTCACAATTGATACAGACAATCATTATTCTTTCCATATTCTTCTAGATTCTTTCCATCCTCACAATTTCTTTCTGTCCGACTGTACCGGAATAGACTGATAGTTTTATCTTTCCCCGGTGCGAAATCTGAAAAAAAGCGAATTAAAATATCCACTCTTCTGCTTTTAAACATTGCCAGATACGCGGATCTCATTTGGATCTCGACTAGAAAATTAAGGAAACGAAATGGCTCTTTCAACCCTTCAGTGCGCGGGTGTAAAGTATCCATTTTCATGTTGAACAGATTCGTTCCAAAAAGTTACAATTTTCCAATAGTACTTTAATTCTAATCTCCAAGTTTAACGATCGTAAATTTTGTATATGCACTATATGATATCGGCGCTACAGGTTCGATCAAAGATACAGAAATTAGCAATTTTGCAGTATTATAATTTCAACGTTTCAGTTCAGTTTTGAACAATCATCAAGAAAAGTCCGCGTTTTCTAATAATTTAATTTTTGCATCCAGTTGAATATAATAATGGTTGAACCATACACATATTAACATTGTTATGTTAATTTCACACACAAAATGATTGCTAATTTTCTACCAATTTCTGGTAATACACTGGTTGAAGTGTGACATTAATTCATAGGTTCTTGATCCTTGACATCTGATTGGCTAGTTAGATCTACGATATTCTTATGTTTTCCGTCTTGACTTTGCCACAACAGTTACAGTTTAGTACAGTTCAAACCTTCTTATTGACAAGTACCATTTCATTTACTTTGACTTTCATCTGTTTTCTCCCAATTAGCAAGTATGTACAACTACCTAATTTTCATAACTATTAAATAGTCAGTTTAATGAATAACAAATTCTATCACATTAATTTTCACAGACACGGACTTTTCTTGATGACGGTTCAAAACTGAACCTAAACGTTGAAATTATAATACTGCAAAATTTTCTAATTTCTGTATCTTTGATCGAACCTGTAGCGCCGATATCATATAGTGCATGGTACTTTAACACTAGAACTACCGAACTAGTCAAAATCACTTATGCGAATTCTTTTCGATTAGAAAAGGATAATGCCATACTGTTTCTTGGCGTAGACACAGTTCTGTTGAAGTATGACGAGTGAAGTATAAAAGGCACTGGGATAACAAAACGCTGCATCCGGACGCGCAAAGGCGATCCCAACTTACAAAGAAATTTTATTCATCTCCGATTAAATACTCCAGATTCGAAGAATTATTTTTAAATTGATGACGTTCTGCTTCCTTTACTAATTGTTAACACTAGAACTACCAGACCAGTCAAAATGACTTATGCGAATCCTTTTCGATTAGAAATATTAAAAGTATAAATATGTTATTTGAGAAATTCTTTTAGTGAACTTCTCTATTGAATTACATATTTAAATATCCCCTGTACGAAATCTAAATAACTGCCATATTGTCATTATTAGAAGGCAATGTATGCCAACTGCGTTTAGTGCTCGGTAGTTCTACTGTTAATTCATGGATCTCGACGCAGCACGTTGCGAAAAAGGGTTCGTAAAGTGTTCCTTCGCAATTTAGCGTATTCTTTCGCTGTCCCAGAAAGAATCAATCCGGAATCGAGCATATCCGGCTGAGAGGGTGTCTTAACCGTTTGGGTTACCAAAATTCGCGGGTCGCTTTGATTAATTTTCGGGGTCGGGTCTGAAGCGTTTAACTTTACAGGCTGGGCTCGACACGGGTCGAATTAACTGTGTCAGCGATTTATATTTCGCTCTTTGAGCCGTCGCAGACGCCATTAGCGATCGCGAAACGACGGCCGTTGAAGTCGACACCTTGTCTGCGTTGACAACGTCCTACCACCTATCTCTTCTTGTTTCGTTTTCTCTTCTGCAGGTGTTAATGGGAATTTTTAATCGAGCGGGTCTTGTGAAGGGTGCAGTGTACCCGGACGAAGCGTATATCGGTATGCACGACATCTACAAGGAGGGCGATTGGGTGACCATTCTTGGCGACACGCTCGCAAAGACAGGCTTCACCGAGTGGAGCGACAAATGGGGCGGACAGCCGGATAATGGGGGTGGACAGCAAAACTGCGGAGCTTTCCTGAAGGAAGGCACGCTCGACGACGTACAGTGCGAGGCGCACTTTCCCTTCTTCTGCGAGCTGCCCCTCGTCAGCTTTGCCTAACGGCTGTTAAGATCCTCTCGATCGCTGTGTAGCCGCCAGAACGACTATCGTAAGATTAACGACAAGATGTTCTACAGGGTTACCCGGAAATATTGTGCTCCCTCGAAATCGGCGATTTTTCATGTATTTTCAAGTAACTTTTTCCTTTTCGAAAATCTTCGCGGCTTCGTTCGGGAGTTATTAACCCTTAGCACTTGAGTGGTGACTCACAAGGAGAGTGCACCAACGACGTCTCACCGATTTAGTTGAGACTCTGTATGCTTATAGATCTCGATCTCCCATTTACGAATATATACCATTATAGACGCTAACACTCAATAGTTGTCGAGATATTCATAAACAAAGTTCTTACATTACTGCTTAAATCTGCTGTTGTAGAGTAGGTATACTTCCACCCGGTGGGCTAGGGTTCGATTCTCGTTTGGTGAAAATTTTTTTTTCATATTTATTTATATTATTTATTCAACAACAAGTTAAAGAACAAACGTATTAATAAATTATAAATAAATTAGCCGAAATTAATGAAATAGAAAGTATCCCCTCGTGTCTGAAAACAGAAAAAATAAAGTAAATATGGGAAGAGAAAATATGGTATACGATAAATTTAATAATATTGCACTTACATATTTTTAATTACAACAGTGGTACGTGTCGTAAAAGCATACGTAAGAACTTTGTTTATGAATATCTCGACAACTATTGAGTGTTAGCGTCTATAATGGTATATATACGTAAATGGGAGATCGAGATCTATAAGTATACAGAGTCTCAACTAAATCGGTGAGACGTCGTTGGTGCACTCTCCTTGTCAGAGTCACCACTAAAAGTTGCTGTACATTATTCAAAATATTATTTACATTATTAAATATGTTGGTATGTAATCAATTACTAAACATTTAAGTAGTGTAGCAGGTATTACATCAATTTCATATCTATAAAATGAAAAAAATTATAAAGAATGGAATTTTTCTAGGTCGGAAGAAATATTTAATTTTCAAGTTAAAATATCTCCGAGTGCAAAGGGTTAAGTTTCTGGATAGTGGGGGTACAGTATTGTGGATTATGAACAAGTAAATGTGAACTAAACGATCTCTGTCTGGTCTTATTTTGATAAGAAAAGTGTCTCGAATACCTTGATAAAAGTATCGTAAATAAACCATTCCAAATAAACAAGTTTTATCAATGGAGAATATAACTCACGAAAAAAATGTTACTTTCGAGCATGTATCTGTTACTAAATAGTACTCTTTATGGATAAATATTATTGTAGATTAGTCGCTTATAAATTCAGGTGCATGAGAAAAAAGTTTTGGTCATTTAGAACAAAAATTTTGACTTCTGGCGCGCTGAACTAGCCAAATACCTCACTGTGCCACCATTTCGTCTTTCTTCGTATTGTTTCGCTCTATTCTGCATTGCGTAGAAATAAAGAAAGATGAGAGAATTGAAAGATTGATAGCGGCCGCTCGAGCATGCTCGCTCCTCGAATCCATTTATTCCACGGTCAATTTATTTTCTAATTAAACTTCCCGAACAACGTTCCTCGCCGCCATTCGACAAATATTTGATTCCTTTACTCTTCGTTGCTTCTGCGAGACATATGTACTCACAAGGAGCGCGTGATATTGTAAAATATTGTTTAAAACGATGGCAATGCAAGATTTTTAACACTAAACTTACCGACCATCAAAAATGACTGATGCGTAGTATTATAAAAATAAGAACATTAAATTTATTTATATTTTGTTCTATATACTGGAGTCAAAAAATATATTCAATAATTTCCCACGTTAGAACACCTGTACAATTTCAATAATTGTCAAATAACAAATCTAAAATGTAAAACTTACGGATTATCAAAAGCGACTGATAAAATGGCTCTTTGAGTCCTTCACTGCGCGGGTGTAAAGTGTCCATTTTCTCGTCGAACAGATTCGTTCCAAAAAGTTGAAATTTTCCAACAATACTTTAATTCATGGATCTCGACGCAGCACGTTGCGAAAAAGGGTTCGTAAAGGGTTCCTTCGCAATTCAGCGTATTCTTTCGTTGTCCCAGAAAGAATCAATCCGGAATCGAGCATATCCGGGTGAGAGGGTGTCTTAACTGGGTGGGTTACCAAAAATCGCGGGGCGCTTTGATTAATTTTCGGGGTCGGGGCTGGAGCGTTTAATTTTACGGGCTGGGCTCGACACGGGCCGAATTAACTGTGTCAGCGATTTATATTTCGCTCTTTGAGCCATCGCAGACGCCATTAGCGCTCGCGAAACGACGGCCGTTGAAAGAGCGATTAATGGTGGCTCGATTAAAAGCGTCAGATAGTGTCACTCAGTCGACACCCTGTCTGCCTTGACTACGTCCTATCTATACCTACCACCTATCTCTTCTTTTTTTCGTTTTCTTTGCTGCAGGTGTTAATGGGATTATTTAATGGAACGCATCGGGTGGAGGGGCGCAGAGTACCAGGACGTGGCGTTTATCGGTATGCACGACCTCTACAACGAGGGCGAATGGGTGACCATTCTTGGCGACACACTCGCAAAGACAGGTTTCGCCGAGTGGAGCGACAAATGGGGCGGACAGCCGGATAACGGGGGTGGACGGAGTAACTGCGGAGCGATCTTGAAGGAAGGCAAACTCGACGACGTATCGTGCATGAGTCAGTTGCCTTTCTTCTGCGAGATGCCCTCCGTCACATTAGGCTAAGGGCTGTTAAGATCTTACTTAGGCCATATACAGGGTGTCCCAAAACTACTCTAGGAGCCGAAAATGGGAGGTTCCTTGGGTCATTTGAAGCGACATTTTCCTTAACAAAAATGTTATCCGCGGCTTTGTTTAGGAGTTATTCACGAAAAACACGGACCAATCAGAGCGCGACCTAGATGCGAGTTGGCAAAATCGGCTCGGCGCGCCAACTGTCCATTGGCCGACTGTGCCAACTCGCGTTTAGGTCGCGCTCTGATTGGTCTGTGTTTTTCGTTAATAACTCCTAAACGAAGCCGCGGACGCAATTTTTGTAAAGGAAAATGTCGCTTCAAATGACCCAAGGAACCTCCCATTTTCGGCTCCTAGGGTAGTTTTGGGACACCCTGTATACTAATAGACCCGGCGCAGATAATTTAGACCTCGGCAAAGATAACTTGCCTATAAATAAATTTTTAATGTTATCGGCGCCAGGTTCGATCATTTTTAGAAAGAGAAACAACAAATGTGCAATTAATACATGCTTCTAACGTTTCGATCCCTATGTGGATCTTTTTCAAAGAATCATATTTGCGTATGTTGTGTAGAAAATGGACAATACAATATAACACATATTGAAATTAAATTGAAAACTATATTAACTCCATGGTGGCAGATATATTACTCTTTCTAAAAATGATCGAACCTGGCGCCGATAACATTAAAAATTTATTTATCTATATTTGCGATCAAGAAGAATTTAACAATAACTTGCCTATGTCTGCCTTGGAACCAATGACGCAATGACCGTCAAAATCTTTGTGGAACAAAGACAGAACCTTTTAGGAACTTTATCTGCCTTGTGACGTCACATTCCCGAAAGATGTATAAGCTATGCTCATCGACAGTGCCTACGCTTGGTTTATATGGGAGGCGAGGGATATCAGCGCGTGCGCCATGTACCCATTACACAAAAAGAATGGACAGGATAATTTCAAAGAATTTAGCATTGTATCATGAAATAATCAATTATAAACTGTATTTGAGATACAGACGTTTATTCTGTATGTTTTATTAAGGTATTACAATGAAGTATAATATAGTATTATATATTAACTATTTTAAGAATCGTGCAATATTTGATTCTGAAGATTAATAACTTTCGCATATTATGCAGGCTGCAAAATAGTTGATTACATATATATACATTTACAATATTTAAAGGTAATAGTTCTAGTTTTACATAATTTACTTTCACCTCGCTTGTGATTAGTTATTACCAGACTGCGGATCTTTATGCATTTACAATAAAATTGAGTAGATAAAATTCAAAATCGTTGAAAATTTAAAAAAAATTCAACATGATTTCTGCTTTATTATAATCATTGAAGGAAGAAGTAACATTCAATTTAATTTCAATTTCTCGCGGGTTGGTTTGCTGTTTCAGCCATTTTGAAATTATCACAAGACGTATCTTTTGACGTCACAACGCTAGTTATCTTTGCCGAGCTGGAGAGTCGGCTTTCCTATACACATACTATACCTATGCAGGGCCTATTAGTATACATGTATATGGATCCTCGATCGCTGTGTAGCCGACAGAACGATTCTCGTAAGATTAACGGCAATTTGTCCTACAGTTTCCCCCGAAAATGTTGTACTTCCTTGAAACCAGCGATTCTCAAGGTCACTTCAAGTAAATATTGAATAAATTTTGCGATCGAAAACGATTTTAAATAGAATGATGATTTCGGCGCACAGGTTCGATCAATTATAAATTAAAGAATTCCATTTTTATAACAAATTTGCAGTTTGAAATCTCGACGTTTCGATCCTGGTGAGGATCATTCTCAAGAGATTTTTGCGTCTGAAACAAAATGTAACATTGCAAAAGCTAACCAAAAATAGAAAAAGAATAAATTTTTTTTTTTTAAACTGGAAAAATGAAATAATTTTTCTTACATGTTATATGGAAAATTGAAATTTCTATTCACTTCAAGTAACTTTTTCCTTTGCGAAAATCTTCTCCGTAGCTTTGTTCAGGAGTTATTAACGAAAAACACGGACCAATCAGAGTGCGGCTCAGCGGGGCCTGTCGTCGAGTTTGAATCCTGATTGGTCCGAGTTCCCGGATAATAGCGATTCTACATTATTGTGGATTAAACGAGTAAATAAATATGTCACGACTTACATAAGAAAAATGTCACAAATACCTTGGTAAAAGTTTCGTCAATAAACCATTCGAAATAAACAAGTTTTATCAACGGAGTATATAGTAGTTGTTCTTTCCTACGATCGATGCTAGCGACAAGGGATCAAGGAATACTGTCTGTACACGATAGAAGTGACTTTTCGGTCCGGAAGTTTTCACATATATCGAGGCATTGCTGCACCGTATCTTTTGTTGCGGCGCATAGAACCGTTCCGAAGTGTCAGTCACCGATTTCTTTGAAACTTTTGCGCGAGGTAGATCGCTGAACAATATTAGTTCAGTATAGTTCAGTATGCACATTGTTAGAAAGCTGAGTCGAATACCCGGTGAGAGATTCGCGGCCGACACGCCCCAAGTACCACCACGAATCAGTTTTTATTATTATTGTTATATTGTTCAATTTCCATTTCATGAAAAAATGATAAATCCAGAGTTGTTAGATCAATCGGACGTCGGGAAGGCGTGCCGCGTCGAGCGCGAAATTTTGAAATAGAAGTAATTGCGCGCTAAATGTGAAGAGTATACTAAATATTCAAGTTAAATAATTTATACCTCTAAAAATATCATAATTCCTTACGTGCATTCAAGTACAAGTGTACTTTGTACGAATTAAGATTATTTCACATTAATTAGCCTGCCTAATTGCTGTCCGCCACATTCCCGCTAACAAGTCCGTTTTCGCTCAAATCTCGTGTTTCGGGTTAACAGTGTAAAGATCCTATCACAACCCCTCAAGAATTCTGCAGACGGTTAGAGGCACCTGTAGCAATACTAAAAACTTGTAAAAAAATTTTTTCTATTTTTTCCTATAAATTTTGCAGGAATTATTTCTTTACCAAATGGCATAATTTTAGGGGTAGGCGTGAATAAAATGTGGCAAAAAAATTTTCACCAAGTATAACTAAGGTCCACCCTAGTGTCCACGCCTGCCAAAAAAAAAAAAACGCCATAATCCAGATGACGACGACTGCGTCGTCAGAGAGAAAACTCGTACGTGGAATAGGCTCGTTCCTTTTTCTTTTCCTCTCGTCTATGGAGCGTAATAACCCGAAACGCAGCAATCACGTACACACGATACGGTGCAACGTACGGGAACCAAGGGAAAGAGCGTTATTTGTGGAGCTTCTAACAATCGACACGCTGTTAATGCTTTCGGGTCACGATTACAGCAGTCGTAAACGGAGAAATCGTGATACTCTGTACACTCGCCGGAAGTAATGCACTGAGCACATAAATTGGTCAACAAGATTGATCAGCAACAAGGTGTCGGCGAATTTCTGGAACGTCTTTGTTGGGCTACGAGAGCACCTGTGCGAAAGCCGTGCGATCATTGGGCCGAGCTTTCGAAACAGAGATTGTGTAAAAATTTGTGGGATGATAATCTATTTCCACTCCGTGTATCGTATCAGATTCATAGAAATACGTTTCGCAACGTGAACACAGGCTGTTCTAATTAAACACAGTGGCGGATCTAACGGTAAGCGGCCGCGTGGGACCCCGGGATACTATAGGGCCCCGAATTTTAAATAAATTTATTTAATGTGTAACGGTATGAAATGTTTCAATACTTTTCTTTTTTATTAATAAGTTTATTAGAGTTTTCTTGCAACTTCTATTTTTAATTTGAGTTAGAAGGCCCCAAAATTTTTACCGCTTGGGGCCCCCACTTGACTTGAACCGCCACTGATTAAATGTTCATTTGCGAGTTTTAATTTCAACAGACGTTTAGAAAATCGTGTAGAAACTAATGCAGCAAATAAGCAGACGGTGATCGCAGAATTCGAAGCGGACTAGACGGTTCCTGCCGGGACCAATAAATGGCTAGGCGATTCCGTGCATTCGCAGTCTATAAATTGTCGGGATTCGTTGATTTTTCGTGGCGGCTTGGGCGAGACGCGATCCATCTTCGTCGTTAATACGATTTTCCGACGGGCCCCGAGAGCCGTATTTTTCCTTCTCCTTCCGTTATTTGTTATTTCCCGTCACGCCACATCTTGATGCCCAACCATCCCCTTCGAAGTATCTTTAATGGTGTTTCTACTTACAGGGACAGGACGGAAGCTGGTTCCTGAACGCTCCTAATGCAGTGCAAACAACTACGGGAACAAGGGCAGAGGAATGAAACCAACGGCCGCCGTATCGATTTTATTCCCACGACTCCTATCACTGCCATATTTCCGTCTTCCTCCATATTGTTTTGTTCCTATTCTGCATCGCGTAGAAATAAAGAAAGATGAGTGAATCGGAAGATTGATAGCGGCCGCTCGAGCATGCTCGCTCCTCGAGTCCATTTATTTCGCGGTCAATTTATTTTCTAATTAAACTTCCCGAACAGCGTTCCTCGCCGCCATTCGACAAATATTTGATTCCTTTACTATTCGTTGCTACTGCGAGACACGTGTACTCGCAAGGAGTGCGTGATAGTGTAAAATATTGTTTAAAACGATGGCAATGCAAGATTTTTAACACTAAATTTACCGACCATCAAAAATGACTGATGTGTAGTATTATAAAAATAAGAACATTAAATTTATTTATATTTTGTTCTATATACTGGAGTCAAAAAATATATTCAATAATTTCCCACGTTAGAACACCTGTACAATTTCAATAATTGTCAAATAACAAATCTAAAATGTGTCAGTTGACCCCTCGTGGTGGGTTTAGTGTTAATCACACATTTCCTAAGGAGCTCGAAATACATTTATCTACTTGAGTTTTCACAAAGTGGAAGATCTCAGAAAATCTCAAAAGATCCTTGGTGTCTTGGATCTCCGCATGAAGAACAAATAGCGTGAAACAGGTAATACCGGAAGTTTTAATATTTTAAAAGATAGTGCTACAATTTTGCAACACTGTTTCCTTCGGTTAGAAGATTCGTGCAGAGGATAACGCACGAAAGCAAGGTAAGGAGCACTCTGCTTTCGAAAGGTAAAGGAAGAATCGTTTGTTTCGATATCG
Organism: Lasioglossum morio; assembly: GCA_916610235.2. Lineage (NCBI taxonomy): Eukaryota > Metazoa > Arthropoda > Insecta > Hymenoptera > Halictidae > Lasioglossum > Lasioglossum morio. The sequence goes on along the minus strand of OU744328.1, from coordinate 15,853,038 downwards.
GACTTCTTTGATACGGTGCACTTTGATTCGCGGAGATGCGTAGACGCTCTTCAACTGATAACAGGTTGAAAGGTCTTCACAGGCTATCGGAAGTACCAAAAATTAAAATTCCGCGAACGGAGAAGGCCGATATGATGCGAATAAACACGATAAGGTCGATGCAGAAAAGAGTGTGAATAGTTGCTCAACTGTTTTCATATATAAGTCGACAAAATTACGCTCGACAGTAGCCGCGCAAGTTTTTACGTGTCCTGTTGTTGACTACCGAAGACAATCGTGTGCTAATTGGTAGCAACCAATCACGATCTTCAAGTTACCAACAAGATCATTCCCGATTGAAACTAAAGTGGGCTTTTAGCAAGGTTCAAAACGTTAGAGTGAGTCTCTAATTTCAGTCTAGAAGAGGAGCTACAAAGATGTCGTTCAACTTCTTCGTAATCTTGGCAGTATGCTGGTTGATGATCTTCAACGAACAACTATGCACGAGTAACTCTCAGGATACACAGTACTCGGGGTTCGAGGACCTTGAAGCAATACCTTGCAGAGTGAACGCAACGAATCTGCAGAACCTATCCAAGAAATTGTCAGAGTGTTTGCCACGTGACGATTACCATGATCTGCTCCCCATCGGCATGTACAAGTTGCACACTCGGGCTGCTACCTGGACGGACGCGCGTAACATTTGCAGGGAGGAGTGCGCTCACCTGGCTATCATAAACTCCAAAGCTGAAGCCACAGTGAGTTCTCTCTGTATCAATTCTTAGGGTGCGTTCTTAACACGCGCATGCTTAAAATTGAACGAAATTTTCGGAATAGGTTCCTTTTTGACTGAAATGTCGTTACCCTCTCAGATTTCGATGATCTTGAAATATGTTGTCAAGGTTATCATTCTGAACAACTTTTCCCTTTACATGTTACCGCCGCTCGGTTTTAGTTTACGAGATATTCGCAAAAATCTATTGCTAATACTGTATTGAATTTTCTCTCTTGCATACGAACAATCGAGGAGTAGTCTTTCAAAATTGAAAGCTCACCCTATATATGCATAAACAATGTGATTCCCCGTTTTCTCTCTCATCCTCACAGTGTATTTAGAAGCAAAATGAAAACAAACGCTGCGCCGGGACAGGTTTACGTTGTCACGGGGCGTGCAGGAGTACGAAAACTTTAATACAGTATTAGCGATAGTTTTTTGCGAATATCTCGAAAACTAAAATCGAGCGGCGTTAACATGTATAGGAAAAAGTTGTTCGAAACGTAGAAGTCTATAACGTATTTAAATATCATCAAAATCTGAGAGGAAGTCCAACTTCTAAATAATCACCACCCGGTTTCTTCTCAGAAACACTCATCGTTGGCTCTTCCTCTCAACTCTCAATCGCCTTTTAAGAAACTAGAGAGGGGAGGGGGGTTCAGTGCATAAATGCTGTTTTCCCTCTGATCTAAAAAACAAAGTGTGTTACCAACTGCCTTATTTGATTTTCATATTGTAACTAATATTTTTGTTATACCATACAATATACCTTGTACAATATACTCAATATACTACAATATACTACAATATACTACAATATACTACAATATACTACAATATACATACGATATACTCTGTACTAACAAGGAGAGTGCACCAACGACGTCTCACCGATTTAGTTGAGACTCTGTATACTTATAGATCTCGATCTCCCATTTACGTATATATACCATTATAGACGCTAACACTCAATAGTTGTCGAGATATTCATAAACAAAGTTCTTACGTATGCTTTTACGACACGTACCACTGTTGTAATTAAAAATATGTAAGTGCAATATTATTAAATTTATCGTATACCATATTTTCTCTTCCCATATTTACTTTATTTTTTCTGTTTTCAGACACGAGGGGATACTTTCTATTTCATTAATTTCGGCTAATTTATTTATAATTTATTAATACGTTTGTTCTCTAACTTGTTGTTGAATAAATAATATAAATAAATATGAAAAAAAAATTTTCACCAAACGAGAATCGAACACTAGCCCACCGGGTGGAAGTATACCTACTCTACAACAGCAGATTTAAGCAGTAATGTAAGAACTTTGTTTATGAATATCTCGACAACTATTGAGTGTTAGCGTCTATAATGGTATATATTCGTAAATGGGAGATCGAGATCTATAAGCATACAGAGTCTCAACTAAATCGGTGAGACGTCGTTGGTGCACTCTCCTTGTAAGCATTATGTTGTAATAAATCTCATATGATATTTCCTAATTAAAAAAAAAAATTAACTGCCTGATGGAGCTAGCTAAAACGCTTGCAAAACGTTGATACAGTAATTTCACTAGGTCTGCAACCCAATAACTCGACAGTGAGAACTGTATGACGCCGGCCCGTGAAAACCTCCAATCTCTGGATACGGTTAAGTGGCGTCGTTCGGTCCCTGTAGTTGTCCTTTTTTCTAGGTGCTGACGACGATGCTGTCTCGAATGGGACATGTGAGGAACGCGGCGGATCAGGACAGAGCTTTCCTCGGTATACACGATCTATTCAAGGAAGGTGAGTGGGTCAGTGTTCTTGATGACTCGATCTACGCTACCGGTTACACCGACTGGACCAAGAGGTGGGGTGGACAGCCTGATAACTTTAACGAGCAGGACTGCGGCTCTATACTGAAGGAAGGCACTATGGATGACATAAACTGTGACGCGAAGCTCGCTTTCTTCTGCGAAAAACCCCATCCGTATCCGTCCGGAAGATGTTAACCCTCTGCACTCCGTTGTCGCCGAAAACATGACGTTATTATGACAAATTACAAAACAGAAAATTTTCATTTCGATGAAGATTTATAAACGTGAACTTGTTTTTATATAATACTAGCTTTTCCCCGTGGCTTCGCTCGCATAGGAAACTGTTTAATGCCCTCGAAAATTGATATTGTTTCTCCATAAAACCTTTCAACCCCCCATTCACCCCTACGATTGTATCAATCAGCATTAAGACCAAGTATGATGTAAATCAGACCACGAACAATATATTCCTCATACAAATGTTGCAACCCTTTTTCACTCCCTTAGGGGTTAAATTTTTTAAAATGCCGAAATAGGTGTTTGATTAATTATATCAAAGAGCATTAAAACCAAGTATCAAGCAAATCGGATCGCGAACAAAATATTCCTCATACAAACGTTGCAACCCCTTTTCACCCCCATAGGGGTTGAATTTCGAAATATCCTTTCTTATCCCTTGTATAGATCATAAAGGAAACCTCTGTGCAAAATTTCAGCTTTCTAGGTCCAAGGGTTTAGGCTGGGCGTTGATGAGTCAGTCAGTCAGTCAGTCAGGACTTTCTTTTTATAGGAATATATATTTTGTTTTATTTCAGCAACCGTATTATTTTATTATAAATATACACACTTCTAACTAATATAATTCTGGAGTACTATACGAATGCCTAGCCTGGAATACAAAGGGTTGACATCCAATTACGTGGAATCAGACAGTGTCACGATTCAGTACGTATAATTTATACCATGTGGCATCTAATACTGTGGTGTCCAAGGTGGTTCGGAACCCACCTTAATAAACTGTAGACCCCATCGCGAAAGAATCTTAGCAAAAGAGTTGAGAGCGACGTTAAATAAATATGAAAAAAAGTACGTATAATTACAATGTACAGAATATCTCCGAATATCTTTCGACATGTAGTATAATGATAAAACCTTCCAACGATCTTCGAACATGTAATGTATTGGATTTAATGGAGGAGGAAATGAATTTTAATTCCTGTTCCTTGCGACTGCATCCACAAAATGATTATCTTGACAAATCATAATAATTGATGAATTGGTACGTACGTTTTGTGATTGGTATGTCGAATCGCAACGTGGGCGATTTGCAACGCAGTGTTGCAGCTGGAAAAATAATAAAAAAAGAAGCGTGCGCAGCGACAGGCCACGCGAATGCAAGTACGAACAAGAGATGTATGTGCGGGAAACGCCGTGTTGCAGTGGTTGCGAAATTTCAGAGACGTCCGGAAGAGAAATGATCGGAGGAACGTTTTAGAATCAACGAATAAGTGGAAGAAAATAAAATACTCGACACCCCGTGCACGGTGTAATTTATTTATCCCGCCGCAACAGCGCCGAGCATGTTCCGCTACGAAATCGTGACACTTTTACCACCCTAATCAAATGAGATTGCCGTCGTAAGTCTACTTAAACTTCGTAACTCGGGAGAAGCTTACAGACGCACTTCGGTAACGAACAGCCACACTGACAAGCCGTAGAAAATACAGAAAGTAATGACGGTAATTCGAAAAATCATTTTCCTCCCGACACATTTTTGATGACGAATGAAAATTCTCCGCAAAATCTATAATAATTTACAGCATTAAAATTAGAACCAGAGTAATTACGCGTGTACTGATTGTTCATGGTTGTTGTATCACAAAGATAGTTTCAGAAGAAGGAAACTGGCCTTGCAGCTCGCCTTATCTCTGAATTCATGACAACTCTTTATTCAGCAAGATTAAACGCATATAAATAAACGAACGATGACGGTCTTAGAATTTTATGTTCGAGCAAGAACTACGAAATGGATAAATAGAAAAGAATGTCTCTCTTCCGTGATTACGCAGCGATTTCCGTATATAAATAGAGGAGAGAGAAAACGCAGAGCTACATTTGCAGATTACAATTGTGCCCGAATGTGTTTCGTGTGTCTCCGTTGTCTTCGATTACCAGGTGCTCCTAGTTCTTCAGGTATATGATCTACGAAAAAGATCCACTGATCAATCAGTTTGATGATGACCGTAGGTAAGAACGGAGTATAAAAGGGATTTATCCGGAGAACATTGTGTGCGAAGGTTAATCGGATGAAGCCAATCGAGGGTGACCACTTTCGGAGCAGCAGGGTGATCTAATTCAAAGGGAGACTTGGTTTGGTCCCAGTGGGACAGGAGCAAGCATCAGGAGATACCAAAGAGTACGTAACAGACACGTACCGAGTCCCAACTAAGTACATGGTCCGGTTAGCGAGACTTCAACGAAGACAAAGAGACATTAAAGGGAAACAGCCCGACGAACTCTTCCGAACCGGTGAATAGGAGCTTCTGGCAGCAGTCGGTATAAAAGGAACTGTAGAAATGACGACGCTCAACACCTTCGTCAATTGCATTATCTTGGCAGTCGGGTTGTCAGTGATCTTCGAGTCGCAGGTCACACTATCAGGTGGGGTACTCGACAAGTGGGAGATGTCTGGCGATCATTGGTACAAATTGCACAGCACGGCACAATGTTGGAACGAAGCGCGAAAAACTTGTCAGAAGGAAAACGGATACCTGGCTGTCGTGAATAACAAGACAGAAGCAGAGGTAAGGTTTTTAATCATCTCTTTTTTAACCATTTGCGCTCGGAGCTAATTTAACTTAAAAATCAAACGTTACTTCTGACCTAGAATATTTCCATTCTCTATGATTTTTTTACATTTGGTAGATATGAAATTGATAGAATACCTCATACAATACTTAAACGTTTAGTAATTGGTTAGATACCGACATGTCTGATAGTGTAAACAATTATTTAAATAATAGTACAGGAATTTTTAGGCACCATTCGAGTGCTATTGGTTAACACGGCAGTGTCCACGTGAACTTCTAAAACGAAATCCACGCGGAGTGCTCATTGACTCCGAGATTTATGATTATTATAACATTTATTTATGATATCTCTGTTAACCCTTTGCTCCCCTCTGTGACTCGACGCCAGAGAAAGAAGATTGTAAAGGAAACTGTTATCTAATTTCTTATTCTTTAGTGGAAAACAAATATAAGTTCCACAATATCTAAATTACAACAAAGTTTGACAACTGTATTTAATATACTTAATAAACAAAATTGTTTAAAATAAGTAGCAGAAGCTGTCCATCGAAGCAAATTTCAAATAAAACATTTAAAATAGTAGGAAGTCGTTGGCAATAAAGTTGAAAAATAATTCGTAGTGCAAAGGGTTAAAATAACTGTATAAAATACATACACGCCATATACAAACTAGTTATCAGACCAGTCGACTATGCCTTCTGCAGTATCTGAATTTATGTTCACATCAAAACATTCTGTGAATGTTTTTTCTTAATGTTTTTATTACGTCGATACAAGTGGTATCTGCTTTTAAGAAGCTACATTGTATTGCAAAACGGTAGCGAAAGAAATATGAGAAACAGATAGCATATCTCAGCGGTGGAGATCCGCTTGACCCCCACGTGGACATTGCCAGGTTAATCATCGAACCTTGGCTTTAATAACTCAGGTTGTAATTTCTTATCGGCGCACAGGTTCGATCGTTATGTTACATACTTTAATTTTTTAAATAAATGCTTATTCCTCAGTGATATACATCGGTGGTTCGCTAAGTGTGAACCGATATTGATGCTAATATCCTGTTGCATACAGTTACCGGGTGATTTCTAACTTATGTGATGTCACCCGTAAAAGGAAAGGAACGTTTCGTCCTAGACCTGGATCGAACCTGTGCGCCGATAAGAAATTACAACCTGCGTTATCAAAAATACATTTACGATCGATAATTGAATACCTCTTGGCTTTAACGTTGCCACCTTTCCCTAGGCGTTGAAATCACGGTTTCACGATCATGGCCAAGCGAAGGATGCATTGTGTCAAGACTCTGTTTTCGTCGGAATACACGACATGTTCTGCGAAGGCGAGTGGATTACCATTTTCAACAATCCTATCGAAGATGTTTTCCACGAGTGGAGCAGCAAGTGGGGCAGACAGCCTGATAATTTTGGCGGCGCGCAAAACTGTGGCACTTTGTATCGAGATGGCAAGCTGAACGACGTACCTTGCACCATAAAGCTTCCCTTTTTCTGCGAAACAGATACTAAACCTGAATCCGAATGATTCCTATGCATGGTCTAACCCTGCAAACATTCGTCAAGGCCCACCACGTGAGAAATGTGAAGTAAACGTTATTCTCCAAAAATAAACTAAATTCTCAATGTTGTGTTGTGTTACTATATTCTACAAACTGTAAGCTGTTGTTCGTGTCGCGCCACCCGGTATATTGTTCATGTTGTTTACAAGCGTTTTTTCGTTGCCGACGGCAAGCAAATGTCAAAAACGAAGCGAACGCACAGTGATCGATTCCTCGATAACAGCTTTTCTTGGACTTGGCCAGACTTCATTCTTTGATAGCTTTGTTAGTCATTTATATCATTTTTTTTTTAGGAAAGACATGGGTTATCCTACAAAGACTGATGTTTGAAACCTGGTGTTCAACAAGTTCTGAAGTTACTAAATCCAAAGTTGATGCATTAACAGGGCTGATTGTACACTCTTTTTTTAACATCGAAACTGTTAATGATTTAGCAAAAAATATTTTTTGAAAAAAAAAGTTTTTGCAAAAGAGTGCAAGAAAAATGACAGAAATGCAACCTATGATGCAATATGAAATGATATAATTCTTTGAACACTTTACCTACCGGAAGCCTATTAATAGGATTCTCAATAATTGTGCTGTATCAAAAGAAAGCATAGAAATTTTCTTTTACGTTGCAATCTTAAATGAAATAATTAGATGACGTTATTGAGGATGACTTGTTCGTTCACAATGAAAATTGCTGTTACTATTGAAGGTTCCATTAAAAAGTTTTTAGCCATGTACCAGATTTTTCAAAATTATGCAATAATCACCGGTCGGTAATGTGTTAAGTTCATGTAGCTTTAAAATAAAGCGTTATTACTACAAGAGGACGCAAAAATTTGAATTTTCTCCACCTAGAATCGAGGAATCGATTACTGTGGAACTTCGAGCAGTCTCATCAGGTCCGACGCCGGAAAAAGACGTTTAAATAAAGTTCATTGATTCTTATCGCATTTACCGTTTTAATCCCGGCCATCTCTTACAAATCAGATATACAAGACGAGACGGAAGCACTGATAACTGCATTTTCGAACGGTATCGTTCCAAAGCGTGGCTCATATCTGCTTTGGTAAATTCATTTTCTAATCACAGATGGTGGATCAGCTTTCGCAGTATTCACGATGCAATTACGTACGGGTGCATTCGGCGTCGCTTTAATCGGGTTTGATGTGTCGGAGGACCGAGAAGACAAGATTAGCCGATGGTCGGGAGTGAAATAGAATTAATTTCTGGAAATCCAATTGTCTATTGATAATCGGGCGCTGTTCGTGTGATCTCTCGCCTCGCCATGCGCCCGCTACTACTAGTTGATAAATTGCTATCGCGAAGCCGAGCTACGAGATACGACTCCAGATAATTTAGCGCGATCTTCAAAGTGACAAATGATCAGCACAGTTAATCTTAAACGGTCGAGTGATGCGACAATCGTCTCTCGGCTATCCACTGTGGTTCTCACAACTGTTTCACACCAATTTCCAAAGTGCTTATCCCTTTGCCCTACAATTCCTCTCCGTGATAACTTCTCCACTCGAATAACTTCCCAGAAGAAAATTTTGTATTCGTTATCTACATCTACGTGAAGTAAATAATTGAATAAGAAAATTTTTACTTGTTCAAACGTACCGCTGGCTACTATTTATTATACTACCGCAACATTACTGAATCAGTAATGTTCTACGATGAATCATCTTCCAAATAATATAATTGTTGGAAAAAATTAAAAATCTAGTATATGCAAGCATTGTTATAAAACACTGGTTGGAAGATTCGATTCAATAATACGCGAGTTACAAATAGGCGAACCTTATTGCGCGGGTCGGGAATCGAGTGAAACTTATTGCGGATCGAGCAGAATTTTCAAACTGACAAAATTAGTCATTGATATGCGGTGCACATTTTAATAGCAGTTGCAGCCAGTTACCGAGGCGTTTAATTAAAATTCGGAGAACTAATAATAAACAGGTCGCCCTCGTTTATCGGCGCAAACCCGGAGAAAAAGCTTGGCCACTCGAATTACCATTTCAATTACCATTTCTCGATAAAAGTAATGCTTTTGTTAATATTGAAATAAAGTGCATTATACGATTTTTACCATTGAACAATATATAGGAATATTGAAATCGTTATGTAAAATCTATTATTTGATAATAAATATTACTTGTACTACTCAAGAACAGTATCAAGATTGTAAGATGGCTAGAAAGTTATCTTGTCGTAGTCATACTATATAAACTGCATACATTTGTATAAAAGGACTTGGGTCCGTTTAAAATAATTAATAATAATAATAATAAAGATAATTATGGACGGATTGAATGAATTCATCGGGGTAAGGCTTTATCTGAATTTCAAACTGGAACAATATCGCGTGTCTACGAGATGATATAAAACTAAAATAAAATGGGGTAATGAGTTACGATGTTTTACTGTTCGGAGCGGCTCGAACTTTGCAAGCACCTCGGGAGAAGTTCTTGCTACGAGGCCGGCGATTCCCAATTTGTATTCCGCGGAACTCTAGGATTCGACCGATGAAATTTTCTGATTCAATTGTAATATTAGTTCTCGACTTCTATAATTTTTAACAGAGGGCGAAAAGTTTCTTGATTAACGCTCCAATGCGAAACAAGCGCGTACAATTCCCATATTGTTTCGAACTCGTCGAGAACTCCATTAAAAACGTTCTGTCAAAAAATCGTTTATCGAGACCGACCTCCGTGCAGTCTACGAAATACGATTGAAATATGAAACGCGAAGAACGGTTACGGCGTGGAATGATTTTATGGAATTTTTGGTGGTCGCAGTAGCGGCAGTCAAAGTATCGGATGCGGTCCCCAGACACGCAATAATAGTTTGCGGAAGCTTCGCATAGAAGAGATGCCACGGAACAACAAAGAAAGATCCGCCAAGACGAGGACGGTCATCTGGTTATCATAAATTCCAAGTGCGAAGCTTGGGAAGTTCGAATAACTCGTTTTCTTCCGCTTTGTCCGCGATGGCGCGTCTCCCGCGACCGGAGAGAGTCATTATCTTTTCCGCAGCCACTCGACTCGTCATGGATTTCTATATTTTATCAAGAACTGCGGACTCGCTGAATCTCTTCCTGCTATTCTTGCGGATATTATCGCTTAAAACAATTTTTCACATTGCAATGGTAATTCCACAAACAGCCTGGTTTGTAATTGTTCGATGTACAAATTCATTTTTGGCTCTCGCTGTATAAAGATCTGCGGAATTTTTCTGTACACTCGCTTGATCTTCTAGCCAGATGATTTCTTTTTTTAGATTGCTGGATGTTTTATGTATATCCGCCGGATGACGTCGAGGAGGACCGAATTGTTTATTCACTGAGACTAATTATAAGCTGTTCGGTAAGCTCCTTTCGTGCTTGATAAGGATTTTCTTGCAACGATTCGAGTTTACTTTCTCTGATATGTTCAACAATGTTTCTTGTGCTCCTATGTTTTTTTTTTTTTGAGACAGACAAAATATTTGAATAAAATTTACCGACGATTACAAATTCATTTGTACAAATATTAATTATATGCATTTATATTTAAATGTTAATAAGCGTCTGAATTTACTGTAAATACATGTTTCAAAGTATATCGTTGGCTTCGTATTATCAAGTTTGTTCAGCGATAGAACAAGCTATTTTGGTTTAATCTCCGTAAGCTAATGCACAAAAATTGATATTTGCATAAAGATCAGCAGTGCCGTCGCGATCCACGCACGTTAAAAGGAAAAACTTCCAAGGTGCTGTGAAGAAAAACCCAAGGGAAGCATAGATAACAATGAAACATCGTATATTTTCGCGGCGGAGACAGGATCTGCTGGTACATAGACTTACCGACGAGTCCAGGCTCAGGACACTCATTTTCTCTTTATTAACTTCGCTTGCTTTAACTAAACAGTATAACACAGTGTCCGCCTGTCTCCAAGTTACGAAGACATCAAATATTTGTGTCACTTCATCCTCTATGTATAACAACGTGTAACTTTCAAGTCACGTATTGGTGTATCAAGAATATTTCACAGTATAATTTTTTGTTTAGCCACAACGTAACGTTAAGAACCACCTAAACGAAAACTTTAAGAAACAGGTGTTTGATAAAATTAAATGGATTTACACAGAAAAATATCATCACGAAGTAGGCGGATCTTGAGTGGCAAAAGTTTCCAAATGAATTTTGAGTTAATGAACTTCATTGTCTTTAAAGCATTCAATAATAAATCTAAATCTTTTGTTCTCCTATTTCTAGTCTCTAAGATCAAAAACAACTTCTTTAATGTTTCAGGACTAGAGGAAGTCACTTCTTCAGGTTCTTGCAGATATTTAATTATTTCTATTTCCACAGCATTTTTCATCATAGATATGTCTTGATTTTCTTCTTCGTCCCCTTTTTTTAACATCGCAGTCATCTTCTGTAGAATAATCTTTATACAATCTTGATAATATCTGTCTGGATAACTTAATAATATAAGTTTTTATAGCCAATTTTACTGGAAGATATATAAGTGTTATATATAAATTTAAAACCGGTTTTTTTTTTTACTGAAAAAACTTGTAAGAGAATTGTAAGAAAATGTACCTGTGTTGTTAATAACCTTTGACCGTTGAAGCAACATTAAACGAATAAATGAAAAAAAGAAACGACGCAAACGAAACTATTTCGAACGATTATTTTCACGGAACATTGGTCGACATTCACGGTTAAAAATAAGAAATTTCTGGAAAATTGGAAATTCGTCGGAGAGATACTTTTCGGAGCCGTCGTGCATACAGGTGTGCATTCGGTCCAATATGTCTTCGAGCAGTTAACATGGTCCCATCTGTTCGGAAGCTGTACCTGGGACGCGATACAATCTTCTGAGTGCACCAAAAAGAATTTCACGAGCCTGTCGTGTCTCTCTCGGCTAGTATGCAGTCTCTCGCCGTTGATACCGAATAATTTCTTCTGGCCCGTAGTCGCGTGGAACAGAGTCAACGCGCGGATACCGTGCTCCTCGAGAGCGGTATCTCACGGACGAAGGAATGCTCTGCATCACAATGACCTCGCCGCCCCTCAGAAAAATGCCACAGTTTCGTCCTCCAGCCTCATTATCCGCTCGTCCCACTCCCAACTCGTCGTTGCACTCGGCAAAGGTACTCTCGAGCGAATCGTCCTCGTTAAAGCAATCGTGCATGCCAATAAAGACTTCGTACGAGGTGTGATCAAAAAGAAACCTGACTTTGTCAGTTCCCTCTGCGACGCACTATGGCTCTGCATCGCAGAAAGTTCTGCGAAATTCGTGTCCTTGATAATTATACATTATCAATTATTTTAAAAAATTGATACGTACAATTTAAAGCAGTGGACATATTTAAAAGATTCAAGAACATCAACGTATTAGTTTTAGTTTAATATTATTAGTTTAATATTTTCAACGCCTGTCTCTCGGTGCCTATTTAGTAAAAAAAAAGATTGAACAGTGAAATTTGGAGGAAATTTAATGCTCTTTCTAAAAATGGAAAATAAAAGTTCTTAGAATCCACAGTTTTTGAGTAATAGGCGAAAATCCAAAACAAGGTAATAAAAAACGTGGTTTTTTCCCCCTCCACAAGTTAGCACAAGGTCCTCGAGGTCGAAAACTGAGATTCGACACCCCAGAGTACCCCTAAATGACGTGTCAAAATTTCATTAAGTTCGGAATACTTTCCAGGTAAAAGTACCTGGCGACTGGACTACGTATCCGTCCCTCGTGTCTATTTGATACCGTTTTCCTGAAATAAGTTCTGTTATTTCTAGATAAATTTTCTCGAAACTTCATGTCTTTTATTTTTCTAATGCGAAACACATAACCGTAATATAAATGTTAACGTCAATTTGTATAAAAAAATTTCTTGTTATTTCATCGGTCTTTTATCACTGTGTTAAATGAGGGATGAGGGTTAATAAAATAATGAAAGCAAAAAAGAAATTTTATATTTAATCTCTGTGTCTTGGATTCGACGCAGTCATTTTTTATTCTGCATCAAGATCTGTAGTCTTTCAATTACGAACAGAACGGTTTTAGGATTTTTGGGATTCTATAGAACCAAATAATTTCAGAAAACAAAAGGTCCTGCAGGATAAGCATGGTCCAGCGGTCCCCACGACAATTTTTATTGAAATCGTGTGCAAAATAATGCTTTTACGTTGAAAGATAATCCTCCAAAAGGCTGTACCCGAGTTTGGTGACGAAACCAGCCTCCGGCCCGATTTTAATCGAGCTCGGACTATTCAATAGCCTACCCAAAAAAATCTATTCAGCCCCATATCTCCTCTGTAAAAGTAGTTACTGAGGAAAATCGAAAAAAAAACAGTTTTGAGCCCATTTTCCCATTTATTCAAAATCCAATATACTGAAAAAAATCTGACACATTTCGTATACCAATCCACATATTGGGTATCATTCTCAGATTTTTCCGTTGCAAACTCTGGTTGTGATACAGGGAACCTGTATCGCATCTCGTCTATCAGGACGTTTTCGTACGGAATTTCAAGCACAGTCTCGGGAAGTTAGGGACCGTAGAACGCTTCAGTTCAATCTACTCGAACCAGTGAAAGAGTTTTTCCATTGGGCAAACCGTCGAATTAAAAGTGTCGCCGAATTCTATCCTCGAGTCTAACGCTGCTGGTACGCCGTACTTTCGCAATTCGATTAACCCTTTAAGCCGTGGAGAGTTTTAGATAAGAATCCGCAACAATGTGGCCGTTTTCCAGAGCGCATGGCTATTTGCTGGCGGGTCACGCGCTCTCCCTTTCGAGAGAGAGAGAGAAGGGGGTGCTACAAATATTGTTTTATTTCTCGAGAAGAAGTTCCGAAGTCCGGCGCGAAATGATACGTGCCCCGAAACCGGACCTTGTACCAGATTGTTACCTGTTCAAGGTGCTCGGAACAACGTCTTCAACGTTGAATTGCTCGTAAACCGTCGGCCTTGTACCATTATTGTCTTCAGCGTTTCAAGCTCTATCGTCATTCCGGAGCTGATTCGAACATCGTCGCGGTACTTACAATTTCTCTTCAACCCCTTTCTTCTAACTATCAAACCCTTCAACTATCTATTCCAATAACGCATCAAACTGACTTTCGCTCGGGCAGTGGCGGATCTAACGGTAAGCGGACTAAGCGGCCGCGTAGGGCCCCGGGATACTATAGGACCCCGAATTCGCAGCATTCATCTTTTTACAGAAACATTCAATTTATTTACGAAAAATTAATTTTATGATAGTTTTCTTGCAACTCTATTTCTAACTTCGGTTTGAGGGCCCTAAAATCTTTACTGCTTGGGGCCTCCACTTGACTTGAGCCGTCACTGGACCCCGGGATACCATAGGGCTCCGAATTCGCAGCATTCATTTGTTTTTATAAAAAATTCAGTTTATTTACGAAAACTAAAGTTTATGAGAGTTTTCTTGCAATTCTATTTCTAACTTGAGTTTGAGGGCCCTAAAATTTTTACCGCTTGGGGCCTCGACTTGACTTGAGCCGCTGGGCCCTGAATTCGCAGCAGTCATTTGTTTTTATAAAAATATTTAATTAATTTACGAAACATTAAGTTTATGAGAGTTTTCTTGCAACTTCTATTTCTAACTTAAGTTCGTGGGCCCCAAAATTTTTACCGTTTGAGGCATCCACTTGACTTGAGCCACCTTTGGACCCCTGGATACCATAGGGCCCCGAATTCGCAGCATTCATTTTTTTTACAAAAAAAATTCGATTTATTTACGAAAAATTAAGTTTAGGAGAGTTTTCTTGCAACTTCTATTTCTAACTTGAGTTCGTGGGCCCTAAAATATTTACCGCTTGGGGCCTCCACTTGACTTGAGCCGCCACTGCGCTCGGGTGTATGCCAAATAAATTCTCTATGTACCAATTGATTGAACCGGGAGTGAAATAATAGGTGGATTCAGTCATGGAAATATTTTTTTTAATATTTTTAGAGACGTCTCGGTTTGCAGCATTTTCGAGAAGAAATCTGACCTCGGTTTCCCGCTCTCGGCCTCATGCAAAACTATCTTGGGTTGGAATGAATAATGTATGGTCGAAGTAGACGCTTCGAGCTTCAAAATGAGTGCAGGTTTATTGTTGTACGATTCTTTTTTAGGATATTACAGCAGCTGAATTTTTAATGCTGTATCCGTGGATGGTGCCATTTGGAAAACCTGTTAATTGAACGAAGAGTTCTTCAAAAATAAATTTGATCTCCGTAGTTTCGTAGCTGCTGATGAATATATTCCGGCGAGAATAGGACGGTGTAATGACAAGAGACAAGGAGCTAAAATGCACCTGGTGCACTTTTTACGACATTCATTTTAGAACAATGAAACCCCGCAAGGGAGGCACGCTGTCCCACGGTGCTTCGAACAGTGCGCGCTCGCTGGACAAAAACCTCGAAATTTAAGTTGTGAAAACACAATGCTGCTTCCTTGTAAGTGAACGATAAAAAATGATTGTCCTCGCTCTGAATTTTCTTCGTATCATTCGTCACGGAGAACGTTCATAATGTCATAAACAATGAATTATTCCAACGCATTAATTAAAGCGTTGTTCCGTAACGAATCCAATATTCTCGAACAGAATAATCACGAGAATAATGTATCTCTTATTTAAATTGTTAACAAATTAGGATCCCAGTAATGGAATACGACTCCCATATAGTTTCATAAACGTTGAATTTCCCCAACGTTTTAATTAAAGAATGGTTCCATAACGAATCCAATATTCTCCAACAGAGTAATCAGAAGAATTATATATCATTTACTTAGATTGTTAAGAAATTAACATTCCATTAATATCACACAGACGACCACTATAATCTTATAGACGCTTAATAATACAATTTTATTGAAAAAAATTGGTTCAAATATGATATTCGCTAACAGAATATTCAAGCGAATTACGTATAATTGTATTTAGCTTGTTAACAAATTAGCATTCTAGTGATGTATAATCTGCAAAAGTCAACGGGTTCTACGATACTTCCGCCTTGTAATTATGATTTAGCTTTCAGTAAATGCAAATGATTCTGCGCAACAGTGTGCTGGATGCCCGTAATTAACTTTGCGCTAATAAAGAACAGAGTCACAGTTAATCCTTTGGAAAAGACAATGCGTACCGTACACCACGAACATTTTTATAGCCAGATGTGCTTTGAGCTTTTCGACTGGTGGCGATTTTAATATCGCACCTTTTGCTCTGTATAATTATAACTAACAATAAACACGAGAGTCAGTTAATCCTTTGCAAAAGAAAATGCGTACTGTATTTCACGAACATTTTTATAGCCAGATGTGCTTTGAGCTTTTTAACTAGTGGCGATTTTAATATCGTACCTTTTGCTCTGTATAATTATAACTAACAATAAACACGAGAGTCAGTTAATCCTTTGCAAAAGACAATGCGTAGTGTATTCCACGAACATTTTTATAGCCAGATGTGCTTTGGGCTTTTTGACTAGTGGCGATTTTAATATCGTACCTTTTGCGCTGTATAATTATTACTAACAATAAACATGAGAGTCAGTTAATCCTTTGCAAAAGACAATGCGTACTGTATTCCACGAACATTTTTATAGCCAGATGTGCTTTGAGCTTTTCGACTGGTGGCGATTTTAATATCGTACCTTTTGCGCTGTATAATTATTACTAACAATAAACACGAGAGTTAGTTAATCCTTTGCAAAAGACAATGCGTACTGTATTCCACGAACATTTTTATAGCCAGATGTGCTTTGAGCTTTTCGACTGGTGGCGATTTTAATATCGTACCTTTTGCGCTGTATAATTATAACTAACAATAAACACGAGAGTCAGTTAACCCTTTGCAAAAGACAATGCGTACTGTATTCCACGAACATTTTTATAGCCAGATGTGCTTTGAGCTTCTCGACTGGTGGCGATTTTAATATCGTACCTTTTGCTCTGTATAATTGTAATCTATATAAATAAAAATTAAATGCTGTTCGTTGGTAACCGATTTAGCTAATTTTATAATTTTGAATAAGGTTTTAGGGAAAGAAAAATTGGAAAATTTGCCCGGAAAAAATGGAAAATTCGGGAAAAATTATGTGCTGTTTTAATCATATTTCACTACAATAAAAAAAAGAACGTCGCAGCTTTTAATCAATATTTCAATAGGAATTTAGGAATTTAAACATTTTAATAGGAATTTACATTATCGACGTCAAAGAAATTTATAGAAATTTGGACAGGACAATGTCTGTCGGGTCAGCTAGTTAACAATAAACGTAAGAGTCATACGAGTCATAATTTGCGAAGTAAAGAGAGCTTCGTCGTTATCTGCAATAAGCAGCAGGAATGATTCTCGTTTGTGAAAAGTATTCGAGCGTGCTCGAGCTTACATGAGAATATCCCTCGTCCGAGGTTCGCGTAGATGCCTTGCCTTTGCGATTTGCGAACGTCAATGGCGGCGTTGACTTCATCTGGTTATCCGATTAAAAGCGATACCAATTCGACGCGTCATATCGAGAACTCGGTGCAGCGGTGTATAGAAATCGCAGCCGACACTCGTCGATCCAACACACCGTGAACTAACGTGGTCCTTTCAGAAGGGTGGCTCTCGGAACTCAGTTAGGGGAGCAGGAAGTGCTTCAACTCTGATCCAATTTCCGTGTGTTGCACTTTAAAAATCAGCTTGCCGACGTGAACGTCTGCCCCGCTTCTAAGTAGCTAATTTGCCAGTGGCCTGTTAGCGAAAGCGTGCAGAAAGTTTCGCATCCTTCGCTCCTTATTTTTTTTAACGAATCGAATAAACAAATCGTTCCGTTTAAGCAGCAGAGCCTAAGCTTCATTAACCATTCAGATATTCGCGTTCATTCTTTGCTCTGCTCTCCGTCCATCTTCTTTGTTCGTACGACTATTCTCGTTTCAAAACAACACGATCCTCCCTTTTTTCTTAGCTTCTTCTTCTTCTTCTTCTTATTTTCTGCAACATCACGTCTTGCCGCTCGCTATTCCATTCGAAGTGTCTTTAATTGTGTTTCCTTTTCGCAGACCGAGACGAAAAATGGTTCTCGAGCCATTCCGACGGGCTGGGAACAACTCCGGGCAAAGAGCAGACAACGAAAACAACGAGAAAGGACGACGAGGCTGCACCGTTGCGAAATTCGGAGAAATCAATGCGGAAATAAATATTCCTGTTTTTAAGGAAAATTGTTTAGCTGCTTTAACCCTTAGCACTCGACTAAAAATTGCTGTACTATTATTTAAATAATTGTTTACACTATCAGATATGTCGGTATCTAACCAATTACTACACATTTAAGTATTGTATGAGGTATTATATCAATTTCATATTTATCAAATTTAAAAAATCATAGGGAATGGAAATATTGTAGGTCAGAAGAAACGTTTAATTTTCCAGTTAAAATAGCTCCGAGTGCAAAGGGTTAATTTGCAGCGGAATAATGCAAACTAATCTGTTACTAACGTGGATGAACGTACAACATCCTTCATTTGCGATTTTCATTCACTGCAACTTGAACAATCAATTTTCATTAACAGACCTAATACTGGAATAACAGTTCAGGATCCATGGTCTATTTTTACAATTGATTACTATCAAGCTGAATCTTTGTGAATGGCTTCGTTTCGATGAGACGCCCAACAATTTCCTGTACGAAAATTCTCGAAAAATGGGACTGTGGTATTAACAACACGCAATTTGTAGGACAATGTGGCTATTCAATTATATAAATATTAATTAAGCAACAGTAAAAAAATCAGCTGGTCAGTAATCATTTTTGATGACCTCGTTATCGACACATGTTGAAAGGGGGGGGCTCGTTGATCAAACCATACATTTTGTAGGACATATATTTTTTTCGAATAATTTCGATAATTATCTTGAGATTCAACAAAAAAAGACCCAGTTAGTAATAAATTTCTGAGAATCGTCAAATCGACATATTTGATCCCTGCTACCCCTGTTAGCTACTACAATCGAGAATTTTCGTACAGGAAATTGTTGTCCGTCTCATCGAAACGAAGCTATGCACAAAGATACAGCTTGATAGTAATCAATTGTAAATATAGATTATGGATCCTAGACTATAATGGAAAGATATCGTGGAAACAACGAGCACAAGTGGATTAACAACAATGCTTAAAAACAAATCACAATGGTATCTCGAATTTGGATTCGAAAATGGCTTCTAATACTGCAAAGATTCACGGAAGATAGTTATCGTTATAGTTGCTCGCAAAAGCCCTGAGGACCATAATGAAAAAAGAAAATTGACCGGTATCGAGTTGTATTCCCACAACGGCCATTCAGCGTCATATTCCCGAAGAATTAAAGAGAGCGAAGCGAAAATTGAAGGAAGCACGACGATAATAATTCGAGCATCTTTGTTCCTCGAGGGCGTCCATTTGTTGCTCGGTCAATTTATTTTCTAATTAAACTTTCCGGGGGAGGGAGAAGCTTTCTAAATATTCTCGGCGATGGAATTATATATAGATGGAGTTGACGGCGCTTCTGACCCCGGTCTATTATTTCAGAGGACCATGGAAACGAAGTTGGCCGATAGTTCGAGCGAAATAAAATTTATTTCTCGAAAGATGTGCCGCCGATATCGCGCCGTTGCGGGTTAGCGATGTCGCAAACACGGTGAACAGCGACACGCTCCGAACTCCAACTATCCGTGATTTACTCCGGCAATAGTTAGCAACTACTAAAAATTTCAAAATCTGTTTCTCTCTCTCTCTTACACACGCACACACATACACTCACTCATCCTTTCCCACGGAAAGTTTATCGACGATAAATCAAACTTCCCCCATGAAGAATTCCGCGAAGTCGGCGAATGAAGACTGAAATTGATACGACGTATGATATATCGTCGAGATGTCGTCGTTGATCGTAGCGCAAGACTCGCAGCTGATGATGTTAGAGTTAGCTGTGGAAAATGTGAGTACCCGTGGACACATTATTATTCCGTTCGTTGTCGAGCTGGATAATTACCTTCGCCCCTCCCTCGTTCTCCTGCTTCGTAAACTTCGACGCGAAAGTATTGTACAGGATGCTTCATCGTCGGTGGCCGCGATCGAGGAAAAAATTAGTCGGAAAGAAAGGGATTAAAATGAACACGAACATTGACAGTTTTATGCGAAAGTTCTAGGCGAAACTTCGATCTATGAACCCTTTGCACTCGAAGGTATTTTATCACGAACATTGAACATTAGAAAATATATAATTAATATATGTTCTCGGCGCACAGATTCAATCAATGATAACATTGAACATAAATTATTATCATTGATCGAATCTGTGCGCCGAGAACATATATTAATTGTATATTTTAAAAATGTACGATCGAGAAATATAAACTATTAAACATTTCTTCCAACCTAGAATAATTCCATTCTATATGTATGTACTTTTTAATGATTCCCCTTAGGGTTACATTTCTTACATTTTGTTACTTCCTCTATCCCTGCTCAACCCCTATACGATACTCTTATCTTAACCTTAATACTAACTTATATACTATCTTAATAAATTACCGACCGGTGATTATTGCATATTTTTGAAAAATGTATGGTACATGACTAAATTTTCATTTAGCATTTAGTATGAACTAACTAAGCCACCCTCAATAACGTCGTCTAATAGTTTCATTTAAGATTGCAATGTCAAAGAAAATTTCTATGCTTTTTTTTTGGTACAGCAGAAAATCCTATTAATAGGCTTCCAGTCGGAAAAGTGTTAACTATAACAAATATTCCATTTTATCGATTGTAATGAATTAATAGAAAAATGTATGCTATCGGCGAAGAGGTTCGATCATAATGAAAAACAAAGCAATTTTGCAAAAATTAAATTATTCCCAACGTGTCGATCATGGTATGGATCATCTTCAAGAGAATTTTGCGTCTGAAAATTACCGAATATACGCGTTTCATCGATATTTTTTATCACTGTGTCAATTTGACACCGAAGGACAGATTCGGTTCCTGAAATGAGGGACGTATGAGAGTTAATAATAATAATAATAATAATAATAATTGCTTTATTTTCAGCCTTACACGAAGAAAATGTGGCTTGGTTTACATGAACCTATTTATACCAAACTATCTTATTTCACACTAATTATCACTAACCCGCTAAATTCTATACTTATTGCTTCCCATGAAGGTTAATAATGTAAAGAATATTTCGAACAATGGTACATAAATTTTTAGCGGTGACTCTGAGTCACCACTCGAGTGCTAAGGGTTAAGAAATATTATTCCCTCTCTTCAGACTTGATTTTTTTTCCAATTGGCCAATGCTAAATTGCGAAACCAATTACGAATCGTTGCAATAACAGGGCTAGTTCGCAAAGAGGCACTACCACGAATAATCATAATCGGGTATTTCGAGGAGCGCGCATGTTAATTGATTAAATCCGCTTGTAAAGTTAATGCGGAACGATAAATCCTCCGATACCGGACGGAAGTTTTCGGTCGTAAAAGCTGCGATGAACGTTGGAACGACATCGGTAATAAAGGGAAAAGCATGAAGCACGGCGTTGCCCGTTGCAAAGTGCACTTTAGACAAGAGTCCGGCGTTAAAACTTGCCACTGTGTTTTTTTTTTCTTTTTTTTCGAGCATTGTCTGCGACGTCGCGCTTAAAAAGAGATGTCCATTTTGAAGAGGCAGGCTTGGAACGCGACGACGTTTTATATTATAAGGTGATATACGTCGCTTTACGAGCAAACCGGCACGAAACTTTTATGATATACGGTCTGTCCATCAAACTGCGGGGAATATCGTTATTTCTCTTTATCGGATTCCGGACCGGTAGCGAACGAAGTTGCGTCGAGTGGGTGGATCACCTTGGCTATCTAAAAATCTCCACCGTCTTCGGGAATTTTTTCAAATATAATTTACCGTAATCTTAAACAAATGTTATCGGCGCTACGTTTTCGATCAATTTTTACATTAATATAGCTGTTATAATTTACCGTATATATGTATAATTTACCGTAACTCTGAACTTCATCTTCCATGTTTTTTCAGAACATATTGTTGGTACGTCGCTGAAATGAACAATTTCTTTTTATTCTCAAACTAGAAAGCACGATCTGCAATGTAGCATTTTTTTTTGATATATCAATTATACTTTGAGTATTATAAATGACTGAAGTTGATTTTTTCAATTCGAACTGCTGCAGGTTTTAAAGATGAACATCTTCAACTTTGAGAATAAATGTTTCAATTATCAGCAATGGCGACGAATATGTTTTTAAATGCATGGAATCAGTAGGCTGCTAATGATAATCTGTTTTAGTTGTACATGCCATGGACGAGTTTATTCGACAAGGCGTTGTTGAAGAAGACAATCATAATGTTTCGCATGCTGGACGACGAGTGGATCACCCTGGCGCCTCATCGGAGCGACTATAGATCCTATCGGGGCTCTAATTACGAGAACGAGCGATTTTACGGTGGTAAATCGGTGGTATTCGCGGTACCGGAAACGTGCCTGGAGAACCCGGTAGAAGGGGTGGACGTGCAGATTTACGTGTACAAACAGGTGTCCAAGTTTTTCGAGCTGGAACGCCAGCAGAATTTCGGTTTCACCCTCGTCAGCGTGGACGGGCTGCTTAATGGCATTATCAAGGACCTGCGCGAGAGAAAAGAGCTTGAAGGCTACTTTTCCAGCGACCTGAACCGGGAGCCAGTATCAAGGTGAATGTATTTAAATACGCGAGCCTGGCGTTTATGCAAATGCGTTGGCGAAACGGATTACTACGAGGGCGAATGTTACCCCCGTCGCCCCTCCAACCCTGTCCGTTAATGTAATTTAAAAAACCGCTGTACCGTGCTGCCATCCGCATTAGTCGGAAACCGGAAACCCGGTTCTCTGTTCATTTGTATCGGAGATCCGTCCGTTGTCTGACCCGTATCCCACGAAAATTTCTGACCCCCTCCCCAACGGGCCAAACAGCCAGCGAAAAAAAAAATAGTAAAAATTCTGTTGTTCCGTTTCACCCCGTTTCCCTCTGTCCCGGGCCATTCGAATTGGTAAGCTAACGGATAGATTTAAAAAACAAAGTGTTTGCACGTTCCACTTTCTGTTAGATTCGCGCAAACACCAGTCCCCAGCCGGCAACCTTTTTGCAAGTAAAATCGCGCTGCACTTTCGAAATGGATAGATATACGAATTTCCCCCTCGATCGCGATATTTGATATAGACCCGTGTTATTCGTACGAATACGTTGTCGAGGATGTTAACTTTCCATTCATCCTGCGTTTCAGGCATACTTCTTCTCCTCAAAGGCGTCGGAAGTATCTCTTTCGCGAATCGCGTGAATCGGGAGTTAACCCTTTGCACTCGGAGCTGTTTTAACTAGAATATTAAACATTTCTTCCGACCTAGAATATTTCCATTTCTTACGATTTTATAAATATTACGGATATGAAATTGATGTAACATCTCCTCCAATACTTAAATGTTTAGTGATTAATTAGATACGAACATACAGTGACTCCCACTAATATTCGGACACTCTTAAAAAGACGATAAGTTTTTTAATATTGTACTATACGACTTGAACCTTTTTGGGAAGTTAAAGCAATTAGTTTGCTACAGGATGTGAAAAAAAATTTTGACAATTGCAATGAATCGGGATTGTAGAAAAAATAGTAAAAGTTACATTTTACAACTTTTTTTATGTGGGCCTGTATTGAAAATTTAGAAACTACGTTTTGTAGATCTGTGTCAATTGAACATATTCTGAAAATTTCGTCAAAATCGGGCGACCTTATAATGAGCTACAAAGTTTAAAGATCGTAAAAATTGCAGATTTTCGGCCTATAACTGCAGTAAATTTAAGGATTCTTACATCTTTCAATGCCTGTCGTTTTTTCCGCATCAACCGATTTCGATGAAACTTTCGCAGTGCATATAATTGACATAGATCTACAAAACGTAGTTTCTAAATTTTCAATATAGGCCCACATAAAACAGTTGGAAAATGCAACTTTTAATATTTTTTCTACAATTCCGATCAATTGCAATTTTTGACCAAATTTATTTTCACATCCTGTAGCAAACTAATGGCTCTAGCTTCCTAAAAATGTTCAAATCGTTGTTTTGTATTTTACTATTGTTTTTTTTTTGTTTGCACCGTTTGCACAGAACAATTAGTATTGTACTAAACACGTATAGTACAATAATAAAAAAAGTTATCGTCTATTTAAGAGTGTCCGAATATTAGTGGGAGTCACTGTATTTAATAATCTAAATTGTATTTTGAATAATGATATAGCAATTTTTATTGGTGACTCTGAGTAGCCACTCGAGTGATAAGGGTTAATTGATGCAAACACATGTTTTTCACGTAGAAACAATGTAAATGCACACGCATCGTTTCACGGTTGAAATTAGCACAGTCTTGACGACGTTGTTCTTTTGGAATAGTTCGTCTTCTTCTTCTAGCGTTCTCGCCTAATTGTAATCGGAACGGAGATGCCCTGCTTCCCAGTTTTCCAGAGTATAAGGTTCAACGTTCCAAGATAGCATTTCACAGTCTGGGGGATCGGATTTCCACGCAGAGAACCAAAAAGTGTAAAGAAGGAGGTGGAGATGGTGAAGGAGCAGAACGAAACGATGCCGAAAGAGTCTAACGTGTCTACCAGAATAATCTCTCTTTACAGTTTGCTCATTGCTCGCAACTTAACGGAGTGTTTCTGTCTGGAACTTCAAAAACATGTCTGTAAAAGGATTTCGTTCAATTCGTAAAAATAAGCGAAACTCGACGGCGTTTCTTTCGGAACCGTGCTTTTTGAACTATCCTATACGATGTCTCGAGTTACACTTCGTCGATCGACTTCAGATTTCGTGAAAATCAAGAAATGTACGAATTTTGTTGCAAAAAATGCAGATCGTACAATTTTCAATTTGTTGCCTCGAAAAGAAATAGATCACGTGCCCCAAGCGATGGTGAATATGCGTGTAAAAGATCGATACCGAACGATCATTAGATCTATATAATAAATTTATGATTTCGGCGCATGGTTCGATCAATAAACAATAACAAATTTGCAAATAATTGGCACATCCTCAACCTTTCGATCCCAATGTGGATCATTATCAAGAGAGACATTTTTGCGTCTGAAAAAACCAAATAAATATAATAATAGTTGAACAAAATATTGGGATAATAATAGTTGAACAAAATTATTTGCAAATTTGTTGTTGTTTATTGATCGAACCATGCGCCGAAATCATAAATTTATTATATACTAGCTGACCCGACAGACGTTGTCCTGTCCAAATTTCAATAAATTTTCCCCCAAATTTTCCATTTTTCCAGGCAACTTTTCCAATCTTTCTTTCCCTAAAAACCTTAAGACGTCAACAATGCAAGTTCCTATCTAAATATTGATTAAAAGCTGCGACATTCGTTTTCTTGTTGTATTAAAATACGATTCAGAAATCACTTTTAGTTTTTCCCGAATTTTCTATTTTTCCGGGCACTGTTCCAATTTTTTTACGCTAAATTCCTCATTCGGACTACAACGAACATTAAAAAAAATTATCCAAATCGGTCCAGCAGTTCTCACGTGATGTCGTGACCAACGAACAGCATTTGATTTTTATTATATACATAGATTTCAAGTGCGATCGAGAAAAAATTTTACTTTGATCATTAGATCCCTTTAAAGAAAATCTTAAATAGCTTCTAAGAATGACGCTCCAGCTTACAGCCTTAAATCTTGTCTTTGGTGTTCGTTGAAAAAGCGGCTCCCTTATGCGATTACTAACTGCCACCTTGTTAATTGCTTCCAGCATGTGAAACTTCGGCCAACAAGTTCGTTGCCGGTGCCGGGGTAACATAATTTAGGGGATAACGTTTTATCTTTCCCGGCCAAAGAATGGCGGAGACGCGCGTTGATACGGGTCCGCGAGAAGGCGCGCCTCGTAAATCCGCTTTTCCGCGGGAACGAATTAAAGCGACCGCCTTAGGCGACGGCCACACCGGATTCGCGTTCACTGACGAACTACCGTTCTGACAGCCACGCTAGAACAACCAAATAAATGAATTCTTAAGCTACTAGTTACTGGCTGCATCCGCTTCTTTCCTCGGGAGTCGCGCGAATTGAAACGCTTTGATCTTGCGGATACACGCCGACGAGAATATCAAAATCTTCTTCGCCTGGAATTAGCTTTCTTTGTAGATAATTTCATAAGGAATTATAAGAAGATGTATATTTCTACAATCTCACTAGTATACACACTAGTACAGTGTGCACAGTGACTCTCACTAATATTCGGACACTCTTAAAAAGACGATAACTTTTTTTAATATTGTACTATACGATTTGAACTTTTTTTGGCAGCTGGAGCAATTACAAAATCAATAGATATTAGAAATTTAATTACTTTAGTTATTTAATTACTTAGAAATAAACAAAATAGTTTGCTGCAGTATGTGAACAAAAAAAAATTGTCAAAAATTGCAATTGATCGGTATTGTAGAAAAAATACTAAAGGTTACATGCTATAACTTTTATATGTGGGACTAATTGAAAATTTAAGAACTACGTTTACGAGATATTATCGATAGAATTTCCCATATGTATAATAGCTATTACCTGGAAGCTATGTAGTAGGTGCTCGAACTGATTCTTTCAATTTGAATAAGTACATATGGAAAATTATTTCCATATTATCTCGTTAACTATTAGATTTATGATAAGGTGACCTTCACATGTCCTTTACGCGTCGTCTACAAAAAAGCTACTAACTACTGATTAATGGCCCCTCAAAATCAAGCAAGTTTCATCTCATACATTTTTTCCCAATACCAATAGCAGCCGAGTTATAATCTTTCTATACATATTAGACTTTTCAAACAATCTTTTTTATATATTTATTGTACACTTACTGTCACGCAAAATCGATATACACAGCTCTTTTTAAAACAATTGTTTGATCACGTTTCACGCGAGTCTACTGTACATATTTGTACTCTATAAACGGCGCTTGGCGGAAATCGCTTTGGTAAAATGGCTGCCTCGTGTTAAAGCTATCCAGCTCAATTTTCCAGGAAGTATTGCTTAAAACATCATAGAACGACGCGCACGTATTGTTTTTCTGAACAAAAATAATTTCATACGTAAAGAAAATGGTTGAACACCCCTCATCTTTCAACCAAAAATAACCCTTGCTCTCGTGCAACGCTCTACTATCCAGACGTACGGTGGAAATATGTAAAATAACCTACTCGTTTCTGAATGCCTGTTAGTTAACACTAGAACTACCGAGCACTAAACGCAGTTGGCATACATTGCCTTCTAATAATGACAAATAAAATAAACTATAAATATGTACTTCAATAGAGAAGTTCACTAAAAAAATTTCTCAAAAAAAAAATAACATATTTATACTTTTAATAGCCAACAACCGTAGTTCCGTTGAAAGCACCGGTTCTCGTTAGATCACCGAAGTTAAACAATGTGGGACGTGAACGACACCAGGATGGGTGACCGTCTGGTAAAAAACCGGAAAGTGACCCACCCAGGATGTTTTTCACGTGTTGTTGGCAAAAGGTGGTTCGGAACCCACCATAAACAGTAAATGTTTGTAAATTTGTAAATGAATTTGAAACCCTGAGTGGACCAAATATCATGTTACATACTTTTAATATTTCTAATCGAAAAGAATTCGCATCAGTCATTTCGACTGGTCCGGTAGTTCCAGTGTTAAATATTTAAGAAAACTGTATAGGTTTAAAAACTGTTTGTTTACCAGTCAACGATTATTTATATGTAATTTGTATTATATATTTGTATTATATTATGTAATTTGCATTATAGAAAGTATAATAATGTATTGAAAAATAATGTGTGGCAAAATAATCTCTACTTTAAGATTCTAATTGCATTAAATAAATCCAGCATTAAATATTTAAGAAAACTGTATAGGTTTAAAAACTGTTTGTTTACCAGTCAACGATTATTTCTATGTAATTTGTATTATATTATGTAATTTGCATTATATAAAGTATAATAATGTATTGAAAAATAATGTATGGCAAAATAATCTCTACTTTGAGATTCTAATTGCATTAAATAAATAAAAACAAAGTAACCCTTAACCGTTTTGCAGATCGACGCGTGGTACGTTCTCGTTGCTCGACGAGGACCATAATGAAACAACATCGAACATCGAGGTGTACGTCCGTGTCAGTTGTCTGGGCAGGTGCATCACGACGGAGACGTACGCTCCGAGAAGCATACGAAAGGCGTTCTACGCCCGAGAGGAATCCGACGACTATTACGAGTACCAATTCCGCGAGCTATCTACCGAGGACGTCGAGGCCTTTCATTGGGGCAGCGCTACAATTCTGCCGCCTCTGCATCCTGATCATCTGATTTGCAACTGTCGAATCGAGGAGAAAGAAGAAGGGACGCAGACGTTGAGGAGAAGGAAGAAAGTGAAACGCGACGAGTATGCTGCTCGGCTGGCGCAGGTGCAGAAGCTGTTGGCGTTGATGAAAGAAATGAGGAAGAACAGACCGGAAATTCCTGGACACGGAGAGGGACCCAAGAAGGTTTGCGGGACCGTAACGGATGTATGCAGTCCTTGCGTCCCTGCACCGTGTTTCGTCAACTTATCCTCTGCTTGCCCAACCTCCTGCGAACCAACCACTGTTTGCTGCGTCCCGCCACCGTGTTGATGTTGTGGTCCCCGCGGACAAGAGAAAGTTTACGTGAAGATGTTTTGTTACCAGGTAAATGAACATCGCCGGTTATTAAGTGTATTGAGACACTTTAGAAAGCGGTTTCTAGAAAGTGCTATATCGTCGATGACAAAAATCGAACGTCGAAAGTAGCTTGACTGGAGTCCTCGATCAGATTTGTTTTTGCGTTTCTGGGATTTTCCTGCGGTAAGGATGTCATGGTTAACGATGTGTTATATTGTACGTGATAAGGAGAACGTACGTTTCGTTGTATGCTACGATACACCATCCAGTTAACCGCTTACAATTAGATTGGGATAACGTTTCTCATGCGTGAACCACTTTGGACTAACATCGAATTGCACGACTCTCATTCATGGTCCAACGATTTTACTTTGATAAGGGTTTCACGTATTGCTTATAACTATTATTTGCTGTCAGCGAAGTTTCGGATTATTTGCAACTTTGTCGACGATTTGGCAGCTGAGAATTTCTCGAGCAATAGCTCTAATCCTTTGCACTCGGAGCTATTTTACCTCGGAAATTAAACATTACTTCCTGTATATGATTACTCTTCTTTTATATTATTTTTTTCATTTGACGGAGATGAAATTTATATAGTATCTCATACAATACTTAAACATTTAGCTCATTCATGGTGCAATGATTTTACTTTGATAAGGGTTTCATGTATTGCTTATAACTATTATTAGCAATTATTTGCACTCGGAGCTATTTTAACTCGAAAATTAAACATTACTTTCTCCATATTATTACTCTTCTTTTATATTATTTTTTTCATTTGACGGAGATGAAATTTATATAGTATCTCAAACAATACTTAAACACTTTTTTCTCATTCATGGTCCAACGATTTGACTTTGATAAGGGTTTCATGTATTGCTTATAACTATTATTAGCAATTATTTGCACTCGGAGCTATTTTAATTCGAAAATTAAAAATTACTTCCTCCATATTATTACTCTTCTTCTATATTATTTTTTTCACTTGTCGGAGATGAAATTGACATAGTATCTCATACAATACTTAAACGTTTAGCAAATTCATGGTTTAACGATTTTACTTTGATAAGGGTTTCATGTATTGCTTATAACTATTATTAGCTATTATTTGCACTCGGAGCTATTTTAACTGGAAAATTAAACATTACTTCCTCCATATTATTACTCTTCTTTTATATTATTTTTTTCATTTGATGGAGATGAAATTGACATAATATCTTATACAATACTTAAACGTTTAGCAAATTCATGGTTCAACGATTTTACTTTGATAAGGGTTTCACGTATTGCTTATAACTATTATTAGCTATTATTTGCACTCGGAGCTATTTTAACTCGAAAATTAAACATTACTTCCTCCATATTATTACTCTTCTTTTATATTATTTTTTTAATTTGTCGGAGATGAAATTGATATAGTATCTCGTACAATACTTAAACGTTTAGTAATTGATTAGACACCAAAACATTTAATAACGTAAACAATATTTTGAATAATGATGTAGCAACTTTTAGTGGTGACACTGAGGCACCACTCGAGTGCTAAGGGTAAATAATGTTAGTGCAATTTACAATTTTTCTAGATGAATTCGAAGGAAGTGGAATCGTAGATCCTGTAATAATTAAAATCGTACTAAAATCTGTCAAATGTTATATTCCAGTATTTTTTAAAAAATTTCAGAAGCCATAGGATGCATACAGATCCGCGATCTAGTCATTAAAATGTTTACTGTCGGTATATAAACTTATTAAAATGGGGAAACCGTGGGAGTCTGAAACAATTTACGTCTTATTCGACTCCGAAGACGTAGCAGTCAATTTGGCCAGCCGTAACATTTGATCTTAATTTAGCCGGGGGCGGAAAACGCTGACAACGTTTCGTAGGCGAATCCCGGGACCCCGTTCTCGGGGAAACGTTCACATAAAAATTCGCAATCTGCATGAACATTTGCGAACTCTTCAGCGCGCGTCGCGTCTGCCCTGAGGGTTGCGCTTTTCCATCAAGTGGTCAGTTCGCCATTTACACTCGGTCTTCCAGCGATCGGGGCGAATCTCTGTCGGGAAAACCAGCCGTCCGCTGCCAGTATACGTAGCCACCAGTTCCGTGTAAGACTGAAATTTGCATGCAAAGGGAAATCGCGAAGACGTAACCGGGAGAATCCTCGACGGAGGCGTTTCCCGGCGGAGTCGGCGCGGGACCGAAAGGGAGCTCTATCATTGTTCCCGTCGGATCATTCGGAGGTAATCAGGAGAGCCGTGTCCCCTCTTGTTTTATTATCCATTCGACCGTCGCGATTGCCCGAGTTCCCAAATTGCTGGATGAATTTTTATCTTTTCCGAAGGACTCGGAAAAAAAGGAGCAAATCTACGAAACAGGGACAAGCAGACATTTGTAAGGAAAAGCCGTATTTATTGTAATCATTGACAGACGTGTTTGTCACGGGCGCGTTCGTTTCGATCTGATCTTCTTTTTACAATTCGTTGGCAATTACAATTTTAGAATTCTTCTGTTCCGATTCTCTATTTTATAAATTTAACTATACATAGGGTTGTCTGTTAATACACACACATCATTCGTACTTCAACCCTATACATTTAACAATAACTATTTAGCAGATTTTGTTTGAAATATTCATCACGAGCCTGACACGATATTGTCAAACAGATAACAAAGTCTAACGAATATACAGGGTGAGTCACCAAACGTTAGCACCTCGAATATCTTTGTTGTTTTTAAAGATACGTAAAATATGGTAAGGACAAAGTTGAATGGTACAATGGGGCTGACACGATGCAAAAAATTTTGTTTTTATGTTTTTTTTTTTGGAGATATCAAGGTCCTTACCATGTTTTACGTATCTATAGAAACAACAAAGATATTTGAGGTGCTAACGTTTGGTGACTCACTCTGTATATGCATCTTATATCGATCGTATTATTGTTAATAATAAAAGTTTAATGTTCTCGGCGCTACGGTTCGATCAATTACTACTGAGAAATCAAAAAACAATTTTGCAGATTATCATATAATCATCGACGTTTCGATTCTAGTTTGAATCCTTTTCAAGATGTGTTTGCATTGCGTTTGGCTGAAACAGACATGTTTAAACATGTTTGAACAATCATAATGTATTAGTATTGCACATCATTGGATTCGGGAAAGTCTAGGAAATCTTTTGCTGTAAAACACAATATCTTACATAATAACATCACAATATTTGTTCAAAGTCAAAAAATATGTTTTTTTTTTAAACTCAAATTACTCAAAAACTCTGCGTGTAGGAGAAAAATTAAGGCCAGATTCGGAATCAGTGCCGAAAACTCTATAAGATACACCTAACAGTATTTTGGAAATATTATATTATTAAATAGAGAACATTAAACTTTTGTTCTAACAAATATGAATGTTACGCGGTTCTTTTTTGATGAAACAAACTTTGATTAGTTTGGAAATAATATCTAAGCATTAAAATAAATGTAGCGATAGAAATTTTTGGGGATAATGACGGTTCAATCGCTGTAACTGTAACGAAAATTGTACGACAAGGGGTTAACGACATTATCAAGAATGATATTGAAATGCATGTGTACATTAAATGAACCGGCTTTGAGAACACAGCAAATGCAATCTTACCGTTGTCTCTCGCCGTGGTGCAGTTTCATCGTAGAAATATTTTGTTTGTTTCATTTTTCGGATAATTCCGGCGTCCGTTTCTCGCCTCTGGAATGTAAGGGTAACTTATTTCGTTCTCGGAGAACGTAGACGGGTGGGAAAAGGAGGAAGCAGAGTTGTTCGCGAAAATTTCCTGGAATTTCCTTCTGTGTATCATCGACACGATAGTCTCGTTTGGGTGGTGGGGTCGGGGGATGGAGGCGACTCGCATGACGAGCCATCGTCGTCTTTCGAGGAGTTTCATCCCTCTCGGGCAGCCAGGTTTTTTTTCCGACGCATCCCGCTCGATATTCACTTCGCGCCAGAGTATTCCGATATTCCATGCAATTGAAAGCCGGCGGAGTTTTGCATTTTGATTATAGACCTCTCGTGTCCCGGTCGAATCGCTCTCTCTCTCTCTCTTTCTCTCTCTCTCCTTCTCTCGTTTACGGTCCACGCTCTTGGCTTTCCATTTGCAGGCGGACCAGCTATTTTATCATAGACGGCATTAGGCGGAGATTTGGATCTAGCACCGGCCGAGGATCTTCGACGGAGGACCGACTTTGCCCGCAAATGGATCCGACACCAACCATCGTGAATACATTCCCCGGTTTCAAAATTGATCATGCCCGACAGACTGGGAAAACGCTTTCAAAATTCTCCGGTTACGAGCCTGCGGTAAATTTGAGTTATGTGAAACAGTCCAACAAATAAATGCATACGTTCAACTTTTAGCTCGTGAATGTTTCTCCATTCATTCCTATCATTAATCTCAAGTAAATAGTCCATTTTAACGATCGTAATGAATTAGTAGAAAAATGTATGCTATCAGCTCACTGGTGTTCGATCATAATGAAAAACACAGCAATTTTGCAAAAATTAAATTGTTTCCAACGTTTCGATCATGGTATGGATCATCTTCAAGAGAATTTTGCGTCTGAAAATTACCGAATATTGTATTAAGTTTTTCAGAAGATCAAACAAAAGGTAACTGATATACTTTTTCACCGTATTTGCTATGTGTAAAAATGTAAATATTCCATTTTATCGATCGTAATGAATTAATAGAAAAAAGTTGGGAAAAGTTTAATTTTTTCAAAATTGCTTTGTTTTTCATTATGATCGAACCTGTGCGCCGATAGCATAAATTTTTCTATTAATCTCAAGTAATGTTTTTAAATAAAAAATCAACATTTGCCTATTCTACCGAATGTACAGATTCTCTCGTGCCAGATACAATGAGTTAACAATTTTTACTTAGATTTCTACTTCGTGGTGTATTCTAAGGTTACCCGGGAATCGGATACTATGTGGTCATAGCCGCAAGTTTTTTTTATCGAAGAAGATACCGACGATCCTCGTCGCATTTTCTAACCGAACATCGGTACGACACATTTCTGTTCATAATTATAAAAGTGGTCTAACTTATATTATTTCTTATTCCGAGATGTTTAAAGGAAAGTAACACTAAATCATATCGTGTTTAGTGTTATTTTAACAAACAAAAATACCACAAATAAGTCGGTGAAAGTCCCATAAGAAATAAGGAAAAGCGAAAACGAATTGCTAAATCTATCTTCCTGATAATTATCCTTTGTAACGTGTTTCACAAGGGTGCAGTTTTGTATTCGAGCATGTGTCGCAAGCACGCGCAACGGTCCGTGTTTAAAAAATTCCGGGAATTCTCGTAAATTTGTGAACAAAGAGACGGTTGCGTCTTTCACGACAAAGTCATAGTTGGGAGGAAACATTCCCTGTCACGTAGCTAGCAACGTATATTAGTACAGGATGTTACAACATTCTCGATGCAAACTGATCGATAGTACTCTTGGCAAAAGAAGAAACCCACAGTGGCTCCAAAAGAATTACTTAAAAAAAAAATTGTTCACTTTCATCTGTTACCATCATGTAAAAAATAATCATATCTATCATTCTAATAATCTGTCTATCATTCATTTCTTTCTGAGATGTTTTTGTACGATGTACCGTGTGGGGAACAGAAGACATGTCTTTCTCGAAGATGATGTAAAATTGAAACGGCTCTAAAAACGTTGCAAAATGTTTCCTGTGACTGAATTTACCGTAGATACGAAGATTGAACGTTCCCCTTCACGACAACCTCCTAAAACTTGATGCACGATTTTTTTCGGCCCTGCTTATTGTACTTTGAATGGCAGACGTACCGCCAAGTTTATGATAACACTATAAGATACAGCCCGAGGGGTTTACACAACTTACTCCCTATTTTTGTTCCATAAAACAGCTAAAAAAAATCGTACTTCGAGTTTTGAGGGTTCGTTGCGAAGGGGATGCTTCAATCTTCAAATCTGTGGTAGATGCTGTCGCGAAAAAATTTTTCAACGTTTTCGTAGATATTCTCTATTTTTTACGTTCGTAAATTTTGTATATTCTCTATATGATATCAGCGCTACAGGTTCGATCACAAATACGAAAATTAGCAATTTTGCAGAATTATAATTTCGACGTTTCGGTTCTGTATTGAACCATTCTCAAGAAGTTTTTGTAGATGTTTTGATTTTGCGAAAACGTTTTATTCTTTTCAGACGAAGACGAATAGCAGATTGTGGAAGCTTCGAGCATTACAATCAGTGTAGAGTTATCGTTGAAAATAAGAAATTCAGGGTGCCAATGTGTTGTCGTTTGAAGCCGCTTGTCAGAGGAATATTTGCTTCGTTAGCGAGCAATTTTGCGGGTCGTTTATGATCGTAGTTATGGAGAAAAGATTCTTATATTCTATATTTTCTCCAAATCGTAAATGCCACGTTAATGGCTACTGCGAACCTTTCGATCGTAAATTTTTCCGTGGCTCTTCGATAGTTTTCTATCGGCTGTAAAAGTTAATTACTTATCCGGAAATTAAGATTTCATGAATTAAAATCTCCTAAGCTAGGCACAGTTGCAATTTCATCGGAGGCAATTTGCCAAACGAACGATCCTTAAACAATCCGCTGCAATCCATTGGCAGAAGCTTGCGCGAAAAGTGAAAGTGTACAGGCACTTTCGTATTCGCATGACTTTGATAATGCAACTGTCATAAATCATTGGGATGAAAGCGCACGGGCCATTACGTCGTCGGATGGTTGCTGCGTTGCGTTAATGAGATTGCCGGTGGAACGCATCTCGTGATTTAAGGCAATCTATAGAATTCTGTGCCTGATGGAGTTCTTTTCAAATGCTATGCTATAATTTCTGCATCAAGGTGAAGGGTGTCGTTGACTCGGTCTAGTGGAGATTCAATCATCGGAGATAATCAACATTTTCTCCTCGACTGTTCCCGGACCGTTTTAATTCAACCCTGACCTTTGCTCTGGTCTACATGTACGATCAATGCTGTGTGTTTCAGAAATTTTTCGACACGATTTCGTGATTCTGAGTAACAGCAAATTCATCTATCATGAAGTACAATTTTCCACCATTAATTTAAGCCCTCGAACATTAATAAATTCCTAGGGGATCTGATTCGAAAATTTAGTTAAAGAAACTTATCAGAGTCCAGTCAATTTTCAGCATAATTTTGCGACTTGATTTTGTGGTTCTTTTTAACAGCAAATTCGTCTATCATGAAGTACAATTTTCCACCTTTAATTTAAGCCTTTCAACATTAATAAATTCGTGGGGGATCTGATTCGAAAATTTAGTTAAAGAAACCACTCAAAGTCCAGTCAATTTTGATCGAGACAATGGTGAAGTTCCATTAATTTCTCAGCATAATTTTGCGACACGATTTCGTGATTTTTAGTAACAGCAAATTCATCTATCATGAAGTACAATTTTCCACCTTTAATTTAAGCCCTCAAACATTAATAAATACCTAGGGGATCAGATTCGAAAATTTAGTTAAAGAAACCTATCAGAATCCAGTCAATTTTGATCGAGCCAATGGTGAGGTTCCATTAATTTCTCAGCATAATTTTGCGACACGATTTCGTGATTTTTAGTAACAGCAAATTCATCTATCATGAAGTACAATTTTCCATCTTTAATTTAAGCCTTTCAACATTAATAAATTCCTGGGGGATCTGATTCGAAAATTTAGTTAAAGAAACCACTCAAAGTCCAGTCAATTTTGATCGAGCCAATGGTGAGGTTCCATTAATTTCTCAGCATGATTTGCAATTCTTTTTTGTGTCTCCATCATAAAATGCATTTCTCCCCTGTTAATTTAAACTCTCGTCCATCGAAAAATTCCTGCGGGAATACGTTTTAAAGTCGATTTGAAAATTCTTCTTAAAATCGGGTAGGCGGTCGTGTATCCTCTATGTTTCGCCATGATTCGGTGATTCTTTTTAAAATCAAATACCCCTGCCTCGAATTGCAATCTTCCACTCTAGAATTTCAAACGTCCTACCATTTCATCAAAATTCCACGTGAAAATCTGAAGAAACGCGTTCCCGTTATTTTTATGGTGTGATTTTAAAAAAATCTAGTGCCACGTAAACCCAGTGTTTGAAACGCATGCTTCAGAACATGAAGTAGAGCTTTCGTGGAAAAAGTATCCGCGAGTTTTCGGTTTCAGGACATTCGTCGAGACGTGTCGCCATTGAGTGTCCTCTCGAAAACCGGGATTTTGCGAACACCGTCCCGATCGTTCGGTCGCGGTATCTACTTTTAAACCGCAATAAATTGAAAGCGGATGTATAAGCTGCGCCTGGCGGATTCGAAAATCCAGTGAAATCTACTTTCCGAGAGGATTCAAAAGCAACATATTACGGCGGGAGTGGCGAAACGCCCATAGGTGAATCAGGAAGGCTTCCTTTCCAATTTTTGCAATACGCACGATGCATAAATCATTCGCGCGTAAATTTGACAGTATTTCCCAAATTAATACTTTCGACTGTCTTGCAAAATACACGTGAATTTTCATGCAAATCAAACATTTCTATTAGCTGTACAAATTCATTCGTCCCTCTCGCAATCAATCGGTTCCATCTCTGCTTTAGAACCAACCTTTTCATCCACCAAATAGAAGATCCAATAATTATGGAAACACAAGAAAATAAATTTCTATTTTACGAATCACAAGAAACAGAATTGAATTTCCTTTTTTTAATAATTTTATTAAATTGAGAATGATTTATCAATACTCTTCAATTCTTATAACCTTCCTACTGTTCCAAATTTGCAATTATAGCAATATTTCAATGTACGATGTTTCAATATTGCACGCTTTCGGCAGGAAGTATTTCATCAAACAGCCTCATTATAATTATTCATAAATTTCAAGTGGAAATGCATTTCCATTAACGCTGTAGACGAACGTAATAACAATGCCCAGTGTATTTACTGAGAATATTCGCGCATCAAAAACGAATATGCTGGCTTCTATCTAAAGTGAGAGTAAAATACATTACACGGAATATTTCTTACTTTGAACATAATTGAATGTACAATAACAATGAAAAAGACATTTTTATAATTCAACTTTGAGGAATTAAGTAAAAAGGAAAGCTTCCATTCATTTCTGGATTACGACGAGTTTTCTGGATTAGGCGTTGAAATGTAGATGCGTCGGATTTTCGCGATAAGCCAGTTGTTGCCGCCACATCTCTTCGTTAGCACATTTTTTCTTCTTTTTTTTTCGTCCGTTTGCAACAATTTTCCGTTACACCGGTCTTTAATAAGATAAATCCGAGCCCCACCGGCGTTGAACACCGTTTGCTGTAAATTGTTCGCTAACACACAGCCCGCGGAGGATATCAAAAAATACGTGAAGCTCGCTTAAATTTGCATAACTTTGAGTTAACACGTGCTCGGCTTCACGAGTCATTTATCTGTCTGATTATTTCGGATGACGTTTTAACCATGTAAATTCGAAATTCTTACTGTGCATTCACCTCTTCTGTTTTACTTTTATTCGGTTGCTCGTGTGGATGCTGTTTCTGCACGCGTAATTGCACAAGATGATGCGTGGCGGATTCAGCAGACGGAAGTAAGAAAACAAGCCATCGCAAACATACGAAATCATCTTGTTTTCTGAGTTACAGGCTCTCTCGTGCTCCCCAGTAATTCTTTTAACAAACTGAACTCCGTATTCCGGCGTTTGTAAGAGACATTTGATATCCCTCCTTATTTTTACGCGCTGAGTCCACCATTAGAATTGTGTTTCTGCAAATAGAAGCTCGGAAACTGTTTAATATTTGTTGTCGGAGTTGCATTTGAGAATGTTATCCTACTTATAGGACGGCTACCGGCTTCGTCTGCTGTATTTTCAACCCTCCGGTGCACCAGTTGAGTCCGTGCAGAGAGTCGTTATCCTTTCGATCTCGTTTGCTTTTCTCGGAATTCCTTAAATAAATTCTTCCTTCTTTATTTGTTATGATAAAACTACAGCTGCTGGTTACCGTATTTACAAATTATTGTTCAATAGAGATACAATTTTTTCTCGATCGCACTTGAAATATATAATAAATTTATGATTTCGGCGCATGGTTCGATCAATAAACTTACCAATTGTCATACTCTGTACTAAGCATTATGTTGTAATAAATCTCATATGAGATTTCCAAAAAAAAAAAAAAAAATAAACTTACCAACGGTTTGCATACTAAGCATTCTTGACATCGACGCAAAAAAAGTTTGGTTGTTTGTAAATGTTTCGCCATCCACGATAAAGGTAAAATTTTTTCTCGATCACACTTTAAATATATAATAAATTTATTATTTCGGCGCATTGTTCGATCAATAAACTTACCAATTCTAATACTCTGTACTAAGCATTATGTTGTAATAAATCTCATATGAGATTTCCAAAAAAAAAAAAATAAACTTACCAACGGTTTCCATACCAAGCATTCTTGACATTGACGCAAAAAAAGTTTGGTTGTTTGTAAATGTTTCGCCATCCACAATAAAGATAAAATTTTTTCTCGATCGCACTTGAAATATATAATAAATTTATGATTTCGGCGCATGGTTCGATCAATAAACTTACCAATTGTAATACTCTGTACTAAGCATTATGTTGTAATAAATCTCATATGAGATTTCCAAAATAAAAAAAAAAAAACTTACCAACGGTTTCCATACCAAGTATTCTTGACATTGACGCAAAAAAAGTTTGGTTGTTTGTAAATGTTTCGCCATCCGTGACAAAGATAAAATTTTTTCTCGATCGCACTTGAAATATATAATAAAATGATTTCGACGCATGGTTCGATCAATAAATAAATTGTTCAATAGATGTTTGATTAAATTCATAGGCATGACACTTAATCGTTAAAGATTTCCTTGCTCGACTTGAAAGGCAAACGCACATATCTACTTTCTTTTATGCAACGGATGCAAAAAAGGGGAGATTTGACTGATCGATTCCGAGTCGTGTAACACGCTCCTTTCTACTGGAAAAAAGGAAACAACCAACGCGCAGCTGCGTTTGTTAATAAAAACGTGATCGAAAGATTCCCGAACTCAGTTTCCTAGTAAGAGTTTCCTCATCCAGTGCACCGGAAGATTAAGCGGCAACCGGAAGTTGGTTCCGCCGTTTCGATCCGCGCATATACACAAAGTACAGCAAAACTTGTAGAATTCAACGAACGGAACTATAGAACCATTGTGCACGTAGAATCCGGCCGAGAAAGATTTCAACTTTCCGGCTAGCGAAACGGAACGGAACCAGACGAAACGTCTAGCCTTGTGTTCACCCGGAATTTCGATGTGGTATCGGAACCAGTGGAATTTGCACGAGAGAAATTCATTAACCATTGCATCAGCTGTACCCTGACGAGAATCCGGCATTCGAAATTCAAGTCTGCACACCTACGATGCACCGCGCAGCGATACTTTTACGGTCGCGACTTAATTATTAAACTTCGTACCATGCTTAACAATATATCCTCTCGGTAAAGCACGAACCCTGAAAGGAGACATGGTTAAGTATTTAAAAAGAATGAGACTTGTAAGAATGTTTTACTGAAAAATTTAATAGATCTTCTGTAACTTGTAGCAAGTTTTTTGCTGTGTAGAAAGTTCCATTCTTTTTTTTTAAACTGTAATACCTTCAAGGGGTTATGCTAAGTCGACTGTCTGAAAAGAACTTCGAACTTTCTTTTGTAGAAAATTAATGGATATTTCTTTTTGAACTAAGTATCTTATATATAGGTACATATGTTGTGTAATTTGCAGGGATATTTTTTGCTGCGTAACCTTAAAAAATGATGGAGCACCAGCCACTCTCTCGGAAGCTGTTATCCTAATTGCGTTGCGCGGTGAGCGCGATTTCTTCGAGCGGAATCGTTTGAAATAAAAAAAAAAATTAATGAACGTGTTCTGTAAATATGTGATTTTTATTCTAGTGGATAGATGAACGGAGAATTTCTTTTTTATTCA
This sequence comes from Lasioglossum morio, assembly GCA_916610235.2. Lineage (NCBI taxonomy): Eukaryota > Metazoa > Arthropoda > Insecta > Hymenoptera > Halictidae > Lasioglossum > Lasioglossum morio. The sequence continues at coordinate 15,812,373 of OU744328.1, read as the reverse complement.
ACGAAGACTCTTTCAGTCTAATAAGAAAGAGTATATTCGAACGTTCTACAGTCAATTCTTTAAACAATCATCTACTAGATCTTATTAAGAGAAAGTATATGAACAGAATCTTTATTATATTTTGAAAAAAAAAAATTACTATAAGTAGTGCAACATACAGAGTGTCTCAAAATTTCTCAAAATTTCTTCAAAATTCGGAAATTGGAGGTTCTTGAGACGTTCGTGGCTTCGTTAAGTAGTTATTAACGAAAAATGCGGACCAATCAGAGCGCGATCTAGACGCGTATTGACACACACGGCCAATTGACAGTTGGCACTCTGATTGGTCCGTGTTTTTCGTTAATAACTCCTTAACAAAGTCGCGGACGTCATTTTTGCAAAGGAAAACGTCGCTTCAAATAATCTCATGAACTTCCACCGTGTATATACTTTCAAATAAGGTACTTGTTCATAAAGGGTCCAGCCGAAAAGAATGGGCCAGCGGGCCCCGCTCCTATTTTTCTGATTCCTATCTTAAAACATCGTTTTATATCTAAAAAAAACATTGTGTAAAATTTCAAATGTCTAACCCCACCATTAGGGGTGATATTGGGATAAATTCCCACACACTTAAATACAATTCGCTGTAAAACCGAAAAAAGATATCGACATGGGATAAACGGCAAACCAAAGATATATTGGATTGGCAGAAGAGTTCGTTCGGTTTTTGTGATTTATTCCATTGTAAAAAACCGAACGAACTTATTTGCCAACCCAATAGATACACTCTATATTTCAGATTTTTTTCAGAATTTTTTGCTAGTTATTTATAGTTGAAAATAATAAACCTTCCTTTACGGTTGAAGCCCACAAAGGGTTGTTATTTTCTAAAAAAAATATGATTTTGAAATATTAAAGTGTAAGAATAGAATTTTGACAACAAAAGGTCGGATTCTGGAGCACTCTAAGCCGACCGTCACGGAAGTGAGATTTGCGTGGAAGTCGGAAAGCGGAATCGTTCGCGGCGAAGGATAACGCTCGCGCGGGACTAATACAGGTTCCGTCGTACGTCTCCGGCATTGTGAACGTTTTTGACAAAATCTCGTTCCATCGTGGCCCCGGAAATAGCGGCGTGGCTCCTAGGTTGCCGGGTCTCGTCGACGTTTAGATAAATAGAGGGAATCCGGAAGGAGGGTAGCGCATGAGAGCAATAGTTCGGCTAGGATAACCGGGATGCGAAATGGCTTCGCTATAACAGGAAAAATTCGTGTGCTCCTCCTCTTGTGTACACCCCCGCACAAAAGTATAGTGGCCACTTGCTTGCGATTTGATTAAATTTTCTTCAATCATTTCGAATATTTATCACGTCGATCAATTTCTTTCTTTTAATCAATTACTAAACATTTTGATAGATATGACACACGTATATACAATATGTAAATTGGGCGACTTTCATAAACACCAAATGAGAAATTACAATGGAGAGTAAAAAGCATTACTGGTTATTAATTTTTTTCACTATTTTATTCTGAATGTGCTCGTGAGAGGACAAATTACATATATGCTGGTAATCAGAGTTGGGCAAAAAATTCATCGCCGATTGACGAATAAATTTCTACTGCTATCGTTAATCGCAATTAACGATTATCCATATCCATATTATCCGTACATAATTTATAGATAAACCGTATGGTGATTAATTTCAACAATCGATTAAATCAGTCTCCGATTGTTCGATGATTTCTTCGTATAATCAACGATTAACGATTAGCTTCATCAATCGAGTGAATCAATCGCCGATTTTTCGACGATTTCTTTTTTTTAATCGTACACATTAATCAATCAATCATGATTAAAATTTTAATCGATTATTGCTTAATTCTGCTGGTAATAAGATTGAACGGTAATAAAATAAATTGTGTTTCTCGGATTTTATAAGAATAATAAGTTACCAAATACTTTTGAACGGGTGTGTATGCGTGTATCACAGAGCAGCGTAGCATCTGCGCGTAAGCGCATAGGATATTTCAGAATTATGGACACAATGGATGAAAATCCCGGGAAAGGTATTACTTTCCTCATTATCGAGCAACCTAAAATCGCTCGGTACATTCTCCGGTAATTATAGAGAAACTCTTTCCCCGGTAAAAGCCGATCAATTCGAATTTGTTTATAGAACGGCGTTTCCTTATCAAGTAACATTATACGAAACAAATTTCATTATGCTCCGTGAAAAATGTTAGCCCCTTACCTTTTGTTAATAACGTAAAATCATGAACTACGGATCTTTATGAAAACAAACAGAAGTTTAATTAAAATGTATTCCTTCTTCTAATAGTTGTAATATATTGTTAATCATTCAATAATATACCGAAATTCATATTTCACAGTTTCGTTTATCCGCCTTCTCATTTTTACCACAAATCCACAACGTGCGCAGTATAATCATAAATATTTATGGCGTGAAAGTGAAGATAGAATTCGTAGAAATGATTGCATTTCCGCCGGAATACGTGATACTGTTAATTATTTCGCGTGAAGTATAGCGAGAGTGTTTCGGAAAATAAAATAGTAATTGTTACCTTGAGTTCGTTGGGAAACAGGTAATCAATTTCGATTCGACTAGATTCCTTTCGATAGTTACAGTCTACTATTTTGTTACGTGATGCAACTTTTTGTAATTGCAATCATTGTTCTTCTATTGTATTAATATTTGCAAAAGGCCTGTGAAGCACTGCATCATATTTCTATGCGAAATAAAAATTGTCAGAATGAATGGCTTCGTAAAGAGTCCAATAAAATGTCGAAGCAGGTTCAACGGAACATTTTTTCTTTTTAGTCGATTTTAAAAACAAGAATAGTTGCGAATCGACAGCTGTTGTCGTAATTATATTGATTTTGAATAACACGACCGGAGCGTTCAACTGGAAAGGCTCAAATTAATTAATAAACTCCGTACAATTAACTTCCAGCTTACAATGGATGTTTCAATGTTAATAGCCAAACCGAATATCAAAGCCTGTCATTACATGTTATCATTTTTTTAAGAGCTGCGGCCTTAAAGTATAAGTGTTTGGTTTATACCTTTTGTATTTATTATAATATTCATGTGTCTTCAATATCCTATTCTGTTTTGTAAATTTTTATTTTCTCTGTATTGTATGTATTGTATTCTGTATTTCAATTATGTTGAAATAAATCTCATATGTGTCAGAATGTTTATACCTTGTAAAAATGTTTTAATTTTATAATATTATGTTTAGTTAAGTTTTTAAGGTTTAGTATCTTCTCTATATGTAGATGACTAAATGTATTACTTATACATTTACCTGTTATTAATTGATACTGTTATATATAATATTATTGATTTATACGTTGCGTTAGCATTTTGTTAACAAATCCATGTTACCACGAGTTTTGGTTAAATAAACAATTTCCTACGAGTGAGCAAAGGATATTGACGTGTCAAACCTCCTTACATATGAGATTTTCTGTAATAAAAAAAAACTCACTGTAGAGCATTTTTTAAGAGTTGCGATCTTAAAGTATAAGTGTTTGGTTTATACCTTTTGTCTTTATTATAATATTCATGTATCTTCAGTATCCTATTCTGTTTTGTAGATTTCTATTTTCTCTGTATTGTATGTATTGTATTCTGTATTACAATTATGTTGAAATAAATCTCATATAAGATTTTCTATAATAAAAAAAAACTCACTGTAGAGCATTTTTTAAGAGCTGCAGCCTTAAAGTATAAGTGTTTGGTTTATACCTTTTGTCTTTATTATAATATTCATGTATCTTCAGTTTCCTATTCTGTTTTGTAAATTTTTATTTTCTCTGTAGTGTATGTATTGTATTCTGTATTTCAATTATGTTGAAATAAACCTCATATGAGATTTTCTATAATAAAAAACAAAAAAAAAACTAGGAGGAGAGAGACCGATGTTCACGCAAGTTGCTGGTTTACACGGTGCATTGGAATTTTGCGGAATCACGTTTGTAATTGCATTTGCGCACGGCAGTTCACGCGGCATAAATTTTTCGAAGGAGCAAGCGCGCGGCTTTCTATTAATGAGAGCTCCTCCGCGAAACGGCGCGGCTGAAATCACATTAATTATATTAGAAACAGCGTGTTAGCAGCAGCCGTATAAGCTTTGTAACGAGTTTACCAGAAGCAAGCACATCATAGATTCCGAATCACGATCGGAAGTTACCGTGCGAAGAAGTCTTACGTGCGGTGCATCTCAAAGGTACCAGAGGCGTCGCTGCACCCGCAAATTCCAACAAGCGACGAATCTCGTTGCGACGCGAACCTCTCGCGTGTTCGCGCTGGCCACCGTTGTGCAAATTTTCCGCGCGAATGTTATAAAAAAACACACGGTCACGTGCGACAGTGTACCTTTCATTTCGCAGATTTTCCGTTGCAAAACAAAGAAGCTTAAATTCGCCGATGAATTGAAAAAAAATATCGTCCGACAAAAATCCTACGCGCAAAACGCGTTGACCCGATTAGAGGCGGAGATCGCGCTCGTATTTTATCGAAACGAAAAAATACATAAATGTATTTCACGGTCGATAAGCTGGGCGCGGCGAGGGGCGACGAACGGTTTCTACAAAACGGCCTGGCGACGATCAAAAATCCACTTTTGCAGTATTGTAAATTCCACGAATAAAATATTGCTCCTTGTAAGAGGAATAATTTTGTTGCGGTATGGTAAACTCGGTTTTTCCATTTTTCCCTCCGTTTCTTTTTGAGCGATGCTTTATGTCGGCACAGTGTTGTAAATGCTGTCGAGAACTCTTACACAACGAAAAATCAATTTTCGTGAAATTGTAAATTCACAAAATAAAAAATAACGTTTCACGAGAGAGAACCGAGTGCATTACAATATGTTAAAATCCATTTTTTAAATATTTGCTTTCGTTTTTTTTTGTTTTCTGGACGATGCTCGAAGTCAACAGAGTGTTGCAAATGTTATCGAGAGCTCTTCTACAACGAAAAATTGATTTTCGTAACGTTGTGAATTAAAAAACAAAACAAAAACAGTGATATTTCTCGACAGAAAAATAATTGTTCAACAACATGGTGAACTGAGTTTTTTAATATTTGCTGAAATTTGCTGAACGACCGATGCTGAAGTTAGTAGAAAGTTAGACAATCGAGTATACATGGTTCTATAATTATAATGCTTGTAGGTATGATGCGTAAGTAAAAGTAAATATTAGATGTCTCATACGTAATCTTCTAGTAGCTCTAGCTACTAACTAAAATCGAGTAAATAATATCTCTAGTACATATTTCATCATGCACATGGAACCGAGAATCTAGTGGAAAAATCACTAGTGTGAGCTTTTACTTGCCAGCGTGCACACGGACCATAACTTTCCGAGAAACGCGATTAAAATTTCACTTTAACATATTTCGTTAGACGTAAAGTAATTATCGGTGTTGCAACTTTGCTAATTAAAATATTAAAAATTCTTTTAGCCCTTACGTGCTCAACCAAAATGTATAGCTTATTTAAAACCATTTTGTATTTCACATGTTTGCACAAATTCTCATTACAAGACTATAAACGAATATATAAGCGAGTAAAGAACGAACATTCCGAGAAATTTTCTAATATTTCTTAGAGGTAAAAAGAGTCTAAAATTTAAGGGTTGATTTCCACGAGCGCATAAAAATTCGTAAGAAGCTTATCGAACCCGTAATCCGACGTCGGATAATGGAATCGTTCATAAAATTTCGTTACCGCAAGTTTTCCAAATTTCCAGTTCGATCTAATGGATCGCGACCATCGTCAGCAAGCCCCGGGATAAGAAAAGACGAGAAATAGGCGAACGACGGGTTCAAGTGGCTATTTATCCGTACCGTCCCGTGTCTCTTTACCGGGTCCGCGAGCTGGTTAAATTTATAGCCACAATTCTGAGTCGGTCCCTGTGTACGACGATACATAACCCCCGGACCTGGAGGAGTACGCGAAAGGCTCCTGGGAACGAGATTACCGGAGATCAAGGGGGAAGAATAAGAAAGGAGTAGGAGCTGAAACACACACAGAGACCGAACGCACACACATAGACACAGAGAATCAGAACGAGAGAGAGAGAGAGTTAGATAGAGATAGATAGACAGAGAAAGACAAAAAGAGAGCCAGAGGGAGACAGAGAGAGGACTTGACTCTCTATCCTCCCTGCTGGTTTCCTAGTCTGGCCCACCACCTCGAAATCCATGGGATTACCGTAGTCACCTCAGCTCCCCCACCGTTTCTGTCCCGTGTGCGCCCTGATGGCGATTGCTCGACGCCTAACAATGGCTACCTGCCACGAGATTAGGGGGCACTTTATAAACGTGGTGGCGTGCCGCGGTCTGCCTCGATACGTTTTCGACAGGTTCGACTAAGCACTTCGTCGTCGTCGTTGTTGTTGTCGTCGTCGTCGCGACCGTACTCGCCACGGCACCGTGTTCCACTGGTTATACCTGAAGTGGCTGCCAGCCGGCTGACAGTGTTGTTGCGCGGGTAAGTAGAGAAACCACCGACGACGCAGACTTGACGGTCCTCGATATTAGCTCGCCGGTGTGCCTCGCGGTGACATCGGCGCAGACAAGATGTATCGATTACTGATACTTAAGCACCCCGATCAGACGAGCTGCCCGACTACCGAATCCACCAAACGACGATGAAACCTAGCCTGGATTCGGTAAACCGAGCTAATGTGGGACGCGGGACCTCTTAGCTTATCGATATTGGAGGAATATTTACTGGTTTTTAACCATTTGCCACTGAAAGTGTTTTCTTTTATTTTTCGACCTCTTGTGACGAGGTAAACCTTGCTCATTTGAGACATAGGAAGTTGTAGCTTATCGAATCTAGAAGAATTTTTGTTGGTTTTTATCCCTTTACCACTGAAAGTGTCTTCTATTATTTTTCAACCTCTTATGACGAGGTACACCTTGCTCATTTGAGACATAGGAAGTTGTAGCTTATCGAATCTAGAAGAATTTTTGTTGGTTTTTAACCCTTTACCACTTAACGTGTCTTCTATTATTTTTAAACCTCTTGTGACGAGGTAAACCTTGCTCATTTGAGACTTGGGAACCTCGTGGCTTATCGAATGTAGAAGAATTTTTGTTGGTTTTTAACCCTTTACCACTGAAAGTGTCTTCTTTTATTTTTAAACCTCTTGTGACAAGGTAAACCTTGCTCATTTGAGACATAGAAGGTGTAGCTTACTGAATCTAGAAGAATTTTTGTTGGTTTTCAACCCTTTACCACTGAAAGTGTCTTCTTTTATATTTCAACGAATTATGACGAGGTAAACCTTGCTCATTTGAGACATAGGAACTCGTAGCTTATCGAATCTAGAAGAATTTTTATTGGTTTTTAACCCTTTACCACTGAAAGTGTCTTCTACTATTTTTAAACCTCTTATGACGAGGTAAACCTTGCTCATTTGAGACGTGAGAACTCGTAGCTTATCGAGACTAGAAGAATTTTTGTTGGTTTTTATCCCTTTACCACTGAAAGTGTCTTCTATTATTTTTCAACCTCTTATGACGAGGTAAACCTTGCTCATTTGAGACGTGAGAACTTGTAGCTTATCGAATCTAGAAGAATTTTTGTTTGTTTTGAACCCTCTGCCACTGAAAGTATCTTCTTTTATTTTTCAACCAATTATGACGAGGTAAACCTTGCTCATTTGAGTCGTAGGAAGTTGTAGCTTATCGAATCTAGAAGAATTTTTATTGGTTTTTAACCCTCTGCCACTGAAAGTGTCTTCTTTTATTTTTATTTTTAAAGCTCATATGACGAGATAAACCTTGCTCATTTGAGACATGGGAACTCGTATCTTGTCGAGACTAGAAGAATTTTTGTTGGTTTTTATCCCTTTACCACTGAAAGTGTCTTCTATTATTTTTCAACCTCTTTTGACGAGGTAAACCTTGCTCATTTGAGACATGGGAACTCGTATCTTATCGAATCTAGAAGAATTTTTGTTGGTTTTTATTACTTTTACAAATAATCGTCAGGTGATTCCGCGTCAGAGTTTTCCATCGGATTAATTCCCGATCGGAACGGTTAAATATACCCTTGAAATTAGTCGTTACGTCGGCATCGAGTAAATTCATCGGCGGACTAGTTAATCCGTAAACGGTACGGCGGCAGCGAGAAGGCAGAAGGTTCGAACCTAAGGGAATAATTCGTTGTCTGTAAAACAAGATCGTTACTCGCACTGTCGCTTTCAATTATCCCGAGTTTCTAATACTTTTAAGTGCGATGAATTGTTGGCCCATTCCCGGGGCGAGACGCTGTACTTCATTAACTCGAGTTTGAACGTAATGGTTCTTGTTTCGGACTGTTTTGCCGGGCGGAATTTCTTCAGTTTCCGGTTTATTAAATATTCCATCACGTCCTAACTTAATTTAAAACTATCCACCGTGCCGCGGCGAGCCCTGGCATCGCAAACAATCGAACTCGAAACTCGATTCGACCGAAAAGCACGCGGCGGCGGCGGCGCGAGCGCGCCCGCCAGATGCTTTATCCATTATCGGATGTACACGAGATGATTAACTGACGGCGAGATGACCCTCTAATATCAGATCATTTATTCAACGTTAATAGCTATACATTACCTTATCAAATACTGCTACGGACCGGCGTATTAGTCGTCTCGAATTAACAAGCTATACATACGTGTAATTCGGTAGGTACACCGTAATGGAGCGCATCATCTATCGATTATCGATAATTGCCAAAGACGTTAGTGTATTTTCGACGGCGCGGCGCGCGCCGTTGGTTCGTGGGTTTGCAGCCGCCGCCGCCGCCGCTTTCGGACAATTATGTAACGACGATACACAATTAAATGCCTGTTTCGAACTATTAATTCACCGATCCTGTCATCCGACTCCCGGCGATCCGCCGCGATTCGTGATTCCGTTTCACCAGCGAAAATCATTGATCTTGATACACCGTGTTCGTACAAATGTTCGGGGAACTGTTTCATGCGGAACGATTCGATCGTTCTACCTCGCGTAAACTCGTCGTTGCGAAAAGAGGTAGAACGTCGATTGCTGATGCAGAAGAAATTTTGACATGCTGAGGTACTCTTCTCTGTTAAATGTCTTTGGAAATCATTTAATGGTTGTTCCTTCGGTTTTCGAATTTTTCAATCTACTTTAAACTTGATCTTCTTGACAGGATTTAAGCATCGACCACAAGAAAACAAACGTTGATATTCAAAAATGTAGTTCATCGTACTCTAGTGTAATTATTTCTTTCTTAAAAAAACATTTTTGTAACTTACAATATTACGGAAACCACTCTTTGTAATATTTTTTACGTTCTGCATAAACATTATCTATATAAAGGTGCCAGGTTCGATCAATTATAAAGAAACAACAAGTATGCAATTATTTAAACATGTTTCTCGACGTTTCGATCCCTGTGTGGATCTTTCTCAAAGAGACATTTTTTGCGTCTGAAAAATAGTATATGTATAATATATTTTTTTCTTTTTTTTTAAAAAATCATATTGTGACACAGCCGTTTGAACCAACAAAAGAAAAGAAAATTATACGTACTCGCTGTGGCAAAAATTAACAAAACAATTGAACAAATATTGGTGAGTTACGACTATCCGAACTCTACCTCATGGTAGCAGATATGTAACTAAAGCAATCGAAACGTCGAGAAACATGTTTAAATAATTGCATACTTGTTGTTTCTTTATAATTGATCGAACCTGGCGCCGAAATCATCAAGTTCATAATATTATCTATATAAATCGGAACAATTTGTTGCTATGTCTTCATCGATTCCTAAAACAGTTTTCGAATGTACTCATTGACAGAAGATAGCCGACAGCTAAAACTGTATAATTACGTATAAATGAACAGAAACGATTGAATCGCAAAATAAATAGAGAAACCTAACCCGAGCGTGCCAGCGAAAAGAAAATTAGTCGAATTAATGTCCCCATCAGTCGTTTGCTATAAAAATTCTCATACCACTGAAAGTCTCGTCGAATGAAGAAAGATAGAACCACCAGTGACACTGATAATAATGAACATCCGGACGATCGGTGTATTTCCATAACCAATGGTCACTATAAAAGATTCGCATTCCCTCGCGATGGGGAAATATTTTTATCGCGGCATGCGGTACATAAAACTTTCGATGTTTCCTGTTCCCGGTTTGAATGAGTGCGCGATATGGATCGTAAATACGATCCCGGGGCGCGATAAAACGGTTACGCCGAATGTTTAGATAGAATCAATAAACTTCAATCAATTTTATTAATGGTCTGTTAGCCGGAGCGATTGTAATCTTGCCTGGGAGAATGTGTGTGTACGCGTGTGTGTGTGTGTGTGCGCGCGCGGGCGTTGGACGTAGGAAATGAAATCTTCGACGGTCGGCTTTGATTTCTGTTGGCGCGGCGTGTTGGTTTTGTTCGCGGGCTCTATTTTCTGCGCGCTGGCAAACACTCGAAACAGAATTGGATCAGCGGGTATCAGGCCTTGGTTGTCGACTAAATGTTTGCGCCCCTATTTGATTCATTTAACGGTCGAAAAAATTCATTAGAACGTTTACACGGGAAACAATGTCGGCTCTGTTCGTTTTCGCGAATTAGCGGTCGGAAGTGAAGGAGAAAGGGAGAGAAAGAAAATGCTGCGGAAGGGACCACTCTCTCTCTCTCTATCTACTATCTTTCTCTCTATGAAATGGTGGGCTTGAACAAAATTTCAAACTTGGAAATTACAATATTTGTGTTGTATTCCATATACTTAATATAAGTATATTTATGTAACATGATATTTGGTCCCCTTAGGGTTTCAAATTCATTTACCAATCCCCCTCTTTCCCACTCTCACCATCGCCTTTTCAGCGGGACCTACTGTTTATGGTGGGTTCCGAACCACCTTTTGCCAACAACACGTGAAAAACACCTCGGTTGGGTGACTTTCCGGTTTTTTTTTATCAGACGTTCACCCATCCTAGTGCCGTTCACGTTCCACATTGTTTAACTTCGGTGATCTAACGAGAACCGGTGCTTTCAACGGGACTACGGTTGTTGGCCAATATAAGTATATTTATTAAGTATAATTTCTAAACGAAATATAAACTACGGACGTAATACAAAAGATCTTACGAGGGAACATATTCAGTTGATACAAGCCGATTTTAATGAAACTTATGTACTATTAGTACTTATCTTATATATTATTATTCATAAATGGTTATTTGACAATGCAAAATTTATATATAGAATAAACTAAGAAAATAACGCATGTTAGAATATACAACATTTATAATCGTACAAAAATGGTAAAAAAAACTGGTGTCGGACATTGCTTCGAAAATTTCGTTATCAAAACTTTTAGACACTACTCGAACGTGTTCGAACACGATGAAATGTCCCTAGTTGATTGATCTGTCGATCGAAACAAATTCGTTCGACCGTTTCCGTGGGGAGCAACGGTTCGTTCTGTTCATCTTGGCGAATTAGCAGTCGGAAACGGCGGACAGGAAAAAGGAGAGTGTGCGAGAGGGAGAGGGAAGAAAGCAGGAAAGAAACTACTCTCTTCAGGCGGTACGCTTGTCCATCAGCCGGCGGATCGTCGGGGAACCAAACTTTAAAATTCTCTTTAAATTCCATTAAACTTCGGGGGAAGCGAGGTCTATCCGGGAAGGCCGATCGCGCGCAATAAGGACGAAAGTGTTTCCTCCTCATCGAAGATTAATGAACCGTCCGATCAAATGATCTGTATCGCGTGCACCGCGCCGGTTAAAGTGTCCTCCTAAGGACGTTTATTCAGCGAGAGTGCATCCGAGAGCAGCCGGGTAAAACCGTGGAACGGTAAAAATTTTCTATTTGCGTTTCGTGTTTCGCACGCTCGACGAGAACGAGCCTCGAGACCGCGAAAGTCGATTTCCCGATGACACTCCATGTCGCAGATGTTGTAAAAAGATCATCGTACCACTTCGTTCCCAGCCTGATCTCCTGTTGCTCTGTTAATTTTCAACTTTCTCCCGACGCGTCCGATTTTTCGCTGGGCTTCGCGGCAACACCGAGGCGAATCAATCATCGCCGGTTTTCCTTGGAAAAATTCGCTCGCGAAAAACTCGTCGGGAAGAGAGCACTTCGAAGTCGTTGACCAGTTGATTATCGCAATTAGCGTAGCGATGAAACACCGTGCGGCAGGAATCAGGGAGATTGCTTGAAAACGAAAGTGTTCCTGATCTTGAGAGATTCCCTTTTATTTCGACGGGGAGTTTACGCAGATACTTTCATATTATGCGAGAGCACGTAGAATTTACGGCGTGGCCGTGACGTTTTTCTGTCAGTAAAATCTACTTTCTACGTAATTGGGTGTACGGTGCGCGAATGATTTTTATCGGACCGTTTTCATAAAAAAAAAAAAAACGGGACCGTTGGATCGCGGCGAGCTCCATCGGGCAAAAAGTATTCGATGATACGGATCGAGCGTGTATTCGGTGTACACGTATATTTGACGGGAAAAACTTTTTCATTAACGATGGAGACAAGTGAGGCGATGGAAATGATGAAACGCGTCGTGTGTAATGAAATTGTATATCGGAATGTGAATATGATTTCACGATGCTGTTGTTATATTTATACGTCGAAAGTATTAAAAAACGTTCGCAACGTTTTCTCGTACCATAAAAATTTTCGTTTTAATTTCCACGTAACAGTGTATCTATTTAGTACAAACCCTTATTAAATTAATCTCTACATACACAGCGTATTATTTCATATTTGATAAAATCATTACCTCTCATTTTATTATTTTTTTTTTTTTCAAATATTATAAGTTAACTCTTCCACCATATTTGTCTGATATCAATGATATCCTTAATTTTTAGTAATAGCTGAAATATAATTTCTTCAACAACCACATTTACGGTCTGTTAGAATATTTTCTGCCGGTACTGCCGCTGTGCGAAATATTTTTTTACAAATTTTTCAAACTCCACATTCCGAAGTCCAACTACAAATTACGTACCTGAAAACTATGGAGGTTTCCGCGAGTGTAGATTTTTTCCGAATTAATGTAGAAAAAAATACGTGGATGAAAATTATTTTCGCCCGCGACGCGGAGTGTTGCGAGTCTACACTCTACATCACTAATGAGCAACACACGGACCGCGAAGCGCATATGACTCGCCGATAACATTATAAATTAACAAATATTCGATATAATGATTTTTTTTCAACTCGGAAATCACGTTGCTCCGAATCGCAATCGTACGGTTGACGGCGCGAGTTATTGGCATTTCACTTTTAATTGGCTATAAAACGAAATCTACGAAACGTTTTTAATTCGTCGCTGGTTCATACAATTAAACAAATTAATCATCTCGTATTTAAAAGTAGAGGTACTTTTAATGAAACAGTGTTGGTAAAATGAATAAAAAAAATGTATTCGTACATTTTGAAATTATATAAATTATATTTTGTACCATAACCAATGAAGATATACATATAACAGCGTACATAATTTATTTAACGAAATAAACATAGAAACGTGATATACTGAATACGATACTATGAAAATTCGTCAGATTCCTAAAAGCTGTAATAGTATTACTAGGGCCTAGGATCCACAGTTATGAAACCTTCTGTGGCCCGTAAGCTCCAATTTGTTTCGCTGGACGTTTATCGTTTCAACGCCGGTGAGACACGGGCCGGAGATAATGGAAGGATGAAAAATTCAACGGCATCGGTACCTTGCCACCGCTAAATATTGCAAGCCGACGTTTTGATTGGTTTTCACTACGTCCGAAGTTTCGGGAGGTGTCGTAGCCCGTTTTAACAAGTTCCGTATAGATTTGATTTTTATCCCGTGGACAGTGGTTGAACACTGGTTCGACATGGTTCCGGTTAGAAGCGATGTTTCCTCGGACTACAATTCCAGCCGCAACTCCCATTACGGCCGTCCGGTTGCACAAATCGCGAAGGCGTCATTAACAGATGAACGTAATTACAAAGCGTCACCAGCGGCGTTGTTTCATATTATCTGTGCCCCTGCATCATCGTGTGTGTACTTAACACTAGAAAGACTGAAACTTAGTACATACCTATATTGCCCAAAAGCAGTCAAAATGACTGCATTGTGAAAGAATAACTAATGTGTAAAGATATTTGTTTGAAATTAATTTTTAATATTTTTTATATTCTTCTTCTTGTATGTATGTATCTATGTAACATGATATTTGGTCCCCTCAGGGTTTCAAATTCATTTCCCCCTCTTTCCACTCACACCATCGCCTTTTCAGCGGGACCTACCTGTTTATGGTGGGTTCCGAACCACCCTTTTGCCAACAACACGTGAAAAACACCTCGGGTGGGTCACTTTTCGGTTTTTTACCAGACGGTCACCCATCCTAGTGCCGTTCACGTTCCACATTGTTTAACTTCGGTGATCTAACGGGAACCGGTGCTTTCAACGGGACTACGGTTGTTGGCTAATATTTTTTATATTATTTACAGTTATATAACAAGTTACCGTTTCCATGATCTCGATCGACAACTTGTTAATAACATATATTCATGTTTTCAGCGCACTAGTTCGATCAAATACTACTACTTATTTTGCAAATTAACAGAAAAATTTTCAACGTTTCGGTCAACTATTTAGACCATTTTCAAGAAAAAAGATTGACATTGAATAGTTTCAACATTGACATTGAATAGTTTCAAGGAAATATCTGGCAGAAGGCTGTGAAGCTGTAGAGAGAATAAATATAAGTATAGAAAAGATAACTGTTTCCATGATCTCGATCGACAACTTGTTAATAACATATATTCATGTTTTCAGCGCACTGGTTCGATCAAATACTACTACTTATTTTGCAAATTAACACAAACATTTTCAACGTTTCGGTCAACTATTTAGACCATTTTCAAGAAAAAAGATTTCTCGTATAATTGCGTCTGTAAAAATTATTGAATTAGTATAAATTATGTTCAATCTGATAACAAATAATTCAAAATGTTTTAAGTACAAAAGACCACATACTTGCTAAGTGAATTAACTATTTTGAAACTTTTAAAACTGATAATAGTTGATCGAAACGTTGAAAATTTTTGTGTTAATTTGCAAAATTGCTTAAGTAGTAGTATTTGATCGAACCAGTGCGCTGAAAACATGAATATATGTTATATAAGAGTTATAAAAGAGTTATATAAGAATTAGTAAATATTAACGATAAAAAAAAGATTTGTTAGAACAACTTGTTAGTATCACTGCATAAAGATTCGAATAACAAGTACTACTTTAGCTTATTGAGCAACTGCAACTTATCAAGTATACGCCCAAATCGACAATTTATCATGTACTTGTATGTTATATAAGAAATTTACTCAATTCAATAATAATTAAGAGTCATTTGATTATTTAAAATTTCCCAAGCAGTCAAAATGACTGCTTTTGGGAAATATAGGTATAACACACATACATATACCAGAAATGAAGTAGGGGGGAGGTAACTACAATGATTAATAAACGCATTTATATGTTGTACAAAAAGTGACAAAATTCTAAGAAATTGTGTCATTATATATCATAATTGTTTTTCTAATTGAAATTAAAAAGCAGTCAAAATCATTTCCTTGTAAAATTACAGCTGCAACTTGTATCTCGCTATTATCTACGATTGCACTTTCCACGACAGCTTTCTTCAGAGATCAAACGAATCATTAGGCAGATGCTCTCGACGATTTCATGGCAGTCGGTGTCTAGATCCATAAAAATTCTTTTCAGACTGCACGGGTTAACGAACAGTTTCAGTTAGAAGATCGACTTTGCTTTCTAGCAAAAAGTGGTGTTGTATATGCAACTTCTTCGAGCAGTTCTCGCAGTGTCGCGGCAATGAATAACAGGGTAGTTTGGATTAGCAACACCGTTTTGCCCCGGATTAGTGTCTGTTTATTTTCGTCGCGAATTTTCTTATACCTCTCGCGTTTCCCGTTGCTTCTCAAAATCCCATCAGTGTTTCTAGATAGTCCATCTCGTGTACTTCGGTAATCCTGATGTCGCTGTACCAGTGCAACATCTGTTTCATTATTCTTTTTTAGGAAGCTTAAGGCACCAAACGTTCGTTTAAATCTACATGTGCACATTAGGCTGGTCCTTAGTTATACTTGGTGAAAATGTTTTTTGCTAGATTTTCTTCACACCTCCCCCTAAAATTGTGCCATTCGGTAAGAAAATAATTCCTGCAAAAAGATAAACGTGTCCAAAATTTCATGGTCGAAAAATAAGGACCACCCTAGTGTACATACAACTCTTTTTCTTTATACGTATATAAGACAAGGAGTAATTTTAAGGACTTTCTAGGAAAATAACCAGATTTGTGTTGCTCTAAAAGAAACAGGTTATTATTGACATATAGCGTATATACAATATTTACAAATATACAAAAGGATTTATTAATTACCTAAAAGAAAGAGAAACGACAATTAAAGTCTATTCTCCTCACTTCCTCCTAGGTCTATTATTTTATTTTATTTTATTTGTCACTTTAATCTTGTCACACGTGTTCGCTTACGTCACCTCTCTATGTTTTGGTATCGATTAGGTATGATATGGTATATATCGATTAGAGGTCGCGCTGGGCTAATGAAGCGCGGCTAATTTGATTTAAAGAAAGTATCCTTTCTTTACACGTATTAATTGTACCAGGAAGTCTTGTCGATTTTCCTATCTCAATTAATGTCGTATCCCCGTAAACCAGACACCTGATTCGCTCCCAATTTTCGGGCCAATAGCGGAGCAGTAATTATTCCGATGGAACTGCGCACGGGTCCAGAGTATCTTCATAAATTTTGCGCTGTCACGCATCTCGACCGACGACACGTTCGTCAATTTGTCGATGCGATGTCTCGGGCATTGTGCCGGGCAAATTATCAGAGAAATGTGCGATACCGGGGACCGTGAAACGTGCACGTCAAGAGATTGCATCCTGTCCGATGATACGTCGTTTCGATGGTCCATGACACTGTGCGAGAGACTGGCCAGCGTTTCGCGAAACGTACGTGGACACCAGCCCATCGGCGCGCAGATTTTTACGATCCGGCACGGTGAAACGATAAGGAAATTGCCGTCGTGTCGTGTCGAAAGACGAGATTTCACGAGCGCGAGAACGACAGGCTCGGCGGGAGCACTGCACCGTAAATCACAGTTCGTCGGATTTCGAAAGATGCGAACGCGCGGTGCTCGACAAGAAAAACCGAAGCCTGCGGGAACGGGACCGATTAATGAGGAAAGCGATTAGTGACGGAACACGCGCGCGTTTTTGTTGCTCGCCGACGCGAAACACTTCCGCCGATCAAACGGATTAATTTCCTGATTACGATTTGGCTAACATAACTCTCTCCAGCGTGGATCGCGTTGTTCTGTTGCGCTCGGACGGAGGCTCGGTAGTCTTTGCGAATTTTATTCTCAGGAAATAATAGACTTAATAGACTAGAAATGGATTTGGAACTACAATTAATGTTATTGGTGCACTGGTTCGATTAATTGGAGACGATAAGCAAATTTGAAAAAATATCACATGAAAAATTCAACGTTTCGGTCTAAAAGACCATTTTCTAGAATGTAAATTTTCTGTATTGCGTCTGTGAGAATTTATCAATTAATTAATATATGTTGAATTATAAATTTGTAAAACTGCTTAGGAAATTAGTAATATAGGATCGAACCTGTGCGCCGAAATTGCAATTTCTATTGAAATTGGCGATCGGGGCACACAGTGGGTCAGTGGATACAGCGCGCGACTGCGACCAGGCAGAGTCGAGTTCGAATCCCCGCGCCCGGGCACCTCTTGAATTAATTCAATGTGCTTTTTCAAAAACTGTGGTGCCCAAGGTGGTTCGGAACCCACCTTAATAAAAAGTAGGTCCCGCTGAAATAGGCGATAGGGAGAGCTGGTTTAAAGGTGGAAGTGTGGAACGGGATTTGAAACCCTGAGAGGACCAAATATCCAAGACATATTGAAATTGGCGATCGAGATAAAATGAAACTGTAATTAATATATGGTTAGGCAAACGCATTCCCGAACATGCAGAAAACACTAAGGTATAAAAAACTAAAAACAAATGTATAAACTCACTTACTTAGAAAAATGTACTAATTTAAATTCTTAAGAGTCGAGGAACAGCATGTTGGTTCCATGCCGGAAGGTGATCACCTTCCAAATAATACAATTTGTTGTTGTTTTGAACAAAAAGTCTTGCAGTTTTCAACCTTCCTTCACAAGCCACTGGTTTTCCAATTTTAATCAAAACGAAATGTCTTATTTCTATCTATTTGTATAATAAGTAGATTGTACGTTATTTCTTTCCTTAATGATTTTATTAGAAGGGAAATCATATATTGTCATCTTCAATTTTTAAAATTATTCAACAATTTTAACCTTCATCTACTCAATTTTTCTATAAATCCATAAAGATTCGCAGTCTAATTATAAGCATTACTATGCGAGAATATATTTTTTAGCTATGTTCGAGCTATTTACGAGTATCGAGAATCGTAAATTTCTTTGGAAGCTTTCCGAACGCCATTAGACAGTGACATGCTCATCGAGAGCAGTCCATATACAGCCGCACAGTCGTAAATCTAAACGTTTACGATTCGATAAAAGTTGATGCATCGTCCGCAGTATAACATATGATAACTGGAACACGAGCATTTATTATCAAGCCCATACGTTTCCTCTGGCATAATGTCCGATTTACAATGCAAACACGATTCAATGGCAGGAGCATCTTTTAATTTAGCGGTAACATTAATGTCCACGATGCTGTAAATTTCCAGCAAGAACCGCAGAATTTTTCGCATGTAATACCGATTGTGCTAACCATCGTTCGCATCAGCATGCGCTCGCGGATAGTTGAATCTCGATAAAATAGCCTGGGGGACGTAACTGTATGCCATAATGGCCACAGGATCATTCGATGAAAGTAAACTCTCGTACTTCCACTCTCACCATTAACTGTTAACTATTTTTTAATTAGAAATTCTATTTACTGTATACTATTAATTCGCTTTCACTGAACTGACTTGGAGAATGCGTTTCTCGAGCGAACGCATTCTTCGAGTATATCGGTGTTAATTGGATCGGTTCTAACGACTGGATCTTCAGCATATTTCTGCAACGCTCACAGACAGTAGCGGTACGTCGAAATAAGAGAACGAGACTGCAAAGATGGCGGCCAGTCCACTGTTACGAATAGTAACACACAGTGTACGGGATATTACACACAGCTTTCCGAATCACAATTCGTCCGGTTACGAGCTATCGAGAACGAGCATCGGTTAAGGGAACAAGGAAGTTTTCCATATATCAGAGAATAGTTCGGCATACATGCGGTACTCGCAGATGTCGAGCATGCAGTTTTATGCCTCGATCAGATGCAGCCACCGGCCATGTAGTTTGTATGTACGTCGTCCCCGTTATTGAATTATTAATATAAAGTCGGACATCTGGTCGGTCCATATTTCGGCTCGCGTTTCGTCCGACGAAAGGAACGGCTAATAAAATTCCCTCGAACGATCCAAAACCGAGATTCACCGGCTCGGAGCTCGATAAAACTGTTTTTTTGGCAATAACATTTGTAATCATGGTTTAATGCAAAGAATAGTATAGTTACCGAATATAGACATTCCTAGAATTAAGAATGAAACCGAGACTGAATTTATTTTAATTCTGCGTGTGAATAAAATTTTTGTTTTATTTAGTCAAGTTGTAATTCCAATTTGATTACAGTACTTATTATTTAAAACAGACTAAATTTGTTTCTCTTTTACAACTATTTACAAACTCACCTGTAAATAAAGAAACGACAATTAAAGTCTATTGTTCACTTTCTATATTTACACTACCTTTAGATCGTTAATTTATTCTGTTAATTAACTATCTCTATCTTCATTTAATTTTGTATGCACATGTGCTCTCTATATTGTTTTTTTTATCTCTCTATCTTTCTCTATCTATCTCAAAATATAGGAACCGTTCAAAGAGTGCGCTGAGCATGCAAAGCGCGCACGATTTAAATTAAAGAAAGTATATTTTCTTTACATATATTCATCACTTATGAACACTGACTGATGCGAATTTATTTAATATCATAGAAAACACCGGGAAACTTATGGATAAAACAGTCTCGCCGGCTCGGAGCTCGATAAAACTGTTTTTTGGCAATAACATACGTAATCCTGGTTTAATGCAAAGAATAGTATAAATACCGAATATAGACATTCCTAGAATTAAGAATGAAACCGAGACTGAATTTATTTTAATTCTGCGTGTGAATAAAATTTTGTTTCTTATTTAGTCAAGTTGTAATTCCAATTTGATTATAGTACTTATTATTTAACTGGTACATTATTGTTCGTTCTACTTTGTAGAACTTATATATATTCATCACTTATGAACACTGACTGACGCGAATTTATTTAATATCGTAGAAAACACCGGGAAACTTGTGGATAAAACAGTTTCGCCGGCTCGGAGCCCGATAAAACTGTTTTTTGGCAATAACATTCGTAATCCTGGTTTAATGCAAAGAATAGTACAATTACCGAATATAGACATTCCTAGAATTAAGAATGAAACCGAGACTGAATTTATTTTAATTCTGCGTGTGAATAAAATTTTTGTTTTATTTAGTCAAGTTGTAATTCCAATTTGATTATAGTACTTATTATTTAACTGGTACATTATTGTTCATTCTACTTCGTAGAACTTATATATATTCATCACTTATGAACACTGACTGACGCGAATTTATTTAATATCGTAGAAAACACCAGGAAACTTGTCGATAAAACAGTCTCGCAGCTCGAACGTGATCGCTTAAGGGTGAAATTAATTTCGTTCGATTCCGGGGTGTACAAATTAAACTCCGGAACAGCAAAAAAAAAAACGACGTGGCAGACGGTAGTGGAGTGCCGTGGCGTTCGTGCTCGTGTCGATTCCGCAAAAAAAAAAAAAAGAAATCGATCGCGTAACAGGAAAGAATTTCGGGAATCCCTGTCTAATCCCGTGAAACCGAGATTCCCGGTGCATCGAGCAGCTCCGCTCCACAGAATGCATTAAACTTTTGATCGAATTTGCGGCACACGGCCGAAGATACGCGCAAGAATATTGGAGATACCCTTCCCTGTGCATCTTCTCCTCTCCTCCTATCGTCTCCATCTTCGGGGGCCCTTCGAATTTGTTCGACTGCGATTTAACCTGTTTGTCGAGTTGCGCGAAGGAGAGAGAGAGAGGAAGAGAGAGAATGGTAGTGATAAATCTGGCGATGCGAGAGATTAGAGATCCGAAATTCGGGCGGGAAGCGAAACTCGCGTTGCTGAATCGAGTTAAGGGTGCGATTGTTAACACAGCCCCCTGCTGTTTGATACTTTGAGCTTCCGCTTACGCGAGCTGATCAAACAGTTGAATTCTAATTACAAGACGCTCTCCCGGATGGCAGGGATAATGAAACTCGGATTTCTTTTCGAAGTTTTGATTTTCATCGCGGTACTCGGTTCTCTGGCTAATTACTCCGTTCTTAATTGCTTCGACACGCGTTGCATGTTGAAATGTTGTTCGGTACGTTCCACGAACGTTAATGGACTTTTAGTTTTTCCTAGAATAAATATAAAAAGTCACTGCACCAGAGGACTCGTACGAAATATATTAGTAACATTTTGCACAAGTGTATTTCGTTGGTACGATCTCGTGGAACTAACTGTATACGCGAGGGCGATTGCGGTCGATTTGGTGCCGAGCGAAATGGACTGACATAATGATTTTCTGATTAGAAAAGGAGCAGAGTGACCCGGCGAAAATGTACTGCTCGACAGTAACTCAGTACGAGGAGAAGAAAAAAGTCGATCCGAGCGGAACGGACGTGGACGTGGAACCATTTCCGGTGGCAAGAGAACAAGCTCGAGTTAGTCAGCCGATAATATGGCACAGTGTGATTGGTATCATGCTCCTTCATTTCCTGGCCGTTTACAGTTTCGCGACCAGCTATCGGGATGCCGTGTTCTGGACCTGGGTCTGGAGTAAGTAAAACGTCGCTCAACTTGTTTATCCCTCGAAAATCTTGAGAGAACAATCTAGACATTCAAGCAGACTCTTCTCGAGAAATGTAGAATCTCTTAATTGAACGAGAAAGTTCTACACTGGCTTGCAAAATTAAAGGAACGAACGTTCAAATTATAATACTGCAACTGTCAGTGGCGGCTCATGTCAAGTGGAGGCCCCAAACGGTAAAAATTTTAGGGCCCACGAACTCAAGTTAGAAGTAGAAGTTGCAAGGAAATTCTCCTAAACTTAATGTTTCGTAAATTAATTAAATATTTTTATAAAAACAAATGACTGCTGCGAATTCAGGACCCAGCAGCTCAAATCAAGTGGAGGCCCCAAGCGGTAAAAATTTTAGGGCCCACGAAATCAAGTTAGAAATAGAAGTTGCAAGAAAACTCTCATAAACTTTAGTTTTCGTAAATAAACTGAATTTTTTATAAAAACAAATGAATGCTGCGAATTCGGAGCCCTATGGTATCCCGGGGCCCAGTGACGGCTCAAGTCAAGTGGAGGCCCCAAGCAGTTAAAATTTTAGGGCCCACGAACTCAAGTTAGAAATAGAAGTTGCAAGAAAACTCTCCTAAACTTAATGTTTCGTAAGTAAATTGAATTTTTTTGTAAAAAGAAATGAATGCTGCGAATTCAGGGCCCAACAGCTCAAGTCAAGTGGAGGCCCCAAGCGGTAAAAATTTCAGGGCCCATGAACTCAAGTTACAAATAGAAGTTGCAAGAAAACTCTCCTAAACTTATTAAAAAAGAAAGAAAAGTAATGAAAGTATTTCATACCGTTACACATCACAAAAATTTCTTTGATATTCGGGGCCCTATGGTATCCCGGGGCCCTAAGCGACCGCTTAGTCCTCTTACCGTTGAATCCGCCACTGGCAACTGTGCGAAAAAAATACAATAATTCTTAGCTCGCTTCAAAGCTTAAAATCTCAACTTTCACACAATCACAGAAACAACGCAGATACCTTTTTCTTTACAAAATTAAAAAAATTTGAAATATCCGAACGACCTAAAACAATTTTTTTATAATGACTTCGGAAAAAAGTTGACGTGCGATCTTTTGGTGCCGCTTTATCGAACACGCCGACCGAAAAAATGTGCTGTCGGTGTTAGAGCAACCCGAGGCAATGTAACACCGTAATAAAAAATTCAGTGGCTCACGGCTAAAATAAACTGATCCTACAATGGTGCGTTCTCTTTTCGCAGGGGCTGCGAGAAGTGCACTTGAATTTCCGAGATATATTTTCGCGATGTGAAAGTTGAACGAAAAGCTGACTGCCGTTCGCGTTTTACATATACGCGATGGGCTTTCAGGAAATTCGGCTCAATGTGCCGACGGTCAAATCGTCGAGAACCTTTTTCAATGTTTTTACACGACTTTCTTTTCATGAAGCCATCGCGTATGGAATCACCGCTGGCTACGGAGTAACGGCAGGGATGCATCGATTGTGGGCGCACAGATGTTACTCGGCAAAGACACCTCTGAAAGTATTTTTGGCGCTGCTGTATTGCATGATGGGACAGGTTGGCCCACCTATATAACGATGCAGATTCATATTATCCGCACCAATCAGTCAGAATATTTTTTCACTCGTCGAAATCTGTAGTTTAATAATCAAAATCTTACAAGAATAAACTTAAGACCGTTTTCTCGTTTTTTCATTAAAATACTACAAATTGAAATGACTCTAAAAATATTACAAAATTATTTTCATGATTGAATCTATCATTATCTGGAAGATTGAAGCTTCCTCTTTACAACGGCACCTTCAAACTAGATGTACAACGTTTTGTTAATTTTTTATCAAGCTTTGCGTGAAGGCTAAATAGATAGAAGATGAAATACGAAACAGTGAGCACAAATGAAGAATTTAAAAAATGTTATTACATTATTTTTGACGTAGAAAATAAAGAACCCCGCACTAATCATACGGAAAATCTATCCCGGTTAAATCAGTTTGATTTTTCATATGTTGTAGCTTATGATCTACTGAAGAAAATATGTAATGGGCACAAAGCTCAATAATGGACAGTTATCGAGTTCTAATCAGTGAAATATATGAGTAATACATTCAGCCATCGACATGGTGGTATAAACATTCTTACAATATGATTAGTACGGGGTTCTTTCTACGAAGATTTCTATATAACTTCTACTAAAGATGCTTATTCTACCGATATGTCTTGTGCGATAATACGAATCTGCCTTTATCCTCGACTATTCGCGTTCCGAGCGCTAAACAATGGAGAATGGTGATGCGATCGATGACTTTCGTTCAATTAGACGCACTTCTACAAATGGATAAGGGATCATAGAACCCATCACAAGTTCTCGGAAACGCCCGCGGACCCTCACGACGCGACCCGAGGCTTCTTCTTCTCTCACATGGGCTGGCTAATGATGAAGCGACATCCGGCTGTCAAGGAGTACGGCAGCAAAATCGATATGAGCGACATCGCGGCCGATCCTGTAATACAATTCTTCGACCGGTGAGCCATCCACCCCTCTTCGCTAACTACGCCCCAACACTTTCGTTCGACAAGTGCATCCTCTAAATGCACTCGCGCCCGCACCGATGCTTTTACGATCGAGTAATAAGGAGGAGCGGTTCTGCTTCAGACACGCCGGGTCTTACCTTAGTAATTGCTGATGCGATTTCAGATGATTTTATGATTAATTCGAACCTGGAATAGAAGGCACCGTTGCTCTTCGTATAATAAACGTGGAATTTCGGAAATTCGATTCGACCATTTCTACTACTATTTGCCAGTTGAATAAATGTTATTTACGGTGTAGAAATAGTATTCTCTGGCAGTAATTATTCAAGCGAAATATCATTGTTGGAAAATTATTCGAGCGTTCGAAGTAAAACTGGGATTGTGTATTTTGTAGAAGAAATTTGACAGAGTCGAGGTTGGCAAATAATAAATGTTTTCGTGCTTTTAGCAAATATAACGTGATTTAAGTATTGAAATATTAGATGGGAAACTTGTTCGTTGTGAATAGCTGACGAGAAAGCAAACATATTCGTCTGTACATTAATATTTTCATTATGTACGACAGGTTTTGTTGTTGCTTTTGTATTTAACGTTGATGGAACCATTTTATACATTAAGCGAGCGAATAATTGTAATGATGGGCGTTTAATCTGTTTACATAAATTCGGTCAGAGACGTGTTTATCGATGCAGCGGAATATCATAAATTATATCAAAAACGTCCATTTCATTCTGAGTTAAGACTCCAGATGGTCGAACTGCAAAGCATGCGGGTGTATTAGTTGGGAACAACTACTATTGCAAGTATAATTAACCTGGAGGCCATTTTGAAACTAGCAGAATGGCATCGTGCAGTCCTTAAACCGTTAACTGGCCAGACGAGTTAAATCGTCATCTCTGCTTCGCAATCCTAACTATTGTCCATTTCTCGAACCATTTACAGATTCTCTCGAACTCAATCATATATCTTAATTTGATTATTATTTATTATTATGAACATACTGAAGCCCTTCTACATAAGTGTTTACAATAACAAAAAAAGAGAAAGACACAAGACTACTTGTCTTTTATAAATAACAAAGAAGACAAAAAGAAAAATTTAATAATGGTACAATCGATATAGTATTATCATATAATGCTGCTTAGTTGCATTTTAAAATTTAGTAAAGAATCAATGAAAAAAATCAATATTCGATTCATTGGATTAATTAATCCATAAGTAGTTTTTGCTGTTAAGTGTTTTGAAAATCCGCAATTTTAAAATTGAACCGTTAACTTTATTACTAAAAGTGACTATTTGACATTACAAAAATAACAAGAATATGTCTATTCAAATTTTTAGCTATTTCTTTCATAATATATATCTAAGGAATTTCTTGAACATTTCGTAAATGAAAAATATGTAAATCTAACAAGTTCAAGTTCCGCTAACGTTTGCGTCCTCCGCAGCCACTTCGAGGTCATCATGCTGTCGATGACTTTCATTTTGCCGACGTTGGTGCCGGTGTTCTTCTGGAACGAGACGTGGTACATAAGCTCGCACGCGGTCCTGATTCGCTACGTGTGGTCGCTGCACGCCACTTTCTCCGTGAACAGTTTCGCTCACATGTGGGGCAACCGACCATACAACAGGCGAGTATTATTGTCGGCGGTTCGCCGCGTGCTCGAGTCACCTCGAGCGTGGTCAAAGTTGATTAAAACTTCGACGGTCGTCCGTTTTTCAAACCCGACGACCACTTGCAACCAGCGTCCCTGCAAAAATCCTCTCAGAGACGATACACGACGTCATGTCCCCAGAATTCTCCCACTAACCAATGGTGGGGGTAACACGAATCGTGACGTCGCTATCTGGTTTACGGTGCACTATAGCTTCGTGACGTCACGCAGCTTCCATCTACAGCGTTCCAGGAAAATCCCTTCCGAGACGATACATGACGTCATGATTCCAGAATTCTCCCACTAACCAATGGTGGGGGTAACACGAATCGTGACGTCGCTATCTGGTTTACGGTACACTATAGCTTCGTGACGTCACGCAGCTTCCATCTACAGTGTTCCAGAAATATCCCCTCAGAGACGATACATGACGTCATGTCCCAGAATTCTCCCACTAACCAATGGTGGGGGTAACACGAATCGCGACGTCCGTTATCTAGTTTATGGTACACTACAGCTTCGTGACGTCACGCAGCTTCCATCTACAGCGTTCCAGAAAAATCTCCTCAGAGACAATACATGACGTCATGATCCCAGAATTCTTCCACTAACCAATGGTGGGGGTAACACGAATCGTGACGTCGCTATCTGGTTTACGGTACACTATAGCTTCGTGACGTCACGCAGCTTCCATCTACAGCGTTCCAGAAATATCCCCTCAGAGACGATACATGACGTCATGATCCCAGAATTCTGCCACTAACCAATGGTGGGGGTAACACGAATCTCGACGAAGCTATCTGGTTTATGGTACACTATAGCTTCGTGACGTCACGCAGCTTCCATCTACAGCGTTCCAGAAAAATCCCTTCCGAGACAATACATGACATCATGTCCCAGAATTCTCCCACTAACCAATGGTGGGGGTAACACGAATCGCGACGTCGCTATCTGGGTTACAGTACACCACAGTTTCCCAAACTGTGCTCCCGAAAAAAAATATTAATAACAAAGCTTTTATTCTACATTTTGACTATACTAGTTTTACGTTCGAATAATTCGTGACATCCATGTTGGCGCTACAGAACGTCACGCAACAAGAAACAAGTACTTTTTATATTTCTAAGATTTTTTGATTATTTGTCATACCTTTTGAAGTACACAATGAGCTCCGTCAAAATTCAAGGACCCATAAAGTGCTCCATTAGAGAACAATTTTGGGCAACCCTGCACTACACTATAGCTTCGTGACGTCACGCAGCTTCTGACTATAGCTACGTTCACCATATATTATTCCACCATATTTATTTCTTGGATAAAATGACCATGATCGATCACGCTTGCAGTAAGGTCAAGCCCACGGAGAACGCGGTTGTGTCTTTCTTCGCGCTCGGTGAGGGCTGGCACAATTACCATCACTCGTTCCCATGGGACTACAAGGCGTCGGAATTAGGCTCGTACACTCTGAACGGCACCACCGCGCTCATCGAGATTATGGCGTACTTCGGACTGGCCTACGACTTGAAGACTTGCAAGGGCGACCTGGTCGAAAGGACCTTCAAGAAAAAAGGGGATGGGACTGACAGTCTTTGGGGCCATCCGAGGCATAATCGTAAATGATTACCAAGAAACTACTAGAACCAGAAAGTGGTCAGGGTACTAGATATTTGTTACCAGAGTGTAGAGTATGATAAGTATGGTAATGTCGATGTATGGGGATATTTTTGGACCAATGTTAACCCTTTGCACTCGGAGCTATTTTAACAATATATTATTACAATATTTCCATTTTCTATGATTTTTTTAATTTGATAAATAGGAAATTGATATAATACCTCGTACAATGCTTAAATGTGTAGTAATTGGGTAGATACCGACATATCTGATAGTGTAAACATTTATTTAAATAATACAGCAATTTTTAGTCGAGTGCTAGGGGTTAATTATATTCTGCATAGACAGTATTCCTCGATCTCACACTGCTAACGTGGATCGTAGAAAATGATACAGCTTCCTTGTTTTAACAGATCTTTTTACGAAAACAATTTTTTCGAAAATAACCGCCGATCACTGACACGCTCGTCGCATATTCATGATTGAAATGCCTCTCTTAAACTTTAAAGTGCTACGCCGATTACTTTTAGAAACTTTTGGAAAAATTGTTATCGTGAGCGAGTAAGACCTTTCGTAATCCACGGATTCCACGCGCCAGTTTAACTGTACGATTGTTATTATTGTTTGTTGTGTTATGTAGATATAATAAAATCATTCTGACTTGAAATAAAATACGAACACCGCTATGAAATATTCACTGTTATTATTGACTTTATGCTTCCTATATAGTTGTACACTAATAAATGTGTTGGACACATTTCCAGACATCGTCAACTGGTTCGAAACGTGAATTCGTTAACGTTGAATAATGTTGCTTTGCTGCAAACTGCAAATCGAAACAATTGCAGAATGAAAAATCTGAAACCGTTCGTTCGACCCGCGATGGTAGATTTAATGTTAAAACGACATAGCGATTTAAAGAAAATGGCGATCAAACGCAGCCATGCCGACGGTAGTACATCCCCCAACCACTTCTGATGTAATTCCCAGCAAAATCGATTTACCTGAAGCATGAAATGGATTTTGCTTCACCGTCATAATCCACGGTCATCAGGTTACCTCGAGGAATTACAATGGGTTCTGTTAATTATTGCGGCAGCACTCGGTAACTCTGGAAACTAGCCGAACATTTCCATTTTCGAGCGAAAGTCGAAAAAATATTCTAGTGGGTCTGTGCACTTCAATGTTTTGTAATTAGTGAGTTTGATAAGCTTGCTCTCCTTAAGTTCCCAGGATTAAACATACAATGAACATTTAGGCATCCTTATCGTTCGAATGCCTTTCCTTGCTCACTGTATACGTAATCTCCTTAACGCTACTTCGAGGTATATGTGGCGCACCAATGCTGCTGCTAACGAATAACTCGACCACTTCAAATAAGTTCAGACCTGCTAGTGGATAGGTTCTTTCTCGCTGAAAAGTTACCAGATTCTGTAAACAACGAGGCACCAACTCCGTTTTTGAACAGAGTACAGGCAATAACGAATACTGGCTGTATTCGCCTATTGTGTTACTTTACGTCCGGATTAAAAGTGGAATTTTTCCCACAACTCTAGTTATTTTAACTAAAGGTGGTTCGGAACCCACCGTAATAAAAAGTAGGTCCCGCTGAAATAGGTGATAGAGTGTTGGTAAAAGGTGAGAAGTGTGGAACGGGATTTGAAACCCTGAGGGGACCAAATATCCATTACATAGTTATTTCAACTAACAGATACTAACTAATATGGCGTAACACCAATGTGGAATTTAGTTCGATCATATTGTTGGGAAACCCGTTCCAGATCGTCACGGAAACCGATTTTCCGCGAAACACCATTCGCAGGACTCCAATCTAGAGATCCCTATTTCATGTGTATCTAAATACACGTGTACACGTGTACTATTTCACGTATCTATAAATGCACGTGTACTGTTTCATGTATATTTAAATACACGTGTGTTAACGTGTTTTAATTTGTTTTAATTTTGGGGACAGTTACTAATGTTCGAAAGCAAAATAGGGCTGAACATAAATTAATATCAACGTTCTAAAAATTATACGAATTAAAATGGGGATCCATTAATACACGTGTAATTAAATATACATACGTGAAATGGTACACGTGTACCAGTTTACTTAAAAGGACACGTACCGAGGTACGTATTATTAATGTCAATGTTATAAAAATTATACGAATTAAAATGGAGATCCATTGATACACGTGTATTCAAATATACATACGTGAAATGGTACAAGTGTACCAGTTTAATTAAAAGGACACGTACTGAGGTACGTATTATTAATGTCATTGTTTTAAAAATTATACGAATTAAAATGGGGATCCATTAATACACGTGTAATTAAATATACATACGTGAAATGGTGCACGTGTACCAGTTTAATTAAAAGGACACGTACTGAGGTACGTATTATTAATGTCAATGTTTTAAAAATTATACGAATTAAAATGGGGATCCATTGATACATAAGTATTCAAATATACATACGTGAAATGGTACAAGTGTACCAGTTTAATTAAAAGGACACGTACTGAGGTACGTATTATTAATGTCAATGTTTTAAAAATTATACGAATTAAAATGGGGATCCATTGATACACGTGTACTCAAATATACATACGTGAAATGGTACAAGTATACCAGTTTACTTAAAAGGACACGTAATGAGGTATGTGTATTTAAATACACGTGTGTTATTAATACACGTACAAAACCACGATTTCTACTCCAAACACGAACAAACGAAAACGATTCAATTTTTCCCACAATTCTGGTTACTTTAACTAACAAATACAAAGACGACGTAACTCCGATGTGGAAATTAGCTCGATCATATTCTCGAGAAGCCGTTCGAGATCGTTGCGGAAACCGATTTCCCACGAAGTTCCCTCCGCAGGAATTCGTGTCTTTGTGTTATAGATTGATCGTTTCAAGGAAGGGAATTAAACGGGCATTCGGTTCCTCTGTCGAGAGTCTAATTGTATCCGTGAATCCCGTGGCCGAGTAATTATGAAAAAGAAGAGGAACGCTGCCAATACCGGGATCGGTCGGTCGACGGGCCTCGACCGATTGGCAATGCTTCATCGCAGGAAAACCGATAAAAAGGTAATTAACTTATCACGGGAAGCTGCGGAAGTTAAACGCATTTCGTGCAGCCGACCCGTAAAAACGAAGCTAATTTAATAACTCGTATATTTCATCTGTACAGGGCATCCCGCGCACCCGGTTTTTGCGCGCATGTGCCCGGTTTCAACGTCGTGTTCATTTAACCGAAACGTACGTGTCTGCGCGGGATAGTACCGGTTCTCGGATCACCGCGGAAAGATTAACAGAGCGAATTTTCAATTTAATCCGCACACCTAAATCCCCACCCCGGAATCCCTAAATCAGTTAACCCTTGGGTTGAGGCGAGCCTAATCGCGTTGCGACACCTTACTTCACCGAGACACTGCTTGCACCCTGTATAATACTGGGTTAGTGCAAAATTAGTTGCAGCACAAAAAATGTTCGTACCATAATTTCTTTATTATTTCCATATTCTACAAAGTTTCAGCTTTAATTTTCTTTAAATTTCGTCGCTCTATCTCGTTTCTATCGAAAGTTCTTTGATTTTGTCTCCGATTTATATCAACTGTGTGGCACACAATTGGAAAACTTGACCTAACTTGATTCAAAAAGAAATAACTTTCGATAGAAATGAGGTAGAGCGATGAATTTTTTTTAAATTGAAACTGAAACATTGTAAAATATGGGAAAAATAGGGAGATTATAGTACGAATATTTTTAAAAGCTTACTTTCCAACAGTTCTTCTTGATTTTTGCACGCTAATTAAAGAAGAATTAAGAATGTTTCCCTAAATCGTGATTGAATATTTTCTGTCTGATTATGATCAACCAATTTCACTTCTCGTGAATACTAAGTTACGCGAACCTGAACTCCTGTAATGTACTGACACTTATCGGTGTTAAATATTTGGACGATGTAGAAACTCACTTTTTCTTCTGATGTTGTAAAAAGTTGTGAGAAATGTTCAAGAACGTAAGCAAAAAAAGAATGAGTAACATTCTTCCTTTTCCGCTTGAACGTTCGGTCGACGAGTCTGACCATGGCCGAACAATTCTACTAGCTGCCAGTGATGCTAGATCGTGCGAGTCTGACGAGTCCTTCGTGCAATCATTGCAAATGTATTTGCTCGAAGATGGAGAGGGTCGCAGACGTGATTCTGCAATTGATGATGATCAGACTGCGGATCTTTATGCAAAATAAAAAAATGTTTATGCAAATAAAAATTGGATTCTTTTCTGGGTTATTCTATTAAGATGAGACTAACACATTGATGTCCTTAAATATTTTTTACATGTCCACTTAAATTGTATGTAACCATTTCTATTATTAATGCATAAAATTCACAGTCTATGAACTGAGGACTATTGTCGAAGCAGATCCTCTAAAAAAGAACATCTCGAGAGGTTGCGAAAGAACTGAAAATGATGCGAAACGTAACAACTTTAATACTATACCTAACACGAGAGGTTTTAAATTTTTTATTTGACAATTATTGAAATTGTAAAGGTGTTCCCGTGGGAATTTATTGAATATATATTTTGACTCCACTATATATTACAGTAAAAGTCACAGAAAATATAAAGAAATTTAATCTTGCTATTTTTATGAATTGTATACGTCGATGCGCAGTTAGAATTCTGACCAGGCAACCAACATGACATGTTGCTCTTCTAATATATTATTGTAAAAGGGTAAATAAAATATATCTATTATTATTACATATAGAGGCGTTATTTTCAATAAGAAACCTACCACCAGACATTTTAAATTTTTTATTTGACAATTATTGAAATTGTAAAGATATTCCCGTGGGAATTTATTAAATATATATTTTGACTCCACTATATATTACAGTAAAAGTCACAGAAAATATAAAGAAATTTAATCTTGCTATTTTTATGAATTGTATGCATCGATGCGCAGTTAGAATTCTGACCAGGCAACCAACATGACATGTTGCTCTTCTAATATATTATTGTAAAACGGTAAATAAAATATATCTATAATATTATTATTAAATATAGAGGCGTTATTTTCAATAAGAACTGAGCCACTGCATCGTCCAAAAAAGATGCTACAAGATTACTATAATGTACATTAGAGTGTATTTTAGCGTTAGCTGGTAAACGATGAAGAATCGGTACACGCGAGCCAAGTAACCCAGACCTATCTCGTTGGGAATTTCCAACGGCGGATTGCCCCGCTCCTAATTATCGTCGGCCGTGTTTTGCGTACGTGCCAGCACTTTCACTGGTTACCCTACGGGACGGAGTACGAGAGGTTGTTCGCGTATCGGGACTCGTTATTCATCGAAACGACGCGAAATTAATTATCGGTGCGGGAAACAACGGTAACCGAAGCTTCAACGATGCGGTAATTACGCGAGCGGCGCGCGACGCGCTGCGCAACACGGAGAAAACGCGTAATCTCGACTGTTTGCGATTGTTTCATATTTCGCAGATTCGTGTTCGCCGATAGATACGGCGCATACGTTCCGGGCTTTATACACATTGCGACGGGCGGGAAACGTCTCTGCCATATTTCGCTGCTGCAATGTTGCACCGGTCGTCTGATCTGAAATTCCATTAACGATTTCTGACATTGACATTGAATAGTTTCAAGGAAATATCTGGCAGAGGGCTGTGAAGCTATAGAGAGAATAAATATAAGTATAGAAAAGATAACTGTTTCCATGATCTCGATCGACAAATTGTTAATAACATTCATTCATGTTTTCCTTAAGGAATTTTGTAAATTAACACAAAAATTTTCAACGTTTCGGTCAACTGACCATTTTCAAGAAAATAGATTTTTCGTATAATTGCGTCTGTAAAAATTATTAAATTAGTATACATTATGTTCAACACAAAAACAAATAATTCCAAATGTTTCAAGTACAAAAGACCACATACTTGCTAAGTGAATAAACTATTTTAAGTGAAGTTGCTTAAGTAGTAGTATTTGATTGAACCAGTGCGCTGAAAACATGAATATATGTTATAGAAAAGATAGTACAAGATAAAAGAGTGGGAGAAATAGTAGACTGGCTGAAGAGTAGCGAGAGAAAAAGGAAAAGAAATAATCAAAAGCAGATTTGGGTAAAAATTGTTTTTTTTTTCAAGTGGATTTTAACTCCACTTTATACGAAATTTTTATTTATATAAAATTTTTGCTCAACTCTGGATGTAAGACATTAAGATAGATTAATACTGACTATAGACAATAAGGCGAACGTGTTAAATGAAATTATATATATATTTTTAATAAACTTATTAAATGTACGAACGAAATAAATACATTTCCACAATGAAGGGAACATTTTTATTCCGTACGAAACTCCGCAGTCTACCCCTATAACGGACAAAAAAATGGAGGTGGCAATTTCAGGAACGACAACCCTCTACACCTGTCGCGTTCCACATTACACCTGTATGAAACTAACCACCCCCGCCTGTTTATTTTTAGGCGCACGAGGGAAAATGAACGGCCGCTCGGCCGACTATCGCGAAGTCGCATAAAAATATATCGCTTGTTTCCACAAGTGCGATGTCGAGCAGTGCTATAACTAGCTTTCGGTATTTATAGTCGGGCTCGAGCATCGTTTTGCCAGCGGTAGTCGATCTCCGTTGCCGATAGGGGCGACTGACCAACGTATTTCCTCGTGCTTACCGTTTTCCTCGTAGCGATAGATATTTCTGGGTAATAGCCGGACGATAATGCGAATGTAAAGTTCAATTGCCGTCTGGATTTTTAATGGTTTCGAAAGGAGGAACGTACTGCCGGAGGTAAAGATAATTGGGTTTCCACAGGATGGTCCTCGAGTACATGGGAGTGATGTGTACGAAGGACATACGTGAAGTAGAATCCTGTCTTGGTTCGTTGAACACGTCGAATCGTTCCTGTTTTCTCGACGTTTTGTTGTTTTTTTCTTTTTCGTATTAATAGAAATATCGATTCGAAACCCGCCCTGCTAGTCTCACGCCGACGTTGGGGTTGGTCTAGTTCAGGAGGGTGAAAAGCGAAAACATGTAGAGGTCGATCGCTCCGGAGAGGTACTCTGTTCTTTTTACCTGGGATCGCCATTATCTACTTTCGATTTTTAGACCAATCGACTTCTATTGTCGGCCGAAGTGTACCGATAGCGGTATCTCTTCCGTTTTTTTTCGGCCGCAGTACTCGGTCCGAGTTACTGCGTCGCGTATCGACGAAATTTAGCCCTCTTGCTTCCAGCAACAAATTGATGGGATACGCAAAAAATGCCAGGGCCGGTTTCGTGTTTACGTTTTCATGAAGACATTCAAATCGAATCGTGGCAGTTTTTGCAAAACATCCGGGGACCTATAGATCTGATATTTTAAAAATATTTTGTTTCATTTACCCAACACTAAAAACAACTGGCACACGTTTCCTCGCGAAACTGACTTTTTCGGATCTTTATTACTATATTTGCTTGAATCAACCGGATCAATTCTCGTGCAAAGTATCTTTGCAATTTACATTCCTCAGGGTGGAAATTCACCCATTTACTGTTTTCACATATTGTAAAACGATTAATTTCTTCTTGTCTGTGTTGCAAAATCTATTACTTTGAAATGTCACACTACGATTGAAGCATAAATCGTAGATTTGAAATGTGAAGTAAGTAGGGGTGAAATTTTATTTTAAGATCCTTTATGCAACTATATCTGAGGAGCGTATGAGGGTTAAAATTCGTGCTGTTTACTTTTTCCTTCGCAATTTCAACCGTAATAATTCCTCAATGTATAATTGTTTGTACACATTGCCTAATAATCATTCGAACATTTCGACAATATTCGTGTCGTTTTGGCCAATTATAAAAATGCTATTTGCTTTCGAAGGGTGCCCGAATATTTTTCTCCTCCATTGTATGTGTCTTTTCAACCATTCATGAAACTCGAACAATTTTTCCATTCTAAACTGATACTCCCCGACTCGATTAATAATCAAACAGGTTGCAAACGTTTTTTTACCATTTACCGGGTCCAACAATTTCTATGTTCATTTTTAAATTAATTTACATGGCTCGCTAGAAAGAGTCAATTTTTGTTCGGAACAGGAACGAACTGTCCGCGACACTGACGACGTATAATACAATATTGTCTATTGTTTCCACAACACAATGACTATAACACTCAATAACTACGCTCGCTCATTATTACGTCGCATTCAAACAGATTTCTATAGTCGAGGCTGCCAAATTCGATCATGGCAAACTGACTTGATTCAGGACACTTCCACAACAAATTCCGTTCGAGGACAATTAAATCGATGCTTCAGTGATCCTTATCTCCGACAAAAATTAAAGGAGCTTAAAAAAATGTATGTGTATTATTTAATCAATTTTCTAATTTTTAATCTGTGGTAGAATTATACTTCTATAGCGTATCAATTAAAAAATTTGGTAATTATTTAGAAGTTCGTCTTCCTCTCAGATTTTAATGATCTTGAAATATGTTGTCAAAGTCATCATTCTGAACAACTTTTCCCTAGACGTGCTACCTCCGCGCAATTTTAGTTTACGAGATATTTGCAAAACACTATTGCTAATACTGTATTGAATTTTCTCTCTTGAATTTTCGTATATCAGAATAGGTGATCGTTTAACGGCGTTTCTAACCAAACACAAAATGAATAACACAGTTATACAATATACAATATATATATAAAAGGATTTATGCGTGGCCCGCGCCGGGACAGGTTTACGTTGCTACGGAGCGTGCATGAATACGAATACTTCAATACAGTATTATCGATCGTTTTTTGCGAATATCTCGAAAACTAAAATCGAGCGGCGGTGACACGTATAGGAAAAAATTGTTCAAAACGTAGAAATCTATAACATATTTAAAGAATCCTGCATTAATCATATGGAAAATTTATCCCGGTAAAATTAGTCGGATTTTTCATATGTTGTAGCTTATGATCTACTGTAGAAAAGATGTAATGGGCAGAAAGCTCAATAATGGACAGTTATCGAGTGATAATCAATCAAATACAGAATCCAAACGAGTAATACATAATAAAATCACTTTTTCATTAACCAACCCATACATACACACACAGCAGAAAGAGTTTGGCGTGAAAAAATACTACAGAGATTTCTGTTCACAAACCTTATCAAGGTCATTCAACATTAAAAAATAATGACCCAACCTAACATATTTTGTGAAACCCTACTATTATCGTTTCAAACATTTTTCCAAAAAACAAATACTTCCCAAGATTTAAGTATTCAGCAGCTCGAATTTGTCATGTTTGACTGATTACAACTCGATAACTATTATTGAGCTTTGTGCTCATTACATCTTTTCTTCAGTAGATCATAAGCTACAACATATGAAAACTCCTACTGATTTTACCGAGATAAATTTTCCATACGATTCGTGCTGGGTTCTTCCATCAAAATCTGAGAAGAAGTCCAACTTCGAAATAATTACCAAAAATTTCTTCGATCAAATATCCTCGATACCACCGACAACGAATGACAAACGCCATGAAAATATAAGCGAATGCTATTTAATCAGTGTCTTCAGCTTTCCGGATCGCGCAGTTAATCACTCCGGCAAATGAGCATCTGCATGGAAAGTTTTGGTTAAACGGACAGATCTAAATCCAGCGGAAACTCGCCAGTCTCTAATTGACATCGTGCATTTCGGCGATGTTTTTCTCGGCGTTCGCAGCGGTTGCATCGATTAACGGAACTAGATAGGAAAATCAGTGTCTCGGTTTCTGGCGTCGCTCAGCCTGTTCTTGCCTCGTCGGCGACGATGTCGAGCATTTTCCTTCATGAATTTATTATGACCATCGCAATAGAACGGATCGATAAGACACATTCTGTCTGTGCGCGGCTCGGATGTGTCTTTCGCCGTCGCCCCGAGGCGGCAGAATAAATTTGACTCGCCTGCATGCGAGAGAGTCATTCACTGATCAGATACGAGCCGGGTAATCAGATTCGTCGCGTTCCTTTTCATCCCGCAATTGATCACCGCGGGGGCGCGATAGCAATCGTGGTCAATTTTCCCGAAAAAAACGACGACACTCTTATCTTTGTTGGCTGTGAGTTACTCGTCGCGAAGAGACCAATTTTAGGACATTTTTCATCCTATCTCATTTCACCGTTACACTTTTTTGCTGGGATAGAAAATTACTATTCTAGTTTTGCTCGGAAGTGGTGGAATTTGGAAAACCTATGTTATCCGCGTTAATAGCTAGTGGGGCCTACAGCTATTAATGCTTTTTTTTTATTTTCTGTGTGACTCTCCACGAGCCACACAAAAAACTTCCCGATTCGTTAGTTGCAGTATATTATTATCATTATTTAGTGTACGTTTTAAGAAGATTATATGTTTTCAGGGAAAGTGATTATAACACTGTATTGAGCATATACAGTATGCCGAACCACATGACGTATGTACCCGACTAGAAATTTAGTTAGGCATGCCTAACGACGAATGTGGGCCTAATGCGGAAAGCATTGGGGTACGCCTAAGTTGGGCATTCCTAACAGTAGCCATACATGGGCCTAATGCGGAAAGAGTGGTGTACGCCTAAGTTAGGCATTCTTAACAGGTGCCATACGTGGTCCTAATGGGGATGAACGAATGCACGCCTAATTAGGCATTCCTAACAATTGCCATACATGGGCCTAATGCGGAAAGAGTGATGTATGCCTAACTTAGGCATTCCTAACAGTTGCCATACAAGGGCCTAATGCGGAAAGAGTGGTGTACGCCTAAGTTAGGCATTCCTAACAGGTGCCATACGTGGTCCTAATGGGGAAGAACGAATGCACGCCTAATTAGGCATTCCTAACAATTCCCATACATGGGCCTAATGCGGAAAGAGTGGCGTATGCCTAACTTAGGCATTCCTAACAGGTGCCATAGGTGGGCCTAATGCGGAAAGAGTGGTGTATGCCTAAGTTAGGCATTCCTAACAATTGCCATACATGGGCCTAAGGCGGAAAGAGTGGTGTATGCCTAATTAGGCATTCCTAACAATTGCCATACATGGGCCTAATGCGGAAAGAGTGGTGTATGCCTAACTTAGGCATTCCTAACAATTGCCATACATGGGCCTAATGCGGAAAGAGTGGTGTATGCCTAATTAGGCATTCCTAACAATTGCCATACATGGGCCTAAGGCGGAAAGAGTGGTGTATGCCTAATTAGGCATTCCTAACAATTGCCATACATGGGCCTAATGCGGAAAGAGTGGTGTATGCCTAATTAGGCATTCCTAACAATTGCCATACATGGGCCTAATGCGGAAAGAGTGGTGTATGCCTAATTAGGCATTCCTAACAATTGCCATACATGGGCCTAATGCGGAAAGAGTGGTGTATGCCTAACTTAGGCATTCCTAACAATTGCCATACATGGGCCTAATGCGGAAAGAGTGGTGTATGCCTAATTAGGCATTCCTAACAATTGCCATACATGGGCCTAATGCGGAAAGAGTGGTGTATGCCTAATTAGGCATTCCTAACAGTTGCCATACATGGGCCTAATGCGGAAAGAGTGGCGTATGCCTAACTTAGGCATTCCTAACAGGTGCCATAGGTGGGCCTAATGCGGAAAGAGTGGTGTATGCCTAACTTAGGCATTCCTAACAGGTGCCATAGGTGGGCCTAATGGGGAAAGAGTGGTGTATGCCTAATGAGGCATTCCTAACAATTGCCATACATGGGCCTAATGCGGAAAGAGTGGTGTATGCCTAATTAGGCATTCCTAACAATTGCCATACATGGGCCTAATGCGGAAAGAGTGGTGTATGCCTAATTAGGCATTCCTAACAATTGCCATACATGGGCCTAATGCGGAAAGAGTGGCGTATGCCTAACTCAGGCATTCCTAACAGGTGCCATAGGTGGGCCTAATGCGGAAAGAGTGGTGTATGCCTAACTTAGGCATTCCTAACAGGTGCCATAGGTGGGCCTAATACGGAAAGAGTGGTGTACGCCTAAGTTAGGCACTCCCAACAGGTGCCATACATGGGCCTAATGCGGAAAGAGTGGTGTATGCCTAATTAGGCATTCCTAACAATTGCCATACATGGGCCTAATGCGGAAAGAGTGGCGTATGCCTAACTTAGGCATTCCTAACAGGTGCCATAGGTGGGCCTAATGCGGAAAGAGTGGCGTATGCCTAACTTAGGCATTCCTAACAGGTGCCATAGGTGGGCCTAATGCGGAAAGAGTGGTGTACGCCTAAGTTAGGCATTCCTAACAGGTGCCATACGTGGTCCTAATGGGGAAGAACGAATGCACGCCTAATTAGGCATTCCTAACAATTCCCATACATGGGCCTAATGCGGAAAGAGTGGCGTATGCCTAACTTAGGCATTCCTAACAGGTGCCATAGGTGGGCCTAATGCGGAAAGAGTGGTGTATGCCTAAGTTAGGCATTCCTAACAATTGCCATACATGGGCCTAAGGCGGAAAGAGTGGTGTATGCCTAATTAGGCACTCCTAACAATTGCCATACATGGGCCTAATGCGGAAAGAGTGGTGTATGCCTAACTTAGGCATTCCTAACAATTGCCATACATGGGCCTAATGCGGAAAGAGTGGCGTATGCCTAACTTAGGCATTCCTAACAGGTGCCATAGGTGGGCCTAATGCGGAAAGAGTGGTGTATGCCTAACTTAGGCATTCCTAACAGGTGCCATAGGTGGGCCTAATGCGGAAAGAGTGGTGTACGCCTAAGTTAGGCATTCCTAACAGGTGCCATACGTGGTCCTAATGGGGAAGAACGAATGCACGCCTAATTAGGCATTCCTAACAATTGCCATACATGGGCCTAATGCGGAAAGAGTGGCGTATGCCTAACTTAGGCATTCCTAACAGGTGCCATAGGTGGGCCTAATGCGGAAAGAGTGGTGTATGCCTAATTAGGCATTCCTAACAATTGCCATAGGTGGGCCTAATGCGGAAAGAGTGGTGTATGCCGAACTTAGGCATTCCTAACAGTTGCTATACAAGGGCCTAATGCGGAAAGAGTGGTGTACGCCTAAGTTAGGCATTCCTAACAGGTGCCATACGTGGTCCTAATGGGGAAGAACGAATGCACGCCTAATTAGGCATTCCTATCAATTGCCATACATGGGCCTAATGCGGAAAGAGTGGCGTATGCCTAACTTAGGCATTCCTAACAGGTGCCATAGGTGGGCCTAATGCGGAAAGAGTGGTGTATGCCTAACTTAGGCATTCCTAACAGTTGCCATACAAGGGCCTAATGCGGAAAGAGTGGTGTATGCCTAATTAGGCATTCCTAACAATTGCCATAGGTGGGCCTAATGCGGAAAGAGTGGTGTATGCCGAACTTAGGCATTCCTAACAGTTGCCATAGGTGGGCCTAATGCGGAAAGAGTGGTGTATGCCTAAGTTAGGCATTCGTAACAATTGCCATACATGGGCCTAATGCGGAAAGAGTGGTGTATGCCTAACTTAGGCATTCCTAACAGTTGCCATACAAGGGCCTAATGCGGAAAGAGTGGTGTATGCCTAATTAGGCATTCCTAACAATTGCCATAGGTGGGCCTAATGCGGAAAGAGTGGTGTATGCCGAACTTAGGCATTCCTAACAGTTGCCATACAAGGGCCTAATGCGGAAAGAGTGGTGTACGCCTAAGTTAGGCATTCCTAACAGGTGCCATACGTGGTCCTAATGGGGAAGAACGAATGCACGCCTAATTAGGCATTCCTAACAATTGCCATACATGGGCCTAATGCGGAAAGAGTGGCGTATGCCTAACTTAGGCATTCCTAACAGGTGCCATAGGTGGGCCTAATGCGGAAAGAGTGGTGTATGCCTAACTTAGGCATTCCTAACAGTTGCCATACAAGGGCCTAATGCGGAAAGAGTGGTGTATGCCTAATTAGGCATTCCTAACAATTGCCATAGGTGGGCCTAATGCGGAAAGAGTGGTGTATGCCGAACTTAGGCATTCCTAACAGTTGCCATAGGTGGGCCTAATGCGGAAAGAGTGGTGTATGCC
Source organism: Lasioglossum morio (assembly GCA_916610235.2). Lineage (NCBI taxonomy): Eukaryota > Metazoa > Arthropoda > Insecta > Hymenoptera > Halictidae > Lasioglossum > Lasioglossum morio. The sequence goes on along the minus strand of OU744328.1, from coordinate 15,770,425 downwards.
TAAGTTAGGCATTCGTAACAATTGCCATACATGGGCCTAATGCGGAAAGAGTGGTGTATGCCTAACTTAGGCATTCCTAACAGTTGCCATACAAGGGCCTAATGCGGAAAGAGTGGTGTATGCCTAATTAGGCATTCCTAACAATTGCCATAGGTGGGCCTAATGCGGAAAGAGTGGTGTATGCCGAACTTAGGCATTCCTAACAGTTGCCATACAAGGGCCTAATGCGGAAAGAGTGGTGTACGCCTAAGTTAGGCATTCCTAACAGGTGCCATACGTGGTCCTAATGGGGAAGAACGAATACACGCCTAATTAGGCATTCCTAACAATTGCCATACATGGGCCTAATGCGGAAAGAGTGGCGTATGCCTAACTTAGGCATTCCTAACAGGTGCCATAGGTGGGCCTAATGCGGAAAGAGTGGTGTATGCCTAACTTAGGCATTCCTAACAGGTGCCATAGGTGGGCCTAATGCGGAAAGAGTGGTGTACGCCTAAGTTAGGCATTCCTAACAGGTGCCATACGTGGTCCTCATGGGGAAGAACGAATGCACGCCTAATTAGGCATTCCTAACAATTGCCATACATGGGCCTAATGCGGAAAGAGTGGCGTATGCCTAACTTAGGCATTCCTAACAGGTGCCATAGGTGGGCCTAATGCGGAAAGAGTGGTGTATGCCTAACTTAGGCATTCCTAACAGGTGCCATAGGTGGGCCTAATGCGGAATGAGTAGTTCATTATTCTGATCGCGTTGTTACTTTTTCAGAAAACGTTAACGAAAAATTTGATACCATAGAAACGGACATTTTGATAAAAATAGTCTAAAATGACTTCAATGACCATGAAACGTGAAGATCTGCTAAAAATTCGAGTTTCGGGGTGATTACAATAACTTCCCTATAAATCGGGAAGTTAAAAATTCGATGAAAGTCGACCGAATCTGCGTGAGGTCGCGAACGTCCCCGTAACCGTAATTAATAAAGTCCGAACGGATTACGAACGGGGCGATAAATAATCGCAATAACAGGCCACTAAAAGCAGATTGGATGATCGAAGTTAAGCCGGTGAGGAGCCGGGTCGGCAAGGCCGGGGGTTTTTAATTAAAAAAGAATTACGATGCCGCAACATTAGGGGCGTAGAACGCCTACGAGCGTGGCCACGGTTTCGCACGGTTTAATGCGACGCCCGCGATGCATTGCTCTGGTTATTAGACGACGGCACGTGCGCCCGGTATGCATAAATGCATCAGCCCGGAAAGTTACGTTGGATTCGTGCGTGTACCTATCGCTTGGAACGATTTCGCGCGAGCGTGCGCGCCCCGCGCGAATATCTTCAAAAAATACACCTCCGCGAGGCCATTAAATTAGAATCACTCAACGGTTTAAGCGTTTTTTATGCTTGCTGTAAAATTAAAACGTTCCCGGTGGCGAACATCAAGAGGTTTCATCGGCTATTAAGACACCGTGTATACGTGTACATGTTAATTATGTTTGCTTTACTCCCTTTGCCTTGAATGCGGCTCGTACCCTTTAGAATGCACTCTGTACACACTGGCTTATCGTCGCGAACGAGTGACGTACCAGCTTAAATAGTAATTAATCTATTCTGTTTGTAATTAAACGAAGGAAACTTTGCAGATAAATCAGTAAAATTGTCGAAAATTAGTATTGAGAAGCAGTGCCGGATTAAGCCTGCGCGGGGCCCGTAGAAAATGTTACCAGGGGGCCCTAGGTTTTGCAGGAGAATATAATAAAACACAATGAATGACTTTTTTTTAGCAAAAATATCTGGGAACGGTATCGACCAAATTTTAGGTCAATTTTCTGCTGCAAACGCGGGGCCCGTAGCAAATATTACCAGGGGGCCCTAGGTTTTGCACGATAATATAATAAAACACGATGAATGACCTTTTTTTGTTAGCAAAAAATATCTGGGAACGGTATCGACCCAATTTTAGATCAATTTTCTGCTGCAAACGCGGGGCCCGTAGCAAATATTACCAGGGGGGGCCTAAGTTTTACACGATAATATAATAAAACACGTTGAATGACCTTTTGTTTTAGCAAAAATATCTGGGAACGGTATCGACCCAATTTTAGATCAATTTTTTGTTGCAAGCACGGGGCCCCAAGAAGCGCGGGGCCCGTAGCATTTGCTACTCCAGCAACGGGGCTTAATCCGGCACTGTTGAGAAGAAAGAAATTCAATAGTGCAATTTCGTTCCAACGAATGGTTAATTTAACCCCATCAAAGTTCTGAATCCTCGCATTTGTTCATTATAATTCACGGGAATCGCGTTCGGAAGAATCTCGAGCTCGACGTGGAGTCGTCAGGAATCGATCGTCGCTCGTCGGATGCAACAGTTCGTGTCGTAATCGCCGGATCGAGGCCGCGGAGCGTGCGATTCGACGATCAAAGAAGCGGAATGGAGCGGATGTGAAACGGCGCGGCGCGAGCTAAGTCGTGGGGGGTTGGCGAGGAAGTCGCGAGCAGCCAGCGACATTTCCGACTCGTTTCGGTGGTCGTCGAGAGAGCGGATAAAAGCGTAGGCATTATAGATCGAGGACCGAAGGTGATAAAAAAAAGCTCGCGCGTGATAATGGCAGCGGGCGAGGTGAAAATGTGAAAAGCACCCGCGAGAGGGTGGCCGAGTCGTCACGTCGCGCATGCACGCCACGCCGGATTGCTTTCGAGCGAAAGCTTTCGGCTCGTTCGGACTTTCGCGACGACGATTGCACACGCTGCCGGCATTGTTTGGCAACCGGCTCATCGTCGAGGGCCTCTTGAAAAATCGCCGCGAACCTCGCGAACTGCCGCGAGATCGATACCGGCACTCTTACCTTCGGATACATGTGTATGTCAGAAACACAATCCTTACCGTCCCAAAGTTCTGAGGTAAGTGGTTCCTCTCAGTCCTCTTACCAAAAGGCATTGCCTTCCCCACTCCGTGGCCAGATCCATCAGAGTCACGTGTTATTAGTATTGTTTAGCAATACGACGTCGGGTCGCTTTATGCAAAATAAAAGAATGTTTGCATTGATTGCAGGACATAGGAGCCAGATAAAAATTGTATTGTTTTTTTGGTTATTCTATTAAGATGAGACTAACACATTGATGTCCTTCAATATATTTTACATGTACACTTAAATTGTATGTACCCATTCCTGTCATAAATGCATAAAATCCGCAGTCTATGAACTGAGGGCTATTGTCGAAGTAGATCCTCTAAAAAGAACATGTCGAGAGGTTGCGAAAGAACTGAAAATGATGCGAAACACAATAACTTCAACGCTAAATCTAACACGAGAGGTTTTAAATTTTTTATTTGACAATTATTGAAATTGTAAAGGTGTTCCCGTGGGAATTTATTGAATATATATTTTGACTCTACTAAATATTACAGTAAAAGTCACAGAAAATATAAAGAAATTTAATCTCGTTATTTTTAAGAATTGTATACGTCGATGCGCAGTTAGAATTCTGACCAGGCAACCGAAATGACATTTTGCTCTTCTAGTATATTATTGTAAAACGGTAAATAAAATATATCTATTATTATTAAATATAGAGGCGTTATTTTCAATAAGAAACCTACCACGAGAGGTTTTAAATATTTTATTTGACAATTATTGAAATCGTAAAGGTGTTCTCGTGGGAATTTATTCAGATCCATCAGAATCACGTGTTATGTTCGTTGTGCCGAAACTCTCTTCTAACTGCGTTACCGCTAACAACACGCTAACATGTACGACCCGAGTCAAAAAACTAATGAGACCAAACTTATCGCTACAGCTTGACCCAAATAACATTTCTTCTGTTTCATCATCCCTCGATAAACGTGTTTTCGAGATTTCAGCATGATCTTTTTTTTCGGAGTAACCGAAGTTCATTTAGCGCCGCTCAGTAGTTCTGAAAGGATCCCTTTGAAGTTCAGTCAATTTCGTCCGACCTGCGGTCAGGTTTCTCTACTTTTTTTCAACAGGATTTCGTGTTTCTTTCGAAGTCCCAGCGAACTTAACATAAATTGCCATCTTAACCCTTTAAATTGATCTCTGGAAGTTAAAAGATCCTTCCGGAAATATATTCTGTAAAGAATAGCCGTATTTATTATAAGTACTTAATCGTTGACAGACGTGTTTGTCACGGGCGCGTTCGTTTCAATCTGTCTTCTTTTTCGTAATTTTACAATTCTGTTGTTATTTTCGATTTTATATTTTTATAAATTTCACTATATAGAGGGTTGTCTGCTAATACGTATACATACATACATTCAACCTTATAATTCTAAAATTGTGTCAAAAAGCCAAAACCAGATCAACTTTGCCGCAACTCGACGAGAATGAAAACAACCTGTTCCGCGAAACTTAGGAAACGATGTACCGAAGTACAGTCGTCGCACGAACCTTCAGACTCGACGTCGGCGAAGAGCGTTCCAGCGACGTCGACTCGCAGTCGCGACCCTTATTTCGCGATCCATTGTGCCGCGCGCGGATTTTACATCATTGCGATGCTGCAAGGGTGGCATTACGCCGGTGGTAGGGTATCGCGTAACGCGGCGCTCGCAGTTTTGAAAAGGTAATACGATTCGTAACGGGGGTGTCACGATGCGTTCCCTCGGTCGAGACGCACCGGCGAAAATATCCCACCCTTACGACCGTTAATAATCATAAAAATGCTAATGTTAATGACGCCGAGTGGGGGTGGTACAAGGCGGCGAGGTATTAATGGAGAACGGCCGGCGCGGGACACAATAATAAGAATAATGAAAACAACGGCGATGGTAATGAGAACGATAATAGGAAGGAACACAGAGACGACGCGGACAGTATTGTAAGCGTAAGAGGCAGACGTTTCGGGATCCTGTGGAATTGTTTAACGAGATCAGCTGAACATGATTCGGGCACGAAGAAATCCCCATCCCCGTCATACCTGTTTTTTTTAAATTATTATAGAAAATCTCATATGAGATTTATTACAACATAATTACAAAACAGAAATACACTACATACAATACAGTATATCGAGGTAGTTTTGCGATCGAAAAGAATTGATATTAGAAAGATGATTTCGGCGCACAGGTTCGATCAAAAATAAACTATCAAATCCTTGTTTTATAACAAATTTGCAATTTCAAATCTCGACGTGTCAAGATCTTGAAAATGATCCCAATCAGGATCGAAACGTCGAGATTTGAAATTGCAAATTTGTTATAAAACAAGGATTTGATAGTTTATTTTTGATCGAACCTGTGCGCCGAAATCACCTTTCTAATACAATACAGTATATGAAGATTACAAAACAGAATAGGTTTCTTGTAGAAATACAGATATTATAATACGAACATATGATTAATAGGAACAGTATATGAACAGAGAGAAAAGAGAAAAAAAAATGTCATACCTGTTTCTTAAAATGAATGTGTTATACAATGAGTGTACAAAGGGTTCGTACACTTTGCAAAAACAAATAACTTTTTCAAAATTGTACCCAACTGCTTGAGTTTTTGTGAGACGTTAAAAGGATTATATACGGTTGAATGTATATATGTATACGTATTAGCAGCAACCATATATAAATATTCCATTTTATCGATCGTAATGAATTAATAGAAAATTGTATGCTATCGGCGCACAGATTCGATCATAATGAAAAACACAGCAATTTTGCAAAAATTAAATGATTCCCAACGTTTCGATCCTGGTATGGATCATCTTCATGTGACCTTTCATTTTCCTTCGCAATTTCGACAAATAACAATTTTAAAAAGAAAATTACTTATACATGAAAAAACTCAAGCTGTTGGGTCCATTTTTGAAAAAGTTATTCATTATTAACCCTTCGCTGCATGATTACTTTAATCGAGATGAAAAAATAGAAAGGAGATCAGTTTCTGTGTTTTATTTAAGGGAAAAATATTTAAAACGATTAAAACAACATTTTCAGAAAAATGAACATAAATAAACATAGTAAGAAAACACATTCTTAGATTACTATACTATACCAAAGTTAACTGTATCAGATACACTACGCAGCGAAGGGTTAAAATATGTACGAATACTTTGTACATCCACTGCAAGTAGACTACAGAACATTTACAACAAAAATGTGTAGAAATTTAACAGTACCGGTCTATTATTTTCGATAGATCAGCATAATTAGGAAAATAGATAAAGGTGAGGGTGGCATCTAATAGCATCCGCCACAGACCCTCCGGAAGAATTTGTAGACAATACATATAACACAAGTATATGTAATGAACATAATTATTGTATATATTGTAAATACATTTAAGTTAATCAATTTTAAGGAATGGGTCGAAGATCGCGATGAATAAGTAATCCGTATAGCGATTCGTTCATTGAGATATGTAGCGGCACACGGTTAGCGACCGTAATAATCATTAGAGCGGTCCCCTTGCAGATGCCAAGGACTAGGCTGTAAAACCTTTCGCGACATCTGCAAGGCCCCAAAAACCGAATCAACATTTTTAGCGTTTTAAAGCACGTGACAAACTTAACTGCAATAAACCGTTACGGGACTTCCTGATTGCAGGAGTCCCCTTCCTCCACCAAACAGGGGCTGAGAGGTCTGCAGAAAAGCAAACTCCACCCCCGCGTCTTCGGAAAAGGCGTTACCTTTTCCGACGAGAAAATATAAATACCGAGACACGCGAGGAGGAGTTTAGTTCTTTACTCGAAATTAGCCTGAGCCGCTACCGCATATTACCCAGTATTTTTGACCAAATAAATTATATAGTTCAAGTGTATGTTTGTTTATCCGGTAACCTTGAAGCGTTACAGATATATCTTCGCCAAAATGAGGCGAGAGGAAAGGTCACCATCGTCATCTGGTGCCCTGGACCTGGGAGTTTACGGCACCCCCGGTACCTTTTCGAGGAGGTACATGGGTTCTACCGGTTCTCCCAGGTCCTTAAACAAAAAACAAAAAGACCCTCCGGAAGAATAAAAATCTCATTAGCCCCCATTAGCTAGCTTTCCAACCCAAGGAACACTTCGAAACCGTTATCCAATTTTCCGTGCTCCGGGATAGAGCTTTATCGGGATAGATTTTTCGCGCTGTATCGCGACTCGCGAACAGGAACGGCGTCGATATCGATTAAACAAACACCGTCCGCGCCCGGCGTCGCGTCGTTGGAAAAAGAATCGAGAGCCGGCATTGTCCCGTCGTTTATTTTTATTGCATTTCATTTCACGCGGAGGAGGACTCGATCTCTACGTCCCCGTTACGTCCGTTCGCTCCCTTGAAAACCGATGATGACTCGCCGGAGCGAGAATACGCGCGGACTGTTTTCCGAATCACGACCGCTACTCGAGAGAATCCTCCCCGTCGGATATCATTCCGCCGCTCAGCGGGAATAAATCCTATCTGCCGGCGGAAGTGGATCGTTTCCGCGAACGTCGTTTCCCCTCCCTCTCGTAAAGTCGACGCGTCTTTGCGAAGGGCAGGAGAGACCGCCACACGTTCCCATCTCTCTATCCTTTTTTTTTCTCCTGAGGATCGTATGGAAAAACTCTTACTGAAAACATTTTCTCGATGGGGAGGTCGCAGCCTCTCGCTTTCGCGAGCATCGGAATAACCGTTCCGCGTTGTAAGAAACGACGGAAATGAAGACAATGGGCGGGAGACTTTTGCTCGCAACCCTGACATCTCAAGTGGCACTGGAATCGTCCAGGAAAACGAATACACTGTCCAGATGTTCTTTGATCCCAGCGAAGGTGCACTCGCAGGTGACTTGCTGATGAGGGTGTTGCGACGAGAGACAAGTACTGTGCAGGGATCGTAAGTTGCAACTGCAAACCGAGTCGTTCTTCCCCGTTTCTACTTTTCGATTCTACTCCTAGTCTATCGGCGTCTTTACCAATTGAGACCCATGTGTTTTTGAACCTTAGATCTTCTTCGCAATACTTCACTACATCTGCACTTCTCTATGTTAGTTCAATGGAGTGGTGGGATAGCAGAGAAATCGGGGATGGAACTGAATGTTTGCGAGATATTTATGAATTTGCTAGTATTATTATTTATATAGACGGACTGAAGCCCTTTTACATAAGTGTTTTAAAAAAAGAGAAAGATACAAGATTACTCGTCTAATAAGAAGGGACATGCACAAAAAAAAACAAAATATAATAATATAATACATCTGCACTTCTCTATGTCAGTTCAATGGAGTGGTGGGATAGCAGAGAAATCTGGGATGGAACTGAATGTTTGCGAGATATTTATGAATTTACTAGTATTATTATTTATATAGACGGACTGAAGCCCTTTTACATGTTAGAAACGAGGTGTTTTCCGTTTATCGGTTCTGGTGTAAGTGCCGTGCGGTTCCTCACAGTCCTCTTACCAAAGGCATAGCCTTCCCCACTACGTGGCCAGATCCATCAGAAACATGTGTTCTTGTTACTATTTAGTAATACGACGTCGGGTCGATTGCCTTTTCTAAAGGTCTCGCTTTGAATAGACAGCCATTAATTCGACACCGATACCTGAGGGACCCTACGCGGTCCTCAGTTTATTGTGTCGTATGGCATTGGGGTTGTTTACCTGCTTCGCGACCACTCGCGCCATAAATCCTGCCATAAATATGTCAAAGAACCAAACATTTCTTCGGGAGGCCTTCCCGAAACTCCCTATTAATTGCGTCACTGCTAACACACGCTACATACATAAGTGTTTTAAAGAAGAGAAAGATACAAGATTACTCGTCTAATAAGAAAAAAGGGAGATGCACAAAAAAACAAAATATAATAATATAATACATCTGCCCTTCTCTATGTCAGTTCAATGGAGTGGTGGGATAGCAGAGAAATCGAGAATGGAACTGAATGTTTGCGACATATTTATGAATTTACTAGTATTATTATTTATATAGGCGGACTGAAGCCCTTTTACATAAGTGTTTTAAAAAAAGGGAAAGATACAAGATTACTCGTCTAATAAGAAAGAAGGGACATGCACAAAAAGAAAACAAAATATAATAATATAATACTGGTTCAATCGATAGGTGTTATCTTATAATCCTGCGTAGTTGCATTTGAAAATTTTGCAAAGATTCAACACTTTACCGCCTTGAAGCCTATTAATAGGATTTTCAATAATTCTGCTGTACCAAAAAAAAGCATAGAAATTTTCTTTGACATTGCAATCTTAAATGAAACTATTAGACGACGTTATTGAGGGTGACTTAGTTAGTTCATACTAAATGCTAAATGAAAACTTTACCCATGTACCATACATTTTTCAAAAATATGCAATAATCACCGGTCGGCAATGTGTTAATAAAGTAACTTATGGGAATATGGGAATAATACCTTATCCCCATCCTAGAAGTTCTACAGTAGCCTGAGCCTCTTTCGCTGAAGCCTCATTGCAGAGAAGAGGAGCATCGTGAAACGGGGGTAACCGTTCTCCGCGGTGTCTACGATCGTTCGAATAGTTTTCCGTTACGATCGGGGTGCGCGATAAAAGACAGAAGGGGTTGAAATACCGCGAGTACGAACTCCTCCGCGAGATACGTAATTTTATCGATCTCCTCTCGTCGTCGGTTCGTTTCCGCACGTACGGCGGCGATTCCGCGCGGCGTCGCGGCGTCGAAAGAGCGCAAAGGGACGCGTTCCTCTCCGCGAGTGTACAAAGAAGGAAACGGAAAAAGGACGACAACGATGAAAACGAGTAGAAATGGAGAAAAAGTAATTCTATTGATCCGGATACTCCTAGCCGTGCTCTGTTCCACCGACGACGTGACGGATAAATCTAACATTTAGCCCTCGCGTACACCAGCGCACCGTATCTACAGGTGGACAGGCGCCTGCGCGTTTTCGTCGACAGGTTTTTTCGTAGATGTCACTCACACCTGCCCGACTCGGAGGTATGCAACCCCCCTGTCTCTCTGTGTATTCATCCGGCGCGTGCTGCTTGCACTTGCAGCCACCGGCAGGACCGAGGGATTCTTCAATTCAGCCTGGATATCTCCCTACCCTCGGTCTCTCATCCCCTTTCGCGTTTGCCACCCGCGTTTTTCACGCTCGTGGCCTCGTTCACGCATCTTTCCCTACCGTAAAAGCGATCTTCGGTTACGCTCCTGCCGGATATTAACATCAACCAACAACGCACACGATCTTCTATTTTACCACGTTTTTTTTAATACAAACAAAACGAGGCCATCCCTCGTTTCGTAAAAAATAACCCGCTAATCTCTGTGCTCGTCGCTAGTCTCTGCGTTTCTTGATCTCGGCATCGGGTTTTGTTGATGTTTGATCGAAAGTTAGGTAGGGGTAGGTTAGTCGTTGATTCCCGGCAGTTTAGTATGCCGTGACGCGTTTGTGTAAACGGCGCACGGCGTATTGTTTTAACAGGAACTGACCGGAATAACGTAAACACCGAACCAATGCGTAAACAATGCTACCAACAACTTGTAGGCCTATGCGAATCGCATCAAGGAGGACTAGATAGCATACCGGCAGGGCCGTCTTAAGATATTCGGCGCCCGTGGGCTACTAGAAATAATGCACCCCTCTTCATAAGAAAATACACGGGATGGCTAGCGGGAGGGGGGTTAGGTTAATTTGTAACAGGTTATTTGGTTACTTTTGTCGTGAGAAGATTTTGAATAAAAATAACTAATAATAACAAAAAAATATAATACCAATAAAAATTGCCGCCCCCAAAAGGCTTTTGCGCACCGGGGCCCATTTAGTCCTGTGCTCAAGACGGCCCTGCACACCGGTTGCAGGTGTTACACCGAACAGCTTCGCGAAAGGTAAACACGAAGCTTTGCCAAGTGTGTGTTGATGATTGTACTCACTTTCGCGCGACTGGTTCCGTGGACTGGATTCGCAGGCAATAGTCTTCCGCGGCCACTAGCACAACCTCGTGTATCTACACTATCCACCTGTGCTCTCGTCAATGACACCGGACCCCCTTGTCCATCCTCGCATCGGTGTATCGGCACGGTTCGCGATCCCGATCTAGATGTGAATCCGGACGTCTCGATCTCGGACAGTTGGTGTTGATGTTTTGGTTGCCAGGTTTGTCTGTTAGACACCGAAACGTTCGAGCTACGTGGATATGAAGAATCGCATGGTTTGTATCGTGTCTCGGGGGCTGTCGATCTGACAGATCATCGCGTGATCGTTCGGGATCGAAGGATCGTGGCAATGGAATCGAGTATCGAGTGGCGATTCTCGCGAGACGGGTTTCGCCAGTTGGCGCGTGTGTTGTTATGTGCGCGCGTGGTTGTCGGGGTTGGTGTGTTGTGTTCGGATGAAACCTACCGACCGCAGTGATAGCTTGGGGTGCACTGAGCATCGGGAGAGGGTTGGAAAGCGACGTGAACCCCGAGACAACCTAACCCGACGGACGGCAGTGGCGCAGCGTGCACACGTAAACGCGACTGCGCACCCCCGGCGGTCTCGCTCAAACTTTTCCGGCGATTTAGGCAATTAGGAAGTAAAACGGGAAACCGGATTAACTAATGTGCTCGATTCCGATCGGGATCGCTGTTACTTTCGCGGCCGAGAACCCAGGTCCAACACCACCACCCTCCTCCCGTCGATACCCAATGGGATCGCTTTCTTACCCTGGATTTAACCAAAGGGGATAAAACCGGATTCTGCGGTCAACCGGATCCGAACTTTCACGGAGTTTTAACTCTGTGGCCCTCGGATATATCGGCGGCCGATCCGTGCACACACCCGAGGTTTGTTAACGTTCGAATCAATTAGCCGCAAGTGAAACGATCGGCTGTTCCGCGCTGCCTGGTCCTTGGGAACGGGAAATGGAAAGGAAGTAAAAGGATTACATGGTTTAGCCTCGGACCACCAGCCCCATTATTTCGGCTGGTCGGAATTTCTGGACGATACGGTGCCTGAGAAATCGACGGCCAGATTTGCGGTGTATGCGAATCGTTTGTGGAACATATATTATCGTAATTTAATTGATATATAAATATATGTAATTTAATTGATGTCGTAATGCTGGTTTCGGATTTTGTGTAAATAATAAAGATTGAACGTTTGAGTTATTGTTTATTTAAGCATTGTTGTTATTGTTTGTAAGAATTTTGGTTTTGTGATGTCTTTAAGGTCATTTCTGGATCGTGGTTGGTTTCGATTTTTTTTTTTATTATTGTCTGTCGAAATTTTCTATTATTTTAATGTCTGTTTCTACGTTACCGACATAATATTTTCTACCCTGGGTCAATTCGGGGTTAATTCGGGGTTAGTTCTGAGTTGATTCTGGGCTAGATTTGGGTTAGATTTGAATATGATTATGTTTAATTTTTATTAACCTTATCTGGTAAGATAGGAAATTACACTAAAATGATAACTGACTGATTTTCCGTATGTCGGTACCAACGAGATATTGTTTCTCGACGGTGGTATACTTCATTTTTATTACCATCCCCTCTGCTACCGACGAAATTGCAGAAGATGTTAGTTCCACGTTATCTCCGCGCCTAGCTGGACCCACTTTTGGCTTCGTTGGATAGCACAGAGGCTGGCAGTCTTGAATAGTATTTAGTCACCGACGAGATACCTTATGGGAGATCGTGTGAGCCCATACATGGTGTCCCTACTCTGCGGTCAAACTAATAGATGGCGTTTATCTAATAGTTAGTGTTAAAGTTTTATCAGGTTTTATACATTTTTATATTGACTCACGTTTATAAAGGCTTTTGTTCTACTTCGCTTTCTTTCTTTCGAATTTGTATAATCGTTCGTATATATTTGTATGAAACGGATACCTGTTTGATAAGACACCGTCGAGATGATTGACTAATTTAATTTCGAGCCGTATTGTGTAATATTTAATCGACGAAATCAATTCAGTTCATTATAATTTATCAATGTGATTGAAATATACTATTCGAGACAAATTTATAGCACGTGCATTGTTGATAGAAATTAATATAAAATCGAAGTTAACCTAGAATCGTGACAAGACTGCTGATATTTATCTATGTAACATAGTTCTCCTTATATGAAGATGACTGGTTACAGAATTTTTAGGTTCATCCAACACATGAGGTTTGTAACATTATTATCAAGACAACGAAACGATTCAATGTTTAAAATATTTGACATTTTTTAGAAGAAACTCTTACAAATGTTGTACAGATATACGTTCAAGAGGATCTATGAGAGTAATGATAACTCAAAAATTATTAAGGAGATATAGCTCAAATACAACAGAACATAAAGCTAGGTCCTGGTATTCCTTTGTAAGATGGGAATGGGGCTTACCTATCGGAACGTCGTTATCGTTATGGGGAATCTTACAATGGAAGCATTTAAAAAAATATCCAGATACAACTGAGAATGCCAATGTGTATGAGCCAATCAATGTTTTTGTGGTATAGTTTTTTTTTGCTAAAATAGCAGATTTATCATTTTATGTATCATTTTGTAGAACCATTATCATAAGTAGCTGAACCTTATTCGTCCGATTAGATACTTATTTCGATTTGTTTTTCTAGGTGAAATGTTCTTATTACCTGCCACTTCGGATAATAAGTAGAGTATGGGGTTGGTTAGCTAGCTTGGAGTTGCCAGTTGTTTTAAGACCAACTTTATATGGATTTTACGCAAGAACATTTCATGCCAATCTAGACGAAATCGATGCAGACCTCTCTGATTTTCCAAGTCTTGTTGATTTCTTTGTTAGACCACTTAAAAATGGTGTGAGGCCTATCGATCATAAAACAAGTATTGTAAGTACATTCTATTTAAGTATTAACAAAGTAACTGAAATGGTATCATACAAATTGTATATACATTTCAATTGCAGGTTTCACCTTCCGATGGAAGAGTATTACACTTTGGTCCAGTAACAGGGTGTCAAGTGGAACAAGTTAAAGGGGTAACTTACAATCTCAGACACTTTTTGGGAGATATAAGTACATTCCCCTCTGATCAACCTTTAAAGTTCACACCGGAAGACGATGACGCTTATGTGAAATCACTTCTGAAGAATCCGAAAAATCAACTTTATCAATTAATAGTCTATCTAGCTCCTGGTGATTATCATAGATTCCACAGTTCCACCGATTGGGAGATAGAGTACCGTAGACATTTTCCAGGTATACACAGATAAAAATATTTTTTTTCTATGAATAAAGTAGCGAGGGATCAAGTTAGCTCTTTTACCCCCTGTGTAGCCAACCAGGTACCCCTTTACTGCATTTCTTTCAACAATTTGTTAATGTTCCTCTAAAAATATTACAAACTTTCTCTGAACGTCCATTCTTTGCTCGCTAATATATTCATTTATAGTCTTGAAATGAGAATTTATGCAAATATGTTAAATGCAAAAGGGTTTGAAATAATCTATACACGAGGGTAAAATGGACTATTGTATTTTCTTGTGCTACGTGATATTTCGTTCCACAGAAGGATGTAAAATAATTGAAAATCCGGGAGTGACATGACATCCCTTGACCCCGTTATCTCCCCTGCTACTTCAACCATAAAAAGATACTTGTACTCTTAGTCTCTCTTTAAATATTCCACATTGATTTAAAACAGACATACTGCAGAAATTGAATTTTTCTTTCAGGAAAATTGTTGAGCGTCAATCCAAGTGTAGCTAAATATTTGCCAGACTTATTTTCATTGAACGAACGTGTAGTATACGTGGGAAAATGGGCAGGTGGTTTTATGGCTTACACTGCTGTAGGAGCGACGAATGTGGGTTCCATAAAAGTTTATTGTGATAGAGCACTGCAGACAAATACGATTATGTGGCCGGAAGCGAAGCATTGGAACGATGCTAGCTTAGGGTGTGCGCGTGTCGGTAAAGGAGAATTATTTGGAGAGTTTAGAATGGGATCTACGGTTGTGTTGTTGTTCGAAGCTCCGAAGGATTTGCAGTTTTGCATAGAGGCAGGACAAACTATAAAGATGGGTCAAGCTGTAACTCAGTGTACTGTTGGCACCGAGGAGAAACATTCGCGTTCATTATGACAAATAATCGATCTCGACACTCTCGACTGGAAAAATGTTTGTAGAACAGACATATAACTGTTATACAGTAACTCGATGATCTCATACGATAGTGATACACGATAAAAGACTTGTCTTTGTTGGTATTGTTGTTGTCGTTGGCACGTCTACACGCGAACGTAATAATTCTATCGAAGAATTAAATTATGGGGATTTATCAAATAAATGGCCAAACTCTCGACAAAATTATAATTGTTTGAAAGTTTTATAGACTTTATAAATGTAAAGAATAAAGATTCTAGCTAGGTATCGTGCAACACTCGACGAACCAGAATTATTTTTATCACGGATGTATATATTTATAAAGATTACTTGAAAAAAAGTGACGATTCAACGCACTTTCGAGACAACTGCGTGCTATGTACATGTACTTCGATGTTCTCTCGAGGCATTTAAGGGTGTTGCGTTAACTATTATTATCACTTGCAACGCTATACATGGTTCAATGTTGTGATACACGGCAAACATACGTATTAAATAAGCAATACTCTAATGTGTATTAAAGTGTGTGTATATATGTAGGATACTTTCAAACTTTGTTAAGACAATTTTGTATATGGATCTGAGAATATATGATGAAGAAAAGTATAAATAAATTGTATTTGTGCAAGAAAGACTTCGACGGTCGTTACATCAATGTCCCGACGCCAGTGAAGTTTCTAATGAAACACGTGGAAGTAGTTTTTCACGTAATGGGCTCACGACTATAATTTTTAATCGAATTAACGCGCGTCTGCGTGAAAAATTAGAAGGGAAAAAATCGATCGAATTGAAGGCTTTCCTCATCTTGATTTTTTTCTCGCACAAACACCTTCTCTCTCGGTTTAGGTGCTTGTAAGCCTTTAAAACTGTTAGAAGCCCCTCAGCGGCTGTGTGTTATAGTCATCAATGGGTAGCTGTTTATGAAATGCGTTTCAATTACTAGAGATTTATGTTTTACATTTTTACTCAAATTCGAATTACATGTGTAAACATTGAGTAATGTCTAGGAATGATTATTCACGACTGTTTCAAAGAAAAAGTCTGAACATATAGAAATGATATTGTTACATTTTTTTATTACTATTTCAAAGATCATTCCACTTTCTCTTTAGCGTATAGCAGTGCTCAAAAATGAAGTTTCATTAAATTAATTGATGAAGAGCAACATCGAAGCTCGGCGGTGTTGTAGTTTACAATAGATATATAGTTTCCTCGTCCTAGGCGATTCGATATCGATGTTTTGAGAAAGTAGGTGAAGCTTAGGACACCTTCAGGCGCTTGACATAGTGTCGCCGAACTGCTACCGGTGTAGCCTTATTGAAGGTGCTAAGAAATTAGGATTTTTCGTGAAGAAAAATTGATACGGTCCATTAATCACAGAAATTGCTCAAATGGAGTCGATGAAAAATCGTAGAAACGTTTACACGTGTCGATGCAAGGCGACTCTTGCTTCAGTTGACCTTAGGGTCTTAGAAAAATGACACAAAGGATTCTATGTCCGAAGGAATGACACCTTACATTACTCTACAGTCTGAGATCAACTTTGGATCACTCTAGAAACGTAAAATTTTAACGAGAAAAATTACGGCGTTATTTTAAAACACAGATTTTCCCATTCTTACGGTACTCGAAGTTTTAAATTCACAATGAATCCTTACGATTTCTTTTTCATCTTTCTGATTTCTCGAATAATTTAAACACTTAAAAATATTCGAAGTTTATAGAAGTCCGAAGGCCATTTGATAAATTATAATAAATTTCCGAACTGTTTGCCAGGCCATCGCAGAACAGTTTCATTGACAATAGGCTTGTTTGGTCAAGGTTCTGTAATTTCAAAGCGACACGAAACAGTGCTCAGTTTCGTAACACTGATGTTCAGTGAATAATGGTTCTACATCCCCAAAATGGTCCGAAGTAGTTCTGGAATGCAGAGGCGACTGCTACGATCAGAAACTGCAGATACACAGCTATTAATTCAAATACTAGAAACCGATTGTACGTACCAGACAACCAGGATCGATCCGTGAAATTATTTCTACGACACGTAGGAATCTCGAGTGATCGGTCTAAAATTACACTTACATAATCTTCTGCATTTTTTCTATTCTGATCTTAGTATGATCTGATCTATTTGCAATGTTAAGAAATATCGTGGGCGTCCCAAGTGTTTGGTTTACAGAGTTACGAGTTTACTAAAGATCGCTGTCAATCACTAAACTATACCCTATCAGTGTCTCTATCTATCATCGTCTTTCTTCAGAGAATATCGAAAATATTCAAAAATTTTGATAAACATCAATTTCTTCCTATTCTTCATCGTGCTAGATGCCGAAGTATATAAACAAAATTTGGTAATTCGACGTAAAAATGCTGTCATTTCAAAACTAATTTTTCATTTCTCTTGATTCAGGCTATAATTACATTCATACTGATTAATAAACAACTTCAGTTTCTTATTTTCGATTAACAGAAAAAGCATGGAATATTTTTCAAGAAATATATAACTCGTGTAATTTTGATTTTCACATTAAAAAAAATGTTGAGAATCCCAAAACAGTTGTAACATGATATTTGGTCCCCTCAGGGTTCCAAATTCATTTACGAATCTTCTTCCCCCTCTTTCCATTCTCGCTATCGCCTTTTCAGCGGGACCTACTGTTTATGGTGAGTTCCGAATCACCTCGAATCCCGAAACAGAGATTCGATGGTTTTCGTAAAGAACAATTCCGAAAGATTCGTGGAATTATTGCCTCGAAAAACCAGAAGCGAATACTCCTTTATAGACAGCATTTTTTCTAACGTTGTTTCGATCACGTGTAAGTGTTTCAGGATCAGGTGAAAGAAGCTCGTAGTGGTTTTAGGAGCTCGAAGAGGGGTCGGTAGGGTCGAGGAGCGAAACACCAGCAAAATCAAAGCCGCCGTCGCGTGCCGGAATCGCGTTACATGCACGACGACGTGGTTCAGTAAGCGCCGCGACGCCCGTGGCGCACGTTGCAACGGATCGTTCGTACGTTTCATGTCTCCATCCAGTGTGCTACAATTATTTGTTGGTAATCGTGACCGTTTAAAGAAAGAAATCATTCTGCCAAGCATCGATTCACAGTCGATCGTCCAAGTTGACAGAACCGCGGATCCTCGCCGGCGAAGAAATTCCTCTCGTTACTATTCGTTTTGGTTTCGCCACCTCGAGTTCGATTATGGGGCTAGATGGGTGCTGATGAACATTTTCGAGTGACCTTATCCCTTCGAAGGGAACCGGATGCGGGTCCAGTTTACTGCAAGATGGAAACCTCCGCGAGATTTCGCCAATTGAAAACCGTCAAGCTGAGCTGCGAGGCGACCTATCGGCTGGACATCAGCTTCAAACCGCCGCAACTGTTGGAGTGGGTACAGTGAATAGCATAATACAATAATCGTTCTACTTTTCTTGTAAAGTGGTTCATGTTTCTGTACTCAATTCTTTCGGTATTTACAGAGAATTGTCCTTTTGTCTCCTTCTGTTGCGAAACCGTTTGCGCCTTTGAATATTTAGGAAGATAGAAGGATAGTTATTTCGTTAAATTTTTTCATCTGAATATTAAATCAACAAACTGTGTTTCCTATATAATTTCACATTTTTCTCCCCTCGGGAGATAAAACGCTTTCAATTTTGCACGACATTCGCGATTTTCCCCGTAGCCTCATTCACTTCTTTCATTTTCTCCTGAAATCCATTGTTGGCTTGGAAGTTCTTGAACTCTTATACGTTTCTTAGAAATAGTCGCTGAAAGGTACGAGGATAATATACTTCGCCAAATGAAATTGCACATTTTATTAGATGAACTTTTGTTTCTTTCGTGATTCTATAGTTGTGCTTTTTAAAGAGTACAAGGATGATCCATAACGATTGTTCTCTTTAGATCGTGAACCGCTTTGAATTTTCCACGATTTTATAGAACTTCGTGCCGTTCTTTCGTTTTCCTGAGAGACCCTTCGTATTCTTGGAATTTCGTTAACCTTCGTAAGCTCCTTAATAGGTTCGCAGAAAGATACAAGGGTAATAATTCATCAAATTACATTGTACACATTAAATCAACAAATTGTACTCCGTTTGTAACTCCGCAATTTCGAGAAATGTATTCTACAACACGAACGAGAGAGTTCATTAAAGATTTACGAGAAGAACGGTGTGGGAGTTGGAATAATTGTTACAGGTTATATTACAGGGATGCAGTCACGTGAAAAAAATACCGTCAAAGAGGCCCAATTTCACGATTGAAAAAAATCAATCTCGTGTTTCAAATAACCATTGTCCGTAGATTGTCCTGTTTTCGAAAAAGTTGGAATTTTTAACCGACTACGCGTGTCATTTAATTGGACTTTGATAACGTGTGCCTGGTCATTAATTGCCATTTCTGGTTGTCGCAAGCATGAATGCACGTGCGACAGAGAAATTCGTGATTTCGTCGAAAACCTTGCTGGATATAGCAAACATTTTATCGCACACTTTCGGTCAACGGTTTCATGTAGAATCATTGCGTTTCGCCTTGCACATTCTGTTCGCTGCAGCTTCATTTGGTGTTCGAACCGATGAAATATTCGGAAAGAAGAAATTCCGATTTAATGAATATTTGATAAGAAATCTCTATTCATAAATATTTCATAAAAAGTGTCTACGAATAAATATTCAATTGGAAACATGGAACATTGTTTATTCGGATACGCAAGCTTTCAATTTTTAAAGAATCAACGTTGAATCTAAATGGCAATGTGCTGCATGCAACGCTGCAGTAAGTAGAAAGGGTAATCACTGAGCAGACATGTTAGCCGAGACCTACTCGATAGCCTCTAACATCCTTTTTCTCTATCTGATCCTTCGTGACTCTATTTATTACACGAATCTTTCATCAAGCAATTATTTTAATCTTGCTACCGTCGTAGATCACTTTTATATTCAACTCAACGCCGAGTAACCATAAAATCTGCATCGCCAACAACTTTCTTACATATTCCTTGAATCTTAAAGGTCCAAGAAAAAGTGACTCCATAATATTCGCGCAGAACCAAATGGAATTTTTAATATGTATGTAGTGTTCTTCGATCCTAACACATTACCGACCGGTGATTATTGCATATTTTTGAAAAATGTAGGGTGCATGGATAAATTTTCATTTAGCATTTAGTATGAACTAACTAAGTCACCCTCAATAACGTCGTCTAATAGTTTCATTTAAGATTGCAATGTCAAAAAACATTTCTATTGTAATTTACATTTTTATTGTAAAGTGTTAACAATATTCGATAAAAAGTAGATGTAACCACAAATAAATGTTGACCAGGTAGTTCCATCCACATGAAATATCCAAGAACCGAAATAGGAAACACAAAACATTTTCCCCGGAGTGAATCAGTGTTTTTGGCAAAATAGTAGACGTTCGATATTTATTGTTCAAGGGAAACTGTACCTGTCTCTGTTCGACAAGGATTCACATAACTGCGCGAAGAGAATAATCTTTTGTTTCCCGATTTTTTTCGGAGACACAGCAGTGAAAGCACAGAACAACCACCGACATCCTTTTTTACCAAGTTTTCTGTGCGCAACCCGCGGCTGAAGCGTGTAACACGCAAAAAAGATTGCGCCCGTTACGAGCGCAGCTTGAAGGACATGAATCATAGCTTGGAAACGGAATGATGCATGTGCCCGTGCACCTTCGTTTAGGGTCAATCCCGAATATCGTGAGCTTGTGTTTCGTTCTGTTCGCCGGCGATCGCTGATAAACGCGGCCGTTTCGACGTTGCGCATTCGATGCCCACGAAATCATCTGTTTAACTCACTGACACTGTGCTCGTTTGCCCAGAAGATATCATCGTTCCGACAATACGCCGCACTATGGGAAAAATTGAGCTGACTCGATTCAAAAACAAATACCTTTCGATAGAAACGAGATAGAGCGATGAATTTTTTTATTAAATTAAAGCTGAAACATTGTAGAATATGGGAAAAATAGGGAGATTACGATACGTATGTTTTTAACCTTGAGAAAATTCGTCAAAGTTGCACAATTTCAAGAAAATGTGGTTTCTACGTTACCACGAGCAGAAAAATAATTCTTTTTAACATGCTATGTATTATTCCCCATAGATTTTTTCAAGCTGATTTCAAAAATTTGTCTACGACCTCTGGTTTTTTCAAAAAATCGAATTATAGTTAAACAGTTAAACTTTTATTTTTTCAAGGTTAAAAACATTCGTACCATAATCTCCCTATTTTTCCCATATTCTACAATGTTTCAGCTTTAATTTAATAAAAAAAAGTCATCGCTCTACCTCATTTCTATCGAAAGTTATTTCTTTTTGAATCGAGTTGGGTCAATTTTTCCCATAGTGCGCCGTCCCTCAAAATTACGGCATCGCTAAATTCTGTGGTTGCCAGAAAGAACGCTGTCACAATATCAAAAAATTTCAGTTCGTGCATCAATTCTGTGGTTGCAAGGATAAACTCTGCGTGTCACGATTTATAGCATTTATGTATTTACTAGAAATAAAAAGTCATGTAATTTAACCGATGTCCTATGTCAAAGATCACCAGCGATCACAAAGAATATAACATTAGACGTTCTTCCTGACAATCACAGAATTTTCATTGAAAAGTTGAACTTGACCCTTGAACTTCCGAGACTGCTAAAAACTGTCGAACGTTCCGTGCTCCTTTTGACCCGAATGTCAATGTGTCATTTTATACGACATTTGAACCGTTTTATTTATTGATTTGAAATTAGGCATCGTTGAATTTTTACCAATAGATTGAACTCGATTTTTCAACCTCTACGACTGTTAGAAAATGTTAGATAGTCTGCTTATGCCTCGTTTGGATCCTTATATCAATATCTAACAGTTTCTACAACATTTAACCCTTTGTCCAAGAAAAAAGATACTGAGACGACACTGAGAATAATCATATCATAAATTAGAAAATTTCGTAAATGATAGATGTCTGCCATAATCTTTGCTTTCACCAGTACGCATACAATATAAAATGAAATAGTGTACTTACTATCTGTAATATTACGTTTAACCAACGTTGATTGGGCTCTACATCGAGCCCCGATAACCGCGATAAGATCTGTTTATTCTAAAATATATTCGAAAGTGTTAGATATAATTGAATTCGTAAATCCATCAGGTGTGCGTGCCGCTGAATAGTAATCCGCTAATAAGTTTGCCCATAGCTTATCGTTTCTGTTTATTGTAGCGCCGAGTGCACGCAAATCTCAGAGACATGTTCGGAGTCGATTTTTTTGAAAGCCTCGCGACAGTAACTAAAGATTATGCAGTTTCGTTTTTGATGGTTCCGAAGCAATCAGACCTTTCGCTTTAATAGCTGGACGCAGCAACAATGATCTTAAATTTAGAATGCTTGCAGCTTGGTATGGTATAATACACAGTATGGTAGAAACGTAGGGAAAAGAAAAGCTTGTCGATCTAACTGCAGGTCAACAATCACTTTTCCTGTTGAACGTCTAAGCGAGAACTGCGGGAATCGATGGATTAGTCACTGTTTAATGCTCTGGATAATTGAATTAAGTGCTTACAGACGGAAAACCTATTCTTCACTATCACTGAAATTTCTAAAGCAGGTACAATCTATTTAATTGTTCAGATTGTTAGAAGAATATTGTTCATTTTCTTGAAAGCTACAAGGTACGTATGCATTGCGTTGCAATGCGGATGTTGTTGCAGTCATCTAAATCGTCGGTAGTATTACGAAGTATTTTTTTTTATGGAATATCTTTATTCCGCATTTTTAATATTTCGTATTCCATTATTAGAAACCCCATTATAAAAGCGGTGTATTCTGTTACGTGATTGGATATTGGAATACAATAGAGTTTCGCGAATAATGATCGTGAATAAGCCACAAACCGTTTCATAACATTGACGTAATACTTATCTGTATCGAAACGAATTTATAATTACACAGGAATTTCACTGAAGAAATCTGTTGTTGAAATATAAGTTTGTAAGTTCAATTTTACTCGTTTTATATAGTTCGATATTCAAGCAGAAAATATAAAGCAATATTTATGCACACGAGATTCGGCTCTCGGGAAAATCAGCTCTGAATATCATACAAACATGTATTCGAGCTCACAATCAGTAGAAGTGGAATTTATGAACAGACATGTGTTGGCCGACCACTATTCGACAGCACATGTTCCCATCGAATATTCGATTTCGATTTTCTCTACGACGGAACCTCTGAAACAAAAAATTAAACCCACAGTGCTGACCTAAATTTTCACAGGTAACTATCTCCTCCTTGGAAGATAATTTATTCACAACTTCGAAGACTGATTTATTCAAAAACAAACACTTCCAGAATTTTATATTTTGTAAGCTAAGTTCGAAAATACAATTAATGTTATTGGCGCACTGGTTCGATTAATTAATTGATAAATTCTTACAGAATTTACAATACGGAAAATTTACGTTCTTGATAATGGTCTATATTTAGACCGAAACGTTCAATTAAATTTCATGTGATATTTTGTAAATTTGCTTATTGTCTCCAATTGATCAAACCAGTGCGCCAATAACATTAATTGTAATTTTGAACAATTGTCGATCGAGATACAGGGAACTGTTTGTAAGCTAAGGTTAGTTTCAACGAATTAGTCTTTTTCCGAATATTCGTAGGACTTTTTTCGAATATTCGACGGATTTCGCCAACCTTTTCACGTGTTTTCGATCGACGAGCTATCTACGAAGGTCGACCTTTCATCTGCGCCAGTAGCAGGATGCTTCAATATAACTTTAAGACGTATAAAGTGCGATCGTTCCCGTTTTATAAAACGTAACTTGTTTTATGGCTACGAGAAGCGATCGTTTGGGGATAGTAAAACGCTACGGGCGAGCGATGAATTCGTTCTCGCTGATCAATCGCAATTTCGATGCATGAAACTTGCACGAATCGAGATATGGCGGAGTTCCACCCTTGATTTTCAAATGTCAATTGCTAGCGAGGCGTTCGTTGAAAATTGTTCGTGAAATGAACAAATGCTCGGATACGAAAATAGACAGCAGAAACGTCGAATATATATATATATATATACATTTTTTTCTCTTTTATATATAAAAGAGAATTTTTATATTATTTAGAAGATGAATGTTGTCAAATGTCCAACTTCAAAAAGGCTAGAAATTTAGAAATTTTGTCTGTACACGATACAGTGAAATTTCGGTCGCTTAGTTTGCACGTATCGCATATCGACAAGAACAATGACACAACTCAAAAAACAACGATTTAACGAAACAGTGATAGATGCGTTTAGTTAGCCTCTACGTGTTAGAAAAAACATCATATATGTATTTAGAAGACATTTAAGTCAGGTTTTCTTTTTGAGCTACTTATCATGTATATTTATTATTGTTTTTCTGAAAATATTGTTTTAATTTCTTTTAATATCCCCTATATATTATTTCCCCTTAAATAAAACACAAAAACTGACCTTCCTTCAATTTTTTCATCTCAATTAAAAAAACTCATGCAGCGAGGGGTTAAAGATGCCTGTACTATATCGATGAAAAATTTTCCAATTTTCTTCAAATCGTTATTGCGAGAATAATGCATTTTTTCAGTTATGTCGCTATTCTTCCCGGGGTGCGATACAGCAAACCACAACTGTGATTATGATTTAACCCTTTGGTTACCCTGGACGAGATATCTCGCGCCCCGATACTTCCCAATAAACGCTTTTGACGAGATATCTCGCCACCTAGCACCAGTGGTTTGACATTATAGACGAAATATTTTCTGTTCTGTTCGGTCATTTTGTACCCAAGACAACGGAGTACGCAAAGAAACCAGGTATTTTTGTCAGAAGTGTGACGTACCTCTATGTGTAACACCATGTTTTGAAGTTTATCATGTAGAAAGTAAATAAAATTGTTTCAATAAATTAATAAAGATTTCATTCATTTCTCCCTTTTACAAATCAGGATATAGTTACTTATAAAATATATTTGTCTATAGTGTCTAGGTGGGGTGGCGAGATATCTCGTCAAGAGCGTTTATCGGGAAGTATCGGGGCGCGAGATATCTCGCAAAAGGCGTTTATCGGGAAGTATCGGGGCGCGAGATATCTCGTCCAGGGTAACCAAAGGGTTAAGAGTTTAAAGGAATGAGAGAATCCTCGATCCGTGGATAATACCGATGTGAAGGTTGGCGAATCGTAGTCCGACCGAACAGGCACAATGTCCTCGAGGCTATTAATCCGAATTTATCGCATCGTAACGAGGAAGAAACAGCGGAATTGTTTTCCCAGCTGTCGAACAGGCTGGCATCGAAGCGTTCAAAACGGCACAGAGCGTTCACGGTCTAAGAGGTTCGACGATAAGTCCGAGGTTCGTGGATGATATCCTTTCGCGGATCGAGAATTACGAGGTGTCGCCCCGGAGGAATACTAATAGCCGTTTGTTGGCCGTAATACAGGAAATAACCACCGGGATGATGAACGCGTGCACGTTAAACGCTCGTTTCGGTCTGCTCGGCCGGTCTCTCCGTTTAGGCGATCGTTTGGCACGAGGCGACTTAGCCCTTAATCGGTCTGCCATAAACGCCCACGGTGGAATATAAAAATGATAGCCCTCGAGTAATTGGGTCGACGTTTCCTTCGACCTACCTACCACTCTCTTTCTCTCTCTTCGAGCAAACTTTTTTAATCCTCCAGCCCGGACAAGATTCATGCTACCCCGGACGCAAAACATACACCCGCTTCTTTCGTTTACGCGCCGCTTGAAACAATTATACTCGTTCCGGACGAGCCGTGTGAGAAACAAACCCCGAACTCCTCTTTCGGTAATAGGACACGTTGCTCGCAAGGGTTGTACCTCGGTTGAGATATTACGCAATTTCAGCTAAATGAGATTTTATTTCTACAGGCATGGGAAATTTTTGTTTTTATATTTATTCAACGTCGCTTTCAACTATTTACTAAGGTTATTTCGCGACCGGAGTTTGTTAACCCTTAGCACTCGAATAAAAATTGCTGTACTATTATTTAAATAATTGTTTACACCAATTACTACACATTTAAGTATTGTGTGAGGTATTATATCAATTTCATATTTATCAAATTTAACAAAATCATAGAGAATGGAAATATTGTAGGTCAGAAGAAACGTTTAATTGTCGAGTTAAAATAGCTCCGAGTGCAAAGGGTTAAGGGGGTAACGTAGCCTCTAATATTGCTAGAATCTTACTAGAAAATCAGGTGAAAACAGTGTTTGCGGGAAAGAATTGTTTGTCCTTATACGAGCATGTTACGAGCTGTGTGAGGGCTCATTCTAAAGAGGAAGGTTGATCGCAGGGCGCTCTGGTCATGAGGTAACGAGATTATGTTGATATTTAATAATATGAGCGTCCAAAGTTGGGGGAAAAAATCGAGACAACCACCCTCAAGTTCCCATGTATTTTTTTCTAATTCAAAACAATTTTTCTGACTTGCCTCGTGACCAGAGCACCCAACGATCAACCTTCCTCTATCAAATGAGCCCTCACACAGCTCGTGTATGTTCGTTATTATACATAATTAATAATTATGTATAAAATTAAATAAAATTTACTTAAAATAAAATTTAAAAAAACGTAATTATGCATAACGTACGTACGTAACATGCTCGTATAAGGACAAACAATTGTTTCCTGCAAACACTGTTTTCGCCTGATTTTCTAGTAAGATTCTAGTAATATTCGAGGCTACGTAACCCCCTTAAGGTTGATTTCCGCACCACAGTTTAGATGGCACATGGAATATTGGCATGGGAAATTATTGACATTATTTTTGAAGAGTAGAACGTGTTACATTTGTGTATACAGATTCAATAAATTCACTTAATTGTTTCACACTACGAAGGAATTTTTTAAAGGCAAATATCCGACGGTTTTAAACAAATTAAACCATTACTCCTCGATTCAACGTTTTTGCGAGCCGAACAGTAACCGGTCACAAGTCTTGCTGGCGCCAGTGGCAATGGTGATAAGTGAAAACGGCGCAATGGAATAATTAATTGTGCCATTTATTAATGAAACAGACGGTGGAAACTCGTTCTAGGTTCCTACACAGTTTGCAGAATGGATCATGCTTACTAAGTCAAGTATTAATGGAGATTTACCCGACTGTATGCGAATTAATTAATCGTAGGAAAATCGACACCGTGAAGTATTAAGCGAAATAAAGCTGTTCCGGGATCATGAATGTCGACGATCCTAAAACAACAAAGTACTATGGCGAATTTCGCTTCCGCCGCAAGTTATCGATTCGCTGAAAAGGGTCCCCCCAGCCCCGTGGCAATTTTATGGATATTAGTTTAGCGGTTAATGCATTAATCATCTACTTGAATCTGAATTTTAAACTGTAGACACACTGAACGTTGAAGTAGTCGACGGCGTTTGGCTCTGATTTATCTCCTGTGCTACGACTTCTTTTCCAATCTAGAAGAAAATTTCCGTATATAATTCACTGTTCTGTTTAATAAATTAGAAAGTTCAAAGTTATTGCTTTTTTTTTTGTTTAAACAGAAAGTAACTGTCGAGGAAAGTGACTTTTCTTCGTAATGAATCTTGGAGTATCAAAAGTGGATTAAGTTCTTTCTGTGAAAAAAAGTACTTGTACCTTGGCTTTACTAATTGTAAGTCGAGGAGTTTATTATGGAAATATCAAAACAGGAACGTTAATTGAGTTAATATAACTGCCCCGAGATCTCCATTCAATCGAGTTCTGTTGAATTGGCTTTACGCAAGTGTACTTTGTATAAATATTCATGTGATTGCGGTACCTATGAAAATGATAGTCCAATTAAAATTAACCTTAAACGTATTCATACGAAATTTTACCTCGGTGAATATCCACAAGCAGATTCGATCATTTTCAATTTTAAAAACGTCTCTCTGTCAATCAGAAATCTTTATTTATAAAATTATATTATCTATAAAAATGATAAGCCAGTTTCAATTTACTTTTAACCTATATTAAAATTTACCCTGTTAGAAATCTAAAGGCAGATTTTATAATTTTCAATTTTAAAAACGTATCTCTGTCAATCAGGAATCTTTATTTATAAAATTATATTATCTATAAAAATGATAAGCCAGTTTCAATTTACTTTTAACCTATATTAAAATTTACCCTGTTAGAAATCTACAGGCAGCGTTTTATAATTTTCAATTTTAAAAACGTCTCTCTGTCAATCAGGAATTATTATTTATAAAATTATATTATCTATAAAAATGATAAGCCAGTTTCAATTTACTTTTAACCTATATTAAAATTTACCCTGTTAGAAATCTACAGGCAGATTTTATAATTTTCCACTTTGAAAACGTCTCTCTGTCAATTAGGAATCTTTATTTATAAAATTATATTATCCATAAAAGTGATAAGCCAGTTTCAATTTACTTTTAACATGTATAATAATTTACCCTGTTAGAAATCTGCAGGCAGATTTTCTAATTTTCAATTTTGAAAACGTCTCTCTGTCAATCAAGAGTGTTTCTTTATGAAATCGCAGCATCTACAAAAACGATAAGTCAATCACAATTTAAATTAAGCCATGGCTATAAGTATGAAGATTTACCCCGTTAAAAGCGTACAAGCTTATTTCAAGACCTCCGATTTTAAAATTGTGCCCGTCACTCACGAGCCACTATTTTCTCAGACCTAAATTCACCGTAGAATATCGATGAAGACGAGTTCAAAAACGTATCCGTCAGAGTGTAGCGAGCACGTCAGCGAGTAATAGATTAGGTTGCTTCACGGAGCAGGTCTGTTGAGGATAGAATGTTTGCCTAAACGCACCCGCTGGAAACGTTCGCGGTGAAAGAAGAACAGCAACGTCTTGATATGCACATGTGAAAGCGATGCGAACTTCCTTATCTTTAATCACTCCTTTGTGAAACGTTTACAAAAACATTCGTCGCGTTGTTCTGATTGAAAAGAAACCAAACACGGTATACAATATGGTTCATGTTTAGTTGTTTAATTCACGTAATATGCAAATCCAACTCAGTGTGCAAATTAATGAAGATTAAATGTAATAAGTAACAAAAATATATAAAAAAAACTTTTTAAAAGCCATGCTTATATTAAAATGCACTAAAAAGGAGAAATTAATTTTTTTAAATATTACTGACTATAAATAAAAGCGTGGAACGCTCAATTATATTAACGTAATCTGCGTGGGCGCTTCACGCGTTCATTTATAATCACTAATATCAATAAAAATTATTTCCTACTTTTCGGTGCATTTTAATATAAGTGTGGCTTTTAAAAAGTTTGTTTATATATTTTTTTATTTTCTACTTTTTAGTCCTTACTACCGAGCGTATTTGGTATGGCCCGAGTTGAATTCCTGCTGAAATTTTTTTATCTCCTAATCACACAGTTTAAAAACAAAATGTTCGCTATCATTCTACAGATCATTAGTTGTCCCCAATCGGTGGACCAGGGTTCGAATCCCGTCGGGGTAAGAAATGATTTTTCTCCGTTCATTCTCAGTTTAAATTTTCGCGGCCGACTTTCCACTTCCGTTGCATCGACACGTCACGTATCCGTCCCGTCAGAAAATTGTTACCCTCAGCAAAGAAGTTTCACTTCAAATATTTATTTTTTAATATTGCATTGTCATCTAGTTCTAAGCTATGTTAAAGTTTCAAGTCTCATCGAGAAGTGGTTTAAAATTCGTTTACAAGATTCTAGTGGTAATATCATCGAGAAAAGCGTCGGTACACGATATAAGCAACATTTCAGTCCGCATCTACGAAACAAACGTTTCGCGCGCGACTCCGGGTTCTCTTGTTCGCGACTCCGGCGAAGATCGGATCGAAGAAGAGTAATCAGATCGGCGCGAAACACGACGGAAACCGGAAACGCGCACTGGTGTAGGGCGAAGGGGGACAACGATTGTCTGGCCAGGTGAAAAATCGTTCGCAATTAGAAATCAGCCAGCGTAACACGTCACACCGGTGGTAAATTGGGTTTCGGCGTGGTGAAAACAAAAGAGGCGCGGGGGGCGAGCTACAGAACGTTTAAACGGGAGCACACGATGAAATGTGGACACGAAAGGTGAGAGTAGACCAGGTGTTGCCACGTACCCGCAATATGCATCGCCTTGAACTGCAAAACTTACGAATCGATTACGATTTTCATTCGTTTAACCCGAGGAGAGCGAGCGCGCGGTGTGTCGCTTCGAATGGAATTTCCATTCTGATTACCATTCGCTGGTTTTCAGAATTACGCAAACTTCCCGTGCATTTTGCGTTTCTTCGATTTACATAAAACCAGAATGTTTCGTCTGTCCTTGTCAGCTGCTTCCACGACGTTCGAAATTTTATTAATGCTTATGCTCTATATGATATCGGCGCTACAGGTTCGATCACAAATACAAAAATTAGCAATTTTGCAGAATTATAATTTCGACGTTTCGGTTCTGTTTTGAACCATTTTCAAGAATAGTCAGCGTCTGTGAAAGTTAAAGTAATAAAATTTGTTATCCATTAAACTGACTATTTAATAGTTATGAAAATTAGGTGTTTATACATACATGCTAATTGTGAAAAAAAAAACAGAATGAAATCAAATGCAATGTAATCAGATTTCATTCTGTTTTTTTCACAATTAGCATGTATGTATAAACACCTAATTTTCATAACTATTAAATAGTCAATTTAATGAATAACAAATTTGATTACTTTAATTGTTCACAGACGCGGACTTTTCTTGAAAATGGTTCAAAACAGAACCGAAACGTCGAAATTATAATTCTGCAAAATTGCTAATTTTTGTATTTGTGATCGAACCTGTACGCCGATATCATATAGAGCATATACAAAATTTACGATCGTTAAAAATAGAGAATTTTATTAATGCTTCTCTGTACAATTTCCTGCATAACTGTGCTAATTCGAATCTTTTCGTAGTATTATTATAGAACATAAACAAATGTTTATATTCACTACATGGATTATTATTCGACCGGAACAACGAGTCTTATTTTGACTCGAAAAATGTGGATACGAAACATATTTTATTATATTACGGGATTCCATTTGAATTCTTCATTATATGATTCCACTCCGGATTGTATTCGCGTACGGTAAAAATGAGGGAATCTAAAAATACTGTTCCGTTACTTCCAACGCATTAAAATGATTGAAACAAGAAATAAAGGTCTGTGCAGTTTCTGTACGTTCTAGATAATGCAGCCAATTTTATCCTTACTTTCACGAAGATGATTTATGTTGTGTAGAGAAGCAGAAGAAAATTGATATTTACGCTACGTAAGAATTATTTTTAATAATATATAGCGTGGGGCATGCACGATCAAAAAAACAGTTTGTAAATGGAAAGCACCTTAAAATTGTTGACCATGTTAAACACGGTGCATTCATTAAAAAGCTTTCAGATAAGCTTACTGTGCCCGAGGATTTGCGAAGGATTAATTATGTTATCAATAGCAAGGTACGGGAACAGCATTTCGAATATTATCAGATTGGCGAGGCGCGAATTCCGTCGGGTATTCCGTCAGGTATTCGATTATCCAGAGCAGGTTCCGTGCGATTCGCAATTTAAAAAGTTCCGAATGGAACCGGTCTGATGGGAAATTTTGTGTGAGCGACGCACAGTGTAACGTTTCCAACATTTAGGGTCGTTTAATTCCGAAATTGAACATTTTTTAAAAATTACGTATTTACTCTTATCTTGAAAGCAATACCTCCGTAACCCAGAATCGATATTGTTTTTAACTTTTTATCGCATTCAGATATGAAAAATAAGCCTCGAATGAACTCGACTGCCTATACAAATGGTGAAAATACATCAATCCGCAGCGATACTTTACCTAAATAAAAGTGTGTGTATTTGAACTTCAATTTTTATAATATTTATTTTAGTGATTACTCAATCCTTTGTGGTGTGTTTACAATTTTTTTCGTTTTTAAATATTATACATACAGTCTATTATGATTAATAATCATACGAACTCGAAGAACTTTTCAGTATGTACCAATGTTCTACAGAGTAAAACTTTCTTATATGGGCGAATATGGACTTCAAACTATATAGTATGTATACATTGAAGTCTTGTCTAGTCGGCTATGCAAACAAATTCTGCGTTCGTCTGCGTCCATGGGAGTTTTCATTTGTTTTCCAAAGCCTTACACGGTCACCTCGCGCAGTCGTCTAACACAATTTGTCCGAGTAAGAAGAACGTGTTCATAAGCCTGCACTTTGACTGTTACTTATTAAATTGTGATAGTTTTGAATTGTTATTGTTTAACTGTTGTTGTGTTCGATTGTTATTGCATTTGATAGTTTTTGTTCTTCGTTTAGTATTATTTATTTAATTACTATTATTTAACATATTGTTTATTTTGGCGATTATTTCACTCCTTAAGGTAAGTTTTCAATATTTTTGGTTTCAAAATGTGGTATATACTTTAGAGACCCTACATAATTTATGACTAATAACAAACGATTACCATAAAAAATTGGAGAACACTTTTCATTGTTTAGCGAATATGAATTTCATTCTTCATTGAATATCGAAGTTGTGATTTTACGTAGGCGGAAATGAAAATAAAATTATATCAATGTAAATGGGGTCGTGAGAGTTATCTTTCGTTTTCAAAATGTGTTCTAGTGTTTCTAGAGCCACCTTATTCAACATTTGGTGTTCAAGCACAAAGGAGGAATGATTTAATGCATTATATTCTTTCAATTGACCGACATATGAAAATGCAGATATATTTAAATTAAAAGCTTTTAAACTAAATACCATTTCAAACAGTAATTTGCACGAGTTAAAATACGTATTTTCGGCCAATACAACAAAAGTAATGTTAAAGTGATTAGAAATCATCATATTTTGTGTAGTGTTAGCAAAATACATGATAAAAAAGAGAAACGACATCGTTAAGAATTAAACGACCCTAAATGTTGGAAACGTTACACTGTGCGACGTCGACAGCTGGGTCGAAGATGATCGACGCGAGGCACGGTCGAAATAATTACTATCCTAGCATGATGTATCGTGTTTTCACGGTGAAAAGATGTCGTTACGGGATAATAGGCACGTCGGAAGACGAACGTGATCGTACACGGCCGACTGAAGTATCGACTGACGTTCCGAGACCGCGGTTGAAAATCAGCCGGTGCTCGCAACAGCAATTCAAACGAGAATTACTCGACTTGACGGTAATTGCGACACGCTGTGCGAAAATATACGCGCCACGCACCGGTAATGCTTAATAATTGCACCGTAATTCGCACAGGCAACGTAAACTACGAGCGCGCTCGTTTTTTTTCCGAGGACGCGACCGCTCTTACGATTTACAGTTAAAGCTGGCGTAATAATTGACAAAAAAAGAATTCCTAATTTAATCTAGTAGATAATTTTTAATAAAACATTGAATTACTTCAGGAACACTATATTCTTAAACATTGCATGGATCCGTCCCTCAGTTCACGAACTGAATTTGTCCCTCGGTGTCAAATTGACACAGCGACCCAAAATAAAAAGAATTTCAGTGTTTTTATTTCGTTAAATTGATGAGTTAACATCTTAAGATTTTCGGTTATGTGTTCCGCATTAAAAAAAAAAAAGTAAAAGTCACTCGAAGTTTCGGGAAAATTTACCTACAAATCACAGAACAGTATAACTTATTTCGGGAAAATTGTGTCGAATTGACAGGAGGGACAGATTAGGGTTTTTTTTTAATTTGAAAATCTCATATGAGATTTATTACAACATAATGCAGAGTATTACATAACAGAGTATTAGTACAGAGTATATTGTATGGTATAACAAAAATATTAGCTACAATATAAAAATCAAAAATCCTTAGGCACGTAGGTTGCATATATTTAAAAAGACTATCATATATATATACAAGCACTAATATTGGGTTCAGCTATTAAGCAACCTATGTCCAATGGGAATTGTAAACCTGCTCTAGTAAGGTTCTGGATAAGTTTGATCCTCTGATCTTTATATAAATTGCACTGTCATAGAACATGGTTAAACATTTCCTGCTCCTGGTTACATTTACAATTGGGATTATCGATGATGCCAACAGATTAGGATTAACCCACAAGGTGGATCGAATTAAACCATAAAAAGATCAACCAGAGCTTAATTTTAGTTCAGTAAAGAACAGCGTGGCTAAGATTTAAAAGACCATGTTCGTTACCGTGAAATTATTTTGCCAATTAGCTGTCCGATCAATGCGAAATTGGTTTCTACGATGCAACGTTACTATTTTTAAAAACCGCTTGGTCTTCTCTGTTTTCGTGCCGAATTACGTAGTCGAACATCAAATTTCATCGAGCGTCCTTGCGCTCTTCCTGAATTGCAGGAATAAATTAAACCGTCCCCGGGCGCGTGACTAACAACAAACGCGCCGACCTTTTCGAGCACAACAATAAGAATCCTATCGATTATTTTTATTCGGCGTGAATTAATTCTTGTACGAGCGGCTCGTGGTGAATTTCGTCCTCGTTACCCTCGCGAAATCACGTAGAATTTTCACTGACCTATATAGCAGGGACTTGATTCGACCGAATCACGCGATGCACTTTATGCACACGTACCTCGTCTGTGCGTTTTAATTATGCCAAATTTCTTAACATTTTAATCCCCCTTCGCGAAGAAAATTGTACTCTTCGTTCTCTTCTCTGTTCTTTTTTTATTCAGATCTTACTGGACTTCATTTCTTTTAAGACAAACATTTAAGAGAAGAAAATGATCGGAATTATTGAATGTGATTATTACATAATTACCAAGCTTACATTAGCTTGCCGCGTTGTTTGTATCAAATCTTGTAATCGAATTTTAAACCACTTTCCGATGAGCTAGAGACTTGAAACTTTACACACAGATCAGAACTAGATGACAACGCAATATTTAAAATGAAAAACATTTTTAAAAAAACAGTGCGTTTAGGAGATAAAAAAATTCACTCGGTAGTAAAGACTAAAAAATAGAAAATTCAAAAATATATAAAAAAAAACCTTTAAAGACCACCATTTTGTTGGATATTACTGACTATAAATAAATCACGCTTTTATTTATAGTCACCAACATCTAAAAAAATGATTTTCTCCTTTTTAGTACATATTAATATAAGCGTGATTTTTAAGAAGATTTTTTTATATATTTCTTTTTATTCAATTTTTACTGGAGTGTGGACTTCATTTCTTTTAGGATAAATATTTAAGGGAAGAAACGATCGGAATTTAAATGTGGTTATTTCGTAATTTTCAATGTAAAGTAGGGGAGCTTCAGTCCCCGATAAATGTAGCGTTCAACGCAGTGATTGGGACGGCAAATATGTATTGTGCAATCATTGTAATCGGCCGAATCCGGTTACTAATGGCGTCCGGGAATATTCTATTTCGGCGTCCGGATAATATTATTCCACGTGCGCCGACAAAACGTATCGATCCTGCCAAAAACCGGCTAGAGTCTCGATATCCGTTGACTGCTCGTGACTGACGTCAATAAAAATCAAGCGGAGCTACTGTGAAAACGCTGGTAGCGAAAGGGTACGTCCGGGAAGCTTATTTACAAAAGCTTCCGTACGTTATCTCCACAGGCGCCTGTTCAACTACTTTCTGCGGCCGAATAAAGCCACTCTCTGCATGGGATAAATTTAAATTCGGTACTCCAGTGGAACCCCTTATACTGCCATAAACGATTTATCATTACCACTACATACTTACCCACCGCACGCGGTTCTACGATATTCCTCATTTGTCTTTGTTTGCTGGGACGTTTTTAAAAAGGGAACATTACCATTCATATTTTATAGCAATCCAAATAAGATAAATACTTTTTTCATCATTTATAAGATTGCTTGTGACAGACATAAGATAAACGCATTATTTGTTTTCATTAATGTAAATATTACTCTGAGTTTAAATGGATAAAGATTCTCAGTCTGATATAAATTTAACAAAGTTTTAATTTTTTTTATTAGATCTCGTATGGTTTGATATTTCGACCGACACATTTTTGAACATTATTACCATTACATATTTAACCATCCCACGAGGATCTACAATATTCCTCATTTCTAATGTCTCTGTTTGCTGGGACGTCTTTTAAAAAGGGAACATTGCCATTCATATTTTATAGCAATCCAAATAAGATAAATACTTTTTTCATCATTTATAATATTGCTTGTGAAAGACATAAGATAAACGCATTATTTGTTTCCATTAATGTAAATATTATCCTGAGTTTAAATGCATAAAGATCCACAGCCTGATATAAATTTAACGAAGATGTAATTTTTTTATTAGATCCCGTATGGTTTGATATTTCGACCGACACATTTTTGAACATTATTACCATTACATATTTAACCATCCCACGAGGATCTACAATATTCCTCATTTCTAATGTTTCTGTTTGCTGGGACGTCTTTTAAAAAGGGAACATTACCATTCATATTTTATTGCAATCCGAATAAGATAAATACTATTTTATTATCTATAAGATTGCTTGTGACAGACATAAGATAAACGCATTATTTGTTTTCATTAGTGTAAATATTACCCTGAATTTAAATGCATAAAGATCCACAGCCTGATATAAATTTAACGAAGTTTTAATTTTTTTATTAGATCCCGTATGGTTTGATATTTCGACCGACACATTTTTGAACATTATTACCATTACATATTTAACCATCCCACGAGGATCTACAACATTCCTCATTTCTAATGTCTCTGTTTGCTGGGACGTCTTTTAAAAAGGGAACATTACCATTCATATTTTATTGCAATCCGAATAAGATAAATACTTTTTTTATTATCTATAAGATTGCTTGTGACAGACATAAGATAAACGCATTATTTGTTTTCATTAGTGTAAATATTACCCTGAATTTAAATGCATAAAGATCCACAGCCTGATATAAAAACGAAGTTTTAATTTTTTTATTAGATCTCGTATGGTCTGATATTTCAACCGGCACATTTTTGAACATTATTACCATTACATATTTAACCATCCCACGAGGATCTACAACATTCCTCATTTCTAATGTCTCTGTTTGCTGGGACGTCTTTTAAAAAGGGAACATTACCATTCATATTTTATTGCAATCCGAATAAGATAAATACTTTTTTTATTATCTATAAGATTGCTTGTGACAGACATAAGATAAACGCATTATTTGTTTTCATTAGTGTAAATATTACCCTGAATTTAAATGCATAAAGATCCACAGCCTGATATAAAAACGAAGTTTTAATTTTTTTATTAGATCTCGTATGGTCTGATATTTCAACCGGCACATTTTATGAACATTATTACCACTACATATTTAACATACGATGATATGACATAAGATGAAAGCACTACTTGATTTAATTAATGTAAATATTATCCTGAATCTAGTTTAAAAGTTCGCATGCCATATAAAAAAGATCCGCAGCTTCATATAAATTTAACGAAGCTCTTATTTTTTGATTAAACTCTCTGTACGGTTTGGTATTTCAACAGGAACGTTATACGAACTTTGAAGACCCCGATGTAAAAGCAGCACACGCTGTAAAAAAATGTAAAACGACACTTGCCCACTACGTGAAAATAATTTGCATGCTCCGAGTGGTGAGGGCTCGCGCGGCACGAAGCAATTGTGGAACAGCGTTGTCGAAGAATTCCGTCAGATGAATCCAATTCCGGAGATGAGAAAATATTCTCGGGCATCATGCCGCGCATAATTCAAAGAATATAGGAAATAGAAAAGCTTTCGTACGACGCGATACGCATCTCGGTGTCCACAGTTCCACGGTTTAAAGCGAGGAGACTTTCCACGGAAATTTCCTGCCTTCTTGAAATTTCAACATTTACGATTACGGGCTCCGCGAAGTTAAAAATTACCGAATATTAAATCTTCGTCTGATGGTTCGCACTTCTAAGAAATTGACCTTCCAAGATAGAATTACAGCATACCAAAATGGAAAAATCTGGTACTGAACCAGAATACGGTATCAGCACTTCATACTTAATTATTTATGGATTTATAATTATTTAGTGGATTGAGAATCGTAAAAATTTCAAATTAAATATTTAATGATGCTGGAATTGTAAGTTCGGAACTTTTTATTCTAGACTTCACAGTAGTAAAGTATTTTTGCTTTAATTTTCTGTCTCTCTCTTTCTCCCTGTGAAGAGCTTACAGCTTGTCCTACTTTTTATTGGCTATTTGAAACAATAGAAAGCAGCATATAAATAAAGAGTTAAGCGGTATCGGACATGTATGTACGTATCCGTACTTTTCTCATCATTTTAATGTGTTGAATCGATCCTGCAAAAATGTTCTATATCTTCGCAACACCCTGTGCATTATGCGCGAGCTTTTATAGTGTCGAATGTCTCGTCGATGC
Source organism: Lasioglossum morio (assembly GCA_916610235.2). Taxonomy (NCBI): domain Eukaryota; kingdom Metazoa; phylum Arthropoda; class Insecta; order Hymenoptera; family Halictidae; genus Lasioglossum; species Lasioglossum morio. The sequence goes on along the minus strand of OU744328.1, from coordinate 15,731,988 downwards.
AATCGTTGGATAATTTCCTGGTTACCGTATACTAAATAATTAAAAAGAATGACACGCCACCCATGCAGCTGATAATTTATTTAATGAACGACACTGTGAAATCTTGCAACAATAAATTCTCATTTCGCATCTGTTATTAAAAAATCTGTCGAATAAAGTATTAGAAAAGTCGCTGCTTTTAAATAATCTTTCAGATAGAAAATACTTGAAGGAAATTGAGGGAAACGTTGTATAACGTAGAAAAAATAGTATACAGGCGTTTAATGAAATTATGCGAGATGAGGCAAAGGGAAAAATCGTGGAAAGAAAGAATTGTTTGGATAACGCGTATGAAAGAACTGAATTAAGTAGGCCAGGTTTCAACGTAACTATGTCATGCAGGAGTCGGCAAAGTGGACATTATATATTTATAAAGTTGATGCATGAGAAAGTAGGCTCGTGTAAAGACACGCTCTATCCCCTCGGTTTCTGTTAGTGAAGTGCATGGGAAAAATGTCTATTTTTCATAACTGGTACACCAGCTTGAAAAGCGCCGAGCCACTTTACAACTGTTCCGAAATCGAAACGTATTAAGCGTAATAGCGTTGCCGACTCGGGCAAATCAAGCCATTGTGCACTCTCAGAGAATTAAATTACTGTATTAAAATTATAGTTTATCTCTGTAGTAAAAATACGTGTTTTACGAATAATTTTAATATTTAGTTTCATGCCGGCACGTGGTCAACAATTGTTTTGAAATGTTAAATTTAAATTAAATTTGTTACTAAGCAAGTAAGTTTGTACTAGCAAACCATTGGTTTCGGTTTCTTGTATTTTTCTCTTTTGTTTCTCTTTTTGATATTTAACACGGAAATATATATATTCTCATATTAATTTTTACAGACGCAATTATATTCTTGAAGATGGTCTTTACCTAAACCGAAACGTCGAATTATTAATTTGTAAAACTGCTTAGGAAAATAGTAACATGCGTCGAAATTGCAATTTCTATTTAATATCGGCGATCGACATTAAAGAAAACATTTAATTTTAATATTGGCTGTAATTACTCGGACGAAGTACCTCTTACGAACTACTTTTCCCCAACGAACAGTAATAAACGTGTGCAGCGAAACGTGATATCACCAGTGGAGAGCGGACAAAATCCGTGGGAATAATTTGTTGAAAACAAGACCGAGTAACAAAGTTCACGTGCGATATAGTGTACTCGACAGTCCTCGAAAATGATCCTCGTACAGACTCCCGTGAGATCTACGCCGAAAATATTCCGCGAACCGTCTCCTTCATAACCGTGTTCCACACTCTACCGAGCATCTTTAACGCGGGCTTAATTTTCGTCCGGGATATAATTTCGAAGACTTCCAAGGGAAGCGACTCGAAAGTTCACCGGTTTAATGAAACTTCGCGGAGATGCAAACGAGCCCAACGGGCCAAACAACAAAGTACCTTTTCCAGTGGAAAAATTGCTCTGAAGAAGTCCAATCAACGCTCGAGGCCTCCGATTCTTATCGCGTTTCGTGCAATTACACAGCAAAAAAAAAATTATCTCAACCATCATACTAATTATTAGACTGTCGATATTTATGCAATTTTTGTAGACGAATTTAAATCTTCTCTGCGTGGCAGTAGTCTCTTTAGAACTGGAATGAATTAGTATAATTCTAAATTCTGTTATATTTTATGTCCTAGCACTTTTTTTTGAAAATTTTCAAATATGTTCAACGTGAAAAATACTCGCCAAATGATTCGTTAAGTAATCGTAATTCACGATTTCGTATATTTTCTGCCAGTGGTAGTAATGATAAAAATGGCAAAACATCGAGGCCAATCCAATACGTGTTCGCAACGAGGAAAATAGTTAACGATTTTGGATTTTTCGAAAGGATTGCCATTTCCGCTCTTTGACGTGCAAAATGGTAGGGACGAGTGTTCGTTTGCCAAAGGATTAGCCTGTATAGTTACACAGCAGTCGGGTTTAGCTGACCCGTCGAGGATCCAGCGATTTTTCAAGCGCACCGATACCGGAATTTCCGAACCCTTTCGGACTTAACTGCGATTAGAGTTGTATCGGGAGGCACAATGCATTCTTGTGTCTACGTAGGTACAGTTCTATCTGCAACGGATTTGCCCGGAGTGGATTTGTCGGCGAGCCTTCTTCTTTCTTTTCTCCTCGTGGTTGCTGTTTTAGTTCGTTGCGGACTTCGAACCGCAGATTTGAACGCGACTAATGAACGACGAAATCTCCCACGGGCTTAGCGAACTCGCTCGATAAAGCCGTAACAACGGCCGACACGACTCGAGAGATCGAAACGAACGCTTCTGATAAGACGTCCGTTTTAAAACGACTGGAGAACTCACGGCTAACCGTTTGCCGACGAGGTTGCAAGAATATTTTGCTCGCAGAACTAGATCACGTGTCGGAGTCTTGAATAATGAGGAAAATGAGAAAGGCACGATTAAAATGCATGTTTGCAGTCTCGGAAATTTTGAAAAATTCAAACGAAACATTTATTCAACGTGCAGTTCATATGCTCAACCATATACAACGTCTGTGGTCCACCGTTTGTCGGCGCATCAAAGGGAAATATCCACGTTGATACACATTTCGTATGACGTGCACGCAGCAACTAAATATCCAGCGGCGCACAGTGGGAAAACTTGACCTAACTCGATTCGAAAAGGAATAACTTTCGATAGAAATGAGGTAGAGCGATGAATTTCTTTTAATATGAAAGCTGAAACTTTGCAGAATATGGGAAAAATAGGTAGATTACAGTACGAATGGCTATTAACCTTGAGAAAATTCGTCAAACTTGCACAATTTCAAGAAAAAGTCGTTTCTACGTTACCACGAGCAGAAAATTTTTTTTTTTAACATACCATGTATCATTTCCCGTAGATTTTTTCACGCTGATTTCAAATCTGACCTCGAAATTTTTCTACGACCTCTGGTTTTTTAAAAACAAATCGAATTATAGTAAAACAGTTAAACTTTTATTTTTTCAAGGTTAAAAACATTCGTACCATAATCTCCTTATTTTTCCCATATTCTACAATGTTTCAGCTTTAATTTAATAAAAAATTCATCGCTCTACCTCATTTCTATCGAAAGTTATTTTTAACTTTCCGATTTATAGGGAAGTTATTGTAATTTCTTTTTGAATCGAGTTAGGTCAAGTTTTCCCACTGTGCGCCGCTCCGGAAAATAGTTTACAGTGTCTTCGTGCGAGTCTTTATATTTCTGGGATGCGGAACTGGAAACTTGGTTGACATAATATGCTCCTTGCAGTTTGCAATTGAACTTGATAAATCGATTTCGTAGACATTGGAATTAGGATGCGGGTTTGTACTGACCCAATTAGGGCAGCTGATTAGTCGCCAGAAGCGACGCCCGGTTCCAAGAATAACGCGGCCAGTTCTACGCACGGGTTTAATAAAACATGCAATTTAGTGGACTTCACAGAAAGTGCAACCCTCGAAGCGTTTACATAGAGGAACCGTTCTATTTATCAAGATACGTGTCAGCGGTTTTCGGGGCTTTTGTTAGCACACCGCATCGCCTGGCCGAAGTGTGACTGCCGACTAGCAAGAAGTTCGATTAACGCTGTGTTTCCTTGGTTACAACGAAACCCCTTTTCGCGAGCACTTCAACCGCGGGAAAACCCGGGGAAAATTTTCATCGGCCCTCCGAGAAAGAGGTGCGATCAAATTTTACGAAGCAATTAGACGACGGCGACGCTGCGCCTTGCTTATCCGTACTTATGGCGAAACATAAGTGTCCGGATAATGGGACAATCGTGTTTCTTGGGATAAACTTCGTCCGATGGTGTAGACATTAAGAGCTGCACGAAGTACCCGTTAAAAATCTATTACATAACAATCTGAAGAAAATTATTAGAGAAGTCGGAATTACATGTTCCGAACCCTTTGTTTTGGAATTAATGAAATTATAATGTTTGTAGAAAATTATTGAGTAAACGGAACAATTAATAATACAAAATCAATTAAAATTTCCATTTTTTTTTAACAATTTCAACGAATGAATCTTCCAATAAAATGAATGATTCTTGAACTCTTTGTTTTGGAATTAATGAAATTATAGTGTCTGTAGAAAATTATTGAGCAAACGGAACAATTGATAATACGAATTCAATTATAGCTTCTATTTTTTAAGAATTTCAACGAACGAATCTTCCAATAAAATGAATGATTCTTGAACTCTTTGTTTTGGAATTAATGAAATTATAGTGTCTGTAGAAAATTATTGAGCAAACCGAACAATTGATAATACGAATTCAATTATAGCTTCTATTTTTTAAGAATTTCAACGAACGAATCTTCCAATAAAATGAATGATTCTTGAACTCTTTGTTTTGGAATTAATGAAATTATAGTGTTTCTAGAAAATTATTGAGTAAACGGGACAATTGATAATACGAATTCAATTAAAGCTTCCATTTTTTAACAATACCAACGAACGAATCTTCCAATAAAATGAATAATTCTTGAACTCTTTGTTTTGGAATTAATGAAATTATAGTGTTTCTAGAAAATTGTTGAGTAAACGGGACAATTGATAATACGAATTCAATTAAAGCTTCCATTTTTTAACAATACCAACGAACGAATCTTCCAATAAAATGAATAATTCTTGAACTCTTTGTTTTGGAATTAATGAAGTTATAGTGTCTGTAGAAAATTATTAAGTAAACGGAACAATTCATAATACAAAATCAATTAAAGTTTCTATTTTTTAACAATTTCAACGAATGAATCTTCCAATAAAATGAATGATTCAAGACGTTGACTAAATGAACTTTCTAAATGAATAGCTCAAGATATCGGAAGCTGTCGATAACAATATAAATACAAGTTCGAGAATAGTTTATTTGAAATTGATTGGTAATCAGAGAGTACTAGTGTACAACAGGAAAGTCATACTTTCAGAATAGAAGTTCTTCCACGTCCGCGCTGCTCTGCGAACATTTTCCGAAGGCCTCTCTTTGATCTGGCGCCTCTCAATGCCGACTATCTCTTTCTTCGTGTGCAGTTCGCGCGTGGAAAGAAAGCGCGGACTAAAAATATAAGTTCGCAAATGACTCCGTCGAGAACGGCTCTTTTCGTATTACGGGCGGCTGGCTTCTCATAATCGCGGATGCTTCCCCTTCGTCGGTCCTGAATCCTCAAATGTAACTTCCATAATAAATGATGCTTTTCTTCCATACAAGTTCGCAAATCTGTCTTATAATGCCCCTTCTAAGTAGCTAATATACGAACGTCTCCATGACTACCAAAACTATTAAATAAGTAACAAATGAACAATTTTTCATTGTATTTTAAGACAACGTTATTTAATGAATGAATTAACCCTCATTTGTCTCTCGTGTCAATTTGACACAGCTTCCCCGAAATAAGTTATACTCTTCTATTTGCAGGTAAATTTTCCCGAAACTTCGTGCGACTTTCCCGGCTTTTCTCGCCCGGCCGAATATTTATTTAACGGTTCATTTTACAGAACTTTTTTAAAACGCAGTTCTCTTTACAAGACCTTAACCCTTCAGAAAGTGGAATCCGAAAATTTTGAAGACTTTAAAAACGGGCAATTAAAAAGAAATATGTTCCGCAAGCTAAAAAAGAAAAACAATTTTACACCTCTGTAAAATCAGCAATTATCAAGATATCGAAAAATCCTTTGAAATTCGTTCATATGTAGGTCACTAAAGACTACAAGACAAAAATTCGTGTCGAACACGGATACGCACGTGTCGGTAAATTGCAACATGTGGAAAGCCACGATTGACAAGTATATTCTAAAAGGATAATGCCATATTGTTTCTTGGCGTAGACACAGTTCTGTTGAAGTATGACGAGTGAAGTATAAAAGGCACTGGGATAACAAAACGCTGCATCCGGACGCCCAAAGGCGATCCCAACTTACAAAGAAATTTTATTCATCTCCAATTAAATACTCCAGATTCGAAGAATTATTTTTAAATTGATGACGTTGTGTTTCCTTTACTAATTGTTAACACTAGAACTACCGGACCAGTCAAAACGACTTATGCGAATTCTTTTCGATTAGAAATATTAAAAGTATAAATATGTTTCTTTGAGAAATTCTTTTAGTGAACTTCTCTATTGAAGTACATATTTAAATATCGCCTGTACGAAATCTAAATAAATTTATAGCTGCCATATTGTCATTATTAGAAGGCAATGTATGCCAACTGCGTTTAGTGCTCGGTAGTTCTAGTGTTAAAACTCGTCCGAGTTTTGTGCAGAGGAAATAATTAGCACGCTCCCGTTATATCTTAGCTTTTGTCAGCGTTCGCGGTTTTCGGCAGATAGCAGGCGAAGATGAAATGTACACAGTGCGCAAATGAATCTCTCCGCTTATTGTGTGCGGACGGCTTATGACCTCAATGGCAATAATCATTAGAGCACCGCGCACCTGCTGGATGCACATATTGCTCGTATGATTCCTGCTGTGCGGTTCATAAAACATCCACGTACAAAACGGCAAGAATCACGTGTGCACCGAGATAATCTACAAGAACGACAAGGAAGAATGTTGTACTGTACATAATGGTTAGACTGCGCCAAGGGAAACGTGTTGCAACAGAGAGAATGGTTTTCCCTGCACACGGAGAAATATCTGGACCCCAGAAAACTGATTGCTCCAGTTTCCTCTGTAATTTTGCGCGGCAGAAAAACGAATCGGAACTCCTGTTGAACATAAACAGTACTCGAGCACGCAGCGAGACAATGTTCATATAAACATTCTTCCTTTAACAATGTAATGTAACATGATATTTGGTCCCCTCAGGGTTTCAAATTCATTTACCAGTCATCCTCTTCCTCTTTCCACGTTTATGGTGGGTTCCGAACCACCTTTTGCCAACAACACGTGAAAAACACCCCGGGCGGGTCACTTTCCAGTTTTTTACTAGACGGTCACCCATCCCAGTGCCGTTCACGTTCCACATTGTTTAACTTCGGTGGTCTAACGAGAACCGGTGCTTTCAACGGGACTACGGTTGTTGGCTTTCCTTCCTTTAACAATGAATATTTCTGGAAACAAACGATCCGTAACTATTGCTTCATAAATTCGAATTGTACCGAAGCCCTCGTCCAAGATCGAATCCTTATAAATGAGAACACAGCTCTCGGAATACTTCGCCGCTGGAAGTTTCGAATAAGCAGTAATCGCATGGAAATTTAAACAATCCCAGAGCGCAAGTAAAAGCAGAGGAAACTTCGATTCACGCGAGATGCAAATTATTTGTTACTTTGAAATTCGCGAATGTTAGACATTCACGGTGAACCGAGACAGAATATTCGAGAAACATTCGAGCGACAACGTGTCCATTTATTCGAATAATGCGTCGAGATAAAACGTTTAAAAACACGAAGGTTCTACCTGAAATCGAAGCCCGTAAACTCGAGCATAATTCCGGCTGCCGGTATACACGGACCTTCTGTCCCGGAGTTCGCAAAGAAAGGAGTCGCATTTAAACACACTGAATGAACGCTCTTTTTTCAATGTCCAGGTTTCCTAGGCATAAAATTGCACGCTTCCCAAAGAACAGAGGATGAGACAAAAAAATCCCAAATGAAGCGAATGGACGGCAAAGTTACGCGGAACAAAGGATCAAAACTTTTTTCTGTAGAGAAGAGACTTGGTCAAGCTCGTTGTTAATACATTACCGTTATTAACCAAGATGGAAAGCTAAAAGCCTGAAACCTCACAATCAATCGACGGATGAGAGACCATTTCTTTCTTTCAGATATCTAATGAAAGAGCATTATATTTAATAATTTTAAAATCACAATTTAATGTTATAAATTTAACTAATTCTTTAATTTATTTTATTAATTAAATAATTACTTAACAGTAGATTATGAATTTTTGAAAAATTAAAATAACTGATTAGAAAAACCAGTGTATATTTCAAGTTGAATTTTTCAGTGGAATGTAATATTATAAAAACTAATTCTTTAAATTATTTTATTAATGCAATAAATAAAATTTCAATGTATGAAATTATTACTTAACAGTAGATTGTGAATTTTTTTTAATATCAAATATCTGATTATGAAAACCAGTGTATTTCTCAAGTTGAATTTTTCAGTGGAATGTAATATTATAAAAACTAATTCTTTAAATTATTTTATTAATTCAATAAATAAAATTTCAACGTATGAAATTATTACTTAACAGTAAATCGTGAATTTTTTTTAATATCAAATAACTGATTATGAAAACCAGTGTATTTTTCAAGTTGAATTTTTCAGTGGAATGTAATATTATAAAAACTAATTCTTTAAATTATTTCATTAATTCAATAAATAAAATTTCAACGTATGAAATTATTACTTAACAGTAGATTTCGATTTTTTTTAAATATCAAATAACTGATTATGAAAACCAGTGGATTTCTCAAGTTGAATTTTTCAGTGGAATGGATATACTTGGAGATTTTTAATTGAAGGATCAAGTTTCAGCATGTGTACCTTGTCGGGATCAATAGAAAATATTGACGATTCAGTCGGATGCATAAAGAATAAAATCCACGGTACGATGATCATCAGAGTGGACACAGAAAGTGGAATCTGTTCGATTGGTACGGACGAAATATAAGTTGCACGCGAAACTTTGGATTGGCTAGCAAACCGCGGGAGTACTGGATGTACTTTCATATCAGTACGTCAATTCTGGAGAGGCTCCGCCACTGGAAATCAACCAGGAATATCTTCATTTCTTATTTAGAAAGGTATCTCCCGAGCTGCTGCGCAGCTCAAAGTACCGCATTCTCATTGGTCTGTCTTTTAGCTGCCAGGGGAAGCAGACAACCTTTTAATTCATCGTCCTGTAGAAACCTTGTTAGCTCAATCTCTCCTAGGGCATACCCACTTGGTCCCAATGCAACTTCAAATACAATAGGTACTTCAATTAAACCGATGGTTGAGGAATTTATACAAATTTTGGAATCGAGGAGCCAAATCAAAATATGTAAAAGCTGCAGAACTACGGATATAGGTTTTAAATACATCGTAGATCCTCTAAATCTCAGAGCGTCCTTGGGACCATGCATTCAAGATGGAAGACTTGCAAATTACACAATTCTACAACACGAAAAACCCTGAATCCTTTTACTGAAGTTCTTAGGTCGAAAGGATCTGCAGAAAGACTAATTGGTTCACAGTAGACATTCTATCAAAACTCGTCTATGCAAAACTATTGTAATAGGAATCTTTGAACTCGCATAATCAGCGTGCACCTTACTGAAATTAGTCTAAAGGGTCGACGGCATTAAGCAGAAAATTAGAATTCCATTAATTCCAGCTCGAGAGTTCATTCTGCATATTCATGTTTACTATAAATGCTTAAAGCCGATGCATAATTCATCAACGACTTCTGTTATCATGTCGAAGCCCTTGAATGGGAAAAACGCTCGTCGCGCTCCACTTTCTTTAAAGCGAACGAAATCTTGAATGGAGGCGATCGATGAGGATCGGGATCGTTGTTTCGTGCTAGATCAAAGAAAGTAGAAACGGGATCGCCTTGTTGGCGATGTTACGATACCACCGGGGCTCCGTTACATTTTTCACGAACGACGATAGAATGTATCGATCACGAAGTGTATGCCTTCAGGTATTACTCCCCGTGAACTTCTTTTCAGCTCGTTCTATCGCCGCGAATCTGCTCGGCGATACCGTTCGAACGGTTCCGGAGATTACGATTGATCGAAACATTTTTTAGGCAATTCGTTCGCCTAAAAACTAAAGTTTCGACGGTTCCGTGCAAGAGTGAAAAACCTCGAAGATCTTCTACCATTCGAATTTTACGCTCGAACTACTGAACGCCCGGAGACCGCGACCGCTATTTCAATTACAAGCAAAACTGCGCACGGTTTATCAAGATTTTATAAATCCGTTTCGACGTTTCGTCGAGAGTCGTATTAACTACCTGTTCACTGAATATCTGGTGGAGATCCTGGTTTTGTACGTGTATTAATAACACACGTGTGTTTTAAATACACGTACCTCGGTGCGTGTCCTTTTAAGTACACGGGTACACGTGTACTATTTCACGTATGTATATTTGAATACACGTGTATGTATTAATTGATTCTTCCGATTCAAAGGGACATGATGATTGGGTTAATCTCGTGTTGATATGAGATGCCTGCGCCGTTTTTTTTTACCTTGTTACGATGAAAGTAGCAGGTTAAACCCTTCCGATTCCAAAAAATAGAAAAATAAAAATACACGTGTATTAATGGATCGTCATTTTAATTCGTATTATACGGTTGAATGTATGTATATATACATATTAGCAGACAGACCGATGTATAGTGAAATTTATAAAAGTAGAAAATCAAAAATAACAACAGAAGTGTAAAATTACTAATTAAAAAGATGCACCCATTGCTTATAATAAATACGGCTATTCCTTACAATATAAGTTTTAGAACATTGATATTAATTTATGTATAGCCCTATGTTGCTTTCGAAAATTAGTAACTGTATCCAAAAATTAAAACAAATTAAAACACGTTAACACGCGTATATTTAAATATACATGAAATAGTACACGTGTATTTATAGATACGTGAAATAGTACACGTGTACCCGTGTACTTAAAATGACAAGTACTGGAGTACTTGTACGTGAAATACACGTGTACACGTGTATTTAGATACACGTGAAATAGGGATCTCTAATACCTGGCCCCGTGAGCTCGCGAGAAAGTTCTTTAGCAACTTTGCTCCCAAGGTAGAGAACTATGAATTTAGGAAACTGGAATACTGTTCTCTGTATCTCGATCGACAATTGTAGTTTTAAAGTGGAATACTGACGGAAAAGTGGAGCAGGTGTTGCAGAGTTCTCCCGAAGATTGTTATTGAGTAAAGGTAATATTTTTTCTCGATCGCACTTGAAATATATAATAAATTTATGATCTCGGCGCATGGTTCGATCAATAGACAACAACAAATTTGCAAATAATTAGCACATCCTCAACGTTTCGATCCCAATGTGGATCATTATCAAGAGAGACATTTGTGCGTCTGAAATTGTTATCGAGTAGTTGCGTTATTTTGCAGAAAGACTCACAGGTTTAGTGAATCAAGAAACCAAGTTAATAGAGAGAAGAGAGAGAGAGAGAGGTGATAAAGAGAATAACGTTGACCAACTAAACAAAAAGTGGATTGCAATAATACCCGGCCATTCGAACAAACTATAAATCCCGATTTCGCAGTCCCGTGGGCAGAATATTCGCGGCGGGTTCGGTCTTGCGTCTCTTTAATGGTTAAAAAGTGCAGCTTTTCGTTTTCTATCGATCCTCGAAAAATGGCCGCGTTGACCCGGGCCACGTCTGTTCGCGATTCACCTTGCAATGCGGCAACGGATTCGTATTTTACGGGTCTTTAAGAATTGAAATCTAAATGCGGTCGGCGCACAGCCGTACGCGACAGAAATACGTCGGTTGTTCCGAGTAAAAGCGAGTACGGCAAAGTCAAATAGAAAATTTGATAAACTTCCCGTCTTCGAGATGCAAATAGACCACCCGAGTGCAGCGCAACGCGTCGACCCACGATCTCGCTACAGTAACGAAATTGATGAACGTTCAAGTTTTGTTCTACTTGAAACTCCGTGAAAGAAAAATAAATAGGAAAAATAGGATTTCCGTAACATCTGTCGCAACGAAAATATATATTTCTCTTGGAACCCGTTTACGGAAGAACGACGTCGGAAACGAATAGATATCCCATTAGGACGAGTGCTTTATTATCGGGTTATCCGGGAACACTTTCGCATGGTTTCGCAATTCTCTATTCCTTGGGAGAGAACATCTGACCCGGACAAACGTATACGAGGAACCATCCCGACCGATAAATTCGCTTCCACCTAAGGAAATTTTTCGAGTCGGTATTTCTCAGGTGCTCCGTGCTATTATGATACCACGGATGGAAGTCGAGGGAGATAGAAATTCACAGACGGCGATATCAAACCGAAGAGAAAAATCGAGGTGAATTATTCGCTCGTTATCGGGAAGGGGACGCATAAATCAGTCGAAGTAGGTGCCGAATCGGAATGAATCTGAAATAAAGCAATAGCTGTCAACCATCGATCCCAAAGCAAACACACACACAACTCGTGATTAAGTCGTCATTCTTTCTCCTTTAATCCGCACCTGTCTCGCGAAATTGGAGGAGCGCCCGCCGCAGTTTCACTTAATGAGTCTTCCGCGTTATCGAACCACACAAGTGAACCCTATCCTGTTTTTCTGCGATTTCATTCGCAGCAATTTATCGTTTGCGAAGTCTTTCGATCCCTTGCAATAAACTGAGATCAGAGATTTGCTGCAATTTCTAAGATCCAAAATTAAGGGGATCAGATCCAGAGAGCCTGAGAACTGCTAAATTCTAAATTGGTGATTAACTCACATTTGGGGGTACAACTGAATATTAAGATATCCATGATTCAGGAATCCTCTTCCTACTTGCCTCTGTGCTCAACTCACAGTTAGAGCTACCAATGAATATTACGATATCAATGATTCAGGAATCCTCTTCCTACTTGCGTCTGTGATCAATTCCCAGTTAGGGCTACAACCGAATACTAAGGCATTGCCGGATTAAACCAACGCGGGGCCCGTAGCAAATGTTACCTGGGGGTCCTAAGTTTTGCAGAAGAATATAATAAAACACGATGAATGACCTTTTTTGTTAGCAAAAATATCTGGGAACGGCATCGACCAAATTTTAGGTCAATTTTCTGCTGCAAACGCGGGGCCCGTAGCAAATATTACCAGGGGGCCCTAGGTTTTGCACGATAATATAATAAAACAGGATGAATGACCACCTTTTGTTTTAGCAAAAATATCTGGGAACGGTATCGACCAAATTTTAGGTCAATTTTCTGCTGCAAACGCGGGGCCCGTAGAAAATGTTACCAGGGGACCCTAGGTTTTGCACGATAATATAATAAAACACGATGAATGACCTTTTTTGTTAGCAAAATAATCTGGGAACGATATCAACCCAATTTTACGTCAATTTTCTGCTGCAAACGCGGGGCCCGTAGCAAATGTTACCAAGGGGCCCTAGGTTTTGCACGATAATATAATAAAACACGATGAATGACCTTTTTTGTTAGCAAAAATATCTGGGAACGGTATCAACCCAATTTTAGATCAATTTTCTGCTGCAAACGCGGGGCCCGTAGCAAATGTTACCAAGGGGCCCTAGGTTTTACAGGATAATATAATAAAACACGATGAATGACCTTTTTTGTTAGCAAAATAATCTGGGAACGGCATCGACCAAATTTTAAGTCAATTTTCTGCTGCAAGCGCGGGGCCCGTAGCATTTGCTACTCGTGCTACGGGACTTAATCCGGCACTGTACTAAGGCCTCAATGATTCATAACTCCTCTTCCTGCTTGCGTATCTGGATTCGGAGGTTAGTACACTTCAATCTTCGCGATAAGCAAAGTCGCCCAATTTAGGTCACTACTTTGGTCTATGTATACTTGTGAGGGTCCTTTGACAAAGTCAGTAGCGGATCTAACGGTAAGCGGACTAAGCGGCCGCGTGGGGCCCCGAATTTTAAAGAAATTTATGTAGGGAGATGCCGTCTCTGAGCTGCGAGAATTCTGCCGAATGTCGCGACGATTCGATATTTGTTATTATGCTTATCGATTGCGTTATTCATATTATATAAAGCGAAAAGACGTGTGTGATCTCAGACGGGATAATTTAATTAATTGTATTTCATTTAATTCATTATATTTCAAGTTACGTATTAAATTATTTTGTGTTTAAAATCGCATTATTCTATCGACGACTTTTATCCTACATTTATGTATTTTTAAATAAATTTATTTAATGCGTAACGGTATGATTGAATATTTCCCATTACTTTTAACTTCTAATTCGAACTTGAGTTTGACTCGAGCCGCCGCTGGACAAAGATCGTTCGAGTTCTGTGTCCAATCTGAACTTCCACGTTAAAATCTCCGGACGATGATTTAGTCCGATTCCAGCACCTTCTTCTGGGTTTATTTCCATTCCAATGGAAAAGTTCCATGTCTGGTCTACTTTAACTTTATAAATCCCACAGTGCTCGATAGAGGAAGATGATGCTGTTTATTTCAAAGCAATAATTTCACGTTCTAACTTTTTTTTTCTTCCGCTCGTAATCGATACCACAGGAAGCCTGTAAGTATACTTTAAAGAAGTAATTACAAGCTTGAACTTTCTTTCTGTTCTGCAATCTAATCGATGCAGTATCTGCGCGTGTACGAAAGACCGTTCGAGAATGAGGACGTGTTTTATTACTTCTTTCATTTTTTCCTCTTGGTGAAATCGCACTTGTTTTAAACACGTGAACGATGTTCGACATTGATACGACGAGGAGTTCATTGGCGTGCGCGTTTCTTTCGCCCCGTAAAATACTAAAAATACGTTTGAGATCAAGCCAGTGTGCATCGCGATTACTATGCAGAAGCTATTAATATTTTAGCGGGCGTGCTTCAGCATTTCTATATTTGCGGAACATTGTCCGCCGCAAATTCGTTCTGGATAAAACGGCACAAGGCGGGGATAAATCTGAATCAAGAAAGCCTGTGTTCCGGGAAAGGAATATTTTTAGAAGACGTCGCATGGAATTTCCTTGCTGTTTCTTGTGCGTGTCGTGTACTGTAATCATCGGCGAGATTGCCGGTATCGAGAGGTCGATCTAGAATGCTCGAACATGTATGCGGCGAATACAATTTATTTTTCTGTTACCGCGGGATATATTTAAAGTTGCGAACGCGATTATCACAAACGAAATTAATTTTGCCTCATTAGCATTGCGATATGGAAGTTTCGTATTTATTGCGCACCGACGACGCCACGCGACGTAGCTATATAATTTTTTTTTTTTTCTGAAATTAAACATCAGCTCACCACGACGCCATTAATTACAAGTGATAAAATGAAATATTCATTGGAAATTAAATTGGTTTGCTCCGATATTGATTGTATAATAATGAAGCGGAGATCCTATACAGATTGAAAGCATGTTTATAGAACGAAACGACGAGGTGAATAAAATCGGAGTTCAATTATTTTGAAAGTCGTTACAATATTCCGACGATTTTCTAAACGATTGGGAAAGGGTTGGCATGATACGTGAGCCACACAATGGAAGCCTGAAACGAGGTTCTGAATCTTGAATACTGGCTTCCCGAAGATGCAAATGAATTCGAATCACAATTCTGTATTGTCCCCAACCGTCGCGAGCTCGCTATCGATTTACGATCAAATCAGAACTGCATCGACGCCTGTCTACAATTGAAACTAAAGACCCGACCAATTCGATTAACCGTTGCATGGACCTTCAAATTTTTTATTTGTCGCAACGGCCTCCTTTTAATGGAACACTCGTTGGAAGCTCGTTTTTAATAAAAAAAAATTATCCGCCGTTTCCTCTGTTCATGTTGCCGCGTAACAATGCAGTAGAATAATGAACAGAGTATTTCATGAAATAGTTGAACAATGTTATATTGTCTCGTTCTTTTGTTATTCGTTTCGCATACCGGTTGCGAAGAGCGCTTACTTGCTTATTAATGTAATGATTCAATGATGAACAGGATTAAAGCTCGAAATATTGAATTAACGATTCGATTTGTCGAAGGTTCCGCAAAGCTATACCTCAAAGCTACTTTATTATTCATTCAAAATTAGTTGCGCCGTAACACGCGTTAACCGTTCACGTTATGCTCGGCCACACTGTCCTGAACACTTGTAACTTTATAAGACATTCATCGGCAGCTGTTTTGTTTGTAAAACAACTTATACGATAGTCAAACATTGAGATAACTTGGAAAAGAAGATTCAGTGGCGGGTCTAATGGTAAGCGGACTAAGCGACCGCGTGGGGCCCCGAATGTCAAAGAAATTTATTTAATGTGTAACGGTATGAAATATTTTCATTAGTTTTTTTTCGTTAATAAGTTTAGGATAGTTTTCTTGTAACTTCTATTTCTAACTTGAGTTTAAGGGCCCCAAAATTTTTTCTGCTAGGGGCCTCCACTTGACTTGAACCGCCACTGGGCCCCGAATTCGCAGAATTCATGTGTTTTTACAAAAATATTCAATTAATTTAGGAAACATTAAGTTTATGAGAGTTTTCTTGCAACTTCTATTTCTAACGTGAGTTCGAGGGTCCCAAAATTTTTACTACTTGGGGCCTCCACTTGACTTGAGCCGTCACTGGGCTCCGGGATAACATAGGGTCCCGAATTCGCAGCATTCATGTGATTTTACAAAAATGTTCAATTCATTTACGAAACATTAAGTTTATGAGAGTTTTCTTGTAACTTCTATTTCTGACTTGAGTTCGAGGGTCCCAAAATTTTTACTACTTGGGGCCTCCACTTGACTTAAGCCACCTTTGGACCCCGGGATACCATAGGGCCCCGAATTCGCAGCATTCATCTTTTTACAGAAAAATTCAATTTATTTACGAAAAATTAAGTTTATGATAGTCTTCTTGCAACTTCTATTTCTAACTTGAGTTCGAGGGTCCCAAAATTTTTACTACTTGGGGCCTCCACTTGACTTGAGCCGTTGGGCCCTGAATTCGCAGCATTCATTTATTTTTACACTAGAATTCAATTTATTTACGTAAACTAAAGTTTATGAAAGTTTTCTTGCAACTTCTATTTCTAACTTGAGCTCGAGGGCCCCAAAATTTTTACTACTTGGGGCCTCCACTTGACTTGAGCCGCTGGGCCTTGATCTATCAGCATTAATTTCTTTTTACAAAAGAATTCAATTTATTTACAAAAACTAAAGTTTATGAGAGTTTTCTTGCAACTTCTATTTCTAACTTGAGCTCGAGGGCCCCAAAATTTTTACTACTTGGGGCCTCCACTTGACTTGAGCCGCTGGGCCCTGATCTATCAGCATTAATTTCTTTTTACAAAAGAATTCAATTTATTTACGAAAACTAAAGTTTGTGAGAGTTTTCTTGCAACTCTATTTCTAACGTGAATTCAAGGGCCCCAAAATTTTTACCACCTAGGACCTCCACTTGACTTGATCCGCCACAGAGAAGATTGTCAAATTATCAACTGAAAAATTCTCTAACCTTTCAATATTTCTTGCTATACATGATTGTGTTTTAAAAACGTATAGACGTTACAAATACACAATGGTTCCCCCACCAACCCCGACATAACACGACGAAGAAGTTAAAAATTCACTGAAAAAATTTACGTAAACCTAGCAGAAAAGGCTAGAGAAATCTGATCGCTCACCAGAATTTGTTAAATCTTGCAGCATGAATTTTCGGATGTTCCAGGTTCCTGAGCATCGGAGGCAAGCCAGTAGAAACGATCGAGCGCGCGCGAGACGGCACGGCGTGCGCGTACAGCGCCTACCACAGCACGAAGGGTATATCAGCGAGTGCACGCGGTCACCGGGAAGAATTGTCGATTATCATGCAGGTGTTGGGTTCCGGTTACCTGTCGACCTGCCTGCAAATCAAATACTACCGTCAGGATGACCAGAGTCATTGCGAATGGGGCGCGAGGCTGCACTGCATCGAGCTCGATTGCTCGAGCATCGAGGGTAGATTGGTCACGGTCGAGGGCTGGAGGAAGCTCGACAAAGAATCCTAGCAGTCGGTGGGTGTCAACGTCATGAAAGCCATCACCTAGCGAAACTTGGCTGAGAATTTCCGTTAACTTGTAAGGTGAATGTTTCTTTTTCTCGTAATCGTAATTGGCTGGCCGGCAACGATGACGATCGTTCGCCGATCAAAGGCAAAAAAAAAGCTGTTTCGAAGCAGGATTTTCAAGTGCGGTCGCGTGACAAAGAGTATATAACTAGTTCGCTGACGGTTTCGGAACCGCACCACGGTTTTCTCGCGTGCAGACGAAAGAAATTACTCGTCCAAATTCTTTTATAAAGAGAGAAAAAATCGAGGAGTCTTTTAACGGAGTATTGACCGTTCCTCTCGTGGCCAGGAACGAGTCATGAAACAATTCCGGGGATAGGGTTGAACTTGTACGATAGAACACTTTTGACATCTCCCGATTGCTATAGGAACATCGAACGGTGGACCCGTTTTATCAACGTATATAATCGAAAATGCAATTTCACACTCCTATTTTTCTATCTCGGAGAATACATTTGTATATATACATACATGTACGCGTACGAGAATTGTAAATGTATATACAAACGCTGTTGTTTATGAATTGATAGAGACGATTTATTGTAAGTACATAGCGTACCGTTCTTGAAATCGAGCAAACTCGATGTTATGTTTGCGAACTGTCGATTACACTTGCACCGATCGATTGTACTAGAGAGCGTTTTAGTTATCGTTTCTCGATTATGTTTTCTCGTGTTAAACCAGTCGGACGAGATCTTGTATAAATGGCGATACGGTTCTTTCCAAAATAATTTACACAATCATAGTTTCGAATACATGTGCCACATGTATTATCTACTGGATCAAAAGCATTCTCGACGACCAACAATGCCTCCTAGAAGTTAGCCCCCC
Organism: Lasioglossum morio; assembly: GCA_916610235.2. Taxonomy (NCBI): domain Eukaryota; kingdom Metazoa; phylum Arthropoda; class Insecta; order Hymenoptera; family Halictidae; genus Lasioglossum; species Lasioglossum morio. Next base: position 15,713,420 of record OU744328.1, on the reverse strand, counting down.
ATTTGTCGAATTAAATCATTTCATCAGTTGTGCTTAATTGTGCTATGTTTGTGCTATATTGTGCTCGAATATTACGACCATAATATAAAAAATAAGATGATAAATTGAGAAAAACGATTTTTTGAGTAGCCCCCCACTTTTCATTTTTTTTTTTTGATTGTGCTAAAGTATTACTTGAAAAAATAATAAATAAAGAAGTTATAGTGAATAATCGTTTTATATCTGATCATATATCTGATCAGATTAAACGTTAATTAGATGTCCAAAACGATTATTCACTATAACTTCTTAGTTTATTACTTTTTTAAATAATACTTTAGCACAACCTTAGCACAATTGAGAAAATTGAAAAAAATGAAAAGTGGGGGGCTACTCAAAAAATCGTTTTTCAAACATAGCACAATTCAGCACAACTGATGAAATTATTTAATTCAACAAGTGGGGGGCTAACTTCTAGGAGGCCCAACAATATTCGTATTTCATTTCACTAATGTTGAACGACAAACGAAAGTTGAGAAACGTTTCAAAGAAATTCATTGTGATTTGAATAGAGTGTCACGTAATAAAACATATTCAATATAGATGTTAATTAATATCGAATAAACTGAAAAGCTAAGAAATATGTATACCCATAAAAATGATGAATATGCTTGAGAATAAATTATTTGACGCAGCAAGTTAGATATTTACGGAGTATAAAATAAAAAGTAAAGGACTGCAGTTGTTGAAAATTGTTTATATGTAAATTGCTTCGGAGATACGATCTATTTCTTTAGTATCGCGAGAAATAGTGTCTAGTAGAGGCTGCGGTAGCGTTTCCTTTTCTTTATTTCTCGATTGTACTTTATGATAAAGAATTTTTTACAACTTAATGCACCTGGACACGAACTTTCTCTCTCTCTCTCTCTCTTTCTGATGAAGTAACACACGTAAGGGTTACCGCATCGTCGTACGAGGCACATGAAACTATGTTACCGCATAATTAAGGCTACTGTTGTTAGACACTTGTACTTAACGCGTTTTAGAACTTCTACGACGTATTTCTATGCGCATAAGAAGAACAGCGTCGAAACTATAATATTTACTTCTATTTAACGAATCGATAAGTTAAGAAACCAAAAAGTCTTTTTACTCAAAAATGTTAAACCCTTCGAATAGCCGCACACACTGTATCGTAAACGTTTGATTTTAAGAGAATTACTTCTTGCAACTATAAGTATATATGTATTATAAATTATTTACTCGTGTATGTATACTTCATCTATTCGTAATAACTTCACATTACGATTGAAAGCAGAGTGAAGAATTATAATTTTAAATTTCTGGTACAACGTTTGAACATTTTGTTGCACTACAACGCAATAAATTTTGTAAAAATACATGTCTTTATTTTTTCACTTTCATGATCGATCTCTCATTTATTTAATTCATTTTTACTTTCGTTACGTTAACAATATCAATGTATACAGTAACATAATTATTATGTCATTGATAAACCAGGAAATTTCCAATGCATACTGCGCTTTCTAGATTGCGGTAATTTTTTATTAACAACTCTTGCAATCAACAAACATGACCAAACAGTGCCTCTATGCTTTATATAATTGTAAACACAGATTGTTCCTATTCTTTAATCATGTAACCGATTGATTTTTTAATAATACTGATATACGTACATACAAATGGTGTGATGGGAATGAATTATTTAACCCCGTAAAGATATCCTCGAATGTTCTGGAACATAAGCTAACGTTTATTAAATAGAGAGATGCAAAAAATATAAAATTATAATTTATACAATATCACTTCGATTTACGGTGTATGTATATTAACAAACACTTTCGCTGTAATACCTAACTTAACGTAGGCGGTTCATAATTTAATAATAGTGCAGCTAAAGCTTTATTAGGTATTTTCGCTAGCTGTGTCCTCATTCTTAATGCTACCTTGTTCGATTGTTTCAAGTGCATTGCAGAGTGATGAACAGCAATTGTGTAAGGAATCGGGCACCACTCTTGCTTCACAATTCCCCTAACAAGAGCAGTTATGTAGCTTTCTATCAAAGATGCGTCCTCCTCGACAGGATACAAATATTCTTTCAACGGAACAACTAATTGTTCCACTGGTAGTCTAATGTACCGAAGCAAACCTGCGTGCTCTGACCATAACAACTTTCTATAATGATCGTTATGTCTCTGCGCAATTGGCACTAACAGAGTCATCGAGAAACCGTAGTCGCCGTAAGAAGTCGAGCAGAAATGTTCGCACATCGCGGTAAATAAATCAGTGAACGAACTCAATCCAGGCAACTCCGTCGTAAAATCAAGTCTCTTGTATTGACTTTTCACTAAAGTTGAAACTGCCCTAGTAAGCAACGCCGACACATCGTTGCTTAAATATACCGTGTCACACAGATAAACCAAGATCAGTCTGCTGAACCTCAAGCTCTGCGAAAGTTTATCAACCAAATCAGGTAATATTAGTTCTAAGCTCAGCACAGACAAGATCACAGACTCGTCTTCGTCGTTGCATTTACTGCATTCGTTCCTGCATTTCGTGTAGATGTGTACCACAGGCAAATAGATCCAATCCTTTGGCATCGCAGCTTGATCCCACTCCCCATTCAGTGGTACATATCGTTCGTATATAGTCGCCACATTGCGAGACAAATTAAGTCTAATGTCCTGCATGTTCGAATTTAAATTCAATTTCTCTAATTCGTCTGCTACTATGCCCAAACTTAATTTGTCTTCCGACAGAGCATTCCTTAACATATTCTTCACATCAGCTGCAGAATCAGCTGGCAAAACAGATACCAGTTTCACTGCAATGTTCCAAATAGTGTGCATTATTTTATTATCCAGTTTGTCTTTAATGAGAGAAGCTGCGCTGACTATATTAGTTAGGAATGACAGTTCGGATCTCGTGTACCATGATCTTTCTAAGCTCCAATCTGATGTTTCCAATTGCTGTAGGTATCTCTGAACTTGTGGAAGACCGAGCAAGGCTCGAATTTCTTCTACGAAAGAGCGATCCACGAACACGCCTAAAATCGTTGCGAGGAAAGGGAAACAGGATGGCTGGGATACAATAGGCTGCAATTGCCCATCATGTGTTAGCACACCCAGATGAGGTAGACAAGATGGCTCGCGTTCTGTGGCAGGAGTACAATTGCTTAGCAAATTCGAAGTAGAGCAAAGGTTTTGAAGCACTTGTGACTTAGATATAGTGAATGTTTTAACCGCAGACGTATCGCTGACGGTTAGCAACGTTTCCGAGATCAGTTTCGTCTTGCTCCACGTCACGTTCGTTAGACACTGTAACTGTCTGCTCCATTTTGTTAATAAAATTGATATATTTGCCTTCAAAGGTGCCAGGCAACCGGCGACAGCTATCAAAGCTGCTGCATATTCGCAAGACAACTCCGATGCGCTTTGAATATCATGATTGCTTAAGAGAAGCTGCAACTGAGACACGAGAATTAATTGTGCTCCGGTTAAACTGTCCACCGCCTCACCATGGAGTAACAACAGCTTCCACAATCGTAAACTTTCGATTCCGAGATTCAAAGTTTCCTTTCCTGCGTCGCAACTAACGTACGACAATATACGTTGCATAATTTGCAGTCTATTTAATTTTAGCGCAACGGGTTTACCGGCGTAACAGAGTAGAACTCGACAAAATCTAATGGCTGCAGTAACGGGAACGCCGTATACATTGTTTATAGTGTCAACCATTGCTAACGAGTTCGTGGATATCGGTAGAAAAAATTCAATTACCGTCTCTAACAAATGTGGTGTGCTTGCAATATTCAATGCAGTTATAGGCGAGTGTCTTGTGAGTCTTGTAAGTATTTCTAACGCGCAAATTACGGCAACGGGCGGCGGCCGCATTTCATTTAATATATATCTAATTCTTACAACTATGTCCGTTCTTAACAAAGTGGCTACTGCATCCAGTTGAGCCAACTCGTGGTCTTTTAAGTTGCTCGTGTCGGGGACATCTGTATGCGGTGTCTTTAAAACAGGTTCTTTGTAATTCTTGAAACCGTATAGTCTGTCTAAACAAATTTCGTCCGCTTCACTGTACACTAATGCTCTGAGTGCTTGCAAAGATGCTGTGACTACAGCTATCGACGTATCATCCAAAGAAAATCTTAATAGCAGCAAAAGATTTCTTTGGCTGAGTGCAGTTAAAGGTGCAGGTTGCAACGCTTTGTCGTACCAGCCCTTTCGACTCTTATCCATTATATTTGCTAATGTTGTAAGAGCAGTGCACCGTTGTTGTTGCGTAGCGGATCTACTTAATTGTAGTAATTCTTGCAAGGAATATCCAGGACGTTCAGGTTCTTCCCCGTGATGATGAAGACCTTTATCAAGTGACACACTTTCGTCCTTGTAAGGTAGTAGTAGACCTATTAAAATACATGACCAATCAGATATCCTTCTCTTAAAATACATATTTCGGTGAACCTGCAGAACAGCTACCTGCCCACCAATATGTATGAATTAATATATATATATATATATATACATAAATATATAAATATATACATAAATATCGATTTGTACTACATATCCAAAAATCGACGAAATCGGAGGGTAGGTAGCTGTTCCACTTTACATTTAAACAGGATTTACCATTAAAATCAAAGCGAGCATTATATTGTTCATTCATAATGGGTTCTTCTTGTTTCTGTGCTGACACATCTTCCATCCATTTCAACTTTGCGGGTTCAAGGGAATCCATGTGTACCCAACCCATCTCTTTTGCTTGCACCATTAATTCTATCGGTGGTTTAGGTATACTTTCAGGCTCATCCACTTGCATGGGTATGGTGTCATTATTTTTTAATAAACATTCATCGTTTCTGTTAGATGTCTCTTCAGGTTTGTCTACTTCCATGTACGTAACTTCGCTACTTTTTGATGGATCATTGTGCTTGACGGATGTCTCTACTGTAATTAATTTTTCTTCACCCTGGCTTGATGTTTGTTCTTTATTAATACAACTGCATTTCTCTACTTCGTCCTTGTTTATTTTCTGCTTTTTATTTTTTCTGTTTTTCAAGAATTGGATTAATTCTGGTTTCAGAGTCATTTCAAGTTTACTCTTCTCTCTCAATATATCTTCCTGTGTCATCTGATTTAATCTTTCCAAATTTTCTGGGTATTCTTCGCTTGACCATGATCCCTCTATAATAATACTACCTTCATCGGTAGGGAGAGATACACTGACTTCAGATTCTTCTATTTTACGTGTTGCCCGATCTTTTGATACTTGTTGTAAAAATAAACTCCGCTTACCGTCGCTCTCCTAGAAAAGTATAATAATTAGAATACATGAATTAAAACCTATAGATTTACTCTATAATAAAATAATGCAACGTACTATAGACTTGGCAACAAATACTTCTGGAAACCCTTTGCCCGAATCACTTGAAGATACCTTCTTATTAAAATTTATGTTGCTTGAATTAAACTTTTTTTCAACAATATTTCCCAATATGATATTAGATGGTGCGACTGGTATATTTTGAACAGACTCCTGTTGCTTGTTCAAATTACTCTGAATTTTTTCTTGAACCACAGGGTTTATAACTTCACCCTCGCTTCGAGAAGTACAAACCCTATCATGCGTTTTAAGTTTCTTCAGCTCAGAGTACCTTGATCTCACTTTCCCAGTACTTGGTTGACTTTTTGATAGTTCAGTTGTAGAACTGTCACTACCAAAAGGTTTAATGGAACCTCGTAAATTAATTACTTTCGCCGATGGTTGCTGTTTGTTCTTCAAAAATTCTTCTTGCATACGAAATAGTTCTTCTTCACCGTCAGTCGGTTTAGGCCGTTTTAATAGCGGTGTCCCGTCCATAGTTTTGAATTATATTAAAAATACGCGTGACAAATTGGAATGTCTATTCGTGGTAATGATTTTCCAATTGACAAGCACTTTTAGGTTATAAACATTATCGACACTGTTAATATTTGCAGGTAATTAAAGATATTCAAAATTATTATTGGTACCTAAAGACCATCGGCGAAACTATCATAATAGTGTAAATATGTGTTTGCATAAATAAGTAATATGTATATGTAAGATTCTCACAGAGAATTCTAACAGAGGTGGAGGCGAAAGGCGAAACTCCTTCCTGCCGTAACGTTTGATGTTTATAAATTTTATGATCCTGAAATTTTAGATTTAGATGATCTACTCACAGACAGTGCTGCCATTTCTGCAATGCAAGCAAATGCAAGTTATGCAAACCATCCCGCGTAGAAATAAATATATTTTAAAAAATATATTATTAAATATATCTAATATATTTTGCGAAATTTCCGCAGAACACTTGAAAAAACATTACAAAAAACCTTACGGAACACCGCCGGTGTTACACCGACTGACTTAGACCATATAAACTTATAGACCTGGCTTCAGATAACAAGGCGTGTTCCAAGATTACTTCATCTACCAGATGATGGATGTGGGCAAAGTGCTATAGCGAAACCCCGGGGCCCGGGGTGAGCACTTTCGTATATCTTCTGGCTCTGGTGAGGTAATCGATACAACTGTTAGGTTTGAAGTACATCATCGTAATTACTTACAAATGGCAATTCATCCTCTATAAAACGTATTTTTCCAATTATTAATAAACGCCCTTCCAGGAAACATATTATTACCCAGATAGCACAGACACATCTGAAAGATGTTGGAATGATGTCTGCCGCAAGACATTCGAATATCTGAGAGATGTCGCTAACGTCGGTGGCATGCCGCTGCAATGTCGGTGGAACGTCGTTGGAAGGTCGTTGTGACAAAACTGACGATCTTAAAGATATCTTTCTAATGTCTGTTTGAGATCTTTCAGATGTCTCAGATGTCTTTCGCGCGACATTTTAGAAACATTCAGGTATCCCGTAGATTTATAGGTTAGGTTAGGGAAAAGGTATAGAAATAAAAACAAGTAAAATACAGACATGTTTAAAATAGACGAATAGATATATTTTTCAAAATATACATACACACAAAATAATTAAAATTATATTATTATAGATAAAAAAGTTAATTAGAACATATGTGTCTGCAGTCTTTTTGCCTTCTTCCAACGGTAGACCTGCTGTAGAATTTTGAATTTGCAAAAGCTGACGGTGGTCCATAAGCGCCTTTAGCGTAGTAGCATCCTGCCTTGAGTGGCAATTGCAGCAGCTTCTTGACTCCTCTTCCTCCTGCCTTCCTTCATACTCTCTGCGTCTGCTTCTGAGCACTTATTCCTCGCTGGTGGCAGTTACTGCAAATAAAATATGTTTTATTGAACAAAATATTGTAATTACAGTAAATTCAGTATCTGAGAGTATTTCTTTTTGCATATACATACCAATCGTCCTACGATTTGTTCACTCCTGTTTCTGCTGCCATAATGCATATTCTCTTAGTCTGTTTAGAATCACAGATTCCTCGCTGGTGGCAGTTACTGCAAATAAAATATGTTTTATTGAACAAAATATTGTAATTACAGTAAATTCAGTATCTGAGAGTATTTCTTTTTGCATATACATACCAATCGTCCTACGATTTGTTCACTCCTGTTCCTGCTGCCATCATGTATATCCTCTCGGTCTGTTTAGAATCGCAGATTCCTTGGTGGTGGCAGTTACTGCAAATAAAATGTGTTTTATTGAACAAAATATTGTAATTACAGTAAATTCAGTATCTGAGAGTATTTCTTTTTGCATATACATACCAATCGTGCTGCGATTTGTTCACTCCTGTTCCTGCTGCCATCATGTATATTCTCTTGGTCTGTTTAGAATCGCAGATTCCTTGGTGGAGGCAGTTACTGCAAATAAAATATGTTTTATTGAACAAAATATTGTAATTACAGTAAATTCAGTATCTGAGAGTGTTTCTTTTTGCATATACATACCAATCGTCCTACGATTTGTTCACTCCTGTTCCTGCTGCCATCATGTATATCCTCTCGGTCTGTTTAGAATCGCAGATTCCTTGGTGGTGGCAGTTACTGCAAATAAAATGTGTTTTATTGAACAAAATATTGTAATTACAGTAAATTCAGTATCTGAGAGTATTTCTTTTTGCATATACATACCAATCGTGCTACGATTTGTTCACTCCTGTCTCTGCTGCCATAATGCATATTCTCTTGGTCTGTTTAGAATCGCAGATTCCTTGGTGGAGGCAGTTACTGCAAATAAAATATGTTTTATTGAACAAAATATTGTAATTACAGTAAATTCAGTATCTGAGAGTATTTCTTTTTGCATATACATACCAATCGTGCTACGATTTGTTCACTCCTGTCTCTGCTGCCATAATGCATATTCTCTCGGTCTGTTTAGAATCGCAGATTCCTTGGTGGTGGCAGTTACTGCAAATAAAATGTGTTTTATTGAACAAAATATTGTAATTACAGTAAATTCAGTATCTGAGAGTATTTCTTTTTGCATATACATACCAATCGTGCTACGATTTGTTCACTCCTGTCTCTGCTGCCATAATGCATATTCTCTTGGTCTGTTTAGAATCGCAGATTCCTTGGTGGAGGCAGTTACTGCAAATAAAATATGTTTTATTGAACAAAATATTGTAATTACAGTAAATTCAGTATCTGAGAGTATTTCTTTTTGCATATACATACCAATCGTGCTGCGATTTGTTCACTCCTGTTCCTGCTGCCATCATGTATATTCTCTTGGTCTGTTTAGAATCGCAGATTCCTTGGTGGTGGCAGTTACTGCAAATAAAATATGTTTTATTGAACAAAATATAGTAATTACAGTAAATTCAGTATCTGAGAGTGCTTCTTTTTGCATTTACATACCAACCTTGCTGCGATTTGTTCGCTCCTGTTTCTGCTGTCTTCTTTCACACTCTCTGGGTCTGTTCGTGAGTAGCGATAACGTCTGTCCCTCGCTGGTTGCAATGACTGAAAATGAAATATGTTTTGATGAAAAAAAATATACTAATTACAGTAAGAGCATGAGATGTACAGCTATGAATGTAATAATTTCATGTTCTATATGTAGGGTGCTACTTTTTGTGTTTACATACCAATGATAGTTTTCTTCCCCAAACTTGGAGGAGTGCAACATTCCGTTTTGTCTTCTTCGCCGCTTGCGTATGGCCAAAGCCCGTTACTGACGAGTACTTGCCGAAATTCTGCGAACCGTATAGTGCCGAATTTTTTTCTCCTTCGGCGATGTCCATGTCTTCACTATATAGGGTTAGGGTTACGCGTGATTTATCCACTTATTTACTACTTTACCCGTGTTTACGTAACATGGGCACATAACTTTGACAGGAATTATTCACGTACACAGGTTTAGTGACACACTCGTAAATTAGTACGTATAAGAATGTATATAATCAGATTTAATAGATAAAAATGAAGAGTTAGTATGTAAATAGGTATGTTTTTATGATGCGCGGCCAATACAGGAGCGTATCTACAATGAAATAGCAGAGCAGCCAGAGCCCTGACGTTCTGAGACAGTTATATTGGCGGGAGTGTACCGGTATTATTGTTCTCATGATTTTAGAACAATATTTTGTTCGATTTATCACCAATTTATCACTTCAATATTTCATATGTATACACTAATAAATTTTTAAAAGTCTTCTGGGTGCTACCCGATTTCATCGAAAAGGTTTCGTTACTGAGGCTGAAATTGCTGCGCATGCGCGAAAAATTGGGGCTTCGTGATTGGTCAGATAGAACTCCGGCTCTCACCAACGCCATCTAGATGTACTCGTCAGTACTTGTAGAGAACCCACGAACATCTGAATAAGATCTTTGAAAGACATCGTCCCTCATACATCTGAAACAAGTCTTCAAAAAGGCATCTGTCAGTAGTATGAACCACGTCTTTTACAGACGTAGACTTTCAGACATAAAAATGACATGAAACAGACATCTTTAAGATATTGTGTGCTATCTGGGTATTGCTACATGACACAATACAAACTCCGGCAAGAATCCTTTACTGATTTACTCATCCGTTCAAGCGTGCAGACATTGCATTGTATTTTCTTGTCTACGATTCTGAATTACCGATTCTGTAGAAAATATGCTAAATAATATAACAGCAGACTCTATCGATATCAATCGAAATAGAGCGGTCGAACTACACAAATTTGCAACATGTGTTACAACAAAAAAGCATTCATAAAACTATTCATGAATGGATTTTACTATATTGTTACTAACTGAGTACAGATCGGTTCCGTCGATAAGGTATTAACACATGTTGTATGCGAATAATTTCTTTAGCGATCCCGTTGACAATTTTCATTGAACTTTTATTGTCAAGAATAGTGGCTGTCTAAAAATTACATCGATATTTCCTACAGCAAATCACAGTTCCATTGAATTATTTCATGTTTAGGCTGTTCGTTACTATTCGTATGCACGAATTGAAATCTAATCGATTAGTTTGGATACATTGACGAAGGTAGCGGTGTTGTATACCTATATGTATGTTGCATCAGTCTGTATGTATTCTACATTTTTGTTGTCATAGTACGTACGCGATTTCGTTCGTCCTGTGAAGCCTGTGAAGCTCGAACCAGCTTGAACGGCGCATATACTGACTACATTGTCACGAATTGTGACATGTTAATCGTGAACTAGTTTAAATTCTTTGTCGAAATAAAATAAAGCATCGATGCATCATGGCTGATTCATCTTATGAGAAAGGACTAACCGAACTTGCGAAGATGAAGGTAATTTTTGTCTATTTTGTTGATGTCGTTCTGAACCGGGGAAGATAACCTCAACATCCTTTTCGTACACAATAAAACATTAATGTATTTACAGTGTTGCTTGTGCTTTGTACACGTAGTTATTCGAAAGTAATTTGTTATTAAGATTTCGTAGCAAGTGATTTTGAGAATAGTTGTTGATTAATGTTTGATAATATAGGTTGCAGATTTGAAGATCGAATTGAAACAGAGAGGACTTCCCACTAGTGGTAATAAAACTGATTTGGTCGAAAGACTTCAATTAGCAATTCACGGTGGTACTTATATTTATAAATTCGTAATTTTAAATCTATAAATTAAGAATTGCGTATTGATAGAGCAATGTTTCCCTCGGTAGATTCTGCATTATGTTTGGACGAAACTGCTGAAGAGATTTTAGATGAAGACGCAGTCCTTGGTGTAAGTACAGATAGCAGAGTTACTTATTGTCTCGAAATAATATTATGTTTCAAAATCGGCTCGTGGATCCGATTTGATTTTATCGTTTATACTGTAAGCTTCGTTGAAAAGCTAATTCTTTTTTATTAGATTAGAGTACTTGTAACTTAATTTGCTTTTATGGTGCAGGACGAAGAAATAGAAGAGCTATCGAGTAAACCGGATTCTCAAGAAGTTAATGAGAAAAGAAAATTATCCACGGAAAGTAATACGAGTGCAAAGAAAATAGTTCTAAACCGTAAACCAGTGATCGAAGAAACTAAAAGTGAATTGATAGAAAAAACTGAAACTGACACGAAATCTATCGAAACTGCACCGCCTGAAAGAAAAATTATTAAACTATCGGAACTTGGTGTGAAAGAGGTAAAAACAAAGATTGTAATTTAGATGGTGTACATATTAAATGAAAATATATTAACGCAACTTGTTCACTTGTTCAGAGATTGGAAATGAGAGCTAAAAAATTTGGAATGCCATTATCGGAAGCTGCTAAAAAGGAGGCAAGATCTGCCAGATTCAGTATTAATAATCAAAATAATAAGTCTGCTGCTTCTGTAAAAACACCTGTGGTATGTATTTTCCGTTAATTACAATTAAAACTCCACGATGCGTTTCAAATATACAAAATTCATTCATTATACATTTTTAACAGCATACATCATACGAAGTTTTAAAGAAACGAGCAGAAAGGTTCGGTACGTCTGTTTCCGCTTTAATGGAAAAGGTAATAAATAAGAATAAAATAAAATAAAATACATGTAACATCCACTTACTAGTTAAAACGTATGTATCGTATTCGATTTTCACAAATATGCTTGATTTCAGGCTGAGCTGGAAGCCAGAATAGAAAAGAGAAAACTCAGATTTGGAAAAGTAACATCAACCAATGATAAAGTACTTCAGAATAAAGTAAAGATTGTTAAATGATATTCAGTGTTATATACCAAAACAGCAATTTAGACTGCAAACCTTATTCTAAGTTTTCTTATTTTCAGTACAATCATTGTATACACAATAAAGGAATCGCCGTTTTTTTATAACATAACATTGCGCAATGAATGCAAACGATTCTTTTTTTTTTCTTTTTGTTTTAATGCAATGTTATGCCGTCAAATCGTTGAAGCGTATCTAATCGTGTCCTGCAGGAAACAGTATAAATACACTGGATGCTTGCTGAAATTTGCTAAAGAGTATTAGATGTAATAAAAAGATTATAATCGGTATTAAGATACTATTATTTCTTTTGAATTTATTGATGTCGAAGTTTTTCTATCACTACGAATTCATACAATAAAACGAAGAAAATTTTATTTCGAGACGATGCACGATGAAATCGGATACACCGAAAAAAGAGAAAAGCATCCTACAAGATTACTTCAATATATTGAATTTTATTATAAAATGTTTGTATTTAGGCTACAACATGTAATATAATAATTGCGTTTGGTCTAGACCTTTACGAAAAGAAAAGCTAAACTGCACCACATTTACAGTTGTCCCGACGAGACGTTTTCGTCAAGTTTACGTTTCAAGGAAAAACTCTTAATATAAATATACTATCTTTTCTTTTGTTCTTTCTTTCTTCCTTTTTTTTTAGTACGCGTGAAAAAAAGGTATACATGCGTCGTTCTCGAATTTATTATACATAGAGCTTCGAAATGTGTTCTCTATTTATTTTGCTGTCATTCGAGACGATAAAGTCATCGTGTTGTATCACAAAACGTGTTCCGTAAGAAATACACGAATGTACATACATACAATACATATACAGCGTCTGAAAAATTGATACGCCGTTTTATTCTCATTTCTTTTAAAAAGATCAGATAAAAACGAGTCTTCGATATCGCGAAGGACTGCGAAGGACATCGACGTTCCGCATTGCGTTACGTTTATGTTACACCTGTGTACACGACGATTGTACGTATTAAAAAGACCTGGTTGTAAGATTGAAAACTGACGCAGCCACGAGTTTATATTCAAGAATACTTTATAGAAATGTTTACACACGGTCGATCATACGAAGTCGCATTATTCCTTGAAGCGCACCCTAAAAGACGAACGGGCCGAGGACACAGACGATTACGTTATGTTAAAGAAGACGATAGAGATTGTACATTGAAAACGGTATAGAACCGAATATATCGTATAGGTGTAAAAATAAGGAAATTATAGACGTAGTAAACAAGTACAATTGTACGGCGTGTAAATTGTGTAATGATCGTTCGAAATTCGGTCCTGTTGACCCATTAACGGTCAGTGATCCCGTTTCGCTGACTATAACGCTTCTTTTCTCTATATATCAATACTTTCAATAATTTAAGTGTGGAATGAAACTGAAACAAAAGTCTATCAAAAGTTCGAGTCTTATTTCTGTTTAGGGTATTTTGTTTTCATAAAGTAAAACTGAACGATTGACTCGCTTGAGGAAAATTCCTTGAGGAAATCCATTTTTCAAATTCGTCGCGCCACTTATAGACGATGAGGAATTCAAAGAAAAATTATCGAAATAAAGAGCACTGCGCGTTAATGGACGAAGACTGTCGACGAAGTAAAGGAAACTATTCCAAGCAGCTAATCCTAAGATAATGTATTTTCTTTTCTTTATTTATATAACTTCTATTTATATTAGGTATGCACGTATGTGTGATAACTAAACAGATACACGATCTTTCTGACGCAAAGAGACACTACCAGCTTTGCGATCCGATCGAAGAGCAGGAGGCTGTCGCGCTGTTAACAAACAAATAAATCAATCACAAAAATGATGTAACATTCTTCACTCGCTCACTCACTCACTCACTCTTTCTCTCGCTCTCTCTCTTTCTCCCACTCTCTTTTTTTATAAATATACCTAGATTTGCACGTAATCGTATCTGTTCAACGAATCACTCGAGTCGATCGAACTACCTATTTTTCGTTACGTTTGTTCATTTTCCTTTCTTGCAATGAATCCGCTACTTGAAATCGGACAGGATATTTCTGGAGCGTTTCAAGCAGAGGATCCGTAGATCAAGATTTTTCGAAGCTGCGCAGCAGAGTCCGCAATGATTACTAATAACACGACACGTTCGTATAATGTATCTTAATTAATTCTTTATACTTTATTACATATACATATATCTCTGTGTATATATTTTTTTTCTTTTCCTTGAAAGCTTGAAAAGCGTCTTAAAAAAAATCTTCAGAAACAAAGAATGAAGATACGAACGATTAGATAAAGATGAAAATAACTATATATATAAAATAATTATATACTTTGTAATTATATATATATATATGTATAATTATGTGTATATATATATGTATAAAAAGAAGATTTGTTAGACTCTATTCGGTTGCACATGCCTGGAAAAATCATATACAATCGTGACATAATTTACATATTATATACTTGTAATTGCACAGCAAAACGAAATAGAATTTCACGGTTTCCGCAAGCACTCTCTCGGCCGATTAGTTTTTGACACGCTCCCTTTTTCGCGCGTGTTTTCTGTCGTCTGACTTTCTTAGAATTGGACTCGGTCAGCCTCCTGTTCTCCAATATAACTATATATAATATTCAATGCTCTTGATCTGTCCTCCTCCTTAATAATATAATAATAATCAAGTAAAATTTGTAAAATACAATATTATCACTACCTATATCGTAAATTCTTAATCTTCTTCATTTATAAATAATTATAGTAGTAGTCTTCACACCATTTGTAAATTTATTATAATCGGATCTGCCGTGTTCATTTCCTTTTTCTTCATTTTCCTTTGTTTCCAATTTAAATATTACATTTGTGCCCTTCGCACTAATCCATTTTATAAGTATTCCAAGTGACTCTGTATCTCTGTGTATTAAGTGTATTTGTGTGTTCGTGGTGCTTTGTACCTGTGGTCTTCTGTTCGTTTACACGTGTATCCGCTTGTACATGTATGTGTATGTTTCTCTGTGTATATATAATACATACAATATAACCTAAAGGACTTATTATATTTACATATGTACACGTAACAACGGTGCGTAGTCCGAATGTGTTAATAAGTTTTTTCCTCCTTTCAATCTCTCTCTCTCTCTCTCGCTCGCTCTCTCTCTCTCTCGCTCTCTCTCTCTCGCTTTCTCTCGATTTATTCGTCGATTACTACTAAGATCGACTTGTTTCAACAGAAAACGTTTACCCAGTAAAGGATACTCTACGAATCTACGCCGGATTTGGAGGTCGTTCGGTTAATAAACTGTGCATTATGAATATCATTTCTGTATATGTATATCGTATTAACGGGAAGAGTCGATAATTAATTAAAATTCTGGTCAGATCTTCGTGTAATCCTGCTATCCGAGCATAAAACGCGATTATATCTCTCCGTATATCTGTCGTTTTGTAATCTAACTGTGTGGTCGTTATCCCGCTTCCATAGAAACTTTAATCAAACTCGAACTAATTACAAAAAGCTTACAACTCTTAGGAAATAGGCTCCATTGTCAGCGATTACTACATTATTATTATTTTCTTCCTTTTTGTTCTCACTTGGCCAACCTTGGAATCGGTTTCCCCGCGCTCATTCTCTCAATCTCTCTATAATCTCTCTTTTTTTTTCTCTCTTAGTTCCTTTCTTTCACCTCTGAAAGTGCAAAAATCGTAAGACAACTGTTTGCTTAAGAGGTCGAAGAGGAAGACAATACTAACATTACGCGTGTTTCTTACGTGTTAAAACGTTACTACGGTACGTTGTTAGTAGAAAATAATGCTAGAACGTACATCGTTGTTGTTAACACATTCAGCGCGATGTCGCGTTTCATTGCAATAAAGAATTTGGAAAGTTTTGTCTATCGTTAATTGAAAACGCCCGTTGTTTCAAATAATATATATGAAGGATGACCGACCGGCGACCCGTATCTAACATGATCTATCGATTACAATAGGGGATGGTCACTGGTAGGTGATTCCGTTATTTATTCATTCGATTAAGACCGTAGGACGATCGATGGCTAACCAGACACATCGTTCTGAATATGTTAATATAATAATACAAATACTCTTTATTCGTTATTTCAAACATTTCAATGCCCCGAGACACATATGTATATTATATGTATATAATATATATATATCTAATTTTTGTTTGTTTAGTTTAGGATTACGTTGCAGTACGCTAAACCGTAAATCCGTTTTACGTTATGCATTATACGTATTACGTCTTACGCTTTGCGTTTCTCTTGTACTTGTCCCTCTCGAGCAAAAGTTGGGATCTTACCTGGGCCGTCGAAAAAACACGCGCCTCGGTAGAACGCGGCGCACACGGCTAACCTGTGCTACCTAATGATTCAGGGTTGGCCAAGGTCTCACTCATGCTACGAATCAAGATCGTCCTCTCTCTGACTACTAAAGTACGATACCAAACCGCCAAACTCTCCCGAGCCTTCTTCGTCGTACTGTTTATTTCCCGGACCGGTGGCATCGTTCGGATGACCTTGCTGTTGGGTCGGTGGCGGTGCCTGCGGAGGCGGTGGCGGCGGTTGGATGGGTGGTTGATTGTCCGCAGGTGACGAGAAATGATCCGCTGGATACGGGGAACTCTGATAGGCGGCCGCGTCGTCTGCCGTAGACATTGGCGGGGGCGGTGGATAGGCACCGTAATGGTAATTAGGAGGAGGCGGAGGATGATACGGTGAGAAGTTACCTGGAGGCCGATTAGGAGGTGGCGAGGGTTGTTGCATGTTATGGTTGACCGGCGACGCGTTCGAGAAGGGAGGCATCTGGTGTCTGGGACCCATGGGATTGTCCGCGAACCTTGATAACGGAGGAGGAGGTCCTCTGACATAAGGGGGTGGCGGAGGAGGCGTAGGACCACCTTTGGCAAGGGGACTTCCGGCAGCTGGTGGGATCATCGCCGGTCCAGGCCCGAGCGGAGAACTACGATCCCTGTTGTTGATCGATATCGGTCCTCCCCCCGATGGGGACGGGTCCATAGGATGATGAGGCGTATGATACATTTGCGGACCAGGCACTCTCATCCTCATGGGTGGAGTTCCCGACCTTACAGCTGCGAAATGAGGCGGTATAGAGGTTTGCCCGGTTTGCCTGTACGGCGACGGAATCCTGCCGCGCGGTTGTATCTCGTAGCCCGTTGTTCTAGGTCCACCCATCATTTGACTTCCAGCGTTTGGCCCACCAAAGTACTTGTGTCCCATCGCCGCGGCTGCAGCGGAGAACGATTGCGGGCTACTCGACACTGGCTGGGACTGGAGCATTCTGGTGATAACGGAAGACTGTTGCTGCTGTTGTTGCTGCTGATTGTTCGGCGGTAACGACGGGTAGACGGGCTGCTGCGTGGTTGGAGTAGTTTGCGAAGCAGGCGGCCCTTGCGTCGTGACTACGCCAGCAGGTGGTGTGGACGGTGCCGATCCAGATGTGCTGCTACCTGGTGTAGGAAGTATATTTGGTATATCGCCAGGTTTTATCTCCGGATTCGAGTCGGTGCCTATACCAATTAAACCAGCTTCAGCAGCAGCCTTGGCTGCTGCCTCTGCGGCTCTAGCTGCCTCCAAAGCTAGAGTCTTTTTACCCTTACCACGCCCTCTTCGTTTGGGTTTCATTGGGGACCCATCGGGATTGAAAAGTTGTCCGTCCGGTCCTGTCATCATGGGAATGTGTCCTTCGCTAGATCTCTCTGCCTCGGGCGTCATAATCGTTGACATAGTGGATACCATGGTGGGCGACATGTTACTCGTTACATTCTGCGGCAAACTGGTCGGTAAACTGCTGGATAAACTGGTAGGTAAACTAGTTGGTAGACTAGTTGGTAAACTGGTTGATAGACTAGTTGGTAAACTAGTTGGTAAACTAGTTGATAAGCTAGTTGATAAACTAGTTGGTAAAGTAGCGGGCAAACTGGTAGGTAAAGCGGTAGGTAAAACTGTAGCGTTCAAACTAGGAGCGCCGTCCCTGCGCATTTGTTCCGCAAGGATTTCAGCTTTGCTCCGGCGACCCCTTTTCTTCTTTTTCGGTACCTCGCCGTCGGTACCTTCCGGCGCGTTTGGATCTCGTTGTCTCTCGGCCGCCAGTATTTCCAACGCCTTTAGCCGCGCTTTCTCCAACTTTTTCGCTTCGCGTTCTTCTTTCTTCTTCTTTTTTGCTATCTCAATGGCAGCCAGCTCCAGTTGTCGTCGACCGTACTCTTCGTCTTCCATCATCATCTGTTCGAGTTGTTCGTCGTCTAAATCTGCCAATTCGCCAGGACCGAGTCCGGTCAACGAACCCTCTGGAACATCCCCGCTAAAAGAACCCGCCACCGACATAGTCGTACCAGATAGTCCGACGTTTTCCGAAAGATTATCGTCTATTTTCGAATCGATATCCGCTATAGGATTGTCCATAACGTTAACCATCAGATCCTTATCTCCGTCTTGATCGTCTTTTCTCTGCATCATCGACCCGACCAAAAAGCTTTGCTTCCGCGCCTTGTTCTTACTACCAGGTTTAGGACCCGGTTTCTTTCGCTGTTTCGGCGTTCCGTCGTTTATCGTTTTTCGTTTACCCCCAGGACTTTTGCTTTTCCTTGGCTTCCTGGCTTTTGGAGATTTGTTTTTTAATTTGTGACCATCTTTTTTTGGATTATATATGTCCCCTATAATATATAACATAATATTACAATACAGATTAAATTAGTATTACTGTGAAAACTTCAAGTTCAAACTAACGAGAACACATGCTTCTACAAGCTACCTGAATCGGAATCTTTTTCAACGTCGTCGTTTGCATCCTCGCCGTCGTTCACAACGAATTCGTCTTCGCTTTCACCGGTTCTTCTCAGTGCCTTTTTCAGCTCCTATAACAATAGATAACATATATTTGTACCTTTTTATATGTCCAGATTTTCCTGCATTCCATACGATTATATATTTGATTACCTCTTCGCTGTCCGACGCTATTTCCTCTTGATAATTGATTTTTCTCCCCCGAGTTCGCCTGCCTAAAATTTCTTCTTCCTCCGGCTTGTTTTCGTCGGGAAGTCCACCGTAAATGATCTGAAAGCGTTCGATCGAATTGACATACAATACTAAATGATCGGAATGCAATATATTGTACAATAGTTTACATACTTTTCTACGTATTACCGGGGAATTCTTTGGTTTCGTCGAGATCTCCTGAAAAAAGAAGAAAATGTAGGAGGCAAGAATAAAAAAAAAGAGAATTGAAGAACACGGATGACGCGAAACCATACAGAAAAACACCTGATCGAGATTGTAGAACTCTCTTGCGCTCGATAGACGTTTGCGATCGAGAGTGTGTGAGTCCTATTTACACCAACGCACGAAAATTCAAACGAACTACGATACGAGTACGATTACGACAAACGGCTAACGAATACAGACTACGAACGCGGATTACGGTTTTAGAGTTTTATGTTAATTCGGTGTACGAAGCACTTGTGTATTGTCTCTCTGTTTCTACTTTAATTATAGTCGTGTGCTTTCTTTAATAAAAGAATAGTTATTTGAAACTTTCTACGCTTACCAAAATAACGAAACAAATTAAAGATGTACAAGAAAAAAAAGATTTTATATAATAATAAATCTTCGCTTACTCTTTTTTTCTTCTGCTGCACGACTTCTTGGACCGGTAGAACCGCTGGTATTTCAGGCATTTCTTTGTCACCATCCTCCATTTTTTCTTCGTTTTTTACTTCGTTTGTGTCAACGATCTCATTATTCTTATTGATATTTTCAACTTTGATCGAGTCTATCGTTTCTTCGGAAGCTACAGTTTTTTCACTTTCGACTTGCGATTGCGGTTCAAGTATCATCTCCTCGTTCGACTCCTCATTGTCGCTTTGATTATCAGATTCGATGATACGTTTTCTCTTTTTTTTCTTCTTACTCTTGGTTTTTGGCAACGCCCTATGTCTAGACGTAAATATAGTTCTACTCCTAAAAGGAATGTACAATAAGTTCAGACCATCGATCATTATAAACATAATAACGATGGTATCTTACTTTTTCTTTCTCTGTCGCCACGAGTTGTCGCTATCTTCGTTATCAGAGTCCCAAGCAGATCGAGATTTCTTCCTCTTTGGTCTATCGCTTTCCTCGCTATCGTCGTTTACTGTGAACAATTCGTTATTCAAACACTTGTTGCCTTACATAATGCCTTACTTAGTTAGTTAGTTTTGAAGTAGTTTTTTTTTTATATCTGTACTTACTAAAGTCCTCTTCGTAGCGCATAGTTCTGGCACGAGTACTTCTACGAACCGATCGCGAATCTCCCTTTTTCCCGCGTCGTTTCACATCAGCAAAAGTACTTTCGTCGGAGGAAGTAAGATGATCATAGAAATCTTCTTCTTCGTCCGAACTTGTGCCCTTGAAGTCTTCGTCGCTTTCTGGATCATCGTCGCTGCTTATATCCAGACTATTCAGTTTCCGGTGTTTCTTGCGCGACAATATTTTCCTTACTCCTCCCTTGTGCTCTTCCTCGTCGTCGTCCATGCAGTCTTCTCCTTCGATTTTGTATTCTTCGTCGCTGTCTTTTTCCGATTTCTGGTCGACATTGTTTTTGCTCTCTTGCGTCTCCTCCATATTTGATTCTTCTGTTTTAAAATGAAGCTGCTGAAAGATGTCATTAATTGTAGGGGAAACCTTTAAACAATACGAACGGATGCGAAACAGTCGCATTATGGATGCACAATTAATCATTTTACCTCTGCTTCCTCTTTCTTCGCGTTTACTATAGTCGCTATGTCCTTCCCTCTTCCTTGGTTTCCAGCACCCTGGACTGCCTCCACTTCGTCCTGAATGGCGGCATTAATCATGGCGTCGTAATCGTTGAATTTATATCTGTTGGCAGATCTTCTTTCGCGTAACTGATACACAGGCTCGCTTTCTTCGCTGGACGATGTTTCCGAACTCGAAGAAGAGGAAGCGGTTGACGATTCTACACAAAATTCTGTACATATTACATATATTCCAACGATGACATCAAACTATAAATTAAACAACAGAACTCATACTATAAAACTTTGAAGAAAATACACGATACCATTGTCAGACTCTTGACTAGATGCTTTCGACTCTTTCTGACGCGGCGATTCATTCTTCTGTAGGACATTGTCCAAGCTTATACCGACGAAGGCTAGTCTTTTCTTCCGCAACACTTCGTTCTCGTGTCGCTTCGCCAACTGGTCGTACGTTTTCAAACTCTCTTGCAATTTTACCACTAATAAATTCTGAAATAGACGTTACAATAGTGCGGTCAATTTCGCGTAACGTAATTTATGTTGAACACATCGATACGAGCGAACAATTAACTTACATGTTGACACGGTGGACAGAACCAATCGCCTTCGGGTATTAACATAAGCGCAGGCCGAAGACAAGAACAATGCCAGCCTTTGTCGCAAGAATCGCACAAAAGTATCCACTCTGGGTGATCTGCTTTGTCACATTTTTGACAAGCGTATTCGTCGTCTGCCTCTTCGACATCACTCTGAGCTAAAGATCCAGAGAAAAGATTACATCACGAAATAGTTTTTCGCAACGAACGAACCACGGTGGGATCAAATTAATTACGGTATAATACCTTTTTGGGCAGTTCTAGCACGTCTCAGTGGTTCGGACTCTTGATCTTTTTCAAGGTCACTTTCTGGTGAAAATTCATGGTCGCTCTTGAACAGCAACGATCCTTCGCTCTCTATTTCTTCTTCTTCGTCTTCTTCTTCCTCGTTCTCATTTTCTTCCTCGCTGCTAGAACCCGAGGAACTTTGCCAAGGATTCGATTCGTTAAATTTTGACAGCGCTTTCTTCTTCTTTCTTTTTCTTCGTTTCTTCTTGGACTTTTTTTCT
Organism: Lasioglossum morio; assembly: GCA_916610235.2. Classification (NCBI taxonomy): domain Eukaryota; kingdom Metazoa; phylum Arthropoda; class Insecta; order Hymenoptera; family Halictidae; genus Lasioglossum; species Lasioglossum morio. The sequence goes on along the minus strand of OU744328.1, from coordinate 15,691,381 downwards.
TTCTCTATTTCCTTTATCACAACTTCTTCTTCGCTTTCAGGCTGTAAATTATTACAATAACTGTCGTTGTTACACGATACGCTAGCAGAAATAAGAAATTTGGAAGAAAAGAAAAGTAAAGAAACGAAAGCAAAGAAAAGAAAAGAAAGGAATGGGGAAAAGAATACAAGAATATGTAAAAATGTACTTTTTGCTTCTTCCGTTTCTTCTTCTCGGAGGAATCTTTTTTCTCTTTTTTGTCATCTTTCAAGGTCTCTTCCTCGATTCTCCTCTTATCTGCTTCTTCTTTGATCTTCAATTGTGCTATTCTTCTAGACTGTCTGACCGGTGTCTCGTTTGGGGTTGCTCCGGACTGTACTTCGGCAATGTCTCTTCCAACCTCAAGACCCAGTACCATTTTTCCTGTGGAAAAAAAAAAAAATATTTGAAAATATAGCGGCAACACGACACTGCATTGGAGCGTTGTCGACATAACCGAGATGAGAAATATCCGCTTACTTTTCTTTCGCTTTTTCTGCGATATTGGCGTCTGATTCAAAGAATCGTTGATGGTCGGCGTTCCATCGAGCTGGACAACGCAGCTGCTGTCGCCGACGTCGTCGCCTCCGTCGAGCGTCACTTCCAGTACCTGATCGGTGGTTCTTTGCGATTCGTTGTGTTTCGGCCGAGTGGAACGCGCGTTTCCCCTATAACCGCGTCTTCGCCTTCCTCTAGGACGTCCTCTCGCCTTTCGTTCGATCACAATCGAACGAGCGATACCCTGGTCGTCGCTGGCATCCTTCACTTCCTGTTCTTCAAACTTTTCCGAACTACATTTCATGGTCTCGTCTTCCGAGCTTAACGTGACGACACGACATTTCTCAACAGTTCGTCTCGATTGTCTATCAGCCGTACGTTTCTCGCGTAGCCTTATCCTTTTGCTTTCCATCCCCATTTGCCTCATTTCCCTGATTTCTCGAATATCCCTCATCTCCCGCATTTCCTCGTCCTCTTGTTTTCCCGTATCTTCTGAATTCGATTCGTGAAAACTGTTGCGTCTCTTACGGGAAACCTTAGGGGGCTCCGTAGAATCCAACTTCCATCCATCGTAAATAAGTTCGGACACGGGTTTAACGCGTAAACCTATCTTGGGCACAGGAGGGACAACGGTGTCGTTCTCCTCCACTCTTTTCGAGGTATCCTCGTCGGTGCACGCTAAAGGATCGACTTCTTCGGGCGCGGTACTAAATAGATTATCATCGTTATCCAGGCCCATCGAATCATCTGACACTAGAGAGACTGTTTTGATTTCGATGCTTTGTATCTCCGACTTCTCTTTCTTCTCAGCATCTTTAACGCTGGTTTTTCCTTGATCTTCGACCGGCGCACCGTTACCCGCTGCTACAGAAACTGTGTTCGATTCGTCTTTCGTTATCTGTGTTAGCTTAACATCAGAGACAGCGATGTCCTCGTTTACTTTGACTTCGGTCAATGTCACCGAGTGAACACCCACTTGTTTATAAATACCCGTACGTTTATCCGATTGCGCTATGGAACCCGTTAAATTCTCTAATACTTGCTCATTGGATTCTATACAGAGGGATTTCGACTTTAACGGAGGAACATCATCAGTTTCGGAAACGTCGCGCAATCTTTTATTAGTATCCTTTTTCAATTCGTACTTCGTAGCAACGGTTTCCGGTGTTGATTCTTTCGCCTTCGAAATTACCGTGCCGACGGTTTCGTTGAACGCGGAACTCGCCGAGGGAGAAACCCTCGTAACAGTTTCATTAATGGCCGGCAGAGGTTCGTCAAATTTTTCATGATTTTCCAAAGTATTATTCAAGCTATCCGACTTCGCAGACTTCTCCGATTTATCAAAATTCACGAATTCTAGATTATCCACAGGTTTCAAATCTTCCGGTATGGCTGAAACATTGTTCTTGCGTATTTCAGATGAATCTATGCTCGAAGATACATTGCCGAATTTCAGTGATGAAGCATTTGCTACCGGATGAACGGGTGCATCGACTTTCGGTAATTCTTTGGTCAAGCGACTTTCATCCTGCAAACTTCTATCAGTTTCCTTTTCTTTATCACCGAATTCTGGCAATTTACTGATCCTTTTCCGTGATTCCAATTCAGATTCAGATTCCGATTCCGATTCTGATTCCGATTCGGACTCCGACTCAGACTCGGATTCCGATTTCGTGATTTCAAGTTCCTCCGCAACATACTTTGTTTTGTCGTTCTTAAGAAACTTGATATCATTATCCAAACTTGTTATTAATTTTTCTTCCAGAGGTCTCAAGCTCTGTTCTTTTAAATTTTCATCGAATTCCTGATCGTTTACTAAATTAGACTCGCTAGTCAAGACGTCTTCTCTAGTCAGCTTGGGAGGCTCAATTTCGTTTACAGAGTCTACAGTTATGGAATTTGCTTTATCTTCAAGAATCAAGTTTTCCACTTTTTCTATAGTAGGAACTGAACTTTTGTTTTCTTCTACAACGTCTACAGCATCTATCGAATTGTTGGTTTTGATTAATATCGAACCTGTGCATTCTTTAGTTACTTCGTTACACGTAGCTCCGGTGTCCACCTCAGGAGAAACTGTCGACGATACGTCGGTTCTCATTAATACCGCCGCATCATCGCTTTCATCTCCAATCAAATTATTACGATTTTTAGTTTCGTTCACCGATACGACTGGTTTATCGTTCGAATCATCTTCCACGATATTGGAATTTTGTTCTTCTTTTTCTACCATTTCTTCGTCGTTTGTTTCCTTTCCTTTGTGCTCTGATTCTTCGGTTATTATTATTGCGTTATCCTTCTCCGCACGCAACTCGGATGCTTCGTTCGATGGAGTCGTACTGTCATTCTCCGGAATCGATTCTTCCTCTTGATCGCCATCTCTTTTGATTTGTTGTTTGTCGCCAACCGCCAAACCTGACACAGGCTCCGCCAGGTTATCGTGAATGAAATTATTTTTCGTTTTAAGCGATTCGGTTCCAACAGATTCGAAAACGTCGTCGCTGCCATCGTTCGAATCGCTACTTTCGTAATTTGCAACCAAAGGTTGTTTAACTTTCGTTATAGATTCCTCAGACTTTACAGACTCCTCACCAACGACAACCGAATCGCCTTCCGTCTCTGCCTTTGTTTGTTCCGTCTCTGATGTTTCAATGTTCTCGCTTACAGTTTCATCGACAACGCTTAGTAAATTTTCATTCTGAATTTTCTGATCGTTGTGTTCCTCGGTAGACGTCGAAACAACTTTGCAAAGATTCGTGTTATCGTTTTCTGGACTTGCGACCTGGTTTTCTGTCACTGTGCCAGGAGATTTTTGCTGAACACTCGCGAAATCGGCGTTCTCCGTTTCCTCCTCTCGAGATGGCGAAGCGACATCGACGACAACGTTGGTTTTTCCTTCTTCGACGGAAGATGAACGCACGTAGGACACAGTTTCGCTCGCGGAACATACGGTTGTCTCCTCGTTGAGGAGTTTGCTCGATTTTTCATCAGCAGAGGCACTTTGATTTTCCAATGCAGCATCATCATGCTCGCTCGCAGTTTCAGCCAAGTTGGATAGACTTTCATCTTTCGTATCGTCGACAACAGCGCAACAGTCGTCGTTAGATTTGGATGGTTGTTTAAAGTTATTTGTGTCAGGTACTATCTCTGTCGATGGTAATGCATCGCAAATAGGATACTCGTCTTTCGTGGACGACTTCTCAGAATCTGGTTGCGCTTCGACACTCTGACACGGAGATATGTTTACCACGCAACCACCATCCGAACTACTTATCGTAGAAACTAACGTGTCTTTGTCGCATTCTTCGACCGATTCTGAACTGGTAACAGTTGCAGAATTGTCCGTGGAATCGAGACTGGTGTTAACATCAGGCACAAATTTTTCTATGACCGAGTCAAGCAATGGATTCTTTTTCGCTTCTTCGGAATTTCCAAAATCTTCCTTTTGCGCTTCGATGTCCTGCGAGATATCGCCAACGGTCTGTTTGCAGGCTACACCGTGAATAAGGCTCGCTGAATCCGCCGAATCAGTCTGATTCTTCGCAACTATTACGTTATCGCCGACTATCGTTCGTTCCTGTTGATCGTTACTACTTTCCGAAAAAGTATTCGCTTCTTCACCCTGCTGTTCGCTAATCTTCTCACCAAACGAATCAGACCCTTTTTCGACAGGCTGTACTTCTAACTCCTTACCCGCGGAACTATCCACTCGATAATCAGCGGAACATTCAGGTTTGTCCACCAGATTCGAAGCGGAATCGCAATCGTTATCATTATTGTATCCCGTTTCGAACTGTGAACTCGAACACGAATCGTTAAGAGACGCCGAATTCGTTTTTGATTCAGAGTTTCCATCGAGCGTTATCGAGTCGGACGATTTGCAATCGATTTTCATCTCCGAACAAGAAATTGGGGTTTCGCTGGTTTTTACATTATCTTCGACGCCTGACGTTTCATTTCGCGATTGCGATTCGACAAACGTGCTACACTCCTCGTTCAATGTTTGATGTTGCGTCGACTCGATCGATGAATTTTCATTCGAATGATCTTTGCTCAAGTCGTTGGTACTGTGAGGCTGCAAAACTGTATCCGTTCTATCAGGCTTCGAATATTTGTCCGTTTCGTGTTCACTACTGGATATAGGATTTTGTACAGTGTCGCCGATAGAAGATTTCAAATTTTCTTCGGGTTTCGACATTGATTTAGACTCGATTTCTGACTCGGACTCGAGTTCGGGCTTGGGCTTGGCCTCAGGCTCGGACTTGGGCTCGGTCTCAGGCTCGGGCTCAGATGATTTTATCGTGCAGTATTCTTCTTCCATGGAATATTTCGAAGAAACGGATTGCTCCCATGCATCGGTTGGTCCTTCGGCCAATTCTATCCTGCTCTTATTGTCATCCTCGCACAGTTCACTGTCCGATTCGGATGTATACGATTTGATCTTTAAAGAATTATTGTTGGTCTGCGTTACGTCAAAGTCGTCCGATTTGTAGGTAGCGATCACGACATCTTCAATAGGTTTCGACGAAGACACACACTCGTACTGCAACGTGTCCGATTTCGATTGTATAGTTGTCGAAACTGTATGGTCGGATTGCGATTCGCATGCTTCCGCTCTCGAAGTGTACGATATACAATTAGGCCCAAAAAAAAATCTTGGCGGCGACGTGGAGGGTTTACATTCATTGTCTACTTTTTCCGTTGGGAAAGCGTCCATCGTCGCCGCCGCCGCCTCTTGGGAAACTTTATCGTTTATCGAATGCGTCGAACGCGTCGAAGGTGTCGCTTCCGATGTATCCGCTTGACATAAAGATATAGACGAATCGCATTGCATCGCGGTATCGTCTTGGCTAGTCGAATGTTGTTTCTGTCCGGTAGAATTTTCTCCGGTTTCTTCTTCCACGTTTGTCTCTTGTGATTTCGCGTTCTTGATATTTACAGAGTTTCCGTCCACATCGATGTCGACGCATTGTCTCCCACTGGTCGAATCCTCGCATTCGGCTTCGTCTTTCTTTGATGATATGTCTTTTTCATTTGATATGATACTACTGTCGCACTCGGTTTTCTCACCTGGTTTTCCGACGTCCCATCTCGATATCCTCTTCGCGGAACTGTTGCTGTTCTTCGGTATAATCTGAATACCCAACGTCGGCTTGAACTTCGGCTTTTCTTGCGAAGAACCAACAACTTGACAATTGGTCTTTGCATTGGAGACGCTGGAAAGCGACTGAGGAAAATTTCGGTTCAACTTGATCGAAGGTTTGTTCGTCGTTACCAACGAACTACCGGTTGTTATTTCGTTTAGAAGCCTGTCTTCGGATAATGTTTTATTGTTCGCTGACAGTGACGAGGCAGCCGAGGTAGCCGAGGAGTCGGCTTCGTTTTTTGATTCGTTGCTTTGTATATTCTTATTGTCAGCCGGTGACGACGCGTCCTCGCCAGGGTTCCCCGTCTGGCATTCTTCCCCGGATCCTTCGCCGTAAAAAAAAACGATCGGTTCTTCGACCGCTTCGCCGATCCCGGGATTGACAGCGTCGCAGTCGCTGCCAGATCCTTCGCCTTGGATCATCATCAACGGTTCTTCGATGGCTTCGCCGACTTCGTCTCTCCAATTTCTTCCGATCATTGGTATTTTATCCATAGATCCTCGGATCGGTATCACGTCGGCTCTCAATCTCTTCAGCACGTCCTGTTGTACATCGTCCCCTCCTTCTATCGGACGCTTCACCGGTGCCGCGTTCATCCTCAACGACGTTATCTTACTCGGATCAGGAAGTATCGTGTAGTTGGGTAACCTGTGGTCTTCCTTCGTTGGCAATCTCGCGGTATTGTGATACGGTGTAGAGGCCATTTCATAAGCGGGAAACGACATCTGTCGTTTACTCAAGTCTGCTACCATTGCGTGATTACGCATCATCACGGTCCGGGCGTCGTACGGAGAATTCGAAACTTCTGGTTTGTTCAGCTTCTTCGTACTCAGGTCCATCTCTCTGTGTTGAAAATCTTGGGACCTGTAACCGGGGGAAGGTAAATCTATACCTTTATGAAATTTTCGACTAGATAAATCTATTCCGGAGAAATCCATCGGCCTGTTTTGTTCGTTAGCACCTTCCCAGCCTCTGGGCGATGTAGACAAGTCCATACCTCTGTGCCCTCTGAGCGCGTTAGCTTTCTCCGTTTGACTTCTTGCACAGAAATCTTGCGGTAACCTGTCGTCGTCTCCGTTCGCCGTATTTCCTCCAACGATACTACCCGATCTTGCCAAATTCTCGGCTATTTTCTCCAGAGATTTTGCGCCGCTTGGCTTTTCGAGCTTCTCCGATTGTATCCTGACGAGATTCGCGGCCAGCTGATCGATCGGTTTCACCGATAATTTACTAAGCGTTGTTGGCATATCCGTCGATGGAAACGAGATACTATTTTTACCGGGCAACTTGTCCAGCGTTGTTGGTCTCACGATTTGTTCCATTAAATCTTCGTGTTTCTTCACGTTCAGTCCTGCACTCGCTAGCGCTACCCCAACGGCCAGCTTCTCTTCGTGCGATTGTTTCGTTTCAGCCATGTTTACCAACTTGAGGGGAGACGTGATAACAGGTGTTTCGATCGATTTAACAGGCAATAATTCTTCCGTATTAACTTTTGAACTGCATACCGTCGTCGCATTTTCTTCGGATTTAGTCGTAGCATTAGGTTTAGCAGTAGCAGCGGCATCAGCATTAGCATTAGCATTAGAATTAGTATTCGATATATTAAAAACCGTAGTAATCGCACTAATCGTAGTTTCTTGAGGTATGTTCGTTTCCCTTTCTTGAGACGCGGTCGATACTTTCGCCAATATCGTATCGACTTTGCCGTTAACAACTTTCAAGGGAGACGCCGATACCGAGGATGGTGTGGCAACATTCTTTGATTCCGCTACTTGATTTTCTATTATTTCCTGAGAATCGTCTTCCTCCGTATTTTGTTTCGAACTTTCGTCGTTTGTTACCTCATTCTCGGCCTCTGTTTCTTCCTCAACACGATCGATTCGGTCAGCATTACCTTTTTGTCTTTCGTCTTCACGATATCCAGCTCTAGATAGATCCTTTCCTAATTCCTTTTCATCCAAACCTTCGACTCGAACACCATTTCCTTGTACGGTCTCATCTTCCAAACTGGGGGACGTTGTTACTTGCCCCGTATCGATGATAGGTTTCTCAGAAATTTCTAAACTATTGCTATCTTCGTTGATCGGAATAGCTGCGATCTCGCCATTCGTCAAGGTGTTTATAAGATTGACAACGCTTTCTCGATCCCTGGTGTTAACAAAACATTAACTAAGCAACTACTCTGAAATATATTTAGACGCTGTTTCAAAGTACAAAATACACGCGAGTTGAAAACTTACTTAGCTACCAGCTCCCAATTTTCTTCGTCTATATCTTCCCTATATACTCTTATATTGCACTCTTCGTCGAGTTGACACCAATACGCCAAACCAGATTTATCTTTGCCCAATGGTTCCACACGTAATTCGTTAGCTGCCAATTTATTCACCTCGTTTTTAAACTTCTGATTCAAGTCGAATTGCGTTTCCAAAAGAACCTGCAACCACAAAGACTCATAGTGTACAGCGGATGGGACTGTGTAAATTCTAACAGAAATTTCACATATATAAAATCGTTGTTCGTTCTTATTTATATATTGAACAAGCTCGATTAATTTTGTTTATACTTTGAGTAGGCGTAGTTTGACTGCGATGCGAGCCTTTTTATAGCCAAAACGTTCGAGCTCCCATCCATCCTGATTAGAATACGTATGGCAGAACTTGACCAACGCTCGTTCCCATTTTTCCGGTGACACAGTTTTACGTGTTTTACGCAACAATTTGATGTGCAGGTCTATCAATTGTTGCGGTACTATAACAAGAACGATCAATTGTAATTCAAACGCACATATACACCAATGTATTAAACGATAATTTATATTGGTATACATTCAGATAATAAATTCATTACTTCTATTGTCCTATTTAAAAAAGAAAAAGATTACATGTACATATTTTTCAACCATTTCTTCCATATCATGGAAGTCTTATTACTAAATAGACTAACAACTAAATTGTGGATTTTTATGCATTTATGGCTTATAAAAATGTTCCAAAAAGGCTAGAATATAAAATTCAATAGAGTTTTGTACAGTTTCCATTTGTTCTGAATCCACAAAGGCTGTTTCCATTAAAAATATGATTTTATTTCATTCCGCTTTCTTAAAATTGGTCAATAAAAATTGGAAAATGCATAAACATGTGCAATCTACTAATAAGTAAAGAAGGAAAGTATATTTAGGTTGTGCAGTAAATAATGATAAAGGATATAGAGTTATCTGGAAGAATAGAAAAGAGTAAAAGGCTTTAACGATTAAAACTAAGTTCACAGTTAAAAATGCATTGGATATTTTGATGTTCTCCTGTCAACAATATTCTGTTTTAATTCTGTATTAAACAAAAAATGGTCTGAGTTAACAAACTATGCAACAATGAAAATTTTCAGTAAACTATTCAAATGAAAAACAATGGTTGATTAAAAATTTTAAATGATATAAGATGATCGATAAAAATCAACAAAGACGCGACTGTAAAAAATAAAGGAAACTTTTTTGTATTCGTATGCCGTATACGTACAATGTATGTGTGCATATGTATATTCGAAGGACCGCCACGCGATTCATAACTGGCAATCACGTGTAACCGACATTGACAACAACGGAGGTGGCAGCACGGGAGAAAATAACAACAGAGGAGTGAGAGTAAATCGAACCCGCCTGTCAATGATATTATTGAAGCATATCGATGAATCGTGACTATTCGGAATAATTCTACACCGTTGGTTTATTAGAATTAGTTGAATCGAAAAAGAATACAGAAGAACAAAGAACGAGAGAGAAATTGGTGAACAATTACGAGTAGGATTCCGCTAGAAAGAAAAAGGGATAAAAACAGAGTGACGAGTAGCGTGTTTACCCTGTTTTACAGGATTCGAACGATACCGTACGGTATCGAGAAAGCTGGTCAAGTTCGGAAGAACGGGAATAAACGATAAATAATAAGAATAGGATTTGAAAGGAAGGTGGATAGAAAAACGGTAATATCGCACGCGAAGCGAGACTTTTGGCCTCGCGGGGGCGGGTCAGTCATCCTCTCTCGCTCTCTCGCGCTCATTTCTACGCATACACGTATGCAGACTCGAGTTTACTCACCATCCTGCGTGTTCTCGAGCATCTCTTGAAGGCGCGCGATATCCGGATAAATGACGCCGCAGGACTTGCCAAAGCACTCGAGGAACGAGCAGATCACAGCGAAATTTGGGTCACTCGCGCAAGAGGCTTCGTTATCGGACGCCATTTTTCCGCCGCTTCTCTCTGGGCCCGTCGCCGCTAGGCGATACACTACGCTAGGCGGCCTAACAACTCGTATCGCATTTTCGTGAAATCGTCTCCGCTGCTCGAGAGTGTCGAGACCGAGCGGTTACGGGGCCCCTTTGCAATCGATAAAAAAACGTTGAAACACGTCTCGAAACTGATGAAACGCCGGCCTTTTAACGAACGTTCCAAACGCCGCTTCCCGCTTCTCGTCGCTTCTCGTCGCTTCACTCACCAGTCACCAGTCACCAGTACCTTTCGTCCGATGTTCCTCTCTCTCTCTTTCTCGTTTACTCTCTTGCTCCTTCTACCTGGTGCTCACGGCTCATGGCTCACGGCTCACACCCGCATCGAGAAACCACAAGCGGATGGCCGACACAAACTAGCACACGCGCGCTTTTGCGTCACAGAAACAGCAGATTGAAAAAAAAAACTGAAACGGAGTAATTGAGAAAACGAGAAGCGAGGCAAACAATCCCGTGGACCGCGCGCAAAACCTTGTGTTTATTCTTGTTCACGGAACTTTCACGCTTTGTTGTCGGTATTGTTTCAAGAAAACGAGAATGGGCTTTCTCACTCTCTCCTTCTAGTCTCACTTCGCACTTTTCCACATATCACGATGCTCGACCGCAAACACACCGACACACAGAGCCAAGCAGAGATCGTTGCGCCTCTCGAGTACAACATACAACCGCGACGACAACGACGACAATGACGCGTATAAGTGTGCGTGCATGTTCGTGCTCGTGTTCATGTGCGTGAGTGTGCGCGCGATGTGTCGTGTCGTGTCGTGTAGTATCGTGTATGCACGCGCGGAGGACGCGCGCGCACGCACGCACCTTCGCTCGCAATAATAACGATGCACGTAATCGCGGGGTATCGCGTTCCCCGGACACGTTACTCGCACCTCGCCGTTCCGTCGGCGAGAATCGTCGTTGCTCTTGAATCACTGGCTGTAACCGGAGAAATAATCACCACGACGCAACCACAACAACAACGAAAACCGTCACCCTTCCTTGCACCGTGGCGCACTGGACATCGCCTTCGGGTCCGGGCTACGAAACATTTGGGGGGTTCTCAACCTCGAGTTCTAACCGTTCCCGCACCGAATTACCTACAATCTACAACTACATCGGCTTTAACCCTTTGCACTCGGAGCTATTTTAACTCGAAAATTAAACGTTTCTTCTGACCTACAGTATTTCCATTCTCGATGATTTTTTAAATTTAATAAATATGAAATTGATATAATACCTCATACAATATTTAAACGTATAGTAATTGGTTAGATACCGACATATCTGATAGTGTAAACAATTATTTAAATAATAGTACAGTAATTTTTAGTGGCGCCTCAGAGGCGCCACTCGAGTGCTAAGGGTTAACTTGCATCTACCGGACCTACTATTTTCCATTTCTATTCACGAACATTCAAAACTACCCCCAGCATGCCTTCATTGTACAATCGTACCCGTAAAATTGATTCTAAAACAATTCCTCGGAATCGGAAGTTGTTAATCGATCCAACGTCGATAGTAACTATGTTCGTTGATTTTACAAATGTTTACATTCGAATGATTTTGAACTTGCACGAAAATTGTCGAACGTTCTGTTTATTTATATATTGTTTCAAATACTTTCCTATTAACTACTGATAATTTTCAAGTATATATGTTCAGCAGCATTGTATTGTACATTCAAGATACTATTGGATATTATATATTCTATTGTCGCAGTTTATTCTGTCTTTATACTGTTTTTCATTCTATCACAAATTATTTACAACTGTGTTCGCCTCTGAACCAGACAATAATATGTTGTACGTAATTAGACGACAGAAAAAATAGGATTCTATAGAAAATTGATTTGAAATTAAATTTTAGAATGTGAATATAAATTTACATTTTAATAAAACATACTTATTTTCATTGTGTTGCATATTTCTATGTAACGCGAGTTCCTCTTTGTTTCACTTGTTTTATCGCGTATCTCATTCGAAGTTTAATCTGGCTCGAAATACCCGCCGCCGCGCCGCGTCGGGGGACCGTTTCAATAATACCAACGAGCGATCCATAAAGTCTGTTCGATCTACCTTTCAATTTCGATTGTATCGAAAGAGCGCGAAAAGTTCATGACTGAACGTTGCCGAGAGCGCACGTTTCAAGATTTTCAAGGCTCTCCCCTGAGCGACGCTCTCGCTCAATGACGTAGTTCTGCGTAGTTCCGTGGAACTTCAAATAGCGGAGGCAACGATTCGATCGATCAGAGCCAGCTAAAGAGTATACGAATACAATTCTGTTCGACGATCGTCCTACCATCCCCAGGAACACTCGCGGTTACCAAGAAAAACGGTTAAACACGGACTATCGGACCGTGTGTGGATACGTGCAACATACAGCGCATACATAGCACGCTCCGTTCCGATTTTCTCACTGCATTGTATGCATATGTATATTCTATGTTTACGGTATATAAGACAATACGACAGGCTACTGTAGAACGTATAACATGGCCGAGAACGAGAAGCCGTCTATTTTACGCCGCGCCGCTGTACATCAAACGCGTTAAATACGGCGACGTTTCGTGGCAGGCCGAGATTGTGCTACTGTTGCAATCGATCGTAGCAGTAAGAAACTCGAGCAAACCTCTATGCCATGTATGTATATCTAGATACATATATCGAGCATGGACTCCTTGTCCACACTATTGCATTCTGCACAACCCAACCACAATTCCTTATGTTCTTCGAATTGTTCGCTTCCTTCTGAAACGTTCGATTAACCATTATTTTCGAGTCAAGTCGTCGACATTTAGAAGAAAACAAACCGGAAATCCATCGAACCGATCGATAAGCAAACTTTTTAAAATACGAAAGTTTTCGCGAGACAGACTGTGCTGCCGCACAGCGTGTTCGTTTGAAATCGATAACGCAGGATGCATTTTCACCGTGGCTATCGATCTCGCGTTTCCTTTGCGAAATGCGAAAATTGATCGACTTGCTTGCACATTCTAAGGATTACGATCCTTTTCGTTATTATCGTATACTTATTAATTTACGTATTATTCGATCTTCCGAAGCCGACACGAATTAAGAACATTATGGGACTGGGACTATTTACACTACTAACGAGAAATCATGTTTTCAAATAATAAAACAATTGTTTTTATCATATGTTAACGTTCGTGATAACTAGAAGGAAGAATATAAATACGTGTACTAACAATTAGCATTATTGTATGTATATTTATAAGAAAAGAGTAATACATACTTCACCTTTTCAACTGGGAAACTTAATGAAATTTGTTATATTATAGAAGTATTCGGATAACGGAAGGAGTTCGAACGAGACAGGTAACGTCGTATAATATTTGAGAAGCATTGCCTACGATTAAACCGTGTAAGAATTATACAAATGATTCGTGAAATATAAAATGTTTATTTTCGAATGAAAGTTTTCGAACTTTGCATCCCAACAAGTTCTATCGGTATATGTATAAATGTTTGTATTTACAAGGTATATTACTAGAAAAGATCTTAGCATTATGTTATTGGTTGCGTTTGATGATGTTCGATACTGTTCAATTCCCTCCCGTACTTTATACACTATACGTATCATATTTTTTTTTACCTGAGTAAACTACTTTCTTTTTCTTTGATTTTGTCTGCTGTACATACATAATTCTCGTTATGTGTATTCTTGAGCTAAAAATTCGAATACGGAGAGTTCGTTTGAATACGTAGCACCGTACACATGCCATTAGGTAAAACAAAAAAAAAAAGACTCGCCAGTCATTCCCTTTCACAACACATTTCGAATGAGCTTATGCGTTTGGCGCACCAGAATCCTTAAAGAGATGTATTCACTCGGAATGGAAATCACCTTGTTTATACGAAACTACACAAAGTGTGATAACAGTATCCAAATAACGCGTGAATCTACATATCTTTCTAAATGAATTTTATTTTACACCGCTGCAAGGCTTACTTCTATTCGATCCGATCATTTGCTTTCCACATTTCGCTTTACCGGATACGTTCCATTTATAAAAAAATATTTCTTTTTTTTTCCGCCGACTCAATGGAAAAATTATTGCGTTGCGAACAATTATTTTACAAACTCTTTGAAATCTCACGATTCACGATAAACTTTTTCATCGCCAAATTTCATTAACGTTTCTCCTACTACAAAATATAAACAGTTAGGAAACATTTATTATTTTAAGCTTTCCGACCATAAAATTTGAAAACTTTTATAGAAATTCTCTATCTATTTAATTTTATCTCTTTTCGCGTGTAATTCTAGTTGTTTATCGACACTGCATAATCGCTTTTTCCCCCGTTATGCAACCTTACGATGTATATAAAAATTTACTATGTACAAAATAGATCATATACAATTTAAAAATATGTATCCTTCTATACCTATCGCTTACTTTTTTATAATTCTTTTCTTTTCTCGTTTTGTTTTTCTTTTTTTCTTTTGCATCAAGGTATCGTAACACGTGTTCGGTATGATCATTTGTATACAGTGTTAATAATTACTATTCGTTAATAGTACTTTATAATAAATAAACATATTTAAATGATAAACATTAAAATCGTGCAATATGACTATGTATCAACGTCCAATCTATTTGGAGCAAGAAATTCGATTTGAACCGATTAAAAATTAACGATACCGCGTACGGCGTCCACAATGAAATTCCGTTGCAACTTTATGCGAGACATTATGTGGAAAGCAAATTAAGCATGTTTTGTTGTGTTTATATATCTTAAAAAAAAAAACAGTTCCGTACAAGTCAGACTTAATAATTATATATATTCACATATATATTAATTATATATGTTAAATATTATAGAATTACGCCCCGTGTGAATGAAAATTTCATATTCTCCAAGATGCTCTTTACAGAAAGGAAAAAAAGATAATTAAAGGAAACAAGCGGTTAGTAATGAGAAGCGCGCGCGTAAGTACTATCATAGTGTTTTGCAATGATTGAAGAAAAAAAAAACAGCTTAATGCGTGGAGATGCAATTTCCAATCGAGCTCCTCGACAATCGACGGGATTGAGAATTGTATACATACATGTAAAAATGTTCTATCGTAGAAAAAGCAGGGCTCCTCGTAAGACGGGGTTTAATGCTAAAAATGTGTAACGATCAAAATCACTTGGCTGATCTTTGCGCTGTAATGTTTTTTAGTTGTTGCTTATAAATTTCTGCCTCTTCCTCTTTTTTTTGAAGCCGTTTACGGTATTCGGCAGCTTGTCTTCGTGCTTCGGCTAATTGCCTATTTAATAGAGCAATATCCATTACCGGTTCGTTTGTGTCTGCACTGTCGTCTTCGATAATTTCCTCGATGTCGTCGTCCAATTGTAAAATTATTGGCTCTGTGATCTTTGTTGGTGTGTCAATGATTTTGTTCTGTCGAAGAATGCAAATGGTTTTAAATAAGTAAATATACAGCGTTCTCGTTAAAATAACGAATAAATAGATATATATCATCTTCGTACCTCCGGCGATGAAACGTTTTTCGCTTGTGTAAGCGTCGATACGGGTGTAGTGTTGGAAATCGATGAAATGAATAGTTTACCAGCCTTATTTTCTACAGAAGACCTCTTCAATATATTCGGTCCTCTAGAGGTAAGAGTGGGTGTAGTGTGATTCAATATTTGATCTGCTCTGATTGCTATCACTTTTCTCGAAGTTCCTTTCTTTCCAGCTACTTGAAGCCGCTTTACGCCTATCGAAGAGTTTCTTGTTAAATTCAGAGCAAGCTTTCCAGCTTCTGTGGACAAACGTATCGTCGGTGTTAACAACAATGAATTTCATTGTCAATTACACGACTTGGAAATACTTCGTACCAGTCAAAACAACCGTTCTTCCACTTTCCATTGCGTTTTCCACGATAGAAGAATTATTATCCACAGGTATCATTGTGATGCCATGAGCTTCTAGTAACCTAAATTGTTTGTTCAGCCCCCCGACAGCTGGAACATCTTTACGTTTTCTAATGTTGTTCGGATTATTCGCAGTAGTCGTTTCTTCCGTATCTTCGATTTCTCTATCTTGGTCGTCGTCGGTGTTTGGTCCAACGTGAATTTGTTGAAAAAGCATGCGCTGTTTCTTCCCAACTGAAACAGAACGTTTAACAAACGTATATAATCTTTTGTAAATGTAAATATTTGAAAGAACGGTTCCTTAAAGTTAAGTAAAATACCATGAGTGATCTTTCTCCTAGGCTGAGACTCCTGTTGTAATAATTCAAATTTCTGTTGTTCTTCGTCTCTTTCCGATTCTAATTGTATTAAATTATGGGTTGCTACTTCCAGTTCCGCCGTATTCGCTTGATTTTGTTGATGAGCTCGAACACCAACAATCTCTCTCTCTTGTTGCAATATATCTACCAAATCTAGTCTGTCGTGTTCCAACGCGAGACTAATCGGAGTCTTGTCAAATTTGCTAGTGGCGTTCGCGTCTGCTCCATGTTCTAATAAAACGTGCATTACTTCTACGTGTTCCCTCTCGACTGCCCAATGCAAAGGAGTCATTTTCAACTGGAAACATTCTTTTCGTTATGCGTATTGTAAACCGGTATCGGTTATCTAATTATTATATTAATTACCATATCTCTACTATCGACGTCCGCGCCATAATTAAGAAGTAATTGTGCCATCTGGTGATGGCCTTCGTACGCGGCCATGTGCAAAGGTGTTCTGTCTACTTTTGTTCTCGCATCCCTTGAAATTCCAGCTCTTAGCAAAACTTCTGCGGTATCCGTATGATTATTCTGTGCAGCAAAGTGCAATGCACTGGTACCCAACTAACAAAAAACGATGCAGATAGTACAATTATTATACTGTATACGGTATGTGTGTATATTGATATATAGGGTGAACCATCAATCGTGATCCGTGAGGAAAATGTTTTTATCAGGTGCAGCATAGTATCAAGAAAACTTTCACGTGATTATAGCAAACTTTTTGTCAACTCTTTTTTTCAGATTCTTTCAAGATCACCTTTAATTTTTTGCAAATACACCTGTCTGTTAGAGGATTTTTCTGAAACATTTGCTATAATCTCTCTATTTGAGTAATCTCACTATTTGAGTAATCTCTCTACTGGTTACGATTCATGGTTCACCCTATATATATATATATATATATATATATATATATATATATATATATATATATATATATATATATAATATGTATATATATAAATGTCTTTATATACCCAGTCTGTAGTGAAGGGTGCTCCTCTACACATAAGGTCGCGAACTGTATCGGTATCTCCATATTTTGCGCTGAAGAGCAGTTGCTTTCCCAGTTCTACTATCGATATGGCATCTTGAGATCTCACACGATGAGACACATCAACGATTTCGATCTGAGAAATATCATTAGTTTAGACAGCATCCCTTCAAAGTAAAAAACGACAAGGCATATTACAACGAAAGCCAGAACTACGTACAGGAATAAGGGTACCGGTATCCAGACCCTCGATATCATTAGTACATATACTTTCAGCTTGCATTTTCGTGTATTGAACTTAGTCCCGTTCTTTTTGGTGCACACTAAAATCAAATGATCCATAACAATTGTTATCGATTGGGCTTTTTTCAAAGTAAATTGGGCTAGCTGTGACCATTCCATTTTTCACTCTGAGCAATTCCGCTGGTGTTGCTCGACCTTGAGTCACCGAAATCGAAAGTAGGTCGGAAAAATTGAAAATTCTAGTTGAATTCATCGGTATCGACACAATCTATTCGCTTTTGCCTATCCGCTCGGAAATGCAGCGTGTGTATTTTTCGAAATTTTCCTCGGTACAGGATGTTTTTATTTTGCCATTTCAGATTGCGAGGAACTTCCTGTTCCTGTTCATTAAACGGAAGTCCCATGCCATAGGCCCCGTGTTTTGTGCTTGAAACGAATCAAACCGACGAAAAATAGCATGGAAGGATGATATACTTACGGCCAGTTCATTATTCTCGGTTTTTCGTGATTTTTCCTCTAGTTTTCCGACACGCACACTCTCTTTCAGGAATTCTTCCTCCCCACAGCCTTCTCGATTTACCGTCTTGGTAAAGTTTCATGAAAATGGCGACACCTTGGCGCCATTCCTAATACAATTTTTCTTCTCGTTCAAAACAGTGTTCCATGTAAATAAGCATTCATTTTCCTGACTAAACATGCTTCTGTTTTACGGAATAACGTATTTCCAGATGGAATTTCTATCGTTTTATTCGAAAACTTCTTGGATAACGATTAAATATGTTTGATCGCATGATGATTCGCAGCGCCACGTGGTGGCACATATCCGATATACATTCTATATTCAATAGGTTAGGTACGCGTTGTGTGCTCAGAAAGGTTAGGTTACGTCGAGAACTTTTCTTCTGAAGATTATATTTCGAAATAGTTACACTAATTAATGTAACATTAATGCCAGAAATAATGGACAGCGTATTTGTTACGACATCTTAAGCTTGAACATTGAATCCTTTTAAATTCGTCGAACGAACACACGTTACGGAATACAACAATTTACCGTTTAATAAAATATACATAAACAAGCGTAACTCGTAAACCGTGCCAAGCAGGCAAGGTATTTGTCATTTATATGCACACACGTGTTTACCAAACAATCGAATCTTGGATTCAATCTTTGATTTTTCGTGGTTCGGTAAAATCTTTCTATTTTAAATTATTTTTAAGAGCGACTGATGCTTTTATTTATTTCGTAAGTTTGGTCATACTAATGTAAAACAGTGGCTCTTTATACGAAATAAAAAATGTTTGCATTAATTGCAGGATACGGACTAAATAACAATTCTATTCTTTTAATTATCCTAAAACTGAAAGTAATACATGGACGTCCTTAAATATTTATAACATGTCCATTGCTTTAAATTACACGTGCCCATTTTTGTCGTAAATGCATAAAATCTACTATAGATTATTGTAGAAAAAAATAAAAGTAATCATTACTTTCTATTGATAGACGTTGTGAACGTTGAAAGTTTTCCGAACGCAATTTTCTCCGACATACATATTCTACCTTTTTATTTTTACAGGAGTCTATTTTTTTTGTCCATATGTTTTTTTAATATTCATTCGTTTTTGTTTTTAAATTATTATGTAGCTAATTGTTTTCTAACAGTCTGTTTCTGTTGGAAAGAAATTATGCAGAATGGAACTCGATTCGTTGCGATTATCGTTTCGACCAATAGCAAAATTATGTTGGCCTACATAACACCAATCAGACACGCATTTCTTCCAAATAACTTCTTTCCAAACATGAACACTATGTGCATGACAGTGCATGATAAATATGTATAACTAGTAGATATCTATGTGTTTACATTTTATTCTTTAGTTGGCCGAAATCCTGATTGATCCTGATTGCATTCCTGATATTAGAATTACATACAGCCTGATACAGACGAAGAATAGACACGATACTGTGTATTTATTTACAGCTGTGTATGAGGTTAGGTAAATTCGGGCATTCACGTGTCAATATTTCGTGTCGTGTTTTCTGTTGAAATTTCGATATGAAGAATAAAAAAAGGTATGGTCGATTAATATAAAATTATAAAATAACATTAGGTTGGCAAGAAAGTAATTTCGGTATTTTAAGCTAGAATAGAGCCCAATTTTTTATTCAACTTTAATGAATAAGATATCTTTGTTCGATGATCTTTTGTGAAAAAGAATAAATAAGAAAATATTTTATTGACGATTGAACAAACAAAATTCGGTTTTATTTCATCCTAAAATACCGAAATTACTTCCTTGCCAACCCAATATACATAAGTAATATAAGCAGACTGTTTATGCAATTTGCAATTTTTGTAAACGAATTCTAAGATAGTGAAATCAAGTAAAGTCGCATTTCCAGTGGTAGTGGCCTTTGTAGATCTGAAATGAATAAAGATTATACTAGATTCTGTTAATAAATAAATGCATAAAGATCCTCTGTCTAAATACAAATAATATGATAATATGAAAAACAAATGTCAATATGAGTATAGAGAATTTACTGTTGGTATTTCTATATTGAACATTTGTTATTCAAAATAATGAAATAGTTGTATTGTACATCGATTGTATAGATTATGGATGTATTAATGGTTCTTTTCTTATTGAGAAATAAGGTAATTAACAATTTTATGATTTCAACTTTTTAGTAGGACGAAAACATTCCGAGCGAGCAAAGAAACAGATGATTTAGAGGATGTAGTTATGAACGAGGTCACAGATTCTGAAGAAGAATATTCAGAAAATGAGCGAAAATTACTTGAGAAAGTACGAAATAGACGTTCTTCAGAAAACTATGATAGCGATTACGAAGTCTATGGGTTACAAGATGAAAACGAAGATCAAGATGTTACCGAGAACGAAGATGAAGCAGATTCTATGGCATCGGATATCGAAGGATTACAAGAAGATGATGATTTACCAAACGTAAAAGCTTGGGGTAAAAAGAAAAAAGATTATTATTCTACGGATTATGTAGATCCTGACTATGCTACGACCAGTCAGAAGGATCTAGCCGACGCAGAAATGGAAGAAGAGGAAGCTCGAAACATTCAAAAAAGATTAGCCGAACAATTGGACGACGCCGATTTTGGATTAGATTTTATACAACCGACGAAAGCTAATGAAAAAGAAATCCAGGATGATACGGAGCAATTTATAAAAACTGATCTGAGTAAACTTAGTAGAAGACAAAAACAAGCGCTAATGGAAAAAGAAAGTCCAGAGTTTATGGTGCTTGTAAACACCTTTAAAGGTAAAACAACTTTGATACATTTCATGTTATTATATTTAAATTCATCTATTTTATGGTAAATATTTGTTATTTATGATTTAGATCGCATAACAGAAGCAAAAGATGTATTAGGACCATTTCTGGAATTGGCTAAGCTCAACACATTTTCAAATAGTCAGGCGGTAACTTTTGTAAAAACAAAGTATGACGTTTTATTGAATTACTGTATCAATATATCGTTTTATTTAATGCTGAAAGCGAAACGATTGCCTGTAAATTCGCATCCTGTTATAAAACGTTTGGCGCAATACAGCCAATTGTTGACTCAGTTAGAGTCAGGACAAGGAAATCTAATAGAAGAGATCAGAGAAATACTGAAAGCTAAGAAAGAAGGGAAACCATTGTATAATGTATCGGATGGTTCTGAAGTAACAACCGACAAAACGAAAGTGTCTACTGATTTCAAAGAAAAACTTGATCATATAAAGAAATCTGTAAACACAAAAATCACAAGTCAACAATTAGCAAAATCTAAATACGACACGGGGAAGAAACATTTTGCAGACAAGGAAGAGATCTCTGAAGATATAACCATAGAGAAAGTGGACGATTTGGAAAGTAATGCAAGCATAGAGGAAGAGGAAATAGAAGATACCATAGAAAAAGAAGAGAAGGAAATAGGAGATGGTAATATGAGAGATTTGGTAATCGAAAGCGAAGGCAAAAGAGGAATTACGTATCAGATAGCAAAGAATAAAGGTTTAACACCGCATCGTAAAAAAGATCAACGCAATCCAAGAGTGAAACACAGAAATAAATATCGTAAAGCGAAAATTCGACGAAAGGGAGCTGTACGTATTCGCATTCTATTTTATTCTACAATAAACATTTCAATGAAACTAAAATTTTTTCTGTTACAGGTGAGAGAAGTAAGGAAAGAAATAGTTCGATACGCGGGAGAAATATCCGGTATTAAAGCTAGCGTAAAGAAAAGTATTAAGATAAAATAAGAACAATAAAAGATCACCTACGTTAAATGTGCATTGAAAATTATAAAATTATTTTATTTACTATGAATATACAAGATATATATTACATGTATATATGTATACAAATGTAAATACAATTAAAAAGTCTTGAATTCCAACAATATTAATAGACTTTATTTCATTCCGTCGTAATGGTACAAATAATCGAGATCAGTTTCGAGTTAACAAAAAATAACATACTAAATGATAATTGTAGAAACGTGATCAACGAACGTTTTATTTCTTTTAGTACGTGTGACATTATGATATTTATTTGGAACAACTGTGAACTATGCACGAGTCAAACTTGTACATATGCATACATATATACATACATACATGCGTACAGACAGCAGACGTATACACATCGGGTTTAACGATTTCAGAAATTTTTCAAAGAATAGCGTTTAATATTTAGAGGATTTTAAACTTAAGATCAGTACAGCCTAAACTTCCAACTTTGCCAATATATCCGACTCGCGGAATAAGTGCAATTCTTTATTATCTTCGAGCTCTACTTTAGTTCCACCATATTCTGGCAATAATACGGTATCACCAACTTTGATGCTCAGAGGAACATGTTCTCCTTTCTAAAACAGAAGTGAAAGCTATTATCATCGTTCTATTAGCAACATAATAGTTTTCTTTTACAACTGTAAAAATATTCTAGTACCTCGTTTCGTTGTCCAGGTCCTATCGCCACTACGGTGCCCTGTAAAACTTTTGCTTGAGCTTTCTCTGGTAGTACGATACCTCCCTTTGTTTTGGTTATAGCTTCGGCTCTTTGTATGAGCACTCTATCGAAGAGGGGTACGAGTCTCTTAATGGCATTAGCCGCAGCCTAAAACAAAAATAATTTTAAATCTTATTCAGATCACACGGTCTAACATAACTCTAACAGCAATTACTTCGAGGCTATGCATAATGTAATTTTGAAAATAATTTCGTTACGTCGATAATTCGGAATGTTTGAGTAAATAGTTATTGATATTCGCCCTACTAATTCACAAATTCGTAAGGTACGTTTCCTTTAAGATTATCTGCTAGGAACTGCAATAAAATTTGTAATTGAAATTACACGAATCAATGACGAAATTGTCATTCACGTTTAGTCTTTCGTTTAATCGATTGGTTTACAGTCATTTTTTTCTGTTTACAATAACAAAAAACCATTGCCGGCCTTGCGATAGAATTTGCAAGGATCAGCATTCTTCAAATTACTGACGGAAACAAATAAGTAATGTGTGCTAGACATTTCGAAAATTTGAAATTTATTTGAATAATTTGTAGAATATTGTAGAATATTTCTTGCACTAAGTATATCTGTAGAAATTATTGGTATTTGAAGGTTATCTTGGAAACTATGTAAATACAAGTATTACTAATTGACATGTTATACAATACGTAAATTGATTCATAGCGAATTCAAGTTATTGTAAGTTTCAAAATTCTTACCATTCTGAATATTATATTAAGACGTTGTTAAAACTCTTTCCTGATATAACACAACCGGCAAGCACACTCGTGCACGTTGTGTAACGTAACCTATATCTGTAGAGAAGCGCAGCAGTTTGGAGACCTCTTTGATTTTCTCGAAATTTCCAGTCTCCCCTCTACACGTACAATCTTTCTTTGCCCCACCAAGCGTTCATTGATTTTGCGAGCGCGATGGAGACTTCGTACTCGCGTATAGCACGTGTTACGTAACTGTCGACAGATGGCCGCCAGATATTGTTCTCGTTCTCGTGCATTCTCGAATTTAGAGAACATGGATGTATTTACAGAGAATATTTATGCATGTTTTATGTATTTAAGTACCTAAGTACTTGTTATATGGTATTTACACTCATTGCCAGACCTAAAAATCTGTAAAATTGATTAGACATATGTTAATACTAATAATATGCACATATATACTGTATATGCATACCATGAAAATTGAAGTAAAGCTAAATATGTAGTACATTTTTTGTTATTTCAAATGTTATATTTATAGATATGCATAAGCCTAATTTATCTCTGGATAAATATAATAAAAAAGGTCCCCTTACTTTGCCTATGAGTTATAATGTTTTACAAATATGTATAATGTAAATAAATGTCTTTATCTAAATAGGTCGCGATAAGAACATCATAATAATTCTCTTTGTAATATATATAATAGTTTTCTATTTAGATGATGGATAAGCGATCATTTGGAAATCGCGAGCAGCATCGAGAAGAAAACGAACTCGCCGGTTTTTCCAACGAACGTGATTGGTGTGTACGAAACGATTGCATCACACACGAGAAGAATTCTAATAGTACATTCTAGAAACTCGACATCCCACAGAAAGAAGATGTATCGGCGATGTCAGCGCATAGAATATCTTTAAACGAATATGAATAAAGAGACCACAAAGATTTTCTTTGATTCGCGTTGTATTCCATTCATATAAGTATAAAATATGAATTTTTCCACGTTTCTTGATCGAAAATTTGATGGTTATGTTCGAATACGAAGGAGAGGGAGGGGAACAGAGTCCCATGTGATAGCGCAAGCTCATTCTCTATTCGCTCATGGTCTTCACAGTTCACACTGTTCACACATCTCATTCTCGTGGGGAGACAACGTGCGGTCACGCTGCGACGATTTTCAATTACTTTTGCAGTTGCGATTTCTTAACCAACTCCTTTTGCTATTTCATTAGATAAAGGTAAAACTATTTTAACCAAACTACCGCCGTTTATTTTAACGAAAATTTGTGTTATCTCTATCCGTGTTGTTAACCGGCTAAATTTGACTCGGATTATTTATCGTTACAATGTCTATTTCATCATTTAATTCTCTTTTTGTTCTTCCCGTCTAGAGATCGACTCATTTTTCTATTTGTATGTACTTTTTTATAAATTCATGTTCGTATGTAATAGTATCGGCACATAATAAGATGAGTGTTATCATGCTACTCGCATGTATGATCACAATTGTTTTAAATCATCTTTATTTTGTCAGACCTTTTAGTTTTTAAGGCTAATAATATATTTTTCCTTCATCGACATTGTGCTCCTCGAGTTAGCCGGTCGGGTTATGAATGTGTTGTTTGATCGAACTTTAATAGAAAGAACGAATTACCCAAGATAGAATTAAAACGTTTATCATGACATTAATTCTTATGTAAAATCATGCTGAAAAGTGTAATAATTCTCTGAAATAATTACCTTGGAGACTCTTGGTTATCGTTCACGCGGTAGTTTACATAACCACATTTTCAAAAGTAACCGTACGTCTATCGCGCACATAATCTTTTTCGATCATTATCGTCGTGAAATAAATGATAGGTTTTACGAATATATGTTTAATTCATAAAACGGCGTTTACCTGATACTTACTGAAAAATTTAACTTTTTGAAAGTTCTAATTACCGGTTTGTATTGAAATCGTGAAAATAACCAGATTTTTCATCGTATCCTTTTAGATGCACAGACTACCGACCGTGTTGCGCGGTGCGGCTTTGCGCCAATTACAAGCTCGTTCTTACGCTAAAGATGTACGTTTTGGATCAGAAGTTAGAGCGCTCATGTTGCAAGGTGTGGACATTTTAGCCGATGCTGTTGCGGTAACAATGGGCCCTAAGGGTCGCAACGTTATATTGGAACAAAGCTGGGGTAGTCCAAAGATTACTAAAGACGGTGTAACCGTAGCAAAGGGAGTAGAGTTGAAAGATAAATTTCAGAATATCGGAGCAAAGTTGGTACAAGATGTAGCGAATAACACGAACGAAGAAGCAGGTGACGGCACAACAACGGCTACAGTTTTAGCAAGGGCTATCGCTAAAGAAGGCTTTGAAAAAATTAGCAAAGGCGCCAATCCTGTAGAAATAAGAAGAGGTAAAGAAATTTAAATATTATAATTAGATTACAGATGTTTATACAATTTGCAATTTTTCTAGACGAATTTTCAGAAACTCGAGTCAAATAGAATCTTATTTTCCATGATAGTAGCCTGTTTAGATCAGAAATAAATTAGAATTGTATTAAATTCTGTTGTATTTAATATCGTAGCACTTTTGGAAAATTTTCAAAAGCCTTAATTGCATAAAGATCCGCAGTCTAATTATAATGTACATATACTACAATCCCTATACAGAGAATTACTATAAGATTCTCTATTTTTAACGATCGTAAATTTTGTATATGCTCTAAATGATATCAAGCAAAATTGCTAATTTTTGTATTGTTGATCGAACCTGTAGCGCCGATATCATTTAGAGAATTACTATAAGATTTGGTATACTCCATTCGAAGAGCAATCTTTTACTCAATCAATTTTCTTTAACATTCGTATCGTAGGCGTTATGTTAGCAGTGGACAAGGTTAAAGACGAACTGAAAGCTTTAAGCAAACCAGTCACTACACCAGAGGAAATCGCGCAAGTCGCAACTATCTCTGCTAACGGAGACAAAGCTATCGGCAACCTTATTTCCGATGCCATGAAGAAAGTTGGAAAGGAAGGTGTAATCACAGTGAAGGACGGTAAAACGCTGCACGACGAACTCGAAGTTATCGAAGGAATGAAATTCGATAGGGGCTACATATCTCCGTACTTTATAAATTCTAGTAAAGGAGCAAAAGTCGAATTTCAAGACGCACTTTTGCTCTTCAGTGAGAAAAAAATCTCGTCTGTACAATCTATAATTCCAGCCTTGGAATTAGCGAATTCACAGCGAAAACCGTTAGTCATCATCGCCGAAGATGTTGACGGCGAAGCTTTGTCGACCCTTGTGGTAAACAGATTGAAAATCGGTTTGCAAGTGGCTGCTGTTAAAGCACCTGGTTTCGGAGACAATAGAAAAGCAACGCTTCAGGATATGGCAATATTGACTGGTGGAATCGTTTTTGGGGATGACGCGAATCTCATCAAGTTAGAAAACGTACAAGCATGCGATTTAGGCGAAGTAGGAGAGGTAGTAATTACAAAGGACGATACGCTCATTCTTAAAGGCAAAGGAAAAAAGAATGACATCGACCACAGGGCAGATGTAATCAGAGATCAAATAGCGAATACAACTTCAGAGTACGAAAAGGAAAAGCTGCAAGAGCGTTTGGCAAGATTAGCATCGGGAGTCGCAGTTTTGAGAGTCGGCGGTAGCAGCGAAGTGGAAGTTAACGAGAAGAAGGATCGAGTTCACGATGCTCTCAATGCTACTCGTGCTGCGGTCGAAGAAGGCATCGTTCCGGGAGGTAGATATAATGATTCAAGTTTCTATGCAATTTTCTCTTTTTTTTCTACTTATGTCTACTCATGTAGAACCACGAATCGTGACCAGTAAAGATTACTCCGTTATTAGCAATCCGATCGAAAATGTTTTTATCAGGTACAGCATAGTCTCAAGAAAACTTTCACGTGATTATAGAAAATTTTTCGTCAACTCTTTTTTTCATGACTATTCAAAGTCACCTTCAATTACAAATTACAAATACACAAAATTGTTTTACACCTAACACTTTACCTACCGGTAGCCTATTAATAGGATTCTCAATAATTGTGCTGTATCAAAAGTAAGCATAGAAATTTTCTTTTATATTGCAATCTTAAATGAAATTATTAGATAACGTTATTGAGGATGACTTGTTAGTTCACAATGAAAATTGCTGTTACTATTGAAAGTTCCATTAAAAAGTTTTTAGCCATATACCAGATTTTTCAAAATTATGCAATAATCACTGGTCGGTAATGTGTTAATAATAGAGTCATCTCCACTGGTTACGATTCGTGGTTCAGCCTGTATATATCTGTCGCATAAAATTTCACTAGAACCAGATTGAGACCGGTTTATTTTACAGGTGGAACCGCCCTTCTGAGATGTATTCCAGTTTTGAAAAATATTAAATCATCGAACAGTGACCAAGAAACAGGAGTTAAAATTGTAGCCAACGCTTTACGTATGCCGTGTTTACAAATTGCCCAGAATGCAGGTGTTGACGCGAGTGTAGTAGTGGCGAAAGTTAGTGAAAGCAGTTTAGGCTACGATGCTTTGAACGACGAATACGTCGATATGATCGAGAAAGGAATTATCGACCCGACAAAAGTAGTACGCACAGCGCTGACGGATGCAGCGGGTGTTGCATCGTTGCTCACAACTGCGGAAGCAGTGGTAACGGAATTGCCTAAGGAAGAACCTCAGATGCCAATGGGTGGCGGTATGGGTGGAATGGGCGGTATGGGTGGTATGGGAGGCATGGGCATGTAATGAAGCGTGATATCTCGCGTAAAGACTGAATTTTCTATTCCCATTAATATTTGGCCAATATTGCAATTCAGTCGCAATGTTAACTTCTTCGTTCTACACAGCGATTAGAGTTGCAAATACACGACCATCATTTCCAACCGCGTAATCGGAACGTTGAACGTGTTTAGTACAGTTGTACTTTGAAACGAGCGATCGAGAAACACACCGAAAACAGATTTGTTACTTACATGTTGTAATATTTGTTCCATAACCATTTATCTTTGTGTTATGCATTTATAAGCATTAGCATTTTACTAGAAGAATGTAGATTTAACGAAGAAGAACGTAGAAATTTAATGTTTTGCGGTAACTTATACAGAACACGATACGAGAAATATAACAACTTTTTGCGTTTTAGATGATTGAATCGACAAAATTCAGTCTTAGAAAACGGATTTATTTTCATTAGAAAGTCGCTTAGTTGTTTTGCGTTCAAATAATATATCAAATCGATTCATCGTTTCGCCACTGAACAAACTTTCGATTAGGTACAACAGCAGCAAATTACTTTCTGGATTGACATAATTCAGAACACAATTTTTCATCCGCGCATGGATGAAGGAAACGCAAGTGTACAAACACATGTATCGCAAAATAGGATAGAAAAACAAGTTCTTGTACTTTATTCGTAAATGTTACAATTTATTTTCCATTTTTTAGTCTGAATAAAAGTATGTTTCAATTATGTGATTGTGTGTTTGTTTAAAAAAAAAAACGAAAAAATCACTCCCCCTTTTAGGAGATACTGTTTAACGCTAAATCTTTGTAACATTTCACGAGAGAATCGGTTCTTTATACGTAGCTGTCAGTCAATTATTTAAGAGTTTAACACATGCAACGTTACAAACATTCTTTGTCAATATTCTTCGGTGATCGAAAGAAAATAAATTTAGATATAAATCTTATCCCAGTACCGATGCACTTACAAATGTATATTCATCTTTTCTCCGACATTTTCTCGATTAATTTTATAAGCTGTGCTTAGACCTCGATACAATGTATCTACAAAATATTAAAGTACACAAATTTGTATACAAGATATAATTCACATACGACGAGTAATCAATTTCTTCTCACATTATGTATTTCTATGTACATAAAGCGCGACCCCGTTATCACAACATCATATTTTCGTAGATCGTTAAATTAATTCAATCGAAAAACTATCAAAAGGAAGATGTCGCTTAAAGAGCGAGTTACTTGTAATATAAAAACTATAATTACATTAAGAAGAAGACCTTTATACGAGGCTTCCTTGCGCAAAAATTATCCTGTTATTTTAATATACAAAAATATTTCATTATTTCCTATATTCCTTAACTTCTTTAATATTACCGATCCAGGTGTCATATTTCGATAAGCTATCGAAAAAAGTGGTAAGGTAAAATCATTGCGAATCGAAGTGAAAAATCATGAAATTGCTTAATACGCTATATGCGGTATTTTAAAAAAAAAATCAAGAAAATTGGCGTGTTAAGTGTACAAAGGTCTATTCTTTTCGGAAGTAATACACATATTTGAAATGTCTACATATATCTGATAAAAAGTATAATTGTATGTTTATCTTACATATACTAACCTAGGCTCCAATTTTCTCAATTTCATCTGCATCTTCAGCGTTGAGGTAACATATTTTTTTCCCAAAGTGTGCTTCTATCTCTTTACAAATTTCCATCGCGCGCGACGAATCTACCAAATTAATAGCGATTCCTGATTTACCGAATCGTCCCGTTCGGCCAATTCTGTGCAGGTATGTTTCGCAATCTGCTTTCCAATGTTGATCCATAGGTAGGTCAAAATTGACTACTATCGTTACTTGTTGAACATCGATACCTGAGAGACGAACAATATATATTTTTAAGCATCGAATTACTCGTTTCAACGACTCGTTAATAATCAATCGAAATAAATACCTCTAGCTAAGACGTTCGTCGTGATGAGAACTTTTTCAAGACCTTCTCTAAACCGATCCAATACAGATATTCTTTGTTCGACCGTTAATTCACCAGACAAAACAGCTACAGCATGACCATCTTTTGTCATTCTTTCTGCTAACCAATTTGCTGTTTTCCTAGTCTGCGAACAGAAACGAACTGTTATTAGATTCGCAATAAATTGTATAAACGGTGAAAATTTCAGTGTTGCTGTCTTACATGACAAAAGATGATTGCTTGTCCTATTGTTATCACACCATAAATATTGGTAATAGCTGTATACTTTTCGTCCAAGTCTTTGCACTTTACGTAATATTGTTTGATATTATCTAAACTCTCTTCTTCTTTCAATAATCGTATTATCAAAGGATTATTAACTATAATCTCCGCAAATTTCATGACTTCTGCTTCGTATGTTGCAGAGAAAAACATCATTTGACATTTGCGTGGAAGTTGCCTGTGAGAGTAAAACGTATAGTGCGTAAATACGTAAATTCGTAATGTGTAATGCAATTAAATCGATCGCATCAATTACTTGTGAATACGAATACACTGGTCCTGATGGCCTTGCGTCGCAATCATTACATCCGCTTCGTCTAAAACGAACACCGATATCTTGCTCAAACTAAAGAACTTAAATTTAAAAGCCCAGTCTAAAACTTTGCCTGGCGTTCCTATAATAATGTGTTCGGTGATCGTCGATCCACGACTTACTGAAATAATGAAATACATTGTATCAGACTAAATACAAGCATCGGTTACAATGTAACGGTAGAATATATATGTTACTTTCTTCTCCTCTGACTGCGTATTTAATTTTTATTTCGTTACAAAATGCAGACATTTTTGCTGCTACTTCTCCTGTTTGTATAGCTAATTCGTAAGTCGGCGACAAACAAAGCACTTGAGGATAATTCTTAGATGTATCTACTCTGCTCAACATTGCCAACACGAATGCTGCTGTTTTGCCAGTCCCGGATTGCGACTGAGCAATCATATTTTGGGGCCTGTAAATGATTCATCCAAATTTAAATTCATTACAAACATATTACACCAAACACCGTCGACAAAGGATAAACTTACGGATCAGCGAGTAAAGTAGGTAAAGTGGTTTCTTGGATTTTCGATGGCGCATTAAATCCCATTGCGTATACACCTTTCAGTAAAGCTGGTTTTCTAGGGAATGTGTTATTAAAAATACATGTTTTAATATCCGTTTAAATATTTAAACGGATTAATACGTTTAAATATAATATAAACTATGTTTTAATATATTTAAAATATACGTACAGATGAAGAGCTTCAAAAGTTTTAACGCTATATAGAGGCGAAGATGGGTCTTTTCTTTGAACTTCTATATCCTTTGTTGTTACTACTAAACCTTTGCGTATAATTTTTTGCAAGAACGATTTCTCTGCCAGCGAGATCTGCTCTTCCGTCTCATCTTCGGTCTTCGCCGTCTCTGTAGTGTTCGATACATTTTCCACAGGTTGTTTTTCTATGTTTAAACTAGACACCTGTCGATAACGAATAATTATAGCAAGACAAATTATTCTTTCTAGTTCGACAATGTATTGATATCCCGATACTAAGGTTTCAATGTACCCCGTAACAGATTAAAGACTTGTGTCCCATTGTCAATGAAAAACATGTATAAACAAAGAAATGTGAGGTTACGCTGGGGTTATAGTACGTTTGCGGAGAATATTACCTTTGCGGATAATTTGTCTTGTTCGTCCGGATATTTGCCCCAATCGACTTGAGTCGAAGCCATATTAACAGCGGTACGTGTAATTCCAGTAATTGAAGAAACAACTTGACTCTTAGGTGGAACTTGTAACTCCAAAATGACATACACGCGCACAGTAGACAATTCAGCACAGCAACATGAAAGAATTATCTATTTAGCGCGCGATTGCGCATGCGTCTTTGAACAATAGGCATTTTCGTCAACGTGCTCGTGCATTGGTGCGTAAGGGGGTACTGTACCCATAGATTCTTTTGTATTTATCAGGGTAACCAACCCCGTAAGCTAGAATCTGAGGGTGGTATCTCGATTTTTTCTCGATTTTTCCTCCTACTTTGGACGCTGATATTATTAGATATAAACATAATCTCATTGAATCATGAGCTCAGGGCGATGCGCTGAACCTTCCTCTTTAGAATGGGCCTTCACACAGCTCAAAACATGCTCTTATAAGGAAAAACAATTGAATCTCGCAAACACTGTTTTTTGTGCTTAGTGTCCAAAGTAGGGCGAAAAAATTGAAAAAAGTTCCGCAGATTCTAATGTATTTTTCTAATACAAAAAGATTTTTTCGACTGAAATCATGAGCAGAGCGACCTACGATCAACCTTCCTCTATCAAATGAACCTTTGTGCAGCTCAAAATATGCTCATATGAGGACAAAAACTGGTTTCCCGTGATTTCCCATATTTCGTTCATACAAGCAGAGATTAGAACAAATCTAAGGACGTAGAGTGATTTAGAGAACAAGTTTTGAGCCAATTTTAGTTCAGCTATGAAGACTAGATGGCGCACACACAACACAAAAAACAGTGTTTGCGAGATTCAATTGTTTTTCCTTATAAGAGCATGTTTTGAGCTGTGTGAAGGCCCATTCTAAAGAGGAAGGTTCAGCGCATCGCCCTGAGCTCATGATTCAATGAGATTATGTTTATATCTAATAATATCAGCGTCCAAAGTAGGGGGAAAAATCGAGAAAAAATCGAGATACCACCCTCAGATTCTAGCTTACGGGGTTGGTTACCCTGATAAATACAAAAGAATCCATGGGTACAGTACCCCCGTAAGTATATATATTCACGTCTGTAAAGCACGTGTATCAATTGTACCGATATATCGAATACGATGAAATTTGTAGTCTCCGTAATGTAAAAGTATCCAAATGAAATTCGTTAAAGGTTGTCCTCTAACCGTGTGAGAAATTCGAGGACTCTTATTCTATTCAAGGAGATACATATAATCGAGGAAAATTGAGAATAACAAATTTACAACTTACTTATGTATGTTATGTATATCTAACATAAAAGATTTTCGCTATTCTTCTTTTCAGAGGACTTTCTCCCTCTCGTCTATTTATCTAGATACACTTTTCCTGATCCAACTCATATCCAGTGTTCCAATCAGTTTCTTTTCACTCGAGTCTCGAGTATCAATAGTTCAGAAATAACAGAATAGCATTCAATTGTTCCGATTACAACCACAGTTTTTAGCGCATGCGTGGCGATTTCAGCCACAGTAACGCGCGAAAAACTATTGTTTGTAATAGGAACACTATTATATCTGTTTATTTATATACACACGTGCGCCATTATCGCACAATTCGATGACCTCTTTTGAATTTTACAGGATACAAACTTTTTTTATTATTTATGACGACTGTCACGATAACTGACTTGCTTGAATTGGATTTTGGTGGGAAATTCTTTACATGACGGTCTGTTTTTCTTTGTTTACAATAGGAATGAAAAGAAAAGGTGATTCGGAAACTGAATGATATGTAGAAAACATAATAATAAATAATGTCATCGACGTTTGTTGTCTATTTGAAAGTTCATTATATAAAATCGTACGAGTACGCGTATCTAAAATAATATATTAAAATTGTTACGATACATCACATTTAGAATGTAATTTATCATAACATATTTTAAAGGTTTAACTTTTAATAGATAATTAGATCTAAAGTTATACAATAGTACTGTTAAATTTGCAAATTATCAGATTTACAGTTTATTTATCGACATGTACGCATTGCGTTTGAAATCATATTTTACCAATTTTTTTTCGTTATACGTGTACATATATTATGGTAAATATATAGTAGCCCTTAAATGTACAGCACGCTGTTGTATCTACCACGTGTATTTTTATACGAAATATACATTGCATTTGACATATGTACAAATTAAATTGTTAGGATATTTTTTTACCTCTTGTTTATAAAGGTATATTATACAATTCATTTGCAGCCAAAAATATGTTTTCCTAATCTTTGCATTACTATATATAGTCTCTCTTTCTCTCTATATAATTATATATACACACACACATATACATATATATATTGTACATATATTTATACACATATATATGTATGTATACGTATACATTCTAAGTAAGAAGTATGTAAAATATGAAATGCACATTGAATTATACGCAGGCTGCTTCAATTAAATCGTGAATTAATTGTTACTGTTAATCACAAATGTAATTATACTATGATTTTTTTTTTGGTATTTGTGGTACAGGGTTGGCTAGTATATCCTTTAAGAAACTTTGACAACGGCAGCCGTGGTCTTAGTCCCGCTCGGTTGCGGTATAAGGCAAACAGTTATCAGCGAAAGGTCTATCATTTTGCGCTGGTATTTCTTGTGAAACACCATGGCAGCGGACTGCGTCTTAAACACAATTGTTGCGCTACGTTCACCCATGTGTATGCTCTACAACACGAATAATACGAACAAGTAATTATTAAACAAAAAAAAATAGATTGTTTATTGAAAAGAAAAAACAAAAAGATAAATGTATTACAAAATTTTGGTAGAGGAAGGTGGTAACGTAAACTAAGCTTTGGAAAGTAACTTTGACCGTTAGTGCATTGGAGAAATTCAAATGAATTCTCTTTCGACGTTTAGTAAACTAAAATAAAGCTTTTTACATGTTACGCGAAATAATACTATACATTGTAAAATATATCGCTACGCGAGTTTCGGTCTGGGTTCATGGAATCGAGAAGCGTATACGTAAAGTAAGACGATACATACATCAATCGATGAATAAAATAATTGTTTCATATTATATCATGTATATAAAAATGACATAAGTATTTCAGTATACTTAAGATTGGAAGAATTTGGTTTTGACAGAGTTAAAGAAAATATGAAACTTGTAACGCTCTATCTTTGAAATCTTGAATATAATACGCGCAAAAGCTGTGACATCCGAATAAAATCATTTCTGTGTAAATATACTCTAAAGGAAATGAAATAATAATAGCAAACTAAATTCTGCATAATAATTCTGTTAAAATAATATAAAAATGAAATCGAATGTAGTCGAAGCGAGAGTTATGACGTGTAAAAGAAAACATTACTTATCGACGGTTAATGTTCTCATGCAAAAATAGTCACCTCAATTGTTCCAATCCCTTGACACATACGTCTAATTTGTGCCTCGGATGTACTCGCTGCTAAATTTTCTACCTTCACGATATTCGTTTTGATCTCTGGTAACTTTTTTTGTTGAGCCAGTGTCTTTTGAAGTACAATTCTTTGATTGTTCTGTGTATTCGCAACAATCTTTTGTGCATTAACGTTCGTTGCTTCTTGTACACTGACGATAGTCTTCTGTAGACTTATAGTTGGCTTTTGTTTAATGATTCTCTGCGGATTGTTACCGATCCTCTGTCCGACCGTTATCAATTTCTTCAATGGGTCCAACTGACTCTGACCAGCTTTTTGAGTTGTAGCCTGCATAGGACTACTCATCTTGTTTTGTAACACCACCTGACCTTTTTGTAGATTCGACACTGTCTTTTGGATAGTGGTGGCAATTTTGTGAGTATTCGACAACGATTTCTGTATCACGACACGTCGCGTACCAGATTGCATACTCAAAACTTTGCTACTGTCGTGGGCTTGGACAATCGTATGCCCAGAGTTATTGTCCTTGACAGTGTCTACCGACTCGTTCGGCTGTGCAGTCTGCATTGTTCTTACAATTCGTATGCACGATGGTTTTTCTGCAGCCTATAACAGAAATCGTAAAGATGTTTCAATTTGTCGAGTCACCGAATCGCATTCGGTAATTACAAACATGTATAATATATCGATGATCTAAACATTTGCCTAAAAGATCTATCCACCAACGCGACACATCTTTTACATTCAAGAGTGTAGATCATTCTACGATAGATAATCGTTGTAATTTGGAGGAAATGAAAAGGAACAAAAAGTAGTTAAAAAATATATTTTATTGAAACATGAGTAAAAAATATACAGTAACACCTATAAATATATGTACATATATGTATATATATACGCATACATATATACACACAGATATATACATATACATAACTTATTCGGCTCTATATTTGATTTGGAATTTGTGTACTTCAATTCTGTTGGCAATGATTAATATTTAAAATTGATATACTTCTTAGCGATGTATAAAAAAATGCGACAACTCTCTTAAATATATATGTAAAATTGCAATATACGAATATATTTATGTATGTACAATACACTCGAACAGTAATAAGTATTTTAACGTAACACGAGATGATACGTGGTATGTGCTGATACTTTTTGCACTTTCGATCAGTGTGTTAAGCATATACATTGCTTACGAATGTTCCGAAAAGAAACAAAATGTACTATATAGTGTGGAGGTAAATACACTCATCCTATTCGATAATTTATAAAATACACAGTCGACAAAAATTGTCGTATTCCCATTGTTCTTGTACCACTAATACTAATAATTAAGAAAAATACAGTAGTTTTATTGCTGTACCTCGGTAGCTTGTGTATTGATAGGACGACCGCGTCCTCTGCCAATACCGATATGACCTTTGTTCGTAGAAGCATCTTTTACAACTCCCATAAGTACCGACACCGGTTTCGTATCCCGTGTACTTTCGTTTGCTGGAAAAGAAATGTTTCCTATATAGAACGTACGGATTATATGCACGATATTTGAGACAATTATAAGAATAAGTGTTTATTTATTTTGCGACTATCAAGATACGGGTGTTTGTAAGAGTACTGAAACATATTGTATGTAAATACATACACGCATTGCTTTCAGTTTTAGCTTCTTCGCTTTGCTTCTCCATTGCAGCCATTTTTCGTCTATTTTCCTTTTCACGTAAAATCTTTTCCCTAAGTCGCTTCTGTTCTTCCATTTTCTTTCTGTACTCTTCCATTTCCGGATCATTCTCTTCGTCCTGAAATATGTATCACATTTACTAGACAATACGTTATCGTTTTACTTATCTACACTCTACACGACGAAACTTCATTCGCATCGTACAATAAAGAGTGTGAAATGAAGTACATACCTTCTTCTCGGTACTCGTGGTACTTGAAGTATCTACCGTTCGCACTTCCTGAAGATTCCTATTAATAGTTTTCATACGTTTTGGACTTAGGTCGCGCAAAGGTCTATCTACCGGATCGGGGATTCTTTTTTGTGGCAACCTGGATTTTACCAAAGCGTTCGCGAGTCTGTTACCAGGTGACTTTTGCTGCGCATGGTTTTGATCGTAGCTCTCGCGGTACGTGTTCGAGGAGGGTGGCCTACTCTTTGGAATATAATCGCTTCTAGGTTTCGATTGCAAATCTCTGTCCCGATAAT
Organism: Lasioglossum morio; assembly: GCA_916610235.2. Taxonomy (NCBI): domain Eukaryota; kingdom Metazoa; phylum Arthropoda; class Insecta; order Hymenoptera; family Halictidae; genus Lasioglossum; species Lasioglossum morio. Next base: position 15,654,071 of record OU744328.1, on the reverse strand, counting down.
TCTGGTGAGTCCCTCTATGATCCTAATGGACACGCATAAGAAATGAATCTGATCGAAATTACAACAAGTAATATCTGTGGTTGTCAGAAAGAACGCCGCATGTTACGTACTTTCGCTTTCGAGATATTGCCGTTTAAAATGTTGATCACTAATGCTTTGACATAGGACATCGGTTAAATTGCATTATTTTTTGAGTCTTTTGAATTTGTTTTCATGACTTTTTTCTGATAAATACGTAAATCCTATACTATAAAGCTCAATTTTTTTTTGAAGTTGTGACATGCGATGTTTTTCCTTGCAACCACAGATATTGTATTGTATTATATTGTATTGTATTGCAATCATTTATACGGATACATTACTTACATCTTGGTAACTGTTTTTCGGATCCCATTGACCCGACTTATACTTGGAGGCAGCCTCGTAGCCAGCATCTCGCGTGTAATTACTTTCGGTGGAATATTGTTTACCGAGAGTTCCTGCGCTCTGACTCTTCTGAGACTTGTTCTCTTGCCACACGTCCGAGAAGTACGCGTAAGGATCCTATTTTGAATATGAAATTGAATATGGTACGTGGTCGCAGAGGAATTTTTTTCTTCTTTTTCGAGAGAAAGAAAGAGATTTCCAAATACATACGTCGCTTTTGTTTTGTTGATAATTCTGTTGGTAGTGCGGGGGTCCTTGTTGCTGCGTCTGACCATAGGGATTTTGACTTTGATAAGACGATGAGGATTGTGGAAAGTGACTGCTAGGAATTTGCGATGACAAAGGTGTTTGTTGTTGAGCGGAATCCCATACCAGCCTTGCTGCTTCGTGTGAGAGAGAAGATTGCTCGGTTATGGTATTATGGTATCGTGTAGTATCGGCAATAGTTATACAGTAATGTCCAACTGTGTCCCATAAAAAAATAAAGAAGTTTTATTATTGGATTAGGTATGTTTACATTCCTCGGCGATCGAGGCCTCTCGCTTCGCTGTCCTGTTCTACGTTCAGCGCGGTCTTTGAAGCCACAAAAAATAGTGCTTATGTTTAAGTCACAACACAGAACCGAGAAATTTCTTACAGTCGGACATTACTGTAGCAATGGAATCGCCGAAAATTTGGCTGAACAACTATTTTGAAAGACTTACCGTCGTTGGTCGATTGAACAGCGCCCCGAAAGTGAGGATTGATTAATATCTTGTGGCCTGGAGGTAAAGGTACATTGGGTACATTGGAGGCGGACTGTTGTGGTACCGGCAACGAATTAGAATTAAATTGGCTGGTAGGTACTTGATCGGAATAACCAGACCGCGAGTCGTAAACCGGTCGATTCTCAAACTGAGCCTCTTGAAAGCTTGGTCTATTCTCAAAAGGCAGCTGATTCGATACTTGTACGTTGGGATGATTAATAGGCGGCCCTTGGGAAGGTTGTCGTGGAAATCCTTGCAGCGGTAACGCCTGGTTTCCTTGTAACAACGCAGCGGGCGCTGAAGCGACAGACGAAGCGACCAACGGATTCAGGTTTCCAAGTAACGATCCTCCTGGATTTCCTTGCAACAAGGGACCTTGACTATTTTGCATCAGACGAGTTTGATTGTCTTGTACGCCATGGACGTTCGAGTTCTGAAAGGGTCCTGGTTGAATTTGACCGTACGACGGTTGACTCGGCGGATGATTATGGTTGTGGTTGTGGCTGTAAGGTGGTCCTTGCAGCGGCCCTGGCAAGTTACCCCGTGGCCCATAATCTAATCTCGGGCCAATGATTCGAGGGACAACTTGACCTTGAAATTGATTAGGATTGAATTGCGGTCTACTATCTACAAAATGTGTAGGACCTTGAAGCGAACCGTTCGGAGAATAATGCTGGAAAGGTTGTACTTGAGAATTTGGTTGTTGATAAATGATCTGCTGATTCTGTACGTTGTTCGGTACTCCAAGAAGAAACGGTGGCCTGGCTTCGAGTAACGGTGGTCTGCACGCTGCTGGTGTTTGACCATCGAAATTCATATTGCGCGCGTTGTTAAATCTAGTGGAACATTTCAGAAATATTTGAGATACTTGAACTTAATCTACCTACCTATCTATCTGTCTATCTATTTATAGGGTAACATTGCATCTGTTGCGTCTTTGTCGCAGTCGTCACTGTATCAAAAAAAAAAAACTAACTAAGAACAAAAATGTCTAGTCATCAAGTACCTTGGATTAAAGTTTCCAGAATTCTGTATATTAAATCTTCCTCCACGGCTTCCTCTTGCGCTTCGACCTCTTCCGCGGCCTCTGTACATCATCAACTTCGATGGTTCAGATGTTACAACGTTTTCCAAACTGTCCGGTATATTGCTATTCATTTTCGGTGAAATTATAGTTCTCTCGTTTTGAAACCTGTTCCTCCTTTCCTTGGCCTCTTCGCATTCATCGTCTTCCATTCCTTGTCCAGTCGCTGCTGCATAGATCTTTGCATTTTTCTGCAACTTCTCTCGCAAATCTCCTTTGCCGATGTTAGAAGATGCGTTAACGTTATCATTTGTCGAACGTTCATCTTGCTGGCGCGCTTGTTCATTTTCGTATTTGTCGATGTCGTCCTGCTCGTAATACTTCGATGCAACTTCTAACTGATTTCCATCTTCGTAAAAATCATTGTCATTACTTCTATTCAATTCTATATTTTCATCTTCACCATCTAAGTCGTCGTCGAGTGCGTCGGTAACTCCTAAGTCCAGTACATCATCTGTTTCCTCTTCTCCCTTATAGCTATTCTGCTGCTCAGGGAATTAAATTGCCAAATATTTGTAATGAAAATATGATATTTAGCCATAGTCGTTACAATCTACTTTTAAATAACATATTGGCTGGTAGGTAAGGTGATTTGTTTCGATCCGATCCGATCCGATCCGATTTCATCCGATCCGATCCAATCCGATCCGATCTTTGCATGAATACGAATGTTTAAAAATGAGAATTTTATGATCAGAACGACGATGCGTTGGATGATTATGATTTTTTAATGTCATGTCGCAATATTCAATTCTCATATTTCTATTGCTTTATCCTTATAAAATTCATCTAATCAAATATAATGATACATGTTTCGCTAAAGCTCACCGTTAAACACAATTACTGTGTTTCGTGCAATCAAATATTTTTAATGGAGATGTATATATTTGTATCTTAGTTAATTATTTCAGATAAATTGTACGTAATGTTCGATGCTTCGTTAGGATGATCGAGTACTTCTTTCCGACCGAATAATTTTTCAATTACTTAGCTTACACTTAACAATAATCAGAATCGTTGTAAAAATATATTGTACACGTAATATCACATTTGATTGCAGCAACATAACATATAACAGCACGTTACTTCGGATATATTTTACAAGTTACTTGGACAATGAAAAACTTCTTGCTCTTCTCACTGATATTTTATACAATAAAAAAAATAGCTCAAAGTTTTTAATACTGTAATATTTCATGCTGCTGTTCATGCACTATGAAAATGAAAGTAGATATACGAGCTTACATTCTATGAAAATTAGTACAAATATCTATGGAATTGTGAACAATATTAATCTTTGTTACAATAGCATTTTATCGTTACAGACTCGAATAATATCTGTACACAGTAGACAAATGTTTTAATGAAAGAATTTGTAACGCGTTAAATCTCCTTCAAGGATTCTATTTATCTAAATTCTACTTTCATCCGAACAACATTTTATCTACTTTTAATCTACCATTGAGCATGTAACAAGTGACTTTACAAAAACAACTATGTTACAATTAGAAAGAACACAACAATTTCCAATTTCCAGTTCCAATTCATATTCAAATGCAAAATTTCATTTTAATGCGGTATTCAAATCGACTAGTTATTCGAAAAACTTTACATTTTTCTTTGAAACATTTGTTAATTTCATTAAAACATTTTTATGCTACAGCTCGCGGCATCCAAACACACTGTTTGAAACAATCGTGATAATTAAATATATGTACTGTGTATTACAAGGTTCTTAACATTTTCAACTATAATTGCTTGGTGTAAATACTTTACTTTAACAAAGTGATGTAAATCACTGTGGTATTTACAATTAACTTGGATTGTGGTTACAGCGACAAATAATTGAAATGATTTCTGTAAAAGGCAGGGAAAAGGAAAAGCGCATCGAAATACTGTTGTATAAATTCAACTTTGAAAGATTGGAAACTACAAGATCTTTTGGTACTTAAATTTCCTGAATTTATCGTTGATAATAATAATTTCAAACATTATCTTTTATTAGAAATGCTATAGGTAATTTAGAATAACGAAATAATATCTACAAACAATTTACAGCTAATTGTGTTTCATTTTCCCTGCTCTAGTGTTGTCTAAGATCAAGTACGTTACTTATCTTACGTGTTCCACATGTTATTTCCGCATGGTTTTTCATGTTCTTTTCATACCACGAAAAGTAAAATTACAATGAAATTCTCGCTTGCTCAACGATATCTGTTAATTTATACGCATTTGCTTTTAACCTTACATCGGATGCGTTACAACCGTGTAATGAGCAGTTTTTAAAAGACAGATTGTACGATACGTGTTATATGTAATTCTTTCATCTGTACTCTATACAATCCTTTTCAAACGCTTTATATATACACAAACAAACAATTGTTTAATTTACCAACATCATTCTTTGATAAAAAATTATACACAATGATCATTTATATGTGTACCTGTTATAACTCTCACATACAATATAAATAAAACACTACAGATGGAGCAAATCTAATAGTGTTGAATTCCCATCTTGCATGCTAAAATATATCGTAGATAGAAAACACGAATATAAATTACATTAGATGTAACTCGTGTAAATTACATAATCCTTTGATTTTAGAGTAATCCAAAAAAAAAAAAGAGAGACAGCTAATTTAGTCTCAGATCTTTCAAAATTTGTAAAACAAGTTTACAATAATTTAATATTTCAAGTAGATAATATTACAATCGAAATAAATGAATCGGACAATCTTTGAATTTTCACTTCAAGATAAAAAGTTTCAGAAATTCGTTATTAACTTTCATCGTAGATTAATCTCGTACGGTAGCTTATGACATTACAATGGTGTGCAAGTTTTTGTTTAATAACAAAATAAGTTGCAGCAGTATATGCTCACCCTCTCCAATTCATAATCATCTGCTAAAAGAGCCTCTTCCTCGTCGTTTCCAAGATCATATTCTTCGTCCCCAAGGTCTTCATCCAGTAAAGTATCGTCGCTGCACAAATAAACATTCGAATAAATAAAAAGAAAAGAGTGGTAAAATTTTGTAAATTAGCGGATTTGAATGATCGATTTTACAGAATTGCCATTTCGCTTAAATCATAATGGGTATCCGAAATATTCTGCAATCGTGTCGCACGTAGCCCGTGAACTACCGATTCGTGTAAATGGGTTAAAGAACAGTATACAAAACATGTTATAGAGAAGAATAATGCGTTGTATGCAGTATGAGAGTTTTCTTAAAGTATAGATTCTCTGAAAAGTAAGTGTAACAACTGAAGAAACTGATAGGAAAGTAGCGCAATTAAACGAAGTTTGATAAAACACAAAATATATAATACGTCATTAAATAGAAGCGATGGTTACTCTAACCTTTACTCATGCAAAAGCAATGGAAGCTTGTTTAATCAACAATACAAAATCTGTAATTACGAAAAATAGCTTTACAATTATGTTGAACATTGAAACGATAAAAAGATGTTCATATTTAAAAATAAGAGAAGGAAAATTTCTTACTGTTCCGACATTATACGTGCACTTTCCGATATTTTAACGAAAGTCTGCAGTCTGTGATGACTACGAGACAGCGAGCAGCGAGCTCCGTTGGATCGCATCGATGTCTCGTTTCGATATATCGTTTCCCTTTGTCGAACTTTCGAATCGACTCCCAGTTGATTATTTATTCATTGCTACAGTTGTGTAAGTAGCAGAGTAAATAGGCACGTATATAGTTTATTATTTAGTCCTACAGAATAGTTTATCATTATTATTATTAAAGGATTTCTCGATTCTCAATCCTTTCGCTATTGCAGACTTTGATACGAACCGCGCGTGGCATACGCGTTTATTAATACGAAATTTTTCGCCAGCGTGCATTGCTCAGAAAATATACTGAAATAATCAAAACGCTGAATTGCAGTAAGATTTGTTGCAATTATTGTCGATAGCATTTGCGAGGCGCCTTTAGTTTGATTCGAACAATGTGAAGTGAACGCCTGGACGTAGGCGCCTCTCGTATCAGCGGGCCGAAGTAATTTAAGCGCCTATGGGCGCCAATGGGCGCTGATAATGTGTAAGAAGATGTAAAATGTGAATACATAATCTCTGATATAGTCTAACAATAAGATCTAAGCCAAGGATGGGCAATTCTATCTGATTTGAGATTTTAGACCATCTAAGATTGAGATAAACCTGTCCCCCCTACCAGCAGTAGCCTAACCCTAAGGCGCGCGCTGCATGAAAGAGAGTTTGGTGGGAGAAGCAGGCGTTTGAGGGGCCCCTACCGTGCCCATACTGATTTAAAAGCTATACCACTCCATACTCTATGCCAAAGAGTTTAGCAATAACAGCTGGTAGTAATTATATTGATATACTAATGTATACTAAGCTTATGTAAATACTCGTATTGGTCGGTAAGACCGTCGGTATATTCGTAAGAAGATAGTAAAACATTGAATTGAGATTAGTTTATTCTTACGACTCGTGTATTTCACTTTTTTACGTGGAATAAACAAGAATATTTCGACTGTTCTGTATACATGCATGTATTTGTTATTATACATGTAATTTGTAAATGTAACATTTAGGTGAAACAGAATATAATATGCATTGACTCGTGTATTTGTTTCCTTGAATGTTGGTTAATAAAATGAACACTTGAATTAAGTTTATGTATTGTCTACTATTGTATAATATACTATATCCTTAGCCAGTTTACAAAGAGCTAAGACTTGAAACATGCATTTGTTATGTTATAAACATTTCTCAAAGTATTCTTTGAACTTGAATACGTTGTTGCATTTCTATAGAAACGATTTGACATTGTTAAAAGCACTTTTTCACGTTAAGCCAGCTGTGATCTTAGGAATAGAAACCAGTTGCGACGATACAGGTTGTGGAATTGTTGACAGTACAGGAACTGTGTTAGGTGAAGCCATTAGTTCTCAACATAATATTCATTTGAAGTAATTTAAATTGTTATTAAGTGGACCGTTTGTAATATTATAGATAATATTTCGTGAAAGGAATATGTCTGTTGTTTGCAATGATTATTTTATGCTTTTAGTTTCGGAGGAATTATCCCTTCAGTCGCACGTTCGTTGCATACAAATAACGTTACTAGAGTTTGCGAAGATGCGTTCAGATCTGCAAACTTGAAATTACAAGACATTAGCGCTGTGGCTGCGACTGTAAAACCTGGTCTACCTATGTCGCTCGATGTTGGAACAAGATTTGGAAAGTATTTAGCAAAAATTGGGAAAAAGCCTTTTATACCCATACATCACATGGAAGCTCATGCTTTAACAGTACGAATGAGTCACAAAGTCTGTTGAATAATATTGGCATTTGGAATAAGATTGTCAGTAAAATATGTAGATTACAGAAGTATATTTTTGTATTTAGGTCGACTTCCCATATGTTGTTCTATTAGTTTCCGGGGGCCACTGCTTACTTGCGATTGTAGAAGATGTCAGTAAATTTTATTTACTTGGAACTACTGTGAATAATGCGCCTGGAGAAGTGTTCGATAAGGTAATACTCTGTGTCAAACTGATCCTTGAAAATGTTATATTATTTGATATGAAGTTTCATTGGAATTTCTTATTGCAAGCTTCTATGTTCGTAGATCGCGCGAAGACTCAAATTAAGAAACATTCCAGAATTTAGTACTTTAAACGGAGGTTTGGCTATAGAAACTGCAGCACGTAAAGCATCGAATGTTGATGAGTTTACGTTTGCATCTGTAATGATGCCGCGTCTTCCCACTTGCAATTTCAGTTTCGCCGGTTTGTTGAGTATGTGCACAAGGTACATCGCAAGAGAAGAGAAAGAGCACGGCATAATTGCTGATATGATAATTCCTAATGCATATAACTTGTGTGCGGCGGTTCAGTTAGCTACCGTAACACACATTTGTCAAAGAACTCAAAGAGCATTAGAGTTTATTGACAAAATGTCATTATTTCCTAAGGATAAACGAACACTGGTACGTTCGTATACACCAAGAAAATTAAATTGTATTCAACGTTCAATTGTTTTTTTCATCAATTAGGTTGTATCAGGGGGTGTTGCGTGCAACAATGTTCTAGCTAAAGGATTGGATATTATAAGCAGAAAATTAGGATACAATTTTGTAAGAACACCACCTAAATTGTGCACAGATAATGGAGTAATGATCGCATGGAACGGAGTGGAAAGATGGGTTGCAGATAAAGGTGTTATTAGAAATGAAAACGATATCGACAAAGTATGCACAGAAAAGAGAGCTCCGTTAGGAGAAGATTGGACGGAAAAAGTAAAGGCAGCCAACGTGAAATGTGACTGGATCAAAATAAAAAAAGAACTTACTTAAATGATGTAATGGGAAAAAGTGGATTTGTACATTTTGTCAATAGAAAACGGAAGGCAGAAGACAATGATATTTTGTAACAAAATCTATTTTAAACAAATATCAATCACGTAAGTATAGACGTATATCGTTGCGTTTCTCTTTTTAACTTTGCTTGTAAAAGATGTTCCATCGAATCGGTATTCTCCGCCTCGTACTTTGCTTCTTCGTATTTATCGATAATGTCTCGCAGTTTTTCTTTAATTTCCTGTATTTCGTTTTCATTCTTTGAGATCAACGACGTTGGTAAAATATCATCAAATTGCAAGAAATTTTCAGATCGTATCGATTCATCGAATTCTGATGCGATCTGCGATAAATTATTTAATTTCGATTTAATTTCATCGAAAATTTTATTCGCATCTTTGGTGTCCATTTTATTTATCAAAAGCATAGCCGGTCTTTTTAATAAATCCGGTTTATAAAGCTCAATTTCTTTGTTCAACAATAGTATACTTTCTAAACAATTCCTATACTTGTACTTATGAGACAATTGAAATCCCTGAATGTCCACAATGAACAATAATAGTTTTGTTCTTTCTACGTGTTTTAAAAATTGGTGACCCATTCCTTTATTTATATGGGCACCTTCGATTAAACCAGGCAAATCTGCAATGGAAATCCGTCTGTCGTCTTTGTAACTTATGATACCTATTTGAGGTCTTAATGTTGTAACTGAAAAAGAGATACAACTTTTGTATGTAAGTTTACATCAATTATATCAAGTTTAAAATAAAACTTACATGGATAGCTAGCAATTTTTGGTTTTGCTTTAGAAATTGCATTTAGAAATGTACTTTTCCCTGCATTGGGAAAGCCGACTAAACCAATATCCGCGATTAGTCTGAGATCAAGAATTATGGTACGACTTTCGCCTTTAAGTCCGCAGTATCCCGTATCTTCGCATCCTCCTAAACCACCCTTTGCGATCAAAAGTTTTGTGTTGTTCAAATTCACTTCGCCTAGATATTTATACGTACATATACACGTATGCGTAGAAATTCATAGTCGATCATCGAAGAAAATATGAACAGGCATTACCAAGTTTAATGTTGTTGTCGTCGTAAACGGTAATACCGACTGGAACACGTATATGCAAATCTGTTCCGGGGTTACCAATAATTCCTCTCGACGTACTTTCAGCACCTGCTCCAGCTTTCAGTTTCAAATGTTTTATCTTAGATTTCACCATTTCCAGAGTTAATCCTTCTTCCGATACAACAAACACATTTCCGCCTGCACCACCGACTCCACCGTAACGAGGAAGTCCGGAACCTCCTAATCCTCCCTTTACATGAATTCGTAAACTGTCAAGCAGTCCACGCTGTCGAAATTTTCTTGCCAACTAAACAGGTAATACACAACGTAACATATAACGAAGACGTGTATCAAATATCCAAATAATTAACATGTTTACTACCTTGTTCGCATAACCTAGAATATGTGTCAAAACAACCATTTTTTGTTCTCTTACGAGACTATTCTCGTAGAAGCGATTCGAAAAGAAATTTTTACACACTGATGATATGTGTGACTCGGTCTTTTCCTATTCGTACACGTAACTGTGTCATAATATTCCGTATATGAAGTCCAGTCAAGTTTCTTATTGATGATGATGATACATCTGATACATATAATAAAACATCTACCATCTGCTACATGCTACATGCACGTGTCTGTAGTATATGATGCGTATCGTATACATGATCGTATACCGTATACATACACGTATATCGTTGATCGAAAAGCTGATCAGATGGCGCTAGCAAATTGAACCTGATAAGGCGCGTGACATGAAAATCATTAGATGAGAACAGTTTACACGTACCGAAATATTTCATCGACTATATTAGTGCTAAAACTTTATTAAGCTCGCAACTTCTTTTTTTAACAATTCGTCATTAACCTTCCGTCACTGGCGCTCTTTTTTTGTGTACTGGCTACGGACTGTGTCTCCGCATACCATCTTTCATACAAATAGGAAAGCAGAATATATATCGTATAATCACAGTATAATCAAAGTATTAGTCCAGGATCCACACCGACCATTTTTACAATTGATTACTATCAAGCTAATTTTCCGTGAGCAGCTTCATTTTGATGAGACATCCCTGCTACCCCTGTTAGCTACCACAATCGAGCTACCACAAGAGAAAAAGTTGGGCGTCTCATCAAAATGAAGCTACTCACGGAATATTAGCTTGATAGTAATTAATTGTAAAAATAGTCGGTGGATCCTGGACTATATGTTTATTGTTTATTTGATGAAAATTACGAGTCCCGGAGGCGCTACACGAGAATCCGCTGACATTTTCCTGCCGTACTTGGGTCGTAAAGCAATAAACTCGATAAAAGGGCACTGTGAGGCCTTCTGAAAACAGACATCGTCTAAATCGACCGTAGCATAAACCAGTAAAAGAAAAAGCTGTAATTGTTACTGGCTGCGGACTAACTCCGCAGCCAAACAAAAGCACGTACACACTGCTAATTTGGTACCGATCATTTTTATACCTGCCTCGAAGAATACCTAATAGACCTATAAAATATCTTTGTTTTAGTCACTTACTTTTGCTCGGTGCAGTGTAAGAAAATATTCTCATCTAATGATTACAATCTCGAGTTTAGTTTTCAGACTAAAGGACACCTACAGTGACTCCCACTAATATTCGGATACTCTTAAAAAGACGATAACTTTTTTAATATTGTACTATACGATTTGAACCTTTTTGGAAAGCTAGAGCAATTAGTTTGCTACAGGATGTGAAAAAAATTTTTGTCAATAATTCCAATGAATAGGAATTGTAGAAAAAATATTAAAAGTTACATTTTACAACTTTTTTATGTGGGCCTGTATTGAAAATTTAAAAACAACGTTTTGTAGATCTGTGTCAATTAAACATATTCTGAAAATTTCGTCAAAATCAGGCAACCTTACAATGAGCTACAAAGTTTAAAGATCGTAAAAATTGCAGACTTAAATAATTGTTTACACTATCAGATATTTCGGTATCTAACCAATTACTACACATTTAAGTATTGTATGAGGTATTATATCAATTTCATATTTATCAAATTTAAAAAATCATAGAAAATGGAAATATTGTAGGTCAGAAGAAACGTTTAATTTTCCAGTTAAAATAGCTCCGATTGCAAAGGGTTAAATCTCGTTTCTTGGGAACTCCGCGGGCCACAGTTACAAAATTGCTGTTACCAATGTGAATGGTAACGGTGTTGTACGTATAGAATACGACAGAAGGAATCGCTTCTGATTAAAGAAAAGTGAAGCAAGAAGAACTTGAAGCCGCGCGGTTTGCATTTCGTATTGTTGGTCCTTGGTCCTTGCGGACAGATGTGAACGACTGGGAAGACGGTCAAGTTCCGCGCGGTTGTTCCGCACGGTTTTGCATCCGGGGTCTAAACATTTCGGAAAATTAAAACCGCGACTGCGTTTCGTAGATGTTTCAATTGTTGCGAGTCCGATATCGGTGTACATCGCCGGTAGGATGCACCGTCGGGTCAAGTGAAATCAATTGCGAAGTTTAGTGGGAATCAATTGATGGAGAAACATAAGAGATAGCGAGAAGGAATCGAACGAGGAGAAGAGGTGGATGCATTAACGTATTTGTGTTGGTTGTTAGAGGAAACTCGGAGGCTCGTCTAACGACGTACGCGTTAAAATTAAATCCAGCCGGAGGCCGACGAATACGTCTTGCCGACGGCAACGGCAACGGTAACGATGACGGAGAACGGCGACGGCGACGACGACGACGACGACGGCGACGTCGCGACGGGATGCGTCCTCTAGCTCAGTCTCAAGAGCACATCCCGGCTGTACGGGTGTTCTTCGATCTTCAAATACGTTTTTTTTTTTCTTCCTTCCTGTCCGTAGTTTTGTGCTTTCATCGTCCGAGCTCATCGGTGACACGTTTTCACACGTCTCCTGCTTTCGCAATCGGCGGCGAGTCGATCCGAGTTGGTCCGAGTTGGTCCGAGTTGGTGCAAACTCTTTCATTCGGATAGCATCCGTTACCGAACTCTTCTTCTCTTCTCGTCTCTTCTCTCTGTTCCTTCCACCGCTTCTGCTTCGCTCGCGCACGAGGTAATTCACCAATAAATAAATAAAAGGAAACGACTCGCGTTTTTCTCGTAGTAAAATGTCTCGCAGTAGGTGTCTCCGACCGTTGACGAAAGCCCGAAGCGTGTCCTGATTTTTCGCAGACGGTATTATTGGCACAAGCGATCCGATATTTCAGTTTATTCTATCTCGGAACGAATGTCGATGATCAGCGTGTTACGCATCGTCGCTTTTCTTCTTCAATAATTTTTCGTTGATTTCGAGCAAACTTTTGCCGTTTCGTTAGCGATCATATATTATGCACGATATTATTATAATGTCGAGGTACGCGTGTTCCGAAAATTCGAATCTTACTTGTGCCGAACCGTGTTCGAACGTGTGTTGCATTCGAACGGTCTCGACACGCGGCAAGCCGAACGCACGCACAATGCACGGTTGGAAAATTTTCAATAAAAGTCATGTTTCGAGTGTACGCGACGCATACGAACGAAGGTTAACATTCGGTGTCACTGATTTTCTTGAATGATCGTAGGACAAAGTTTTTGATCGGGGTGGGGAGTATGTCATCCAGTTACTAGCCTTGATCGTCTGCCAAATAATTGATAGGGAAAGCGTACTGCTGTCACATTCTCGTGCTAATTTTACGTGCAATATCTACGACGCGCAATTGACAATTGTCATCGTTATCGTGGAACGTACCTTTAATAGCTCGCCTTAGTAATTACAAAGAAACGCAATGACTCGACCAAAGTCGATACACGGTTTCGCCTCGACGATGATATCAAAGAATACGTATGTTGAAAATGATCTTCGTGAAATTTGATCGATCCAAAAACCACGAGACTACTGTATGAATTAAACGCAAAGCGAAACGATCACGAGCGACGATATCGTTTGTACGATAGTTCGTAAGAATAAAAATTCTTGATACTTGCGGACAGCTGCGATTTAATGTCTTCTTGAACCCAGACGAACCCAGACCTTCGTTTCGCTAAGAATATATATCTATTAATAGGAAAAGAAAATAGGGAAAGAAGTACATCGGTATTTCTACGAACGTTCGTTCTATTTTATTATATTACGTATATCATCGACACATTTTCTTGCGTTGTTGGTGCAGATGGATCGAGACGACGAGGATTTTGGAGAGGGCTTCATCGCGGAATCTCATCCACTTAGGCCGACGCATCTTAACGTGCCCCTCAGTGGTCGGCCCGATTCCAGAGCACCGAGTATCAGTAGCAGTGTCAGTGATCTAGATGTCCCAATTTATACGAGAGAAACCACTATACCCGTTTCGGCACGCAAAGTGAGTACATTTACTTTCTCAGTTTTCGCCTGATCATTGAACCACGACTAAATCACGTTGCGCTAAATTAGTTTACGTATCACAATATTAACGAAATATTTCGTCGACATTGGAAATCAGTTGAAACGCGGATTGGAATCGATAGAATTTAGAATAGGTAGAAGTGGCAATATTCAGCCACTCTTGCTTTTGTCTGTTATTGCAAGAATCGTCCTATTTATTTTATTAGGTACAATTGAAGCGAAACAACTATGACAGGAAACCACTTTATTTTTAGTGTTTAGGACTACCGCGTGTACAAAGTTAGCTGTACGAATACGACGCGAATGTAGCGAGACGAGCGTCAGTACAACATATAGTACAACACACAACGATAAATACATCGAGAAAAGTAACGTGTCGCGTTTGAACGCGTCCGTCCTATATATATATACATACATATGTATACATGTATGTAAGTGTTTAGGTATGTACATGCGACAGGAATGCGCGTGAACATCCTTCCACTATTGCGACATCTGTTCGATTAAACAGATTAGCACAAGATTACCGGTCTTTTTCTATTTGAACCGGTTCGAACTGACATCGAACATTTCGGTAGGAAAAACGCGTGAACGGAGGATTATCTCGCTTTTCGAACAGGTTAAGGAACTCTAGATATTAACACTTTACCTACCGGAAGCCTATTAATAGGATCCTCAATAATTGTGCTGTGTCAAAAGAAAGCGTAGAATTTTCTTTTATATTGCAATCTTAAATGAAATTATTAGATGACGTTATTGAGGATGACTTGTTAGTTCACAATGAAAATTGCTGTTGCTATTGAAGGTTCCATTAAAAAGTTTTTAGCTATGTACCAGATTTTTCAAAATTATGCAATAATCGTCGGTCGGTAATGTGTTAATGAACTAGAAACGAATTTCTCTATCGTGAATCGATTCGTAGAAACGATATCAAAGCGATTCTTTTAAATAGTCATTCTCGACCTTGAAAGCCTCAGATCATTGATCGATTCTCCGTAGATCTGACTATCAGCGGATATTGTTGCGTTCGGTGATACATGCTTTCCTGATCGTGCAATCTGCAGTTTCTTCGAGTGACGCAAGATGTGTTCTCGACTACCGCACGTAGACACGTATTTGACCCTAGTTAATGGATTCTAAGCATTCAATTAATATGCCCTTAGTACCTATCGGATAATTAAACGATGCTTAAACTACTCGCCATTGCAGATACGCATATTACTGTCAATTTTTTTCCAATACAATTTGCACCGTTGCAAATCTTTACTTTAACGAAAATCAATCTGAGCCGCAATCTTTGCGAACCTTGCTATCCTTCAGAGAACCGCGATATGTATATTCGTTTCAATCGAAAAGGAGTATTCGGGAAAAAACTATTAAACACCAATGCTACAGTATTTACACCTAGATCCAACCTTCAGTTATTACAAAAGTATGGCCGTAAGTAAGTACACGTGCATAACATAGGCGTAGGTAACATAGGACATAGGTCGAGTAACTATTTCGAACGATATTCGTGTACAAAAGCAAACAGATAAAGAGAAGAAAATCTTTTAATGACCTACTATTTCAAATGTATACTTTTTCAAAAATGCTTCTATAGATGTAAAGCATACGTGATCATCAACAGGTGGATTTTTCCTTGTATTCGTTTTGGAACACTGTGATGCGTCACGGATTCGTAGACGGCCTTATTGACCCGCGCAACGATGCTCATGCTAATGTACATAAGTCCGTACCACAAAACCATAGTAAATTCACCGACTAACCTATGGCTAGATTTTATCGCGTCGAATCGTGTACGCATTTCTTTGTAACATATAACGAGAATATGCTTGGAAATAAATCATTTGACTAGTCGTTGGTTCGGTCTGTGTCTCTGAAACGATTGAGAACACTTGGTAACCTAACGCGCGATTGGTCGGATTCGAGGGCGTGCACAAGGCGCGTCACCTGTCGGTATTCTTTCTCGTTTCTCGTTTCTCGTTTCTCGTTTCTCGTCTCTCGAAACGTATAATCTCGTCTGACGCAATCGAACGTGAAAATTTGAAACAAAGCTGAAGCACAAATATAAATCCATATTATTGGAAAAGCATAGATTTCACTTTCGATTACTCGTCTACTATGGCACCTACTGTACGACACATGAAAATATGTGAGCGTAACCGTATACTATGAATTATAGAAATCGCGCGCGTTCGTATCGATGCGTGTATATATGTTTGTACGTGAACACTTACACATGCACATACGCGTCGAGAGTCGAAGTTTAGACGCAAATATTCATTCATATTACAGCGCAGAAATTAATTATAATACACTGGTGCGTCAGCAGGGATTCGGACTCGCGTTTATTTCCAATTTCCATTACATGTTATATTCCACGTGTCACGGGTCACGTGTTACGATTTCTGGTCGTTGAAAATTCCTACGTGCCTTATTAACGCATTCAGCCGTTCAATTTAGACGCACACATGCATACGACGTATATACATATTATAATTAAATCACTTATATATATATATATTTCATTTTGTAATTACAATATTCTTTCGTGGGTTAGAGTTCACGGGCGAATATTTTTGAAACCGAAATCCGACGAGCGCCATTGCTATAAAGCGATGGTACGTAATTTGAAATGTAAATAATTGTTTTACGACGTCAGTATGCTAAGGGAAATGACTTTGACTTTTTACGCGCAGTTTACTTTTCAAAGATAACATTTTAATACCGAGAAATCGTTAATCAAGGATATATCAATTTATCGTTATTTTTCCCTTATTAACTTCCCGATTTATATTATTAGCTTTCTACAAATTAACAATAAAATTAGTTAGCAGCACTTGCGATGCCCGAATCAATTAATTTGTCTAATAATAGTGACAGAGCCACAGTTATTGCAAGGACTCGTACAGCAAGATATCTGAAGTTTTATTTGTCTGGGAATCTAGAATTGAATCGGGAGAGAGGGAGTGAGAGAGAAACATAGAGAAAAAGGTAGGAAAGGAGAAGGAACGATTGTTGGGGGCTCGCCATCTGTCGAGCAGTGACCAGTGACGTTGCGTAGGCCGTTGGTTGTGCATCGAACGTAAAGCCATCGCCCGGATCGCCCACGCTATACTTGGCTTACTTGGCGCCATTTCTTTTCCACCTGAGATAAGATAGTCCAGTGCGTTTCCAAAGTTTCTCGGATGTTTCTTTTCCTCGACACACAAAACGCACTCACCCGCATACATACACACAGACACAATCTCTATCTGTCTCTTTATCTTTACGTGGAAACGGATCGAACGAAATTTCACTTACCCTAAAAAATATACTACATACGATCGTTGTCACGTACGTCGCGCGTTTCTTGCCATGTGCTAGAAAAGAGGTTAGGATTCTACAACCATTCATTACTTCATGTTTTATACACAATGAAACAAGTCACATTTTTTTTCACATTCGTCACCATCAGTGGGATTCTTCATTCATGACGTTTCACATGTTTATGTGTGTAATCGTTTCGTTATAGGTGTACTTATACAGGGTGTGACCGATCTGGCGGTGTAGGCCGCGAGCAGATGATCCAAGAACAGTGTTTTCGCAAAAAGTAGAATTGGTTGGTCATGAACAGACGCGACAGCTGATTCTTATCTGATAACAGGCGTATTCGTTGAATTTTCAAACTTGATTTCTCTGACTTAATTTTTTCTGTAGTTTCTCTTGCGACTTGTATCACCAGATCCGTCACACTCTGTACACATATATTTATGTATTTATACCGCTTGGAACGAAGCGGACACTCAACGTTAAATTACTCGAATATCTATTTTCACGAATAGTAAACGATTCTCTCTTATTATTTTCTTCCCGCTTGTATAAACGAGCCATTTGTAATCGAGTTTATCGTTTGAACGATTAAGTCGAAGAATCGTTAACGTCGGCGACGTTTTCGTAACGTCTCGATCACGCTCAGAAGTAAACCCAATATGTCTAGTAAGTGCAAACAATATCGATCTAGCGGTACGTAAACGTTTGTCCTAAATAAGAATCTGTGGAGGCGCAGGCTCGTCAAAAAGAGCCGAAACTAGGAATCAGTATGCCTGCTACCGTACGCGCGTAAACCAACGTGTACGTTTCGTTGTCTATGGTTTTGCAAAACGTAAACATTTCGGTAAACTTGGAAATTGTGCCTATTACGAAACTACTAGTCTACAGTCTACGTCTGCGTCTACGGCCTACGGTATATGTAAATGATTTTTTGTGCGCGGGGAAGTACGCGTGTTGAAATTGATCTTGAATACATATATTACGTAAAAGTTAGACCTTTTTAGAACTCGAGAAGCGCTCGCACGAACGTCGACCATAGAATCGCCATAAATGTAAGAGCATTACACAATATTTGAAACGGATATCGTTTGAGGTTAATTACATTTGAAGCGACAAGAAATTACATATCGTGGTTACGGTCAAAGGTTGTCGCCAAAATACATATGTATGTACATATATCAGTGTTTTTGCGCGGTGCAGTAGACAAGTATCTACATACACAGGAAAAGGACACCGTGTCTCCGGTGCAAAACTTGAATTTCGAATTCCAGACCGAAAACGAAATGAATATTCCGCGAACGTCCGTTTTGTAACGGTCCACCATGTAATGTGCTTTAATCGCACCGAATTGCATGTGTAATGCTTCGATATTCGAATACATAAAAATCAATTTAGTAATATGACGCGATCGTCGTGGTCGGTGTCGTGGTCGTTGGCGTCATCGCCATCGGCGAGTGAAACGCGAATGGTTCGCCTCAGAATTTCGGGATACGTGAGAACCTGCACGAAACGCGAGTAAGGAGGGAACACCGGAAACGTTTCGTCGTTGGATAAATGCTCGTTGCTTTGTGGAAACACGAGACTGATTCGTAGAATCCTTGCGTCAGGTTCCGAGATGAAGCAATCGTAGGTACGGGATTGCGATGAAAGGTGCAAGCGAGTCGAGACAAGGGTCGGTGAATTTTCGCGCTTGCGCTCAAAAATCTATCGATCAGTAAGTACACGCATACATAAGTACGTATTTTGCTCGTGGTACGGTTTCTATTCGCGCGCCAACGGTCCAACGGCCTCTTTCTTCCTCTCTATGGAAATCTTCTCGTTGAGATGTCGATTCGTTCGATTTACAATTAGTTTCACGCGAAACCAATACTTTAACCATTATCTGTAATACAGTTCTTACATGTACACACGTATTTGACAATATTTAACAAACACCGGTCCGAATCTTTGCTCGCGAGAAACACTTTGAAACAAAACATCATGTACGTTCGTTACGTGTTGCTTCTGTTTGATCTCTCGACCGCTTAATGCAGGATTCCATTGCCAAGCATATACCTAGATAGGTACATACGTTCTGAAGCGATTGTTACTACAAGTAAGAAGTTGTAACGGCGATCAGTGTCGAGGGTTGCGCTATAGCTACGTACATATAGTGTACAGTCATACACAGTGTATATTATACAGTCGGACGGGTAAACAACTGACAATGGAGTCAGGGTAAACGTACGGTTATCTAACGGGTCCGTCGAATGAATTAAACGTTCCACGCGAATATCAGTTGGAACGATTTATTACAGTGTCGAAGCGAATCAGCTGACGGAAAGCCAAATAATCGGAGGCTCGCAGGCCCACAACTCACAGGTACATACGTAAACGCATACTTGTCAACTTTCACACAGTGCTCGCAAAATGTAGACACACCTATTCCATACTCTTACCTTCATTTCTAGTGTGCTCTGTTATACTCATTTCGATCGATCAATCATAGACGTGCTCTTACCTGGTTCCCTAAGCTGCTTGCCAGCCGTTGATTCGATGTATACATACAATACGTAACTGTATAGGATTAGTATCTTGCGGTGAGTTTTACTACGAGCGTTCGATACAAGTAAATAAGACTATATCGGTAGAGACACATATTAATTCAATAGAATTTAAGGTTTAATTATAAAATTCCTTGAAATAGAAATTCTCTGATTTCACGATAAAGCAATAATCATTTTTCTACACTAAATTTAAAACGCAGTTGATAGCTTCGAAACTATCTATCGTGGAAAATTCGAAATTTATTTTTATCCAACTATTATCTCGGCTCTTTAGTTTGCAACATGTGAAATAATCTGGGGTTACGACCGCTTCCATCCTATGTTACGAATAAGGGAACTATTTTTTCTATGTATCGATCACAATGATAAATATCAATATAACATTTCTACGCGTGTATCATTTTGAGGGCTTTGTCGATAACCTCTACGCGACCTTTCTTAATCATTGTCTCGTCGAGATATTTACATACACATACATATCTATGTTCGTACAATTACAATATCGGTTCATGATTAGTAAACTTTTTACACACGCAAATTAGTATGTTTGCCTTTGCAGA
Organism: Lasioglossum morio; assembly: GCA_916610235.2. Classification (NCBI taxonomy): domain Eukaryota; kingdom Metazoa; phylum Arthropoda; class Insecta; order Hymenoptera; family Halictidae; genus Lasioglossum; species Lasioglossum morio. The sequence goes on along the minus strand of OU744328.1, from coordinate 15,633,609 downwards.
AACGCAAAGCGAGTGTTCATAGTCCTTCTGGGCTGGAGCGTTTTCCACACGGAGAACCGATATGTATTGTTCACGTGTCTCGTACACAAGCTACGTTCATGTGTACGAAATACGGGTTCGGGAATGAAATGTGTGTCTCATACGTGTGTACGCAACTGGCGATGTGATATGTATACGGATATACGTGCGCGACCAGTGTTGGGCAAATTTTAATTGAAATAATAAATAATAAAGAAACGTGTGACTAAACTTTTTATTCAAATAAAAGTAATTTAAATAATTCCAAAAATCTAAATAATTTTAGCAACCTTATCAGGTATACCGCCAGTGGTCTGTCCCGCCCAATCCCGTCGGACCAGCTTGTTATTAATGAATAAAAATACATTTACATTTATTATTCGCAATACAAATAATGATTGGAATTATATTCGTAAATAACAATTAACTTTATCATTTGAAAAAATTCATTTAGACTTGCTCAAATAATAGATAATTATTTTTGCTCTTTATTTGAATATCCAAATAATAACTAACTTGTTATCTAAATATTTAATCAAATGATTATTTATTTAAATATTGCCCAACACTGTGTGCGACACATGAATCGCGATTCATGCGTCTCCGAATCTCTGTGTGGAATGGCTCTTGGGTTTTCATCAAACAAGACTGCGTCGTATCGAACCATTCTTCGACTTTCATTAAAAAATATTCCAACGGACACGCAATGACACGCGATAAACGCAAATATTTATAAATGAGATCTAATTTAGTACAAGATTAAATATAATCCATGCTTCTGTTTCTTTTTTTTTTCACGCAGCGTCACGATGATAGCACCGGAGGACAAGGTATCGTGTGGGCTCGTGTACGAGCGCGTGTATGCGTTTGTGTGTGTATGCGAGCGCGCGTGTGTGAATATACGATGAACAAATTAACAGAATTGCGATACGTTTAAAATACTCAACTAACGATTTTACTGTAGCCGAACAATGAAATTCAGGAGCAGAGCGCAACGCAAGCTCCGACTATGGCACCAGAGGTAACCAAATTTAATAAACTCATTACAAATATTGTCGGTCGGTCTTATCTTTCCACTCTACTTGTTTGCTTTTTTACACGCAGCCCGCCGCGCAGGATAAACAGTGGGTGAGTACCCGACAGGTTCAAAGCAAGTTCTCTGTTGTAATTTTCAGAATGAAATTTCATACTGTTCGTGAAACACAAGTGTAATTATACTACCAATTGCTCATAGATAAGTAATGTTTCTATTATACATACTATACGAGGTGTAATTTTAGGGTGGGAAGCGACGAAATCAATCGGTTTCTTTATCTTTTCGAGTTGTGTTAAAGGGAGTCGTTAAAGTATCCCGCCCCGTTGCTCTTTCTGTTTTCGTTTTCATTTTTGTTTCTGTTTCCGTATCTTGCAGCACGTTCAAAACTTCCGTCGCGCATCCCGTTGACTAAACAAGGGCGCAGAACAAGCAATACGGTACGAGGCGGAGATAAATCTAATCTCAAATAAAATTCAAGCTGTAACCGTGTCGAAAGTTCGCCGATAAAAAGATTCTTGTCGGGGTCGTGACTGTAAAACGCAGGAACTTGGATAGAAACCAGGCGACGGATAAAGGTTGTTCGTTTTTCGATTTTATTTTTTCAATCGTTTCGTTCGTCCTCGCACAACTCTTACCTACGTAAAACTGTTAACATGTTTTAGGTACGTTTCGCTGTACGTAGTACGTTGCTGCAATTAAAGTAAATAGCAATAATTATTTCGAATAAATAGTCCCGATAAAGGCAGTCGAGCAATTTGTTCGAACGTCATCGTCGATTTTGCGTTCGAGTTCGTAGTCGACTTTCAATTCTCAAAGATAACGGACGGTCTTCCAGTCTCGGTGCGGTGTTCGAAACTGATTAGTTTCGATTCTTTCTATATTCTCAGAATTTTCCTGTTTCCTGACTACAATTAATGTTATTTGCGCACTGGTTTGATCAATTGGAGACAATAAGGCTTTGCAAAATATCACATGAAATTTAATTCAACGTTTCGGTCTGAATTTAGACCATTTTCAAGAATGTAAATTTTCTGTATTGCGTCTGTAAGAATTGATCAATTAATTAATATATGGTTAGACAAACGCATTCCCGAACAAACAGAAAACACTAAGGTATTAACACTTTACCCACCCGAAGCCTATTAATAGGATTTTCAATAATTGTGCTGTACCAAAAGAAAGCGTAGAAATTTTCATTCACATTGCAATCGTACATGAAACTCTTAGATAAAGTTATTAAGGGTGACTTGTTAGCAAACAATGGAGATTGATGTTGCTATTGAAGGTTCCATTAAAAAGTGTTGAATCGTTGAATTAAATTTCATCTGATATTTTGCAAATTTGCTTATTGTCTCCAATTGATCGAACCAGTGCGCTAATAACATTAATTGTAGTTTTGAACAATTGTCGGTCGAGATACAGAGAACTGTTCCTGTTTCCTGTGTGACAATGATGGTGCTCCGAGTTCACCGAACTTGACAACTAAGCGCGGAAATTTTTTATCCGCGAAAACGGAATATCAGCTGTCTCGTTTGTTTCCGCGGATTGTTCGGCAGCGGTAAAAATCGGACAACGTAGTTATGAGCAGTAACGAGATTTCTTATAAAATTCCCGCGAGGAAGTAACGATGCAGGCCAGACGGATAACTAAAAATACTTTTCCGAGCGTGCATGTTTCTTGTCTTTCTTGAAGATCGGTATCCTGTCCGAAAGAATTGATCGTACTCGCGGTGATTCGTTGTCGTGGTCGTGGTTGTAGACGTATCGGTTACCTTCCGTAACCAAGAGCGCGGGTGGAAAGATTATGCGTCGTGTAGTTTAGGTGATACACCAAGGACAGAAGCAGAATGAGTACTCTGCTTCAATACTGTTAATTGTAAAATTGGTGTACGCACGGCACATCGTCGTTAACAAGCTGCATCCGGTTTTGCGCTCCCGTTTGAGACGCTACTGGATGTTAATAACGAAAAACATCTGAAACGGTCGAACAATTTTTATGCGATCGGTGATACCAGCATTTACATACACGGAAGCCTCGACCGTTCAAGTTCAAAGTGTCTCTTGCTCTCGACACGGCGCAAAAAATTGTTGAATACATATTGCTTCGTGGCGTTATATGTACGTTAAATTGCTACGACTTCGAAGAAACCTTTGTATAAAGTACAAAGCTCTTCATCGGAACCAATCACGAGGAGAACGTGCACAATCGGCACCGTCTAATCTAACAAAGTTTCAACCCCGATGCCCACAAACAGCTGTACAACTGTACAGAGTATAATACATTCGAAACGACCTCAACAGATGTATCTTCTTAATGATATGCGACGGATGAAACATAAACTCGTCTGATTCGTGATCGATGAAATCGAGACGAGGATAAATAGATTCTTGGAGAAACGGGAACGATCGCGAGGAAATCGAGCCGCGTTGGTGTCGTGTTTGCCACATTATCTCGCTGAAAAGACAGGCTGCAATTACATTTAAATACGCAATACGAATTTCAAATCTTACTTCCGACCGGTATACCATCTCTGGATAACAAATTTCGGATAGATTCTTCTTTCCCTTGCTTGTTCGTCACACGATCGCTGTTTCGTACTGCTTGGCTCGGGTTGGTTGCTATAACAAAATCTAAATACGTAGGTTTCGCCGGTGCAGGAAACGGTACGGAACGGAGCAGAATAAAACGGAACAGAGTAAAACGGAACAGAACAAAACAGAACAAAGCCCCAAAAGAGAAAGGGCGAAGAATAAGGCTGCCGCGAAGCAAGTCCGATCGTGGACAGACGATTCCCTGCGTGAATTCTTTTCTTCGTACTCGTCGGGAGAAATGCAGGACTGGTGAGAGGCATGGGCTGGTGCGTGTCGGCCAATGAGATTCGTTCGAGGGTCCCAGCAAGCGAGCTGGAGCGAGTAACGAGTAACGAGGAACAAAGAGGAGAGGGAGATACGGACTGGTTTCAAAAATCGGCTTTCGTCCCGCTCGCACGAGTAACGTCTTGTCAGTAGCTTACAAACGCGACCGTGATACGGTACAATTCGGTGGTTGGTCGTTTCTTTGATCTCTTATTCCACTATATATCTCTCGATTTCAATTCTTACTGTGTCGTTCGTACCGCGAGACTTGTCGCAAATTGCTTTTAAATCCAAAACAGAGAGAGAGTGAGATCGTTCGAATCAACGTCGAATTCGTTGTTTCATCATTTCGTTGATTCGCCGAATTATTAATCACCGGGTTCGACATGAGTGAGACTACTAAAGGGTGGCTAGAGGTAAAGTTCTTTCAGTAAATATCAATTTTTAATTAATTTACCGCGCTGCGATGCTCGTGTAAATATTCATACATTAGTCTATTGGCCGATCCTCGATGGAAAGTCACTTTCCAAGGATAGTATCTTTATCGGCGAATGACCGCCACCGCGATTTCTCCCGGTGGTGGGTCATACCGGTCAGACATCGATGATTTCGATTTGTATTACGGAATTCATGAACGAGACCTCCATTCCGGAACGGTGAAGCGTTTCTTGGAATTCGCTATTGTACTTATTCCATTCGGTCGTGAATAGTGCGCAAATATTATTAGCATACGAACGCTAACGTACAATGTGAACATTCAAGTCGTATTGTAGACCTCCAAAACACGCGGAGCCTAGTATCGATGTTCTAATTGCCGTTGAAAAAGCTTCCTTGGTTATTCGTTATTTGCATCGATTTACATAGGTATTTTACTTTTTTTCCGATTCCGTGGGTATCTCGTGTAGGTGTGTTCGAGCAACGCGAGAGATAAATATGTGTGTCGACATCGCGAATAAACGTATTTCCCGTCCTATATCGCTCTTCCGTCGAGAGTGAAAGGAAATTAATAAGAGGCGATGACATTAATCCGAAACAATGTTAATTGCGTCCGGATCGCACGCCAGACGATCGATACCGCATTAAATGTGTGCCATACCGATCGTTGGTGACATTGTTGGAAGTTTTTCCCGTACACTGTGCAATCGTATTATACACAGAATTATCATTGGTTCTCTATATCTATTCGCACAGAGGACACAACACGATCAATGAACAAAAGCAGTAATTTACGTACAATGTATACGTAGTCGATACGTAGGCATTATAATCGCGTCGCTCGATTAGCAAAATTCATTATTCCACGTATCTACGTAGATACGTGTTGTTATTATCTTATTAAAGTCGATCTCTACGCGATTAAACGATGCCCACGCGGAATGACTTTTTCAATGATCTGCTTGTAAAGTAAAAGCGCGAAGCGATTATACTGGGGAAACTTTTCCCTTGATTCCATATTCTTCCTGTCGAATATATTCATGCAGGAAACAGGCCAACGCGACGCTCGAATTCGGCGCGATAAAGTCTGCACGTCGTATGATGTCCATACCAACGCTTATCCTATTCCGTTTCGTCTCGCGTTGATTAATGTTCGCTCTATGGTGATATTCTGCTTGGAATAATTACTCAGAGTCATACAAAGAACTCTCCATTATTCTTGCTGGTTTTAACGAAGATACTACAATCTTTCTGTGAACCGTACTTGCAACACACAATGTACGTACAACCGAACAAGAATCGAAGTCAATATTCCATGTATCGCGCGCAGAGTGACGCAAACTAATAAATAATTCAAAAAGCCAGTACTTTCAATATCATGCATATTAAATATATCATGCATATATATATATACATTTACATTGTGTATTAATCGCAAACAAGCACGACACACTGCACGCTATACAAAGAAATTGGACTGTTTCGATTAAGATTCGTTCAATAGTTAATACTGTGCGATTCTGTTCGTGGAACGAAACGGTTGCGATATCTGAAGAGATGTTTCATCGTTCGAAGCTATTTTTATTTGAAACAATACCAAGCTGGAAAAGAATCTTGTTCCGTTATTTTCTGCCGGAAAGCTCTGTTGCAATTGTAGTGTTAGGTGTAGGTGTAACTGTAGTTGTAGCTGCAGGTACTACCGTACTATGTACCGTGACCGATGACTGCACACGAATTACAGTTTATTCGAACGGTAAAACGACTAGCAACGCTTAATTGCACGATGAAACAAGCGATCATATAATTTCTTATAGCAGAATGAATTGTAGACAGTAACAACCACGCAGCGTTCGTTTGTCAGTATACATACGCGATTTTCTGGTTAAACTCGTGGAACGGTTTTAAAGTCATGTTTTTTCAATTCAAAGCAGTTTGAAATCAGAGTCGACGTGAAAATCGTTCCGTTTCTTTTTAACAGAAACAAAGTCCGCGTGGTTGGTTCTATTAAGAGAGAATAATTTACCGAAACTTTCATTACCACCAAAATTGTTTACGGTTATTCGACGCGACCAAGAATATTTTTGAGAACAAAAATCGAATCGTTCATTTGTTCGCGAGTTTTCGCAACTAGCGTTATCCAAACCAAATGAAAAGCAATTTTATAGTCGATGCGATTTCTTGCGTTTCTGTCGGACAACTTGGCGCGAGGTTTGCAAGGTCGTCTGCCTTTCCCAAAAAAAGATACTTCTCTGCGATGGAGTTGGAATTTTTTCTCCTGCCAAAAATGTGACCAAAGTCCATGCCATACAACGATACAGAAACAGTTCTGCATATATTCCTAATATACATGTGATAAAATGTTACATACAGTGACTCCCACTAATATTCGGACACTCTTAAAAAGACGATAACTCTTTTAATATTGTTTGCTACAGGATGTGAAAAAAATTTTTGTCAAAAATTCCAATGAATCGGAATTGTAGAAAAAATATTAAAAGTTTCATTTTACAACTTTTTTATGTGGGCCTGTATTGAAAATTTAAAAACTACGTTTTGTAGATCTGTGTCAATTAAACATGTTCTGAAAATTTCATCAAAATCGGGCGACCTTACAATGAGCTACAAACGTTTAAAGATCGTAAAAATTGCAGATTTTCGACCTATAACTGCTGTAAATTTAAGGTTTCTTACATCTTTCAATGCCTTTGGTTTTTTTCCGCATCAACCGATTTCAATGAAACTTTCGCAGTGCATATAATTGACACAGATCTACAAAATGTAGTTCTTAAATTTTCAATATAGGCCCGAATAAAACAGTTGCAAAATGCAACTTTTGGTATTTTTTCTACAATTCCGATCAATTGCAATTTTTGACCAAATTTATTTTCATATCCTGTAGCAAACTAATGGCTCTAGCTTCCTAAAAATGTTCAAATCGTATAGTACAATATTAAAAAAGTTATCGTCTATTTAAGAGTGTCCGAATATTAGTGGGAGTCACTGTATATTCCTCACATACACATACGCATGTAAGTACCGATAATGTCGATGACAGCGTACGCTGATACATAATGTTGAGAGATAAACTCGATTAAACCGTCGCGTCGTCGTGATGAAATTATCTGAGATACCTGTACGCAGAAAAGAAAACGAAAGGATGAGAAGGTCTGGTACCTAATCGATTCCGCTTATCGTACGTTGAAGCGTTGAATAAAATGTTGGCGTTCGCGCGTGTCGTTGCTATAATTAGGACGCTTCGAGTTGCCACGAGGCTTGTTAAAGAGAGGCTCGGCGAACGCGAGCCAATCGACGTAGTCCGCGATCGACACACCTCTGTCTCGGCCAATCGGAGCGGGGTAGGGCCGCAGATGCGGCCAGCGAGAAATTTTCCCCGTTTCGTTTCGCGAGACGTAACGAAACCAGTTCCAGAAATGCCGTACCGACGTGTTACCCTCGCCTCACGGAATGGAATTCTCTTCCTGCCAAATATTATATGTATACACGTTGGTAGTCGTTATTGCAAATCTTCGATTTCGAAATGTATGAAACGATGCCCCCCGGTGCCTTATCCTCTACACGTCTGTGTAAACACGCTACACGATACTTACATGGTACCTAAGTACACGATACACGATACTACACAAAGTATAGTATAGTATCTACCAAAGCTACGATGCCCAAGCCACGAGCAGACAGTTCACGAGCACAACGGTTCTCCGTGTCGCCGATGAATACGCTTACGAAGCAATTTCTTTCGTATTTGCTAGACGACGGTCTATCTCTGGCTTTTCTTCGCTTCGGATTACGATCCGCCTCGGAATACAAATAAGGGGCTCGACTTCTTGCTTTTTCGTTGAGTATTGGCGAAACTACAAACGGGTCGAACCAATCGAGTCTCCCTTTCTTATGCCGAGAAAATAGTACCTTTCTACAGAACATTATATACATTTGTTTCCATAGATGTCGCAAGTACTGTGTGTCCATCATCGTGCGATTCTCGTTGGAATTTCTGAACGTGTCTTGGCCATGTTCCGAATATGGATAAAATCGTTCGAAGACTGTGGTTTCGCGAAACAATCGTCGCGATAGTATTATAACGCGGCGTGTTCGCGAGTTGTAAGTTGGTGGCAATGCTCCCACGTGGATACGAGAGACAGGCGCCTCTAATATGTTTCCTAACATGCATATTCATGAAAAGCAAAGATCGCGCGTGTTTGATACGATTCTAAATGATACTCGATACATGTTCTCCACCTGTTCAATCAATCATTCGGATGTCGCGCGGTGAACTTTTAAGTGGATCTTTCTTGTTTGAACTTTGAGAGTTAAGTAAACCAAAAAAGTCGTCCATTCAATGATTTTTCTTATCGCAACGCGACTGGTATTTTAACACGTTACCGACCGGTTGTTATTGTATAATTTTAAAAATATCTATGGTACATGGCTAAACACTTTTTAATGAAACCTTCAATAGCAACAGCAATTTTCGTTGTGGAGTATATATTTAAATAAAACTTGCACGAAATCGAAATAAATGGTATATTGTCATTATTATGAGGCAATGTATGCCAACTGCGTTTAGTGCTCGGTAGTTCTAGTGTTAATTGGCTTTCTGTAGGTAATGTGTTAAGCAGCAACCAACAACATTGCGAATAATTTGTCGGCACCTTCCACGTGGATTTGACGGGACGTACTCGAGAAAAACTGATTCTCGAGAAAGTACAATTTTATTCGCAACGTCGGTGCACAGTCATTCCATATAATCTTGCGATAATGTTATGTTAACATTGCCTCCGGCGTTGTCGCGTACTGCGTGCTCTTTCTTCTAATCACAGATGCATCTCGTTTATTCTCCCGCGAACGTATTTTCGTACGTTCACGCGAAATTAGTATGCAAGGTTAACTGTAGAGAGGGAAGCGTGTAAACTACGTTCCGTTCGCATCATTGTTTGCATAATCGAGATTTTCAGCCCGACGATTATGATAATTTAAAGCGATTTACGTTTTTGTAGACGTTCGAGTCCGCGTTTAGGTGAATCGAGACGTCGGAGAACTAGCTCGAAATGACTTGAGAAACACTGGTTCGCGCGGTTCACGGTTCGCGAAGCCTTCCTTGAAGTTGGACTGTACACTATACGCCGTATCGTGTGACAATGGTGTCTGTGTACAGTGTGTGTGCGTACGTGCATTTCCGTGTGTAGAGGTGGTATAAAAATGCGTGGCGGGGGTACCGACCCGCAGAACAGTCTTTGACACGTGTTCGAACACATCGAACACACGTCGACGTTTTATTAAAAAAAAAAAAAAAGTATCAATTTGACCAATTCGTCACTATCGTTCGGTCGGTCGCAGGATACGATTGTGTTCCAAACGTTGAGACGATCCCGATATCTCGATGACTCTAAAGACGATCAATTTGGAAATACCTGTCTTCAAAAGAGTGGTAAGGTGTCGACGAAATTCCTTCTTGTACGCGCGCGTCAACGACAAAGTGACCACGGTATTCGTAAACGAGTCTAAAACGCATAGATTTGGAATCTCGAAACGCCGCAGAGAACCGAAGGAATTCAACTCCGCGAATTGCACAGCTATTTCGTAACTAAATGTAGATTGCTACATGAATATTCAAAGTGGAAAAATGTGGAAGGATTCGCGGTTAAGTACCGATTGTCGCGAGAAATTCTTCTGTAATTTCGACCGGAATAGAACGAGTAAGATATTTCTAACGACGTAAATTATATCAGTGTTTCTTCGAGGACAAATGAGTCGCTATTTTAAAGATGTCTCACGATAAAGTGGGCAGGGTCGTTGTTACGCTTATCTGTAGTTTATGTAAATCCATCGCGCGATTGCCTTCCGCGTTATATCTAATCGTTTAATCGGCGACGAAAGATAGCTGTAATATGTGTCGTTTGAATACAAAATCGACAAAAAAAAGGTGTGTCTCCGTATTCGCAGTTTTGTCGCGAGTGTCCATGAATTTCCGCGAGGCAAACCACGAGCGAGATATAGGTACTAATTAATAATGCATCTTTGTTGCAGGGTCTAAACGGACGGTTAGCGTTTGCTATTGCGGCTGCTGCGCTCGGATCATCTTTCCAACATGGATATAATACCGGTGTCGTTAACGCACCTCAGCAGGTATTTCGCAAAACGCATTGTCGATTGTCAGCGTTTCTCTGAAACTACCGAACCACTTATTCCGTCGGCCGATTCTGTTCTCGCGCGTTTATTCGCTGGCTAACCGAATCCGCTCGGAACGCGTCGCTTCGTATTGGACAGCGAAACGTGAGAATGTTCATCGATTTATGATAATCCGTCGCTCCTGCTTACGAAAACGAAACGCTTGATAATTCTGCTTGCGTCATTAACCGACCGTATACCTTTGCATAATCGCATCCGAGCGCGCTCGAAATTTGTTCGCGTTTCGATAACAGCATCGCGCGCCGTACATTGTACAACGTACGATGTATTTACCTACGATGTACGATCGCGGATGACATTCTCAATTCCATTCGCTTATATAACATCCCTTACCAGCGCGGGGTGTCGGTCTTTTTACATGTTCGCACGCTACTTGAAATTGTTCGTTATGTAGACCGTAACATTTCGAAATGTCAGTGTTCAACGCGACAACCGTTCGGTCCGTATTAAAAATGCACGTGCGAATTTACTGAAATGGAAATACCACGCTTCGAACCTACCAATTCGTATTCTACCCGCAATCGTTTCGCTGTTTAGCTATCGCGTGCACGGAATTTCAATTCTCCCAGTGATTATTGGTCGATTCGTTGTTGCATCATCGCAACATCAACAATAACAATAATGTTGCTGACGTTACACTTGCCGACATTGCACGCGGAAATTACAGTTTGGTTACGCGACGATAATGATCATGCCGTTACTAGTTACTACTGATGAAAATAGAAAAGAGTAAAATGATGACACAAACGATTATTTCGAAACAAACGGATTTATCGATTGGCCAATGCACGGATTAGTGTTCGTTGATTCGTTGTCGTTTCAAATCTTCTCGGTTTATTCACTACACATACCACCGGAATGGAATCGACATGTGGTTTGAGAGACATGAGATACAGAGAACTGAAACGGATTTTATCTCTTGTATAATGTGTAGCAATAATTCGGTGAAATTCACTCGGTGTTTGCAAAGTTTTTGGCGGTCGCGAGACGAACACGTGTCGAGCTAACCATTCGTCACGATCTCTGGTGTGTTACAGCTTATCGAGGACTGGATCAGCGAGCTGAAAGAGAATCGTACCGGTGTACCGACCAAACAATCGGAGGTAACGATGATATGGTCGATAGCGGTGTCGATATTCTGCGTCGGTGGAATGATCGGTGGTTCTCTGGTGGGTTCTGTAGCCGATCGTTTCGGTAGAAAGGGTGGTCTCTTACTGAACAACGTACTGGTCCTCCTCACAGTCATTTTCGAGGGTTCTGCCAAAGCGGCGAAGAGTTACGAGATGATAATCATCGGAAGACTTCTGATCGGTATCAACGCGGGATTGAACGCTGGTCTAGCACCCATGTATTTAGCCGAGATATCGCCTATTCATCTGAGAGGAGCCGTTGGAACGGTTTATCAATTGGTTATCACCATGTCTATTCTCGTAGCGCAGATTCTCGGGCTGGAGCAAGTGATGGGCTCGGCTGAGCATTGGCCTCTTCTTTTATGCTTGACGATCGTTCCTGCGATCTTCCAAGTAGCCACGCTTCCGTTGTGCCCGGAGAGTCCGAAATACTTGTTGCTCAGTAGAGGAAAGGACATGGAAGCCCAAAGAGGTATGTTTCGACCGTCGATTTTGATCAGGGTCGTGCGGTAGATTTTCTCAATGTGATGTACAGCGACTCCCACTAAATTTTCAATACAGGCCCACCTAAAAAAGTTGTAAAATGTAACTTTTAATATTTTTTCTACAATTCCGATTCATTGGAATTTTTGACAAAAATTTTTTTCACATCCTTTAACGAAGTAATTGCTCTAGCTTCCCAAAAAGGTTTAACACAATATTAAAAAAGTTATCGTCTTTTTAAGAATGTCCGAATATTAGTGGGAGTCACTGTAAGTCTTCGAAATGCCGCTCCTTATTGTTTTTTTCTTTAAAATATCGGGATAACATAGACTATTATAGAAAAGCGTTGCATTACGATTTATAATTATTGAATGGTTGAAATTGTAGTTTCGTCTCGCTGCTTATATCGACCCCTTACGGTGCCGCCTCTCTGCATCGTAGCACGGCCCTGATTTCAATTTCGATACTGATTCCTAGCCCTAGCCCAAGCCAAACAAATCAGATTGGCCGTTTGTTATTAGAGCGAAACTGTTATCGGCTACAATAACAAGTACAAAGTATGCCCGTTGTTGTGTTGCAGCTTTGTCCTGGCTACGTGGCACGATCGAAGTTCACGATGAGATGGAAGAAATGAGAACAGAGTATGAATCGGTGAGGATGGTGCCAAAGGTCACGCTGAAAGAACTGTTTGTCAACTCTACTCTGAGGATCCCGTTGGTAATCGCGCTCATGGTGATGTTCGCGCAACAACTGTCCGGTATAAACGCCGTCATGTTCTTCTCGACGAAAATCTTCACGATGGCGCAACTAGACAAAAACGCGGCACAGAATGCGACGATGGGTGTCGGCGCGATGAACGTACTCATGACTTTCATCTCCTTGATACTCGTCGAGAAGGCTGGAAGGAAAACGTTGCTCCTGGTTGGCTTTACCGGAATGTTCATCGACACCGCTTTGCTCGCGGTCTGTCTTGCTTTCGCTGTAAGTATCGTTTCCGGGTACTCGATTTGCAATTCTCGATTTTCATCTTTTCGTGTTTTCGAGAACACGATATACGGCTACTGTAAACAATGTCAACTGGATTTTAGTCAGAGCCATCGAGGGAACGGAAACGCAGTAGCATCGTTGCAACGATCGATGAAACGGTTAACAAATCGGATTGTTTTATGGTTTTAGGACACGTCCCGCACGGCAGCCTACTTCTCGATCGTGTTGGTGATCATGTTCGTGGTCCTGTTCGCGACTGGACCTGGAAGCATTCCCTGGTTCTTGGTATCTGAACTGTTCAATCAGTCCGCGAGACCTGCGGCAACCTCGGTTGCTATCGCGGTCAATTGGACTGCGAATTTCATCGTCAGTATCGGATTCCTACCGATGCAAGAGGCGATGGGTGCTTACGTATTCATAATTTTCGCGGTGCTACAAGCATTCTTCTGTTTCTTCATTTACAAGAAGGTGCCCGAAACCAAGAACAAAACGATGGAGGAGATTAGCAGCATGTTCCGACAGATATCTTATCAATAGAAGTAACGAGAACTTTGGTGCACGGGTCGCGTGTCGGCTGTCGCGCTCGCGGAAATTCAATTATCGGGCAGTACTTTGTTTCGAAAGAAACGTCTTGAGACGAATGCAAACAACAAATTGAGCACCGATGTAAATTTCTTTGAAGAGTCCGTGGCTTGACTGCAACGAGTGTGTCGCAACGTCTCCTTCAATTCGTTCATTGCCATCGATCGTAACAATGTTTTTAGCAACAAATCCAGAGTATTAAATATTTTTAGACGAATTGTTGTTCGAAAGGAATTTCTATTTTAACATTTTGACGAATCGAGCGGGTCAACGGAATGATTCTGTGCGTATCGTAGATGCTGTCAAGACGCGCGCATACTTTTAAAGAAATTTCAGTTTTAAGTAAACTTGTATCTAGTTCCTATTATCACCGGCACAGTTAACTGATCGTAACAAACGAGGAAAATATCGGTTCACGAACAACAGATTGAACGTTGCACGTTACCGTTTGTTCGATGGAACTGGTTTACTCGTTTCCCTTCAACTCTTTTCCTTTTACACTTCGAACGTTGTGTGCTTTCGATGGAAAGATTTCGAGATCGTGTCGTCCTGTTAGGTGTACTAGTAAATATTAAACACAGCTCAACTTTACAAAGACGAACACATACGTAATAAACTAACATACATTTACACATACATATACATACGTGTATACATACAGATAATAGAATGTAGTATTTAGAATATAGCATGACTGCATAATACCATAATAGCATAATAGTATAATAGTATATAGAATATAGCGTATCTTTCAAGACAAATATATTTTGAATGTGAAGATTATCCATGACACACGAGCACGATCGATCACCGATCACCGATCACCGATCATCGACAAACTATTTTACATTTGCGGTGACGGAACCATGTTTGGAAAGAGTTAAGGAACGATATTATTTAACTGTGTTGAATAACTGTACTAAACATTATAACTCTAGTCATAAGAATACGATTTTTTTCCACTGCAGCAACATTCAAGAAAATTCTACAGTGACCAACAATTTTTATTCTGTTATTGTTTTGTTTTGTCTCTTAATATCGTCGTGTATCTTTTCCGATACGAAAAGTCATTGTTTTCTTCGGACAAGTTTAGCTCGTTACAACTGGACCTTTTACCCACGATTCATCTACGCCATTCACGCCATTTTACGCCATTCACGAATACGAAACATCCCAAACGATATTGAGAAAAATGTGTAATTCGAAACTTCGGAAACTGTTTGAACACACACGTCAGGTTCATTCTAAGGAAAATGTCAATATTCTGGAACTAAAATAAATTTTGTTAGCGTTCTGTTCGTTATTAACTTATAGATTTACACGAATATATATATTTTGTTATATTGACATTTTATCGAGAAACAAGAATAATCGAAGAACGCTATAACAATTGTACATAGAGATAAACATAAAGTTAACATCGTATACTATAGCAAATAATTATATTTATGTATGCATGTAATTAGTTAATGTAAACCGTTGTTGTTATATTTATTAGATATTTAACTAATGCAATGTAAACGGTAACTCGCGACCGTGTTGAAGCATCAAAACGTATGCATAGTTTAGGAAAAGAGAGCGTCGTCGCATCGTAAATTACGAACCGACGATGGAACTTTTTATTTACCATGTATACATCCCCTCGAATCCGAATAATACTCAAATATAGGTAGATTTTTAATAACAAATCGCAAGGGGAACATGTTATTTTACGGTATGCCGCTAAGAGCTACAACAACCACAAACATATAACTTGCTTTCGAAACATTTCTCGTTTCCTTAGACCAATTGGATGCAGTACATATGCAGCGCCGCAACGCCCACGTTGGACATTAAAAGGGAATTTGTTGACATGTACATTCAACAATTGACACGGGAAAAAAGCAATTATTCGAAAAAGTTGTTTTTCTCCGTTTTCAATAGATACCATTTCAAGAACCGTGATCGTGTCACGTCTTTCGAGTAAGCAACAATTTATAACTGGTTTACTGTGGTTACGAGGCACAACGACACGATACTGCGACAAACCATTTATTTTGTTCACCAATTGCACCCAAAAATTCTTTCGTTCGGATACGTTAAACTTTCCTGAAGCGTACAAGCTTACAGGTGACAGTTTTACAGCTTACAGGTAACAAACTCTGTGTACACGAGTGCCTCGATTCAAAATCAACAACGACGATACAGTTGCGAATCGAATGAAAATCATAACGTAACGGATTATTTCGAATTGCGGTTTATCGATTTATATCGCATAAGTTTAACGCGGTACAATTATAGCATTTAGTGTTAGATTCTTCTCTTTTGTACGCAATCCTCTGTATTGCAAATCTCTTTTCCCGTAATAGATCAACTATACATATCTGTAGAATGTAATGGAGTATCCCATAAAACTCGTACGCTCAAAGATTCAAACTTCTGTTACTACTACAAAAACTATAGATTAAACGTGCATATATTAGGTGTTCATTGTTCACGTTCAATAAGTATTTAAAAAGAAAAAACATTCTCGCATAAGTTATCGGCGACATTACAGTTTTCTCATAGAACATTACGAGAACGTGTAACGCATTATAAATTCTGACTTTTGATGCCAATATACAACTTATCAAAAGAAAAGTTTTATGGAATCTTGTAATTTAAATACCTATCGTCACAGATGAGGTTCGTACAATGATATAATAATACGTAAAGAAATTTGTTTTCTGTCGAACACATATCATTTAAACTGTGCAACATTGTGTAGTCTGTTGGCAGAATTTCGTATTTGTCGCGAATGTGCGCGAGCGCCCACTAGCTCATTACAAAAATAAAGATTCAAAAATAAATATGAAATTCAACAACGTGCTGGGCTGCATTATCGAAAATTTTCTAAAATTATCAGGAAATTGGCAGACATGGTGGCAAATAATCAACACGGTTCTAAAGGACTGAACGTAAATTAGATTTAGGGATTGTGAGCGAGAGGGGATTTTTGATAGTCGCCATCTTGAGTGATTCAACTAGTGCTGTCATCTACAAAACGTCGCGGCAACATTTGAAATGTACAATTGAATCGCTAATAATTTTGTTTCTACGTATTTATAATCATAGAGAGTGTGTTTTGAAAAATGGTCAGTGTTTTTCTAAGGAATGTATGAATTTGCGATGTGCAGGATGAATAACAACACGATATATATATTTAATGGGGTTCTTATAAATTAATCTGTACTAACCGCAGAAAAAATAAAACAACGCCACGATACTTCACAAAACACTATCGCACGTGTACCGTGACCGTCTAATAAAGTCGTCTATAGAGCACACTACAGTTTTAACCACGCAAGATGGCCGACAAGTTAATACCCCTTCTGTCTTTTGCTTCACTCCCTCAGAATAATGCACAGTCATTTAGGTCCGCGGGTTCGTACAACGATATAACTACTTGTATACTTGCAATTACACTCATGGGTACGTAAAGAACGCAGCATTGTGTACATATAGTTTGTTGGCAGAATTTTGTATTGCTCGCGAATGCGCGCGCGTGCGCCCGCTGCCTTATTGTAAAAGTAAAGATTCAAAAATAAATATAAAATTCATCTAAAAATCAGTCAAATTGATTAAAATTATCAGGTAATTGGCAAACATGGTGGGAAATAATCGACCAGGGAAGGAGAGAGGTTCATCGACATCGCGTCGGTCGCTGAGGAACCGAACGGAATGAAAGGACAGACGAAAAGTTGAAGGTCTACGATTGTCTCCGCGAGATGTCAGCAGTGGTGTATGCTGAGGCAGCCGAGAAACGCCGTGCGCGGCTCGCATCGTCCGTCAGAGTAAACTGGAGTAAACACGAGCACGAGCACGAGCACAAGCAGGCAAAAGCAAAGCACGAGCACGAACTCGGGCGAGAGAGGCGCCTCGTGTACCGCCGTACCGCCGTACCGCTGTACCGCTGTACCGTCAGTCTGCCACTAGCGGCAGATAGATTTTGACGAGTGTTTAGACAGGGATAGAACCGAAAGGGAAAGGACACACGGCGCGGCGCGGCGGGACAGCAAACAGTGTCGGGCGAGTGAGACGAAACGAAACGAAACGAAACGAAACGAAAGGAGACGGGACGCGACGCAACGCGACGCGGCGTGACGCGACGCGCGAGCATTAACCGGACAAAGTAACGATATGCGAGGAGTATATAGAGCAGCGGTGAGAAGAAGGCATCGTCGGTGAGGACATTGTCAAGACGCTTAATGTGCGCGGTGCGGGCGCGTGGTACGCTCGAGGCGGCCACAAATGAAGAAGAGGGAAGCCACGACGAGGGTGGTAGAGAGGGAAGATGTCGAGTGGCTCGGCCTCAAAGCTCGTGAACGGTCAGAATAAGAAGGAGAACGTTCACGCGTACAAGTACGGGAACAGGAAGGGGAACGAGAGCGGCGCTGCTGGCAGCACTGCCTCTTCCATAGTTGTTCTCGCTGGTGATACTAGTAACGGTAACTCTACTGTTCTTGATGCCGCTGCTGGAACTCTTTCTGATGCTTCTAGCATTACCATCGCCGGCAATTTTGGTAGTGACAGTGGTAATGGTGATAGAGCCTGTTTCGCTGGTAGTTGCGGCGATAGTAATAGCGGTAGTAATAGCGATGTCTGTGTTATCGGCTTGACCGCCGGGGGCGTCGTCGGCAGCGTGGAGTACCACGACGTAAACTCTGATTTCAAGGCACCGGACAATCTTGACAATCTCCACGATCTTCGTAATCTCCGTGATCTCGAGAATCTCGATAATCTCGAGGAGCTAGAGGAAGAACTCGAGGAGGAGGAAGTGGAAGAGGAGGAGGAGGAGGAGGAGGATCAAGAGGATCAAACCGAGACGAACGACGAAACGGAGCTGTGCGAAACCGAGTTTCAGGATCCGTACCCGGGTACGTGTATCGAAGCGCCAATCGTTAATCTGACCGCCACCACTACCAACGCTACCACCGACACCGCTACCACCACCATCTTCACGATCATCGAACACGACGATCAAACGACCACGGCCGTTTCTGCTGCTACCTCTTGCTACGAGGGAGACGAGGAAGAGGACAACGAGGAGGACGACGACAACATGGTTGCGGCGATGAACGAACACTTGTCCACCACGTCGGCCACCAGCGGCGTTAGGAGCAGCACGGTGTCGACGTCCAGCACCGCTGCCAATTCCGTTCTCAACCAGAACAACAACAATTGTTCGCGCAATGAATTCCAGAACGTCGACGAGAACGGCAAACCGGCTGCTGGAATACTCAGTTTCCCCTGTGATTTCGATCACATGTACGCCAGCATGACAGACGGCGGAGCACCGGCAGCTGCCACCGCTACATCCGCACTCGGTGTCAGCCCTCTTCGAGGCAACGAACCCCGTCAAAATGATTTGACGGAGGTGAAACACCTCAAGGAACTGTTGCTTCTTCATCTTGATTTGATCCAACAACAGTCCGAACAAATCGTTACCAAGGATAAACTTTTAGCAGCGCTTCGACAAGAGAACGAAACGGTACTCTCTTTCCTTTACCATGCGAACGCTTCATCCGTTTGTTCTTTTCCTTTTTAGTTTTTATTATTTCATTATTATCATCATTACCAGCCTCATCTCCAATAACGTGCTTTAAAGTTTTTAGTTTTTCATTATCGTCGATATATATCACGTTATGGTTATCATTGTCACTCTCGTTGTCGCTGCGGTGGTTATTGTTATTGTCGTTATTATTGTCATTGGCTTTATTGTTATTTCAAGTTTTGTTTAAATTTTTGACCGAACCCTTCGCGAATCGAGTTTATCGAACATTTCTCTCGAGAAGCGCGCATTCTAAAATACCGCGCTTTCGTGCGCCTTTCTGTGTACGCATCTGCCTGCTCCTCTTGCTTTCGGTTCCGTTTTCCCGGTTCTCGGACCGGGCTTCTATCATTGGTCAGCCAATCGTGAAGGTCAACCGCTACGTTGCCACGGGATGGCGCTGTTTTCGGAAAGAATCGTATCTTCGAAATACTGAGCACGTTACACGTTTCTGTTCGATTCTCGCGCGCAATCTGCTTTGGCAATGACGGCACCTTCACAATGGAAAATGGAAGAATCTTTACGAGAACGGACTTAGTGAAAAAATATCATTTTAAGTCGCTCAAACACATCATTATCGTTGCTGTTTCGTTTTGCTATGCATACTTGTGATTAATTGTGAAAACAATAATGCCTGGAATTCGGAAAGAAACCAGAATACGGCCGACTTGTCGTTTGTTGACAGTAAATAAAGATGTTCGATCGAACGCTATATAATTTATGCGATTGTTTATGTTCGAACACTCGCGTTAGAGTTAAATATGTGGGCGAACTTGATCCGTCAAGTTGTCCTGGCGATTCTGCTTTGTTAGGTTCAGTTGTTGCTACATTATTTCAGAAATACGATGAAACACGGAGTAGTATTTAATTATACGTTCTTTTTAAGTAGACATTTGTGTAGTTTTGCAATGCCCGACGTTCTTCTTTTGAACGTTATTCGAACGTATAGTTAAAATATATGCATACATCGATTTATTCATACATACATACACACATATTTTCTATCCTTTAAAAGTCAGGACAATGCGACTAGTAACGCTGTCGAAGCTCTATTTAGTTTTGCTAACGAGTGAATATTTATGTTATAGCTTAAACTACGTTTAGAACGTATGGACAGACGTGTGAACTTACAAAAATTGAGATCTGAAAATAATGAAAATTCCATTACATCGGAGCACATCGGAGCGTGTTCTCCTCCAAACATCAATTCCGTAAATGTGCCATCGACCAGTGAGATTCATAGGACCGTACAGACAGAGAACAATAATTCTCAGTATAACGAAAGCTTTAAAATACGTTTGAATACTAGCGGCGGAATTACAACCGTTAAACAAGAACCGAACGATAATCAAGGCAAACTCGAGACAAAAATAGAAACTAGTAGCGATATTAGATTAGAATGGGAAGAGAGAAAAAAGAGAAGATCGGATCCGATACCATTATCCGGTGGGAGCAAGAGAAAGAGAGGCATTTCGTGTTCGTCTACGATCAGCAACGACACTTCTTCGACGGTACAGGACAAGGCGTCGACTCACGAAACGAGTAGAAAAGTGGACAGAAAGGGCAAGCTGTTGGCGAAGAAGCAATCTTTTCTTACAACAGAGGAACATTATTATACAGCCGTCGGAGATGCTAATTATACGTTAAGTTTAAAGGAACCTAGTCCAGTGGAATGCGATACCTCTCTGGAAGTACCGAATTGGAGAGTGAAAATATATACAAGCTGTTACACGATGGAGGGAACTGAAAATTTAGACGACGAAATTTTCAACAAGAGGCATTTAAAGTTGGAAAACGACGAAAGGAGAAGAAAAAGATGGGATGTACAGAGGATAAGGTTTGTATTCCAGTGGTCGTTGAAAATAATAGTTTTAACATTTTTTATGCTTATTATGATATTATATCGTAGCGCGCATTACGCGAAAACGATTTGTTGTTATAGAGAACAGAGGCACATAGAAAAGCTGAAACAGAGACAAGAACGTCAAAATCATCAAGCTACCTGTTACAATACAAATCACACAGGGCCCTGTCCCTCCGCAGTCGAGGAAGAAGCAGTGTCGTCGTTATGGCCTGACATAGAACAAATACAAAGTCTTCAAGTGGATGCCCAATTACCTATTACCGCATTTGGTGCTCCTATTCCTAGTTTTACTCCAAGGTAAATAGAAATGTATTCATTCGTTTATTCATTTATTCGTTCATTCGTTTGTTCGTACGTTTCGTCGATCGATTCCGCCCTACACCTTTGATACACCACATCTAGTTAATCAAAATGAATTTTACGATTCCAGCGAATTTTCTTTACCTTGGTCAAACATGCCACGATCAACTAGTCGGCGTCCAAAACGATCAACAGGTAGAAGAAAAGCTACTAGGAGATAAACTTTTACGACAACAGACTCGACTACCTTTGTCTTATAATTTTTAATCTTTCTTATAGACTTGCTCCCTTATACTTCCGTTTTTTTCTCTTTTTCTAACATCATATTCTTTATACTACTCGAAATAGGGGCACCAAAGATATTTTTATTACCTTTTTTAAAATATAATTCAGGAAAGATAACTATAACTGATAGCAGTACCTATCTAGGTAGGAGTACCTAGATAAAGGTGGTAACCTTTTTATTTTCTTCATAATTGCCGGTAAACTGTTTATTTACTGTTTGTATACTGATTTTGCGATTCGTTCCGTTCAAATCAGTCGGGAGATTTATTTTATTCGTACAACTATATGTACTGTCGCAATTTCATAAAAAAAAGAAACGTACGTTACTCATTTATTCGATTTTAATTAGTATTTATTATTTATGTCTGAAATCTCAATCGGAATCGTACAAATTATAATAATAATAATCATCATCTCGTCATTATCACCATCGTCATCATCGTCATCATCGTCGTTCATCGTCATCATCGTCATAATACTGACACACGTTCAGATTAAACGTATTGTGTTTTGCAATCGACTGCATAAATTTTCAATTGAAATTCATATTTCGATTTAATTGAAAACGCGTGCTACAAATAGTGAGATAGTAATTTGAAAATCTAATATCTGTTGCGATCACGTTGCGTGTGCGAACGAAACGATACAATTCATCTCGGATACTTCGTAACCCCTTTTCTTTGGTTTCGAATCGATGGTCTAGGACAGAATTCGTACCTATGGAATTGTCCCACAACTATTTCCAAAAAGTACCAATGGTACAAATGTATTTATTGTATTACATATTTATTGTTAAGGACTAGAATACTCTTGGAACGGTGAAAAATATATAGTTGATAGAATAGATCCTAAAAAGTTCAAAACCATATTGAATTTGATTTTTTGCAAATTTTATTTAATATCAAACCAATTTCAAGATAGACTATATATATATCCAAACGTTTCAGAGAGCATAATGTAAAGAGCATAGTGTAAAGTGGGCAAATTCTTCGATTCAATATGATTTTGAAGCGTCTAGAATCTTTACATTGCGATGTATATCGATAAGTATCTCGTGCGTCCATCCGGTAAATTATCTCAGCTATGTTGCACCCTTTGTGGACCATTTTTGTAGTATAATAAACATAAATTATCTAACTATCTATGGTAGGTTTAAAGAAACATTCATAAACATAACCATTGTCTTCCTTAAATATGTCAAAGTGCATCGAAAAAAAGGAAACTTGTTGTAAAGTGTCTCGGAATCGCCAAAAATGCGATGTCCATATCTGTTCGAAATTTTCAAATAATTTTACGATGGTTGAACCGAACGAACATTTTCTGTATTCGATCGACGCGAACAAACAATTGATCAGAATCTTTTCGTCGCGCAAACGGCATACAAACGAAAGAAATGTATTTATTGTACAAGTATACTTGTGTATAATATGATATATAAAAAGTCGCAACGTGTAAAGATTGCATGTACGATAGTATAATATTTTAGACTGTGGTAAATTTCGAGCGAGACTTGGAACACTATAAGCATATATATTTTTTTAACTCGAATTCTGAGTATAATTGTTTAGGTTCAGAATACGAGTTCAGACGACCGCTCTGTGCAACAAATTTGGCTAACACAATGGTTCGCGAATATGTTAAACGATAAGTATTACAGTTAAGGGAACACATAGCTCTTGATAAATAAGGAAAAACAAGTAATGCAAAACGACGTGTATACGTCGGCCATGATGACATCATAAACCATTTATATATAGGAGATTATAATATCGTTACTTGTAATATTTTATTCTTTTATATATGCATATACGAAATATTCCGATGGAAAAGGGGTTACGACGTCCAAGTAGAAAGTGTGCGCGACAAATAGAGGTTTAATCATTTTTTGTAATTCCCTTTTATTCGAACGCGTTCACATCGTTGTCTAACTTTGAAATTTTTATTTCAACGAGCCGAGTTGACCGCTTCCGCATTGTTGTTTGTTTAACATCTTTTCTGTAAAGATATATAAATACCGACAAATTCTCAGGAGTCACGAATGTTGAAGTTATACACGCGTACACATACATACATCCATACGTATACATATACATAATGTCTTTCATGATTCTTTCTCTCTTTGCGTAAATTTTACCGTTGCATTTAATTCCGATTCTTTGCACGTAATTTCGATAAAGGTACTAATTTCAACTATTCATCTACTACATTTAATTGTATTACTTTATTTTATATACTACGTGACAACTGACGAGGTACTCGATTTAACCGTCCATGAGAAGTATCAGAATTTCATGAACTGATATGCTCGACGTTGCGACACGGTGAATATAGTGATTAGAATTTGTAAATAAAGGAACATCTTTCCAGTTAAATGTTAGTTTTGTGTTCCTGTTTTATTCGATATAGATAATATATAATGTATATATACATCAATCAGGCCTATCAGGCACTACCGATACTGCATACATATATATATATATATATATGTCTATATGTATGTGGTGTGTGTGCATATACAGGGTGGTCCTTCGAAGTAAGGCCACCTGAATATCTCTTCAAGTTATTGCGATGCAAAAAATATTTGTTACGTAATGTGCATGGTGTCAATGGGCCAAACATCTGGCAAGAATTTTTTTCCGAAGGTCATTTTTTTCGGAGTTACCAAGGTCATCGGTGTTTTTTTTACACATCGTTACATTTTTTTTATTGCATCGTGTAACTGATCGAAAAATACATTTAGATATGTACAACATCGTGATCTTGAAATGACCTTGATCTTCGAAAATTGGCGTTCCTTTTAAGTATAAAGCCACCTAAATATCTCTTCAGTTTCTTATGATGCAAAAAATATTTGTTACGCAAAGTGTACGGTGTCAATGAACCAAATATCCGGCAAGAATTTTTTTTCCGAAGGTCATTTTTTCGGAGTTACCAAGGTCATCGGTGTTTTTTTTTACACGTAACTACATTTTTTTATTGCATCGTGAAAAATACATTTAGATATGTAATAATAGCATCACCTTGATCTTCGAAAATTAAAGTAATACATATTTTTTGCATCACAATAGCCTGAAGAAATATTTAAGTGGCCTTACTTAAAAGGACCACCCTGTATAGATACATATAGATATACACTTGTACACGCTAAACGGTCCTACCTTATTTTACGTTACAAAAATAAGTGTCACATATATTTTTACCAATTTGTTGAACAGTTTTCTGTTGCATTATATTTCTTTTTTACTCAAACTGTAACTTCTCTGTTGATTTTTACAGGTAGTCCTTTTTATACGAAATTTAAAAATCTGTATATATACATATATTATTACACATACATATATATGCGTATGTGTACGATCATATATATGTTTACACATATATATCTTCGATTTAGTGTACGTGCGCGCGTGCTCACTCGCGCGCGCGCGTATGCGCCTGTACGCAAGTATAAATAATCGTATACATATTTATGTTTTGAAGTTAATTGAATCGAAACATAATATATGTAAAATATATTTATTAAATTGCATATAATATATAATACATACATTATTATTGGTACCGTGTATACAGGATATTTCGTATACTTGACTGGTGAATCGAACGTGGAAAAACAAAATCGCTTTTATAATAGAATAACACGAACAGGAGTCGAGGAAACATTTAACAAAACGGAAACAAATGAAACATTATTAAACGCAACAAAAGTTTTTTGTACGACTAAACGATTTCGACGAATTCAGCTACACGCTTACGAAATGTTCTGTATTATGTCTATAGACTGGGGATCTTTATTCATTTAATAGCGAAACTGAGATGATGAAATTCAAAATTGTTGTAAAATTTTAACAATTAAAGATCTCAATATATGTATATAATTTCTCCTTTATTAAAATCATTAAGGGAAGAAACAATTGTTAACATTCAATTTATAGTTTCTATTTCTTGCAATCGGCGCAGTCAATTTTTATTTGCTATAAAGATCCGCAGTCTAATATATGTATAATACGAGTTACATTTTAGGAATATGGGATACTAAATAAATAAGATTATTTCGTACAGAATAGCGAAATTTCTTTTGTAGAAACCGGAACCGATGAACTGTGATAGGTATAAGCGTTTAATTTCGTGGGAGAACAGAGGGGTAGTGGGGATAAATTAGAAACACTTTCTATGTACAATCGACGGCCCCGATTCATCATACTCTTGTTTCGAGATCCACATTTGCTGGAAGGTGCTCAAGCTGGCCAAGATCGAGCCACCGATCCAGACCGAGTACTTCCTTTCCGGGGGAGCGATTATCTTAATCTTCATCGTAGACGGTGCCAATGCCGTTATTTCCTTTTGCATCCTGTCCGCTATACCTGGATACATCGTGGTACCGCCCGACAACACCGAGTTGGCGTACAAATCTTTACGTATGTCGACGTCGCATTTCATGATCGAATTGTAAGTCGTTTCGTGTATCCCACACGATTCCATGCCCAAGAAACTTGGCTGGAACATTGCTTCTGGACACCGGAAGCGTTCGTTACCGATCGTGATCACCTGCAATCGATATTTCCTTATAATCCTGTCACTCCCTTTTCTATTTCATTTTTGCTAATTCTTCGCCTCCCTCATGCGAAAAAGTAATATACAATGACTCCCACTAATATTCGGACACTCTTAAGTAGACGATAACTTTTTTTTATTACTGTACTATACGATTTGAACATTTATAGGAAGCTAGTAGTTTCTAAATTTTCTATACAGGCCCATATAAAAAAGTTGTAAAATGTAACTTTTAATATTTTTTCTACAATTCCGATTCATTGCAATTTTGACAAAAAAATTTTCACATCCTGTAGCAAACTAATTGCTCTAGTTTCCCAAAAAAGTTCAAATCGTATAGTACAATATTAAAAAAGTTAGCGTCTTTTTAAGAGTGTCCGAATATTAGTGGGAGTCACTGTACTTATCAATATATAGACTACGGATCTTTATGCATTTGTGGCTTATAAATATGTTCAAAAAATGCTAGACTATAAAATTCGATAGAATTTTAATAAAACTTTTATTTGTTTTGGATCTACAAAGGCTGTCCCCATTAAAGTAGGATTTTCTTTCATGCCGTTTTCTTAAAATCTGTCTATAAAAATTGAAAACTGTTATAGACAATAATATAATTGAATGGTGTCGTACCTGGCCATCGGGTAGTTCGTAGCTCTTTTCCAGGGCGCTCGAACCGGCAGCTGTAGCCATTTCTTGTTGAAAATCTAAAGCAACGTAGCACAGTTTTTCTTTAATGTCTCGGACAATCTCACGTTCCGCTGTCGTTGTGAAAGAATACCCTCTTTCGGTTAAAATCTTCATAAGGTAATCCGTTAAATCGCGACCGGCTAAATCCATGCGTAAAATTGCGTGCGGTAACGCGTATCCTGAATAAAGGAAAAAAAAAAGATATGTATCTTTATCTTAATACATATAAACTAAAGACATACCCAAATTGAAAATATAAAATATTTGCACGGTCTAAAAAAGACGATAACGTTTTTCAATATTGTACTACACGATTTCAACTTTTTTGGGAAGCGATTAGTTTACTACAGGATGTGAAAAGAAATTTTTTCAAAAATTGCAATTGATCGGAATTGTAGAAAGCAAATACTGAAACTTGCATTTTACAATTTTTTTATGTGGGCCTATATTGAAAATTTAAAGAGTACGTTTTGTAGGTCTATACTCTTTTATTTATGTAAATAAAATGTTCGATACCCTCATAAATCGGCACCGTGTGCGAAACTCCATCACCGCTGTCCAACACGATACCGGTAGTGCGTCCTGAAGCGTAAAGCGACAAAACCGCTTGTATAGCAACGTACATTGCTGGAGAATTGAACGTCTCGAACATGATTTGTGTCATCTTTTCCCGATTAGCTTTCGGGTTTAACGGAGCTTCTGTCAAAAGTACGGGATGTTCTTCGGGAGCGATTCGTAATTCGTTGTAAAACGTGTGATGCCATATTTTTTCCATGTCGTCCCAATTTGTCACAATGCCATGCTCGATTGGATATTTCACTGTCAATACGCCCCGCTTGCTTTGAGCTTCGTCTCCCACGTAACTGTCTTTTTGCCCCATACCAACCATGATACCCTGAATTATTCGCAAATATTTATTATTACATTAAATCACATCAACACTAACCGTACCACGACCGGTTTCGTATTTTTTCTTTTAGAATTATTGAGATTACAATGACATGTTCAATTAGAAATTATTAAATGAATCACTTCATTCAAGCACATATGATTATTCCAAAATTGCGAGAAATCTAAATAAATTCAGGAGTAATTTTATAAAATAACGTCGAACATTTTATACTTGGTATGGTTAGCGTTAAATACTATAGTAAAGTAAATAAATTTCTTCAGAATTTTATTTGAATTTCCTCCCCGATGCGCGTCGAAAAACTGAATGTTTCTCTCATTTGTAACTTAGTCGATCGAACATTATTTACGCAGATACCATGGGCAAATTCAAGTAACATTATAAAAAAGTTAAAGTTGATCATTTTAAAAAGTAAGCATGAACAATATATATTGTACCTGATATCGTGGCCTTCCCACAATGGAAGGGAACACTGCTCGTGGAGCATCGTCTCCTGCAAATCCCGCTTTACACATTCCCGATCCATTATCGACTACTAAAGCAGCCACATCGTCGTCGCACATTGTGAAATGTATAGTTGTATAATATCTTCTTACGCGTAAGAAGAATAAGGAATAAAGTAAGAAGATTAAAGACTAATAGATTTTGTACTATCTTAACGGCGCGTCGACTTCTCTAATATTGTTTCTGTGAAAGAATGCAGCTGCTTTATATCGACTCCCCCTCTTCAACAATTAGTCTACCTGTGCACACTCGTGGCTTTATACTTTATACCATCGCTTATAGTCCGGTAAATTGATTTAAGCTTAAGATATAATGCACGAAATCGTTACTATCATATATCATTGTTGTTACCATTGTTGCTTGTATATTTTCAAAGTTTCTAACTAATTTAGAAATTCCTCAGCAAGGCAGGGAAGTTCTATCGGTACTTTATATATCACGCTTGTTATACATGCTAGACAAAGAGATTGATTTCAAAGTTGAGCAAATTCTTCAAACCTGTACCAATGTGTATAACTGTACTGATATCGTGTCTAATACAGACGCTAAGAAGAATACCTTATAAGAGAGTTTAATTGGTTTTTAATATATGCCAATTAGGCACAGAGTTTGTATATGAAGTAGAGCATAAAATTATTTCCTTGTCTCTTTGGTTCTGTGAGATTCTCCTAACAAGCAACTGGAGGAATACACGTTGGCATTCTTTGCTTATATTTAAGATCCTGTAATAAGCAGGAATCGCTTATTATAGAAAGTGAAAACCAGCTTTAGAGTTCACTGAACACGAATGAATTTGTTCGAGTTACGGAATGTAATCTCTGCTATAAATGTTATCGAGATAAGTATCGGCAAACAAAATGGTTTATTTGTTATGGAAAATGTTCGCTATCTAAATTCTAAATCTTGTATCTTCTATCTTATTTATTACCACGATCGCAGATCTTTGTTTTCTAGTAAAGCCTTTGACAATACCGAAGATTCTTCTTCGATATTTGGAAAGAATGCACTCGGAAACGCGCACGCGCGGAAAACAAAATGTATCAACGTTTGCTTCGAGTTCGAATGTGTGTTTGCAGTTATATTTTAATTATGTAAGTTACACTGCTTACATACATATTTACAGAAAATAGATGTTTCGGGGCGCACCGAGTCTCCCAGAATTAACGCATTTTAAGAAATCACTGTTCCAGAGAGTAAACACTGGCCAAGAGACTCGTTATAATCGGTGTATTACATTTCTTAATTAACTGTTCGACTAATGCTTATAATTAGGCCGTGAAACGAAGTACCTAGTTTAGACTTAATTTGCTGCGTATCCTATTTCCAACAATTTCTTAGAGTGTAAAATATATATACGTATAGAATCTAGAGTCTACTCTTTCGAAGTATTAGTGAAAAGTCGAAGATCTTACTTACGAGATGAATAAATAAATATTTTTCCATTCTTCCTCTACTTTTATCGTATCCAAAGTGTACCATTTTTTTGTGATTGAATTTATAATTCTCTCTTAAAAGCTCTGCATATATTTACAAGTGAACGTATGTACATACAAAACACAATAACATTTTTCAAACAAGGGATTTCCTCCTTGCGCGACAACCTTCATTTATCCCACAGGCCAATCTCTTTCATTCTCGTTTGAAAGTATTTTTCTAGAGCGTTAGCGCATCGATAATATTCGGTGTCAGGGCTATTGTACAAACGACAATTAGTGAAAATTCGAGTCATATCGGCGATAAATAATCTTCTTGTCACGTAATATCGCGCCTTTAATCGATCGGTCATCGTCTTCAGATCTAAAAAATACAAAAATCAATTGTTGTAAGTTGTAAATTTAAAAATAGGACTTTTCAGGGCGATCGCGACCCAGATTAATCTTTTATCTAGCGCTTTTGATTACTGAAAATCCCCATCTTTGCATTATCGAGAAATGAGAAGGCACACCCCACACCCTTTCAATCCTGAAAACGAGTCTACTCCCTTAACTATTACATTATTCAAACTGAATATCGGTGCGTTTACATACCCATGGGATATTTGATGTGATCATAATAATCTGGCACGTCGTTCTTGTCTACGGGTTTTAAGAATGGCCAGGCCGTGCTATGATTTTTCACACTGTTCAAAACGTTCTTCAACGCGTTATACAAAGAATCTGTAATGTCCAAGCATGCTTCCATTGGCTCCGGCCCTTGAGTCCCTTTAGCGACTCCCCTCGTTCTCGTCTGAGCATAACTTTTCCAACCGGTTTCGCGAATACCAGGAATCGATTCGACAGGAATTCCTCTGACACCTTCTTTGAAGCATGTCAAGCCAGGATGAACCTTCTGTATCTCCTGCTGTCTTTGATGAATCAGCTTTTTAATAATTTCTTTTTGCTTCCTTATAACAGCTGTGAACTCGGTGTACACGATCTTAGCGTTTAATTCGCAGTGCATTAACGTGGCACCTTCGTAGTCCTTGATGTATCCTTGATGCATCGATCGCGGTATCTTAATATCTTTACTGAAACCTTGCTTTTTAAAGTACCCAATGGCAAACTCATCGGCGAACGTGAGAAAATGCAATATATTATTTTTGATGTGGTAATCTTTAAGCATGTTCATCAAATGCGTACCGTAGCCTTTTACTTGTTCTTGACTGGTGACAGCACAGAACACTATTTCTGTAAACCCCTGGGTAGGAAACATTCGGAAACAAATACCGCCGATCGGTCGACCATCTTTTATCAAAGCTAGTGTTTTATGCTTTCTAGAAACAGAAGATCATTAGGAGAGACTATCCTATAAACAAGCATAAAGTCATTCGATATATTTTTCAAGCCACTTACGGATCGAAAACTAATTGAGATATGTACTCTTTCGGCATTCTAGGCAACTGATGACTAAACACATTGTGCAATCCAATTAGCCAGAGCATAGTTTGCTTGGACACCGGTTGCGTTAAACTATTCCCCACAACGTGAAATTCAATGATCTTTCTGCTCTCCTCGATCTTGGCAGTTTCATCCCGGGGAACATTCGGTGGGAACACCGCATCGGGTCCACACATATAATTCGGATCGTTAATAGTCGCTACAATTTCAGCTACAGTCTCTTCCGGTAAATCTTCGAAAATTTCTTCGTTTCTTCTTCTTTTTACGTCCGCGCGTCCTTCGGAATGCGATCGTTTCTCGTGAATTTTCTTTATACCAGGACTTATATTAATCGTCGTGTAATTATCTTTCTCGTTCGGAGTAACTGTAACCTTTTCAAATTCACCGGTTCTTCTTCCTTGATTCGGTTTCGATTCTAACGCAGTTTGCAAATAAGTAGGAGGCACTTGTTTGAAATCTGGATCCCAGATCGGCGAATTGTCGGAGTAAATTTCTGCTTCCAACATTGAGAGAAATCTGAAAACAGTACGTAAGAGTATAGTTTTACTACTAAACTAATAGAAGAAAGAGAAATATATGTGTCTACATACTTGGGAAAATGCGTCAGGACTATTACTCTCTTTTCGGGTGCCAATTTATCCCGTTCGCTATGACACTTGTCTAATAATTGTCTCGAAACTGGCTTGAAGATGGCTTGAACGAACGTTCGACCGAATACCAAAGATGTATCGTAGTGCGGCAAAGAGTCGCAGAACGCTGGTATGTGACAGAAAACCAACCAACGCGTATGGTTAATTTTGTAAGCGGGAGCATCCTCCACGCTGATCGTGCCTCTTCTGGCACTTAACGGGTCAAAGTTCCAGTGATTTAAACAATGCAAAAACATCTTGGCCATGTCGCACATCGCTTGCATGTCTCTCTGCGGCAAATGTCCATATTTATAAGCTACAAAATTCATTACCGCTTTCGCTATGCTGGGTCTCTCGAAGGGTGGTTGCCCCAAAGGACCTTCTATCGTAGGTTTCGTCATGGACTGTATACATTTCCGTAAGAGTTTATACAGATAAAAGTAAACTTTCTTGGTGTCCGGATCTTCTTCTTTCTGTAATCCCAAGAAAATATTATCGGCGTCGATTACCATGCACAATAATTTATTGATTTCCTCTTCGGACTGGTTGGTCAAGTGGGAAACATGGTTTTCCAAAACGTGAGTGCAACTTTTGCAGGGATCAAAGAAATTGACGATAGGTTGT
Source organism: Lasioglossum morio (assembly GCA_916610235.2). Classification (NCBI taxonomy): domain Eukaryota; kingdom Metazoa; phylum Arthropoda; class Insecta; order Hymenoptera; family Halictidae; genus Lasioglossum; species Lasioglossum morio. The sequence continues at coordinate 15,601,077 of OU744328.1, read as the reverse complement.
TGCGAATCGGTTTTAGGAGGTTTAATTAATATCTGGGGGTTCTTCCAGCCTATGCACTTGCAATCTTCGACTTTACACGCGCTGTACGTTGCGATCCTCAATATCTTTTTCATTTGTGGCAGATTCAACATTTGCTGCTTCCGCTGTTGTATTCTTTGAAGATTATTTTGCCGGCTGCTTTGTTCCTGAGGCCTAACGGCATTCGGTTCTCTGCTATTACCAGGATGTTGAGATGTACTGGTTACGGACTGGTTATTTTCTTCTATGGGCTGTAGCGTTGTGCTGCGATTCGCTTCTTCGGTTGACATAATTAAGCTAAAAAAATCATTACACGGTTATAAAGAATTTTGTGTTTATCAAACACAGTTTCAGTGTACAGAAACGCATTAGACTTACGTTAAAAGAAATACAGTGTAAACGTGAAATTTATAAATAACGATACTGTCACAGTAAAGTTACAGTAAAAGAGATTTTACTGTGTATAATTATAAGGAAAATGTACAAAATAGATGTTCTATTTCCTTCTTCGATATCAAATGTTCGGTCATTGTTTACATTATTATAAACTCGTGCGAAAGGTTATGGAACATGATTTTAAAACGCATCGCAGCGGAGAATATACACAGTCACCGACAAGATATTGTCAAGACTGCCAGCATCCGTGCCAATCCGTGCTATTCTGCGGGACGGTAAACGGGCGAAATAGGCGCGGGGATAACGTGGAAATTACAGCACCGACGAGATAGTGTTAACACTATCCCGTCGGTGTTACAGTGATCTGAAAGACCACGTCGGTAAAAGTTCCACCACTAGTATAGAAGTGCAGATAAATTCTAGTATGTTCACGACATATGTAAATGCGTTAGAATATAAGTTATGTACATGTACAATAGCAACATTTTATGTACGCAAATACAATGAATAAATAAAGACAATGTTATAAAAAACCGAATATATTTAATGCAATACCTATACTTCCTGAATGTCTCACTCGACTGAGTTACAGTACCGAATTTTCGAAATTTTTCGAGCGTCTGACTTGCCGTTGAGTTGTACTACTGAATTTCGGATACCACCGTGTCATGGACTGTAATAGATTTAAAATCATAGTGGATATTAATTTACACAGTAGTATGCAATACTATTGAAAATTCAAAGTGTGCAGCTATTAGCTCGGTATTATCCTTTATTCGTAAGATACTGGAAGTTCTTACGAATAGAGGATAATACCGATTGCCCAGGTCTCACCACGTGGAGGTTGCTGCACACGAGACCCGGAAAGGGAGTCAGAACGAATGCGATATTCCTTCTGGCTCCCTTTCTTACAACGCCGAACTTATACTAAGTTACGCAAGTACGTCGAGTAATTATCGCGGAGCAAAAGGGTGTGAATCGGAGAAGAAGTCCCCGATTCACGGGGGCCAAAAAGCGAATCAGGCAGAAGGCTCTGATTCTTTCAAGAAGAGAGAAAAAATAAACAAACCAGAGCAGAAGGCTCTGATTCTTTCGAAGAGAAAAATCGAATCAGAGCAGAAGGCTCTGATTCTTTCAAAGAGAAAAATCGAATCAGAGCAGAAGGCTCTGATTCTTTCAAAAAGAAAAACTAAGCGAGGGTAACGCGAGCAATGGTCGAGAGGAGTTCCGACAACAATACCAACTGCATCAACCACCTGCCGCCAGAGACGGACATGGGTGGAAAAATTTTACGGATGAGTGGTAAAGAGCGAACACAACGCGTCTCGACCCCCCCATTAATATAAACTACCGCGAACTCCCGTACCACAATAAATCTGGTACATACTACGTACGAACAAAAGTGTCCGACACAGTAGAAGACTGTGTCGGAGTAAAAAAAAAAAACGAACAAAGTGAATTTACGGCGATAATTACTCGACGTATATATAACGACGATATATAATCTTAATAACTATCGCATACAATGAATTCTTATTAATTAACGCAACTTATATATACCCTGATGTCTTCTATGGTGTATGTCTTCCTCTTCTTGGTTTGTCCTCTTCGTTGACGATGAAAGACGTCGGCTGTTGTATCCTAACTGAAACAGACTAATTACATTTAGATGATACACAAAATCCCGCACACGAGTGCGAATTCCAAAATGACTACCAGGACAAAACAACATTCAACACACGAGACAAAACCAAAAAACGAGCTCTCGAGAGCAAACCAGAAAAAGAGCTCACGTGAGCAAACCAGAAAACGAGCTCATGAGAGCCAAACCAACCCCGCACATGAGTGCAACCTGACCGACCTATAGGCGATTCGGGTAGCCCCAGGGACGCGACTCCCCGTACTCACTCACGGTCCCCATCCGTGAGTGAGCCCCTGAGGGAACTCCGATCGGAGGAATACCAATTTTCAACAAGAAATGAAAATTTTTCGAAGTGGAACTTGTGAAAGTTCCAAAATGAATAGTTCAAAACACAGAAATTAAAATTGTCTTTACTGACTGAACATGTACTTCGAAATAACGAATTGAAGGTGGCCAAGGGTAAACGAAGAAAGCATCGATGTACCCTTGGCCGAGTGTGAGCTAGCTGAAAGTAAATTCATAATCAATTCAATGAAATATGTTTCTATATTTTGCAAGTCTTAAACTCTATTACACATTCTTTTATAAAATTGTATACGTGCAGCTATTAGCTCGACATTATCATTTATTCGTAAGATGCTGGAAGTTCTTACGAATAAAGGATAATGCCGATTGCCCAGGTCTCACCACGAGGAGGTTGCTTGCACAAGAGACCCGGAAAGGGAGTCAGAACGAATGCAATATTCCTTCTGGCTCCCTTTCTTACAACGCCGAACTTATACTAAGTTACGCAAGTACGTCGAGTAATTATCGCGGAGCAAAAGGGTGTGAATCGGAGAAGAAGTCCCCAATCCACGGGGGACAAAAAGCGAATCAGGCAGAAGGCTCTGATTCTTTCAAAAAGAGAGAAAAAATAAACAAACCAGAGCAGAAGGCTCTGATTCTTCCAAAAAGAAAAATTAAGCAAATCAGAGCAGAAGGCTCTGATTCTTTCAAAGAGAAAAATCGAATCAGAGCAGAAGGCTCTGATTCTTTCAAAGAGAAAAATCGAATCAGAGCAGAAGGCTCTGATTCTTTCAAAAAGAAAAACTAATGCAAACCAGAGCAGAAGGCTCTGGTTTGAGGGTAACGCGAGCAATGGTCGAGAGGAGTTCCGACAACAATACCAACTTCTCCAACCACCTGCCGCCAAAGACGGACATGGGTGGAAAAATTTTACGGGAGAGTGGTAAAGAGCGGACACAACGCGTCTCGACCCCACCATTAATATAAACTACCGCGAACTCCCGTACCACAATAAATCTGGTACATACTACGTACGAACAAAAGTGTCCGACACAGTAGAAGACTGTGTCGGAGTAAAAGAAAAAAAACGAACAAAGTGAATTTACGGCGATAATTACTCGACGTATATACAACGACGATAAAATAATCTTAATAACTATCGCATACAATAAATTCTTATTAATTAACGCAACTTATATATACCCTGATGTCTTCTATGGTGTATGTCTTCCTCTTCTTGGTTTGTCCTCTTCGTCGACGATGAAAGACGTCGGCTGTTATATCCTAACTGAAACAGACTAATCATATTTAGGCACAACACAAAATGCCGCACACAAGTGCGAATTCCAAAATAACTACCAGGACAAAACAATACTCAGCAAACGAGACGAAACCAAAAAGCGAGCTCTCGAGAGCAAACCATAAAAAGAGCTCATGTGAGCAAACCAACCCCGCACATAAGTGCAACCTGACCGACCTATAGGCGATTCGGGTAGCCCCAGGGACGCGACTCCCCGTACTCACTCACGGTCCCCATCCGTGAGTGAGCCCCTGAGGGAACTCCGATCGGAGGAATACCAATTTTCAACAAGAAATGAAAATTTTTCGAAGTGGAACTTGTGAAAGTTCCAAAATGAATAGTTCAAAAAACAGAAATTAAAATTGTCTTTACTGACTGAACAAGTACTTTGATGTAACGAACTGAAGGTGGCCAAGGGTAAATGAAGAAAGCATCGATGTACCCTTGGCCGAGTGTGAGCTAGCTGAAAGTAAATTCATAATCAATTCAATGAAATATGTTTCTATATTTTGCAAGTCTTAAACTCTATTACACATTCTTTTATAAAATTGTATACGTGCAGCTATTAGCTCGACATTATCATTTATTCGTAAGATACTGGAAGTTCTTACGAATAAAGGATAATGCCGATTGCCCAGGTCTCACCACGAGGAGGTTGCTTGCACAAGAGACCCGGAAAGGGAGTCAGAACGAATGCAATATTCCTTCTGGCTCCCTTTCTTACAACGCCGAACTTATACTATGTTACGCAAGTACGTCGAGTAATTATCGCGGAGCAAAAGGGTGTGAATCGGAGAAGAAGTCCCCGATCCACGGGGACAAAAAGCGAATCAGGCAGAAGGCTCTGATTCTTTCAAAGAGAAAAATCAAATCAGAGCAGAAGGCTCTGATTCTTTCAAAAAGAAAAACTAAGCAAATCAGAGCAGAAGGCTCTGATTCTTTCAAAGAGAAAAATCGAATCAGAGCAGAAGGCTCTGATTCTTTCAAAAAGAAAAACTAATGCAAACCAGAGCAGAAGGCTCTGGTTTGAGGGTAACGCGAGCAATGGTCGAGAGGAGTTCCGACTACAATACCAACTTCTCCAACCACCTGCCGCCAAAGACGGACATGGGTGGAAAAATTTTACGGGAGAGTGGTAAAGAGCGGACACAACGCGTCTCGACCCCCCCATTAATATAAACTACCGCGAACTCCCGTACCACAATAAATCTGGTACATACTACGTACGAACAAAAGTGTCCGACACAGTAGAAGACTGTGTCGGAGTAAAAGAAACAAACGAACAAAGTGAATTTACGGCGATAATTACTCGACGTATATACAACGAAGATATATAATCTTAATAACTATCGCACAAATAAATTCTTATCGACTAACGCAACTTAAGTATACGTGCTGCCTTCTACGGTGTGTAACCTCCTCTTCGTCGACGATGAAAGACGTCGGCTGTTATTTCCTAACTGAAACAGACTAATCATATTTAGGCACAACACAAAATGCCGCACACGAGTGCGAATTCCAAAATAACTACCAGGACAAAACAACATTCAACACACGAGAAAAAACCAAAAAACGAGCTCTCGAGAGCAAACCAGAAAAAGAGCTCACGTGAGCGAACCAGAAAATGAGCTCATGAGAGCCAAACCAACCCCGCACATGAGTGCAACCTGACCGACCTATAGGCGATTCGGGTAGCCCCAGGGACGCGACTCCCCGTACTCACTCACGGTCACCATCCGTGAGTGAGCCCCTGAGGGAACTCCGATCGGAGGAATACCAATTTTCAACAAGAAATGAAAATTTTTCGAAGTGGAACTTGTGAAAGTTCCAAAATGAGTAGTTCAAAAAACAGAAATTGAAATTGTCTTTACTGACTGAACAAGTACTTTGAAGTAACGAACTGAAGGTGGCCAAGGGTAAACGAAGAAAGCATCGATGTACCCTTGGCCGACTGCGTCCTAGATGGACGTAAATTCAGATTCAATGCAATGAAATATGTATCTATATTTGCAGGTTTTAAACTCCATTACATATTGTTATCAGAAATTGTAAACGTGCAGCTATTAGCTCGCAATTATCCTTTATTCGTAAGATACTGGAATATCTTACGAATAGAGGATAATTCCGATTGCCCAGGTCTCACCACGAGGAGGTTGCTTGCACAAGAGACCCGGAAAGGGAGTCAGAACGAATGCGATATTCCTTCTGGCTCCCTTTCTTACAACGCCGAACTTATACTAAGTTACGCAAGTACGTCGAGTAATTATCGCGGAGCAAAAGGGTGTGAATCGGAGAAGAAGTCCCCGGTCCACGGGGACAAAAAGCGAATCAGGCAGAAGGCTCTGATTTTTTCAAAAAGAAAAACTAAGCAAATCAGAGCAGAAGGCTCTGATTCTTTCAAAGAGAAAAATCGAATCAGAGCAGAAGGCTCTGATTCTTTCAAAAAGAAAAACTAAGCAATCCAGAGCAGAAGGCTCTGATTCTTTCAAAAAGAAAAACTAAGCAAACCAGAGCAGAAGGCTCTGATTCTTTAAAAAAGAAAAACTAAGCAAACCAGAGCAGAAGGCTCTGGTTTGAGGGTGACGCGAGCAATGGTCGAGAGGAGTTCCGACAACAATACCAACTTCTCCAACCACCTGCCGCCAAAGACGGACATGGGTGGAAAAATTTTACGGGAGAGTGGTAAAGAGCGGACACAACGCGTCTCGACCCCCCCATTAATATAAACTACCGCGAACTCCCGTACCACAATAAATCTGGTACATACTACGTACGAGCAAAGGTATCCGACACAGTAGAAGACTGTGTCGGAGTAATAAAAAAACGAACAAAGTGAATTTACGGCGATAATTACTCGACGTGTTTACAACGACGATATATAATCTTAATAACTATCGCATAACGTATTACTAACTAACGCAACTTAAATATACGCTGATGTCTTCTTCGGTGTGTGTCCTCCGCTTCTTGGTTTGTCCTCTTCGTCGATGTTGAAAGGCGTTGCCTGTTGTAGCGTAACTGAAACAAACTAATCATATTTAGACGCAACACAAATACGAATTCCAACATAAGAACCAGAACAAAACCAGAAAACGAGCTCTCGAGAGCAAACCAGAAAAAGAGCTCACGTGAGCAAACCAGAAAAAGAGCTCACGTGAGCGAACCAGAAAACGAGCTCATAAGAGCCAAACCAAACCCGCACACGAGTGCGACCTAACCGACCTATAGGCGATTCGGGTAGCCCCAGGGACGCGACTCCCCGTACCCACTCACGGTCCCCATCCGTGAGTGAGCCCCTGAGGGAACTCCGATCGGAGGAATACCAATTTTCAACAAGATGTGAAAATTTTTCGAAGAGGAACTTCTGAAAGTTCCATAGGGAACACTTAGGAAATCAGAAATTCAAATTGGAATGTTCACTAACTGAACAAGTACTTCGAAATAACGAACCGAAGGTGGCGAAAGGTAAACGAACAAAGCATCGATGTACCCTTGGCCGACTTCCAACTTAGTTGAAAGTAAATTTATATTCGATTCAATGAAATATCTTGTAACATTATGCAAGTCTTAAATTCCATTATACATTGTTATCAATAATTGTATACGTGCAGCTATTAGCTCGACATTATCCTTTATTCATAAGATACTGGAAGTTGTTACGAATATGGAATAATACCGATTGCCCATGTCTCACAACTGGCTCCCTTTCTCACAACACCGAACTTATACAAAGTTATGCAAGCACGTCGAGTTATTATCGAGAAATTAGATTGGCAAAAGTGCGAATTTGACAATCAGAAGCAGGAAGAAAAACACAAATCCAACATCAGATATATAAAAATGTTTCGAACACTGAACTGCGAAAGTTTCTTTTCCGATGGAAATTGCAATAAGAATATTCGAGGTAAACATTGAAACTGATTGTTCAGTGAAAACAGTTGAAGTGAACAAAGTGAACAAAGTGAACAAAGCAACAAGCATACAAGAATATTTGAATTAAAACTCACCAGGGAACCCCTGGTCCACTCCTGGTCCACTCCTGGTCCACTCCTGGTCCACCCCTGGTCTCCCGGGACATTCTAGCACCACCGGTACCGCAACCCGTCCGCCCCTGCCGTCTCCGCCGACCCGACTAACTGACTGAATGACTCAGCGCTCTGGCTTAGCTGTCTTCCCCCCACTCCTCTCCCATCGATCGATTCGATCGCCAAGTTAGTAATTATTGATGAATTTGTTATTTCTCGCTGTTCAATGTTTATAACAATTCCTTTTGCTAACGATGCCCACAACCACTCCCTTCACCATCTGACCACCTATTTTTTTTCGAAAAATATGCAATAGAACTCCAGATATAGAATAACATTTATAACATGAACATTCGCGCGCGTTAATTTATTCGATACAATTCACAGAGAAATTTATTATTTCTGGCTGTTCAATGTTTATAACAATACCTTTCGCCAACGATGTTAAACAGCACTCCCTTGACTATCTGACCATCTAATTTTTTAGTCAAAATAGGCAATAGAACTCGAAATACAGAAACAGAATAACTTTTAAACCATGCACATTCGCAATAATTTATTCAACATAAATACTACGATAAATTTATTGATTCTATCTGTTCAATGTCTATAATATATTCTTTTGCCATTTTAATTGTTTACAGTAAACTCTCCCTTACTCTGTTCATCAACATATTTCCTTTTCCACAGATCGATTCTTCGAACATTTATGTTAAAAAAAGTGTAAGGTAATAATTCTCGTTTATAAAATACTTTGAAAGTATACAAATTGAGGTATCTCATATAAAATTTAAAGTCGGAATCGGTGATTTTCCGAAAACTATGCTTCAACACTTTCTTAATATTTCTAGGAATTTTTGTGTGCTTGAGTTTTGCTTTTAACATTGTAAATCTTAAATAACAAACGCTAATACATCGTCTGAAATATCTGCTTAACCTGGAACACGTTCGGTGCAGAATGTAACAATACTAACAGTCTCTCGTTGGTGTCAAGATGGTTGCGTGACCATTTCCCTTCTGACCACTTCTGACCAACGAGAATCTCCTCAGTGGTCTTCTGTACCGACGAGATCACGTCGATGACTTTCAATGACTTTGGCGCCACTGAATGGCACATGACTGACAGTCTATCTCGTCGGTGTTCTCGGTGATATTATCATTGTTGCGAATCTGTTATCGTTGTGAATACTGGTAATAGGTTAGAATGGTAGATGAAACAACGAGGAAAACATTAAGTAACATTCCATTGTTACAAACGAAAGCAGGTCCTAGAGATGCGGATTTATGGGTGCAAAGATTAAAGGAAGAATATCAAGCATTGATTAAAGTAAATCACAGCATACTCTACAAGTGCTTTCCATATGCTTAACTTGACATCCTTTTACCCAATACCTATTCTTATTTATAATAGTTTACCCTTACTTCTGTTATGGACACGTTCGCAATTGGTTCGCCGACATATAACTTTTCAAATCTTCGATGTTTGTTAACTTGATAAATGTATATATATATATATATGCACATGTTTCAGTATGTAAAAAATAATAAAGACTCCGACAACGACTGGTTTCGTTTAGAATCGAATAAAGAAGGCACTAGATGGTTTGGAAAATGTTGGTACATTCATAATCTCTTAAAGTACGAGTTTGAAGTGGAGTTTGACGTAAGTATATCATATTTGTTTAGACAGTATGTTATGACAGTTCTTTGGACAGTACGCATAACGCTAATGTAATTGTAGATTCCTGTTACATATCCTACGACGGCACCCGAAATCGCTTTACCAGAGTTGGATGGGAAAACTGCAAAAATGTATAGAGGTGGGAAAATTTGTCTGACAGATCATTTCAAACCCTTATGGGCTCGAAATGTGCCAAAATTTGGAATCGCTCATGCCATGGCACTCGGAGTAAGTTTTCCATTTATACAATTATCACATTTCGCAAAATCTTACCGTTTCACACTACAAATATTTGAATCAATATTTTTAGCTAGGACCATGGATGGCAGTCGAAATTCCAGATCTTATAGAGAAAGGTGCTATAACACATAAGGATAAAATATCACAGTCTTAATACTGGTAAAGAAGCTATTGTAAAATATGAATGAAATTATTCTTTTTAATTGTTAATCAAGATTAGCTTTCGCTTTAATCTTAAGGGAGGGTTTATATACTAAATGTATTTGTTTCTTTAACGAATATAAATATTTATACCTATATGCGTAACATAAATAATCCAGTGCTTTGCATATTATTTAGATTTTTTGTTATCTTCGTCTATTCGAACTTTTTCAGTCTCTTTTATAATCTCGTCTAATCTGTATAGATCCTTAAGCGACACTTCGCCAGTACCCCTTTCTAGCGGTTTCGGTTGGGAAGGATCGGGTTTCCAGGCTACTAGGTAAATTATCTGGAACGTCGCTGGTACGAACGGCGTACCGTCTTCCTTAGTTTTTCCATACAGCTCTTTATATATTGCGGAAGCAGCGAGTAGAGTGTCTTTGTTTAACCGTAATTTTCGATTCCTAACTGCATTATTTTCAGCCATTCCTGCAAAATGAAATACTCTGAATAAGAATTCCAACTGCATTACTGAACCAGAATTTCATGGATAAAAGTTAGAATTATAAGTTGTTGGAATTGTCTTGATCTTAATTACATGACGATTATTTAAACAACATATGTAATCCTATTTAAAGAGACATCAATGTTTTTATGAAATCTCTGAAAGTATGACCATAAGAATTTATTAATTTCTGCCAAACGTATGTACTTTGTAATAGAGTTACTCAGAGTCAATGTTAACTTGCAAGTTTAGTTTGCCAAAGGATTAAAGAGATGCATAGCACAGTGTCCATCTGCGATTCAGAGGATAAACTTTACCTTAAATTACCTTTTAAATCCCACATTAACTCGAATATGCTAGGGTAACCAACAACCATTTCATCCGTATCGATGGTTAACATTGTAAAATTAGCTCTATTCAACAGACTTCCGACATCTCTAATTTCTGCGAATGGCGAAACATGAGCCGAAATCCCACCATCCCTTTCCGACTCTGCTAACTGTAAAGAACTCCTAGAAAGAAATAACGACGATGATGCTGCCATAATATACTGTTATCTTCCATATTATTCAGACTACCTTAATTCGTATAACGTTTCTCCTCCGAACATAGCTGCTAAGAATACACCGTCGTTCTTTAAGCTTTTGTTGATATTTCTAAGACAGCCCGGCAAGTTGTTCACCCAATGGAGACTCAAGGAACTAATTATCAAGTCTAGACTGTCTTCTTCCCATGAGAACTGTTCTTCGTCTAATACTGTTTTAGTTACTTTAACTCCTTCCATGGTTTCTGCTTGTTGTAACAAGCTCGAACACATATCCGTCAAGATCAATTCCTCCACAGAGTCTGCGGTGATGTGTTTGGACACATGGCCACGACCACATCCTAGATCAAGCGCTTTTTTGAATTTTTTCTTTATATCAAATATTCTATCCGATAATCGGTAACCCACTTCGTCTTTGATGTAATCGTACAATGTTACATCGGACGCTTGTGCGGCTCGTTCTCTTTGAAGAAGCTTCGTGTTTCTATCGAAAACGTACATAACACTGTCAGGTGGTAGCGCGAAATTTCTTACGCTGCTAACTATACGGCGAACATTCTTCGTTCGAGATTGATTATCAAACACGTGCCGGAATACACAACATTCGAGAAATGCGTGTACTCCCGAGAGTCGATGAAAATTTGACATTTTTATTTATGTCTGCCTTCTTCGGAATGGTTACACAATCTGAACATTGGTGATAACGTGTAAAGTATTTGATAAGTAAACGCTTGTTAATAAATCGGTATTAAAATCAACGCAGACGATGTGATACGTAAATACACAGTGTTTATATATTTACAACGTACAGAAATCGCATAACCTAACCTACAATTATGCAATTATGCTGTAAAGTAAAATACATTACGATATATAACACACGACACACAGCTCCAAAAGATTTCATTAGAAATTTTCTCATAATTGAATGTTTTCAAGTAACCTGAAAAATTCAAGTCATCTAAAATCTAATATACATAATAATAAAAATAGTCTTTTTGTTATTTTCACAATCCTTTATTGTTACACGAATATCTAAAATTATTGTACATAAGGAATCTCTAACCTGTAAAAGAGCATTCGATGAGAATACATATATATAAAGTATGAAACTTGATAAATATTTGTAAAATCAAACATATGTGTTTGAAATTTGTGTTTTATTTGTAAAATTTCATATTAATGAATGAATCACTGGTATGAATAACTGAATATTGTTTGGCTGCAATCAAATATGTTTTCAGAGACAAATAATAAGTTATTGTATGTTCACGTGGTAAACTATACTAAATATATATATTGTGTATATATATATTTAGGTAGAAGACGCATGTCAATTGTTTACATTTAATACAATCTAATATCAGAAATGTACATTCAAACTAGAATTTCAATAATACCTATATTATATATAGTGCTAATGTGGTATCAGAAATGATAAATGATATTATTCGCATAAAAAAGTTTTATTCTTACTAAGATAGTCGTTAAAATTTGATATATTTTCAGAAATTTACTTGAATAACTTAAAAGATATATTACATGGTTAAATAAAGCGATTCTTGTTTTGGTTTCAAATCATATTACAACATACTTGAAAAAATATCGAAATAGTGATTTAATTTACAAGGCAGGACCCACTCGGATGTATATATACTTTGCGAACAAAGTGAACACGTACTTACGTAGAAATTTGATAAATACGTGGGTGAAGTTTGTACATAATTGACAATGTAAAAGCGTACAAAAAGATCTGACCCGATGTACGAACGTGTATGCAATTAAATATGAATTTGTATAAAAATTGACAAAGCACAAGCATTATATAATAATAAGTTTATAGCAGCAAGAAGCATGATTTCTACATAGGCTTACTTAATTTTACAGGAAAATCTAACGAATACGCTCGTAACTTACATTTTAAAATGATATATGTACTTTGCGCGAGGATGATTGAGAAAAGTTGTACCGATTTCCGTTCGAGTTTACAATCTCTGTACCAACATTTTGACATTTGATAAAATTATTTTTTATGGCTGATTCAGCGAACTTCGATTTAATAGTATTTAATGGTATAATTAAGTACAACTATATGTCAAAGTTAACAAATATAAATCGCAACACACATATATATTTATACATATATGTATGTATATATATATATATATATATATATATATATATATCTCGTTTGCATATGTATATCTAATAATACGTAAAGTTATATATGTATTTCATCTTTGCGTGTTCTGCCTTTTAAAGAATTAAAATTTACAAGTAATAAACGGTTCGAAATCCTGGGTACGTATTAAAAGAAAAGTTTTATGTAAAAAGTCAGTCCTAGATATTGCTAAAAAAAATTTGTACAATTACGTAATCACAATACAAAAAAGAAAAACAAATATTATTATACATTTTAAGGTACAATATATAATATTACACCTGAAACGTAGGAGACCTTAGGGAAGTTCGTTGCATATTCGAGAAAATATTTATATCGTAAGAAAGTCTTTCTACTATTGGTCCTTAAAAATAAGCATAAAAAATAATCATCCACTTTCAAATAAATTTGTTATCTAATCGATATTTCACGTAATACAGCTAACAGCGAGAGCTAATCGTATGAAAGCAATTATACATATAAATTGTAATATATTTGAAATAATTATTAGTGTGACCCCGCGTTCGAATATATTCTGGAATATTACTGCAATTTAATTGCCATAAAAATATCCTTCATTTTTCTATAATACATTTGTCATTTTAAAACGTCGCTAATTATTTTTTTAAATATTCAACTATAAAATTGTCGGAATTATGATCTTTCACTTTCTATATACGTACACGTATACGTACACACATATGTACAATATATATGTCTGTATAGCGTATTTTTTTTCCTTCGTCTCTAGGTTTTATGAACATGTAGCGAGTAATAATCACAGTTTCTCAAAATCGAGACTGTGCACCGCATACGGATACACTGCAATTATCTCTCTTTTCTATCTTAAATATTAAAAAAAAACGATTGGATAATTCGCAAAATGAAATTTTTACAAACAGATCATGTCACGGAAATAATATCAAAGTTTAAAACCACGTGCGATGAGAGTAACAAAGCCTCTTCTCTGCTTTCCAAAGACCACGATAATCGGGCGGATGTTAACGATAAATTACTTTGGCCTCAAACTACCGATAGGAGTGGGTAACGTGAAATGTGCCGATGTTGTGACGGTTGTTGCATTACATGTAGGAATAGGTATGTCGGCCATATTTGTCGTAGCGTTTGTTTCACTTTTATAACGTATGTTTGTATATTCTCGACCTAAGTGAAGGGATTTCTGTAAAAGTAGACATCGAACACAATAATTATAGACGAGTCGAGAGATTTTTGTGAATAATAACGCGGATACAACCGCGGTATATAAACATGATTTCGTGTATTCACCTGTTCTGCTTGCATTCGTTGTGACACAGTTTCGATATAGTGTAACACAGCAAGATAGACAAATTTGTATTGTGCTTCCGTTTGAACCATTCCTGATCTTTGCGAACGTACTCTTTGAATCGTCCTTTGAATATCAATCTCACAATCTAAACCTGTCGATAGATAATATTAATCGTGTAAAACCTTTACAATGAGATATTATAATTAGACTACGCATTTTTATTCCTTTTTTATAAAGAAATTGACTGGGTGTAATATAAAACAGTGAAAGATTAGAAAGATCCAAGAATATTGTTATGATCTTTTCAATGTAAAAAATCTATTAAGGGATGAAGTGAATTTTTATTGAACTCCTGTTGCCCGAAATCGTTGGAAAATATTTTTGCATAAAGATCCGTAGTCTAATTACAATATTGTATCTATTATATATCGTACGCAAACTGTATAGAAAATTACCATGTCGTTTAATTTGATCAAGTATCATGTCGATAACTATAAATGTTCCTGTCCTACCAATTCCGGCGCTACAATGCACAAGAATTGGCCCTATGTTCTGTGTATTTTGACCAGCTGATGTAAGGGACGCGGCAATTGACTCTTGCCTCGCGTTAACATCATGAAGAAAATTTAATACACAACCAGGATCCGAAGGAACGCCATGATCTGGCCAGGCCTAAAAGTTGAACACAGTTCAGAAGTACAGTAGAGATATGGCAATGACTAAAACAAAGAGCGGCATTTCAAACGTGAGAATAAGTACTTGAAAGTGATAATGGTAAATCCTCCTAGATTCCGCAAAACACGATTTATTTCCATGTAAAATAAATTCCCGTAACGTATAATCTGCTGTCGAGGTACGAGACAAAGCTCGTACTTTCCATTCACCGCCATATTCTGCAACTTCGCCTTCTTCCGGCCAATAACGGGCACATTTATTCTAAAATCAAACGAACGTTAAAGTACATACGTAGCTAGCTTAAAATACGCAATTCTATACGCGAATGTCTTCGAATAGAGCATACCTTTCCTCTTTCCATTTCTTTGGTGGTCATTACTATTACTCTGGTATTTTCTTGGTATACCATATGCCAGAAGTCTGGTATTGTGTTTAGAAGGCATCCTTGCGTTGCGATGTAACATTTGTTAAATGCACCGGCGTCACCGACGGCAACGATTCCACTAGGTTGTCCGTCTCCTTCTTCGTTCTATAAAAGTGGCAAGCAAACAAATTCCGATACGCACTAGCAAATAAAAATATTAAAATCGTGCAGAGAAATTTACCTTAATATAATTAGCATTAATATAGTCGGCTCCGAGAACATTTGGATCGACATCCTTTAAACGCACTCTCGTGTGATCGACTACAAAATAATTACATTTTAATGAGCATGTACCCGTGAAAGGAACGAACGGATAAAATCAAATCGAAGAACATCGTACATGGTAAGATATTTTTGTATCGATTTTTTGCACGGTTTTCGGGACGTAAACCTTCCTTTCTGGAAAATAAGTGACGACACTCCAACTGTTGTAGCGATTCAAATTCTTCCCAGAAACCAGCTTTCCCTTTGTTACGTCCTATTCCAGCTTCGTTGCCGCTGGTCGCTCCGTTCCAACATAGCCATCCGTTCGACCAGCCGTTTTCTTTGTGCAATTGCCTTACTCTGCTTTCGATGCCGCTAGCGTTTATACGAGTGGCATTGAAAGGTTGCCTTGAAGGATAGAAAATATATATATAGATGTTACGTACACGCATATTTTTGCGTGCGATACGAGTTATCAAAGTTTTATAGTTCCTACCTTAAATGTACAACGCTTCCACTTGTTTCAACCATTGGATTACGTTTATAATGTTCTATCAGATCGCTTAGACTATCGAACTTATTGCCCCCTCCGACATCGTATTTATTATCCTACAAGATTCGTTTAGTTTCAGTAAATGTACCCTTCGACATTCGATAATAATTTGTAATAAAAAGAAAAGCGTATTAAAGATACATATATATATACATATATACATATATGTATACGACGTATAATAGAAAATATAATTAACCTGAGATCGTATTATAACGTGTGTAACACGATCGTCCGTGCGCACGGATAATACGAAGTCACCGGGTTTACTTTGGGATTCACGAACCAGAAACGATCCATTTTTACCTCGCTCCAGCATTAAACGTTCTGCTTCTTTAGCTGATAAATGGCCATGGAACCACCTTTACCCATATTTTACTATTAACACATACCATGCTATATGCGTGCATTTCGAATAATAGAAACAAGAAAGAATTCTGTCGCATAACAAAACTTACAATTACGATTATCACGGGAATCGATAGCTATACCTTCTCGTGTCAAATAAATACCTTTCGGTCGTTGGATCCGCGCAGTTCAAAGGATACTTCAGTTCGATTATTTCTCCATTTTTCTCGCGCAACTGTCCTCCGTTTTCCATATAAAATTGCACAAGTTCCGACAGTGTCGCAAACTTCTCCCCGCCGTAGAGATCATAAAAGTCTCCGGTGTTTTGTATTTTGATGTGAGTCACTTCGCCGTTTCGTCTGAAGTGGAAGAACAAAATATTAGTTTGTTTTCATTTGTATGGTATAAATTATGATCTTACCTCACGGATAATGTGAAATCACCAGGGTTGGATGAACTCGGTCGTGCCAAAAATGAACTATCGTAACCTCGTTCCATTAATAAACGCTCTGCTTCTAAACCCGAAATATTGGGATGGAACCATCTACAACAAACGTTATGCTGTTATCGTCAATGTTTCCATGTTTGCAGGAAATAACCAAAATTATTGATTATAAACGCGGTATCGTTCCCTATTCTATAGAAATCGACGATTCGATGTATATCTTACAAATGAATTGAACTAAATGAAATATAATAACTAGACTGCAAATCTTTACACATTTACAGCAAAATTGAGTAGATGATATTCAAAATTGTTGAAAAACTTTTTAAATTGAAGATGTCAATATATGATTTTTCCTCTATTAAAATCATTAAGGGAAAAACATAACATGCAGTTTGGTTTTTATTTCTTACAATCGATGCGGACAATTTTTACTTTGCATAAAGATCCGCAGTCTAATAATAACTTACGCTACAAGCCGAACAAGATTTGAGTTCAATTACGAATTGTAACAACAATGAAAATTAAGGAAAGTTGATGTTAACGATAATGTAATCTATTTTATACAATAGTAGTAGATGTTATGAAAATTCTGTAGAAACGATTTGCACTTTCCATTCTACGGTAGAAAAATGCGCGCAGCCAATTCTATAGAATGAAACGTGAGTATTCGTCGCGAAATATCAATGACGAATACCTGAGCGAACCAGAATTATTCTGTCCATTTTTGGACATAAAGATTCATCGGTGATAAACAATTCAAGTGCGCACATCTTACCTTCTAGTTTGACTAATCCGCGGCTAATACCGATAAATAAGTAGGCCTGTTCACCGAACGTCCGTGAATTATGATAATTACATGTTCTTTTATGCAACAATAAAAACGTGCCTCACCTGCGAGATGCCATGTCGTGGATCCAACTATGACCACCTGGATATTAATAATTCATAACGATTCATCGATACCTGCACCTATAATTCACGATTGCAATTGGTTTCGACTGAACGCTAACTAGACATCGCCACGGTCTTTGACAGAGAGGCCTTCTTTGGCGCACGGACGATTGCGCACAACGAGATGGCGCACAGTTCTTTTGCACACACGGTACTTTTGCACACAGCATTATTGCGCACACGGGTTCTTTGCACACAGCATTATTGCGCACACGGCAATATTGCACACAGCATTATTGCACACACGTAGAATTCAACAAATGACGTATATTGCGCACAGAAAGAATTCAAGCTGATGTTTACCATCGTGAGTTGTGCTGTGTTTAGTTTATGGTTATACTCTCGGGTTATATTTTCTATGCATGATCTATCTATTGGCGGGACGAGTGTTCTGTCTTGAAAATTAATTACTAACATTTTAAGGGTTAAGTTAACCCCTTGCTTTTTCATATGTATATATAATATTTTCTTAAAAGTCTGCGGGGTGCACAAGGTACCCCATTTTATCAAGATGGTTACGTTACTGAGGCTGAAATCGCCGCGCATGCGCGAAAAACTAATCGGAACACTGATCCTCCCTGATTGTAACTCAAGACTTATAGATCTTCTAAATCGAAACTCCAATTGCTTCGACGAAGCTTTACTACATACAAAGAACTCATCGTAATAATAGAAATGAACTTCCTTTCTAGGTTATTGTTACTTATGAAACAATAAAAATTATCAACAGCCATAAAAAATTGATGAATTTTGAAAATCCATACTTTTGAAAAACAACGCAATCGCTAATGCCTAACGTGTGAATAGAAAATGAAGAAGGAAATGTGATAAATGTTAATATACATTATTATTATTATTATGAATATTTCGACCATAGTACAAAGTTTGCGAACACAAAAACAAAATCTAAATGATTATCCTATGTATAATATTAAAAATTGTATGAAATTGCTTTCGTTAGGATATTAAGTTCGAACCAAGATTATATTTTGTTTTGGAGTCACCTGCGAGTACTGTCATAATTTTGCGTTTTGAAGAAAATAGAGCTTATGATTTTTTCCTGTACGAACCCACCGATTTATCAAGGTATCCGACTACTTTTATTTTCTTATTCGTAGATATTACATATCGATCGATCAGCTCCTTTCAACAGTTATTACTGCATATTCCCTTCTTTTCAAAATAATGCTAAGCCAATGAGTTAATCAACACACAGAAGTAAGTTACAAATGCTTTAATAAAAGAACCTGAACCTAATATTAAAGAGTAAGAATGTCAGAAGCTCTAGATTCTAGTAGATGCTCCATAGAGTTAACATCTTTACACCATCCATCGAGTCTTTGAACCATTCCAACTATTTGACTACGATCCAATACACGAGGCTGCACCCACGTCATGTTCACTGTTCCCGCAACTTGATCGATAGCGCCGCGAACCAAACCTTGTGCTAGAGCTTTCATTACTAACAGTTCTACTTCGCCAAGGGGTAATCGCGTTTCTTGCGAAATTTCTGCAAATGTTAGTTGTCTGCAGGAAACAAACAGAATTAATTAATACGAATCGTTCGAATTGAATTCTTAATATTCGTTTGTAATAGCTAGACTGCAGATTTTTAAGCATTTATAGCTTCTGAAAATCTTCAAAAAATACTGCAATATAAGATTCGACAAAATTCAGTACGATTTTTATTTATTTCAGTACTTGAGGCCATTGCTACTGAAAATCAGATTTTATTCAATATCACTTCCTTAAAAGTCATCAACAAAAATTGTAAATTGCATAAACATCCACAGTATAGTAATTGCAATTCGGTACTGAAGTAAAAGACACAGACCTGTTGTTCGCTTGCCGTTTGAACGTCATCTCCATGAGACATAACAGAGAAATTTTTTGCCTTAATTTTAACTCTTGTGCAACCAAATCGGCAACTTTACTCCATTGCGGTTTTAATCTTTCCAATGCGGCAATGTCGCCAGCATTGAAAGCTTGCAATAAATCGACCAACCAAGAGTTTGGCGTGCCTTTTAGGGATTGTAATACAGGATGAGCTAATAACTCTCCCAGATTATAAACTCCTTCGCCCAAAAGTGCAGCTAAACCAAGGAAAAATGCATGCTGTTCTTGCTCCTGTCTGCTTAACGTATCTAAATCGATGCAACCCAGATATCTGAAATATAAAATCGCTGTAAAAAAGAGTGCTTTAGAATGATAAAATCATTGTAAACGAGAAAATACCTGAGGGCAGTCCGATAATATTCAGCATGTTTTCCTTGCAAACGATAAAGACGACTGGCTAACAAGTAAAATCTACCATGAACCGTGGTAACACCATCGGTGTTCTCTAACATAGATTCTACTTCTTCTATAATTTTTTTCGCTTCCTCTTGATTATTTAATTTATCCAATAAAATTTGTCCTATAAAGACTTTACAGAGAGCCGATGCTTCGTTGCTGCTTTTGACTTTAAATTCAATTTCTTTCATAAACTTGATCGCTCCTTGTTTATCTCGAAACTGTTGTATCACGTGTGATAATATTTCCACCAACGACAAAGGATTCAATCTATATAAATAATATATACATGTATTGTTCGTAGAATAGATATACCATCGTAAACGAAATAGGAAAAGTGAGGTTACGATTCAACACTTTGAAGGAATATATTATGAGCGGTACTTACTTATTTTCGAAGGTCGATAAAAAGTTCACGTACAGCTGTATCAAATTATCTCCTTTCGCAAGGGATGGGTGCTTCACAAATGTTTCTAATTTAAGTGTAAGCTGATGCCAAAGCCTGCAAGTCACGGAACGTGACACAAATTTTCGATACTTCTGTACAAACATAATTCATAAGATTTTATAGATACTACCTTTTAATGTATAATTCTTCGATCTGGGCCCATTCAGCGGCCAGCTCTTTGTCCGCAACATTTTGATTTTCACTTAAATATGTAATAATTTCCTCTGGTGGTACGGGTGCCGTCATCTTTAATAACAATGACTAAAGCCGAATTAGCATAGCGAAGTTAGCTACAACACATATTCCCGTAAAACAGGATCGCACGAAGTTGGCCACGACCGCGCTGTACAATTTCCTACAGCATCGGAGCATGACAAATAGAAATAGGAGCGTAGGAGCGTAATTTGTAATAGAAAATGATAACAATTCTATAATTTACTTATACTTGGTTTCAAAATGTTTCATGCTTTTCTAAATTACCGATTTTTCTCCAATGTTTCCTCGTTCTCCTTGATTCTATATTCTATATGAATCCCGATAAGTGTAGCGGTGCTATTAGTCAAGATTGATTCATGTTTTTCGTTAATTAACTCCTCGACAAAGCCGTGGGAAACATTTTCGCTAAGGAAAAAGTTGCTTCGAATCACCTCAGGAACCACCCTATCAAGGACGTACACCATTTTTGGGACACCCTGTAGATAAAAAATGTCAAGTTCACAAATACGAGAGGTTTCGAATTTCGTCAGGAGTTTCTCCTCTAATATACTCTGTGAAGTGGGGTTCTCATTAACACGTTCGCTACCAGTGTTTATTTATTCATCAACAGCCCCTTCATAAAGGGACTTTAGTTACAATACTTATGCGATGCATCCTTTCGTCAAATACGAGAAACGATACTGTCAGAAAGAAACTGTAAATTCTTCGAATATTCCTCTTTGGATTATACATATATAAATAGTTATCAATAATGAGATACATACAGAGAATTAATTTGATTTTCACTATATATACGTAGTGTAGAAAATTATGGTTGTTACATATGCGCAATACGGTGTTGCTTACTAAATATACTTTTATTTTCGTATAGTGTACGCAGTAGTATAGTGATCTACACAAGACAAAACCAAGAACGTAAATATGTAAAGTGTCCCGTCAATTATCTGGCGTTATAAACACAATCATCACGATGTTGATTGTTCCCGTGTTGCATCGCAACTTATGACTTACGATTTGAAAACATTGCAGAAGCAAAAGCGACGAGATGATCGTGTGCGGTGGCCTTAATATATACTCTTCGATTCAAAAGATACGTTGAGGTTGAGATGCTTGAAAGCAATGTATGCAAATGTAAACTGGTAATTCAGCAGTTTACTATACTGTCGTTCTTGTGCGGTGGGTTTCCCCGAAACTATCGAATTATGAATTCGTCGAACTGAATTAACCGATACGCTATTTATATAAAATAATAGTATAACACATCAAATTCGATAATTGATTTTTGTTATCGTGTTGATTGATATTTAGTAAACGTGATAAATTCATATCAGTGTCCACTCAAGACCAAGCAGGTGTATTTAGAAGCACAAATGTTTAGAAATGCTGAATATTCAACGAATTGTAGCAGTTATCACTGTCTCGCTAGTATTTAGTACTTGCGATGCTATACTTACACAAAATCTGTTCACCCCTATTGTTATCGACGCAGACTATGGAGAAGTATATAATTTTGTGATAAATACCACTGTTGAATATGTCTTCTTGTACCACACTAACAATGTAAGTATTCATGTCTCTATATTTGAAGTTTTTATCGCATTTTCTATTTCTATTTCCATATTAAACGATGCGTATGTACAGGCAAGTTGGATGGAAACTTCGAGGATAAATGTTGAAAGCAATGCCTCTCACAGTCGACCTCTTATAGTAGTTGTACGTCAGAAAAGAGAAATTCTATCCTGGCAAATACCTCTTGTAGTAAAAAGCACGTATTTCAATCAATCGAGTTATAGTAAAACCAGTCGAACGTTGTGCTCGACGAAAGATTATCAGAGCAGACATGGAGATGAGGGAGATGAATTTATTACTGTTAGCTTGTCGACAGCTAGTCACAAGAACATTTCGTTTCAACTTAACGTGACAAAAGATTTACATTTCTACTTAAGGTATTTATTCTAGTTTAGGTTAAATGTGTAGTATTAAGAGAAGTTTTAATAATAGCCATTTGTATTATCTTTTAGATCGGATGAAAAAAGATCGGTAACAATTTCACCATCCGGACCTATATATTATGGCTACACTTTTCCAAAAGAAATAGAAAGTTCCTCTGTGATAGTCCACGTTGAATCCAAGAATGATATTTGCATGACAGTGTCCATACAAAATACATCTGTGAGTTGATTGCGTTGTGAACTTGGGTAGACAACGTTTTATTATGTTAAATTCAATAATATTTCAATAACTACTTGAACAGAAATGTTTCTTGATTTACCATGTCTTTACAACGACGCTTTAACAACGGTTTTATTTGCTCGTAGTGTCCTGTATTCGATTTAGAAAGGAATATTGAATTTACGGGTGCTTGGCAAACTGTAACTCGTAAAGGTGGTATAACTGTGCCAGTGAGTATTTTTCCTAATTTTTAGAAAATATAATTAAGAATGAACTTGAACTTTGTTATTCGTTTTCCCAGAGAGACGCGTATCCATTGGGCTTTTTTGTTGTGTTAGTCGTGAACGGCGACGATACCGATTGTTATGGATCGCCTAGTATGATCTCCGTAAGGAATAAAGATGTGACGTTAAGAATAACCAATAGTATTACGAAAGCAGATTATCTAGTCGCATCAGGGATTGCCATTTCTGTCATATTTAGTTTCTGCGTTATGTATGTTGTGGTGATTATAGTATCGAGAGTTAAAGAAGGTAGAAAGCTTGCCCAGGAAATACTGAACAATCAGGATCACGAGAACGTCGAGGAACCTTTACCAAGTCCTTCGACTGTAGAAGAGGTAATCGACCTAACTTTATGTCAATTTCGCAAGAGATTAAATGTTTCAGAATAAAACAATTCAGAATCATGATTTATACTTTAAAATATTTAATAATCACTTGTGGTTTAGATCGGGCGTAATCAGTCTGTGATAGACGAAGATTCGTCGATCGACGAAGATGACATTGATCTATTAGAAGATAGCCATTTCGATAAAGATGTGATACGAACGAAACTTGTGCTCTCGGTTTGTGATTTGGCACGCAAAGATCCAAAGATTCTTCGACACAAGTCCCGATTATATTTATATTATTTAATAACAGTTGCTACATTTTACACGTTGCCGGTTGTGCAACTGGTGATAACGTACCAAAACGTGCTTCACGTTACCGGGAATCAAGATATGTGTTACTATAATTTTCTCTGTGCTCATCCGCTTCAACAGTTGTCAGATTTCAATCATGTCTTCTCGAATTTCGGATACGTTATGTTAGGTCTCTTGTTCATTTTCTTAACAAACTCTCGAGAACACAATCTGGTAGATCAAGAAAAAAATAAATGTTACGGTATACCACAACATTATGGATTATTCTATGCAATGGGCACTGCTCTAATTATGGAAGGAATACTCTCGGCAAGTTACCATGTGTGTCCGAATCACAGCAATTTTCAATTTGGTAAAGTCAATATTATTTGGTATTACCGCTTCGCAACAACGTTATCGTTACAAACAATATCTCCCTTTTGTTCTTTTAGATACCAGTTTTATGTACATCATAGCGGTGCTATGTATGATTAAAATATATCAAACTCGTCATCCAGATATAAATGCACGGGCGCCGGTCACGTTCGGTATTCTGGCATTCGTAATTTTCATTGGACTAGTTGGCGTACTCAACGGATCGACATTTTTCTGGATTATATTTACAATCGCCCATTTATCGATTTGTTTGTTCTTGACGATCCAAATTTACTACATGGGGCGGTGGAGGTGGTACGGATTCAGAGGTGTTATTATGAGGATAGTACAGGTAATCTAAACCGTCACGCATAACCACAGAGATCGTGATTTTGAACGTGTACATGTAGTACGTAAACTGAGTAGTTCTCATTTCTCGATCATTGAAATTCTCATTTCTCGATAAAACATCAATCTAGGCCACAAGGATCGTCCTCAAAAGTCCTATTTTTACGTTTACGAATATGTAAATTACGCCTCGTAAACGTAAAAATAGGATCTTTGAGGGCGATCGCGGCCTAGAATTTCTCTTATCGAGCAATGAGAACGCGTATCCCACACTCTTGCAATCCTGGAAATGAGAGTCTACCCCCTTAAGGATTCGTATACACGGATCTGCGAATAGAGATCCATTCGGCACGTTCGATCGAGAAACAATAACGTCCGTATTCACGGATCCTTAAATTCTTACTACACCGATTCACGTACCACGTGTATTTATATATACACGTGAAATAGGAATCTCTAACAGCCACCGATAAACTGTCTGATTTTTTGAAGTATACTTCATTCTTACAGAACTGTAGGTACGACATACATGTAGGAATTGGACATTTGCTTCGGCCGTTATATTTGGGACGATTTCTAATGCTTGTCATAGCAAATTTATGTAACGTTGCTCTCGCGGTGTACGGAAATATAACACACGAGAAAAATTTTGCAACGTTCTTATTAGCCATACTAATGTCCAATTTAATTATGTATACTTTCTTTTACATCTTGATGAAGGTAAGCGTAGAACAAAGCGTTCGCATACGGAGAGGAGCGTAATGAATGATTAATCGACTTTATGTTTCAGAAATATCATAAAGAACGGATTCTCTTCCAACCGTTGATTTATATTCTTTTGTCGATTGTATTCTGGGCCGCGGCTATGTATTTTTTTATACGAAAAACAATTTCGTGGGCGCTTACCCCAGCATCTTCGCGCCTTTATAATCAACCTTGCGTGCTACTCAACTTTTTCGATAACCATGACATTTGGCATTTTTTATCTGCTTTCGCAATGTTCTTCTCGTTTATGGTACTGCTTACGCTGGACGATGATCTTATTGATGTACACCGAAGTCAAATACCAGTCTTTTAAAGGTAATAACACGTAAAAAAAAATCGTTGATTCCGTGATTAATCTGTTTTACCTCTTTATGAGAATATGACTGCATATAATATACATTTTACCTAGTTCTTAGAGAATTAAAAATAGTATAAAATATATATTTGTATATGATCATATAGTATCTAATTTGTATTAAACGCTTTAATTCCTTTAATCACTCAGGTTCATAAAATTTTTCATACTTTATTTCATACGATCAACCCGATCTTTAATAAAATATTAATTCTTTAAGTGCAAAACAAGTTTCTTTTGATATTGTGTATTATGACCATGAGAAAAACAGCATTCAACATTTGGTAAAACGTACCCATTGACTTTTTTCTTACCGATACACAATTCAAAGATGGCGTGTACGATCGTGTTCTAGTTAGTCGTTCGGTAAAAATAAACGCAACGAACAGATTCTCTTTTCCTAAAAATAAATATATATGTATATACGTATAAATATACATGTATAATAAATATATTTATTTTTATATATTATACATACATATATACATACATATATATATATATATATATATATATATATATATATGTAGTTATGTATGTATGGATGTGTTTGTGTGTATGTATGTACGTACGTACGTATGTATGTATATATACATATAATTTCTATATTCATGAATACACTTATCGTAAACAATGGTCATACTTCGCCATGGTTTAGGAAACGGCAGTTACACTGTCCGATACTCGATAGCATCATTATCGAACTGTATTGTACTAAGCATACATGTTCAACTCTTTTTCTTTTTTTTTTACTTTCTACCATCAAGTAACACTATCGACAGAAACAAGTATTAACTTTGCAAAATTACGCTATTCCCGTAGAATTTACTATTAACAAGATGATATAACGAGCGTCTGTACAATTAATTCTAACGGAGTTACATACACCAGGTACGTGGATAGACAAAGAATCTTGTAAATTTTATCAAAAACATTAAGACGAGGCACTTGAGTCGTTATGATGTTCTTGGGTAGTGGTCTCTAGTTGCGATAATGTCCTAAGCAATTCGGCGCGTTCTGTCGGCTGTAACCTATGGGCGATTTCCAGGACTGCGGTCAACCTGACCTCTGGACAAGCCTCGAGGGCCTCTTTTATTCGAGAAACAACCGCGTCTTGCTTCACGCAAGTAATATTTCGCGAAATAACACTGTTCTCGTTTTGGCGTTGACTCTCCAACCAGTTTGTCGTTGCTTCATCCTGATCCCACAAATAACACTCTGTGGGGCCTTTGTCTTCTGTGAACCATCGCCGCAACATCGCGCCAACTTGTCGGACGTCGAAACGAGGTTGCATGGATAGAACTTCTTTTTTGATTTCATCTTCCAGAAGTCTCCTTCTGAGCCGCCAGTAGAGTAACCTACGGGCTTTTCGCCACGGAATTATGTCATGAATCGCGCTCTTCTCAAACATTCTCTCCGGAGTGTCATGGAGATCCGCAAAGTGCACTGCAACTTGACGGTACATAGGTTCCAGTTCTTTTTCTCGTTTACGTATCAGAGACTCGATTTCTGTTCGTGCTTCTGGCGTATCCGCGCTGGATAGTTTTTCCTAAAACAAAATAATATTTATGTTTCTCAAAATCTGTGTATTAAACGCTACCCTGCATTTATCGTATTCGTGCGAAAGGTTATAAACATTCACCTTCAGTTTTATAATCATCGAATCCACTCTATGCATTGTTTTAATTAGATCTTTCGACCTAAATTTGATTTCAACTATCGCCTCGGGTTCTAGAACACCTGCTCTGCTTGTATTGTCAGCAAACATTTCCATGTAACGGGGGTTTATAGTTGGATCAACTACTGCCCAGGCACCACCTCTTAATTCTCCATTTGGTGGAATGTACACGAATATCGGTTTCGTATACTCCCGTAAACCGTCTACTATGTAAGCACCGAATTTGATGATCTGCTCGTACATATCTATTAAAAAAAAGCACATTATTCGATGATATAACATAAAAAATGATAAAAAAAAATAATATACGAATCCGGTATAAATACCTTTCATTCCACCAGAGAATCCTCTCCAGTTGGCGAAAATAAAGAGCGGTATTTCCTCTTTCTTAAAATCTTTAATGGCCTGGGCAGTTTTGTACGCGCTATCGGGGAACCATACTTGTCCTGCTTGGGATATAGTTTTGGCCTCTGAGTCGAAATTAGCAGGATCAGCTGGTAAATGCAGTTCGACAGACCTTGTTTCTACTGCGATAACACCACAAGGAATTCCACCTAACCGGGCTCGTCCTGTTACCACGGTTTGAGCCCAAGGTCTCATTATTTCCTACAAATAAAATTGCCAGTTGAAAATTGATTCGCGTTACTTCCAGGTGGATGGGAGACTGTTACGAATAGACAGCGAATTGATGTACATTTATGACAAGAATGAGTAGGTGTCATTTGAAGCATTTAAAGCTTTAAGAATAATTTCTATTGGCCCCATACCTGCCAAGAACCTCGGTCGAAGAATCCACTTTCCCACGAATTTAATTCGTTCGGTGACGGCCTGCCTTCGAGCATCCACCTAGGATCGTAGGCTGCTTTTGTGGGTACATAACCGACTTCTCTATCAACTGGATCAGGAAGCGGTGCCGGTAGTATAGGAAGAGGTGCACCTTTAAACTTAGGACAATAGCTCAACCATCTTAAAGCGGTTTCGACACCGTCCAAGTCTCTTTCGTCGGTGGCATGCGATACACCGTTGTAATGCATAATTTGTATCCCACCGAGTTGATTATTACTCGCGTACACTTCGCGACCCAATACAGTGTTCAACGCTCTATAACCGGTTAAGATAATATGCGAGTTCTCTATTTGAATGACTCTTTGTCCAAGACGTAGCAGGTATGCTCCGATACCGATAGCTCTACAAGATACGATAGAGATCGTAACTATTTCCTCGTACGCTCTGGACGTTTCTCCAGCGATCATGCCAGCGTATTTTAAATTCTCTACGCCGAGACCGTCGTCTTTACCGATCACATCTGTAATTTTGTAACGAGATTCGCCTCGATCTTCGATCAACGAAGCCTTCACGGAGTTAAACGGTGCTAACCGGGCATAATCGTCCGTTGTCAAATAAATATATTTAAATCCTTTCTCCGGTTCATTTTCATCTTCCCAGCAGATTTTAAACAGCGCTTTCACTTCCTCCGCCAGACCGATACGCGCTCCAGAGTTCGCAGAGAAATAGATCCTAGGAACTCCGAGTTGTCTGGCCCTCTCGGATGCTTTGCAGAATACCAAATCTTCCTTTGGACCAAACGAACCGATGAAATAGGTCAGGTCGTTTGCTATTAATATAATATCCCTTCCAGTTTCCGCGTATTCCGGCGTGTAGAGCTTCAATCTCCATGCCACCATGCCAACGTTATTTTCACCAGGAAGTCGTTTCTGCTCCACTAGATTGTCACCTTCCATGACCAATTCTACGCAGTCCATCACTGGATTCGGAATAGTTATATTGCAATTCGACCTCTCCTCTACATACTTCTGCCAAATCTTTTCCGTTTGCTGCCTGAACATATCGGGCAGATCGTAGACGTAAGTTGTGCCAGCGCTTTGAGCCTGGAACCGTTTCGCTTGAAGATAATCTTTGGTTAAATATGGCGTGGAAATCGGCAGACCTTGCATGGGTCCTGACTTCCGGGTATCGGAGGGCTCGAAGCGAATAATACCGGTCTTTGGATCTGTCACCTCCGTATATAGATGCAAGTCTATGCTATAACCGCTATCGTTGGCAATGCACAAGCGTATGGTAGACGCCGGCTTGCCCGGCGCCGGACGAATCGCCATTTTGATTTCGGCGTGGCGTACCCTGAGCTTCCATAACCGGGAACCGTACCTGAGCACCATGTCGTTCACGCTCTCTTCCATTTTCACTGGGTCCATAATCACCGTCGGAACAAAGTTCAGGAAAATGTGATTACACTCTGTTCGTTTGGCGAGCGGATGCGAGAACGCGACTTCCAGTTCATCCATGGCCTCTAACAGGACACGTTCACCTTCGTTTTGGAGATAGTCAAAACTGGCCTCTTTGGTAATCAGATCGGAGTGTCTTATGATAGAACGGATGAAGAACCGATAATCGGTGACTTGTTGTCCTTTGGCGACCTTCGCGTGACCAAGATAAAGATGCATCTTCTGGTTCGAGGTAGGTAGAGCTTCTAGGTCGTAGGTTCTCATTCGGTTTAATTCTAACTGGAACGCGCATCCAGGCTCGAGGTGTCGATAAATCTTGTCCTCCAAGAAACCGTCCCTCTGACGGAAAGTAAAGAACTTCGGGAACTGTCTCTTCTTCAAAACAGCGAACGTTACTCTTCTAATGCCCCGCGAGATCAGTTCCTCTTTGTTACCGGTGCACCAATCGCCGAACACTTGCGCCAAAGACTCGTCGTCGTGATTCTCTACGTTCTCCTGGACGGCGACGCTGAGGATGTGTACCGGTTCGGCGGGTCGCTCGCCCATTTCAACCACACCACCAGCCTCCGCGTTACTTATTGACACGTTTATGGACGTGCTATGTCTGGATTCACTGCCAGCCGCGTCTACTGCTTCCAGAACTTTGGCGGATATCGAACTCGGCGAAGAGAGGTCTTCCAACAGATCGAGCACCTCGTCGGAATATCTGACGAATTGCTCCATGTCTTGGAAAGCTGCCATGGCTCCGATTCTATGATTAACAGAAGATTGACTTTGCCGATTCGGATGATTAATCGGCAACAAAAACTGGAAGTGCACGAGGGGAACTTCGCCAGACAATTCCAAATGCTGCAGACAGGTCAATTCGTAACTGATGTACGCTCTCCTAACGTAGACCTCTAACGCGGCGTTGCAGACTGCACGATTCATATGATAGAAGAAGTCGTGTAGAATATCGAAGATGGAGGTTTCGGAGAGAATCAGTTTCTGTAGATTTTCTGGGTGGAAATCGTGGCCGTACATGTCCACCGCCGATAAGAATATCGATTCCATTTGATTGTGTCGTAATTCATAGGCAGGTTGGTGGGCAGCGATCAAGATCTGTCTGGCGCGCAACGCGACTCTGCTGTGTTCCGTACGATTCAAGCTGGTCAGTTCTGTCAAGGTACTCGACAATTCGTCCGTGAGACCAGGCTCGTTGGCCCAGATGTGATCGATTAACATAGTTACCAATACGTTCTTCTTGGTAACTTGATTGTGACTGAAAATCGTGGCAGTTACCGTGGCCACGTCGTCTTTGTATTCCTCTATCAAAGCTGAAACACATTTATCGTAATGGCCTTGCTGGAATTGGGACTCGACGGTGTAGTACTGTCGGAGAAGCTCGTGAACGGCGGTCTTCATTCTTCCACGTATTCCATTCCTATATTTTTGTACTAATTGCACTATAACCTGCGTGGTCAAGAAGAAGACGTCGCGTTCGGATCGCTTCGATAGCGACGCCGCGTGTCCATCGATCACGGCGGCGATCTGCTGACTAGGGAATTGGGCTAAAACAGAAGTGATGTTCCTCTCGTAGAGGGACATCAGTTTCCTAATTTTCTTTTCAACGGAGATCGGTATTCTTCCGGATATCGAGGCGATTACCTCTTGCAGCTCGAGCAAAGGTAAACTAGGGTCACGTAACGAATTCATAAACATCTCCAGAAGTTCTCGTACGCGCGGCACGTGGTACGGATCGGGCAAACAGTATCCACCCAAAATGTTCTCCAAACCGACTCTGTATTTCGCGTGAAGATGATTCAACTTTTCGGAGATAGCAGGAACTTCGGTTTCCGGGAACTGACCGGTGTAGTCCTGGGCTTTGGTTACCAATGTTGGATCGTCCAACTCTAAATGAGCGATCAGAGTACCGGCATCGAGAACGGCACCTGGCCTCTTCACGTAGAAAACGCTTCCAGCTTCGCTAGCGGTCACCGACATCACCATTTTCATAACCTCGATTTCCGCATACGCCTGTCCAGCGTTCACGTGACCACCGTCGTCGACCAGAAAGCTGACCAGCTTTCCAGCAGAAGGAGATCGCAACAGAGAAGGGTCGTTGTCTTTCTCGAAGACACAGGTTTGGTTCCCTATTACGATTCTATAACGGTCGACCTCCTCTCTCATGTAGGTGGTGAAACTCGCGCCATCCAAAGAGAGCAGCAGACCTCCGTCCGAGAGTCGATGCAATTCTACTTCTTTGTACGAACCGTTCATGCTAAGAAAATAGCTGTTCGGTCCTGATTTCGCTGTTTGTACTTTGTATTTGTATCCATCGTTGATCAGCTCAACCTGAAATTTAAAGTAACCATCAATTCGAATGCCACGTACAACTAATTGTGCTATATTATGTATTTCTGCATTTATTGCCAGGGCGCAGTATGGTGAGAACCAAATTCCTACTCTTCGTTTTTTTAAATTATACTCGTTTTCTACCGTTATTAAACACTCACGTCGATCACGTTCTCCAAGTCGTTGCCAGCTTGTATCTGTCCCTTCTCTAAAGCCGTTTGGAATCCAGTGAAGGCAGCCGTGATAGTTCTATCGGCGATATGAAGAGCACCGCAAGTTACGGCTAACAATACGTCCGGTTTGTCGCTTCTAACACGTTCAGAGATTAATAGATCGAGCCAAGCCGTGTCTATATTATTTTGCAAGAAGGATTCTGTTTCTAGTAGCGTGATTAAATATTCAACAGTCGTCCTAAAGTCACCCCTGATGCTCAACTCCTTCAGAGCAACGACCAAATTTTCTCTGGCCTGATTACGATCTTCTCCCCATGAGAAACAGTGACCGAATTGAGAGTCTGCGAATTCGTGAAGACCGCCGGACGCTCCTACCGAGAAGTAACCCCATACGTTCTTCGAGGACCGGAAGTTCAATTCTTGGACGGTACCGGAACTTGGTTTGAAACCTGAAAAATACATTCTGAATATAATTTATACAATTTATAATTTCTTTAAAAGTAAAAAGTAATCTTTACACGACGAACCCTTCTTTATCGACTGACACTTATCCTACAATGTCTATACGTTGGTAAACATTAAATAATTATTCATGCAGCTAGAACGATACGTACCTTCGTCTGGATTTTCACTAGTAATTCTTGCAGCTATTACATGACCCCATGGCTGAGGCTTGTGCCGCGGCTGATCAAAATCAATAACGCTATCACCCCACGGACTTTCACCGTAAAGGAGACGAATATCTTTGATATGATGAAGCGGCAATCCCATGGCGATTTGAAGCTGGGCAGCTGGTAGATTCACATCGGACACCATTTCCGTGCAAGGATGTTCCACTTGCAGACGCGGGTTCAATTCCAAGAAGTAATACCGTCCCGAAGTGTCGTAGAGATATTCAACGGTACCTGCGCTGACATATCCAACCATTTTGGCCAATCTTACGGCAGCCTGTCGCGAAAGAACATAGCAAAATGTATTTCATTTCAATTTAAAACAATGCTTTCCAGACACTCGAAGCGATTCGATTAATTTATCGCGACGATTTGCTCTTGGGTACCGTTCGTAATTACCTTCTCCATCTCTTCGAAGACTTCCGGCTTGGCAATTACGGCCGGCGCTTCTTCGATAATTTTCTGATGTCTTCTCTGAATGGAACAATCACGACCAAACAACGATATCGCGTTTCCATAATTATCTGCTAATAATTGCACTTCCAAGTGCCGAGCACACTTCGCCAGTTTCATAATAAATATAGGAGAGCCAGGTATCTCGGTTTGTACCTGTCTGTGAACAGAATTTGCAGTCTGTTGGTAATCATTTTTCGAAAGAACGAAACCGAATGAATTCAATGATATGTTCAAATTATTAAGTTTCATTGCAATTTATCCAATGAAAAGATCTAATTATTTACAGTTTTATAGTCTCGTATTTTGTTTTTTTTTCAGTTGGTATAAACATGTCGCTTCTTGCTAGACATTCATTTACCTAAACAACGTAGGCAACTCTTCGGCGTTTTCTACTTTTCTGATGCCTTTACCACCGCCACCTTCGCTGGCTTTCACCATCACCGGAAAGCCAATTTTATTTGCTGCTGCCAAACACTCTTCCGCCGTTGAGACGCATCCTTTCTTGAACAGTTCCGAAGATATCTTTATCTTCTTGCCGCTGTACTGAGCCTTCAATTCTGATCCTGACCATGGCAACGTCGGCACCTCAGCGGTTTGCGCCACTATACTGGAGGCGATTTTGTCACCGAGGGCCCACATAGCTCTCTCGGACGGTCCTGAAAGAATTTTCGTTTCTTTCAATCGGTTCTGGCACACGTTTCGATATTCCTTGGATGGAAATGTCTTATTACACTGTCCAACAACAAAAATGTTTCCAAATAACTGTTGGGTGTATCTTATAGAGTTTTCGGCACTGATTCCGAATATGGCCTTAATTTTTCAAAAACTATGCGTGTAGGAGAAAAATTAAGTCCAGATTCGGAATCAATGACAAAAACTCTACAAGATACACCCAACAGTTATCTGGAAACATGAAAAAAAGTTGAAATTTGTTGGACAGTGTTATTAAACTCCGTACGTTTACGCAAAATAAAAAGTTTCTGCATCAATTGCAAGAAGCAGGGAGCTAATTAATTTACATTCTTCGTTAATTATTTTAATGTGATGAAAATAATATATTAACACTCGTAAAGTCTTTCAATATTTTCGCTGCTGCTGAATGGCGGCTGCTCATTTTTTCGTATCTTACCAATGAAGCTGATGTTGTTTTTGTGAAGCAATTCTGGCAATTTTGGATTCTCCGAAGCGTGACCCCATCCAGCCCAGACTGCCTGGACTTGAAGACGAATGGCGATGTCGACGATCAATTCCACGTTGGCGTAATTGTTGTTGTTCGAGCCGCCAGGTACAGGAACATATTGATCTGCCATCTTTATGTATTCCGCGTTCGCTTTCAGATCTTCCGGCGTGACCATCACGACGAATCGCACGGCCCGTTCGTTCTTGAACATCTCGTAGGACCAACGACGTATCGAACGCATACATTTTACTGCTGCTATTCCGTTGTTTGCGATCAGTATCTGTCGAAACATAAGTTTCCGGTAAGAGTTGGCACGATCCCACGGTCTTCGTTTAGCAACAAAGAAACAGATATATTACACTTTTGAATTTTGAATTCACAAATTGGTACGTTTCCACGGTACATAGAGAACGTCAAGGATGTCGCCGGTTAGTAATCATGATTTTTTCTTTTTAGATAGGAAATGTGTATTTTCAGGTTTACGTTACGCATTGGTCGATGTCGAAACAGGCAATGGTGGATCTAGCACTCAAGGTCATTCAAGGTCATTTATGAGGCCTTGGCCGGTTAACGTTCGTTGCGAAATGGTACGGTACGATGAGTGCCGCGTAATATGTTCGAGCGAAACGGCAGATCTGCGCGTTGAATGACCTGCTTCGGCGAATTTAAATTATTTTTACCCTTTGATGACTGACTGTCGACATGTGTCGCATCTACTTCCTAATGTTGCAAACACGTATAATTTAACTGTCTACGAAGCACAAGATCTAATATTTAATATCTTTATATACTATCTGTTTTTCTCAGGAAAATCTACTTCCTAATGTTGCAAACACGTATAATTTAACTGTTTACGAAGCACAAGATCTAATATTTAATATCTTCATATACTATCTGGTTTCCTCAGGAAAACCTACTTCCTAATGTTGCAAACACGTATAATTTAACTGTCTACGAAGCACAAGATCTAATATTTAATATCTTTATATACTATGTGGTTTTCTCAGGAAAACCTACTTCCTAATGTTGCAAACACGTATAATTTAACTGTTTACGAAGCACAAGATCTAATATTTAATATCTTTATATACTATGTGGTTTTCTCAGGAAAACCTACTTCCTAATGTTGCAAACACGTATAATTTAACTGTTTACGAAGCACAAGATCTAATATTTAATATCTTTATATACTATGTGGTTTTCTCAGGAAAACCTACTTCCTAATGTTGCAAACACGTATATATTTAACTGTCTACGAAGCACAAGATCTAATATTTAATATCTTTATATACTATGTGGTTTTCTCAGGAAAACCTACTTCCTAATGTTGCAAACACGTATAAGTTAACTGTTTACGAAGCACAAGATCTAATATTTAATATCTTTATATACTATCTGTTTTTCTCAGGAAAATCTACTTCCTAATGTTGCAAACACGTATAATTTAACTGTCTACGAAGCACAAGATCTAATATTTATTATCTTTATATACTATGTGGTTTTCTCAGGAAAACCTACTTCCTAATGTTGCAAACACGTATAATTTAACTGTCTACGAAGCACAAGATCTAATATTTAATATCTTTATATACTATCTGGTTTTCTCAGGAAAACCTACTTCCTAATGTTGCAAACACGTATAATTTAACTGTTTACGAAGCACAAGATCTAATATTTAATATCTTTATATACTATGTGGTTTTCTCAGGAAAATATTCTTGGTATCTTCAAACGTTTGCTCTTGAGAAATTTACTAAAATATCTCCAATTACCGATCTTTTGATGGACTATTAGTAATTAATGTGGTTGGTAATGAATAAGATTGTGGTAATTATATCGTTAAGAAAAACACTCGGTAGGTTGTAGAAGAAAATGATAAATTTGTTAAAGCCAGGTTTAGCATTCATAAATTGATATCAGTATCAATTTCGTGACAATTATTTTGAAGTAGATGACCCCCCCGTGGCAGTCAACGTGTTAATGTTGACCGTATATTGGTTTCCGTGTCAGTTATTGCGAGACAATTGTAAATAAGACATTTCTTGAATTTCTTTTCAACGTTTCAGGTATGCAATCTTAAATTATACACGTGAAAGTACTTGAATATAAGTCTAGTACTTCTTAGTCTGAGGAAACAGTATACGTTTTTATGGTTACGTAAAAAAAACTTCAAAGGACGGCTTATCTGCTTGGAAAGAAGTTTGTCGTTAACCTAGTATTCTGTATAACGGTACTCACCTTATTGATGACTTTGGTACCGCCGAAACGATGAACGAACTCTTCAGGTGTAGCAATAGTGAAATCCTTCTCAAGGAGCCTACTCTGCGTCTGGATCATCACCGTGCCCTGCGACATGCTGGGCCTACGAAATCAAATGAAACGCAGCTTACTTTTCACTGTATACATCATATAAATCCTCGCTTTGCAAACAATACATTGAAATCGCTTGAACAAGTCGTAAAATTCAGGAACATCCTATGTAGTCTCGATGGTGTCTCTCGTACGTTGTTTAAAATTGTGATGCTGCCTCATTCTTATGTCATCCAACTATGTGGTATCATAATTCACGGACAATTCCTTGTAATTACAATAGATATCGTCGCCTTCGGATACCCTATTTCGTTGTAAATATTCTCGCAATTACTTCTAATTAATTTCATTTGATTCTGCATCACTGTTTGATCTTTCCTACTGTCTTATTATTTAATATGTTATTACTAGACTGCACATCTTTATGCAATTATGAAGAAATTGTTTGGGTGACATAAAACAGTAAAAGATTGAAAAAATCCAAGAATGTTCTAATGTCGCTTTTAATGTAACAAAGTCGTTAAGGGATGAAAGCAGTTTTTATGCTATTCCTGCTTTCCATGGTCAGTGCAAAACATTCTTATTTTGCATAAAGATCCGCAATCGAGTTATTACAATCGATGTTCGGATTGAAAATTCATTGAAAAGTTAAATCGGCAGACATTTTCGTTTTTAATATAATACACAATTACGTATTTCTATTTTGAATAGTACTCCTTAGTAATCTTTAGTTAAATAGGATGATTTGGCGAATATCTTGACGATACGTGGTGTTGCGTCGTTCCGTCGATATTAGGCGAGATTGAATAATTTTTTCCAGAGGAAAAGGAAGACGGAACAGGTATGCGCGGCTGGAAGGAAATGGGAGCAACCGTTTTCCTACATTTTTCAAGGTAATTCCTGTCATCCATTAGTGGGCTACACGTGAATGACAGCGGAGAAAGTATACGAACCGTTAATTTAAGCGGCTCACGCAACGCCATTCCTACAACTCCGTAACGCTTTCTGAGCCCTCTGCGTCCGCTTTGGACGCGTACGCGTCATTGTTCCTACGAGTTTTTCAAAATCGGTACACTTTGTGCGCATCGTTAACCGTATTATCAAATCACTTTTATTTTACAAATCACGAAACGCGACCATTTTACATTATTTTCGAAAAGTAACCAAGAACGTGTTTATTCCGATCCGTAACAATTTTCATTGCAGTGTATGTCCAAAGAAATGAAATTATTGAACAATTCCCCATAAATGCGTCGTAGTTTCGCTGTTAATTTCAGTGCACTTTATCCAACGATGTCTCGGTGATTTAAAAAGCTTGAACTTCTTCAAAGTATCGTAACTGTTCACTGTATGTATCGCTTCATCGTTTCGTAATAATTGCTGACGTATCAAATATTTTTGAAATTCTTCGTTTTGTTGTGTCAACAATTAAAAGAACTGTTTGCCTTTTATGATACGATAATAATTCTTGTTTCATTAAACGGTGTTCATTATATTATTCATTTTACTGTGGAATATTGTTTCGTTGAAATTAATTTTCACAATGGATCACGTGTACACTATAATTTTTTAATATAATAAGTAGACAGCGGATCTTTATGGAGAATAAAAATTTTGTACCTGAATTGCAAGAAACTGAAGTGAAACAGGAGGTAGAAAAGAATATAATAGTATTTTAAAATTCTTCTAATGTTTTTACTGTTTTAAATTACACCTACTCATTTTTGTCATAAATGCATAACATCCGCTGCCTATTATAATAAGTAAATATTTCGGTCTGTACTGCCGCAGGTTGGAGGAAGTCAATAATGAAATTTTGACTGAAGATGCGTAAAGTTTGACCAGTCTCCTTCGCAGTTCTCACATTCAGACTCTCAAGGACCTGTTTATCTTGGTCGCACGAGCCACAGCTCAGAAATTCGAAATATCGAATACGTCAACGAAATTCTAGAGAACGCGACGCGACGGTGACCGTGGTGAACGTGCGACGAATTATATGAGGAAAAGTCGATCTTTTGATACACGAGCAAAACTTTAAAAAGTCGAAAGAAGATGCACTATACCGTCGCTGAAAAAGATCTGGTACATCCTTCAGAATAGAATAATTTATGTAAAACCATTTGTGTTGTACTACTAGACGATGAGTAGATAAATTTTCTTTTGAAGATCGCTTTTTTTTTAATAATTACATCTGCGGGTAATTAGCATGTTTGCTCTTAATCGTACGATCATTATTGTGCTCGAAATATCGAGGAAAATCAGTAGATCGCAGAAGATCGATAATACCATAATTACACGTATCAGCGAGTTGAATTCGAAATCTTATCGGAACAATATTAAACGATCATTTTATTATCGTTAAATCCAATATTTCTTATGAAAAGAAAAATTATACTTACAGTCAACGGATCTACTAAATCATTGATAACAATCTAATTATACGTAATCTACAGTTTAATATACCAAATCATATCGAACGAGTCTGATCGTGTGTAATCGGGATATTTCTTCTCAACGTGTACATTATTATTAGTTAGCCGATCTCGAATAATTTTTTTTTTTGCAACAGCAACTACTGAGAGAAATATAAGAACATTCTTAACTTCTAATGTTCGAACTGTTTTAAATTATATCTCTGCATATTTCCCTATAGAATTTATATATCTTCCGAGATCGATGAATGATTTGTAACAATCACGGAACAATAATCGAAGAAGAAAAGGACGGCGAGAATGTGAAAATATATTACGTTAATCCAGTGGTCGAGTGTTGTTTGTCGCTCGACGGTTTCTCCATGGATGATAGCTGCTCCTTGGAAGCCGTTTCCGCGTGCATTTTCGATGCACCGACGCCAGCCATCAGGTTGTCCGAGGACTTCCAAATCGGGTCTTTCTCTGTGCTTTGAGCCAACACGAATCTTTTCATGCGTTTCATTCCGTTACTCCCTTCCCTGGTGTCTCCGGAACCAAAGATGTCAAGGATTCTCTAGATCAGTGATGAGCAACCTTTTCCTTTTCCAGCGAACGGAAATCGGACGACCGACAATCTGTTCGGCCGACTGATACCTCACGGGCAACACACTTTTACAAAATGAAAAACGCTTAGCGGACGACACAGCGTGTATTTCCACATCGCATAATTGATAGCACGATCGGTACGGGTTGCACATCGCTGTTCCAGAATAATCAGCCGATGCACTAACCGATCGTGCAATTAGACCTCCGCGAAACCGTTCACTGAATTATCTTGTTTTCTCTCTCGAGCCTGCGGCGACTTTCTCAAGGAACGTTATCGATCAGACTTTCCATGCGCTAATGTCTCATTTTTCTGCTTCCTCGAACACGCTGAAGGAAGTCCAAGGATCAATTTTTTCGCGTCCTTCCGCTCGATCGGTTGCGTACACGCGGAACGTAAACAACTTTTCACGCAACGGCTTCAAACCAGAAGAGAGAGACGAAGGTTTTCTAGTCTTGGAGATCCTGTTCCCAGGTCAATTTTCGAGCACAACAAGTGTTCCACTGGTTCTTCACGAGGCACTTAAACTTGAATTCCTCGCGCGCTTCCGCGTTGTTTCTTGCGCAGATTCGGTGCAGCGCGACCGCGTTGCGTCAAGCACCGTTCATCGCGAAAACTATGCTTTCACGGCATTGAACTTCGACGAACCTAGAAGCAATCTTACTGGACTCCTTCCTGGACACTTGTCGCAGACCAAACCGGACCCCTATTCGCTTCGACGTATATTTAATAATAAGTTAAAGAAGATTTTCGCTGTCAGGAATTTCAGATATCATAATAATGTTTCTTGCATACTTCACAACGGCAAATTAAACTGCAGATCTTTCTACAATTATAATGTTCTGCAAAAATTGAAAGAAGTCCTGCAAAATTTGAAATCTGACACAGTTTCACTCGGAACGATCAATGAAGAGAACCCAGTTTTACTCAAAATTTCGTTTTCTTTTTAAAATTTCTCCATCGGGAAGCGAGTTTCCACGAAGCGCATAACTATGTCGCAACGAAGGAACCGGAACACTCGTTTATTACACGAGAACCTCCTAGCCAATAACTATGAGCGCAACGACGTAACTGTTCATTCCGAACCCGAGGAAATCGGAGGTTTTCGAACAGGACGAATGTTTGAAAAATCACATGGTGTTTTCGCGATACAGATCTCTCGGGACGCGACTCGAGAACGCACTCGTCTAGCATTCTTAGGAGGTCCGTGATCACTGACAACCAGCAAGGTGGACGATTCATTCCAAACGATCTTTTCCCCTACCTTTGTAACTCGTTACACAAGGAAGTAACGTGCTTCTGTGGCAAAGTGAACGGACATTCGAAATCCTCTTCGTGCGGTCAGCCGCCGCGCCGCACGGATCGCGCAACGTTTTGGTTTTTTTGACTCTTCCGTGGATTGTTTGACGCAATCGGATATTCCGCGATCAACGTGATTTACAGATAAACATTATTGTCTCGTGTCCGATATGTGTCGAAACAAAAAAGAAAACGTAATTGCCGTTTTTCGATGCGACGGAATCCTTCGAGGTGCTCATTAGGAGACCCGTCCGAGTGTTATGATCATGCTACTTCCACGGATCTTTCAGGAATGATAAAATTAGAGCGATGCGGAACTCGTAAATTATGCGTTGCACGAACAAATTTAACAAACAAATATTACATGATTTCCGAAGGCATACATACGTACAACTTTAGTTTTTAAATGGAATATGCTAGAAAATAATAACATATTTACCGAATATGCTATTTGGACAGTAAAGTTTGTTTTTATCCGTAAAATAGAGTGAGCATTCTTTGAACATTCTGAACGTCAGGCGAATACGCTTCTTAACACATTACCGACCGGTGATTATTGCATATTTTTGAAAAATGTATGGTACACGGCTAAATTTTCATTTAGCATTTAGTATGAACTAACTGAGTCACCCTGAATAACGTCGTGTAATAGTTTTATTTAACACATTACCGACCGGTGATTATTGCATATTTTTGAAAAATGTATGGTACATGGGTAAATTTTCATTTAGCATTTAGTATGAACTAACTGAGTCACCCTGAATAACGTCGTGTAATAGTTTTATTTAACACATTACCGACCGGTGATTATTGCTATTTTTGAAAAATGTATGATACATGGGTAAATTTTCATTTAGCATTTAGTATGAACTAACTGAGTCACCCTCAATAACGTCGTGTAATAGTTTTATTTAACACATTACCGACCGGTGATTATTTCATATTTTTGAAAAATGTATGG
Organism: Lasioglossum morio; assembly: GCA_916610235.2. Taxonomy (NCBI): domain Eukaryota; kingdom Metazoa; phylum Arthropoda; class Insecta; order Hymenoptera; family Halictidae; genus Lasioglossum; species Lasioglossum morio. Next base: position 15,559,053 of record OU744328.1, on the reverse strand, counting down.
TACATGGCTAAATTTGGATTTAGCATTTAGTATGAACTAACTAAGTCACCCTCAATAACGTGGTCTAATAGTTTCATTTAAGATTGCAATGTCAAAGAAAATTTCTATGCTTTTTTTTGGTACAGCAGAATTATTGAAAATCCTATTAATAGGCTTCCGGTCGGTAAAGTGTTAAGATTGCAATGTCAAAGAAAATTTCTATGCTTTTTTTTGGTACAGCAGAATTATTGAAAATCCTATTAATAGGCTTCCGGTCGGTAAAGTGTTAATAAAGATAGAAGAATGATCGTTTGAATTTCAGTTTTGTCGGAGTGGGTGTTGAAAAAAAGACGTCGTGTGATAGCATTAACGTACCCCCTGAATTCGACAAAGGTCATAATGAAATCGGTAGTAAATCAAGAACGAATTACGTGGCAGACGCGTAATAACATCGTATCATGATGCAAAACTTAGTAAACTATTATATAAACCGTAAACTTTATTTTTCATCACATTCGTCGTATCGTGCGATACCCATCACTCTAATTTTTTACTTCTCCGACGGCTCTTGAGTGTAAAACTGCCGTATAATGCACATGTAATTCCTGCCCGACATTCTGCACACTTCGGCATGACTACTATGATTTTTTTTAATGATTGCAACGAATCGACGCGTTCGCACGACAACATGGAACATTTTATAAGAGTTTCGAACCACTTGCTCATAGCCCGCTTTCTCTCGCAATCCATCCTATCCTGTTCTCAATACAATTTCAATTCAAATGTCAAGTCTACAACAAGTATTTCGCGGCAATCATTTTGTGCAACTGTTCAATTGCATCGAAACAAGTCTTATCAAATGTAGAGCTGCATTCGAGACAGACGAATTAGTTTCTATCTTATCTTATCTAGCGTAAAACCACGTTTGTCGAAATAGGGTATTCTTAGTTTGTAAACTAAAATATTACTGGCAAAACACGATGCTAAGTCGAACAGGAAATTATGTACAATTGATAGGCGAATTATACTTTTTTTCAGACTAACGAAACAGAGGAAGTTTTGCATCGAAGAGAAGAGATAAATATAGTTCAATCGATAATAAGTTCCACAAAATTCGATACACGCATGACATGAAAATTTTCAGTTTACTGTTTCAAGATCAATATTTATTTTTAATCGAGATAATTGTTTCATCGAATGACAGTTTAATTACGGTTGACGTTACATGACATGTACGTTATGTCCATGCGAACAATGAATTGTGTAGAAAGTAGAAAGTGAAGTGCGAGTAACTGGAAGTTAATATTTATAAAACAAATGATACGATTGCTAATCAATAAGAAACATTGGTTTCAACGTGAAATATTATGTTCGATAGTTCGAGGGAACAGCGATCTCCGCATCGAGACCCAAGAGGGGATATTCCCCTTCTCTTCAGATCAGAGTATGCTAGCAGAGAGCCAACGTGTTCTAAAATTTTCATTTCGCGTCGAACCAGCGAGCTCGACGGGTCTCTTGGATCCGATAAAAATTTTTCGTTACTTTCTGCTGTTCTCTTTGGTACAAATGACACAGTTCGGTCAACCAGCAACCTACGCTTTAACTTTAAAGGAGCCACTTTTTCTTTGCATCCCTGAAGCTTTTATCAATAGGTTTCATTTTAATCAAATTTTCTCAGCAGAGATTTTTACCTGTTGATTCCTGGACCTTTCACCTCTAATAATAACGGAGACAACGCCAATCACAAGAAACTAATTAAAAACAAGAAGGTTCGTATTCGTACAATCGAAAAAACAAACAAAGTTTCACAATACATATTAAACGCAAAGAAATTCCACGTGTAATTAAGCAAAGAGACAAACTGTCACATATTTTATAGGTTCGCATTACTGTGATCGCTTAGGCCACTTTGATCCCCAAGTTCTCAGGATTTTGGATCATCGAGAGGATTTTCATTTCAAACTTAATTGGGTCGCTGTAGCTTTCATTCGTAACTCTCCGGAAGTAGATCTCATCCCTAATTGTCTTCAGCTACCCAGCGACTTTCATTTCGAAATCTTTCGGCTCATTAATGGTTTCTATCCCCCAGATTCCTTGGGCCACTTCGAGTTTCCATCCGAAACTTTTCTCGGATGCTCTAGTTTTCGCATCTCCAAAGTTCGCCGCGCGCCGCTATCCACGGAGGTCACGAGTTTTGACTGCTCGAAGCCATTGAAAAGTACTTCCTCCAATGACACTAATCTATCTCAACGCTTCTTTGTCTTAATGGCCGCTTGTCGTGCGTGAAGCACCCATATATGCGATGTGGCCTGTATAAGCCACACAAGTGCTAAGAACGGTGGCAGCCATACGCTCAAATAAGTAGTTGGTTCCAAATTGAAAATATGACTTTGCCTACGCGCGAGTTATGGGTTCTTTGGAAGATTCAAACGCCTAATGTTTCTATTTCCTTTTCATTCGAAAGCATGCAATCTTGATTTTCATTTTGTCCTTTGTGCGCGTTAACGCGTTCGATATACACGCACGTGCACCTATGCGAATAATTTGATGGCGAGTTATCATGCGATTGGATAAAATTTTGGTGAATTGTTCGCGCGACATTCATAGAAATTGAAAAATTGTCGGATCATTGAAGCTGCTTTTTTCCGCAAGATACATACATTGCTAACTAGATTTGATTTCTTGTCGGCGCACACGTTCGATCATATGTTACAACAAACTATATAATTTTAATCTTAAACAATTGTTATCGGCGCTAGGTTTTCGATCAATTTTTACATTACTATAGCTGTTTTACAATATACCCGACGTTTCGGTTCTGATTTGAACCTTTCTCAAGGGAAATTGCGTCTAGAAAGACAAAAAAAAAACAAAATTAAATAAACCTTTTCTATATGTACTGTGAATATATATAATATATGTGATTTGAAGACTATTTGATACATACTTGCTATAATTTTAGGAAGAAAAGTTCCTTTCCTTTTATGGGTGACATCACATTAGTTAGAAATAACCCGCTAACTGTTTGCAACAGGATATTAGCATCGAATTGGTTCACACTTCGTGAACCTCCGATGTATATCACTGAGGAATAAGCATTTTATTATAAACATTATATAAGCAAAATTTTAAATGTTATCGGCGCATTGGTTCGATCAATTAAATACTTTAAAACACTGTTTGCAAAATATCACAACATTTTATCTCGACGTTTCGATCTAAATTCAGATCATTTTCAAGAGATTAACAAAATAACATTGTGTTTGCGTAGTGTCACAAAACAAACGTTAAATTAGAAAAATTAATATATAAATGACCCACATGTTGCTGCCTGGACAGTCACCATGGTAGTGATGGTTGCAAACAGTGTTTTAAAGTATTTAATTGATCGAACCAATGCGCCGATAACATTTAAAATTTTGCTTAAAGCTTATTACGATCGCTATACATATAACCGTTAAAAATTATATAGTTTGTTGTAACATATGATCGAACCTGTGCGCCGACAAGAAATTTTTTTTTTTTTTTATTAAGTATTTCAGATCTCAACTGAGATCTATATCTGCTGTACAAATGTAAGTTACAGTAAATACATATTCATACGTACGCCGACAAGAAATCAAATCTAGTTATCAAAACATGCCGATCGATAATTGAATACCTTTATACATAATTGCGTCGAGCAAACACGATTTCGGAGTTTACAAAAGCAAGCATGATGCATTCGTTTTTGATCGAGTCGCTGGCGAATTGAAATTGTTACGCGGAGAAATTGAAACATTTCGGGGTTTCGCATCGGAAGAAGACGTAACACGAGCATGATACTTCGTCTTTGGCAAAGTTGCTCGTGAATATTCAACGATGTACGAACAAGTCATAGGTGACTGTGGTCCCGCGTAATGGTGGGACGAGAGTTTTCACGATTACGCGTGTTACAAATGCTCGGATGGAAGCCATGCATTCTAGACCTTGTCCAATAACTTCAAAGTCCACTGTCGTTCGCTATTCACGCATTCGGAAAACAAAGTCACGTAACGCTAATACGGAAGACAAAATCCATTAAAAAAAAAAACCAACGTTCACGGGAATTCGTTTCTCAAACACTCAATTTCGAATTCATAGTCGCCCGTCTGGTGACGAAAGCAGTGTCGCGATTACGTTTTCGATTCACTTAGCGAATCTACTGCGGAAAATTCATTTATATCGCGTTTCGATCTCAACTAGATAATCAAATAATACGAGGTTTATAAATAGAGTATTATATCATCATCGAATCATTAAAATTCCTCAAATTTCTTATCTGTCAATGTTCATTTGCATAAGCATCCCGGAAGTTACTTCCACAATCTATTTATAACCTATCATAAAGTTGTCGCGACATTCACTTTGAAATTAGTTTCTGTATTAATATGTATGTGGAAAATGTATTAACGAATAAATAAATATTGAAGAAGTATACGCATCAAGATATTCGTTAATCCGTGGAAAAATGAATGTAGAAAAAAATTTCTTTACATTCTATTTCTACTGTACTTATTAGAAACGATAGTGTTGTTCGTGTACTACAATGATGAAAAATAATTGTCATGTTTAAACTTCATCGATCTTCTTTCGGATGAGCTCCCGAACATGTTCGTTAATGAAAATTATGGTTCAAGGTCATGGTTTGCATGTTCAATTAAAGAATGCATTCCATTGTTTACGAGAGGCGGACAACCTGCTTTGCAAATGAAATCAGTTGAAAAATCGTTTAAAATAATTCCGATAGGCAGACGAATTGGGATCGAACGTATCGAAATTGTGAACGAAAGAAAACAAAAAGTAAATGATAAGTCACCTGAGCCGCTTGCGGCGTTCAACCAATCCAGGAAAGTCATTCTGCTGCACCTGGATGGAGCTGAGATCGAACCCCTCGGATGGGAAGATATCCTCGATCTCCAATTCCTCGGATGGGTCGGGTGCCCCGACCACGAAGCTTACTGGATTTTCCGACATGGTACCGGGGGACTTGACAATATCGTCCTCTCCCGATCCTTGATGGCCGGGCTCACTGTCTACGCGGTCGGTGTTACCTTCAAAACAGTCGATGTGTACGTGTCAAGAACAACTGGTTCGACTCCCGGCGCCCGTGGAAGAAGTACGTACATACACACACACCTTCGTACACCCGGCATTTGCACAATATTTACAAGTGAGCTGCCGCGTTCTCCCCATGGTATTGTTCTTAACACGTGATCCGAATGAACGCGCGTGTCCTCTCGTAGAGCCTCTATGTATAATCTGCCATTAGCGCGGCTCGCGGTTTTAGGGACAGGGGGCCACTCTCCAATTCTTTTTTCTAGGTGTTACCGAGGGTCCCATTTGTAATGGGAATTGTATTTGAATATAATTGAATTTGATCCACAACATCTTAAGATGACCACAGTATGTATTATCATACAGTATTATCATATGTATTATCATACAATATTATCATACAATATCATCATAAATAATTAGTTTTATCGATCGTAAATGTTGTTAATCTTAAACAAATGTTATCGGCGCTACGTTTTCGATCAATTTTTACATTAATATAGCTGTTTTACAATATACCCGACGTTTCGGTTCTGATTTGAACCTTTCTCAAGGGAAATTGCGTCTAGAAAGACAAAAAAAAAAAAAAAAAACCAAATTTATATAAACCTTTTCTATATGTACTGTGACTAAACTATGTGATTTTTTCATATTAAAGTAATAGCAAGTATGTATCAAATAGTCTTCAAATCACATAGTTTAGTCACAGTACATATAGAAAAGGTTTATATAAATTTGGTTTTTTTTTTTTTTTTGTCTTTCTAGACGCAATTTCCCTTGAGAAAGGTTCAAATCAGAACCGAAACGTCGGGTATATTGTAAAACAGCTATATTAATGTAAAAATTGATCGAAAACGTAGCGCCGATAACATTTGTTTAAGATTAATATTATCATACTGTGTCTCAAGTCGTTGTGGATACAATTCGTTGTCGGTCAAAATCGTTGTCGATCAAATTCGTTGTCGGTTAAAACCGTTGTCGGCCAAAGCTATTGTCGGTCAAATCTGGAGTCGGTGAAATGTTGTCGGCGAAAACCGTGTCGGAGAAGTCTGTGTCGGTGATTTCCATGGGACCCGTTACCGAATTAACACCAGTCAAAATGACCAGTTCCAGACATTTTATTTTACAATTATTGAAATAATAAAAATGATTTTATAAGAAATGGTTCTATAGATATCTTTAGTAGAGCATGTATTACAAAAGGGGCAGCATAAAGTATGAATAAAATCAATCTTGTCATTTTTATAAGGGAACATGTACCAGTTAAACCACCTCTTCGAATAGTTAAAGGGTTTTTCAATAAGAGCGATAGATCTTTCAATCTAGTAACTTTCATTGTTAGTGTCACATGTTATTTGTACTCAGTAATGCTCGGCAAGTCATCATGGATATTAAGTTACTCAATGCTTTGAAATTATTAAAACTTATCACTTTATTGAAATCGGAATTGAACGATAGGATTACAACCAGAAATGTAGCTGTTAATTGGCCTCAAAGAACTCACGATTTGACGGCACTAGACTTTTTCTTGTGGGGCCATGTTAAGGCTCTTGTTTATTTCAATAAACCACAAACTGTTAATGATTTTAAAACATAATTCGTGTTATCGATGAGATACAACGTACGATTTATGTGCCAGAGTCGTCGAAAATTGGGTTTCTCGTATTCGCTCCACCAAACGCAATCGTGGTGGTCATTTATATGATATTGTATTTCATGTATAATTATAATCATGTATAAAAATTCTATCGCTCTTATTGATTAACCCTGTACATCGAACTCTCCGACTTCGGCTTTGCCGACTGTTCTCCTAGATCAATTTTCATCTTTTCACTTTAAACAAGAGAAATATACATATCTAATGTATGAAATACTACTTACATCGCGTATTCTTTGACCCCTTGCCGCTGGCGTATTGGTGGGACAATATACCAATCCAATAGTAAAACTTTTTTCTCTCTAATCATTTAGTACTCTAGTAAAGAACGTGTCGTTGAAGGGCGGTCATTTTGCATCGAACCACTTAATGGCACGGTAATTTTGAAAATAAACGCGTGAACTTTTTCGAGAGTGGCCCCGAATTGTCGAGGCTTAACGACTCCATTTGCACGCGAAACTTCCGAACGATCCAGCCGTGTAGTTCATGCCAAAACAAGCCGCATGCATCCAAGCAATTCCCTGGCAATGAGAACGATCATTCCCGATTCTTCTAGGCGAAAACGATTGTCGTTTGCATGGCAAACGAACCCAACTGATGAAGTTTGGAATTCGATGAACCCAACGCGACGCAGAAAGAGGTGTAAGCGGGTGTGATGATCGCGAGCGTAACCACCGTAGGCCACTATACATATACGATGTCACCGTACGATAGATTTACATCCACGTGAAAAATGGCAGAAACGCCCCAGGACACGTTAGTCGATCGTTAATATGTAAATCCGATTACATTAACATAGGTTATTTACTAGTCGACGTGGTTTGTTTGGGTACCATCAATTGTGTAACAGCCTTGTGAGGTAAGAATAAATCATATGAATGTTACGTTATATTTTTGGGTTGTTAGACTTCTTCCTACATTATTAACAAATGTTAGTAACAAGAAACCACCTCCATACAGAAATTTTTATCAATACTTTGGGTTACGGGTTAAAAATAGTTAAGGTAATATTAAGCGTTCAACTACTTTTCGGTTGTTTTGTGTTTTTACAATATATTAGAGCTGTCACTCTGAATCAATTAAAATTTCACTATAATACATAATACTTTAGTATGCGCATACAATCATTCTCGATAACGTTTTGCTGCGCGTGTGACGCGAGTTTAACCATTTCCATACCTTCGTGCGTAATCGAGAAACTGAGGCTGTTATATGTATAATGTACATATAAGTATGAAAAATAAACACGGTGGCATAGAAAACGAAAGTAAATCCATATTGTCATTCTAATTTTTGTTAGTCTGCTCGGCAGGATAATAAGATTCATAGTGAGGTATTCCATTTAGTTGTTCCAGCAATGCGAAAATATATAATGTACTTGGTGTCCTCGATAAGTCAAGGCAACGGGGAACTTAAAATAGTTGCTAATTTGTAGTAAAGGTTATATGAATTATTCTTGACGTACGACACGTATAAAAAGTATTGGAACTTTTTGGGAAATTACTTTTAGCTAAATGGAGAATCTAATACAGTAGAACGACTGAATCGTCAAATGCTTAAAAGTTGAAATTAATATTTACTTCTCTCCTGCTGCTTGGAGATGATATTATTCTTTATTTCTCTCGTGGATCCACAATCTTAAATATAAACAAATGAATATAAATCACTTTGGAAAAGTTGAATTCACATTCTGCCGCTTCCAATTGATGCAAACAATTATTATTTCTCTCACGAAAGTTCAGAGTCGTTCGATTAAACGGAAGAAACTAAATGAAACGCAAGTTTAGTAGATTATGGATCCCGATATACGTATGTGACGGCACGATTCTATACATATAAAGTGACAAGTAACGCACGAGGAAGGGTATTCGGTTAATAGGGAGTTCTACTGTATTGATTATAATAAATTAACTGACAATTATCCGCCATCTTGTAACGAAGCAGCCTTGACAGTGGGTATTATTTTATTGTTTTCAGTGAACCGTACTTGAAATTATTAAAACGCTTTACCGGGGCTCGTTGTGGCTCGCGTGTTTTCTAAATTTCAACGACCCGAGGATTACCATCACAATATGAGGATTACACAACGCGCTGGTCGCATCGAGTCAAACCCGTATTCTGATAACGTTCGTTTGCATAAATCGACTTTGATAGACTCGAACATTATTATCGTACTTCGATACGATACACGGTGTACTCGAGTCTGTTCGCGCCGATCCGACAAGAAGAGAGCCGTGGCGCTGAAAGTTCAAAAACTACCACAGGTGAGCTCATATACTCGCGTGACGCAATAATTTCTCAACAGAACCTGCTCTAGGTTGTCGTGTTTAAAGTATACAGGGTGTTCAAGTTTTTTTTTTGTTCTACGAAACTTTGCTAGTATTTGTCCGTTTTTATCCGTGGTTATAAGTACAGAAAAAAAATATTCCATAAACATGCGACTTTCGCAGCTCCGGGTTAAGAAGTTGCAACAAAAAAGATGAAATACAGTGAAAACGGTAACGGATTTATGGTTGTTACGGTACAACGTAGGAATAGATTAACAATATAACGGTGACCAAATTGCATTCAACGGTTCGAAAGATTATACTTAAGAAAAACGGTTGTCGTAGTCAAGTTTTACAAATATCGCTGATTGATTACGAAACAGTACAAAGACATCGTTAACGTTTTCCTCGTATTTCACATTTCTAATATATTTTTGATAAAATCACAAATTACCGACGATCATGGAATATTTTTTCTGTTACGTATACCTACAATAGATATTGATGAAACGTATGCGCAACCAACTTAATGGACATCGTTATACCAATGTAGTTTTGAAACAATACCGTAAAGATGTAGATACAATAATTCAGATGCATTAATAGGAATATTAAGAAGAATTATAAATTATATTTGAAACACTTGGTCTAGGATACGCGATATGTACTTCTTTCTGGAGAGGAGAGTCTGTGAAATTCCTCAAACGTTACTTATCACATCGTAGTGATAAAAGACATGTGCGCACTGTGTTAGTTTGCTTCCGTTTCTTCACTAAGTTATACCAAACGAGACGTGCTCTAGGTGCAGACGTTTACAGAGAATTCACTTGTTGCGTTTCTCAGATGTAAATGAAACATCACTTCCCATATCGATTACAGTAACTAACGGTTTCAAACAATTTTCGAAACAAAATTAACACGTTGTCTGCCGCGTGAATTTCATACGTTTTTCATTTGGCGTTCAACGTGCTAATACTTTCAGAACGCAAGAATCGAACAGAAACGACATGTTCGAGCGAACGAATTTTCTGTAAAGCCGCACAAACAGCGTTACAATTGTCCGCGAGCATCTTCAATGAAAACTCAAAGTAGACTGATGTTGATTACGCTTATCTCGGACCACTTGACCCACACACTAGAAACCCACTGTTAACATCGATCACAACACAAAATCCCGCACCATCGAACGTCTCCGAAGCACCCATGGAGCAACGCCTCTTACCATGCGAATCGACCATGCGATAGTGGATTCGATGGAGTGTGTCTCGGATAGGTATATGAAATGAGGAATGAAGTGCCCGCATTCCCTCCCTGCCAGAATCATCGACAAAAGCCGAACACAATGAATGAATGGTAGGGGATCGATACAAAGAAGCAACCCAGAAAAACCAAGAGCACGATTCTCACCGCTAAACTTTTCAGACGTAGCCGTATCCCAGTGGAATTATTTTCCCAAGTTAAGACAAATTATTCCAATTGACAACAGTATCGGCGCGCCTTGGACCCCGTGAAAACACCTTGAGATAATAATTCCACTAGGAAACTAAAAGTCTTACGAAAAGTCTAAATTCACCTTACTCTCTGACAAGAGTCAATTGCCGACAAACGGAGGGGGAAAGCGTGTGCACGTGAGAGAGAAAGAAATAAAGAGAGAGAGTGTGAAAGACGATGACAAAAGATTAATGAAATCGATGGGGCGCGGGGTCAACAGGCAAGCAGCGCCGAAGAAGCGAGACCAGATGAGGATAGCTTGGTGTTACTCACCCTTAATCCTCTTAAGACCGCACACCAAACCAACAGTTCGCGAAAAGTCAGACCGCCACCCTTCCTGGATCCGATCTGATAAAATCTGTCCAAGGCGAGCGTACCGACGTGCTAGTACAGCGAAGGAGAAGCCGAGTAGGACGAAGAGCGAAGTGACGAGCAGCGGCTGAAGCGCTTCGGGAGTCAGTTTGGCGATCGTGATCGTGACCTTGAAAGAATTGTTCAACCGATCAAGCGGCCCGAACAGGAGCGGGTCGCGAACGCGTCTGACAACGACCTCTGACCGAGTTACTCGCGTCGATGATAGATATTCTGAACACTTCACCCTCGATATCACAAAACCGTAAGCAACTTGGCCCGGGTCTCGATAACGCCGAGAGACCGAACTCGGAAGCGGCTCGTGCACGCGATGATCACCGAACCGAATGGAATATTACGCGGGCCATCGAACCTTGATACTGAAACGGCCATCGACGGAATGAACCGTCGAGATAATGAGCCGCGATCGAGCCGAGGAAAGAATACGCGTGTAATCGTAACACGGTGTACGAGATCCACGGTAAAACGGTAACACGATCGAGTCTAATTCGAACGGCGGCGGGGCGGCGCTGCGAGAGAACATTTCGGGGGAGAGAACGCGGATCTTGAATGCTCGTCACGCGAGCCGTTACGCGTTCGAACGATTAGGAAATTAGCAATGTACCGAGGAAAGTGTCCAGAAGTCCCCGAATCATACCAGATACGGTTTCGCTTCCTGATCCCCTCGATTCTTCGATCTTCTCTTGGCTCTACGAACTCGTCCTTTGTCGTCGTCGTGTTTTTTTTTAACCTCGGACGACTCTGAAATTGTCACGAGAAAGGATTCCTAGCGGGGATAGAACACTGGTGGCCCGAGTATCCTCAAGATCTGACAGAAACACCCGGATCGACGATTCCAACCGGGTTTATAGTCTTCTCTCTCTCTCTCTCTCTCTGTGTGTGTGCGCGTTTACCGCGCGTTTAGGCGCTGAGTCCGCGGGTCCTCATGATCGCCGCGGATGTATCAAGACGAACGTTTCACCACGAAGAGCACCAAAGGAGATACGACGACGCACTGTGGCGGTGGTATTGGACTCGTCACGCCGCGGACTTCGAGTACGTCTGCTGAGGAGAGGAAATCGGCGTTCGGGAAACGGCCGCGGTGTCTACCGCGAGAAACGATACGGGGAAAAAGAGACCGGACGACAGGGTTCAAGGGTCGCCGGACACACGACGACACGACTCGAACAGCACTTCGTCTTTACACCGAACTCTTTCGTGCCGTCCGACGACCCGTAGCCATCATCGATAAATCGACACGAGACTGCACGAAACGACCGGCGATCGACACCTTTTCGCGAGTGCATTCCAAGAAGATTTTTCGAACAGTGCGCTTTCGTCTGGTCAACGCTGTCTCGTTCCTGCACGTAGGTATAGTATCGGATTAATCATTTCAGTTCGAAGCAGAGCCTTCACGCTTTCACGTCAAGCGCCAGTTAATTGTCGCACGAATATTCTTAATGGAGTTATAATAGTTTAATGCTTCGACTGTCACGAAGGTCGTAGATGGGTACCACAATATTTTTATCGAATTTGAAAGTCAATTTCTGTTGGAACTGTTGTTTCTGTATTCTGATATTATGAAGTATGTTGTTCCGATTGTATCGTAACTGGCGTGGCGATCAACGTGTTAAATGTTTAGCAATTTCAAGTGAAAATTTAAACGTTCGAACACTTATGGCCAGTAGTGTGTATTTCACGCAAGGCGGTCTCTCAATTCATCTTGTTCGCAACCTTGTTCTAAAACGAACTAGGAAACTTTCTATACCTCGTGACGAGGACATGGCGCGTCGAATTCTTTCGGGATTTACCAAATGGTTGAGTTGACAACGTCGGTCATGAAAATCAAATATTCGATGACTGACAAAATTGTGCTCGAATCAATTCCATTCCTGGAATGATATGTATATTCTAGGTTCGATTTATTTGTTTCACCTTCGACGTTATTCTTACCTTTTGTCTGTTTACTGTCCCGATTTTACGCAAGATCGCGCATGGCTCTAATATTGTACATATACGTACTACGAATTTCTCGAGGAATCGAAATATTCAAGAATTTTCCATTTTGTCTCCGTGTTTCTATTCAAATAATTCTATGACATCGAAGTACTTTTTATCATCCTCGTGCTCGTTATCTCTGGCTACCGTTAAGAGTGACCTTAACTTTTTGTACAATATATTCATCGATACCACAATCTCGAGTGTTACTTTTTTTTTTTCAAGAAATCCGGTATCAAGTCATGTTTATTAATATATTAACTCGATACGAATATATATATATTATTCCGAAGTGTCTAACCCTTTCGACAGTGCTCTTCATCGATCGAGGATTACGAATGATCCATGGGAAATTTCTTTGCACTCTTCTACAGTAGATACCCGCGCGCGATCGAGAAGCTGTTGTAAACAGAACTGTATACATGTTCTGCTCCCTCAAACAATGTGGTTCACACTCATTTTTTTTTAAATTTAGCATATCTTCACAATTTTCTTTGTCTTATCATCGATAAGTGAGGTGAGGAGGAACAACTATGGATTCGTTCATAATAAACCGTACAACTACCTACAGATATTACGAGGCTGCCGAGAGGCAAACCGAAGATTGTCGGTTTTTGACAAGATCTACTCGACACTTCACTACGCGATGATACACAACTGTCAGGTTGAGGTAGCCTCGCAGTGCCTGTGCTTATACATATACGCAGATACTAAACGTAATAAATAGACAGCGGATCGTTATGCAAAAATGTTTTTCCTGAATTATAACGAACTGTAGTGAAATAGAACTTTATTTTCTTTGTCAACATGAACAGAATATAACAGAATTTTTCAAGTTTTCTAATGTTCTCACTGTTTTAAATTACACCTACTCGTTATCGTTATAAGTGCGTAAAGATTCGCTGTCTAGTAATAAATATGTTATACTTCGCACATACATTACAACAATAGAAAATACACATAGATATGTGTACAATTTTTATTCGCGGGTATTTCTACGCGGATTTCACTGTACGCGATCAGTCCCGTCTTCGTAACCCCGGTGTGGTTCGAAAAAGCAACTGCATATGTATTTTACGTGGCCGTGACTGTGCAACAAATACATAAAACAAGTGTTCAAAAAGACTTTTCTCGCTCACTGTCGTACAGTCTTTTCAAACAATTTCTCGATTCACGTTGTAACCAAAAAAATGATACCGTTGAAAGATCGTGTATAGTGATTGTCTTGGATGTTTCTTGATATAGACATGCAGTTCTTCTATACATATTCCTCAATCTTAATCAATTCGAATCGTCACATTCGTGCGTTTCATGTGCGTCGATGGTTATTATCGCGATGAGGAAGGACGCCGGTATCGTTCGTACGTATGTATGTACGTTCACGGTGACGTCTGTGGCTGCGTGTGTTTGTAAGAGCCAAACCACGATGTAAGCATAGGCGAGCATTGTATGTGTAAACGTTACGTAATACACGGCCGAGTCTCGTTACACAGTGTAGCGTACGTAAAAACGTGGAAAATAAACGATCAATCAGCAAACACATTTCTACGGGAATCGTCCTCCCCATTTTTATCTGATCTTGTTACGATTATTGCACACCGAGTCACCGTTGCCGTTCCGACAGCTGACAGCATAATCTGCTAGTTGGCACAGTTTTTATCGTGTCGATGATAGGATGGAGATTCAATTAAACATTCAGGTATTTACGTGAAAGTGTTCACTGTGTCGAGTCAACATTAACAAAGTTGTCGCAGTCGGGTCAACGCCGCCCCGTGTTAGAGCACACGTGTCGTCGATTGTAACTGCGACTTGTAACAGTACATTTACAGGTTGTAAATCGTCCGGTAAATTATGGGTGTCAAATTTGCCAGTTGCATTACGGTGTATTTCACTTTGTAGAACGTCGATAGAAAGAGTGTAACAGATATTGTCGAAGCGAGTGTGTTTTGGTTCACGTGTAATTCTCGAAGCAATGCACTTGGGGAAAACGGTAGAAAATATTATTGAACTCTCTGAATCTTCTGGCTAAAAATTGTTAGGTATACATTTAACTATCAACCTTGTAAATGTTACCTGTTTACATGAAAGCTACGACATTAATTTTCACGCTTAGGACTTGGATAATCGTTGCGAACGAGTAGATGAAACTCTAGAAAATAGAAAAACTAGGAATAGCAAAGTGTATTCACTTCGAGCATACTTTCTATAAATATGTAAATAGTATCTAACCTACGTGGACGATTCTCATTCATTAACCTACGGTGAAGCGCATCTATCAATGCTATCGATAGCTTCGTGTGCATCAACTAGCGAGTCGGTGTTCCCGTCCAGCCGAATCGATAATACGACAAACCAGAGTGTTTGTAGCGAGGGAAATTTGTAATTCCTTGCCGTTTACTCTTGTGTACGTTCAACCAAGCACGGCAAGTGGTTAGGAAGATTAGTTTTCACGCTGAAGAAGGGGAATGTTTGCAGAATTGCAATTTCGATTCAACGCCAGTTCAAAACGGTTAGCTAATTAACATTAATTTTTGTCTGGCCGAGAGATTCGGCGTGAAGAGTGCACGATATCGTTCGATAAGAAACGTGTCCCTCGGTTATCTGTCGAAAACGAATGTTCCCGATAGTGAATCCAACGAAGAGACAGCCTGTCCTCTTTTGATCGCGAACCGCGTGCTCGATTCGTGATCTCTGATCGTACGATACAGTGCCACACGAATCGACATCGTCCGGGAACGTGCTCTCAACTTATCAACAAAAACAACCGCGCGTAACTTCACGAAAACCTTTTGACGATCGTTTCCCAAGGTAACAGAGATCGTACCCTTTAGTTTCGTCGCGTCAGGGTCTTTGAACCGTTTCAACAGGGGCATTACAAGATCCCGCGTCGTGTACTACAAAGATTACTGGAAAAAATATAATCCATTTTAACCCTTTGCACCCGGCGCGACGACGTTGCGTCGCTGCTAGTTCGAGCGGAACACCATTAGTTCCTACACGAGAGACGCCGGTTAGTTCCAGTGCGAATGCAGTTTCAGCAAGTGTAGCATGCAATTTAGGGTACGGTTCTCCGTGAAATATTCAACACTAACCGTGCCGAGTACAAAATGCGACTGGCATATGTAGGTTCTCCCTGTTCACTGCGATAAATCATAAATTGTACTGCTTATGGTTCGTTTCTAATTATCACACTATTATATCAACGATAAGACGGATTCATCAAAAATATATTACGAAATATGTACTCGTTACCTTTTCTATGTTATGATGTCTCGCAACGAACTGATAAATAAAAGTGTAGAACAGCGCGTTAATAGAATACCTGTAACTTCTATATCTCGTATCATCTGTTATGTGCAATACACATATCTACAACAGTTTCAATGTTTATTAACGTGCGAACCAGATTATCGTACACGCAGCATGGTCTCCTCGATAAGATCGTTGGAGCGCGTTGAAAGGCGATCGCGTGAATCGCGAGTATATTTGGCGCGAGGTAGTTTCGCAAACGCGATCATAGTGTCCCTGTCGACACGTATTTTTATATCTGCTTGTGGACTAACACCTTAACGAAACAAAGTAACACAGTTTCTCTAACTTCCGGATGATTCCTAGAAAAATTCGACTCAACGTATGCATCAATTTCAAGTAGTTTTACTGCTGACGTCTATGTTATGATATTTTTAACGTCGAATACATATTGAAATTTATTTGTAACAACGCGATTAGAGACTGGTGATTTTTCTAACGATTAGATAGTAATAGTCGGATGACCGCTGAAATCTTGAAAATCGTACGATTCGCACGCAGCATCTCATTGATAAGTGCAGTATTGCATATTGCATAACTGACGACGCGCGTATGCGATTAATAACAACGCATGTCACGCTAGCTAGCGCTATAACGATCGAAGCAAACAAATTCTTTCGCCCGTACTTCTTGCACCCGATGCTATTGGCGAACCTTCAATTCGAATCGTATTTTTCTCTTTTGAGTATGGTCACAATCCTATTCAGTTGACCTAGCATTTTTCGAGCATTTCAAACATTAAATAAAATATAACAATATTGTGTACCAAACGTATGTACCGCGAATATGCCATAATAATAGAATCTTTATTATCCAGTTATTACGACTGTAACTTGAATTATTTAATATTTGAATACGTAGTGCATTTCACTGATATTAATCCCTCATTTTAATCATATAATAGCACTGTCGCGCGATCGATTCCAAGTAACGTTACATTTGTTGCTACAAATATATCCGTTGACACGTGTAAATCATTCGTGATCTATGAAGTAACGCTGATTGTTAGAAATTAATGAATACCGAATTTCGATCGTTATATAACCAAGGAAGCAAACTATAATGTTATCGAGAGAAACGCACTGAATTTAATGCACTTGTTCTTGCTAATAGAATTCACGACACGGGTATTCATGTGTCTCGTCGATAATTTTTTAATGTTATACATATTACATGTGCAAAAACAATACAGCTTCGCGGGTAACGTTCGCACAAAGTAATGACTGCTCGTTTACCAGAAAAAAGAAGAAGATAATACAGAATATTACGCTGAATAGTCATGAGCAGCGTGATTTTTTTCCATTGCGTATTATAATTATTTACGTATAGTTAGCGGTCGCGAACTCAATGGATTTTCACACGAGGTAATCAAAAAATTGACAGAGCGCTCTGATTGGACTGTTGGCGAGTCAGGCGACGTATGGCGTGTTATGATTGGTCCATATGAAGCGTGCGGTGTATCCAAGGAGCACGCGTTACCAACTGATGTATGTATACCGAACGTAACGAATCGTAATCATAACTGGGAATACTTTTTCGCGTTGCTGTTCAAACGATTTTCTAATAGCAGGAGGGGATATAAAGCCCATGGTCTTAGGAAAAACGAGATACTCACCGGTGACGAGTCCTACGCGGTGGAGTAGCACGCTCCTCGCTGAGGTTAGGTTCGTCTTTTCCTTCCTGTTCTGTCATTCGATATGATTCTTTTTTCCGTTTCGACGAGAAGAAACACCACCCGACACTATTTATCCCCGATTGTTGTACGGAAACGATCGAACGTAATCGATCACGGCGTATTAAGTTATTGTCACCTCTTATACATGGATTTTTTTACGTCCGCTACTAAGGCAGGTGCACCATGCCGCAACATAAAGAATTCGTATACCGACGACACACCACACCGTCATCGTGATTCACTGCGATCCCGCTACGAGCAAGCTTTTATTATCGATAGAGACGTACCTTCGACTAACCCTTTCCGTACCTAGAGGTCAGGGCTTTCCAGGTATGGTAGTTTCGAACAGGTACACATGGTATTATCGCATTATGGATAAAAACGTGCTGAATACACAGATTCTCGGGCTTATTGTTGTCAAAGTATGATCCTTCGCATTGTATAATTGGGATTAATCTAGATAATATGTATAATCGTTATGCAAGCGATATAGACACTATACAGGGTGGTTCACCTAAATGTAGCCACCTAAATATCTCGTTTATTTGTGATGACTTCGTTACGGACGTTTATGCGATTTCTAATTATTATAGAGAAATTTTTAGAAAGTGGTATGAAATAAAATCCTTTTTTAAATGGGAACAGACGTTGTAGATCCGAAACAAATAAAAGTTGTACTGAGCTCTGTCGAATTTTATATTCTGCCATTTTTTTATAATTTTTAATTCAAGAGATCCGCAGTCTAGTCATCACAGATAAAGGAGATATTTAGGTGGACCATCTTGTATAATAATTGTTTAATCCTTTAATGAATAGCTTTTGCAGAAGTTCGATGAATGGAATTTGAAAAATTCCGTTGGAAAAGCAAAATATCGCCATGTAGATGTTACTTTAACGAGAAATTGTACAAACTATACGATACAGACTACAAACTATGGTCAATGTACGAAAAACATTCTAGATTTTTTGTACAGTGTGTTTAACGACTTAATTCCGAAGAATATTTTTTCTGAAAATTCGCACATTGCTACGGTATATTCGAGAAACGAGTATGAAGATTGCCAGACTGCAACGAGCTTATGTTTTGCAAATAGCTCTTTGTCATTGACTGAAGAAACAAATACTGACCGTGAAATTGATTTTTCTTATCAAAAAAATTACTTATCGCTGCGATTACAGGTACATCAATTTTTACGAAGGTACTGCAACACTTTAATGCTCCATTTATTAAAAAAAAAAATAATGAATGCATTTCAGCATAAATTACACTCCGAAGATTGCGAAGACTTTTTGAAAATTATATTAAATGAAATACTTAGATTGCAACAATTCAGTATCAAGACGAAGTTCACTGTACATTGCGATCAAAAGCTAATTTACAATAATCATGTTTCATTGGACGATGATTACAAATCTTGTCAAGTGCTCGCTGGAGCACTGACAAATATAATTAAACACAGCGTGAACATTAAATTCAAAGAAAACTGTTTCTCTATGTTGGGAGTGAATAATTCACACGAGGTAGAGAGTACTTTTATGGCGAAACTGTTACCGTTAATACATGAAAATTACACTTTTCCGAACGATAATTAAATCCTATCATTTCATTCTATTATTGTAATGTCGTAACACTCTAAAAGAAATATAACCTTATTGCAGCACCATGTTGTTTATTTTATCGTTTACCTTTACGCCATCTCCGCATCCGTAATATTATAATAATGTGGTCGGTATTAATCCAAAATCGACTTTCCCAATTTTATATTTTACTCAACACTAGCATGTTATATAAAAGTAATCGGAAGTACACCCTGAATTTTGCAGATCCTAACCAAATTCGCTCCACTCGATACGATAACGTGAAAATTCATTTATAAATATCCATGAATAACTTTGTCTCCGAATTCCAGTAGATGCGGCAGCGTTACGGAAAATTGGTAGTGTGGTTTTGATCGATTTCAAACATACGCGCCACGGTCAGAGCGTAACCGGCACGATCCTGCGCAAGCGTAGATGCGCGTGCTCGGCGTAGTGTTCGGTGTTCCAGCAGTCAAGACGCGAGGGTCAGGTTAGGCAGGTCGGGCTGACAGCGCGTCGAAAACAGCGTTCCGTCGTCGCTTGTAAATGAAGGTTAACTTCGTCGCGAACGCAGTGAGAACCGTGGCCAAGAACGAAGGCGATGCTACGCGAGAACTGTCAACAAGATCTCCGTATCGGTTTGGAAGTCTCGGGATGAATTAAGTCGCGGGGGACAAAACATGGCTCGCGTTCCGGCAGACGTGTGTTTTTCTTCGTGGTGAACCTGCCTCTCTTTCTCTCGATATACCCTTTGGTCTCTGTCTCGGTCGGACAGGGATCCTCAACCTCGGGAGTGGTGATACCTCACGCAAGTACGTAACGCACACCAGCAGCATTGCAACAGCGCGTCTACACGCGGCCTGTAACGTATATTAATATACACACGGTAAGGGAAGAGGAGCTTCCCGCTTGTTAGTATGCAAGTGCCGTTTCGGTGTCCCTTACGTGGCCTTATTTGCACTCGCGTACAATCGGCGCGCGAAACGAATATCGAAATGACCGATCCCTCGGCAGCTCGCACAATTTTTTCGGGTGTACCGTTTGGCCAATGTAAGTACTAAATAATCATCCGAATATCGGTGTCCCTCCTATGCTTCTCTCTCGCTCGCTCTCTCTCTCTTTCTCTTTCTCTCTCGTCGTGTGTACGTGCGTGCGTGCGTGCGCGTGTAACGGTGCAGTAAATGGCGGAGGATGTAAAAGGGCTCCCCGAGAGTCTACGATGTGCCAGCAGCGAGTTATCGGTACATTGTCGTTTCCCTGACATAACCACTCTGTTACTTTCCTCGTTCGTTGTTTCAGGTGAGAGTACGATGTTCGTAGTCGATATCCCGTGTCCGCTTGCCCCCGCCCCTGTATCAATAGGTTTTTTCGTTACTGCGCTATCAACGGATGTGCGATGTAAATACGCCCCGTATCTCATTTATTTTATTCGCATTACCGCGACGTAATTTTGTGCGCACAAGTTCATTGCACCTAACCCACGATTCCTCACGGTGCACCGCGTGCAACAACGAATCGTCCGAGAGATTCGACGTTCTGCGGGCTGCGAGACGGGCCTTATAACCTAAAAATTTCGGAATTTCTCTAGTAGAGAACCTGTTCGATCCAGGTGTTTCCGGTATTGAATCCACTCGGAGAATTCACGCGACTGCGGTAACACACTGTGTAGGAACGGATACTTGTTTTTACGCTTTGCTCGAGTGTCGAACATATCGTTTACAATTACACTTGGTATATATATGTATATATACATTCGTGATACACTTAATTGATTGCAAGTGACCGTTAGCTCTCCGTGTTCTAGATAGACTGTCGTTCGTATTCTCTATTGAAATTTAAAGAAATGCTGTTTATTGAGAATTGCGTAGTAAGCTGTCGTAGGTTCTCGGTGCGGCTCCGATCGGGATTTAATG
This sequence comes from Lasioglossum morio, assembly GCA_916610235.2. Taxonomy (NCBI): domain Eukaryota; kingdom Metazoa; phylum Arthropoda; class Insecta; order Hymenoptera; family Halictidae; genus Lasioglossum; species Lasioglossum morio. The sequence goes on along the minus strand of OU744328.1, from coordinate 15,537,759 downwards.
GGGTGTACGAGTGGGAGAAGTTCGTTGACAGAGTGTAAATAAATGCGAATCGGTAGATAGGTGTGTAGCAACGGAAAAAATGAGAATTCAATCACGACGACGCGCGACGCAAGGGGTTTGGAGCGCGTGTAACGCGATAAGGGGTGCCCGTGTGTACCGATGCTTAATTAAGTTCTCATTGTGTTGGTCGTATACAACCGGAATAGGGAAAAACAATCCGCGCGGGTTGCAATTAAGCAGTGGACACACGGGCTGCGCGTGTTGGAACATCATTGTGGTAATAACAATACGCAAGGGCGGGAATTCGTGAAAGAAAAAAAGGTTGCATGGCGCAGCATACGCATTCCGGTCGCACCGCGCGAAGTATGATAGTAGCCTTGGCATAGTAAAGTTATCGGAAGAGCGTAATCTTCTCCCTGCTGAAAAACCCCACCTTGACTCGCCCCTATCAAGCTAGTTAAGCTTTATCAAGCGGCGTGTCAACGACTTCGTAAAGTTATTTAGCCCGATCGCATCTGTCGGCCGCCAGATTATGCGCATCTTTGACGCGGTGTCTTCTGATCCCCCACGACATTGTAAAACGACCGTTACAACAGTGACAGATTACAAGCTTGTCGGTAACGACCGTTACAGTTTTTAGTTGCAGACCAGGTCGTAAGTGAAAACTCAATTGTTGAAGATTTCATCAAAATATTCTTAACTATCCGATTACTATTCTTATTATTTCGGTTGTTGGAATTATACTCGTGTCGGTATAGCGTGATGATTGACATAATACCGATTTTAAGTCCTCGGAATAGATGGGATATTTCACTAATGCTTTAAACAGCGTCGACAAGTTGATAAACTATTAATATAAATCGATTTTATCGCGTCCTTGGTCATCTATCTAATTTTAAGCAGAACATAACATTTACTATTTTTTTTTTATTTTCTTAATAATGATCGCACTACGGTAGACACTTGTAGTTTTGACTCACGCGACACCGAAGCCTAAACACACTTGGATCGAATTAACTTCTAGGGATTCGAATTTATTGATCGAATTCACTATCCAAGGAGCCGTGTAAAACGAAACTATAGTTCACAGTATGAGTCATTTCGAGATTGATTGAAGACGTCCCACTACCGATTTCACTGTTTCTATAAACATCCATCTAAATTCTATTTCCTTGATGCAATAATGTTCTGGGACAATGCACAGGGGATGTTACACAAGTGGCTGCCTCCGGTTTTCATACCGTTTAGTACGTACACATAGTCGGTTAAAAAAAACTCGACAGTCTTTGTGCACCCTTTAATTTGCAACAACTTTTTAACTACTAGATCTACGATGGACTCGCAATGACTATTTCACGTTATTTTACGAAAATAACAAGAATGAATGCTTGCAGATTTTTATCATAATATATAGTCAGCGAAACAAATATATTCGTACAACTTTCCTTGAAAAAGAATTATTTGGTTTATATTCGAAATCTGATCGTACTATTTCGGTATCAAGGAAATATTCGTTAAGGTGGATAAAACGCCAGACAGTCAGAGAGCATATTTCAATAGAAGCTCGTTCATTTTGCTTTCGCAAGAGCACGCTGTGTCGACACGTGACGATCCACGGCGTCTTCATGCTCCAAATTAATGCTATTGATATCCCTGGTATCTGGATAATTGATATTTTTCAGTTTGTTCAGACGAATAATTACTCCCGACTATATCGATCTTTATACAGTTTGCAAACACGTACAGATTATTATTACATAATCTTATCAAAATAGCACTCTGAACAGATGCTGCTAACCGTGGTATATATCAGAATGTTATCTACGATCATAAACCTTCCTAAATATAGAAAGTCGTCAATTCACTTTTCTCAGACACAAGTTTGCAGTATTCTATATGAACAAATTTGTTTTCATGTTCCAGAAGTTCTAAGCTTTGAATTGCGAGTTATGTACGTGATTGAAATTTAAATAACATCAGTCTTGTAATTATTTATAAAATAATGTATACCGGTCACACATTGTTCTCGATACACGGTTAGCGTTAAGTAGAATCTATCGAAAAGTAGCAGAGCTTCTTCGATCTCTGTTTTAGAAATGTATCATGAAAGAATCTGCGAATGTACTTCTCGCTCGATAAAACAAAAACCGTAATTTCTTTTGCAAGATGAACTCGAACGAAGATCTTTACCCCGGCCCGTTCCAATTAACCCGATCCAAGCACACAAGCATTTAAGATCCTGCTGTATGGCAGCGGATGTGGCATAGGCTTTTTACTTGTGGCTTTGTTACACTTTTATTTTCGTCGTTCCTCAACCGTACACTCCGTTCCACGTTCGCGGCAGAAGTTGAATACACAAAAACAAAAATGAAAGAAATAGAAAAAGATAGAAGGAGAAAAATGTAAAACGACGAAGGAATGACTGTCGGTTTCGCCGGTGAATTCGCAACCGGATGCTCCTTTTACAATGAAAAACGTTTCTCCGTGAGAGTCCGTTCGTTAATTAATCCGCGGAACATTACCCGTGTTAATTGTAATTCCGATTCGGTCATGTTTGCTTTATGATCTGCGAATTCGCACGAAACTGATTTCAAGGTTTTACTTATGAACGACACTTCGTATTTTCCCCTCTAGAGATTAATTGGACGTTTAACCTTCTTATCAATAAATTTGCAAGAACTGAAACAAGACCTAGATTATCCGAACCTCCGATATCTGAATGCTTCAGATGTAAATAGTTATTGAGTTATTAAGCGATCCATATGCGACGCTATTTATTATACCAATTAACCCTTTGCACTCGGAGCTATTTTAACTGGAAAATTAAACATTTCTTCCGATCTAGAATATTTCCATACCTTATGATTTTTGCAATTTGATGGATATGAAATTGGTACATTACCTTATACAGTACCTAAATGTTTAGTAATTGATTAGATACCGATATATTTAATAATCTAAACCAACAACCGTAGTCCCGTTGAAAGCACCGGTTCTCGTTAGATCACCGAAGTTAAACAATGTGGAACGTGAACGGCACGAGGATGGGTGACCGTCTGGTAAAAAACCGGAAAGTGACCCACCCGGGGTGTTTTTCACGTGTTGTTGGCAAAAGGTGGTTCGGAACTCACCATAAACAGTAGGTCCCGCTGAAAAGACGATGGTGTGAGTGGAAAGAGGGGGATTGGTAAATGAATTTGAAACCCTAAGGGGACCAAATATCATGTTACATATACATATTTAATAATCTAAACAATATTTTGAAGAATGGTACAGAAATTTTTAGTGGTGCCTCAGAGGGGACAGCCGAGTGCTAAGGATTAAAATAGTAGAATATAGCATAACTGAGTAACAGTTCTAATATTCAAACAGTCGTGTTTACTTGTTTCTCCTGATTTAAATTGCGTCTGCTCCTTCTTGTCATAAATACTTTTTGTATTTACTTTTGCTCTTGAATTGTTTCCCGTATTTTGGCAAAATGATGAAAATGGGAATGCGCAGGAAGATTGGCAGTCGGTTCGGAATAAAGCCAATCTTAGCATACTGTCCGCCTTTCGAGGGTTAATGGAGCCTTGACGCCTCGATCGGAGGCGTTCATTCTTCGCCGATGATTACAATCGAGTCAATGAGACGCGCCGACACTTTACCGCGATTAAGGCTCGAAAGAGAAAGAGAGAGACAGAGATCATTATGGCTGCTTGCGCTCTCGTAGGCCGCGACAAGGTCGTCAGATTGGAAACAGCAAATTCACCTGACTGCCTTCGGGACGCGACAAATGCAGCGTTTTAGTCGCGAGCCGTGTTGCTTGTGTCCGTGAAACTTTCATCAGCGGCGCGGCATCGCGTCGTGTTCTCGATTTTTATGGATAAGATCGAGCCGCGGGCTCTATCCGTGGAAATTAATACTGTCTTCATTTTCAATTTTCTATCTCCGTTTACCGGTCATGAGTACATTGACCAACGATAATCTCGATTCCTCCCTTCGATCGAGGTATTATTGCATTTATTGGTGGGGAAACCGCGGTCCAGATTCGGATCTTAACCCAGATACTCCTGAAACTAATTTCCTCTAGCTTGTATATTTACTTTCATTAAATTCGGCTGCTTTTACCTCGAAACGTCTGGATAGTGCTGAGTCGATAGTAATCTTCTATATAATAAAAATCAAATGCTGTTCGTTGGTCACGACATCACGTGAGCACGGCTGGACCGATATGAGTAATTTTTTAAAGAAAATCTTTGTAATAGTCCTAATAAGGTTTTTGGGGAAAGAAAAATTGGCAAAGTTCCCCGGAAAAATGAAAAATTCGGGAAAAAATGAAAGTAGTTTTTGCTATCGGATTTTTGTATGAATTCACACAAGAGCGTAACTCACGATTCCAACAATGGATATGCGTTATTCGTTTTTTGTTTTGTTCGTTATGGTCCTGAAAAAGTTTGCAGGAAAAAATATTCAAAGGAAAGTCGGAAAATTCGGACAAATTGCAAAAATCATCTTCTAAATGTAGTCCTTAAATTGAATATCCATGGCCACAATTGTTAATAAATACAATGATCACTCAGAAATACGTTTTTTTCTCATTTATACTTCGTTCGTTTATTACTTCGTTTACAGATCACAAACAAATTTATTGAAATTTGGACAGGACAACGCCTGTCGGGGCAGCTAGTCAAAAATAGAAATACTTTCTTTCAAAGATTATGAAAAATACTTTTTCTTTCAAAGATTATTTCCCAATTGTGTTACATCGATGGATCTGAAATAATTATTTATTGGGTGTACAAATTAACCTCCAACTGCTGACTGTTTTTACAACTATACAATCGATGATGTTTATGACTAAGATTAATTGCTTCGTTTATTAATTCGTTGAAACATATTTATGGAGGTACTTCATATAGAAATATTAGTCTTCTTTTTGTTCCTAATGAAACAATTCTGCGTTTCATTTATTTGTCCGAAACTGAGTAATTATATGGAAATTTCGATACTCCGGGATATGTGTACCGCGGATCTTTCTGCAAAATAAAAATGGTCTGCATCTATTGTAAGAAACAAGAGACATCCGAGAATTTTGTCTTCCTTCAATAATAATCCTCTCCGGAATAAGCATACGGATACCACGCGATATGTAAATATGATGTAAGGGAACAATCGCGTAGCTGGTTTCCAATGCGACAAAAATAAATGCCGGGTATTATTAGGAAGCCGCGAAAGTTCTGTTGGTCGGTGAATGCCGAGCTAGAATTCAATTTTAAAAGCACTTTGCGTTTCGGGGATTGAATTATTCGCCAGCTGGCCCGGTTTATAACATGCGGACAGTCTTTGTTGCGGAGGCCTTTTCGGACGTTATACTATTTTCGCTTTATGTCGCAATGGAAATCGATGGACACCGCTTGTTTACTCAACCATTTAGTATTTTAAAAGGACCGTTCGTATCGAAAATTATATCTCGCTGGAATACGTGTGACAGGCGTTTTTAAAATATCTGAAGTCTTGAGCCGTGCGCGTGTAGCCAATTAAAATATCGAACAGAAAGAAAACCGAATTAAAAATTGTAGTTTTTATGGTAAAAAAGATTACACGTATTACGGGTGCCATTAATCAGAGATTTAAGTAGGAAACTTAAAACTTGGATGTTTAATAGTATCCGTTGAATCCGGTAAGAGGGACGGGATCGAGACGGTATAAAAGCAGTTTGTCCGCACTTTAATCAGCGCTCACGGAGAACATAAGTGATTCGCACGATATTTACGATCGTTCGCTATTCACGGATAGGCGCGCTCGTGCACACATACTTACATACGCGCGCGCACACATTTACGGCAGTATGCGAGTTAATATTTCGCCGTTATAAAACTGGCGATAAAGGCGTCTGAGCACCATGGCAAATTGTTTGCGTAGAAGAACGCGAAAGAGGAATAATGGTTCAATCGAGAGGAAAGTAAAATTCTGCCGTCATCCTGGCGCGTGGCAAACCAGGCCAAAGGCCTGGATCCTCGTCCTCCTCGTCCTCGTCCACGGAGAGGCTGCAAAGGATGCCAGGACCGGCTCAAGAGAGGCCCCGGGCGCAACGGCTTACCGACATCGAGCCACAGACTGCAAAAGTGAGTGAATCCTTCCATTATACATACAAGTCCAGTAATGTCTCGATACATATATGTATATCGACAAGTTTCATTGCAAACGCTATTATTTGATCGTTGCCGCTAGGCGTCGATCGTGGATAACGTGCTTCTGTAGTAAATAAATCAATTGTTCATGTTGAAACTACAAGAACATCCAAAAGAATGAAATTCTTGTCATCTCTCAACAATTTATTGAGAACTTCTCGACCGCTGATCTTAAAAAAGACTTGCAAAGTAGAGTTTTAATAATTGGTTTACATGTATGATAACTGAGATTACACGCTGCGTATTTTCCATGAAGTTTACACGGTATTTGACTTGCATGAAAAAGAGTATGTTCTCGTACGGATTGCGAATGGTTCTCAGAGATTGAATTATTATTGATTACGTAGGTCCAACCTATCCACTTAGATTCAGGGTACAAATGGGAAATGCGAATTACATTAACGAAGGGTTGCGAGATCAATCTAGCGTGGGCAGATGGGAATAGCATCGATCCAAGAAGCGGAGACACGGTTCGGAGGATCCTAGTACCGACAGAATTGATGTTGAGAAATCTGGGGCGATCTGATCCAAATTGTACTAAAATAGAGTTGAAATATTTTAATCAACTAATCAAATCGGGGAAGTTCAAAATCTAGAGATACCAATCTGGCCTCGTTTACTATTTAGAAGTACGAAGTAAATCTTCGAATGAATAAACGAGTAGCATGCCTGGTCAGGGTTTGAATCTGAGCAATTCAACAAGAAGACAGGTTATTCGTAACAATTTCGGGGCACTTGATACGAATTATATCTCAAGAGGTTTGGGGGATTTGATTAGATCAACCAGGTCCGAGGAACTCTACGGGAGCCAACCTAGATCTAACAGATTTAGGTCAAGCTACTTCAAAGGGGAGAAGCCAAATCGAATCAATGCAGTGTCGTGAAAGTCAAATTAGATAAATTCAGAATTGGGATACTTCTGGCAAAGGAACCACATTAAAGGGTGCTCAGACTCGATCACGCGAATTGTATGAATCCTTGGACCTACGTACATACATACAGGGAATGTAGACGTTCCTAATCGCAAGGATACCTATACAAATTTTCCAGAAATTTTAGGGTTGACACTGATTTCAAAAACACTTTTTAAAATGAAATTGAGTACCCTTTAATATCGAACGGAATCTCAACTCTTCGTTTCGACGAGATTTTGCCGAGCACTGTATAAAGCAAGAGCATTCAAGTATAATTTCCCTTGTGAAAAGTGAGAACTTGCTAATTAAAGCACGCTGCTTCGCACAATGTTGCGTGCCATGTATACGCACGAGGTTTAATTAAAACTGATATCCACTACGTCAACTGGATCATATGTCTAACAATTTATTGCGACCGGTGATATTGATTAAAAGTTACAGGTAGTATCCGCACTCGCTATGCATTCAGCTTCCAATCGAAGTTTATTCGATGGTGCATTAAAAGTTGAAACAGTCGCTCCGCAGCACAGCTTGATCGCATCCTTCGTTTACCTTGATCTTCCTTTCGTTTTCGTTTTGTCGCTGGAGGGTATCAGCCGCGTTTCTGTTAATTACTTGCGTGACCCTCGCTTGTCGTAGGTCGGAAACCGCATCATACATCATCCTTCTTTTTTTTTTCCTTTCTTTTAATCATCCTCGAAATTGTGTCTTCGTTTAGCTTTCTCCGAGAACCGTTTACTTTCTCTTTTTGCCGAGAGGAATAATCACGTATCAGACCCGCATCGTCATTTCGTTCCAGAAAAACTTCTATAAATGTTGCCGGTCCGTGTCATCATCATCATCTTCTGTAATTTGGAAGAACGGACGAAATTGAATTACGCCGGAGAGATTGAATTTGTTAGATTCCAACGCACATCCAACCGGCATTTTTCTTTGTTCATCTTTCTGAGAAATCGGGAACACTACTCTGCTAAATTGTTTAAAACACCTATTGAGATATTCTGCATATAAGCTGTCAACAAAGCCACCCAACATTGTCATTATACCTTCGCAAGGGAACCGACAGAGTCCGGGTTCTCTTTTCGATCACGCCTCGAGAATAAAAACGTTCACACGTGGTCAAAGCGGTGACAAAGCGTGGTTGTTTTTCCGTGTTTTCGTTTCTTCTCGAAGTCGATAAGGAACCGGCGGTCTTTGCGCGTGGTTTTCGGTGGGGCACATCTAAAGCCGCATTCACGGGAGAATGCGGAAGTTGCTTCTATTTCGCTCTGGTCTCGTTCGTCCATCTCGCTAGCGTGAGAGCAAATCGATAGGCTTCGCCGCTACCGTCGTACATATACAGGGTGTCCGTAGTAATCGCGATACCATCGGGAAATTTAATTTTTGCTACACCTTCGTGATCGGGCTCGAGCTCCTGCGCATCGAACCTTATTGCGTTATGGGGATCGTCCGATGCTGAGGGCCGACCAATCGATTTCATTTTTACATAAATCGATCGTGTACGTAACCTTTCTTAAATGTTCTTCTCAAAGCGTGTTATGAAGTTTGCAAAAATGAGGCGTCTATGGAGTTTTCTGGTCAGCATGATTCACTATTTTATTTCTATTTTTATTGAATATTATTTAACACTACAACTACCGAGCACTAAACGCAGTTGACATACATTGCCTTATAATAACAACAATATACCATTTATTTCGATTTCGTTTTATTTAAATATGTACTCCAACAGAGAAGTTGACTAAAGAAATTTCTCGGAAAAAACACATTTATACTTTTAATATTTCGAATTGAAAACAGTCCGCACTATTGGAAATATGGGATAAATAAACTGAATCTGGTTTTAAATGAATGAACTATCATTTATTTTTATACTCAAGGAACGACGTCGCGACACGATGAATGCCATAGAGAAAGTGAACATGAAACAAAAGTAACTTGTGAAGTAGTATTCAAATGGATTAAACAAATTCATTTATGTTTATCGATTATACTATTTCAAATAAACCAACATACATTGCCTTATAATAACGACAATATACCATTTATTTCGATTTCGTGCAAGTTTTATTTAAATATGTACTCCAACAGAGAAGTTGACTAAAGAAATTTCTCGGAAAAAACACATTTATACTTTTAATATTTCGTATCGAAAACAGTCCGCACCAGTCAATTTGACTGATCCGGTAGTTCTAGTGTTAAGTAAACTGATGTTCTATGTTTCCTTCAAAATGCCACTATTTCTTCAATCCTTCATCTTTCGACTTGTATGCAGATGCGAATGCATTTGTATGCAGTCGCGTAGCCAACATCCTCTCGGGGAGAACACCGATCAATTCAACGGAAGCTGCCTATTAGATTGTTGCATATGAAATGTCCAATTTTTAATAGTAACGTCATACGAACGTAACATTCTTCTAAATAGTTACGCATAATAACGGGAGAGGCTTAATTGCTACAGTCGCGTGCAGTTTCGAAGCAACCGCACGAACTTCGTACACGAGTGGTACAGCTAAATAAGCGTTTCGTAATAAAGTTCATTGCCCATTAGTGGGTCAACTGGTTGTTCTCGCGTGACAATTGAAAATAACATAAATAGCAGAAAACAAAGAGTCATTATTCAACCGGTTTCTAGAAAACGTGCCATGTTTGAGAGACAGAAGAATTTGATTACTGCTCGACGAACAATTATAACGATACTTCGGTATAACATTGATCACTGCGGGTCTAAAAATTATGCGAGTTGAGAAAGGTTAGAAGATTTTCGCCCGTGAATACGTTTAAGAAGAATTTTTGTAGATCAGTCGGAATATATAACATACGCGCAGCTAGTAACGAGCGTTTCATGAATTTCATTGGCGTACAGAACGTGCGTTGGCTCTGCGAAGCGGCAAAGAACCAGCCGACATATGCGTTCAATGCCGTTGCTAGTAGACATGGATGAAAAAAGGAGCATCCGCGAAAGAAAACACGACGGGGCCGCCGCGCGCCACGCCGACCTTATGAACGAGCTCGTTCCATCCGAGCCATGAGAGATACACACTTTCAGACCGCGGGATTAATTAGAATCTTCTTACGTGTTCGCGATTAAGATATAGACTCCGAGCCAGTTCAATCAAATGCAAATGGAAAATTCATTAATTTGCTGTGCAAACTATGCTTTCTTCTTCTTCTTCTTGTTCTCGAAAGATTTATCGCGGTTTTTTTAAACGCGTTCATTAACTCACGTTTCCCTTTCAAGCTTCGCGAGCATTTCGGTATAATTGGAGAAAAGTGTTTCTGTATAATTGCTATTCGGTCGTTAACACCTCGAACGCCAACTGTACTATCAATTGAATTTTATTAGCATCTGCGAGGTGCGAGAATGCTACAAAACTCATTGTTACGATTCACGTGGTTCTTTTTTTCTATTCTAGTATTATCTAGTTGTTTCGATCTTGCGCGACGTTTATGGACATTGCTGCGACACTCGACGTGTTGATAAACACGAGCTTTATTACCAGTTAGAAGGAATTTCCTTGAGCATTGTTTCTGCTTGTGAAGTTATTTCTGCTGAGAAATGTTTTTAGGTGGCTTCATATGTAATTATTTTACTCTGGCGAGTATTTACTTTGCTCGTCGAGCTGTCGCGTGAAAGAAAGCGAGCGTACACCCACTTACGGAGACAGAAGATTTACCATTATACGAGATGATTAAGTTGTTACTGCGATCCGGTAATGCGGATGAGGATTAAGGAAGATTGAACCGATCGTTTAAAGTTTAAGAAGTGGTACAATCGCATTAGCGACGGGTTTAATAAACAGGATGCTCCTATGTAGTTTTTTGGTATCTTGCAAACGTGCTGTCATATTGTACCTTTTAATATTACATTTCTGTCAGGAGTTTGACCAAAGAAAGAAAAGATTTATGCCTACCTATCTAACATTGCGTTCGTGTCGAAACATTGTACAATATATGTTAAACGGAAACGGCGTACCTATTGTATGGATCTGCATATCAATCGATACTAAATTGCTTTCGTTGCGATTCTCCCGCATTTCTCCGTGATTCACGCTATCTTAATGACTTCGGCTCCATTACATTTCTTAATGAAGAGTCTCCGATACGACGCGACGATTGCAAAACGAGAGATTCGCCGAGATGAAGCGGGTGTCACTTTCGTAACTAATCGTCTGCAGATGAATTTTAATGGTTTTAGATAAGTGTGTCTCGAGGAAAGCTCAGCATCTCTGAAACTTGTGTGAAATAATTTGGTTTCTCTTGTGACTTCAGTATACTTAACAGTATCTTCTTAATATGCAATGTATTTGCAATATTGTAGTCTTTTCCTTTATCATCATTATTTGGCATTGATTACACTACGTTATTACTGGACTATGTAGGTGCTGTTTAAAAAAGTAGAGAAATGAAAAATATTTTGGAACACCGATATATTATTTTCTACTTGACAACACGATTAAACAATGAAAGCAATGTTTATTCTGCTTCTGTATATTGCAATTGATACGGGATGGTTTCATTTTGCATAAAGATCCAGAGTCTAGTTATCACTGTCTGTTATTAATCCATACTCTTGTGAGGAGGACTAATATAGTAGATCCACTAGTCAGTGAATGGTCGTGAAATGGTCAGTCTGTGGTCACAGTATGGTCACTTGACGGTCAATCAATGGTCAGTTGACGATTACTAGATGTCTGGAGATTGGTCAATCGATAGTCTCCTGATGGTTAACCACTGAGTGACTACTCTGTGGTTGGCAGAAGAATACTGTATCTCAATTCTACTGTAAAACGCAATCGAGTCAAACTACTCAAGAAATTAAAGAAACCCTTGTACTTTTTATTTTTCAATCTTCACTGCACATTTCATGACCCGATAACAGTCCCAATTAAAGAAATCACTTCCCGTGAAGAAAATTATTCGAAATAAAGTTTTATTTTATTTTCCACGTTTAGAGATCAAAGAACATCGTCGGTACAGAATATAAATGACAATTCAGTCCCGAAGATTTGATAAAAAGCGTGCTTTCCATTGTCCTCTGCCTTCCCGGTGTTCTTACTGCGAACAATATGATCAATTTGACCCGTTTCTAGTAGTCGTTGCTCGTTCAGTTTTCAGCGAACCGAATTCGAGCGCCGCAGTTTCGTTTCTTTCCCTTTCTTAAATGCATAATTTCAACCATAAAATCGAGCAAACGTGTCAATCGATCCGCTCGAACGAGTAATAAAATGAAAGTCACCGCTTTCACGTTGGTACTCGTAGCCAACGCCGGATTGATTAATAGAATGATTGACGATCGTTTTCCGTCGAAGCAGATCCATGGGCGGCCGAGCTGGTTCTAATCGCGGATGCGCTGCTCCGAGCGTTTATTCCGTCGGTTGTTAGTATACTGGCGTTGGTAAAATATTGTGGGATGGGTTTTCACGCTCGACAGGATATTCCAATCGGCCCGGTGCAGTCTGGTCCGGCGCGGCGCGCCGATCGGAAGAAAAGAGCAGACGTAAATAATGGCGTGCGAAATTTTATGCCCGCAACCAGAAATAGAACGTTTCTTGAACGGTCGGGGGGCACCGTCACGAAGAAACAGGAAAGTCTTCGGGAATGCCGACAGAAAAAACATCCGCAGAACATTTAATTGCCATTTTTATTTTTGAATGCAGGCTAACAATTTATGGCCACGTGCTAAAACATCGGATACGACAGGATTAATTGCCGATGACACGTGTTCTTGCCGGGTAACGGGAATCTAGACACACGCTCGGAAATAGATGTGTTTCTAGTACTTAGATTAGATAGTCTTTATTCAATACTTCATGCAAAATAAAAATTGTCTATATTAATGGTAAAAAATTAAATAATTAACTAGAAATATTTCGACGACGCAAAAAACCAAGTGTAGAAAACGTATGAAATCGTTACAGACGAACGGGGGTTGGAAAAAAATAATCTTTCTACAAGGTATAGCAGATTTCGTACATATCCGTAGACCGAGCACAATTAAAACGTATTTATTTGCACCGCTGCTGATGCAATAAACGCGAAGGACTGAAAAAGCAAGTCGAGTCTTTTACGAAACGGAATGCAGACAAAAGGGGGCGGCCTTTGAATTCCTACGGTCAAAGGAAGGCTGGTCCTTGTTCAGGATTATTGATTCGAGAGTGCAGCGACGAAAAAAAAGGGCGGAAGCGAGAAGCATCGTCATATAGTTTTTCCGAGGCGTCATTCTAACGAGGATGGGCGCGGTTGGGCTGCGTTTCTACGCGTCTTTCGCGGATTGAATCCCGCCATTCGCCCTGCGTCTCCGTTATGGGGTTGTATATAGGGTGACTCATGAAAACAGGAGACAAGAACAGCGAATGTAACTTTGTCAGTGTTGCATGAATCACGCAACGCTGGTGAAGCCAATACTAATACAGAGTATTAAGGAGGTCTTCTGGTCTGAAGAGTTGTTTTGTAAGGCTTGGAAATTTTTGTGAAGAAATCGGACGACTGTTCTGTATTGCGGTTTTGCATACATATTTTTTACTATTTCTATTATTTTTTACTAATTCAAATTCTACTCCATGTACAGTTGCAAAGTTCTTGACCAGAAGACCACCTTTTACGTCATTAGCACTACACTTAGATACATATGTATAAGAATGGTCAATTGTTTTATTTTTATGAAATTATTTCATGAAGTTCCAAGGACGTTTCATGCTCATTAAATTATCTTTTTGTACCTTCTTATTTTATAACATCCAGTCAGCTTCGCAATGAGATTTTTTAGATTAAATTGCTTTTAAGTGTTCGAATTGCACGAGCGTACTTCGAGAATAATGGTAAGTTGTTTGCCGAAGACTTATTCATCGAAGACGATAGAAATTCATGATTCCCTGGAGTTGTGTCATAGGTGAACCTCACGGCACCGGTTCCCTCATAAATAATAGAGTAGCTCCGGTGTACGTAACGAGATTAGAGAATCTAAGGATCAGCGGGTTAAAACGATTCGGTAACCTTAAGATTTATTATCTGCGCAGCCATTACCCATTGTCTCGTCGCCTTAGACGTACTTCGCTGGTTATGCAAAGGTGTTGAACTCGTTCATTCACGTGTGTTTAGCGTATGGAAATTCCTATTTGTAATTTATTAAAAGCATTACGCTGCAGTGCGTTACCACTGCAGTTTTGAGGGATCTACAGAATAAAGATGACAGTGAAGAGACAAGGACGACACAGTTTCGGGACACAAAGGGTGAAACGGTTTTGTACGACGTCGGTGACGAAGGTCAAAAAATACATGTACGTCCAGCGAGTAAAGCGTGAAAGGATTTTCGTGCAATTGTGTGGTTCCCGTTTCAGTTTTTCGCGATATCGTATCGGGGAGTCCCAATTTTCGTATCCCGAATCTCAGTTTGCCGCTGGCTTCGCCCTAGTTTCCACCCTCAAGGTTGCCATTATTATTGCTTGATTGGATGTGTTACCTGAATGACCCAGTTTTTGCTAGAAACTATTTCCATCAGGCGTTATTGTGCTACCGCGCTGTGCCACCTCGAAAGGCGGAAGACAGTTGCCTTCTCACATCAGCGACACAATGAACGTCCATATTCCACTTGCCTCCTTTCATATCGACGGAGCAAATTCGCTTTTTTCCAGTCCTCGATTATTAACTTAGTTAACACCTTCGCTAGCAACGTTGGTTTCGGCAGGAGTCTTCGAAAGATCTTAAAAGATGTAAATTAATATACTATTCACACAGTTCTATTAAATACAGTATTAACACTTGACCGACCGGAAGCCTATTAATAGGATTTTCAATAATTCTGCTGTATGCAAAAAAAGCATAGAAATTTTCTTTGACATAAATGAATTCAATTACGATGCATTTTTATAATTAGTTTTGTTGGATATGTTTTTAATTTGGTAACGCGTCGCACATACGTTACACAATACGCGGAGAATGATGAGGCGCTCGGTAATTATCATCGCTTTAATTCCGTCTGTTTTTGATCATGGAGAAATGGCGATACGCCGACGGTTAGGCGCCTCCTCGTGGCTTTGATAATGGCGTTTTGTATCGTACCACTAAAAAAAAAATTTCTTTGACATTGCAATCTTAAATGAAACTATTAGACGACGTTATTGAGGGTGGCTTAGTTAGTTCATACTAAATGCTAAATGAAAATATAGCCATGTACCATACATTTCTCAAAAATATACAATAATCACCGGTGGGTAATGTGTTAATATAGTATTAAAAATACAACCGTGTCACTGTAGAATAAGATATATGTTCAACAAACAATTTCGGAAAAAACATCAAGTACATTTGCATTTATTTACAAATACCAGAAGAATCTAATTCGGTATTACAGGCGTGCAGCTAACTAACCTTCTGCGAACGTTGCCAACTACGATGTTCTCATTTTCGTTTAACATCGAAATCAAGTTCTGCGGCTGTGATGTCAACGTTCAAGCATTAACGTAAATGTAGATAATCTAGAAAAATGATAAACGACAAAGAAGCTTTAATCGTTGTGAACGGAAATTGTAGCGCGAGGGGTTAAGAAAAATCGATTTTTCGGAGCCACTACATCGAGCTGGCCCTTGTAGCGGGGGGCTACCGTGGTTATAGGCTGGCGCAGCTCGAATTCGGGCGGGTAGCAGGGTCGCGGAAGGATCCTAGGGTATATCTGCGCGTAGCGAATCGGAGGCTGGCTAGTGACTTGGTGACCCAGTTTTCCGTGGAGCAGACGCGATCGCGTGGATCCGTATACGCGAGAGCGAGCGGGTAGCAGCATCGAGTAGAGGCGGCTGGCTCGCGTCGCGGTGCAGCACCCTCCTCGCAATCCAGCCAGACGTTCATTCTCGGACGACGTCATCGGTGGGAGATCGCGTGATAGTCCTTGGTTTATCCGTGGTCGATCTCGTGCCCCGACGCGAAGGTCTCGTCGTCGTCGTCGTCCACGTCTTCGGCATCGTCTTGGTCTGGGTCCTTGGTCGGCCTCCGGTTCACGTCGTTCACGTTCCTGGCTCTCGCGACGCCATGCGTCGCGTTGTCAGCCGCTGTGCCAGCTGTTCCAGCCGTCTCGAGGTAGTTCTTCACGACGCTGCTTCACCCTCGACCGGGGCCCACTCTCTTCGCACACTGTCCTCTCCCTTTCTCGCGTGAGATCCGTACTACACAACAACCAGAGAACAACCTCTGTTCTTGATAGAGCCCGTACGCGCGTGCCATGGGAAACGAAGCCACAGCCGCCACCCGAGACACACCGTGATCACCCAGACCTTCGGTTAACAGCCTAACCCGAGATACCAGGAATTCTCATGTGTTTAAGGATCTCGTATCGTTTTATCGAAATTTTCTTGGGAGGCGTTCAGGTAGTGTTCCAAATTCTCTATTCGATTATTCCCGTTTGCGTTTTGCGACTGATTCTGCGACTGTTTCTCCGCTGAACACATGCATCCTCCCTGTTTTCATCTTCTCTGCCTTGTTGTATATTCTTGAACAGTTCATCCCCTCTCCCCAACCCCCCCCTCTCTCTTTCTCTATGTATCTATGTATCTATCTTTATCTCTCTATATTTTTCTCTGTCTTGCTTCGAACCGAGTGTGGATATTAGGATCATTTCTTTATCCCACTTTTCCATTTGGATTTTCTATACCCAGTTTGATTTTATTCAAGCGACCTACATGCCCGCGACGAGGTCGCGCTTAATGGACTCGTCCTGCGCGACGTGTCCTTGTTATCTATCGTCTCTCCGGCTTTCCTCGCTCCAGGATTCATCAAATATTTAACATCACGCCGTGCCAACTCCTTTTACGCATTCTCGCATGTATTTCCTGCCGTTTTTTTTTTTTAAAAACAGACTTTGCCGATCAACGTTCGAGCTAGTTTGCTCGGTACACTTGGTTCTAACAATTGGAGCAACGTGTTGCCGATTTTCTGTCAATTCTTGAGTAGATTTCGGTAATATTTGCATTTTTACGAGTAGCGTATCACGTAATTAGTTCATTTAAAATTTGCTTTTCGAGCAATATTCGATACCCGAGTTTCTAACGTGTTTACGTTCCTTTATGTGCTATCGGAAGTTGTGGTATGCTCGAACGGAACACGGTTTCTTTCTGCAAAAGTATATTTTAAATAAAGAACGTAGCGTATGGAAAATAAAAGCTTTCGAAGGAATAGAAATTAAATGATAATGCATTTTTTCATAGTGCTCACATTAAACTTGTAGTTTCTCCTATTCGAGCTACTCTATTAGAACTGGACGAGCTACTCTATTAGAACGATGAAACAATGTGATTAATTTTTTTTTTCCGGCGAATCATTTTCTCCGCGTTTCGCGAAATTGAATTTCGCACGAGGATATTCGTCGGCTTTCCGCTCGCGTCAGAACTTTCGATACACTCTCTGCATAATAGCGGCATAGTTGCATTTCATAACGGTAGAATAAAGTTTCTATTAATTTTCTGTCTTGAACTTTTCCCTTCGGAACTTTTTCCCTATCGCCGAGAACTTCACGGAGTTCCCCGGTACATTATCGCCAGATCAATTTTTCGCCTCGGTTCGCATGGCTTCTAGCAGTTGAACTCGCGGAGGACGATCGTTCCTTTGCCATTTTCAAACTAATTCTCGCTCGTTCCGTTCTCGTGTCGGGCAGAATCGGTGTTGTTCGACCTCGTAAGATCACACTGTGCATCGATCATCACCTTCCTGGACAACAAGTTGTCTGCGCATAACCGTTTTCATGTTTCCTGCAAGCGTATACTCTCTTTGTGCTCCTTTCTGTCGACACGGATTCGTTACCATCCGATCGTTGTATAGTATTGTTGTAATTAATAATCAGAGATCAACATGCATGAACGATTGCGGAACGCGTTGAAATCTGAGAAATTTCAATAAATTGGATGAACATTCAGCAGAGCATTATGTACCGTTCACCCTTCTAACATCAGTACTGTGTATGTCTATTTACTATTTGAACTGTAATGATAGTGGTACTTTTAAGAGAATCAAGTATTGTTTGTATGAAACAAAAGTTAAGTAAGTGAACAAATATCAATTAGGGATGCAAGAGTAAACGTTTTCTATTATCTCGATCCCCAATTTTAAATAGAAATTGTAGTTTCTATTTCCTAATTTATTAAATTTCCTGTAGTTACTATTTTCCTAAGCAGTTTTACAAATTAATAAATCGACGTTTCGGTCTAGGTTAAGACCATCTTCAAGAATATAATTGCGTCTGTAAACATTAATATGAGAATATATATTTCAGTGTTAAAAAGCAAAAAGAGAAAAAGACAGAATAAAGAAACCAATGGTTTGTTGGTGCAAACTTGCTTGCTTAGTAACAAATTTAATTTAGATTTAATATTTCAAACACTTGTTGACCATGTGCCGGCATGAAACATAGTAAGGTGAATTACAAACGTTGCGATATACAAGGTTCTTTGTTTGAGGAGACGACAAATCAGATGACAAAGATCAAGTCATTGGTCGATCGATATTTGGCGATTAATTCGAATCGAGAAGGACATTTCCAAACACAAAATGTCACCACAGAAGAAATAAGCATAGAATTTAGGCCTGTGGTAGTAATTTAATTAACATTCAAAATGCTTTTTACGTGGTGTAAGCCGGTTTATGATTTTTTTCTAGTTAGAAAGATTCATCATAAAGCATTACTGATTCAATAATGCCGCCTAATATATTGTCGCGTCATATTAATTTTTGCAATTATATTCTTGAAGATGGTCTTACCCTAGACCGAAACGTCGATTTATTAATTTGGAAAACTACTTAGGAAAATAAATAGTAACATGGGATCAAAATGCTTTTTACGTGGTGTAAGCCGCTTTATGTTTTTTTTCTGGTTAGAAAGATTCATCATAAAGCATTACTGATTCAGTAATGCCGCCTAATATATTGTCGCGTCATATTAATTTTTGCAATTATATTCTTGAAGATGGTCTTAACCTAGACCGAAACGTCGATTTATTAGTTTGTAAAACTGCTTAGTAAAATAAATAGTAACATGGGATCAAAATGCTTTTTACGTGGTGTAAGCCGCTTTATGATTTTTTTCTGGTTAGAAAGATTCATCATAAAGCATTACTGATTCAGTAATGCCGCCTAATATATTGTCGCGTCATATTAATTTTTGCAATTATATTCTTGAAGATGGTCTTACCCTAGACCGAAACGTCGATTTATTAATTTGTAAAACTGCTTAGTAAAATAAATAGTAACATGGGATCGAACCTGTGCACCGAAACTACAATTTCTAATCAAGAGTAAACGTTTGTTCAATCTTGAAATGTTATGCACGGACTAAAAATGTTTAGAACCTTGCTAGGACTAACCTGTTGAGCAATATCATACAAAAATATGTTTGTTCCGAAGCAAACATTGAATCACTCGAATATATCAATGTGTATCCCGAGGAAAGGGTGAAAACGATATTCTGCAAGCCGTTGTTTCGCTCAGTGGCACTCGGCTGCATCTGTTAACTATCGAGAGGGATAAACGTAGATCGTGGAAGTAGACTGCGCCCGCAGCATTCGTACTGTTTGCTCAAACGCTGCCAAAAAGTTCGTCGACCTACTAACGGGAGAAACTGCAGCTGCTCGGACATTTTCGCCTGTTGTAAATTCCTCGATGTTTATCGATCGCGAAACGCATGTAATGTCCGCACGCGTTTCCGTGTCGTCCTCGGAAAAATTCGCTCGAGCGATCTCTTCCAGCCAATTTTCCAATTTTACCGCGATAGCGCGCGGACACGCGCGCACTACTTTTACGCAACCGTAATCGGTTGCCACGTTGATGATGGCACGATAAAAAATAAAAAGACAGTGATTTCGTCCCGAATACGGCAATTGCACGTGTACTCGCGGTTTCGCTTCGGGATTTCACGAAAGTTATGTACCGTATGAAAGTTGGTGTTTTTTTAATTAGCACTAATAAGCAGGCAATGAAAGTTTCCACTGCACGGGATAGAAGATAGGATAGAACGATATCGTTGCTCAACCCTTTATATCCTGAATTGTCATTTCACCTGTTCACTATTTTCTAAATTACAGATATTTCATGAGATTTCTTCAGCATATTGATGTTACCGATAGACACACTTTGCAGTCGTTGCGGTATAACTACTCGTGTTAGTGCTTCGAATAATATTAGATCTATATAATCTTCTATATAATAAAAATGAAATGCTGTTCGTTGGTCACGACATCACGTGAGAACGGCTGGACCGATTTGGCTAATTCTTTTTTTCAAATGTTCGTTGTATTCCGAATCAGGTTTTTAGGGTAAGAAAAATTGTAAAAGTTGCCCGGAAAAATGGAAAATTCGGTGAAAAATGAAAGTGCTCTTTACAACGTTGTTTTCTATGGGATTTTTGTATATAAAGACTATAACTCACGATTCGAACGACGGATACACATAATCCTTTTGTTGTTTTGTTCGGATGACTCTGGAAAAGTGTTCAGAGAAAAAAATTCGAGACAATGACAAAGGAATGACGGAAAATTCGGACAAACTGTAAAAATCATAATTTCTTAGACGGAACAAATTTATTGGAATTTGGACAACGTCTGTCGGGTCAGCTAGTATAAAATAAAAATCCAATCATATTTAGTTAGAGCGTTTTAACGAGGTTACTGCAATTACATTTCTTTGGATCATAGAAAGTTGACGATCGTCCACTCGATTCTAATTCATGCTGGGTATGATTAAAAGCAGATTAAAATTTTAATGCAATTAGCACGTCACATTTCTTTCGATCATTAAAATTTGATGATTATGCATGCAATTTCAATTTAATGTTCGTCTTAAGACTGTAATAAAATGGAAAACACTTTGAAGTTCTGGAGTAGAAGACGGGGGAAGCTTTTCGAGTAGCAGTGGGGATAAATCGATGGTTCTTCGAAACTATATAGTAGGAGAAGGAGGGTTTTTGTTTGTTTTCTCTACTAAACTAACGGCGGGGGGGTTGGGTGCAGATTATGTTCGCGGACAGAACGGCGCGGCGGTGCGGTCCATTGCGCAAGTTCCGCGTATACAAGAAATTTGTGGACAAATTCGATAGGGGATTGGCAGGCGAGGCGGGCTTAAAGAAGCGGAAACCAGGAGGCAGCGCGGAACGATCGTTTCCGAGCGATTGCCAGAACCAGCTGGGAGAGAACAGTGCTCGTTTATATACATATAGAAGCCCCGATATTTGCCTCGGCGCGGCACGACGTTGCCAAAAAATACAATGACCCAAATAAGACAAGTTGCGTCTCCTCGCCCGCGCCCGTCGATATACACCGCGCGGACAGCGATTCCATTCTGACTCTGTTTCCAGCGAAAAGTAAGAGCACCGTTTATATGATACACGATGACTCACACGAGAGTGTTCGCGTTCTCTTCAACAGAGAAAACCTTCTTCAAAAGTGGACCAAACGATTGGCGCATTTTTGATCATTCAAAATCAAAAATTTTCAATCATTTTTGATCGAAGTCTTCTGATCAAGAAATGCTATTACAATGTACTTACAGGTTTATCGTACAATATTTTATGATAGAAAGCTGATCAATTACTTCCAGCTTCAGTCTTTAATTTCACTTAATTAGATAATTATTAGTAGACTACGGATCTTTATAGAAAATAAAAATATTCTGTATCGATTCTGGAAACCAGTAGTTAAATAAAAATTAATTTCACCCCTTAATAATCTTTTTACGGTGGGAACAACGTAACATTATTTTTAGATATTTCATATTCTTCACTGTTTTATATTTCATCCAGTTAATTTCTTTATAAATGAATAGACTTATGTATATAGAATCATATGGAAAATCTATCCCGGTAAAATCAATTGAATTTTTCATATGTTGTAGCTTACGATCTACTGAACAAAAGATGTAGTGGACACAAAGCTCAATAATGGAAACATGAGAAATTCGAGCTCCCGAACACTCAAATCTCGGGAAGTATTTATTTTTTGGAAAAATGTTTGAAACAAATATAGCAGGACTTCAAAAAATCTGTTAGGTGGTGTCATTATTTTTGAATTTTGAATACCCTTGAAAAGGTCTGTGAACAGAAATCTTTTACAAAAATCTTTGCGTGTCAAGGGTAAAGGACCCCACGGTTCGTTACTCCCGTAGTATTTTATTACACCAAACCCTCTCTCTCTGTGTGTGTGTGGATTAATAAAAAATGATCTTATTATGTATTACTCATTTCATCCCGAAATTTAACTATTCGGCAGCTCGAATTTGTGATGTTTCACTGATTATAACTCGATAACGTTACATATTTTCTTCAGTAGATCATAAGCAACAACATATGAAAAATCCAACTGGTTTAACCGGGATAGATTTTCCATATGATTAGTTCGGGGTCCTTTGCGTGGAGTCAATTGTCATGTATACTTTTTATAAAAGTGAAAGAATTAAGTGTATACTATAGCTCTACGTAATTCTTAGATGACACGCGATTATAAATGAACGCACCAATCGTCGATGGTAAAAATGAACTAGCCAGATGATCCGGGCGATGATTCCTCGTGGAGTTGACGAATCATCGGCACCGGGGACTAGGACCGGGAGGAAAAGTAGTAAAAGCACTAGCGGCTTTCGTGTTTTATTCGCCGACGTATTCATAGGTCGGGGCATTCGTGGCAGTGAGACTTAAGCTTGTTGGACAAACGAGATAATTGATAGTGCTCTTATAATTGAAAGCCTACTCCACCACTTCTGCCGACGGTTAAAGAGGAAGTCCCTTGTACGTGGCTGAAAGACCGGGCTTGACTTCCGATTTTTTTTCCCCGACGCGACGCGACGAAACCCGTATATCTGATTCATCGCCAACAAAGTGACGCGTTCATCTTCTTAATGGATTCATTGTTGCACGTTTCACCGACGTCCAATGAATTAAATGTCTGCCGGCCGATACTCCGAATTCTTGCGTTCCGGGTTCGATGGACTACGCTAAAATAAACAAAGTCCTTAAAAATAGCGAGGCATATTTATCTGCAGTAACTTTGTAGAATTTCAAACTGGAAATTACAGTGTATCCGTATTATACACTGTTCAATTGTACAGACAAATGAATTAACATTTAACTAGAACATTTGCTTGTATTTTAAGATTTGTATAAACATCTAGAGAATTCTTATTAAAAAATATATATATATAATTTCTAGCTACATATAATAGTTTCTAGATTTCAATAAAAGCACGCTATGTGTATGATGAAAAGTCGATGAAAATCGAAATTATAATAGTAAAATATTGAATGTTACGCTTTTATCAATCAGCTGAGCGGTGACGGTGGCGGCTAGCGCGCTGGGTTATTGGTTACATTCGATCGAGGATGGCAAAGACAGTTGATTAAGTATTAGCAGAATGGTTACTTCAATCTATAATTTACGGATCGTTTATTCTACAAACCTGCAGAGAGAGAACCTGCATTCAGGTTAGAAACTCGCGTTCGTTTGCTCGGGGAATTACAAACTCATTTAGCAACTGGTTTAGTCGCTCACGTTACCAGTCCTTTTAGCCGGTTCATTATTCGTAGCGTTAACATAACGCTCTTCGATTAATTCCCGAGCAACGATAAATGGGTATCATTTATTCGCTACGGGGCCGTAGGAAACGTGAAATAAAATAACGGGTGACTAAATAATCACGAGTGATAGGAAGAGAGAGAGAAGGAAAGAGACAGTCGACTGACCCGGTTGCGGCCGGGTAGCGCAACTTGCGAGAAAATTGCAAAAAAATGCCGTATTATTCACGGAATGGTGAACCCGTTAGTTCTGTTTGAGGCCACGAATCAGTCGGCCAAACAATTCGGGGCTGAAAGATTGAAAGGCAGAGCATTCGCCGAGAGAAATTTTGAAAGGCGCGATTCTGTATGCTTTTTCAGCTTGAAGATGACGATGTCCGGGGCTGCCTCGGCAGACAAGGTCAATGAGTAAGCTCGCTACTTATGCGAGTACTGCTAGACATTTGTGTTGCGGATTCGCTCGCGAATTTTCTGTACAAGACGGCTCCAAATGCCGTCGTCAATCGTTCCTTTGAGAAATCAAATTTTTAAGGATATTTCCTGAGATGTTATTTCGAATGCTCTCCAATTCTTTTAACCCTTTGCACTCGGAGCTATTTTAACTGGAAAATTAAACGTTTCTTCTGACCTACAATATTTCCATTTTCTATGATTTTTTAAATTTGATATGCAATTTAAAGATTTAAAGTTATGTACTTAATGTGTTCTACTGTACCTACATTACTAATGTTCAAATGTAAGATGTATATTATTAATGTATAGCTTTATAACCCCCTATGGGGAGTTCTAATTAAGCTTTCAATAATAAAAAAAAATATATGAAATTGATATAATACTTCATACAATACTTAAATCTGTAGTAATTGGTTAGATACCGACACATCTGATAGCGTAAACAATTATTTAAATAATAGTACAGCAATTTTTAGTGGCGCCACTCGAGTGCTAAGGGTTAATATTGTTTCTATTTCAATGCCAAAAACCCACAGTCTAACTTATTACAATGATAGATACTTGGTTTGTTTGATCGAATAATTTTAATTGCCAGGGATAGTCGCGTTAAAGAGAAATGAGAACCGAAGGCGATTCGAATGATCTTATTATGTAAGTAAAGAACTCCTTAAACGAGTTTCGCTGCATCGCGTCCGAAGCTGACAGAAAATGGTTGCAGTCTGTGAAGGCAATTGAACGAAGACGGTTCAGATGAATCATCATCATCATCATCATCATCGCGTACAGAGGACTTAGCTAACGAGGATGCCGCGCGACAATTCGGGTCGTCGATACGGTTCAAATTTTCAGAGTCCACACCCATTTCTCGCTGTTAGTGAATTTTGTTTTGACGCTTGAAAAACAAGCACACCGGTAGATTCAGTTTCATTGTTTGCTTTCGCGCGAATAATAAATCGAGGAAATATTATCGATACCGACCGAGCAACCGTCCGAGCTCGAATAAAATAAACTTTGGCGATGGGAACTGTACAACGATGTTGTTTTTCATTTTTCAATCTCTCAATTTATTGGAAACTATTAAACAGATAAATAAATTCCTATTTTGGTTTCTACATTTTATTTTGCATAGTCTACTAATAATAATTTCTTAAACCGATGTACAATAATTCGACCATGTGGAATTTTAGAAGGTTCCGTAGATATTTTCGAAACTGAATCACAATTTGGTGCCAGATTGTATACCGCGAGGTATCCTGTGTAAAAAGAGTGGTTTAAAAATACGGGGCTCGATCTCGTATGTGTAAACATTTCGTCCGGCGATAACTCAACGCGTAATGGTACGGAAAACGTTTTGATGGAATTTTATTCCGAGCTACTTTCTTTATGCGAGTCGTAAACACGTTCACAGACCTCGGACGGACCGTTTTATTAAAAACCAGGGCGCGATAAAGTTGGAATAAATTCACGTGTTTATCCTGTAGACAGGCATGCGTTTGCGATGAATGAAAAATCGAGGAAATTGTTTGGATTTCAAATGCCTCGATCCAATCTAACGCATTTTATCTCTCAGTTCGATTCCGTCGATTGCGATGATAAATCCATGAAATTGTGTTCGAATTCATCGCTGCTGATATTTTATGTTCTGCTTTCGCTTATACATATTAAGATTGATATCGAAATAATAAGTGCGGCATTAATTTTGTAATCAGTGCAAGGATGCAACAGTAATATTAAATGCTCTTCCTTTATGAATTTAGTAAGGGGAACGAGTTTCTTTGAATGCGCTTTCGTAAAACCGATTACAGAGATTATTTCTGTAATAATCGGTTTGATTATCGGATTCAATGTTTGATGGGATAACGTGAACTGATGAAGATCAATATTTCCGTTTGATACAGGGATTAGGATGTAATCGGACAGACGACTTCAACACGCCGGTCAGCTCAGGCAGCAACATGGGCAGCATTGCACGGTTCCCGAAATTGGACGAGTGTGCTCACTTTCATTACGAGCACGTCGAGCTCAGTTCCTTGGAGGTCAGTTACACATCATTATTCCGTGTTGTCGTTAACTCTTTGAATCTACTTCCTAAACAGCTCGAACTGTTTACACGAACCGTTTCACCGCTAGAACCTCCACAGTTTTATGCTCTCTACATTCGTTTAAAATTAAACTGTGTACGACTTCTTGAGTTTTAACGATCACTTCAGACAATGTTTCCTAATACGAGGTCCTTTCTTTCTTCTTCTAATGATTTTTATCAGTTAAGAATAATGTATGGATATTGTTAAATTTGTTAATCTTTCTGCTGTTTCACATTCTACTGTAGTTCGATAAAGTGAAAAGCTTAAGATTCTTGAGAATCGGAGTTGGTCAGACGAGATATAAACAATGGGAATTGTTTAATTGCAGGTTTCACTTAGCGAAGGCACCAATGAATCCGACAGCTACGCGGTCAGAGTTACATCCGGGGACGCATGCTGGACCCTGCAACGATCCTACGATAATTTTGTTATGTTCGACAAGCAGCTGCACCGTTGTATATTCGACAGGAAATTCTCCTCCTTGACCAAGCTTCCAGACACTCGGTCGAAAAACACCTGTGATATACTGAAGGATTACCTGAATCGGTTCTCCCAGTTGAATCATGAAGGCCTAAATTGCGGCCCCGTATTGAATTGGTTGCAACTAGATAATAGAGGAAGAAGAATCCTCGTCCCAGAGTCAGATTCGTGTCCTATTAACACGCCCGCAGTGGCCGCAGCTTATGCAGTTAGGCCATACGTGGCTCAGGCACCGGATGAGATATCTTTCCAGGTGAGAAAAGAGACTTTCTACTGAGATATTGCCCAAATTCACGATCTTACCATTCTCTATTAAAACCATCTTTATCTGCAACAATAGATAACAAATTAACACTTTACATTCGAGCGATTCTCTAATATGTAGTCTTTTGAAAATCAAAGATCAGCCGTTAAGAATTTCTCGAAATTGTTCTAAAGTGACAGCGAATTTATTCGTAACCAGACTGCGGATTTTTACGCAAAATAAAAATGTATTTCCTCTCTTAACGATTTTGTTCAGTTAAAAAATAAAAACAGAAAATAAATTTTTGTTACAAGTGCGTAAAAACCGCAGTCAATTCACAAGTCAATAAATTGTTACAATCAACCCTCCAGTGCACGAATCGTGTCTGTGAGATTTACGAATTGAATTTGTACTGTTTCAATTGTTTCTAAATTATCTTGAAACTCCTCAATGAACTCGTGCGTTACTAGAAACATTTTCAAGTACAGTTCAGTCGTTAAAAAGCCTACTAATAGACTTCCAATAGGTAAAGTGTTGACACATTATTTACCGGCGATTATTTCGTCATTCTCGAAAGTCTATGATTCATGGTAAGGATCTTTTAACCCTTTGAGGGCGAGGATTTTTTAAAATACTCGAGATATATCCATCAGGCAGCTAATTTCTATATCGAAGTCTGTAGTTCTGGAAAAGATGTAAAAAAAAACTGTATACCGATCGTTTGTTACTGCAATAATTGAATTATTTGTTTGCAACTTTAAACATTAAATAGATGGACCTGATGTCGGCAGTATGACGACATTCGTCCTCGAAGGGTTAATAGATCCTTCATCGGCAATAGCAATTTCAATCATGAACCAACGGTAGGTAAAGTGTGTAAAGATTGAATTGTGACGAATTAGATCATTTAGTTTTATTAATTCGGCTATTCTACTAATGAGTAAATTGATTATTTTATTTATTTTATATACTCTTGCATGCACGTTTTGCAAAACATGTACAGAACCAATTTAGAGGAAATCTACAGAGTCGTATTACATAGTTTATGAACTATTATACTATTACACGATTATATTATTCACTTCGTAGCATACTATATCGTTTACCGAGCGTTCGCGTACTCGTTACCAACTAATGCTCCAGGAAATGACAACAAATGCGGTTGCAACGCACATTAATCTATACCCACGTGATAATGCTATAATACGAACATTATTCCAGTGCAACTAAAGCCGGAGAAGTGTTCGTACCATTAAAATACTGTTACAATAAAGTACATTATAATATTCATTTTAAACGACTGCGTGAAATAACAATTAAAATTTCCCGTTTCCAAGCGATCGTTCATCGATAAACGTCTCCTTAAGATCTTAATAACCAGGTGGAATTGTCAGTACACTTCTTACACATCCGCTGTTTTATCTGAATATATCGTCACATTCCCGCGTACGCTCACATGTCGTATATTCACATTTCACATGTATTATTTGCATATTTCGACAGATCTGAAGCGCATAAACGTTCACAGTGTAATTACAGTGGTGCACACCTAATGGTCTCTTATCGCGCTTAGTTAGCAATCACATTCTATCCCACTATATTCGTATTTTTCTTACATCGTAGCCTGTATTTCACTCCGAAGTTTAACGCGTAGGCAACAGAAGCGGTATGAATAACTGTTACGACCATTGGATGTGCTTCAGGTGTTTTCCTTCGACGAAACTAAGCTTGTAGATAGTAAGCTCGTTGTATATCTCAATCGCGTCTAAAAGAAATCAGTCAATAATTGTTGGAGTCCAACTAGCGACGGGTAATCGAGCAATCATGGTCGCAATATAAGGTTCCGATACTCGCGACCATTAACGACCCATGCGGTCTCAACTGAAAGAGCCTCAACTCTTCTTTTTGCAAATCGATATATCAGCTAACTTGAAGCTGGCAAGAAATAGGTAGAATATAGTACACCAGTATTGTAAAATTTGTTCTAATGTTTGTATCGTTTTAAATTACACCTACTCATTTTTGTTATGAACGCATCAAATCCGCAGTCTATTCGTAGACGAGCAACATTTTATAATAAATTGTGTGGAAGAAGAATTGTATCTGACGTAGAATTTTTCTGATTTTCAGGTCGGAGACATGATATCCGTGATAGACATGCCACCTCCAGGGGAAAGCACGTGGTGGCGAGGGAAACACGGATTCGCAGTCGGATTTTTCCCGGCGGAATGTGTGGCAGTGATAGGAGACAAAGTACCGAGACATCTGACAGTGTCGACGACAGTCAGGTCGAAGCTGCCCGTGAAGCCGGTCTTCAGGAAGCACGGAAAGCTGATCGCCTTCTTTAGATCGTTTATTCTAAATAGACCTTCTAGAAGGCGGTTGAAACAGTCGGGAATCTTGAAGGAGCGCGTATTTGGTTGTGACTTAGGGGAACATCTGTTAAATTCGGGTCACGATGGTACGTGGATCCCTTTCCCTTTGCTAACAATATTCTGGTAGTCTTTGTTCAAATAGTAATTGATACAGACAAGCTTTAGTTAACATAAAAATCCGCAGTCTAAATGTTACCGAATGTTATCAACAGACTGCTGATCTTTATGCATTTATGAAGAAACTAATTGGGCGAAATAAAAAACAGTAAAAGATTTAAACAATTCAAGAATGTTGTAATGTTGCTTTTAACCCTTTGCACTCGGCTGTCCCCTCTGAGGCACCACTAAAAATTGCTGTACCATTCTTCAAAATATTGTTTACATTATTAAATATATCGGTATCTAATCAATTACTAAACATTTAGGTAATGTATCAATTTCATATTCATAAAATTGCAAAAATCATAAGGTATGGAAATATTCTAGATTGGAAGAAATGTTTAATTTTCCAGTAAAAATAGCTCCGAGTGCAAAGGGTTAATGTAACAAAGTCGTCAATGGATGAAATCAATGTTTATGTAATTCCTGGTCCACAATCAATGCAACACATTTTTATGTTGCATAAAGAACCGCAGTTATTAAAAATATAAGCCAGCACAGACACTTACAGTCTACTAATAATGTTTGTGATTGCAGTGCCCACCGTTCTAACATGTTGCACCGAGTTCATCGAGAAGCATGGCCTGGTTGATGGCATATACCGTCTAAGCGGCGTGACATCGAACATTCAGAGATTACGAAACGCATTCGACGAGGATCGTGTCCCTGCATTGCATTCCGATGAAAGTATTTTACAAGACATCCACTCGGTGGCGTCCTTATTGAAAATGTACTTCAGAGAGCTACCGAATCCACTCTGTACATACCAGCTTTATTCTACTTTCGTTAGCGCGGTTCAGGCTAACACCGATGCGGAAAGGTTAAGGCGGATGAGGGATACCGTTAGGAAATTACCACCACCTCATTACAGGTATTTCATTTTCCATACGAATCAGAAGATAAATAATATTTGAATGATAAAAATCATTTTTGTTCAACTTTGGCTTGTATGCCAAGCGTGTAGAATATGTTAAAATACGCATCTGTTTTTCCAGAACGTTAGAGTATCTGATGCGACATTTAGTGCGAGTCGCAGCCCGCGGCACGGAGACCGGCATGACACCTCGGAACATCGCGATCGTGTGGGCACCGAACCTGTTGAGGTGCAAGGAGTTGGAAGTGGGCGGCGTGGCGGCGTTGCAGGGCGTCGGCGTGCAGGCGGTCGTTACGGAATTCTTAGTTTGTTACGCGGAATTAATTTTCGGCGACGGTCCGGTCGGCCGGCCGAAATCGTTGGCGATTACGACACCGGCGAGATTGTTGAGCCTGGAGGAGGCTCGAAACCGTAGCCTGAGAGGCGAGCCGGATTACATAGAGGTGGGCGCCGGGCCAGCTGGAATGTCATTGCAGTACCACACGGTGATAGAGCTGCCGCGGAAGAGAAACGGCTCTAAGCGTTCGCCCTCGTTGAACTGGAGGGCTTTGTTTGGTAGGGGTGGTCCGGGTGCCAGGGGGAAACCGAGGCAAGTTGGCACGCCACCTCAAACAGAAACGGTGCCAAGTTCCTTAAACTCCTTGCGACGGTTGAGACCGGTGAAGAGCGCGGACAGTTTGGACGGCGAGGATAGCCTGGGACCTCTTTTGGGCCCGCCGCCGGCCAGGCCCTGCGGTCACAGTCGTTCCGTTTCACACGACTCTTATTTCGATCATCTGGCCGATGCGCCAAATCCCACCTCACCCCTGGACCTCTCGGAGATACAGCTTAATTTCGATCTCGAGGAAAGAGAGATGAGGATGTTCTCCGAGGAAGAGAGCGGAGGAGTCGCGTCCGTCGAGGCGTCGCCGAGAAGACAGAGAATGGAAGGGGCGCAGAACACTGCTAATACCGGTGGTTCGAAGAGGAAAAGATCGAGATTGGAGGAAAGACTGCAATGCGACGTCGAGTTACGCTTCATCGATAGCCAAAGTCCTGATCAGGTACTATCTTCGGACGGAGATAATTAACTCTTTGCATTCGGAGACTGTTTTTGAGTCGCCCGTCGGCTACTCGAACAGCCCGAATTAATATTTGGACATTCTTTGCGATACGATAACTTTGTTAGCATTGCATTAACCCTCGGACTTCTCCAGTTTGAATCCTATGTCTGAGTCGTAGCCGTGACGGATCACGAATAACTCCGGTATAGCTTACGGAGGGATAAACAGACTTAGTCTATGAATATTTATATTCCACGGGAAGGGGGACGAGTAAGCCTGGTCGTCGGCTGCTCGTCCTTTTTTTTTGTTTAAGGGCGGTGGGGGAATCCTCTTACGGACACCCTCCCCTACGATGTTGTTCGGGGAGGGTAGTGTGAGACTCGTCTCCCCCCCTCAGATCTTATTGGGGGGATTATCATTACCTTATCGTATTCTACGCCATACTCACTCATGTTCTTGGCTCCTACGTCGGCTGCTCGTCCTGTTGTTAAGGGGGGTTGCCAGGGGATGTTTCATCAAAAGATAGCGGGGGCCCATTTGAGTACCACCGTGATCCTGGGTCCCTGCGGTAAATGTCTAGGGACGGCTATTGGGGTTTTTAAGCGGTAACGATTATACCGAGACCGACACTGGTCATCCTTGTCTTCGGCGGCAAGGATGGTTATCCTTAATCGGATTTCCCCCAATTAATTAAAAAAATGAATATTTATATTATTATGTGTTCGCAGGTGATGGTATCCGCAGACGTGCACAGTATGGACACCCCATCCCCGTTGCCCACGCCAGGGTATCTTCCGCTGTTGTCCGAAGCATCAACGCCGCTGACACCGGCTACGTTACACGGCACACCGCACTCCGCGTCACCCATCCCAGCCAACAGTCCTAGGATAAGTTTCCGAAGCTTCACCTTACCGTTAGAGATCGACGACGATCAGAGCAACGCGAACAAGCTGAACAGAACTAGCGTGTCTTCCGATAAATCATCCGACCCTAGTCATAGGTTATCCGTAAACTTAGAGGAGCAGAGCAACGCGAAGTCCTGCGAGAGGATGATGACGTACGAGAAACGCGTCGATGCGTACGACGGCAAAGAGTCTTCCAAGGCTCAGAAGATTACGAAGGAGTCGAACCTAGCAGTATCGGATTTAGACCAGGAGATGACACCTTGCGATAGGCTAATGTCCCACCATAGCAACGTAGAATCAAACAAGTCAACGTCTGTCTGCAAAGACGCAGGGAATAGATCGAGCTCGTCGTATCCGACCGACGAAAGTAAATCGTCCCGTAGCGACAACCGAGACACGTTGGGCGCGCGGACGAGCAATTCGTCGAACAAATCGATTAGCTGCCAGAACGGCGACGACCTGGCTGAAAGTTCTAACGCGCACAGAAACGAATTGCAAGGGATACCGTTGTCGAGTGCTACCGATCTCGATTCCCCGATGTCCTACGAGCAGACCATCGAGGATTTACCGGACTCCGGTTTTGTGATCTGCGATAGCAACACGGAAACGCAACAGATGGCGTCCAACACGAACGATTCCAGTGAATGGGTGATAGTCGAGAGAACCGCATCGATCGCGACGTCTACAAGCGATTCGAGCAGTCCCAAGGATCCCCTCGACGGCACCGTGAATGCTGCCATAGCGACAGACGCGCCACGACTGAGGTCGATGTCGGAGAACGTCTCTAGAACCTCTTTGGATCTCACCATGGGCTCGACCGTGGATACGGACACGTCTTGCATCGGCGCCAGCGACTTGACCGAAAGTCCCATCCTTCTTCAGGAATCCGGAGACATGACCTTCGACGCGATCGACAGAGATTTAGAGGGCGACAATGGACCTGCTCGCAGTACGTCCGTAAGTTTCAACGGACAGGGGAATTTCAGTTTGGTCGACTCTGGAAATAATTTCTGTTCGATGCACGATCAGGAGAACGGGAATCAAAAGATGTGCACCGTTAGCATGACGAACGTTCGTTCGAATCGGAAACCCAACGAGATGGATCACGAGGTTTCCACGTGTTACGCGCAATTAGACAATACAAAGGCGTTGAATAGGAACGAGAGTTCATCGAAGGAAGAGGTTCTCGGGGAGGAGACGTTCGAGAACTCGCAGGGGGGCTCGAGGAACATGGACTTCGAGCAGCAGGATATCCGGCGTTCGTTGCAGCTGCATCAGAAATCCCAGTTCCAGAGCGATCGTCGCTCGTTCTCGAGTAAGCCGAACAAGAAGGACCTCGATTTACCCCTCGTCGACAATAATAAACCGCGTTGTCCCAACCAGAAGCCGGAAAAGTGCCAAAGTTTCGAGTACATCTCGCGCAAGGAACCAGCTCCGAATAGTCAGCAGCACAAACAGTATCAGCGTACCGAGGAAAACTCGAAGTGTAACAATCTGAAGAGTACTCAGCCGCAGGAGCACATCGAGGTGATCCCTTCGGAGAACGCTGCAGAGCCCAGCGAGATAGCCCATCCGCCGGAAGGCGCGTCCGAGACGACGTCCTTGAACTCGTCCTGCACCTTCTCGAACGCGTCCTCTCCGGTGGACGATTCCATAGTCCTTCGAGACACCGCAGCGATATTGCAGGAACTGGCGTTGCAGAGATTATCTGGAGGAATGGTGGGCAGCGATCTAACCATTCCTCCGAGAAGGAGGTACGAAACCGAAAGTAGCAAGGATCGAAGGAGCTTCGACTCGGAAATTGGTAGGGAGATCGTCAGGGAGCGAAAAATGAGGCAGGAGTTGGACACGGCCAGAGGCAAGACCGAGGAGTCGCCATTGAATTCTCAGCATCTGCCGCCATGTTTGAGGGCGCGGCATGCTAGGGCTAGCAGAGCGTCCTTGAGTCGATCGTTAGACGAAGCGAAATTTAATAAAATGACTGAGAAATCTTCGTTACCGGTGAAACAGTCCGAGGACTCGCAGCACAGTTCCACCCCCAATGTTGGAGCTGGAACGAACATGTCCTGTAACTCTGATAAAACACACTTGAAGAATCTCAGTGGCTTGGACCTGGGCGACCCGCAATGCAGAGAGAGGATAGAAAAGTACAAAGAGGAAAGGCGGACGTTCTTGAGGGACAAGTACAGATCGGAAAGCTTTCGGGGGATATTGTCGAAGGCGGAGGACGACGGGGAGCAAGCGTTTTTAGCTAGGTTAAAGCAGAGAACATCTAGACCCTCCCTTCATTGATATTAAGAATAATATTTATGAGACGGTCGAGTTTCCCGCGCGAATGCCTCTATCGCACGATCACGTATCTCGATGGGTAGAGCGAACCTGGTGATCGCACCGATCGCGTTTAATCCTTTGCACTCGGAGTTTAGTGTCACGATGATAATGACGACGATGGACCTCGGGGTTCGATGTTTCTTGTAGAACTCAGTATTATTATTTTCAAAGGTAAATACTCCTACCGGTAAATAGAAAGATATTGTGTATGAGGAAAATGAAAAGGGAAACGAATCACGATTGGATAAACGATGAATTCGTACCTTGCAGACTAAAGGAAAATGTTCTATTATACACTCTTTTTTTTTTAAAGATCCCCGTTCTTGGATTTCAATGCAAATGAGACCTACTTTCTCATTTTACGACGTAATTGACAGACTTTAATTGGTCAAAGATGTAACGCCAATTGTAAAAGCAGACTACCTTTCTAATACAACTTTTACGACTATCGTCTTGAGTCGATCGTGTGCTATTTACGAATTTCATTATTGTATTAACTTTTTATTCGTTAAAATATTTTATGTATAATTACAAATTGAATAACAGAGAAAACTTGTTGGCGTCTTCGTTAAAAGTAAAGCAAACACGAGTAATCTCATACGTTGAAATGCATTTACGTAAGACTGTTTCATTGTTCGCTTCGGAGGTTTAACGCAGTTTGAATTTGTTTCGATTTTTTTTTTTAAAGAATGTTAAAAACGTGCGTTTAGTATTATTTATAATTTCGTTTTAAGAATTGAAGACTCCGAAACGTGTGCATTTATTTGTCGTATACTATCGAATAATTAGAGTGCAAACGGTTAAAGTATGAAAAAGCTGGGCAGAGTTTGATTAGTTTTAATTAGATCTGCCAGTGTTAACGACGATATTTAAGAGGATAAAAGCTGCAATCGATTGCGAGAGAACGTTTGTTTTATCGCTGTTGTTAACAGAACAGTCCGATAGCTTGAATGTTCTTAATTTATTAGTGTAACGCGTACGTATAATCTGAACGATATATGTATATGTATTAAGGCTATTATTTCTGTTATTGTTATCGAATCTTCGACGAATGATTTTTTTTCCATTACTGTTATCGCTCCCAAAGATGTTCTTCATTAGATTTTTATGTTTGTCGGCGCTGTTCTGTTAAACGACCGGTCCGATCGATCCGAAATGTACCAGAAAGTCGTGGGTCCACGAGACGGAGTTCGTTGTAAAAACCCTTTGCACGCGAAATTTCCTTTCTTTCGCCGCCATTTTGGTGAACTTGTTTTTGAATGTTATTTACGAAGTTAAGTTTAAAAGAAAACGAACAAATCTATATAATACTCTGTAACGTTTAAACGAACAAAAAAAAAGAAGAAAGAAAATTTTCGAATGACGTGTACGCGAGCGCGTCTCTGTTCGTGTGAGTGTGTATAAGAGAAAATGAGAAAAAGAGAGATATATATACATACATATATATATATACACACACACACATATATATAAATCTATATATAATATAAAGTTTATGATATTGTAATGCGTTCTCGTTTTTCTATGCGTCGTACTGTTTGCTCGAAGAATGTTATACCGTCGACTATAAAATAGAAAAATTCTATGAATCTGTTCGTTCGATTTGGTCTCGATAATATATGTATACCGGGTGCAAAGGGTTCGAAAGGAATAGATATTAACCGCGCATGCCTTCGTAATTGATTGTAATCGAGTGATAGGTTTCACTTGAACGATAAATTCAAACTTTCGTTTTCTCTTGTAACTTTAGTTGATGCTTGTCGAACCGATACTCTCGGTAAAAAAAATACAGCGCGATCGTACGTTAGACCAGTAGCTAAAGTTTAAACGTTTTAATCGTCGCGATAAAAAAGTTGGCAATATCAGTTTCATCGCTTGCTTTGCAAATACTTAATTTAGCCTGTGAGAAAGGATAAAAATGAATATTTCGGTATCTGTCGTTTATGGTCGCAAGAAAATCTCAAGATTTTTAAGACATTTCAAGATTATTAATGATTTTTTAACAGATTCAGATCTTTTATTATAACGTTTAGTTAGTTTATCAACGATGTCTTAAATTTTTTAAATTATGATCAATCAAATATTTTTCAACGGCATTACAAATGTAATAGGTACATAATTTTGTAATTAATAGTAGAAGCTAAAGTCTACTTTTACTTATCGCTTTGACTGTCTCGCCAAGCAAATATAGGGTACGCTATTCTTGGTTTCACGCTGAAAACGAATATTTCTAGAGAGATACCAAATGAAACAAATTTAGTTAAGGCTCACGAGATTGAAATAAATAATTGCTGTGATAAATATTGCCTTATAAGTTGCTGTTTTGTTAAAAGATAGTATTTCGACTTTGTGGAACTCTTATACGAGTGTTGGTTTGACAGTTAACTTGTTAGTCGTCTAACTTTAATCAATTGACCAAGACATTTTATAAGAAATATGTTTATATTACCGGAAAGATATTAATTTACCACTGATACTTTGTTATAGGACCGACAAAATCTGCTCTTTGAAGGTCTAATTTACGATCGTGCTGTTACCGTCGATTACAGTTGTCATCATTAAGAGTGTGCAGTGATTTCTATATACCCGAACAAAGCTTTCATTATGGAGAATCGAATGACATCGTTTCAAGTGTACTACAAATTAGCTTTATATCGCGAATAAAATCGAACGAAAGTTTTCGTGTTTGTTTGCTAACATAAATCATACGAATAGTTCACGCATAAAGAATACGAACGAATACATTCTGAACAGAAGTATATCGAATAATAATTTTGTAAAATAAGAAGCCGGAGGATAATTGAAATTGAAATCTTTGTTAGCGAATTGAAAACGCTTTTATTCGATATGTCGTTACGAGAGGTTTCCGCAGACAGATAGAAATCATTCCACGCTTTTACGGCCAACGTATCTCTTAAACACGATCCCTTTCTTTTTTACATCCCGAGCCGATCGTTCGAATTTTCGGATCTTACTATAATATGTATAGTCAGATGTCTGCGCCTAGTTTTCTCGATTTTGTATGTTTCGCGTACACGTTTTCTCCTGTTTCACAGCGATCGCTTACCACAGCTAAGATGTAACGCACGTAGTTAGAAATTTATCTTTTTTTTTTTATAAAAATATGTTATACCGTTTATAGCGATTACTACCGAGAATTTACACTACTCGTTGCTGTCCGTGTTCAGTTTTCCTTCCCTTTTTGTCATTTTTATTTTTGTATTATTCCTTCCTTTTTATTTTTTCATTTACCGTAAGAGCTTCAGTAACGTTCGACGAGTTTTTCGACGTGTACGATTCTCGACGATCGCGAAGGAATCGTTTTGTTTTGTTTTTCTCCCTACTATTGTTTCTCCTTTGTTTTTTTTTCAATTTTTTTTTTGTAATTCACCGTATCGAAGTAAGCATTTCGATTGTAACACGCGTCGAACAGAATTTTCTTTGCTGCCGAGGACTGGTCCGCGGCGGTCCAATCGCATTGTCTTTTGTATATGCTAATTATCGTTTAGTCGACATGTAATATATTAATTTATGTACTCTGGTTTTTTTGTTGAGTGTCGATCGACAGCGAACCTTGCATGATAATATCAAGACAACTACATATATCGGAACCGGCTGTTTGCAGTGTCGCCAGGAGACGATTTAACGATTCGATTTCTAAAATGCTCGTGCAGAAATGGTCCGCGTCCACTTGAAACAAATTCTGTTACCTTGTTGCATATTAAATGGCCGATTTCAATTGAACATTTCGACATTGTACTAACCCAGATATACGCTCAAATTTTTTTTTACTATATGTTCTCGTTAAAATAATACTTTTCAATCGACTTGCAATAATCTAACAATCTGGGACGTAATGATTCAACTTCATGTTACTGTTGGCTGTAATAGACATAAGCTGAATAAATACAATTAATACATCGAAGTAAACCGACCACGTATTGATCCTCTTGGAAGGATGGAAGATGTACATATACATGTGTATAGCAAAGTGAAGTAACCAGATATTGCATTGAAGTTTGTCATACAAAATATTCGTCGAATTTGGTTGAAGAAATCAATAACCGAAATGATTTTATGAATTCAGACGTTCCACCAAACTTCTTCGATAATCGCCTATACGTCAAGTACGATCTATGAATTTTAATTATAAGCTTCGATTGAAATTTCCATCCTTTGACGCTGAAGAATCGACGGAGCTAAAATCTATTGTTCAGTTTAATGAAATTTTTCATTTCGACAACAATGCGATGCACGGTTACAATTCGACTAAGAGTGCAGCTGCTGAATGCAGTAATTAAAATCGGTCATTTTTTGTGCAACATGTGTCGATGCAATATAGAAAAAGTTTCTACCACAGTTTCGTTTATTAATTATTCGTTATTTGGTAATTTTTCATTTAAATAATTTGAACCTCCGGCTTGAATCTTGTTTTTTTCATTCATCGAAACCGGAAGTCGTGAACTGCCGTTTAACATTCAGTTTCATAGTTACCGATGTGATTTATCGGTAGACTCCGGATCTTTATACAAAATTAAACGTTTATGCATCAGTTGCAAGTCACAGGAGTTAAATGTAAATTTATATTTTTCACTAATAATTCTAATGTAGTGGGAATAATATATTAACAGTAAACCTACCGAGTACTAAACGCGATGAAAATGTTTCAGCTTGCAAAAATGATGAGTAGACTGCGGATCTTTATGCGAAATAAAAATATTCGACACGTATTGCAAGAAATAGAAACTAAATTGAATGTTATTTCTTCCCGTAATGATTTTAATAGAAGAGAAATTATGTATTGACATCTTCAATTTTTCTTCAAACTTCGACTTCAATATACTCCATTTTGCTATAAATGCATGAAGATTCACAGTCTAATGACGAGGCTCTATTTATTCAGATAAATAAAAATCGCTTGGATAAAGAAATTTATCGAATCAATCTCATCATTTCAATAATTGTAAGAATGAAAAATATAAAACCGGTCATTTAACCTGCAGTGGTAGGTTTAGTGTTGATACTCCAAAAGTCTTCGAATCTTTTCCCTATTTGAAATTGCATCTACTAATTTTTGTTATAAATGCATAGAATCCGGAGTCTATCAATCGGCGAACATGAGCACATCAACAACTGAGATAAAAAGAAAAGGAGAGATTCGAAGCTCGTACGGTTTTCTTTTTCCTCGATCGCGGTCTCGATTTTGACCGAATCAAAACGGACACAGAAGCACCGATCACTGTGATAGCATCTGTAGAGCCCTATTAACGAACCAATTAACAATATTTCTCTCGAAAGGTCCGACAGAGCGTCCAGCAGCGTTGTACATTTCGACTTCCGACCGACTAAGACTAAAAGCATGGAACTCGCGGGATCATCAATTTGTAATCCTAAAAATGCTCAAATCTTAATACATACATGCATAAGATGCATTCTCATCTATCGGGTGACCTGAAAACATCATCGAAGAATTCGAAGACGTATACAGAAAAATAATAAAATGTGTTTCAAGATTTTTCCTTTTGTTCAATCGTTTCTGTTTAACGGACTGTGCGTGGCTGTGAATACAAAAGTATATGCTGGCTCGGAAGTGTACAATGTCGTCCAGAAATATTTAATCGTTGACAGTATTTACGGTTCAACAATAAAAACGGATAATAAAGATTCTGTGACTCTATTATTTCGTGATCGTTTTGTTACATTTCTTTCCAGTTGTGTGGGATAACTTTGATTAAGGGAAAGCTCAAGTTAATGAGTCGATTGGATTGATAGCGGAAATATACGAATACAAAGAAGCGTATCTTTCTGATAGATAGTGTTGTATTTAAGAAACTGTTAAATAAGACATTTCTTTATTTAAAAATGAGCGACGTTGTCCTAGATAAGATAAATTTGATTTAGAATAATTAATTCCATTGATTAATTCTACATTCATTGTTCATTTGTCTCAATCGATTCATACACCAAGCATATAAATATACAAATAAACAGTCGTCCACAAACTTCACAGTTTACTATTGGCAAAATCAATGTATTATATTTTCAATAGAAATCTATCGGGTTTTTCCGAATAATTGAAATGTGAAATCCAGCAGATTTGATTTTGCAACCTGTACAATAATTATTTATTATATTCGTGAGTCTGCGGATATCAATCCTGTTTTCAGATCACCCTGTACACTGTGTAGAACCTTCGCGATCGAATATTTTCCGTATTTTTTTAAACTGCAATAACAAGGTAGTGTACGATACATATAACAATCGTTTTTTCCGTAACCCAAAAGGAACGACCAAGTACAGAAACATTACTCGAGCTCTTCGAAGTAGTTAAGAGTTATTAGGAGACTGTGGATTTTATGCATCTGTATGTATACTTGCAAACTGATTCATGTTGCAACTCAATATTTATCGATGCGTTTAATGCACGCTGGGTACACTTAATAGAAACGCAAACTCAGTTTCTCGACCGCCTAATGAATTTAAGAATTCAGGTCTTTGCTTAATCTTAATTCATAGATTCTCTATAAAAAATGTAGATTTCTGCATAAGAATCCGTAGTCTAATTGGTAGACTCCGGATTCGATGCATTTACAATAGTAGACGAAATACAAAACGTTGGACAGGTTGAAAGTAGTGTAAAATATCAGTAGATTATTTTTCAAGATCTGGAAATTAGATGGAAAGGATCTGCGATCGATACAGATCATTTTCACTTTGCATAAAGATCCGCAGTCTAATTATTGGTTGCCATTTCTATCGAAATGTTTACTAGGGCGAAACGAATATATTAGATTGTTGCATATTAAATGTCCGATTTTAGAATGCAACGCTTATAAAACGTTTTGATCAAGAAACTTATTAAAATCTTAATATAAAACTTCAGGTGCAAAACTTAATATGCTATGTTCAATTTTAATTTAAATGTATAATTTTTAAACAAAAAATAATTTCAACGTCGACCAACACGACTGTCGTGTATTCCTTCTATATGTTTTGAAAAACTAACTTTTATATGATTTATGTTAAACATGTGGTGATCAACTTACTAGTCGTTGATGATAAAAAAGTTCTACGAAATCAAGATAAGAATCTTGTGAATGAGAAACGTTTATATAATTTTCATTGATTCTTTACTAAATTTTAAAATGTAACTACTCATAATTATATGATAATACCATATTGATTGGACTATTATTAATTTTTTTTTTCTTTTTGTGCATGCCCCCTCTTTGTTATGAGTAGTCTTGTATCTTTCTCTTTTTTTTTGTTATTGTAAACACTTATGTAAAAGGGATTCAGTCCGTCTATAATAATAAATAATAAATCAACATCTTATTTTTCCGTAATACAATCAAGAAATAACATATATATTCATGTTTTCAGCGCACTGGTTCGATCAAATACTACTACTTAAGCAATTTTGCAAATTAAGAAAAAAGATCAAGAAAAAAGATTTCTCGTATAATTGCGTTTGCTAAGTGAATAAATCTTGCAATTTTGCAAATTCACATAAAAATTTTCGGTCAACTATTTAGACCATTTTCAAGAAAAAAGATTTTCCGTATAATTGCGTTTGCTAAGTGAATAAATTATTACGAAAACTCTTTTTTCTTGAAAATGGTCTAAATAGTTGACCGAAAATTTTTCTGTTAATTTACAAAAATTGCTTAAGTAGTAATATTTGATCGAATCAGTGCGCTGAAAACATGAATATATGTTATTAACAATTTGTCGATCTAGATCATGGAAACAGTTATCAATCAGTAATCAAGAAACTTGAAATTTTTATATAGAATACATTGGATACAACATTGCGTTTGTTTCACGTCATTGTTAACAATCGGATATTTCATATGCAACAACCTAATACATGTACGTTCTCTCGAGCGTTTACGAGCGGAGCAAACAGGAAAAACGAAAAGTACGAGAATAATGTTTTTTAATAAATGTTGATCGAGAAATGGTTATGAGTGAGAAGCGTCGAAGAGAATAAAAGACGTTTAGACGCAAAGTGATAATTCATATATTAGGAGCTCGACGTCAGAAACGCCGCGATGTAATCTCGTACGATTCGCGTTTAGCAGCGTAGTGTTAATGAATTCGGAGACAGAGAACACTTACTCCTTCGTCGAATCGACTTTTCTCGAATAGCGTTTCTCTCCTGTTCGACGTTAATCTCCGTGATTCTTCTTGATAAACGTTCGCGAGCTATTAAAAATTGTATCGAGCCGCACGTTTCTGTAGCAGACACGAAAATCACTGTTGACGATTTGCGTTCGAGGACTGCAAGTTGCAGCGTGAACAATATTCCATGGAAAAATATTATTAAAATCCTGTAGACTAATTATCACTATTATTTATTTAATGCTTTAAACCAAGCATGGTTTATATAGCATATACAGTACACGAGTCCTGTAGACTAACACACAATTTTTTTTATTTTTACAAAGAACAAACTGACATGTTAATTATATAAAATAACGATGCGACCGTTTTACCGAATTAACAGGTTAATTTAATGAAATAGTACTGTTAAATTGTTACTTTAATTATTATTGTGCTCGTTTACCATCTTCAGATCTGACTTTTCAGCTTTGCAATGCACGCCAATGTTCTGTTGTCTGTTATTTTGAGTTTTTAACGAATATAATTTATACATTAAACAATTCCTTGCAGATAAATCGTCATCGTTGCATTTTCGGCGAGAAATAAGCGAAATGTTACACGAATAATCTATAGGGCAGAGGAGTAGCATCTGATAGTTTAATTCTAACGATTAAACGAATAATCCGATTTAAAAGCTGTTCGAATAAGCGTATACTCTCGTTCGAGGACAAGTTTACTTTGTAATTGCAATTTCCACGTTTTTTTTCATTATAAAATCAACGCTCGGTTTATTTACGATCACTCGTGGGCTGCGATTGTTTTGTGCAAACTCTGGTAAACGAGGGCTTCTTTATTGCAACATTTCTATCGAGTTGAAAAGTGTTGCATAAAACTCGCAAGTCTACCTTCTTATCTAGACAATAACTATTCCTATCGCGTTTTACAGTCGATGCGATCAAGTGATAAGAAACATTACGAAACGCCGAACAACTTGCATTCCAATCTACGACGTTTTGTTTGCGGCTTGTATCGAGCGATCGATATTTAAATCGATCGCATCGACAACCGCGGTGCACAGTGGGACGTTTCGTTCAAATCGGAGACAAAATCAAAGAACTTCCGATAGAAATGAGATAGAGCAATAAATTTTTTTTTAAATTAAATCTGAAACATTGTAGAATATGTACAAATGTACAGAACATTGTACAAATGTTTTTTAACCTCGAATTCGACTTTTTGCAAAATCCGGAGATCATAGAAAAATTTTGAGACCAGATTTGAAATCAGTGTGAAAAAATCTACGGGAAATAATATATAGTATGTTTAAAAAAATTTGTTCCATGTGTGGTATTGTAAAAACAACGATTTTCTTGACATTGTGCAAGTTCAACGAATTTTTTCAAGGTTAAAAAACGTTCGTACCATAATCTCCCTATGTTTCCCATATTCTGTCAAGTTTCAGCTGTGATTAAAAAAGATATCAGTTCTCTATTTCATTTCTATCGAAAGTTCTTTGATTTTGTCTCCGATTTGGACGAAACGTGTCACGTTGCTTTTTTCCGTTTCCATGAAAACCGTTCTTCATCGACGAGTCGTGAACGACATGCATGCACAAGTAGCGTATTAACACGGAGTAAGAAGAAGTGGAAGAAGAAACCCGTTTAGCGATAATCAGGGAAAACGTATTTAAAAGGAAAGCGGGAGAAAGAGAGAAGGAGAA
Source organism: Lasioglossum morio (assembly GCA_916610235.2). Taxonomy (NCBI): domain Eukaryota; kingdom Metazoa; phylum Arthropoda; class Insecta; order Hymenoptera; family Halictidae; genus Lasioglossum; species Lasioglossum morio. The sequence goes on along the minus strand of OU744328.1, from coordinate 15,493,361 downwards.
ATATCCTTCCCTGGATATTATCGTCGCGACGACGCGACGCGTGTAATAGGAATGGCCTAGCTAGCGGTATTTAAATAATGCCTAAGTAACGAGAAATAAGGAAAAACGAGAAGATGAAACGGATGAACCGAACACGTCTCGAGGGTGCGTCTATTTAAAGAGTACTTCTGCACAATATAATGCGCATTAACGGTACATCTGTAGGATGTATATTTTTAATAATTTCGGATTCTCGTGATTATACAAAAAAAAAAAAGAAAATAGGATTAATAGTCGGTAGGATGAACGAGGTTTAGCGCCTATTAGGATTAACTACTTCCTACGTAAAGTGAAAATTAAACGAATCGACGAGAAGTCTGAAACAGCCAACAGCAATCTCGTTCTCCCGAGCAAGTTCCACGCATGGACGTATGCACCTTTCACACATTCACACCTCGCATCAACCCCGCAATTTTCACCCATTGATTTATATATTTTAGTTGCGTATCCGCCATTTAAGACTGTTCTGTTATCGAGCAAATACTACCGTTATTTGCTTACTACCATTACGATTACAATTACGATATATGGACAATTATATGTAAACAAATATAAATAATATAAATATGGGAGAAACCAATGCGAACCGAGTGCTTTCTTTTACCTGTCTTGTCGTTTCTACTTTAGATGAACTTTTTCGCTTCTGGCCATCGAGATACAGCAAAGTCGCGATCTACCTTCTATCTAGGTGCACCAGCCAAGTTCTCGCACTACCTCCTATTACACGAAACAACTTAGCCGGTTTTTAGAAGCTTTTAACTCGGATAAATAAATTTTTAATGTTATCGGCGCCAGGTTCGATCATTTTTAGAAAGAAAAACAACAAATGTGCAATTAATACATGCTTCTAACGTTTCGATCCCTATGTGGATCTTTTTCAAAGAATCATATTTGCGTCTGAAAAAATATTTTCAATGAATAAACAATATAAGAACTATTTTCAATGAATGAAATATGAGAAATTTTTAAATAACCGTGACCATTAACACTTACATGTTGTGTAGAAAATGGACAATACAATATAACACATATTGAAATTAAATTGAAAACTATATTAACTCCATGGTGGCAGATATATTACTGACAAGGAGAGTGCACCAACGACGTCTCACCGATTTAGTTGAGACTCTGTATACTTATAGATCTCGATCTCCCATTTACGTATATATACCATTATAGACGCTAACACTCAATAGTTGTCGAGATATTCATAAACAAAGTTCTTACGTATGCTTTTACGACACGTACCACTGTTGTAATTAAAAATATGTAAGTGCAATATCATTAAATTTATCGTATACCATATTTTCTCTTCCCATATTTACCTACTTTATTTTTTCTGTTTTCAGACACGAGGGGATACTTTCTATTTCATTAATTTCGGCTAATTTATTTATAATTTATTAATACGTTTGTTCTTTAACTTGTTGTTGAATAAATAATATAAATAAATATGAAAAAAAAATTTTCACCAAACGAGAATCGAACCCTAGCCCACCGGGTGGAAGTATACCTACTCTACAACAGCAGATTTAAGCAGTAATGTAAGAACTTTGTTTATGAATATCTCGACAACTATTGAGTGTTAGCGTCTATAATGGTATATATTCGTAAATGGGAGATCGAGATCTATAAGCATACAGAGTCTCAACTAAATCGGTGAGACGTCGTTGGTGCACTCTCCTTGTTAGTTAATTTATTATTTTTGTGTATTTAACGATCGAACCGTAGCGCCGATAACATTCAACGATTTTATATTAACAATATCACGATCGATATAAATAAGTTTAATTAACATGCGAGGTTTTTCCTAGCAAGCAGCGAAATCATGTCGAGGACGTGGTGCCCCTCGTGGAATCAATTTCGGTGGTGTTCGTCTAGGTCTAGAGAAATGGGGCCCAAGAAAGCGTGACCTGCGAGGGCAAGGAATAAAGAGGAGCACGGTTTAGGCGAAGAAAAGAAAACAGGATAGGAAAATAATGATGAACGGGAGATACGACAACGTGCCAGAAAGCACGGGTACGGCCTAATTAGTCCGGTTATTTAGTTAGTCTACGGAGATGCGAGAAGTTTACTCGGCTGTTCGGGTGCTAGAGCCCCACTGAAGATCCGTATCTCCAGGACGTGTTTAAAAATAATTACCGCGGAAGATTCAGCGATAGTCACGGAGTCGCCCTCACCTTTGTGCTTCCTGCCCTCTGAAGTGGCCCTCGTTGCTCCGGCATAAAGGCAGCCCCCCGCGCGAACCCCCTTTATCCCTGGTGCCTCGTACTCGCGCGTCTCTTCCGGCACCGCTCGAGTGGTCCTCACCTTTCAACCACTCTATCACCGCGTTTAAAGAAGTAAAGACCAAAGGTCCTTTACCGTTTTAAGAGGTTAGACCGGGCTCGAATGGAGATTTATTCGAGACGACAATGTGACGGGTTCCACCCGGTTTGCCTTATTAAATCGACGATATACACACCCGCCGCTGCCTAAGGGAACCACCGCGTCCACACGTACACCAGACGACCGAACGTTCGAGAGGGTATTCAATAGACACCGAATCGAGCGACAAGGATACGATAAAGAACTAAAGACCAAAGGTCTTTTACAGCCTCGGCAACGTCGTCGTCGCCGTACCCTCCCCTTACGAATCGAGAATCACACGGTACGGACACTCGTATCACCAAGACAGGGGTTCGTTTAACACCGATTCCTACATACGCTCTAAATGATATCGGCGCTACAGGTTCGATTAATAACACAAAAATTAGCAATTTCGCAGAATTATATTCTCAACGTTTCGGTTCTGTAACGGTTATATGTATAGCGATCGTAATAAGCTTTAAGCAAAATTTTAAATGTTATCGGCGCATTGGTTCGATCATTAGGTACTTTAAGACACTGTTTGCAAAATATCACAACATTTTATCTCGACGTTTCGATCTAAATTCAGATCATTTTCAAGAGATCAACAAAATTTCGGTTCTGTTTTGAACCATCTTCAAGAAAAGTCAGATAAGTCTATGAAAATCAAAGTAATAAAATTTATTATTCGTTAAACTGACTATTTAATTATAGTCTATATAAAAAAAAAATAAAAGAATAGTTATGAAAATTAGATGTTTATACATACATGCTAATTGTAAAAAAAAATCTTGACTGATTGACTAGTTACTAGTCAGAAAGATAGTTTTCTCGTTGGACGCTATGTCGCAAAAGGCTATCAATACAAATATTTCATAATTTACAATTAAATAATTCAGTACACGATTAGAGAGAGCGTGTGTGTAATAGGTTTAGAAGACATAGTAGATAGGATTAGAATAGTAGTAAACAATGACAAATAAAAAGCAAACCGATAGTAAGCCGACCTAGGTTTATTAAAACGAAGTGTTTCATTTTTTCTTTTCTTTTATGCAATTTATTTTAGTTATGTTAACACTTTAACGACCGTACGTCTACGCAGTCAAACAAGTCGCCAGGGGCCGGCAGTATTTTTGAAGAATTAATTTTAAAGAACTTTATTGAATTATTATTAATAAAGAACTTTATTGAATATTTCTCCTTTGTACGATAATTATTAAAGCAATCACCTACATGCAATGGTATTTTACATGTCTTACACATAAAACGGTTGTTCCAGCTATCACACACAAGTGTTAATCTGCAGCTATTGCACACATACAGGCGTACGATATGTATACTTTTCTCCTGTTTTAGTAAATTACGATCTACGAAAAAGTTCCAAGCACTGAAACCGTAAAAGAAATCGTAGTGCAAGGGGTTAATAAGGTTATCCTGTTTGTCCACAGCAAACCTGCAAATTCTGAAATAAAATAATGCACGTGTGTCTTTCGTTTTTCGTACTCGTATGTGTTTGAAATTGTACCGACGCGATTCTCGGAATGTGAAAGCGTCGCGTCTGCGTCTTTCTCTTCTTTTTTTATTATTCACGAAACGTGCTTCGAGAAATATCAATAATATGTCATTTCGCGTTCCTACCCTCTTTCTCGCTTTCCCCATTCCAACCCCTTCGTCGCCCCCCTATCCATTCCTTTCACGAATCCGTCCCTGTCGGTCTTTCCGATCGCCAAACCATCCTCTGCCCTCCCGGGCCGGCTCTTCGAGCAGCACGCTTTCACAGTGTGCAAATCGAATCAGAACGCCCCCGCAGGGTCGTCGACAATGTTATTTGTTAGCGGAAGTGTCGTAGTAACCGGAGGTTGAAATGAGGCCAGATTGCCCAGGGTGATCAAGTTAAATGGCACGTGGGCAGTAATGCCGTTCCTTCCACCACGAACATCCTCCGCTCGTCGATCCTGATCCTTCTCCAGTTCTCAAGATCTCAACAAGGGTGACTCGACTACCATTGTGTCGTTCTTCCTCTTTTTCTCCCCCTTCTCCCGTCCCCCTTCTCACGTTTCCTCCACTTCTCTCTCTCTCTCAATCTCTCTTTTTTTTTTTTACTCCTCTTTGAAAGCAGAAATAACACGTGCAATTATCCCGATTCAAATTATGCGATACGTTCCGCATCGGTCCCCCTTTCTACAGCAGAAACATCGTGCAAATTCTATTTGTCTTGTACAAGAAATAAGAAACATTGGATACGAACACGTTTTATACAACATGAATCGGTTAACTGTACTACATAGATCATAAATCTATGTTTTTTAAGTTTTTTTTTTTTATTTTTTAGTCATTTTAAGATTATGATATTTTATGGGAAAAAGTTATAGCTAGCGATGGCCAATACTTTGAATATTAAATTTGTAACCATTTTTTCACATTAAAGCTTCAATTTTCGAAAAAAAAACCGCACGAATTAACCGGTACCCCTATTATAATAGTCAATTTAGTCTAGGATTTTTTTTTTTAGTAGCAATTTAGTCTAAGACAAATAGTCAACTTAAGAAAAAAAACAAAAGACTAAAAAAAAAACTACTAATACAGTAACTCATAAATTACTTATTGCTGTACTGCGAATCTTTATGCATTTAAGGTGGGATTTCCTTTGCGCGTCTCGATGCAGCGTTTTGTTATCCGTAATCCATTCGTCGAAACTCTCTGCTGTGCCTCTGGACGCACAAGGTTGCGTTCCTATGAGATTTCGTTTGTCTTTCCTTGTATCTCACTTGCGAAGAAAAGCGAAAGAGCATCGCCTAAATTCGAAGGGTCCATAGGAAATCACCGACACAAATTTCCCCGACAACAGATTTCACCGACAACTACTTTGGCCGACAACGCCTTTAACCGACGACTATTTTGACAGACGGCGAATTTGATCGACAACGAATTTGACCGAGGACGAATCTAAAATCGTTGTCGGCCAAATTCGTTTTCGGTTGAAGGCGTTGTCGGTCAAATTCGTTTTCGATTGAAGGCGTTGTCGGCCAAATTCGTTTTTGGTTGAAGGCGTTGTCGGGCAAATTCGTTTTCGGTTGAAGGCGTTGTCGGCCAAAGTAGTTGTCAGTCAAATCTGGAGTCGGTGAAATGTCGGGGAAATTTGTGTCAGTGATTTCCATGAAACAAAAATTCAACCATGTTCGTTAATCGATTTACGATATGCGTTATAATATTATTAAAAAAACCGCTAATTCTTCGTTAAATTTAATTTTCTGGAACTTTCATTCTGACGTCTCTTATGGTTGAAGAGTTATAGTAAACTGTTACGATCCAGCTAAATCTAATTATCGCATTAGGTGTACCAATTAATTCGTAACTCTCTGAATTGATTAATTGTGACTTCATTTTAAATTCAGATCTCTTCTACTCGTTATATCGAAGATACGTTAACCGTTTGATACGTCTCCTCCCACATAAATTGTAAACATACCTGTGTATAATTGAATTATATACTTAACAAATAGTTAATGCATATTCATCTCTCCCATCGTTTAAGACCTTGATATATAATTTAGTTCTCCGAGGAATATGTTATGTGGGATACGAAATGTACGCTGAGGAAATGCTCGATGCGAGAAGCCTGAGAAATTCGTGACTCAACGAAAGAGAAAGAGAGAAAGAGAGAAAAAGGAGGAGAAACAAGGAGACAATGGTATAACGTCTGATCAGAAGTGAAATGTCAAGCTAAAGAGCGGTAAAGAGGCTCAAGCGCATCGTGTTCGATGAACAGTACCCAACCGTTAGCCTAACAAGCTGTCAAGACGTCGCCGCGTGTCAATCCACGGGTCTCAGCGAACCCTCCGAATAAATCTATCCGAAGCAACCTTGCACCCCTATGCTCTACAACCGGAACAACTATTGTCTCTAAACCGCTGCTTACAAACTTTTCATCCGACCCCCATACCTTTGAATGCTTGAATGTCTCGATTTGCAATTTTTACTCGTACTATAATAACTAATAGAAAGTTTTCTTACTCAAGAGTTTTGAAACGTAAATATGATTCACTGGTATTGTAAAATATGAGCAATTGAAGCCAAAGATAATATTTTGAACTATATTTTCATTCGACCCCCACCCTTGTACGCTTTAATCTCTCGATTTGCAATTTTTATTCTTACTATAATTACTAAAAGAAAGTTTTCTTTACTCAAGAGTTTTGAAACGTAAATATGATTCGCTGGTATTGTAAAATATGAGCAATTGAAGCCAAAGATAATATTTTAAACTAAATTTTCATTCGACCCCCACCCTTGTACGCTTTAATCTCTCGATTTGCAATTTGTATTCTTACTATAATTACTCAAAGAAAGTTTTCTTGACTCAAGAGTTTTGCAACGAAAATATGATTCGCTTGTATTGTAAAATATGAACAATTGAAACCAAAGAAAATATTTTGAACTAAATTTACATTCGACCCCCACCCTTGTACGTATTAATCTCTCGATTTGCAATTTTTATTCTTACTATAATTACTAAAAGAAAGTTTTCTGAACTCAAGAGTTTTGAAACGTAAATATAATTAGCTGGTATTGTAAAATATGAGCAATTGAAGCCAAAGATAATATTTTGAACTAAATTTTCATTCGACCCCCACCCTTTTACGTATTAATCTCTCGATTTGCAATTTTTATTCTTACTATAATTACTAAAAGAAAGTTTTCTTAACTCAAGAGTTTTGCAACGAAAATATAACTCGCTTGTATTGTAAAATATGAATAATTGAAGCCAAAGAAAATATTTTGAACTAACTTTTCATTCGACTCCCACCCTTGTACTCTTTAATCTCTCGATTTGCAATTTGTATTCTCACTATAATTAATAAAAGAAAGTTTCCTTAACTCAAGAGTTTTGCAACGAAATTATAACTCGCTTGTATTGTAAAATATGAGCAATTGAAGCCAAAGATAATATTTTGAACTTAATTTTCGTTCGACCCCCACCCTTGTACGTATTAATCTCTCGATTTGCAATTTTTATTCTTACTATAATTACTAAAAGAAAGTTTTCTTAACTCAAGAGTTTTGCAACGAAAATATAACTCGCTTGTATTGTAAAATATGAACAATTGAAACCAAAGAAAGTGCCTTGGATAATAAATATATGTCCACGAGTACCCGCGAATATTAACCTATTATTTCGGTTATTGGAGTTCCTAATATATTTGAACACGCAGCGAATACTCGAGGATATATCTCTATCAATGCGCTGAACAGTTCTGCTCGATTAGAAAGTTTCATCGACCCTTTGTGGAGACGTTCGTAGATCTTATCTGCTTGTAAAAGTAATTTGATTTGCCGGGATTACAACGCAGCCACGGGGTTCGCAGCGCTCACTATAATTCCTCCCCTTTGATCTACCTACGACATACTGTTTCGTGTTATACACTTTATGGCTCGTAATGGATTCAGTTTAACGTCCGACTTAAATTCGTAGATCAGTTACGAAGATACGAAACTGCTCCTATTAGTCGCGATTATTCTCTGTCACTCTGTTTCCCTTTGTGTTCTCTACCTATGAAATTCCGTTCGAAACTACAGAAAGATCTGCAATCTGTATCCACCGTTATTGTGCACTCGATTGTGTTTTAACTTTTCATTGTCATAACAGTGTTATAACTGGACTGCGGATTTTATGAATTTATGAGAAAAAAAATGAGTGGATGTAATTTAAAACAGTAAAAACATTATGACGATTTAAGAACATCCACATGTTATTTTCAGTTTGTTACAATTGTTTAAAGATAGGAAGAAATTTTTATATGGTTCGATTGTGTCTTAAATTTTCATTGTCATAGCAGTGTCATAACTGGACTGCGGATTTTATGAATTTATGAGAAAAATGAGTGAATGTAATTTAAAACAGTAAAAATATTAAGACGATTTAAGAACATCCACATGTTATTTTCAATTTATTACAATTGTTAAAGATAGGAAGAAATTTTTATATGGTTCGATTGTGTCTTAAATTTTCATTGTCATAGCAGTGTCATAACTGGACTGCGGATTTTATGAATTTATGAGAACAATGAGTGGATGTAATTTAAAACAGTAAAAACATTAAGACGATTTAAGAACATCCACATGTTATTTTCAATTTATTACATTTGCTAAAGATAGAAATAAATTTTTATATGGTTTACAAGAACCCATTTTTTACCGTACCACGACCGGTGACATAACCGCTTTCACATTGTTTATTATTCAATCATTGAAATAACAAAGATGCTTCCATTAGAAATTATTGAATAAATTTCTTTATTCGGGCACGTATAATTATACAAATTGTGATAAATCAAAATAAATTCAGTCTTGTGATTTTTATAAAACAATATATATCACTGTAAGCTATAATGAATGCTGCATAAACCAAACATGATTTACGGTATCAATAAATTAATAATTAATTAAAACAATATATATATATAATTGTCAAAAAGAACGTCGCATGTCACATGCTTTCACTTTCGGGATATATATTTTCGTATTGTATTCTCCATCATGTTGAAATAAATCTCATATGAGATTTTCTATAATAACAAAAAAAAAACTTTCGAGATATTCTCGTTTAAAGTATCGATCGTTAATGCCTCAGACCTGAGCATTTCAACAAACATTTCACCGAACGGTGAACATAATTATTCCCAGCCTCCCAATTCAATTCCACAACTTTTTTTCCTGGTAAATACGTAAATCCTGTACTATAAAGCTCAATTAACGCGTAATCTCAAATTTCACAGATGTATCCAATGCATTTTGTATCCGTTACGATTAGCGTTAAAACTGGGTACACTAAAAAAAAAACTGAAAATTCGATTTGAAACTGTTTATTTTAACGACCACCGTCCTAAACGAACGAACGTCTTTGGTTGTTTAAAATCTCTTGACACGTTGAACTTATTGTGTACCGTGTAAAATCGACTGCGGATGCGTTATCATTCGGATGTGCCTGATCGTTATCCGCGTTAGTCCGAGGGTACACACCAGGGACAGCAGGTAAATTCGGAGCTACCCCCCAGCGTTTATTGGACTGCCAGTATCCTACACCGCGCATATCGGTGCCGAACCCCTATGACGGAAAATAATGAAAGTAATAGGAACACGCCCACTGCATTTAGTCCGCACACCAACCCCCTTTCGCTCGCCCCGAAGCCCCCGTACAGTTCCCAGCGGCTTCAACCACCCACCGTTCTACCTTCTCTGTGCTCGGTCACCGCCTTGTTCAATCTCGTCCGTCCTAGGGCCTATTGGCCATTGTACCTGCCATTTCATTGTCCTTTATTTCATTATTTTTCCCGCATTCCAGCTCCCTTAAACCGGCACGGGGACGCGAATCATCCCCCTTTATTTACAACACCGTAATAACAGACGTCTTAGCGAAATCTAATAAACGTCATAAATGCACCGCCCGTGATCTCATTAGTCTACGGGGATGCCACTTGCTTTTTCAATCCCACACCCCTTTCGAGCCACGCGGCACGCGATCTCCTCGATCCTCTTCCCGTTCTTCGCAGTCGATCTTTATCCTTAAATCGGCTCGCGTCGATCTTAACCCTTAGCACTCGAGTGGTGACTCGGATTCACCACTAAAAATTGGTGTACCATTATTGAATATGATGGTATGTAATCATTTATTAAACATTTGTATGAGGTATTATATCAATTTCATATTTATAAAAAGAAAGAAATCGAATGGAATAATTCTGGCTAGGAAGAAATGTTTAATTTTCGAGTTAACACATTACCGACTGGTGATTACTGCATATTTTTGAAAAATGTATGGTACATGTCTAAATTTTCATTTGTGAATTAACTAAGTCACCCTCAATAACGTCGTCTAATAGTTTCATTTAAGATTGCAATGTCAAAGAAAATTTCTATGCTTTCTTTTGGTACAGCAGAATTATTGAAAATCCTATTAACCCTTAGCACTCGAGTGGCGTCTCTGAGACGCCACTAAAAATTGCTGTACTATTATTTAAATAATTGTTTACATTATCAGATATGTCGGTATCTAACCAATTACTACACATTTATGTATTGTATAAGGTATCATATCAATTTCATATCTTTAAAAAGAAAGAAATCGAATGGAATAATTCTGGCTAGGAAGAAATGTTTAATTTTCGAGTCAACACATTACCGACCGGTGATTACTGCATATTTTTGAAAAATGTATGGTACATAGCTAAATTTTCATTTGTGAATTAACAAAGTCACCCTCAATAACGTGGTCTAATAGTTTCATTTAAGATTGCAATGTCAAAGAAAATTTCTATGCTTTCTTTTGGTACAGCAGAATTATTGAAAATACTATTAAAACTTAGCACTCGAGTGACGTCTCTGAGACGCCACTAAAAATTGCTGTATTATTATTTAAATAATTGTTTACGCTATCAGATATGTCGGTATCTAACCAATTACTACACATTTAAGTATTGTATGAGGTATTATATCAATTTCATATTTATCAAATTTAAAAAATCATAGAGAATGGAAATATTGTAGGTCAGAAGAAACGTTTAATTTTCGAGTTAAAATAGCTCCGAGTGCAAAGGGTTAAATATGTTGGGACCTAATCAATTATTAAAAATTTTAACATTGTATGAGGTATTCTATTAATTTCATATCAACAAAATGAAAATAACCATATAGAATGGAATTATTCTAGATAGGAAGATATGTTTAATTTGCGAAATGAAGTAGCTCCGAGTGCAAAGGGTTAATTCTCCTAATCGAGAGCACGTTCCAGTCGCCCAAACTTAACATCCGTCCGTTCACTTATGAAAAACAAGGAAAAATCAAACTTGTGGATCCAGAGGCACAGCAGAGAGCTGCGACGAATGGAGTATGGATCGCAAAACGCTGCGTCCACGTGCAAAGGAGATCGCACATTTATAAAGTGATTAAAGAAAGAAGGGTAATTATTGCGAAAGGGTGGCCGTACTCCGACATTGATGAAATTTAAATATGTTACGCAGCAACACATTTTGAACAACTTTTTCCTTTTCCAATATAGGGGGTCGCTTTTAGTTTTCGAGATATTTGCAAAAAACTGTTGCTAATACTGTATTGAATTTTCTCTCTTGTTTGCTTACTATTGAAAACAATATGGATACTATTTTATTTAATAACGACACAATTACTATTCTTTCGCTTTATGTGGTTATAATAAAGTTACATTGTGTATTTAATTTTTTGTACGATATTACACGTGCAAACTCAACACGTCTTTATTCCTTCTTTGCTGATTTGGAACCGTCAGCAACATTTATTTAAAACAAAACCAAAACATCACACAAACTTGTTAACAAAACACGTATTATACAAATCGATAAAAAAATATATAACGTATAAATCAATAAAAGTATATATAACGGTCAAACACAAATATTCAACATTCTTAGACACGGAAGTTTAATTTCCACAATATTAAGAAAAGGGACTTAATTCACTTGTCAACTAAGGGGCTCAATGCCTTCTACGTCTTGCAATCGATGAAAACAATTTTGATTTTGCACGAATTCGATCAGCTATCTGTTCGATGCAGTATCGATCAATTCGAGCAGCGTACGCTGACCATATAATCCGCGTTACACGACAGAATGAGCCAGCAGGTGAATCCACCTTTTCCAGGTAGAAAGAATGATCGTTGGTTCGTGTATCGCGTCTTAATCTTCGAATCGGAAGCTCGACGAGATAATTCAGTGTGTACGAAGCACCGAAGGATGACGAATCCCGATTTTCCTCTCAAAACACTGTCATCGACCATACATTTGAGAATATGCACCGTGATTTTGCCTCGATAATATGATTATAGACCTCTGCGTCTCTCTCTCTCTCTCTCTCTCGATCTCTCTATCCTCTGTTACTCTTGCTTCCTCCCTTCTCTTCTCTATGTGCCTACGTATCTGTACGTGTACGTGTTCGTCTGTTGGACCGTCCTTTTCATCCACCCCCCAACGAATCTCGAGCGCCACAAGGGGGATGAGAACTCGCCGACACCTCCACCCTCTCTCTATATACGGTTCTGAACCGAGAGAGAGTAGCTACGCTACGCTCTGATCCCTCGCAATTACTTCCCATTATCTGGGTATTAGGATTCACCCCAACTGGAAGCACGACGTGTTCCGCAGACTCCGCCTATGCCGGTGCCCGACCGAAAACGCTCTGCCCGTCATCCACCAGCATCCCCTTTCTTTACCAGACATGATCGCGGCTCGAGACCTTCGGCAACAGGTAGCTAAAGACATCCACGAACGATCCTTCGTCCGACGAACGATTTAAATATCGATCCTTCGTTCGACAACTTCTCGTCGAATCCCGTTTTCGTACACTCGATTTGTTACAGCGTAGACGATCAATAACACTGTCCAACAAATTTCAACTCTTTTCATGTTTCCATATAACTGTTGGATGGATCTTATAGAGTTTTCGGCACTGATTCCGAATCTGGTCTTAATTTTTCTCCTACACGCACAGTTTTTGAAAAAATTGAGTTTGAAAAAAAAGACATATTTTTCGACTTTGAACAAATATTGTGATGTTATTATATAAGATATTGTATTGTCCTTTAGTTTTTAGATGAGAGGGAAGGGCTAAGTGAAAAAATAATTAACAGAGTATTGTCCTTTAGAGCGAAAGATTCTCTAGACTTTCCCGAATACACCGATGTGCTATAGTAATACATTATGATTGTTTAAACATGTTTAAACAATCGTTAAAGATGCAGAGGCAACACTTTTGCACCATTTTTTGATGAAACATATTTAATATATTTGAAATGAAACATACGTAACGCAGTGGTGAGAAATAGTGCTTGCAAATATTTGTTGAAATAGTTTTTATCCGTAGTGAAACTATGCAGACAATATACAGGGTGTCCCGAGACACATGGTGAACCGATTAGGAAATAATGCTACACACAAAAGTGAGAGAATACTGAAGAATACAATTTTTTCAGTGGTGATTCTGTTCTTGAGTAAATCTTAAATGCGTCTGACCATGACCTACCGATTCTACTGCTTGCCATAGCGAAGCACGCGATCTCGACGGATTTTTAAACCAGTTTTCTTTGAAAAGAATGCGTCGAATAAAGAAATGTTATTCTTTGTGCCAGATCTGGTGAATGCGTGAATGGTCAACCAGTTCAAAGTGCAATTCGTAAATACACTACGGATGTTTATGCAATTTTCAATTTTTGTAGACGAATTTTAAGAAAGTAGAATGAATAAAATAGAATCTTATTTCCAGTGGTAGTAGCATTTCATAAATAAATAAAAGTGTACTAAATTCTGTCGAATTCTATATTCTATCCATTTTTGCACATAAATGCATAAAGACCCGCAGTCTAATAATAAAATTCGTCGTCTACTTATGGTGATCATAGAATATATTAGATGATGGCGTAAGCTCGTGCCCGATTTTCATAGAAAGTTATATGATTAATAAAGCCGTGTTCTTTAACACTAAACCTACCACGAGGGATCAAATGACCTTATCTTAGATTTTTTATTTGACAATTAAAGAAATCGTAAAAGTTGTTTTCATGGGAATTGATTGAATACATTGTTTGACTCCAGTATATATTATAATAAAAATCGCACAAAATATAAACCAAGTTAATCTTGTTATTTTTATGATACTATATACATCAGTCACTTTTGAATTTTATTCTCAAATCAAGCACGAACTTATGCAATCATCTGATCGAAGAACGGTGCAATTGATTTGATCGTTGATATGTTTCCTTGTATTTTATACTTTAGCGCAACGGTGCAATTGATTTGATCGCTAATATGTTTCGATGCTCATGTGTCATAAACTATGAAAATGTTTTAAAATTAGTCTTTTGTACTTAAAACATCTGGAATTATTGTTTTTTTATGCTGAACATAATGTATACTAATTTAATCATGTATCATAAACTATTAAAATGTTTTAAAATTAGTCTTTTATACTTAAAACATCTGGAATTATTGGTTTTTTATGCTGAACATAATGTATACTAATTTAATCATTTTTACAGACGCAATTATACGAAAAATCATTTTTCTTGAAAATGGTCTAAATAGTTGATCGAAACGTTGAAAATTGTTTGTGTTAATTTGCAAAATTGCTTAAGTAGTAGTATTTGATCGAACCAGTGCGCTGAAAACATGAATATATGTTATTAACAATTTGTCGATCGAGATCATGGAAACAGCTAATACGTTTCCTTGTATTTTATAAATTCCCGCATGTTGCAAATACATAAAGATCCGCAGTCTATTAACGGTATTTGCGCAATAGTTTCAAGGAGCGTAAAGCGCGAAGTATGATTCACTAATTGATCATAGATAGGGTCGTTCGGCGATGTCGGGCAGAAATTAAGCCAGGATTAACAACCGGGGTTCTTTAGCCCATGCGCCACGTCGAGCCACGAAAATGTCCGAAACGACGAGCAGGAAATGTCACGCTGCCAATTAGTGGAATGGTAATGTTCCAGAGAGACACGCGCGTCGCTCCTGACCCGAGACGCTATCAAATGTCAATCGTGGCGCTTTAAACCATCAATTTAACCATAATGGACCTGCGGTAGCGGTCCAAAATGCGAGACCAGTTTGCTCGCGTTAGAAACTCTTTCTTCGATCGACGTAACAAACATCCAAAACGTGAACATTTCAATTATTCCAATAAACAAACTGCGAAACTTTTCGCGTTCATGTAACAACCTGAAACAAATTCTAAACTGCAAGCTATCTCTCAATTTATCAGAATCGTTTATCAAAAACATACAATTTTGCTTTATAGAATTAGAAAGCTGTTGCGAATTTTGTACCGTCGCATACTCGCTTGTACAGCGAAGTGCCTATAGGATAAATGTTCAAGATAATCGTTGAAGGAAGACAGATAAATGATAATTAAACAAACAAATGGCCTGAAGAGTATTGTGTTCCACCGTCTTCGTTTTATTAATCCATTAGCTGACCCGACAGACGTTGTCCTGTCGAAATTTCAATTAAAAAAGCACTTTCATTTTCTCCCGAATTCTCCATTTCCCGGGTAACTTTTCCCATTTCTCTTTCCCTAAAAACTTAGTCTTTCGCTAATAAAATTAGCCAAATCTGTCCAGCCGTACTCAAGTGATGTATTCACCAACGAACATCGTTTTATTTTATTTATATAAAGATAGATTATCTGATAAATTTCGCTACCGTATTTAACCATCAACTACAAAGACAAACTGCAGTCGCTATGATGCAAACGTTGTAACAACAAACGTAAATATATATATATTATTTGTTTGAACAATTACAGTTCTCTCGGGAACCGACAAAGAGATAAACGTTGCCATAAAATTTGTTTCGGTAATAAATAAAAAAATAAACGATTGCACATCCGACATAAATACAGTGACTCCCACTAATATTCGGACACTCTTAAATAGACGATAACTTTTTTTATTATTGTACTATACGATTTGAACATTTTCAGGAAGCTAGAACCATTAGTTTGCTACTGGATATGAAAATAAATTTGGTCGAAAATTGCAATCGATCGGAATTGTAGAAAAAATACTAAAAGTTGCATTTTTACAAAATGTAGTTTTTAAATTTTCAATATTGCCCCACATAAAAAAGTTGTAAAATGCAACTTTTAGTATTGTTTCCACAATTCCGATTCATTGGAATTTTTGACAAAAATTTTTCTCACATTCTGCAGCAAACTAATTGCTCTAGCTTCCCAAAAAGGTTCAAATTGTATAGTACAATATTAAAAAAGTTATCGTCTTTTTAAGAGTGCCCGAATATTAGTGGGAGTCACTGTATATATTGCATAATTAAATGAACAAAGAGAAATCGAGACCAACGAAGAGAACCAAAAAGGTTCAAATCGTATAGTACAATATTAAAAAAGTTATCGTCTTTTTAAGAGTGGCCGAATATTAGTGGGAGTCACTGTATATATTGCATAATTAAATGAACGAAGAGAAATCGAGACCAACGAAGAGAAATTCGAATCAACAATTACAACATTTGCCAAATAGAATACGAATGAACGAGAGTTAACACTCCGATCCCACTTTTGTGAAATAATTCGAGATATAAAAATAATAAAGCGAGACCTAAAGCTGAACGGAAGTTTACCGAACGACAGCTACTTCCTGGCAACATGTGCTGGCAACTTTGTTGATCGACGAGCAACCGCAAAGGCGCGATTAAGGAGGGCAAAGAAGTAGATACACCGTGTTACATCGTGACATTTTAATCTCAACTTGAACCACAGGCTAACTTACTACTTCGCTATAAAAAGTGACACAAAACAGACTAGCTTTAATTACGGCATTTCGCTATAAAAAGTGTCGCAGGAGAATCGATCAGCGAGTCATTTACACGTTTACACTTTCTACATTGTTTTTTTTTTTTTCTCTCGACGGGAAAAGTTTTATCCTCGGAGCTCGCGCACACCGTTCTCCATCCGTTCACCCTTCTTTTTACACAACATCGTTTAGGTACGATTAGTTCGATCACAAATGTCGCAATGGCACTGAGAGATTTTTCCAGGTGTGCCGTTCCTCTCACCGATCACGAAAACCAAAATGGTGGAACAGTTCGTTCGCGCGGATACAACACAGCCCGATGGAAATTTATTGTAACGAAGTAGACGAGCTCTCTTCGATTTCTGTTTCTCGAACGTCGACTCTGTTCATTTTTATTATTATTGACTCGTTTGTATAGAATTGAACTCACTGTTGCCACACGAAAGAAATCGACAGCACAGAATCGTTCCGAGATACCGAATCAGAAATTACACTGCCGCAACGAATCCTAACGCGATTCCTAGTCGTCAAATAAACTTTACCATTCTCAAACTAATCCTGCAAACCTCGAATCCTTTGCATCCGCGTGTCCTCGAAGTTTCGTTCTCGTCACTTTGCCATCCGTTCGAAAAATGACTGCTTATCCTTTCTATATCTAGTTACACTCGAACGTTTCGACACGCGATGGCTTCACATGTGCAATCGACGAGTGCATTATGTTTGCGTGTGTGTTTTCCAGTTTTCAGAACCATGCGCGACGGCCATGGTCATTTCAGCGATGCTGGCGTTGGATGGTTTGGCCGTGTTGCGATTGATGGGGAAGATTGACAGGATGGGGGTGCGTCATCTGATGGAAACTCGTTGGTGAACCGACGCGTCTTGAAACGTGGACGTTGCCCGTTCTCGTCGGCGACGGAGTCTCGTCGCCGAGGACGTCGATTTCGTCGTCGTCGGAGTCCACGGGAGCGTCGCTGCTCGCTCGAGATTCCCGGCCGCCGCCGCTTAGCGAGAAATCCACCGGTCTCTCTGCGAACAGATTCAGGAAAATCTTACATAGGTATATCAGGTGTGAGGTTAAAAATCAGCGGTCGACGAACTACTTCAAACTTCAATCCGATCCGCGAGGTTAACCCTTTACACTCGTAGGTATTTTAACACTTTAGCGAATTTTAAGAAAATTTCTATGCTTTCTTTCGGTACAGCGGAATTATTGAAAATCCTATTAACCCTTTGCACTCGGAGCTATTTCATTTCGAAAATTAAACATATCTTCCTATCTAGAATAATTCCATTCTATATGGTTATTTTCATTTTGTTGATATGAAATTAATAGAATACCTCATACAATACATAAATGTGTAGTAATTAGTTAGATACCGACATATCTGATAATGTAAACCATTATTTAAATAATAGTACAGCAATGTTTAGTGGCGCCTCAGAGACGCCACTCGAGTGCTAAGGGTTAATAGGATTTTCAATAATTCTGCTGTACCGAAAGAAAGCATAGAAATTTTCTTTGACATTGCAATCTTAAATGAAACTATTAGACCACGTTATCGAGGGTGACTTAGTTAATTCACAAATGAAAATTTAGCCATGTACTATACATTTTTCAAAAATATGCATTAATCACCGGTCGGTAATGTGTTAACTCGAAAATTAAACATTTCTTCCTAGCCAGAATTATTCCATTCGATTTCTTTCTTTTTAAAGATATGAAATTGATATAATACCTTATACAATACATAAATGTGTAGTAATTGGTTAGATACCGACATATCTGATAGCGTAAACAATTATTTAAATAATAGTACAGCAATGTTTAGTGGCGTCTCAGAGACGCCACTCGAGTGCTAAGGGTTAATAGGATTTTCAATAATTCTGCTGTACCAAAAGAAAGCATAGAAATTTTCTTTGACATTGCAATCTTAAATGAAACTATTAGACCACGTTATTGAGGGTGACTTAGTTAATTCACAAATGAAAATTTACCCATGTACTATACATTTTTCAAAAATATGCAGTAATCACCGATCCGTAATGTGTTAACTCGAAAATTAAACATTTCTTCCTAGCCAGAACTATTCCATTCGATTTCTTTCTTTTTATAGATATGAAATTGATATAATACCTCATACAAATGTTTAATAAATGATTACATACCAACATATTTAATAATGGTACACCAATTTTTAGTGGTGACTCCGAGTCACCACTCGAGTGCTAAGGGTTAATATTGTTCTTTAAATGAAAAAATTAACCCTTTGATGCATAGTGTAGCATGTCTGATACAGTTAACAAACCTGGTAAATAGTAAACTAAGAATGTTTTTCCTAACTATAAAGAGTCAAACATATGTTTTTCTGTAATAGAATCATATATTTTGTTTATCAATTTAATACTTCATTGGAGAATCGAGGCTTGTGTATGAAGAATAAATTATTGTATTAACATATCTTTTTTGCGGCACTTTTTTCGTTAAAGATGTTTTATTTTGGTTTGAGTCACCCCTCGAGTGCTAAGGGTTAATATTGCTCTTTACATGAAAAAATTAACCCTTTGATGCATAGTGTAGCATTTCTGATACAGTTAACAAACCTGGTAAATAGTAAACTAAGAATGTTTTTTCTAACTATAAAGAGTCAAACATATGTTTTTGTGTAATAGAATCATATATGTTGTTTATCAATTTAATACTTCATTGCAGAATCGAGGCTTGTGTATCAAGAATAAATTATTGTATTAACATATCTTTTTTGCGGCACTTTTTTCGTTAAAGATGTTGTATTTTGGTTTGAGTCACCCCTCGAGTGCTAAGGGTTAATATTGTTAATATTGCTCTTTACATGAAAAAATTAACCCTTTGATGCATAGTGTAGCATTTCTGATACAGTTAATAAACCTGGTAAATAGTAAACTAAGAATGTTTTTTCTATGTTTATTTTTCTGGAAGCGTTGTTTTAATTGTTTTTTATATTTTTCCCTCGAATAAAACACAAGATCTTCTTTCAACTTTTTTTTGTTGTATTTATGGACAACGTTTATTAAACGTACTTCATTCCTATAGAATTTGGTTCTTTACTGAAAGATGCCAGCGTGTTTCTTTCGTAACTTTTTAAACAATACCGTTGTATGTCGAAAACAATAAAGACGAATATTTATTTGTCTTTCTAGGGAATTAATAACATTCATATTTAGTAATTTCTATTCGGAATCTTGACGAGTGTGATCCGTTATTATACTACGAGGAATTCAACTTACAATTAAACAATTTCGATCTGAAATTGTAACCACCGATTATAAAGTAACATGGAACGTTAGTTTGAAAATCACAGAGACGCAGGATAGTTATTTAAATAACAGGAAACGCGTAAACAGGGACCCGAACGAGGGAAATTTTGCCGCAGAATCGGTTAAAGCTCACAGTTCGAGTTTCTACGCAGTAATCGCAGATAGTCGGTAGAATTTTAATAGTTTCGTAAATGGAGCAGGAAACTTTAAATTGAACCTTATTTGAAAACTTCAGGATCGATATAATCACCTGAACTTTCACGTACGATTTCAATAATAGTCAGACATTGTCCGACCGATATATCTCTGGTCTTTAGCGATTCTAAAAACACGGTAATTCTCTGATAAGATTTTTTATGACCTGCGTGAAATGAAACACGATACAACATATTTATTATTATTAGTAGACTACGGATCCTTATGCAAAATAAAAATATTTTGCCTTTATTGTGGGAATCAGGAATAGCATAAATATTGATTTCATCCCTTAACGACTTTGTCACGTTAAAAGCAACATTACAACAATATTCAATTTTGAAAATCTATTACAGTTTTATATTTCGCCCAATCAATTTCTTCATAAATAAACAAAGATCCACTGTCTACTTATTAGTCTATGGATTAATGTACTACCACTGAAAGCATTCGATCAAAACGATGAATACTGCAAACTGAAATTTCATTTAAATAAAATTAACCCTCAGCACTCGAATGGTGACGCACCATTAAAAATTGCTATACCGTTATTCAAAATTTGGTTTAGATTACAAAATATATTGATATCTAATCAATTACTGAACATTTAGTTATTGTCCTAGATATTATACCAATTTCATATCCATAAAATTTAAAAAATCATGGAGAATGGAAATATTCTAGAAGAAATCTTTAATTTTCGAGTTAAAAAGTTAAAATAGCTCCGAGTTTAAAGGGTGAATAAAACAACCCCCACTATGGACATCTACAAAGAGTTAACAGTTTCTTGAAATCAGCGAAACAAATGAGAAACCAAGCGCAAAAAAAAATTGCAAATGGTGCAGGACAAATGGTATTTATTTCTCGAAATACGTATTACAATCTAGTACATACTAGTCGGAAACGTAGCCGCCAAACGGATTGAAAATTCGTTTAATTGAATTGGGTCGGATATATGCTGATATACAAGTAAGGTCCTCGACGGGCCTCGGTGGCTAGGAATCGTGAATGTAGGTCTGGCCGAGCACTTAGCCGATAATTGACTAATTTTCTCGAAGACCGAATCGAGAAGACAAGAGGTAAGACGAGGGGGTGGCAGCGAGACGTCGTGGCAAGAGGGTGAAGACGCGAAAGAGAGAGGGAGAGCGAGAGAGCGAGGAACAACGGGGAGAGAGGAACGAAGGGGTGCCCGTAACTCTCCAGGGTTCCTTAGACGGTATCCGTTCGAGTCTCTAGACGACGACGGCGAGGCGGTCTCATCTTCTACGCGCTTTCCACCCCTTACAACCCCCTTCTTCTCGGCTGCCAAGGAGATGTCTACTAACTTCGTTAGCCCTTCCTACCGAACGAAGCCATCTTGGCTACCGAGACGAGGAACTTGCCGAAGGTTACGAGCAGATGCGCCGCAGCTCGGGAATTACTCGAGACCGTGTCCTCGCTGGTTACAACCGGCGATCATTTACGATGGTAGTTGAAGAAGAAGAAGAAAGTTTAACTCCTTCGCAAGGCGCGGAGAGGGGGTCCACAATTATTTTTGTCTTTCACTCGAACGCTTTCACTGCTGTCTTATATTAGATGTCCCGTTATTCAATGGCGTTCTTCGAACCGGCACACCTCTGTCAAATCCCGACGAATGAATAAGAGTTTTTTTTTACATGTTCTTTAAGAGAGAATAGCGTGTTCGAAAAACTTGGACAAATGTCCAACTATTTTTTTTTTTTTAATATGCTGTCCTATCGAAATCTATCACTTGCGGTGCTTTTTTCGTTGAAGTTGTGTTTTGATTTGAATAGAAATAATAAAGTGTCAAAACATAGGTTTTTTTGTCATAGAATCATATATTTTGTTTATCAATTTAATACTTGATTGTAGAATTAAGGCTTGTGTGTCAAGAATAAATTATTGTATTAACATATCTTTTTTGCGGCACTTTTTTTATTAGAGTTGTTGTATTTTGGTTTGAATAGAAATAATAGAGTGTCAAACATATCTTTTTCTGTAATAGAATCATATATTTTATTTAACAATTTAATACTTCATTGCAGAATCGAGGCTTGTGTATCAAGAATAAATTATTGTATTAACATATCTTTTTTGCGGCACTTTTTTCATTAGAGTTGTTTTATTTTGGTTTGAATAGAAATAACAAAGTGTCAAAACATAGGTTTTTTTGTCATAGAATCATATATTTTGTTTATCAATTTAATACTTCATTGCAGAATTTAGGCTTGTGTATCAAGAATAAATTATTGTATTAACATATCTTTTTTGTGGCACTTTTTTCATTAGAGTTGTTGTATTTTGGTTTGAATAGAAATAATAAAGTGTCAAACATAGATTTTTCTGTAACAGAATCATATATTTTGTTTATCAATTTAATAATTCATTGTAGAATCGAGGCTTGTGTGTCAAGAATAAATTATTGTATTAACAAATCTTTTTTGCGGCACTTTTTTCATTAAAGTTGTTGTATTTTGGTTTGAATAGAAATAATAAAGTGTCAAAAATATATTTTTCTGTAATAGAATCATATATTTTGTTTATCAATTTAATACTTTATTGCAGAATCGAGGCTTGTGTATCAAGAATAAATTATTGTATTAACATATCTTTTAAGAAACCATATTTCCACCTTGAAATAAATCTCTCTGAAGAATTTGGAAATGTCGCATTATGGTAAAAATGGTAATCGAATCTCGTCGTTAAAATTTATCAGGAAAATCTGTAGTAACCCAATAGCGGCGACTGATGGGATCAAGCGATTTTCAATAAAATTCTCATTCGAAGGCCATGCTCAAAATTTAATGGTCGATTAATCCCTCAAAATACGAAGTCCGTGTAAAATGATTGTGAATACTCATCTCGCGCGCGCGCGCGCGTGTGTGTCTTGTTAATAATTGTCAAATACTTCGAATAAAAATAACAATGTAAATTTAGAACGACACAATTGAGAAAGTAAAATTCCCAACTTTTAAATCTTTTCGTTGTGTTTCAATTATTAGAAGTACGCAAAAGTTACAGTCGTTTTTAAAATTCTCTTTTTGCACAAAATACGAGGTATATGTTACCAGAATATTAACATTGGTTATTTAAGGAAGCTGAAGATTATTAACATTAATATTCGCAAGTCATTATGCATGGACGATTTAAAAAATAAATCTAAAACTTCTGCATACACCTAATATTTAATAAAATGCTTCGCGGCATCGGGTGACTTTACCCTAACTTATTTTTTATGCGATTTAACAATCGTGAAATTATTCTTTTCACAAAGTGTCTCGGCACGATGAATTTTTCGATCGAAGGTACTCGTCGCGATATTGTAAGCGATAACGCCGTTAAACCGGATACGAATTGCGGGGTATCGTACGGCAAAAAGCGATCATTATCCAGGCAACCGGTAGTTAATCATTCTAGTCCCAGGCGGGCTCGGTTATGGTCTGGTTAGTTAACTAAAGTTGCGTAATTTATTGTCAGCCGAATTTTGGTTGCATTATATGGTCCATTAGCATGATAACCTGGGGAACTATTTGACGTACACCGAAATTCCGACGCTGCTCGGCCGCGCTCCAATGCAAATTGATAATCACAATTACGAAGTTTATACTAATAACGATTTAATTGCGATACACAAGCCGCGATCTACTTTTCACGATTATTATTATATGTATAGTGTCGTGCATCCGCTCGCTCGGCAAACGATCGAACGACCGGAAGTAAAAATGTCTGGCTTGTCGATCATATAATCGTACGTTTCTCTAACGATGCGTATAATTTGTCTAATTAGTTTGTCGATACAGCACGTCCAAAAAGATTGTGCCACGATTCACGATGAAAAAATAATAACAAAAAATAATGAACACCGAGTTGGCAAGAAAGTAATTTCGGTAGTTGAAGTTGAAATATAACTAATTTTTTTATTCAAAGAACGAACTTTAATCGATAAAATATTTTCCATTTTGTTCGATGATCTTTTGCCATTTTTCTATTAGTTCAATAAAACTACTGTCCCTAATCGGTCATAAACGGATCCAAGTGTGATTTGAAGTCGTCGCATACGCGCGCACATCGTTTCACCTTAAAATACCGAAATGACTTTCTTGTCAACCCAATATTATTATTAATAAGTAAATACGAATTTTAAGCTTTCATTCGGTAATGATCGTTCGGTACGAAAATCGAACGAGGAAAAAGATTTGCCGCGCGGAGAACCAATATGAACATTTTCGGTCGGCGTTTTTTTTTTTTTTTTCTACCCTGTCGAAATTACAAAATATGATTTATGGATAATTGATTATGCAGGACAGATCGTGCTGTTAATCCAAGCTAATTGATGCGGAGCGAGGCGCGTGGGCGCGTGGGCGCGTGAGCGCGTGTGCACACTGTTTATCGAAAAGTCGATACACGTGTTTAGCGGTAATTACGCATTGTGACGCGGATCCGAAATTGCATAGGTTCTGCAATTGCAATTAAACGCTTGCATTACCGAGGCGACGGGCGAAAATTTTAAGCGTCATCGAGTTTATAATAGAAGGCTAACTTCCGTTTTATCAACTATTGGCTTCCTCGGAAATTACGATCGCGTGTTCCGCGTCTCTGATCGCGTAACACGAAAGATTTCGTTATCATCAACTCGCGGAAGAATTTCATTATCAATCGCAAATAATATTATACGCTTTCACGTTATCGCTGCACCGTCACTCGTGCACGTGGAATTCTTTATTGAAATGTAAAAATCTATAACTGGATATTCATAACATCAATCTAAAATTTTAGTATTGTAACTATTCAATATTATAATCATTTCTAAGTGTACTCTAAGAATAGTTATACCTATCTTCAGTGGCGCAACCAGGATTTAATCTTACGGAGGCCTCAGTTGAACAGAATGACCTATTTCTTTTTTGCAAAAATATATGTTAACGATAGCCTATTATTACACAATTTTACATGCCAAACATTTTCTGCTCCAAGCGCGGGGCCATTTGCTACTTCTGCTATATAACTAATCCGGCTCTGCACATTGGAAGCAGCTGTTCTACGGTTTAACTAATTTTCCGACGTTCTATTTACTTTTTCTTGGAGTAGGGGTGCACAGCCCTCTAGCCACCCCCTGTCTTTCTTTAACCGGTAACATAACTGAAACCGGAAGAGAGAATCAATCTTCTTCTTTCACTTCTAAAAATGTTAATTTCTTGCTGATTATAGCAAATTACTTATAAATACGCCTAATAACTTGGCCAACAAATTCTCGTTTAAGAATAAACTTGATAACACAAAAGCAGCGCTGAAGAACGAGGTTTAGCGGATCAGCGTTGCCATGAAGCTTAGTCTGGTTACATTAGAAAAGTTAATGTACAATAAAATCATCATCTACGTTCGGCACGTCATATTTGATTTTACATATTTTTGAAATCACTTCAGAATAGAATTATCTTTGTTAGACTCGTCTGATTTTATTTTCGACTGTAAGGCGGACGCAGGAGTCCGTTTCATAGGAATCTTTTTAAACGCGCTCGGCAATGAAACTTTTTAACGCTTCAACGTGGATATTGAAAAACAAAAAAGATGAAAAGAAGACGGCGAACAATGTTTTACTCACCGGCGGGTGACGTGACGGAAACAGATTGACCGGTACACGGCTGATTGGAATTCTGATTGCTGTTGCTGCCCGCGCTGGTGCTCAATTTCCTCAATTGTTTCTTGTGCTTCATTCGCCGGTTTTGAAACCACGTTTTCACTTGGGTCTCCGAGAGGTGAAGAGCCGCCGCAAGCTCGACCCTTTCCGGCGTGCTTAGGTACCTCTGCACCTCGAATCTTGCTTCCAAACCCGCTAACTGTTGATCGCTGAATACCTAAATACGGAACAAGGGAATAGAGCCTCTAAATAGCCGTCCTCTTAATCGTTTCTTCGTTTACAATGGACGATCGTTGGGCGTCGCGTGTTTCGGCATGCAAATCACTCCAAGGACAACCAAATCAAATGATATCGGCGCTACAGGTTCGATCAATGATACACAAATTAGCAATTTTGCAGTGTTATAATTTCAACGTTTCGGTTCGGTTTTGAACCATCGTCAAGAAAAGTCCGCGTCCGTGAAAATTAATGTAATTTGTTATTCATTAAACTGACTATTTAATAGTTATGAAAATTAGATATTTACAAATACTTGCTAACTGTGAAAAAACAAAATAGATTCAAAGTAAGTGAAATGGTATACTTGTCAATAAGAAGGTTTGAACTGTACTAAATTGTAACTGTTGTGGCAAAGTCAAGACGGATAACAAAAGAATATCGTAGATCTAACTAGCCAATCAGATGTCAAGGATCAAGAACCTGTAGCGTCGATATCATATAATGCATATACAAAATTTACGATGGTTAAAAATGGAGAATATAACCAAATCAAAGATGAAAACGAAGGCGTGAAAGTTTAAAATGAATCTAGTTTTATTGTTGTACTGTTTCGTTATTTTATCTCTTCTTTTTAGCGAAATTATTTGTTTCAATATCGATAATACTTCGAGAACAGGAAATTTAGGGTTTAAATATCTTTCTGGATACCCCTATTCTGTACAATCTGCACGTTTTTAGTTTGGTATTATGTTTGTTCACCATTTTTCGAGTTTTCTGACACTCGGTACTAGTTTGACTTGAACGTCCGAGTATTTCATTGAATCAGAAAGGGCCTAGCCGATTAAGGTGGTCAAAACTGCCCTTAGAGGTTTTTCAATGACTGTTGAACCATTCGAGACCAAGAATAACCCCTCCGAGTAAAATTTCAACCCTCTAGCTTGCTCGTAAGGGTAGTTACAGTGTAAATTAGAGTGATAAATTAGTTACAGTGTATTTTCCGCACTCTGATACTTTCTAAAATTCTAAAACAAGGCGCCATATTTTGGATCCTAAGGCGTATTTTAGAGAATCATTTTCAGATTTTTTTGTTGCGAACTGTAGTCGTAAAAAATGCGAAACTCTCCCTGTAGATAAAGTAAGTGTATAAATATTTAAACACTTACTATTTATATATTTATATAAAGTTTTACCGCAGGTGTATATTAAGTAATTTTTAACGTTATTACATTGCAACAAGCGATAGTTTGACGTAAGCAATGTGATCCGAACCGGAATATTTGATCAATTCAGCAAAAAAGTGTTCATTCGTATATCAATGTTCGCCTATAATAGACATTACTTTTATTACTATAATATATACAGTTTGCGCACCTTTCATAATATTAATGTTCCGGAACTATTTAAAACGAACGTTCATTATGGTAATGTTTAAATTGCAATTAATAGAAAGCGTAAAAAAAACGAGGATGGGATAAAAAATAAAAGAGAAAGTTTCTTCGCAAATCATTTTAAACGAACTATTTTCCTTTGTGGAGAGAATTTTCGCAGAATTATTATAATTTACAAAGCACGATTTTGAAGAAGAGGAAAACGTATCGATGCTATTTTTATGTACGGAATGTAGAAGAACGATGCAGCATCAGCTCTTGTATGTGTGTTATCGTAAAATTCGAATCAACAATCACTTTATGCAACTATTAGAACAAAGATGGTACTTCGAAGACCATTATAGTACTTATAGCTAGTCCTTGAAATCGCTATATTGCAAAACTAAATAAATTCTTATTGACGTTCACAAGCGCATCGATAAAGTTTAATTTATTTATCAAGCAACATTATAAACGTATATACGTTCGCGAGCATTACAACCTATTAAATATTAATCAAATACCGAAGACAACAAACCGTATTATTACTTTGTAAAAATAAGATGGCGTTATTAGAGTATTGGTACATTATATAAACATAAACTAAACATCAGATATCGACCCTAAAGGGTTAATTAACACTAACAATACCGGATACAAAATCTTTTATATATTATTTTATAAAAATCACAAGACTGAATTATTCAAATATCCCACAATTTTTATAACAATAAGTGCTCGAATAAATAAATCTATGGAATAATTCCTAATGGTTCATTCTAATTCATCTTTATAATTTCAATAATTAATAAATAAAGAATATAAAAGCGATCATTTGACCGGTCCTAGTACACGGTTAGTGTTAAAACATCGAAGACTCCATCGCGTGTACCAGCTGCATATCGACTAGCTGAAAAATCACCAGCAAGCAACCACTGTTAGAGAGTTCATTATCTACCAGCATGGAATCATTATATGGTTGTTAAAGTTAAAATTTCTTCCTTACATAACAAACGCAAATGTCTCTTGAAAATGATCCCAATCAGGATCGAAACGTCGAGGATTTGAAATTGCAAATTTTTTATAAAACAAGGACTAGATAGTTCATTTTTGATCGAACCTGTGCGCCGAAATCATCTTCCCAATAGTAACCACTGTGTCGCTAAACCACATAGAGAAATATGACGATCATCCGGTGACCCACTGTTTAGGCTTGTCGTGAGGTGCAATAAATCGCTCACCGTTCGCGCTTTCCGTCGTCGGCAGTGCTTCAAGGCCGCGAGTTCACTGACTCCCGGCACAACGCCAACCCCCATCGCGGTGTTACCAAAAAGTGGGCCCAAGAAAAAGGCGGCGGTGGGTGGTGCCGATGGATAGCCAGGCAGTAAACTGGCGAATTGCTGGTAATGAGGGTGTTGGACCCCGTGGCTCGACGACAAGTGTTGATGATGGAGCTGATGATGCGAATGAGGGGGCACGGTGCCACGGCTGAGGATGTCCTCGATCAGGAACGACGTCCTATTGGCCGAGGTACCGTTCTGACCTGGCTGGGCCTGCTGTTGCTGACAGGTCGACTGCATCTTCGCGGGACACTTGTTCTGCTGCCGTCGGTGGTGGATAATCGTTACATTCTTCGACAAACAATCCTGTCACTCAACACTCACCACCGGTTTCCTATACGTCACCCTTGGCCACGCAAAATATCTCGATGCTGTCAACGATCTTCTCTGACGCAGTCTTCGGACGGGTGCCGTTTAAGACGAACTTTATCACTGCCGTAGCAAACTGTTCACGCGAACCAACGAAGACGTCTGTTGTCCATCTACCAGATACCTAATTTCAGATGGTTCTCCGGGCAAGAACGAATCCACGCAGGTTGCGTTGGCTGAGCAAAAAGCTTACGGATCAATCGACGAACTATATTAATTGACTCCGAACTATCACGTACTCTAAGCAACTACGATTGTCATGTAATCCGTCGAACTCCTTCAACAACCAAGCAACATTCCCCAAGTTTCTCCAGCATCGTACAACTGTTTCTTCATCGGCGAACGCTCCCCGACGTTCGCACCGGCCAACATCCCAATCCGTCGAACAACATTCAGATTCTCCGCACAATGTTCACGCAGCACTCGGATCGTCGACGTTCAATCGGAAGGCTTGCGAGTACATAGCAGCCGATCATGGATCGAGTACACCAACGCAACGTTACCGGGAGATTGAGATCGTATGTTCACCAGGTTGTCCAGTCACGAGGAGTCCACTCGGAGGGTGCGTTAGGAGGGTACATGTCGAGCACACAGATATTAGCGGAAGAATGTGAACGGACAAGTTCCGACCACGGTCACCGGAGATTCGCGAAGTCTGTGCCGGGCCGTAGACCGGACCGGAAGTCGCGTTCGTCGCGACGTTCTAATTAGATCGAGCCGGGTTAGAAGAAACGGTGACCGTAGTAGATAGTCCGCGGGCAAAAGTGACCGGACGGCCGTCGTACGGCGACGTTCAGGGAGTATCGGTGCGCGATATTCAAGGCGATTCAACAACCCCCCGTCCGCGATCATCTCCACCCTCAACCCGCTCTAACTGGCCAAGAAGAGAGTAAACCTCGGTCCGGATATACGAGCCTCGACACCCGTCGGTATTGGTCGGCGTCGCGACGCTCGTCGTCGCAACGGTTGGCCCCGCGGATCCGCCGGGGCGGCACCAAACGCGACGTTTCCATGGCCACGAGGCCGGGGGTAAGCGAATCCTCACCCTCTGGCACCCCCTCGAATTGACGGTAAAGAGATTGGGGAGAGTACGAGAGAGAAAGAGAGATAGAGCAGAGGGAGCGAGAGAGAGGGTAAGAGGGAGAGAGGAGTCTCTCTTCTATATCCGCGGCTGGCCCCGTGTTATTGCGCATTCACATTGACTAGTGCACGATAACGACGTTCACGCGTGCACTTCTGAGGTGGCTTTTCCTACCGCTTAAATTGTATTTCGTTTTTACCACCTCCGACCGGACGTGCTACCCACCCTCGTGTAACGATTTGCAGGTATTCCTGTCTATTCTTCCTTTTGTTTCTTCCACAACCACCCCCCCCGTCCTTCTTCTCTTCTTCGTTCCTTGCGCGGATCTCGTCGGACACTTGACGAGTTCGCGGTCGACTTTGATAGCAATATCTGTTTTCGTTTCGTTCGTTCCGATGGAAGCTGCCTCTCGAACGCTACGGTTTTTTTCGAATCCGTAAAACTCTGTCCAGGGAGGATAACTTGGTAGTGAGCTTTCATCGAACCACCAAGGCTTGAGAAGAATTATAATGATAACGGTCAAGATATTTTTTTTTTTTTTTGAAGTGACACTTCTTTGCTGAGGGTAACAATTTTCTAAAATAACGGATGTGACGTGTCGACGTTACGGAAGTGGAAAGTGGGGCGCGAAAATTTAAACTGAGAATGAACGGAGAAGAATAATTTCTTACCCCGACGGGATTCGAACCCCGGTCCACCGATTGGGGACGACCAATGATCTTTAGAATGATAGCGAACATTTTGGAATATATCGCAACGAATAAAATGCTCGGTAGTAGGATCAATCGAAAAGGTTACAAATTCATGGTTATGTTACGACTACAGACATATAGAGATAGACTGCGCCGTCTTACGGGCGAGTTGAAGTACAATCAAAAATAAAATAAAAATACTAATGTGTGTTTACCAAAATCTAAGTAGAATCCACGTTTTCAATCAAAATGAATAAATATATTTTCATTTAAAAACAAAATTAGTCGCGCAGAAGAAGCTCAGTGTGGTGTTTACAAAGTATTATTATACTGATGTGTGTTTACCAAAATCTAAGTAGAATCTCACGTTTTCAATTAAACTGAATACATATACAGGGTTATGCAAACGTAACTTTCATGAAAACTTATTTCTTACAAAAAAAAAATCAAGTTACATCAGATGTTGGAACTGCGATTCATTTTTCTACGATACAGAGCACCGCTCTTTGTATTTTTTATTTGAGCCACTGGAACCTATTTTAGGTTTATTTCGGCTTTTACAATTGTACAATAGATTTACATTTTTAGTACATATATATAGTCTTAGTAGTCGTTAGATATGGAGTTTACAATCATTTAGGAACTGATAGATGAATTCGCAGGCTTTAACATTTGGTTTGGCAAAGAATATGTCTGCTTTTAGTGGGGGGAAGAACTTGATTTTACGTAAATTGCTCATTAGTTTGGTTCTTTGGGAGTCGTATAGTTGACACTGCCATGATCCAAGTCTTCGGGGTAGAGGTTGCACTTGCAGTTGGGATCATTGACAATGTTCACGCGGAATAATGAGGCCGCAAGATTATAGTGATTGGCCCTGATACGGTTTACGGTGGACGAAAATCCTCTTCTGATATAGTTATCAGTTTCAGCAAACCAAGGAATTTGACTTGGGTTGTGGAAATTTTGAAAATAATGTACGCCCTTAATGGTGCCCTGCTCAGTGAGTGTGGAACGAGTGGTGAGGTTGCCTTTGTCTCTGAATTGGTAAACGGTCAAGATATCTTTTGCATTTCATGTTTATTCTCCGTCGAGTGGGAACGCTAAATGTTCTCTTCCATGACGGATTATTCGAACGAAGGCCTGGTTGTCCGCTGTTTTTATTATATTTATTTATTATACATGTATTCGGTCTTAGAGCGCGAGTTGTTGTCGATCAGCTGTTTGTTCTAAGACGAAATACGGGGCGACGACCGTGCATCATAATATTGTTCGAGGAACGATACTTTCTCCTCGCGTACAGGGCACACACGATTACATAATACCGCAAGGTGTTTCTTTTACATTTTTCTATTTTTTTTTTTTTATTTGAAATCTTGTACAAGATTTATTACAACGTTAGGTAATGATATACAAACAGAATATTATATACATAGCGAGGAGTATTTTCAATGTAAGCATTCCCCTTCCCCTTTTCTCTTTTTTCCCCCCTTGAGGATGTATCCTACGCACGCAAATTACATCTATTTAGAAAGTACACAATATGGTGGCAAGCCCCAATATTAGGCCCAGTCAGGAACATAGAGACATCCAAGGGCAACTGAAATCCCATTTTGCGGAGCTTTTCTAAAAGTAAAGATCTTTGTGTGTTGTATAAATCACACTGCCAAATAACATGGTTGAGAGTTTCACTCTCAGAGTTACACACACACACATAGGGTTGTCAATGATGCCAATACGGGCAAGAGAGCTAGCTAAATGATAGTGATTCGCTCTGCATCGGTTTATGGAAACTATGAATTGACGAGATAAATTTTTGCCTTTGAACCAAGGAATACTATTATTCTTTAAAGTAATGCGCAAAATAATGTTTGCCTTTATACAACCCTTGTTTTCTAATTAACAATGAGGTATTGATGAAGGAGTTTTTCATAAAAGATTCGTACAGATCAGTATAGGGAACTCTCGATATGTTTGAAGAAAGGAAAGTAGTGGCACTTTTGGCCAGACTGTCGGCGACCTCGTTGCCCCAGACACCAGAATGGGCCGGAACCCACATTTTTCTATTTATTTTTTTTTATTATATACAATATATAGAATATATAATAGAATATATAATATATTCTAATAGATATAATAGAATATATAATATATATATATTCTATATATACGTCGCTTTCAATATTTTGCTAAGGTTATTTCGCGACCGGAACTACAGTTTTATTATGGTGGAATCCGAACAACCTTGGACGCCACGGTATTAGATGGCACATGGAATATTCCGTTACTAAATTAGACATACCTGAAAGCAACAAATTCGTTTCCGCCGTGTAATATCGACTGGCTTCGCCGGAAGCATGGTTGGTTCGCTTCGACGAAATTGGGGAAATATTATATTCAATAATTTTTTTTCCCCCGTCCGTATTGATTCTGCGTTCCGGCATCAAAGTGTAGGAAAGCTTTCCGCGAGTCAATACATCTGTATCGAATCTTGAAGGGGGTAGAGAATGCGGATCAGGAGGAGCAGGAGCGCCGGATTAGATTACTTATTGGACGATGTATACAGCACGTTCAAAATGGATGTATCGGTGCACGTCGATGTACCTTCGATCCTCCGCGTCCCTCTCGCGCAGCCGAACCTTCCGATCGACAAAGTTATTATGGTATCACGAAACTACCTCCCCGGATACCGAATTTACAATAATAATAATAATATCAGGCGCACGCCAAACTTCCCAGCGTGTTCCACCGAAATACGGTGTTTATTTAAAAAATATTATACGAAGCCATTGTTTCGCAGGCTTTCATGAAATTCTAGCTAGACTATTCTTGCGAACGCCACGGGTATGATAAACAGACTCCGGAATTTATCCGTTCGCGAGAAAAATGTTCAACGCGATTGTGAGAACGGGGAAAGAAATTAAAATATAGTAGATTAGTAGTACATAACGGATAGAAGACATTTTTAATTAATAATAAATGTTTAATGTTCTCGGCGTTACGGTTCGATCAATTATTACTGAGAAATCAAAGAACCATTTTGCAGATTATCAAATAATCATCGACGTTTCGATTCTAGTTTGAATCCTTTTCAAGATGCATTTGCATTGCGTTTGTATAAATATATATTTATTGTACAATTCTCAAAATATACTATTAAACTGCTTGAATGTAATAACAACACAAATTGTTGGTGAATATTGTTCATAAAACTAACTTACTTGTTTTTGATGTGATTTAATACTTCAATATGGACATCGTGATACACGTGTTGTACGTGTGTCGTCAATGCTTGTTGTCAAGACACTGAATATATTTGAAACGATCTAGGTTATACCAATCGATATTAGGCGGTAAAGAAACAACAAAATATGTTCTTTAGCCCACTTATGTGAATATACCATAAACGGTAAATTCAATTATTAACATTCAACTTTAATTGTACAAATTTTTTTTTATATTTTTAATTAATACTAATAACGAATGAAATCAGTAATAAATAAATTTTTAATGTTATCGGCGCCAGGTTCGATCATTATTTAGAAAGAGAAACAACAAATGTGCAATTAATACATGCTTCTAACGTTTCGATCCCTATGTGGATCTTTTTCAAAGAATCATATTTGCGTATGTTGCGTAGAAAATGGACAATACAATATAACACATATTGAAATTAAATTGAAAACTATATTAACTCCATGGTGGCAGATATATTACTGTAAATCAGTAATAAATGCAGAATAAAAACCACCGGTCTAATTGTATCAATTAGTTGCAGCGTTCGATAAGTTTAAGTTTCGGCGTTGAAGAATCTCGGTAGCGTGGCAATTAGGGGATGCAAACCAAGCGTGGAAGCTCGCTCCCGATTATCATGCCGAGGAAAAAAAAAGGACTATCTTGCTCATTTTTGGTCTAACAAGTCCCTGGAGGGTTTATTTAGTCCCGGCTGTCGTCGGGAAGCGGTTTCTGGAACACCGTGGGGATAGTTTCGGCAACGTTAAGCTTGCGGACGGGTTTTCGGCTTTGGCATCGACGTCGGGGTCTGCCCGTGGATTCTAGACCACCATCGAGGGAACGACGGGACGGATGAATGGACACGCGTCGGTAACACAATTACCGGGACGTTAATTTACTCAATAATCGCGGAAGCAACCCCGTCTAAATGCCGGCACGCGCCTCCTCTCCCTTCTGCCGTCACCGTGGCGGAGGCCCTCTAATACAAGGGATGAATACGGGTCCAGCTTTACGGATGATTGCATCATTATACGTGCGTTTTACTAAACAGGTTACAACGTGGCCCTAGCGAATGGTTTTTTTTTTCCGACTTCTCGGTATGCCGGGCCGCTTCAATCGGATACAATCAAGGCGATCGCGACCGGAATTATTTTAACAATCATCGAATACTTTCAATTTAAACGCTGACCCGACCGGCTGCAGTTTTTCGCAAATATTTTTCAGTTCGGATCGATTAAACGAATTTTAACCGCCACCCGCCGAATCAAATCACCGGCGCCGCTCATAGAGTTGCACACAAAATCTGAACCTTTCCGTCTCATTTAATAACTGCGATTTTTATGCGAATCAAGATTATTGGCCGCGCTTAATCGCAAAACACGGGAGCTACGTTTAGTGGTTTTCTTATTGATACTACAAACCCTGTCTAATTAATTAATTCGTTGGAAAATTCGATATAAAGATTTTAGTAGATTTTTGCTGTATTGTATTTCACTTACTCAATGTTATTCTAAATGCATAAAATCTATATCATATTAGAATAGAAAATTTTCTTGGCTAGCTCAGGCATTTTTTGTGGGTGAAAACCCCGTCCCCGTACTTATAACTATCGTAATAAATATATTGATAATAATCATTTTTTTAATTAATTCTTTAAATTTTGTTGTCCTAAAATAAAATTATAAATCGTTCATTTCTTACTTATTTAGCAGTTTTTCAAATAATTTAAATCACCGACGTCTCTAGTTATAATGATGTTAGTATACAAGGATATTTTTATTGGTGAATCAACCATGTAAAAACGAAAATACATTGTAAATATATTATACATAGTTCCACAATATTACTCGCACTTGGTCAACATGAAAAATACGATGAAATTACCGTTTAGTGTCTCTTTACGAAAGGTATTACGAAACTTCAAGAGTTTGATGTAAAACGTGTGAACATTAATTTAATTAAATAATCATTATAGTACTATAATGTTTATTACTATAATGTACTATAGTATATATAGTACTATAATGCTATACTAAACTTAAATAAAATATAATGCTGCTGCTGGTCCATGTTACCTGTTCACCAGTTTCCAGAGATCAGTGACGTAGTCAGTATTTTAAACGCGTTCTCTAAATCCCATCGCGTGGACGACATACATGAAAAAAATTGATGGTGACCGTGAGAACTTACTTTAAAAACGACATGGAAAAAAAGTGAAGATAATTGTCGGTATATCTCACTCGACATTTCAACATTTGTTTATCGACTAGATTCAACGAAGAGGAACCGGATACGTCAGATGTCTTCGTCGTTGGTAGCCCTCTTGTAGAAAGCTCGGGAGTAGCTCGCAGGGCCACGAACGCAAGGGCCACGAGAACAAGGGCCGCAGAACAAGAATCCGCGACGCCAGAGAACGAAGATGGTTAAACAAATGGGGGTGGCAATTAGAACACCGATCAACACACCGATGAGAATCGTCGCGTCTTTCTCGGGTCTTGCACCATACAAATCCAAACAACGTAGCTTCCTGTGGGCCAACGAAGTCAAATTCTTCCCCGCGTGTTCCGGTGGCGCCGAGCAGATAAGGTTGTTAACGTTCTCTCGCATTAGTCTCTTCCCTTGATTCGGTAGCAGCGTTACAATCTACAACGAAACATTTCAGAATGAGAATCCGATTGACCAATTTCAACAAATCGATGATATTTTAACCCTTTACACTTGGAGCTATTTTAACTGGAAAATTAAACGTTTCTTCTGACCTACAATATTTCCATTCTCTATGAATTTTAAAATTTGATAAATAGGAAATTGATATGATACCTCATACAATACTTAAATGTAAAGGTTAAATTCTTCTTGATCGCAATTATAGATAAATAAATTTTTAATGTTATCGGCGCCAGGTTCGATCATTTTTAGTGTACTTTCGGAATAACAGGTGCTCAGTAATATATCTGCCACCATGGAGTTAATATAGTTTTCAATTTAATTTCAATATGTGTTATATTGTATTGTCCATTTTCTACACAACATGTAAGTTTTAATGGTCACTGTTATTTCTAAAAATTTCTCATATGTTATTCATTGAAAATAGTTCTTATATTGTTTATTCGTTGAAAATATTTTTCAGACGCAAATATGATTCTTTGAAAAAGATCCACATAGGGATCGAAACGTTAGAAGCATGTATTAATTGCACATTTGTTGTTTCTCTTTCTAAAAATGATCGAACCTGGCGCCGATAACATTAAAAATTAAATACTTAAATGTGTAGTAATTGGTTAGATACCGACATATCTGATAGTGTAAACAATTATTTAAATAATAGTACAGCAATTGTTAGTGGCGCATCAGAGGCGTCACTCGAGTGCTAAGGTTTAAGCCTGAAGATTCTTATCATATTTTTAAATGTTGAGAGATATCAACTTGAATGCGACTCTTCTGTGAACAGCCTTTCATGGAATTAAAATGATTCCAGACACCCTCTACATCGTGATTGCCTGAACTTACCAGATATTGATTATCGCAATCGCAGCTCCATTTGTTGTTCATCAGATCCAATTCTTCGAGCGTATCCCATGACGCTCCCACAAGATGCACAGGCAAATATCGCAGTGCGTTATCCGATAAATCCAGTTTCTTCAGTGGGGGCCATTCGGGTTGGACAGATTCTTTCGTCTACAATCATTTCAAGTATAATAGACTTTAAGATTGAACTACAAGGCTCATTCTAGAGCGACCTTTTCCATGTGCAATAACAAATACTGGTTGATTATTAATGTAATTAAATTTCCAATCGTCAAGGTGCTCTCAAATTTTTCCTAAAACCTATCGTTCAAATAGCTACAGCTGTTTAAAAAGTCGGTAAACGAAAAATTTCAAGAGAAACGCACATTTTTTGT
Organism: Lasioglossum morio; assembly: GCA_916610235.2. NCBI lineage: Eukaryota > Metazoa > Arthropoda > Insecta > Hymenoptera > Halictidae > Lasioglossum > Lasioglossum morio. Next base: position 15,455,307 of record OU744328.1, on the reverse strand, counting down.
GTTATAACTCCTCAACTATTCAACCTACGGAATCGGCTTAGTATCGATTTGAAAGAACTCGGTAAGCCGAATCCAATGAGTACCTCAAATTGAATATAGGTGTTACCAGTCAAAAGTTATAAGCAAAAACGTGCTCAAAAGAGGGCGAAAAAATTGTCTTTGGTCACTAATGACGTCACAACTTTTGAACGAATGGACTTTTTCGAATGTGGATTGCTCCGAAACATTCTCGAAGAAACGCCGTGTTTAATGGCTCAAAGCTCAGCTTTTTCAGCCTTTCTCATTTGTGCCGTTAGAAACAGAAAGACAGACTCGATTTTATTATATGCAGAGACAGAGATGAGAAAAATGTGTGAACGAAATGGAAAACATCAAAGGACTAACTTATTAAACTTATTAAATACTACGTGATTTATTAAACTTATTCAGAAAGCAACTTTAGAGCAGAACAGAATGTATTCTTGAAAAAGTTGTAAAACATTTAAAGTCATTACTAAATGTCACTGAAAATACGATTGTATATTCTATGATACAGAAGTACGTAGCAAACGTATTCGTGATATCAAATAAACTACAAAAAATATGTATGTATACAGCTAAGATTGAATAATTAATTTATCATTGCAGAAAATATGTTTATATACATATATACCTGAACTGCGAAGGCGTATTCGTCGATTGCCTCCAGTTTCGGGCAATTCTGTATACGCAGATGTTCCAGCGACGCCAGCCCTGAAAAAGCACCTTTCCCGATCACAGTCAAATGTGGCATGCAACAAAGACTCAACTCTTTCAGCTTCGACATGTTCGGAAACGAGTTATTTTCATTGATAATTTGTAGCGGGTTTTCATCAAGGTAAAGGTACTCCAGAGACTTTGCTTCGCCGAGATCGGCCGGAGGCACAGTGATCTGATTGCCGCTCAAGTTCAATTTCTTCAGATTCCTAAAGGAAGTCGATTAATTGAGATATTACTGAAACATTACTATATTAGATAAACTGAAAATAGCCTGCGGGTCTTTATACAAAATAAAAGTTGTCTGTATTAATTGTAAGGTACAGAGGAGCACGTGGACATTTTTTTTGTTCTTTATAATTCTACAACACAATGCAACACAGTATGTTTAAAGTTTTTCTAACGATTTCTTAACAGTTTCTCGAAGTCTTAAGTGTGATAAAAATATCAAATATGTGTAATAAAATTTTATATAGAATTAACTATTCGACATTTGACGCTCTCAAGATAAACAATGAAGTGGTTCAAGTAGAATTTAACTCGAAATCCGTTTCACGAGTGATCGTTAATATTATGAAAGTGTTGCATAGTAGAAAGTCACTAGAATTTATCGTTATCTCCCGCGATTGGCAAATATACATATAGTATCCGAGTTCTCCTCCTTCTACTCGCGTCGAAAATAACTATCCTACGGCCAGCAATATCTGTTCCTCTTATCACCAACGCGTTCGAATCTATTGAATCAATTCATATCGGAACTGATCGCGGAGCAGAAAATATACTGTCCGTTAGAAACCTAATATTCGATATAATCGAGCACACCGGATATAAGACAAAGATTTTACCGAGTATAAAAGAAAATAAAGTCTCACCTTAAACTGTAAAGGAAAGTATGCGGAATTGATTTTAAGCCACAGTAACTCAAATTCAATTCTTCTAGATTCAATAAAGTGGTAATTGATATCAAAGTACGATCATCAATCCGCTCGAACATGTTATGGGACAGATCAAGCACTTTTAAGTTTGGCATATGCTCGAAGAGATCCTGATGCAGGGAATGCAGGTTGTTATAAGCCAGACTCAATGTTGTCAAATTACTTAATGGCTCGTAATATTGTACTGAAAACCTGCCCTAGAAATTTCAAGAATTTTTTAATCCAAAGCAAACATGCCAAACGAAACATAACATTAATTACATAAATAAAACAAGGCTCAAAATTATCGTCGAGAAGTTAACAAACGGTGTTCGTTAACAATATCATTGAATAATTAAATTTCATAAAATTCATCACGTTCGGCAATTACAACAAAACAGTGTTCGGTATTCCTTCGAGGAAATCCATTATCTTACTAAGGCGTGTAATAAGCTTCGAACATTTAAGATAACAGACCTGTGACTAATAGAAGATTACGCGTGAGAACTACAATTGCACGTTCAATCGAAAGGATTGGAAAATAATAAACGAATCGAACCGGTGTTAACGTTAACGAACGAAACCGCGTGCACGGCTCGCTAACGAGTATCTTTTGTAATTTTCAGCTGACCTGAAACGCAGGTGGTTTCAAATTTTCTGCGGAAAGATTGTTGTGGCTCAAATCAAGTTCGGTAAGGTTGATTAACTGCATGAAGGCGGCGTCGGCGATTTTTGTGATCTGATTCGCTCGCAGGACCAATTTTTCTATCGCAACTTTCGGAAACGGCGTCACGTGCACTATCGAGTTTTCCGCGAACGACATCACTGCGATAGAGTTGCTCGGCCATTCGGTATCTTCGAAATGATTGGTCAAGTTTCTTTTATGGCAATCAATGGCATCGCCTGTTATTAAAGGAACGATTAGGACATTGTTGTTCGTACATTGTAAACTGAAACGCAACCGTGTGGGATTATATTTGAACGTGTTGTTAACACGCGACAATCCTTGTATGTCTTCACGGTACCTGTACAATTGCAAATGGTACACAAACGAGGCAACTTCTTTTCATTTGCGACCGGCGGTGTAGCTTCGTGTGTTCTTGTATTCTCGGTAGACGTGACAAGATGGACAGCTTCCATCGGCACTGTCTCGCAATTTACAACTGCAAAAGCAATAAAAAACGCGAGCAACAATCGACGATCCATGTTTCACCGTGCGACGAGCAACCGTGGAACCTGACACCGAGAACTGAAAACGTATTTCTTGTATCAAAGCAACTATCCCCGATAAGAACCCGGTGATAAGATACCGCTAGCCGCCGTTATTCATCGTTATAATCTATCAAATACATTATCCTTTTGCAGTTAACTCTTTTTTTTCATTTCTCCACACCGAGTGCTTCATTGAATGACGATTTTACTGCTCCGGGTCCGAATTGACCGAATTGCCGCTTTGTCAAATATTTTTAATAATACATCGAGAGCTCGAATTCACTCGATTCCTCGAATTCATTCGCTATTATTATCTGACTTAACGCTAAAACATATTAGAGTATCTACTAAAACTATTTAATCATTTCTACTGCATATTATGAATATTTTACGAACCACAGAGAAATTTGTAACTAAAGACATCGGTGATTTAAATTATCTGAAAAATTGCTAAATAAGTAACGAATGAACAATTTCTAATTTTATTTTGGGACAACAAAATTTAAAGAATTAAGTAAAAAGTGATTATTAAAAATATATTTATTACGATAGTTATAAGTAGGTAGGAATAATTATTTCATGAATTTTAGTGTAAATTTCGTCTCGATTTCTTTTATGTTTAGAATTCTTCCGTGACGCGTCCCTCACCCTCGCGTTTCAGCCGAGGCAGGCGCGAGGCACGCGTCGGCTCTTCGCTCAGCGGTGAAAATGTTCCATCGCGAGTAAATTTCGGCTGATTTCGCTATTGCCAAATATACCGATATTTCGCGACCTTTCTAAGTTTTTTCTACATTTCAGGTAGATAGGAAAACTGCACTCCCCTTACTTAGCGTCCCCTCCTGGAGGGGACGAAACTTACCAGGGGACGGGGACAGGGTTTTCACCTACAAAAAATGCCTGAGCTGGCCGAGAAAATTTTCCGGGCACGGGCGAGGCAAACAATACACCTTGCGTCGCTGGGCCGCGGCAAACAACGCGTTATCGCATTGCTTGCCTCGCCCGGCTGATACAGACCATGGATTTGCTCGTATTTATTTAACGGTTCATTTTACAGGATTTTTTTCAACGCTGTTCTCTTTATAAGACCTTAACCTTTAAGAAAATGTAACCCGAAAATATTTAAGACTTTAAAAAAGCACATATATATGGAATATCCTGAAAAACAATCTACAATTAAAAAGAAATAAGTTTCACAAGATAAAAAAAATACATTTCTTGTTAATAAAGTATATAGAAATAATTTTCTAATAAATTTTAGTGGAAATTTCATCCCAATATCTCTTATGGTTAAGATAGTAAAAGTTAGGATGTAAAATTTTAGTAAAATGTTACGATCCAACTCAGTGTTCTTCGGCCGTCTGATATTGTATATCTCGATTGTATTTTAATTTCGTCAATTTTCAAATGTCCAGCTTTTTAAAAAGAGGTCCGTAAAAGGCACACTATGGGCTATATCCCTATTTTTTACAATTTTTTGAAAAGTCCTATATTAGAAAGCTCAATCAACGCATAAACTGAATTTTTTCGAAACGGTGATGTGCGGTGTTTTTCCTGATAACCACAGAACTTCCTTCGGAGAATTTTTTTTCCGGATACATAGTCCAGTTCAAATATCGCGCACCTGTTTAAAACATGTCCGCGATAGACAAGCAATTGCATGGGTGTCGCCACCTTGTGGCGATCCTGTGTACCGACCGAGGCAAAACCTTCACGAAAAGTATTGAATCGATGACGTCACAAAAGACGTGTCAGTGGAAGGAGTAGACGGGGATTGTGGAGAAGCATGTTGAAAAATGTCCGATTACTTGAATTTATCGTGCGACGTGAACAGTGGTAAACAGACGCGATTGTGTAGTATGCAACAGTGAACTGTAGTACCAGTGTCGGTACATGAGTACAGTTGGCTCTCGCGGTGTATCACGTGGACGGAAAAAGGGACGATCGGTTTCGAACGAGTCTCGGACACGCCGACCGAAATATTTTTCGGATACATTCGAACCAGTTTGTCGGTGTTGTTTTGCTCCCGTTGGAAACGTCCGAACCGGCCTCGCGAAACGGTAAGTTTACGGAAAACGATCATCAGCCATGAAACAGTGTCACCGAGACAGCTGTTATCGTGCATCAGATTTCCATCGGCTAATCCCCCCGTTGGACCCAGTAGTGCACCTGCGAATTTTGTGAGGTTAGGTTCGTTTATTCGTTCCTTGTGCGCCGATACACGCGAAAAACTTGTTTTGTGCGCAATGCCCCCCCGTGAACGCCCATTTCTCGCGGTCTGCCTTGACAGAATTGCGGATTGATACGATCGATATTGTCAAGGGTCTTCCAGAGAGCAACTTTTTTTAGATGACATCATGCGTACCATGCGATCTCTGCTCATCCCCTTCCCGATGTTACTTTACCTGCATCGTCGATTGTCCGGAAAACTGTAATTCAGTGAAATTTTTCAGTGATGCTCGTTACCCTTCTCTAACGTCATTCGCGCATCGCGTTTCACAAGAAATTTTCTTGTACCTATATGTCCTCTTAAACTGTGCGAGTAGAATATTATTGCAAGGGTGAAAGCAACCCTCGACGCATGTACGCGATTAATTAATTCTTATGACACACTACCTATTTACACATAATAGCATTGTCGATTTGTACCGCTTTCAATGTACATACGACCGTGTAAGCATATAATTTCGTTTATATAATACGAGTCACGTAATTTTTCTATTTAAATAAAGTTTTGAAGATGCTGGTATTTTGATTGATGATGAAAATCAGTATTCCGGTTAATTGAGATGCGCGTCTTATTTCCACAATACCTCATATCACATTCTTCTGAATGCATCTTGAACATCTAACGTACCGCATATTTTCGCCTCTTTCGTATAAGCAGATTCGCGTAATTACGTGCCGCTTCTAACCTATATGAAAATAAATTGAATTCGACGCGGGTATCGCGGAACACCGAGGTATTAAATATTTTATATTTATAAATGCAATAACTGGCATAGAATGCGAAGAAAAATAATAATCCGCAAAAGCATGCTGGTGGCTGTATTCCTCATGCACTGTTTCGTTTTGAATAAAGAAATCCGCAACTCAATTCAGAGCGTACGCAAGGAAAATAACATATTACATACAACGCTTCGTTGCTTCGTAGGTAGATAATGAAGGGTGTAACGTTATAGGCAGTGCTAAATGTGATCTCATTAACGCGATGTAACCTAGTCTCGAATGACTACTTATTAATGCTTCATTACTTTTAGTTGTCTTTCGTTTATCTCTTAACCTACTACTTTAATGAACATTAAATTATTATTAAATTTTTTAATTACGAATACTTAGTTGATAGAGATATTTTATTAGATGTGTTTTAAATGATGGGCATAAGTATGTGTATACAATTAAAATGACCATTGTTTCATGAGAGAAATTTTTCGCAAGCTTGAAGTTGAAAAATTAACGACGGTCAACCATGATCATTCGATTTAATTTCATTCAGTTTCCGTTAATTAACGCTACACCAGTAACCATAATGGATTCAACTCGAGCAAATTGTTCGAATGTTGATCTAGAACGGAATAATGCGTGTTAAGCAAATTACGTCAAATGGTAAACGGAAAAGTTCGCGATACAAGCATGTCCATCGTGCACCGAGCGAATCGATGTTTACATCATGTCAGGGAAACCGGTTGAAATCGTTCAAAGAATTTGTAGCGGAAAAAAGGATGTAATAAAATCGCCACCATTACGCGGCGCAACATGTGATCGGTGTTCCCAAAAATTTCAATGATCCATTTCTGTATCGGGCATAAAATCTCTTTAAAAAATATGCATCATTTTCAGAAATTATTCTGAGATCCATAAGCAACAACATAGAACTGTCTTTGCGTTCGCCATTCAGAGCTATCTCGAATTTTTATCGACATTTCGAATCAAATTAATTTCTTATGCACATGAATTAAGTAAGACTTTTACACCTTTGTTACTCATACTTCGTGGCACGCATGCGTAAACTTCGCTTGCGATGTCGTGCTTCGGGAACTTCTTTGTACACATTTTTCCGTATTAGATCAATGAAATATTATTCGTTAACTTTAGATAACAAGATGCACATTTTCATATAATCCCGCAATGGCTTGCACGTGCATGAATTATTAAATAAAACACAGTATGAATATAATTATAATAGAAAAGTATTCACTTTTTATAATAATATGCAAAACTAGAATTTCATCTTCGATCTAAAGAAACCGTTCTATGGAGACATTCTTTCTACTACGTATTTCTATAATTTACAATTAACTTAATAAATAACAACTGTTAATTATTAACAGCAATGAATTTTACAGATTGATTATAACATTTCGTGTCTTGTATAACTCGTTTAGGGTAGACGTGTCTTATTCCGACCGCCCACTCAATAGCAACCATTGTTGAGAATAAATTGTTTGAAAATAAGCGATATCCATTAACAAATCGACTAGAAATTTGAAGGAAGCACAATAGTGTCAGCCAGTGCTCGCTTCCAATGCGTAGGTTGGTGTCGCCGTATGAAAACTGTAAAAAAATGAAATTCTACATAATAAAAATCAAATGCTGTTCGTTGGTCACAACATCACGTGAAAACGGCTGGACCGATTTGACTAATTTTTTAAAGAAAATGTTTGTAACAGTTCGAATAAGGTTTTTAGGGAAAGAAAAATTGGAAAAATGAAACTGCTTTTTTCTATGGGATTTTCGTATGAATTCAAGAGCATAACTCACGATTCCAACAATGGATATGCGTTATCGTTTTTTGTTCTGTTCGTTATGGTCCTGGAAAAGTTTGCAGGAAAAAGAATTCGAGACAATTACAAAGGAAAGTCGGAAAATTCGGACAAACTGCAAAAATAATCTTCTAAATGTAGTCCTTCTTAAATGGAATATCCATGGCCACAATTGTTAATAGATACAATGATCACTCAGAAATACGTTTTTTTTTCTCATTTATACTTCGTTTACACATTTCCAATAGCTTTTCACAAATACACAAAACGATCAGAAACAAATTTATTAAAATTTGGACAGGACAATGCCTGTCGGGGCAGCTAGTGGAGAATAATTGTTGGCAGGGGTGGTAGCGGTTGGAAAGAAGTGTCGAGTCGAACTCGAATTTCCCGCAGAAATTTTATCGAGCACCCTATAGGTAGAGCGTTGCGCAGCAGTGAGGCATCGGCGCCGTCGGCAGCGGTGGCCTCTTGTAGTTTTTGCTACGCCCTCTTCGCATGAAAATGATTCTTCCCCGGCGTGCTGTGGTAGTAGGGATCGTCGACCATTGGTTATCGAACGTTTGACTGACAGTTCGGCTATCTCGTGTCGGGACAGCGATGAAAGGGAGAAAGAAAAACAGCTTCTGGCCTCGCATTAACGCCTGCCGACGATCCGGTGCGCTTCTCTAGCTCTCCGAGTCTCTTTTCTTCGTCGGTTTGTTGGCCCGACACGACACGACACGACGCCGCGCCGCGCCGGCTTAATACGCCGATGACTGACAGGTAGTAAACAACTCCGCTCGCCCACCGGGATACCATCTTCGTCATAATTAACTCTTTCGGTGCCAGGCCGGTATGTGCGCGCGTTAAATGTGTGTTTCTTGCGGTGAAATATTCTCGTTCAACACGTCCGTACGCCGTTCAAACATCAACCTTCTTTTCCATTACATTACACTATACAGTGGACTCCCGTGTAACGCGATCAAACCAACTATTCGCGAAAAACTACATACACGTATACTCGTCTGCCAATAAATCTACTATCAATATACAAAACAACAATTTGTTTAAAAGCACTACCGCAATTTCTGCATGCATATATTGTCCAAATAATTCTTTGATCGCGTTGTACGAGAGTCTGTCGTATAAATAAATCTCTGTGCCGGATTCCCGGGTAAAGCGATCAAGAAAATTGTTTAACAACGACTGTAAACACGTATCTCGTGTGGCAATAAACGTATGTAGAAGATATACGCGTAATAGTATTTTTAAACAATTTTATGATCGCGTTATATGGAAGTCCGCTGTAATTGATATCCGAATAAAAAAGTACGTGTCTAGAAAAATTTCCGTTACGGAGATCGTTGTGCTAAATTGCGGAAAGCGTTCGCGTGATTCGGCTTGAATTTTGCTACTGTTGAGAAAGAGGGAGTCTGTAGTCACTGTTCATATAGATTTTAGAGTAGACTCGTACAAAATAATACTCGTTTGCGTTTCGACTTCACGCGCTTTTCCGTTAAATTAAATAAACGGCTGTTCGTTTGAATATAAATCACGTCTGTTTGTAACCTGCTTGGCACTTAAAGGGTTAAAGTTTTGTTTCGTCTCGTATATGTATATGTATGATCGTAAAAGCATGGTTTATTGCTTCTTTGCCAATTACTGTGTTTTATAGCTGTAAGAGTAAATCAGGATATCTCATACTTGAATGTTACATACCCTTTTTTTCGCTAGAATAGATCATTTCAATAATTTATCGTCTGTTGCTTAATATCAGAACTTTCATTTTCTTTTTTTAATATCATTAATTTAACTATCTTTCGAATTTTTTTTTAAATGTATTGGTGTGTCGTGACGTCGAAAGTCGGTGGCTTCTTTTGACAAATTAACATGTCGTCTTCTGTCGGTTCGAGTTATCGCTTCTCGCTCCCTGATTGCTTTTAATTGCCCGTTTCATTGTCACAGTAATTATTTGTCCGTTACAAGAAATCGACACATTAAACGCGTGGTGTCATTCGCAGGATAAGTGCACATACCAAAGTTATTGTACCGAAGTTATCACCGGTTCGGTTCGTTTAAACTTTGAACGAACGATTTCGTTTTTAATGGCACGCGACACCTGACGCGTCGTTGCACGTTTACTTAAAACTAGACTGCGAATTCTTATGCACGATAAAACTTGCCTATATCGATTTGCAAAACACAGGAAATCACATAGACATGTTTTTATTTCTTAATAATTTTATTGAGTTGAAAACAATACGATGATATGGTTTCTTAAATTTTTCGCAATTATAAAAATTTGAAATCAGTCATTTGATTGGTTTGTTTCGATTCATTGAGAAATATGAAAAAAAAATATAAATAAAACTTGTTTATATTGATTTGCAAAACAAAGAAACCACGTAGACATGTTTTTTTTTCTTAATAATTTTATTTAGTTGAAAACAATACGATGGTATGGTTTCTTAAATTTTTCGCAATTATAAAAATTTGAAATCAGTCATTTGATTGGTTTGTTTCGATTCATTGAGAAATATGAACAAAAATATAGATAAAACTTGTTTATATCGATTTGCAAAACACAGAGACCACGTAGACTTTTTTTTTTGTTGTTAATAATTTTATTGAGTTGAAAACAATACGAAGGTATGGTTGCTTAAATTTTTCGCAATTATAAAATATCTGAAATCAGTCATTCAATCGGTTTGTTTCGATTCATTGAGAAATATGAAAAAAAAATATAGATAAAACTTGTTTATATCGATTTGCAAAACACAGAGACCACGTAGACTTTTTTTTTGTTGTTAATAATTTTATTGAGTTGAAAACAATACGAAGGTATGGTTGCTTAGATTTTTCGCAATTATAAAATATATGAAATCAGTTACTCAATCGGTTTGTTTCGATTCATTGAGAAATATGAAGAAAAAAAATATAGATTACAAGTTGATAATGTACTTGTCATTCGAATATTTTTTGAAATGCTTTATTGCCCATCACTGCCCGTAACTCGAGCGGATCAAGATAAAAGACACACAAGTACTTTCGAACGCGTGTACCGTCATAAAGAAAAGTGCAGATCGTAAAGCGTGCTAAGCTTGACGCGGCGCGCAACACCGCGAACGTTCCGTCGATTACGATATTTCGATGGACATTATAGATCACTGCGGTAGTATTTTTCTTGCGTCGGATCTCTCTCGCTCTCCTCTCTCTCCTTCTTTCATCGACTCGTTAGGGCATACGCGTTGCTTTCATGTCCGGCAACAGCTGTGCTCAAATACCATCGCGTCGCCTAAGAATTCGAAAGCGATAGAATGCATCCGTTTGAAGGAGTAGAATGAAGAAGAGTGCCTCGCGTTTCGCAAAGCAACGCGGAAAATGGGAAAGCAACCAATAAATAAGCACTGGTAATTGATGTCGAAATAATAGTAGCCTACGTGAACAGCTACCGTTATAGGAAAAATAAAACACGAATTAAAGCTAGAGCGGGTAATTGAACTCTCGCAAGCATGATCGCCCACCTCAACATTGCCTGCGGGCAAGTGACATCACCAACACTGAAAATAGTGGGAAGCGACAGGTAGCGGATATAGCGGTGTATACTTTCGTTTGTTTATAAACACTTGCATGTCCAACTAATTGATGGTATTTCTATATCAAAATTATAATTAAAATTTGATTCTATAAGCAGTGACTTGGTACTTGTATCGTTGGCTTTGAGATCGTTTATGGGGGTCATTGAGTTCAACCCTTCTCACGTCGATAATCGATATTATCACCAGGCTACGAGATGATTTAACCCTTTGCACTCGGAGCTACTTTATTTCTAGAATTAAACGTGTCTTCTTATCTAGAATAATTCCATTCTATATGATTTTTTTTTTATTTTTTTGGATATGAAATTAATAGAATACCTCATAGAATATTGAAATGCTTAATAATTGGTTAGATCCCGACATATTTAATAATGTAAACGATATTTTGAATTATTGTATAACAATTTTTAGCGGTGACTCAGAGTCACCACTCGAGTGCTAAGGGTTTAAATAATTCATTGAAAAGATTCTGCAAACTTTGAAACGAGTCTATTTTTATTAGTGGACGATTGTTTTTTTGTTACGAAATTATAACAGTTTAAATATTGTCGCATACGCCTGGTGCATCAAAACAATATATATATATATTGCGACTTAGAACGAATGATTTTGATAAATGATTACCTGTATGTTATCCGTTTCATGTAAGCTACTGCATGTTATCGCTGCGACGTGCAAGTTTCACATAAAGCTGACATACATTTGCAAATCAATTTGATGCAGTCATTTGTCATACACATCGATATATATATACTCGTAAATTATAACGTTCCGTTACCGTAGTTTTACTGTCAACACATTTTCATGCGGCGACCATGAATTAATCAATGATGCGAATATACCGCGAGAGTTAATTCAATACAATTTCCCAATACTCAAATTACCAATAGTTTGTTTAACCCTTAGTTTGTATCGTTGGGTCTTTCATGGTGCGCAACTGTTTCAATTGTTGACTATGTGGTTACTAGGCAACTTCATAATCTGCGTTCTTCCGTTCTTCGACTCTGCATAATGCATAAGATATAATTGTCATTTTACCCCCGGTTTGTTGCAGTTCAAGTAGAAAATTTTTATTTTGCATAAAGATCCGCTGTCTAATTATCGGTATACATGCAAAGTATAAGTGATTCACGAGTGACCCCGCGATACCAGTTACGTAACCGAAATGTCACCACACCAAGGATTAAAGAAGAGAAAAACACGCGAAGAGAGTACAGTATTTATTTGTTCACCAACAGGTGTTCGTTTAAAGTTCGTTGACTCTATTTATATCGTATCTTCGAGACGCAAAGATAAAACAGCGAAATCGAAAACAAATGGTCTAATCAGAATAAAGTGCAGCATTTTCGATAAGCTCGCGACAGCGGCAAAGCAATTCGTCACGCAAAGAATAGAAACATTTTCTTCGTTTATCCATTAATCCCTGGGATTCGACGGAGATCTATATTGCGGATCTTTACGGAAATTAGAATCTCTCTAATTGCAACAATCTCGATGCAAATATCAATTTCTTTCTCGACTTAATAACTTTGACAAGTGAAACCCTCGGAATCTTCCCGATGTTTAAAACTGTCGTCCATTAATTTTTGTACGTAAGCGCATAAAATCCGCAGTCTGGTAAATTCCATATCGGGCAGAGAATCCGTAGGGACGTGATTGTTGCGTAAAAAGAGCGAATTAAAATTTCCTCTGGGAGCATCGATAAAGTGTTCAATTACGTAAGCATCCTATAAAAGAAACTCTTCCCGTACAGTTGCATAAAAGGGAAAACGTCTCGGAGCAATGAATGGAACGTTAAGACGTATTTCGACTTATTTTTTTCCAACGAATGGCGTTTGTCGGAGGGTAGGTCGGTGGAATGGCGGGAGAAAGATGGGAAATTTGAACGCGTTTAAGTCGATTCTATGCGTGGACACAGCTGCGAGAACGAGCCGCACTGACCGTTCACCGTCAGCGATAATATTTTTAAATGAAAGTGGTGAGAGGCGACCGGCACAATAAATATCGGGTTTAACGGAAAGACGCGAGCGTGGTGGAAGCACCACTTGCAAGTAATGGTACTCTCTTTCTCTCTCCGTTCGTCTCCTTCCCTTTACTTCTTCCTTCGCTTGAATCTTCTGCTAGGGTGGTGCCTGCCTTCTTTCCCTTCGACGACACCCTTTGCGACCGTTCCTCCATACCTGTTCTCTTCCTCTTTCGTTACGTTACGTTACATTCTTGCACAAAGATCTCTACCCTTCTTAGATCGGCAAATGCTGAGAATATTCATTGCATCAACTGCCCTTATCCGTTGCACATTGCCTCGATTAACCACGCATGAAAAGATCGATCACGATCAAAAATTTTCTTCATCGCAGCATTATCATGATATAAAATGCTCGACTAGTTCATAAGCACGGTAATGCCTCGATATATGGGCACGAGATGTAAACGATATATTTGTAAAAAGTTCATCCCCTGAGAAATAAGATTAGATGCATCGACGAGAAAACATTAATTTAATGGCTAAACCGTTTTCTTTTTAATCATTTTCTGTGAAACTATTTATCAGCATATTTGTGATATTTTCCTGTTTCAAATGAGGCACGATACCCTTTGGATCATCTTTACACGTTTAATCGACGATTTTTAATCAGATAATGTTTTGTCATTTGATTAGTATAAACTTGTATAATTTTTGTTATAACTCGATGTTTGATACAATACGAAATAACGTTGAATTAGCTATTGGAATTAAAGTGTAAAGTAAAAATGGATAAATTGTCGTCTGAAAAATATTTTGCATACTTCAACAATTGTGTAACTTTTCCAACGATTAACTAATTTCGTTATCTCAGAGTTACAAACGCAGCAATATGAATTCTCATGTTTTCAATTACATACTTGGATAATTCTAGAATGAACAAATTACATATTTCGAAATGAATCTACATCGCAAGAATTTTTTAATTCATCAACAGCAATAATATTCGTAATACATTTACCTTAATAAAACAGGTTAATCAAAACTGTCTTAAATTAATGTGAAACAGAAATAGACTTATGGCAATGTAATTTTCATTTTTATCACTTATACGTTGTTAATGTATTTTCGGAGTGGTGTTCGCAAATAACGACGCACCCAGTGCGTATTTCCTTTTTTTTCCCGTTATTAAATGAATTTGGAGATGCAAATTCGCAGCTATTACGTGAAATTATGAAGAATTATGTGCAGGGTGATTCGCAATATTCTTCATGTGATCGATCGATAATAATTTGTGATATTAAGGTTGTCCTCGGGGAACATTTCGTACACTAAGAACATTCGGTTGCAAAGTGTGGAAGCAGCATGTAAAGGTATTCAAGTGACATGAAAGGTCTACTTTGCTGGGGTTTTTTTTTTCCCCATTACGAAAACGACATACCTCTCGTCGTTTAAGGTGGCAATCATTTTCGTTAAATGAGTTCAGTGATTGACTTCGCGAACACTGTAATCTCAGCTACTTTGCATTTATTATTACCGAACTACAGTCTAGAATTTCTACTTATTATTTAGAGCTTGTTGTCTTCTTAATAAAATGTAACTTGAATACAATGTAAGTACTCTAACACGTACCGTAGATCAAATCAACACTAATCGATTAATTTGCAATACATGCACCCTTCTGATTAGATGGATTTAAAAATAATGTTACTCTTCTGCTCTCCAGGATGAAAAAAGTCTTCTTCAAAATTTAATGATTGTCGACACTGTACAAAGTTATTTAATCTTTTTAATCACCCTGTATAGAACGTTTTGCGAAACAGTTCTCTGGAACGTGTTTCAAATAGAACGTATTAAAAGCTTGCGTAATTCTTTCAAACTCTGATGAAAGAAGCTCTCTGCCGATCTGCGAAAAAAAAATTGAAGTTTTTCGCTAACCAAATTTCCCTTGTCAGCGTTCTGATAAGTATATTCGGTTGGATGGCTGCGGTTTTCGTTGGGTGTCGCTGCTTTGTCACCAAGAGTGTCGCAGTACTTTATTTATTCATACCGAAGGGACGTGTATGGGGATCGGGGAAAATTCAAAAGGAACGTTCGGAATGGGAAGCAGAACTGGTGCCAGCAACAGTGCTGATGGCGTTGAGACCGTCTAACGATGACATTTAAATGCAGTGTGCCGCGCATCGTTTGGTTCTCCCTGCTATGCCGCGCCGCGACGATTCTCTTCTATCTCCTTCGCATTCTTTTTTCGTCTCGTTCACTCACTTCGCGTCTTCTCTTCCAAAATACCTGCGAACGTATCCACGAATAAGTAAATGATATTTGTTCATACCGTTGATAAACGAAACCGTATTGTTCGCCGGTCACGTTGGAAGTCCCTCAAGTACCACACCGACATTCCTTTTCCCTCCACGAATTCGCCGACGAGTCTAGTCTTTATTTTACGATTTTAACACTAAAACTACCGAGCACTGAAAACAATTAAAATGTTGTAGCCGATGAAACTGACAAAGCTCTATTATTATTTATTTAATGCTTTAAACCAAATATGGTTTATATAGCATGTTCAGTACATGAATTCAGTAGCGTATTACATAATGACTCAATGCGCCTCTTAACTTAACATTAATTTGTAATTCAAGAGGTTCGTTCAATGAAATGAAATTATATTTCTAATGCACAACGCTTAACAATATCAAAAATAATTAACAGGCCTTTAATATCTGGACCACATAGGAAGTATTTTATGCAAGTCCACATTCACAAGTGATGTCTGTAATAAATTTTACTTTGGCTAACGAAGCGTTTAAATTATAATAATTAGAACGGCATCTATTGACAAAAGTGACAAAGTTTCTAGGTAGCCCACGCCCAAGAAACCACGATCCACCATGATCTTTATGGAAGAGTCGGAGACAAAGCTCTATTTAGAATTCGTGCAATTTTTATTGCAATATGTGTTTCGATAAAGGAATTGGTCGAATCAATTTCCATGTAAGCAACGTCGTGGCTTCAACAATTACAAAATTGAAAATGTAAAACCGGTTTCCGGTTAACGATTACTAGATTTCAACGATCAGGAGTGAAATAGGAAGTTCATTCCTCTTTTCAATGACAAAGCTTTTTTGTTATCCAAGCATTCTTGTATAGCACTTTCGACTGTTCAATTTGTGACGGGTTGCTGATTAAAATGATCCCCAACACGATACAACTTGGATCATATTTACTCGTTTACTCCTCTTGGCTATCGATTTTTTCGGATCCCTCGAGGGATGCACACAACGGTATCGGGTATACATTTTTCACGAGTACCGTGCACATCTCTGTTACATGTATCGAGACGTTAGCGTATGTTTGATATTTTCTGTGTGTTTCCGTTTGTTCCAGAGCCACGCAGTGAATAAGGTCTACCACGTAGATTAAAACGGTCATTGCATCAGAGGCCCCGTAGGATCTGGGCAACGATGGATGGTGTCAGACAGGAATGATAGGTAGATATAGAATTCTTGGAGCACGGTATTGCTACGTCTAGTTGCTACTAAACCTGGCGGCAACGATACGTCGAGGTAGCTATCACAATGCAGCTGCGAATACAGGGTTATCCACTTAACACTTTGCCTGTCGACGGTTACTTAACACCTCACCGTTCCGGAAACCTAATAATAGGCTTTTGAACGACTGCGCTGCGTCGAAACAAAATTTCGAAATCTTATTAAATTATATTACTGAACACAATTTATTAGTTCACGATTGAAAAGTAAAGGGATTTGTTGTAATACTGATAGGTTTCTTAACATATGAAATAAGGTGCTAAGGGGTATCAACTTTATATAAATGATAATTGTCTTTTTAGATTACAGAACTATCTTATCTAACCGAACTTAATCTTTGTTCTACTACTCTGTCATGCAATCTTTTGTAAGACACACGTTCTTTAAAAGTAACATATATAATTAATATATTAAATACTACTATTTAAGCAATGTTGCAAATTAACACAAAAATTTTCAACGTTTCGGTCAACTATTTAGACCATTTTCAAGAAAAAAGATTTTTCGTGTAATTGCGTCTCTAAAAATTATTAAATTAGTATACATTATGTTCAACATAATAACTAATAATTCCAAATATTTTAAGTAAAAAAAAACCACATACTTGCTAAGTGAATAAACTATTTTAAACATTTTAAAGCTTTAAGACACATGTTGATTCCATGGTTGCATTGTACAGAATGAGGAAACAGACGTTAGAGTTTGAAGAACACAGAATCAGAAAGCATCTATCATTAAAATCAACACATCATTAACACATCCTGTTGATATTCATTCATCCACACATTATGTAATACATATTACTAAAAAATGACACGTGCTTATTTTTATAAAGTAACGTAGAATAGTCACGTTTAGTGGTTTGTGTACCTGGTGTTAAGCTAAAGGTGGTGTTACAGAATGCAAGAGGGTAGCACCGCCGTGGCGCTAGCGATGGTGACTCCTGGCTACGATCAGGACCCTGCGAGTGGGGCTGATTACACGACCCATCAGGATCAGGCCCAGTTCGAAGCGGACAAAAGGGCAGTTTACAAGCATCCCCTTTTCCCGCTACTCGCGTTACTTTTCGAAAGATGCGAACAGGCCACCCAGAGTTCGGACAACTCTACGTCCGAAAGCTTCAACATGGACATACAGGCCTTCGTCCAACACCAAGAAAGAGACCGAAAGCCGTTCTTGATCAATGACCCCGAAATTGACGGTTTGGTAAGTCTCTCAACCATTTGGACGCCACGAATCTTCGCAAAAATCCGATCGAAATATTGTCAGTTCTATCTTTTTATCGTACACAGAACTTTTTTAATTCGACAAAGCCTACGACAATATAAATTTCAATTTGTTAAGAATTGTATGGACTGTAAGACAACATCGATAAAATCCGAGAGACTCCATTGACCTTGAAGTGTCCTTCAAATCTTCAATCATCCACATTGCACTAAATTTTACGAATTATCTCTGTAGAGAAAAGTAAAAGTTTGTTATCGAGCTGGAAAGGGTTAAATATTATTTAATTTACGTTTGACCGGTGTGTATAGACTCTTGCGTATTGTTTTATGATATCTTGTTGTATCTCCTTCGGAACCGAGCAAGTTACGCTTATCTTACTTCGCACACATCTGAGTAGATTGAATGTTTGCTTCGACACGTTCAGTGCCGGACCAATTTTCCAAAATTCGTTCGAAGAAACAAAGACAATGCCGCGCGAATGAAATGACAGTCGAGGTATACACTATGAAAAGAAAATCGATCGGTCCGCGTAGTTGATTTGTTTCTTATGCCACGGTCTGCCCGTCGCAGATGATCAAAGCGATACAGGTGCTGCGGATTCACCTACTCGAACTGGAAAAGGTTCAGGAGCTGTGCAAGGACTTTTGCAACAGGTACATCACGTGCCTGAAGGGCAAGATGCAGAGCGAGAATCTGCTACGCAGCGATTACAGCCACCATGGACACGACATGGGTCCATCGAGTGGCAGCAATGGCAGCAGTCCTTTGCAGGTTAGATATCTTTTCATCGTTAAGGCATCCTGGCCTGTACCCCCTTACCCTGCGTAGATATCCTTTTGTTAGTGGCGCGCAAGAATTGCGAATCTTCTCTCTTGAAAACGCTACCGAGTTTTCTCTCTTAACCCCCAACCCTTACCAAGGGCATAGCCGATGTGCCAACGTCGAGTGATCTTGTCCTGGATATGTATTGAGAAGGTCATCGTTTTGAGTGATCCCAACTTCGAAAAAAATTAGCAACAACGGTTATGAAACGATAATGCAAGTCGGGATCACTGAGGACAATGACCTCGACAACATATATCAAGGACAACCTTGGTATAGCAAAAGACAGCCCCTTATTGTACCCTTGCAGCATCTTAACAATTACCGCTTGCTGAGGAATTATAACAAAGCTGTATCCCACTAGTCGAATAACTCATTAATAATAATAATATATTTTGTTGCACTTACGATCACCTTAGCATTTGTTTGAACCCGTTTAACAACGGAAAGAAACGTCTCTGGATGCTCTTCTGATTGGAATTGTATTATCTTGCGATTTGTACATTGTATAGTTGGTAGTTGTTCGGGTAAAAACAGGAAAGTACTCTTCATCAGAGCTTTCGAACTAACCGCATGTACTATAATATAATATTAGAAGAGAACCAAAAGTGAAAATACGCTTATCCCCCTCAAGTATCATAGTCTTGAATTTAAACTATTGAAAAAGTATCTTGTCTTTAAAGTTGAAACTAGATCCGAAGTTTTGTCGAATATTTTTCTAAATGGTCGATAGATTTTTCGTTCGTTTGATTGCGGTGAGTATTAGAGTATCAAATTTTATTAGTGCCAAGTGAAAACGACACATTCTTCTGTATGACTACCGATGCATGAATTCGTTCTCGTCGAATTAATCGCGTGGAAATTAAGAAATCGTTATTTCGTTAGAGTTTCGAAGTTTCGCTCTAAAATTAACAGACATATCGTAAATTTAAAAATTCTCTGTTATGTGCTACGTTATATTTCTTCGGTTGTATTATAAAAAATGTATCAATTATTTATAAAAGAAACAGACAAGACTATACGTAGTGAAGGAAGCATATTTTCATTTTGTAGTCCTTTTCTATGGGTGAAGGATGATACATTGAAAGATATGCATATGGAGTCGATG
This sequence comes from Lasioglossum morio, assembly GCA_916610235.2. Lineage (NCBI taxonomy): Eukaryota > Metazoa > Arthropoda > Insecta > Hymenoptera > Halictidae > Lasioglossum > Lasioglossum morio. The sequence continues at coordinate 15,435,434 of OU744328.1, read as the reverse complement.
TTGTGTTCGAAGGGTTTGTATTTGAAGGAATCGTTCTAAAATCTAATGTTCACACGATGTGTAGTTTACAATTACTTAAATAAAAAAGAATTTTTAATATACCACGTTTTTAAAACGGACTAAAAAGTATAAAATAATTTTTCCTAGCCCCATACAGATAGTCCTGAAATTGTAAGATTTAAAACGAAAAACGTAGGGCGCGTGCAATAGATAATTGATGCATGTTATAGTTACTAGTTCACCTAAATCATAAACAATTTTATTGCACAGCAAATGATATGAACTGTTGTGCGAGTTTTCTCAACGGCAGCTACTCTATACACCCCTTGCTATTATCTTGCGCCCCCCGTTTTAAATCTTACAAGTATTTTCATAGCTATTAAAAATGCACAATCACAAATTTTCAGGACTACCTGTAAGGGGTAGGAATAACTATTTTATATTTTTTAGTCCGTCTTAAAAACGTGGTATATTAAAAATTATTTGTTATTTAAATAATTATTTTCTGCTTTCTAGACGAACAGACAGACAAGGAAGCGAGTTAATATTCCATTGTCATCCAGTATTGAGCTATGTGATAAAATTTCACGTCTCTAGTTCATCGGAAAGTTAATTTAACATCAATCGCAAAATTTGTACCGAACAGACAGACAGACAAGATAGCGAGTTAATAAAAACGTGGTAAAAAGAATAAAAAAAAAAACAACGAGCGATACTTGCGCGTCGCTCGAAATATTATAGAACCCCACCCCTGCTCTCTGACGGCTAGTTGCGACATATATTTCCCAGGTGCTGTCTTCTACAGGCAATGATGTTGAGCCGGGAGCTAACGGATTCAGAGTGAGCAGAGGCGAAACCCTGTCGGAGAACGGTGGCGCGAGTCAAGTGGCAGCGCAAGAGGAAACCGGTAACGACAGGCCGCCTTCGGTGCGATCATCTTCCACTGCTCAACGTTCTAACAGATCCTCCAGCCAGGAGCATGACGATCCTCTGTCGCCTTCCACGGTACACGGAAGCACACCCCTCTCTCAAATCGGGGTTCACACCTCCTGTGCACCAGTCAACGATATGTATCTTGGCCAAGGTGAGCCCTACCGAGTCCTTTTTTCTCAATTCACGCCAATGTTTATTTTTCGAGAAAAGATGGACCTTTATTTATCCAAATCATTCGGGAAACGAGAGGATTCGGATAATAAAAGTGTAACCAACTCTTAAAAGTTACCCTGATGTTTCTTTTCTTTTTTTTCGAAAGAACAAACAATGGAAAAGACGATTCGGATAATACAAGACCAACTTCTCTGACTTCCACTATCGTTTCTTCGTATTGTATAATCAGTAGATTGCAGATTTTGATGCAAAATAAAAACTACGTGAATTGATTGTAAGATACAGCAGCTACGTAGATATTTATTTTGTTTCTGAAGTTATTTAAATCAATGAAGTAAACGAAAGAATTAAAGGAATGAAGATGTAATCAGGCCAGGAAATGTCCCAAGAATGCGGCAGGTTTATTGTTTAGAGTGCTAGTTTAAAAAATACAATTAAATAAATAGTATCTGGTTGGTTAATTTCTTATGAAAATATGAATTTATACGAACATCTGCAGTCTATTAATAACTGAATTCTCATTCAAGGTTCTGAATAAGTAAGTGGAAATAGCATTTTTGTGATTGCTCTCTATGCATTCTTGTCTGAAATCACAATTAATCTTCAATTGGTAAGAATGAAATCATTTATTAATTAAAACAATTTTTCAAAGTCCTTACGAGTGTGAGTTGAGAGTCCGACTTCCTTAGGGAACAGTGATGAATAAATGACAAAATAAGAATAAATAGTATGCCAGCTTTTATTCTTTCTTACCAGTTAAGGATGTAGTAAATAAATAAAACAAGTTGTTTGAATATTTTTATAAGATATGACAATAGTTGAAAACTGAAAATATTACAAGCAATACATCGAAGAACTGTCGTTTATAGATGATATGGACTGTGTGAATACCGCCGACAGAATTTATTTAGAAGAAGCTAGTTATTGGGGCCTTCTTGCATTACCAGAACGTGAGAACGAATACGTCGATGTGGGAGACGCTAGCGACGAAAAGTATTTTGGTTAGAAATAGTTGCTTATTGTTTGAGCGTTCATAGTAGTCTTCGGTTGGACAATTGAGAAATGTTTCGTTGAAAACGTACTGCGATAATTGCCTAATGTGCGAGAGAAAATGAAAATAGTATCGCATACAAAGTTCCGGTGAAATATATTATTCAAAAAACACCTGTTAGCAGGAAATATATGTTATTTAATGTGTTTAGATATCACTGTGGCTGGTTCTCCTTCTCCTGCACCCAGCGAAGATGAAGACGACGGCTGTGGCACTGGTACTGCTACTTCAAATCATAGTAGTACCCACGGAGGTAGTAATAGTAGCACTCAAAAGGGAAGACAGAAGAGGGGAGTCTTACCAAAACAGGCTACAAGTATCATGCGAACGTGGCTCTTTGAACACTTAGTTGTACGTATACACTTTATCTGAGTAGTAGTTATTCGATCGAGACATTCGTGTCATCTTAATCAACATAATTTCTTATTCAACAGTATTCAAGATGTTTGAGGCTCATGTATCTCAGGTTTTTATAGGCTTACTAAGTTCTCCCAGCATTCGTATGGTTCAGACTTGAACAAAATGATCAGAGATGCTATTTTAGACAATAGCAGTATACACGGTGCCCTACTTAATTAGAGGAAATATAAAGAGAAACGTCAGAGGCAAACACAATTTGGTCTGAAATAGTAAATATTATGGTAAGCAAGGCATTTTTATCTCGAGATCGTCGCCGTCTCTTTCGAGTAGGACAGTATGTTTGTATTGCCGTTGCATAATGATGAAGATCATGACTTCCGTGTGATCTCAAGTACCAAAAATAAATATGGTGTATTCCTCCGACATTTTTTCGAGATCGGGTTGGGTTCTCGAAAATTTTCAGGATTCTTCCCGAGAATAATTGAGAATTCGACTCGTCTCGTCCCATATCTTTCCGATCCCTCGGGACCATTGGGAACCGCACATTTTTGGGTTGTCGCACTAGATTTTTTCAATTATCAATGTTAAGTGAAATATTGAAATTACAGGTAGGGCACCCTGTAGTAATGTCTGATAGAATCTTGAATCACTGATAATATTATTGCCTGTTTAACTGTTTGCGAAAGAAGACACTCGAGATACGCTGATAGTCATAATATAACAGCCTACCTCGCTCGTATTACTCGAGACTTGCAAGTAGCAAAAACACAGAAAAGAAGTGGTCAGCTGTTACGATCGTGTATCTTAAGTGTCTTTTCGGGAAGAGATCCTAGATTCATGTTTGCCTTGTTATTTGGAGCAACGGTAATAACATTGATGAATATTTTGCAGCATCCTTATCCCACGGAGGATGAGAAGCGTCAGATCGCAAGTCAAACGAACTTAACATTGTTGCAAGTGAACAATTGGTTCATCAATGCGCGTCGGCGAATCCTTCAGCCGATGCTCGACGGTGCCGGTGCGGATCCGGTGCAACGGGCGGGGAAACGTCACAAAGTCTCGAAGCACGTTGTACAACAGCAACACGTGCAGCAACAACAAGCTGGCGGCTGGCAATCTGAAGACTCTGGGAGCGATTCAGGCTCCAGCGACGGTGAGGGGGGTGCCGATAGATCGAAAGACGGTAACGATAGCGACGAAGATGATCTTCACTGACCTCTGTCGATCACTGAAACGTCAACCTCTTTACGGTACCTTCAAATCCAGTTGCTCATTACAGTATTAAGGTATTCGAGAATAGATTTCGCTTTAACTGTCAAATACGTAATTATTCTCGCGAAAATCAAGGGTATATCGGTCGAGGTTATCACGCTCTCTTATCGGATCCAACCATATTCGATCTACTTTTACCATCGTTGGACTCGTAGATTTCTAACAGTCGTCGATTCTGTTGTTGCATCTATTTTTGTGGACCGAACGAATTCAAATGGAACGAACATTCGATGTTCACTTCAGTTAGTACACCCGCGTTAGTCCCCTGTTCTTCATTTATAAAAAAAGGAGGCGAAACATGATTTTCCTGAATTGTTCAGAACTTATTTCATGCCAAGAGAGATGTTAAGTTTTTAAATTGTTACGCCCTTTGGTAGTTTCGTTGATTCTTCGGCGTATACAACACAGTCGAATACTTTGTTCACTTCGTTGTCTTGTTTCGTTTGGATGTTTTTTATTCTTCGATGAAAATCATTAATTTGTTACGTAAATTAGACTCGGAAAATCACATTTCCGTTTTGACAGGAAATCAAATTAATTTTTAAACTGTTGACAACTCGATGAACGTTTACATAGAACCTTCGTGAAAATTACTATTTCCTACTATCTTCGAATCTTTCCTATAATGCAATCTATGACACAGAGCATTCTACTTGTTTGCATTCAACAAGTTATACTTAAGAGATTAAACAAAAAAAAACAGGTTGATATTGCTGTTTGTATATTTTTATATCAGACTTTATTTCAGGCAAAGTAAATTTTGTATGAATACAGAGGAAAAGAAAACAGTGATCCATCTTCTGAATTTGATAAAAGCAATTTGGATGTTTTGATTAAAAGATTCATCAATTTATACTGCACTTTTTAATCTGTATTCTCCGATAATATGACGCATAAAAAGATTCAATTAAACACGAGCACTCTTTCACGCAGGAATGTCGCATAATCTATGTTATAAAAATAATAACAGCAACGTGTTTTTTAGTTGAAGGAATCTAATATTTCTAATCATGAAAAGTAGATACATTTGTAAGAAATTCGTAGTATTTCTATAGTGCTATTGAAATCGTCCAAGTGAGACTATGTATAGTATAGTAAATCTTATTAACGACGTGTCGAGTCGTTCTCAAACCGTTCTAATTAAAAATAAGCTACGATGATATTGTACTACACTTAACGTAATAGACAAGATATTTTAACGATCGGTCAACGATACCAAACAAGAAAAAGTAAACGCGAAACCAACTTTTGAATGTATATCGGTTACCGGGTTTCAAACGAAAAAAATCTTATCGATAAGCTCGCACTATTTTTGGGGATTGAACGAGCCTTTGTGCAACGGATGATCGATCGGTCACTAGATAATAGTAATCTCGGTCTTGTATTCTTCGTGCCATTGAAGAGCGTGGTAACTTCCGCGTTTAGTCTTTGTTCAGCTCTGCAGTGTCGTGACATAGCAAAGTGCTATCCCTCCAAGATAATAATAACAACAATAATAATAATTAAATATTAATAATACTACTACGATTAATAACAACAACAACAACAACAACAATGATAATATAATACTACTTTAAATATATGATGATTATATTTTTAAACTCTAAGTGTCGTCTTTGAACGCGTGTACCGCAGTTTTAACGAGATTGTGGTACTGCTGTACATAACTATACACAGAACTGTTAGAAATAAACGGAGAAGAATATTAGTGATTTAATCTGAGGAAGATTAACGATATACCTTTTTTCTTGTATCTGAAAATGAACTCAAATTAAAACGAGAGAAAGAGAAAAAATAGCAAAAGACGGAAAAGGAAAACTTTTAAGAAAGCCCAACGACAAGCACATGCCATCTTAGGATTAAGTGTTCATACATTCGCTGTCTGCATATGATCGTTGCGTTTTACTTAAGCAAACAAAGAAAAGAAATAATCTCCAGATCGCGAGTGCTGAATACTTAGCAACTTGTATACTTTTTCACGCTATGAATCGTTAGCGGATGCGGTGTATGTTCTTAGATTCGATAATCGTCGTCGTTTTCGAACTACCGATGATCATCCGTGTAGATATAATCTATAAAAGTTCTTCCTATGTACTTGTCTTCGATTGTCCTTGTTTCCAAGCGTTCCGTCCATCGCACTTCGAACCGTTGAAACCTGTCCTAAGACCGTTCGCTGACTTGGAAATGCGATTCTAAATGGACAAACGTTTCCGAGATCGATGATTAAACATAAAAAAAAAAGATGTAGAATAGATGCTTGGTCGGGGTCGATTTTATTCCGGCACGATCGCCTTGTTTCTAACAGCGAACTGAAAGTTTTTCGAATTTCCAACGCTTGATCAATTGTAACTATCGCACGTGTTGTAGAACTGAAAATTATATGGCATTATACAGGTTGCGTAAAACTCTAGCGACAAGACGGGGAATACGTTATTACGGGAGCGTTAAATTCGAAAAAGTTTTCGGGAACTTTTCGGGCATGCGAACATGAACGTGGTTACTTTCTGCAACGAGATGCACAGGTTTCCTTAAGCACGTTGGTGTCAGTGGTTCATAGTATACAGCACTCTCACAATTTCTCTGTGTGGTCTCCACAAAACTGCTAAGTATAACTTACGAGTACAGTAGAACCTCCATTATTGTTCAGAATCGGTTCAACGTTTTTATAACTCAGATCTATTCTATATCGAAACTGTTTTTCATGTACGTATGTATATCAATCCCCATCATTCTTTGCTCCCCGTTTGTATATCTATGCAGAATCCAACCCGAGTTCGATTTTCAACTAAATAATGTTGATCTTTTCTGAAAGAATGTTTCAGCAAAACCATATAGAACTACAATAATGGAGGTTTCTTCTGTGTATAGCTAAACAGACCGAAGCTAGTCTATTGATTGCAACGCATTGAGGACGAACAATTAGCGCGTAACTGAATGCCATCGACTGATGAATTTGTGTTATAGATGCGCAGAACATTAGGATGCGAGAGAGAGAGAGAGAGAGCGAGAGAGAGAGCATGTTAATAGCGAATCAAAATCATGCAACCGGTCCTCAATGCGCTCATAGAAGAATGTCTCGTACAAAACAGAAGGTCGATTAGGTCATTCTCATTTTACTGGTATCCTGAATTCTTCCGGTATCGATGTACATAGCCGACTGGCACAAAGTGCTTCCATTAGTGGCTCCACGAGCTTTTTTCCGGGCATCCTAGGCGAACCGATTCCAAAATCCGTTGCTGGTCGCAAAATTTTGAGGAAGTTCCGAGACGGAAGAATCGAGTTGATCGAGAGGCGTAGTAAAACGATATTATCAGTTGAAGACAGCTTTTACAGTATAGCTCCTTATACGGTGTAGTGACATAAGTGAGAAAATCGAGCGATCGTGGACACGTGGCGAATCAACGAAATAAGGAGAAACGAAAAGGAATCGCGTCGATTTGAAAATACAGTAAAAAGAAACAGCTAATATACTCGGTACTGTTTATCCACCACTTTCTGCGTTGTTTCACTTCCTGAGCGGATCGTGGCGAATTATACAGGTCCTCGATCGCTCGTGTTGATGATTAGGTCGCTGTTTACAAGTACCAGCAATAACGTGCACTTTTCGTAAATGATATAAGACTAAGAGAATCGTCGAGTCGTATCGCGAATCACCTAGTACGGGACTATACTGTACTTTGACTAATTATAATTACGAAATAACAATAGGCTAAGAGGTAGGTTGTAAGGCTGAACCACGTATACGTATGTGCTGCGGCACCAAACGACTGTGATAACTCGGTGGGCGGTGCCCAGCCTCCTACTTCATACTTGTATACTGAAAACTATGAAATACTTAAAAGATCACACCACACATCAGACACAGACACTCATCCACACATACATGTGTAGAAACATTTACCGAAGATGTTGAACGTATGTTTGTAGAGCTTGCATCTAAACACTGCTAGCGGGTCCATGGGCTTTCTACATGTAACAGTCTCGTTGCATTATATTACCAACGTTTTATGTTGAAAAGTATAAAGCAGAAAAGAAAATATGGTCTGAAACTGTATCACGTTTTGTTACCTTGTTAGGTATCTTTTGAATTTTCCATGGCTTTTTTAACACGTGAGTTAAAAATATATCTAATAGATAAAATATATGAATTATGACGCTGTAATTAGTAGATCTCTTTCTGTTGCGAAAACAATCTTATACGCATAAATAGTTGCGCATGAAATAATTGTGCGATGACATTATATTGCTTTGTCGTATTAAATTCTCGAGAATTTTCAAAAGCAAATCTAATGAAACAACGTTTTCGAACTTCCAAGCGCGTACGAGTACATGTTGGAGGATGGACCTTCGGATAAATTACAATGCTATTTCAGTATTAGCAATTTATGTGCAAGCTCTGACGAAAATATTTAAGAAGATAGGAATGGACCAAAAAACGAGGCAGTAATGCGAGTTGACTTTGGTACAAGAACCTGCTTAACATTTTGAATAATTCAATGTTCCCAATTATCACTTCTACAATAGTTACATGAAAGAAATATTAATATTATATTTGATGATTTCCTGTTTGTTTTCCTCAGTTATATCGTTCGATTTTCTATCGCAACATTATCATTTACATAGTTGTTTTGCGACAACCCTTTTTCTACTAATTGACGTTGGCTTTACATGTACTTTCCATTCATTGTGTTCCGAACAAACAGTTATTCTTAATTTATGCTCACGAGAGGTGATTTATAAAAAATAATTTGGATTAATGTTTTCCCAGTAACTTGTTCATTCTTCTTCCTTCATGAACATTGTATTGCTACTTGTAAATTATACAGAAGTTTCTATCGAGCATGTTACGTTTCACATACTGTAATATGTATTCTATCTTGCCAAGAGAACAATTTATTCTATACTTTTCCAAAAATGTTTACATATATGTATATTGACAGATATTTGTACTATTTGATATTGCTAACATACACGCGCGTACGTGCATGTTCTACTATAAAAATTAACGGACTTTCGAAGGTCCATTCCTAACTTAAGTGAAATTTTAAGTCATAAACTAAACGTATTACATACCTACGTACATACTAAAAAGGAAGCATAAGTAAACAACTTGAATACTTTCTCGTGTACATCAAGGTCCTGTTAAATAAGTTGTTTATTGATAATAAATGCCATCACGCTTGCAATACGTTTTCTGACTTTTATTTTATCCTTAAGGTGCTACTTAATATTTACATACACTGTTGCAGTTAATAATGACCTGGTTTCTTTATTAAGACATGGAACTTCGTTTAATTCGAAAAGATTATTAGCTTAAGCGGGTCATTAGGCAGACTTTCTTTTAACAAATTTCATCCTCAATGTACAGTATATATAATACTTTATTATCGGTAGTAAGGACACGTAATTTGTATATTTGACAAAACACCAGTCAATTACATCGCAAATCGCATACTTGTATGTCTTAAAAAAGTATGAAATCGCAAGTAATCACAAGTAATTGTTTTATAAAAAATTCTACATTGTAATTAAGAATTTAAAAGTTCAGGACATGTCTTTCTTATAACGTATTTACATCGTATTTATAAAATGCGTTCAAACGGTTACAGATACAAATATATTGTTTCCTAGCAATTTCCTACAGTTATCGTTTAATGCTTCGTAAAATATTCTTTTTAGTCTCACTTGTCTCCTCTTCGCGTCGACTTTCCTACATTAATCTTAAGACTCTTAAATTAACTGTTAAAGGTTTCATATTCAGAGCACAAGAATTAAAAAAGGAAAGGATATATAGAGAATTTAGACAGATTCAAACGATTTATAGTAATGAACCTATCCGTACTTCATCTTCAACATTTTTATGATGAACGAAATGGTTGTTCATGAGATGAATTGCTAAAGTTTGTTTACTACATGTGACAAAATCTTTTCTTATAGATTACGTGTATTACAACATCGTCAACTTCGCTTAACCACTTCGTACAATTAGCTACCTATAGTTTTGAGAAAGTCCATCAACAAGGATTCTCGAAACGAAAGAAATATATCCTGCTACTACATCGATATAATTAATATATCATACAAATATAAATTGCGACAAATGCAGTAGTACAAAACTGATGGCTAAAATAATTATTTATTAAACTTCAACAAACATACTCGAAATTTGTTGAAGTCTCTCTTAAATATATTACCAAATATAGTTCGATAACATGACATTTATAATACTAAAATATTTATGAGAAAATGAATGAGATGAAATTATATAAATAGACGTTCAAAATATTTCATTAATTATTCAGACTACGAGCATTGTATGTATTAATTTATGTTAATCGTGTAGTAAAATATGTACGTCCCGTTATTATGTACAAAAATGATTCCAACGCATTCAAATGTTCGGTAGATATTTTTTTAGTGTCGTTATACCCTGCTTATCGCTGCGATACTAGCGTGATACTCGAAAAATGTTGGTTGGAATAGAAAAAGGGCTCCACCAATTATCACCCTCAATTCGCATAGAGCACACTCGTAGAAAAAAAGTGTGCTATATATCATCATTTACAATGGAATCAGAAGAAGAAGGAACCGTCGAAGACAAAGCGAACGGATGAGATCGTTTTAACATAATAACAGCAAGGTGCGAAAGTTATATTAAATAATTGCCGAAAGTCTCACGACAACACCGAAGTGAAACGACGGTGGTGGTCGAATATGCATCAGTATTTTGAGGTATAAAAAATTGTCCGAGGGCGTACCACACATACGTTAAAGACTCGTTACTGGAACATCTTTATTCTTCAGACGATCCAACCTGGTCATCGATATGTGGTCCGCAGCTTGTTCCTAGCCATCCGATGCTCTTCTAAAACAATTATTTTCGTGTTTACTATAACAAAAGTCTGACAATAATATACTCTTGCAGAGTATATTTAGTTTTATATGACTACCATACCTTGTGTTAAACAGTATATCGGATCGAGATTCGATGAACCATACGACAATGAACGACATGCCGGCTACCACGCTACCAAGAATTATACTAAGCCGCTGCGTAGCTTCCGAAGGCTTCAAAAACATCCTTACGCTTAACGTTTCCCATATGGACTCTGTCCATGTGGAATAAGTTTTCAATTTCATGTTGTAACCTAGTTAGACACATCGAAATGTTAATATTATTTATTTTTAATATTTATTTAAGGGGATATACTCGCGTTTCCAGGATTGCTAGGGTGCGGGATGCGCCCTTTGTTTAGTTTAAGTTCTCTTTTTACTAATGAAAAACCCCATCTGTACATTATCGAAAAATGAAAAGGCGCATCCCGCATCCTTGCAATCCTAGAAACGAGTCTATCCCGCCAAGCTACGCGATGCTTCGCGGAAAGACGGCCTATGTTACATGAAAAACGTACCGTCGATAATAAATGCTGGACTCATCGCTGCGCTATAATTCACAGTAGAGTTAATGCATATGCCTGTGCAATTGTAGCCAGCCATCCAAATAAGATGCTTTTCGTAGCAAGCAGTTTCGTTCAAGTTCAATTCCTGTCTAGTTAAGAAAGCAAGCAGTTGACCCGTCAAGGTTGTGGCAGTATTTAGTACTTTGTGTACACCCACGTATAGGGGTAGAACCTGATTGATCAATTTAGCACCCGGAGGCGACGCAGCCAGGAATAATTTACACTTGGCACTTTTTAAATAGCAATACAACATTTCAGAAATATGATTTTCCATATCTTGCTGGATGGTTGCGTTTACAATTGGAGCCGGTTTTCCAGTAACGTTTGCGTAAAGTACCTCAGCTACGTGAATCGCTACATTCGCTAACGCAGCTGTAAGGGCATTGGACGTGTTATTTCTGCGAAGAATACATTTTGTTTTATTATTACTGGACGTACAGTTACGTTTTGAAAATAAGAAACAGGCGTACTTGTTAAAATTGAGATTTTGAGCATCATCCAAGATTCCATTGTAGTATTTGTTTTCGAATTGCGCTCCATGGTTACTTATAACAACCGCTGGTAAATCTGGCTTCTCTTTTAAGAAGCTCTGTATCGACGTAGGTGGGACGCTATCTTCCAAAACTACCGCATTTAATTCTCCAATCAAATTTTTTATGAGCGTACTAGTTTTTCCATTATTCGAATGAATATATAAGTTTTCTTTACTTAATTGACCAAATTCAATGACAGTTTTAATGTCATCGAACTTTAACTTTACACCACCTAAGGCATGGAAATTACCTTCCTTCAAATCATAAATTAATCTGCTAGAACCTATGTAGTCAAATGCTTCGCCATTAAACAAAGAGAAAACGACGTTTGTATCTGAAAAGAAAATCAAAATAATCGTTACAATTATTCGGGCTCTCGAGAATAATCCGGATGATTCTCGGGAACAATGTATTTATGAATATGCACCTTTTAGATACTAGGATACTTACTATCTTTTAATGTAGCATTTTTAAAAAGGTTATTCAAGTGATAGGCAGTGGCAAGTAGTGTTACTAATCCAGTTACTACGTTTTCTGCTCCAGGTGATATTCTATCGAATAAAGAAGATGCATCCAGTCTAGCTATCACCAATATAATGGAATTTTTATCTTTATTTAACGGAGTTAAAGGCCAGTGTATATTTCTATCTCCCAAAGGATCGCAATACAGTATCGGATCAATATGTAATTTAAAATCATTGCGTCTAATGCAAGTTCTCGAGTCAACAGCAGCGAACATGAACGATTTCATTTCTAGCGCGCAAAGCGGCCTTTGTCGCTGAGATTCTAAATCGTGAGCATTATATTTGTAAAAGCAAGACTTCACATCTTCAATTTTTGTTTCATTCTGAAAATGAAAAGTTCTATAACATTCCGTACATATGTAACAAAAGTAATGTAATTTGAATAGAATATAAAGTTATTTCCGACCTCTATATAAAACATTGGGAAGGGCCAGTCTTCCATTAGCAACGAAGAACCATGTGGATTCCAAGGAGAAGTATCGGTGCAATTTTTGAATCCCGAGTATCTGTTTGGACAAGTGTCTTCGGGAGAATACGATTCTGGATACGGTTGACTAATATTTTTTGCTAACAAAACTCCATTTATGTTGTTTGAGTTCCGTAATCGAAATAAATAGTCTCTAGTGAACATAGAAAAAGGAAGCACTACTGTGTAAGGTCCAGCAGTGGCATTCTGTTCGAGCCACCTGACGTCGTCGTCTCCTTCCACTAAATGTACAACTCCGATACTTCCAGATCTGCTCGCTGTAATAAACATGCGTACAATAATTGTTTCTTAATTATTTCAAAAGTACACAAAATATAAAGTATACAATCTTACAAGAACATCCGAACTGATGCGTTCCATTATGTCTACGGAAACAGGCAGAAACTCCTTCGAAAGACGTATAGATCATATCTTTTACTCTGATCGCAGTCACTGGAAACATAGTTTCATATTTAATTACATAGTTTCCGAATCGATAAATAAATAGTTCACAAGTGCGATAGATAAAAGAAGATAAACGATCAGTAAAATCGTTCCTGTACAAGGAAGAATATCTTCGCAAATTGGAAATAAAATGATACGTAAGGATTACTTGGTTCACAACAAAGAAAGCTGTTTATCGAGGTTTGACAGGCTTCTTCGTGCAAAGAGGAGTTTTACAATTGATCGACGGTTTTGCAACTTACCTAAATTTATAACAACAAACATGAATAGATATCCGAGGCAAAAGCATCTTGCCATTTTTTTTGTTACGATGGCACCTGTCAAAAGTTTGGTCTGTCAAAAGGTTTATTTTCTACGACCACCGCTGCGGATGGTCTTTATGAAGGTTAGACACGATGACACAAATGCATAGCGTGAATCAGAAAGGAATTGAATGCTTTTATTTTAGTTGTTACACTGATAGTGGCGACACCAACAAAATGCCGTCAGAGGGCTTCGAGTTGAAGCCGATTCTTGGAAGTGCTCCAAAAAATCCTAATCAGGGAATTGTCATACTATAATCTGTTACTATGTTCCCTCCGTGACGTCACGTTTCGGCACAGCCTACTTCGGCTATCTCTCCGATATCGCGTTTCCTATCTCCGTCATTTCATTGCGAATATAACAGCAGAGGTGAATAATACTTGACGAAATAAATATTTCAATCGCTAAGATTTTATTTGGCTAAAAAAATAGTATTATCAGGTATTATCTCGTAGGATCATCCTATAATCTATAAGTAAACGAACGTAAACACATATTATGTATATATATATGCATAGGACGCAGTATTCCAAGATAACGGAATATATGCTGCCCACAAGTCACTTCACAAGATAATTCAAAATGGTGGATAGCGATATAAAAGCGAAATACAAGTATATTTATGCATTATTTCGTAAACATTTGGAAAACAGTGCAACCTCGTCGCATAAAGAATTGTAAGGAACGACAAAATCGTGATAAATGCAAACATATCCTTTCACAAGTAAGTATTTTATACATTATACACTACTGTGCGAAAGAAAGAAGCACCCAGCCATATTTAACAATTTTCGCACATTATGCAGATTACAGAATGTTTTTTACATATAAATCGATCACATTTACAACATTTTAAGCGTCGATCTGCGTTGTCAGCCATTTTGAAATTATCTTAGAAATTATCTTGTGACGTCACATTTCCACTGACTTTTCTTCACTGGATTCTCGGCTTTTCTACACATACTATACCTATGCCGGGTCTAAGGTATAGACAGTCATAAAAATTACAAATCCTTACCATGCACTGGAATATGCGGCGAAAACGATTTAAAAATATCCTTGCATTGGTATCCTGTATACGGTCTTTTCATAAATCGTAAACAAGGTAAAGAAGTTTTATCAAATTCCGAGTAAAAGAAAGAAGGTGCTCCGCAGGAATTTAACATGTATAATTCTACACACGAACGACGAACCCTGCTTCACATTATTTGTATTAACCTATTTATGTAATCTCGAAACGCGCCAGTAAAATCTGCAAAGGATGACTGACGTACATGTCGTTTGCGTGTGTGCCTAACCAATTTTTCGAACAGAAATCTGTATCGTCGTGTTAACGACTATTATATAAATATATTGATTGCAGAGCCTCTGCAGCAGAGGTGTTTCAAATTGTACCGCTTCCGCACGCTGAACGCATCTGACAATGAACCTAATACATTTCAGTCGTATTCAATCGCTCGGAGACGTCACTTCGATGCTGGTTCATCCTATCACGAACCATACGTAACGTTCAGGTGAAGACCTCTTGTCCGTACATTTCCTGCGCTCTAGTTTATTAATTTTCTAGTTATTAATTTTCTTTTCTTTTGTCACAAAAAATAAATTACCTCCAATAACATCGGTTATTTCTCTGTAACCGGTCGACTGCGTTCCGGTCTGAATTTACAGTGAGCAACGACCAACAAGACGTATACGGGGTAAATAGTAAATAAATTGATAGACACATGGATCTTCTATCTTTTTTATTTGTCGAATATCGTTGAACTTATTCTACAATATATCGTTGTATTCGATAAAATTTTCATCACTGATTTCTTTCTTTTTTCTTTTTTAAACAAATTCGTCGTCTACATGCATATTTAGATCGAAAGCGATGCGAGCTCCGAGAATAGACGACGCGAGGAGGAAGTCTCATCGTATCTTAACGAAATCTTATTAATTGTCTCGGACAAGGTAAATGGCCTGGCAAAATTTTTTGTACAATTCTACGTAACGCTTTTCCGTAGCATCCGATCGAAATAAATATACATACATTCTATTTCTAGTTGTTGTCCACGAAATTAAAACATTTCACAGTGGTTGCGCGTCGTTCGCCGTTGGAAGGGTACCGAGCGTGCGGTTCTATGGAAATGTTTCGTTTCGCTCGAATTGCACCGAGGTCTATCATAGAATCGCATTTTTCGTCAAACTAAATGACTCATCCACATATGATACACAAGAAATTCAGTACTCGACATATTTCGCAGAATGGGAAGCGGAGAGAACGTCTTGCGACGGCGATGACGCATGTCGCGTCAATGATATACAGGGTGTTTCCGATAGGGTGGTTCGATCGGAAACGGAGAGGAAATCTGAATGAAAAAACGTGAAAAAGAAACTTCAAATTTTGTTAGTAAAACAAAACGTACGTAAAGTCAAAATTTCGTCTTCGAGAAAATCAAAAACACTAACCGTACCGAGCACAAAACCCGACTGGTATACATTGTTTTATAAAAACTACAAAGCCGAATTCTTTTCAATTTTTCCAACAATACGTGCTTGAATGAAGAAACTTATTGAATAATTTCTAACGAATCATTCTTGTAACTTCAACAATCATAAAATAGTCGTGGCATGGTTAGTGTTAAAAAATCTCTAAGGATTCAACTTCGTGTAAATACTAATATACCGAAACCTTGAAATGTTGCTTCAACAAAAGATCGATTTTTTAATCATGGAAAACTAGAATGTTTCTTTTACTATTCGATTAAAGACGTAGCGGTGAATCGTAGAGGGTCAAAATGAATCTTACGCACATGATTTAAATACGAACGGACCTATGAGCCAATTCGTAGTGTGTTCGGTTCGGTAGTTTTCGCGGGATCGTTCACTTTGTGAAACACCCTGTATAAGATAGTCGTGCGTGAGTGTCTATAGAACGCATACAGGTAGCAATAGCCGCGGCGCACGTGAGCACGGCAACACGTGTATCAGGTGTTAGTAGCGTGCGACGGCGTCGCGAGTGGCAGAAGGAAAACTGTAAGCTTGGTATTAGGTCGAGACCGGTTTGCGGGAACCGGCAGCGAAAATATTCGCGAACATTTTTTGCACACCGTTGTCAGGAGAGTGTGCACCGAAAAAGTAATAGCAACTATGTGTCCGTAGGATAGCTACTGTTCCGAATGTACTTGTAAAAAGAATACTCTTTTTGTTTGTCCGGTGATTCGTCACACGGATATCGGCTCGACGATTTCAACGATGTTCAAAAGAAAATTGTAATAGTGAGACTTGCAATTAGTCGATTGCGTCGAGGAACGAGGATCAGCTTAGAAAAGTAACTCGATTGCCATGATTAGATTATCTCGCACATATTTCGCGATCCCGGTGTCAAATCGAAATCCGAACAACTTCTTTTCCGAGATTTCTAAAGGGATTAATCCAGCGATGGTATCGCGAGGTCCCTTACGAACTCCAACAAAATTTCTGTACACTAATTTTCGGTACTGTATCGCGCAACAACTGCAAGTACGAAATTTCTTGAACTTCTTTAGAACATTCTTCGGGCCATTTGCAATGCATTTACAGTTAAAACATAAAAAATTTCTAATTTAAGAATGGAGCATATCAAACATTTGTTAGATAATGTTATCGATAGAGTGGTATTGATATTGTTAAATCACAGCATGATAACGTTACGCGTGTTTGTTTCAGGTGAAGCTCGAGGGGCATCCGAATCTGATGCTAGTGACCATCCATTGCAAAAGTAAATGGGTTTCGCTTCCAATAAACACGATTTTCCTCCGCCTACTACTTTCGAGCATCCTGTTCGCCTGTGTCGCGCGGCCTACGATTACACGCCAATCACCGTTTTGGAGGAACGGAAGATTCAGTCTCAGCCAGGGTAACAGGTAATTATCGCTGCTCATGTTTCATTTAATTAGCGTACCTCCTAACATAATGTACCTTAAAACAAAAAACGAAGCATGATTGCTTATAGAATAAATTACATTACACATAAAATTGAATGTAGGCATATAAAAAATGTTTTTCAAAATCAAGAAAAATTTTGCTTCAGTTTTAAGATACAGAATGCAATCATTTTTATTAGCTTATAGATTATACCATATAGATAAATTAAAGTTATTAAATAAAGTATGATTAACAATCTGTTGGAAACAAAAAATGAAATAGTCAATCTGTAAAATAACAGTACAGCTTTCAAACAGTATAATAGCTATTATAGCTAATTATAGAAATGATGTAATTAATTGCAAAACGAAAATACAGCTTTCAAGCTATTTTCAGGAATGAAATGATTATAATTACAAAACGAAGATATCACTTACAGGCTATTTCTAATTAAATCGTATTATTAAAGAGAAGCTATATATATCGATAGACAATTAAATCAAATTATTGTTTTCACCTCTGGTCGGTTTTGCGTAACAAAAAGCAAAGTGATCAGGAGACAGAATGGAATAACAAGGGAAATATTTTCAAGTTCTTTAGAACTGAGCGTTTGGCAGGTGATGTTTAATTAGGTAGTAATTTATATCAGTTCCCTTTCTCCTCGTGATACACGTGAGTCGCAACAGAAAACACGTGAATGGTCTACTGGGAACCGGCAACGGACTCCGAGAAGTCCATGACCTCCTTTTAGAGATTACAAACATTTTGTTAATCCCGCGAACTATTAAAAAATCATTTATGATATTTCACCGATGCTGCGTATTACGATTTTTCGTTTTTGAACATCTGTGGTTTTATCCTATAATGGCGTCCATCGAAAGGGATGACCCTAAAAGTCACGATGGAATGTAGCTCTTTTCTGGCAAGCTAAAACATAAAGCTACACGTAGAATATAGTCTATCACCCGCAGTTTTTTACTGTTTCACGATATTTTAATTAGAGAATATCTTTTGCGCTGATTGACAATTTTTTATCGTGATAAAAAAAGCACGTGTTAAATACTTTCTGAAGAACTATATCTCACATAAGTTTCATCAAAATCGGTTTGTATCAATTGAATATGTTCCCTTGTAAGTTGTTTCGTGTAGAAGGAGGTACAGTTCGAGAACTTGGCTGGTTAGGGTGGTCCTTATTTTTCGACCATGAAATTTTCGGCAGGCCCCCCCCCTCCAATATTGTTCCTTTTCATAAAAAAATGATATATCCACAGTTTTAAAGCTATCGGACGTCGGGAAGTCGTGCCTCATCGAGCGCGAAGTTTTGAAATAGAAGTAACTGCCCGCTAAATGTAGTAGAGTATACTGAAAATTCAAGTTAAATATTTTATACCTCCAAAAATATTATATTTTCGTACTTACATTCAAGTACAAGTGTACTTTGTACGAATTAAGATTATTTTACATTATCCGATCAACTTTATCTTTTGCAGGAATTATTTTCTTACCAAATGGAACAATTTTAGGGGGAGACGGGAAAAAAAATCTCGCAAAAAAATTTTCACCAAGTATAACTAAGGACCATCCTAGTGCACCTAGACGATCGGTCGTCCGAGGGTTGAATCTGCGAAAACAACATGGCGTCTGATTCATTACAGCGCGTCTCGTGTACCGAGCACGTGCATGCCCTAGTCGTCGGGAACCGCCGCGAGCCTACCCGTGGTCCCAATTCGATCAATGCTGGCTCGTTGCACAACGATTACACATGCCTTTCCAGTCGTCCTTTCGCTTTTTCTCTGCACCTCCTTCGCGAAGGCCGCGGCAGCCAATGGTCTCGCTACCAAGCTCAATCAGAGTATGTACTCTCTCTTTCCTAGACACCGTTTGCACCCGTTCCCTTCGCGTGGCCAACTCTCGCGAAGACAGTCGCGCAGAGCCCGCCGAGGCTGGCTGCTGTACTCGTTAACGCCACCCTGAACAAAAAATTGTCCATGGTGCGTGGCACTCTCGAGTCAACGCGAATTTCGTGTTTCCTGTAGGGTTCTCCACTTCTCGCTGCGTTTCGCGTACTTGCTGCATGAATAATAGCCCTTGGCCCGGCTCCGGAAAAGCTCACGATGTGGCTCGAGTGTGTAGACGGACAGGTGACCGCAACTTGTGATACACCGGTGAATCATTTTCGAATCTGCTGGTCTAGTTTATCCTGGCGAGGGATCAATGAATCTTTGGTTGAACGAAGTCATTCGTTTTTTTAACTGCTTTTCGTTTAAAAACACGATTGCTTCTCTTGCTCTTGTTTGTTTGAAATATGTAGGTGATCCGTAGACTGCGGATTCTATGTATTTGTAAGAAAAATGAGTAGGTGAAAGATAAAACAGTGAAAGGATGATTTGGATAATATGTCTAGATTCCTTTAAGCGCCAAACAAGGATTTATTTGATCAATTTTATCGGATGATAACAAGCGGCGTTCAACAAGTCTAAAAATGATTTTACGATTGAACTGAATGATTTCTTAAAGATATATAATTTTATTATTTATGAGTTAAAATACTTAATTACAATGAGGATTCAAATAAATCGGGAAGGATTAGAATATGTACGCAACACTTTCATCGCGCGAATTCAATGCAATCACTATGAATTGGATAGTTATAAAAAGGGACTACAAATATGGTACAAATCAATGGGTTTATTATAGAGTGTATAAGTACTCTTACAATAATGAAATAGTTTAGAAATTTTAACTTTGAGATACTATTTTTACTTGATGTTAGATGCTGGCACTAATGAGTACTGCGAAGCCCGGTTTTCTGGAGATCGACAATGATAAATTCAAGACCATAATGAAGATATCGAACGAAGAAGGGATCGAGCAAAGGAAGGATCGATCCGGGAAGGACGAAGATGCTTCGAAAACACTGCAACTTCTTCGTATAAAAGGATATCCGCGATTGTTGCCCGAAGGTATTGTATATTTATACAAAATAAAAATGCGAGAGGCAAGAATCAAATAAAAATATGTTCGAAATGATTGATTGATATTCGTTTCATCGAATCTTATTTTTCTTATAAATGCATAAGATGCTTCTATATTTATTTGAATACAGAGATTTATTAAATCGTTTGCATTACAGGTATCCAGGCGTTAGTCAATTATTGTCGATACCTACGAGAATTATGTCTCTCGTATTCGTTGCTCAGCGATGAATTGTTACTAGCGCTAAGCTCCGAGAAACAGATGCAATTGGAGACTTTGCGATTGGAAGTGCACCAGGAGATCAAGCCGCTTCCGCGAGTCAGCGATACAGCTTGGTGTACATTTTCGAGTCGACTGCCTAACATAAACCTTGTGTTGTGAGTGCATTTTCTCCAAGCTAAAGAATAATAGTTCCCTGTATCTCGATCAACAATTGTTCAAAACTACAATTAATGTTATTGGCGCACTGGTTCGATCAACTGGAGACAATAAGCAAATTAACAGTGTCTTGTTTTCCTAAAACAATTTAGATCGTCCTACATGACGAACGAAGACGATCAGAGTTTGCTTCTCGCTCCCTACGTTCCTATAACACACTTGTATTTTGGGGAGGCACCGTCTGAAGCAACATTGTTACGCATTGGTTGCGTATGTCCACGGTTGGTCGAGTTAGTTATTGCTGCTTATGGACCGGAAAAACTTGACCGAGCACTGATGTCTGTCGCCGAAGGATGCACATGCTTAAGCGCCGTCGGTTTGGGCGATTGTGAAATCACGTATGTACAATAAACGATAGCTCCCGTTTAATAGACGCAGAATCGAGGATGATGAAAAGAAGAAACGATATATGAGATGAAAAAGGAAACACAGCAAGCATAATGTATTTTCTTAAATTCTTTGCATGTATCGGGGTTACTGGTTCTTTCACGAAAATGTACCTGTTTTTCGAATGAAGAAATTCGAGATACGATAACGATCATAATTGAGATAGGATAAATATAGATTATGTTCGAGTATCCGACGTATCTTGGGTATTTTCATTTTAAGAACAGACTACAGTAACGTTTCTGCTTTAATAATCCTTATTATTTCGTTTAAATTGGCGTACATTGCTTCATATTGCATGAAATAGTTGTGAATGCATTAGATGCTAATCAGTTCTGTTTTTCTTGACCACAGTTGCTCAGGATTGTTGGAATTCGTCACGCTATGCGCGAAACGACTGCGAATACTATACGTGTGGGAAACATCGTTAATGGAAGACTGTGAACTGGACGTGACGGAATTATCGAAAAAGATCTCGCAGCTCCTTGGTCGAACGTGGGTACCTGAATACATACCGTTGTGCTGAACGTTCTTAGTGGTAATCAAATCAATTTGTACGATACACTAATGGCAGACAATAGTGTTGCGCATTTCTCAGAAACGTGCGTGAGTGATAATTAGACTGTATAGCCATCCATTTCGTATTTTTTACATGAACCGATTACGCGAAGAACACGGAGATATAATTTTAGCTCGCGATGTAGAAATTGTATGTGTTGTGACTTTCATAATGTCGATATATTTATATAAAATCATTGTTTAATATCATCGTCATAAAACCCGAAATTGTAGTGTATAATCGTTTCAGTTGAAAAAATATTCATACTCCGAGTAGTTTAGGATCGGATCGATAATTTTCACGAGAAACAAGCACAGCGGAAAATTGTAATCATATTTTGTTATTGTCTTCTTTAATTTATATATATATACTTATGTTAAATATATCCGAACTGTACGTTTTACACGACTCGATGAAAAAGAACGAAAAAAGCCACGTATTGTAAAAATTGCTCGTGTCTGTTAATACCAAAAAATATAAACTTTATTAGATTATAATGGTACCTTTTTGCGAGTGGTGTATATAAAATAAAATGATACCACTACTTATTTATCGATCGTCGCTCATGGTAGATATGTATAATATACAATAATTAATAATATAGTCAATAATGTTATTGTAATACAACAGACTATGTACATTATTTCTACATCATAACACAATAAATGATTGGATATACTTAATAATTAATGGTATCTATTAACGTTAACAATTAATGCTCTTAACGTTTAGTCGCCTGTTCTCGAAAGTCGCGCGAATATTTTATTTTTTGTTTTTCATTTTACATCTTACCGATGTTATTCTAAAGATGCGAAGTGCTCAGTCTTGTATCCCAGCCGATATATATCCGATCTCCTGTCTCATCAAGGCCGATCAAGAACCTAATGTTTCAACAATTTACGCTTCGTTTACAACAAACCATGTTAACACATTCAAAAATCAGCATTATTTACTTTGTATCCTAAAAAGTTTTAATTTTACACACATACGCGTAACGCACAACATATCGAACGAATGGTTTTTTTTCTTGCAGTATCATGAACATGCTCAAAGATTGGCATACATTACCAGGTACGTTGCATCTGTTCTTCGTTCATCGGAGGTTTATTCGAAATTCTCGACGCGAATGCACATGTTATTTGTGATCGAATTCCAGTAAACGAAACTCACCACGATCACGACAAAATTTCAGTATAAAACGTCGCGTTCAACGTAAACGTATACAATAGTACATTAATTCGGAATCATTTCAATATCCGAACATCGTATTAAACTCTCGGGTTTGTTGAAAGACTCCGTTCATTTAATCGAATACGGTAAAATTGAAATTATTTGGTATACAATAACGGCGCATACTTGTTACGTTATCAATTAGGAAATGCACTAATTACTCATTGGTACCTTTAAGCAATTAACACGAGTTGTAAACATACAAAAGAATTTAAGTCTAACTGTATCGCTTAAAGTAACAGAGCCCTTTGAACATGTTTGACGCACACATCAAAATGACTATCTAACTAATATCAATATATGAATATTTTAATAAAAAATATTGCAAACATTTTAGGAACACGTACAAAAATTATTCTAATATAAATATATGGCTCTCGTTTCTAATTATGTGTCAACTTATTTGTCATGAACACGGACATAAATATGCGTAGTAAATTGAAAATATTAAAAAAAAAAGAAGAAGAAAGGTTCGAATACATATGCGAAGCATTTTCACAAAAGGAAAACTGACATATAGTATTATAATTTTAGCATCGTACTCCGTTTACAATCCCTTCGCTCTCTATTTGCTATATGCATCGTACAGTTAAGTCTCGTTCAATGCTGGAATTTGTATTGTTATTTCGTATTAGAAACAAGGGAAGCTGATCAATATATATAATGATCAATATATGTATATATTGTTCACAGTGTTCGTCTGTCCTATAGTATTATTTTATCTTTATGTATACGACTTAATACTTAGTAACTTTAAGTCAACTAAAGATTATATCCGAGACTTAACTATGTACATAATCAATTTGTTTAAATGTGGCCTGTACAACGTTACTTAATCCTGTAACCTGGAGTGCTATTTACATTGTAAATCGGTTCGAAGTATAAGTAATTCTAAATCAAGCTTCGTTTCATACAGATCACGGGTGTATTAAGAGTTAAACGAAATTTTCAACACAGGTCTTAATCGCATGTAAAACATGTCTAAAGTATTGTTAATTTTTAGCACCAGCTTAGGCATATTCACCATTCTTTGTAACCGCTACTTTTGGCAAAGTAATATTAATACTATCGTTACGTAACTTCGCTATTAACAGGCATAACAAAATAGGTCGACAATTATCTTATATCATTACGAAGGAGCAATCAAACAAATGGACGGGTCGATTACTTACTCTACACCAGAAACCTGCAATCGGTGGACTTACTGGAACTTGTTCTACTTCGCTTCTCGATTGCGTTTCGTTCGAACGGAAAGAGTGAAATAACACAGGTTTGAGTAAATCCATGCGTCGCAGAACTCCTCTCTACGTATAATTTAAGTGTTTGAATACACATAAAAAATTGATGCAGCTTTAAGAGACATAATGATTTTCTTTTTGAGCATTGCGACTGCTAAATTTGCTCGAGGGGCTGTTCGTCTAGCATCGATAATAAAATTTTTCGTTTTTTACCGCTCTCCTTAATTAATTGATCGTACAAAATTTTGTAGAGTTCTCCCTATCAAAATCTTCACAGTTACTGCGAAAGGCTTCAGCCCCAGGAACAAAATAGGATAATATTATACTGGATAGTTCTGATTGCCTTGGCGCACAATGAGTTTAACAATAACAAGATTTTCATTACGACGTGTCGTACTGAAAATAATAGTTTTTCTTTTTTTTATATATATATAATAGACTTCACTATTATACATGCACCTGTCTATTACTTGTTAAGATATGGCTGTTGGTATTAACCAAGTCATATCGATAAAAATATTTCAAATTCCCATGAATCGATCCTGCAAGGTGGTTGTCTCGTTAGTAATTTGATAACAGAGTATTTGATCATGTTAAACTGTGCGAAATCTTAAGATCTTAAGTGTTATGTGAACACGTAATAACGTTTTATACAAACCTAAATAAAATAATCAATCGGGCATGTCGATCGAAATTATAGGTACGACAGGTTTCGTTAGATCAATTTTCTTAATATGTTTCTCATTTTTGTCCGAAACCATTGGCTCGGATGGTGGTTGATCCTGATCGCTTCTTGGTTGGTACGAAATATTACCATATTCTTGAAGCAACGGGCACAATCCTAATAAAAAATGACAAAAATCTTTTCTAATGCCGAACCACCCTGAAATGAATTAAGATGGCTGATTAATACTAATTAATATAATCTCGAGTCTCGAATGATACGAAATTAATGTTTCTTACATCTGTTTCCACCTTTCGCATCGAAAGACATAAAAATAAGTGTTACATGGGATATTAAAAGCGGCATAGCTACTGTAGTATAATTTAATGAAATATCTCCGTCTAATTTGTTTGCTAGTAACACCTATAATCGAATAAAATTCAACATTAGCAAAATGTATCGATCGTTTTCGATTTTATCGACAGAATAGTTCGGCTTACTTGGAACACTGAGATTGGAACCACAAGAAATGTGTACGCCAATGCAGAATTCAAAGATGTTCGCCTCTGTCTGGCAGTAACCTGTGGTGCTCTTAATAAAACAGCTGCGAATACTATCGCGTATAGTACAGCCACTAAGGACAAGCTCAAAAGTGTCCAAACTGGCACGAACACTACTTCCCAACTCCACGTTATAAAACCGTCTAGCCTCAATGCCAAAAAGATAAACTGCAGTACGTTAACTGCACAGAACAGTTCGAGTTCGAACGATCGATCGTGTTTCGCAGCCCAAATACATACCTGTAAACATAAAATATTCACATTTATATCTATCAAAACTTCAATTGTAATTATTAGACTGCTGAGCTTTATGCAAAATGAAAATGTTTTGCATTGATTGTGGGAAGCAGGAATAGCACAGAAATTGATTTCATCCCTTAATGACTTTGTTACATTAAAAATAACATTACAATATTCATAACTTTTTCGGATCTTTCACCGTTTTATATTTCACCCAACAAATTTCTTCATAAATGCACGAAGATCCGCAGTCTAATAATTATACTTGTTCTATACTTCTAGCTGGTGTTGTGCGTATAATTAAAATATACTTACTGCTATCGACACTATCGAAATGAAGATAAGTGGTATAAATACAAGTATCCAAAGGTGCCTTTCAGATTCTAATTTATCACATACTAACAATTCAAACATTAACAGGATCAAGTGTAATGCCAAAGTAATTAACATCGCCTTGTAATGTACATAGGCATCTCCTTCCAGTCTTGCGTGCGGGTGTCTCCACCACACGTAACTTCCAACGGTAGCACCCAAAATTACCATACTCTTCCAAAACCATATCGGTGTGAATACACACCAATAACTCCATTCTATGAAACCATCCAGTCGCAGAGCAAACAGGGATGTAAATATCATCAAACAGCAATGCACTAAAAATTTGCTAGAATACAAAATTAACAGAAATTAGTTCCAAAATATACTCTACAATTATACATACACAGACACATCTGATTTTTATATATATTTTAAAGAAATTACTTGAAATGAAAAAAGAAACAATGAGGAAATCGGTATCTCGAATAATTGTCAATTAAATGACTTAACACAGGGAAAGATAACTCCACTGATTGTACAAAATCGATGACTCGCGACTAAGGTCAAGAACCTCGAAACAATGACAAAATTTGGTGAATAAAGAGAGACGGGCATTTGTTCAAAATACGCGTCTGACCTATTTATAAAGTATAACTCGAACTAAAATTAAGCTATTAAGACATATTATGATTTAATTATAGACAGGTTTATCCGTATATCAAATGATCTGCAATCGCTGTCGTCTTGTAACAAAAAGGAGAATCTCGAATCGAAATGTTTCCGGGAGTAGAAAATAATCTTCCTTGTTATATATATATACTTTTTTCATTAATTTTGCACAATGCTCCATATATGAGATTTCGATATCGCACATTAATTCGCCGTTAATCAGTATACAGGCTTCGAGGAAAATCCGTGTAAATTCACGCGCGAGGTTTTACCTTGGATTGAAGTCTTGAAAGAGTGTTTGCAGATTCATGATTATCAGAAACGTTTTGTAGGCCAACTACTCGACGTAAATCTTCGGGATGACCGTCGCGTATAAACGCATCCCACCGAAAATCGTTTCATTTACCGCAGAGTTTATCGCGGAAGCACACGAACAGTGAGCTCTGCATTTGCAGGCGCAAAAGAAAAAATAAATCCCACCGTTTCGCACGCGAAAATTCGAATTGCACTGAAAGCAGCCGAAGGCCAGCAGCTGTCGACACTCGATACGTCAAGTGAGTTAGCAGAGAACTTCGTACTTATTTCGAATGCACATACGAAATGTGTAATGCCAGGTAATGCATAAAAAGTTTAATCACTCGGTTCTAGGTGCACGTTTTAGATGCATCGTAACAGATTAGAGATAATGTGCAAGTACGATTCCAAAAGAAACTCCAAGGGAAAACTTTATAACTAAAATCTTGTCCACTTTGTGTTCGGAAGAAAATTTCATCTTTGCAAATGTTCGAAACTAATGAAGAAGATATTGGAAAGAATAGGTTTTCTAGATTGTAATGCTTTTGGAATCATTGAAAGTGGAATGGAATAAAATCCTATTTTCAATGAGAACAGCGCCTTTGTAGATCCAAAACAAAGGAAAATTGTACAAAATTCTGTCGTATTTTATATTCTAGCCTTTTTTTAACATTTCCATAAGCCATAAATGCATAAAGAAATAATATACAGAGTAGTGCAGCATAAATTTCAGTGATGAAGCTCCATTTGCACTGTACATACTTTGTACACGGTACACCGTGTATACATATTTTATGTATACTTGAATAAAGAAAATGGAAGGGATAAGTACGTGAAATTTTAATACGATTTGCGAGCTATAGTTCTTAACGAATATTCGATAAGCCATTCACTTTTTAAAAACGATTGTTTAAAAAGCGAATGCAAGTATAGAAATGCATCGACCAATCAGCGTTCACGTATATGCCGACACTCGTAGATCGCTCTACCAGTTTCCGGTGGTGTGTGAGCGTTCCTCTTTTCGTCTGTAACTTCAATCATGGCGGTGGGTAAAAATAAGGGACTATCGAAAGGAGGTAAAAAGGGAGTGAAGAAGAAGATGTAAGTGAATTATAATATGTTTCCTTTGAACTTTAAACCCTCGATATGAGAATAAGTTAATATTTCGACTTTTACCTAGCGAGATGCTTTGAATTGAAACAGATTTCGTACACCTGACATTTCAGTGTTTAGAACACACTCCACGATCGGTACCATGCCTTTAATAATATTTCTGAACTCGAGTGAAAAATAAGCTAACAGTAACGTATATTTCTTAAAAAATAATTACTCACTTCAAATAATATCTTTGAAGTGCGTCCTTGATACACGTACTATACTTAATTACGTGGACTCCACGTTGATATTATTTCAGTGTTTGGAATACACACCACGATCGTTACCTTGCTTTTAATAATATTTCTTAAATCGAGTAAAAAATAAGCAAACGACAACGTACATATCTTTCTTCAAAAATAGTTGCTTATTTAAAATAATATTTTTACAGTAAATCCTCGATACTTTCATTCAAAGCATCGTTAATGAATCAAATATTCGGTATTTCGCATATAAAATGTGGCACATACATACGAATATGAATTTAATCTGCAATGTTCGTTTCATAAAATGTTTAAGTCGTTATTCTAACCTTAAAGAGCAACATGGAGGCATAACCTAAACTGTGTTTTCTTTATAGCGTTGATCCTTTCACTCGTAAGGACTGGTATGATGTCAAGGCACCGTCTATGTTCACCAACCGTCATGTTGGCAAAACATTGGTTAACAGAACCCAAGGAACAAGTAAGATATTTTGAAAATTGAAAAATAGTATGCAACTCCAGCTCCATGAAAGTGTTCTCATCACTTTTTGTGGCGTTTTATGTTGCAAGAGAAAAATGCAGCGTCTAGACCACAGTGTTGCTTCAAAGAAATACTAAAGCTAGATGTTGCTACAGATATTCATAGTTAACACTAAACCTACCACCACCGGTCACATGATTTGCGGCCAAAATTTTTTTATTTCACAATTATAGAAATTATAAAGATGCTTTCATGGTAAATGATTAAATAAATACATTTAATAGCAGAGATATTATAATATGAGCTGAACAAAGTTCAAATAAATTTAATCCTGTTGATTTTATAAAGCATTATGTATCGGTTACTTTTAGAGCTCTGTAGGTTTAGTGTTCACGCATTAGATACTGCACTCTGCTTGCTAAACGTGCTTCTAATGCTTTAACATAATTTTTCTTCTCTCAAATTAGTTTCTTTGCTAACTGTTTGCGTATTTTACAGAGATCGCGTCCGAAGGTCTGAAATACAGAGTATTCGAAGTCTCATTGGCCGATTTGCAAAATGATGGAGATGCGGAAAGATCTTTCCGTAAATTTAGGTTGATCGCTGAAGATGTTCAACATCGTAATGTATTAACCAACTTCCATGGCATGGACTTGACCACCGACAAATTGAGGTCCATGGTTAAGAAATGGCAAACTTTAATCGAAGCTAACGTCGACGTAAAAACTACCGACGGCTACCTTCTCAGAGTTTTTTGCATTGGTTTCACCAACAAAGATCAGCTGAGCACAAGAAAAACGTGTTATGCGCAGCATGCACAGGTTTGTAATTTTATTTACGTCATATTTTATACTTACTATTTGCAAATCGATAATCCACGAGAGTATCATTCGACTTTCGTGTTACACGATGTTGCAGAAAGAAATTGTGCACTTGCTTACCACATTACTTCGGTTTTATAAAAAGTAGTGATATAGACTGTAGCAACAATCGACTAATTTTTATATGAGATATAAATGTTTTATATAAAATTATTTATTAATAATTGCGATTGCGTGCTCAGGTTAAGAAAATCAGACAGAAAATGGTAGATACTATTACCAATGATGTTACGAAAAGCGACTTAAAGGGTGTTGTTAGTAAACTTCTGCCAGACGCCACAGCCAAAGATATCGAGAAGGCTTCGCAAGGCATTTACCCGCTCCACGATGTTTATATCCGTAAAGTATGTTTGCGCATATTATTTGAACATTGTCATAAATACAGTAATAATAACAGCGTTTGTAATAATCACTTTGCTCTTTAACAGGTTAAAGTATTGAAGAAACCACGTTTTGAACTGAGCAAACTATTGGAGCTTCACGGAGACAGTGCAGGCAGCAAGACCGAGGAAGTAGGAGAAAGCGGCTCGAAGGTCGATAGACCGGAAGGCTACGAACCACCTGTACAGGAATCTGTTTAAGGGAGTAATTCTCTTTCGATATTTGATATAAATAAAAGTCACGTTCAGTGCAGAAATTGATGCCAGTCTTTCCTGTGTGTTACCTTTCATTTCGTGGTCTTATTGGTAAAGTAACGAAAGGAAATTTGATTTTAATAGTAAATATTTATTATCGAACATATTCTGATATAATACATCTTAACACAATGAATACGAACGGGTAGATAATTTATAAAAAAATAGAACTTCAATTTTATTTTGTTACATTTTACAATGTAAAGGTACTAGAAGTGTTACGAACTAACTAAGGTGTGATCTAGTCTGACAATCCCTTTACCATGATTGACCAACATCCTGTTAATAGTGCTCTAAAGCTTTCGCTCCAAGATGCGAGCAAATAGATCAAGAAGCCAAAGAAAGTGATCTTTGTGAGTACATCGACCCAGTACATGCTGTAACAAAAATATAAGTGTAGAATCTTCGATAGAAAACATTTCTTTGAAAAGAAAAAAAAAACTAAGAATTAAGTCTTACATTCTTAAATGTCTTCGAGCAGCTGGTAATGTCTCCGGTGGTTCATTTAGGATAAAAACTCTTGCAGCCCTTATACAAGTCTCGAAATATGCATCGATATCCATATCATCCCCATGTAACTGATAATTTTCGTATTCTACTGCATTAAATCGATCTCTGACTTCATACATATTTGAATTGACGAAGTCCCATTGATGATTAGCGTAATACTCGAAAACTTCGAATCCTTTTTGTATACGACGTTGCACACGACACATACTGTGTGTACAGTAACAATTAACCATGTAATAGTTCAACAGATAAGGATAAGGTCGAACGGATATCGTGACTATACTTACATTGGTTTGTATCCTCCAAGGAAAATAAGTGAATCTATGAAGTAAGCTGGTATCATGTGGAAAAGTAACACGCATATGTTGTGCATAAGTCTTGATTTCTTCATACTGCCACCGGGATACCAAACGACATTGTTTAGGGGAACCTTTTGCGTTATTCTCCTACCACGCGTAATAATCTCTGCCCACGATATCTAAAATTTATATATATCAGTATTACTTTGACCATTGGCGATATTCATAGGCAAAACTGTAGCATCAATTTTGACCTACTTTGAATTCACTGCTACTAGTTAGATTGAAAACCCGTTTCTCGTAATCTTTGAAATAAAGGAAATTCCACGAAGAAGCCAAAATAGCATTAACAGCAATGTCAACCGGTAAATAATCGGCATAACCATTTTCATTGCAGTACATTGTTCGAATCACACCTTTGCCAGCTCCAATTAACAGTCCTGTTGGTCCATTGATATTATCTGTCCAGCCAGGTACTGGTTCCTTCCAAACAGGTATAACTATACTTGGCCTATGATTAAACATTTCATGAAATAGTAGGTATTCTAAGGTACCAATTTTTTATTTCTGCAAGGATTATTTGTATAATTGTACCTCAATATAATTGCTGGAATATGCGGCATGGCCTCTTCGACGAGACCTTCAGACAAGGCTTTCGTGAACGCATATGTGTTAGGAAGGTCTCCTAGAATCTTATCGGTCATTGCTTCGACGACTTCGTCGTCCATCCACTCTACGCACTTAATAATTTTGTGTGGATCTGCTGGCGGAGGATAAGGTTTTTCTCCCAAGACCTAAAACGAATTAAACTGTAAAATAAATACAGAACTGTCGCTAAAGAACCTATTAATAGGCTTTGGTAAAGCGTTGAAGTACAGTTAACAAAACCAGTCGTACTTTTTCTTCTAGATGGCAATACGCTGTGCTGATGTGAGCAAACAGCTTTAAGTGCTTCATCTCCTTGGCCAGATCTAGCATTTGCTTTGTGCCCCGAGTGTTTAAGAGTACTGCCCTTTTTAGCAACTCGTCGAATCTAACGTAACGATGTAATTATAATATAAATGTGATTCAGCAATTCAGTTAATCGTTTACTTTGCGCTGTAATACCTTACTGTGGCGGCGCAATGATACACAGTGTTAACGTTCTCACAAAGCATCTTCTTGTCTTCTTCAGAGAGTCCAAGACCGAGCATTGAGACGTCGCCAGTTACAATCGTCACAGCCTTACGAAGCTCCTCTAATCCCCTTTGCTGTTTAACTTTCTCGAAGAGCTGTAACAAGTAACGATTATTCATTCATTTCATATTTATCGAGTTTTTCTTTTTTTTTTTAAATATGTGTTTAACGACACGACGACTCGTTATGTCAGATTGATCTTGTTTTTTCCCTTCAACGTTTAAGAACGGAGAATTCTTTAGAAACAAATGCTTCGTGGTGTAATTACATATAAGTCTAACACATATAATTCCAATTTTGGTGGCTTAATGGAAACAACGTCACTCGTTAACTCAATTAGAGTAAGGTGACAGACTTTTTATCCATACGGTGAGAAAAAAAAAGCGAACGCGCTAGGAGTTGGAAGAAAAATGAACGATTCTCCCTTTCAAATGACCCAGTGTGCTCCCTATTAGATGACGTTGCGTTTTAGTATAATGATTCTCGATTAAACGTTTCTCCAAACAATATACGTACTTGCGTGCCCCATATTTTGAAAATGTAATTAACGGTGTCAATATTACAGCTATTACGCCCGTGAATCTGGTGCAATAAGTACTGTGTCATGAGTAATTAATAGTTTGCGCCTGTTTATGCTAATTAATGTGTGTTTCTGTCACGCTTTGGAAAACTGGGATTGAATTGAATGTTTTTTTTATACATTCAAGGTTTTGCTAATATCATGTCCTACTCAGACTCTGCGTTTCGTTGCATTATGTCGCGATGAAATAATTTAAACGATACCTTTGAATTTAAACTTTCTCTTTTGTTAAAAACAAAATTTAAATAATTCACCCCTGGTGGACGAATGTCGTCATATTTTCAACATCAGATCGATGCATTCCATTCATAAAGTGGCACAAAAAGGTTTGATAGTAAAGATCAGTTGAATACTTGAAAGAATCCTGATCCGCGAAGGATGAAAATCGAAATGTTATATTTCAGTTTGAACGAGTTACCGCTGACGGTCGTAAACAAGTTAAAAGTATTTTTGATTCGGTCGTTTATTTTTCAATTTCCCTCTTAACGAGGAAAACCGACCGTTAAATGACTACGGAACGCAAACACGTGAACTGACTCGACTTTCTTTCACGTGATGCAATTTGACCTCCTCTCGGGGAGAGATTTGCACCGTGCATTAGGAGTTTCGACATTATACGCAGTTCCTATGCCACTCAGTCTAAAATTCATGCGTCGGAGAATTTAAACCTTCGGGGATACAATTTATCTTAAAAATCATTACCGGTTAATTCACTGTTCCATTATTTTCGATCGGTTTGGAAAATTGTTATTTTGCATAGAAATCCACATTCTAGTAATTACGATATTTAAGTTTTTGAAATGTATAATATTTTCATATGTTATGAGTGCATATTATAGAGATTCGTAGTCCAGGTGGCAGTGAAACGAAAGTTTCCGTAATAATCTGAATGGAAGATAGAACGGTAATGATCGGATTATGATTCATAGCACGTCATCGATTTCAATTGGATGGAAATTATGAATTGCGAGACGCGCAAACATATCTTGGCCAACCAGAGAGATTCGAAGAACTTTCCGTGGCAATTACATATTCGCGTGATCGTAACATTGCGGTCGAGTTCAGTAGTGTAAAAAGAGGGAAATTATGAAACTTCCTATAACTGTAGAATATACAATAGCTAGGGCAGACACCGTAATCGTGTTACAGCGGAATCTGGCTGTTACTAGGACAGATGAGTGTGACATAACACGCGGCTGTACGCGAAATAACTTTCACCAGGTAGTACTAGACAAATACCAATCGTGATAATAATGATAATAACACTGTACCCGTACTCTCACGTCCTCTACGAGTAGGGGACCTTGACCCTGTTTCACGCGTTTTTGCTCTTTAACATGATTATGGAATACCGCGATGTGCTTCCATAATGGAATTTTATTAATTTCATTTTTCCGGCGGATACAATTCTAATCAGCATGTCTGGAAATCACTTTTTCTCTCATTAGTCTCGAGAAAATTAATACTTCTATAAACTAAACTGGCCTTAGGTGCATTGATTACGATGACATCAAGTGATTCACGAAAAGTTACACAACGAATTGTTGGCAAATACAATGTCTATATAAATACGCTTTCTCTAAGCGTGTTTCGTGAAGTTTCTGTATGTTACTGTAGTTTTTTTTCAGGGATCTTGCTTCACGACACGCGCTGTCCATAAAATCACGAGTATTTCTGAATCATAAAACAGGTGGTTAACTCAGTTACCGAAAAAAAAAGAAATAGAAAAATTTTTATTATCCGTACAACGAAACATAACGTTACTCAAATATGCACGGTGGTACACGCAGAATACTTCCGTGCATTCCATTATTCATGGAACGATCCAATGCGATTAACTAAAGGGTAAAGTTACCGGCGAGTTGAAAATTTCCTCCAAACGATGCTTCGGGTTCTTCCCCTTCTTCGGTCGGACGAGCATGTAGATTTGTTTGATCGAGGGCAGGCATCTGAGAAACTTCTCAACGATAACCTTTCCCAAAAAACCGGTACCACCGGTGATCAAAATATTTTGGTCCTTGAAAACGAGAGCGACTCTGTCTGGTATCTTCTCCTCCACTTTGGTTTCCGCTACGGTCTGCGTCACCATCTGCAATTTCACCAAAACGATTTCTTTAATTGTTTTGAAAAATCTGTCCTCTCCATTTTAACTTACATTGGGTTGCAACATAAGTACGTTTATGTACATCTGTTTACACTGTTCAACAACGACAAATGTTTCCATATAATTGTTGGGTGCATCTTATAGAGACTTTTAACAAATATTGTAATGTTATTATATAAGACTAGTTTTTCCTCGCGGCTTTGCTCGCACAGGAAACTGTTTAATGCCCTCGAAAATTGATATTGTTTCTTCATAAAATCTTTCAACCCCCCATTCATCCCATTCAGATTGTATCAATAAGCATTAAGACCAAGATTCTCCTAGATTTTCTTGAATCCAGTGATGTGCAATAGTAATACGTTGTGATTGTTCAAACATGTTTAATTAATCACGTTTAAACATGAAAAAAGTTAAAATTTGTTGGACAGTGTTATTTATAGCGAGGATTTTGGGCATTTATGAAACAGTAAAAACATTAAAAGAATTTATAATGACATCATACTGCATATTCTATATAAGATATATATCTTTTTCTTTAATTGCGTCAACTGGAAAATCTTTCGTATACATTGTGCATGGTATTTATGTTCGTGGCATCACGGTACGATGCTCGACAGTATTCGCGAAAGGAAAAAAACATATATGACGATCAACTGTGTTTTTGCATGTTGGACATCAATGCGGAAGATCCTCGTGTAGAACTGCGCGTGCATAGTGCATACAGAATGCGACCGTTCCTCGTGAACTTTGTTGAATCCTACATGACTTGCTTGTCAAATCGAAAGCAATCGAGTACAGTAGACCCTGTACAGTAACGTCCAAAAGTCATCAAATGTTAAATAGTAAATAGAAAGAGTCTCCGTTTCCTCATAAATTCGAATTCATTCGAGTCAACTGAGTCGAATTGTAGACAAACTCTCAAAATTATACGAATTTTTGTGTAACTCAAATAATTATGTTATTGGTGAGTCGACCAAAAGTGGAAAGAGTGTTAAAGCAAAAGTGGAAGTACCAGATGGGCTTATTCGTGTACATATCATAATTAAATCTAAGTAAATTAAAATGAACATTTTGCGTCATCTGATTAAAGACGTTGCACGTTATTAGTGAACGAACACACTTTTTTTCTATTCTTCTTAGAAGTTATAAACTTGTTGTGTTGACCTTTCGGTATTCCTTTGCAATGATTATGCGAGATCTGCGAACACATCCAACGTAACATCTTCGTATTGTTTTGTTATCAGTTTATGCGTACATTTAAGCGCGAACACTTTTTGTGGAAGACATTTAATTATGACGTTCTGATTTGTTAGCTTTCCTGAATAATATTTACCTAAGCCATGTAACAATTCTCATCGATTTACATCCTCGTTTATTTTTCAACATAAACATCCGTAGTCATCATTTGTGTGTATTTTGTGACATTGATACTTTTCATCGATGCGTTTTGCATTACAAAAAAAAAATTCATTAAATCGTTGTTGTTTAACATTGAAGCATTTTTTTCCATCCATATAAATTACATTGCATTGCAAGAATAAGAATTTATCATCTGCACATCAATACTAACCACTTTAAGACCTGGTTCATATAAATCTAATACTTCATCGTGTGAAGTAAGCAGATAATATAATTTCATTTGGATCATTTTTTAGGATTTAAAATTCATGTAGGTTTAATTTTAGTAAAGTGCTTACCACACTAATTAATTGCGAGTATACCAATCGATGTAACGAGCGTAGTTATCTTTCTTTCGGGAAATGAAATTTACTTGATAAAATCAATATTATGGTCGAGCAAATATGTATTTCACGCGTGGCGCAACCAGTTTTACTTTTTTACGTCCACGGAGGACGCAACTACGCGTTGACAAAGAAACTAGAACGACGAAAGCATAACTTAACAAATTGAAAAAGACCTTTGCAATTGAGAGCGGTGGTCAAACAGCTTTCCCTATTCAACCTCACTTATTTCGTGAGTCTGGTAATGTTTTACATTTGCATAAACACATTTCTGATCTATGCTGCTCGATGCTGAGTACCCACTACATATAACAAATAATACTTTACTACATATTTCATTTTAGCTTGATTAACTTTTAATATTAAAAAAAATCTGTTAAATTCATTACCGTCTAAAAAGTACAAAACAATTCCGGTTTTTAGAGAAGAAATATTTCTCAAAATTCTTTTCACATCAATAAATTCTTCGTTTAACATCGATATAGTTTTATTTGAAAAATTTCTTGGTGGAACCATCAGAAATAGTTCAAATATCACAGCGATCGATTCGTAGACTATCTTGTACAGTGATTATAACGATTTGTTACTTTTCATCGAATATTTACAAAATTTTCTACTCTGTATTTGGTACTCGACTCTTTGTATATTAGAATCATAAGAACTCCGACTATTTTCAATGAGAAGTGCTGGAAACTATGTGGTGCAATTTTATTGTATTAAATATTGGTACAACCGCAGTGTAAAATCTACGTAATGAAAACGCTACACGTTGAATCATTCCGTTACACATCATAACACCACAGTTACTATTACGTTCAACTATTGCTTGCTTGAGAAAGTTTAGCGTCGGTGGTTTCGCACATCGAAGACCGAGGCGCCCGCAAACACGCTTTAATTAATTAACATTGATACACTCGACCACTAATGACACACTTGTAAATATACACATCCACTTTTATTTCCCGGATTTATGTCGGCTCAAGACATCTTAACAAACAACATCCTATTATTGTTAGCCTGTGAATCTTTATGCAAAATAAAAACTTTCTGTATCAATTACACAAGGAACAAAAGTTAAATAATAGTTTGAAGGTGTGCTTTAAAAATGCAATGATTCAATGAAAGTATATTTATAATTCAATATTAATTTCTATCGAAATGGTAAATAGTATCTTTAACAAGATTCACGGCATTAATAAATAAATAAAATAACAAATGGTAAATAGTAAAATTTCTTCTTAATCCACAAAAATAGTCACACATCTACTACTGTGGTTCCCAAGGTGAAAATAATAATAACCTTAATAAATACCCTTAGCAAAGAGTTAAAAGCGACGTAAAATAAATGAAAAAAAGAATAGTTACACTTGAGGGTTAATTATTTTTAATTATCTTAATGTCTGCCAACTCTTCTAATGTTTTTACCGTTTTAAATAACAGCTACTCATTTTTCCGATGATCAAATCCGTAGTCTATTTATTAATTTCCTAAAAATCGAAATCAAATTCGACCGTGTCATTGTCGACGTATATATGTAGATCCATTGGAGAACACATAGACATCGACTAAATAGAAACTTGTTTGTTCTTCTAAGAAATTCGAATGACACTATAAGCGTAAAATGTTGCTACTTACGATAACGACGAGGAAGCACGATTGTGTCAGGTAACTTTTGCCAAAGCACCTGTGTTTAGAGGTGTAAGCTCTAAACGATGTTCTCAGCCGCGAACAAACCGATTTCGAACACGTGGACCGAATGCACTGTGGTGATCGATCCGAAACACGCGTGAATCACGTCGGACCGCGTACGTTTAACAATAAATTGTTCGTCGGGAGGACGGTATTCAGAAACAGAGTGGACGGCGACGGAAAAATAAACGAAATGCAAGAAAGGTGTGCTTCAGTTCGCGTTTTATCCGAAGCCGCGTATCACCGCGAACGATCGGCAAACGAAACGAAACGAAAGCGCGGCTGTTGGAGACAGTGACCGGCTAGAGCCGATGATCGTTCTTTACTCTGCCGTGCCGGTGAGCCCGAGTTGCACACTGGGAAAGCATTTGCTATGGCCTAATATTTCCCTGGACTAGACGATCATCGTCGCCCGATGCAGCCCAGTAATTGTTTCTTCTAGTACAACTTTCCCCCCACCTGTAAAACCCCCTACCCCGGTTCCCGTTTATGCTACCAACCAAGCTCGCATGAAGCAACAGCATTACGCGAAATGTCTATAGAAATTATATAAGCACTCCGGCATTGAGTTACTCCACTTGGTCCTTTTTATGAAGAAATTTTGGCTGGCTACAATATAAAACAGTAAAAGATTAGAAGAAACTAAAAATTTTTTTTCTATTAAGCATTTCAGATCTCAACTGAGATCTATATCTGCTGTACAAATGCAAGTTACAGTAAATACATATTCGTACATACATAGACAATGTTAAATCAAATTAAATTCGTGGTTTACAATTTTTTAGGAAATGAAATATAAGAAGACAAGCTTTAATGTTGGGTCGGGCAACAAAAAAAACTAAAATTATTGTTACGTAGAAACAGTGGATTCTGTCTATTACGTACTTTGACGAAAATGAGTAGGTGTCATTTAAAACAGTAAAAATATAGGAAAGTAAATTCGTAGTTTACAATTTTTTAGGAAATAAAATATAAGAAGACAAGCTTTTTAATGTTGGGTCGGGCAACAAAAAACTAAAATTATTGTTACGTATAAACAGTGGATGCTGTCTATTACGCTCTTTGACGAAAATGAGTAGGTGTCATTTAAAACAGTAAAAATATAGGAAATTAAATTCGTAGTTTACAATTTTTTAGGAAATAAAATATAAGAAGACAAGCTTTAATGTTGGGTCGGGCAACAAAAAAAACTAAAATTATTGTTACGTATAAACAGTGGATTCTGTCTATTACGCATTTTGACGAAAATGAGTAGGTGTCATTTAAAACAGTAAAAATATAGGAAATTAAATTCGTAGTTTACAATTTTTAGGAAGTAAAATATAAGAAGACAAACTTTAATGTTGGGTCGGGCAACAAAAAAACTAAAATTATTGTTACGTATAGACAGTGGATTCTGTCTATTACGTACTTTGACGAAAATGAGTAGGTGTCATTTAAAACAGTAAAAATATTGATATGTTATTTTTTTCAGTCTGTTAAACATATTAAGACAGAAAATAGATTTTTATTTCACTCCAGTTGGTTGCGATTCAGGTAGAACATTTTTATTTTGCATACAGATCCGCTGTCTAGATCTAGAAAATGTATTTTTTAAATTTTCAATA
Organism: Lasioglossum morio; assembly: GCA_916610235.2. Lineage (NCBI taxonomy): Eukaryota > Metazoa > Arthropoda > Insecta > Hymenoptera > Halictidae > Lasioglossum > Lasioglossum morio. The sequence goes on along the minus strand of OU744328.1, from coordinate 15,395,373 downwards.
TAGGCCCGCACATGAAAAAGGTGTAAAATGCAATTTTTAGTATTGTTTCTACAATTCCGATCAATTGCTATTTTTGAAAATAAGCGTTTTCACACCCTGTAGTAAACTGGTTGCTCTAGCTTCTCGAAAGAGTTCAAATCGTATAATACAATATTAAAAATGTTATCGTCTGTTTTAGAGCGTACGAATATTAATTCGGATCACTGTGTTATGAAATGAATTTTTTTTTAACCGCTGGTGCCTACAATCGATGTAAAACATTATTATTTTGCATAAAGATCCGCAGTCAGCTAATTTCCTTTAATTATTACCGCATTCGTTACTATTATTAGAATTTTGTTAGCTTGCTACATTCGAAATGTCCGATTTAAGATGCACATTGATTATTGTACTATTTTTGCTAACGAAATGATCATAGATCACATTAAATATCATGGTCAATTACTTTTCAGATCCATTATACACATCCAATATCGTTTTAAGGTAAAAATCTGATTTTTAGAGAGTTAATTTTACTTTTAAACATAGTTTCAAATGTTCAATGAAATATGAACACATCGACGACACTGTTTATCGACGTTTAATTGAAATACGATAGTAAATAAATGTACTATTCGTCGATGATAGAAAAAGCTAAGAAATTAAGAATGTGAACGATCAAAAAAATTGCATTTCCACGTTTCTTCAAAAACTATTTTCTACGAGTATCAGCGTTGACGTCGATAAAAATGTTTAAATAATTTATGCATCCTTGTGGCCGGCTGCCGAGAAAGGTGTGCGTGACAAAATGAAACTTGAGCAACTACAAACACTGGTCTGGCTGCTCGCAATCCCTCGTGATCTAGAAAAAAAAAAATCCTGCAAAAGCGTCTGACGGTATGATTGCAAAAAACGAACGGTCCTTTACAGAATTGCATAATTTTAGTTGTCCAACTCTATTTCTCGCTGTCAAGAGTTACACAATTTGATATTTGTAATACATACGAGATCCTCGGCGAGTCACGTACGACTAATTTTGCAGAACTTGCTCGTGCATTTCCTGTGATCTGAATATTGAAATTTGTATCGGCGACGTCTCTGCGATTTCACAGTTGTACGAAGCAACAAATTTATGCCAATACAAGTTTATTCTTTGTAAAAAGAGCAGGCTCGCAATTTCCAATATTTCGAACAACACGAAACATTGATTAAATAATTAAATAAAACTGGATTTTTAAGCATTGCTTCGCAAGAAAATATAATAAGCTGCGCGAATGCAATAATAATTCTGATCGCTATACTTTTGGCGATTTTATCTTCAAAAATTCGTTCAACGACCATGCGATTTCATCAAATTTTCTTGAAATTTAATATGCGAAGCGTGTTACTATTTTGATGACTCAGGAAAAGACTATAATTTTCGTTACATGTAGTCGGGGCCAAAATGTTCCAAAATGATTTGGCAACCAGAACAGCTGCGACAACCGGAAAGAATTTCATTCATGGCAAATGAGAATTTTATCTATAAATAGAGAATAAATGTCTTCATTATGCATGCCTCCGAATCTGATTAAGCATTTATACCAGAACCGGTCTCGTAAATCAACTTCCAAAACCAGTGAAATTGAAATTATAATTTTACTAGCTGCAGGCTGTGACAATTCTCCGAAGACATTTTGCGAAAGAAATGCCACAGAAAGATTTATATCGCAAACATGTCACCGCGGAGTTGTAGTAATAATATTATTTCCACGAAAGCTAAATTAATGGTAAAACTAAATATTATCAAATTAGTACCATATTAGCAGGATTATTTTATGTGAATCTGAGATTAATAGTCGTTGAATATCTTATGAAAAACGTATGCAGCCGTTATTAGGAGTCTATTCTTAATATTAAAAATAGAACGATCATGTCATTGTTACTTTTTGGCCTTTGTCGTACCATTTTATAGATTCTTAGTAAAGTTTTTATGAATACATATGACATTTGTACAAGTCAACGATGTAGAATATATTAACATAATCTGTTCTCAAGAATGAATTCTCATTACAATAAGTGATATCTTTAATTTCTAGAATACCACAAATATGTTCTCGTGATCTTTTCTGTCCCGTCACTGGCTGTCAGCCATTAGGTAAGAACACAAAATAGGAAACCGAGTGTGAGACGCAAGTATTCAAAATGTAGGTTATCACGAGGATTAATTTGCTGCGGAAGAACAAGTGCGGTCTTGATCTCTATCGCTTCGTTAACCTTTGTTCTTGACGAGAATTTAACGGGAGATTTACTGCACTTTTTAGTTCAAAATGTGAAAGTTTATAGGTCAGTCATATTTCACTGGAAGCTTAAGTTTAATTATGAACTGTTTGTATTTCGCAACAGCATATTCTCGTGACAGATTTATTGTGCATTCTCGAAAAAGAAAAAGTCACTTGAAGGAAGTACAACATTGTTGGCTAAAAGAATGAAGCAAAACATTTTAAACTGTTCTATGAAACGTTTAAACACCGCCTAAGTTCTAAGGAGAAAATCTCAAAATACTCGGTGTAATAAGAAATGCTTTAGGGTCGGTATTATAAACGGTAATAATTTAAATCCTTCCTGGATAGATAATTAGACATTATTTGAAATTTATAGAAATATACAGTGTGAACCACGAAAGTAGTTGAACGCACTTTAAAACAGTATAACTTTTTTATAATTGTACCAAACGACCCGATGTTTTGTAAGCAATTAGGAGCATTGGTTTACTAAATGATCTGCAAAAAAGATTTTCCAAAAATGACAATTTATAAGGTTGCATGCAAAAATAAAACAATTTTCAGTATGTGTATAACTAACATACATCTACAAAACGTATATATTATATTTTCATTAGGGGCTCTAATAAAAAAAGTTCTAAATTGTAAGGAATAGCCGTATTTAATAAGAAATAATAATAAGTTTTTAATAGAATAACCGTTTTCTAATTCGTTGGTGATCGTAATTTTACACTTCTGTTGTTATTTTCGATTTTCTACTTTTATAAATTTCATTATATATGGGGTTGTTTGCTAATACGTATGCATACATACATTCAACCGTATAAAATGGTGCCTCTTTCACTTTCTCATGTAATTCTTAGCAATTGCAATTTTTCAAAATCTTTGCTGCATGTCATTCGGTAAATCAATTCTTCCAATTGCTCGAAAAACGTTAGGTCGCTTGGTCCGATCATAAAAAAGCGATGCTGTTTTAAAGCGCGTTCAAATACTTTCATGGTTCTCTGTACATACGCATACAGTCGAAACTCAGCGAATTGCTACAATGAAGGGTAATGTGTCTATCGGTATTCTCAACAAGTTGTTGGCATATGATTAGAATGTTCTACCTCATTCTATCCGATTTTAAATAGGCAGGTTGTGATTACTAGGTGTTCCCGTCATTAGAAAAATTTTGCTTGCGATGAAAATTGCAGCTTGTTAACCCTGTCCCGTTCTTCGAATAGATTTGACCCGTTCACATTTTGATCTGCTCGATACTATCACAATTACAGAACATGTATTGTAGCAATTCGTGTCGACATCTAGCCGTCACATTTCAATGACCCTTCGTATCTTCGCAACAGGGAATATGATAAAACAAGAAGAAATCGTTTCCGGGCTAAATTGACCCGAATTGTTTGATGCTTATATTTTTAGCTACGGAGTAACCTTGTGACCAATTTTTTTTTTTCTAGATTATGGAGCGCTAGGCGACCGATAGCCATTATAACAGCGAGTGCCAAAGCGAAAAAGTGAGAGTGAAAACGAGAGTGCTTGGCCGAAAGAGTATGAAACGCGCGTACCCCCGAGCGAGAGAACGTAGACCATGCGGTTGCGACATCTCGAGATACCTGTGGTTCTGCACACGGTTAACCCGTGGCCACGTGAGACCTATTATTTGATTTAGGAAACAGTCAATTAGTACATTTCTCCATTGAACAAACCCCAACAGTCGAAAATTGTGTTTGAACTTTTATGAAATTCGCCGTGTTTTCTTTACGATTATCATCCGCTAAATTAACGGGGTAACGTAGCAGAGAATATTACTAGAATCTTACTAGGAAATCAGGGTAAAAACAGTGTTTGCGGGAAAGAATTGTTTGCCCTTATACGAGCATGTTACGAGCTGTGTGAAGGCTCATTTGATAGAGGAAGTAACGAGATTATGTTTATATTTAATAATATGAGTGTCCAAAGTAGGGGGAAAAAATCGAGACAACACAATTTAAAGAATTAATTAAAAAACGATTACAAAAAATATATTTATTACGATAGTAGATAGGAATAATTTTTAATGAATTTTAGTGGAAATTTCATCCCGATATCTCTTATAGTTGTAAAATAATTTTAATTTCAATTTTCAAAGGTCCATCTTTTTAAAAAGAGATCCATAAAGGAGACACTGTCCATCTTTTTAAAAAGAGATCCATAAAGGAGACACTGGGGCTGTCAATTAACAACATTACAAAAAGTGGGCCACTATTTAAACACGGCATTTTTTTTCAAATAACAACATTTTGAGTAGATACTCTCATGTTTTCACTAAAAGGTCCTAAAAACTCATTTCTATCGGTTTGTCAGTTCTAGTCTCACAATTTAATGGACAAAGGTAGACACGTTTTTTTTACAAATTAGAAAGAGATTTTTCCCATTGCTCTTGTATAGAAACCTAAGCAATACAAAAGAATAAATCTTATTAACAGTTTGTTTGCAGGAAACCTATTGTATTAGTGCTGTACCAAAAAGAAGCTTAAAAATCTTCTGTTACATAACAATAGCATTCGAAACTACTGCATTGCGTTACCAGAGATGACTTGGTGGTTTACAATTGAATCTGCTATTTCTGTTGAAGGATCTATTGAAAAGTCCTTATCCATACACCTTGGACTTTCAAAAATTATGAAACGATCACCGGTAGATAATGTGTAAAGTACTCTGTTATTTAAATATACGTGATTCGACTAGTACTTGGAACGTACCTAACTCTGCCTTGAAAGGACGTTGTACCAAGTTGTTAGCTTATTATTACCACCAGATTTTGGAGCGTGTTTGGTCATGCTAACAAGAGTAACACAAGTATGGCCGGGGTAAAGATCGACAACTTGGAGACCACTTTTAAATGAAAAGAATTTTTTCCGTGGGCATATTCAAGTCCATCAATGGGACACTCGCAAACTACTACTCTTCAGAAGCTTGACCTCTGCTTCCCTTTCTAATTTTTACTTTACACAACGTGACAGCTTTGGCAAGGATGCTGCGTATTTTAAGAACATGTCTTGAAAGTAATGCAAAGAGCTCGACTTTGGGAATTTGTCCATCGGTGTCAAATTGGGTAATTGTGCATAAAAGGTCCCACCTCACCGATTTTGATAAGATTTGAACATGTTGTAAAACTCAACATTCTGAACAACTTTTTCCTATACATGTAACCGCCGCTCTGCTTTAGTTTTTGAGATATTCGCGAAAAACTGCAGATACTACTACATTGAATTTTGCCTATACGTTCTATACGAAACTATGCGAGATATGGAAAAATATCAAGAGACCTTTGTTGTAGGAAATTGAATTTCCAACAATTTATGTTGTATTAATTTTTTTCTATCAGCTGCGCAGTTTCTGAGTATATTTATATTTCGGTGAAGTTGCAGAACAATTGTCTTTCCCCCGAAATGGTCGGGGCAAGTGAAAAGGGTTCTGAAAAGACCAAATTCTGGATAACATCTACAATGGGAAGATTATGTGAACAGGATGAATTAATACTAATTAAATTTTATTTAATTAGTTTAGAAAAGAATCATACGCACAGCACGGGCGTGAATGTATAGGCAAAATTCAATGTAGTGGTATCTGCAGTTTTTCGCGAATATCTTAAAAACTAAAGCAGAGCGGCGGTTACATGTATAGGAAAAAGTTGTTCAGAATGTTAAGTTTTACAAGATATTCAAATCTTATCAAAATCGGTGAGGTGACACTTTTATGCACATTTAGCTCAAATTGACACAGTGACACAAAATAAAAAAAATTTTAATGTTTCTTTAGTCAAATTGATGAGTTAACATTTACATATTTGGTTTTTCGGTTGTGATCCGCATTAAAAAAATAAAAGTACACACAAAGTTTCGGAAAAATTTTCCTACAAGCAACGGAACAGTATAACTTATTTCTTAATTTATAATTCTTTATTTTATTTGACAGGAGGGACGGACGAGGGTTAACCCTCGAATTGCGGGGTCAATTTCGACCCAGACTTATAAATGTTCCACCTAAATTCTAATTTATCTGGTATCAGTTCGAGTTCTTAGCTCTTGGCAGGTGCAGAAATATGTAAAATAAAATTAGGAAATGTAATATGAAATAATTTGTAGTAACTGGAAAAGATTATTGTATTCGATTGGCATAATTGTGCTGCTGGATACAAAAGGAATATTTAAAAATTCTTATGAAGTTATTACGAAACTGTCCGTAATATTAAAAAAGTTCGATGAAAAGTTGATTAGCAAAATATCGTTTGTACCCCAAGGCGATCAGCTTTCTTTCGCTATAAGCGTCGCGTCATTTCAAATGTTTATCCGTCGACATGAGAATTAGGACTACGCTGAAATTTCACGGGACCGTGTGCGCGTACATGCGAGTGCGCACGGTTTCGAAATTTCAAAATGTCAGTGCGCGATGACATGTTGCTTGATTGATTTGTATAATCAAATATTATTTAAATTCCTATGGGTAGAGTTGACGTGACACAGCGCCTGCTAGACTGTCTTTGTTGCGATTTTCCATTAGCCGAAATCTGTACAAATGCACGAATGTTGCAAGTCTTTTGATGATTTTATAATTGCCTCGGGTACTGCATATTCCAAAGAGCACGTCGTGTCGGAGCAATACACCTAATGCCGAACCTTAACATTTTATTGAACATATAATAAATTTGATGATATCGGCGCCAGGTTCGATCATTTATAGAAAGAACAACAAATGTGCAATTATTAAATCATGTTTCTAACGTTTCGATCCCGATGTGGATCTTTTTCAAAGAGACATTTTTGCGTCTGAAAAATATATAGAAAAAAAAGAATTAAAATATGATCAATATTTCTGAAAACCGTGTAATTCCAACGGAAAAAGGAAACAGAAATAGTACACGTACATGTTGTATCAAAAGTGGACAAACATTTAAAACAAATATTGAAGAGTTACACGAAAACCAACTTTAAACCATGGTGGCAGATATATAACTGAAACACATGTTATTGAACACGTGAAACGTGAATAAGTTTACTTGCAGAAAAAATGGGAAGTTTAGAAAGTGACAGAAAACAAAAAGAATAGAACTAATAAAACGTTTTAAATAGCTCCTCGAAGATTTCATCGAAATTGATTAAATGGTTTATGGGTTGTAAACGATTCATAACGGTGAAGAATTAGTTTAAACGTTGTTATAATTTCAAGCATTGTTATAGTTTATAATATGGTGGAAAAAGCAGCGTTATATTCGAATCATTTATAAAAATAACACCCGCATTGAAAGTGCTGTTACATCTAAAATAAATGAGCAATTTGTTTGTCTTATCATTTTTATTAATCAGTACATTATTACTAAACGCACTCAGATATACTGACTTTATAAACGCACTTATATTGCATCATAGGCCCTCCGTCCACGGAGCGTCGCGTCGTAGACGCAACAAAATATCAATTGTTGTACGATTCAGTGCTGCGACCAATATAAAATAATTGACGTCTTTCCACGAAACGCAGTCGTCATTACGATTAGTGTACGATGCGAAAGCAAACTTCACGTCAGTTACGAAAAGCAAAGAAAGATATCGAGCGACGAGGAGAACATGATTTTTTATAATTATATTCATACCAGATCATTTAATTTCTGTCTTATGTTAATTTCTATTTCATTCCCTGTCTTTTGGTGTAGCGTTATTTCTTGAAAAATCTAATATGAATTGAAAGTATGAAATATTTATAATATCAAGAATAAATGTCAATAATCACAGAGAAATTTAGAATCGAAGACATCGGTGATTTAAATTATCTGAAAAAGTACTAAATATAAGTAACGCGTAAACTATTCTAAATCTTAGTTTAATACAATCAAATTTAAAGAATTAATTAAAAAATTATTACAAAACATAATAATAACTTAACGATAGTTACGATAACTTATTACGGTAGTTATCAATAGGTAGGAATAATTTTTGAATAAATTTTAGTGGAAATTTCATCCCGATATCTTTTACGCAGTTTTAGATTCATTTCGTTTCTTATCAGTGGTCAAAATGTCCCGTAGCGACGCTAAGGGAGTTAAATTTTGATCAGCCGAAATATTTCGGTATATATAATAAAGATATATATATATATATATATATATATATATATATATATATATATATATCTTTATTATAATTAATATATATATATATATATATCTTTATTATAATTAATATATATATATATATTTTTCGTAATGATGCGAAATTTGCTGTACGTTTCGTGAATAAAAAAAAATACGTGTACGAGTCTCTGTCGCGACGCATCGTGGACAGAGGGTGAACATAATCGCTTATCACACAGGTTACGTCGCGGCAAAATTCAAAATATTTTCAGCTCGTTCGAATAAAATTTGTGCGTCTTAATTGCAAGATACATAGAAGCTACATACACATTTATATCTTTTTCTAAATAATTTTACCGAGCTGAAAATAGCGCAACAGTATCTTTAAATTCTTTTTCAAGAATTTACGTCTCGTTAGTCAAAAGACAAAGTTGTCTAGGCGAATTTGTAGAAAAGGGTGCTCCGTACAGATATCATTAATCTTGAAATTTGTTATCAAGTTTTTATCGATCAACTATAGATTTCAGGATATTCGCAAAATACTTTAATTGTAAATCGGCAGAAATATCGTACGTCGAGTATAATACAAGCTTAAGTTTGAAGACCTAATCCAGTCCTAAACCAGACCTAACTAATTCATGGATTTACAAAGTTTTTTCCGAATATCTCGTAACCGTTAATCCAAAAACTTGTCATTGAAATCCGAGAGGAGAACCCTTTTGTACAAAAGATCGGTTGTTATCTATGACTATTTTGAAAATGTTTATCTCCGAGTCTCCGAGTTCAATCGTTCAATCCTTCCTTGATATCGTGATCAATCAAACAATTAAAATCTAAATATTTCACGAATATACTCGATCATTTCAGGGCTATGGTAATTACGTGTGTTACAACATTTTCTAAATATTATTTTCGTTCAAATATCGAGAACAAGGGTCTGAACTTTGCCTCGTGGGAGATTAGGAGGTAAACGTGACATATTGCTACAAAAAAAATATTACCGTGAGGTAAAGTCACCATATTATTTAACAATCGAGCTAAATTTCGTTTATTTCGAACGTTGTGGCCGTGAGTTCCCTGACCGGGCTTATCCAAGAGTAAACGAACCACAAGAACAACAGTGTTAATCCAATTTTAACGACCCTGTCCGCATAATACAAATATTTTATGACTTTTCGTGCACGCGGCAACGTCGATGGATCGTCTTTTAAATAATGATGTCTAATGCCTAATATGTATTTGATTATATAGTCCTTCCATTCGAACGCTGCTGGGTCCATCAAGAACTCGTCTTTGTCGGAAGAGTTCAGTTCGTTTTGCAATGCCTTTAAGCGGTCATTCCTGAAAATCAGAATAAACATATGCGTGAGTCGAATCAGTTAAGGAAATAACTTGTCTCGATTTCAGTTGTTCGTGATCTCGTTGACTGTATAACCATAGGATATATAAAATAGAAGTTTATAAAGGTAGTAACAGCCTTTTGTTACGCACGTTAAGTCTGTTAGATAACAACAATGAGAAAAAATATAATAGTTTTATAATGGTTACTTCGACAGTGAATGCTTATGCAATTTTTCTAGGCAAATTTTAAGAAAGTTCAATTAAATAAAATCTTATTTTCAGTGGTAGCAGCGTTTGTGGAATAAAAATTCTTGAACGAATAAAAATCGTACCAAATTCTATCGAATTTTACATTCCAGCATTTTTTCGAAAGTTTTCAGATGCATCAAGATCCGCAGTCTAGTTATCGTGTACAATATTGCTGATCATTAGGCCGTTATACTGCATTAAATGTTTTCAAATACAAAACAACTGTTTTCTATTATAATATTCTTGAACGTATGTGTATCATAGTGTTTCATTTACCGGAATATCCATTGTTTCGTTGTGTAATATTGTACGATTTCGAGTCCAGCAGTGAGTTTGTGTTGTACGTGTACCAGAAACGGTTTGTTTCCGGATAAAACGATGAGAATATCTAGCAGATATGCCGGTATCAATTGGAAAAGTCCTAGACGGATCCAATGATACAATTTTGAACTGGTTACGCCTCCACCTGGATACCAGAGAAGACCTAAAAGAAATTATCTACGTTAATTACTAGACGATTTCAATGTTCAATCTGAACGTATCAAAGTAGGTTTGGCCAATGTTTCTTCTAATTTGTACAATACGCAAACCTAATAAAACCTTCGAACGTTTCGAACAGAATGATTATTTTTGTAATTCGTATGATTCAGTACATTGTGACATTGCGTAACAAATTCTGGAAAACATTCGTTGGGAATACATTTGAATTCACTGAACACCGAATTCATTTGCATGCTTAGTATCGAAGGTTTAATTCGCCTGTTGTTTATTTTATCCAACAAATTTCTGATCCGCAGTCTAGTAGTGATTTACACCAGCGATTTTTCGCTGATAAGTAGACTGCGGATCTTTATTCAAAATAAAAATGGTCTACATCGATTGCAAGTAATAGAAACTAAATTGAATGTTATTTCTCCCTTTAATGATTTTAAGTATACTTAGATATACTACATCCAGATTTCTTGTAAATTCTTATATGTTCTTGTAAATTCTTGTATGTTCATATATATTCTAGTATATTACAAAGTCTAATTCATATACTGACATCTTCAATTCTTTCAATTTTCTAACCATTTTGAATTTCATCCATACAATTTTACTATAAATCCATAAAGATCCAGAGTCTACTAATAAGATCCCAGTAAGCAATCTGCTCGATTTCGGACTAACTTCTGCGTCTATTACTGTTTTATATTTCACCCAACAAATTTCTGATCCGCAGTCTAGTAGTCATTTACACCAGCGATTCTTCGCTGATAAGTAGACTGCGGATCTTAATTTAAAATAAAAAAATGGTCTACATCGATTGCAAGAAATAGAAACTAAATTGAATGTTATTTCTCCCTTTAATGATTTTAAGTATACTGAGATATACTACATCCAGATTTCTTGTAAATTCTTATATGTCCTTGTAAATTTTTATATGTTCTTGTAAATTCTTGTATGTTCATATATATTCTAGTATATTACAAAGTCTAATTCATTCTACATCGATTGCAAGTAATAGAAACTAAATTGAATGTTATTTCTCCCTTTAATGATTTTAAGTATACTTAGATATACTACATCCAGATTTCTTGTAAATTCTTATATGTTCTTGTAAATTCTTGTATGTTCATATATATTCTAGTATATTACAAAGTCTAATTCATATACTGACATCTTCAATTCTTTCAATTTTCTAACCATTTTGAATTTCATCTATACAATTTTACTATAAATCCATAAAGATCCAGAGTCTACTAATAAGATCCCAGTAAGCAATCTGCTCGATTTTGGACTAACTTCTGCGTCTATTACTGTTTTATATTTCACTCAAGAAATTTCTGATCCGCAGTCTAGTAGTCATTTACACCAGCGATTCTTCGCTGATAAGTAGACTGCGGATCTTTATTCAAAATAAAAATAGTCTACATCGATTGCAAGAAATAGAAACTAAATTGAATGTTATTTCTCCTTTTAATGATTTTAAGTATACTTAGATATACTATATCCAGATTTCTTGTAAATTCTTATATGTTCTTGTAAATTCTTGCATGTTCTTGTAAATTCTTGTATGTTCATATATATTCTAGTATATTACAAAGTCTAATTCATTCTACATCGATCGCAAGTAATAGAAACTAAATTGAATGTTATTTCTCCCTTTAATGATTTTAAGTATACTTAGATGTACTATATCCAGATTTCTTGTAAATTCTTGCATGTTCTTGTAAATTCTTGTATGTTCATATATATTCTAGTATATTACAAAGGATAGATCATATATATACTGACGTCTTCAATTCTTTCAATTTTCTAACCATTTTGAATTTCATCTATACAATTTTACTATAAATCCATAAAGATCCAGAGTCTACTAATAAGATCCCAGTAAGCAATCTGCTCGATTTTTTACTAACTTCTGCGTCCGCAGAAGTATCGCTTTACGCTGGCAAGTAGTGCTGTCCAAAATCGAGTAGATTTGCATAATGCCCGAAATCTGTTCGCCAGGCTGTGCTCGATGTTAGGGGAGGTCTCATTAAGGGACAGCGGGGGCCCAGTTGAGTATTAACGTGATCCTGGGTCCCTGCAGTAAATGTCTAGATGGATGACCACGACATTGGTCATCCTTGCCTTCGGCGGCAAGGATGGTTATCCATTAATCGGATTTTCCCCAATTAAAAAAAAAAAGAAAAAGGCTGTGCTCGATATCTGCTCGAGACAGCTGACTCGTATGTCATCAAAGTTTATACTAATAATGCACCTGTGAATGGGTAGATTGTGGTCAATTGCTTCCCCATTTCGATAGCGTCTTGCCAGGTAAGCGGGTTCTCGGTCCCGGTGGTTATGTTCAAGTAGATAGGTTCCTCTGGTTTTTCGGTTCCTATCTTCCACGCCAGTGCTATGATAGCATTGATCGCCATGTCGCATGGTATCACGCGTAGGAAGAATTTATCGTCCATCAGCATGGTTCTCAATACTCCTTTGCCAGCCGCGATTAGCAGACCGGTTGGTCCGTTTATGTTGTCCACCCAACCAGGCATTGGTTCCTTCAATGACGCAAGAACTGAAATTTCGGAACGTCGATTAATGGAATCGTGACGCTGCAACCGTACTGACATTTCACGTCCATTCAGCTCCGAACAAAAAAAAGAACTGAGGATACAGACGCAACAAGGTCGAGAGGGTGAAAGGGACTTTGCCAAGGAACAATGCCGGACGGACAAGTGTCAGCGCGATAGTGTAGCATTCCCTGCACCATTGAAAACTGAACATTTTGTAATAGGCGGTCTGTCCGAGAACATCAATCACGAAACGCATTAGAAAGGACGCGTGAATCTGTGAGGGGACGGGTCTGAATTCCAAAAAGAGAAGCATCGATTCTACCATCTAAAATGTGTGTGTCGGAAGACTCATTTATTATCGCTTACGTTCGAAACGAGCATCAGAAATGAACCGCTGCATACCGAGTGATCATTCGAATGAATTGCACATTTTTCATTGATTCGCATTATACAGTATCTACCTCATTAGATAAACATTAACGTTACGTGGTAACATGTTTTGTATTCATTGCGACTTTCTTTCTTATTGTTTCTCTTCAATGTATTGCTAAACACCTGACGTGACGGCATGATCCAGATAAATTTTCTCACGCCTTTTGCATATTCGTTACTATACAACAACGCTACTATAAAACAAGCTGGTCTTTTCGCTTGTAATTTTCGCGTTAACCAATCGGCAACTTAGGAAAATGCCCGGGGCCCCAAGCAGAAGGGGCCCACGATCCAAGATCCAAATTCTACGTTTTTCTCCGGGAGGCCTCGAAATTCTACGTTGCCCAAGGCTGCAACTAATTATAACGCGCTATTGCATACAACCGTTCAATGAGAAAATACCATCTTTTGTTCCATTTCATTTCTTTTGTACTGTTTTATTATACGAACACAAAAGGTAGTTCGGAATAAACCACCGTAATAAACACTAGGTCCCGCTGAAAATTAGATTTAACCCTGATACACGTTTCTCAGAATAAAAATTCACCCATTCAATATTTTCACATACTGTAAAATTATTCATCCTTTGATGTCTGCGTCTTAAGATGTATTTCTTAAAAATCTGACGGTATAAATGAAACACGAAGTGTTGATTTAACGTTTAAAATGAAAGAGGGTGAATTGTTATCCTAGTTACTTTTATGCAGTTATTTTTGAAGAGCGTGTGAGGGTTAAATAGACTGAAATTAGATGATAGGTAGAGTGGAAAGAAGGGGATATTGGTAAATGAGTTTGAAACCCTGAGGGTACCAAATATCATTTATGTACTAGCTAGCTATTATTATATGAACACAATCTGTCGCTTTCTTTAACCCTTAAAATGCTGAGTGGGGTCCCATAATAACTTTGTAAATAATTTTTTGTATTTTCTCTTTTTTCATCGTCAAGTATTGTGGGTGATTTGTCTAGCAATAAATACGTATATTAAACATATTTATTTTTTATTGTATGTAACATGATATTTGGTCCCCTCAGGGTTTCAAATTCATTTACCAATCTTCCTTCCCCCACTTTCTATCCTCACTATCGCCTTTTTCATCGGGGCCTACTGTTTATGGTAGGTTCCGAACCACCTTATTTATTTTTTATTTTCAATTCCAACATTTTTTAATGTTAAAGGTTAATTTCTTCTCTAAAAATAATAAATTGATGATATCGGCGCCAGGTTCGATCATTTATAAAAAAAACAATTGCACAGTTGTTGTTTTTTATAAATGATCGAACCTGGCGCCGATATCATCAATTTGTTATTTTTTAATGTGTTTTATCTAATAACACCGTTATCAGTGTTGCCAAAAAGTATACAGCATTTTAAGGGTAAAGTGTGTACCTTTTTGGTTCGGACAATCTAGGTTCTACTGTATGTCCTAAAATACCGAGTTGAATATCGCGAAGAGAGGTGAACGAACTTATCAGTTGTCTTATAATAACATCACAGAAAAGAAAGTTTACCTATAGAAGGTCTGGCGATGCCGGCTCGTAGACCGGATTTTTGCACCAGATCTTCGCTGAGCGCTTTGGTGAAGGCGTACGTGTTCGGTTGACCTTCCAATAGTTTCGGTGTCATCGCCACAAGGACATCGTCCTTCAGATTGTTCACGATGTCCATCACCGTCTGAGGCTCCACGGGAGCTGGATAGTTTTTTTCCTCGAGCACACTTTCCTTGCACTGACAATACGTCGTCGAAACGTGGATGAACACGTCCAAATTCGGCATCTGTGGAAAACATCATTTTACTTCTTTAAACTTCTCTCTCTCTCTCTATACAATATTTTAAGTATAAGGTTAAGTTGTATTGTAATTGTAACATGATATTTGGTCCCCTAAGGGTTTCAAATACATTTACCCAATATCCCCCTCTTTTCCACTCTCACCATCGCCTTTTCAGCGGGACCTACTGTTTATGGTGGGTTCCGAACCACCTTTTGCCAACAACACGTGAAAAACACCTCGGGTGGGTCACTTTCCGGTTTTTTTCCAGACGGTCACCCATCCTAGTGCCGCTCACGTTCCGCATTGTTTAACTTCGGTGATCTAACGGGAACCGGTGCTTTCAACGGGACTACGGTTGTTGGCCAAGTATAAGGTTAAGTTAAGATATAAATAACTAAGCTAAGTAGATTAAGGATAGGTTAAGAGCGGCACGAAAGGGTGCGAAACGGAAGAAAGGGGATTTATGTTTTTAAGAATTGTAACCCTGAGGGGAATGAAAAAATAAAAATATATACTTCTTTAAACTGTTAAAGACCCCTCGGTTTTGCAACGTTCAAAGGTACTCGTGTAATCTCTCGTAACGCTCAGACTAATTCTGCAGAAGATTGGAAACAATACCTACCTTTTTTGCAAGATCTAGAACATTCTGGGTGCCCAGTGTATTTATCTGCACCGCTTGTTTCAACGTCAAGTCGAATTTTACATTTGCCGCCATGTGAAAGATAACGTTGACATCGTGAAACATTCGTTCTTTATCAGCAGTCGATAACCCGAGATCGTCGGCCGTGGTGTCGCCAGGTATCAATACGATCTTCTTCAGCTTCTCCGAATGCTTTTCCTTGATCCCCTTGAATGGTTCTTGCTGAAAAGATGAATTCATTTATACAGTATACCATGCTGGAGACGAATGTACCAAACAGACGAGGAATCGAGTGAATAAAAACGTGGTAAATTTCATTCATTATCGCTGCGATAATGGCCGTGACATCTTATTTTTCATGGCTTAACTATTGCAAGAAACCTCGATCGAAACGTATACACGACGAATTTAAAAAAGAAAAAGTTGACAAACGATTTAATTAAACATAGTTGCGTTAGTAAAATAGATCGTATCTCATTTTCGAGTGCAATTAAGCAAAAATTATTAACGATGATGAATAGGTCAGAGGTGGCCAGAGAAGCCTGATGAGGACTCGCAACATCTACTCTGTTCCTGAATTGAACTTTTTATGGAATTGATTTGTTTTATTTCTTATATATTTATTATTTCTTACTTTTTAACTGTAATTGTTTTGCTGGTAATTGTTGAAAATGAATGGTAGTAAAATGATTCCCAACATTATTGCTTTAACCCTCTTTCTAATATAAGTGGTCAACTACTAACGAAGAGAAGGTCAATTACTAGATTTTTCATTTTTAAGAGTGGTCAACGTCTGAAGCAATTACTGAATTTTTAAATATATTGTTTAAATTTGTATAAGTAATCTTTTTTGAAAATACTGTCCTTGTTACATAATCTAGAAGACTGAAAGAGTGTCTTCAGGCATCGACTCTGGCTATTTGATGACAGAGCAAATGGTTGCCATTGTTCACGAGAAAAACTAATCTTAACTGGTCAACTACTAGTACCTTTACCTTACATCATATCTCATTTTCGTGTGCAATTAAGGAAAAACAATTAACGATGAAGAATATGTCAGAGATTATATTTATTCTTGTTATTTTATTAATTATCTGATTAAGCTGAAGCCAATAACGCTGATGTCTATGAATCTTTTTAATCTGTCCACTCCTTTAAATAGTGCTTATCCCGTTTTTATAATAAATGCATAAAATCCACAGTCTAGTTGTGAATATCAATGAAAATGAATAGTATTTTCATTTCCACCTCAAACAATCGTTGAACGAAAGTTTTTCCGTGTTTCAAATCTTATAAGATAATCGATAAAAATAAATATGCATGTAGAATTGGAAAAAACGGACGTTGAAAAGTGAGAGGATGCTCAGAAACGAGAAGAGAGTTTCTCAGTCGTTTTAATGACCGAATCAACAAGAAACAATGTCAGGCTGTGGTTGTAGATTCGACTGGAAACCGAACACGTTTATGAAGGCATTTCGTTGAGAAGAAGAAACCATTTCAGGCTCGTTGCAAAACAGAGTCGGTGCGTCGCGACGCGCCGCGTCGTTCCTAATACGGAATGCGCGTTCGATTCACGGTAGGATATCATGATGAACAACTGACTTGTCGAAGCAGTCGCCTATTAAGAGAAAGATCGGGCAAAAAAGGGGCTATATAGTTTTTTTCCGAAGATTTCAACCATGCGATCCTCTGAACAGGTGGAATCCCACCGCGAAGAAAGTAAAAGTTAGCAGAGTAATTTTTCCGAGTGAAACGAAAGGGAAATTTGCCGATTGGCAACGACGCGATTTAACGATTCGTAGGCGAGCTTGGCTGTGCTTCTTTTACAGAGAACGACACCTGTTCCCTAGTGATTTTCAGTGACACTTGGAAACGGAACATGGTGAAATTATCGGTTGCATACCTTTACCATTAACGTCCCCTTCACTTGCGCTCGTGGACGCGTTACGAATCCGTGACTCCTCGAATTGACTGACGTAAGTAAATAAATTCTTCACCTTTGTTGACGAACGTTCGCTCGATTTTACAAATTTTGCATTCTCAGATGCACAAATGTACGCGCACCACAAAGCACCGTAGCCCAAACCGACGAATTCTGTGTCAAAATCAAAGAACTTTCGATAGAAACGAAAGCTGAAACTTTACAGAATATGAAATAAGTATGGTGATTGTGGTACGAACGTTTTTTAACCTTGAAAACATTCGTTAAACTTTCATAATTTCAAGAAAATTGTGGTTCTTCCAATACCACGCGCGGAAAATTGTTTTTTGCTGATTTCAAATCGGGCCTCGAAATTTGTCTACGACCTTCGGATTTTGCAAAAAATGGAATCATTATTAAAAATTTTAGGTTTTATTTTTTCCAGGTTAAAAAACGTTCGTACCATAATCTCCATAATTATCCCATATTCCGGAAAGTTTCAGCTTTAATTTAAAAAAAATTTCATCGCGCTATCTCATTTCTATCGAAAGTTCTTTCATTTTGACACAGAATTCATCGGTTTGGCCCACTGTGCGCCGTTCGATACAAGAAATGCACTACATTTATCATATAAAAAAAAACAATTCGATCAGTTTTACTAAATTATTAGCTCCACAAATTAATTCGTAGCTCTTTGTAAATGATTTTGTTGATCGCTAGACTGTGGAGCTTCATGCGAAATAAAAATGTTCCATCCGACAGTGATTTCGAGAATTGTGTTTTGTATAAATCTCAGATTTGAATGTCTTGCGAGGAGAAAGATCGTTCTCCATCGTCGTTCCCTGCTTTATGCTAGTCAGCCTCATATTGTTGCTCGCCGAAGACCTTGTTCGTGCACGAGTGAAGGCGTGCGTAGAAAATTCGAGTTTCTTCTATTCACTTCCTGATACGAGAGTGAGTCCACGTTAAAATTAACCATCGTATTCATTTCATCTTTTGCTTCTTTCTTAAAACACTGCAATTCTTTGCCTTTGATTCATATAATAATTTATTGTTTATATAATGACGAAAATTAAAATGTCATTATAAAATTAACCATCGTATTCATTTCATCTTTTGCTTCTTTCTTAAAACACTGCAATTCTTTGCCTTTGATTCATATAATAATTTATTGTTTATATAATGACGAAAATTAAAATGTCATTATAAAATTAACCATCGTATTCATTTCATCTTTTGCTTCTTTCTTAAAACACTGCAACTCTTTGCCTTTGATTCATACAATAATTTATTGTTTATATCATGACGAAAATTAAAAAGTCTTTATAAAATTAACCATCGTATTCATTTCATCATTTGCTTCTTTCTTAAAACACTGCAACTCTTTGCCTTTGATTCATATAATAATTTATTGTTTATATCATGACGAAAATTAAAATGTCATTATAAAATTAACCATCGTATTCATTTCATCTTTTGCTTCTTTCTTAAAACACTGCAACTCTTTGCCTTTAATTCATACAATAATTTATTGTTTATATAATGACGAAAATTAAAATGTCTTTATAAAATTAACCATCGTATTCATTTTATCTTTTGCTTCTTTCTTAAAACACTGTAATTCTATGCCTTTGATTCATACAATAATTTATTGTTTATATCATGACGAAAATTAAAATGTCTATAAAATTAACCATCGCATTCATTTCATCTTTCGCTTCTTTCTTAAAACACTGTAATTCTATGCCTTTGATTCATACAATAATTTATTGTTTATATCATGACGAAAATTAAAATGTCTTTATAAAATTAACCATCGTATTCATTTCATCTTTTGTTTCTTTCTTAAAACACTGCAACTCTTTGCCTTTAATTCATACAATAATTTATTGTTTATATAATAACGAAAATTGAAATGTCTTTATAAAATTAACCATCGTATTCATTTCATCTTTTGCTTCTTTCTTAAAACATTGTAATTCTATGCCTTTGATTCATACAATAATTTATTGTTTATATCATGACGAAAATTAAAATGTCATTACAAAATTAACCATCGTATTCATTTCATCTTTTGCTTCTTTCTTAAAACACTGCAACTCTTTGCCTTTAATTCATACAATAATTTATTGTTTATATAATGACGAAAATTAAAATGTCTTTATAAAATTAACCATCGTATTCTCTTTTTTATATTTTAAAATGTCGTTACCATGAACATGAAATAGTAATATAAATTGTTAAAAACGATTTGACGAGACTGGCGAATAAGGACGAACAAAATAGTAATAAATGAAAGTGAATTTGTTGAAATGAAAGTGAATGTTTGGGAATATAGTACAACTATAGTGACATCCTTCTGCCTTTCAGCGTGTCTCGACTGGGAATATTCTAACTTCGTGAAATGTTAAGTAATTATTAAATGAAGTCTAACATCATGTCTTGAGAATTACAACTCGACGCTTCGCGAGTATGACAGCATACATATGTATGGCACAGGTAGAACCTTAACCACGCGTTGGAATCGCTCAGAGCGGTATGTACTTCACATTCATACTTCGCATTATTTATTCCACATGCGAAGGACACCTGTCTCTATAATTTTGCGAGAAACGAATAACAATCACGATCTTTTCCTTGTCAGCATACCATGCTTCCGAATTATGTATCTTGCATTTTATTTGTAAAAAGATTCGATCGAATAACTGGAGCAGACGAAATGTTTACAACCTTTGCTAATTTCTTGCAATCGCGAAGTTCAATTATGCAGCATGAAAATAAAAACAATATATATATGTAGATAATTATCAACGAATCGAGAAACACAAACGGAATAATAATTTCCATTCAACGTAATGTTTGCAATGTAAATCTTTCAAATGAAATGCTACATTTAAAGATAAAGAATTTCGACTGGCACTTTCAGTGAAAAATAGTAAACTATTGAAGGCGAATGATCGCTATTTAGGTTTGAAAACCGCAAGAGAATGTTGCAAAGTCCTTTCACTCAGTCTTAAAAGGTTTGTTGTTAATAAGAAACAAGATATTATTTCCTGCTACCAAGATCAGGAAACAAGATATTAGATCGATCGACTTGAAATATTAGCTGTGTGTTAGGAAACAGACATTTTGTCATTTCGAGAACGATAACCTGTGTAGTTTTGACCAGACAAAATTTCGGAAATTTTGTTTCTATCCAATAGAAAACGAACTTTTCATTCTTAAATAATAAGAAAAAGATGTACACGATTTTTGGGGTTTGATCGTGTCGATACTCGAAGTTCTGCGGCTGTGTTTATTTTTTACTTGCGACGTCGCGAGCGCGATCGTGGCCGTTGTTGTACGCAAGATATAATTTATGAAGTCTTTTCACTGAATTCCCCGTATTCATGTCATCGCTAGCATCACATTTATATCGTAATATGTGTACAGTGTACCACTAAGCATAGGTACCGTAACTTGCAATCTAACAATTAAACTGTAAACGTTTACTGTGTGTATACCTATGCAAAAACATACGTTCCCGCGTACCAATCAATGCAGAAATTAAACAAAAAATCATGGACGATTAAAATCCGAATGAAAACGTACTCGCAAGTCTGTCAAATTCGTTCTTCCATTTATTTTATGAACGTAAAAATTTCCACTAGTTCTCTATCGTTTAGACCAAGCAGTTCGAAAAATTATTTACAGTATATAGTTTTATATACTGTATACTCCGTATTTCATTATTCTATTATTGCACCATAGTTTACATTTGACTACACGGAAGACTGTTAATGTTCTGTCAAAACAAATAGCATACGACTGAATGCTCCCTTGTTTCGTAACTACGCTAATTATCTATAGGAATGTCATTATACAATCGAATGTTGCGGTGGTGACCAATTTTGTAATTTAATTGCGCACACAAGTGTTCCGGGTGTGATAGGGAGAATGCAATAAGAAGAAAAGAATCGTCGGTGAAATATTCTAATGTGCCGTGTAATCGATTTTCTGAAAAAAAATCTGACAAAAACGGATTCTCCCTCAAGAGAACGCGTGTTTCTGTGTTTTTCTTTGAGGTCCTTGTTTCTAATGGGTATGTACGTAAGGCCATAGAACAGGCTTTTCAGCGAGGTGTGAAAACATTTCTTCAACGAGCTCGACTTCGATCTTTTCTAAAAATAAAAATTGTTAGCAGTGCTGTCTAAACATTTTAACAAACAGTCAATATCAATAATTCAAGGATCTAACACAAATTCCGAAAAACTATCAGATGGTTGTACATATAAGTTCGTTCCCGATTTCCAAATAAAATTCAATGGTTAAATTTTAAAGATTGAGTAAATTAAAATTGAAAAAATAGTTTTTCTACAATTAATAAAGAATGGTGACTGTATGTATAATTGATTAAAAAAGTTGTATTCTTTAAAATTTAATCACTGAATTTTATTTTTTAAATCGGACACGAACTTATGCAATCATCTAATACATTTTACTTCGTTTTTATACAAATAAGAATAATGAAATAACAAGAAAAAATTCGTTGTATAGAAACTGACGCGAATAAGTCGAATTGATGATCGTTCTAAACGACTCCGATTGCCAGTGACGGTGCACACTCGGTCCAAAGATGAACGAGGAAACCGCGGCAGATTTTCGACGGATAGATGAATCGATAACGAAAAAGCTAAATTGAGGACGTCAAGGTCGGCAACCGGGGAATCCGAGAATCGAGGATCATTATTAAGCAACCCGCGCGGTATTTTGTTCGACACGAAACGATTGCGTGCGTGTCTCCGGCCGCGGCCGGTCCTAGAAGGTTATTATCACTTATGAGGCACCATTAGTTTTACATTTCGAGGCCTTGTGCAACTAGAAAATTCATAATACTATGTATTTCACAAGAAATTTTCGTGTTTACAACACGTCGGGGCGCGGCGGTCGTAAAAATATCATCGAGACAGGTTGATCGTTAGAACTCAGGACCGCAATGGCCGCGAATGTATCCGATTCGATTTATCGCCGTCTCTAAGCAGCATATTTTTGACGCCAGTCACATAGACACAGCGAACCTCTATGCAAAATTAAAATTTTCTACCTGAATTGCAACAAATTCTAGTGAATTAGAAATTTATTTTCTTTCTTAACACGAAAGAGACTCGTTAGTTGACAATGAAAATTGCTGTCACTGTTAAAATGTTCCATTAAAAAGTGTTTAACCGTGAACCACAGAATTTTAAAAATTATGCAACAATGTGTTAATAAATGTGATTGGTAGGAAATAATATAACAGTATTTTTAAATTCTTCTAATGTTTTTACTGTTTTACGTTACACCTAAAAAGTTCCATTAAAAAGTGTTTAACCATGAGCCACAGAATTTTCAAAATTATGCAACAATGTGATAATACGTGTGATTGATAGGGAATAATATAACAGTATTTTTAAATTCTTCTAATGTTTTTACTGTTTTACGTTACACCTAAAAAGTTCCATTAAAAAGTGTTTAACCGTGAACCACAGAATTTTCAAAATTATGCAACAATGTGTTAATACGTGTGATTGGTAGAAAATAATATAACAGTATTTTTAAATTCTTCTAATGTTTTTACTGTTTTACGTTACACCTAAAAAGTTCCATTAAAAAGTGTTTAACCATGAACCACAGAATTTTCAAAATTATGCAATAATGTATTAATAAATGTGATTCATAGGAAAGAATATAACAGTATTTTTAAATTCTTCTAATGTTTTTACTGTTTTACGTTACACTCAATTTTTTTTGTCATGAATGCGTAAAATCCGTTGTCTACCGATGAGAAATGTTTTGCGAAAAAAGAATGCGACAAGGCTATATAAACTCGTGACATCTTTATTTCAGAATTTCCCTACCGTCTCTCGAATGTTGGAGAGTGTCGGGGAACGTTGAGGATGTTGCCAAGAAAATGTTAATAGAACGCGGTAATTCGGTAATTCATTTGAATTCGTCAGAATTAACGTTACGGGGTTTTCACACCCAAAGGTAATAAACGGTAACCGTAATTTTGAAAGCATCTTTCAGTTGCCATGAGAACGGATTTTTCAATGAACACCGTTCGGTTTATATTCCAGCATGACTCAGGAAAAAACAAGTTTCTCCGAGCTTATACGTATGGTGGGTGTGTGATGCACATATAGTCGCGTATAATCGCGTGTATTTATAGGTTGATTTTGAGGTCTGTTATTGCCTGTGGTTTTGACGTAAATACTTAGAATTAGTTCGTTCTTTTTTTCCTTAAGGCGGTGACATTTGCACGTTTACACGCGCATAGAATCTGACACGATCGGTTTGCGAAAACGAGCCTGACTTGAGCACATGTTAACCCTTCGGATCTATTTTCACTCGAAAATCAAATTTTCTTCTGACCTAGAATATTTCCATTCTCTATGATTTTTTTTTAATTTGGTAGATAAAAAATTGATATAATTACTCGTGCAATACTCAAATGTTTAGTAATCGGTTATATACCGACATATCTAATAATGTAAAAGATATTTTAAATAATAGCACGACAATTTTTAGTAGTGCCTCAGAAGCTAAGGGTTAATCTTTATGTAAAATAAAAATTGTCTACCGGAATTGCAACAAACTTGAGTGAAATAGGAAATTATTTTCATTCTCGATACGTTCAATCGATTGGAAATATTATAAGAAAATGGTTAAATTTTATATGTTAGTTTTAGTTCAAGGGAAACATTTTTCATACCTGCATCATATGCACCAACCTGGTCTGCGGGTCCTGATCTTTCTTCTTTCTGATCAACACATAGATTTTTCCAATGTTGTGGCAACTGACCAGCAATTTGTAAATCAAAACCTTTCCCATATAACCGGTGCCCCCGGTGATGAAAACATTTTTCTTATCGAACCACTCCGATATCGATTGAGCTTGCAAATTCGCCATTTTTTTTTTTTTCGAGAACACTGGAACAAACAGAAACGTCGTAAAAAAATTACATGCCATTTATCATGATGATGATGAGAATGCTATTAACACCGATTTAAATTTCGATACTATTATATAATTTCTATTTAGATAAGAATTTATTCGTGTAAAATAACGGTGGATGTGTGTTCAGAAGTTAATGAAATGTGTTTTATAATTTCTGCATAGTGGGTACAGAAATATTCGAGAATACACAAATATGGTAAAGATATTCTTGATTCTTCTCCTTGACACACGTATTCAGATTTAATTCTTTGTGCTATACATTATTAATGATTTCTTTAAACGTTGTAACTCACGATGATTCATCGGTAACGGTAACACATGCTCTTGTTTGATTATTTTACGTCGATTTTTCAACTGCTATCAACCATCTTGGCACCACAGTTTAAATGGCACAAGCTAAAAATGAATTTATATCTTGTTTATAGTCACTGGATCCACAAAGGATTGTTTTAACAACAGAACGTTTCTTGACTTTGAACTCGAAATTTTGCAGAAAATTTCTATACTTTTTGGTTCATGTTAGGTACAGCTAATGCAAAATGTCTCCGTGGGCACCTCTGGAAATATTCCATGTACCATCTAATACTGTGGTGCTCAAGGTGGTTCGGAACCCACCTTAATAAACTGTAGATTCCGTCGTGAAATAACTTTAGTAAAGAGTTGAAAACGACTTTAAATAAATACCTATATAAAAAAGAATTTAAAAGATCTATTGTTTCATTTGTATTACATTATTGTGCAACATATTCACAACCTATTTAGGCAGACTGAAGTATTATATTAAAAAAAAATAGTATAATAGAAAATTAAAGCATGTGTAAATGCAAATTGATACATTGAACAGTAAACAAATCGTAGAAACAAAAAGCTCACGATCACCGGTTACCACAATGACAGTGAACGTACTAAGCAAGTTGGAACCTGTCCGTATTATTAAATCATGGGCGTTGCTATTCTCCCAATAACAAAACTAATGACGCAACTTGGAAAATTTATACGTGGTACAGAACAATTCTTTCCTCATGAAAAGCATTCCGCTTGGAAAAAAAATTGATCGCCTTTAATTTATCAAATTATCGAACAAAAGTAAGATTGTCCTTCTAGCTTAAATAATTCATGAATTTCGACTGTTATGCATGCGAACCGTGACGCAACACAGTTACACGTAATTAAATATGTATAGTCTGCGTAAGGTGTCTGCGTAAATGAGCCTAAATATTTGAAATTAGCAAAAACAAAGTATACCTTGGAAGGTACTTAGAGATTAAAATTATTTTTTTTAGCATAGTACTCTTAAAACTGAATACAGTTTTTTTCCGGAAACGAACTAGTCGTTCTCAGCGTGCTTCGAAAGTAATAGTTTCACTGTCGTAAAACTGTGTATTCGTTTTTCCATGCGGCATTTCAAGCCGTGAGAAAGCGAAAATGAATTCCCTGAGTACTCGGTCGCCACGCCGCACAGTAACCCATTAACAGTTACGGTAAATTTCACTTTCGGCGACGACATAATTGACACGGTTCACGGTGGAGCGGTCGGTCGTAAGTAGTCAACCTTCAAACGCACACGATACTTCGTTGAAATTTTCAAATAACTACAAACCTCGTAAAAGTAGGTGTGAATCAGCTAAAGAGCAAATAGATAGTCAAATATACCTAAATATGCCTGTAAACCAAAGTCTTCGGTCAATAAAACACCGTCAGGTTCTTGTGATAGCTTCAAACAAACATATCTTTTCTCTAAATAAAACTCGTTGATCAAGTAATATGTGACATCGTAATCAACACATGTTGTTAACGAATTTCAAACTTCTCTAATATTTTGAATGTACTACGATGAATATTGCATTTTTCGATCGCCCGCGTTCTTCGTTTATTAGATTATATCATTTTCGCGTTTGTCTCTATTAAAGTACACGTTTTAAATAACTTCTTGTAATTAACTACTTCTATTAAAGTAAACATTTTACGAAATCTACGCGGTCTTCTCCTTTTTCTTCTTACGTTATTTAACACTGGGTTTACGGAGTTCTAGAAATAACTATTTCACATTATTTTATAAAACTAACAAGCATGTGTCTATCCAAATTTGTTGGCTATTTTCCCAATAATATATACCCAAAGAAATAAATTTGGTAAATAATTCCTCAAGGAAGCTTTACAATCTCAATAATTTTAAATTAAAAATATTAGAACCTGTGAAAATGACAAACCTCACAAACTCTATCAATCACAGACTCTATCAATTATTTGATTTAGATTTCTAAACACAATATTGTTATCCTGTAAAACAATATACACTACTGTGCAAAAGAAAGAATCACTCAGTATATAATCATAAGATAAAACGATAAACAATATCTTTATGTAAAAATTGTATTGTACAATGATTGATTTATAGCATTCAAAGTATTAAATAATCCGCAATAACAGATACTCCGGTAACTAGTCAATTAAAAGCGAAAGCCTTTTTCAACTTTGTTCTTATTTGATTTTTTACGCTTTTATATTAAACCAGCTGACCCGACAGACGTTGTCCTGTCCAAATTTCAATAAATCCCATAGAAAAAAAGCACTCTCATTTTCTCCCGAATTTTCCATTTTTTTCGGGCAACTTTTCCAATTTTTCTTTCCCCAAAAACCTTATTCGGACTATTACGAACACTTTTTTCAAAAAATTAGCCAAATCGGTCCAGCCGTTCTCTAGTGACGCGGTTACCAACGAACAGCATTTCATTTTTATTTATATATACAGTAACTCCAACTAATCTTCAACTTTTTCAATATTGTACTATACGATGTGAACTTTTTTGGGAAGCTAGAGCAATTAGTTTGCTACAGGATGTGAACAAAAAATTTTGTAAAAAATTACAATTGATCGGAATTGTAGACAAAATACTAAAAATTGCATTTTACAACTTTTTATATGGACTTATATAGAAAATTTAAAAACTAAGTTTTGTAGATATGTCAATTATGTCAATTATATGCACTCCGAAAGTTCCATCGAAATTGGTTGAGGCGGAAAAAAACGACAGGCACTGAAAGATGTAAGAATCTTTAGATTTACTGCAGTTGTAGGCCGAGAATCGTGAAAATCTTCAATTTTTACCATCTTCAAACGTTTGTAGCTCATTGCAACGTCGGCCGATTTTGACGAAATTTTCAGAATATGTTTAATTGACACAGATCTACAAAACGTAGGTTTTAAATTTTCAATATAGCCCCACATAAAAAAGTTGTAAAATGCAACTTTTAGTATTTCTTCTACAGTTCCGATCAATTAAAATTTTTGATAAAATTCGTTTTCACATTCTGTAGCAAACTAATTACTCTAGCTTCCCAAGAAAGTTCAAATCGTATAGTACAATATTAAAAAAGTTATCGTCTTTTTAAGAGTATTCGAATATTAGTTTGAGTCACTGTATGTCCGGGTGCATCTTCCTTTTACACAACAGTGTACACGCATCAGTCGCGTTCAGTATACGATAATCCTAGCGATAAATATTAGGATAAAAACCAAAGGCAGTGTTAAAATCTGACACGTCGCACCAACTCTCAATTCCGACTTGTGCATAGTCAACACCACATTCTAATCAATAGACAGCGGATATTTATGCATTTATACCAAAACTGAATAGTTGTAATTGACATTAAGCGTTGTGCATTAAAAATATAATTTCATTTAATTTCATTGATTGAACCTCTCATGTTCAAAATTCATATACATGAATATAAACATGCTATATAAACCATATTTGGTTTGAAGCATTAAATAAATAAATAATAATAATGTAATTGAAAACAGTGAAATCATTAGAAGAATTCCAAAATTCCTGTTGTTTCCAACCTTTCCTCCATGTCGACAAAGAAAATCAATGTCTATCTCACTCCAGTCCGTTATAATTCCAGTAAAACATATTTATTTTGCCTAAAGATCCACAATTGACAAATACCATTTCACTTACTTTGATTTCATTTTGTTTTCTCCCAATTAGCAAGTATGTATAAATATCTAATTTTCACAACTATTAAATAGTCAGTCTAATGAATAACAAAATTTATTACATTAATTTTCACAGACGCGGACTTTTCTTGATAATGGTACAAAGCCGAACCGAAACGTTGAAATTATAACACCGCAAAATTGCTAATTTTTATATCTTTCATCGAACCTGTAGCTCCGATATCATATAGTGCATATACAAAATTTACGATAATTACGATCGTTAAAAATGTAGAATAATAAGATCCACAGTCTAGTAATCAGTCAGCTTCGGCTGTCTGAGCGTATCCCTAATTCGCAGTTAGTGTCGCCAGCGACGAACGCAGGTGATCTTTAACGAGAACCATATCCAGCTTGGACACGTGTCACGGACTTAAGGACCGTGAGGTAAGAAACGAAACCACATCGAGATCGTGTTGTCGAATGTACCTACCAAAAGGATCAGCTAGCGAAGGAGCCGTAACGAAACAGCGAACACGGAGACTCGCGGATAGAACAGTTGCGTTGGATCAGCCAGGATCGATCGTCGCTGGTTCTCGATCCTCTAACTTCACTGGACACACTGCTCGTGCGACACTAGACGACTGCCCCTAAGTCGACGTTGCGGCGGCCGTAAAACGGGGCAAGATCCCAAGGACGATGCTCCCCGGACGATGCTCTCGGACAATGATCTTCGGTGTTCAAACGATTGCGTCGATACTCTCTCTTTGGTTCCTGATAGGCAAACGCGAACCCGTTTCCTGACCGGCCAGGTATTTTAATGACACTGGTACGCAAGAGGAAAAACGAACGGAGCAACGTCTTCGTATAAATGTCCCTTCAGCGTACTATAACGAAGGTATCGCGAACACCGACTGAGCGTCTAGGCGAGATCGGCGAACACTTTATCCCCGTCGATGTCATTTTTATACTTGTCCAATGGCTAGCACGCGGCGAGATGTGCTGCCGGGAGTCATTGTCTTTGCCGTCGTGGTTCTCAGGGTCGTTCCCTTGTGCTCGACTGCCGTGAGTCGGACCCCGGGCTCCGGCCCTCGCTCACTCGACTCTCGCGCGTCCGGTTTCTGTCTTGAGTCGACAAGCACTGCGCCTTACACCAGTACAAAACATTACTTTCAGAGCGCAATTGTTACCGTTACTCGCAGATCGCGAAATCCGCTCGCTAGGAAAATCACTGTCGCGCTTCCATCCTTGCCGATTCCTCAGCTCCGCGAGCTATTCCACTCCGTTTTTCATCCGTCTATCGATGCTCACGCCCACCTACGATAGATTATGGAACATTTCTGATCTTCGGAGAACGTGATTTTTTTTTTTATTATAGAAAATCTCATATGAGATTTATTACAACATAGTTACAAAACAGAAATAGACTACATATAATACAGAGTATGAAGATTACAAAACAGAATAGGTTTCTTGTAGAAATACAGATATTATAATTATTATTATTAGCCAACAACCGTAGTCCCGTTGAAAGCACCGGTTCTCGTTAGATCACCGAAGTTAAACAATGTGGAACGTGAACGGCACTAGGATGGGTGACCGTCTGGTAAAAAACCGGAAAGTGACCCACCCGGGGTGTTTTTCACGTGTTGTTGGCAAAAGGTGGTTCAGAACCCACCATAAACAGTAGGTCCCGCTGAAAAGGCGATAGTGAGGAATGGAAAGAGGAAGAGGATTGGTAAATGAATTTGAAACCCCGAGGGGACCAAATAACATGTTACAATTATTATTATTATTTATTATAGACGGACTGAAGCCCTTTTACATAAGTGTTTACAGTATCAAAGAAACAAAAAAGAAAGAGAAAGATACAATATTGCTCGTGTAATAACAAAGAAGGGACATGCGCATAAGAAAAACTTAATAATGGTACAATCGATATGGTATTATCCTATAATCCTGCGTAGTTGCATTTGAAAATTTTGTAAAGAATCACTGAACAAAATCAATACGATTATATATAGAGCAAGATTTTGAGATAATGCGATTCTTTGGATTAATTAATCCATAAGTAGATTTTGCTTTAGGTGTTTGAAAGCCCGCTCTTGTTCTCGGTTTTTTTTTTTCATAAAAAAATTATTTGTTTCATAATATTAACATATGATTAAAAGGATCAGTATATGAACAGAAAGAGAGAAGAGTATAAAAAAAAAGAAAAGGAGAACGTGATTGTACAGTGGGTCCCGTGGAAATCGACAACACAAATTTCCCCGACACGGTTTTCACCGACTCCACATTTGAACGATAACTATTTTCACAGACGACGAATTTGACCGACTACGATTTTGACAGGCGAATTTGACTGACGACGAATTTGGCCGATAACGAATCTGAAATAGTTGTCGGTCGATTTCGTTGTCGATCAAATCTGAAGTCGGTGAAAATCGTGTCGGGGAAATTTGTGATTTCCATGGGACTCGTATAAAATATTTGTACAACTTTTAAAATCGTATCACTTTTTTCACAATTTGGACCCAACGGCTTGAGCTTTTTTACCACGTTTTTATTTGTAGACGGTAGAAGGATTTGCTAGCTAATTTGTATATAATTTTTCTTTTAATTGTTATTGGTGCAATCGCGAAGGAAGAAGTAAAGCTGATGGTTTTAACCATTTTTTTTGTCTGTGCTGGTAATGAAAATTGGAAACATGTATTTTGTAAATCCAAGGAAGTTATATACGTGTACTTACAAAGTTTTATTGAAATCGGTTGGTGTATAAAAAAGCTGTGAGCTAAGATGTAAAGATCTTCGAATTTTTTGGATTTTGAGATTCTTGCTGTTTTCAATCAATTATAGTTCATAACAACCTTGATTGGTTTCGATGAAACTTTGTGTATGTAGGTAGCTTACTTAGACAATTAGATTTACCAACGTCATCTTCGAAATTTTCACTACAGGCACAGATGTAAATTTTGAAAATCGTGGTCTTTACTTTTTCCATCGTAATTGCGACCACTACAATTAAAAAAAATTATTTAGACATTAGCTAGTAAACTAATGCTTCTAACGTTTCATAAAAGAGAAACTCGAGCTGTTGGGTCCAATTTTAAAAAAATTATTCGTTTTTAAAAGGTGCACGAATACTTTGTACACTCACTGTAAATACCTTTGAAAAAATTATTTAGACATTAGCTAGTAAACTAATGCTTCTAACGTCTCATAAAAGAGAAACTCGAGCTGTTGGGTCCAATTTTTAAAAAAATTATTCGTTTTTAAAAGGTACATGAATACTTTGTACACTCACTGTAAATACCTTTGAAAAAATTATTTAGATATTAGCTAGTAAACTAATGCTTCTAACGTCTCATAAAAGAGAAACTCGAGCTGTTGAGTCCAATTTTGAAAAAATTATTCGTTTTTAAAAGGTGCATGAATACTTTGTACACTCACTGTAAATACCTTTGAAAAATTATTTAGACATTAGCTAGTAAACTAATGCTTCTAACGTCTCATAAAAGAGAGACTCGAGCTGTTGGGTCCAATTTTAAAAAAATTATTCGTTTTTAAAAGGTACATGAATACTTTGTACACTCACTGTAAGTACCTTTGAAAAAATTATTTAGACATTAGCTAGTAAACTAATGCTTCTAACGTTTCATAAAAGAGAAACTCGAGCTGTTGGGTCCAATTTTGAAAACAATTATTCGTTTTTAAAAGATGAACGAATACTTTGTACACTCACTGTAAGTACCTTTGAAAACATTTGGCAATTTTCTGATTGTCTCATCATCGATTGACTCGCCGTTTTTGACCTTTGTGTCAATGATGGAATAGATCCGAGTACCTATTACTGGTGTACGAGAACCCGAAATCGTGTAACAGTAAATCTGATCTCGCAATCAGTTTAGAGCGTGAAGCTGCTACTTTCACAATTCAACGTTCATTTTCTTCTAAAATGTTTTTGTACCTTTGTACCTGCATATGGGCGCAGGAGGGAAATCCGCTTGTTCTCTCAAGGGCGTTACAAACTGAAACGACCCTGAATATTTTACCGATTCTTATCATGGGAACTTTTGCTACAATTTATTTTGATTGTTGATGTACGTAATTATTCCATCTACGTACTGAACCATTTTAATAACAATCACTAACGCAATTGTCGTGTAACTTTGACGTAGACAATTGTGACTTTCATTAGACACAGAGATACGTCATTAGCATACTATAAAACAATTTTAATGAATCAAATTCCATGAATTTTTCTTCGGATTCGTGACTTTGAATAAATGTTTTTAATAAGTTCTCATGAGCGAAATACGGGGTTGTATATTGACTGATATAATCGAATGTGCAATTCTTGCACAAATGAATTTCGAATATAAACGTAGATTTTCAATTGTTATATTACGATTAAAAAATGCTAGACAAATCTGAAATAATTTCTGGAAATAAAACGCAATTTCGATGACTTTCTATTATACAAAGATTTCGTGCAAGTTTTATTTAAATATGTACTCCAACAGAGAAGCTGGCTAAAGAAATTTCTCGGAAAAACACATTTATATTTTTAATATTTCGAAAACAGTTCGCACCAGTCATTCTGACTTCCCCGGTAGTTCTAGTGTTAAAAGAGTTGCAACAAAAGTGCTATGTAACGATGACCTAGTTTATCGATTATAAATCGTAGTTGAAAATTCATTGTGTCATACAGTATAAGAATAGTTTTACTTGAGACCGTATTTTACAAATTCTAATAGAAAGTATTTCGTTTCGTGTAACAAGCATTGTTAAGTAATATTTTGGTGATAAATATTGAATGTATAACCAGAGATTATATTTCAGTATTTTATTCATCTTAATTCATTTTCAATGCGTTCATTAAATTCAAAGAACGTTTCCGCAAGAGTCGTTGTATATTCAATTCGTTTACAAGTTCAAATGTCTCTACTTGTTCGTTAGTGATGTGAAATGTATATTAATAAAATATCTTGTGCAGGATCACGTTGATCGTGTATCATTAAAAAAAAACCACTGATGATAATTATAGATTCAGTAGCTGTCAGTTATAAAAAACCTCGTGAAATAGTATTGCATCATAATCTGATATCAAATCATATAATATATGTAAATGTGATTTATATATATATATATAAAAATCCTGTTCTCTTGCAAGATTAATATCATTTATTAATGTCTTACATGTAAAATATTGAGAAAGCCCGAGACAAATGATTTTACATTCACATAAATTCTTCGTAACAATGTATTTATTAATGTATCGTTATAATGATTTAATGATAATTATTTTGAAGTATTCTTATTATCAATGTGCCATCTAGCAAAGTCTATATAAACAGTTCAAAATGCAAATGAACTAATAGGCGTCATGCATTTTATTACTGTAGATCGTGGGAATTATGCCATTGACGCAATTTGACGTTGAAAATTAAAAAGCATAATTACGTTAATTTTGTGGTTACGTTCGTAAATTACACTTTCAAAATGATCACTGCATACTATGTGTCACATTGTTCCGAAAAACGTGAAATATAATACTAATACCAGAAAAATACTTTAAAAAAAAAACCACCACCAATTTGTTTCTCAACTTTTACTCGATCATAATAATAATTCGTATCTGGGATAAAATGAATACTAAATTTATTCGTGACTATGAAATGTGGCCACAAGAACTCGAAATAGCGTCGAGTCGATGCAAGATTACAAAATCGTGTATGAAATACAATGGTTAAGCGATTAAAATAAATGTTGAGGAAACAGTATTTTAATAAAAACGAAAATTCATGGACGTTTTTCTGTTCAGTACAACTGATAAAACTGATTTGAAATGTGGCATAACAAAAAGAGCCAAAAAATGGATGGGTAACGTTATATTTCGTTACATTACTGAAACCTTGAAGAAGCAGTTCTCGGTTTTTCTGTGCGCACCCGGTTTTTAGCCGCGAGGACGCTGAAAAACGGAAATGTTATCCACCGAAATGGACTTTGTCGCAACTTATGGTGTCTGATGGTTTCCTGTCACAGTTTCCTAAGCCCCAAGCAATTCTGTTTACATGTCCTAATGTTACAAGAAATCTACGAGAACCGGACGAGTGCAGTAGTTTTTTTTTATCGTTCGCGTGTCAATATTGGAACGAGCGCAATCAACTGGACACCACAGAAGAAAGTTCTTATTCCGTGGTTTCGGATCCAGGTCAGCCAAATGCCTAGGGATCTCATTGTTCGGCCTTGGATCAATGGAAGACCTTGTCGTTCCTTAACATTTCGGAAGTCCAACCAGTCCGTGTATTTCGAAAGTGAGAAGGTATTTTGATTGCAAAGTCTATATAAATATATCCATCGGCGACCTTTTACCACCGTTTTTCGTCGTTTATGCTAATCGCTTTGACGCGTGTCGTCTGAGTTTAGTATTGCCCGGTATTGGTCCTTCGAAAAACATTGATGTAACGCGAATCACTGTTCTTCTTCTTTTCTCCTTGACGGAAACCCCCGGAGTTGTTTTATTCTATTTGCACATTACAAAATCGTGTATCTTCTTCGTTTCGTATTTATTTCAAAGCGGTCTTTCCTTAAAAAAAAACGCGTCTGATAGCAGTGACGCACCCAGGATTTAATCTTCGGGGGGGGGTCGAGTTAAACAAAATGACCTTTTTTTTAGCAAAAATATCTGTCAGTGGTAGCCACACATATTTACATATATCCAAATCAAATTACTTATATCCAAAATTAACATCCAAAAATCATCGAAATCGGAGAGGAAGCAGCTATTCTACGGTTTAGCCAATTTTCCAGTGTTTTGTTTCGTTTTTCTTTGGGAGGGGGCTTGGTCCTCTGGCTCTCCCCTGGGTGCGCCATTGCCTGATAGATTTCCACATTATCTTCGTCTTCCAATATTACTATCGTACATAAGAAGAGGATACTATATAAATAATTAATACATATACTATTTTTCAGACGCAAAAAATGTCTGAGAAAGATCCATGTTCTCTATAAATGATCGAACCTTGCGCCGAAATCATAAATTTCATAATATATAAATAATTAGTCCTGTATTCCTGGTCATTGTTACTAAATCAGTGACACGGCTCAGCGACGACCAATTTTTATTTGAATTAGTGTAATCCTCGTGAAACGAGGTTCTGATATAGGCTAAAGGTGATATAGGTTCTGATCCAAGCTGAAGATAATGTAGATTCTGATCCAGGGTAAAAATTAGACTAGAGGGCAGTACTGTACCGGGACAGCGAAACCCTGGCGAGAGGACTCTCATATACTCTCTCTCTCTATCTCTCTCTGTTTAGACCTTTTTCTTGGTGCCGCAGTACGATATTCATATAGATGGCACTAGTCGCGTACTTTTGGAGGGATAACGCGGTTCAATATGGCGGCGATTGGTGTTGTGCGTTTGTGAACGTCAGGGTGAAAACCGGTGCATAGTACGCGAATAACTGTGGTTAATATACCACAGGTTTACACGGACATTAAGTTAGTTGATATATCGCTGATAATAATCGCAAGTAGCTTTGTAGCCGAGCGAAATGTCGAAGACAGACGAGAATGCAGACACAGGAGATACGGGAGATAATTCAAATGGATCGTCGGCGGAGACCACGTCGTCCCGCGGTGGAGACTTCGAAACGAAGCTCGAAACCGATCGAAGTAAACGTTTCGATTATTTACTGAAACAAACTGAAATATTCTCCCATTTCATGACAAACAACCAGAAGGACAAAGCTGGCAGTCCGCTGAAAATCAAGGCTGGCAGGCCCAGAAAGCAACAGCCAGCAGAGATTCCAGTGAAAACCGCCGATTCCGGTGATCACAGGCACCGTAAAACCGAACAGGAGGAAGACGAAGAACTATTGGCTGAAAGTAACGCCAACGTAGCACCCACCACCCGTTTCGAATCGTCGCCACACTATATCAAATCCGGTGAGTTACGAGACTATCAAATACGTGGTTTAAATTGGATGATATCCTTGTACGAACATGGTATCAACGGTATCTTGGCGGACGAGATGGGTCTTGGTAAAACTTTACAGACTATTTCGCTGCTCGGATACATGAAACACTTCAGAAGCATTCCTGGTCCTCACATAGTCATCGTCCCAAAGTCTACTCTGGCCAATTGGATGAACGAGTTCAAAAAATGGTGTCCTACCTTGAGAGCGGTCTGTCTCATAGGAGATGCAGAAACTAGGAACACTTTCATCAGAGACGTTATGATGCCTGGAGAATGGGATGTTTGCGTAACATCCTACGAGATGGTAATCAAAGAAAAGTCTGTATTTAAGAAGTTCAACTGGCGTTACATGGTGATCGACGAAGCTCACAGAATAAAAAATGAGAAATCAAAGTTGTCGGAGATCTTGAGAGAATTTAAGACGGCCAATCGGCTTCTCTTGACTGGAACTCCTTTGCAGAATAATCTCCACGAATTGTGGTCGTTGCTCAATTTTCTATTGCCCGATGTATTTAATAGTTCAGACGACTTTGACTCTTGGTTCAATACTAACAGTTTCTTAGGTGATAATTCGTTAGTCGAAAGACTGCACGCCGTTCTTCGACCATTCCTTTTGAGACGCTTGAAATCTGAAGTAGAGAAAGGACTGAAACCGAAAAAAGAAATCAAGGTATACATTGGACTCAGTAAAATGCAAAGAGAATGGTACACGAAAGTGTTGATGAAAGACATAGACATTGTTAACGGCGCGGGAAAGATCGAGAAAATGCGGCTACAAAATATTTTGATGCAGCTGCGCAAGTGTTGTAATCATCCGTATTTGTTCGATGGAGCAGAACCTGGTCCCCCGTACACAACCGACGAACATCTCGTTTATAACTGTGGTAAAATGGTAATTTTGGATAAGTTACTACCAAAATTGCAACAACAGGAGTCTCGTGTTCTTATATTTAGTCAAATGACAAGAATGTTAGACATTTTAGAAGATTACTGCCATTGGAGATGCTTTCAATATTGTCGTTTAGATGGTAATACGGCGCACGAGGATAGGCAGCGTCAGATCAACGAATACAATGCACCCGGAAGCGAGAAATTCATTTTCATGCTGTCGACGCGTGCCGGTGGTTTAGGAATTAATTTAGCAACCGCAGACGTGGTTATTATTTATGATTCTGACTGGAATCCACAGATGGATTTGCAAGCGATGGATCGAGCTCACCGTATAGGTCAACAGAAGCAAGTTCGTGTCTTCAGATTCATTACAGAAAACACTGTGGAGGAAAAGATCGTCGAGCGTGCCGAAGTTAAACTGCGGTTAGATAAGTTAGTTATACAACAAGGGCGATTAGTCGACGCGAAACAAACGGCATTGAACAAAGATGAGATGTTGAACATGATCAGGCACGGTGCGAACGAAGTGTTCGCATCGAAAGACAGCGCTATAACGGACGAGGACATAGATACCATTTTACAGAAAGGTGAAGCAAAGACGGAAGAAATGAAACAGAAGCTGGAAAGCTTAGGCGAGTCTTCCCTTCGCAACTTCACGGTAGACGCACCTACGGATTCGGTGTACCAATTCGAAGGCGAGGATTACCGTGAAAAACAGAAGATCCTCGGTCTCGGCAACTGGATAGAACCACCAAAGCGAGAACGTAAAGCGAATTACGCGGTGGACGCATATTTTAGAGAAGCTCTTCGAGTATCGGAACCGAAAGCTCCCAAGGCACCCAGACCTCCGAAACAGCCCATCGTTCAAGACTTCCAGTTCTTCCCGCCACGATTATTCGAGTTACTCGATCAAGAAATTTACTACTTCCGTCAGACCGTAGGCTATAAGGTTCCGAAGAATCCTGAACTGGGGTCCGACGCAGCCAGAATTCAGAAAGAGGAGCAACGTAAAATAGACGAGGCTCAACCGTTGTCCGACGAGGAAGTCGTCGAAAAGGAGAAACTTCTCACGCAAGGCTTCACGAACTGGACCAAAAGAGACTTCAATCAGTTCATAAAGGCGAACGAGAAGTACGGTCGCGATGATATAGAAAATATCGCCAAGGAAGTAGAGGGAAAAACACCGGAAGAGGTGATGGAGTACTCGGCGGTATTCTGGGAACGATGCCACGAGTTGCAGGACATCGACAGGGTGATGGCGCAGATTGAACGTGGAGAGGCGAAGATACAAAGGCGAGCTGGCATCAAAAAAGCTTTGGACGCGAAGATGGCTAGATACCGGGCTCCGTTCCATCAGTTGAGGATAGCTTATGGTACCAACAAGGGAAAGAACTACACCGAGGAGGAGGATCGGTTTCTCGTCTGTATGTTACACAAATTAGGCTTCGACAAAGAGAACGTGTACGAAGAGCTTCGGGCTACGGTCAGATCGGCACCGCAATTCCGTTTCGATTGGTTCGTCAAGTCTCGCACCGCTTTGGAATTACAACGACGTTGCAATACTCTGATCACTTTGATAGAACGTGAAAACCAAGAGTTGGAAGAGCGAGAGAGACAAGAGAGGCGAAAGAAGGGCGGCAGCATAGGTGCTAAACCGGCTTCGAAGCGGAAACAAGAGAACTTACCGGCGCCCCAAGACAAACCCCGGAAAAAGAAGAAGTAAGAAGAAAATCGCGAATCATTCTCCAAACTTATCTTTTCGAAAAGTACGAACTTGATTCGGGAACCTCTTTATTTCTTTCGATTCTTCTCATCGCTCATTCTTCTTCCAAACATTAACGGTATCATCAGATAAGTTCGAGTGAACAGTATTTCGTCGCATCTTTGCTCTTGCCTCCATCCCCTTCGAATTTCAGTATACTTACGTTTCGCCCGATCATTTTATCCATTGTGTTTTGTTGACATTGATCAAAGGCTTCGCAAAACGAGAATAAACAGTGAACAGAGATGAAGCTTATTTATTGATACTAAGGAGAACAACGGAATGACAGTTGTTTGGAAAGGTTTGTGGGTGTAATGCTGAAAGACATTGTTTTCTATTTGTATACCGAGTTATCGATTTCATCTTAAATACGAATGTACTTAAAAGAATCGATTGTAAAAGATCGAGATCTCAAAGGTAACTTATATGTGTCTTTTTTAAGTGACATTTAATAAACCTTTTGTCACTGAAAAATTAATAAATGCGAACTGCACACGACGCGTTTCAAATACTTACTATATTTTCTACCATATTTTTGTCGATAAAATATATTAAGTACGCTCGTGTAGGTAAAACGGCCACTCGGTATACATTCATGTCAAAGTAATGCTTTTTTTTTTGACGCAGCGATACTTGTTGATATACTTAATCATCAAAAACATTATGCTCGCTCCTTTTACGTACGAATCGCACACAGAACACAACATGAACGTACCTTGAAACAATTTTACACGTTAATACTTGTAATGCAATACTACATCAACGATTTAATTTATTTGTTACGAATTTGAAGGCATTGTAATTCGTTTCACGAATAAAATACCGTATGCCACATCACATGTAGTATCTGTTAGTACATTGGATTATAGTTGATACAAAAATCGATTAGTCATTCAAAGTCGCTGACAAGCGCCTCGACATACTATTTTACAAATTCCACTTTTTATTTAACAATGACTATTGATTTTTTATTAGCTATTAATCGTTACCCTCGTTTGAAAATCAAAAGTAATAAAAAAAGGATAAATTACGAAAATTAACAAATCCACTATTCTGTTTATTTTGTTGTATAGTCATATTTATTGAATTTTAGAATCCTTAGCAACGAGCAAGGGAAAAATATAAATCGGGATACTTGTTTCTAAATCGAGTCTTAGCGCGTAATTATTAATAATAATTATACATATATTATATATATCAAATATATATAAATAGTAAATGTATTGCTCGATAGTTAAAAAGGAAAACCCGATCGTCCAAATTAAATCGAGAATGAATAGTTTTTTAACTGGCAATAGGTATTCGTAATTTTTATAAGACGCAGAGAATCGTGCATAATTAATAAACATTCGTTATTACATTGGTCATACATTTTTTAGGTATCTCCATCCCCCTTGTAATGAATTCAATGAAAAAGTTCGCATACACATTGGTGTACACCGCAGGTTTAGATAAACTGTACTTACATCTCACTTGAATGATTTCAGATTAATAATTAGACTGAGGTTGTTTATGCAAATGCATACGCCATTTATAAAGTAAAGATTCAAGAACAAGACTTGCACAGAAAAATCGTTTCACCTCTTCTACATCTGAATGATACATATTATATACTTTATTCTGCATATTTTGCACATGCATATATTTTACACATATATTACATATGCTTTGTATTATATATTTGCAAATACATATATGCACACATACTTTGCGAGCATTTGTACCCAATCTGTAAATATCCGTAATGTTTTATACATTTTCTATAAAAACTTACAAATCTATAGATTAATTATAACCTTTTCAATTCGGACAATGCGCTAATATAAGTGTGAATTATCATAGATTTCACTAAAGATATATGAAATGTGTAGACTTCGTTACAGTATGTAAAATGTACAAAATCTGAATTTTGAAAAGTAAACGAAAATATACGCGTATAGCGGGCTCACAAAAGTATTCGTGTACAATGATAAGGATTGAGTTTACTCAATTTAATTTTACTGGTATTTTAATAATAACGTATAATTAAAATAAGTTCTGATAATATGTTCGTAAAATATAAAAATGTTTGTAAAAAATTGAATAAATTTGATCCGTGTATAAACCACTTTATGGAAAATTCATTCGAATATCCAAAATGTATCGAAATATGCAAGATAAATCTGAATTTTAAGAACACATTGAAAACTGCAGAATATTCTTACATGTTTCTTTTATCTCATTTTGTTTGCGTTACATTCTAGAAATACATAATTTCTATTTATGTTTTGAATACTGTATATTTAATTTTGAATTTCGATATATAAAAATTGATAATCGATAACGAAAGATGGAAGGAGGGTGAACGTATCCAAACATCTAATTATGCTTTGCATATAAGTGCATATATCTTGCAGATTTTATACGTGCATAAAGAACCTGCAGTCTACTTATAACATTTTGGTTGTCAGAGTGGAATGACATGTATTATAATTATTGGTTTACATATATCCAAAATCTGTCAGAACATAACCCTAAGCGCTGACACGTTATTCCCCCCAAAACTTAAATTTATTTGCATTTCCTATTCACAGAAAAAATATTATCACTTATGCATATATAAAAATAATACAGATTAAACTATGAATTTGCATAAATGCAAAAGTTACCGTGGCAAATTTTACTTACAATAGTGCAACTCCAAAAAAAAACAGCAGAAATAAATTGGTTCACTTCTTTCTTTGTTCTGGCGGTAATGGCATCATCTTTCTTGCAATAAGAAATTATGTTTTTGTTATAATTACAAAAAGTCTCTCATTTTGCTTTTGTATAAATTGCAGCAGAAACATAGCGATTCAATTATAATTGAAGAAAACACTTTTGATCCTTGCATCGTATTAATGTCATGAAAAATATAGATCCTGGACGAATCTATAAAAGTAAAATAGAAGTATATTTATGTAATTTTTTGAATCACTTTGTAAGGCTCCGAAGTTCATTAATATCACCACGGGATATAATATTCTAATTATATACTTTGCATTTTGTATTATCAATGTTGCCTAGAATAATATGTTGCTCTTTATCAGCAATCAAATTTTGTAGGGTCGATCGATGTGAAATGATTTGCGCCGAAGATGAGCAATATGTACAAGAAAAATTTAATAAACAATATTTTTCCACTATTTGCATACGCTCTTCTAACATGTGTATGCATTATTCGCAACTTCTCTATTTAGTTCTTAAAACATTTGTATTAATTACTATTTTGACGCTGCAACACTAGAAAATATATCATTCTTTTCTTCAATTTTTAAGAATTACTTCGCATTAGTCTCGAATACGTCTACGAATGATGTATTCTCGAACAGAATGAGTACTTCTAAAATCTCACATTGTAAGTGAAAATAAAATGAGCCACAGAACTGTTGTCTTAAACAATTACCAATTAGATTTTGATTTACATATGAAAGAAGTTACATATAAATATCATTTAACAAATCTTAATTTTTATGCGATTATATAAGTTCACACTCTTAAGAGTTACACGTAATGTATTAATATTGCTGATTAAAATGCACATATGTTACATTAAAGGATATACAGAAAATTCGCAGGAAAAACTAAAGTACTCTATTTCATGGTGGTTACTTACTCTATCATTTTTATTATACTTTTTTTTCGTTTTGTCTTTTAATTTTCTCCGTAATATATACTTCTATCTTATTCTATTACACATACTTTCGGAAATCTTATAGCGATGTTGTTCTATCTGAAATTAATGGGCAATCGAGTACACTTAATTTATCGTGAATACAATAATTGTAATTATTAGAAATAATATGACTCGTTTCTAGTTTATATAATCGCTATGGCAAGGACC
Organism: Lasioglossum morio; assembly: GCA_916610235.2. Taxonomy (NCBI): domain Eukaryota; kingdom Metazoa; phylum Arthropoda; class Insecta; order Hymenoptera; family Halictidae; genus Lasioglossum; species Lasioglossum morio. The sequence continues at coordinate 15,352,202 of OU744328.1, read as the reverse complement.
GGCCCAACTGTAAGTTATCTAAATGTATTCAAATAAATTGATTCTCATTTTGTCTTTGTTGAAAGGGTGTAGTCAAATAGGTAGAAAATATATGAAAGACCGTAGACATATTGTGCAAACGAGTAAAACAAAATTCAATTAGAGACTAGTGATTGATTAGTATTACAACGGGCCCAAATAAAATATGAAAAAATATTGAATTTTATATTTCCATGTAATTACAGCTTTCCTGTAAACAGTAGTCGGCAGTTTGCAACGATTATAACAATTTGGTGTTTTCTATCGATTCATGATCTACATATGCACTCCAGCATAATTATATCGAATGCATATCACTCAATACATGGATGTCCTAATATTTTAATGATTATATCCGTCTACATTTCAAAGGTTGCAATAATAGCAATAACAGTACTAATACTGGTAAATTATATGGCGCGGTAAGCAATTTTATCTCGTTTAGATATCTAGTACATACATATATACATATATATGTACTATATATATTTTTTTGTTTGCCTACCTAATATATACGTATACTAAAATTTATCATCCGAAATCTACAATTTGATAATAAATTGCAATACCAAAAGATTTAGTATGCATACAATTTTACTTCAAATATAGAAACAATGTTTCTTTTTTCTTTTCTTTTTTTTTACAATCAACGTAGTATTAAACTTTTGGTGAATTCTGAGTACACAATGATTATATTCTATTATATTTTAGTGCGTTTGCAAGAGATTGATTATCTTGCAAGGATATTATATATCACTTATTATTTTACCATTCTTAAATGCAATCTCATTACATGTACATTCTAAGGAGAAGAGATAAAAGGGGGATTTTTCATTATTTGCTTCGACAGTGTTCCAAAGCAGTCAATTAAATTGCCTTACCGTAACATAAAATATAAACTTTTAAGCGACATAAAAAAAGCTAACATAGTTGTGGATATAATAATAACAATAATCCAACAATGAATTAATATACGCTAATAAAAAAAAACAAATGAAATGAGACACAGTAGGCTTAATAAATTATAAAAAAAGATAAATGTATATTATTCTGATATTGAAGAAGGAAAGGATAAACAATATAAAAAACGCGAAGTACACTAATTAATATTGCATAGAAAGTGCAAACTTTAAAAGTCAGAAGTCAGAGTTTGCATTAATCGGCTTTTATGCTATAAATAAACATTAAACTGCCATAAACTAATAGGAATTAGTTTCCTTACAATTCGTTTATGTTACGCGAACGTAATAAAATAATCTAAAATTCATATATGTTACATATTGTAAAATAAACTGTTCACTGCGATCGTTCAAACGATTATTTACAACATCGGCGTTGCAAAGTGTAATCGAAAACGACAACTGCGTAATTATAAAAAGTAAAAGTAGAGGAGAGAAAGTTCCAACGTAAATTAAATAGTATACGTTAACAGGTACTTATACTGCGATGTAATAATAGTCGCGGGCGTATCGTCGTTTAAACAAATTTTTGTTCTTCCGTGTACAATAAACGGCACTCTGCGCAGTTTGCGATTTTTTTCTTGTTTTTTAAATGCTACGAATCTCTTGTATCAGATCACATTAAAAAGTAATATCACGCATAAAAAGAGGATACATCTCTAAGATTGATTAATAGTGACTGGACGAGACGAATTCAGTCAGAAAAAAGGAACAAAAGGGAGAATATATAGCGCAGCACATAGAAATTCAACACCCTGTCTGTATTCCTCTACAAGCAAGATAAGAGAGAATCTAAGTGAAAGCTTTAATTTGAAATCAGATGCCTCCAAGGGGGTGGATCGGGGGGTGGAGGCAAAGGGACTGGTTACGGCCGGCAATGGCTTCTTTTCCTACCACCTTCGTTACCATCTTCCTCTTCGCCACCTCGTCTGACTTCTGTATACCGTTCACCTTTCACGCTCACAATCTTGTTTTCCAAATAACGCACTAACTTTTTCGGTTCCGTTTTCGGGGCGACCGGGCGATGCTCGCGCGAATCATCGTCCCTGTCGACGTAACTATATCTTGCGATGATACGGGATTTCAGTTCCTCGTCGTTCAGTCTAGCCCGGTTGCGACCGTTTGGCTGTCACAAGATAATAACTTTATTTTTATACCGCTCAATCAACCACAAGTACTACAAGTTCATAAATTTTTTTAGAAGGAGAAACGCGTTTATATTTAATGTATGTCTATGTATCAAATTTAAACTTCGTTCGGTGAAAAAAAAGGGTCAAAATATCGTTGCTATGAAAATTTACGATTTGTTCAGGGCTTTTTGAAAAAGAAAATGCTTTTATCGAGAGAACTTTCACGTGATTATAGCAAATTTTTTTTATGTTATGATACCTACCGAATTCGTCTTGAGATACTCTAACAGATAGGCGTAAAAAAATGAAAGATGTATTTGCTAAAAATTGAAAGTGACCTCGAAAAATCATGGAAAAAAGAGTTGATAAAAAATTTGTTATAATCACGGGAAAGCTCTCTTGAAACCATGCTATACCTAATAAAAACATTTTCGATCGGCCTGCTAATAACAGAGTAATCTCTACTGGTCACGATTCGTGGTTCACCCTGTATACGTTACTAATTTTGGGCAGTATAAGATTCTCGAATAGTGTACTTAACAAAAGAAAAAACAAACTACCCTGTGTTTTAAAAAGATTTCCAAAAAATGATATAATATGATGCTTACTGTTACATATGTTAAGTTACTAGCAATGCTTTGTCCTGCTTCTTGGCGATGCAGGGCAAGCTGAGCAGCCTCTGTAATGTCTCCACCAGCAACAGCCAAACAATGTCTAAGCTCCGCAGGACTCGCAGCTGGGAACATTTCTTGTAATAATGCTACTTGATGCCATGATGATTCCTAAATAAAAGAATACATTAGTATTTGGAGATATACAAATAAATATGGTAGGACACACAAATGAAACTTACTTCTTGAAAATATTCTCCGCTGGAATCACTTCCAGCGTCGCTTGTTTCAGAAAGATGGTGCACTCTAATTCTTTGTGTACCAGGTGGTAAAAGCGCGGTCAGACTAAGTTGGCTCAAGGGATCTTGAGCTTGGCAATTCTCATTTTCTTTGCTTTCTTTCCGCAACTTACTTTCGACGTCCAACAACCACTTGGACACTGCTTCCTTTTCAATTTTAGAAAACTCGGGAAGACAAGCCGATACCATTTCGCAAAGTCCGTCAACGTCCAAGTCTTCCTCCAGTGCGCTTTCTTCTACCATACTCACCACATAACCGAGAACGATATCGTCTATTAAACTGGAAAACGTGTTTTCATCGGTTAGAATAAAAATAAAACCGCAATGGTACGTTTACTTCGATTCGATTATTGGTGAGAGATGGCGTTTACTTTCTGTTTACCTCAATTGGGCAGTAGGAACCTCTTTCCTCACGAAACTAAACAACGACTTCTTCACCAGTTCTTCTTTCTCATCCATTGTGCGATTCATCCTGAAATATTCGTTTAAAGTAATTTATTTACTTAATCCTCTTCGTAGCACTCTCTTTTCTAGACACACTTTTTTTATTAAATAATCCTGTCATAAAACGAAACCACTGAACAATAAGTATTGTTGCGAACACGATAAAAGTTCGATTTTACTCGAATATTATTAAATTCATCGATATTTATTTTTCCATTTCACTTTCGTCAATTATTTCGTGGAAGCACAATTTCATATAAACTCCTTCTGTTTAAATATTCGATGAATAATAAATCGACATATATTGTCGTAGAAACAAAATTCGTATTCCACTTTGTTGAGATTTAAAACTCTGTTTAAAAGAGATTCACACGTCACACGAGTCAATCGAAATATATATTTCAGTGATTTTAACTACAATAGAAATAATTGCTTCCTCAATCTACTAACTAATACGGATTGATTAAAACGGCGTCCTCGACTACGGAGTCGTTAAAACCATTCAATTTACTACGCGATAAATTATTCACAATTGAAATTCAACGTCGCACTACGTCGATATGATAATTTTGTTTCAAAAACATTACGGTTTTGCAAGCTGAAATCATGGTTTAGTGGTTTGCATTCCAGATAGGTTAAGAAGAAATACGGTATAAAACAGAGTTGAAAAATTCTTTTCACAGAGTTCGATTTAACGAGGAATTGAATAGGTTATTCGTTCTCTGTGAACGAATATAAACGATCCCCTATAACGTGGTAAAAAGGTGGAAAATTGCGTGAGAGGGGTGTATAACAGTAGAAATGGAAAAGGGACAAGGAGAAATTGACAGGAAAGGTGGTAGCAGCGCCGGTCATTTCCAGCACTGAACAATCCTGTTCGTGAACGGGAGCAAATCGGTACCGCGAACCAACGTCAATGGATTTTACCTTAAAAGCGTGCACAAAATACGCACCTGACTTTTTTTGCGCGTTCGAAGTCCTCGGACCGTGGATATGGCTGAAAACTGATAAAAATTTCGTATACAAACAACGTTCCTCGCCTTGACAGTTCGTCAAGAGGAGGGATGAAGATAACGTGGCGCCATCAGAGTTTGCGACCCACTTCGAAATCAAATCAGCAATTTCTACTACGATATTATATTTCTTATTTACGGAAAATCAAACTTGTATATTCGTTTAGACAGTTCTGTAATATATATTTGTACATATACGTGCATTATATTACGTAAAAGTAAACGTAGGCGTTGATCTTGGATCGGTACGGCAGTATCGATAATATATGTAACCCTAAAATATTTGACGTACAAATATCAATTTGTGTACAGTAGAAATTGCATTCTGAGAGTGTATCGTGCTGAATGAAACGTGTATACAGGGTGCCCTAAAAATGTTGGAGCCCGTTGAAGGGGGCCAAACGTTTTCCTTTGCAAAAATATCATATGTGTGGCTTTGTTTTCGAGTTATTCATGAGAAACACGGGCCAACTAGAGCGCGACAGCAGCTGATGGATTCCGGATTCTACCCAGCCGATTCTACTGTTGCTGTCGCGTTGTGCTCGAATCATGAACAAAAGAAGGAGCAGCGAGATTTCTTTAACCCTTGTGTGGTCAACCAAAATAGATTATTTGAAACCTTCCTGTATTTAATATGTTCGCACAAATTCTCATTATAAAGAGTGGATATTCAGAGAAATTTCGTAATATTTTTTAGAGGAACATTAACAAATTGTTGAAAGAAACACAGCAAACGGGTACCCGGTTCATTACACAAGGGTTGAGTAAAACTCGCATCTCCAGCCGTAAATGCATTTGAATTCTCTTTTACAGCAATACCGAATAATAATAGCACGCATATATTGACCCCATTGTACAATCAAATTATACATTTCGTCACCCCTACCACCTCGCGTTAGTTTATATAAATATAAGAATTAAATTTTGGTAGAAAAGTACGAATTTATTGAACGAGTATTTTGTTCTTTTGTACACTTTGCCAATATAAATAATTGAATCCTATCGTGAAGAATGTAGAGTAGAATATACAATCTAAACATTTCATTTGATGATTTTTTTTTTGAATGATTAAAATATATAAGACGAACATATTTTGCTATACATTACTGTAGCAATTTATTTATAAGACATAATTTCACATGTTACAATGTACACATACTTTCCAATCATACATGCATTTTTACAGTAAACGTAGTTTCGTAGCTAGCTTCGATTTTAGTACGTGTCGTATGCGTAGAGAGTTACTTTCACGCAATTTGTATGAACGAATTCGGGAAAAAAATCGCGCATACAACGTTCTCTCGAAAGAAATTCACCGAATTATCTATAGAAACCTAAAGTTGGAATTACGGTACAGTAGAAGTCAGGTCAAAGTGTCGTTAGTTTATATTTCGATAGATCGTCTCTGTAATCTTATCTAATAATAACAGAGGTTCGCGACTAATATATAAATGCATCAATTTTTTCATTGATTCAATATGTTACGCATCGAAGAAACACAAAATGAAAATTACAAAACTTTTTACATGATCCATAAATACTATTGTTGTACTGTTCTCTTCAAATCATACTGTAAAAATTGACTTAAGTTCAACAGATACAACGTTTCTTTCTTTTTTTCACATTTAAAAAGAACGAAAGCTCGTTACACACAGTGTTCGTACACGAGTGATTAACTTAAAAAAATGAAGCGTATGGTTTTTAGCAGAATTCGAATTAACGATTTATGTTACAAGTCACATAATTAAAATAGACAAATCAACTTCTAATTGGTAATCTAAATCGACTTCCAAGTAATGATAGTAAATTTATTATTAAACTGCGGATTTTTTATGCATTTTCTTGGCGTTTCGAAATGTACGCGATAAAATAAATTTTTTCTTAAATATTTAATAATGCGATCGACTTTGTTTCGACCTAAAACGCCATTTATCAAGTAAAGCAATTCTCAATTTGAAATTTACATCGTTATCCGCAGTCTAGACATTACGAAGGCATATGTGTAGGTCGATTTGTTAACAGATAATTTGTAATTAAAAACGTGGAAGCTGTGTACTCTGTACAAGCTTCCACGCGCACACACAATAAACTCGATTATAGGTACTCTGTAAATATGTACAATTAGTAAAATTACGATTCGAATAATTCTAAATTTAAATCGTACTCTCTAGCGTAATCTTTCGCATGGAAATGTCAATTTCGAACAGCGAACTTGAAAAAACATGTTCGAAAGATATATATTGCCGCTACGATTCGTACAGTGAATGGTAAAAATAGTTTTACTTTTTTTTTTGTTTTAAATTACGTACGCTCTATTTACACTGTCACTGAAATATTTGTCATGTTTCTCTTACAAACAAATTATATCGTATTTTGTGTTTCGAATTATCAAGACTCGATGAGAGTGAAAACTAGGTATGCGTGTACCTAAAAGTTTATGGCAACAATAGATTATGAAAAAGAATATCACAAAAGTAGTATATTTCTTCCTTTTTTTTTTTATGAACGTTCCATTTTGAAAGGTAAGTATCGAGGTCATTGCTTTTCAAAGGATAAAATCTATGCTTTACAATTCTATCGCAATATCGTGTTAATCTAAGAATTTTTCAAAACATTCAAGTTATAGATAGTTTCATGTTCGTTTCTCATCTTTCGTTAAATAATTTTAGTATTAAAGGAATACTTTCATTTAGAGTGTCGAGAAATAGATTTGGTTTGGACACACTTCCGTAAAATTTAACATTTTAACGATACGTCTTGAAGCAATATTTTTATCGTGAAAGACATTGAGCTGCAATGTTCTACTTTATTCGTACGAAATATGAATTTACTTGTTATCGTTGATAAAAGTAGAAACGAGACGAATACTGTTCACGCTATAATAAAATTGATAGATCTATTATATGTATGCTTTCAACATGAAGAGAGTGTTAAAATAATCAAGTACTTTTATTCGATAGAATTTGTTCGTACTAAAAAATGCAAGGACTTATCGAATGACCCGATATACCTTTCCCGCAAGAGATTCTCGAAGAGCCCTCATTTTCCGCTTGCCAAGGAAAATGCTTCCTTAAACAGACTTCGTTCAAACTTATTTTTTCTATTACTAAACAGGTTTCTTTTCTTTCGAAGGCTCTTCTTTCTCAACCTCGCTTCTTTCACCGTCGTCGAGTTCAACGGAACCGAAATCCCTGGACTCTTCCTTACTGTCTTTAATAGAGGCCGTTTCCGTTTCCGTTTCCTCGACTATATCTTGTTCCTGTTCTAGAAAGTCTGTAGGTACAAATTCCATTTGATCTTCACTGTCGTTTATGTCCGGTGGTTCGGGTATTTCACAAAAATTGATTTCCCTTTCGCCATCAGTTATTTCGTTGCCACCTGGATCATCCTCTTCGTGTAGACTCATTAGCTTTTCGAAGTTTGAAGGGTTCGAACTATCTTCGTTATTCTCGGGGAATATCGTAGGACTTAGGGGTATATCTAACGGTTCCATTTTGACTGTGGTAGTGGGCGACGTTGGGGTTACTGGCCGTTGTAAGCGTATCTTTGTGAATGGTTTTGGCTCGATTGATTCTGTGTATTGCCGTTTCTGCGCGCGTTTTGGACTAGATGGTGTAGTAACTCCGGAAGTGGAAGCTTTCTCTTTGGTCTCCGATGCGGCTCGAGGAACTGATTGAGTTGCTGCTGGCTTAGATTGTGGGATCAGTAGCGGAGGCTTTGGATTCTAAAAAAAATAAACAATCGCTGTAAGACATTAATAGAACGCTCTAGGCAATGTAACACCTTGTTAAGAAGAAACATTTCGTTTCTTCGCTGTCAAGATGACATTACTTCTCGTAGGATGTACATGTTTTACCTGCGAAGAAGGATTTGGACCAGCTAATCCTTTCACTTGCAGCGCTTCTGCTGCGTTCAACAATTGTGGCAATTTGTCATGAGCTACGTTGACTTCGCCACGATACATAAATTTGACTAGTGCTTCGACTTCCCAGAATTTAAGATCTTTCATTAAAATAATCGGATGCTGACACGGGTTCTCGCGTAATAATTCTGCGAGGTAATCGCTGCACGACGATAATATCATTTTATGACACTTCAACGAGCGACCCTCGCAGGCCAGGGTAACGTCAACGAACTGCTCCGAGTCCAATAGAGATGGAAAACTGTTTTGCATATTACTATGATAACTATTCCATCTTAAGCAGACCTGAAACATACAAGCGTTCAATATTTAACTCATCGATAGAAAGATGAACGTGCAAACGATACTGGAGGTGGTTTCAAATAAATACCTCGGTGGGTTGTTGATGTACAATATTATGAGGTAACCCTTGATTTGGTTGCCTAGGTGGCATTTTAATAGTTGTTGGCGCGACTTGTTTTACTTTTAAGGGTATTGTTTTTAACACAAGAGTCTTTGGTTGTCGTTGCTGTTGCTGCTGTTGTTGCTGCTGCTGTGGCATCGGCGCTGGAGCAATGTTTCTTATGTGTGGCCTTACCAAGGATTGCGTAGCTATCCTTATGGCTTTTGAAGTTGTATTAGCGGGTGGTAGTACTGCAAAACAAAAACAAATTTCTTAAGATAACGTATAAATATAAATAATAAACTAGCTACAATCATTATTTCTTTTGGCACATATCGACTAGACGGTATTACGATTCTTCAGAGGATACTGCAAAGACGATAATGCTAACAATAGATTCTTCTGTATTTAGAAAGTTATACATTCTTCTCATAGACGCCGATGTCATCGAGCATACGTGAAAAAATAAACTTTCAACTATAGTCTTATGATCCATTGTTCGAAAGAAGACACCCGAAATACGCTCGTAATCTGAATCTTAAGCTGTCCACCCTACGATGGTTTATTCGAGACTCGCAAAACAGCAGCAGAGTGAACAACTACTATAACTATACTGGGACTTCATTACCCGAACCCTCATTGTCAGAATGCCCAATTTACCGAACTCGTTGCCGAGACTCCCATTATGTGAACCGACTGCGCATGGCATACTACAAATCAACAATCGCAACGTGTCTTCCGCTAATCCTTGAAAAACTCCACTGCCCTGTACTCAAATAAACGAATCCAGTTATATGAACCTAACTCAGTTATCAGAATAGTCTTGTCGCCTAACGGTTTGGGTAAGTGGAGTTCTTTACGAGTGTATTTCAGGTGTTCATTTTCGATAAACAGCCCCGCGGTTCCTAATTTTTGTTCGTGCTCCCTCTACGCGTTGGACTAACTAGACCAACTTTCCAATGAACCCAGCGGCCAACGTATTTGAATATCTTCGTCCACGCGTTAGCGTATTCGATCAACATCTTCTGTTACTGGACGAGGTCTGAGTTGCGACCATTGTAGGTGATCGTTTTGCGTTGCTGCCGGTTTTTGTTGGCACACGCTGGCCGCTGTATTCGTTGGGCCGCGTTCGTGGTGGATGGTCGATCATGAATGCATAGGACGACCGGTTAGATAGCCAGCTATGATTACCGTGATAACGGCTGCCGATTAGTCTGCCGCCGTGGTGCACCCTGAGATGCCGATGGAGATTCGTGGTGCCGCATTGTCGGGGGTTCGCGCCGCCCCTGACTACGACCGCTCCGCAAATACGACACTGTGCACGGAGCGGGTCGTTGGTGCACAAGTCGAAATGTGCCCAAACGGCGCTAGGGTTGGTCATGGCCCGTAAGCTGCGTGCATGCGAGCGTACGCGGTGCGTAGCGCCCGCGTGACGGCCTTCCGACGACGGTGGCGACGGAGACGGCAATTCGGCCGCCTCGAGGTAGCAGTCCTCCTCATCCTCCGGTTCCTGCTTCATCGCGATCTCCTCGAGCCGGAGACCCTCCACGATATCCTCGGTGGACGACGTGACTGGGTTCGGGTCAGTGTCACGGTCCTCGTTCAGAAGACGGCGGGCTGTCAGCTTCACGGTGTCCTTACAGGCCACCAGTACAAGCCGACCCGCCGTCGCGGCCGTCGCGGCCGTTGTGCTTGTTTCGGTTCCTCCGCTTTAAAAACTGATCCTACGCCGATCGTGTTGCCGTTTCGACGATTTGCGCGCTCTCTCCCTCTCTCTGCGGAACGAAAACGCGGTGCTCTGAGAACGTAAGCATCAGGGCTGTTACTTCTCCGAAGCTTCGACCCTTCGTACGAAGGGAACTTCGAAAGTGTACGAAGTTTCGAAGTCTTCGAATCGCACGAAGTTGTAACTTAATCAATCTTTTAGCTGTGGTGGCGTACTTTTTTCGAAATTTATAAGGGTCTGCAACTGTATCGAATATAACTTAGCAGCAAAATTTCGAAGTCGAAAGCTTCGAAACTCCGTTTCTTTTAACACTAGAACTACCGGACCAGTCAAAATGACTGGTTGCAAACTTTTTTCGATTAGAAATATTAAAAGTGTAAATATGTTTTTCTGAGAAATCTTTTAGTGAACTTCTCTATTGGAGTACATATTTAAATAAAACTTGGACGAAATCTAAATAAATGCAATATTGTCATTATTATAAGGAAATTTACGTCAATTGCATTTAGTGCTCGGTAGTTTTAGTGTTAATCCTCTAATAATTTACTACAGAGCTTCGAAACTTCGATTCTCGTCGCCTTCGAAGTTTCTGAGATCGATGCTGCGAATATCGAAGCTTCGAAGGAAAGTAACAGCCCTAGTATGGATCAGAGCTACCGATTTCAGCGGAACGTTTGATATACAAAAATAGAAATTGTCTGCGTTCATTTCCAGATACAGTAAAGTCGCGATCTAGCTCCCATCGCCTGTTCCGAGCAGCGACAGAGATCGTACAGGCAAACTATTTTCTTATGGCGAATGGATGGTGATCGTGGAGATCCTCGGGGAGCTAGATCGCGACTTTACTATACACGAATAGACTGCGAATCTTGACGCGTAATCAAAGTTTTCTAACTCAAATTCTAAGATCAAAAGATATTTTAACGGATACACACACACACACACACACAAGATATGACAATATCTTTAAATCTCGATTTTGTTGCAAACGCATAAAATCCACTGTCTATTCGTTCAGATACTCGAACGCACGGGGTGGTTGAGAGTTTATTATGCAATAATGTTAGAGTCAGGATATGTTTAGAAATATAGGACAAACGAACGGCGCACTTCGAAGGTCAAAGTAGCATCGCCTTTGTCGGAGCAATATTTCTGTTCGTCTTTCATTCCTAATGCGGCCTTCCCAAGTCTTTTGGACTTCTTCTTTAAACTCGGTCCTCGCATCGAGATCTTCAAGTATATCGCGTCAGCGAGTATGTCGCAAGTGATTTTACCTCGCTCAGATAATTAACAGCTATTGTCCAACAGGTAATTTACACAAATAATTTATCAGCTTCAGCGAAAATCTTAATCGTCCGATTTCGACGTACTTGTATTGACGTAATCTCGAATTCGAGTCCACTTCCGAACAAATATGCATTTCGAAATGTTTGGTCGACGTTTAATTACATTTGCTTTTCTCTTCTAACCAATTAGCGTATCCGGAAAGCTTCGTAAATTCCGTGGACGTTGAACAATGATTAATTACTGTTAATTGTAATTTCGTACTCAGAGGAATGTATGTGTAAACTATATTACAAATATCGGTAGGCGAGAATGTACTAATAAAATTGAGTTTTTGAAACCGATATGATTCAAAGGAAAAGTGTATAATATGTAATCGGCATTAAAAAAAAAAAACAAGTCGGTAATTACATAAAATGACGAGACGAATGTGCTTTTAGATAAAATCGTTGAACTAGATTTTTCTTGGTAGTTGTAAACAATGCGTCCTAAGCATTTCATTCATCGATAAGCGCGTTTTGATTTATGTATATACGTGCGAAATTGCAATGACTCAAATGTCGCAGCAGTTCTTTGTAAGCGAGGTTAGAGGAACAAGCAGAATCGGCGTAAACACAGAATGCGAGTAAAAGAACATCGTCACTTAGAATCCGCGACTTTCTACTGGTAATTTAATTACGCTCCGATCGGAAGTACATCTATGTACATAACGTATCTGATGGATATATATATCGTGAGATTCGCTGTATGCCTGTCCCTAGATAACTGTGTCATGTCGTTTAACCCGTTTGATGTGTCGACATGAATGAAAAACTACATTCTTCTATCATTCCTAAATGAATCGATCATTTTAACACTACAAGTACACCGACTGACCGAGTACTACGTTCTACTCGACTAAAATAAACTTGAAAAACTTGAAAATATTCCTACATTGCCTCGATTCAGCGTACTTTATCGTTGAACGGAGACACGGAGGTCATTCGTACTTTTCGTTTAAAAAAGCCGATTTTTATGAAGAATAAAAATTGTAGATCCAAATAGATATTCGTTTCTTTATCTAACAATTTAACACTAGAACTACCTTGTTGAATTGCCTTCTAATAATGACAATATGGCATTTATTTAGATTTCGTACACGGGATATTGAAATATGTACTTCAATAGAGAAGTTTATTAAAAAAATTTCTCAAAAAAACATATTTATACTTTTAATATTTCTAATCGACAAAAAATTCGCATGAGTCATTTTGTCTTATCCGGTCGTTCTAGTGTTAAATTGGTTGATCAACACAATGATGACTCTCGAGTTCCCATGAAACTTGTAAAATCCGCGGTATACTAATAAGCTATAAGTAATAATTCATACTAATAACTAATTAACACCAAACTGTTCCAGCCTAAAGTATGTCTATACAATTTACCTCGTGATCAAATATATTTTCGTATAATACTCCGAACGGGATCAGTAACAACTGGTAAAAAGTATCTAAACATTATTGACAGGGGAAACGTGTTCGACGATAATGGCAGTCGCGTAAAATCTTCTTCAATCGATGTCAGAGATTGCTCGCGAATATGCACAGTTGTCCCGATAACTTAGTCGGCGCGATACACGTAAAATCGGCGTTTATAAAAAGCGCTAACGATAATCGTCCGGTGAGTAGATAAAAATATGTAACGCGAGGTTCTCGTGCTATCTGTTTCGCCCTGGCTGGCAACTCTGCCTATTGCTCCCTCTCATTTTAGCATATATCGTGTCATCATCCAGCAGACGACGCACGGATAAAGGCCGATTTGTACTATGCGTACAGAGACACGGAATCGTTCCGTTCGATATAATAATACTCGAATATTTCGTCCGTTCAGTTATCGACACACGTCTGTGCGTGATCGCGATCGGCAAATATAAATACCTACGTATATTGAAATGCATTAACGAACGTTAGAAACGGTTCAGTGTCTGTGCGTACAGTATAAATCGACCTTTATACGTATTAACGATTTAGCCGATGAGAGTGGACGATACTGGTACACGTATATTCCGTAGGAGTAGATCGATATGACAGTGGGTAAAGTCGAAGCTATGAAAAAATGGTAAACTGGCGCGGATAAGGCGAATAAGCAACGGTGTACATTTCGAGAAATGCCCGGGGCACGCGACGAGAGAAACGATTGAAAAATCTGTACGGAAAAGTTCTACTGTACACCTTCTGTTCGGTTCTCTTTCTTCTCTTCTCCCTCCTCTGTTCCGTATTCTAAATCACCCCACTACCTTCCCTTCCCACGATCAACGGTTCTAGCTTCGCACAATCGCTCTCGCTCCTCGTCTCTCTTTCACGCACACATTCCTCGTCCCTGTTACTCTATCGGGCGCACACTCCTGTACTTGACACACCGTCAGTCTCTCCCTCTCCTTCTTGCCTCCCCGAAGATCTCGCTCGACCGACCGGCTATAAAATGGCAACCGTTGCGACCGAGCACGATATCGAGTGGCACACGCCACTGCTCGTTGCCCGTGTCTCTACCGTACCTCTGTAGAACTTTTCTCCTTCGGTCTCTTTCCTTCTTCTCTTTGTTGCCGTTCCACGCAGTGTCACTTAACCGTACGCAGTCGTTCGATCCGCGGCCGCGAACCGGTTCGATTTCGTATCGTGTTCGGAGAGAGAGCCTGCCTCTCGGCTTGGCTAGCTGTTTCGTCGAGAGCCACGCGACAGAATCGATCTGCCCTCGAGTCGTACGATCGTGTCTCGTTCAAATGTATGTTTCACGTTCGAAAAAGAAACTGGCACCGATCTCGTCGTCGCACCGACACGAAACCGACACACTGACTTCGTATCGCGTATATCCAGTGCGTCTCTATCTCTCTTCTCTCCCGTACAAACGTATCCCACGATTACCGGTATCAGACTCGCTGCCGTTCGTGTATCGAGCACGTCGACACACAACAAGGTATCGTTACGAATTACTCCCGTGGTGTGTTCTGTTCTGTTCTATTCTGTGTTCCCCGAGAGGTGTATATACGGACAGTGTGCTCTCCGTAACGAACGAACGATCGCCGAATCGAGAAACGAACGCGATCTCGTAATATTTCGATCGGATATCGAGAGAACCGTTGCCGAGTGCCGAATGTGTGCCTTTTTCCACGACGCGCTCCGACGGACCTCGCTAGAAGAGCGGAACGATTTTCCCCGAAGCCGAACCCGGGAGTGACTAAAATCGAAATCGGTGGACGAACAGGGGCGCGTCAGGACGCGCATGTGCGACGGCGCCGCCGGTCGTCGACGCATATTATCCGTGCCGTGCCGTGTTTCGTGTTGCTATCGCGTGCGCGTTCCCGGGTCCTCTCCTCGCTAAGGAATTACTAACCGACCTGATCACGTTCGACTCGTTCCTCCGGCAGCGGAGCCGCGCGAATTCTCATCGATCGGGAACCGCTCTTCTCTCGGGGCTACCCTTTTTTTTTTTCGCGCGCATCTTTAAGATCCCGCGCCATCTTGGGACGCGGAACACAGAAACCAACGACAAACGTGTCGACCGTTAATCTCCTCGTACGACTCCTCGCTTCTCCTACGAGAGTTAATTTGTTACTTATCGATCGCCACTCTCGCGCTTACCCGGTCTGCGCGTCGATCCTCCGGAATACCGCGACGCATATATGTATATATATATCTCTCTTTGTTATGAAACGATACGCCAATCGCCATCATCCGAACGTGTTCCCGGGAAAATTGAAAAACCAGACCGAACTACAGCCGACCGGAGGCTGTGCGAAAGCCCGAAAATGTCGGGTCGAGACGGGTTCTTCATAATTTCGGGAATTTCTGTATTTATAGGTTTTTTTTTTTGTTTTTAACTTATTTTACGTCGCTTTGTGAACTCCTATAAAGGAGTTATTTCGCGACGGGGCCTACAGTTTTTATAAGGTGGGTTCCGAACCACCTTGGGCACCACAGTTTACAGAGCACATGGAGTATTTCCAGAGTGCCGGGTATTTATCAGTTCACGTGCACTTCTACAGTTTGATTTTTAACGGACACACGGTTTCCGCGAATCTTGTACTAGTGAATTAATTAATTATACGTTTTTCTTTATGTATGTTATTTGATCGCGCCTTCATTTTCGATATTTTCGAATAGTCGTGATATACTGCACGAATTGCCATCCGAATTCGATAAGAAGCTACTAAAAAAAGACTGAATACGTGTGTTTTATGTGGCAGTAAATGTACAAAGCATTGTTTAGTACGTTGAATGCCACGATGTCACCAGTGCATGGGTGACGGAATTTATTTTCATTGTTTTACATTTTATTAGACTCTGCAAACGGTGAGGAGGTCGAAAAAGTACTGGTAAATTATCTCGATTTTATTGAATCTTTTAGGATGCTGGATCGATGGCCGATATATTAAAAAAGAAACTGTAAACCTACTGCCACGAAAGATACACTGTATACAGCTGTCTTAAACAATCCTTTTATCGCGTTACACGGGAGTCTAGCGTAATACAATTGTTGTTCTTATTTTTTTTATCTTATTGCAGTCCTTAATTCGACAAGCTACAGCAATATGTTCTTTTATATCATTTTATGCAGGATAACTAGAGAGGTATGAATTTTCTAGCTTTACATAAAGATGGGACATAATTTGTAAAGGAATGAAATGGTAAAGAAAAGAGCATATCATATTTCCTTTCTCCCTACTGTACAACACAATCCTAACTAAGTTCAATGAACATTTTATTAATTTTTATTCCTAAAATTTCTTCGTGAATAACAGAAAAAATAATTTAAACGCATTACAATTTGTGTTCCTCTTTTTTAAACATCCGAATGTACCAATATATCCTCTGAAGAATCCTTTATTATTTAATATGATTAACATTGAAAGAATACAATGATTACGCTAATTATAATCTGTCTAAAATGCGTAGAAAAAAAGTACACTTACCTTTTCCAGCGGTTGATCGTTTCGGTCGCGTAGTCTTTCGTTCCAATAGGGGGTCATCTTTGAGCATGGTCGGCCCGTTGATGGGATTTTTATTCTCCTCTATGTCTGTAAAATAAAGTCGATTAATAGTCGGGGAAGTAAATGAAGTTTGAGTTGAATGAAAATTAACAACGCTTACTTGTTAACACGCAAGGCTTGCCAAGAGCCAAATATCGCTTTCTGGCAACCTGCGCGGCCGCAAAATCTGGCTTGTGGTTATGCTCCATACGCACTCTCGGCTTCGTGCAGGTCGTTGTCGTGATAAGACTGCCCCTGCAATACATCGTTCTACCAACGCATCTCCATCGGATGTTGTACGGCTGCTTCTTGTGCAGTGTGTACATGTAGCCACGGTGAATCAATTTTGGGCCGCCCTTGTTTGATAACACCACCTGGAATACAAGTTCATTGCTATTATAACACTTACCTTTCTTAACACTAACCGTACCGGCTATAAAACGGGTCGGATATACACTGTTTTATATAAAAATTAAAAAACTGAACTCATTTCGAATTTTCCCAATTTTTATAATAACACGTGATTAAATATATTTATTGAATAATTTCTGATGAAAGCATCTTTCATAATTTCAATAATAAAAAATGTGAAATAGGTCATTCGACCGGTCGTGGTACGGTTAATGTTAAACCAAAAATCAATACTTGAATATTTGATAGCAACTACAACGAACTCGAATTAACGTAACAGCTCCTTCGGAAATTATTATTTAAAAGAAGATTCCTTAATGGACCTCCGGTAGGCAAAAAGTTTCTGCTAATTTTCGGCTAAATTTTCTTAGCGCAACATATTATTAAGTTGACGGTATTCATGTAGTTTTTTATTTTTATTTGGAGTTTTTGTGAGATATTTTAAAGGTGTTTTATAGATGATCGAATGTTTTCGTTATATGTTCGCAAGCTTTGAAGATCTTTTATCTCGCACCTCGGCCACGTTCGAATCGTCATCGCCGGAATTCTCAGTCGGAAGGCCGAACGACGTGGACGCTTCTTGCTCGTCCTTTATTTTGCTTTCGCAGACATTTTTCGAGCGCCGTGACATCTTGTTGTGTATGTTTCTATTTTTTCCGACTGTAAACACGCCGAGATTCACTGGAGCATGCTTTTGTACCTGCTACGGCCTGTAACGTCAACATGATTAAAAGAGTTGAATTACGAAACACGCATCACATTATAATCTCTCACAAAAATTTTGAGAAAGATACAAAATTTACGACACGTACCAAGAAGAATGTAATGATTATTTAAAATTACGTTAATCAAAAAATAACGAATGATCTAGATTTATTTAAGTGCGATTAGTAGAAGATTTTATACATTTATGATAAAAATGAGCAGGCGTAAATTAAAACAATAGGAAAATAAGAAGAATTTGAAGCGACTGTCATATTATTTTCAACCTATTGAATATATTAAGAAAGACAATCAATTTTTATTTCCCTGCAGTTTGTTGCAATTTAAGTAGAAAGCTTTCATTTTTCATAAAGATCCTCTGTCTAGGGGTGAGATATAATTGAATCGAAAGATGGCTGTGAGATTTCGACGATTTCAATGTACTTTGAATGTTCAGGTCAGTATAATTTTCAGTAATAACAAAAAGGAGCACTTTAGTTGTTTTGACATTTGTTAATCGATGATAACAGGATGATTCGTCGATTAGAGGTTCGCGCAATCTGCATATCCTGAGCGATATACGCTCGCCATGATTTTCGCAATTGCATCTGTCTGCCGGGCTTCTATTACTGTGAAATCGCTTAAACGTCTCCGTACCTATGCATGGTCCAAAAATAGCATGGTACGGAGAGATGAACAAGCGGGTCTATAGAACCACAGAAATCGTGCGTGCTAGAAATTTCAGTATGCCTGGTATTCCGTCACAAAACAATTTTCTCTCGCATTTTTCTTATGCAAAATGCAATTAAGATTTATCATATGCAATTAAGCCTACTCGACGTGCAATCACAATATTATTAATTTCCAACAAATCCGTTAATTATTGTTTCCAAAATGAGCAATGTATATTTATCACATTCATATTAAAAAGTAATCCGTATCATTTTCTGCTGTACGATGATCGCGTTAATTACATAACATTAATTAAATAACAACGTTATTTATGTAAATGTAACGTAACAATTTTCGCGTACATGTGTATTTTACATATATTACATATCCCGGAGTCGTATACAATACGTGTAGAGATACTCCATCGTGTAATTAACGTTTTGGTCCTATGTGTGTTATTATATTAATTATAATGCTACCGCAAACAAGCATATTTGAATATAATTACAGTACGAATATTTTGATCTCTGCGTATTGCATATAAAATATACACCGATACAACCTACCAAGGTATTAATAACTAATTTCCCGAAGTATCAATTTATTTCTTGCAATTTGAAATTCAACATGTCCACAAATATATTCAAAGACTGACAGTAATGTGCATCGAGTAACGATTATTATATAAATATATACAAACGTATATACTCTATTTTTCAGTTCTCTACTTCTGTGCCAATCAATTTATAAGTTTATTCTCATCGGCCCACCGTACCGACCGCAATCAAAGAAATGTAGAAAGTAGAACAACAATATACTCACGTGTTATTGACACACAAGTTTATCCACCCAATTCGTTGGAACAAACTAATACAGTTAACATTACATACGGATTAAAATTGCAATTTCAAACAAAGAAAAAGAAAAGCTGAGCAGAACGATCTCGGTCGACGATCAGAAGAACGTAACCGTGGATGTCGGTTTTCTCGGTCGAGATGTATCGATATCCAACGGCAGTCGTAAGTAAAAGCCACGAACAGGTTATAGCCGTTTTCGTCTGGACTGTCGAATGGCCAACAAAAATGGCGAAACGCGGATGATCGGGTCTTGCGCAATAAACACGGAGCGTGGAATATGGCACCGGACAAGCGCAATCAATGAACGGCACTATGGCAGTTATGGCACCGTATTACGAACCGTGTTCTCGCTTTTACCATTCAAGTGGAAGCGGCGCGCGATACGAGATTCCTCCATATAGCTTCCTAAAGTTTCAAGACCCTATCGTTCACTTAATCGTTTATTGTTTTGGAATACGCACCGATTGAATGATCGCGCGTGTTCACGGAAACGGAGAATGGTCACACGTTGCACGTTCTCGCCATCAAAACAAACGCGTAAACGTTGTTGCGCGCCGGATTTTTGTTACTGTTCACTTCTAATGGATTCGCGTGTGCGATCGTCCTTCTCACGAGAACTTGCGCAATGAGCATTTCAAATTGAAAACAATTTAAGCAAAACGATAACTGTATAACTGGACATGTAACAAAGTTCAATGGAAACTTGCATTATATTAAAATGTATAAGAGTATGTAAGACTTGTCTGGAGTGCCTAAAATGAGTCGATACTTTCATTGATCAATGAAAGTGATTGTTTCATTATTTCTATGAATGCACCGGAAGAATTTTAATGTTTTGGTAGAAATGTATACGATGACAACCTCTGTCACTACTAGAACTGAAGAAACGATTTCTATCATTGGTAAAATGGCTTCTGGTAATTTATAATAAAAAGAAGTACATTAGGAAGTTTACCTTTCTTGGTTCGTTCTAACAATAATTTTTTCGCTACCAGCCAGTGCTCATTTCGTTCCAATTCGCGTGGTCTTATTTGGCTTGATTTGGTTTCAATTTTATTGCTTCCTCGCGCCATCTGTCAAGCACGGAAATGACTTGTACGATTCGACCACAGACATCCAATCGTTATAGATGTCGCGTACAGCATAATTTTGTATTCGCGGTTCTAATTTACCGACGCTGCAGCAAATGTCCGATTTTAAATCTTGGTCTTTCAACGCTAGATATAAGAACAAACGTACTGAAAGATTTTTGATAAAGATTTCGTGACTTAAAACGTGATTTCACCTCCCTACCGTATTCTTATTGTAATTAATATTAATTGTACGTTCCAAAGGGCATGGTAAAAGATTCATTTGCGATGGTTCATTGTTTTTAATGTAATTTATAAGTAGTACAGTATAATGTTAATTAAATTGATTATATTAAATATTGTTTCCTTGTATGCATTGTGTAACCGAATAACGATACAGACGAGACTAGCAGGTGGTGACCTTCAGTAGCGCTACCCCTTTTCTTTCAGTTTTCTTCTTTTATCCCTAGCGCTAAATAATAATTAGTTTATCATTTCTTTTAATCGACTCCCTTCAACTTGTTCTCTGTCTCCTCTTCTTATCTCTCTCTCTCTCTCGTTCACTCGCTCTCTCTTTCTCTCTCTCTCGCTCTCTCTCTCTCTCGCTCACGCTCGCATACTTCCTTTGCGGGTGCTCTCTTATTGTGTATTGGCAGCGTTTGATGGATTGCGAAATAATATTCAAAGGAAGCCCATTCGAATTCAGAATAGACGATCGATTGAGTTATGGGAAACGTGTTTTTATGATCCTGAGAAAACGATAAATTATAATAGTTGATTGAAGAATGGCTCACGACTTAAACATCTTAAAGGCACAGGCAACGTGTAGCATAAAAACGTATTAATATATATTGATCAACCACTCGGATCATATGTGAAAAAGCGGAGATACTTTTCGATTAATCGAATCCTCCATTGACCATTTGAATTTTCAAAAATCGTTCAATTGCGTTAAAGATATAAACTATCGTCAGTGCAAGACCACGTGACTATATTTTGCAGAATCGTAGCATGACGCCAAAATGGCCAAGAATCTTTTAATTTTCTATCCGAAATTGATGTTACATCAATCTTTCCCAACCATTGTGCTAATACTTAAAAAGAAAGTATAATTATAAAAAAGAAGTCGTTTGAATGTGCAAGGGTTTGGTATGTTGTTCCATTTGGAAGATTGGAAGAAAAGGGCTTTGTGCTGAGGCTTATTTTAAGAAGACAATCCATCGGATGACGATCTCAGTCACCAATGGTGCTGTGACGAAGTCTATCTTTAACATGAATGTACAATATGCACCGAAATCACTCAACATAATTTCAGTATAATTAACGATTTCAAAATTCCTGGATCATTTTACCGACACACCGTCTGTACCTGACTATGCATAACGTTTCCGTTTGCTTATTGCACATAAAAGCATTGATTTTATTCTGAACTTGCTGCCAAAACAGAAGACAAAAATTCAGTTCGTAAAGTCTCTCATTAAAAAGCATTCGGTTGAAAAAGTGACATTTAAATTCACTGAAAAATCGGCACCTTTCGGCGCAACGTGATGGCGTTGATACGTTAAGAAAAGTTTGAAAAATATATTCACCAAAGTAAGATCGAGTTATGCGAATATCGGTTGTCGAAACTGTAATGCGCTGCAAAGGGGAAACTTTGAGTCACAGATTTGCGAAATTCAACCGCGAAATCAACATCAGCGAGAACGTATCCATCACAGAGACACTTACATAAACGTACGGGGACACTGAAAAACATTAAACATTAATCACTTAGCCGGCTTTCCACGTTTCATTGCATATGACTAGTGACATTAAAAATGTAGCTCAGCGTTAGACGTACACTGGTATCGTATCGAAAGAAAAAGTCACCCTGACTGATCCTTCC
The DNA here is from genome assembly GCA_916610235.2 of Lasioglossum morio. Lineage (NCBI taxonomy): Eukaryota > Metazoa > Arthropoda > Insecta > Hymenoptera > Halictidae > Lasioglossum > Lasioglossum morio. The sequence continues at coordinate 15,329,812 of OU744328.1, read as the reverse complement.
AGGTGTATATAAAGTGTGTTGATAAATTATACAGAGTGTCCTTATTTATTTGGACCATCGTGAGAAAATATAGGAAAGCGTCAAGATCAATGCACAAAAATCTCCTGGACACCAGAAATAAAAGAATCTATGTTTTGCAAGAAAAATCGAAACGCACTGTAACGTTGAAAATTCCTTTCTCGACTATCTCGGTCAAGTTAAACGAGACACTCTGTATAAGCTACATTACATTGTTTGATTCAGTTGGTTCGTATATTATATTCTCCGATCACTGAAATAATGAGTAAATTTTTACGAGACTGCGGAGTTAATGCGTTTATAGAGTATGCTTGTTTGCGTGTGTACTTCTAGTATAGAACGAAATGCACGTTCCAAGTTCCTTAATGGAAGAGGTGCAAAGGTGTGCAAATTATTCGAACTAATACAGTTTCCTTCGGCGTTCAAATTATAGTTACAGAGAATACGATATATTATAAATTGTAGAATTTCATTAGTCGTGAGTTTAGAAGCGATGGTAAGGAAATATGTTTCGTCGTCTTTGTCTCTTGGTAAAATACAGTTGTTCTTCTTTATAGATTGTTTTCTTCTAGTCTCAGTGAATTCATTTCGATTTTATTATTATCTTACATTAAATTCCTAAGCAATAGACAACAAACGCTTAGTACAATAATTTGGCACACCTCTGTGAATTCTGGTTCTTTATCTGAAGCAGCATAAAGTTCCGCAGTCCGACTACCGTATAAAAGAAGATTGAAACCTGTACCGTACATTTTTGCAGAGAACTACGTACAGGTGAAAGCTTCTTATGATCGAGCATCAAGATTTTGGAAGGATCTTTGGATATGTGATCCAATATCGGTGTCTTTGTAAATGAACGTTTGGAATGTGTACTGTACATAGGACGCTGCGACATACACGTAATATATATGCATAAATATACACATGTATAAATGTATACATATACATATTATTATACATACATATTATTATGCACGTATAAATATACATACATAATACGTATATCGGGATACAGTGGCGAAAACATGCGTTGGACAAACTCTAATACACACGAATGAGTCACGAAAATGGATGCACGAATTATATTATATAAAATCGTTTTCCTCGTTAATATCAATAACTCGTATTTACAAATTTGTCTCCTCTTCGCCTAACGATTCTAAGTTTCGGCCAATCTCGTCACTTTGGTCGATGAGCCGCCTACTAACAATTACATTACGTGCGAAGAACTTGACCGGAAGATAAAGATAAAGTTGCCAATGCCTTCAAAATTTCTGCGTCAGTATAACTCCATGACCATTATACGCGTAAGATACGTAGTGATATTTCTTCTCTCCCTCTTATTTTGACGGCGAACGTTTTAACGCCCTCGATTCTAGAATCACTCTATTCATGAGTTTTTGCCTTACGGTGGCAGTTTTTGAAAAACCATTGAATGCAGGCGATGTACTTCCAATGTGTTTTGCATACGCCATAGTTATCCATTAGAAACGGCGGGTACACCGAAACATTCCTTTTCATTTGGTTTCAGTTTCACCAACAACAAACCAAGCACATCGATGTAATAACGATAGCATATTTAGAGCTAAAGATGCGTCGTTTGAAATAAAGGAAGCGAAATTCACGGAAAATATAACATGCGGACAAAGTAAAAGTTTTAATTATTACACACCGTACTTAAATCCAAGATACTCGCTAATTTCACGAACACCTCTCCTTCTTTTTACAAATTTCTTATCTATACGTCTAGCTTAAATAATAACGGTTACAGAATAAAAATAACAATTTGGAAATTCGATTCGTCGATGGTGAAACCGAACAAATTGAATATACATGTACATATTCTATACAGAAACACAGTTGAATATCCGTCTATGTATCTCACGTCGCAATGTAAGTGAACAGAAGAGAATTCCAGATAGCGACAAACACAAAGGCACGACGAATTTGTAACTCCTCTAGCCGGCATTTTAATTTTCCAAACGATCCTTTCGAGTCTAGAAAACGGACAGACTACTTTCTCCCCTGGGCAAATCTGTACCCGTGGTTTTCTTACTAGGATGTAAAGACTGTTCAGAGTTAGATTCGGAAGGATTCGTTCTCGGCGGCAACATTTAATCCTTTGCCTTTCCTTCTTGTATACGTACGTTGTATACGTTATATTAAATCGTGAAAAACTTCACTCCCTAAAGCCATCGTGTTTCCTCTCCAAAAGCCCGTTTCTCAAAAAGGATTAAAATGCCTCGAGCACGCGGTTTACGGTATCGCTTAAACTTATTCCGTAAAAATGATGAAAAAGGGAAGGAAGTTAGCGGGCGTTAAAATTTTTGGCCATGTTAAAATACATTTACATACACATAAATATATATATAGATATAATATATGTATATTATATTATACATAATATAAAATATATTATATATATATTATATATATATACTTTTATAATACCGCATTCGATTTATTTCTACAATTAATATTAAACCTGGGTTTACCATGTTTGTCGTTTGGCAAAAACAAAGCAGTAGGACACGTACTTGCGGTTTTTCGGCAACGAAATACGGTAAAATCGTGTGGGCAATAAAGATTCGAGGAAATCGTTTTAAAGCATCGGTACGCCACACAAATTACATTATCTTCGGAGAAAGTGCGGAAGAAATTTCGAGCGTGGAAAACGCTCGTTCCATTTTCGTTCGCCAAGCTAGGATGCTACACAAAATCATTTACAAAAAAAAAGCTGAATGAATTGTCCGATATTGCGAGTCGTAAGGTGGTTGTCGAGCATATTCGAGCAGTATTCGAGTTGCCGGCTCAACGGAGTTCGCTTGTTTTTCGTACTGGTACCGCGAAACAATACCGAGACGAACGTCAAGGAAGTCCGAGGACAATGATCGCTCTCCCAGAGACTAACTTGACCGTATATCCCTAACGTCGCGTCGTTACAAATTGACGATATGCGAAAAATCGATGTTCGTGAACAAAACGCCATGGTGTGGCATCGAAAAACACGTCACATAAGAAACGGTCGTTAAAAACGAGTTTTCATTTTGTTTTCGCCTCGAACAAGATGGCGACACAAATTCGATCACGAAAAAGAAAGAAAGATCCTTGTTTTCTTTTTATTACTGTCCATGGATAAATTCGTCAAGTAACAAAGGATTTTTACAATCAACGTTTCGGAAGCTTGTCGGGTACACAATTTTTTGGTTTCTCTTTTTTTATCCTTTCCACTTGTTTTCGATTCATCTGCTTTGTCTTGTTCGTCCTCCTTTTTTTCGTTCTTTCTTAAAACGTTTTACTCTTTTTTTTTTTACTTTAAACAACCGATACACCTTTTGCGGAATTACACCTCTACCGAACGCTAATTTATTTACGAACAAATAGAAACATCAAAAAGGCCAACCCATGGGATGTGTGAACATAGCGATTTATCGTCGGGGACGCCGAGCAGTGACTGTCGAACGACAATCCGCACTGTTAAATTATGCTTTACGATTAACTTGTGTTTCTTAAGACGCTTCTCGCGATCCTTGGCAACGGTTCTGAGCCGTCAAACAATCATACGGCACATGCGTAACACGATAGACAGCAGTGAAAAACATGCAGTTCGGGTCACGGAACTGCGCAAAAACAGGAAACGCAGCACTAACAACAGCATTCCGAATTGAATGGTTTTGTGAATCCAATATAACCTGGAACAGAAAAATCAACGATTAAGTATCTCGCATGTCGATAGACTTCTCTCGAACATACTCTTAAGCCTTTTGCCTGTTATACTCTCTACTTTCTTGGACCAGTCAGACCCTCTAACTTTTTCACGAATCATATAAACGACCAATATACCCTTTAGTGAATTACTTATGCTCCCTACCATCCTCTGTCTGTATCGTACTACTAGGTTCTTACATATCAAATGAAATTGAGTTTTCATCTTCATTCGCAAGTTTCTTCAAGCATTGACAAATAGTGTGTTCATTTACTACTGCATTTTGACCGAACGTTATCAATAAAAATAGAATCGAACGTCTAAATAAAAATTGAAGATAGAACTGTAAAGATCAGCAACGTATGTTTGACCGAAGTGATACAATTCGTATGCAAGAACGTAATAGCATCTAGAACGAAGTGCAGTATTAGTACAGTTGTTTAAACATTCATCTGATGGATACTACACGAGGTTTCGTGGAAACATGGTCGCTTACTTTTTAACATGTGAACGAGCGGCTGGTAGCGTGTCCGGGCTTTCCTTAAGAATGAAGTGTCGAATTCCAAGTATATAGTGTTCTAAATACGACGGCCAGTCAATTTGCCGGACGTCGAACATGAAGACTTGTCGGTCCTCGGGGCTAAGCTGTTCACCTAATCGTCTGACGTTATCATCTCTAAAGTTCCATTGCTGCGTGCTGAAGTACTCCAGGCATTTGGCCGCTTTGTGGAGTCTGGTTTGTATGCTGACCATGATGGTCGGTTTACCCTTCAGTCGCAGGAAAAAGTCTAAAATGTGTGCCGGCAGCATGTGCTGGAAGACCGAGCACATTTTGTTCATTATAACGGAGTTGCGGCATTGGCCGCCGGGATACCAGATCGCACCGTTCGGTGGGTGCATCCGCGTGTATTTGAACATCAGATCAACGAACTGTCTCCAAGTGATCGGGTTCTGTTGACCTGTACAACAATTATAAACCGGGATCGTTTTCGTGCGATTCGTCGCGGTCCTCCATGCCGCGCAGATCATCAAGTTGATCACTATATCGACCGGTACCAAGTCCGCGACACAGTCCTCGTGGCACAGCATACTCCTGCAAACGATCATACGTCGATGTTAACGCTTTAAGTCATCTATCCAGGGCCGTCTTAAGCACAGGGCTAAAATGGGCTAAGCCCCGGGGCGCAAGCCTTTTGGGTGCGGCAATTTTTATTGGTATTATATTATTTTTTTATTGGTATTATATTATTTTTATTCAAAATCTTTTCACGACAAAAGTAACCAAATAACCTGTTACAAATTAACCTAACCCCCCTCCCGCTAGCCATCCCGTGTATTTTCTTATGAAGAGGGGCGCATTATTGTTAGTAGCCCACGGGCGCCGAACATCTTAAGACGGCCCTGCATCTATCCGTTATTTCCTAACTAACATTCTTCGAAGCTTTCTATCGCTATAATAGAATCTAACCGTACAAATTGGAAATCGACCCAGGAACAACATGGTTTTTACAGATCGGTACAACTACAAAATGGAAATTACTTAAACAAGGCTTTTGCAAATCATTATGGCCGCGAAGAGCCGATTCACCTTCGATTATATAATTCTTTACCTATCTAGAAGCAAATTGAATGTCTTGCTTTAGATAGCGTTTACGCTCAAGGTGTATATCGCGTTAGCATCATCGGTTCGGTTCGCGTCGTCGTGGTGAGATGAATGGTACCGGTTTTCGCAGTTCTAGAGAATCAACTTGTCGTCGGGTTCATCGTACCTGAAGAAACCTTTGCCAGCGGCGGCAATAATTCCGGTTGGCCCGTTCCAGTTGTCCACCCATCCAGCTACAGGCTCCTTGAGCGAAGACAACACGATGGATGGTCTGACAATCGCGACCGGCAAATAACCGGACTCCGACTGTAACAGCCTCTCGGTCATGGCCTTGGTGAACGTATAAGTGTTCGGTCGGTTACCGATCAGAGTCGGTGTAATGTCGTCAACCATCCTGGCATCCATGACCTTCGTCAATGCGATCACATGTTCAGGTTCCGCCGAAACTGGATAGATCTCCTCGGCGACGTCCCTGCGGTCGCAATTGCAGTACGCCGTCGACACATGGATCAGCGCCTTCAAAATAACAATTCATTGGTTCAGGCATCTCTTTAACAAAAGTTTTTTAACGATAGAATTATCCTGCAGTAAGCGTGACTACTGGGAATTGCTTTATAACAAGGACAAGATAAAATTGATTCGGTCTTGATGCAATTTTTATTGTAATACTAGCTGACCCGACAGACGTTGTCCTGTCCAATTTTAATAAATTTGTTTGTGAAGCAATTTCAATTTGATACTTGAAATTCAATTCGTTGACATCAATGTTTTTCTTATTGTAATTTTCATATTATAATATGTTTCAAATATTATGATTTTTGCTGTTTGTCCGAATTTTCCTACTTTCCTTTGTGATTGTCTCGAATTTTTTTTCTGAAAACTTTTCCAGAACAATGACGAACAAAACAAAAAAAGAATTATGCATATCCATCGTTCGAATCGTGAGTTATGGTCTTGAGTTCATACAAAAATCTCATAGAAAAAAACACTTTTAGTTTTTCCCGAATTTTCTATTTTTCTGGGCAACTTTTCCAATTTTTTTTATGCTAAAAACCTGATTCGGAGTACAACGAACATTAAAAAAAAAAGAATTAGCCAAATCGGTACAGCCGTTCTCACGTGATGTCGTGACCAACGAACAGCATTTGATTTTTATTATATAGATGTGCTTCAACGAAGAAACTTATTCGAAAATTCCTGATGAAGACATTTTTATGTTATCATGAAAGGCAATCAAAGGTGCAACGTGTACTGTTTCAACATTCTAGCGGGGCAAGATTGAATTCTGATGATCAAATTTCTATTATTTGGAAATAGTGAAAGGGTGAAGGGAGTGTAAATCTTACCTCCAAGTTGTCCATGCGATGGCACAGATTTAAGAGCTGTTTAGTGCCGACCATGTTGATGGTAACAGAAAGCTTGAGTGCTTCGTCGAATTTTACAGTGGCAGCGGAGTGGAAAACGACTGACACGCATCGTATGAGCGTATTCTGATCGGCCTCCGAGATTCCCAATTCGTGTTCCGTCACATCCCCGTTCACAGGAATGATCTTCGAAAGCTCGTGCGGGGCGTCCCGTCGCAATTTTTCGAACAGCTGGTCAAATCAAAACACATTGAACGTCAACGACAGGTTCGCGAATGCATTTTCCCGATTCTTGTATAATCGTGTACGATTAAATATTGAATCCCAATGGCGGAGTATTTCATTTTGCTGATACTTGTATAATTGTATACGATAAAATATTGAATCCCAATGAGAAGTTTGAGTTAGAGGAGCTTTGATGTTCGTCATCGGATTGCAATTGATGGAAGCAAATTTATTTTTGGGGGAAGTTTCACAGCCTACTAAGTAGCCTGTGGCTTTTATGCTTTTAGAACCAAAACTGGATAGGTAGAGTTTAAAATAGTAAAGGGATGTATTATTTGAAATTTCCTGAAGTTACTAACGAACCTCTGGAAATATTTCATGTGCCATTTAATACTTTGGTGCTCAAAGTGGTTCGGAACCCACCTCAGCAATGAGTTGAGAGCAACGTAAAATAAATAAAAATTACTAAAGAAAAGGTAAAGAACTTGTAAGGTTTTCATTTGGCATAAGATTACGCAGTCTTTTTATTGGTTTGACTCGGTTGATCAATTAACCCTTTGCACTCGGAGCTATTTTAACTGGAAAATTAAACGTTTCTTCTGACCTACAATATTTCCATTGTCTATGATTTTTTAAATTTGATAAATATGAAATTGATATAATACCTCATACAATACTTAAATGTGTAGTAATTGGTTAGATACCGACATATCTGACAGAGTAAATTATTTAAATAATAGTACAGCAATTTTTAGTGGCGCCTCAGAGGCGTCACTCGAGTGCTAAGGGTTAAACAATGACTTAAACAATGAAGAATTGTCTTACCGGTGCATTCAACAATTCTCGCAGCCTCTGCTGAACGTCCTGTCCCTTCTTGGCTCTCATCAGCAGATAAATATTCTTGATACCGGGACATGATCTGAGTAGCTTCTCGACGAGTACTTTTCCCATGAAACCAGTGCCGCCGGTGATAAAGATAGACCTGTCCCTGTAGAAGTCCTTCACGGACGTGGATTGGGTGGCAGTCATTGTGCTCATTTTGGCGTTCTTTTTATTTTTACTTTTCTTTTTCTAGCGAAACGAAATAATCCTTAATTACTTTCCTTTCCGTAACGAGAGAGCTTGGAAAGCTTTCGGCGCGCCTGCTCTGCACTTATCTATCTTTCCTCTTTTCTTCCACGAAAGCTTCTCTGTATACAAGATCAGAGAATAGCCACTTCCGGTTATTCGGTGCGTCCTCTTCGGCTTTTTCTTTGGTCTCGATACGATCTGTCTTTTATCTTTGCGCTTCTTTTCTCGCTACTTGCTCCTCTTCTTCGACTTTCTTCCCTTCTCGTGGTATTCTTTTTCTCTCCTTTCTCTTTCTAACACACACACACGCGCACACACACTCGCTCTCTCTCTCTCTCTCTCTTTTTAGTTAGCTCTTCTATCTCGTTTGAACTGTACAGTGGAAGAGACTCTCTCTCTCTCTCTCTCTCGCTCAGAGATAGGGAAACAGACTTTTCGAAAGACACAACGAAAACTGGCACACGTTCACGCCGTTCCGGGTTTTTCCAAGCAGGCTACGAATGGATTTAATTTCTGCTGGATTCATTTCGTGTCTCCTGCGACCGCTGCTTTTACTCAGCTGAAAACAGAGAAGAGAGAACTGAAATTAGTGTCGTCGACTACGTGTCGCTCGGACGAATTTTCACAGCTAATCTTTTTATCGTACTGCTTCTCTTCCCTTTTAGAAAGATTAGGCTACGGATACCGGTATCAGCTTAAACCTTTATCGAACACGAATTACAGAACTCGAATTAGTTCCTCGAGTCGCATGATTCCATTGGAATCAAATCGGAGCAGAAATTTTATCGACCTTCACGATCAAGTCTGCGTTATAGTAAGGATTCTATTCTTGATCGATTTGTTATCGTTATAATGATAACGATCATGACTGGACTTGCGGAGCTTTATGCGTTTTTTTAATTTTCGAGAATGTCTGAAAAAGGGTAGAATATAGAATTCGACAGAATTTAGTACAATGTTTATTTATTACAGATCTGCAAAGACCACTCCCACTGGAAAGAAAATTCTATTTTATTGCATTTTCTTAACACTTATCATTTTCAATAATTCTGCTGTACCAAAAAAAAAGCATAGAAATTTTCATTGACATTGCAATCTTAAATGAAACTATTAGACGACGTTATTGAGTGTGACTTAGTTAGTTCATACTAAATGCTAAATGAAAATTTACCCATGTACCATACATTTCTCAAAAATATGCAATAATCACCGGTCGGTAATGTGTTAAAATTCGTCTACAAACATTGACAATTCCATAAACATCCGCAGTCTAATCATGACAAAGATCATACATAAGAGTTGTCTCTTAATGAAATTACTGCTCAAGATTCAGTAGTATTTAATTTCTAAAATATTTTAAATATTTCGTTCAGGAAACACGATCTTGTACCAAAAACTTTAGTCCTGGAAAGAAATAAATTATATACAGTATGCGTATGATCCGATGTCACTAGTACGTCGTTATTCGTCCTTAAAGGGTTCGAGTTTAGAGGATATACATCAGAGTTTATTAATATCTGCCAAACAGACGAAATACGTATACTAAACGTACAATGGAGTTACAAATTATACGACCCTTATCTACGTACTTATAAAAAAGAAAATGGTTATTTTGCATATGCAATTTTTATAAATGTGTATTCATAAACGGTTGCATAGTTTTTATGCAAATGCGATATATGAGCACAAATGCAAGTTCACAAAATATGTCTGCTTCTATGAACAATAATGTAAATGCTTGTAGAGTAGTTTTACAACCAACTGACAAGGGGTGATCGCACAAATCTCTAAAATGTCAATGCTCGACAATTTTCTGGCTGCTTTGACTAAATTTTATTCGACACTTTTAAGTCATATTTTTCCTTTGCATTTATACAAATTTGATTTCTGTCGAAGGTCAGTTCACTGTAACTTCATGAAGAGAATTATTTGCATAGGTGCCCGCGGGTGATATAGTACTCGCCGAGAAGCATGAATGAAGTGCGGAAATGACATAACGGTGTTACTGTGCGTTTATGCAATGCGCACAATTTTATTTTTTATAGAAAAACTTCTGATGCTTGACATCGAGTAGAAAGTTTGCTTTCTTCTTCATGAATTTTCATACACGTATTCAAGCTGGCATAACGGATCCGTGAAATATCTTTTATTTTTTATAAAATATCTTTTATCACTCTCAATTACACCTGCTTATCTTTGTTATAAATGCATAACGAAATACAATTCGATTGAATCATTTTAATTGTACCTACAGCTCGAAGGTCTGTTCAAGGATTAAAATTAATTATGTAATAATGAGTCTGATAAAAAAACAATAGAATCTCTGGCGGTGCGTTTAATGAATAAAAAAAATCGTGTACGCGGTGGTACGTTTGCAGTCGTTAACCCCAGACAACTGTCATTCGTATAAAAATGATGACGCCTCGTAAAACCAGTTTCACTTGTTATTGCATTGTATAACTGAGTCGACAGACACGTTGCAACGAGCCACTACAGCGAATGCTTAATCAGTCAGTATTAATAAAAGCCATCGAAGTGTAAACCAGTACCAAAGAGTTGAAAGCGAAATTAACCCTTCACTGCACGATTTTTTGTAATTGCGATGAAAAAAATTGAAAGAAGGTCAGTTTCTGTGTTCCATTTCCGGGGAAAATATTAAAATAAGAAATTATTTTTCACCGTTTATTCTCCGTTTAAATTTTCACGCCAACTTTCGACTTCCGTTGGATCAGAAAATTGTTACCCTTAGCAAAGAAGTTTCACTTCATAAAGATTCAAACAACATTTTCAGTAAAATAAACATAAATAAACACAGTAAGAAAACTTAGTATTGATATAATGACAAAAAGATTTAATACTTCGTCACAATGGTCCTGTTGTTCGTAAATGTAGGGTTAGATGTTTATTTCCTAAGCCAGGACCCTTAGACCCAAAAGATATCGGTAATACAACACCCAAAGGCCATGTGGTAAAACTCATATGAATAAAACTCAGCCCCAATTGACCTGGGTTTTCTTCTTACCGTTGCAGTCGAATAGTTAGTCGATCTCGAAGAGGCTTAGAGAACACTTTTTTTTTTTATTATAGAAAATCTCATATGCTTAGAGAACACTTGCAAGAGCAAATTTCAATAAACGCGTTTTATTTAAAATCCTAGATCCTGCTTCCCAGAAAACCAACACTTAGTTTACGAATTCTTAGTTCACGATATACCAGATTTGTTAACTGTATCAGACTTGTCACCGTGAAATCTATTTAGAAAATTGTTCGTCCGGCTTAGTCATTTCAGATGCTTCATAGACCTCGTCGACTCACGTGCTCGCGAGCTTCGCCGAGCTAATCGACAGGTGTATGGAATCGAGCAGTTGAAAATCGTTTATCAACAACCTGCCACCGGCTATCTCAAGGCGATCGGTCCGAAACCCGATGAATATTGCATTTCGAAGAAAAAAAAAGGAAAAAAGTTTCGAGTACGATCGACACACGTGAAACAAAAGTTCTTTAAAAAGCCACAAAGCGAATGTAGATATCTCTCGTGAATCAATTGGTGGATTGATTCTATCGTGAACACTCACTGAGCCACGCGAGTACAGGTGTCCCTTGGCTTTTCTGGGCGCACGTGATCGCCGCTAATTTGAAATGAACAATTCCCAAACGCGATGGAACATCTGGATGACAGGCCAAGGCTTTCGATGGAGGCTAATTGAGTAATCCAAGCGGCAAAAACGGTCTCGCTCGGGACCGTGGCGGCGCTAGATCCGTGTAACGAACCGTGAATCCTGATTCAGGACGATCGGTAACATCTTTCCGAAGGGGCGAGATTAAACTGAGCGAATCCTGGAGATCGGTGGTGTAACGATCACGATGTCACACGTCTTGCTGGAAAAACAGCGCACCTCTTCGCGTTCTCACGTTGTCATCCGCGCGCGAAAAGAACTCGCGAATGATACGAACCGCTTTGGCTTGCTTGGCTCCTTATCTTGGGCCGCGTCACGCCGCGCCGCGCCGTTTGTAGTTCCACTCGATGGTAAATTTTCTGAATATAATATCGCACGAAAGTGGGAGCAGTGTATAGTCGCGAGCTCGGGCCTCGCACAGTGTGACATTTCGATCATTCAGGGTAATTTAATTCTTGAATTAATTCAATGTGCTTTTTTAAAGAACTGTGGTGTCCAAGGTGGTTCGGAACCCACCTTAAACTGTAGGTCCAGTAGTTTAATAACCATAGCAGTTGAAAAAGCGACGTAAAATAAAAACAAAGGGTAATTTAATTCTGAGATTGAACAATTTTTACGTATTTACTCTTAACTTGAAAGAAATACCACCGTAACCCAGAATCTCGCTATTGTTGTTCACTTTTCATCGTATTCAGATAAGAAAAAAATAAACGTGGTAAAAATAAGCCTCGAGTGAACTCTTCTGCCTATACAAATGATGAAACGCTGCATCGATCATCAGCGATGATTTACCCGAATGAAACTGTGTGTGTATTTGAACTTTCTAGAAAACTGTTCATTATTGAGCTTTGTGCCCATTACATCTTTTCTTCGATAGATCATAAGCTACAACATATGAAAAATCCAACTGATTTTACCGGGATAGATTTTCCATACGATTAGTGCGGGGTTCTTTACAGTATTTGAAAATATGAAATGGGTGAATTCTCACCCTGAGGAACGTACGATAGTTAAGGATTGAATTGGACTATTTTTATTTTGCGAAGAGATCCGCAGTCTACTTATCACGAAGTTCTACTGCGATCGTTTCAAAGTTTGCTTTCTAGTATTTGAAAAGCGAGCACAGTTAGTCTTTGTAAAGCTTTTATCGCGCGTTATACATTCTACATATGTATACTGTTAAGATACTATCCACGCGGAATCGTAGACTACGATGTTTCTCCAAGCTCCCCTTTTAATATTCGCTTCCCATTTTCAGTAATCTCGTATCTTCTTCATTGATGACATCATCTTTCGACTTCCATTCGATTATACACTACTCCGACCCTCTCCACTTCCCTACCAATTCCCACGTTAAGCTCTCCCGCAATCATGATAATACCATCACTTTTCATCTCGGTAAGTAGTCATTTGTCTCGTTCAAACTATTTCTTTGTAAATTACTCTAATCGCCAATATTTTTCCGTCCGTTTCCAGTGTCGTCGCATTTGTATCCAGTGTTTCTATTATTCATCGATTCCTGTCCATCTAATCCTCTTATACGTTTGTAAGAATAGAAGTTCAATTTTTTTATGTCTCAGATGCTGTAGAAAAAAATGGGTTAAGCATTGTCTTGGAATCCGTTCCTAACAATTTCTTTAAGGAGTGTCAATTTTTCTAGTCGCCCTGGAAATACTAGATGGAATCCATCTTTTCCATTTATATTTAGAAAAGATATGTATTAAAAAAGAGATGGGTGATCTAGGAAAGCTAATATTTAATATATTATTTGAATTTAATATATTTAATATATTATTTGATTTATTTAATATATTTAATATATTATTTGAATTATTTAATATATTATAATTTTAATTATAATATAATATTTTTCCGAGTGCTGTGCCAGAGTCATTTTTGACCGGGAACATACAAGTTGTCATTCAAGAACTCGATTTGAGGCAATTAAACTAACCGAATAGCTGTTTCATTGAGGGTATTAGAAAGATTAATGTCTCTACACGAGACATCGTAGTAAATAAATTTTTAAAAATTATTAATTAGAGCTGTGAACGGTCCTAAGCATTGCCAATTATATAGCTATAAAAATCGTCCGTTATCCGAGGGCAGAGTAGGGCAATAATCGATTAAAACTTTAACCAATTGATCGATTAATGTGTACAATTAAAAGATTGAACAATGGACGATTGATTGAATCAATTGATGAAGTTAATCGCTAATCGTTGATTAAAAAAAGAAATGATCGAAAAATTGGAGACTGATTTAATCAATTGTTGAAGTTAATCGCCACACGGTCCATCCATAAGAGAAATATTTTCTATCTCTGTATTTAATTTCGAAATTTCAGCAGTTAATCATTAATCAATTATCAGATTGGCGATTACAATTGAAAAAAATATATAAATTTTCAATCACAATTAACGACTAAAGTAGGAGTTTAATTGTTAATTGCGATTAACGATTGAAGTAGAAATTTATTCGTGCATCGTTGATTAAATTTTCGGCCAACTCTGGTTCGAGGGTTAACATAGTCCCGTGAATATTATATCCTTAATACACGGGTGGACGTATGATGTAAGTTTTGTATCGATACAAAGGTCGACATGAATTATGCGGTCGACCTGGTATGTCGCGAACGGAAACCAAGCGTCAGCGCAGCAGCGCGGTGCAAAGAGAATACTATTCTTCGTCATTGTGCAGCTTCTTCGCATTACCCTGTCGCGCTTTTGCACGCCGAAGGTTCTCGGGGCATAATCGGTTAACGTAAGTGCTCCTAATTCGCATAATCGAAGCGACCAATGTCAGAGGAGAACGCAATCTCGCCTCGTTTCGAGGAAATCAGATGCTACCTCCGCTCGCCTAACAAGGAACAGACTCTCATTAACATCGAACTCTCATCGATCACCGTCCCGCGGAAAATAGAACGACATCGCCTAATTCGAGACCGCCAAGCTTATGCTTACAGAACTCGCAGACTCGTGCCTATCTTTATACGAAATTCGAATTTTCTGCATCGGTTACAACGAAACAGGAGTTGCGTAGACATTCATTTCTTCTATTAACAGTTCATCCGTTACTTGTGTCAATTTAACACAGTTTTTTCCGAAATAAGTTATGATGTTCTGTTATTTGTAGGTATAAGTTTGTCCGAAACTTTGTGACTTTTATTTTTTTAATACTAGAACTACCGAGCACTAAACGCAGTTGGCATAGATTTCGTACAGGCGATATTTAAATATGTACTTCAATAGAGAAGTTCACTAAAAAAATTTCTGAAAAAAATATATTTATACTTTTAATATTTCCAATCGAAAAGAATTCGCATCAATCATTTTGACTGGTCCGGTAGTTCTAGTGTTAACTAGCTGATCCGACAGACGTTGTCCTGTCTAAATTTCAATAAATTTGTTTGTGATCGTTTTGTGAATTTGTGCAATATTTGTTGTCGATAACGTAAATTCCTAGTGAAATATTGATTAACAGCTGCGACGTTCGTTTTTTTTCTTGAAATATGATCCAAAAAGCACTTTTAGTTTTTCCCGAGCTATTTTTCCAATTTTTCGTACGCTAAAACCTTATTCGGACTATTGCCAACATTTAAAAAAAGAATTAGCCAAATCGGTCCAACCGTTATCAAGGGATGCGGTTATCAACGAACATTTGATTTTTATTTATATAGAAGATAGAAGATGAGAAAAGAACAACCAAAAAATCTAAGATGTAAATGTTAACACATCAATTTGTATAAAAGAACATCGAAAAGTAACTGCTTGCCGTGTTGTTTCATCGATTTTTTTATCGCTGTGTTAATTTGATACCGAAGGACAGATTCAGTTCTTGAAACGAGGGACGGATGAGGGTTAACCTTCGTACGTTCCTCTGGGTGAAAATTCACTCATTCAATATTTTTACATATTGTAAAATTATTCATCCTTTTATGTCTACGTCGCGAGATGTATTTCTTTAAAATGTGACGCTATAAGCGAAACATAATGCGTTGATTTAACGTGTAAAATAAAAATGGGTGAATTGTTATACTAGTCTCTTTTATGCAGCTATTTTTGAGGAGCGTATGAGGGTTAATCATTTATATAAATGATATATAAATAATAAAAGAGAGCATAACCAATCTGTCAAAACAAAAATGTTAGGGAACAGGGAAGGATAAAATAAGTAAATAATTAGATTAGTGATAATTAGGATAAAAGAGTGGGACAGGGTAGGAATAAGTGAGACAAAGAAAAGAATGAGATCAGGTATGGACCGAATGCGTGAAATAAGATTTGTACAAAAAAGTTAATACGAACGAAGTCACATTTCTTAGTTGTAAGGCTGAAACAAAGCAAATTCTATTCTAAATAATAGAATCGTATTCTTAACCCTTCGCACTCCGAGCTATTTTAACTAAAAAATTCAATATTTCTTCCGACCTAGAATATTTCCATTCCCTATGATTGTTAAAAATTCTATAGATACGAAATTGGTATAGTACCTCATACTATAGTGCATCATACTAAATCTTTAGTAATATTTAGCAGTCGAATTATATTTCGTAACTGCTAACCGTGTGTCGGTCGTTTCGTCTGTGCGTGGAACTCAATTAAAAAAAAAAAACATCAATCGGTGTGTAAAAATCAATTGGTGTGTAATAATATATATATTTAGGGCGTATATAATTATTGTTAGTATATTAATGATTGTTCGGCGAATTTATGGTTTCGGACAATTATTGTCGAAACGGTGTCAAGTTCCCTACGTTTCTGTTTCTCTGTCGATCGGCTGTTTTTAGTTACATTTTCCAACGGAAGATACGAGTAGGCGGGACCTGAAGATCCGATGAATGATAAAGTTCTGCGAAAGGCTTTGCGTTATCGAGACCATCGGTTACCACCTGGTGTAATTACCTCCGAATCATGTGCGGCGACGAGCACGTTATCAATTCCCCGGCTGAGTTATGAAGAAGCGTGACGTAACTTGTGTAAATTCGAGGCACGGGGAACATCGATTTTTGTACCGGTTTTAGAACACGACGGATAGAAATTGATCATCGGACTGACTGGATATTTTATCCAATTATAGCGTAATCCGAGCTCTCGCGATACACAATAAACGAACCGCCTCGGCGAATTCCAGTCGAGTGTCACCGTTTCCACGTAATGTTCTTATTCGATCGAGCTGATAAACTCTGTTCGAGTATTTTAATTTGCCAGCGACGAGGTTGATCATCTTCTCCATCAATTTCTTGACCTTTTAAACTCGTTATTCGTTTTCGCTGTTATTAGTGTAGGATCAGAGAGTCTGAATTCTCACAAATCTTTTGCAAATGTCGAACGTCTTTCTTTTTTTTTAATTGGGAAATCTCATATGAGATTTATTGCAACATAATGCTTAGTACAGAGTATTACATATCAAAGTACAGAGTATAAAGTATAGTATAACAAAAATATTATAAGCAATAGAAAAATCAAAAATACTTAAGCACGTAGGTTACATGTATTTAAAAGGCTATTATATATAAACAAGCACTAATATTGGGTTCTTTGTGCACGTCTCGCAGAAGAATAATAATCCACCATCACAATCTGTAACGCATTATATACATTACATACATTAATTAAAAAACAGAAAGGGAACATAGGCATTTAATTTTTTCCTCAATAATTGCCAGGTGGCACTTTTAAATCCTTTAAATAGTAAACGCATCAAATCAGTCCAGCTGTTAGCTGTTGAACATTTATCACTTTCCTCTTAATTCAATGAATAATTGCTTTACTTTATCGCATCGTAATATCCACGTTAGCATAAACTATAAATCATGCCGTAGTTTACGTAGATCGTGACTAAAACTTCCGCGTGAATACGTGTTGAATATCGAAGATACGTATGCGTTAAGAACTAAACCGATTCTGTTCGACTGTCGTTCGAAGCCTTTGATAAGAAAATCTAAATTACGGTTATTTCTTTGATCGTTGTGTTCCCCGAAGTGTTGACTATCAAACCGTATCGATGACTCAAGACAAATTTATTCTACTTTACGCGTGAAAGGTTGGACGAGAAAGGCGTCTTCAGTTTTTTAAATTATCACAGTTCCATTGTCGAGGGTTTAATATTGAAAAACTTGGACGTTATCAGAATGGTGTGTATATATATATATATATATATATATATATATATATATATATATATATATATATATATATATATTTAGATTAAAGATTGAAATCCTACGGAAAAAGTATATTAATGTGTAATAAATATGACGCAAGAAGTCCAATGTTCGCAGTCCTCGTAAAACGTAATCCTTGCAACAGAAAAAGGAAAATCGTTACATGTGTCTAACCAGGTTCGGTAGCGACTCGTTCCAAGCCACGATGGAAATTATAATGATCAAAGAAATTGCTTTCGAGCAAGGCCACGCGAGGGACTTTCTGTGTCCGATAGAACGACGAACGTATAAAGAGACCGAAGCTGCTCGTATCCTCCCCCCCCTCCCTCTTTCCTTCTGAGCAGCGTTTCCCGATTCCCTCAAATCTCTGAACCTAATTGCTCACTTGCTCCTTTTTTTTTCACCTGGCATTTTAGCCTCCACTCGGGGTAATTGCATTATTAACGGTATTTAGCGAGCAACTCGAAAAGAAGTTCACTCTCCTACTCCAAGAACAATGGAGTCGAACACGAGCGCGAGAGTAGCGACATTCTCCACCGAATCACGATGCAAATTTTTCTGTCGTTCCCGTTTGCTGTGACACCGTCAACAACAAATCTGTCGCGTTTAAATCTATCGGCATTTATGAATTACTATAATTTGTTTGTTAATATTAACCGTAACCCTTTCAGTAACATGTAATATATAATATATTTGTTTATAAACCATGTGGTCGCTAATGACCTAGATGTTAATGCGACCACATTAAAAAAATAAACCATTAATAAATAAATAAATCTGTCGCGACATTTGAAAATTGACAGAATTCATATTATTCGAAGTGAACGCTGCACCACGATATACAATTTCGGATAAGAGATATAGGGATGAAATTTCCACTAAAATCCATTCAAAAATTATTCTTATCGTAAAATGTTTTTTTTTCAACTTGCGAAACTTATTTCTTTTTAATTGTAGATTATTGTGCAGAGTGTTCCATATATGTGCTATCTTAAAGTCTTAAAACTTTTCGGATTCCACTTTTCGGTGCACATTCGCGAAATTTTTCCGATTAAAATGATATCAAACATGATACAGTTCGGATTTGCCATGACTGTTTAATCTATGATTTAGTGGAACTAAGGTAAAGGCACCAGTAGTTGAACAGTTAAGAGAAGTTTTCCACGAGAACAATAGTAACCACTTGCTCTGTCATCAAATAGCGAGAGTCGATGCATGAAGACACTCTTTAAGTCTTCTAGATTATGTAACAAGGCCACTTTTAAAAAAAAAGTTTACTTATACAAATTAAAGGAACATATTGAAAAATTCAGTAATTGCTTCAGAAGTTGACCACTCTTGAACATGAAAAAGATAGTAATTGACCTTCTCTTCGTTAGTAGTTGACCACTTATACTAGAAAGAGGGTTAAACCAATAATGTTGGGAATCATTTTAGTATCAATTAATTTCAACAATTACCAACACAAATTACAATTAAAGAATAATAAAATAAGAGATATATCAGAATATTACTAACCTTAATGAATTCAGACGTCCGTTATTACTATGCATACTTCACTTCGCATATAATTGTTCTGAAATTTAAACAACAAATGCCATAGCACTCGAGATTCACTTTCATCAAAAGTGCACAGCTTATAAAAACCTTATTTTTTACGTTTTTCTATAAAATGGTCAACTACTGGTACCTGGTCAACTACTGGTGCCTTTACCTTAAATCTCAACGTGTGTATTGTTTGCCTCGCCCGCGATCGAAAAATTTTCTCGACCAACTCAGGCGTTTTTATGGGTAAAAACTCCGCCCCTGGTAAATATTGTCCCCTCCAGGAGGGGACGCTAAGTAATGGAGTTTTCCTATGTAGAAAAATCGTGAAAAGATGGCGAAATATCGGTATATTTGGCAATAGCGAAATCAGCCGAAAACAGAAGAAATTCGCTCGCGACGAAACATTTTCACCGCTGAGCAAAGAGTCGACGCGTGCCTCGCGGCTGCCTCGGCCGAAGCGCGCGGGTGAGGCGACAGCTTTTCAACCATACAAGATATCAAGATGAAATTTCCACTGAAATTCATTAAAAAATTATCCAAATCGCATCATATAAACGCAAACGTGTGCATTCAGGGTCTCGGCAGAGAGCTACGACGAATAGAGTATGGATAACAAAACGCGCAAAGGAGATCCCACCTTTACATAGTGTATGTTATTTCAACATTATATGAAATTCATCTAGCGTTCATATTCCATTCTTACAAATATATCTTTTTGATTGAAAACGAGAAAATTCCACGGTACATATTGGAATAAACAATTTACCAGTCAGGTGGCGGAGAGTAATAGCGCAAAACGATCGAAACGTCACCTGTACCATAAAAGTAGAAACACCAGACGTTCTTCCAACGAAATGGAATCACGAATTCATTCCTCAACCTAATATGCAGTAGGATCTGTCGATCGCAGGTGTCTAACATATCGTTCAATCATGGCAGGTATATATTAAGAATAGTTGAAACAAGTATAGAGAGGTGACGATTTATTAATTAAATTCCCGTAGAGGCAGTTTCATGTCCTCGATAACTTTAAAAGTGGAAATACGATGTAGGCCGTTTTAGCTACCGAACAAACGACCATCTTTTTTCAGTGGCTGAATACGTATGTATATGTATCACATAAAACAAGCTGCTGACAATGCTCGACCACTGTGTTATGCAAGTCACTTCACGAAGATCAAGCAAAACTAAGTTCCGCTGTGCCCAATTCATTCGCAAGCCTTTCTCTAGCAAGACATCGGTAACTTTCTCAGAGATCAGGAAAAGTGCAGCCATAGAAAGTGCTCGCAGTAAAATTGCCACTTTTGTCGAAAGCATCGACGCAGTCAATTTCGGGACGCGTGCAACAGCTGCCGTTAATTAATGAACTGTGAAATTTTCCAGAAAAAGGAAACGTACATTATTATACAGTTGTTTGTGCCCATCGAGTGAGACGAAAATTTCATTTCAGTCGGTTAGGAATTAGACGAAGCTGCGCGAACAGCCGTCGACAGTATTAATTCTAAAGTTCGTACCAATAACTTCTTAAAGAATTTTTGTACGTTACGAATGCGAGAAGTTGACGTTACGGACGTGCGTTGTCATGAAATTTTTACACGTGTCAAGTATCTATGCAAATTATTCGTAGTTTCCTACTTCAGTTTTTTGCAAACAAGTCGCGCTGTACGCGCAACACACAAACTTCATTAATGTATTGACAAAGAGACTAACAAATTCCAAGCGAAGCGATCCGCTCTTGCCTTCCGCTCGAGTTAAAAGGAAAAAAAAATGACGTTATCGTAATCGCGAATGACGCGTTTGCGAGGTTCGTTGAAACGCTTGTAACAAATCAATTATCTTGAATATCGTTATTGATCGTTACATCGAATTCCACGAAGTGGGTTAAACGAAGCGGGACGGACGTGGCCAAGAAAATTCTTTCATCTTAAAGTACATCGGAAGCGTGTCAATCTTGAAATCTTAGGCGGTTTCAGCGATAAGAATTGCAATCTCCAACAAGTTGGACCTGAGAAGCGTCTTCGGTCAGAAATATTTTCGGCGAAAATGAATATGTATCTCTGGAATGGAAAATCTAATATTGAAATAGCTTTTCAGGATCCACTGTATAGTATTTTATTTTTATTATCTCTATATATAAATAATAAAAACGTGGTAAAATGATGTCCTGACTTATTCACCTATCAGAAAGCTGAAATTTTGTACAGAGCTTTTCTTTATGATCTATACAAGGGATAAGAAAGGATATTTCGAAATTCAATCCCTAAGGGTGTGAAAAAGGTGTTGCAACATTTGTATGAGGAATATTTTGTTCGCTATCCGATTTGCTTGAAACTTAGTCTTATTGCTCTTTGATATAATTAATCAAACACCTATTTCGTCATTTTAAAAAATTCAATCCCTAAGGAGGTGAAAAGGGGTTGCAACGTTTGTATGAGAAATATTTAATTATATGTAGTATATAAAGAGGTACTATAAGTATAAACCAAACAGTCTTAACCCTTAGATACGTGGTAGTTTTTCAAGAATCAACTCCTTATAAATTATATTCAAACTTACATTCGACAAATGGGGTAAAATGGTGTGAATAAGCCTAAAAATCGGTATGGACGTTGTTATTGAGGTTTAGGGACGTTAATTACGAAAACGGCATCAATTTTGAAATCTAAAGATGACGATGTTACATAAAATTAAAACTCTAAAGGAGTGAACGGAGGGTTAAAAGGTTTTATGAAGGAACAATATCAATTTTCAAGGGCATTAAACCGCGGGGAAAAGCTAGTTAACCTATAGAACCATAAATGTTATTATTAGCAGCATGCACATAACTTATAAACTAATATTGAGACAATATAATAAACATTTTCGAATACATCATTAACATATTTGGTTGAGAGTAGACTCGAAATTGTTTCCGGCTAGAACATTCCAGCCGTTCAATGCCACTGTATACATCATCTGAAACGTTCAAACGAAATAGCACGCAGAGCGAAGAATTTCGATAATCGTCAGCGAAAAAATGTGACGTCGGTTATGCTAGAACATCGCTAGGTGAAACCATGAATTCCGTGGAACGGTTTTTCACGGAGCGAGTCGGTTAAAATTCGGCGGGCAAGTGAACGTGCTAACTATGCGACGCTGATAAACGCAACTTCGGAAACGCTAGGTGCGCAGAGAGAAGCAGCGCGGCTCCGACGGGATTCTAGGTCAGCGTCCCGGCCTCGAAACGGTCACGAGAATCCGCACCCGTTCCTCGGCCTCGACGGACGAAGGAACAAGGAAGAAAAGAGAGGAACGCCGACCGACCCCGTTACATGAAAACCCGTTATGCGACGAACAACGACCGCGACCGACTGACTGACAGAAATCTTCTTTTCCTTTCCGTTTCCCCGTCGCACCGCGCGCCGCCTCTCACCAGCAGAACACTGCATCGACTTGCCTCGCCTTCTTTCTTACTGCCGCCCATCGTTGACCGACCACCCCTTTCGCCCCAGCTCACCTACGAGCTCCTATCATATTTTATTTCACGATTAAAACTCGTTCGACCCCCTTTTCCTTAAGGTGGCTCTGTCTAAGGGAGAATTTTTTCTTGATCGCAAGAATAGAGGTAGGTCACAAAATTTTTCTGTTCAATGAGAGAATTGTCCGCATCGATTGCAGGAGTTAAGCAGTAAATTGCGAGACTCGTTCTTTTTGTATTCATCTCATCATTAAAACTCGCTCGACGCTCTTTTCTATAGCACGGATTTATCAGCTGGCTACGGAATTCAAGGAGGAAGCTAGTTGATTAATTCTCTTAATTAATTCTCTTCGACTCTCGTTTCTGAACATGCTGACTTGTACAAGTGGATCCTAGAAAGATAGTCAAGTTCTTATGTAACAGCTAGATTACGAATTTGGATGTGTAACGATCAATTAAACTTCCAAACTTCAGGGTTCTTGTGTCGACACCGTAGCACTTCGAAATTTATTTTCGCATATGGAATTCGAACGGACCTAGTTTCTCGAAAATGTACACGTGTACAGTGTCTCACGAAGAAAGATTGCATGAATATATTCCTCCGAAGATGGAGCGTTCAAGGACGAAGTGAAAGGTGCCAAATTCATTCACATTTTTTTTTGTCGGCGGTGTCCATTCAAGAAATAGAAAAAGAATCGTTGAATGTTTGGCGAGGTATCGGATTCGCATGAGAATCTTCTTGATGGATCATCGCGTCGTATCGTTTGATTTTAAACGGGATAGTCAACAGAAAAGTGTGAGGTCTATCACCTTACGGATAGAATCACCGACGAAATAACGAAGCATGCATTTAATCTGTTACCGTTTGAATCCAGTGTCGCTAGATTGAGGAAATATCGAGGGGGATACAGTTTACCCTCTCTCCGATGACCGGATTAATACGTGATCAGTCTGCCAATCAGAGTTGGACAAAAATTTAATCAACGATTGACGAATAAATTCCTACTTCAATCATTAATCGCAAGCAACAATTAAATCTCTACTTTAGTCGTCAATTGCGGTTAAAAATTTACATTCTTTTATATTGTAATCGTCAATCGGATGATCGATTAACTGTTGAAATTTCGAAATCAAATTCAGAATCAAAACTGAAAAACTGAGTTTTTGCTGAGATATATTTCTGTCAATTGTCCATCTCTCCGCGTGGCAATTAACTTGAACAATTGATTAAATCAGTCTCCGATATTTCGATGGTTTCTTGTTTTAATCAACCATTGACGATTAACTTCATCAATCTATTAAATCAATCATCCATTTTTCAATGACTACTTTTTCAATCGTACACATTAATCAATCAATCTCGGTTAAAATTTTAATTGATTAATGCTCATAGTGCTGGAAGGAGATAGCGTTAGGCGATTAACTTGAACAATTGATTAAATCAGTCTCTGATTTTTCGATGATTTCTTGTTTTAATCAACCATTGACGATTAACTTCATCAATCTATTAAATCAATCATCCATTTTTCAATGACTACTTTTTCAATGGTACACATTAATCAATCAATCTCGGTTAAATTTTTAATTGATTAATGCTCATAGTGCTGGAAGGAGATAGCGTTAAGCGATTAATTGAACAATTGATTAAATCAGTCTCTAATTTTTCGATGATTTCTTGTTTTAATCAACCATTGACGATTAACTTCATCAATCTATTGAAGCAATCATCCATTTTTCAATCACTACTTTTTCAATGGTACACATTAATCAATCAATCTCGGTTAAAATTTTAATTGATTAATGCTCATGGTGTTGGAAGGAGATAGCGTTAGGCGATTAACTTGAACAATTGATTAAATCAGTCTCCGATTTTTCGATGATTTCTTGTTTTAATCAACGATTGACGATTAACTTCATCAATGTATTAAATCAATCATCCATTTTTCAATGACTACTTTTTCAATCGTATACATTAATCAATCAATCTCGGTTAAATTTTTAATTGATTAATGCTCATAGTGCTGGAAGGAGATAGCGTTAAGCGATTAATTGAACAATTCATTAAATCAGTCTCTAATTTTTCGATGATTTCTTATTTTAATCAACGATTGACAATTAACTTCATCAATGTATTAATTCAATCATCCATTTCTAAATTACTACTTTTTCAATGGTACACATTAATCAATCAATCTCGGTTAAATTTTTAATTGATTAATGCTCATGGTGTTGGAAGGAGATAGCTTTAGGGAAAAAGGAAAAAGAGGAAAAATCGACCAGATCTGATAACGTTCGGTTACGCTCGCAGATTCCACAATTGATTCTTTCGGATCTGCAATAATTACGAAACAATGCCGCCGCGGACAGGAACTTTCTTCGTCAAAGCTAACAAAAGAGCCATAACAAGAGCAGCCATAACAGGGTAACAAGAGGATGTAATTTAATAGCGGTATACGCGAGATTGCACGGTGCGTCATGTGTAATCGGAAAGAATGCGCGGACGTGGACGTCGCTTTGTCGGTGATTAGAGAGAAAACTTAGGTTGCAACAGTGAAAGTTTATTTAACCGCGTACGCAAACTCCGCCACCCAGAGCTTGACGACTATGTACCAACCTTGCGCAATCCATTAGAGCCGCGCGGTAAAATTGAAAATTAATTGTTCACTTGAAAACCATGATAATAATTACAGTAGTACTTCGGATCCCCGCACGATTCAGATGTGAATAGTTCACCATCGGTCTAAGGCCTACGGCGAGCCATACATTCCGCCATCATAGAAATCTGGGTTACGAAAAGGAATTTCTCCCTCCCATATACAACATGTGCACATAATTATGAAAGTGGTCTAAAGTCTAAGTCGTACTTCTTCTTCCGAAATGTTTAAAGGAACAAAATATCTAATGGTTCACTTTTTACATTATTATAAAAGTTAAAAACTACAATTAATGTTATTGGCGCATTGGTTCGGACGCAGTGGACAAAGTAATTTTGCCTTGCCCCGAAAAAATTAACCATTCTACATTCTATCGTATTAACAACAAATACGATTGATGGAAGAATCTAGTTATCGTCTACTTCGTGGAAAGTATCTTTCGGCGACTTCGGCGCAATTAGGGCAACAGCAAGTTCATGCAATGCGAAACAATAAAAACAAAAAGAATTCAAAAGCAACGTTAAATAAGGAAAAAAGAATACATAATCTAAAGAATCAGAAATTAAATAAACGTATATTCGACCGAAAACACAGATCCGCAAAAAAAATACAAAATCGGAGACAAGGTTATGATAAGGAATTTCGATTGTTCATCGGATGTTTCGACAAAAATGGTACCAAAATTTAAAGTACCCTATGAAATAGATCGGATTCTCAGAAATGATCGATATTCCTTAAAAGATATTGATGGATTTCAATTGTCCAGAATTCCTTATCGAGGGACATGGGAAGCATCAAATATGCGGCCATAGACACCGGTCTAAATTAAAAAAGAGAAAGATTCAATCATTGTTTTCGTTATGTTGTATTCGTTAGACAGTGTAGATATTTTAATCTTGTTTTAATTTAATTGAATTCGTGTTTCTATGTTAATTTAAAGACAAATTGTAACCCTTGTTTACGTTAAAACCGTATTAAATTTCATCTTGTTGTGTGATTAATCGGGACGATTATGTATGTATACGTATTAGCAGACAAGCAACCCTATATATAGTGAAATTTATAAAAGTAGAAAATCGAAAATAACAACAGAACTGTAAAATTAAGATCGCCAACGAATCAGAAAAAGAAGACACATCGAAACGAATGCGTCCGTGACAACGATCTGTCAACGATTGCTTATAATAAACACGGCTAGTCCTTACAACAAGAATTTAAGTAAACATTGGATGAAACAACGGATTCCGGCTCTGCGACAGGATCCCGCCGAGCGTGGCGTTGTGATTGGCCGTGTCGGAATCCGGCTGCGCTCTGATTGGTCTGTGCTTCTCATGAATCACCGATTTCAAGCAAATACATTTTTGATACAGTCTGTATAATGTAAAGGTGAAATACTCTGTACCACGAAGGGTTATATACATTGACTGCCGTGCTGGATCGTAATTGAGCGAACCACAACGTGAAACGATGCGGTGGCTGCATCGTCGGAGTTGCATCGCGGACCCTATCGATGAAAGATTATTGCAGTTACGAACGCAAGCCAACGAAACATCCGCGGCTCGAGTGATCTTCGTTGCCAATTGCCCGGGGAGAGCCCGCTCTATCATACGACGATCCGAAATAAATTCCTGTTTCTCTGCTCTCCGTTTCGCTATCATCTCGAGGATCAATACAAACTGGTGTTACGTAGCTATCGGTGTTCAAGTGTCTGCTTGGCCGCCGGCCAAGAAACATATTTTCGGCGGCGACTGCCGCGAGCATTAAACGCGTCTCGTTTACCGAGTTTTTCCCAAAAGGTGACTCCGTGAATAACGAATTCGCGAGCCACACCGGTGGTAATTAACGGCGAAACGTATCGACTATTCATTTCGCCTAGTTCCCTTAACCATTTTTGTCGCCAATTATTTTTTTCGATACGAGGACAACCTTTATAAATAATGATATTAATCGAATTTAGATACATCAAGCATTTATATGCACTATATGATATTGGCGCTACAGGTTCGATCACAAATACAAAAATTAGCAATTTTGCAGTATTATAATTTCAACGTTTCGGCTCGGTTTTGAACCATTATCAAGAAAAGTCCGCGTCTGTGGAAATTAAAGTAACAAAATTTCAGGCATTTAAAACGAAATTGCGCTGTAATATTCGTTAATAGTACCTATATTTGCTTAATTTCGCGCTGTCCATAATTATGTAAATTTTAGATTAAGACTTAAGATTAAGATTCTTTTCTGTCATATTATATAATACTGCATACATTTGTATAAAAGGACTTCGGTCCGTTTAAAATAAATAATAATAATAATAAAATTTGTTATTCATTAAACTGACTATTTAATAGTTGTGAAAATTTACATGCTAATTAGCCAACAACCGTAGTCCCGTTGAAAGTTAAACAATGTGGAACGTGAACGGCACTAGGATGGGTGACCGTCTGGTAAAAAACCGGAAAAGTGACCCACCCGAGGTGTTTTTCACGTGTTGTTGGCAAAAGGTGGTTCGGAACCCACCATAAACAGTAGGTCCCACTGAAGAAAGGCGATGGTGAGAGAGGAAAGAGGGAGAAGAAGATTGGTAAATGCATTTGAAACCCTAATTGTGAGAAAACAGTATGAAATCAAAGTGAAATGGTACTAGTCAATAAGACGGTTTGAACTGTACTAAACTGTAACTGTTGTGGCAAAGTCAAGACGGAAAACAGAAGAATATCGTAGATCTAACTAGCCAATCAGATGTCAAGGATCAAGAACCTGTAGCGCCGATATCATATAATGCATATACAAAATTTACGATCGTTAAAAATGGAGAATATTATCAAGCATTTATGTCTATATAGGAGGACGCCCTGATCGAAAGGGTTAAAAAGAAATTGTAAAACGTTCTTGAACGTACCCGACACGGCGAACAGACGATTTAAACCGATTCCACCGAATTGTTCGCTCCGACAGACGAATTAAACTGTTTCGCCGTATATTTCACTGTTTTATTATTGTAGGTCGTTACGGTGAATGCAGCGGCGCTGGTGCATCATCGCACCGGTAACAATGTTCGTTTGTAATCATTAAGTCCAGTCAGAGAACTCGACGTTCCATTTCTGTGTCGGCTCTGCACGCTTTATACATATGTATACCATTCATTCGTTATATGGTTGCTGGCCATGGTAATATTTCTAGAGTTTTTCTAGTTTAAATACTTATGCTAATATCAAACGAGAAGCAACAAAGAAATTATCGAATGCATTAACCTTCAAATAAATTAGTATTGTATATATATATATTTAGTCAGTTGTGACTCCACTGGTGGTATACGCTGACGAATTTATTTAACGCGTTAAAAACATATTTTATAACAAGCTTGAGACTGTAGAATATATTTCCATAAAAAGAATGAGGCATTATAAAAAATGCAGTGCAGAACAAAGCGGCGAGAACTGCTCGGCACGGAACGTGTCATTTAACGACTATGATATACTGCACAAAATTTTAATATTTCTTGGCGTGTTTGTGCATCGTTGACGGTATGCTAATACGTGATTCCTGGACAACAGATCTTTGTGTAAAATATGATTAAAAAAAGTTGCGTCTGTTGTAAAAGAAACAGGATGTTACATTCTTCATTTTATGATTTCATTAAGCTGAACATACAACACTGAATTTCTTAAATTCCTTTAATTAGTCTGTTGCTTTAAATTCCGTCTGCTATTTATTTTTCATCTATATAATATTTTCGACTCTTCAAAATTATTTTCGGGAAACGAGAGGAATTTTAATACTTATTGCAGACAATTTTTATTTTAACAAGCATTTTTTGATTTGACAAAAGTATTAACGCATTCAATGATCTTCCATTGCTATTCCTTTAGAAAAAAAATATTGTAGTGTACTAAAAAGTAATGATTAAAAAATACTACGAGGTATTGAAACAACAGTTGTCTCGTATCTCCACCGAAGTTTTTGTTTGACACTATTAGATCATTGTTATACTACACTTTCTCATTGTCTATGGCAACAGTTACTTATGACTCAACCCAGTCCATAAGCTCGCACGCTGACAAGAATACTAGCACACAGCTGTATCAATGCTGCTTCGATAACCCTCGCTTGTTGACTTTAATTGTTTATGTTCTTAAACGTCGATTAACTGTATCTAATACTTTGCTCAGTTCAACAAGCTATTCTTGACTGGAAACACAGGTTAGCGATCCTTCCCATTTTTGCAAAAAATAAAATGAAATGCACAGCAGAATGTTGTACACATGCAAGTTAGCAATGACTCAATTTCCATTTTCTTTTATTTTTACACGGTTTACATTATCTGTAAATTACAAACTGGTTTGCAAGTAGCAAAGATAAAGATAAATACTGATAAAATATTACACGGAACAGTCGTCGACAGTCAAAACGAACATGTTTAACAAACTCTAAAAAAAACAGTTATTACGCTGTGGACTTTGTACATTTATGACAAAAATAGCTAGTTCTCGTAATTCCAAAAAAGTAGGACGTTACTATTTTACATAAAGATCCGCGGTCACTTAACCATTATGTATATTGAATCGGTCATTCATACGCAACGAGCTGATAGAATCTTGAAAGAAGAATACTTGGTTCTCTCTTCGAGACATCGAGTTTTACTCGGTGCAAACGAATCAGAAGTTCGATCGGATAATTAAACTTCGCGATACGAGACGACATCGGACGGCAGCGCATCCAGTTTATCGCGAGTTCGCGAACAGTTATAGATCGTGATTTAATTAAGCTCGGCAAAACGATAGGCCAAAGAAGGAAATTGACTTTGAAGGGAAATTTGTGCTTCGTTATTCCATCGGATGTAACCTCGATCGCGTTCCCCGTTCATTTCGACTGTTATAATTGCGCTGCGGATATTCAGGCAGATTTCAATCCTCGTTAATCGGCAAAGAAAATCGAAACGGAATAATGTACACGTGCAAAACGACGATTTCATTGAAAATCATTAATAATCCACTTATGATTCGTGACATTTCTATCAACATCTGTAAAGAGCATCATCTATATATATGCCAGAGCCTTCTTGCTTTTGAAACAGCACGTGTTTCAGTTACATATCTGCACACCATGGTTTAAAGTTTGTTTTCGTGTAACTCTCAATATTTGTTCTAAATGTTTTGTCCACTTTTGATACAACATGTATGAGGACTATTTTTAATTTTCTTTTTCCGTTACATGGTCTTCAAAAATATTGATTATCTTTTAATTTTGTTGTATATATGTAAAGAAAGTACGTGTACTCTTCCTTTTTGAATTAATTATTGAAATAATATTATGAAAAATTCTTATCGATCGAAATTTGAAATATAAAATACAACTATGCTATCGGCGCCAGGTTCGATCACTTTTAGAAACAACAAATATGCAAATTAAATACTTAAATTTCTCAACGTTTCGATCCCTATGTGGATCATTATCAAGAAGGATAACGGTTACAAGAAAGAGTGAGAGAGAAAGAAGGATATGAGATGGTAAGAGTAAACACGTGAAAGAACAAACTTGATAAACCAAAGATTTCCAGTAAAGATTGTAATTAGAGAAAAGGCTAGCGAATAATTGACATTTAATGTCGTTTCTCTTTTTACAGGTACGCCTTGTAAATATTTGTATATAGACACCTTAAAAATAGAGAAACTCAGTTCTGTCATTATTACTACCTTTTCCAAATCGCATTGGGAATAAAATAACATTATATATATTTTTCAGACGCAAAAATGTCTCTTTGAAAAAGATCCACATCGGGATTGAAACGTTAGAAACATGATATAATATTTGCACATTTGTTTTTTCTATAAATGATCGAACCTGGCGCCGATATCATTAAATTTATTATATATCTTAATTTCGATCGAGAAGAATTTAACCTTTAACATCTGTAAAGCTTGGTTTTCAGACGCAAAAATGTCTCTTTGAAAAAGATCCACATCGGGATTGAAACGTTAGAAACATGATATAATATTTACACATTTGTTATTCTTTCTATAAATGATCGAACCTGCCGCCGATATCATTAAATTTATTATATATCTTAATTTCGATCGAGAAGAATTTAATCTTTAACATCTGTAAAACTTCTTTTTCAGACGCAAAGAAAGAACGTGCGCACCAGCACGCAGTTCCAAGTAAGTATACGGACAGCACTCGATTAAGCCAGAAAATCTCATAAGTGTTTCGAATTATGCAAAGTGATCTTAGATCTACTAGAAGCGCGTGTTCCTCCGCGTGAAGCGTCTCGTATTAGCGACGCTCGAGTAATTCTCTAATTAATCAGAGCCGCGTGGATCAAACTCCACTCCTCGTCTGTGGAACAACGTGTTCGACGATGAGAGACTTCGCCTAATCGAGTCGCGAGGAGGCAGAGACACAGAAGGCACGAATAGGAACCGGCTGTGTAATAAGAACAGTTAGCCGAATTCGTAGGATCGGCTCGAGGAATCATTGGGATTCCGAACAGCGTCTCGTTTTCAATCATATCAAAGGCGCGCTCTTCCTGCCGATCATTCTCGCATTACAATTCGGAAGTCGTCGTCCTCGTGACACACTTCGTGCGATCTGCGTACACGTCGCCGACAACCGAGAGCAAATATTCTTCGGATACAGAAGCTACTCGTCGCACGCGATCGTAATCAGACGACGATTTTATGCGTTTATGGCACCAACATCGCTGTATCAAATTATACAAGACTGACACATAAATTCCACCTACTAAATGAAACTCAAATGAAACTCAACTTTTAGACGCAACTAAATTAATGAATTTTTACAAACAGAGTCTTAAAGTATCTAATGATCGAACCAATGCGCCGATAACATTCAAAATTTTGCTTAAAGCTTATCACGATCGCTATACATATAACCGTTAAATTAATGAATAATGTGAATTTATTTATTTTATTTATTAGTGGTTTATTTTTTTTAATGTGGTCGCATTAACGTCTAGGTCATTAGCGACCACATGGTTTATAAACAAATATATACTACATGTATATGTACAAGACTGACACATAAATTCCACCTACTAAATGAAACTCAAATGAAACTCAACTTTTAAACACAACTAAATTAATGAATAATGTGAATTTATTTATTTTATTTATTAATGGTTTATTTTTTTTAATGTGGTCCCATTAACGTCTAGGTCATTAGCGACCACATGGTTTATAAACAAATATATACTACATGTATATGTACAAGACTGACACATAAATTCCACCTACTAAATGAAACTCAAATGAAACTCAACTTTTAGATACAACTATATTAATGAATAATGTGAATTTATTTATTTTATTTATTAATGGTTTATTTTTTTAATATGGTCGCATTAACGTCTTGGTCATTAGCGACCACATGGTTTATAAACAAATATATACTACATGTATATGTACAAGACTGACACATAAATTCCACCTACTAAATGAAACTCAAATGAAACTCAACTTTTAGATACAACTATATTAATGAATAATGTGAATTTATTTATTTTATTTATTAATGGTTTATTTTTTTTAATGTGGTCGCATTAACGTCTAGGTCATTAGCGACCACATGGTTTATAAACAAATATATACTACATGTATATGTACAAGACTGACACATAAATTCCACCTACTAAATGAAACTCAAATGAAACTCAACTTTTAGACACAACTAAATTAATGAATAATGTGAATTTATTTATTTTATTTATTAATGGTTTATTTTTTTAATGTGGTCGCATTAACGTCTTGGTCATTAGCGACCACATGGTTTATAAACAAATATATATTACATGTTACTGAAAGGGTTACGGTTAATATTAACAAACAAATTATAGTAATTCGTAAATGCCGATAGATTTAAGAAAAGAGGAGGACGTTTCCAATGTTGTCATCGCTTAGATTTGACTTGAGGTCATTTTCAATGGAAAATCTGGATCGTTGTGAAGAGAATTTTGGGACATTGAATAATGTGAATTTGTTTGATCGAATTTCAGGATTTTGTCCCCGTTTTCATTTGCGTTATGATTTCCTTTGTGTTACGATTCTCGCTCCTAATGCAAACATCGAAGAAGGCACAGAAATTTCGAATCCATAAAAAACTTTCATGGAGTTTATTAAATCCCATAGAAATCATTTGCTCGATGCAATTTTCACTGGTTCATTTTACTCAAACAAATTCTTTTAGTTTACACGTAACCCGTCGCAACAAAAGCAAGATTCAACATTATTGAACAGAAAGGTATTCTCAAGTATTCTCTGTTGTTCGTTCGTATGCACATAATTAACTTTTTAACGACTTCGATTTAATTACAGTAAATTTTATTGGACGTGGAAGATCGTAATTTCGCAGAAAAGGTAACGAGTTAGTCACATTGTGTGTAGATTTTTTTCGTCGTTTGTTGTTTTCCCGCATAAAATTTGCAATGCAAGTGGACGATCAATTGACTGATTCGTAAGGAAAAACTAGACTCGTTTTAATTGATCGGGTGTATCGCGTGACGTGCTTGTTATTAATATTTCGCCGTCTCATTTGCGCGAATGCATAAAATATGCAGTATAACAACTTGTAAAGCAATTGACAGATTAAGTACAATGCTTGTATATTATATTCGTGTTTTAACATATTACTATGTATGTACAGTTTTATTTTCTGTAACAATGTATTATGTTTTCCTTATTATGTTGAAATAAATCTCATATGAGATTTTCTACAATAAAAAAAAAAAAAAAAAAGTACAATGCTTTATCGATTTTTTTTTTACGATACGTGTGGCCGATTGAATAATTTATATGGCAGCGCGACGCGTCGTCGTGTCGTTTCGAAACTTCTCGCGGACAGTTACAGTCACGGAGGGAATTCGCGCTTGAAAAATTGCAAAATGCGCGACCAAACTCGTCCGGATCTCTTACGTCACCGCGCACCTCGCACGTAAATCGGTCGGCCGCTATTCGAGCATCGAATCAAGGGGATGATGATGATGATGATGCCGGGAGCTTCATCCGTCGAATGAATATTACGACGAAAACCCAATGAAACTCGACACGTTGCGCCTCGCTTGTTAACACTGAACCTACCGAGCACTAATAGCGATTAAAACGTTTCAGCTTACAAAAATGACAAGGCTCTGTTCATTTAGATCCTATGCAATTTTTCTTACAATATGCGCTTGGATAAAGAAATTTATCGAATTAATTTCCATGGAAGCGATTTCATTATTTCAATAATTGTAAAATATAAAATACAGAACCGTTTATTTGACCAGTACTGGTAGGTTTAGTGTTAACATTTAATTATTCGCGTGTTTTGGACACAAACAAGTTGCACGATACATCTGGTTCTTCTTTTTAAAAAATTGATACATGAATGAAAAGTCCGAAATCAAGAAAACAAATTTCTGAAGTTGATTTCCTGAGAGTCTCGATATTCTGTATATACGACTAAAGTTTGAAATTAGTTTGAAAATTATTCGAACGCGAAAGGTCTGGGAAATCTTGGCAAATTCGAAAGAGTACGCGCTAATACAGGAGGAGCGCGTAATGCCCGTAACAACCTTAAAAGTCTTGCAAATTTCAGAAGTCTTGAGAGTTCGAAAAGTCTTGGAGGACTAAACCAGTTAAGAAATACTCGTATTATACCACAGTCCGCGTGTGTGTACGTGCAAGATCAATACTTTCGAGACGTCCAAAGCTTGAAAAACTTTCAAGACTTTTCGGTCTTTCGAGACGATTACATTTATTAAGGCTGTTAAATCTCTCGAAAGTTTCGAGATTTTCGAGAATGCCCCGACGTCGAGTAATTATCGAAATAATCCGGGACTAAAATTGGTTTCGAACAGCCATTAATACTTGAAAAGAAAACTATATACCTATAAAATATATATAATATATAACACTATATATAATCGTATTGATTTTGTTCAGTGATTCTTTACAAAATTTTAAAATGCAACTACGCAGGATTATATGATAATACCATATCGATTGTACCATTATTAAGTTTTTCTTTTGTGCATGTCCCTTCTTTGTTATTACAGGGGCAGTATTGTATCTTTCTCTTTCTTTTTTCGTTTCTTTGATATTGTAAACACTTTTAAAAGGGCTTCAGTCCGTCTATAATAAATAATAATAAATTTCAGAATGAGATTGTAAGATTGAACGCAGCATAGAGAAGAGATTCTCGAAAGTGGTTCAATCTCGCGAGGTTCACGGTGGAATGGAAACTTGTTTTTTAAGAAGACTAGTCTTCGCAGCAGAAAAACTTGTGAACGCCGCGCAACTTTCCCCGAAAGCTGGCATAATTTCGGTTCGCAACGTCCGCGAACGAGACCGAGCATTGCCCACGGAGAGCATCAACGGACTTCCTCGACTAGCGAGCTCGCAAAAACGTTCTTTCTCCGCCGTGAATTTCAGATAATGGCCGTGCGAAAGAACAAACGATCGATGCTTGGCCTGATGAAACACACTCGGCCGCAAAACCCACCGCGAGCTCTGCGTAAGAGATCTTTCGAGAATATAACGTTCCGCAAACAGAAGCCTCGTTTTCTCGCGTCTCGAAAACACCGACCGAACCAAAGGGAACGCGCGCAAATTGTTCGATCCTCCTTTTTCACCCCTGGTTAATGTCTTCGCCAGAGTCTGTCGGCAGGTATCGGTTTCATTAACACTTTCGTTCACGCTTGTTCGTACGAGGCTCGTTATTAGTGAACTACGGATTTCATGCAGTTCCGTGCAAAATCTGAATAAACACTCGGCATTAGTTGTTTATGCGCGAATAAATCAAATTTAATGTTACGTGTACGAATTAATTTATAGCTGTCAGAATTAATCAATTGCAATTTTCTTTTGAGTTCCAGTCTTTGCCCAACGCTATTAAAGAGACATTAATTATATGCTTGTAAAAAGAAGAGTAAGAAATTTAATTTAATTAGTTCAACGAATCGTCAAGAGAATCTTCTTAAATTCTTTTAGTATTCCTACGATTTGAAATTTCATCGACAGATTTTTGCTCCCGCGAAATCGGTAGTACGATGTTTGTGTGCGGCATTTTTCCACTGGTTCGCGGAAAGATATTCAATGCACCATGGCGTATGTTTGTACGAACACTTAACCGGGAAACTTCCTCGCATTTGCACTCGTCGTCGACGGACCTTGAGCTTGCAGATTCGTCGTCATCGGAGGAAATAAAATTTTATTTGACGAATTTTTCTTCGGGTCGTGTAGGTGTTAGGAGAATCCGTAAACGTCTCTATGTGTTTCCTCAAATTCA
Source organism: Lasioglossum morio (assembly GCA_916610235.2). Lineage (NCBI taxonomy): Eukaryota > Metazoa > Arthropoda > Insecta > Hymenoptera > Halictidae > Lasioglossum > Lasioglossum morio. The sequence continues at coordinate 15,293,040 of OU744328.1, read as the reverse complement.
CGATAAAGAAGAAACGCACACAGTTATGGCGCAGTATACACAACATCGATTATATCACGCGTAATGTACGTTCGAAGAACGAATGGTCTGACTAAAAAAAAAAAAATATGATTAGTTAAACTGTAAATTCTCGGTAAGCCGTCCAACTTTGTCCCCTGCAATTTCGTCATTTCTAAAAGCGACGAAAAAAGATAGTAGATACTATAAGTATACGGTATACTATACGGTATATAATATACGGTATAAGTATACTATAAGGTAGATTACTATATAATTACGTATTGTCAATTGAATCGACACGGAAAACACACAACGACAAAAAAAAGCATTATGAATCGACAGTCATTCCGATTCAAAATTAGTATTTACTATTTTACCATTGGCGACGAATCGTCACGAGCTGTGAACGATCCATATGATAATGCGCGCCATTCGCGCGTTAGAATGCGCGTGGGATCGATGGCCGAGGTGGCCAGGACTCAAGAGAGGCGATCCTTGAATTTTAACGCGGCAGGAAGACCATCAATTTTCCTGTCTCGTCGCGTCGGGCGTCGTTCACTGCGTGAACAGGACCACAGTTTTAGTGACAGTTACTTTTATGCTATGTCGCTTTTAACAACCTCCTATAGGTGGTTCGGAACCCACCTTAATAAACTGTAGGTCCCGTCGCGAAGTAACCTTAGCAAAGAATTGAGAGCGACGTTAAATAAATATTAAAAAAACAACTTCCTATCTATTTCAACGCTAAAACCAACCGAGGCGAACAAAATCGTTTCTTAAGGGGGTTTTCAGTAGTTAAAAGCGTTAGATAAAAGATCAATCTAGGCCGCGATCGCCCTCGAAAGTCCTATATTACGTTTACGAGGCATAATTTGCATCATTCGGAAGCATACAGCTGCGCATAAAGCTATTTTCATAAAGCTACCACAGCTATATGCTGCCGAATATTGTAAACTAGCTTTTCCCCGCGGCTTCGCTCGCACAGAAAACTGTTTAATGCTTTTGAGAATTGATATTGTTTCCCCATAAAATCTTTTAACCCCCCATTCACCCCTACGATTGTATCGATCGGCATTAAGACCAAGTATGATGTAAATCAGACCACGAACAATATATTCCTCATACAAACGTTGCAATCCCATTTCACTCCCTTAGGAGTTGAATTTTTTTAAATGCAGAAATACGTGTTTGATTAATTATATCAAAGAGCAATAAGACCAAGTTTCAAGCAAATCTGATCGCGAACAAAATATTCCTCGTACAAATGTTGCAACACTTGTCACCCCCTTAGGGGTTGAATTTCGAAATATCCTTTCTTAACCCTTGTATAAATCATAAAGGAAAGCTATGTGCAAAATTTTGCCTGGGCGTTGATAGGTGAATAAGTCAGGACATAATTTTTATATATAGAGATTACGCCTTGTAAACGTAAAATAGTACTTTTGCCTGCTTTTTGCATTTCTCCTCTGCCTTTTATTCTTCAGTCCGTCTGATAAGGGCGCGATCGCGGTCCAGATTGATCTTTTATCTAGCGCTTTTGCTGCTCACAAACCTCCTCTTTGCATGATCAAGAAATAAGAAGGAGCAGCCTTGCAATCCTATAAAAACGAGTCTACCTCCTGACGTAGGTATTCTACGATCACAATTTCAATGTCAACAATTTTCTAAGAATCGGAAATGTATGAATAAACATCTGCGCGATCCATTTATGTACTTACATAACTAAAATCCCACTTGTTTTACTTGTTACAGTTCGTGTTGGTAAGTTCTCATAAAAAGATCGACGTGGAAAGAAAAAAAAGAGCGATATCGCGTTAAGAATTTTTTCCCCATAGTTATTTGTCATCGAATTGTGGTCTAGAACAGCAATATTCGTGATTTCATTTAGATGTCGTGTTACACGTTTCTTGTTTAAGAAAGTAGGATTCATGTTTTTGCAAAATGTCAAAGCTACGACAGTATGCTGTCAGCCTTATACAATCGGTAATTATTAGTATCACTCTGTTATAGATATTTATTCCAGTCGAAATTTATGCGTAGTTTTTGTTCGTTTCAACTTATCCCGTCATGGAAATCATTCTTGACGTCCGAAGAACGCTCTTCTCTCTTTGATGTGTTCTCCAAGCAGCATACACAAAACCGTGGGGACTTTTGTTGGTCAAGGCCGCGTTAAGATCATCGTGCCAACTGATTTCGATCATACGAAAAGTATTATGCTTCAAAGTTGGACCCTAGACCCAGATCTCGAAACAACCGGCTTAGTTAGAATTGCAAAAATTTTTGTGCGATAGCAATTTGTCAGGGAACCTGACACGAATGATCTCGCCTTTGTATCCAGCCTTGAAACATCGAGATACTCTACAAATTCGTGGTGTAGTTACAACACGAACTTTCTAATTCGTTAAAAACGTACACCGGCCAGTTTGGATCGTCCGATTTCATCGGAGACGTAATACGTCGAGAGTAGTGTTAGCCTGTTTCAAGCATCCTCTCTTACGATTTTATCGTATTTTTATAAGGAGAAATTTCATTGAAACAAAACGTTTTATGGATGTCGTAACGACGCAGCCACGATCAGTTGAGTTTCGACTGAACAGCAAAGCAGATAGATAGATGTTGCTTTATTTTCAGCCTTACAGCTAAGAAAATTGGACTTGGTTTACATTAACCTAATTTATACAAAACTATCTTATTTCACACATTCGTTCCATACCTTCTCTCATTCATTTCTATATCTCACACATTCGTACCCTGTTCTACCCTTTTAGTATCCTTTGTTTTTTTTTTTTATTGAAAGCTTAGTTAGAACTCCCCATAGGGGGTTATAAAGCTATACATTAGCAACATACATCCTACATTTAAACATTAGTAATGCAGGTACAGTAGAACACATTAAGTATATAACATATAAGGAACATAACTTTAAATCTTTAAATTACATTGCTTGAAAAACTTGAAAAGAAAATAACATGCCTCAATATTCGGTTCACTAAGCAACGATCTAACATTTAAAGGGGGAAACAATTTAAGCCTCCTCAACCCTTTCATGAGATCAACTCTTTGAGACTCCAACAAGGTACATTGCCAAATGATATGGTTAAGATCTTGAACCTCATTGCCGCAGTTACATTTGGAATCATCTATTATATCTATTCGTGAAAGAGATGCTGCAAGATGATAATGATTTGCTCTACAACGATTAAATGTCACAATAAATTCTCGTGATAAACCTCTACCCGAGAACCATGGTGCAACTCCATCTCTAATATAATACTGAAAGTATTCCTTGCCCTTAAACTGACTCTGCTGCATTATGAAATCACTAGTGCTTTGTCTACATTTGTGTTTGAAAGATTCCCGTAAATCAGAAAAGGGAATGACTATACTCTTGTTAGCTTGTTTTTTTTTTAGTATCCTTTGTTTTTGATTATTTTACGTCGCTTTTTCAACTGCTATGGTTATTAAACGACGGGACCTACAGTTTTAAGGTGGGTTCCGAACCACCTTAGGCGAACCCTTTTAGTATCCTAATTATCGCTAATCCGCTTTAACCCTCATCCACTCGACGTGGTACCCGGGTACCTATTTCAAATTCATTTAGAATAGTACAAAAAATTAACCGTGTGGATGAGGGTTAATTCTATACTTATTGCTTCCCTCCCCATTCCCTAATTTTTACATTTTTCAACCTCCCGATTTATAGCGAAGTTATTGTAATTTTTGTTTGGTATTCTCTTCGGTATTTTCTTTTTTAAATTTGAAAATCTCATATGAGATTTATTGCCACATAATGCTTAGTACAGAGTATTATATAACAAAGTACAGAGTATATAGTACAGTATAACAAAACTATTATAAGCAATAGAAAAATCAAAAATACTTAAGCACGTAGGTTACATGAATTTAAAAAGGCTATTATACAGGGTGTCCCAGTTTTTTCCGGCCAAACTTTGCCAGTGTGTTCTACACGCAAAAGTAAGAAAAATATGTTATATGAACATATGCTCTTAAATGTTTTATTAAGGAGTTATAACTAATAATACAAAATGATAATGAACTGGCATTTCGTCGACACAGCGTACGAACGTATTATGAATATCTCTGTTTTTTTTTTTTTAAGAGCATATGTTCATATAACATATTTTTCTTACTTTTGCGTGTAGAACACACTGGCAAAGTTTGGCCGGAAAAAACTGGGACACCCTGCATATAAACAATTCTCTTCGGTATTCTCAACAGCAAAGTGAAATACAATATTTGTTGTACGATCTTTCGAGGCAACAACGAAAACGGAACGATCAGTCGGGTGAACGTCTGAACAAACAGACAAATATGCTGCTTAGAAGTCAATTACCGCTTGATGTCGATTACCGTTCCTCGTAGCCAGAATAACGCATTTAAAATCCATTAGCAGTGTATTAGTAATCGATCATGAAGCACCGTCTTTAACCGGAAGTCGTGACGTAGAGGGCCGCGCCGCACCGCCGGAACAGGCAATTAGCTAGCCATATTGTAATCGTTCGTATCGGCGTGTAATTAATTCGACCGTGATTTATTCACCGGTTCGTGTGCGTAGTAGCGAGCACGCGTCGATCCAATGATCGAGCCCTATCAATGTCGTGGCCAATGACCCTAAGAGGCGGTGTCGGCGGCCGCGGTCATCAAACGGCAACAACCATCACGATGAAATCTCCTTCTTAACCGCGCGATCGAGCGGAGTGTCGTCGCGGCGGATTAAATTCGCGACGGCTGCTGCCTTTTCCCTCGGTTTCTTATTCCAGTAAACTGCGCTCGAGACCGCGGACAGAGATATCCGCTACGTGCATGATCCACCTTATCCCGTCACGTTGCAACAAATTTCCGGCTCGCAGGAGAGTAGTCCCCTCGTGTTCGAGAATGCGCGAAACCTCGCCTCGCGAACACTCGAGAGAACCTTGCTCGGTAACACGAGATTCGGACCGACCAGACTAAAGGATAATTGTAGCACAACTGAATGACGGGAATTTCTTCGGCGCCGTCCTCGCGAACACGTTTCGTTAATCAGGAATTGCAACGAGCAATCGCGCGACTCGCAACTTCCTTCGAAACGCGTCCGAGCAACGCGAGGAATCGTGTGTTTAATATAGTCGAGTGATGCAACTAATGTTTTTTTCCAGTTTACCGTGCAGCGGTGCACACGAAAGTTGCACTATTTTGAAAGCATCCGTCGCTTTTAAATTCATTCGAACGCGAGCAGCCACTGTCACTATTGCGACATTGTTACATCAAATAATGAAACTAATGAAAAAGCTATGCTAAAGTAATTTATTGTATAGTTACGTGTGTGTATTTGAATAGCTGTTTAGAAAGCTGTGCTATCGAGCTGTACACTTTTTTTAACCCTCATCCGTACACCTCATTTCGCGAACTGAATATGTCCCTCTGTGTCAAATTGACACAGAGATAAAAAAACTTCGTCAAACAGTTACTTTTCGATGTTTTTTTTTTTCATTCAAATTGATGAGTTAACATTTACACGTTAGGTTTTTGCGGTTATATGTTTCGCGTTTAACCCTTAGCACTCGAGTGGCGCCTCTGAGGCGCTACTAAAAATTGCTGTTCTATTATTAAAATAATTGTTTACACTATCAGATATGTCGGTATCTAATTACTATACATTTAAGTATTGTATGAGGTATTATATCAATTTCATATTTATCAAATTTAAAAAAATCATAGAGAATGGAAATATTGTAGGTCAGAAGAAACGTTTAATTTTCCAGTTAAAATAGCTCCGAGTGCAAAGGGTTAAAAAATAAAAGTCCCCAAGTTTTGGACAAATTTACTTACAAATTACCGAACGGTATAACTTAATTCGAGAAAACTGTGTCAAATTGACACGAGGGACGGATGAGGGTTAAAGATACAATTTTTCAAATATTTGAATCAATTGAAAATTTTGTAGCTGGATTATATTCATTTAGGAAAATTCGTTTCCTCGAGGATTATACTATCTATCGTAATAAATTGATTTTTTCGCTTACCCATTCCGTGACAATCGAAGATTAGGTTTGCGCTCAGCCTGGCCATGGAAAACGAACAAAAAACAGAATGCACACGTCAGAGTCGCTATTAAATATCCAAAAGCATGAAAGGGAACAGCTAACTAACGTTTATCACGATTTAAAAAGAGATTAGGAAACATACTCCTACAATATAGGTGTTATGATATTATTAATTTCAGAATCACGATTGTTCCTTTCGAATTTCAATAAATATATTGTAACATTTTCAACCTCAGAAAAAGCTGAATGAACCTGTCGAGTTCGACTTCATTCTGTAATTTACGTTTTCCCTGGACTAAATTGCTAGACGAATACTACATGCCCGGCGTTTTATGTAATTTATGTAAAGGGGCATGATATAAGTTAGTCAGTTTTAGTGCTTGGAAGTTCTACTGTTAATTGAGCTGTTCAGAAGCCAAATCGACTAACCGTTGTCCCAGTTTTTCGATATTCTACTGCCAGGCCACTTGGATTTTGACATTTCACATTTAGAATCAATTCCGTTATTACCCACGGGTTTGATTCCACGGGTCTTCGCAAAAATCTGATCGAAAGTTGCCAAGCAATCTCGTTTCGCGCCGAAAAATTCCAAGCAGTCAGACAACTAGATTGTGATTGTAGGCGTGATTTATAACAAGAAAAATATAAAAATTAAGGAGCTTTCTCCTTTTCAAATTCGTTAGAGAAAGGAGGATCTTTTCATTGAACTGCAACTTGTAGGTGTGATTTATAACAAGAAAAATATAAAAATTTGGGAGCTTTCAACTGTTCAAATTCATTAGAGAAAAGAAGATCTTTTTATTGGACTGCTACTTTTAGGTGTGCTATTGTAGGTGTGATTTATAACAGAAACATATAAAAATTTAGGAGCTTTCAACTGTTCAAATTCATTATAGAAAAGATGATCTTTTTATTGGACTGCTACTTTTAGATGTGCTATTGTATGTATGATTTATAACAGAAATATATAAAAATTTAGGAGCTTTCAACTGTTCAAATTCATTAGAGAAAAGAAGATCTTTTTATTGGACTGCTACTTTTAGGTGTGCTATTGTAGGTGTGATTTATAACAGAAATATATAAAAATTTAGGAGCTTTCGACTGTTAAAATTCATTAGAGAAAAGATGATCTTTTTATTGGACTGCTACTTTTAGGTGTGCTATTGTAAGTATGATTTATAACAGAAATATATAAAAATTTAGGAGGTTTCAACTGTTCAAATTCATTAGAGAAAAGAAGATCTTTTTATTGGACTGCTACTTTTCACAATTCATGCAGAAACTGTTTATCTTGCATAAATATCCACATACCGACAACGCTACACTCTAATCAACTGTTCAACGCTCCAACTTTTCTGCACCGCTTACGACTATCCGATGATCTTTTTGCAGAATAAAAATATGCTATTTAAACTACAAAGAAGCTCGAGTGAAATAACGAAGTCACTGATCGCGAGAGCACCGAAGGGGATCTCGTAGCAAACGATGCCACAATATAAACAAATCACACTGCGCGGTTTTCGCGGTGCGCGGATAAGCGTCTTCGATCACCGTGTCCATGTGAAAAAAAGTGTTTCTTCAACTCACCGGGGACAATGATGAGTGTTATAATATCCGGGCAAGGTAAAATGTCAGGGTTGCTGGTGTTGTTGCACACGATCGTCCCAGAGAAACTCTGTTTTAAGTCCTCAGCGGTGAGCGTCGACGCGAACGGGAACGCGTGTCGAGGATTACTAAGGGGATGATATGTGGGCCAGCCACTTTTAAGACCAGCGAACTAACGAAAGGTAGGACTGAGAGCACCTGGGACCAACCAGAGTTCCTTATACCGGGCTGCGTGAGAGGCCGGGACAGGTTCCCCCACCAATACCCGGGGGCCCCACCGATTACTATACCGATTGACGCATCTACACGTCGGGTGCACGCCAACAGGAGACAACACACTCTTCGTGCATGATCCTTCAGTGAACTTTGAGACGGGAAACGAAAGATGACGTACTTTACCCTCCCTGCGGTATAAATCACCCGTCACGCCGATCGATACCCCGTGTAACAAAATCAAAACAATCGTTCGGACCGGAGTCGGGCAAAAATTTAAATCAACGACTCGCGAATAAATTTCTACTTCAATCGTTAATCGCGATTAATAATTAAACTCATACTTTACTCGTTAATTGCGCTTAACGATTACTTTATTTAAGATTGTAATCGTCAATCGGATAATTGATTAACGATTAAGGTAGTAGACTTTACCAGACATCGGTATGATGTACCGATTAACTTCATCAATCGATTCAATCAATCGTTCATTTTTCAATGATTACCTTTTTTAATCGTACACATTAATCTATCGATCTTGGTTCAAATTTTAATTGATTAATGCTCAACTCTGGTCCGGACCCTCTGTTGGTTTCACACATTCGGAGCCGGGTAAGCTAGCTTAATACGAGACATTTCAAAGATTATTATTAATCGATCAATAAAAAGATTATTAGATGCAACGCGTTTACATACATTCTTATTCGCTTTCTCGAATTTGAAGATAGCTAGCCAGATAATATTTGTCGAGTTATTTAGTCTCGAAGCCGTAGAGAACGTGCTAAAAACATATGTGAATTGGTTCCAACTGTCGTTTGTTTGACTACAAAATCGTTTGACCCCAAATGAAATGACGAAACGATTCAGAAGATTATTTACTTGTTCCAATAAAACGAGGTACACAAGGTTGATGTCGAGTGAATCCGAAGTACCATAGTATTCCTTCAACATGTGTGCGGAAACCCACGCACAATCTCTCTCCTTTGGATACTTTCGATCGAAGAAGAGAGAAACAAAATGTAGTTAATTTGCTTCTCATCTGCAGCGTTGAATCAGGTGTGTTGAAAAAGATAACGATCGTTTTGATATCTAACGATATGAAAAACGTTGGCAATACGTTCCAGAAATTTACGTTCCAGTTCTAATAATTTCGAGACTACTCGATCAAATGTATTTCTCGCCCTCAGAATTTTTAAAGATTGAATTTGACCCCCGTTGAACGCGATTGATGCAAACACGGTTTCTCCCCGGGAAATGATTGTTCAAACTGAACGATCGGTTCGTAAAGGAATCGATAAACACGCGATGAGTCATTTCTCGACGTGAAATTCACTGTCACTGTTTTGTCGGGACCCGCGCTGGGGCAACATTGCCGATCAATTAGTGATGTTTCCCCAGCGGCAACAACTAAAACGCATCGTACAATGACAAAGGACCGACACTTTTCTCGAAATTTCACGCTTAGCCGGGGTGCGAATTGTTCCTCCGGAAACCCGTGACGAGTACCTCGAACCTAATGACGCATCGCGATCGCGCGCATGTCACAAGAACTGCCACAGACAATGTAAACATGACGATTACCGTTCGCTAATGAACATCTAATTTCTGTACAATAGGCAATTATCCTATTGAAGCATCGCATGGAATGGAGATGGTCCCGCGGTGAAAGCGAATCTAAACACGATCGTGAGGATTCTAAACGCAATTCGCGACGGAACGAACTTCTCAACCCGTTACTCAAATGCTTTACATACTAGGGTGGTGCTTAGGTGCGAGATTTTTTTCACGCTTCCCCCTAAAATTGTTCCATTTGGTAAGAAAATAATTCCTGCAAAAGATAAAGTTGATCGGATAAGGGGAAGACATGCCTCATTGACGTTAAAGTTGACAAAAACATGAGAAATTTTATAGAAAAAAAAGAAAAAAATTTTTTTTATTAGTTTTTAGTATTGCTGCAGGGGCCTTTAACCGTCTGCACAATTCTTGAGGGGATGTGATAGGATTTTCACACTGTTAACCCGAAACACGAGATTTGTTAGCGAGAAGGCGGCGGACAGCAATTAGACAGGCTAATTAATGTGAAATAATCTTAATTCGTACAAAGTACACCTGTACTTGAATGCACGTAAGAAATTATGATATTTTTCGAGGTATAAAATATTTAACTTGAATTTTCAGTATAAGTTAGAGGATAAGAATAGAATATAAAAGCGAAAGGAATGGAAAAGGGGGAAAAATGAAAAAGGATTGTAACCCCGAGGGGAACCAATAAAGATATAAATAAGTTCGTCTACGTTTGTCGCGGTTCGGCGCCCTGTTTAGGTTTGTACGAAGCCTAATGTTTCAATTTCAACAAACTCGAATTAGAGTAATGACTGTTGTGATTTTACAACTTTGACAATATCGACTTCGACAGTCGACCGAGTGGTCGCATTGCGCAGAGAAATCGGCCGAGTTAATTCGACGGAACATGCCCCATGAGCTGATTATGCTTGCACTTATCCGAGATAAATCCTTCACGCTGATCCGGATCAAACCATAGGAAGACTAAAATCTTGCAGTCTTTTAAAAATTCCACCAAGTTAAACGAAATGGAAAGCCGAAATTGGTATACGCAGAACGAATTAGCATAAAAAAATCATGCGAACCGATGAACAGATTGGCAACGTATCGACGATGAACCTGACCACATTCATATTCCGCTCATGGGAAGTTATAAAATGTCGTGTTGTGCAAGCTGTCGATACGTTTTCGGCGGATTGCATACTGGCAAGAACGTGTAGTAAGCCGTGCCATTGTACTCGATACCTTGATCCCTTTTACCTCCAGGTGTAACGCAGACAACGTACAATTGATCGCATAATCGCGCGTTACGTATAATTAGAATTAAGTAACTTTGTCTGCAGAAGCGTAACACATCGACACTAACCGTACCGAGCAGAACATCTGCCTGGTGTGTACGTTGTTTTATAAAACGCACAACAGAATTTATTCAGATTTTTAGTCCTCCCATTGTTTGTCTGTTTCATTCGCGTGACTTTTTTTCTTTATGTCTGTAAAACCTATTTGCTACCGCTTACCTTCAGAAGTTCAAGAATACAAAGATTAAAGTTTTTTTCTTTTTACAATCGGTCGACTAAACGCGAAAAGCAAATTCCGAAAAACAAGACCAACTATTCTAAAGACGAGTTCCGAGGATAACCATTCCAACAACTGCACTTCGAACTGAAAACTGCCCTCTGCAAATAGTCGTAAATGAACTTATATGTTTCTCACCTCCGTAACCGTCAGGCGAATGCAAATTTTAAATGACTGTACTTCCCTATTTTTCCAGCGTGATCAGTGAAACCGTGTACTTTATCTAATCGCAATGCAAATATTAAACACGACGACCGTATTTAGATGCTCTATTCGAACATGAAATCGAAAGATACACATGCCAAAATTTCCGCGTGGTAGAAACTAGAAACTAGTCTACAACGAACCGCCAACGATTTTTATTGTTGCGTTCGTTGTGCTGTTTCACTGTCGTGTACAGATTTTAATTAGGAGAAATGTTACAATTACATTTGTTAGGATATGGATACTTAAACACGTGTCGGTGTATTAATATTTGAATAAGTAGTTTATTAGAATAGAGTAGGTTATACAATATTAACCCTTAGCACTCGAGTGGTGACCCTGAGTCACCGCTAAAAATTACTGTACTATAATTCAAAATATCGTTACATTATTAAATATGATCTAACCAATTATTAAACATTACAATATTGTATGAGGTATTCTATTAATTTCATATCCACAAAATAAAAAAATTGTATAGAACGGAATTATTCTAGATAGGAAGACATGTTTAATTTTCGAAATAAAATAGCTCCGAGTGCGAAGGGTTAAGTTAACCCTTTCTCGTGGTCTTTTCTCTACTACTGTTTTCCGCTGAACGTCGTCAATGCTGTATTTTTTTATTCCAACAACATTGATACAAGTTTAAAAGAGAAATAACTGCACATTTATTTCGGAAATACCGAGACGTAACTGTACTGGGCCCGAAAGGGGCGCACGCTTACAGCCAACCAGCGACCGTGATGTCTTACTTGGAGATCTCTAATGCGCAGTAATAAATTATCTTCTAATGGCTTGACATCGATATCAATTAAAAGTGAAGTGAAAACATACAAAAATTCACTGATCAAAAACATAAAGACGAAGTATTTGCGTCACGGCAACAGTGTTCTTGACAAGTAAGGTCCATCTGCTTCTTTCTTTTTTTAATTTATCACTTCCTTTGTATACGATATTGTTATGTGTGTCAACGTTCTGAATTCATTTGTATAATCAGCATTGAAGGAAATATTCAACGCTGTGAATTGCAGGAAATAAATCGATAAAGCAGTCATTATAAACAACTGAGAATGAATTGTCATTATTAAATAAACCGATACTTCCCGAAGCTTGGATGTACCGTGTGGCGTGAAAAGTATCGTCGGAGTCCGTTGTCTCGTAAGAAGATGTTCCGAAGGAATGCGAAACGAATAGAAGTGACAAAGGAACCGTCTGATTGGTCAGATGCATTCTCGCTTATTCGCTGAGAAGGTTACCACTACTATTTCCGAGATGTTGCATCGCGTGACGGTGAACATTTAAAGTGTAGGGATACAATAAGAGGCGACAGTTAGGAAGAAAACGACTTTTCATACAGAGACAACCTATACAACCAATTTAACAATAAAACTACCGAGCACTGAAAGCGACTAAAATGTTTCAGCTGATAATAATGACAAGATTCTATTTATTTAGGTTACGTGAAATTTTTATTTGCAATATGTGCTTACATATTTTTATTTGCAATATGTAAGCAACGTCATAATTTCAATAATTATAAAATTAAAAATGTAAGACCGGTCATTTGACTGGCAGTGGTAGGTTTAGTGTTAAAGCTTCAACAGCATTCAGCATTTCTACTCGAATATCTCAGATTCTCTTTACAACGATCCAGACTATCCATCGAAAATGACCTGAAGTCAAATCTAGGCGAGGACAACATCGGAAACGTCCTCCTCTTCTTCAGATCTATCGATACATGTATATGAAGTACTATAAATTTGTTTTTATTGTCCCCCATCACAATGTCAACATTAACCGTAACCCTCCTCACAAGTAACATGTAAGACATGATATATTCGATTGTGAACCACGTGGCCACGAATATCCTCGCTGTTAATGCGACCACATTAAAATAAATTATAAATAAATGAATTTAAAGGTCAATTCGGTAAGGATCATAAACTACGCCAATACTGGTAAGATGCTAATTGTTCTACCTTCTCGAAAAAAATCCCCGTCGTATATGATTGAATATTAAAACAGTTCTCGTGCTTTTAAAAAAGCCATGCAAGGTGAGGTAAATATAAATATACTGAAGCTTCACGAATGGTGTTTCCCGACGTCCTCGTAAACCAAGCGTCACGGAAATAATAATCAAGGTATGTACATATGTTTTGTGACGTCCGCTTACTCGTATTTATTGAGCCACTATAAATGTTACGGAAAACTCGTGTGTACCAGCTGACGCATAAACAAAACATCGATTGATCAAATACAATAATACAAAACTATAAGCGCATTACAAGAATTGAATGCTTATTTAACCCCCAGCCGTATTTTACCGAGTCACACTCGTGATGAAGATTTTAAACGAAGTCTAACAGACACGAATGTTACACCTCTCGTATCAAATGAAATAAAATTTGATTCGTTTGTAATTAATATTTAAACATTAAAATAAATGTACCAATACAAAAAATATCAATTTTTCTTTCCCTTCTGCAACAATTTTGGGGATAAAGACGGAATTTTCATCATCCTCACTGAAGAGAAAGAAATAAAAACCATTCATATTTGCTGGAGTCTGCTCGAAATCTTGATCCCGAATCTAACTCGATATTATACATCCAAAAAGGATAGAACGTTCGCGTACAAACGGTCCCCCGAGACTCTTCACTGAACCTTACCAGCAATAACAAACTTAGAACTTAATGAGTAATGGCCAGCAGCGGCCATCAACGATGAAAAGAAGCAATTACACATTAAGAGTACATTCCACTCACTTCGAGGATCAAAAAAGGTCATAGGTCGTCCGCCCAGAAGCTCTTCCTGCCCAAGTCATAAACGTCTTTCTTCTTTGGTGAACTTTTTCCTAGAAAGATGGAAAAACACGTTTTATTGCCGATTCGATTGCTTCCGTTCCGCTATCAATTAAGTAAAACATCGAATGTTTTAAATAGTACTAGTATTCGATTTAAAAAAAACCTATTTTACAAAGTGTAAAAGCGGAAAAACAGATGCCACGAATGATCGCACGTTTCGTTGCACAACTTCGACTTTTGCACGCATTTTCGATATCGTTTCGTGTGACGAGCGAGGTTCTATTATGTTTAAATTTGTGAAAAGTGCTATACATATAATCATGAGATGATTATTGCGGTTGCAATGGAATGGCGGCTTAAGTAACCGCGATTAGCCACTTCTTCCGTAACCTACGCCGGTATTCGCGTGAATGATGATCCGTCGTTCGAAACGGTCAAATCACTCGGCTAATTACGTTCCGCACGTGCGATTACCTAAACGACCAGCCAGTTCATTACTCCCGAACGGAAAAGCCACTCAACCACCTTGATCTGAATTCTTCGGAAATGTAGTAACCCGTCAGAGAAAAGGTACGTAAACGATAAAATCCAGTGCACTCGCCAGTGCTCCATGAACGAAGTTTAACGCAATGTCCCCGCGGACTGTAATTCCAGTCGGTCATGAGGCAAGTTAAGTGCTCTTTCATAACATCCTGCGATGTTAGATGTGTTCTAACGAGGACCCAGTCGGTTGTTTGAAGGGCGTAGGGTTGCCGAAATTCTCGCTATTATTATGCTTTCCCGTAGACATAATAATGGGGATCCTCATACACGGGGTCCCATGGAAATCACCGACACAAATTTCCCCGACTCGGTTTTCACCGGCAACAATTTCACCGACTCCAGATTTTACTGACAATAACTTTGGCCGACGATGTGTTTAACCGAAAACGACTTTGATCGGCAAATTCGTTGACTGTCAAAATCGTTGTCGGCGCCGGGGAAATTTGTGTCGGTGATTTCCACCCCCCTACACAAGGGATGTTACGTATATGTTGTTAATGTTATCGATCGTAAGATTGTTAAAACAGATAAAGTATTAATGATTTCGGCGCAACAACGCAAAATCACCGACACAAATTTCCCCGACAACATTTCATCAACTCCAGATTTGACCGATAACGAATCTAAAACCGTTGTCGAACAAATTCGTGTCGGTTGACGTCGTTGTCAGTCAAATCTGGAGTCGCTGAAATGTTATCGGTGAAAACCGTATCAGGGAAATTAGTGTCGGTGATTTCCATGGGACCCTCGTAAAAGTACAGTAAATCCTCTATAGTTGGAAAATTCTCGGGTAGATTCGTTTGTACAGTTCGTTAACAGAAACTACTTTTTGGAGCTTCATGACTCTCCGCGTCTCTTTATTCCCATACACTGTTTTTCCTTGCTCCCGAAACTTTCATCGTCAATTAAACCACTAAAATATGTATTTCTGTATCTCAACTATATGAAGATTTTCGAACGTGAGAAGATAAGTCACAAACATTAGTCTGTTGCATATCGTTTTATAGATTACGGAATATGGGAGAAAATACATAAGACCCTAGTCCTGGTTGTGATTTTGCATTTTACTTTTTACAAATGTAAAAGAAAAATCGCACGCACTGCTTACGCCTTATGGGATTCTGGGAACAGAATAAGAAATAGCATTTCCGAAAAATGATACAACTTTAATGATTGCAAAATGTCTTAGTTTACGTGCTTTTATAAAAAGGCAACGAATAACGGTTAAAAGAGTAACAAACTATTTATACATAATCAAAACACTCTCAGTTTATTTCGTACACGTGAAACCATAAGAATATGACAAAATGAAATCTGCTGCGTACAAAAATCAATGAATAAAAAATACAAACTAAAATCCGTAAAACCTTTCGAGATTGTTGACACGTTGCTTGCATCAATAATAACAAATATCGCTTTCCTAATAACAACTACTAGCAACCAACTTGTTATTTTGTTTCTGTTACTAAACAGAACGTTGAGCTCTAAAAGTGAAACCACGTGAGTTTGAACTCTGAATCAAAAGACTCCATATGGGCAGCAACAACAATGCTCCACTTAATGAATTACTATAATTTGTTTGTTAATATTAACCGCAACCCTTTCAGTAACATGTAATATATATTTGTTTATAAACAATGTGGTCGCTAATGACCTAGATATTAATGCGACCACATTAAAAAAATAAACCATTAAGAAATAAATAAATAAATAACAATGCTTCACTATCCTAACATAGGTGGCATATGGACAGTAAATCTTTAGCCAGCACGCCAGGTAGTTTGCACACCGTCGACATCTAGCTCGTCCAGAGAGGTAGAAGATTTGCCAGTATAATTCTTCCGATCCATTGCAAGCTGCAAGCCCGACTGCAAACCAGATAGATCACACAAATACATTTACGCCGAAATAATCGTCAGCTTCAGGTGCTGTCTTCTCAAACGTTGCCTCCTCTACTGTATCCGAGCTTAAACGACGTAACAACTCGTCAACATCCTTCGACCGCCCAATTCAACCGACTCTACGGGTTTCTGAACTGGACAATCTACAGGATGTCTCAAAATTCCCTAAACATCCGGAGATTGGAGGTTCTTGAGTTCATTTCAAGTAACGTTTTCCTTTGTAAAGGAGTCATTAACGAAAAACACAGACCAATCAAAGCACGACCTAGACGCGAGTTGGTACAGTCAGCTGATTGACAATTGGTGCGCCGGGCCAAGTGGACAGTATTTAAGGATTTACTGTACTCTCTCCCAATAGTTCGGTATACGAAGCTGTAGGGCAGTGACGGGCACGGTAGGGCCCCACCTTTTCATGCAGCGCGCGCTTATATTCGCATGTGCTGTCATTTTGTTCAGGAGTGTACCTTTCACAAAGCTAATATATAATACCAAAAAATCGAAGGAGTAACGATCTGAAATTTTTTTTTTTATCGAACGAACACGACTTCCGAATATCTGAGAACTAAAAATAGAATCAAATTGATTTAATTAACCCTGCCAATGTGACCTTCGTAGGTGACAGCCAATGGTCTTCTACGTATTTTATGTTGTGAATATCGCCGATCGATTCACTTTGTGTGACGTCACATTTACCTTTTTTTTTTTGGCGCATACATGGACACTTTCCTCAAGTAGCTATCAAAAAACCATCGATATATGTGTAGGTGACCATGACGCGTTTAAACTGGTTCCTAGTGGCGTCGCATCGAAACGTTTCTGATCCAAAGTTCGTTGGTGTCAGTGGCCGTTTATGAGAGAGGTGGGTGCGATTCGAAACAGTGAGAAGATTAAGGGAATTTAGAAACACCGACGTATTATTTTCAACATAGTATAGTTATTAAAGTATGAATCGATGGTGTACCGTCTTGTGTAATTCATTTCGCTCGCGAAGGTTTCGCAATTCCCAGCATGTCCTAATTCGACTGTTTTATGAATCTGCTTATTTATGATGATAACGACCTCTTTGAAACGGCGAGGCTGTGGGACAAGACAGATTGTATCGAAACCTGTTTATCGATATCTAGAGATATTTAAATGTGAAATACTTTTGATGAAAAACTCTGTCTCCGCAAGTTGAGAAACTGATTCGCGTCGCAGATTTCTTACTAGAGTAATAGACCGAGGAACGAAAATCGTTGCGCCGTCCGCACCTTTCTTGCGCTCCTCACTTAGCAAATGAAATTAGCTCTAGCATTCGGCAAATTAATTTGGCTAAGTGACGCGACTAGGGAGTTATAGCGCTTTGTAAAACGAAAAGAAAAAAACCAACAAAGTATACAGGTATACATATGCAGTATGTGTATGTATAAAGCACATGTATTCATACAGAGATCGTCGCTTTCACAGGTGGTTCATTGATCAGTGAAAAGCGTCGCCAAGCAGGTCAACCGTGTACATATTGGTTTATTAGAGCGAGATCAAAAATAGGGACGGATTCTAAGAGCACAGACGACAACGAGCTCGATCAACGAAAGGCATGAACGTTTGATTAATTCTGCGAACTTTATTATACTGTAAACATATAAATAATATCACCCTGAAGCTTCGATGCGAAATTTGCATACCTTGGAGAAACGATTCGGTAGTTCTTCTGAGATTCGTAAATTGTTCAAGATTAAAACGTCTAATTCGTAAAATTAAGACAAACACGTTATTACTACAATTACCGATTGCGAATGACCTAGCTTCAATTAGACTCCTGCATGAGATGGCAAACAATTGGTGAACTGTTCGCGGTTATTTCGCAAACTTCGTCGAAGTTGTTATAGCAGATGGCACTATCGGGTCCAGTAACATAATTCGACGTCATCGGTCGTCAGTGTTGGTACTTCTAATAAATTAATAACTTGTTAGAAATAAAGCGTTTCTCTTATTTTTGAGTACGACATTTAAGTATTTTCTAAATACCCTGTCAATCGAGAGCTACAATCTCAAATCTAAGTTAGCCTGATCTTAGACGCTTGCATGGAAAGCAGTAATTAGTGATTCATCAGTTGCGTCAAGAATAGTAATCTTGATAAAATTTTGAAGTATTTCCATAGTTACCCCACAAATTCCATTAAACAGCAATTTGTATATTTAAAGAATAGCTAACCACGCTTCATTAAAAATAAACCATCAATCTAATGTTTTCATAATTAGCTGAAATACACGATTAACAAGTCAGATTGATTTAGTAACGAAATACATCTGATACTTCGACATTTTTCGAGTTGAATCATCATGATATGTTGCGCAAACTGATTATCTAATTTACCTGAAACTTGTCGGACATCTTTCTGAAGATGTTCCTACATTTTCAAAAATCGTTTTCTGCTCTAAACTCTGAAACTTTTTTATCACTTTCATATTTTTGTTTTAGTTCTTTTTATTATTAACTTCCCGATTTATAGGGAAGTTATTTATTTTGTAGTTTGTAGTTTTATTGCGTTATAGCCACAGATTGTATCAAAGCTTCCAATCTAACGCGGTGATATAATGATCATTTCATCATTCATCAAAACATCCAATGTCCAAAGTCCTCAGAAAGCTGTACAAATCATGCATAATATAAGAATAATCTATTACCGGTTTGAAAGTTTGGATTCACTCTGCGAATTGACGGAAACAAAGATGTGCATGTTAAACCAACAAACTTAAGTAACCTCAAAGAATGACATTAATTTATAAGAGGCAAGAGCTAACAGTGCTGATGAGCGTTTCCAAAAATATTAGCTTTACGTCAGGCGGCAACTCGGCGCACAATAAAATTTTCTGAAAATCGACGAGCGAGTCGAAACTTATAATGGATGGTGTACGACAATGATTTCGAAAAAAATAGTTGGTTATAAACTATACGCCATGAAAAAAACGGATGTATTACAGAAACAGGTTATAAATATTATATTTATCGTTAAATCTCGCATGCGACGAATAATAATGAATGAATTTACGTCACCGTTGCTCATGTGGCAACTTCCCCTAATTTTATTTTATAATAAAACTCACAGCAAACATTTGGAACCTTCCCACGAGAAATGGTCGAATCAATCAAAGATAGTTAATAAACGTACCTTTTTCATCGGTATTCGGTACAAAAATGACTAAAAATCAACAAGCTAAAACGATTTCGATGACGTACAATCAGTCACGTCCGTCACGCGTGCTTCTACAAGAATCCTGTTTCACGATCATGCAGATGATAAAATGATCTCTGAAGTGTCACGACCGTCATGAATTCCCCATATCTATACAATTCATATCACCAGATGGCTCCCAGTATTTTCTATAGCTCACGTTCTCCGCAAAATGATCACGAGATATGTATATACAGTTTCAACAATGTGTATGAAAAATAAATGCAGAATATGTGTTACTAGTTAGTTAAAATATGTGCAGAACATTAGTTGCATTTGACGAGAGGAAACAGTTTTAAACGAGTCGCACGTAAATCATCTCAGTCATCAATAAATGCCAGCGTGCCTAATAAATAATGTATCAACAATTTCACGCGTGACATAGAATTTTCAATGAACTCCTTTGAATTGTTTGCTTCGTTACGATACCAAATTTTAATTAAATAAGCAAATCGTCAATCATGCGTTAACATATTACTAAGTAAACGCATTGTTTAAGCTCACGTTTCCATAAGTTAGTCCACAAAGTACGTGACTTATCAGAGGTGTCACAGTATTTCACAGAAAACGCATTCCTAACGACGCTCGCGGCGAAATTAACTCAGGGAAAAAACTTAAAAACAATTTTCCAAGCATACGAATCTAGAACACGGTCATACTTTCGAACATAAAATTTCATATGGAAATATGTATTATGCCAACAGACAAAACACGTTTGTTTGTTCCGCGGAATAATGGTTCGGTTCGGCTATTATTGAGCTCGATCTATATGTATACAGGCTCAGTCTCATGCAACTGGGACAGTGCGCTTATATGTAGCTCCCTTTCCGTGAAAATTTAGGGTAATGTCCAAGGAAAAAGGTTAAGTAGTTTAGGCGGCTCTAATTTTCCGTGACCACAATTTTCCCATTGACGCAACATCTCACTTTTCATTTCAACAGAACCACGTATTTCTAAGACCATTAAGTAGGTTAATTCTTCCGAGGTGTAGTTAGATTTCTTGTTAGAACCAGTATTGGCCAGCAATCGATTGTTCTCCGAGTACTTTTGCAATTGACTACGAAAGTCATAATCGCTATATGTAATAAAATCGTGTCTGTATAAACGAATCGTTACTATCTTCTAAGAATAAATAATAAGAATTTACGAATACAAATTTGTACTACTGAAAGTTAAAGGAATTGTACATTTTCACTGTAGACACATTCGTGCAAGTAGATTATGTTGAAACTAAGAATCATGTGCATACATACGTATTAAGGAATTATACTCGTCTTCATTAAAGTCTCGTTAAAAATATGTCCTTGCTGAAAACCTACATAACGAAGTAATATGACTGCACAATTTGACTTACACGGACTGCATGTTAATGATACAACATATTTTGGACATTTTTACTCGGAAAAAAGAATAATGTATGACAATCGAAAAATTACTGTCATGTGATGTTTCCAGATATGTACCAAGAACTATCTACGTCAAAGTTGCTCGTATAGAAGAAACATGCAAACTAAGAAAAATTACAATTTATAATTATGACACGCTAGTTCCGTGTATTTTTTATGCCGAATAATTTTAATTTAGTATCTCGAATTAAAGGTGGACAAATCCGTGACCCGAGTCACTCTGTTGGTTGACGTCAAACGACACGCGGTAGATAAAAACAAATCATCCGGAGTCTAGACAAGTCTGAGTCCGAGAATTAATTAAAACTTGAATTCTTCGAGCAGGATCATCATTAATGAATTACCCGAGAAATTCTACTCCTCCGTGATAAAACTGGATCGCAAACGATAAAGATCATTAGAGGAGCTTCAGAGTTACAGTTCGAAATTTAATGAGACAATCGTCGTATTTATCTCTTATTACTCCAAAGCGATACCAACATTATACGATAATAAAGGCATAGTGAAAACGATTATTATCAATAAATTCATCGATAAATGAATAGAAGATATCGAATATTTTCTGTGTAAACGGAACTGATGAAACGGATTTTTTAAATATTCTACAATTAAAACTACGACTGTCGTCAGAGCCATGATTCGAAATAATTAGAAGACCGCAGACTAGTTTCAATGAAAGAAATACTTCCTGTTGATAACAGTTTGCGGTTTCGTTGCCGACAAAACTGATAAGACGCGGATCGAATTTCGACAGTTAAGAATGTACCGAGACAGATTAAATAGAATAACAGACCGACGACGATTTCATGCAGTAATATATTGTCAGTGACTGGATAGCTTTTGTAGTCACGTTTCAGTAGACTCCAGGGCCAATTCGATCGAGTATATTAACGGTTTATGTCTTGAATTAGGTACTGTTGAGCACCACTTTCATTCAAGTGCTGCCATCACTCAAATACATTTGAATCTTCCATTCCATTTCATTTAATCGAATCACTATAGATACGTATGTCATCCTAAATATTCATTCTGTATCGGCGAGTTACGTAAGGTCATTTAACTCTTTCTATTTTAACAAAATATTTCCTTTTTAATAAATCATTTCTGGACATTGAAAATATAACATTTTTCGATTTAATCGCGCGACAATGTAACTGGGCATACGAACAAGCAACAAAAAAAAAAGAAGTTCTGAACCATTAATCAGTGTGTACGTATAAATTACGATTAGGTCTCGTGCCTGTCTGTGCTCGAACACAAAAATGTATTCGATTTCCGGCAACGTGTCCCGTGGATATCTTTCGACGTTTATCACGATACGTTAGTATGTAGCACGATAGAACGATAGGCATGCACTTATCGTATAAATTGTTACACGCCGATAAATAAATCAGCCCAGGAATCGACTGTCCGGAGACTAATTTATTTAGCATAATCTCAGACATATTAGCTAATCGCTCGGGATCTTCCGTGCGACGCTGAATTCAGCGGGGAATAATTTATGTGTGGATGTTGCGAGCAAACGCGCCAATATTTTTTATGCTCTCGGTTCCTAGAAATTCGGAGATGCTCGGCGAAAAAATAATTTCGCATGGAGTGCCTGGAATTTTAAGGACGACCGAGAAATTCTTAAATTATTCTGATATCCATTCTCATTCCACCTGAAAACAAACAACTTCATTCTAAATTCAAATCCTTACGTCTGATCTCGTACGCATCTTCGCTATCCCCCTTTGGAGCTTCATTTACGATCTGCGTCCTTGCGCGTAACTACGCCATTGGGTAACAGAGACACGCTCGTATATTAATTAGGAATTTAGCTCGTCGATCCTTCTGAGAAGTCGCGCGAGCAAATATTAAAGTGAGTACTCGGTTTTTACACCATGACCTGCATTTACGTGGCTATCGCGCGCATACTAACCCAGACGCATGAGATATCTATCTTCGTTCAACACTCCCGAGTATACACGAGTCAGTCGAAAAAACTCTCTATGCACCATTTCTAAGTGTATTCTACTTTTTCATTTTCAACAAATAGATTTCGCCGGTGAATTTAGCTCACACAAATGTCTAGATAAAAAATATCTATTATTCGCAGTTTCATTAACCCACCGTGGCGGATAATCCATGGGTCGTTTAAATTTCTTTGTTTCCAATATTTATTTATTTTTTCCCCGTAACCCTCGGACCGGTACTTATACGAATCGGGCAGGGGTAGTTCTATGTGTAAAAAAATTAATCGAAAAAGAAGGAATAACATTTTCTGAAAGTTACGAAAAATCTTTTTTCTTGAAAGTGGTCTAAATAGTTGATCGAAACGTTGAAAATTTTTGTGTAAATTTGCAAAATTGCTTAAGTAGTAGTATTTGATCGAACCAGTACGTTGAAAACATGAATATATGTTATTAACAATTTGTTGATCGAGATCATGGAAACAGTTATAATACATAGACTGCGGATCTTTATGCAGAATAAAAATTGTTTCAATTGATTGTAAGAAATAGAAACTACTCCGAATGGTATTTCTTCCCTTAATGATTTTAATAGAGGAGAAATCATAAATTGACATCTTCAATTTTTTCAATTTCACAACAATTTTTCTATAGATGCATAAAGATCCGCAGTCTAGTAATAGAGGAAACTATTTCAAAACTTATTTCGCATGAGAAAATAAAAATTGTTTGTTGTGTATTTGTCGATCGCGATCATGGAAACAATTTTCTGAAAGAATACAGGATACACGAAGTAGAATTGAATGATCATGATCGAACGCGTCAAGCGATTCTTATACGTACGAATGTACACTTGCGTATGTAAAAACACGCGTATTCGCTGCATCTTTAAACTCGATTTTCTCGAGAAACGAAGCTTCGGATGAAAAGATGTTATGTAAATGTTATTATAGTCTACAGATTTATTACTAAAAATAAAAGGGAAATGTTCTGCGTCAATCACAAGGTACAGGAAACAAGCAAAGATCGAAAAAGCGGCCTCGAAAACCGGAATACCCCGTTCATTTCGGACAGGGGACTCCCAAAGTTTTTTGAATAGTCGATTGACTTTTTCCAAGATTGTAACGATATCGAAAATGGTCGGCAGAGCGTAGGTAAGGTTCAATTTGATTCTTCGCCCGGAAGCTTTATCCGGAGTCGGTAAATCCGTGGTACGTGATCAATACGACGCGCGTTGCTTCCGCGTTCGTCCGTTCCGCGTAAAAGGGTTGCCCTCACGACAAGGGTTCCCACCCCCTTCTCCCCTCCCGGTGCACGTTCGACTTACGTGAAACCTTTGAATTCCCTCCTTCGTTTTACCGACGTTAAAAGCATTCTAAAGACATGCGACGGAACAATCGACATGTACCGACTAGTACCATTATTTTTTTCATATTAGCGCCGTAGAACCTGTATTATATGAATTAGCGCGTTCGCCATCGCACGAAGGTTTTCCGTCTCGCAGAAGTACAGTAATGTCTCGATAGGCTGACCTATTCAGCGAGTGAACACTTGGGCTGCTGCTTGTCTATTGAAATTAGAATTCGTATCCAATTATCTCGGTAAAATATTATTTCCATGAGAACTATAATTGTTAAGATCTTTTCACATCTCGTAGATCCAAACGAAATTTGGTCTACCGAATAGATTGTGATAAACATTCATTTTCCAAGTTTCATAAAACTATGTATAAATGGAACACGGATTTTTATATAATATAAAAAGTGTACAAACTTTTTTCCCCTCTCTTAACAATCTTAATAAATTGAAGGCAATATACTATTACCATTCTTATATTCATTGAATGTTTCTACTGTTTTGAATTGTATGAATTCATATGTATATGCGACTGTAGTGGCAGATGAAATGTTAACAAATAATAGTGAAACATTGACACTAATCGGTACACGTTTTTTGTACGTTTTACGAACGGTAGGAAAAAAATTGGTTCGCCTACAAAAAATATTTAGACCAACATCCCGATGACGTGAAGCTTCAATTGCGCAAAATTCGATGAGAATATTAGTCGAAAAAGATTGTTTTTATAATTGGTCAACGTTAATTTATATTATACGATACCGAAATGATAACGGAGAAATCGAGTGAGTAATTAAATGTTAATAATCTGCAATCTATATGATTGCTAGCTTTGTAAAAACGTTCAATTAATGTGCATATGTTAGCATCTCCTTAAAATTAGTGTTGCCGATACTTGTAATTAGCGAATTACGTAACAAAGCAAGACTTTGGTCCAGAGTCGTCGCCACTGCATTTACGTGCGTTAAGATTACATTGAAGCACATGTCAATGTAATTACCAATGACGGGATTACAGACATTGCAGAAACGTAATTTATTATTGCTACTAAACAGCACGGATCATTTTCAATTCATAAGAGTGGATATTACATAAGAATAAATATAAATATTTCATAGTAATTAAATGTAATGTGAAAGTACTGATACATATATTATCATTTGAATAACTTGTTTCTCAAGGTTTTTCAAAGTTATTTATAGTGACTCGAATTTTTATTCATTAATAGATTGCAGATATTACGCATTTATAATAAAGAGGAAACGGTAGAAATACAAAACTGTGAAGACATATGAAGAATGTAATATTTAAGATTTATTGAAATTATTGAATAAATTTTATTTATATGCAATCTTTGATTCTTGCAATCAACTCAGAAAATTGATATTCTGCATGAAAATCCGCAGTCTATTCATTAACCCTCATACGCTCCTCAAAAATAGATGAATCAAAGATCCTTGGTTATTATATCACTCGTTTCTTCTTCGTACTTTAAATCAACAATTTACGTTTCATTTGTAACATCAGATTTTAAAGAAATGCATCTCATAGCACAGATAAAGAGAAATAAAAAAGAAATGGGAGAGTTGTGTTGAGAAACGTACGAGTGTTAACACTTTACCGACCGGAAGCCTATTAATAAGATTTTCAATAATTCTGCTGTACCAAAAAAAGCATAGAAAGGCTATAGCCGGATTTGGTGGTCAAATTCGCCCCCAGCGGGATTTTAATCGAGCTTGGACCATTCGATAGCCTACCCAAAAAAACCCCTCTGTGCCAAGTTTCAGCCCCCTATCTCATCTGTAAGGGTAGTTATCGAGAAAAATCGAAAAACCAGTTTTTGGCCCATTTTCCCTATTTATTGACAATTAAAAATTCTGAAAAAAATCTGACACATTTCGGATATCAAGCCACATATTAGGTATCATTTCCAGATTTTTCCGCTGCAAGCTCTGCTTGTAAAAAATGAAAAACACGAAAAAAATCGAAAAAATGCAGATTTCATATAGAAATCTAAAAGGTGCTACTCCAGATTTAATTTAGCAATGAGATATTATCAAAAGTATTATGCTCAATTTTTTTCAGATTTTTGTGAGTGGTGCGTCATAGTTAAAAAAAATAAAAACCGCTTTTTTCGGCGTTTTTCCTAAGTTATACTTATATTTTCACAGTCATAAAAATATATTATGTGATATTAAACGTTCCTACGTTCAGAAAAACATCTCTCAGACTTTAAAACTTGCCAAATACGAAAAACGAAATAATACTGTGTACGATATATTCGAATATTTCGAAGGTGATTCCAACGGCGCCGGATGGTGCAGCGGCTATGGTCCCCGACTGCGGAACCGCTGAAGACTTTTTGGACCAGGTACGAATCTCGGTCAAGTCAATTTTTTTTCCATCATATGATTTTTTATAAACCATTGTAAAAACATTTTTTAACTATGTTTAGACTATTTTATAATAATTTTTCGGAAAAATATTTTTGAAGTACTTTTGCCTCTAGTCATTCGCAGACTGTATTACAGCTCCACTTAACATTTTTCACGTGGAATTGTGCATCGTTTGTGTATCTTGTAAATAAGATTGGTTAGTTCCGTGACACAAAATGATCACCTAAAGTATTATTAGGAATACTTATCTTTAATAATTGTAGGGGGACCGGTATGCGGTGGAATCGTGTAAGGCGGTTTCAGACTTCATCGCTATCTTCATCAATTGTCGGTGTTATTTGATCAGTATCAAAAATCTTAGTGAATATCTCTGCTGGCCGAACTATGTCCATATCGAATCGAGCATGAGATAAATAATAAATAATAGCAGCAACATGTGAGCAACATCCAATAGTGCGATTCCCATTGGCGACTGACTAGAGGCAAAAGTACTTCAAAAATATTTTTCCGAAAAATTATTATAAAATAGTCTAAACATAGTTAAAAAATGTTTTTACAATGGTTTATAAAAAATCATATGATGGAAAAAAAATTGACTTGACCGAGATTCGTACCTGGTCCAAAAAGTCTTCAGCGGTTCCGCAGTCGGGGACCATAGCCGCTGCACCATCCGGCGCCGTTGGAATAACCTTCGAAATATTCGAATATATCGTACACAGTATTATTTCGTTTTTCGTATTTGGCAAGTTTTAAAGTCTGAGAGATGTTTTTCTGAACGTAGGAACGTTTAATATCACATAATATATTTTTATGACTGTGAAAATATAAGTATAACTTAGGAAAAACGCCGAAAAAAGCGGTTTTTATTTTTTTTAACTATGACGCACCACTCACAAAAATCTGAAAAAAATTGAGCATAATACTTTTGATAATATCTCATTGCTAAATTAAATCTGGAGTAGCACCTTTTAGATTTCTATATGAAATCTGCATTTTTTCGATTTTTTTCGTGTTTTTCATTTTTTACAAGCAGAGCTTGCAGCGGAAAAATCTGGAAATGATACCTAATATGTGGCTTGATATCCGAAATGTGTCAGATTTTTTTCAGAATTTTTAATTGTCAATAAATAGGGAAAATGGGCCAAAAACTGGTTTTTCGATTTTTCTCGATAACTACCCTTACAGATGAGATAGGGGGCTGAAACTTGGCACAGAGGGGTTTTTTTGGGTAGGCTATCGAATGGTCCAAGCTCGATTAAAATCCCGCTGGGGGCGAATTTGACCACCAAATCCGGCTATAGCCTTTTCTTTGACACTGCAATCTTAAATGAAACTATTAGACGACGTTATCGAGGGTGACTTAGTTAGTTCATACTAAATGCTAAATGAAAATTTAGCCATGTACCATACATTTTTCAAAAATATGCAATAATCACCGGTCGGTAATGTGTTAAGATTAAATGAATTATCTCGCAAACATCAACTATAAAATGATTAACATGTCCACGATCATATTGGAACGTATTCGGAGAAACAATACGAAAATTCGAAATTTTCAGGAACATCGTGTGTTCGAATAACCATTCTTTGCCTTACATTCTGTGGTATCTACATACGTGTATCTATGTATCTACGTACCCTAGAACGTAGATTATAAAATTACGAAATGACGTAACCTCGTAAGGCAGGTCTAAACCGCAGCTGCATATCACCTACACGTGAAAGGTACACAAAATCGGGAAAACCGACCGCGAAAATTCTGTTCACATAAATTCGATTAGAGCATTCGACCTTCCACGATCGAGGATAACCGACGTGAGAATTCTTCTCTCCTATTATCATAGTTACCATATTTATTTCACTATCCAAACACCAGCAAGATAAATCGCTACAACGCAACCATTCGATGCCGGTTCAAACACGGAAGAATAATAGACAGATAAAACTGCATCAACCAGCTTCTGCACCCACGTTCAGAGCCATCTAACCACCCCTTACGTGTATCACATTAACGAAGTTTGCACACTATTTGCACAGAAAAAATGTACCGTGGTATGAAAAAAGAAACTAGTTTCCACAATCGGGGACATAGAACGCAAAGGAGACGAACAAAAATCTATCGACCACTCATTGTACCCTTACAATTATTAAATCTCTACTACACAGTTATCTACAGTAAATCAAGTACTCGAAACCGGTTAGAACATGGATAATGCTCGAACAAGAGAGACGTCAACGCGGCTCTATGCATGCACTCCGTAGATACATCTATTTTAGAGTTGTATTCTAATTCACGAAATTCTCAGGTGGAGGCAATCCCCTGTATTACCGACATCTCCTCCCCTCCTCTCGCCCCTATCTCTCTCAGCAAGACGGCGAATATTTTGACATAGGGGAATGCGTGTGCCAATTTCGTAGAAAATTCTTCCGCAGAGTGAAAAAGAGGAAGAGAGAGAGAGAGAGAGAGAGAGAGAGAATGAGAGAGAGAGAAAGAGAGAAATTCTAATTAAGCGAATAGCCGGAACACCCACGCGTACGGCGAACAAAACGTCTCGCACGGTTATGCGCGTGTACGTGTTCATAAGAAGTAAGATATCGGGAGAAATCAAGGAGATATACGAGTCACGACTATTTTACACGATGAACCGGCATGCAGGTCGTGTGTTGCGCACGCCAAGAAACGCGCGCGCACACACGGCCACCACGAAGTTTCACGCAGCCACACACGGATGCATACACGTACCGTGAACACACTGACACTGGGCCCCGAGACAATGCGTCAAAGGAGGCAGTAATCATCGGTTTTGATGAAGGATCAGAGGGGTAGAAGTATTCTCAGTGACAAGGCGGAAAAGAGGCGACGCGCACGAGAGGCCAGACCCAATTAGAACGGGTGTTCGGGAATGGATCCGTCGGGTAGCGAATAAAAGGGGATCACTTCGGAGACGGATTCTCGGCGATGTCTTTCGCAGGCACGGCGGGAAAATAGTCCGGCGAATATCGCGTATGATCGTAGAATTATGCGAATGGTCGGTCGACAAAGGTTTCTGTTATGAAATCGAAAAGCAACAGATATACACCGCATAATAACCCAAGCGACGGAGTCAGCCGTGCCACTCGACCGTTCGATTTTTCCGTGCCAACCTCAATATCCCCACTATGAATTTCCGCGACACGATCACTACCCTGATCGTCGGGAAACCGATGATTCGATGAACGTGTCGGCGGCGCGCTTAATTACCCGGTTATTCGTGAAACAGAACGGCACAGAGATGTTCCACGCACACCCACGACATCGTGAATGCACGATAGCAGTAGGCGCGGCTTTTCACCCCGTACCGAGAGAAAACGGTTTCGTGTCACTGATTTCCCACGTACCTAAGTTATCCGAACGTGTCCTCCTCGTCGATGATCCTCGTCCTGTCCACGTATGAAATCCACGCGACCGATTTAACACATAATCGCGAACTTCTCGCGTTCTCGGCACTTTTCAGCTCGTGCTTGTCGCACGCCAACCGAGTCCGCCATCTTGGGGCAACCGCCAAATCTCCCCAGGCAAGACAATTGTTTCCCATGAAAAGTCACTAGCAACCGTTCGTCCTTTTCTTTCCTTCTCGACGTGATTTCATCCCTTCCGATGCAGCCGAGCACGTTTCACTTTATTCTACTCGTATCCCCCGTCCATGTGAAACATTACTTTCGGAATTCTCTCTTCCACTGTAACGTTTCTCCTTTTGTTCTAACGGAACATGTTAGCTTCGCGTTAACGCGTCTGTTTATCACGTGTAATTCTAAACCGAATGGTTCCTGCGTTTATTTTATTTGACTTGCGAGCTATCGGTGAATATCATTTCGTGTGAGCAGTACAAAATTCTTTTTTTAAATTCACTAGAGTCATTTATGTATTACGATTCAAGACGTACTAAACGGTTGACATTTTTAAATACAATTAAATATTTTTCCATTATATTCTATGCAAAATAGAAATTCCATTAAGTATATGTTCTATCCCGTATACTATTCACATTCATACGTAAAGTTGTTTTTTCTTGCATCTTAAGTTAAAATTATTCAATTTAGATTTTTGCATGTATGAATAGTTGATCATACATTGACACATACCACTGAAAAGAGATTAATTCGTATTGCTACGTCCTGTTGATAATCAAATTTTACATGTCAATTACAGTTACCGTAATGTAATCATTCAGAAAGTTTATTCGTAGATAAAAATCGAATTTAATTACCGTAGCATTTATAAATGCATTATAATGATTTGCTAACGTCGTGTGACTGATTGTTTGCAATTTAAATTACTACGGCATGCACGTGAGAAATGCATATTCCACACTGTAGAATTTCATTGTCGAGAAATGAGTACAGAATAAACTTATTTATGTTAAAATAGCGAATAATAAGATATACGTAACTTCAAATAAAAAACATGAAAACGTATCTTGCGGAACCGACACACTAGGGAGTTGCACGGGACATCAATCTGTAAGGGGCATGCACAAATTTACAAACAGCTAAAACTTACCACTTCGTATTTTATTAAAATTATTACATACAATCCAGGAAATAGATATTAAAACGTGTAAAATATGTTTTAGCATAATCACTTTATATATTCAATGTACAAATCACTTTTAATAATCATACAAATAATTCACCTAAATATGCAACATAGACTTAAAATGTAATAGATCAGTGACTCAATGAGATTTTTTAAATACGATTGAAATTACACCATTCTAGTGCAACATTATCGACAGTTCGCATTGCAACTGTTATCAAGAACAGCATATTCATATAGTTTATTCGTAGAATAGGTATTTGTATTTATACATACTTCATCTGGTTAGCTTTCTTACAACTTGTAAGATTAAAACAAGTCTGTGACAAATTCAAATTCATTAATATCATGTGTCTATACTCTGAGGATAAAGTAGATTTCTCTTCAGATAAAATCACTACGAATTCATCTAAAATCTAAATACTAGTTCTGAAGCTATGTTCAAGGTAAACTAACATTACTAACTTCTGTAGGCATGCGCACTGGATGTTCAACATTCTGAAGCTAGTTTCACAATGGGCGTACTTGAAGATACATGCGCACTGGAAATTGGTTTTCGAAAATTGACAGAGTCTCAGCTCTGCAAAAGTCTGCACTGTTTTCTTCATTTGAACGTCATAAAATGGCCTGCCTTTTATTTACGCAAGAATAAAATGTAGACAAATAATTGTCACATGTTACAATACACAGTCATAAATTAATGTATGTATATCCTACATGACTCATTAATCTGAATAATGCATTCCTTACTGGCAAACAATCGCAACGATAAAAGTTATTGAAGGGTCTAAAAAGATAAATACTTTTTATGAAGTAAGCCACAGATTTGTATTCTCGACGGTACGTTCAGACTCGTACATCTGCGACTAATAGACGTCGCCGATCTCTAACGTTGCGGAAGTGATCGATTCGCTGCCGATACTCTTACATAACGCAATATTGTCAACAATTCCATCTGTTTAGCCAGTCTACCGCAGATTCTGCAGGATTGTCTGCCATGTGAAATTTGACTATCAGAGGGTACAAATATTGCATGACCGATTTTGTTCACGCCATACCTGTTTTGTTTTCCTTTTCTTTCTCTCAAACCACACCCGAGGTATACGCGTAGAATGAACAACCGTTCTATAACGAATGATTATGTAAATCATACAACTAGTTTATATATCTTGTAACACTTTCTTACGATAAACGTAACTACAAAAGAAAATGTTAAATAATAATCATATTATAATGTAACCAAAGATCAAGTATTATTAAACAACCAGTTAAGTGCTTATCCAAACGGAAGTTATATATCAATAAATCTCTGAATAAATGCAGGTGACGTTCGTTATAGTTTTTATTAATTTACGTCAGAATACTAAAAACTTGTAGATCAAGTAATATTAATATGTTACATGAAAAAGCGTTGCACTAGATGAAAAACGTTTACTAAAAAATACTAAAAAATTTTCTGTTGAAATGCGTGGAAACCATTCTTGTAAAATAATCTTGTGAAAGGATTGCCTAGAAACTCAAGAATCGCCAAGCGTATTGTCGCACGGTCTATATTTACGTAAGACTAATTTTCTGCTAAATTCAGACATTCTAATTGAAGTCGCAGTCATTTCAAAACACTCGGCGTTCGTCGTTTACACATTTTCTATCTCGTGTCGTGTCATATTGTCATCAGCATTTTAGATTATAGACTTTTCCGAAATGTAGTATTTTATTCGTGAATCATGAATATATAATATCTAGCTATTTGAGAATCGCTGCTGAACACGTTTTTCCTTCATTTTCGTCATCATCATACTTTGTTCGACGTCCATTTGCTTCGCGGATATACATATAAGTAAGTACATTCGCGTGTGCTTCAAATATTGCGCAAGTTTTTCTTTTGCACGGTGTGGACTTTAAAAAAGTGACCTGAACAAACAACCAGGAAATCATATATCACATATATGACCAACTGAAATTTGATTACTGACAATGTTTTGTAATAGAACTGGGTGTCCCTTATTTTTTAAATTTTTGTTGAGCGTACCTCATCCAAGCCTAACAATTAAATATCTCATTAACGCTACTATAATTGTTAGATTAAAAAAGTAGCGAAGCATAGTTTTGTATTAATATAAAAATATACATTTTAGAAAATTTGTTAATATGAAATTTTGTATTCAGTATTTGCAAATGGAAGGAAGCCTCGAGAAGAACAAATTCCTTGAGAAGAAGAAAAATAATGAATGTTGCACAACGTTATTTACCAATCGAGGAAATAAAAAGATAATGAGTACTTTAAAGAGAAGCTCTGAAGACACTGTTTCGAAAGTGTCTGCAATATTGAAAATTCAGGGAAGTACATATAGAGATATAGTATAACTTCATTTATCCGGATTGTCAAACAATCGATTGATGTCAGTAACGTAGGAAAGTAGAATATTAAAAATGAATATGATAAATAAATGACTATTTTGTTTCGATGAAAATAACTTACAATATATAATTTTTCTATTGTATTTTCTGAAAGATTTTCACGTGATTCCGCTATGAAAAATCTATATTAATATATTTGTTCAACACTATATCTAATACAAGACTTTGTATCTAACATAAGAACCTGAGAAGGGCAAAGGTTACTCGTTAGATATGGCGTTTATTATGAAATCGGATGATCATTCAGGAAGTGGTCGCATAAGTAAGCGACATTATATTAACATTTTTATTAGTTCAACTTGTACAAAGTTGACAAGATAACTTTCTAACAGAATTGCATAACATTTGCTCCTATATGGTAGCATGCAACTGGTAGTTCACTATTAGCTTCGCAACCGATAGTGTTGAAAAATTTCAGTGAAATACGATTTACAATCGAATTAATGAATCAATCAACCCTTTTATTACATAAATTCAATATTCGCATACTTAACATGAATCCAAGGTCCATGTTCTAAATAAACTGAAATAAAAAAAGGTATAGTAGCATACGGAATTATTCATATTTTGTTTGAAAGGAAAACATTCTATATTATTACGCTGCGTGTTCTTCAAAGCAGAGAAGTTCTTTTTGAAAGATTCTTTACGGCTTACGGTAAACAGAAAGATGACACGTACTTACTTGTGATTGTGTGTGTGAGTATGGCGCTATGTTTAATGACGGTCACGTGATCGAAAGGTGCAGCAATCGCTGCATAACTTTACAATACTACATCTTCTATTCCATAATTATAATGCATGAACAATTATGGTGATTTGTATTAACGCATAAATTGTACATTACTGATTGAAAACTTTCCGTATTTTTTTCTTCGACCGTTTAGCAGTCTCACCAAGTGTTAATGTATCGGTCTACTTGAACGTCCTCTCGAATCTTCGAGTCCTCAACTCAACTCAGTCTTCAGTGGTGTTCAGTACACAACGAACCTGCGACGTGCTGCGTGCTCCGCCGCCGGTTATTTCATGTCTACGAAATACTACGATAACTGTATTAACGAAACAAGTGTATTAATTTACAACGAGGTTTGAAGTGAAGTGTTGCGAGAGATTCACGAATTACAATGGTGTCGGACGTAACGAGATTCTACAGCGGCAAAACGATTTTTCTCACCGGCGGAACTGGATTTCTCGGATTATGCCTGATCGAGAAATTCTTACGAACAATTCCCGACGTAAAAAATATTTATTTATTATTACGGCCGAAGAAGGATAAACAAATCAAGGAGAGGTTGGAAGAGGTTAAGAAAAGTTCGGTACGGTTTTGAACAATATTCAAAAAATGCAATTGTTCTCATGAGATTCTTCTTAATTTTCAACCTTTGATATTTATGTATAATTTTTCAGACTTTATTCAATTTTTGATTAGTATTATTTGCACCGAGTTTCGTCTTTTTTTCCGGTAAATATTCCGTTGTAAATTTTCGGCGATCTTTGCAACCGGCGCACGTTCTCGAATAAATGACTCTCGACGTAATCGTCTTTTCAAGTTCAATTGGAATAAATGTAACAGTTACCTAAAGGTTTCTTTTACTTTCATTTACATAGCAGTACTTACAGCGGTTAGTAGGTCTTTGCCACGTAAAGAATGTAACGCCGGTCATTGACACTTCGGCAATAATCAGAAATTCAAGACGTCCGCAATGCTCGTTTTCCCGCATACAAAATGTTCGATTTATGATTGTAACGGTTCAGCTTAGATTTATGTGAAATTCTTTAATATACTTCCCTATATCTCCTGATCGTCGTTTTCTGAAAATATTTACTTTCGTCTATATTATGTTACTTTGCAATTTTAGGTATTCAATAGACTCAAGGAAGAAAACAAGGCACATCTTCTTGAAAAATTAATTCCTGTTGCTGGCGATGTGGCGGAAGAAAATTTGGGACTGTCATCTGCGGATAGATTGACCTTGGTTGAAGAAGTCCAAATTGTTTTCCACTCTGCTGCGACGCTAGATTTTGAAGCAGATTTGAAGAGTACTACTAATTGTAACGTGCTGGGAACACGCAGAGTTGTTGAGCTTTGCCAAGAAATAAGAGACTTGAAGGTAAACCACGTTCTGTTTTCTAACCAATTTGCATCGGCTTCGCAGTTCTATTCAGTAGACTCTGCAATATTAAGTAGCATGGCATATATAATCTAATAATTGTTCTTTTGTATATCTCTTAGGCAATGGTGCATGTGTCCAGTGCCTATGTTAACTCGTATTTACTGGAAGCAGAGGAGCTTGTCTATCCTGCTCCGTACGATGTAAATGAATTACTCAGATTAGTAAAATCTCTGGACGACTCCGCTTTAAAGGCAGAAACTGCGAATATATTGAAAGATCATCCAAACTCGTACACTTTCACAAAACATTTAGCTGAACACGAGGTTAAAAATGGACGCATTCCAGCAGCTGTTGTACGTCCTTCGATAAGTACGTACATTATATGCAAGAATATTTGCATAATTAGTTTCTTTGAGAAATGAAGATGTATGATTTGCATAAATTACAAATACAATATGCATGAACAGTTCTTGGAGCATGGAAAGAACCAGTTCCTGGATGGACAATATCTAAGAATGGTCCACAAGGATTCTTGATGGGTGCTAGCAAAGGTGTAGTGAGAAGATTACCAGTTGCAAAAAATTTGATCTATGATTACATTCCAGTAGATATCGTTGTAAACAATCTGATTGTAGCAGCCTATGCAGTTCACAGAGATGGGTAAAACGAAATTTTACCATAAAAATTTAGTCCAACCGAAATACAGTTTGGTATTTTACATGCAGCATATTAATAATATATGTTTCTGTTACAGTGGAAAAGAATTGAAAGTGTATCATTGTACAAGTAGTACGTATAATCCTTTTAGATGGATAGACATAGAACACAAAATAAACGTATACTTGCATAGGTATCCACTAGTGAGTGCAGTGTGGTATCCACATCTGAAACTGCTATCGTCAATATTTTTATTCAGACTTTCCGCAATCTTTATGCATTTCATACCTGCATATATTTTGGATACAATTACTAAGTTAGCAGGAGGAAGACCAATGTATGTTAACTACAAGTGAAATAATTTAGCGATACTTATTGTCAGTATACTTAATCAAATTAATATAAAATTCATTTTCAGATTGGTCAAACTGCACACTAATGTTAACAATTCCTTGGATCGTTTGAAAAGATTTATTTTCACCGAATGGAAGTTTCATAATCCTGGTCAAATTGAGTTGCATAAGTCCTTATCAGAAGAGGATAAACAGTCGTTTAATCTAGATATCAAATCGTTGGTATGGGTGGACTTTTTCAGCGATTTGACACAAGGTGTGAGAACGTATCTGAACCGCGAATCTCCAAAAACATTGAATAAAGCACGCTCGAAAGACAAAACGTGAGTATAATTGTAATTAATAGAGAGTAATCTATATTTATATTGGTAACGAATTATGCACACAAGCTTCTTCAATTTTCAGATTAATGGTAGCTCACTTGGGCGTACAAGCAGCACTTTTGGGACTAGTATGGTGGTTGGTGAAAATTACATTTGCCAGTACCTGGACGAAGACGGGCTTCGTTGTACCATTAGTTTATCTCATGTTTGATATGCTATAAAGATAATATATTTAATTATTTCTTCACTGATGTAAACTCGTAAAGTATTGAAAAGAATTTTCTACTCTTAAGCATACGTCACGCGTCCGGATCGCTTCCCCATTCAATTTAAACGACGCTAATTCACAGAGGGCACAATGGTATTTATGTTTCCATGCATTTTCATTCTCTTCCATCGCATTCTCCTGACGGTGTTGGGAAATGACATAATTTAAGTATTATGCTTTAATACTTATATTTGGAATATTTTCATATTATTGTTTGTAATAAAGAAATATACTATATATTATATAAACAAGGTGTATACAGCTGAACATTGAGTAAACCAAGGTGTACAATTTATTTGAAACAAAATGTGTTATTATTAGAGATGGGACCAAGTGTACTACAAGTAGATTCGAATCTAGCTGGCTAGTTAAAAAATGTTTTAATCTGACAATGCCGAAATTGAGATAAGACCATAGCACCCACTGTTCCTTATCAGCATTCGCCGTTGCCATAGAGGAAGAACGCGCTTCGCCCCTCGTAAAAAGTGCGCAGATCTACGAAGTTGCGCGCTGCATGAAGAAGAAGTTGGCGGGGGAAGCAGGCGATTGCGGGGCCCCTACCCGTGTCCATCCCTGATCGCGAGAGTGACAGGGGAAAGGACCAGTCAGGTTGTACTGTTCCAGTGCTGCTCCCTAGTCTAATTTTTAGCCTGGATCAGAATCTACCTCATCTTTAGCCTGGATCAGATCCAGATACTCTGAAGCACACGATCATTGGGTTCTATGGGCACCAACGGTCCCTCAGCAGCACCAAAAATGGGCCCAGGGGTAACGTAGAACTTACAGTGATCTGAACATTCGACATCGCTAAAAGTTCCATTTCCGAAAATCGGTCAAATCGGATTGAGCTAAAATTTTGCAAAAAAAAATATGTTTCCCAAAGGAATTTTTGGTAACACGGAACAAGAATGTCTCATCATTTCAATGTAATTTTCTACCTTACAAGAAATTGTTTTTCGAGTCGGCAAAAATCCCTTTGGGAAACATGTTTTTTATGCAAAACACTTTGACCGAAAGTCTGCCCGACTGCGTCAGTGACGTAGGTAAATGGATTTAGTACCGTATTAATAAATAAATGTAGAATGCTGTCATTACCCAATTAAAAGAAATCGAGAAATAAAAACGACGGCGATGAAGATGCGACGAGATGCAATTATAAACCCTGTACACGAGTATGCGAAACAATATAAATTCTTCGCGATGAATCTTCTCTGGTACCGTAGTAGTGAGACTCAAAATCATTTTCATAACAGTTTCTGAAATCGTAGCAGGCGCATCTCCTGCGTGGCGGCCTTGTAACTAGCGCAGCCAGCGCAGCGGTCAGGTAAGATCTCACCTGTTGAATGCCAGGTGAAATGTCAGTCGATGCACCCACGTGATTCACGGGGATTCGACTCGTGTCCCGCGGATCTTGGAAAGCTGTCGTGCCACTTCGTAGTCGCGAGCCGACGGTCGCTAGAGATTGACGTCGCTCGATCGGCGCGAAAATCAACGCGAATCGTACTCGATCGTGTCCGAGTCGATCGAATCGGCGACCTTCCAGAAATTCGATTCTGATCGTTTCACTTTCCCCGAAAGTCTCGCACGCTTTATCTGGATCATTTTTATCTGGCCATTTTCACCAGGACTTACACGTACGCGTGATTTCGTATCCTGACAGTATGTATAACGAGTATACACTAAAACCCCGATTATCCGCACCGATCGATGGATCACGGATGTTCGGACGATCACTTTGAAACGTTTATTTTGCAAAAAGGTCCACAATCTATTATAATCGAGGTACTACCGTATGTACGAATTGGTCAAACATGATGGAAAATCTATTTGCTGTTTAAATTGTCCTTACCGGAATATAATGAAATTATGCGAAACTGTACCCCGCGAACGGTTCACCGTTTGTTCCTGTTCGCAGCTGCGTTTGTTTGAACACTCCGCCAGCTGACGATCATGTACAGCTCCGAGGTCTGCGATCAGGACAGCTTGCGATTCGACGAAGCCTGTCTGCGTCTGCGAAACGAACATGAGGAGCTGAACGCGTGGTTCTACTGGCTATCGTTCGACTGCGCCGCCGTGAGTTTATCATCTTCTTCAGTTTCAACTGTTTCCTTTCGGATGATGTATCCTCTGGTATAATGATTTTGATCTTATCGCAAAGCTAATCAAAAATATTCATCAAGAACATACCAGAATGTAGTTCATATTTCTGAAGTAACAATAATGAGCTCTGGAGTTTCTAAACGATTGTAAACTCCACATCTAGCGGCTACTAAGACTGTATTTGTACAAGGTGGGGAAAAATGATTGGTCATCCTTTCGGGAGGTGATAGGACTCGTCGAGATCGCCAACATTATAAACATGGTGCCGGAAAATTAATTTTCAAATGTTAAAATTAATTTTGCGGTAACATGGTTATAATGCAATGTTGGCGCACTCCCAAAAGGATGACCAATTATTTTTCCCCACCCTGTACTAAAACTGTAAATCTATTGTACAGTGGCTTTAATAAAAAAAATCCTGGGGTCCCACCCAGTGGCGTACCCAGGGGTGGAGACAGGGGGCCAAGTCCCCTCCACAAAGAAAAAGGAAACTAAACCGTAGAATAACTGCTTCCTCTCCGATTTCGATGATTTTTGGATATGTTATATGTAAAACTAAACATTTTGAACAACTTTTCCCTATAAATGAGTAAATATGTGTGGCTACCGTTGACAGATATTTTTACTAAAAAGAAAAAGATCATTTTATTCAACTCGTCACCCCCCAAGATTAAATCCTGAGTGCGCCACTGGTCCCACCTCCGTAAAGACCCACACTAGGGCTGTAACTTTTCCGAAGCTTCGAAGGATTCGAAGGAACGAAGGGAACTTCGAAGTTTTGAAGATTCTGACATCGAAACCTTTGAAGGAAAATTAGAGCCCTAACCCAGACACTCGGGGCTTCAGGCTGAGACGCTGATGTGCCTTTTTCCAGTGTCCGTACACCCGTATCAAGCAAGTAGCAGCGAACTCGAGTCGCAGCGTGACGATCGACACTCTCAGGCCATCCAGTTTGAGGGTCCTTGACGCCGAGGACCCCATCGAATATCTGTCTGCGAAGAACACTAGGTAGATCGGACGACGCGTCGAGCGGAGGTGTTTTTGTTCAACCGGTTCTACTGTTGTTCACGGTTATCTGCATCGTTCGAGCGCGTCCCAGAAACTGTTTTTCGCATTCCAGCAACGTGATCTGCGAGCTGACGCCGAGCCTCGGCCAATTCGGCGTCTACGAGCTGTCGATTCAACCGAAAGGCTGCGAACTCACGGTCTTGACACCACCCACCTATGCTTACACAGGCAAGACCGTAAATTTTGTTCTTCAAGCGTCTCATTTACATAATTAATAATTCTGTTGAAAAGTCTGCCGATGTTTATATGCAAAGTGAAATTTGTCTGCAATCGAAGTAATCGAGATTTCCTTTCTTAAAAATAATGGACGATATTTCCAACTATTTCTAACGCTCTCACTGTCCTGTGTTTCTTTTCTGATTTTTCACATAAATACGCGAAATCCGCTGTTTAATTACGGAGCAATATGGATATCACGTTGAAAGCTCGATAGAATTACTGGACGTTCGGTGTCTCAACGGTAAACACGACTTCTTCCAGAGCTCTTCGTTATTTTCGGGGTGCTGATAGTCGTCCTGCTCGGCCTGTCCAGCTTGAAATTACTATGGCACCTGTGCCGGAAGAAGTGCGCGAAACATCAGGTGGACGACGCGACGAACCAACCCGTGAAACGTCGCGTGAAAGCAATCGATACAGTTCGAGGGTGAGCCTTCGAACCCTGCCAGCTATTTCCTTCGAACAACCTGTTTCTACCGACACCGTCGACTACAAACCTTTAGGACCGATCGACATTAAATTTTTAATCAATTCCACATTCTAACTTTCATAAAAATCATTTTATTTTGATAAGCAGTCCTAACAAATTGACGGCTCGAATCGTTTGAATTTCGACAGGGCGAGCACATTGTTAATGATCTTCGTGAACGACGGAGCCGGTGGTTACAAGATCCTGGAACACGCCACGTGGAACGGACTGCTTTTAGGGGACCTGGTCTTCCCATGCTTCATATGGATCATGGGGGTGTGCATCCCCGTAGCACTGGCTGGCCAGATAAAGCGCATGACACCTAGAGCCGTCATCCTGAGAGGAATCGTTAAGGTTCTACAAGTTGATTGCTTCCTCCATGTTCGTCAACTCTCGCACGAATTTGATTGGAACGTTTCCACGATATCGGACTGTTTACCGAGGCACACAATTGTGTCAAGCGATAGTAGATCGTATTCCACAATTTTATCTGACACACTTTCGGCCGATTTTCTAAAATTATCTAATCTTTGATTAATCGATTGACCGTTGGGCATCGAGTGTCGACTTATCGCAACGATCGTTAATTGACATTCGGTGTATTATATCACAGATTATTCGTGCATTTAATTTATTGTTTATCGTTAACAGAGAAGCATCCTGCTGTTTCTGATCGGAGTATCGTTGAACACAGCCGCCGCTGGAGCTCAACTCGAAACGATCAGAATATTCGGTGTTCTGCAACGTTTCAGCCTGACTTACCTAATCGTCGCCTTGACCTACCTCTGTCTGATGTCCAAGAGGTCGGTGAAGTCGCAAGTGAGTGCAAGATTACATGATCCGGTAATTATTACGTTTAGGGGAAGCAGTTCCGATGACCTTGACCTTCACATATGTTGTCAAGGATAATATTCTGGACAACTTTTGTCATTACATCTACCCGGTGTTCGGTTTTAGTTTTCGAGATATTTGCAAGAAACTACATATTTTGTTGATCCTCGAACTGGAGTTCATACACAAAATATTGAAGGATTGTGGAGGAACTTCTCGCTATGGCATACGACACTATCATTATACTAATTATATTGCCGAATTTTTATTTAAAATAATGTACAATTTTGATGAACGCATTGATGCTTTTTTCGAAATAATGAACTCAACGTATCCATTGGACCATTTAAATACTGAATAAAATTCTCATTTTGAGATAGATATTTAACAAATTTGAATATGTTATAGATTTCGACATTTTGAACAACTTTTTCTGTTTCCAATATAGGGAGGTCTCTTTTGCATCTGTGCATTATAGTTGTCATCTAGAATTTGAAAAAATATTGGAAAAATAATGCGAACAGAGTGAGGTGTGGTGGTTAGGTCGTGGAGGGGGCGGAGAAACCACGCATACGAAATACCAGGAGTAGTTTTCCATAATTGAAAGCTTACCCTATATAGAGTGAGTCTCTATTATCTCTGTCATCCCCACATCGTGTTTACAAGAACAGTAAACTGACGCTGCGTCGAAGCAGGTTTACGTTGCCACGGAGTGTGCACGAATACGGAAAATTCAATTTAGTACTAGCAATAGTTTTTTGCAATTATCTCGAAAACTAAGACCGAGCACCGGGTAGTTGTGATGACAAAAGTTGTTCAGAATGTTATCCTTGACAACATATGTTAAGGTCATCGGAGCTGCCTCCTCTAAACGTAATAATTACCCATGATCCATATAAAATAGTCTAATCCCGAGCCGAATTCTTTCCTCGAAGCTGTAAATCGCAAAAATTCTATGCAACAGTCTCCCATGTTGCGCGAGGTGCGAGATATCTTCGTGTTGCTGCCCCAATGGTGTGTGATGCTCGCCATTGTCGCCGTTCACTGCGTCCTGACGTTTTGCCTGGATGTTCCCGGATGTCCCACGTACGTACGTATATTGCAAAGAACAATCTTTCCTCTTCGCGCCAAGTGATTCAAAGAATTATTGTCAGCGGATACCTCGGTCCCGGCGGTCTGCACGACGATGGGAAGCACTATGACTGCGCCGGCGGGGCAGCCGGCTACATCGACAGAATAGTGCTCAAAGAACCTCATATGCATCATTCCGCGACCGTTTACAACGCCGGCCCGTATGACCCCGAAGGAATTTTAGGTATACCATTAACCCTTTGCCAATTAACTCGGCCACTTGATTACAAATTTTGATCGAACGAGGGAATCCCGTTTAAACGATCGCTAGACGAGATTTTTTATGAACGTCGTGTTGAAACTTAGTTTGTTGCAAACCGTAGCTTTACGTATAATCGATGGCATGATCGAATCTAGATACTTTCTTGACTCTAATTGACGGTAAAGCTACGTGTAAACCTTTATCATTATCCAGTTATTTAAATATACAATGTCCACTCACATTTTATATTTGATAGTTTCAACAAGGTTTCAAGTTTTATTACAATTGCAAATTATTTTTAAAATGCTGTCTTGTATTTTTCCTTGTAACAGTCACAATCATGATCTCAAAATTTTCATGGCCCCCTATTGTACTTTAAATATTTATATAGTATAGCGTTACTTTCAGTAATTAAATTAATTATATATAATATTCGGGGCTTCGTCGGTGTTACAACAACGACTATTTGAAAAAAATGCGACTCTTGGAAC
Organism: Lasioglossum morio; assembly: GCA_916610235.2. NCBI lineage: Eukaryota > Metazoa > Arthropoda > Insecta > Hymenoptera > Halictidae > Lasioglossum > Lasioglossum morio. The sequence goes on along the minus strand of OU744328.1, from coordinate 15,249,049 downwards.
ACCTTAATATATATTTTAAAACTTAACAATGTACAAGTAGAACAAGGTTCAAAGGTGAAAGTTGGTTGCGTTTGATTCGAGCGATTTTTGAGTTCTGATTTTTAGTGTCGTGTTATGTACAAGGTCAGCTCGGAATCTTTTCTTATTGGAGATATCATAAATTGGATTTTTATTGGTGAGTGGGTGCATTTTGGACGTCGGTGTAGGAGCGCTTTATAGTAAAAAAAATTATATGGAAAAAGATACGGAGCTAAAACAATTTGTTTGTGCAGCGGACCTTGTCTAAATAATCATAAATCTCACATTCGGCCTGCGTGACATCAAATAATCTCTTGCATCATTTTCAGCCGATTAAAAATACATATTAACAACAGATACAAATATCTGCGCAACTGCTTATTTTACATTTTACTTATGTTTCCATGATCTCGATCAACAAATTGTTAATAACATATATTCATGTTTTCAGCGCACTGGTTCGATCAAATACTACTACTTAAGCAATTTTGCAAATTAACGCAAAAATTTTCCACGTTTCGATCAACTAGACCATTTTCAAGAGAAAAGATTTTTCGTATAATTGCGTCTGTAAAAATGATTAAATTAGTATACATTATGTTCAACATAATAACTAATAATTCAAAAGGTTTTAAGTACAAAAGACCACATACTTGCTAAGTGAATAAACTATCTTAAACATTTTAAAACTTTAAGACACGTGTTGAGTCCATGCTTGCAATGTACAGAATAAGTAAACAGACGTTAGAGTTTGAAGAACTCTATGTATTATAATTGATTTATTTTCTCGATCGACATATTAGATTATAGGAATTTAATTTCCTCTACTATTTAGATAGCATACGTATGACAATTGTTACAAAATTGCTACAAGTAGGGCTAATATAAAAGTAATAATGATCGAACCTGTGCGCCGCAAAAAAATTCCTATAATCTATGTATTATATTGTGTTCGATATTTTGTTGGCGTTATCGGGGACTCACGGCCGCAAACGTGCTTCGTTTTCCAAGGTACGCTTACGTCAACGTTCCACGTGTTCCTCGGCCTGCACGCCGGCATAATCATGATGTCGTACAAGGACTGGAAGGCGCGGGTGATTAGGTGGCTCGCGTGGGCTGCAGTTTTCGGCTGCATCGGTTGCGCCCTGCATTTCACCAACGTGATCCCGGTGAATAAGAGCTTATGGTGGGTACGATACTTCCAGAAATAGCTCGCAGAAACGAAGTGTACGCACGCATCGATTGCAACACATGATTTTATTCGTCGCAAACAGGTCTCTGTCGTTCGTGTTCGTCACGACCTCCTTCTCCCTCGCACTTCTGACCGCGTGTTACCTGCTCGTGGACGTCGTCAACCTGTGGAATGGCGGGCCTTTCCGAATCCCAGGTACGCGCCACTTTCACACGATTGCGTAACAACTCGTCTGCAACTGCACACCCACTTTCATTCTGTTTAAATAGTTGTTAGTTTGTTTAGTTGTAACATGATATTTGGTCCCCTCAGGTTTCAAATTCATTTACCACCAATCCCCCTCTTTTCCACTCTCACCATCGCCTTTTCAGCGGGACCTACTGTTTATGGTGGGTTCCGAACCACCTTTTGCCAACAACACGTGAAAAACACCTCGGGCGGGTCACTTTCCGGTTTTTTACCAGACGGTCACCCATCTTAGTGCCGTCCACGTTCCACATTGTTTAACTTCGGTGATCTAACGAGAACCGGTGCTTTCAACGGGACTACGGTTGTTGGCATTCTGTTTAAATATTGTTAAATCATTATTTTTTGCACAGGCATGAACCCGTTGCTGTTATACGTCGGCCACATGATCTGCTATCAAATATTCCCGTTTCATTGGAGCATTGGCAACATGGAGAGCCGAGGACTGCGTTTGTTGGAGTCCGTCTGGTGCGTTGGCTTGTGGACAGTGATCGCATACGTTATGCACAGGCAACGTGTTTATATTACTCTGTGAAACTTCGCGGAGTTGAGCAAATATATTCTCGAAGAACTTGTAAACCATTTTTGTCCGATCATCTAAAATTTCGAGGGAAACCTGTGGGAGCGAAATAGCAGTTTGATTTCGTGATCGCAAGAAACAAACTATTTGTGATCATTATGATCGTTGTAGTCGTTACGATCCTTATGACTAGCCTGCGGATTTTTATGTAAAATAAAAATTGTCTGCATCGATTGCAGGAAATAGAAACCAAACAGAATATTATTTCTTCCCTTAATAATTTTAATAGGCGAGAAATCATAAATGTACATCTTCGATTTCGAAAATTCTCCTACAATTTTGAATTGCATCTACCCAATATTCCTATAAATGCATAAAGATCCGTAATCTGCTTACTTTATTATGATTCTTTTATCATGATCGCTGATGGAACTTACCGTCCTCGTGATCTATGCGATTCTTGCGCAATCTCGCAGACAAAAATCTGCTAGGGTAACCGGGAGGAATGAATCTCGAGGAACAACTTTACAAATAATTTATTTTACACAACTTACACTAAATAAGGCACAAGGACAGATCGAAGGTAACGACAGTATCGATACAAACATACTTTTAGCCGGTTACATCGGGTCGGTTTCGAACCTGCTCTCTCTAAAACGGAACGAAACAAAAACGAAATGGTACACGAACGTCACAACGAGGCATTGATTCTACGTGAACAAACCGCTCGCACGATACACCGGCCGCGGATCGACGCGGCGATTTATCGATCGTCTCGCGAAAAAAAAGGGGGCAGAGTAGAATGATGAAGAAAAGTAGTCGCTTGATATCGTCCCTCGGCATTGCGCACCCACCGCGGGATTATTAAAAGAAACCGTGAGAATGAAAGAGAGAGAAAGAAAGAAAGAGAGAGAGGGAAAAGGAGAAGAGAAAATAATGTAGGATATACAGGCGACGAGAGGAGGATTCCGGATTCTTCAGCGTCGCATGATCGATCGCTGCGGACCGCCGGTGTAGACAAAATAAAAAATGAAAAATAAAGAAGAAACAAGGAGAAAACACACTAACAATGCCATGATTCCTAAGTAGGTACCCGTCTTTGCTCAGTAATCTGTTGCGTCGGGACCTGAAAAACCAGAGAAACAAATGTTAATATATTTGTCAGGACTGTGTGCAGCGGCGTGTTCAAGAAATGGTACACTCCCACGGATCACTTCGTTTTCAATTTTTTTCAACTCGGACGAGGAGGATTTTCCACTAGACGAGATTCGGGACTAGATTCAAGGGTGGCTTGCAGTCGGATTGATTTATCAAGGTCCATTTCCGGTGGCGAACGGTCCCCATTGATGGACCGATAGCCGATCGAGGCAATGAATGACATTAATGTGCAATTTACTCGAAGCGTGGATTTAACATAGGCGAGCGGTTAACGACTGATCGAATGAGTAGGACCCGCGTGATTCGATCGTGATTCTCGCCAGGATCGATTCTCGCGTGCGAGCGTTTAACGCGAAATCGCATCAACCGACGCATCCGAACGACACCGTGTACGTTGTTATTATAGCTGTATCGCAAGATGCATCGTAGCAGATAGCAAATGCACAACCAACCATGCACGCGGCGATCAACGGTGGCCATTTTTGTTAGTCGCGAGATGGGGATGATGGTGATTCGTCATGCTGAATCCTCAGGGAGAAATGTTCATTCGAGATGATGTCGACAGACTGCGAGTCTCTACGCATAATTAAATGTTTTTCATAGCGACTGCATGAAACAGGAGCTAAATAAAAATTCAGCAATTTAGCCATTAACTGAATAAAACTAATAATTTGATAAAACTCGCAGGCTACCGAAGCTTGAATAAAACAATAAACAGAGCCGGAGACTTCCGTGATTTCTTCTGCATGTTTACGCGGTTTTTCGAAAGAAAACAGTGGCACAGGATGTTTCGAATTGCTGTATAGAATTGAAGGTGGTTTCACAGGAGAACTAATCAAAATCAATATTGCTGCAACGAAATCTTCAAACACGATCGATAAACGACTCGTCGGGCCCCCGCGAGATCTCTGCTACAAAAAGAAAACCAGACGCACCAGATCATTCTCAAACTGGATTCACAAGCGTGGCTACTCCAACATTCACAAAACATTGCCGGCGAAAAAAAAAAGGAAGAAAGGAAGAGTGTGGACCAGCCAAAAACAGAGAAAAGATCTCGCGGAGACAAAACGCTAGACTGAAAGTGTTAATCGGTGGTGGGAACACAAACAAGTAACAAGTTTCAGCAACCAGAAACGTAATAAATAAATAAAAAGTGAAGAAAAGAAAAGAACTTTCAGAAAAAACAAAAAGGGTGACGGCTGACAGGATCGATACAGTCGCGACGATTAAAGATTGTACGCGATTGGGACGCGTTGCTATCGTTGCGGTCAACAAAAAATATTGATGACCGGTGCGAGATAATATCGAGAAAAGAAAGGAAAAATGGAGCCGTTTAATGCGAGACACTCTGTTGCGTGCGATCGATGGCGTTCATCTTTTATATTGTACTTCTCTGCGAGTATCCAGAAATTGGTGGGTCAGATTATTATAGATACTGTCTTCTATATTTTTATGTATTTGTGCTTCCTACGTTTATGGTTGTACGTATGTTTTATATATTTCTTGTCACTTATGATCATTATAATCCGTACAATCCTTATGACCCTTATGATCCTCCATCATGCAACAGAGAGTCTCCCAGAAAATGGCTTCCTCCGAGGACTCAAAGGAATCCCACAATCGAACCAGACCTAGAAATGCATGTAGGAGGCAGAAGATAGAAAGAAACAAACAAACAAACAATAAAAAAAAAACATAGGATGGTAAGAAAGAGCAAAATGACCAAAATAGTGAAAGAACAAAAAAAGAAGAAAAAACCAAAAAAGAACGTATCAAAAGTAAATACGCAAGACTGGTAAAGAAAAATAAAGGAAAAACTAGATAAACAAAGAAAAAGTAAAGAGCGATACAGATGAGCATTACATGGAAACGATATGTACCGATAGAAAAAAAAACCACGTAGCCTGTAGCCCCCCCGGGCCTAGTCAGCCCAGTGTTGCGAATGCTAGAGAAAAGTTGCGCGAGGCTCGTTCCGTGGACCTCAATCTGCCCCGGGCCATCAGCAACGCTCGGTTCTCAGGTTTACATAGGACATGGGATTCGAGGATACCTTGGGGGAATCGTTATCGATCTTCCTTTGCTGCAAGGTGCGAGGAACGCTCTTCGTGCTCTTGATCCTTGGACAGAGTACATTGACTTTGTAGGCCCACGGTGGTCTTCTACTTTCCAGGACCTTGAAGGCCAGGGACGGGACGACATCGTGATCACCGCAAACAGGGGACTTGCTGGTCTTCCAGGCCTGGTAGTAGGGGTCCTCTTTGCAGACGACTCGATCCTGTCGAGTTAAAGGATGCCCAGCACGGTGCTCTTCCTGTTGGTCGTTCGGTGCATCGGTTCGGAGGACGTTCGTGGCGAGTTCAGGGTCCTGCAGCCTCCAGGACTGCTCGCAGCTGGGCGAGTACTCCGGCGAGGTCAAACCGCTCGAGTAATTCGAGCAATAACTTTCGTCATAGTTGAACCCGTTGTTCTTCAGCGGCAGGCTCAGCTGTTGCTTCCTCGAAGAAGAGTCCTCGGGCTTTACGGTGTCTTCCGGTAAAACCGAGTCGTCGTTCAGCAGCCTGAACAGTCGCGAGTGAGTCTGCGTTCTCTGGTACTTCCTCATGTTCTTCGTGGACGTGCACTCGGAGTCCGTGTCCACCTCGGAGATCATCCTGCTCATGTCCGAAGTGACGCCGCTGTCCTCGTCGTCGGTCTCCTCGCGAGAGTTCTGCACGCTCAGCAGGTGCTTCGGGTCTCTCCTCTCTTCGTCCAACTTCTTCGGGGAGTCGACTGCGGTGTCGATCGTCGCGTTGCTCCTCTTCGTACTCGAGCGATCGTTGTTGGAGCTGTTGCACTCGGACACGATCACCTCCGGCTTCAAGACGTTCCTGTCGAGGTCCCGAGGTTCTGATCGATCCTCGATCACCGTCTCTCTGCTGATCGTGGAGCTGTCCTCGTTCGACGTAACCGTGCTTGTGCTGAGCGAGCAATCCTCCTCTTTTCTCGAACTCCTCTTCCGGATCGTGAACTCCGTGTCCACCGACTCCTCGCAGTTGATGCGACCCAGCCTGGTCGGAATCTTCCTCAGAGTGAAGTTCACGTGAGGAACCACTGGGTCCTCTTGCTTCTCTGCCGCGTCCGCTTTCGTTCTGTCAGCTACGACGCTCTTCGTTGACTGCTGGGCTCTTCGTTTACCATCCGACGAATCTCTCTTGACTGTGAAGTCCGCGCAAGTGTCGTTGTTCACCAGGAAGTTAGCGGACACTTCGACAGGCTGAGCCTTCTGCTCCTGGCTTCTCGCAGAGGATTTCGCGTCCTCCTTGCCGCAAACTCTCTCGGGCTTGATCGTGCTGTCCCCCACAATAACCGTAGTGACATCCTCGTTGTTTTCGGATACGGAGAACTTGAACCTCAACGGCAGACTCACGCTAACCGTCGTGTCGTCCGTTTCGTCAGGAGGATCGTCCGTCGCCTCGAAAACCGTTCCGCTCCGATCCTTCAATTTCCTCGCTTCCTGGGACCTGCCACCTTCGAAGTCCTGCTCCGCGTCTTCGTAGATCACGCTCAGCTGATGAGGAACCGTCGTGTCTTTTACCTCCGCGTCGTTAGTCCTTCCTGCGTCCTCCATACTTTCTTCCACGGAGGGTTTCGAATCTTTCTTGCCAATCCTCTCCTGATCCTTCTCCGTTCTACCATGAGGATTCAGACCGGTGGAGTAAGCTAAATAGGAGTCGGAGTCCTCGCTGTCCGAGGACGTGTCAACAGAGTTGCCATCGCTGCAACTCTTTGAGGATTCGATGATGGATTCCATCTGGGACTCGGAGTCCGTCGACTCGCTGGAGTCGCTGGTGTCTATGTAGGTGTAGTTGGGTACGGGGACGTTCAAGCTAGCCGTTGCTAGTTTGTCTACAGAAGATTCCTGGATCTCCTCGGGAACGACAGTCTCGGGAATCTCTTCCTCGTCGGTGATGTTCATCGCGGTGGTGCAGTCGCTGTCCTTGCTGTTGCTGCTGTCTGTCCTCGACACGTTGTTCACCCTGTCCCATTCAGTCAAACCGTTTACGTCCTTCGCGCTGTCGTTGCTAGCATCGCGACTCATGATCTCGTTGCTCGTGTTCTCGAGACTCCTATCCTCGTGATTCTTCTCTTGACTCTTCGAGGCTGGCTCCGCGACGATTCCACCGACGTTACTTTGCTCGCAATGATGATTGCTACCCTGTGGAGGAATCGGGATCACGTAAGAGGGAGGATAAGGATAAGGTGTATTCTCGCCGCTGGTCCCAGGGTAGCCCGGGTAGTTCTGATTATAAATCGGGAAGTACACGTAGGCTGTGTTGTCAGGATGGTAGGGGTACGAGTCGTTCGGATAGGGCAGCGGGTAGTAACCCCACCAGCCACCCTCGGGACTCCAAAATGGTGGACAAGGGGGCAGGACAACCGGCTGCTGATTGCCCGGAACGTTATTCTCGGTTTGGCAGGTGTAATCTGCTTGACGATTTTCTTGCGTGGCTACAACAAACAGCACAATGCATTCAGACAACAAGTTCTCAGCTTTTCCGATCTTCGGGTGTCGGTGTGCTCCTGCGTTCCCTGATTTATATCGTATTTACCCGATCTTTGAATCCCACCCACTACGTTCTCCGTCCCCGTTCCCGGCCGTTTCTACTTTCTAGGGTGATCTCAATGGGTTTCTCGACACTTTGCGACCACGGTAGACATGCGTGAATTAGTTAGGATTGAGGATGTTCTGCGGAGGAGGCTCTTTATCCTCTCGCCTTTTAATAATATAGATGTCTGATGGTTTGTTCGCTTCTTTTGAGGGGGTAGACCCTTCTCATTTCTCCGATAATGCAAAGATGGAGTTCTCAATAGTCAAATGCGCTAGGGAAGAGATCAATCTAGGCCGCGATCGCCCTGAAAAGTTCTATTTGTACGTTTACGAGGCGTAATCGGAAATGAAAAGGCGCATCACAAACCCTTACAATCAGGGCCGGCGTGACCTTTCGCGGGGCCGGGTTCAAAAATGTTGCGGGGCCAGAATACACATTCAAATCCTATACTTAAATTTCATAATAAGGAATTATTTATTGTAAGTACAAAGTATGTTACATAAAATGTTTGGAAGACGAATATTAAATAATTTTTCTCGCCGCAAAATCTGTGATTACGTCATCAAACGTGATTGAATTTGCTACTTCGTTTTCTATTGAAAGAATAGCCAGAGATGTAAATCGTTCTTGGCTTATCGACGATCGAGGATAATTTTTAATTAGTTTCAACCGCGAGAAACTACGTTCAACTGATGCCACGGTTACTGGCGTAGTTAATGTTATCTGTAAGGCAATTAATAAATTTGGGTATGCATTCGAAAGATTGTTTTTTACAATGTGTTTTATCGCATCTAGAGCCGAATAATTGCCTCGCGTTATCGATCGGAACATCTTAAGCTCTTCAAACGTTTCAGTTCCGTCGAGATCTCCTTCCAAATGTAAGTGAAGATCTTGAGAACATTTTAATAAATATGCGTCATCTAAATTCGCAATCTCATTCATGCAAAATATCTGATGAGTTTTTGTAGACCACGGGGAAATACAAAACGCCGGACCTGCTTACAATCCTGGAACGAGTCTACCCCTTAATTTGAATTCGTAAGAAGAATATAATAATACTTATTCTGATATTTTCATCTATTTGAGAGAGATGATAGGGTAAGGGAAATTAAAGTGTTGTTCAAAAGGAGGACACTAGGCAAATGTCTACCGTAGGCGCACTTCCGGCAGCTAGAAACCGACAGACAAGCGAGGGTAAGACATCCGACGGCGAGGATAAGCGACGTGTAGTTTCGGACGGTTACGAGAAAAGAAAACGTGTGATCCTGTGTTCAAAGGAAACCATCGAAAATTTCGTGAACGCGGTAACCAGCTCGATGAAACAGAGAAGGAAGACATGCTCCCGCGATAAACAATTATTCCGGACGGAAGTCTCTTTTGTCGAGGAATCGTTCTTGGTTCGCTAACGATATCCTGCTGCGAGTCAGCAGGATAATTAGCAGAAGTAATGGCCGGTTCTTTCCTCTCAAAAATCGTATTCAATTGTCCAGCAGTGTTTCTCCTGCTTCGAAGATCTTACATATATTTTTATTCAGAGATTTAACAAAAGAATAGAATAATGCTTCTCCTCGATTCAAAGATCGATTTTCCGACGAAGATTGAAGATCTTTCATCGTAGAGCAGCTGTCTGTCGCCGCCCCGACGCCATCTGCCCTGTGTATCGGAGTCCAGAATAATATTCGTATCCAGATACATGCAAACGACCGCTTGTAATTATTGAAATCGTCAATGATCAGCGACAGTGAACACGTGAAATCATTAATAGAACATGCAACATTCCCGGTTAAGTACCCAGTCCATTCGTAGCTCGCCATACGTCCGCCATATTCATTTCTACAGTGAACTAATATTGTTCGATCGATGGAAATACGTTCATCGATTGGTCCCAGACCGTTCGATTACAGTCTTTGAACACGGTTCGAACGATTCAAACTTGGAATCGGCTCGTTCACCAACCGAACGCAATTCTTCGGATCTACGGGATCGAGTAAAAATCATCGAACTAATTTAGAATATAATTAAAGAGGACACGGAATTCGAATTATTGACACATTGACTGTCGCAACTAAGGGTGAAGTTTTCTATGAATTCAGTTTTGTTACGATACAGATAGTTACTCCGACGTTCTGACAACTTTTCAGGATTATGGCAGACTAGTTAATGTGTCGAATAAGACGAGGGATCGGCCAGTTCGTGTGCAACAACCGGACACTCGTTCGCCAAGCTTCGACAATTGAAATTGCACATTAGAATGATCTTTTTTTGCCTCGGTTCGAACGGACTTCTCGCAGTGAGAAGTGGGATTTCGGGGATCGCGTCTGAAGGTGGTCTGATCAGATTCTGTTGCTCGCACAGCCCGGAAATCGACCTGAACACACGCCAAGGAATTTTCGTTTGTTCCTGTGAACACAGGATTCGGGAATGTCCCAGCGACGGCACGCAGTCATTTGCTATATCAGTATTTTTAATCGTTCATTAGAATGGTGGGACAGAGAAAGTGAGAGAGAGAGAGAGTGAGAGAGAAAGAGAGTGAGATGCTTGTCGCTGAACAATTAATGGTACAAGTGGTCAATAAAAGCGTATTTGCGATTAATCTGATGGACGAGTAGCGTGTTTGGTATTCTCTGCGTGTATTGCGTGTACGCGCCAGCCAAAAAGTATTCGATCAAGTTAATATAAATACTGAAATATATCAATCGCTAATCGAATTAATTGAACTCGTAGAACGTGCAGAAAATTATTTAAAAATGTTCTTGTATGGTGGTACAGAAGAAAGGTTTCCAATCAAATCTGAACGTTCTGTAAATTTTGTTTCCTCGCAGTGTACGAATTGTTATAATTTTTACAGAACAGACATCATTTTTACAGAGTGATTCTTGCAACAGTTGTTGTTGATGTAGTTGATGTTGATCGAATATTTTTTGTCGGAAGCAGTACGTCCGATGGATACCACGGTACATGTCGAGATGATTGAATGATTGCTCGGCGTCATTTGCAAGGATACTCACCGACGCTTTCCGGTGCAGTCATTGCCTGTAATATCCTGAAGGACTTCGAGGGAATCGCGCTGCCCATGTATTTCTTTGGTTCTGGGGCCTGTTGCTCACTCGGCGGCAGGTTCGCTTGTGTTTCCTCTGAAACATTTCCAAATCCAATGAGCAATCGCCCATTCGAATCGTGAGACAATCATTTGATTATCTTTTTTTTTTGGACAGGTTTAATCCTGCGGTTTAATCAGATTTTTGGTTTAAAGTTTCCTAGAGCAGCATTGCTCTGTACATTTTGGAACGTATCGCAAAAGTGTTCTTGAAGGTTGATTTTATATTTAACTATCTTGACTTTAATTCGAAGAACAATCATTTGATCGTAATTTTTTTTTTGGACAGATTGGGACCTGCGGTTTAATCAGATTTTTGGTTTAAACTTTCCTAGAGCAGCATTGCTCTGTACATTTTGGAACGTATCGCAAAAATGTTCTTGAAGATTGATTTTATATTTAACTATCTTGACTTTAATTCGAAGAACAATCATTTGATCGTAATGTTTTTTTTTGGACAGATTGAGACCTACGGTTTAATCAGATTTTTGGTTTAAACTTTCCTAGAGCAATGTTGCTCTACATTTTGGAACGCAAAAGTGTTCTTGAAGGTTGATTTTATATTTAGCTATCTTGACTTTAATTCGAAGAACAATCATTTGATCGTAATGTTTTTTTTGGACAGATTGGGACCTGCGGTTTAATCAGATTTTTGGTTTAAAGTTTCCTAGAGCAGCATTGCTCTGTACATTTTGGAACGTATCGCAAAAGTGTTCTTGAAGGTTGATTTTATATTTAGCTATCTTGACTTTAATTCGAAGAACAATCATTTGATCGTAATGTTTTTTTTGGACAGGTGGGGACCTGCGGTTTAATCAGATTTTTGGTTGAAAGTTTCCTAGAGCAGTGTTGCTCTCTACATTTTTGGAACGTATCGCAAAAGTGTTCTTGAAGGTTGATTTTATATTTAGCTATCATGACTTTAATTCGAAGAACAATCATTTGATCGTAATGTTTTTTTTTGGACAGGTGGGGACCTGCGGTTTAATCAGATTTTTGGTTTAAACTTTCCTAGAGCAGTGTTGCTCTCTACATTTTTGGAACGTATCGCAAAAATGTTCTTGAAGGTTGATTTTATATTTAGCTATCATGACTTTAATTCGAAGAGCAACCATTTGATCGTAAGCACTAAGATCGAAGCATAAAATGTCTCGAATGATCGCACGTTCTTTTGTCCATTTTGATACAGAAGGAAATGGTCTCAATGCATGTTTCTACATTTTGATTTATCGGTACAGTCAGTGGCGACTCAAGTCAAGTGGAGGCCCCAAGCGGTAAACATTTTGATCTTTTACATAAAAAAAAAAACAAATTTTAGTCTAACACAGTAGCCTATAATGTTCTTGGTATTAAAAATAAGCATAATTCACAATCGAACATAGGAAAAGTTGTTTTAATTTTTTGTAAAAAAAGAAAATGCTGCGAAATCCGGGGCCCTATGGTACCTCAGGGCCCCAAGAGGTCGCTCAGTCCGCTTACCGTTCAACCCGCCACTGGGTACAATAAGAAATAATATCGGTCGATCATTTTACATCAAAATCGAAACACTTACCGAACGACTTTGAATTCCTGTTCTGTCTCTTGTTAATGGCGGCCTGCTGTCGCGGCGCTACAATACGTATACGTATTAACAAAAACGATTAATCGATAGGTATAAATCTAGCAGACTTTACAAAAAGGTTTGGGTTATTTTACACTCACTGGACGTAACAGGGACATCGCCAGAATCAGTCATGGTCTGCAAATAGCGAAAGGCTCTAGACGGGATCGCGGATCCACGATATCTTGGATCCTCTTCGTAGTGAAGCGTGTTCTCGTTGTCAACTGGAAACCGACAAACCATTAGAACCTAAAGAAACCTAGAACCAGTATATCTTGCGAACTTCCTGTACCTTGTTCTTTAAATTTGTTCATCAAAATCCTGTCGTCCTCGAGCAATTGAAGCTTACGAAGTTGTTCAGGATCGAAGTCGTTCGTTGAGTCTGTGTCTGTGATTTTCTGGAGCACGCGGAACGATCGGGACTGAACCGGTCCTGAATCTTGAACCGAGACTGGCCCACGTTGCGGTATACTGTGCAGAATTCAATCGTATACATCCTCTAATTAAATTTGAGATAATGTAACTCGCAATAGAGGCTTACACTTTCACGGTCTGGCTCTCAGCGCCCTGTCCATTGTTCCTGACGATCATGACAGGCTGCGAATACGAAGAATTGGGTGCAGGACCTCCGACAGGCTTCTTATCGCTGCCTTCCACCATGATAGGTATGATGTAACCTCCTCCAGACGACGGTGCAGGCTGAGGACTGTTCACCGGCTGTTTTTGCGCCTGGTTTTGCACCTGGTTCTGATTCGATTGTTGTCCCCATCGCTGCTGATGGTGAGGACTCGGCTGCTTGAACTGATGATGTCCTGGCTCGCGTTTCACGTCGAACACGGACGGCCTGTCCTCGATCTGAAACACACGAATCAATTGCAATTCAGTTTACACTCTGTCCCACGAGAGCGAGTCCGCGAAACCATCGATTGTATCAAATGGAAAGCGGAAAACGCCATCAACGTACTAACAGTAAATCCTTAACACTAGAACTACCGGACCAGTCAGAATGAAAGAAAGCTATAATTGCTAATGGAGGAGATTGGACCCCTTATTAAGTAAGTGTGTATATTAATTTTTGATGTATAGATTCGACTCGTATAAAGTTGTTTTACAGCTTTACCCAAAGCCATGAAGAAACTCTCACAGCTCGTAATGAGAATGCAAAAGGATTTTTTGAATTTCGTTGCTCGGTTTCCAAGAACGGGAACCTTAAAGTCGCGAAGCGAGTAATCTCGAGGCCAAGATGGCCGACTTACGCGGATCGGTATCACGCGTTCCTGCGTCTGCGGACTGGTTTGCTGGGACACCGGAGGACTTGAATACGGTCGTTTCTGTTGCTGTTGAACGAACGGTTGGGGCTGCGGGTTCTGGTAAGGCTGAGGCTGCTGAGACAACGGCCTCTGTTGAGCTGGTTGCCATTGCGGTGGAGTAGACGGTGGCGTTGCTTGACTTTGCTGAACCGTGTAAATCGGCGGCGACGCTGGACTTTCCGGCGAGGAGCTTTGCTTGTTCGCGTTTGGACGCTTCGCCCATTCGGGTAATTCCTCCTGTGGTTTGTTCTTGTTCTGAAGCCAGGGCGTCGGCGCTTTCGCTAGGGTCACCTGGGTAGGCGTGCCGGGACTTTCTGGGCTACCTGGTTGCACCGATGTCGTCACCAGCGGCGTTATTTTCGTCTCCACCTTCGTCACCGGTTTCACTACTTCAGGTTGCTTCTCTGGAACTGAAATGAAGAGAAGTCAGGTAATGCCAGATCGTAAGGGGTAAAGGTACGTGTCCATCTGAAAGTTCCTACCGATAGTTATACTCTTAGAGTACTTTCAATTTGCGTATCTTATTTGAGACTACTTCAAAAATGTTTCGATCTCGTTAATGTTATTGGCGCACTGGTTCGATCAATTGGAACCAGTTTGAATTCGATCAGTTGGAATCAAGGAACCAACGTGTGGTTTCTTGACTCTTAAGAATTTAAATAAGTACATTTTTCTAAGCATGTGAGTTAATACATTTGTTTTTCGTTGTTAATAAATTAGTGTGTCCTGCTTATTTGGGTAGGCGTTTGCCTAACCATATATTAATTAATTGATAAATTCTTACAGACGCAATACTGAAAATTTACATACTTGAAAATGGTCTAAACTTAGACCGAAACGTTGAATTAAATTTCATGTAATATTTTGCAAATTTGCTTATTGTCTCCAATTGATCGAACCAGTGCGCCAATAACATTAATTGTAGTGTAGCGAAGTACAGCATGACCGTGGAGTGGGTAGGCATCTGACAACTATCGCGTACTCGGTCGCTGACAAATATCGCGAGTTTACTGTACCTCGTGTTATTTCGACGAAGTAACTCGTCCGTGGTAGCGAAACGGTTAAGAAACAATGAACGCAAATCGTGAAAAATCGCTTACCAATCGGTGGGCTCCTGTTGACAGTCGGCGTGGCCGGTGTCCAGTTAGCAGATGGTGTCGTGGGCGTTCTGTTTGTTGATGGCGTGGCTGGTGTCCTGTTCGCAGGGGGTTGCACTGGAATATTGGTCGGGAAGACAGGTATTGCCACCTGGGGCTGGACGAACAGGTTCGGAGCAGCGTTCGGGACCGGTGTCGGTTTTTGTTCGAGCGCGGACTTCGGCGGACCCTCGATGCCCTCGTCGTTCGCGTTTTTCGCGACTCTGCGGGCCATTCGCGGGCTGCGGATCTGCGAGAGGTCCAGCTTGCCGCCCATTCCCGGCGTGTACGTGAAAGGCTTCTTGTCCTTCGTCAGCATCGCGTTCTGAATAGCCGCGGGCGGCTCGTAGCCGTCGTTGGCCAGCTGCGGCCTCCTTATCGTTGGCGCCTGCAGTCGAAAGATAACGCTCAGATCCAGACTGTCGGTGACGTTAGCCGACCCGTTGCTAATCCACTTGCTAATTTCTTAGTTCTCTTTTAATCGAGACGTTGATTTTTGGTTCGGTCGCATTGCGAAAGAAATTTCATTTAACCCTTCACTGCATGATTTGTTTAATTGGGATGAAAAAATTGAAAGAAGGTTAGTTTTCGTGTTTTATTTAAGCGACAAATTATTTTTTAAAATTAACTCTTTGCACTCGGAGCTATTTTAACTCGAATATTAAACGTTTCTTCTGAACTACAATATTACCATTTTCTATGATTTCTTAAATTTGATAAATATGAAATTGATATAATACCTCATACAATACTTAAATGTGTAGTAATTGGTTAGATACCGACATATCTGATAGTGTAAACAATTATTTAAATAATAGTACAGCAATTTTTAGTGGCACCACTCGAGTGCTAAGGGTTAAAACAGCATTTTCAGAAAAATAAACATAGTAAGAAAACACATTCTTAGTTTACTATAGTAAATTTATATAGCAGATTTGTTAAGTGTAACAGATATGATATACTATGCAGCGAAGGGTTGATATTACCTGTACGCTATTGCTTATTGAAATGATTATGAGAAGAAATTAATTTTTACGTAACTTCTGTTTCTTGTAATTAATGAGGACACTTTTTAGGTGTGTAGTCAAGGTTTTTCGGCAAGCTTCACCGACACTTGCGCCTTATCTTTCAAGGCAGCGAGTGAACAAGCCGTACACCAATTTACTTATACAACCTCTGTACTTTTATTTTCATAAATCAAACGTGATTGAAACACCTACACTGTAAAATCAAAGATAAAGAATACGTTCTTGAAATATGTTCCCGACTTTCTAAATAACAATTTCAATAATTTCACTGGACTTGACTGAAACCAATGCACTAACCGAACGTTACACGCACCGTTAGATTAATTTTATTCACACTGTTTCTTACCATCTGTTTCTTACTTCGTGCTCGACCAACAAATTTCAAGAAACCGTTCAAAGAATCGCGTAGCGAGTTCTTTTTTCCTGTTTATCCGAGCGTCACTCGAGCCCATATATTTTCGATTTCACGGTGCATTCCTCCGCAACGGAGGAGAAAGAAATTCGAACCGGCACACAATGCTGTATAATACGAGGAATCGAAGAACGAATTCGTTCCTTCTCGTCTGTTTACCCGAGCGTCATTTTAACGCAAATATTTTCAATTTCACAGCGAGAATCGTGCGATCGAGTTAACCGGGCCGTCTATTTTTCTTTCACGTTTTTTTTTTTCTTTTTGTTACCATTCGCTCGCGGAGTCGTTTTCGAAAGGAGGACAATGCTCGTTCGCGACGAGAATCATTCGAACGAGTAACCGTGCGTTCTTTCTATTTCTTTCACGTTTATTTCTTTTTCTTTTTTGTTACTATTTGCTCGCGGAGTCGTTTTCGAAAGGAGGACGATGCTCGTTCGCGACGAATCGTGGAAGTAAACTGACGGCGCTGGGCTCACCTCAACGGTGTTGATCCTCATGGCCGGCACCTGGCCAGATACTGGGGGCGGGGGCGGTGGCGGAGGCGGCGCTGGACAAAATCCTGGAACGATTAGCGATTTAGTGGAATGCTAACGAGGGTCACGGGTATCTAGTATGCCTCCCTTGTGCATCACGATCCGAGCAAATGGACGTCACAGTTACTGCTCGTAGGAATGGCATTCGATGTTCTACAGAGAAAACTCCCAACCCCTTGTCGTACCATTTTTTTTACAGTTACAGCGATTAAAACGTCTTTATCCTGTGAAATGTCGTAGAAGAGAAAAGATAATTTATATTTTTTCTATGGCTATATTTATTTTAATACTTAAATGTTGATCACAAACGAATCAAATTTTATTTCATTTAAAAAGAGAGGCGTACCATTCATATTGGTTGGACTTTGTTTTAAATAGTCGTGACGAATCTGACACGTTTAAATTTATATTTTTTGTATGGCTAAATTTATTTTAATACTTAAATGTTGATCACAAACGAATCAAATTTTATTTCATTTAAAAAAAGAGGCGTACCATTCATATTTGTTGGACTTTGTTTTAAATTTTCGTGACAAGCCTGACACGTTTAAATTTATATTTTTTGTATGGCTAAATTTATTTTAATACTTAAATGTTGATCACAAACGAATCAAATTTTATTTCATTTAAAAAAAGAGGCGTACCATTCATATTTGTTGGACTTTGTTTTAAATATTCGTGACGAGTCTGACACGTTTAAATTTATATTTTTTGTATGGCTAAATTTATTTTAATACTTAAACACTGATCACAAACGAATCAAATTTTATTTAAAAAGAGAGGTGTACCATTCATATTTGTTGGACTTTGTTGTAAATATTCGTGACGAATCTAACACGTTTAAATATATATTTTTTGTATGGCTAAATTTATTTTAATACTTAAACGTTGATCACGAACGAATCAAATTTTATTTCATTTAAAAAGAGAGGCGTGCCATTAATATTTGTTAGACTTTGTTTTATATCTTCGTGACGAGTTTGACACGTTAAAATACGACAAGTGGTTGAAGTTCTCTTCTGGACGATTGCCAAGCGAAGTTGATTATTAATCGGTATGAATTTAGTTGTAAGGAATTAATTAATTAACATTTATGGCAAAAATGAGTGAGTGTAATTGAAAGTAGTGAACACGTTAGACGAATTTAACATATTACGAAAGAAAAGACTTTCTTATTTTGCATAACGATCCGCTGTCTATTAATGATTAATTGTGACTTTCGATAGTTTGATCGAGCTTTCTTCGGACAGGCTTCGGCCTGTTGCTATCGTGGATCATGAATGCACAAGATCTGCAGGTTGCCAATGACTTCCGCCTTTCGTTGACCGACACTTTCGCTGTTTTCTATTGTTCGCTTGGGCAGACGTACCTGCCACTGGACCCTCCGAATTCCTGCAACAAAGAAGGTGCATACCTCGTTATTTATATCGAACGCAAACTCCTTCCTATGCTTTATATTTATCTGATAAAATACATATCCATCAAAGATTAAATCATACACATTAACACTGAACCTACCGAACACTAAAAGCGACTAAAACGTCTTAGCTTTACAAACAATACAAGCCTCTAATAAATTTAGATTCTGAGCAATATTTATAACAATATGTGCCTGGGTAAAAAAATCTATTGAATCAATTTTCATGTAACCAACTCCAACAATTCAATATACATAACCAACTTCACAATTTCAACAATTATGAAATGCAAAATATGAAACCACATCGTTCCTATGCTTTACATTTATCTAATAAAATACATATCCATCAAAGAATAGATAATACATATTAACACTAAAAGCGACTAAAACGTCTTAGCTTTACAAACAATACAAGCCTCTAATAAATTTAGATTCTGAGCAATCTTTATTACAATATGTGCCCGAGTAAAAAAATCTATCGAATTAATTTTCATGTAACCAACTCCATAATTTAAACAATTATGTAATGCAAAATATGAAACCGCATCGTTCCTATGCTTTACATTTATCTGATAAAATGCATATCCAATAATATCCATCAAAGATTAGATCATACATATTAACACTAAAAGCGACTAAAATGTCTTAGCTTGACAAAAAATACAATCCTCTATTTATTTAGATTCTGTGCAATCTTTATAACAATATGTGCCCGAGTAAAAAAATCTATCGAATCAATTTTCATGTAACCACCTTCATAATTTCAACAATTGTGAAATGCAAAATATGAAACCGCATCGTTCCTATGCTTTACATTTATCTAATAAAATACATATCCATCAAAGATTACATCATACATATTAACACTAAAAGCGACTAAAATGTCTTAGCTTGACAAAAAATACAATCCTCTATTTATTTAGATTCTGTGCAATCCTTATAACAATATGTGCCCGAGTAAAAAAATCTATCGAATCAATTTTCATGTAACCACCTTCATAGTTCCAATAAATTGTGAAATGAAAAATATGAAACCGGTCATTTGACCGATAGTGGTAGGTTCAGTGTTAATCAAAGAATTTTTTTTTACGACAATTTTTATTTTGCATAAAGCAATGTACTAGTCTAGTAATGAACACCGCAATGTTCCCCGCTTCCGGTGACGCAGCCAGCCCCAAGACTATCCAAGGAACAGGATGATCCGGAAGATCATCGATGACACGTAAAACGACGTCATGCAAAGATTATCGGGCGCGCGATTCAACTGTTCGCATTTAAAGTTTTCAACGGAAACGCATTCCGCGCTTATCTGTGGAACGCGTTGACTCACGTATCGGTATTTTTGTGCACCTACGCGAACCGTGTGCGGCGGCATAGGCCGCGTGTCTCCGCTCCGGCGAGCTCTGTTCTGTCGAAACCAGTCATTTCGATGACTTTACGATTGCGTCGCGACGACGGCTCGCGTTCCAATTAAAGTGTCGAGGACGTAACTCTTTTTCGCCACGGGACACCGGAGTTGTCCGGCGAATTCCTTTCGAAGCATTCGAGAACCCTGCGACCTCCTCAACGAACCTCGCCGGATCGTTGTTTTATCATTGTTTTAGCTACATATGCTGTTCGAAACGATCATTGCTTCGTTGACCCTTAGAAAGGGTGAACCACGAATCGTGACCAGCAGAGATCACTCTGTTGTTAGCAGTTCGATCAAAAATGTTTTTATCAGGTGTAGCCAGAGTTGTGCAGAATTACAATTGAATTACTCGAGAATTATAATTACAAAGTAATTGAAGTACATTGTAATTCAACTATACTGTAATTTATAATTGAGATCTTCATTCAATTAAATTACAATGTAATTCGTAATTGCAATGGAGTACAATTATAAAATACATTGTAATTCAGTTATATTGTAATTTATAATTCAGATCTTCATTCAATTAAATGACAATGTAATTCGTAATTGCAATGGAGTACAATTATAAAATACATTGTAATTGAATTACATTGTAATTCAGTTATATTGTAATTTATAATTCAGATCTTCATTCAATTAAATTACTATGTAATTCGTAATTGCAATGGAGTACAATTATAAAATACATTGTAATTGATTTACATTGTAATTCAAGTATATTGTAATTTATAATTCAGATCTTCATTCAATTAAATTACAATGTACCGGCGCTGTACACGCAGTCATAAAAAAATGATTCTGTCCGGGCAGAACACGGTTGTTGGACAGTAAACCCGCGGTAACAGTATATGAAAGAAAAATATAAAAATATATCGCACTTCTTCAATGTTGTGGGCTATAATTTGGAGAGCTGTATTTTTATTATATTCTGTTTCAATTATATTGTATTTCTATTATATTCTATTTCAATTATATTGTATTTCTATTATATTGTATTTCAATTATATTGTATTTCTATTATATTCTATTTCAATTATATTGTATTTCTATTATATTGTATTTCAATTATATTGTATTTCTATTATATTGTATTTCAATTGCACATCTGATTAAAATACTTAGTAATTGGATTAGCACAACTCTGGGTATAGCATGGTTTCAAGAGAGATTTCATGTGATTACAACAAATGTTTTGTAAAATAAATTTAAAAAGCAATTTTTTGCAAATTTTTTATGTTGTGATTACACTTCAGATCTGTATGCATTTATGGCTTATGAAAATTTTCTAAAAATGCTAGAATATAAAATTGTTTAATTAGATCTACTAAGGCTGTTACCATTAAAGAAAGTATTTCATGTGATGCCATTTTCTTATTTATCTATGAAAATTGTTATTAACGAATTCGCTTTGAAATCCTCTCACAAATAGGCGTAAAAAGATTATACATGTATTAGCAAAAAATTGTAAGTGGCCTTGAAAAATCATGAGAAAAATCTCTTGAAACCATGCTCTACCTGATCAAAACATTTTTAATCGGACTGCCAATAAGTAATCTCTACTGGTGAAGATTCGTGGTTCACCCTGTATATTAATGTTAGTCGTTGAGGTTTGGTAATGTGATCGCTAGACAGCGGATTTTATGAGTTTGTGGAAGAACTGAGTAGGTGCAATTTGAAACAGCCGAGAGAATAAAAGAATTTGTAACATTTTCAAAGAGGAAATGTCTAGTGACGACGCTGGAATTTACGATTTTGAACGAAACGGTGAAAATTGGCACCCTTACAGATACCAGAGGTTCGATCACCGATGAACAGAGGTTTCTGATAAAACACTGCGGTGAATGAAGAAATACCTAATCCACAAGCGTGCTCCGATCGTTACTTCAGCTTGTTAACGATCCGTGTTCGAGCCTACGATTTCGAATTGATTCACAGGAGGCCACGGATGCGAGCTACCGACCACCGCCGCCGTGTCTAAACTGCTTTTGGAGTTATCAAGGAACGAGCCTCGAATGGTAACCTACATTGTCACGACCGCTACTTATCTCGTGATGACTCGCTCCCGCTTCATTACCTAATCCCTTTTAAGGAAACTCCCCAGACCGACGGAAGGCTGCCCCCGCTTAATTACCTCGGCAATCGACGCTCGCAATCCTCGTATCGCCGGATGCCGATCACATTCGAACCGAAAGCGAGCAGAACTGTTCCCGAAAATTTGTTTTGAAAACACTAATGTGAAAAATGAAAGCCTCTCTTCACCGAGACAATCCACAAAATCGAAAGTAAGTATTTGTTTTTTTTTTAATTTGGAAATCTCATATGAGATTTATTACAATATAATGCTTAGTACAGAGTATTGCAAGGTATATTGTATGGTATAACAAAAATATTAGTTATAATATAAAAATCAAAAATCCTTAGGCACATAGGTTACATGTATTTAAAAAGGGTTATAATATATATATACAAGCACTAATATTGGGTTCAGCTATTAAGCAACTTATGTCCAATGGCAATTGGAAACCTGCTCTAGTAAGATTCTGGAAAAGTTTGATCCTCTCATCTTTATATAAATTGCACTGCCATAGAACATGATTAAGCGTTTCCTAAAAGCATTGGGTTTGTAAATTAAAATTGAAAGCTAAAATTCAAATATTTATTCATAGACTAGCTGACCCGACAGACGTTGTCCTGTCCAAATTTCAATAAATTCGTTTGTGATCGTTTTGTGAATTTGTGAAAAGCTATCGGAAAATGTGTAAACAAAGTAAAAATTAGAAGAAAACGTATTTCTGAGTGATCGTTGTATCTATTAACGATTGTAGCCATGGATATCCAATTTAAGGAGCAGAAAATCCCATATAAAAAAGCACTTTCATTTTTCCCCCAATTTTCCATTTTCCCGGGCAACTTTTCCGATTTTTCTTCCCCTAAAAACCTTATTCGAACTACTACGAACATTTTTTACAAAAGATTAGTCAAATTGCATTTAATTTTTATTTATATAGAAGAGGATAGAAGAAGATTAATCGAATAACATATTTTCCATTCTGTTCGATTAACTTTTCGAGGTAACTTCTGGTGTTATTGAACAAACTTCTGCATCAATACCTTAATTTTACCTTCGATTCTTAATTTGAAAACGCTACGAACTTTCTTTCCAACCTAACGAGTTCTTCATTGCAGAAACTTGTTTGTATTCTGATGAATTGTTTTTCCGAATTCCACAACATTGGAAGGAGTTCAAGCCGATGATCTTTTTCGATTTTGTTTTCGAAACGAGCCGTCTTAGCCGCGATTGGAGGTATTGGAAGATATGGGACTGGTTTATTGGACACGCGCCGGGTGGTCCAGCAGTAGCTATTGTCATTTAAACGGCGTCTAAAGCCGAGCGTGTGGGAGTGTCGTTTTCATAAAACTCGACTCTCGCACCTTAAACACCGACGTTCGTTTTAATTTCGGATGCAAAAGGTGACCTCTCCGGCTCGATTTATATGAGTACTTCTTACGGTACGCCGCTCCTTTATTCTCACTCCTTCGTCAAGTAAATAAACTCTGTTATCAACGATTTTATCAGGAATCTGGTGATAAACGAGCTTAATCGGACAACACTTTTTCCGGAAACAGAAATATTTCCTTTTCGCACGGACTTTCGTCGACGCTGCTCGCGTTTTCAATGGCGTTCTTATTTTTTTTTTTTTTTAATTTTTATTTGCAAAACTATAACTATATTTACATAAGGCGCAAATAAAAATACTATGTACTCCACTCATGGTATTGTACAATGTAACATGATATTTGGTCCCCTCAGGGTTTCAAATTTATTTACCAATCCTGTTCCTCTTTCCGCTCTCACCATCGCCTTTTCAGCGGGACCTACTGTTTATGGTGGGTTCCGAACCACCTTTTGCCAACAACACGTGAAAAACACCTCGGGCGGGTCACTTTGCGGTTTTTTACCAGACGGTCACCCATCCTAGTGCCGTTCACGTTCCACATTGTTTAACTTCGGTGATCTAACGAGAACCGGTGCTTTCAACGGGACTACGGTTGTTGGCACGCAAATAAAAATACTAAAAACTACCTATAAATAACAACAAAGGTAAAATGAAGTAGGAACCCAGGAATTCGTCGCTTCATAACAATATTGATAGGAAAGTACAGTCTTTGGGATTGGTCGACTTATATACTGAATACAGTCTTGTCGTTCCTTATTACTGCGTTTTCAATGGCGCCGCGATATGTCCGTGACACGAAAAAGTGGCTGGGAGTTATTCGACTGATGAAACGGCGTTTAGTTACGATTCTGATGATCCGCTATTTAAAGAGTCGGTATTTTTACAACGGTTTCAAGGAGCAGCTACTACTATCTTCTCAATATTGATAGGCTTCTATTTTTACGATTCGCACTGTCCACGGCGTTCGCCGATTTGTTCGGTGATCGAACTTCTTAATACTGTCGTGTCTCATCCTGCTCGGAACGGAGTGCGACGAAGATTGATCATTGGACGTATATTTGAGGATGACGAGCATCAATTACATCTTGGAACAATACGGGCAGACTTCTCGTCCGTGCGAAAGTCCGGTTTTAATAATAGCATTCTGAAGGAGAACTTTTACTCCGACGTGCCGGGTTCGCGACACGTGTCGTGCGATTTATGAGACCGACACTGAAAACTCGGAGGTTTCCGGAATATTCGTTGGTGGACGAGTAGGTTCTCTCGCAGAGGATTTGGACGATCGTTCTTCTACGCTATAGTTTGTTTGACTCATGTATTTTTGTTTGTACTTAACCCTCGTTTCGTCAACCGAGTCCCCATTTACTGCATTTCTTTCAACGATTTGTTAATGTTCATCTGAAGAATATTACAAAATTTCTTTGAATGTCTACATTTATAGTTTGCCATTTTGTTTGTTTGTTTTTAATTTCGATCGAATAGATGAAATACGGAGTTGTAGGAAAATTTTGAATATTCAAGATGCCAATATATGACTTGTCATCTGTTAAAATTATTAACCCTTTGCACTTGGAGCTATTTTAACTAAAAGATTAAACATTTCTTCCGGCATAGACTATTTCAATTCTCCACGATTTTTTAAATTCTTTGGATATGAAATTGGTATAATATCTCATACAATAACTAAATGTTCAGTTAATTGATTAAATACCAACGTATGTAATAATATAAACCAAATTGTGAATAACGGTATAGCAATTTTTAATGGTGACTCTGAGTCACCACTCGAATGCTAAGGGTTAATTTATAGTCTTATGGTGAGAATTTAGGCAAATTAACCCTTTACTGCGTGATTTTATTAATTGCAGGAAAAAATTGAAAGAGGGACAGTTTTTGTGTTTTATTTAAGGGACAAATATTTAAAAAAATTAAAACAATATTTTCAGAAAAATAAACATAGTAATTAAACACATTCTTAGTTTACTATATACAGGATTTGTTAACTGTATCAGATATGATACACTATGCAGCAAAGAGTTAAATACAGAAAGGTTTTAAATACTCTATACATTTTGGTTGACTATACAGGGGTTAATTTATTTATTTAAGGTTTATTTTAATGTGGTCACATTAACAGCTACGTTATTAACGACCACACGGTTTCCAATCGAATGTATCTTACATATTACTTGTGGAGAGGGTTACGTTTAACAGGGGTTAAATTGTTTTCTACTCGTAGAGTATTTTTCTTTCTAAAGGTGTGAAACCTCGGTTCGAGGCGCAATGGCGGGGAAACAGCGTTGCGGAATAGCAAGGGAGGAGACTAGTCTCGATCTGGCGCTATAGTGAGCTGAATCCAGAAAAATGCTGACACTTTACTATAACTTTTCAGCCATAAAAGGTATCGGGATGAAATTTCCACTAAAATTCATTAAAAAATTATTCCTACCTACTGATAACTATCGTTTTATTATTTTTTTTGTAGTAGTCTTTAGTGACCTATGAACGAATCTCAAAGAATTTTTCGATATCTTAACCCTCATATATTCCTCAGGGTGAAAATTCACCCATTAAATATTTTCGCACATTGTAAAATTATTCATACTTTTATGTCTACGTCGTGGGATGCATTTCTTTAAAATGTGACGCTATAAATGAAACATAATGTGTTGATTTAACGTATAAAATAAAAATGGGTGAATTGTTATCCTAGTCTCTTTCATGCAGCTATTTTTGAGGAGCGTATGAGGGTTAAAAATGGTCGATTTTCTTGATTTCTATACTCAGCTTTTTGTGTTTTTGTATACCGCCTCCGGGTGAACATTTTCTGACGAATTACACGAACTACAAGCGGCAGACACACGGTCCTCCACTAATTTTAACATCGAATCAGCGACGGGTGACGTCATTGTTATCGATGGTGGAACGGTGAATCGTAATTCACCACGGGCGGGCCGACTTTCTCGGAAAACCCATCGAACGTTTCTACACCACGTTCGTATGAAAAACGAGAGACCCCGAGCGAAACACGATCCGCTGGATCAAATAAACGCTGACCACCGCGGATCATCGCCTTTGCCATCCGAGGAAAATCTTCTGCCAAATTCCTGGGACAATCATTGTACTGTGTCGATTGTTATAGATCGTGGATCTTGCGATCGAGGTAGAACACGGTCCAAATTACTTCAAGCAATTACACTCTGTTTTTTGTCGACTAGAAAAATATGTTACCGAGTAAAGAAACACCAAATCGTTTATATTTTGGTGTTGAATTTATCAATTGAAACTGCTGTATAAAAATGAGGATTTGTTAATTGATCTTATTGATTTTATAAAATGCTCTGTAACAATCGCGTTGGATCAATGAGAATTTGTTAATTGATTCATACTAAACCTGGCTAATACGCATTGTCTCAAAAAGAAATAACAAAACTGAACTGATTTATTTGAATAATTTCAATCAACTGAAAATTAAACATTTGAAACCGGTCATTGGGACAGCGGTGGTAGGTTTAATATGAACTGCATTGATATTTAGTATTGAATTTATCAATGGAGACTGCTGTATAGAAATGAGGATTTGTTGGTCAATTTGTTTCATTCACATTGATTTTATAAAATACTCTGTAACAATCGCGTTGGATCAATGAGAATTTGTTAATTGATTCATACTAAACCTGGCTATTACGCATTGTCTCAAAAAGAAATAACAAAACTGAACTGATTTATTTGAATAAATTCAATCAACTGAAAATTAAACATTTGAAACCGGTCATTGGGACAGCGGTGGTAGGTTTAATATGAACTGCATTGATATTTAGTATTGAATTTATCAATGGAGACTGCTGTATAGAAATCAGGATTTGTTGGCCAATTTGTTTCAATTACATTGATTTTATAAAATGTTCTGTACCAATCGTGTCGGGTCCATGAGAATTTGTTAATTGATTCATACTAAACCTGGCTCTTACGCATTGTCTCAAAAAGAAATAACAAAACTGAACTGATTTATTTGAATAATTTCAATCAACTGAAAATTAAACATTTGAAACTGGTCATTGGGACAGCGGTGTTAGGTTTAATATGAACTGCATTGATATTTAGTGTTGAATTTATCAATGGAGACTGCTTTATAGAAATGAGGATTTGTTGGCCAATTTGTTTCAATCACATTGATTTTATAAAATACTCTGTAACAATCGCGTTGGATCAATGAGGATTTGTTAATTGATTCACACTAAACCTACCGACCGTAAAAAGTGGCTGTTACGTATTATCTCAAGAAATAAGAAAACTGATTTGATTTACTTGAATAATTTCAATCATATGAAACCGGTCATTGGACCAGCGGTGGTAGGTTTAGTGTGAAGCTGAGGAGGTATTTTGGAGAAAAGAAAACAAGAACAGTGGAGCGAGGAGATTGCGGGTCCACAGGTCGATTGGAATTTGGCAAAGTGTCGGGTCACATTGATCAGGGCACCGTCAGGTGTGTCTTCACCTCCGCGGAAAAACCGTGCGGCGTCGAAGTCCCTAAAAATAAAATAATCGGAAGCATTTTGTGCGCAGGTCGGCCCGCTCTAAATTTAACTACACCTCGCGTATCTACCTAAATACACTTGTACAAGCCACGGCAACCCGCGTTGGCTGGGTTCCGAGCATCGCGACACCGTCGCGCCTTCGATTCGCTGTGAAAGTTCGGCTTTTGCACGGGATCTGATCCTTTCCCACTCTGGACAACATCTCAGTACCATTCTCCAAAAAGAAAATCAACCTAACATTATACAGGTTAAATGGATCTACGAGGATTCGGAAGAATGCGTTAGTTTTCGAAATTCTTTACAGTTTACAAAGTTAAATGGCACCGATGTTAATCAGGATCAAAGAGGATCCGATAGAGATGTCTCCAAAAACAACGAGATCCAAGAAAATTAAAGAGATTGCTCTATAATCGTAATTAATGCACAATAAAGTACATTGCATGTGTTATTCTAGTTTTCTAAATTGTTTACAGTTTAAAAAGTTAAATGGCATCGATTTTAATCAGGATCAAAGAGGATCCGATAGCGATGTCTCCAAAAACAACGACACCCAAGAAAATTAAACAGATTGCTCTATAATCGTAATTAATGCACAATAAAGTACATTGCATGCGTTATTCTAGTTTTCTAAATTGTTTACAGTTTACAAAGTTAAATGGCACCGATGTTAATCAGGATCAAAGAGGATCCGATAGAGATGTCTCCAAAAACAACGAGATCCGAGAAAATTAAACAGATTGCTCTATAATCGTAATTAATGCACAATAAAGTACATTGCATGCGTTATTCTAGTTTTTTAAATTGTTTACAGTTTACAAAGTTAAATGGCACCGATGTTAATCAGGATCAAAGAGGATCCGATAGAGATGTCTACAAAAACAACGAGATCCAAGAAAATTAAACAGACTGTTCCATAATCGTAATTAATACACAATAAAGTACATTGCATATGTTCTTTTAGTTTTCTAAATTGTTTACAGTTTACAAAGTTAAATGGCATCGATTTTAATCAGGATCAAAGAGGATCCGATAGAGATGTCTCCAAAAACAACAAGATCCAAGAAAATTAAACAGATTGCTCTATAATCGTAATTAATGCACAATAAAGTACATTGCATGCGTTATTCTAGTTTTCTAAATTGTTTACAGTTTACAAAGTTAAATGGCACCGATGTTAATCAGGATTAAAGAGGATCCGATAGAGATGTCTCCAAAAACAACGAGGTCCAAGAAAATTAAACAGATTGCTTTATAATCGTAATTAATGCACAATAAAGTACATTGCATGTGTTATTCTAGTTTTCTAAATTGTTTACAGTTTAAAAAGTTAAATGGCATCGATTTTAATCAGGATCAAAGAGGATCCGATAGCGATGTCTCCAAAAACAACGACACCCAAGAAAATTAAACAGATTGCTCTATAATCGTAATTAATGCACAATAAAGTACATTGCATGCGTTATTCTAGTTTTCTAAATTGTTTACAGTTTACAAAGTTAAATGGCACCGATGTTAATCAGGATCAAAGAGGATCCGATAGAGATGTCTCCAAAAACAACGAGATCCGAGAAAATTAAACAGATTGCTCTATAATCGTAATTAATGCACAATAAAGTACATTGCATGCGTTATTCTAGTTTTTTAAATTGTTTACAGTTTACAAAGTTAAATGGCACCGATGTTAATCAGGATCAAAGAGGATCCGATAGAGATGTCTACAAAAACAACGAGATCCAAGAAAATTAAACAGACTGTTCCATAATCGTAATTAATACACAATAAAGTACATTGCATATGTTCTTTTAGTTTTCTAAATTGTTTACAGTTTACAAAGTTAAATGGCATCGATTTTAATCAGGATCAAAGAGGATCCGATAGAGATGTCTCCAAAAACAACAAGATCCAAGAAAATTAAACAGATTGCTCTATAATCGTAATTAATGCACAATAAAGTACATTGCATGCGTTATTCTAGTTTTCTAAATTGTTTACAGTTTACAAAGTTAAATGGCACCGATGTTAATCAGGATTAAAGAGGATCCGATAGAGATGTCTCCAAAAACAACGAGGTCCAAGAAAATTAAACAGATTGCTTTATAATCGTAATTAATGCACAATAAAGTACATTGCATGTGTTATTCTAGTTTTCTAAATTGTTTACAGTTTACAAAGATAAATGGCACCAATTTTAAACAGGATCAAAGAGGATCCGATAGAGGTGTCTCCAAAAACAAGGACGCCCACGAAAGATGAACAGACTGTTCCATAATCGTAAATAGTGTGTTCTTCAGGGATTCATAAACTTTAATCGTGAAGGATCCAAGAGAAGGATCTTTCTCCGAAAGAAATCGTGGTGGTCCAAGCGTGATTAATTATGTTGGAATTCAACGATACCATAGTGTCTCAGGTATAAGGGTTTAAGGGGCGGTTTTTCTCAAGGACGGGAGAAGCAGTCTGTTCGAAGCACTACAGTGCGGAGCTATGTGCAAAATAAAAATTGTCTGTGTCGATTGTAGAAAGTAGAATTCAAATTTAATGTTATATCCTCCCTCAACCCTTAGGACTCGAGTGGTGACTCAGAATGACCACTAAAAATTGTTGTACCATTATTCAAAGTATTGTTTACATTGTTAAATATGTTTTTATATACTCAATTACTAAACATTCAACTATTTCATGAGGTACTATATCAATTTCATATTCGTATAAAAAAAAAATTAATATACATAGAATGGAATTATTCTAGGTTGGAAGAAATATTTAATTTTCGATTTAAAATGGCTCCGAGTGCAAAGGGTTAATAATTTTAACAGATGACAAGTCATATACAGGCATCTTGAATATTCAAAATTTTCCTACAATTCCGTAATTTCATCTATTCGATCGAAATTGAAAAAAAACAAACAAAATGGCAAGCTATAAATGTATAAAGATCCGCAGTCTGGCTATCACTTTTACTATTTACGCATTGATTAAATACAGGATACGCGGAAACACTGCGTCGTTATTTAGAGCGACACCTTTGTAATAAAGTATATACGGTATAAAGTTTATTCGAGTAACGTACCCGCATTCGCAAGACATTTCCAACAAATTACAGTTCACTCGGTGGAAGATCGGCTCGGAAGCCTGTCGTTTGTTGAACGTTGAACCGTTCGGTCGAGTCGTCGTCGAAGATGCCCGCGATAGACGCGCCGTTAAAAATACACCGCGTCGACCGGGCCGCCGCCGCGGCACGTGGCAATGAACAATTTTCTTGTACCCCCTCGATCAAGGGGTCGTTCACACCTGCGAATTTCCCTGATGACGAGGCGTCCGAGTCTCGACCACACGTCATCCGACGACCACGACAACCACGACGACGACGTTTCGATCGTACCGGCCAACACAAGAGTACAGCAGGGTTGTTAATAGCGTGCAAGGTTCCCGTGACGTTCAAATTTGGACGATTCGTAGGCGTGGACCTAGAAACCCGTCGTCGGTGTATTTCCATCCCGTCGATCGTTCGATCCACGAGCGTCGCTCTCGGACACACGGGATAGATCCGCGGACAGTCGTTTCGGAATTTTACCGGAACGAAATCGCTCCGCTTTCAGATCGGGTCCAAACGCAGAAAACCAACTATTCTATATTGCTGTTGTTTGCCTTGTATTTACGATAGACATTTGCTCAATTACTCTTTCTTAGTGCCTATATTATTTCTGTTATTACTATATTGAGGATTTTTATGCGTTTATAGGAAAGGTGAGTAGGTGAAATTGAAAAGTGTTAGAGAACTTTTAAAATTGAACGTGTCAATATATGATTTCTGAATCGCAAAGATCACGAGGACGGTAAGTTCCATCAGCGATAATAATTAAGAGTTGTAAGTAGACTGCGGATTTTTATGCATTTATAGCAAAATTGAGTAGGTGAAATTGAAAAGTGTTAGAGAACTTTTAAAATTGAACATGTCAATATGTATATGATTTCTGAATCGCAAAGATCACGAGAAAGTAAGTTCCATCAGCGATCATAATTAAGGGTAGTAAGTAGACTGTGGATCTTTATGCATTTATAGCAAAATTGAGTAGGTGAAATTGAAAATTGTCGGAGAACTTTTAAAATTGAACATGTCAATATATATATGATTTCTAAATCGCAAAGATTACGAGAAGATAAATTCCATCAGCGATCATGATAAAGGAATCATAATAAGGGGTCGCAAATAAACTGCGGATCTTTATGCATTTACAGCAAAATTGGGTAGATGCAATTAAAAATTGTAGGAGAATTTTCGAGATTGAAAATGTACATTTATGATTTTTCATCTATTCAAATCATTAAGGGAAGAAATCACGTTCAATGTAGTTTCTATTCCTTACAATCGATGCAGACAATTTTTATTTTGCATAAAAATCCGCAGTCTAGTTATTACACTGTGAGTCTTATGGGATTATGCGAGAAATGAGTGGAAATAAATATAGAAGCAAAACGAGTATGTTATGTTGCTGTTATTGTTGTTATGAGACTGTGGATTTGATGTATTTATAATAGAAACGAGTAGGTGGAGTTACGAACAGAAAATAAATTAGACGGATTTAAGAATATGGAAGCATAAAAAGACCAGCAGTTTAATCAATATATTCGATGTATCATGAAACTGTGGAGATACTTTTGAAGAGTGATTCGTATAGGTTGGAGTTATGGACGCCTCTGCATCGGAAGATGCGTTTCAAGTAGCATTCTCCTAGGTTCTCGAGTGGGTGGTCTTGAGAGGACCTTGATAATGAATTCCGCCAGCCATTGAAATCGCGATTGCAACATTTATTGTGTGTCATGGACCTCGATAAACCATCCACCTCCTATATTAACCCCTTGCCTTGCGATTTAGTTTACGATGTCAGTGATTAAAACAGTTTTTGTAATTCTTCATTTCCTATAAAAGGAGAAGTTGTATATCTATTTTTTTTATTTTGATTCCCCTCAGGGTTACAATTCATACATACAACTCTCCTTTCTTCCCTTTCGCTCCCCTCCATGTCGCTCTTAACTTATTTTTATCCCTTCACTGTATGATTTTTTTAATTGGGATGAGAAAATTAAAAGAAGGTCAGTTATTGTATTTTATTTAAGGGACAAATATTTGAAAAAATTGAATCAACATTTTCAGAAAAATAAACATAAATGAACATAGTAAGAAAACACATTCTTAGTTTACTATATACCAGATTTGTTAACTGTATCATTCCCCAATAGCTGTACATTAACAAAACCAAAATGGAATTTTATATCAAATAAAATTAAAAGTATACATATTTATTAAACTCTGTTCAGAATCTTCATCACGTGTCTGACACGATATTGTAAGGCCAGGGGTTACCGCTAGGTTTACACGGAACGGATCAAAATGGCGACTTCTAATATTCTTAATTTAGAGTCAACCACGTTTATTATATGTATTTTCCAATATTGAATATATACTATTCTCTTACTCATAGCAACTACGATAAAGTTTTGTTAGCTATTAACCCATTGTACTCAACATCCATTACAATATACATTATTCTACAGACGCAAATTTCTCTTGAGAACGATCCATCCCTGAATCGAAACGTTGAGAATTACTTAAATTGCAAAATTGCTTTTCATTAACATTTGATCGAACCTGTGCGCCGAGAGCATTACCTAAATTCTATTCTTAATTTACCATTGCAACGATGCATCTACGAGGAATGGTTCATCAACAATATTACAAATGCCATTCGGATAATTTAATATTATTTTTGCAACGATGCCGAAGTCGAACAGTAAAAACGAACCAGCGCGTTACGGTCGTTATGTCACCGCTTGTGTCACCGGGGCGTTCCATTTCACCAATATTTTCCTTTCTCAAAGCACCCTCTTCGACTGCCATTGCCGACCACTTCGAAGACAACCTGTGTATACCGACGGAAATATCGAGCGAAGCTGACTAACATCCAAAACATTGTTTTTTCGCAGACACCGCAAACGGGTCGTCCAAGACTGGATCACGCGTGGGCGGGGATCTAGAGGAACCTGGCCAACCGCGGGATTATAAGCTCGCGCGGAAACTTATTGTCGCCTTAAACATCCGAAAGAATGCCGTTCTCGACGATCGAGAGTGTCTTGGCTCCCTGAATTCTCTGCTGCAAAATTGCATACTCGAAATGTCTGCTCGAACTGAACAGTCCAAGACACCAAACAAATCTTTCAAAGCAGAAACTTCAAAAATTCGGCTAGATAAGCTTTTGTCGAAACCGATAGAAATTGCACACTGAATGATTAAAAATAGTTGCCCTGCATCGAGACGAGGGTAGTTGACATTGCTATTTCGAGCCTGCGCTGGTTGATTTAGCGTTAACCCTTCGCTGCTTAATGTATTTTTTATTATTATTTATTATTATAGACGGACTGAAGCCGTTTTACGTAAGTGTTTACAATAACAAAGGAAAGAGAAAGATACAAGATTATTCGTCTAATAACAAAGAAGGGACATGCACAAAAGAAAAACTTAATAATGGTACAATCGATATGGTATTATCATATAATCCTGTGTAGTTGCATTTTAAAATTTAATAAAGAATCAATGAAAAATCAAAGTGATTATAAATAGTGCATGATTTTGCAATAATGCGATTCATTGGATTAATTAATCCATAAGTCGATTTTGCTTTAAGTGTTTGATACGTTTGATACGGTACGTAAAGATTGATTTGCGCAAGTAGGAACGATCAATATGATTATTAATTAAATGAAAAATAAAGCTCTGGTCGGATACTATTCTTCGAGCAGATAACGTTTCTAGGTTCATTGTAGTTAATATTGTGGAGTAATTTTTATAATCGTATTATATGTGATACAGTTAACAAATCTGGTATATAGTAAACTAAGAACGTGTTTTCTTACCATGTATATTTATTTTTCTGAAAATGTTGTTTTAATTTTTTTAAATATTTTTCTTTTAAAAACAAACAGAAACTGACCTTCTGCCAATTTTATCATCTCAATTAACCCTCATGCGTCCCTCATTTCACGAACCGAATCTGTCAAATTGACACACTGGTAAAAGATCGCTCACATAACAAGGTAAACATTTATTTTTCAATATTTTTTTCTATCCAAGATGACTTAGCATTTATATCTTAGGTTTTTCACTTATGTGTTTCGTATTTAAAAAATTAAAGGTTTTACGTACACAAATGACAGAACAGTATAACTTAAAATAAATTTATGATTTCGGCGCATGGTTCGATCAATAAACAACAACAAATTTGCAAATAATTAGCGCATATAATTAACAAATTTGTTGTTGTTTATTGATCGAACCATGCGCCGAAATCATAAATTTATTTATATATTTATATATTTTATATATTTTATAGATTTATATATATATTTATATATTTCAAGTGCGACCGAGAAAAAATTTTACCAGTATAACTTATTTCAGGAAAACTGTGTCAAATTGACACGAAGGATGGATGAACGTTAAAAAACCTCATGCAGTGAGGGGTTAATCCAGCGAAAATGAACAGCAGTGAACGATTGCATGAAATCGTGTTCGGTTGTTTTGCAATCGTGTATTTATTTTTACTTTTTGGAGAATGTTGTTGTGTCTGTTTCGAGGTGGTGAAGCAGATCGTGTTGCGTTTGTGCGGCGTCGGGTTCGTGATCCAAATGCGCTCGTATCAGGGATCGATAGCCACTCGAGAATCGAAGAGAGGAGCCAGAAAGAAAGCGGAGAATGTTGGGATCGTGACGTGGTGTCGATGATCTTGAATTTCGGGAGACTAGCGCCGGGCCACGCCGCGTCTCGCCGGGGACAGGGGTAATCGAACGGTCTCGATGCATCGATTATTTCATCGAGCTGCCCGGTGAGATTACTCATCCGCGTGGATATAGAATCCCGGCGTGGGTGGCGACTATAAACACGCTTCCCAAGCCTCTCCTTACTTCGGTGCATCGAGTTCGAGAGAGTATCGCGTGCTTCCTCAAAAATAGCTATTTGCGTTTTCGTTTGTGTTCGAAGTCGAACACACAAATGCTCTCCCGCCGCGGTTCCCCAAAATTTCAAAGTTCAACGAGACAGTGGCGGCTCGAGTCAAACGAAGGCCCTAAGCGGTTAAACTTTTCGGGCCGTCAAATTAGAAATACAAGTTGCAAGAAAACTTTCCTAAACTTATTAACAAAAAAGAAAAGTAATTATTATTATTTATTATAGACGGACTGAAGCCCTCTTACATAAGTGTTTACAATATCAAAGAAACGAGAAAAGAAAAGAGAAAGATACAATACTGCTAGTGTAATAATAAAGAAGGGACATGCACAAAAGAAAAATTTCAAAATGGTACAATCGATACGGTATTATCATATAGTCCTGCGTAGTTGCATTTGAAAATTTTGTAAAGAATCACTGAACAAAATCAATACGATTATATATAGTGTATGATTTTGAGATAATGCGATTCATTGGATTAATTAATCCATAAGTAGATTTCGCTTTAGGTGTTTGAAAAAATTTTATAGCGTTACACATTGAATAAATTTTGTTGGGGACTAAGTTACTTCATAAAAAGACACACGTAGAAATGAATAGTTTAATGTGAGAATCGTGTTGCACATTGCACGATTCTCACATTAAAACAGAATCGAAACACATAAAATCCTAAACGCAGTCTTTTAAAAAAAATTTTTCGGAGTATTGCATTGTCATCCACTTCTGAGTTACGTGGAAAGATTCGAGCTCATCGAAGACCATTTTTAAGAATGTAAATTTTCTGTATTGCATCCGTAAGAATTTATCAATTTTTAAATTTCATGTGATATTTTGCGCTTATTATCTCCTATTGATCGAACTAGTGCACCAATAACATTAATTGTTATAACTACGTTAACTCGATAACTGTCCATTATTGAGCTTTGTGCCCATTACATCTTTTTTCAGTAGATCATAAGCTACAAAATATGAAAAATCCAACTGATTTTACCGGGATAGATTTTCCATATGATTAGTGCGGGGTTCTTCATTCGTAAATTTTTTGAAAATTCGGAGCCCTATGATACCTCGAGGCCCCACGCTTAGTCATCTTACAATTAGATCCGTCACTGCAACGAGAATCAGCTATACCGCGCAAAATGCGCGCACGAAATGAAAAATTCCACCAGGATGTTATCAATTAATATTCTTCCCATTTGTTTTGCCTCGAAAGACTGTGTGTTCGAATAAAAATATACGAAGGCTCTCGAGACGATTAAAATTAAAAGGTGGAGATTCTCCTGAGATTAGAAGATGAGCGACATAAAGCGCACGCTATGCTGCTCGAGCTAAACGTCACACGAATACGAGCAATTTAAGCGAAGGAACTCTCCGCGTTGGTCACTCCGATGAATCCACAACGATGTTTTCCTCATCGAAATATAGGTCGAGCAGCTTTTTCTCGGAATCCTCGCAAGGCCTACATTAGAGCAAACATCGTCGAAGAGCCTACACCATACTGTTCACCATATTTGCCTCGACCTCGTGGTTGCAAACTTCTCTAAAACCTCTAGAAACCAATCTCGCGACTATGAAATTATTTCGAAACAAATCTAATCGATTAGATTGTACTACGAATCACTTTTAATTATCTAAACGTTAATTCCTCGATCTGCGTTTATTGAGACTATCGAGAGAAGAAATACATTTCATTCAACTTTTATTTTGTACAACTTAACCCTCATATGTTCCTCAGGGTGAAGATTCATCCATTTACTATTTCTACATACTATAAAATGATTGGTCCCTGTTTATTTATGTTGTGAGACGTATTTCTCTAAAATGTGACGTGATAAATGAATCAAATAATCATAGAATCTTTTATGCAACTATATTACGAGGGTTAAACGCACTTTTTACGTGTTGAATATTTATCGAATGATTACAGACGCACTTTTCTACGTCCTGAATCGTACGGTACGAGAAAGATTCGAATGACAGAGATCGACTCTCCGCGTCCCGATCGATTTCGACGTGGAAAATCGTCGGAAAACAGAAGGTCCCGGTTCGAAATCTCCGACGTAACTCTATGGTCTCGTACCGTCGGTATCCCGACCTTTCCCAATCCCCTAACGTGCTCCAAAAAGCAGCCGCTATTTCCGTAACAACCTGGAAACAGAGAAAATCAACTGCGCAGATTACCTCGGTCGCCGAAACCGTCTCCGCGACCGTGTTCCTACCAAAACAGCTGCAGAGTCTTCTGCAACTATTCCCGTAGAGTGTTCTCGGCATAGTAATCGCCTCTGTCCAGGAGAACTAGCCTCTCGTTCTCTTTGTCGATCGAAGCAAGGAAATCGACGAACAACGGATCTCCACCCACGTACCATCGAACGAGGAACAAAAAAAAACGCCAAGCCCGTAGCCGCAAAAGATGGCAGATAAAAATACAAACATCTCAACGTTCACGAATTAGGTAGCTCCGACCGCCAAAGTGGAAACCAGTTCCGACTATCCTACCATTTCTGGCAGCGAGGAGAACGCTGCCACGTTCGAGAGACAACCGCCGTCGACGTCCCGAGAAGCTCTCACTTTTACTTTTAGCTGCGAGCCGGCACCGTCGATCGCAAATCTTCGATAAACAACCGACCGTTCGAGATGTAATCACTCATACGCAGCTAAGTCTACGGGTTGCCAGCGTCGCTAAAGTGGGAACCAGTCGCGCCTGGTCCTCCATTCTTAGCACCCTAGACCTAGACTCGAAAGAAGAGAATCACGTACCAGCCTGGAATCACTACACAAAATGGTGACGATTCGTGATGAATTTGATAGATGAAGTAGCTTCTAAAAATCCTTTCAATTCTTCTCATCGAGGACTGCTTCATCGAGCCTGATTATTAAGCAGATTTATTTTTAACTAGCTCACCCGACAGACCTTGTCAAGCCTCTCTTCACCAAGACAATCCACAAAATCGAAAGTATTGGGTTTCTTTTTTTTTTAATTTGGAAATCTCATGAGATTTATTACAATATAATGCTTAGTACAGAGTATTAGTACAGAGTATATTGTATGGTATAACAAAAATATTAGTTACAATATAAAAATCAAAAATCCTTAGGCACGTAGGTTACATGTATTTAAAAAGGCTATCATATATACAGGGTGAGTCACCAAACGTTAGCACCTCAAATATCTTTGTTGTTTCTAAAGATACGTAAAATATGGTAAGGACAAAGTTGAATGGTACAATGGGGCTGACACGATGCAAAAAAAAAATTTGTTTTTATGTCATTTTTTTGGAGATATCAACGTCTAAAAACAAACATTTTTTTTTGCATCGTGTCAGCCCCATTGTACCATTCAACTT
Source organism: Lasioglossum morio (assembly GCA_916610235.2). Lineage (NCBI taxonomy): Eukaryota > Metazoa > Arthropoda > Insecta > Hymenoptera > Halictidae > Lasioglossum > Lasioglossum morio. Next base: position 15,210,037 of record OU744328.1, on the reverse strand, counting down.
TGTCCTTACCATATTTTACGTATCTTTAGAAACAACAAAGATATTTGAGGTGCTAACGTTTGGTGACTCACCCTGTATATATACAAGCACTAATATTGGGTTCAGCTATTAAGCAACCTAAGTCCAATGGCAATTGGAAACCTGCTCTAGTAAGGTTCTGGATAAGTTTGATCCTCTGATCTTTATAGAAATTGCACTGCCATAGAACATGGTTAAGCGTTTCCCAAAAGTATTGGGTTTGTAAATTAAAATTGAAAGCTAAAATTCAAATATTTATTCATAGACTAGCTGACCCGACAGACGTTGTCCTGTCCAAATTTCAATAAATTTGTTGGTGATCGTTTTGTGAATTTGTGAAAAGCTATTGGGAATGTCTAAACAAAGTAAAAATGAGAAGAAAACGTATTTCCGAGTGATCATTGTATCTATTAACAATGGTGGCAATGGATATTCAATTTAAGGAGCAAAAAATCTTATTGAAACAGTAATTTCATTTTTCCCCGAATTTTCCATTTTTCCGCGCACTTTTTCCAATTTTTCTTTCCGTGAAAACTTTATTCGGACTATTATGAGCATTTGTTTAAGCAAATTAACCAAATTGGTCCAGCCGTTCTCAAGTGATGCGCTCATCAACGAACAGAATTTAATTTTTATTTATATAAGACGCGTTGAACATCGATCATGCGTGTTGGCAGTAAAATGTCAGAAAACTTGAAAGGTGATTAGTCCATTTGGCTCGTGGCTTGGTGCTCGTATAATCATAATGTTGTCTGTTGCATGCAACGTCCGAGTTCTGAAATAATCTTAAAATAGCTCCGAGTTCAAAGGGTTACTCCTTCGAGTACAGCAGAATATTGACTGTATGCTGTTTGTATTTAAAATGTCACTTAGTTCGGAAGCATTTCGAAACTACCAACAGAAAAGCTGCACACCTAACATACCAATCTTTCATACAACCACGCGAGAAAAGATCTTCGAAACGTCTACTCATCTCAGAAGCATCTGGATTTCTTATCGACAATAGCATATAATAAAACAAGATATGTTTACAACAACACGATATACGCTTTATCGGATATCAAGCTTCGCTGATATATTCACGTTCCTATGAAACGTATTTGTAAATTGGCTAGTGGAGAGAGACTGCCCAGATCTACCTTTTCAGGCTGTGGGTGCTCTTCGCGAATTTTCCAACGATCCGAGGACTTTCCTCGTCAACGCGTCGATTGCGATCGTGTCACCCATATTCGTGTGAAGGAATCGTTCATCTAAACTCAACGAAATAATTTTACCGCGATAGTTCATTGATTTTAATTTAAGTGAAAAAGATTTAATTTAAAAATGCCACAGAATATCCATTCGTTAGGGGAGTAGACTCGTTTTTCCAGGATTACAAAGGTTCGGGATGTGCCTTTTTGCTTCTCAGTAATGAAGTGCTAGATCAATCTAGGCCGCGATCGTCCTCGAAAGTCCTATTTTTACGTTCACGAGGCGTAATTTGCATTATTCGGCAGTATGTAGCTGTCGTAGCTTTATGCTTCTAAAACGTAGAAGTAGGACTTTTGTACAAGCCTTATCTTTTTATTATTGAGAATTGAAGACACGCATCCAGCACCCTTGCAATCCTGGAAACAAGTCTACCCCCTTAATGCTGAAATTGACTGAGATTATAGTATCTGATACAGTAAACAAATTTGGTATATAGTAAACGAAGAATGTATTTTCTTACTATATGTTTATTTATTTTTCTTTTTCTAAAAATGTTGTTTCAATTTTTCCCGTAAATAAAACACAAAAACTGACATTCTTTCAATTTTTCATCCCAATTAACCATTTGCACTCGAAGGTATTTTATCATCACATTTCTTCCAACCTAGAACAATTCCATTCTATACGATTTTTCTCATTTTATGGATATGAAATTTATATAAAACCTCGTACAATATTGAAACATCTAGTAATTGCTTAGATTCCAACATATTTCATAATGTAAAGAATATTTTGAATAATAGTACAGAAATTTTTAGTGGTGACTACAAGATATTATTAAATATATTTTCTAAAATGTATTTATTTCTACGCGGGATGTATTTGTGCGTTTTTCATACAATCAAAAGTGTTCCCTAACTTCAAAAAGGTTAAAAACCACTGGTGTAAGGTGTTAAATTTTTATTATCAAGCAGAAAAAATGATTAATAACGCTGATCGCTTCTGAGAGTAAGATCGTGTGGTAGTGAACGCGTTAAGGGGTTGAAGGGGTTGCAAAAGTGGATCAAAGGGAAAATCGAGTCTTACCCCACGACCGTCGACGTGCTCATGTCGGATAGCCTTCTGGTATCCGGTGGACGATACTCGTGCCGCTTTCCACCAGCCGATAGGAACCGGTTCTCTCCTCTCCTCTACTCGTGGCTCTGTCCCTCGAGGTCCGAGTTTGTCGTGTTCGAGGAGGTGGAAGGTGCTGGATATGTGGAAAGGGACGAGCAGCACCGATGCCGACACTAGCGCGCGCCCGCTGCTACTGCGGCACAGAGATCCCTTGGATCGTGGATCACGCTCCCACCCGGCCGCCATTGGATCTTCTTCTTTGCTGGATCACCGCCGATGGCGCGTCTGCTCGAACAACCGCCTCGGTTCGAGAGATACCTGCCTTGATCACCGATCTCTCCCATCCCGGTTATCATTTATTATGATTAGACTGTGGATCATCATGCAAAATAAAAATATTCTATATTGATTGCGGGAAGCAGGAATAAAAAATACAAATTGATTTCATCCCTTAACGTGGCAGTGTCCACTTGGGGATGCAGGAGTCTATTAGCTACCGTTTTGCAATGCAATGTAGCTTCTTAAAAGCTGATCCCGCTGGTATTGATTTATATCTATTACTAATGTATCGTTTATTATTAAAAATACAAATTTATTTCATCCCTTAACGTGGCAGTGTCCACCTGGGGGTCCAGGAGTCTTTCGCTATCGTTTTGTAATACTATGTAGCTTCTTAAAAGCTGATCCGGCTAGTATTGATTTATATCTATTACTAATCTATCGTTTATTATTAAAAATACAAATTGATTTCATCCCTTAACCTGGCAGTGTCCACCTGGGGATGCAGGAGTCTATTAGCTACCGTTTTGCAATGCAATGTAGCTTCTTAAAAGCCGATCCCGCTCGTATTGATTTATACATATCTATTACTAATGTATCATTTATTATTAAAAATACAAATTGATTTCATCCCTTAATGTGGTAGTGTCCACCTGGGGATTCAGGAGTCTATTAGCTACCGCTTTGCAATGCAATGTAGCTTCTTAAAAGCTGATCCCGCTGGTATTGATTTACATCTATTACTAATCTATCATTTATTACTAAAAACATTAAAAAGAAGAATAATATTTCAAAACATAAGCATATAATAACTAGTTTGTGTATGATGTATATGTATTCTGTACTGTTATTTTAATAGAAATATGATAAATAAATGTTACAACAAACGTGAAACATTAAGTACAAATATTACTTTGCACTGGGGGTTCATGAGGACCCCACGTGGATAACGTTCGATTAAAAATTTCAGGTGGGCACTGTCGGGTTAATGATTTTGTCACGTTAAAAACAACATTACAATATTTTCTTGAATTTTTCGAATCTGTTACTGTTTGTTGCTTTACATTTCATCCACCCAATTTTTCCATAAATGCATCGAGATCCACAGTGCAGTTATGATAAAAATTGCACAAAGTCTGAATAAATGGTCGAGTCAGTCGCGTTTGATACTTTCCAATGCTTTCTTTAAAAAGAAACTACCAAAAGACGTGAAACAGCTTTTTTTTTATTAAAGTACCGCAATATATTATGCAACATTCAGCTTCTATTCGTTCTGCACGTGCATAAATTCGCCAAGCATCGCGGAAACCACTTCCCCAAGATGGCGTCGCGTCGCGTCCAGTCTTCCGAGCACACTGTTCCCTCTCCTAATCAAGAATAGGCGTGTTACGCGACACTAGAAAGCAATATTCGTTCCAGCCGATGGACACCGCGCCCCGAGAAAACAATACCATCGATCAACGCGCTTGGTGGTTTCTTGTCGGACAAATGAACTTGCTAGAAAAACAAAGTTTCTTGATCTGGCCATTACGATTTTCTATCGATCGCGGCGTTTCCGTTGGCCACCGTTGCCCAACCATGACGCAAAACATAGATTGCCTGTAGGGACAAAGAGTATAACGCGTATCGTCGCTTTCTTCCCCTTCGAAATTCCAACGAGAATACCATTTATCGAAACAAAAACAGAAACACCGCAACGACTCGTTTCGTAAAAGATCTTTGGCAATCGTTGGTTACGATACTCTGTGATAGGTCAATCTCGATCGCTCGAAGGAAATAATCGAATTCCGTTCAACAATTTGAGAAGAAACAGTTTAATTGTATTTAACGATACAGCTTAAACACTAAATAACGCTCGCTGCTACTTTTCGCGTTCGGTTCTACTCTGTGGTCGAATTGCTCGCGTATTCTTTGCTTCCTGTAGAAGAACTTGGATCGACAGGTGTTAGGTTTCTCCTGAAAAAATTCCCAAAAGTTCGCACGCGAACGCAGTCTTCTAATTTTCCCAAGACGCTGCAAAATAATTGTTTTTTTTTTTTCTTAATTAATTTCCACCATAAGACTTATCAAACTCCTGCTCATACTCGGAGCTCTCCAGCATGTATGCTGGAAGGGTGAACCCTAGGACCCTGTCGTAAACAGGCCTAGTCTCAGCCACATAAGCATAAGCATCGACTCCCTTTGTTTCATCTTCAGTTTTCTCCTCACCCGAGGAGTCTCTTCTCGCATGATCTTCGGTAGCAGCTGCGTGGGAGTCCAAAGGCGCATCGTCAATTCTTTTGTCGATGATATACGACCTGGGGACTTTCTTGCTAGGCTCGATATCCTCTTTCGACTCAGCTTTGTCGGACTTGTCAGGGCCCGAATCCTCGGTGGTAGCAAACGCGCATTCTTCTTGCCGGAATCCTTTCTCGTCGACGCATTGGTAGCACGTCATCTTGTCGCGCATCAGCTTCTTGCAGTTTGACCTGTCCTCCTTCTGGAAGTCCTGCAGGAACTTGCTGATCTCAGCCTTCTTCTCGAAGGCGTCGTAGAAACGCGATTCCTCCGGCGATTTCGACGATGGCTGTTCTTTTACTTCCGGTTTCGACTCGCTGCCTGATTGGAACTCGCGGTGGCCCTTCTTAGAGTTAGCCTCCTCGTTGCGGGCTGCCTTTTCGGGCCCGAATCCGTAGGACCTGCTGGCATTTAAGTGTTCTTAGCACAGGCTTTACTAAAATTTGCCTTTCACTGTATAATTTTGTTTAATTTCAATAAGTGTTTTGTTTGAATTTATAGTTGAATTAAATTCAGACGTCTGTTATTCGTAACGTACTTTATTTCACTGACTGTTTGTTTCGACGGTAACGTCGATATTAAACAAGAAAACTCTGCGTCGCCTATGTTCAAAGAATCATATACAACTCGAAAAATATGGAAAAGAATTGAAAGAACATTTTCAGAAAAATCAACATAAATAAACATAGAGGTATTTAATTAGCGATCGCCAAGTTTTGAAAACTAAATTTGATTTCTTATCGGCGCTACGGTTCGATCATATGCTACAACAATTGGTTCACATTATAGTGAAAACCTCCGATGTGTATTACTGAGGAATAAGCATAAAAATTATATATAGTTTGTTGTAGCATATGATCGAACCGTAGCGCCGATAAGAAATCAAATTTAGTTTATAAATAAACATAGTAAAGAAACACATTATTAGTTTTCTATATACCAGATTCGTTAACTGTATCAGATATGATACACCATGCAACGAAGGGTTAGCTTTAAATGTACGAAAACGTTTAAAAAAATGCTAGAATATAAAATCCGATAGAATTGAGCAAGAATCTTATATGATCTGGATCTACAAAGGCTTTCATCTCAGGCCACATTCTTCAAGTTCGTCTATAAAAATATTAAAAATTGCACAAACATCCGCAGTGTAGTTATCAATATTAGAATGCACGAACGAACCTGTCGAAGTAAGGCTCCCTGTTCTCGCTCTTCTCAGTCTGCTCCGTGGACTTGTCCTCGGACTTGTCTCCGTCCTTCGTAGGACTCCCGAACGACTTGGACTTGCTGTAAACGAACTTCTTCTCGTTAGGCTTGTACTTGTACGAGCATTGTTCCGAGACCGCTCCAGTTTTAGGATCTTTGCACATCGTGCAAGTCATGGAATCCTTTTCAACCTCTTTACAATTGCTAGGTTCGATGCTCTTCGCGATCCTCTCGGATTCTGATTTCGACTTCTCATAATCGGAAAGATAGCTCTCGACGTCATCCGACTTCTGATACCTGGCGCTAGGTTCTTCTCGATCTTTGAAATAGCTGGATCCAGATCTCTGATAGAATTTCTCGGGGCTCGTGTACTCGCTGCTATAATCTTTATATTCCTCCGGCTTCTTGGAGTAGCTACCTTTATAAATGGGTACCTGTGTGCTCGATGGAGAATCGGAAGGAGTCTCTTTATTCCCGAAACTCTTTGATCTGCTGTATTTGTAGACCTTATCATCAGGCTGATAAGCGTAGGAACACTTTTCAGAGTTAGATCCTGTTTTAGGGTCCTTGCAAATCGTACAGGTCTTCGATCCTTTCTCCACCTTCTTGCAATTCGACTCGGAAGCCTCCTCGCTCAATTTCTCTTTATCCTCTTTCTCCGATGAAGTTTCGCTCGCTGGTTTCTTGTCGTCGTCCTCGTCGTCCTTGTTCTCAGGGTTCTTATAGGCAGCAGATTTGCTATAGGCGTACTTCTTCTCCTTCGGCTGGCTCACGTAAGAGCACTGCTCGTACTTGCCGTTGCTCTTCTTGTCTCTGCAGACCATGCAGACCATCGTGTCCTTCACCACCTTCTCGCACTCCTCGTCCTTCATCTTGTACTCCGCTGGAACGTCCTGCGTGGAATCCGAGAATAGTTTCTCGTCGAATCTATACCGATTACTCGGTCCATCGTATCTCGAAGACCTCTTGTAGTCTGACAAAGCGTCCTCGGAGTTGGATCGTCTGAACCTGAAGCCCGATGGTGCTTCCAACACCTTCTCGATGTTGCTAGTCTCCGATAAAGGCTGGGACACGTACGAGCACTGTTCGTAGGTGGATCCGTTCTTAGGGTTTCTGCATTTGTAGCAAAATAGACTGTCCTTTGCGTTCTTCTCCCTGTTGGCCCGGTTAGTCTTGCTCTCCTGGCAGTAGGGCACTCCGGATTTGAAAACAATGTCCTTGTACAAGGAAGAGTCCTTTTCTCGGATCGTGTAGACTGGCGAGATGATCTTCTTGTAGCTCTTGTCCTCTCTAGGCTCCTTTTTGAAGGACGGCGAGTACCATCCTTTCGGACGTTCGTAGGAGGTTTCGTAATCCGATTGTCTCTTCTTCAGGGATGAGAAGGGACTGTAAGGTGAGTGCTCGTAGGATGCGTAGTCCAGGTGGTCATCGCTGATCCAGGAATGGTCGCGAATAGGGAATGAGTCAAACAAGGCTGGGTTGAACGCTGCTTTTGCTGAGACCAAGATGGTCGCCAAGGTGAAGCACACCTGGAATTTGTAAAGAAGAATGGAAACGTAAATGTGATGTAAATATGTGTATAACTGAAGAAAATCTCATGAAATAAATCAGATTGTCGACCTTGTAAGAGGCCATGCTGCAAGTCCGTCGATCCAGAAGCAAGTTTCCGGTTCCTGTTCGAAGAGTCACATAACTTTCCCATGAAGTGATCGCGGCTCTGTTCGGACAGCCTTTATATTGACTTGGGAACTCGCCCCACCATCTTGTCAATGATCCAGTCGCGAGCATCGGAAACATTTGAATCAGAGACCGTAAAACAGCACTGGGAGCTGTTCGGCTGATAAAACTTGATTTTTGTCTCGTTAAAGGCAAAAAGGGCGATTGCGGCTGCACGCAGACACCTGTCACACCTGAATTGTCCTTTTACTGGGAACTTTCTGGTACGCGAGCGTGACAGAGGCTTGGGAGGTCTGATATGGAGGAACGATTCGTACAGTTTTAGATTTTCTATTTTACTAGCGAAAGAAATGCGTGTGTTGCAGTTTTTTCTGGTTGATTCTTTCGCGTGTATTTGATGAAGTGAAAATTGAGAAGTTAAGATGTGCGATTGATATTTTGTACACTGGAAATTACAGTACAATTAAGAACAAATAATTTCTGGAGGTCTTGGACACTCACAGCGTTGATTGTGATTTAATCTGTATGTTTAATAGAATTAGTATCTATGATCAAACTGCGGATCTTTATGTTAAATAAAAATTGTCCAAGTCGATTGCAAAAAATATAATCCAAATTGAATGTTATTTTTCTGGTTAATTCTTTCGCGTGTATTTGATGAAGTGAAAATTGAGAAGTTAAGATGTGCGATTGATATTTTGTACACTGGAAATTACAGTACAATTGCGAACAAATAATTTCTGGAGGTCTTGGGCACTCAAAGTCTAACATTTAATCTGTACGTTTAATAGAATTAGTATCTATGATCAAACTGCGGATCTTTATGTTAAATAAAAATTGTCCAAGTCGATTGCAAGAAATATAATCCAAATTGAATGTTATTTTTTTGGTTAATTCTTTCGCGTGTATTTGATGAAGTGAAAATTGAGAAGTCAAGATGTGCGATTGATATTTTGTACACTGGAAATTACAGTACAATTGCGAACAAATAATTTCTGGAGGTCTTGGGCACTCAAAGTCTAACATTTAATCTGCACGTTTAATAGAATTAGTATTTATGATCAAACTGCGGATCTTTATGTAAAATAAAAATTGTCCAAGTCGATTGCAAGAAATAGAATCCAAATTTAATGTTATTTCCTCCCTTAATAATTTTAACAGATGAGAAGTCATATTCATATCTTAAATTTTCAATACTTTCCTAGAATTTTGAATTTCTTCTAATCAATTTTACTATAAATGTATAAAGATCCGCGATCTATTTATGATAAATGATCAGAAAAATGTAAGAAACTAGAGGTGTTATATTCCCACAATCAGCATCACCAATAAAAGAAATAGATTTCGAAGGTAGCAAAGCAAAGGAGCTCGGAACAATCGTCGTTCTTCTTGCTGGCACCTTGTTAGAGGATAGTTAAAGGATTTGGTACTCCGACCCGACGGTTGCGGTCTCGTGGTCCGTGGTTTTCGTAAATTGGATAAAAGGGCGGTGTCGAATCCGTGACTATGGCAAAAACGTCGCGGATCGAAACGACACAGCCGAACGATCGGTGTCTTTTCGCTTTCGTTCGCGCGATTTCGTTGCAGTTACGATTCGAAAAAAAAACTCCCTGGTGTCTGTCAATATGGTCGATTTCAAACGAGCTGTCGTTACGTGGAACGAAAGAAATTCTGATCCGGCGGTAACGAGAAATCGACAGACTTTCCTTTGGCTGCAAGAAAATACCAATATTCATTCTTCGGGTCTTCACTTCTGGGTGTTTCTACGCAGCTGCCGAAGAATAACAATGGAGGAGTAACGTTGAAAAATGTTCGATCTGAGAGATTGCAGCCATGATCGATTTCGTAACGATCGATCGAGGATTGTTTCCGGCTGTTTTGGGAGAGGCGTGCAGAATCAGCGAATCAATCGGTCGGTATCGGCGTTGTGAAACAAGTGAAAGACACCAAACTATTATACAAAATTCATTCGCGCTCTCGTTGTTCTGTGGTAATGTTTATTAACAACGTCCAGCTTGTCGAACATGATCTGTACAGAATAAATCTTTCGAATCGTTAACACGTTACCTGGGAAAACCTGTCGGTGGAAATTCTCCCAATATCGAGTACAAGTTGCTGTCGAATTTTTGCAAAAGTATCAAATAGCCAGATCAACTAGGCATCCTCGATTGTTCTTAGAATATAGATTCCTGATGAGAAACATTTTTATTGCGTGACTAGAACATACAAGAATCGGCCGATGAGCGTGTCGAAACGTAGAAATGGACGTTTCATTCCTATTTTCGTGAACAAGTGTTTCGTTCGATCACTCTTTGAAGGGAATTTGTCGCGGATAAACGGAAATGTGTGACACGCGCAGAGGGTTCGTTGATTTTTCGAAAAACGCGTTGGTCGGGGCGGGTTTCAGCTGCAGCTTCGACGCCATTTTCTGCAGAATCATTTTCTCGTTGTCGCTGTTCCTCTTCGGCTTCTTCTCTTTCTGCTTCTCCTGTTGCGAGTCGTTCTTTTTCCGATAGTACAGAACCTCGCCGGCTAATGTGACCATTGCTAGAGCTAGGCCGAACAGAGTTGCTATAAACACTCCGCCTGAAAGCACATTAAAAGATTATTGTATTATTTTTGTATGTAACATGATATTTGGTCCCCTCAGGGTTTCCAATTCATTTACCAATAATTCTCTCCCTCTTTCCACTCTCACCATCGCCTTTTCAGCGGGACCTACTGTTTATGGTGGGTTCCGAACCACCTTATGCCAACAACACGTGAAAAACACCCCGGGCGGGTCACTTTCCGGTTTTTTACCAGACGGTCACCCATCCTAGTGCCGTTCACGTTCCACATTGTTTAACTTCGGTGATCTAACGAGAACCGGTGCTTTCAACGGGACTACGGTTGTTGGCCCCATTAAAAGATTATTTAAAACGGTAAATAACATCGGAGTGTTTCGTTTGTCGTTATTTACCCAAACTTTCCAGAGTTATGCCTTCGTTGTCATCGGAGTCCAAGCACTGCGCCTTCAGCGACTGGTTCCAGTACTTTGATGTTAGGGTCTCGAAGTACCTGTCCTTCTGCAGGTCCAGGATCCTGAGATCGATCGATTAAAATATATTCAAGATCGCAGAAAAACGAGAATAGGTACTTTAATATCAACCCCTTGCCGTATTTCAACGAGTCACACTCGAAGATCTTAAACAAATCCTAACAAATACAAATATGTTGCGCCTTTCTTTTCAAATGAAATAAAGTTTGACTCATTTGTCATCAATATTTAAGCATTAAAATTAGTTAAAATAAAAATGTTCTTTTCTCTTTTACGACATTTTAATAAAGACGTTTCAACAGCTGTAACTGTAGAGAGAATGATACGGCAAGGGGTTAACGTTGGAATGAGATCAATCTTATGAAACGAATTAATTTGTGCATTTAAACCTTCGCTGCAGAATGTATCATATCTGATACGGTTAACAAATCTGGTATATAGAAAACGAAGTTTTAATTTAATTGTTACGAAATTGTTAATTTTTAATTGTTACGTAAATGTAACAATTAAGAATGTATTTTCCTACTATTCTGAACTATAACAAATGTTTAATGTTCTCAAAGAACAATTTTGCAGATTATCAAATAATCATCGAAGTTTCGATTCTAGTTTGAATCCTTTTCAAGATGTGAATCGTGTCAAGACGTCAACGTGTAGAATCGAAACGTCGATGATTATTTGATAATCTGCAAAATTGTTCTTTGATTTCTCAGTATTAATTGATCGAACCGTAGCGCCGAGAACATTAAACATTTGTTATTAACAATAATACGATCAATATAAGAGACATATATATACCTGAATTATGTTTATTTTTCTGAAAATATTGTTCTAACTTTTTTCAATATTTTACCCTTAAATAAAACACTGAATTCTTTCAATTTTTTCATCGCAATTAAAACACATCATGCAGTGAAGGGTTAATACAGTTTTGAAAGAATACCTTCTGCTAATCTCTTCTTGCAGATGGCTCCCCTGTTGCACAGCGATTGCATAAGGTTGTTCGGCAAACACCTCGCCGACTTCTGTCAGATTGCAGTTCCTCGTTACTTCATACTTGATCTCCGACGAGTCGTGGATGAAAGCGAACTCGGAGCTCTCGCTTTCTATCACCTGAAACAACAGCAAAAAAGCCGGGAATTTCTCACTGATCTCGCTGATCGATGATCGTTCCCACCTTTTGAAAGCCCTCCTCCGAACTCTTCACAGGACCAACTTGCATGATCGCTTGCAGGATGTGGCCGTACTGCTCCTTTATCGGGTAGTCCCATACTCGGTACTCTGCTTGGTCGCTGGTGCTGTTCAATGTGATCTCTTTCCACACGCTAAACAAATATTTTTATAATCAACTAGCTGATCCGACAGACGTCCTTTCCAAATATCAATAGAAAAAAGCACTATCATTTTTTTAACGAATTTTACATTTTTCCAATTTTCCTTTCCTTACAAACCTTATTCGGACTATTACGAACATTTTTGAACCTTCATCCGTCCCTCAGTTCACGAACTGAATCTGTCCCTTTGGTGTCAAATTGACACAGTGACACAAGATAAAAAAATTGTAATGTTTTTTAGTTAAATTGATGAGTTAACGTTTACATCCTATGTTTCTCGGTTATGTATTCCGCATTAAAAAAATAAAAGTCGCACAATGTTTCGGGAAAATTTACCTAAAAATGACAGAACAGTATAACTTATTTCGGGAAAACTGTATCAAATTGACCCGAGGAACGAATGAGGTTAAAATAGATTAGCCAAATCGGTCCAGCCATTCTCAAGTGATGCGCTTACCAACGAACAGCATTTAATTTTTATTTATATAGATTCTGATCTCAAGAATTCACAAAACTCCAAAAAAAAACACAATCTCCAATATTATACTATTTGCCATTTCATTCGAATGATTCAATCGATCTCGAATGAGAAATTATTCGTGAATGTTTCATTTGAATTTCACGGAAGACGAAGTTCTCGTTAATACAAGAATAACAAATTAGTTGATTTTGAAATTTGTTGGCAAGAGGAGGTTCGCTCACGTGTACAGTTTGAACTCCGCCCTCTTCATGTTCTTGAAGTACTGGTGAACGCTCGAATTCGCAAGAACGGTGTAATTTATTCGCGATTGTCTCGCCAGCTGCTCCAACGATTGCACGGGTGTCTATGTTGAAATTAAAATATGGATGAGCAATGCAGGACTTAATGAAAAAAGAAAAAAAAAATGAGAATGTTGATTCTACGTGGAAGTAAAGAAGAGACGAACCTGCATTCTTTCGACAGTGAGAAAAGCAGCCAAGTTCGCGGTAAAGGTGGCTAACATTAGGACCACGAAGAGCCAATAGGCAGCCACGAGGGTCCTGCTGGACAGAGCTTTTGGAGCTTCGCCTCCTCCTTGAGGTGTGAACGATGTCAGAGCGAACCAAAAGCTCTCTTTCAATGTGAAATCCCTTCAAAAGAAATTAGTTATAACTAGCTGACCCGACAGACCTGTCCGAATTTCTATAAATTTGTAAACAGACGTCGATAACGAAAATTCCTATTGAAACATTAATTAAAAGCTGCGATGCTCGTTTGTTGCATTAAAATATGATTCACAAAAGCACTTTTACTTTCTCCCGAATTTTCCCTTTTTCCGGGCAACTTTTCCAATTTTTCTTTCCCCAAAATCTATTACGAACATTTAAAAAAAAAATTAGCCAAATCGGTCCAGCCGTTTTCAAGTGATACCAACGAACGGCATTTGATTTTAATTAATACAGATTTGATGAAGCTTTCGAATTAAATTACGTGGTTCGAAATTATTAGGACAATAGAGGAATTTTTACCGGCAAGGGTACGGATAGAGTCGTTTATTGTTCCTGGAGCTATAAGGAGAATACTTGTCAAGGATCCAAATCATCACTGCCGTCAAAGTCAACGCACCCACGATGCTCAACCAGACTTCAACTTTCAGAACCGTCATGAACTTGAAGAGGGACGGTTTGCGAACTGGTTTCCTCATCACTGATGGAATAAGAACTGCATTTAATCAATCGTCGTGTATTATTAAAATGATTCTTTACCGATTAATATGCCAGACTGCTCGAAGTAGGGAGCGACGAAGTCGATAACTTCTTCGCGTTCCGATGTCATTGTCAACGATGCTACCACCATGTCTGTCTCCTGTAAAAAAAGAATATCTGTTTGTTAATACAATGTGAATTTTTTGTTTTCGAAAGTGGAAGATCGAGACAGCCTTGCGAATGCAACTCGTTGCGCACCGTAGTATAAACGGTTGCCGGCTCTCAGGCGCCGAAGTATTCGAATGTCGAATTATTATTATTTATTTTAAACGGACCGAAGTCCTTTTATACAAATGTATGCATTTTATATAGTATGAAAGAAAAGAATCTTAATCTTAAGTCTTAATCTAAAATTTACATTATTATGGACAGCGCGAAATTAAGCAAATATAGGTACTATTAATGAATAGTACAGTGCAATTTTTGAATTGAAGTTTTGAATGCCTGTAACGTGCCATTGAAAAAATCAATATTATTATAAAATGCGTTTGAGCTAGCAATAATGCGATTTAAAGTATTAAATATTAAATCATTTATTCCCAGTGAAAGGGTTAATTTTGTGATCAGACTTACCCCTTTCGCAAGATCACCGATCAAGCCATTCCACTGTCCATTGGACAATTTCTTCCCAAATTGTCTGTCTTCCGGTAAAACCAGATCATAATCGAATTGCATCTCTTCGGACAATTTCTTTATGAAGTCTATGCAATAGCCTTCCCATATTTCCTTCCCATTCTCATCTTTCATCACTTGCCCGGTGGCTGGGTCCAATTTGGCAGTTGTCCAGGGAACTGACTGATACAGTTTTAAAACTTACATTAAAATAGTACTACTATATCTTATCGTCTCACAGAATACAAATAAACAAAGTCCGAAATATCTCTATCGATCGAGACATACAGGGTGTTCAAGCGAGAATCAAAGACTTTAAAGATTTACAAGAAGATTTATCGTAATCAAGGATTAATCGATTACAGGTGCGATCCCGATGCGGAAGAATCGTTTCGCAGGCTCGATGCTCTTCCCCTCGAGTTCCTTGATTTTAGTACGCCTAGTCCAGGTAGCTAATTGTTCCAGAACACCATTCTTCAGCACCTCTACATCGACCTCCGCTTTGTACGTGATCAATCCTTTATCGGACCAGTACTCGAACGTGTCGTTTCCCCCCAGTTTCTTCATTCAGAAAATATTTGCATTAATCATTTAGTTCAAATCGATTATAATAGTAATTTTCACTTTGACTTACTGCCAGCAAATTTTTATTGAACGCCTCTGCAGTAACGTTTGAAGGTGTTTGAGTTGCGTTCTTTGGGGAACAATTCACTCTTTTTGCAGCCACGTTGATCCCTGATTTTTGCAGATCGCTCATGAGGTTCACTATTAGGCCTAACAACCGCTTGAAGTAGTAGTAAAACAGCTGTGGAATTGGAAACAATGTTAAGGTGGAATCTCATTTGCGCGTCTGGACGCAGCGTTTTGTTAACCCAGCGCTTTTAATACTCCATTTATCATAATTCATTAGAACTGCGACTAGACGCGTGCGTCTACGCCAAGAAACAATATCGCATTATTCTTTCGAGGAATATTATAAAATATTCTTGGCAATCGTGGCTTCCTAAATGTTGCAATTTATTTAATTTAATTATTTAGGGTCATTCCACGCGAAAACGAACACTTTTTGGAATAAAATTTCGGATTCTATTCAAATTCAAATATGTTGTATAGTCTTTAGTGACTTATGAACGAATCTCAAAGGATTTTTCGATACCTTAAAAATTGTTGATATTACAGAGGTGTAAAAAAAACGTGTCAACCTTTTTCGGTGTCAAAGATTTTTTTAAAAATTGTTTGTATCTACTTTATTAGCGAAAAATGTGTTTTCTTTTTAACTTGCGGAACTTATTTCTTTATAATTGTAGATTATTTTGCAGGATATTCGATAAATGTGCTTTTTTAAAGTCTTAAAAATTTTCGGATTCCATTTTTAGTTACACATTCGTGACATTTTTCTGATTAAAATCTAGTTCAGCTATTATAATCTTATAGAAAAAATGCTTTATTTTACACGTCTGTAAAACGTTAATGAAAAAAGAAATGTTCTGTCTTGGAGATGTGGAAAGATTAAGAACTAGAATAAGTATGAAGGCTATTATGAAGAACCTTAAACGAGTATGTAGCAAAATAATACGCTAGTGACCTATTTCTTTGTAGCACAACGAATAATAATAATAATAAGACATTAGTAAAATTACTTGAACATCCGAGGGACAGGTGCAAGACGGTTCGCCGATCAGTCGACAACAAACTTCCGTTTTCATTGTTAGAACGGTAACAGAGACGTTCAGGTGCATATCTCCAGTGATGTACTTAGACTCCTTGTAATCGTTGTCGGTGAACACCAGCTTCCAGATTCCATCCCTATTCACCAACCCCCCAAGTACAGCCTGCAAAATTTGACTTTGAATTTTCTAAAAATTTCTAAGAAATACTATGTAACATTCTAAAGATCTGACTGTTCTGAACAGCTCGTCCATTTTTTGCGTGCTCGCATAAACCGCGTAGTAAGATGGCGACGGTCTCATGTTTCGTATCTTGGACACGGTCTTCTCCGTGAAGTCGTCGATCACGACCAATCTGATGATCGAGTTCCCGATCAGATAATACAAGCTCTGGTTCAGCTCTGGAAGAATCGGTTCGTTTAACGCGGCAGACCGGGTCGAGGACGATCGCACGCGCGAAATATGACAAGACAACGCACCCCTTTCATCCTCGAAGATCAGACCAACGTCGGTCGCGTTCTTCAACATCAAAAGATCGTCGATCGCCTGCACGTACGCGTTTATCTTGCTATCCCCTCGCTTGTATATGATTCCGTTTTCGTCGGCCACGGCGCGCAGCTTGTCCCAGCCGGTCCAGGTCATGTCCAGTATGATAGTGACTCCCTTGAACAAGGCTTCGCACACTGAAAGGCCATTTTTAAGCGTGGAGTCAAAGCAGAATGTCAGAGGGAACGTTCATTTTTGCTTCTTTCATTTATCATGTCTTCATTATCTTTTGTTCCATTTACAAACAATTAAAAACACTGACGGACCCAGCGACCAATTTGAATTTAAAACAATGTTACAATTGCTTAAGGAGATAGACTCGTTTGTAGGGTTGCAAGGGTGCGCGATGCGCCTTCTCATTTCTCGATAATGCAAGGATAGGGTTTTTTAGATGTCAAAAGCGCTGGATAAATTATCCTCAGAAGTTCTATTTTTACCACGTTTTTATTAGCTCGCTTTCTTGTTTGTTTGTTCGGTGGCAAATTTTGCAATTGATTTTAAACTAACTTCCTGATGAGCTAGAGACTTGAAATCGGGCATATTGCTCAGAACTGGATGACAATGCATTATTCAAAAAAAAAAATTTTTAAAAGTCTATCCGTTTAGGAGAAATGCTAATTATTACTGTCACAGCTTTATGAAAATAGTTACATGCGCAGTAAACATAAAAATACATTGATCTTTTATCTAGCGCTTTTCACTACTGAAAAACCCCAAACTTTGCATCATCGAAAAATGAGAAGGCGCATACCGCACCCTCGCAATCCTATAAAATCGAGTTCACCCTTTTAATTATAACTGTTATAAAAAAACTAGCCAATAGTTAAGTAGGAGCTGCACTGGAAAGAAAGCTAATTTAACGAGAAACGATAGATCACATGTTTAAGAAATGTGTTTTACAGTTGCAGTTTTCTCAACCTTTTTCGAAAGTAGCGTCAATGTTGGTTCGATCCACGATGACGAGGGAAACGTTGACAAGAATGACGTCGCCACCGAAATTCTTCTCAGCCTGTGGCACAGCTTCGTTAATGACGCTCTTGATTGGCTCGTCAGATTCCTCTATCACAATCACTGTATCAAAAAATTGACAGAAATATAACGAAACAGCCTGAAAATATACCCTGAAAATAGTCCGTGGTTTTTTTTGCTCGGAAATCATTAGATGATTATCTGTATGCAGTTTTAGTGTTTGAGGCGGTTGTTTAATATCTATCAGAATCGCATAATGGTTCTACGTGCTATGCAGAAATTTCTATTACCCGGGGACACGCGAGTTCGTGACATTCTACTTTGACAATAAATTAGTTTGCACAGATCGTATCTAATCGCACATTAATTATCTACGCGTGGCGCATCGTAGCGAGAAAGTGCACACCAATCGATGTAATAAACAGCAATAAATAATAATAGAGCGGGTAGCAAAATTTTCGCTTTAATAGTACAGCGTTTAACTAATTAGACTGTCCAACAAATATCAACTTTTTTCATGTTTCCATATAATTGTTGGGCGGATCTTATAGAGTTTTTCGCGCTGATTCGAAATCTGACCTTAATTTTTCTCCGACACGAACAGTTTTTGAGAAACTTGTGTTTGAAAAAAATATATATATTTTTCGACTTTGAACAAATATTGTGATGTTATTATAGAAGATATTGTATTATCCTTTACAGCAAAAGATTCTCTAGACTTTCCCGGATCTAGTGATGTGCAATAGTAATAAGTCGAGATTGTTTTTTCGAGAGACACCACTTTTGCATATATTTTTGAGGATATTTTTCAATTTGTATAAAAAAAATTAAGGTTCCAGCGGAAAATCAAATTAGACCAAGCGATACAGCAGACTTTTATCTTGAGAAACCACCCTTTCAACTTCCCAACGTCGACGTCTTTTTTAATCCAGAAAGCAAAATATCTAATTAAAAAATATTTAATAAAACATTATAAATAATAAAACATAATAAAACAATATAAATATTTAATTAAAAACTGTGCATCTGGGAGAAAAATTAAGGCCAAATTCGAAATCAGCGCGATAAAAACTCTATAAGATCCACCCAACAGTTATATGGAAACATTTTTGTTGTTGGACAGTACTATTTTACCCTCTTCATAATTATTATTGACTATCTTGTTAGTCGATGTCGACACGTGCCTCGTGTCACTGCCACCTGTCCCTTTTGTATTTCTTTCCGTCAGCATCGATACAATTATTCGTGTCAAGGGCCAGGGACAATCGGTGCAGGGAGATTGAGTAACTTTCAGTCAGACATTGCCCATGAATAATCGAATAATAGTGCGGCAAGTTTTCATATCGGAAACGAATGAAACTTTCATAGGAGCCATCAATGTTTTAGGTGCATTATCGATGAATGCGAACGGCTCGCCAATAAACAGGCTGACTAATTTTTCTAACGCGTCTCGAAAATGCTCTTTTTCTATTAAGATGTTCTCTAATGAATCAGTCGATCGTAATCAATCATTTATTTATCGGTACACCGCGGAGTTTATGCTGTTAGGACAAGCACGAGCGAAACATGAAAGGAATTTTATAATATTGACGCATTACTCGCAATTTATTGAAAATGTTTTAAGAAGAGGAATTTTATTCGATCCTCCATCGTCAACTCGGAGATCAACCTGTGGCTCCTGGTGAGCAACAACAACTGTATTTAATAAATCAGTTTAACGGCGAACCGACGACGAGCGGGCAACAAGCGATCGGCATCAAACCAGCCACGATAAATCATTGTTATATAAAAACTCTCCACAGGAGAACAGCGTAACCATTGCTCGAACCAGACTCGACGAAATAAACAATTCCGAATCTAGGTCGGCATTTTCCGGCGAGCGATAAATCATCGTCGATCACCGGCAACGTTGATGACCGTGTAAATTGTGCAGCACGCTCGTAAAAACACATGCGATTTTTATATCTTTTACGAACAATACAAGCTGAGAATATAGATCAAAGATCGCATATTTAAATAGAGATGCTTGTAGGATTTGTATAAATTGATTATTAAAAAAAAAAAATCGACTTCTGGGAATGACCAGCTTCTTCTGTCTACATTAAAGGTCTCGTAAAATGTATCTAGAAGGTGAATTTTTAGTGAAAAGTGTACACGCTAGGGCTGTAACTTTCCTTCGAAGGTCGGAGATTTCGAAGCTTCGAAACTTCGAAATTTCAAAGATTCGCTTTCTGGAAATTCGAAGGCGATGGAGAATCAAAGTTTCTAATTTCGAACCTCTCTCCGTAGTAAATTATTACGACGGCCACAGTAGATACGTCATCGGTGGAGAGGTTATCTACCTAAATTCGTATTTTGTTTGTTTGCAAAGCATTATTTTTTAAGTACATTCGTAATATGATCCCGAAAATTAATAGAATGCAATTTTTTAAATATAATTTAATTACGAAAAGTTCAAACGGAAAGTACAATGTCAGTCACCGATGACTGACAGTTAATATTTTTATTTATCAAAAATCGTAACACGGTACAAGATTTCGAAGTTTCGAAACTTCGAAATTTCAAAGGTTCGCTTTCTGGAAATTCGAAGGCGATGGAGAATCAAAGTTTCTAATTTCGGTGGAGAGGTTATCTGCCTAAATTCGGATTTTCTTTGATTGCAAAGTATTATTTTTTAAGTACATTCGTAATATCATCCCGAAAATTAATAGAATGCAATTTTTTAAATATAATTTAATTACGAAAAGTTCAAACGGAAAGTACAATGTCAGTCACCGATGACTGACAGTTCATATTTTTATTTATCAAAAATCGTAACACGGTACAAGATTTCGAAGTTTCGAAACTTCGAAATTTCAAAGGTTCGCTTTCTGGAAATTCGAAGGCGATGGAGAATCAAAGTTTCTAATTTCGGTGGAGAGGTTATCTGCCTAAATTCGGATTTTGTTTGTTTGCAAAGTATTATTTTTTAAGTATATTCGTAATATGATCCCGAAAATTAATAGAATGCAATTTTTTAAATATAATTTAATTACGAAAAGTTCAAACGGAAAGTACAATGTTAGTCACCGATGACTGACAGTTAATATTTTTATTTATCAAAAATCGTGACACGGTACAAGATTGCGAAATTTCGAAGACTTCGAAGCTCCCTTCGTTCCTTCGAAGACTTTGAAGTTTCGAAGCTTCGGAAAAGTTACAGCCCTAGTACACGCTTGGTGTTTTAACTATGCCGAGGACTTACGCATTGTCATGGCCGTTTGGCAAGAGGTGGTCCCAATGATGGCGGCGATGACGAAGAGGGCAGCGTGCAGCTTGGTCGCCGACATTGCGGAGAACCGAAGTGGTTTGACGGTGGAACGAGCCGGCGGCGGTTGTATTTCACGGAAACCTGAGTCCAGGGAAGAACCTGGAGGACGACGTCGACGCTGACGACGCCTGCGCCGCCGCGACGCCACGCGAAACGCTCACACGGAGCGGTCGGTCGGTTTGCTTATGAATATTGTACCGGCGCCTATCAAATCGCGATCCTTTATTCCCCGTGAATGCATTTTGCTTACGTGGACGTTTGACTTGGCGCGGAGGCCGCCGCGCCGGGGACAAAGAAGCCGACCCCGATGTGACATCCTGCCACGCGAACGTCTTCCACGGAGCATCGATTTATCGGCGAAACCGTCTGTCTATCGTCGTCGCGACGAACCGCTACCAAGGATTGCGAACCTGAACAACCGCGACCCACCCCATCATACTTGAGTCACGAATTTTCCGTTCGTCTATGACTAGCAATCGCACTCCCGAGGATTGCAGACTGCTGGGATATCGATTTCCTGAAATGTGCTCGTCGTGAATCCATGGTCTCGATTCTTCTTATAGAGAATTTCAAATGTTTCACTCATCTACGGTCTCGCTAACCCTCGCGACGACCAACAAAACTTTCCACGATGCTTCCAATCAGTTCGCACACCTCGGTCCTTGAAACCTTGAGCATGTATTTTTATGCCAAAAATGTCAATCGATATTCAATCATTCATAGCATCGGTTCCAAAATAGTTTCTTAGTCTTTGAGTGGGACTTTTCATTGCGAAGGGAATTTTAAACACGATCTATTACAAAGGATTACCTGTTAGCAATGGAGATTTACCTTTATTTATTTAAGAAGTACAATGAAGCGTTTCGTACATTTCTTATTCGAAGAAACTGATTGATGAATTTTTAAACAAACTTAAAAAAATATTGGTCTTATTCTCGAAATAGTCCTCGGTGTCAAATTGACACAGTGATAAAAAAAAAAACGATAAAATAACAAATCAAATAGTTACTTTTCGATATTTTTTTCATTCAAATTGATGAGTTAACATTCACATGTTAGGTTTTTGCGGTTCTATGTTTCGCATTAAAAAAAATAAAAGTCAGCAAGTTTTGGACAAATTTAGTTACAAATTACTGAACGGTATAATTTATTTCAATAAAACTGTGTCAAATTGACACGAGGGACGGATGAGCGTTAAATGAAAAATAGCGTTTCGAAAGCATACATTCAAGGAACAATTATGGTCGGCCAGACGTTAAACCGTGCGGACTATTGATCGCCTGATCCGGCGATTCTATCAGAAAATAGTCGCGGTCGCGATAAATTTATGTAATTGTAATTGTAAATATATAAATCAGTATCAATGAATTAATCGGCGGCAACCGAGTTGCGACATCACGCAAAGCTTCCAACCGGGTTAGCAGTTTTCCCGTGCAATAATATGATCGATACGCATATTATTGATTCGCTTTGTTCGTATACGAGCAGTCTTGGGAATGGGTCCGCGAAAGGCTGCAATTTCTGGGTAATCGTTTGCTGAAAACGCCACTTTTCTAATCGATAATTGATTCTACCGCGTTGACGCCGAGCGGCGGAGCCTATCGGTCATTTTCCATCGAGCTGAAAATTCAATCGGTTTCCCGGTCGCGCCGCGTCGCTATTTTCACGGCCAGGTGAACGATAAACGTTCGTCTGGATCATTCAGGATCGACGGATCGCTTCATCGGACCCGCAGGATTGAATCCCGAGCGCAAAAAAAAAAGATGTACATAGAAGAACAGAAACGGTGGAGAACAGAGAGTAAAAAAGGAAAACAAAAAGAAAGAAAGACACCGGCGATGATAGAATCAGTTTCTCAATCGGTGAATTCTGGCGCGACCGAGGGACCACAGCCGCACCGGGCATCACGTTTTCCCATTATCACTCCTGATCATGGTCTAAGGTTGATTAATTTCCATGGTTGAGGAAACAGTGAATCGATGATGCGCGGTCACAAAGGATAATGACGCAAGGATCGAGATTGCGGCGCAGATGTTCCACCGGCTGGCAGGTGAAGCGAAATGCTTCAATAATCTCGCACTATTTTTAAATGAACTTCTGATGTCCTTTTATGCGAGCGCAATCTTCGGGAACCGTTCGACGTTCTCGCTCGAACTATGCATAATGTCGCAATTTGTCTGCGAAGCACCGGGGATCCTCCAAATGGCCGCTTCATGGACCTTAAAAGCTCCTTCATGGATCGTGAAAGCTTTTAATCCTGTGATTTTTGAATAACAAACATTGTTAAGGATCCACTAAGATTACGTTGAGCTTGGAAACGTCCCCATTGTAAATGTTTTAGCAGAACATTGCGGTAACGTTCATAAACATCGATGGTAAATATAGATTAACGAGTAGAATAGTGTGAGAACCATGAGAAATAAATTATCCTTCAAGGTAGTCCATGTTCGATCTAAGTAGAAAGAGTTATTCAAAGTCAGACGCATTGGCCATGACAGTTGCATGAGTCAATCTTGCTCGGAAATTGCATGATGCATAAATTGCGGATCTTTGTGTGAAATAAAATAATCTCTGGATCGATTACAAACAGCAGTTAGATGAAAATTAACTTCTCACTTCAATTATTATAATAATTTCTGCTGTTTTAAATTCACAATAAATTGTGGATAAATTAGTTGTGAATATGTTCATACCAATTAATTATCTTTTAAAACTATACAAATAGATTATACAATTACATCATTTTATACAATCTCTATACGGTTCTTCTTCACATTTTTCTGCAAATTTGGATGCACAAAAACGTTTATTTCTTTATTGACGTATACTCTAGAATAATTAGATAATTTTTATTTGTCGAAAGAAGGACTTGTTACCGCTTCAATAAAATAATAAATAGTGTAACCATGAGGAGGGCGCCACGTTCCACGTGCGCGTTATTCGCTTCGTTTTTAATGCACCCGTTTCGCCGGCAGATGTCGCCAGGTGTGCATGAAACGCATCTACGAAAAGGACAAATCTCGATCGCGGTTCCACACGCTGCATTTCGCTTTATGAATCGACGCATCGTGTTGCGTCACGCACCGCCTTGCATAATACGCTGCGAGATCTTATCGCGACTTACGTGAATAAAGATTGATACGACCGGTTGCGGCGGGTCACTGTAAAAAAATGGTCGATAACACAGAAATCAACGTACCATCCATTTAAATAAATTTCTTCCTCGTTACAACAATGGCTCGTTGCTCGAAAGAAATTCTCCTTGCACCCGATATTAAATGTCCGTGAATAATTTAATCGGAAATATTGTAAATGATGCATAAGAACGGTGCCGACCCAACTTATCCCACAATGAAATGAGTCATCGCGATCGTTCGAGCCGATAAACGCTCTATAAACTATTTCCGAACAAAAAAACGTTCGATACTAAAACGAAACAAACGGACGAGATCTTTCTTGTTCGATATTATTTTCTTTCGCGCGTTCCGGCGTTTTATATTTATCCCGACAATGGTTTACTTCGATTTCGAACGAGAGAACATACGGATCAGGATTGTTTTATTTCACTCGTCATAAGTACAGCCACAAATTATCCTTCTTTCAACGTTTCAGGCTCTCGAGTGGATCGTAAAGGGATGTTTGAAAAATATGCGCGGAACGGCAGTTAAGGCGGCGGCTTTTCCGCCGCGCTGACGTATCCCGTCCCAAGGAGCTCGGTATATTTTTCTTGCATAATTTAGCTCACCAGACGCTGCAGTTCTTTTAATCGCCTCCAATTTTCACCCGAAAATACTGCTCCAGTTTCACAGAATATGGAACGTGCGGCGTTCGACGCTCCCGCCGATTTTTCTCCTCGCACGTGTCCTATAACCTTCGAGTCATAACATCGCACCGAATTTAACTCCTGCAAGTACCTGTCCTATTAATACTCCGATAAACTAAGCTAGAACAAGCTGGACCAAACTGGACAATCGACTCGGGAGAATAAATTTATTTTATAACTGCAAGAAATATAAATGATAAGATAAGGTGGCTGTTGGCTCACTCTGGTCCAAATATAATGGTAGCCCATTCCTTCAGACAACAAAGTATTACATTGGAAACGCTTTTGGATGCATAGTTGCGATTACATTGGAGCGATGAGAGATCTTAGGTTAGCATAACCGGGTTAAAAAACATAAGGACTTTCGAGGGAACAGAAATAGCTAGACCAAGGTGATTTGTCGGTCAACAACACCCGCGCGCCGGCAATTACCATCGAAGTAAAATGATTCGGAGCGATTCACCCCATAATTCACTTGGATACGATCTAATTTATGCCGGCGCAGATATCGCGATTGCATTAGACCGAGCAGACTTTGGCAAATACACGCGATATCGCGAGAGAGAAGCGCCGGTCGACGGATAGAAACGGGTACAAAGGGCGAGTTAACTCGTCCACCCCGGTTAGCAGGTTAACTACCGTTACCGGCGACACACTCGGCGACAGGACACAGGGCCGAGAGCGGGAAAAGCGAAAGGAGATGCTAAAAGAACCGACGAAGAGGGGACGAAGAAAAGAAAGAAAACGGCGCGGAGAAGCGCGTGCACTAGAAACGAAACGCACGCGTCAAAAAGTATTACAATTTCACGCACGAAAAGCTCCGACGAAAGGTTCGTGGAACGCGAACGAGTGCAACGGATCACGGGCGTGCGCTGGAGGCGTGCGGGTACCTCGGGTCGGGTCGACGTGAATCGGACAGGTTCGGACGGGTGGCGAAAATGTGGACACAGTGTCGGGTAGATGGCCCTTTTCGCGTAACCCGACGAAAACGGTCCCGGGACGTTTGTTCAGAAAAGGATGATCGTTCGTGAAACAACAGAGGGATACGTATCGGAATGATCTGGCCGCGTAGACCGATAGAAGAGTTGATTCAGGGATGTCGGGTCGGTCGGGTAGAAATTCGGAAGCGGGTAGAACGAGGCAGAGGATCACGGGGCGGGAGGCAGGAAGGAAAGGATGGAAGGTATGAAGATAGGAAGGAAGGAAGGAAGGAAGGAAGGAAGCAAGGAATGGAATTTTATTCAAGAAGCGCACTAATGCGGGAAGTCCGAGCTCGGCGATTTCCGGACGCGATCGGCTGTTTCCGGCACGGCGGCCCTCCCGAACTAAACCATTCATTCGAGAGAGCGAGAGACGACGGTTAGAGGAGGAGGGGGCTAGGAAGGTGGGTAAGGCGCGAGTGAAACGGTTTCAGGTGCGAGCGGGATAAACGGCCACGGGCGAACACGAGCGAGTGAATGAGAAAAGGACGAAGGGGAAGGGCAGGAGGAAAGAAGGAGACGGAAAGTGGCTAGGCGAGAGAGAGAGAGAGAGAAAGAGTAAGAGAGCTCGAGGGTAAAGGGGGTGCGAGGAGAGAGAATACGCGAGAGAGGTAGGCACGGCCGATCCGAGAAGGCTGGGTAGACTGGTAGGTTGGCAGGCAGGAGTAAGAAAGCAAGGCATAGCAATACTGACTAGCAGCAGTCAGACTGGCCGGCCGCGCTGTAGTTCGCGGAGCACTCCTAGCGAATCGACAGCAGATGTGGCCAGTTAGCTCGGCGCTGTGCGCTCGTCCGGAGTACCGTGGATTTCGATGCACCAACCGAATACGAATGCAGTGAGCTGAACTCGCCAAGCAACTAGTCTCAGCCGCCAGCAGCTAACAGTGACAACGACCGTAGCTGACGAGCATTCGGTGACCCTCTACACGACGAGTGGCTCTACGGTGGAGGATGCGAGCTGACACGAGTCGCGACGACTGATAACGAAAACAGAGTAACCACACTGGGTAGACGGACGGGCGGATACATCGACGACGGCGTGCAATGGACAGGTGACAAAAGGTGTACGAGGGCTGCGCAAAGACGATCAATCGGATGGTGTCGACACACACAGAAGAGGAAAAGAAAAATCGAATGGAACAGTCGGTCGCGCGCCACCACCAAGAACGCAGTGACCGTCGTACCTGTCCGTCGGTGGCCGAAGACTTGTCCCGATCGCGAGTCGGTAGTGATGTGGCAACGTTGCCGGTGGTTCGCGAGCGGAGGAGTCAGTCGTCGCTCGGCTGTTCTGTCGTAGTCCGTGTCTGACAGTGCGGTGCCGCTGCCGATATAACTCGCGAGACGGGGCCCGTCAAGGGCCCACGAGCGAAAACACCGCCGCGGTGTGTCACGATGACAGACTCGAAAGGGCCTCGATCGAGTAACAACAATAACAACAGCCGCAGCACAGGTATCATCCATACCGGGATAATCCGAGAGACACGTCGCACGTTGCTGTACTACGACAGCAAGCCCGTGCTCGTTGTGTAAAATAGTTCACGGGAGTGGAGAGAGTCGGTCGAGTTCGCTGGTTGGCTCTCGCGGGAGGTAGTAACAGTGCCGAGCCGTATAATCACAGTGTGTCGTTTTTTTTTTCGTCTTTCTCTCTCCGACACAAAAGAGAGAGAGAGAGAGCCGGTCGTCGCCGTCGCCGTCACCATCGTCGTCGTCGTCGTCGTCGTCGGTTGGTTACTTTAGTGTTCTTCAGCGTGGAACACACACCGGAGTTCCTAAAAGTGCGCCCGCGCGTTCTATACGCGTACACGGTCGCGTCTGGCCGAGCGTCGAGGGACGAATGAGTGCGTGAATCGTGACACAACACGAGCGTGTACGGACACACGGCGAGAGAAAGAGAGTGATAGAGGGAGAGGGAGAGGGAGATAGAAAAGTCATTCGGTCGTGTGTCTCTCTCGCTCTTTTTCTTTCTCTGTCCGCCACTCTCGCGTAGTCGAACTTTACGCCGTCGTACACGCTTCGGTCCCCCACCCCGTCGGCCGTGAGACTGTTCCTTTCTCCCTCTCTCTCGCGCACCAGGGCCCATTTATCTATCCCACACCAGTGCTTGTGACTGTGTGAGTGTGTATGTGTTTGTGTGGATATATATATATATACATATATATATATATTTGTGTGTATATCGCGCGTCTGTCTCTCGCGCGGTCTACCGACATTCCGTTTCTCTGTGTGCGACTGCCAGGAGTTTTCACTGGCGCGACACGGCACGCGCGCACGCACGCACGCATCGGGCGCAACACACGAGACACACGACACGTAAACGAAACCGGCCGCTACCACTACTACCAGCGCAACGGAGACAGCAAGAGGGAGAGAGAGAGAGAGAGAATTCAGCCACGGGAGTGTCAAAGATCCGAGGAAAAATCACGGGCATGGGAACAGTGTGTGCCGCGGACTGAAAAACAGTGCGCGAACGACCGGTTGTCCCGTGTTACAGCCGCGCGGTGAATCTTTTTCGCTCGACTCCTTGCATTTCGTCCCCGGTTTTCGCGTGTGTGTGCGCGCTACGCGCCTCTCTCCGGTGTGTCCCTTTTACCCGAAGGAGGAAGAGAGGTTAGGTTAGGCTAGGACATCGCGCACGGACATACACCGATATACACGAACGAGCGACGGCGGCTCACACACGTTCTCTCGCTGTCTCGCTCTTCTCTTCGGCCTCCTCCTCCTCCCTCCCTCCCTCCCTCCCTACCTACCCGTTCCTTGTCTGGCGCACGCGAAGAAGAACGCAGCAGACACACGAGAGAGAACCGAGCGAACACCAACACCAATACCATCGAACACGCCAGAGCCCAGGACAATCGGGGAAAGAGAAGGAAAACACAAATGCCGATCGCCGGTGGAATTCTGGTCGCTGGAACCGCGGCTCATTGCCTGTCTTCCGCCGCTGGCATGCTTCGATTCCTCGCTAGACTTTCAGGTTAGCACGCAATCATCTCTTACAATGCCTCGTTGAAATGTTCCGCTCGTATTCCGCGCCGTTCTCGATTATACTCTATGTACATATACATATATATATATACTATATAAACGTGGCTGCTGTGTGTATGTGTCTGTCTGTGTGCGCGTGTATATACAACATTTTTTTTTCTATGGCTCATTGGAAAAGAACGGTGCAGGGAGGAAGTGACGCGAATCGACGATACCTATCGATACGACGACCGTGTTCGCTAACGAGATAACGGTCTCGAGACTCTCTCGAGAGAGGCCGATCGCTGTCGCGCGTTTGACGTTTCGCTTTTTCACCGGGTCCATGACGTTTCTCTCTAGACTCTCAAGTTCAGGTTCGTCTATGTCTCTCTCTCTCTCTTTCTCTCCCTCTCTCGTTTTTCAGCGTCGCGTGCCGTTCTTCGCAGGGACACACACGCGTGTCCACGCTCGTAAAATTCGCCGTTTTCTCTCCGGGACTGTCGGGTGCTCGGGTCTCGGTCTAGCCACGGGGAGAATCCGTGTGTGCGGTTTCGATTCCCAGACTTTCGAGTCGGTGCACCGCTACCAGCCGGCCCGTTAAATGTAAGCGCGTACAGCGGCGAACGACGTAGACAGAATAAGAGGAACAAAAACGGCGAGAGACGGCCTCGTTCGTACGCGCGCGGTATTATACGAGTTCTCGCGCTGCCGTGTGCCCCGTGTGTATCCCGGCTCTTCGCCCCGGACAGGATTGACGGCGTATCGACTCGGATTTCCCGTCGTGTGTCTCTCGCGTGAAATTCGCTACTCTCTGTCCGCGAGCCACCACGACACCATCACCACCA
The DNA here is from genome assembly GCA_916610235.2 of Lasioglossum morio. Lineage (NCBI taxonomy): Eukaryota > Metazoa > Arthropoda > Insecta > Hymenoptera > Halictidae > Lasioglossum > Lasioglossum morio. The sequence goes on along the minus strand of OU744328.1, from coordinate 15,180,461 downwards.
CCACCACACAACCCTCTCTGTTCACTGTGTCGACCGTGTTGCCCCGTGCACCACGTAATCCGTGTTCGTCGAGATCGCTCGCTAATACGGTCTCTCCTCTCGTGTTTCGCCAATTTTTTTTTTCACCACCATCGATCCAACAACCGTCCACCTACTCTCTTTCTAACCCATCGCGTAGTTCACGTTCGACGCTACGACCGAGCGCGAGCCCACGGGACAGAGAAAATGCGGTTTCACTCGGGGGAATTGATAAGATGAGGTACTTGCATGCTTGTTCACCTTTCGATTAACACTAGGTTTACGAATCACTAAAAGTGACTGTTTTACGTTACTTTGGAATAATAACGAGAATCTGTCCATCCACATTTTTAGCCGTCTTTATTATAGTGTATACACAATGAAATAAATTCGTGTAATCGTTCGTAATATTCGTAGATTTAACACTAGAACTATACCGGACCAGTCGGAATGACTGGTGCGAAGTGTTTTCGATTCGAAATATATAAATTAGTATAATTGTGTTTTTCCGAGAAATTTCTTTAGTCAACTTCTCTGTTGGAGTACATATTTAAATAAAACTTGCACGAAATCGAAATAAATGGTATATTGTTGTTATTTTAAAGCAATGTATGCCAACTGCGTTTAGTGGTCGGTAGTTCTAGTGTTAAAATATTGTCACTTTGACGGGTCTCGCGAGCCTATTGGTGTTCTAGTTTTTGAGAATTTATGGATAGGGATTTATTGAACTTGTCTGTTTTTTGAAAATGCATAGAAATTACTAGGGATCGGCGGGTGGCTTTAATTTCTGGTTAAATAAGATCTAATCTTCTGAGGATTTTATCTGATTTTTGTTACATTGTGTACAAATATCACTTTGCCCAGCAATTGTTAAAGCTAGCTACACTAGTCGTTACTTATTCAAAGACGGAATCTTTTAGGAGTTTCATTCGAAGATGAAAGAGAAGAATTATTTCATTCAACGATTGTTAAGTTAATGGGAGTTAGTCTATGACACGAGACGTTACAATTTCTAATTAATTATTCCCAGATCAGATCTTCCGAGGATTCTATCCATTGCAACGTGTACAAGAATGACTTTATCCAGCAATTGTTAACTTGGTTAGTAGGTGTAGTACTATAGAATGCTAATGGCATAGAAACTTCTATACACAGACAAGAGTATATGGGTTATTTCTTGTCTCGTGCACTTTTTATGCAACAGTTACAGGTAACTAGACTGCGGACCTTCGTGGAAATTCTCACAACGGTAGACTTTAATTTATACAGGAATTGAATTGCAGATTTGATATTTGTTCTTATTACGAATTTACAGAATCGTGGATTCTGCGAAGTTTTAAACCGTGATCTATAAATAAGCCGGCCTAATCGCGCGATCAAAGCCAACCTTATCTCCGATAACGATTCTCGGTAAACAGGAAGATGCTATCAGCCAGAGGAACTCGATAATCTTGTCGATGGGTTTTTCATTAGGATTATCTGTATTTGAATCGTTCGATTTACTTGGAAATGTAGGCGAATTTGCGAGACATAAAATTTCGTAGTATTCCGAGGTGCACTATTTGTCTGCGGGGTTCGACTACACGTAATCTTTAGACTTCAGGGAAAAGATTTCGCTGACAGCCATTCCTAGACTGCAGATTTGATAAACTGATGAAAAAAAAAGGAAAGGTGAAACATGAAACAAAATTTAAGAGTATCGAAGGAAGAAATCAATTTTTGTTTGGTTCCAGTAGCTTGGAAATAATGCAGAAAATGTTTACTTGGTATAAAGATGTATTGTCTTCGTCGTTGTTTTCATTGGCTGCGAAGTGAGAATTGGTGTTGGTCGTTGCAACACTGATTCTTCACGTCGAAGTGTTAATTATCCTTCGGATGGCATGAGCATTGTCCTCGTTTTCACTATGCGGAACGTAGAACAATTCTTAAATATTCATTGATATATTGAAATTTTGGTGAATTCGGTGTCGATGTTTTTTTTTTCAATGCTTTGTCAAATGTGTGGAATGCGAAGTGTGCAGAAGAAACGGGGAACCGGTGTCTCGAGAGTTTTGAGGTCATCGGAATTTTTTTTCAATGAAATCATGTTCCTGTTCCTACGCAACAGTAATGAATGTCAATCGAACGAGTCACGCCTCATTATTCATTCTTAATAATTCTATCAACGGAAAATTCACACGGCGTTTTTGTTAATAGCACCTCTCAGCATCGAATCGGTTCCTTTTTTCTTCTGTTCTTCAAGCAAACTGCTATTCCTCATCAATTATACACGGGAGTGATTAGTGTCGTTGAAAAGCATTCAGTCACGAAACGTCCGTTAAGTGTCCTGCTCGGTTATAAATAGAGTAGAAATCTTAATTTACACATTTGCTCGCCCGTGGAAACTAGAATCGAATAGAAATGTTGTTACATACTTCAATCGAGGAACAAATTGCATTTCGTTCAACAATGAGTTTGCCAATCAACTGTGCTATTTAGTGCATCGTGCACTGGCATCTACAATTCATTGTATAATAAATTAACTGATAGAATCTTTAATTCTTTGCTTCGTTGCCAAAGATCAAATTCACACAATAGTTGATTTCTTGCCTGAATACTCTTGATCTCTTCACAGCGAACAATAACGTAAATGAATGCTGAACATTCATATTTAATTAACGAAAATCTGCAATCTGCTAATTAATATTAAACGACTCTGTACAATGCATTATCCAGGATTCAAAATGATTTACTTCGTCTCTATAAATTAACAGAACCGCGTCCAGTATATTAGTCATCGCTAATTCTTGTCATTAGTCATACACATTCTGGTAATTAAATAAATCGCTTCAGGGGTTAAATAGCTATCAAAATGCCCGAGTTAAGGGAAAAAGGGTGGGGGGGCTGCTGAAAGTTCATTTGTGGTAAAAGGGGGCGCGAGGCGACGAGGCCTGAGTTTCTGTTGTCCATTAATTCATCGACGAGTGAATGAGCATAACCTCTGCGGAAAAATCGGGCGCAGATACATCAAAATATAAATAGAAGTGTCTGAGACGGTCCGGCGCGGTGTGTCGACGTGTGTCGTCGGGCGCACGCTGTTCGGAGCCTCTCGAAGCCACCAAGAATGTAGAACCCCTCTCTCGAACTCGCGAAACCCGCTCGAACCGAGAAAATTCGTCTTCCACGTCGGTGTGCAACCGTTTGTGGGATGAAACTAGGCACTCCCAGCGACTGCTATATAGGCCTTTTGTAAACGAACCCTCGCAAGGCGGACGTTTTCGACGATTTCATGGAAACCATTGCTAGATCCGTTCAAGTCCCTCACCAATTTTATTTTTACATAATTTGGAACATGCTTCTTGGAGATTGATCTACTGGATCGTAGACGGTGTCTGCAGTCACAGGGGTGTAGCATCGAATAGAGATCGTTTTAATGCCGCAGGGTACGATGGAAAAGCGACACAGCATCCGTGCCCATTATTTCGAGCTCCGTGTGTCGCCGAGGAATAAAAAGCGACAGCGTTCGCGTGGGCGTCGAACGGGATCCGAAATTCGGCAAATTTTCACCGGTTAATCGGTACACGCTTTGATGATATCGCCGGCGAGACGACGACGGCGGCCCGCGTAAACCCACACGAAAATAAATTTTGCGGAGTTGTATTGCCGGTTCATTCTAAGGCGCATAGAATGATAGCTATTTCCGTTAAGGAGAAAAAAACCGTGGGGCACTGTCTGTCTCCGCGGGTTTCTAAAGATAAAGCCAGTCTGCAAGCGATTTAACAAGAAAATCGTTTCTACCGGCTTCTCTGCATCCTTCTATGCATCGTCCTATGGATCGGATCCAGCGACCGCATCCCGAATGAAAAGAGAGAGAGACGACGATGGAAATGAAACGCGAAAGGCAATCAGCGAAAACCGATCGGAACCGGGCAAAATGGCGACCGGGAAAAATGCGGTCGCCCGACAGCGTGAATCTATTTATCGAAGCCTAGAAAAATAGCAGACGCGGATGTTGACTCATTGTGCTACTCTCACTTTTTGCCGCGATTTCCATCGAATCTCTTCCACATATTTCCGCGCTCGCCGACACTGCGTGACGCAATGGATTGTGATCGTTGCCGGTGACCGGTGATCATGTTTTAATCCGATTAATTTCCCACCTGTGCTGCTGTCGTTTTTTGTTGCATCGGTTATTGCGGGAATTGAGATTATTTATTTGTGGATCTCTAGGTTGCTAAACATACTCCGATGAGAATTATTATTAATCCATACGTATGGATATTTTCTAAAAACTTTCTCTCGTTGTTTAAAATTTCTTACAGGGAATAAGATGTAAATATCTCTTGTATTCTCAATCATCTAAACTTATCGATCACTTAAAGAATTTCGAATAAACGAGTATGTACAAAGTCTCTGCTCATTTTCACAGGATAATCGTAAAAGTTCTCGATCAAGGATCGATCTCGCAATCTGGATCAATTTCCAAGAAAAAGTTTACGCTGCCCAGCAGGATATTAAATTAATCGGTGATCACCGTGAAATCGCGAACGGCCATTCGCCAGATTATGATAGACTGTGTTCCGGTCAATCGATCGCGCCTGGATCGCGCACGTCTTGATCACACGTCTCGATCGCACGGCCGTTCACGATCACTTTAGCGCGGCGCAATGAAATTTCGCGGCATCGGACGTATTCGAGAGTATTTCTGTCCCCATTAGCAAATAGCACATGAATTATACATGGCTGTACGTTAATTAGCGGCGGCTGTGTGTTATGTGTCGGGTTTATCGAGTTGGAAAATTAAATGGTTCGATACTCGCGCGCGTATAAAGACACGCCGGGAACCGGCGAGCTCGCGGTATGCATCTTAAGCGGCCAATCTTCTTCGAATCCATTCGACCGGACGAATTTCTTTATCCTCGCATACTGTCGCGTCAGCTCCTGGAAAAATTCGATAGCGTTCGGCTTCGCAATCGTGAAAATTCTCAAAGTTATTCAACTTTCTCAGAAATCGATCTTTCATGGAAGGTTTTCTTTGGAACGTTTCTGGAAGCGTTTTTGGAAAATTCTCAAAGTTATTCAACTGTCTCAGAAATCGATCTTTCATGGAACGTTTTTTACAGTATCTTGAAAAGATACTGTATAGAAATATATAACACATATAATTTTGATTAATATTACTTTTAAAAAAATCATAGAAGCGTCTCAAATACCGATGATTATGCATGAAAAATCACAATGTAAAAAGTTGAATAGTTTCCCTGAAAAAAATTTGAAAAAATTTCAAAAAATTCGTGGAAAAACTGCCTCGAACGCCAGAGCACCTCAACGCGTTTAATTTGACGACGTTTTCGAGGATTCTATCGAATCGCGTCGATGCAACTGGTTGCAGGGCGAGTGGAATCCCTGGAATTCCGGCATTTAATAAAAGTCATTCTTCGCGGTTACATCCGGCGACGGTGCGCCGCGCACACTGTGTCCCCGCACGCAGAATATAACACGCATTCAGCTCGCAAACGCGTGCACAGCGCATTCCCTCTCGTTACCTGTTATAATAAGGTCCACGGGCGTATAATGACTTGCATGCGGCGCGTACTAGGGTTGCCTTGAAATAACCGCAAACAGCAAAATTGTAAGGTTGCCGAACATTGCCGTACACACGATCAACACAATTCACGAACCATTTAGCGAACTGCGGCTACAATAAAATAATGTGAACATTAATATTCACCGTGCCTAAGGATAATTAAATAGAGAGGAATCCCGAGCGAACATACCTAGAATTTATGTGGCAAATTTCAGGAATAATCGTGTATGTATCAGTTCTTTTATATTGGCAATTGCCGATTGCAATCAATCCTCGAGCCACTTACTGCACGCGACTGCAATGAAATTAGCGAAATAGAAAGAAGTGGATAAAATTTCTATTAGCAGATTGCCTCGATGTGTGAGAGGATAGGATCCAGAGTAGACTGTCTCGTTCGATACCGAATGTCAATGGACTCGTTCGTTTCGGAAACACAATAACATTTCTGCTTGTCTCCGATGGAAGTCGGCTGCACGGCTAGACCCGTTCGGCAACAATGCCGACGTAACGCCTATTTCTAAATGGACGAGTCGGGCGTGGGACTCGTCGATACAACAATGAGTACCGTTATTATTAGGTTTCCTGGACAAACAACGGCCACCAGTCGATCCAATACCCCCAAGCCGAACCTCTTTCGTGCAAATCGCCGATCGGTCTGGGTCGCCTGGCCATTGTCCACGGGACTACGAGACTTCGTCTTGTTGTTGTTTGTCGGGGCTTGAGGGTTTTACGAGTTTTAGCGGGCTCTCTTAAAGGATTTCCATCTTCCAACTCTCTCTCTCTCTTTCTGTCCTTTCTCACAAATTTTCCGCCGTTTCGACGTTTCATTCAGATTTTACGCTCCGCGTCTCGACGAAACTCTTTTTCAAAACGCTGCACCTCGAATGTCACTGTGAGAAATGTTTCTAGGGCAGAACCAAAATCGACCGAAAATCAGCTCGAATTCTTTTCAATACAATCATCTGAGATTGAAATGTACAATGCTAGAAAATAATTTGCAAGTTAACCGAAAACACAAGCTGGAATCTTTCACGACACGTTCAGAAAACATTAGAAAACAGAATACGCATAATGAAGATTAATTCATCCCACGAATTTTCCCATGGTCGACGAGTTGAAAGATCGATTTCGCCTTTCCCAACAAAACCCCCAATGAACTATGCTAACTGTGTACATACCCTATCGCGTCCGATCTCTTGGTATAGTGAAAAATCGTAGCTCCGGCTCGCATACGCGACAACACCCGCTCACTACCTGCTTGCCAAACAGTGGCTCTCGTAAAATCCACTCTGGAGAACCACTCCTCGGCAAGTATTTTTCTTCCACGTGTTCCCAGGTTGTTTACCGGACCCTTCGTCCCTTTCAGTGCAACCCTTGCCTGGATTTTGTTGTCTCGGGGAACAAGCTCGAGATTTTACTTGGGAGAGCTGTTCATCGAGACGAATCGAAGTCATTGGATGGCAAACAGATTTAGTTCGGGGGTAACGTAAGAATTTGTTTGAACCACGACCACCTGTTCGGTATCCAATAACAGTATAAACGAGCTTATCTTAAAATAGAAAATAGAATGCGTATAATAAACCAATCAAGATTATTTCGATCGTGTTTTTATGGTACTCCGTAAAAACGAGTCAGTCTATCGAATAAATTCCCCTCTACGAAATAAAAGCATTAGCATCACTTTCTAGCAAAGAAAGGTAGCCGAGAGAGGAGACTTTCTAGCAAAAAGAAGCAGAACATGAAGCTCGCGAACACGAGGTTCTCGAATATTTTGTCTCGAGATAAGATCTCGCGGCCGACACCAACGTTATTACTCGCTAAAATCGTTTAGAGGTTCGTTTCCGACGTGTAAATGGTTAAAGATTTTTCGGACATACATATTGTACATAGAGTGCGAGATGGGTAAACCCCCGTCGGACTCATTAGCCGGCACAGCGCAATTAGACCCGTCGGCAACAACTTCATTAGCATTAGTTCTCTCTCTCTCAGTCGATCCCCATCGACGATTTTCTGCACGGCTCGCGCGCGTGCAGCTTTTGACATAGGCGATTTAACCGAGACCAGGAAGCTAATAAACTCTGATTCTGTTTTAATTGATCGACGCCCGCCTCGCGATTCGATTTAATCGCTCTGGGAGGGGGAGGGGGGTAATTATTCCCAGTTGTGTGCAATATAAAGAGTGCGATTCTGTACGCATCGGAATCGGCTGGGGAAAAGTAATTGCGCGTGTGCGGCAGCAACATGATCGATAAAAAAGTGACGCGGGGAGCACGGAACGGCTGTTAATTAACTTCTCAGTGCTCCCCATTTGTTTTTGGGGTCAACGAGGGAAAGGATAGTGAATGAAAGACCCCGAGTTCCATTGCAACGAGCATGAATGACAGTGGCCACTCATCCCGCGACGCCGTTTCCCAATAGAATTCCCGGTTGTCGGCTCGTTAATGGAAAACACGTGTCGCGCGTGAAAAAGTATTCCGCGTAAACTTTAAAAATAGAGAACACTCGCGGATATGTAGCAACGGCGTCGCCGGTTGTCTACGTGTGTGACACGCTATTTAATTCTCGATTTCTCAAGGCCGTTTTACTTAATTTCTCACCGGCTGCGCATCTAGGGCTATGCGATTCGACGGTGAAAGCAAATCCGCCGGTGTCCCGGTAAAATCCGTTTGTTTAACGTTATCCAGGCCACTATCCATCACCGCAACGTTCATCGTTATCGTATATACCAATCGCCATGAATTTTTGACAAATTTTATTCCTCCTTAAATTTTATTTCAAGTCTTCGTCACGTGCGGCACATCTATGGGAGAAATCGCACGAGATAACTCGTAGTTTGCGTTACTACCCAGGACGTCAACTACGAGTTATCTCGTAGTTTGTTTACTTGCCATATTTGTGCAGCTACGGTGAAATTCGTAGTGTTTCAATGTGAACACGAATAGATAGCCACGGGGAGAAGAATGAAGAATCAAGGTTAGCTTACACGAAATTTCTTTATGATTGAACAGAAAATATAATCATACAAAGTTTATTCAGTATCAACAAGCAAAAGAATATTTAATAGTAGAATATGATTAAATTAAATTCGCTTTTTATACCGCAATCCTGCAAAGTACCATGGCTGTGAACGTGTTAATGGTCGGCTCACAGGCGAAATGTGCAAGTCCAGCGAACAAATTTGATTTCCGTCGATTCAGGGTCTAACTGCAAGGTCTGTTCCAAGATTATGCAGTCGCATGAGCGTTTTTATACCGAACGCTAGCAGTGTCGCTATGCACCAGTCGCAAAACAAATGTCTCCTTTTTTTTGAGCCCGGAAAAACGTCAGTATTCGCCGAAGAACAATGTATCACGAGCGACTCGCGTGATCAGAAAGATTTTTTGGCTCGCGTGGGAGAGAGAGAGGGTAGATGGGAAGATAAAGGGAACGCGAATCTTTTCTCACGACGGAGAATAATTTTTTTTTTTTCATAGAAAACCACAATAGTCACCGGCCTGTAATCGCTTGGTCGTAGTCACGCATACGTGATAATGTGTATTCCAGGACCCTTCGAAGTCTGTCGTAATGATGCGGCGTTTTGGTAATGTCTGGTGGAGATTTATTGCTAAAATGTTTGCTGCGAAAGACCGATTGTCTCGAAGCAAGAGTAAAATTAGTTCCTCCCGCGAGCGTGATAAAATAATTTTCTGTTGTACAACGCCGAAAAAGATTTCTACTGCAACGTGCAAAGTGCGGCGAAAGTTCGAATTTCTCTTTGCCGAGGAAAAGGGAGGGTCCGACAATGGCGTTCGGTTGGGCGTCTAGAATTTCGTGATCGCGAAAGGTAATTTGGCATTAGCGTCGTTTTAACGGAGAAAAAGCGGCGCCGGTTCGAGGAGCATAATTCACGCGACGGTAGCCGAATAGAACTGGGAAGGTCCACTGCATCGAACGCGCGAGCCTACCAAAGACACACGGACGTGCACACGAATGCAAGAATTTGCATAACTTCACGCTGCAGGTGCTCGCTGGCGCATGCATAGCAAGACGATTCTTACCGGGCCGATCGAAACCTCGAGGATACGGCCAGAGTCTTACGGAAACTCGGTTTTTGTCCTTCAACCCTTAAAATATCAAGGCGGTGCCGAAAACTTTATGCTAAACTTAGAGAACATAAATGTGCCACGTGTCTTCCACTTTCTAGTGCTTTCAGTAGACTGTTAGCCTCATTAGCAATTTTATTCCTCAGTTTATTATAAAGCGACATATTATTCATCAACCCCTTATCGAGTTAAGTTAGTGCCAAACACATTTCTATTGAATTAATATAACACAAATGTGCCACGTGTCTTCCACTTTCTAGTGCTTTCAGTAGACTGTTAGCCACATTACCAATTTTATTCCTCAGTTTATTATAAAGCGACATATGATTCGTCAACCCCTTATCGAGTTAAGTCAGTGCCAAACACATTTCTATTGAATTAATATAACACAAATGTGCCACGTGTCTTCCACTTTCTAGTGCTTTCAGTAGACTGTTAGCCTCATTACCAATTTTATTCCTCAGTTTATTATAAAGCGACATAAATACATCAACCCCTTATCGAGTTAAGTCAGTGCCAAACACATTTCTATTGAATTAATATAACACAAATGTGCCACGTGTCTTCCACTTTCTAGTGCTTTCAGTAAACTGTTAGCCTCATTAGCAATTTTATTTCTCTGTTCATTATCGAAGTGACATATTATTCTTCAACCCCTTATCGAGTTCAGTCAGTGCGAAATACATTTATATTGAATTTGAAATCGAACAAACGAGGCACCACTGAAAGATGTTCGATAATAAAAGACGCCTAATATTTTCGACCAGTGGACTTATGTTTGTCCCGAAAAACAATCAGCACTTCCCCTCGAGCCGGGTAGGCAGTATAGCATTCATCGACGAAATAGCTCGCATTTCATCGTCCATTGCGACAGCTCCCCCCCGAAAAACTAATCATTCCCGCCAAATCACCGTCCCTTTTCAACCATGCCCTTTTTGTGCTTGGATGTAATTCCGCTTTGAGAATAATGGCGCCGGTCACTCGATAACAGTTCACCCTGTACACACGTGGCGCGACAACTGCTGGAAGGGGGCGGGGGTTGCCAAGAAAGAACAGATTTCCTATAGAGAAGGAGAATGCGAGCGAGAGAGAAAGAGAGAGAGAGAGAAAAAAAAGAGCTTAGAAAACGCTCGTGGTTTTCGTGTCTCGCTGAAATCAGGCCGCGACGATATATCGTCGTTCTTAACCTCGCGATGCCGTACCGCACGGAACTTTATTTCCACGAAGTGCCCGAGACTTCCGCAACCCGACGCTGCTGGCACCCACACCCTCGGGACTCCTGCAGTGGGCGCAGTGCACCGCCCTCGACCCCCGATGCAACGCTGCAACGGGTTTCGCATAGCGCGACGCCCTCAAACTTTGACCGCTCGCGCACCCTCCGAGACCATCAATTTTTCTGTAGAACCCCTATAATCCTCGGAGCAACTATTTATACATAAAATTAGTAGTTTTCGTGAATACATATACGAACAAAATTGAAATATTAATGTTATATCAGTTACTTTCATTCCATGCAACTTTAAGGGCTGCAGTTCGAGCATATAACAATAATTAATTATTCCAATGTTACTTCTTAACACATTACCGACCGGTTATTATTGTATAATTTTGAAATATCTATGGTACATGGCTAAACACTTTTTCATGAACCAACAAGTCACCCTCATTAACCTCATATAACAGTTTCATTTAAGATTGTAATGTAAAAGAAAATTTCTGTGCTTTTCTTTTGGTGCAGCACAATTATTGAAAATCCTATTAATAGACTTTTTCGGTAAGTAATGTGTTAAGATTAATCGTAACCAGATTTGCCAGGATTCCCAACGATTTCATTCAGGATGTTAACGGTCCCACAACCTCCACGTTTATCAGTGACCCCGTGTTTCCCTTCCGATACGACGCATGGTCTCCCATAAACAAACGATAGAGACATTCTCTGTCGGACGCGGGTGCCGAAAAACGGCCACCGGGATGCCGTGCGTGTCGTTCCCCGTTCGTTGACGGCAATTATCCTTCGAAATGATAAGGCCAAGTGGCCGAGAACATCGCCACGGCTCGTAGGAGAGAATTTAATGAGCGACTAACGACACGGGGACCGTTGGTTCTCTCGCACCGAAATATTAATAAGCCCCCGGGACACGTATCGATACGTTTTCACTCGGCTGTGGTATGACGATGGTGCGGGGCAGCGTTTAATGAGATTACGGACATGGTTTCTTCGGTGGGCCCCCGGTGATCAAGAGATCCGCAGACGCGATCGACGAGGATTTCGACGAAGAAAAGAGAAAGAGAGAGAGAGGGTCCTGGGGATAATTACGGCGCGGTGCGGTCCCTTTTGTTGACTTTGGAAATTGCCGGCCGGTACTAATGGCCCGGGGGCCCTTTACTCGCAGGACATCAATCTCGGGATATTAGGAGATATCTCGATTCCGATCCGGTGGTTAGCCCCCGTCGCTCTGTACCTGTTACCGTAATTTCCTGTAAATTAAATGTAATTTCTGACCTTGTTTCCTTCGGCTCTTGCGTGGCGGCTTAACGGCGATCTTGATTCACATCCCGTTTCTCTGAATTATTCTGCTGAATCGAGAGTTTGCACAATATTATAATTGCGAGAAGCAACAGTTTCATTTGGATAAAAATCGTGAAGCCAGTAGGAACAATTTTCCGGGACACGGTCGGTGTGTGTGGCAAAATGCGATCCAAGAATTATCTTGGAAGAAGTCTCTCTCTCTCTCTCTCTCTCTGTGTGTTCCCCAGCTGTATCAGTGGTTCATCTACACAGCGAATAAATATCGATAACGGTATATCGGCGACCGTGGACTTTGAAGTCTATTCCCGTGCACCGGTCGCGATTGCAATCTCTCTGGTAATTATGATTGGTTCGCTCGATCGGATCTACTGTTCCATTTATTATTCGTATTTCTATTAAGTGCCGTACAACTCTATACAGGCTCCGACTAGAACTAAAACAAACAAATTATTCGGAACATCCTATTTTCGTATGAAGAAAAATAATGAATAGGAAAGATATCTATAATCTGAAGTCTGAAAGACTTTTGCGAAAATTAATTGCAGCTTCCAGCAGCGCACCTGCACGCAATTCGCCGGCATTGAAATCTCCGGGCTCGAAAACACAGTCGCACGATCCATTTCCCTTGAACTCTCTGCGGCCGTAGTAAATCTTGCGTTTTCGAAACGATGATGGCGACCGTCTCGCTTATCCGTCCCTTAGAACGCTGAACAGTAAAAATAACAATATACACGGTGGCTGTGAAACGTCGATGGAAAATTACATCGTAGAGAAAAAAAATTGACGAGATTGAACAGTGCAGGAAGTTGCAAGAAGAGATTCGCTTCGAAGTGTGTTTGTTTTTATCGTGTTTCAACAACGTCGAGCTATAACGTCGATAGATTATCTCGCTTTGTAATTGAAAGGCTTATCTTGATCCTGAAAACCTGATTATTTTGCTCTACTAGGTGTGCCAACAATTCATCACATGCTTTCAACAATCTCGTAAAATTATACGAGGCTAAATTGTTTATTCGGTTTTATGGAGTCGAGAATCATCGAGCAAGACAGGTACACGTTGCGATTTTTTCAATCAACGGTTCTCTCAATTTATCGATATTGGAAAGGATCGTAGAACTTTCTGCAAGATTGTGTTATCGTTTATCGTTCAAGTTCGGCCTGGAATATTTCTCAACGAATTCCAACTATTTTACAAAAATGAACCGCGCCGATCGTATATCTCTTCCGGTCGGACCGGCGAATCCTCGTCTCGCGAAATCCCCGCCGGTGAATGTCAGTGCCCTTATTTTCGCGCTTTTAAGTAGGATTCTATTTACGCCCAGCCGGTGCAGTTTTTAGTTGCCGGGCTATCTTTGTATAGGTGAATCGCGCGGAACACAAGTATAGTTGTCTGCGCGAAAGAAGAACGGCGGCGCGACGCGTCCGCGAGTAAAAGAGAGAAAAAGAGAGAGAGAGAGAGAGCGAGAGATACGTTCTCTGGTAGACCAAGGAAGAAACGGAGAAAGAGGAAGAGAGAGAGAGAGAGAGAGCGAGTGAGAGAGAAAAGGAAAGAACAAGGGGGAGAAAAAGGAGAACGAGAAAGAAAGAGAGACGGTCTTACGAGCGTCTCGCGTCTACGAGCGTATCCCGCCTTGCCGGCGCGTATCCAGGAAGTGACGTCAGCCGACGACGTTCTTATGAATTAATTTGCGGAAATCAAGCCTCCCACCTACCCCTTTCTCCGGCGTTCGCCGGCACACAGTACAGATCCTAATCCTTGCGGTTGCGCAATCCTAATACCGCCCACGCGGGCACGAGCAAAAACTGTGCGCGCTACTCTAAACGCTTTGTGCGATTGCGTTCGTTGCCTGATATCCAACCGGGCGAGTAGGTGCCGATTGATCTGTCGTTTGTCTTCGCCTGCTCCACCGTTTTTTATACTCTAATCAAACTCTTGCACCTTCGCTATACTTCCACCCAACGATCCTGAAGAGCAAATTCCGTTTCGATCCGCGCCTCCATTTTTCATACAAATTTCGTCAAACTAAAAGCTCTGAAAGATTTCCAGAATTTTTTTTTTTTATTATAGAAAATCTCATATGAGATTTATTACAAAACAGAAATACACTACATATAATACAGAGTATGAAGATTACAAAACAGAATAGGTTTCTTGTAGAAATACAGATATTATAATATTAACATATGATTAAAAGGAACAGTAGATGAAGAGAGAAGAGTAAAAAAAAAAACTTATACTTTAAGGCCACAGCTATTTCCAGAATTTCCTTGAATCGTAATAAAATGACCGCGAATCGTGATTCAACTCAAAGCAGATTTCTTTGAGATTGGCAAGGATTAGATGTATCCTAGTAGATTTTTCCTCGTTATATCGACTAATATCGACAGGATCGTTGCTCCGGACTTCCAAGAATCGATTTTGCATCGCAAATCGCCCAGGACCGGAGACGTCTCGATCTTCTCGGCTCTCTCTCTCTCTCTCTTTCTCTCTCTCGCGAACCTCGCCGATGAACAATACCTGCTGAAACGCGACGACCGTCTATTTTAGGAGCGTTACCGAACCAGACGTCACCGGCCTGTGATCCTTTGCCTCCGAAAATCCTACTTGCTCGACTAGAATCGACTGTTATTCGAGAATCAATAGGCACTTGGTGTATAAGACGGGGTTGTCAGTCTCGAGTCACGCCTACGCGCGGCTCTTCCTAGACGAGGCGGATAGGAACGCTGGATTGAGCGTAATTAGCGATGTGCTTGTTGATCGTGTTAATGCCAGGCGAACCGGAATGGGTTCAGCCGCTGTCTTAGGGTTCGCCTGGAATCGGACTGCATTTGTCAGAATGGCGGCGTTGCGAACTGGAAACGAGCATCAGTTTTCTGGGATCAAGTTAATCCCGGAGGCGAAGAAAATAAAGATTTCTTGAATGTGTCTGTAAACTTCCCTAGATTGTAATGGTTCGAATTTATATCTAACTAGAGCGCTGATCGATGCAAGAGCGAATAATAACTATGTTAACGTCACCATCCGACTACAAATACAGTGGACAAGTTGTAAACTTGAATCGGAAGAGGTAGTAACCGACAGAAGTGTTTTGGTAAAACTTTCTTCGACAATAGAGCATCCATCATGGACGGTAATTTAAGGGCGACACGCTCTTCTGAGGATTAAAAGGTTTCGCTCGTGACGAGCGCCGACTGCAAACGATCATTCGCCAGTTAATAGCTTTTCTCGGTACTAAATGGAGGTGTCCAATCACTCTAGTCCTCAGCTTTGTAGCCGATACGTCTGTAGGTGTGTGACGAATAGACCGATCCAGCTTCTTATTCGGAGTTGCACGTCGGGCACACGTAGGTGTTCGACGAGTAGATCATTCTAGTTTGCTGATCAGGGTTGCGCGGACATTGGTCGTTGAAGTCCGTGCTGAAATACGTAGTTATTCTTTCTTTTATTGGCACATTGTAGAGCGGCTCTATAACATAAATCGCTGTGACATCGTTTCTTCTCGTTTATTGTGATATGGTGATCTTAATGCGGCTGCGTATGTCATAGTCAATCTCTATTTCCGACCGGGTCGTCGTGATACCGAACGGACCTAGATTTCTAACGTTTCAATTGCTCAATCTTTCTTGCCAATGAACAAATCCTCCGATCCCTTCTTAGAACTCGTCTAGAACCCTAATATTTTGCAAAAGTTTACGATCAACGTATACGGAATATCAAAAGTATAATGTCTAATCTCGGCGCTACGGTTCGATCAATTACTACTGAGAGATCAAAGTATACTGAATATAATAGGAACTTTATTTGCGGCGCCAGGTTCGATCATTATTACTTTTGTATTAGCCCTGTAATTGTATTAGCCCGATCGAACCTGGCGCCGCAAATAAAATTCCTATTATCTAATATGACGATCGCGAAAAATTAAAAACGGTTAATATACTGAATATTCTTGAAAATATAATCACCGAAGGCAGATTCCGTGATTCGCCACGCGACACCCGGTATAACGAGGATCAGTCGAAGCTAGAGAGCGAGAGAACAGGGTGGGAGGTCGAGTCGGGGGTTAGAGTACAGAAGAAACAGCCTAAGTTAGAGTAAGAGAGAAAGAAGGAGAAAAGGATCGAGAGAGAGAGAGAGAGAGAGAGAGAGAGAGGGCGGAAGAGGGACAAGGAGGAGAGAAAGGGTGCGTCGAAGAAGCGAAAAGTAAGAGGCAAAGGGAGCGTGCGGTCTGTCCCCTTAAGGAGGGAGCATAGGCAGGGGGTGGTTCCTTTTCTATGGTAGCCCACGAAACACCTGGCTCTCCTGCTCTGTCTGCCCCACGCTACCGATCTTCGTCATATTATCCTAAACTGCATTGGCATCCCCCTCCGGTCCTAAGGGCCATCTTTGCACGTCAAGCCGGCCTCGTTATGCGCCGGACAAAATATCTATATCCGACAGGAGGCGACGTGTTCTCTGCTCTCTCCATTGATCCAGGTGCTCTCCGCAAGCTCCCCCTAAATGCTCCACTATCGGTCCTGGAATCGGATCGAGGCCTGGAATCCCGAATTCTTTCACCCCGTTCAAAACTAGGTCCACATGGTTTTTTCGGTACATGGGTACACGGTTCGATAAAAATATCCATAGAAAAGATCGAACGTCCACCATACAAGAATCTGTGGACAGGGCATTGGCCGTCTAAATCAGGCTTCCTTCGGTTCAGGGTGGTTTGAAATTGATTTGACACGCAAATATTTCAAACCAATCACACGTTGATAAATATAATTATTTTCGCGATAACTTTGTCAAAGAGTGTCACACAGATTCCGCAAAGTAGCCGTCTCGATTCAGCATTTCTAAACATAAATGTTCACGTTCGCGCGGGAACATTGTGTCGTCGAAAGCGCCATTTTATTGCAGTCCGGGCTGCTCCGTGGGAATCCTTGTAGTCGAATGATGGGATCTTCCGAGAATCACGATCCTTAAACACGTATATCTCGGCTGGATGTCCTTTGCCGAGGCGATCGTGTTGGGGGACCACCAGCGGGCCTCTCTCGGGGCCCAGTGTTGCCCAATTTTTCGCAATCCTGGTCCCTGGACCACCGCCCCTGTCCCTTTCAACGACTCCGTCGCTTCACAATGACCGTCTAATATTCTTATTATCGAGTGGGCACGGTGCTTTACCCGCAGATTCGCATTGATCGAGAATAATGCGATGACTCGGTCGAAAGTCGGACAAAAATCCCTCAAAGTCAATGATGTGGTGGATGGGCCGGCCAAGTCATCCCATAAATCGCGCCGTTTACCTTCTCGTCGTTCACTTAGTGGTTCACGAAAAGATCCAACGTAGTTGAAATCCTTTAAAAAAACATTTTATGTAAAATTTAGTTTAAGTAAAATTGCCGCGGTAGCTTTCGCGCAGATGATCGAAGGAACTCGTCGAAGAAGGTTGCTCGACGATAATTATTCTTTTTCAATCGAGGTTTTTTTTGTAGTCACGGTGTCTCGAGGATCGATCAGCAGCTTCGTGTGCGTTTATGAAAGCGAAATCGATATTCCTGGTGTAGCGGCGATCGATCGGAGCCACCCGGTATAGAGACGAGCAACGAACACCCAGGAGCAGAGTCCTAGTGGCTCGAGCCCTGTAATATTACACCGGCGGACTTTCGTGCGCACCGGTTTGCGTTTCTGCGTGCGTGAAAGACGCCACCGACGCGCGCGCGGTCTTCGTCTTCGACTTCGTCTTCGTCTTTGTCTAACCTCTTCGACTTGGTCTTCGTCTTCGACGTAGACGACCGCGACTTCCCGTCGCGGCGCTCTTCATCTTCGCCAGTTTCCGTCGACATGTGGAATCTTTGACTCTCGGACAGCAGAAAACTTTTGATGTTTCTTCGTGGCTCGTAAGCAACCGTCTATCCAAAGATTCTTTTTTGTTGCTGCATCTTTGTTACTGCAGAATTGAATTGAACCCTCCAGTTTTTGCTTTACACATTTTCGAGGAAACGTGAACGAAAAATCGTGTACCTTGAAAAATAATTCATCTATGCACCTAGGGTTCGGAATGATCGAGATTCCTGATGATCAATGACGACCACCAGTGGCGTGCTGTAACCAATGATGATCGGAGTTGGCTAAATTGCTGGGGAAATTAGCATGCCTGCCGGCAGACGTCTCGTCGACGATGATATCATCTTTTTTATTGCGAGAACTGCAAACTGCTGACCTATTGCACCTCGCCGCCTCGTTACTGCTGGAACGTTTGGCTGGCAGTTTGCACCTACTTTGCGGCGTGAAATACTAGGTCTCCCGATAATCATCGCGGCTATAATGCTGTCCCTTACATTTCCCGTACACGGCATTCCTGTCTTCCGTTCGCATTCAACGACCGGCGCTCTTGTAATTACCGTTCGCAAACTTATTCAAGCTCGAATCGCTCTCTCGACTCTCTTTCGATGCGAATACTCGAGACTTCAGGCTCCCGTATATAGCTAGAAAACTTGCAACTTGTTTAAACAAATCGTTTAGTTAGCAAATATTCAGACTAGAATTACCGAACCTGAAACACGATGTATATTCTCAAGGAAAATATTTCTATAACTTCACGAATTGTAAAAGAACTTCGCGTTACCATGAATTTTCTAATACAAGTTTTACACTTACACTGGGGAACACTTAGAAATAATGACCCTTTCGATAAGATTTATTCCATCGAAGTTGACTTTACATTTACGCGTTTAATCAAACGACTTTTTTTACGGTTTCTTTAGTCAAAGCTGTGTAATTAATCGTTCCTCAGCTGGGAA
Source organism: Lasioglossum morio (assembly GCA_916610235.2). Taxonomy (NCBI): domain Eukaryota; kingdom Metazoa; phylum Arthropoda; class Insecta; order Hymenoptera; family Halictidae; genus Lasioglossum; species Lasioglossum morio. The sequence goes on along the minus strand of OU744328.1, from coordinate 15,161,485 downwards.
ACTAATTGCTTGTTCCCTGTAAAGGTCAGACGTTCTGCAATGTAGAGTTTCTCTTTAATTTATACGAATCGAAGAGGAACTTTCGTTAAGTTTAACTTGTTACCTGCATCGAGAGTGTTCCCTGACTTCGAAATGACCTCTAGGTTTAGGATTCTTAATAATTTAATTTGTCTACTTTGATCGAATGCTCCGCCTCTCGCGTAAATGCATAAAATCCAGATATTACATTTTTCTCGAGCTGCGTGAAAATAGAAATTATTTTTTTCGGAAGAGATACGACGAGGCTAACGGGTTGACACGAGGTTATCGGTTTGCTGTAACGAGCCTAAGCTCGAGCAATTAAGAGGAATCGGAGACAGGTCGTCCAGGTGTCGAAAAGCGCCTCCGACGAATCTAACGTTCCGGCCGAGATAAGGTTTAATTGCATCACGTGCGGAGAAGCCGTTCATATGCATTCGAGTTAACAGCTTCGCCATCAAATGTGGCGTTCCCCTTCGGGAACAAGGTATTTCGGGCTTTCCTTCGGCTTACAGAAGTAAAGATAAACGTTATCCTATCGTGTGTCTTTAAATCCTTGTGCGAACGTAACCGGGATCGAGCTTCCTGCGACGCGGGCATTTCGAAAATCGTGATCCACCTACAAAACCGCCGGTAAATCACTCGTACAGGCTCGAAGCTATTCAAACAAAAACTCTTCATCAACCCTCGAAGAAATGGTATAGAATATTAGCAACAGTAATTAAGCTGATAAGTAGACTTGGAAATTTCTTTCTCTTATCCTTTCTTAATCGTTCTTTTATTTCAAATTGCAACCACTTATTTTTGTCCTATATACATAACATTCGTAGTCCACCGATAACTTTGCGTGACTCGCGAGGTCTGGGGTTGCAATATTTATCAATTCTTTTCGTGACTAACCCGCCGCAATAAAGATTACTATTATTGCTGTAAAAACGTGGAGAACTCCGATACGATTTCATTAAAAAAGTAAATACTTTTCATTGCTGTCTCACGAAAAAACGTGGCGAAAGATTGATAAAATTCGTCATCGAACATACGTACCGTCTTATTGCAAAATTATTCATAAGGCAATCTAACAGTATTGACTCTGGAATTTTTAGTTTTCCCAGATGAAATACTCCACGCTTAATTTGTCCAGACATTAATGAATTCGACGAATTACCGTATTTTATTATTTAATAAAACAAAAGCTATTGCGCACCAGGAGCTGAGAAATAATTTTTTTTCACTTTATCAAGAGTGACTCATTTTTTCCTTCGTTCTCCCCGGGGTACATTTACTGCCTTGCATAAAATAGTATCATCGACACGGGAATGAAAAATGAAGGCGCGAGAGTTGGTGCGAATCGATCGGTGTTAATCGAGGACATTTCCTTATCGCGCGTATGTACCGAGCCGATCACGATGTCCCATTTATGAACGTGTCGCGTAATATTCCGTGCGATCGGGAAACGCTGTTATCCACGGCGACTCGTTATCATGGGATTCCGATCTGCGAATCGCGTCGACCGGTTCTCGTTTGCGCCATTTTCCTCTGGAACTTCCCTTTCTGCATCCCGAAGAGCGATCGATTCGTTTGTTTTATCGCTGAGATGATGAAGACTGCGCAGAAAATGATCAAATTAACCCATTCAGTTTGCAGTAAATGTTACGTACGTGATTTTTATAAAGAATCAAATTCTCTTTTGTAGCTGTTTCCAGAGTTCGGACTCGAGGACAAGTTAACTCATCCTGGTTTTTCTTTTGTTATTAAGTATTTCAGATCTCAACTGAGATCTATATCTGCTGTACAAATGTAAGTTACAGTAAATACATATTCATACATATATAGACAATATTAAATCTAATTAAATTCGTGCTTTACAAATCTTTAGGAAATGAACTATAAGAAGACAGGCTTTAAAATTGGGTCGGGCATCTAACATTTTTCGGCAAAAGGGTAGCTACAATTTAATTTTACACAGTTGGTGAGTTAGCTTGTATCGCTGTAAACTCGTCCTGGGTTAACAGGTTAGTGCGAGAGATTGGATTGAGAAGTTTGTTCGAAGGATTGATTTGAAGGGGCTGATAAGGGCGAGAGGCCCGAGGAGAGTTATCGATGCCGGCTCCTCTAGAAAAGGCAGACCGCTAGAAAATTCCAACATTCTTCGGGCTTCCATATCCATTTCGAGTTTAGCGAGAATCGATATTTGGCGTGGTGGCCTTCGTGGTCCGGCCAGGGTGCAGTTACGCGCGCGTGTCGCTTGCACTTCGCGTTGCCGCACTCGACGCAGTTTATTCTGAGCCTGAATTTTAACACTTCGTTTCTGCGTTATTCATTCTCACAACGTCATTTACAAATTCGACAGGCTTCGAACGATTTCATATGATAGCTCAAAGAATGAAATACTCTGGAAAAGTTTCGTCTATTATTACTAAAAAAACAAAATAATATTAGTAACTAAATGTATGATGGTTTCGGCGCACAGGTTCGATCAATAATACAAACATTAATTTATAACAATTTTGCAATTCGAGGTTTAGAATTGCAAAATTGTCATAAATTAAGTAATGTTTGTATTATTGATCGAACCTGTGCGTCGAAACCATCATACATTTATTCAATTCTATTCGATCGCAAAACTATCTACATATATAATATTAGTAACACAGGGAAAGGCTTCAAGAGAAATTACTAGACTGCATTTCACCAATATACTAATTATATACCTTCAGAAAAATCATTGAAGTACTTTCAGACTAAAACTCTCCAATAGAATGCATTAAACTAATTTTCACGAACTCGCAGAACAATAAAAAGCAGAATTGCCATCACTGACACGGTAGCCTAAAAAAGCATCTCACCAGCCTAATCTTGATCACGAAGCGCCTCCAGGAACGAAACTCGGCTCGTCCTTGAAATTTATTTTCGAGCATGTAACATCACGAAGGGGTGCAATCATTAATTCCAGAGTTAGCGATAAACGAATGCGAATAATTCGAAAATAGAGCGGGCAGCATCTGATCGCGCGGTCACGAAGGGCCAATTCACCGGACTGTTGGCTACCTAAAAAGGACTAGAAGGGTGAACGGGTGTGGGAGGGGTGGTTTCCACCCCAAGAAAATTGAATCGGGCCGAGATATAGTAGCCGGCGGAGAGGTTGAAAATCGGGAGCTATCTGATCGGCGGGGTCATAAATCCGACGCATTCGCATGCAGCCTATCGTTTCCCTTTTTTAAATTCGAGATTTATCGATCGCCGAAATCTGTCGGGGCCTGTCTGGAGAGAGGGCCACAATGTTTCACGCGACGACCGTAAAAGCTCGCCCCCGTGCATAATAATAAAACGTCGAAGCCCGGGGTAAAAGAGAAAAGAAAAAAAAGAAAGCAAGAACGACGCGGAAATGTCTGCATTAGCCATCGGCACGAGACAGATCTTCGGCTAGAGATTAGGAAAATTTACGAACCTGCTTCCGTCGTCATCGTCGTTACCACGCACCGTTATCGATCCTTTAACGGAAAACTGCTGACGAGCATAACAGCGCATCTTCCGAAAGTGCAATTAGACTGCACTTTCCAAAACTCCACGCGCAGGCCCACCGTAATCCGCAATAGTTTTCGACGCTCGTTAGAAACGTATCCGATGGCTGAGGCAGAGCTAACCCCCCGCTGGTTTTCAAGATTACCCCTTGTTTCGATTATTTTACGTCGCTTTTTCAACTGCTATGGTTATTAGACGACGGGACCTACAGTTTAAGGTGGGTTCCGAACCACCTTGGGCACCACAGTTTTTTTTTTTTAAAAAGCACATTTTTAAAAGATTACCCCGTCCTAGCAGAATCTTGAAACATTGCTCTCCAGAAAAATTCAAGCTTGCAGAATTAGTTTATCCGGCAATGCACGCCACGATACTACCTCGCACGGTAGTGCGGCACACACGAGCTTCCCCGAAACGCAAAGAAGGCGAACAAGTATCGCGATTCGGCTGAAATCGTCGTTAAACAGCCGAAGAGGGTTGAAGTCGTTCCATTAAACATTCTCTCCCCGCGAAACCATCAATCACAGGTGATCCACGCAACGCCGATCATAAAAATTCATGTCCTCTCCCCGATATTTAAATACTAGCCAGAAACCCGAGTGCCTCTCCATTAATCAAACATCCACGCTCGTAAAATTACTACGAATCCTTGCGAAACAGTCTTCCGATGTCTGTTCTCGACGCTGTTAAAACGATCAAATCGAGGGGATGAAAGGATACCGACCAAACTCGACCGAATAACATTGAAATTATCTTCGAGCAGTATATCCGAAATTATACCTAATTCGTAGCATCAGTGGTGCATTGTATTTATTGAGAATTGTGCTCGAGCATTTTGAGAGCATTTTGAGAGCTTTATGCTCTCCGTGGAAACGGTTATGCGAGGCAGAAATTGTGCTGGATTGTTTGATCTTTTTTTTCCAGACAATTAAATTCTTCTCGGTACGAAAAGTAATTTTCTAACTCTGCACAAGTATTTCTCTCATCTACGAGTATCTCAGCGGTTGAAACAGTGAATTACAAACGAGTGTCATCGCACAAACTCGCAACGTCGATGCACGTAGACGAAGGAGAGGGAGCGAGTGCCATGGTTTTCGCGACACGGGAAGGGCAGATTTGCCATTCGGCGGCGAAAAATGCGCGGATTTCGATCGCGTGCGGCCCGACCGGCATTCTAGCGGTCTGTCTGCGGGCCGCTCCTTCATCTCGTTACATTTATAGACTTACGGAGAAGAGTTTCGTGCCTGCCGAGACACGTCTCGGTTCTCGGGTCGCGCGTGTCTCGCGCGCGTCGCGACGCCGACGCCGGCTCTCTCGCATATTAGTCATCGTCCATATTTCCGATTAGCGAAACCGGCCGGCCGGCCTCCCACGCGCCGAGAATACGCTTATCCCCGGAGTAAAACCACGCGAAACCACCGGCCCCAGGTAGATTTTAGACCTCTAGATGATAGAGATGGAACACCATGGGTTTCTGCGCCATACATCAAACTAGCAACTGGGTCAATGGCGTGGCTGTTCGGAACCGTACCCGATTTACGACTAGATGATGGGGGTTGGCGCTTCGCAGGTCATTTGGTTTCCAAATGTCGGAAAAAGTCACTCCGATAGAGTATACTGATGAGCAGACTGTTTTACTCGTTAAGCGTCGCGTTCGACACACAGTTGTGACAATACTGTCTAAATACGTTTGAAAATGTACTCTTAAAACGATCGACTATTGTTTGAATTTGTTCTGCTCAAATTTTCTTGAACAGTTCATGTTCAAGTAAAACGCGTTTTATTCCAAGTTCGAGAAAGTCAATTTTTAGGGGATGGTTTCGTCCCAACGAGGTTACAAATCGTCCCTGCCAATATGATGGAACGAAAAGCCAGGGGATAAACACAGGATTCGAGTCAGAAAATATTTTTGACCGCTTTTGGGACAGAATGGGCCACAGTGCTATGTTGGCCACCCAGGAACAAATTGAGGGGGTGCGAAGTTTTTCGGAACGACGCGGCACACCGCCCTGGAATCCTTCGGCTCTTTTATACCGGTGATGTATACCTGCCGCAGCCTCTTTTTCTTTCTCTCTCTCTCTCTCTTTCTTGCTTCTTCGTCGATTATTACCGATCTCTGAGCCGACGAAGTTGCAGATTGGCTCGTTTCGAGCTTGACGGCAGTGTTGATTTGAAAGACTGTTTATGGGATTTCGGTGAACAGATTAGAGTCGATCCTCCTTTAATGCTTTTCAATGGAAAGATTAAGTAGGTTCTACCTTCTTTGTTTTCGGACTGTTTGATGCTTCTAGTTTAATTCAACCCTTGCTTCGTTCACAGTTTCTCTAAAATTATACTCTAACTTGATTTTTGTGGATAATCGTTAATTAAAAATATTGAGGCACGTCCTGTAAATCTAGTATTGATAATTTGATTAACGCGTTAACTGTACAGAAGAGATTAGTCCAAGTAATTTTCGTTGTCGAGGAAAGCGGTCTCAGCCTCTGCAAGCAGCCGAAGGAACCAAAGAAAAGTTGTCTCGACGAATCGGAGAGACACAAAGCGCATCTCTCGTGAGAATTTTCTCAGACGTGCAACCTTGCGCCCGTTAATTTATGTAAAACCGATGCGCCGGTCTGTTGCCCGGCGGAATACCAACAATGGCGCGCGCGCGCGCGATTCCTCTCGCGCGACTTCTCGTTAACAGTCGAAAGGCACGGGCCACGGCCAGCCAGGGGGCAACCATAATTTTCGCCCTCTATGTTATTAACATTATCGCTCACGGGCCGCGCGCACGTACATTGCGGAGGAATTATAAGATATACACCGATAAGGATTCCTCGGCTTATACTTTTCGGGGTTAATATTCATGAGCCGAGGGACTCTGGCTGGATAGGAGGATCGAGCATAATCCTCCCTCGATCGATGATAGAACTTCTCGATTCGACCCTGTGCACGGTGCACTGCATTGTGTTTAACAATCCCAAGAGGCTACACCGTGTTGCAGCAATAGAATATTCATTCTCGGCGATTATGTCGAACGCTCTGATAAGAACAAACATATTCAACTTTATTAAAGAAAAGTTTAATATTCTCGGCGCTACCGTTGATTTCTCAGTAGGAATCGATCGAACCGTAGCGCCGAGAACATTAAACTTTTTTTATTAACAATAATACGATTGATTTAAGAGACATATATATATTCAACTTTATTTTGATTTTGTAGCTCTCACGATTGATCCACAGAACATTTTGCGTTCGAAACCAGTGCTCCATTTTTAAGAAATCGAAACATCTGTCATGTCGTTTTTGTTTGTATCGACCGTTTCTTCGTGCACGCAACCGCCAGCACAAATTTTCTATGCTTCTGACTGACAATGAGTCACAGTGGACGAACTTGTTAAGCGCCTTCTCGTACGCGCGCCACCGATTAGTATTAATCCCCGAACTGTCCTGGGAATGATTCCCCTAACCTGCACCGGAGCCGGTTTTAATAGGATCTCCTGGTGATCCTGAAGAAGTCATTTTCGGGGTCTGTAGGGTCAGTAAATTCGGTTAACTGTCGCATGATCTGCAGAGGAGGTTCCACACATTCATTGGTTGACAACTAATGTTCACGAGCTCCATATTTTCTCAAACAAAGTCATTTATATATATATTATTTAAGCACGAGTATGTTCTATAAAATGAATCGAAAAATTCAGAGCTTTTAAATAATATTTGGAATTTTATAATGATACAATAAAAGATTTTAGTTATAATAAAGAATTTAGTTGTCAACCTGCACCACTGTATCATCTAAAACCACGAAGTCCACGTTCACCAACGTTCAACAACGCAATTCTCGTAAAAATTAAATTATTTCTGCTTCTTATCTCGTGGGGATCTGCATATTCCCACGACTTACATCACACTCGGCAAACCGCGCGCGACGTCAGTTCCTATTTATTCCCTCTGAACAAGCCCGGCTGCGTAATCAATTACATTGTACAAGATAAAAAGACCAGCGGGAACGAGAAAGAGAGACGTCTGGTTGGCAGACGAATCTCGTTACCGGTTCCATGCGAATCATTTCCCGAAAGATAGCCGTGCCGGGCCGATTAAAGGGGAAGGCAGCCCGAAAATTCCAGTTCACTTTCCGGCGGCGGCACGGCCGTTCTCTCATTGCAGACACAGTACTTTTAATTGGACTTCCGAGAAGTAGAGAAGAGGCAGCAGCCAGGCTGCTCTCTCGGGTCCACGGTAATTTGCTTCTCCTTGTTCCCTGCGCGTTTGCGAGGAGAAGCGGCTCGTGGATCCGCGGTAGGTTTCGAAGGTATGAAAAGTGTTTCAGCAGAGAAAGAGAAAGAAGGAGAGATGCATAAGGAGATAGAGAGAGAGAAAAGGAGAAGTTAAGGGGGGCCCCCGTTAAGGACCTAATCTCTTAAAGACAAGGCGGATTATTCCGCCTCGTTCCGCTCGCTCCGAAGAGTCAAGACTCCCGGTGGCTCCCTTTAATTTTCCCGCCGTCCAATTATCCCGGCATGGCCGCCTCGTAGCAATATCCATCGACGGATCTATACACACCGACCGATCGGACGTTTCAACGACTACTCTCTTCCCCTGGATCCTCCCTGTCTCTCTTACTCTCACGGGATCCACAGCTCCGAGGATCTATGCGCGTCTCTCGAGCGAGAGCCGCCCCAATGCATCGGGCGTCTTTCCAATTAATTGCCTCGTTATTCCCGGTGAACGTGTACCACGGGGGACCAAGCCTTTCCCCTGGACAATTGTCCTGGAAATCAGGCTAACATCCATGGGTTTTCTATACTGTCCAAGCCCTAGTTTAATGGTTCGATTCTTGGGTTGATCGAACAATGGGAGAAGGGGACTGAGAGGTTCACCAAGGATGCTAGAATTTGATGAACACGCGAATTGCTAGAGACAAGAGTGCTGCACAGACATTTATTTCTTCTGTTAATCATTTCAACGAGAGAGGTTCACCAAGGATACTAGAATTTGATGAAAACGCGAATTGCTAGAGACAAGAGTGCTGCACAGACATTTATTTCTTCTGTTAATCATTTCAACGAGAGAGGTTCACCAAGGATGCTAGAATTTGATGAACACGCGAATTGCTAGAGACTAGAGTGCTGCACAGACATTTATTTCTTCTGTTAATCATTTCAACGAGAGAGGTTCACCAAGGATACTAGAATTTGATGAACACGCGAATTGCTAGAGACAAGAGTGCTGCACAGACATTTATTTCTTCTGTTAATCATTTCAACGAGTCTCATACAATTGTGTTCTGAAAATCGTCGATGATATTCTTACTGTATTCATCTGCTCGTCGTTGATGCTTCAAAGGTGCTCGTCCCACCGAGACGCAGTCGTCCCGAGTAAAAAAAAAAGAAAGAAAGAATTGCGAAATCCCAGTCTTGCAAAATCGTAATGGTTCCCGCCGGATCAAGAGGGACCGCAGCTGACGAGGTCTCGTTGCACCCCAATTACCCACGAAATTGTCCGAGACGACCCTGTCGAAGTGTCCAGTTTGATCGTCCTGTCTCTCCACTGGAGCGCGGCAAACGGACAAGAGAGACACAAGAGAGAGAAGATCAACGACGCCGCCGACAAAAAAAAAAGAACAAGACTAAGAAAACCAGAAAAACCGATCCTCCGAGTTCGATGGATTAAAGTGCGTTGCGGCGAATAATAGCGGAAAACACGAAGAGGGAGGGGTACGTTCTCGAGGAGAGCTGTTTGGCGACGTGTGTAGCCCCCGTCGAATTACCAAGAGAAAAGCCTAAACGGAAAGTAGATTAGGCTATTGAATTGGGTTACGCGGACAATGCGGAATAATAAAGCCGGCACATGCCACCGGTGCAGCAATGCCAGCAGCAGCAGCAGCAGCCAGGACAGAGAGGAGAGGCTCTCTTTCTCGCAATCGGCAAATGAAACGGAATAAGAGGATTGGCTCGTCGCCAGTCATCCCGAACAAGATTGGCCTAGGGGGTGGGCCCGGTGGGGACAACGAGGGTAGAAACGAGATGAGATGGACGAAGAAATGAACGAAGATTGCTGCCTCTCCCTTCGATCCTTCTTTTTTAGCCCCGCCGCTGAAGCTACCGCCTCCGAGAGCCAGCCCCCCCCCTCTCCTCCTCTTACAACGCCAGTTTTCGCTTTCTTCGAGGTCGCTGCATTGTCGCAGCTCTGCACCGTCATAATGGACCTCGTTTGTCTGCTCGACCTGTCCCGAACGCTCACAGCTAAAATGATTAGGCGCTGATCTGCCCTCGAATCGTCATACCGTAGCAAACATCGCTGGAATCATTTGGTTACGTTGTATCCAGTACTGCATCAGTTACGATCACAGTTTACTAGGTATTAAAGAACGACAGGACAATTCGTGTGTTTGTTTTGCAAAAAGTGCCGGACCAATAAAAGAAATCAAATAACGAACTCTCCGGTTCTTCTGGAGCTTACGTACCGATTCGCGCGGCCTTTGTGCCCTGGTGTTCACCGGGAGACCTCGTTGCGTCTCGCGAGTACCCTTTTGATCGAGTTAATAGGGTCCCCCTTTGTTGGGGAACGGCGCATTGTGCGGTTCCTTCGTTAATGGCATTCGCCGATGCACAGACTTTCCGGGGCTGAAAGCTAATTTCGCTTGAGCCTCCGGTTTCTCGGATTTGGAGACGGATTTTTGGATTGGCGGTCCTGTTCAGAGTAGGCTTTACCTGGTCAGCGCAGTTGCTGCTGTAGTTCTCAATATGCCGATCGATGTGTGCTGTCGAATTCTGCCAGCTTTGTTACTCCTCTCGGTTTTCCAATCGAGTTGATCCGCGTTTCGGGGGGACAGAGGTTAGGCATTAGATTGTTGCAGATGTTCTTTCGAAAAGTTATCGCGGCCAACCACCGCAGCCAGCATCCCAATTTCGGGACAATAAACTACCTCCATCGAACACGGAGCCTTTGCGCAGCATTTTCTGGCCGCGCGACTGCTAATAGAGCAATTTCCCGGACAAATAAACCAGCCCTCGGCGCATGATCCCGCGCGGCTAGCCATTTAGGGTATTCGAGAGATATAGAGGGAGAGATCGGCAAAAAAAAACGGAATAGGATTATCCGGTAATTTTTCGCCGCGGTTTCTTCGGGTTCCATGGACTTTGTCGGTGGTAGCGTGCACGCGGGCACGACGCACCCACACGTTCGCGAACTATAGCAAGTCGGCGTGTGTGCACGCGGTGTAGGAATACAAGGCGAGCCAGGTTTCCGCGTGTAGAGGAGCCCTCGCGTTCGGAAGGGTATCGCTGGCAGGCGGCACATGGTCCGCATCATGATTTTCGAAGCCGCAGATGGTTCCTCCTGCGGCACACGATTATGGTTTTTTGTCAAGCATGCTGGGGGAGAGAGCAGGCGGCGGCAGCGCACATTTTATTTCTCGATCAATTTTCGCCGCAAAATTGAAGAGCGACTACGCCCTTCGATCGGACGACGACGCCGGGAAACGAAGCCTCGCAGGACTGATTCGAGCCTCCTTCGGGAGACTGCTCTAGGATCGATTAATCGAGCATCGATGAGCTGGAAATTTTTCATGGGACGTTGGACAATAATACCGATCAAGTCCAAGCTGCCAGTCGTGCGATCTTTCAATCCTGAAGAGGTATAAAGATCGTGGATTAGGATATAGCTTTATGTACAAGAAATCAGGTGAAGAAAAGCTATAAACGTTTGCAAACAACGACCACTCGCAGCCATCATCCCATGATCGAAGCCTGTGTTAACAGAACCGCGATGACTATACGGATGTTTGTCCGTTTTCTTACCGATTCGAAACCCGTAGCGTCTCCGCAGAAATTCGTCGTTGTGTCACCGTTGGCACTGCGGAGCATCCAGTGCAAATAGGTGTTTCGATTTGGCCGTAATTTATTTAAAGCCAGCTGGCCAAAGTTGCGAAATCGCGGCAAACATCCGCGGTTCAGCCGGCAACGAGGAAGACGACAATGCCGCGGCCCGATGAAAGCCTTTAAATCTCCGTTACCGCGTGTATATCTCTGTTTGCCGTTTCCAGCTTGTAAAATTCTTGCGTTGATAAGCTATCGGTGTCTTATCTGAGGCCCTCCACAGAGAGAGAGAGAGAGAGATAGAGCCTCCAGGAAAGCGCCACGTGACGCGCCACTTGACGCGCCGCGCGCGTTGATGCACCTGTCGCCCGTACAGTTTTGCCGTTCAAAGGGATGATTGTTGACGCAGCGAGGGCAGGGGGTGGAACAACGAGGCCCAGTGTCCTCGGGTGAACTCGACCGGGAACAACAGAGTCTTCGTTCGAATGATTGCGGTCACTGTTTTATTCCTTTCCGATGCGAAACAATATACATAGACTTCCACGCGAAAGGGGTCGGAGACGATCCCTCAGAATGCAACTCGCACGAAATTTATAACCGATTCGATACATTTTGGAATTTGTTTAGGGAACCGATCGAAAATAACAACTGAAAAAGAAGACAGATCGAACGCACCCGTGACAAACACGTCTGTCAACGATTGTTTGTAACAAATACGGGTATTCCTTATAGTATTGTTTATAAAATCTCGCTAATTGCTGCAATTTCGTGTTTGGTCCCAGCAAGCGTTGATTACATTGAAAAGAGCGTTATCGGTTCAGCCAGACTGAGATCTGAGCTTCGTCCCGTCCCGCAGCGTGTGGTTTCCTATAAATTCATGAAAAATACCGTTTCCTCGGGACTAATTAAACCATTTGCATCCGTTTCGTTAATTGGAGGGCTCGCGGGCCGCTCGATATCGTGGTCACTCGCGTTGCCGTGAGAATTCCATGTCACCGGACGATTCGGGGACCGTTGGTGCCCGCACATTTTCGACAGGTACACGGTCCAAAACGCTGATACGCTTAATTATGAGCCGATTCGAGCCAGACCGAACACGAAAGCGACCGTGGCCCACCGATAAGCTCGCCCCTTTTTTTTTTATTCCGAGGCATCGTTCGCTGACTTTCTTACCGTTCCCGGGGCTGGGAATGGGAAATCGAACTTTCTCAAACATGTTTGTCTGGAACGCGTCCTGATACCTTGCTCCGTGAATTTATGGCTTGAAATCGTGTGTACAATCGGCAGCCCATCGATGCAATTCAGATTTCGAAGCAAGTTAATCGTCGAGGATGCGCTGTTCTTAATTTGTCGTTCCGAAGTTTTTTAACAGTATAGATTTTATGAACAAATTTAAAAAGTGGAACCACCCTACAGTAAAAATGACTAATTTATACTGTTTTGAAATAATCAAATACCTGTATTTAAAATATACGTTCAGCTTATTTATATCGATCGTAATATTGTTAATAAAAAATCGTTGAATGCTATCGGCGCTACGGTTCGATCGTTAAATACACAAAAAATAATAAATTAACTAAGCAAAATTGCTATTATTTATTGTGTATTTAACGATCGAACCGTAGCGCCGATAGCATTCAACGATTTTTTATTATACGTTCAGCGTTTTAATAAATTAGCCGATTAGCCAGTGGAAAATCGAAAATTTCTAAAGACAGTTAATCGATCCATCGATCGATCGAACCCTAGTCGGAGACTCATCTTCGGCCACACGTAACGTCCCGGGAACTCCTCCAGAACGTCAGATAAAAGTCCCGATTGTGATTGGCTGGCGTAGCCGTTAATTATGTCGCAATCCGAAAGAGGCCAGAGAAATTAATACGGCGTGAAGGGGAGGTGAGGAGGGATGGGGGAAGGGGCGCCTACAGCCGGCAATCTAGTCCCCATTGTTTCCGTAGGCGCGTAAGAATTCTTTCGGTTTTTCAGAAACTCATTGTCCCGTACGAAACAGGGAATCCGAACCGCTATTCATTATAGCGGCCCGTTTCCACAGATCCGCGGACAATAACCGCAGCTTTTTCTTCTTCTTTTTCTACTTCTTCCTATTCGTCGTCTTCCTTGATTCGTCTCTCTTTTCCCTTTCTGTCCGGAAAGCCGCGGAAACGTTCGCAGAATCGCGAATTCCGCAATCGTACTCGGTTCACAGTGATCCCTTCGTTCTCTCCGATCGGTTCGAAACGATACGAGGCATTTTTGTCGCCCTACTTTCACGCGCGGAAGACCATCCGATGGTTTTGTAACGACGAGTGCGTTGCGGAATCCACGTTCGATGCTATTTTCGTTGGCTGACGCGAGCCTCTGTCCTAGGGAAAGGGACTTGGAACTCGGAACGCGCCGGAAGAACGACTGCGGCCTTCCAATAACGCGACACCGTGAGTCATCGGCCATTTGGAAACGATTTGGAATTGATACTCAGCCTCGTTTGTCTTGATCTTTGTTGCTCTTGGTAGATGCTTGATGGTTGACGATACTTCCTGTCTTACAGTTGAAACTTCTCCATTCTGCAGATGTAGAAAATTTTGATTTTTTCCATACAGATCCGCTTTTAATCTATTTTTAAACACAACATTTTCTCGTGAACATTTCACCCACGTTAAAGAAAACAAATAATAATTCAATCTTCAATAATGAACTCAGTTTTTACTGTTATTTCATAGAGGCAATAGCGACGCTATAGTTAATCATCTGATACATGTAACAAAAACGAATATTAATATCGAACATTCGAGGGAGCAATAAAATTCTGATTTACTTTTTACACCGCAAGCATTATTAGTCGGCGCCAATGAAATTTCTTCATACAGGCTTGTTATTATTTCATCTGCGGTACACGAGATTAAGATTAGTCGAAAAGAAAGAGCAAGAACGGAAAATGACGGTAATAATATTGTAATAATAAAATTACCGTTTTGTGTAGATAATTCTCCGGCGCCCTTCAATTATAATGATTCGGTATAATAACAGAAATTTTGGCTAATGGAAAGAGGGATGTATAATATAAGTGGAGTATAAGCAAGTAATCATCGTTGGCGAAGTAATAAACGATATACATAGGTACGGTACGTGTATACGTGCACGCATGCATACAGAAAGAGGCAACGGTGCCTTTAGTCTCGTGAAATAGAAACGAGACTAATGCGTGTATGGCCCTTCTCGAGTTTAAGGGAAACAATAAGGCTTCCAGGCGTACAGTATCGTAGCGGTACGTCGAATGAGAGTAGCAAAAAAGGACTCGCTCATTATACCGGAGCAATTGTGGCCTTGGCTTCGAAAGAGTACAAGTGCTAAAAAATTAACTCCCTTTCTTCTCTTCTTTTCCCACCCCCTATGCTCCCCATCTCTTCAATCTCGTGTATTTTATCTTCGAAACTGCGAATAAATAGCGACTCGATAGTTCTAACTAAATTTTTCAATATCAATTTTCCAAACGCAACGAACTTTCGCTGCAATCCAACATTTCCGAAAATGTTCCTTCGAATGGTCATTCCAGAAAATGGTCCGGCGTGAGCAGATTTAGGATCTAATAGAGCGGTCAGCATCGCGACGCGTAAAGATCGAGGAAAACAGCTTACCGGGTTTGTTTCCTGTGGTGGTTTCTGATTCGAATAAAAGTGTGCCCATCTCGGAGAGGACAGAGAGGGCTCGGACACCCGGAAGCCTTATTATTCCGTTGGAGTGGCCGGCCGGAGCCCTTCGGCACGCATTAGTCCCGCCTCGATTTCGGGGTACATTTCGTCCTGGTCGTCGAGTCGTGGGGCGAGCTGTGTGTTCAAAGTAGTGTTCAGAGAGAAAGAGAGAAAGAGCGAGAGCGAGTTGTGTTCGAGCGGGCGGCGACGGGCGCGTGCCCAGAACCCGGGCGCAAACGAGCGAGCGTTGCGAAAAACAGGTAATGGCGTTGAAGTGCATTCGGCAGCTGCACGCCATGAATACCGGCATGAATACCCTGCCACGAGGTGAAGAACATGTGCGAGCCCGTCTTCTTTTGGACCCATGATGCCCGCACACACGATGCCCCGGCACAGGGCCCTGTGCCCATAGGGCTCTCTCCTCTGCTCGAGCCCTATCAAGTGGAAAAGATACGTCCTGCTCGTCTATCCGGCCCCCGGTATTATGCTATCGAGAGCTCGACGTTTTTTTATCTCTTCGTCGATCGATCGAACCTTCCCTCTTCCTCCTTCTTCCTCTCCTCGTTCTCTTGTTTCCTCTCTTCATCTTCCTCTGTCTCCGTATTCATCGATCTTCTTTTTTTTCTTCTACGCCCTTCGACCACCCCGTGCACGCGCTGGATCTTCGTATGCTCAACAGCCGGATAATGTTTCCTGCTTTTACGCGCTGGACAAGCCAGCACCGACGGTTTTCTAATTATTTCATCATCCTCGAAAAATGGTTTACGTTGATCGCAACTTAATTGCAGTCTTTAGACCGGAGATTTTTCATATTAATTCCCCTTCGACACGCGGCCAGCGCTGGCTCCGCGATTTTTCCTCAAGATTGTGTGCTAACCACCGCTCACTTTGCCTTCTACGCGATGCCACCGGTATTCTTGAAAAATCGCAACCCTTAGCTTTCGCAAGCAATTGGGTCTAGAAGTTATTCGGTGACTTTTAAGGTAATTGGAGGAACCTCTGGATCCGTGGAATTTGATTAGGGCCGAATTCCTAAGGGTAGCCGGGAGGTGAGTGGAAAACGGTAATCGGCTTTAATGGGACGATAAATGTCGACTGTGGCTCGTCGACCATCGTGTTTCTCTCTCTCTCTCTCTCTCTCTCTCTTCTTTTTTTTCTTGTCTGTAGCAACGCGCTCAGCGACCCCTTGCGTTCAACCCTCTCTCGACGCGTCCCTTTTTTTTCTTCTTTATATCTCTCTAGTGGGCCACCTCGTTGATCTTCCTCCGGTGAAGAGGCGTGTAAAGCATCCCTCTTGAGGATAATCTGCGGGGTATATCGGGACCATCCCCCGTCCCTCGATGTTCATATAGAACGAGACACGAGGGATAATGTGGTTAGCTCCAAGAGAAACGTGCATCGCTATAAAACTTCCGTAATTCTTTTCTATTACTCTCTATATCGTGGTACATATCTAATAATTCGTATTTTATCGGACACGTTTCGTGCAAATACCTCAGAGCAACCCCCAAAATCTTTATTGAATAAAGCGAACGAATGTATATTTCAAATGATTTATAAACGAGAATTTTTTTTTAATAAAGAACAATTATACTCGAGTTTTATCATTGACTGATTCGTAGGCAGCGATTCGACTCTTTCACGGAGATCGAGAGACGGCAGGTTCGATTTCACCAAACAGTTCGTGCGAGTTAATCAAGACGCTCTTCTCGAGTGAGCCAAAAGACTAAGTATCGGTGACTCCTTCTCGGTCTCTTCTTTCCACTTGATACGATGCTCCTTCCTTCCCTTTACCTTTTCTAGTGGGCCACCTCGATGATGTCCTCAAGACGAGGATCCTTGGATCGCGCCCTGTTGGTGGCCCAAGGGATCGTCTTCTCTGTATCCGTTCAGGGTGCCGTTACCGATCCATTGATCCGCATACAAACCACCACCACACCAGATAAATTCAATCGTCATTAGTAAACTGCGGATATTTATGCATTTTCCAAATTTTGAGAAAGTGGAATTACATAGAATGATATTTTTAATGGAAACAGCCTTTGTATATCCAAAACAAATGAAGTATGTCTAGTAATTAGCTTGTGGAACTTTATGCAATATAAAAATTGTTTTGATTGTGAGGAATAGGACAGTCTGTCTCTTCTTGAAATATTTCCAATCGTCATTAGTAGACTGCGGATATTTATGCATTTTCCAAAATTTGTCGACAAATTTTGAGAAAGTGGAATGACATAGAATCATATATTTAATGGAAACAGCCTTTGTAGATCCAAAACATATGAAAATCAGTCTAGTAATTAGCTAAAGGATCTTTATGGAATATAAAAATTGTTTAACTTGATTGTGAGGAATAGGACAGACTGTCTCTTTTTGAAATATTTCCAATCGTCATTAGTAGACTGCGGATATTTATGCATTTTCCAAATTTTGTCGACAAATTTTGAGAAAGTGGAATGACATAAAATCATATTTTTAATGGAAACAGCTTTTGTAGATCCAAAACAAATGAAAATAATTCTAGTAATTAGCTAAGGGATCTTTGTGCAATATAAAAATTAATTAACTTGATTGTGAAGAATAGGACAAGACTGTCTCTTCTTGAAATATTTCCAATCGTCATTAGTAGACTGCGGATATTTATGCATTTTCCAAAATTTGTGGACAAATTTTGAGAAAGTGGAATGACATAGAATTATATTTTTAATAGAAACAGTCTTTGTAGATCTAAAACAAATGAAAATAATTCTAGTAATAACTTAAGGGATTTTTATGTAATATAAAAATTGTTTAACTGGATTGTGAAGAATAGGACAGTCTGTCTCGTCTTGAAATATTTCTAATCGTAATTAGTAGACTGCGGATATTTATGCATTTTCCAAATTTTGTCGACAAATTTTGAGAAAGTGGAATGACATAGATTCATATTTTTAATAGAAACAGCTTTTGTAGTTCCAAAACAAATGAAAATAATTCTAGTAATTAGCTAAGGGATCTTTATGGAATTTAAAAATTGTTTAACTTGATTGTGAGGAGCAGGATAGTCTGTCCCTTCTTGAAATATTTCCACTGAATCGAAAATGATGGAAAAATATTGTTGTAGTCTAATCATTCGCGATTCTCCTCGTTCCAGTTCCATTGATCGAAGGATCTCGCGCGAAAAGTCGGATAATGTTACAGGGCCACGATGATTAACCAGACATCGATTTCTGCCGATCGTATCGAGCGACGCGCCTCTTTACCATCCGCCAGCTGGTCGAACCGGCTGCCTGATCCTCCCCCTCATCTCCCTCTTTCTGCGTTATGAATCGCGATACGCAGTTGGCGGCGCATTTTTCACTCTCGTCTCTCGATGGTTCGATAGTCCACCTTTCGATTAGATTTCCGTTTCAGTAGACTCGTCCGTTTTAGATAGAAAACTACTAAAATGCGAAAATTTTATCAAAATTCCCTGGAACAGAAAATTGTTCAAAAACCACGAGGAGTGTGTCACAGTTTCGAAAGCACAGTTTCCAAGAATCGGCGTCCCACAAACGATTGTCATTCTGCAAGCACGGCGACTAGTTAATTAACACTTCGGTCTCAATTTTCATCAGCTTATTAACAACGAAATGCTATTCAGAGGGTCCGATAATCCTCTTACTGGATCGTGCCTTCTATAAAATAGATTACCCCGTTCCGAGGATCCAGATTAAGTTACAAGAAGTCTACAAACAAGCACAGAAGCGAACAATCGAAGAATAAATGCAATCTAAAGTTGACATTATCGCGGCTTGATGGAAGAAAAATCGTTGAATCGGGGGGGTCGAGCAATTTCCACGAACCGTCAACCCGGAAGGCCTTTCTTCGTGTCACTGTCATCAATATTATAGGAGACACGACACCCCTAGAGGAGAACCACTCCCGTTAGATTCGTCGCTCGCAGTTGGGGGTGCGGTTCAACCCCGTCAGATTCCAATTTCGATTGCTTTATACGCCCACCTAGGCTGGAATCGGGATGGAACGGTGTCGGAAGATGCCACACGAGGTTCGGTGACTTGATCCGTGGTCGATCCAGCTGCTCTGGGTAGCAATGGGATCAAGATCAATGCGCGATGCCGAGTACGAGTCAACCATCAGCACCGAAGTTCCACATTTTTTGAAATGAAATTATTATTAACCCTTCACTGTATGATTTTTTAATTGGGATGAAAAAATTGAAAGAAGATCAGTTTTTGTGTATTATTTAAGAGAAAAATATTTTAAAAAATTAAAACAATATTTTCAGTAAAATAAACATAGTAAGGAAACACATTCTTAGTTTACTATATAACAGATTTGTTAACTGTATCAGATATGATACACTATGCAGCGAAGGGTTGAAATTATTTGCAAAAGTTGGATCCGATCAACGAAGGTTCGAATCGAATTATTAAAGTTTCAGATCTGCTTGCAAGGAGCTTAATCCCATCGCTACTCCTAGGCGCTAAGGTCCGTACACATTTTAGGGGAGGCATAGTAATAGGAACGGGGGCTGGAGCAATAAGACGGAGAAAAGTAGGGACAGTGGAAGGCAACGCTCTTGATGGATACTGGGTGTCCTAAACGACATCAAAAGTGATCATCTGAAATATCCTAGCACGTTTCACCCTTGTCCCAGACGCACAGAAATTATGCAACGAAATTGAACCATGCGAACCTTTATTTTATCAGAGATCTTATGACATAGCTCGTCTAGCTCGATTTTTATATGACGTATCTTTCGATCTTTCACGTTTTCAATGTCTCGTGCCTACTTCCTGATATTACAGCTTCATTTTCATCCCCCATTTGAATGACAAAAAGCTGTAAAGAGCTCGAAATTCAATGGTGTGGCTCGTACTTTCATTCTGATGTTGCACATTTCCTTGTGTATGTTTTCAATGACTCGAGATCCCTGGGCTTGGATTACAGCTTCAACCCCTATTTCAATTACACAAAGCCATTACAAGATCAATGGCATTATGTGGCTCGCAGCACTGAAACATTTGCATTCCAGCACAAAAATCATTGAGAATCGACAATTCTAATTGCTGCCAATGAACTGAATGATCACGAGAAGAATGAGAGGCTACAAAAATATTCCTTTAAATTTTCCACTAGGTATTTCGCCATGACAAATTACTGAAAAGATTTCCAGACGAAGTTCTCGCTTCGTCCATTAGTTGCCATAAAAAATCGAGTCAATTTTACTGTGCAAATTGGTTGTTCATCCGTTCGACGTGAAACGTCTTGAATACGAAGGACACCCAGTACATGGGGCTCCGTAAGTGCGCGCACGCCGATGGTAGGGGGTGGAGCGCAGAGTCTTCACGAGGTCGGAGAGCTGTGGAAGAGCGAGAGGGTAGATTTTCATAATCTTTCGGGTACGATTTGGCCGTGGTGGCTCGAGCCAGCACCGGTTCACCATACACGCATATGCCTCCTCCCCGTAGAAAAGCGTGGATCGCACATGCTCTCGGGGCACGTCCCATTCAGACGGTCGCAGCTGCCGAACTCAAGGGACACGTCGGCAGGCACGCGCCTCTTGCCTCCATAACCTGTTTTCAAAATTCCGCTCCCCTCGAGAAGAGAAAGAGAGACGGTACGTCGAGGTCCTAACCAAGTGAAAGAGAGAGAGAGACAGATACGTTTCTTCCTTCCACCCTGCACGCCCCGCCAGTCCCTCCCCCGTGTTCCTTCAGCTCTCCTTCGAAAGCGTTTTTTTTTTCTTTCTCCACTTTTTTTTTTCAATATCGTTGACGGGGAAATTAGAAATTGATGGATCGACCGAATCTTGATTGAGCCTGCCAGGCGCGCATTAGGGGTGCTTCGATCTAGATCGATTTTCTGGAGCACGAACGAGCCACCAGATGGATCTATTAATGGTGTTCATCGGGAATTTCGTAATTGTTATGACGAAATTGAAGGGCCCGGAACTGAACACGGATAAGCATACTGTTTAAGAAAATTGTAGGCTCTTGTTGGGTAGATCTTTCACATATTTTTAATTGCTCGATATAAATAGTATACTTTGAAATTTGCGTCTCGAGGGTTAGGTTAGGTTAGGTAGGCTCTTGTTGGGTAGATCTTTCACATATTTTTAATTGCTCGATATAAATAATATACTTTGAAATTTGCGTCTCGAGGGTCTACACATCATTAGAAAATTGAGGTGAAATTTAATACAACGCCTCCTGTTCCAGTGGAAATTTTCCTTTTTCCCGTCCGTTCCAGTACGTTCGGTATCTCGCGAGTCTCAACTACAGCCGATGATGCGGCGAAATACGTGAAGAGCGTTTCAAGAGGCGTTCGCGCCTCTCGGAATGCCCTCAGCTGTCGGCCAGGAGGACGCACGCGGTTAAATACCTTCGAGCGTTGCTTTTTAATTACCGTGACTCTCCTCCCTCCCACGTCGCCCGCCCCCCCTCTGGCTGTTTTACCGTTGCATTATCTGCGGAACGCGCAAGGACGAGTTGTAGTTGAACGGTTTGAATCGGCGCGACGACGGCCTGGAGGATTTGCATGCGTCTCGTCTCATCGCCGCGCGGCGAGGCCGGGGGTGAGCGTCCTCCTGGCAGACAGCAGCTGCTGCCGCGTGTCGCCCTGCACCCGAAATCTCTCTTGCGACCCCCCTCGTCGTCGCCGTCTCACCCTCTTATACATCTTCGAGTTTACGATCACGTGCTCTCCTTTCTTGGCTCGGCTACTTCACTTGCCGACACTGAACGCATTATCTGTCGGTGATTATTCAATAATTTTTTAAACGGACCGTGGATTTTTTTTAATCCTTTGCACTCCGCTGTCCCCTCTGAGGCACCACTGAAAATTGCTGTACCATTCTTCAAAATATTGTTTACATTATTAAATATATCGGTATCTAATCAATTACTAAACATTTAGATACTGTATAAGGTAATGTACCAATTTCATATCCATAAAATTGCAAAAATCATAAGGTATGGAAATATTCTAGATCGGAAGAAATGTTTAATTTTCCAGTTAAAATAGCTTCGAGTGCAAAGGGTTAATAGCAATTTCAATTGAAATTATTATGTTAGATTTAAGATCGTTATACTTTCCAAACCTACACACTCCTTCTACCCGAAACCCATCCTTCCAACAGACCTTCACACAAAATACCCCATCACAATCATTCGAAGCACCATCCTATCCCCTGAAAAACCCGTCCATCAGAATACCAGAAGAAAAATTGCTGTACCATTCTTCAAAATATTGTTTACATTATTAAATATATCGGTATCTAATCAATTACTAAACATTTAGATACTGTATAAGGTAATGTACCAATTTCATATCCATAAAATTGCAAAAATCATAAGGTATGGAAATATTCTAGATCGGAAGAAATGTTTAATATTCCAGTTAAAATAGTTTCTAGTGCAAAGGGTTAATAGCAATTTCAATCGAAATTATTATGTTACATTTAAGATCATTATACTTTCCAACCCTACACACTCCTTCTACCCGAAACCCATCCTTCCAACAGACCTCCACACAAAATACCCCATCACAATCATTCGAAGCACTATCCCGTCCCCTGAAAAACCCGTCCATCAGAATACCAGAAGAAAAACTGATGATCAAAGTAACAGTTGAGCTCCTAGCATAGAGATCGTGTCAGGACGTGTCCAGGCTGTTTCCAGTTCAGCTGGTGGTGGTCCAACGGGGGTGTAGATCGCCTGGTCGATTCTAAGGGGTCCTATCTGACCCCCTTTTCTTCCGTCAGCAGCAGACAGAATTTTTTTTTTTGGATGGCAACATACTCGGACTTATGAATTTCCGTGTTTAAACGAGACGCAGCTGATACCGGACCGGTCCCGGAAAGAGAGACTCTCTCTCTCTCTGGAAAATTGTCTCTCTTCCTCTCCTACAGAGAGAATTCTCTCTCTCTCTTTTCTACGCCCTTTGAGCTGCAGCTTTCCGTGGACACGTGACCAGACACGCCCAAAATTTCTCTAACAACTCGAGAATCGGTGTCGGTGCGTGTCCTCGGTGCACGTTGAGAAGGTTGACAGCCTGCGTCCCCTAAAAAGAGCGTCTTTCAACGAATCTGTGAACCGTTTAACAAATTAGGATCTCGTGGAAATGTTACCCGCGCCATAACTGTCTGTTTTTTTCTTTTCGTGAAATATCTTCGCAGCTCGTTTCCTGAAACGAGTTCATGGTGGACACGTGGCGGTTTCAGGGGTTGAAACGTTAAAGGCAGAGGAGCAGAGTAATTAGGAGGATCTTGTGCAGCTTTCCACAGGCTTTAGAGCCGTAAATTCGACCGTTGCTCAGGTGGATCGCAGGCGAGGTCCCTGGTTTCTAGCCGGATCGCGTGCCTCGGCTTTTCCGTCGCTCTCTTGGAAACACACCTTTCCTTTCGTCCGACGAAAGCGGATATGTGTTTACGCAACGGCTCGCTCGCTTGCTCCACAAACAATGCGCCATACTGATTTTGCTTTTTTGTTTGCTCTCGGACTCCTCCTAAAGGACGTCCGATTTTTCCTGACAAATTTCAGCCAATTGTTATTCCACGCCACTTCACGAAAGCGTCATGGATCTTCGAAATATTTCTCAAGGAAACAGGGTTCAAGGGTGTGAACGGTAGACACTTCGCCCTTTAAAAACAAGCACAGACGGAATCTTGTCAGATTTCTTCACACCAAGTTTTACTCCTTCGCAATTTACCTGCAGACGAGGATCATTAGTTACAGCTCGTCGGACGCGATTTCCGTCGTCGTCTAAAAACGATAGAAAGAAACACGTCTGGCGGGAAGATAATTGCGGTGAATTACGCGCTTATATAACGGCGAATCAATCGATATTTCCTCGATATTCTATTTATACAAGCGAAATTTCCCAACAGTTATCGACGTGTGTCCGCCTCATTGCTGGGAACGGCTAGAAGAAGAAATAACGTTTCCCGGCGAGTGCACAAGCACTCGAAAACTTCTCCTGAAACCATCCGAGAGTCTCGCAGGCGTTGACGCATCGTCTTGTCGATGAAACCGTTTCGTTTGTTTGCACTTGTCGCGCGGCCTCTTCGCGAAAACCCGATAAAATAATAAATCCGCTTCGAAGTAACGCGATTTCGACATTGCGTCCGTCGAAAGTTGGATTTATCGATACCGAGGATAGCCAGTTTAATCGATACAATTACACGCCTGTTTCCAGAAAAATGTAATTTCCAAACCGACGTTTAATCCGCAAAATTAAAGGGATTTTTCAAGAAATGTTTCTTCGTTGTGGAAAATAACGTCTTCGCCGATTTTCGCCACAACGGCGTCTAAGAGATTTCAATAGTAAAATAGTTCAGCGCCTGTGCAGGCATCGAAGTCTCTAATTAGCGTCGCGTTCGATCGAGAACGGGAGCAAAAGTGACGATTGTTTCGGCGATTTCGATCGATCCAACGATTGTATAACGACGCGAGAAGGCTACAGGAAAGATTAGGCGTTGATTCGCGACGAGGTACATGCGAAATTTCGTGATAAGTAGGTGACACGTCGTTCTCGTTGCACTGGCCGGTGACTTAAAGTGCGGCCCACGTGGTCTGCTCTTGATAATTGACCATTTCCCTCCTCGACGGGCCGTTAAACGCTTCTCTGCTCGCTCCTCTTCGCCTTCCCGGCGAGATCATTCTTAACACGAACCGCGAACCGCCTTGAATTTAGGTTATTTTCTAATTGCACGCACTTTACCGTAACTTCCGGTGCTCTCGCAGCTCGCGGCTCGCCTCGCCTCGCCGCGCGCCACCGACAGCCACTTTTTTCTACAATTTTTGTCGCTGGATTGTAAATACGGCTTCAGATTCGGGTCAAGATAGTCGGAGAGAGAGAGACGCCTCGGTGTTTCAGAAGTTGCGTCGATAGCGATAACGATTGTTCTCCAGCGACGAACCGGCGAGGTCTTTGCAAATTGTCAGGGTACGCATTTGCAAAAAATAGTCTAGGCGAACGTCAGCGTTTCGTCTGGGAAAACTCCGGACAGTGAAACTTTCTATTATCATCCGGTGTCGTTGGTAGATTTATTTCTTTACAAAATACCATCCAGCGTGAACAAAGAATATTTTACAGTATTCCTAAAAATGCTTCGAGCGAACTTTCAAACTGTTCTATAGCGTCTTACACAATCGATTCTCTAAAGAATCGTAAACTGTGCTCATTATCTGTTCATAAACACACCGAAACTCTCTAGTGTCTAGACTCGAGGCTCTAAGTCTGTACACAATCTTCGTTCCAATAGAAACTTTTTGCAAAAATTCAGTCTTAATAGAACAAAGGATGCGTAACAAAATGGAAGCGGAAGGCTATTTTCAATTTTCAGAGGATCGTTGTGTGTCTATGGATCGATAGACGATTGTTTCGAATGACAAAACGTTCTATAGAAATTGCGATTGCGACAGCGAATCGAAACGCGAAGCATTTATGATGGAAATCGTCGGATCGAATTATTATGCTTCGTTACCGTCGCCAGTATCTTTTCGTGTCGGTGTCAAAGAACACCATTAACCCCACCACGGTGCGGCGTGAACGTTTCAACGAGGATTGACGTCACATTTGACGCAAGACGTCAGTTTTGTGTGTCACGTTTAACATGCTAATCGAACCAGAGCAACGAGAGACACGCTCGAGTTCCGTGAAAATGTTGCGATACTTGCCGGTGCTGATTTACCGCGACGAAGATCGCGCGACGATCCTCTGAATCATCGCACCCATAACACCATGATGGTCTGCATTCTAATTCGATAGCACCGTATTCTCAACAGACCCATGTCCTCCATTCTCAAACCAATTTCTCAATATTAATATCCACAGAAATCCTATTTAATTCAATTTAATTCATAAATACAGCATCGTATCTTCTCTGGAAAAATAATTTCAAACCTTTAGGTGGTTCCGAATAGGTCAGAAGATAGTTTAAAAGACATGAAATCAATAAAACTAGTTATTAAATTCTCGAGACTAATTTTTTTAAATAATATCAATGGACGGAGTCACTCTAAAGGATGGTCCACTAAATTTTAAAATATACAGAATAACATTTATAAATTGCACTGGACATTGCATTGCACGTTCGCAGAGTATCGAGCTTACCAAATCGAATTTCAAAGTATCGCTTCAGCCAAGTTAATTTGATTGTCTCTGCACGAAACGCAAAATCGTGAACACTGAGTCACTCGTTAGAAGAAACCGTTTCCAGTAATTGTTCGCAGGGTCCACGACCGCACAAATGAATTTCCTACTGTCGGTTTTTTGCGGAATCGCGAAACAGCTGTGGATTAAGACGTTCGTTCCGCTTTTTCGTAAAGCTGTTTTCGATCGGAGCGTCAACTCGTAAGAACGAAACGAGCGTGCAAGCAGTTGCGGGAACACAATAAGAGGGTTAATTGAAACGTATCGCCGGCAGGCAGGATACTTTTCCGAGTTTTTGCCGGCGTGTGAAAAAGTGTCGAGGAGAAAATCCGCGGCAATTAACGCGATCTTTCTCGCGAGCCATATCGTTCGTGGCTTACGACACACAGAGGCAGTTAGTGGGACAAGGTCGTCGTGAAATCTGGAATGTCTTCTGAAAAACAATTCCGGTTAAGATCGTATCGGCAGCGCGCGATCGAGAGTTGTTTTTCGATCTCGGACGCGGTCGGACTAACACATGGATTTATCGGATCGGGTGACAAAGCGTTGCCGTTCGTTTTACGGACGCAAATCACCGCTGGGAAATAATCAAACTTACGTAGGAGAATTAACTGGTGACGTCAAGCATCTTAGATGTAAATTATGTAATACCATTTACTATTAGTTTTGCTCTGCAGTGGATCTTCTTGGAAAATAAAAATTGCCTCCTTTAATTGTGAGCTTTGGATATTGAATACAAATTTTATATATATATTAAAGGAGGCAATTTTTATTTTCCAAGAAGATCCATATATATATATGGATCCAAGATCCAAGATATATTTGTATTCAATATCCAAAGCTCACAATTAAAGGAGGCAATTTTTATTTTCCAAGAAGATCCACTGCAGAGCAAAACTAATAGTAAATGCTATTACATAATTTACTAAAGATGCTTGACGTCACCAGTTAATTCTCCTACGTAAGTTTGATTATTTCCCATATATATATATATATATATATATATATATATATATATATATATAGGGTGGTCCAAAAGCCACCATTACTGTATTAACAGTATTAAAAAATAATTTACTACCAACATCAGCCATTTCTGACTACAAGGGGTTGTGATATAGGTCGCAACCCCTGCCAAGCGAGATGGCGGCCAGGTTAACAATGGCCGAGCTAGAAAATCTGGTAGAAAAGCGGAAACGAGTGTCTCGACGGGAGGCTGGTGGAATCTGATCCAATCACGGGGTGGGGCATAATCGACGCTCGCGCAGATGGCATTAAGAGGGTGGAAAGGGGCCAGAAGGAGATGGAAAAAGAGCAGAAAACAATTTCTCTTCGCGGCAAATATTTTCCCTGCAAACAGACCGGACAATGCGGCCGTTAACCACCGGGGGACACGCACACAATGGTTATTCCGGGCCCGACAAGGAAAACTGGGGACTTTTCGGGAAACAGATTTTGACCGGGGCCCTCTCGACAAAAGTATCGCGTTCGCGTGCCCCTGTTCGTCTGGTTTACATACCACCCCCTGGTTCCCCAGTTTAGGGACAATATTTGCCATCAGACATGCCTCTCGACGTTTGTTCCGCTGTTCGATGTTCCAGCAATCTTCACGAAATTGAATTTCTATGATCCAGGTGTTTGACACTGGCCATTGAAATTAAGTAGCCATTATTATCTTGTTTCACATCCAGCCCCCTTGCCGTATCATTTTCTTTGCAGTTGCAATGATTAAAACGTCTTTAATTTAATTATTTATTTATTGCCATAAACCATGGCCGTAAACCATGTTTGGTTTATATAGCTTATAATATTGAAACGTTTTTATCCCAAAAAATATCGTAGAAGAGACAATTTATATTTTTCGAATGGCTACATTCATCTTAATGCTTAAATATTGATTAGAAACGAATCAACTTTTATTTCATTGAAAAAGAAAGGCGTAACATTCATATTTATTCGACCGTCGATTTATTCACGATTTTCACGACGAGTGTCGATCGTTAAAATACGACTTGGGGCTAGCGACGACTAGAAAATTGATATTGGTTTATTTCGAAATTGAACAGTGCACATGTTTGGTTAATACTTCCTTTACGTTGTTCGGCTAGATAACAAAAAAAAAGAACACCATGCGCCGCATGGGTATCTTGTGTCGCGTGGCCACGCGACGCGTGAAATTCTCCTTTTTTTTTTCTCTGTTAGCCTATCTCGCTCCCTCTCTCCCCTTCTCCTCTCTTGGACACCTTTACGGTCGTTCGTGATCGCGATTCGCTTACAAAGAATTTTTCGGACGATTGGCGCGCGCCTCGGACAGCAGGTAGACCCGGTGCAGGGAATTTCGGGGTGACTCGGGGAATTTCGATGGAGATTCGAGCTTGATGGTTGATTGACTGGATGATTTTTTACAGGGTGAGGTATTGAGGAATTCCTGTGGGCCGGGGTCTGGTCATACTTTAGTCTTTGTGGGATCGTTTACCGAACCGATACCACGGAGGAATTCTTCAGAAATTGAAACATTCTGTGGGGACTTCTTGAAGAATTTTTTCGACTGTCCCGCGATAAGGGTAAAGATCTGGAAGATTTTTTAATTCGAATAAAACGAACGAATTTTACGTAGAATTCAATTTTCATCAAGTTCCGAAATTAGGATTTTTTATGGTTCACAAATGCGTGAAAGAAAAATAAAAATTAATGTCCATTCGTGCCTATATTTTTTTAATACTCGACTGCGGATAACAGAAAAGTACCTATATTTTTTAAACTTGTAAATATCGATAAGAATATAAATAGTCGCGTAGCACACGTTTTGGCGACGCGTTAATTTATCAAGATGCAAAGAATCGACGTTCATCGCTCCGAATAAAAGGGCAATAACATTAAACAAGAACTCCGTATCTCGCAATAACATCAAGAAATTAAAGCAAGGAACTACTGTACTCAATTCCAAGTTTCCGCAACGTCCAAGCGCCCCACAAAAATAACCCCTTTGATATTGAATAAATACGTTCCACCGGGGTACAACGATAAACCGTTGACATCGAATAACGTCGTTGTCGCACGCGAGAAGTTTCCACGAGTTTTTACACACGGAGCGAAATCAGAACTAGGTGAATCGTTCTCACGTGTCGGCCCCGATAGAACAGCCTCGCGAAATGGAAATCCCGTTGTTTCGCGAGGTGTTATCGTTATTCTCGAATTATCAAACTTTATAGTGTGATCGAGAATTCTCCTCGATAGCTGTTCCGATAAGTTTTCCGGAGAAATTACGGAAATCGGTGTTCCAAAACAAATTCGACTGGCAACGAACACGCGACTCGCACAGTTAATTTGCGAAAGTTGAGACTATAATTGAGAGAAATAAAATAAGACTTCCTCTCACGACGAAAATTCCCGTAGACTGTTCTGTGAACTGACCCGATTGGGGTGTAATTTTGATCTTTATCAATTTTTTGATTGACACAAACATTCGTTCGTTCGTTCTAAAATGTGACTATCGCGTTTAGGTTTATACGAAACCGCTGAAAAACCATGAGCCTCTAAAGGACATACTTTTAAATATTATTTTCGCCGCAATATTTCAGTACTTCTGAAATGTTACATAAGAATTGTGTCGATAACGTCTGCACGACCAATCTGCACGATTGATACTCAATTGTTGACATAAGTATTTACCGCTGTATGTACTTCTTATCATCGGAGCCCATAAGTATTTCTCGCATCCTATCGTGGTAGCCTCAAACTCCCACTCTTCTATTTCCGATCGTATATATATTCGATTTTCTTGGTCTAATTTATGCATTCCTCTTCGGTATTGCTGTCGGTAAAGCTCGTCTAAAGTGGAAGTATTAGAGGCAACATGTGCGTGTACGAACGAAATCTCGTATCATTTCCGGATGTGGACATTATGGACTCTTTTGATGGGGAGTATATAGAATAGAATCGAATTTGATTTATTTCAGCCTTACAGCTAAGAAATGTGACTTCGTTCACATTAACCTATCTGTACAAATCTTATTTCACGCATTCGGTCTATACCTTCTCTCATTCTTTTCCTTGTCTCGCTCATTCGTACCCTCTCCTACTCTTTTAGTATCCTAATTATCACTAACCTACTTATTTACTTATTGCATCCTTCCCCATTCCCTAACTTTTGCATTTTTGTTAGTTTGGTATGTTCTTTGGTATATTTATAGTTAACTTTCTCGTCAACTTTTCCAACTACTCTTCAACATTTCTGTCTTTTCTCCGCTCACTATATCCTCGATCCTGATCATTTCCCCCATTATCCTGCATTCCCTTGTTAAACGTTCTAGGCTTTCATACTTTTTGATGGGGAGTATATACAATGCATTCTTGTTAGTTCTTATCTTCTTTAGTATATTTATGCTCTCTTTCCTCTTTTTCTCCTCAACTTCTCCAACTACTCTTCAACATTTTTTGTCTTTTCTCTCGCTCACTATATCCTCGATCCTGATCATTTCCTCCATTATCCTGCATTCCCTTGTTAAACGTTCTAGGCTTCCATACTTTTTGATGGGGAGTATATACAATGCATTTTTGTTAGTCCTTATCTTCTTTAGTATATTTATGCTCTCTTTCCTCTCTTTCTCCTCAACTTCTCCAACCACTCTTCAACATTTCTGTCTTTTCTCTCGCTCACTATATCCTCGATCCTGATCATTTCCCCCATTATACTGCATTCCCTTGTTAAACGTTCTAGGCTTCCATACTTTTTGATGGGGAGTATATACAATGCATTCTTGTTAGTTCTTATCTTCTTTAGTATATTCATGCTCTCTTTCCTCTCTTTCTCCTCAACTTCTCCAACTACTCTCAACATTTCTGTCTTTTCTCTCGTTCACTATATCCTCGATCCTGATCATTTCCCCCATTATCCTGCATTCCCTTGATAAACGTTCTAAACTTCCATACTTGTTGATGGGGACTTAAATTTGTTAAATTGTGTTAAATTCTCACCAAGATTTCACACATTACAAACTAAATCCTCCAACGTAGAACATATACGTACAACCGAACGGATCAACGTTACAACCTACCATATCCATAGTCCCGAAGAAGCCAATAGCGAAAAAACAAAAAAAACCACCTCTCCGATCGACCGCATAGTCCCGAAAATCCTCCCCATTACGTGAAAGCACGGCGAACCCCTAAAACCTAGGTGGTGCTACCCCCGGATCTCGCCCGGTGCGCATGGTGTGTGCTTGGTATGGTTGTGTGGGTGCGTGGATCAGCCGGCTAGATCAAGTAGAGGCCGGCGGAGATAAAACACACTGTAAACGGCCGGGTTCTGGCTCGGATATTTGGTTACAGGGAGGCGGCGGCACGTGCGCCGTAGCTCGGGGCCAGGTGGTAGAGCTCGTGCCGTTGAGGAAACAGAAGAGGCTGCTGCCGCTGGCTGCACCGCTGTCGCCGTTGTTGCGGGGGTGGGAGAAGCCTGTGCTGGCCTGCCAGCCGAAGGTAGGGGAGTAGGAGGATGCGAAGTGTCGGTCGGAGTCGGAGCGAGCGTGCTCGAGGAGGTCAGTTCACCGGTGGCGGATGGCGAGGTCTGCTGCAGCGACAGCAGTACCACCAACTACCACCACCGACCCCATCATCCTCTTCATCAATTGCAACAACAACAGCAGCAGCAGCAACAACGTCGTTACGGCCACCATCATCGTCATCAGCAGCGCCACCGATGTCACCAGCGAAGGGACACCGTGGTAGCGGCTAGCGACGAGCTGCTCCTCGTCGACGAGGAACCCGACGATGAGGCTACCTGTCAGGAACAGCCACACGCCGCTCGTCACCGCGACATCCACGAGCTACATCACCTACACCATTATCATCATCGTCATACCCAACACCGTTCGCATCGGTGTCAAACCCGACAGTCTTCTTGTCAATATCCTGCGGCTACGGCGACTGCTCGGACTAGCAGTCATCCAACTCATCTGCATCCGACACACGAACTACTGCCCGACGACAGGCCTCCCAGCGACCGGGAACAGAGACACGAGGACGTCGTCGATCCCGTCGACAGAACCACAGAACGACACGCGGATGCGACCAACCAAGACAACCCTGCCACCGTCACTGCCATGACGAGAGGATGCAGGATCCCACCCTACCTCGCCACTCTACTCATCCTCTCTTACACGCTCTTCGGCATAGCAGGTTAGTGATCCTTTCTTCTTTTTTTTTTATATCGGTATTTCTATTCGCAAATCTTCGAACACGCGGAGCCCCGAAGCGATGGGCCAGAGAGGATTTTTGTGATGGCTCTGCACGAGCTTGCGGCACAGCTGTGGTCAGGCTAACACGACGGAGTAGTTTCTTCTTTCAATTCTCTTCGTTTCTGTAGAAATTTCTCGTCCGATAGTACGTGGCCATCGATCTTCGAAAGTGAAACAATGACGCTCGGTCGGGTGGTTTGGTATCGCGTTAGGGGTTGCAGCAGTATTACAATGAATCCGTCAGAGTAACGTCGTTCACGTTTTTTCAACGGCGATTTTCAATCGAGTAGACGGTGTTACGAAATTGTGATCGTCGCAAGTGAAATAGTGGAATTCGAAGGGGGTAGTTTGGTCTCGCCCTACGGAGAATCCAGTTTGAGTGCGCATCGGTTTTGGACTTTCTTCGTCGAATGTGTCTCGTGGACTACGCGTATCGACGAACAGTGATGTGAATCTAGATTATTAGTGACACTGTGAAGGAACATGTGAACCGGTAGAACCAGTGATAGGAGAAATTTCGCAAAAAATATTTCAAAGGGAATTCGTATCTCGTTTCGAACGTGGTAGATGAAAATATCTCTTTAGGTTTCGGCAACGGGGCTCGAAAATTTCGGTGCGGCTTTACAGGTGCCGTTAGGCGTCTGGACGGTCCCGTAAAAAGGGGCAGCTTCAATTAGCGTGGCCAAAATGGCACTGTGGGGGCACGCGATCCTCTCTCTCTCTCTTTCTCTCGCGATTCATCGGGGAGCGACAGATTGCGAGACACGCGCGCGACGTTGAAACATCGGTGGCCCCGCGATTACGGGTGCATACCGGGGGCCCCCCGAATTATTTGCCGAATATATCGAACACATGCCACAAATGGCCGAATCCGTCGCGGACCGGTTCCAGAATTGTGCGATATATCGTCGTCACAGCGTCGCTCGTCGAAATGACCGGGTAGCCACGGTTAAACGAAATGGACGCGTGCTTTTGTGCGACGAGAAGGAAGAAGCTATTAACCCTTATGACACTCGCGATATCGTACACAGATGCACGCTGAAGAACGGTGCTCGAACCCTCCAAGAAAAGACCCCTTCCGAACGGAATTAACCCCCGTTTCACGTAATTACTGCGATTACGGCTAAGGGCCTCCGCAAAACAGGCCCACGGCTTCGAAATGCGACCAAGACCCTGTGCAGACTTTAGTTTTTGATAGTTATGCAACGCATTTTTCAAACCGGTACGAGAAGCTTCTGTTCGGTTTCGTTCGAGAAACTCAATGTTAGAGCTGGAAATAACGAGTTCATTTGATTGAGACATTTTTCAACCCTTCGCACGTCAAAAAGTAAAATAGTCTGAGCACTTTGCGACTGACGGCCACTTTATTAAACTTTTTCCATACTTTCGTACAGTGACTCAGACACCTGCTTCCATAGTTCTAAAGTAGCGATTAAGTGTTCAACATTGTTACGTGACTTACAATTGCTCTCGGTAGATGGTTATCAACCCTTTTCTTGCACGTAGGTACGTCTTAATTTTCAGATATTATTCACAGTGCGCATAATTTGGTCGAACGATAAGAAATGCTTCTCGTGAACAGAGTTTTCAAAAATTTATTCACACTCGTGTACACAAAGATGACTGGTTTATTTTCTTGAAATTGTGGTAGACGTAGCGAAACGAGGGTTGCAATCGAATCTGTTAGACTGTTTTCATGCAACTTTGCTTTGATTTCGATGTTAAAAATCGTCGGAAAAATGCATGTCGAAGTCGCCAGACACGCGCAGAACAGTTCGGGCCTTGTTCGGGCATCGCTCGGTCCCCGATGTGCGGCAGATTGCAAGAATTAGAACAGGTGACAGATAGCAACTCGCCGCACGGGTGGATGCAACGTGCACCGGCGTTGTGCACAGGAACGTCAATGCTCTCTCTCCTCTGTCGCCACCCTTGCATAGCATCTGCGAATATTTTTCTCGGATCGACGGGTGGATTCCGCGTTCCACGCGTTCCTCAGACCACTTTTTTCTCCTCGTCCGAACACTTTGGATATATGCGCAATTTTTTCTGCAATGATCATCGTTTTTTTTTCCCCCCGTTGCATCAAAAATGCGGGCAGAAGCTGCATTTTCGGCTGACACAGGATCCGATGCAATGACGAATTTTAAGGGATTAACTTAAAAGCAGTATTCTTTTCGGCATTAATGTTACACTGCTCTAAAAATTATCGCATTGTTCATTCAGTATTTTGTTGTGAATTTGTAAAATCATGTTTGAGGGTCCTTGCAAATTTTTTGATCGATGTAGAACATTAAGAAAATATAGAATCCTATTTTTGTAGACGTTCCGAATTTCCGGAATGTTTGTGTAACGGCATTGGCTATAAGTTATCAGAACTTTCTTTACTAGTGAACCGACTACGTTTCAAAAGACTAGAACACCGTTACGAACGACACAAGTTTTGTTTGACCCGAGCAAATATCAAAATTAAAGACGCTTCACTGGTAATCCCCAGCAAATATTGAGAACATCGAAGCAACCGATAAGGATAACGATTCGTCACGACGAGCGATAAGATCGACCGGGAATTTCAAGCATTCTAGGGAACGCGGAGTCCTAGAATCTTTGTCGTCGTTTACTTTCGGACAAGCAAACTCGCTCCAAATACTAGTGCGATTAATAGATAGCAGATTTTCTATGGAAAGTAAACATTTGTTGGTACTCTTCTCGATTCTTTTAATGTTACCTCATTTGAAATGGAGAACGATGGATGTTCATCGATCCATTTGTCCGGGGAGCCTAAACAAAGCGGATCAATGAGAAACGGTGGCGACTGAGAATATGAAAAATGTCCGTGAGGGGTTTAACATAAATTAACGACAAAAGGAAGCCGGGGTTCTCCTTCGAGAATGGTACATCGGGAGTTAAGTTTTTCGGGGTGTGCGCAAAAGGGGGGACCTTTTGTGCTCGGCGAACCTCGAAGCCGTCGGAATTTCTAAAGCCCCCATTCGACAATTCGCCTCTCGTTCGTAACCGGTAATGGGATAAACGATGCTTGGCCTTTGGTCGTTACACAACTTAATCGAGCGAATTCGCCGTTCGGCCGGTTTCTTCGCCGCGCTTTCATCGATCCACTGTTTCACGGGACAATCGCAGACCAATCTGGACAATGAGTCCCTTTGGAATTCCGTAGGAAAATCGGCTCGATAAACCCTGGAATTAACGCGTCGCATTCTCATTCAGCCGAGTTCGTTTCATCCTTCCGCCTCGGTATCCGATCTCGATTTTTATCGTTCGATTAGATTCGATAACAGTTTATCTGGAATCCGATAACGTTTTTTCCAGAATTTATCCGTGGCTCTTGCCAATTACTTCGCGACTGTATTTGCGAAATACTTCGTAGAATGTATTGGATTGCCAAAAATGTTCTAGGATCAGTTTTTTACCGATTAGGAGCAGAAGTTTTATGAGAAAATATAAAATATATTAAAGTTCATTGCTTGGATAAAAAGATTGGGTTCTATTTCATCTTAACCCTTCATTGCATGATTTTTTTCATTGGGATGAAAAAATTGGAAGGTCAGTTTTTGTGTTTTATTTAAGGGAAAAATATTTTAAAAAATTAAAACAACATCTTCAGAAAAATAAATATAGTAAGAAAACACTTTCTTAGTTTACTATATACCAAATTTGTTAACTGTATCAGATATAACACACTATGCAGCGAAGGGTTAAAATACCAAAATTACTTTCTTGTCAACACAATATTTTACGATGAAGAGAAATCGCCTCTGCGAGAGTACGGATACGTTTTATAAGGTCTTTTCTTGCGGAAAGTTTTTGTTAGCGAGAGAGGTTAAAGATGGTGTATTAAAAAACTTGAATAATTTGTTGTTTTTATTAACAGACGCCTGTTCGTCGCGGTCGACGCCGAAGCCACGGCCGCCGACGCCGACGCCTCGACCGAACATCACATTCCACATGTACACGTGTCCTCCGGATTATGCGGAATGGTACTGCTTGAACGGTGCCACATGTTTCACTGTCAAAATCGTCGATTCCCTCCTGTACAATTGCTTGTGAGTATCAAACAGTCTCTCTCTCTCGATTCTACTACACTTTCAACCTTTCAAAATTTAGTACACACTTCGCAACCGAATTTCGCACAAAAAAACCCACACGCGTACTTGGCAAAATGGTCGACTCGGAACCATTTCCAGCAGCAATTCAATTCGCGCTACTTTTTCCTCGTTCGCGCTCCCATAATTCCCGCGGCGAGTCGGCCAAGGAGGATTCCGCGAGGCAGACGGAGAAAATTCTCGGTCGTGGAAAGTGCTGGGATAAGCAAGAGCGTGTGCGTTTCCACTTTCCCGCGCGAGCACACGGTGTCGGGTCGTCCGGCGCGGTGCGGGTCGCGCCGCATTTTTGCGTAATTTTCTGCGCGCGCGGAAAACCGTGACGTCAAGAGAACGATATAGAGGACACAGAGAGCCGGTGGGGAAGCAGATTTACGGGAGCCGGACGCGAGTAAATCTGTTTTCATCGTCGACACCTCTATTACGCCGCTATAATTAAGCACCGAGAGCGCGCCGCTTGGGAAATATACTGGAAGGTCGCCGATCAGATCGATCCAACGCGGATGAATGCGAGACGAGAACGATACGTATCTACACAGTCTAATAACAATATAAAAAAAAAATGTTTACCAGTAAACTGGATAATCTTTATCGCCTTTAAGGGCGGAGTCTAGGAGTTTTAGCAGACGACACTCGCGCTGCTAGTGTGCGTGCACACACCACTAACTACCATACGTATACGAGAATTGCAAGGGTCCGGGATTAAACTTCCGAGTTCGTAATAATGCAAAGACAGGGTTTCTTAGTAGTCAAAATTGCTAGATGAAAGATCAATGTAGGGTGCTATCTGGTTGAAAAAGCCTACTTTTACGTTTACTCTCGATATTTATGAAAATGTACTGCCCGTATCGGTGTCCATAACCTCTCTGATCCTTAATAGCTGAACCCAACATTAGTGCTTGTTTATATATAATAGCCTTTTTAAATTCATGTAATCTACGTGCTTAAGTATTTTTGATTTTTCTATTGCTTATAATATTTTTGTTATACTATACTATATACTCTGTACTTTGTTATATAATACTCTGTACTAAGCATTATGTTGCAATAAATCTCATATGAGATTTCCAAATTAAAAAAAAAAAAAAAAAATAACCTCTCTGATCGGCGTCCATAACCGCTCTGATCGGCATACTTCCATATATCTCAAAACCATTGCTCGTAAACGTAAAAGTAGGAGTTTTCAACCAGATAGCACCCTAGATTGATATTTCATCTAGCGATTTTGACTACTAAGAAACCCTGTCTTTGCATTATTACAATCTCAGAAGTTTAATCCCGGACCCTTGCAATTCTTGTATACGTATAGTAGTTTGTGGTGTGTGTACGCACACTAGCAGCGCGAGTGTCGTCTGCTAAAACTCCTAGACTCCGCTCTTAAACAATAGATGATCGACAGAGAAATACGTAAAATTCACCGGACAGACCGATCGACTGTCACGTAGAAACTGGAACCATAAATTCCGAGCATTTTCCAGTCACCTGTGCGGGGGCGAACAACCCCTGACACCTCTCTCTGTTCCCAGAATTGTGAAATGTGCGGGACGGATGCCCGCTCGCGTCCACCAGGTGAAAAGGAATTCGAGATTCCGTTGGTGGGGTGTGTTGGCCGTTACAGTTCCGGGGGGTTGTAGCCGACTTTTTTCTCGCTCACGCGTCGAAGAGGGTTGAATCATCGGACGCCGCGGGGGTGGGACAATCTAGAGCCGAGAAAGGGACCGATTCTCGTCCTCGGACTCGCCTAATCCTCGGTTGCGTGCCGTCGACACGTTCCAGAGGAATTCCTACGGGAAACTACCACCAGCGTCGATTGTGCCAATCGACCTTTTTTCGGGCCTCGATCATGGACCGACACGTCCCCGGCTACTGTCTACGCCGGGTCCCGGCCTTCGAAGAGACATCAAGACCATTCTTCGAACGGCTCCGATCGATTCCTGAAAGGTGAAGACTTTTCTCGCCCCCTGGATAGGCCCCACCATAGTTCTCCAAGGCCTCTCCTCGGCCTCGCTTTGGGAAACTCGTCGCGTACCGAGAATGCCGAATGGTAATTTCGGGATGGAGTACAGTTAGGTAGCTGACAGTCTTCTAGGATGGCAACGTGCCGCCTGGAACGACAGAGGCATCTTTCGCAGCAGATTTCGCCGAGAGAAACTTCGCTGCCCTTAACTTCTTTCTTTATGATTTTTAACTTCCCGATTCGTAGGGAGGTTACTGTAATTTTCTTTATAAGGTCCTCTTCGTTATTTCGTTTATGAGTTCCTCTTCATTATTTCGTTTATGAGTTTCTCTTCATTATTTCGTTTACGAGTTCCTCTTCATTATTTCGTTTATGAGTTTCTTTGGTTGATAAACATTGATAACGATAACCAAAGATAGAGGTTTGCCTGAAGCTAAAAAGGAGTTGACGAAACATTATTTGAGGATTTCAGTATGCTACATTTCAGCATTCCTTGCAACGTCACCTGCAAGAATTAGGCTCGTGACAGATCTCAGGTGTTTCCGTCGTGTTTTCGACTAACACATTCGACAAGCTTGTATTTACAAAGGGCGTGTCTTCGTTACGCAAGATTCCGAAACGTCTTCGCTGGAATTCCACACGCATAATACACAGGTGTTGCAATCGCGGTGCCGTGGCACAGTTTCTTTTTTCCTTTCTTCAGAATTCGGAACGCTTTATCTTATCGCAGGATTAACTATTGTCACTTGTGACGCCGTCTGTTTCTCTATTCTGACCAGGATTCGGTGGGATTCTTCGGGGGGCCGATGGTCGTCGCGTTCTTGGGCGACAAGAAAGTGGGCTCCTTCCCACCTTTCCGAAATTTTATGCAAATTGAACGGAGAAATAGCTTATACTAGCAAAAATGTGAATCGTGTTCGAAACGATTCAGCGGACAAGATCTTCAGTGATCTGGAATATAATTGTTACCAAATTTGAAATTATTAAAACGCTGCTACGTTGAAAGATTTCAACGAGACATTCGCTTCGAAGAAGGCAAGAGCATAAGAGACTCCCCAACGTGTTTCTCACGTCCAATTTCAATAAACTCGCCCGTAACGACCCGACGGATTTTTTTTTTTTTGTGATCGGAGGAGTATGATCGGGACCGATTTTTCTTTTTGGCCCTGGGACCCGTGAGAACTCGGCTCGATGCCGGTGTGTGGCGCAACAAATTCGTGGCGGTCGAGAAAGTGAAGTGAAAAACCTGTCGTTAATGGACAGTGGGTTTTACGGGCTCGTAAATCTGCTGGGAAACGCGGAATTCGTGTCTCTGAACAGGTACAAATACAGGACTGTATATACGTATGTAGAATATACCTGGATAGTTGTTCCCAGAGATCGTGGGGATTGCTGATCGATCGCTATCAACGAAAACAACACTAAACCGTACTTAAACCGAGACGACTCTTTCTCTCTCTCTCTCTATCGAGTTATATCTGTAATGTTTAACCTTACGCCGTACTGGAACGTCCATTAGCCGGTTTGTTGGTCATTCCAGTGTCCATTACCGGGAAACGAATTAACCTTTCCAACAACGCTCTCGGAAATCCTATTAATTATTATGTATTATCCGAAAGTCCTTCCTAACGACTAAGTAATCGGCTTAACCGTCCCTTCGTTTTCTTTCGATTTTTATTAACACGACTTCATCATAATTAGACAGCGGATTTTATGAATTTATGGCAAACGCGAGCAGGTGTGATTTAAAACATGAAAAACATATTAGAGGTACTAACTTGGAACTGCTAAACATATTAACGAAGAAAAGAAATGTTCATTTCACTCGAGTTTGTTGTAATTCTGGTAAAAAAATGTTCTTTTGCATGAAGATCCGCTGTGGCATACCCTATGTCTTTTCATAAAAAATTGATATAAATGACTAACGTGCAAAAACGAGCGAGCGATATTTAGTATCCTCACTTTGAAATAAGTATTCTTCAAAGCTGAGTACAAGAGCGTGTTTTCAAACACTTAAACCGAAATCTACTTATGGATTAATTAATCAAATGAATTGCATTATTGCGAAATTATGCACTATTTATAATCGTATTGTTTTTTCATTGAATCTTTGCAAAATTTTCAAATACAGCTACGCATTATTATATGGTAATACCTATCGATTGTACAAGTATTATATTATTACATTTTGCTTTATTTTCTTTTTCTGCATGTCCCTTCTTTTTTATTAGACGAGTAGTCTTGTATCTTTCTCTTTTTTATATAAACACTTATGTAAAAGGACTTCAGTCCGTCTATAATAAATAATAAGTGAAAAGCTGTTATCGAGGAATCGATCATTGCGGACCGCAGTGAAAATTGTAAAGTACAGTGTTGAGCGACCATTTTGAGTTCCACAAAATAAAAACGTGGTAAAATAGCAGGAAAGTAAATGATGGTATAAAATAGGAGAAAAATTGCGGAAAGATGCACGCCGGTTGCATATCGATTGCGTCTAAGTGCAGCAGTCCGTTCACGGTCGAAAGTTAGCGCTCATGGGAGCGTGGCCGCGAGTGCGGCCGATGGTTCGCGGTCGTTTAAATCATGTCCGCGTTCGGCTCTCGCGTGTTTTCGTGGCCGATAAACTATCCGTTGACCGATCATTGGTAACGCGACGCTCGGCCGTTCGTTCGTTCGTTCGTTGTTCGCTTTAGAAATCTACCGTGAATAATAACCACGAGCGTGGTGGCGGCGGGGCCGTGTTCTCTCTTTCGAACGGTGCCGGTTTGTGTATCCGCCTTCTCCCCGGCCAGGCCCTTAATTTATGCCGCCTCTAACGTGATCGTGACGCGCTCGAAATGTTAACGCTGGGAGCCCGTCTCCTCGAGCCGCGAAACGACTGATTTCACTCCACTCGGCCTGTGCTCGCCTGTTTAACAATACCGACTACGACAACCGATCTTGATTATTCACAAATCGAACCGGTTCACAAGTCCGCGGATTCCCACACCACCGATCGGTATCGGTTCGCCATCGCGAGAATCGTCATTTCCTCTTCATCTATTCGACCTGTCCCAGTCAAACTAAAATTTCGAGTATTACCGCTGGGAACTTTAACTCTTCGCTGCATGATTTTTTAAATTAGGCGAAAAAATTGAAAGAAGGTCAGTTTTTGTGTTTTATTTAAAGTAAAAATATTAACCCTTTTAGTGCCAGGCGAAAAAGAGGTGCCTATGCGAGAATAATCGGTCGAATTTCAAGGTTTTACTAGGATTTGGGAAAATGCTCATAAAAACTAAACAAGAAACAATATTTACATGATTCAAAAAAGCAGTATATTAAGGACGAAATAGAGAACAAAACAATGACACTAGTTTTTCTAAGTTCATTGAAAAGAAACACT
Organism: Lasioglossum morio; assembly: GCA_916610235.2. Classification (NCBI taxonomy): domain Eukaryota; kingdom Metazoa; phylum Arthropoda; class Insecta; order Hymenoptera; family Halictidae; genus Lasioglossum; species Lasioglossum morio. The sequence continues at coordinate 15,119,631 of OU744328.1, read as the reverse complement.
ATTTTTTTTAATTCTCTCATAACGAAGGCGCGGGCCGATATATCGGCCTCCGGCACTAAAAGGATTAAAACAAAGTAAAACAATATTTTTACAATAAATAAACATAATAAGAAAATACATTCTTAGTTTGCTATATACCAGATTTGTTAACTATATCAAATATGATACACTATGCAGCGAAGGGTTAAGACAAACATCAGGCGTTAAACTGTTCGCTACTGGTCAGATTTTTATTATCATGATTTATTATTATAGACGTACCGAAGCACTCTTACAAAACTGTTTACAACAAAAATAAAAAAGAGAAATATAAAAGACTGCTTTTCTAATAACAAAGGAGGGACATACACAAAAAATAATGGTACAATCGATGTGACATTATCCTATAATCCTGCGTAGTTGCTTTTGAAAATTTTTATTGCAATTTCTCACATTCTGGCAAACAACGAGACTCCCGAGATCAGGTACAATTTCTTCGGCACAAAATACAGGATAAATTTGAATGATTTGAGAGGATTTCGCGAATCGTGCCTCTTCGATCGGCTTTGAAAAACGATTCGGAAGCTCTGCTCGCATAGATATTCGACATGAACGATCCATCGCGTGGGAGTTAACGGAAGCGCGCGCACGAGCGGATCGGCTCCTTCGAGCGAGCAGAAAGAAAACGCTGTTGCGGATCCGCGCGCGGCTGTTGCAGGTCCGAGGAACGATTAATCTTCCGAGACGGAGCGAGAAGATCTTGGTTTTAATCGAGGAGAGTCTCTTTTACCGATCGAACCGAACCGCCGCCGCCGCTGCCGCGGTTTCGGCTAATTATTCCGCTCGAAGGGCGAATCGTTGCCGTGTACCGTACAACGAAATCGACCGTGAGAATCCTTTTAATTATCGCGTAATCACCGGCAGGCCCTGCAAACCGATCTGTTTACGGGCATTACGCGTTCTCGCGGGCTCTTTCTTTTCCTTTTTTTTTTTTTCTACCGATCTCATCTTCATGTCGCAGACTCTCTCCACAGTTCTCTCCGTGATTCTCTTTGTTCTGCTCTTTCTCACCCGGTTTCTTCGTTTTTCGGTGAACTTTAATAATTAACTGTACTAATTGGGTGAGTCCGAGCGACGGCGTGTACCCATCTGATTAATGCCCGATACTAAAAGCGGTTCATGCCTAAAGAGTACGTTTTATAACTTCCTGGATTTCTCGCGGCGTTTTGCGGAAGTACCGGCGAACAATAAAGCCAGCCGCGCGTTCCGCTCGTCCTATCATCTTCTCTCCCTTTTCCTCTTGCTTATACTCATTCTTGATACTCCTTCTCTGCTGAACCGTACACACGCGTGCACACTCACGGTACACACACACACACACGCACCATAGCAAAGACAATGAGATTCGCCGATTCTAACCGCTGTTTCTTTCATTGCAGATGCGCGAACGGCTACATCGGGCAGAGGTGCGAGTTTAAGGATTTAGATGGTTCCTATTTGCGTAAGTATCTAAACGCTTTCTACGTTGTTTTCGATATTCGATAGTTACTTGAATATATCTAAAATAGTTTTAATCCTATCGACACGTATTCGTCCTAAATTCTTTTATAAAAAAAAACTCTGAGATACCGAAAGAATGTATAACATTGAATTTAGACAACCATAAATCTAAATTGCAAGCTAATGGATCGCGTCTCGATCGACTAACCGTAAAATCTAACAGTAATTCAGCTACGGGAATACGATTTACGTATTCCATTGTATTCCGATTAAAAATACGGCAGGAGCAATGATCGGGAGATGATAAATGTTAAAAGAACGCTAAGTTTACGGAGCACTAAAATTTTCAGACATTTTTTAATTCTTGTTTAGTCAACCTGGGTACCCATTTACTTTCTTTCAAAAATTTGTTAAAGTTCCTCAAAAAAATATATTACAAAATTTCTCTGATTGTCAGTGTTTTACACGCTAATATATTAATTTATAGTGTTACGATGAGAGTTTGCTCAAACATGTTAAATACAGAAAGGTTCTTAATAATCTATACATTTTGGTTGACTACATTTACAAACCCTCATTCGCTCCTCAAACATAGTTGCATAAGAGATCCCAGAATAATATTTCACCTCTTTTTACTTCACATTTCAAATCTACGAATTATGCTTCAGTTATAGCGTGACATTTCAAAGAAATACATTTTGCAACACAGAAAAAAAGAAATCAATCGTTTCACAATATGTGAAGAAGGTAAATGGGTGAATTTTCATTCTGAGGAATATAGTATGAGGGTTAACACTAGAACTACCGAGCACTAAACGCAGTTGGCACACATTGCCTTCTAATAATGACAATATGACATTTATTTAGATTTCGTACAGGCGATATTTAAATATGTACTTCAATAGAAAAGTTCACTAAAAAAATTTCTCAAAAAAACATATTTATACTTTCAATATTTCTAATCGAAAAGAATTCGCATCAGTCGTTTTGACTGGTCCGGTAGTTCTAGTGTTATAATAACTTCTTATGGATGCATTTTGACCGTAAACCTAGTGATAATGGTGGAAATACGCGTTCCGGTTTATCACTGTACGCGCGTGACAGTGTTTTTTATCGTCGAGAAGGATTACCGATCGCACCCGGAAGTCTCGGACAGCGGTCCAGTTAGTCCTTGTTTCGTGAACCGGTAGTCGAGAGACGCCGTTCAAGGCGATACAATTAGTTGGGCATTCAATCTCGGGACGCATTAGAAACGAGTCTGGGAAACAGGAAACCGTGTCTGCTCCTCTCTAAGAAGCCGATCTTGCGTTACAGCTTCCCGGCAGCGTGTAATGTTGGAGACGGCCAGCATCGCCAGCGGTGCCACGATAGCAGTATTCCTCGTCGTTATCATTTGCATAGCGGCTTACATCCACTGTAAGCGAAAGCAAAAGGAATTGCGCTCGAGGTACGTATTTACATTCGATCCCCATACATTTGCCATTTCCGAACCACGGCCTACGGTCCACCCCGGATAGATCTCTATCTTCACGGTTTTTACTCGGATCAAACCCGACTTTTATTCGGCTGGGAAAACCGATCCGACATTATTTATTCATTCGCGAACAGTCTGCAAATTATTGTCCCGGTTGATCGTAGGTAAATTTAATTGAGAATTAAATTATTATAGATCTGGCAAACATGATTATTTAATTCGTAGAATATTTTCTCACGCGGTAATATAAAAGAGGAAATTTCACATTGAGTCGAAGAAGAGTATTTCGTGTCGGTAAAAGAGATTAGCAATTTTTCCAAGGGTTAGTGAGACTTGAAAAGATTTTTCCGGTGGACCGAACGGTTTGGTTGGCTTGTCGCGTTCGGGATTATCTGATAATCCCTTTTTGTGTGCTGAATTTGAACGTTGAATGTTATCTTTTGTGGCAATAGTAACTGCGTCGACACGGTGGATGGTCCTGGACGAGATCCAGAGCTGAGGCCGTTTAGCAACCGCAGCCGCTCCCTCAGGAGCTTCATGACCAAGAATCCTAATAGCTCGGTAAGCGAAGAATACCAATATTAATATCGCTACACCTTGTCCAGTCTATTTCGACCGTAAATTCAGTCAAATGAAATTCTGAATTATTTCTAATGTTCGAAATATTCTCTGTACTTAATCCCTTGCCTTGCAATATCATGTCAGACTCGTAATAAAGATTCAGAATAGACTCTAATAAATATTACATTATTAATTTTCTTTAAACCGAGATGAAATTCTACTTCAATTTTGTTAGTGTATTGGACAACATGTAGGCATACAATATATATATAAATTTCTCCTTTCTCTAGGAAATTTTGAACAAAAAAAAAGAGTTCTAATCACTGAAACCGTAAAATAAATCGTAGGGCAAGGGATTAAACTCTTATAATTTTCTAAAAAATAGTACAGCGATCAATCTGAGCTCGTTAGCGATGCTTTTCGATGATTGATCTTCGGTATCATTCAATGACTGCCGAATCCCGAGTAAAGTCAACACGAGCACCGTTCGATCTGTTCCCAGGCGGCGATCGAGCAAACGAGAATGCCCGGATGGAACAGCCCGGAAGCGGAGTCGATGAGAATGGCGTCGATCAGCGAGGGCAAGCATTCGAATCAATAATAGCCAATCTGGTGCCTAATTCCAAACGACACGGACCGACGGCGTCTGGGCGTAGATCATCCTAGATCGTCATCGTCGTCGTCGTCGTGAAAAAGAGAGAGAGAGAGAGAGAGAGAGAGAGAGAGACACACAGGGACGCGTCCACGGAACGAATCGACCGCTTTCGCCCGTCTCCAATGCTTTCTGTCTCCGTCCATGGACTACGTTTACGGGCGAGACGCGTTTCCCTCGATTCTTCTTGAACCGATCTCTCCTCTCTCGCGAGTAAAATCTTGCACGAAGATCATCAGCCGATCGGCAAGCTTAACCATCCCCTGAATCGTCTGTAAGACAAGTCAGGGGATCCGATCGCGGAAGAGATCGAGGAGGAATCGCGTAGCTTAAACTTTAAATAGAGCTGGACCTTTCGGGAAGAACAAAGGACGCGGACAAGAAAGGGAGGCTTTGAAAATAAAAGCCCCGGACACTCGTTCGCAGAGGGAGAGGAGAGCGAGAGAGAGAGAGAGAGAGAGAAAGAGAGAGTGTACACACCCAAATGATTGTTCCTATCCGGACGGAAAGTGAAATAGTTTTTAGATCAGACAATAATAAGAATCGAAGAGACAAGAGAGAAATCCAACGACAACTGTAGCAGCTAGCGACGAGAGGAAATCGACGAGTTCTGTTCTCCCGGCTTCTTCGAGGAGAAGCGTTTTCCAGTGGATATCAGCGTTACACGTTATTTTCACTTTCTGTTCGTCGTTTCTTCTTTTCTCTCCGCGCTTCTCGCGCGATTTTCTCGTTCTTCTCGATTTGTCGATCGGTTCGGCGGGAAGTTCCTTCATTGCGAACACACCAGAGAAAAGGGATAGAAGAGAGAAGAAGCGATCTGCGGAGATTCCTCGAAAAATGCTCGTGTTCCGGCTTTGTTCTCTCTGTTCGTCTCGGTTCGTCGGTTCCTAGGCAGACGAGAGCGTGTTTCTGCGCTGGTGTGGTGCGACTGTGTAAGAAAGACTGTATGCGTGTGTGTGTGCGTGTCTCTGTCCATGTTTGTCGTGTATGTATCTGTGCGAGCGAGCGTGTGGGTGAGACTCGCGGCTGTCCGCTCGATAGACGATTATTTATTTATTCGGAAGCTCGTCCCAGGCGCGGGAATAATCGGAGGATCACGGCGCAACGATCGAAACGTTGCGCGCGTGGTGTGTGTGTTGTATGCACGTGTGTATGTGTCGTGTCGTCCCGTCGCGAAACGATTGGTGCTCATGAAATGTCGTTTTCTCGATCCATCGACGTGTCCTCGTTTTTATTCGGATCGCTCCACGCTATATCTAAGACAACGCCAAAGAGAATCCAAAACGAACCGTGTAACCGTGTATCTTAATAGTTTATCCGGAACGTGTAAAGAACACGCGCGTCCCCCGCGTCCTCTATGGAGGATCGATCTGCGGGACTGCGAGAAAAAAATGGTGCGCAAAGGAATATATATACCATGGGAAAAAAGAAAACAAACAAGTTGATTCAGTCGCGTAACGTCTCCAAGACGCTCGACAATTGAGAAAAACGATGTTCCATTTACCGGGACACGCGCCCCGATGCGAGACGCGGCGCTCGGAAAAAGTATTCGCTTCTGAGCAACACTATCGAACACTATAATCGTTACTGTCTATTCCGTTCTTTCAAACAAACACACTTGGAAGATATGAACGATCACGATGGATACGTCCATTCAGATGGAAGGTAGACAGCTTTTCTGATCGTTAACGTGGACTTTAGGAATCTCCTTTTGGACACGTTCAACTATACAGATTGAAAGCACTGGTTCCAGATTTTTGATTTCACAGTTTCCGAGATTATATACTTGGGAAAATGATTGAATAAGTTTATTTGGTAAGACAGACGTTGAAATACGTGCAGATATCTTGTCTAAATACAGTCTGGTTATTTTTTCGATAATGTAAATCAGTTAATTTCTAGTATATCCAGTGATTCTGACATTAATTATTTATAATTCATTTTTCTTTCAAGCACTATCGGGAAGTATATCTTCTGAACAGAGGTTGGAAAGCGTGACTGTGTAAATTTATTTATTCAGTCGCATATTAAAAATTAAATTAATAAAGTCCAGTTACTTTCGTAAGACAGTTTCAACCAGTTCATCTTTACTGTTTTTTTAAAATTCCGCGTCGATTCGCTATAATTCAAGTTTTCCAATAAGATATATGTATCTTGAAAAGGGGTTAGAAAGCACGATTGACTACATTTATTTGTTAAGACATACTACAAATTAAATCATTGCAGTCCAGTTATTTTTACGGGGCAGTATAAATCAGTTAATTTATATTGTGTTCGGTAATTCACTGTCAATCCTCTATAATTCGGTTTTTCCAAGCCTGTGCAAGAAGTATCGTCTTGAACAGGGGTTGGGAAAACATGATTAGAGTTGACAAGCCTTTAGAATCATACTAAACAAATTCTTCAGTTAGAAAGAAGCGGAGGAAGCCGCTCGTTCATTCAATTTTTCAATAGATCTTCGAATGTACGGTGTTTAGCTCCGCGATTTATCTTGGTGCCGCATTTTCTTAGTCCAAAAGTGTAGAAACTACACAAATTGAAGCAGTGAAAATAGTGAAAAATTCCAAGAAGTAACATGTGCGATTTAAAATGCCAGTGTCCGTCAGCGAGTACTTTTTCCGTTCGCCGTGTCGAATCCTCCGATTACTGTTCAGCGTGGAGTCTCCGAGGATCTGCGAGGATCTTCGAGGCTGTCCGAATCCGGAGATCGGCGAGGTTCTGTAAAGATCAGCGGACAGCGTCGTGCACATATTTCGGTGAGTAGGATGAATAGAAGAAACCGGGCCCGCGTCTTTGGACGAGAGACTCACCCCCTGCCGCCCCCCGATGTAAATAGTAAATTATCCGTGCGTGCAGAGGGCCAGCCGATCGACTCGTTTCGAACCCCTGGGTAATTTATCTGAGCCTCGTATGCGAGAATCGCCGTTTGTAGCGGAGAAACTACAATCAATGACGCTTCGATTAAGCCAGCCCCTTTGGACCCCCGAGTGACGTACCCCTCAGTACCCCTCAGTGTGACGACAAATAAATTTCCACGGGGAGAGAGACGAGTCGGTTGGATGACAGGGGTCGCGTGAGAGATCGCTGGGTCGCGTGCACCACCGAAAATAACCGTGGTTTTCGAGAGAATGAGTGCGAGAAAGAGAGTATGATAAATAGATGGAGAGAAAGAGAGAGAAAGAGAGAACGAGAGAGGCGAACCGAAAAGAAAATGTTCCGCCGCCGAAGGCGACGCCGTCCCGAGGAGTGTTGCGCGGAAGATACACGATATTTTTCTCGTCGTTCGTACCTAACGCTCTGCGCGCAGAGAGAGAGAGAGAGAGAGAGAGAGAGAGAGAGAGAGAGAGAGAGAGAGAGAGAGAGAGAGAGAGAGAGAGAGAGAGAAAGAGTTTAGGAAAGAGGTCTATCCGTGTAGAACGGTGATTTGTATATTTGTAGATACTGCGGAGTGAGGAGAAGCTTCCAAACGCTAGATCGTCTACTCTTCTTGTGTCTTAACGGGTCGCGATCAGTCAGCCCCCTCGCACCCCCATGCTTTCTATGCCGCTTGAAGTTCTCAGCCAATCGGTTGATAACTATAGTTCCTCCTTGACTAGGGAGAAACGAATCAGGGGAGCGGAACGGAAGAGACAAGAATTGGAGACAAAGTTTAGGTCGCGATCAGTGGAGGAGGCCTAACAGAGAAGTTGTGTTTCTCTCGGGGATGCCCGACATTAATTTATAAATAGTCCTAATTAACGTGGAGAAACGGCGTTATTCTAATTTAATTTTCCTCCCCCTTGTACACGCAACACATACAGAGACACACACACACACGCGACACGTACACGATTACACATTGATACACAGAAAGACACGAAGACAGAAGCCCAGCGCCCTCCCCAGAATCGTACGTCTCATACTTTGTACTTGGTTCCTAATTTATTCTTACTTTCTCGTAATTAATTAATTATCACGATTTAATTATTCTTACTAATTCACGGTCATTAGTTACGATCGTTCAATTATTCTTTTTTTTTTCTTCTTCTTTCCTCTTTAATTATTACCTATCGATCAGAACTCGATTAATCAGTTATTCCTAATAAATTAGCTCTCGCGTATTTTGGTTAACGATACGTTGTTTTAAGGACACAATTTATTATTTATGAGGAGAGAGACGAAACGAGGAAGGTGAACGGAGGCGGCGAGGATCGCGAGATGATCGATAAAACTAGACGGTCTGCTAAACTCGGAAAAATCATTTGTCTGTCCATCATTATCCGATTCGAAATTCTCTCGAGGTTAAATCAGAGAGATTGTGACACATTCTGATCCACGATTCGTTGAACGAAGCGTCGGGCGATCTAGAACACCCCATAGATCATCATCGATCCCTGTAGCTGCTCCTAGAGCTGTCAACCAGGAATCTCGAGTTATTTTCCAAAAACCTCGGATCCGCGACCAAGATATAAATGATTTTCCTAGATCGGTGGACCGGCTAGCGTAGATCGCAGTGTGACCTAGTCGCGATCGAGCGATCGCTCAAGACGCGTGGATCCTCCAGGATCCAATTTCCCCGTGGTTTCCATATCGGATGCGATCGATTAACGCGAATCGATCGCTCGTCTTTTTTTCCATATTGTTCAGCATTTTCATTTCCCCACGGGGAATCTTGAAAAAAAACAAGACTCCATTGGCTGGATCTAGAACGATCGCTCGAGCTCTCCGCGATCCAGCGATCGTTTGAAGCGTGCAGACAGAGTGGTGGCATTTTAGTACATCAGACAGCGCCGTGGCCGTGTGATCGCACGGATCTAAGCGATCAAGGGAACCCGGTAACGAGGAAATAAGAGAAAGGGAGAAAACGAGAGAGAGAAGGAGGAAGACGAGTGGTTTCGAGCCAGAAATGCGTATTTAGGACGAAAGAAATATCGGACAATTTTCTTTGGGTCAGTTGAGCGCTCGTCCTCGAAGTAGCAAGCTTAGGGGATCGATCGGCGAGGATTCTTGGGACGACCGGAACTTCGAAATTCGCGGTTCACCTTGATCGTAGCTCTCGATCGATTTCCAGCTTACTTCTTCGCTTCCCGATCTCTCGGCGGGCGATACCGAACATCGTGAGACTGTTTCTTCTAAATTTTTCCACACCTCGTTTCCGCGATTCGCTTGCTCGCTCAGAGTGTTGTTGTTTAACAATGATTAACAAAAAAAAAAGAACGCGTTCTCTTCAGTTCTCCGTTTTAATTTCCGGACGGAGATCCGCTCGCGTTCGGGGACACGCGTCGGATCTCCCAGAACGAAATTGTCTCGTTCCCAAAACGCGAATCACGTGCGCTTTTCAAGCATGTGACGGCGGACGGTAGGTACCCCCGTCCGACATTACCAAATCCGTACTGTATCGCGCGGTATGCTGTTCGTTGTAAATGTACCAAAGACAATGTCGATTAACTGACAAATAATTTAGTTTATTTAAATGCAAGAGATGAGAGAGATAGGACGCGTAGCAAGTAACAAAGCAAGAATGAGAAACGGTGAGCCGTGCGAGAGTAATAGAAGATAAGAGAAAGATAGATGCGAGAGGAAGAGTAAGGGGTTCAAACGTTCCCTCTTCGTGGAAAATTGAAGAGGGAACGACCAAGATTAAATGCGGGACATATATATTAATATACGAAAGTTATCTATCCAAAGGAAGCTGCTAAAGTGTCATTTAGCTAGACGAGATTGATCACTGGGATCCGCAATGTTGCATCGAAACATTGTTATTATTTTTGTAAAGAAACCATGTACATGTATTAACTTAGCGTGCTCTGCGTATGGAAGCTTACGATATGTTGATTATTATTATTATTGCTATTATTATTATTATTATCTATTTTTATTATTATTATTATCTATTATTATTATGATTATGATTATTATTATTATTATATTGAAAGGAATAAAAACTTGTAATCTTGTTTCCCGAAATGTTTAAATAGCATAAATATCGAGATCTTACACGTTACTACTTTTTTATAATTCATTCGACGTTCCTCTGCCCCTCGATCCCACCTCTCACATCACGACATCGCGAGAATAACTGTAATTCGAAATTAATTAAGTTAGTTAAAAGTTCATTGTTTACTGTACCCATTCAATTATTTTGCCACATGATTACGAATTCAAAAGTTGATGTTCCTTACTGTTCCTTACCGCCGTTCCTCGAGAGAACTTCCGGTAGCAATATACAAATCGCCATTAGGCATCTGGTAGCCTCTAAATGAAATGAATCAAAATCAATGAAATGTAACTGAGAGAACATTTTTAAGTACTTGTTAATATGGGTATAGTTTTCTTGTAGAAAACTCGCGTTTTGAAGCAGTGAGAAAACTCACCTAAAAGCGTTCGAACTACGAATCGGAATCGAAATTTCCCGCGGCGTAGTTGGGCTTCCTGTGGCGCGCTAATTCAAAAAGTGCCCCATCAGCATCCTGGCGGGAGTCGCTCAGCTACGTAAGTCCGTACACCTTCTAATTACTATTTAATGTGCTGTACCCCGATAATGAGTGCTATCCTGAGTTCAGGTTAATGGTCTCGTCCATGCGATAGACCGGAATCTCATGAATATTCAGCTGCCGGTCCGATCAATGTCTTCTTTCACTGCATTTTTCAGACAGAATCTTTCGGTTCAGGAGATACTGCAGGAATTATACCGGGTGATGCTCGTAAAACCAGCCCGCATGCAAAATCAAAACCACATAATTATAAAAATGATCTCATCTTAAACAATAATCCCTATTTAAACACATCGATGGGTGGAGATGCAGTAGAGTCAGTCTAGAAAACCAATTTTTCACTTTATTTGAGAATAAAACGACGTTTCTAGTAAACTCGACATTTTTCTTGTAAAATGATAAATTTGTTAACAATATATACGGTTCTCGACGTAACAAACTTAATTCGTACGAAGGGGTATGCTTCTGTTGCACGACAAATATATCTTCTTTGGTTTACCACAGTTGTTAGTCCTTCGTGTGAACTAACGTCCTGAGGTTGACTCGATTGAAGCATGTATCAAATTAATCCTAACACGAAGCGCAAATTAGTATGTACACAGTTATTTTGTATTGTAATCTTATGAAGAGATCACCCTCGTAAAATGTGAATCGTACATTTTAAACGATAAAGATACTGAGATAGGTAATATACTAAACCGATGATCGGTAGATTATCATCGTTGCGGAAACTAAAAACTTGTATCAATCAACTATCAATGAAAGATTAATGTAAAATAATCAACGAGACTCTATATACATAATTAATTTGCTAAATAAATATCACATGATTCATGTCAGCAGCGGCGGCGAAGGTCCACGTCACGTTCGCCTCTTTTTGTAACTACTGACACATCTCGCCCAGAAAGTTGGTTCACGTTGATTGTATACTCCATAGATCTGATCCACGGTTCGATCACGAAGCGGTAAATGAGGAGTCCATTTCAGCAGGTGCGACAGCGTCACGTTGAATTTGTGCCTTGACAAACTCATTAACGCCGACATCACACCCTCTTGCTGCTCGTCCGATACTGATTGAAAGCGCAAATTCCCAATTAGCATATTCTCAACAACCTGTAAACTGGGTTAAGCGATTTCAATAAAAAGCGTACCTGCATCGGAATCGCATAAGTCGCTTAGTTGCTCCACGATACCGTCTACTTCCTTGTCGTCTTCTATAGGGAACGGGCGCATCAAAGTCCCTGCAATTATGACAAAAAAACAATTAAAGTACTTACATCTCGAGCATTGCGAGTATCGATATCTCGCGATTTCGCGAGCCAAGAGTGAGTCGTTCGACGGATCACAAAAGATATAAGTGCTCCTCCTCCGCTGTATAAAGGATTGCGGTTTACTATAATTCGTCTTGTTATTATAACTAGGGATGCCCCAAATCCGCAGCAAGCGCAACACTGTGTATGATAGTTGAAGATGTGCGAGAAGCGGAAAATTTCTCGATACAGAAAATAGGGGAAAGTTCGCGAATCCCGAAATCTTCGAGGACCCGACTCGTCTCAACCCGTTCCGACTATCGGGCTCTCGTACAGCTCTGGTAATAACGAGTCAAAATTAATTACCGAGAAGGCAGAACGCTTTGTACTCGCTGAAGCATTTGTTATTAACTATCATTGGCAACAAGAAGGCCTTAACGATATTTTTGTACGTCCACACCGTGCCCTCCTTCTTCGCTAAGAGCATGATGGCAGCCATCACTTCGCCCTGACATTTTTCTACAACAAGAACAATTCAAATCAATTATGTTGAAATCATTTATTCCAGTGTTTCACTTACCTTGGAAAGCATTCAACAAGTCGATTATCATATCGTTGGACAATGTTCCTAATGGATACTTGTAGTATATCCTCACCAAGCTCTTTAGTGCGTTCAACTTAGGATAGTCGACAGCGGTCATTGACAGGATAAGATGCGCGATACATTTCGGCAAATATTCTGCAGATTATATACAATTGTATATATACAACTACCTAAGTATTAAATAAATTCATTGATTTATATTCATATCTGTTACGTACCTTTAGTGACATCGTTAGATGGCAATACCTCTGGCCAAGAAGTGAATACTGTGTACAAAACAATGGTTGCATTAAGCCCTAAACAATAAAGCGCATCGCAACAGAATATCCTTACTCTTTCTCTGTCTTTCTGAACGCGTGCTAGAACCGTGTATATCCTAGCAAGCGACTCCATAATGTATCTCTACGAGTAAAAACAGATGATTGTTAAATTCGAATTATATTATCGAATATTAAATCGAGTCAATTCATATAATTTCAACCTACATATAGTTTCTGGTTAAACTTAAGTATCTTAAACTCGATGCCGCTTTGAACTAGTTCAATGATCAGCGGAAATTCTTTCTCCAAGTCAACCAATAGAGCCGTGATCCTTTGCTGCGATTTCGTCATCAAAGGCGCAGGCGGTGTGTGGGTTTTATCCAAAGTCTGTCGGCTCTCTTCTTCGTTGCTTAGAAAGTCTACGATATTTCTGAAATCGGATAACATCGATTACATGCCGTTTAATAAACTTATTTGTTAATTTATTTTTACACCCTGTATACCAATCGCATGCTGATACTTACTTTGCTATGATTCGGGGCGGACATGTCGTTTTCAATTTCTCAAGCACGTCCCAATGCACATCACTCTTCCATTCGCTATCTACAAGCCTCTGCAGTTGTTTCGTTACAAATTTATCTGAAATAGAACACGTCGTATAAATCATTTCCTCTTTAAATAATTAATTAAACTTAGAAATATTACCTATCGTCGCGTGGACATGTTCCAAATTTTTTAATTTCTTCCTACTGTGTATACTTTTAAATGTATGCTCATCGTTAAGTCGTTCCAGGATCTCAACCGGAGCATGAGAATTCAATTTGACATCCCTATAGTAGTTCATTTCCGTTGCTCTGTATTCTCCAAGTACCCAAGGATTCTTAGAATCAGATGGCTTATTATCCTCTACAACTTCTTCGACCTTACAAAGGCTATCATTGTCTTGAGAAGACAACGATTTTGGCAATTCTTTGAGCTGATTATTTCCATTAGTCCTCAGTTCGTCATGAGACTCGTTTTCAATATTGTCAGTCTCAATAACTGGTTTGTTACGAACTGGAAAATTAATTTCAAGTCCTTTTCGTGTTTGTTCAGATTGCAGACTTGATGCAGAAACATCGTCTGTAGTACTGTCAGTATCGGTAACTGACTTGCGAGCTGAGAAATTAATTTTAAGTCCCTTTCTTGTTTGTTTTGAGTGGTCAATTAAAGTAGAAATGTCGTTCGTAGTATTGTCTATCTCGGTAACTGGCCCGTTACGAGTGGGCAAATAAATTTCGAGCCTTTTTTCTCTTTGTTCAGATTCCTCTAATGCAGAGATATCGTTCGTGCCATTATCAGTCTCGGTAAGTATTTTATTACGAACTGGCAAATTCATTTTGAGTCCTTTTCTTGATTGCGCAGATTGCTCGACTACTGCAGAGATATCGTTCGTAATATTGCTAATCTCAGTAAGTGACTTTTTACAAGTTGGCAAATTAATTTCGAGTCCTTTTCTTGATTCCGCGGATTGCTCGATCAATGCAGATATATCAAAAACGGGCTCAACGGGGATAACTTTCGGTTGTTCGCTTCTTTCATCACCAGACATTTCATCGGGTGAATCAGGATCCGGACTCAACGGACTTACATCTTCCACAGCTTCGCTGTTACTTTTATCTGCTACTTTTTCATTATCCTCTTTCTGTATTGTCTGAACAGGTGTTTCTTGTGTCATGTTGGTCTCTTCCACTATGCTAGTATCAGCCTCAGTTTTGTTTACAACAGTAGTCTGAGGTTTCACGTTTTTATCCTCAAGAGTTTTAACTAAAGAAGTTCTAGCCTGTGCACAACTGTTTAGGGAAATATTTGCTTTCTTCGCCACCTTGGGTGTATGGGCTATTCTACCTTTCTTTTTAGGAACATAATCATTCGCAACAGTTTCGGCCTCCTGTTCCAGTTGCTTCTTCTCACCTTCTTTCTGACTCTCACAGTACGCTGCTTCTTCCGTGATGTTCAGCTTGGGGAACGTCTGATTTTTTATAGGCTTCTTCTTCAAGTTCCGAAGTTTCCTCATCAATTCTAAACGATGATTCGACTCCTCAAGTTCTCCAAACTTTCTCTTCCTCATAACAGTGACGTTCCTAGGGATAGATTCCGAAATGTCGAGCTCTCCATTTGTTTTTGGCGTTTCCGTCTCCTCTGGCAGAAACGCTGGAAGTGCCGCATTATGTTTATCATCCACATTCGTAGGGGACTTCTCGGTGGAGCGAGATCGATTCGATTTAAAGTTTCCAGCGAAGCTCGACGCGCTTTTCACGGCAACCTTGTTTCTCGCATTTCTACGCGTCTTTGAAAGGAAACACGAGTCCAAATCCGGCTCGTATTGTACCAGCTTGCTAGACTCGACCGAGTCTGAGTGTATCCCCGAGTCGGTCTCACCGTTCATCGATTTGCTACATTCGACAGAGTTCTTCGCCCTGTCTACTGTCTCCGGTTCGTCCATGTCCGTAGAATGAGCGGAAGAATGCATTAACGGTTTTATAACATCGTTGCACGTCTCGTTCACCGTCTCATCACACGATGAATCATTCTGTTCATTACTAACATCCTCATTAGTAAGAGTGGTATCGAACAAATTATTGTACGAGCTCGCATCCGAGTCGCTGGCCGGTTCTTCCAAATGATCCGAGTTTTCTATCGAGACGTCGGGTTTCTTAAGAAGCATAGAATGCCTGTACTTGCGTTTCTTAGGCCTCTTTCTAGCAGAACTCTTCTCCGCTTTCTTCGAAACCGTTTCCACTTCCCATGAATTACCATTGTACACCCTTTGCAGTCTTTTCGTGGGCTTCGGTCGGGACAACCTCGACTTTTTCCGAGTCTTAGCTGTAGGCTTGTACACAACCATCGGCTCCTTCTCCTTGAGTTGGCGCATGTCTGTCATACCCCTCAACAACTCCAATAAATTTAATTGCATCGTGGTGCTGTTCATGTTAGACATGTGGGGCGAAGTAGGATGACTCTGCTGACAACAGCTACTACTCTTCTGAGATTTCAGTTTCTTCATTTTCTTCTGCAGCTTCTTCATTTTCTTCCGTTGCTTCTTTTCTAGTTTGTCCATCAGAGACGAAACCTGCAACAGCGAAAATTCGTCTATCCTTTTGTCCTCGCAGCGATCCGTTTGACCAGCCGTGGTTGTGTTCACCAATGACGCGCGGTTCGGCGTTGATCTAATGCAACAAGCGCTCTGATTCAACAAATTAGGCGGCTGGGAGAAATTGTGACAATAATCTGTGTGATCTAATGGCATCGGTGCTGAAAGATTCGGAGAAGTAAATGCGGAACGAGCGATCTCCGCGTGAAAATGCGGCGGATTAGTTTGTGATAAGGCTATTAAATTATCGGCTTTCCTGTATCCATTGGTCATGTCTGAAAGTATTAACATTGATAATGGACTGCGTAAGATGTGGAGTTTCATGTGATTAACGTTAACAGATTAACTCTAGTGATTACTTACCTGATCGTACTGGCGCAGGTGTTTTTAAAGGAGACGAGATGTTTTCTAGTAACTTTGGACACGACTCCGTCATAACCTTGCAGATTTTGTCGATAGGCGTGGGTTCTATGTGGACCTCGCATTTGGCACAAAATATAGGGTACATATCGTTTACCCTATAAAATTCATCCGTCAGTACACATTTGTCCGAGACTTGTGACTTTTTCATTATGTCATCCTTGGTAAGTGTTGTAATCGTTCCAACGTTTCTTGTTTCTATAATGAAAAGAAACGATTTATCAATACTCTAGAATTGCAAAAAACATAGCTGTCTGTCCCGTTTAACTTACGATTGCTGGTAGTGTTGGTAGCAATACTCTTAGTGATAACGTTGTCGCTATTACCACACGTGTTGGTAGCAACGTTCTTAGTGATAGTATTGTTGCTATTACCACACGTGTTGGTAGCAACGCTCTTAGTGATAGTATTGTTGCTATTACCACACGTGTTGGTAGCAATACTCTTAGTGATAACGTTGTCGCTATTACCACACGTGTTGGTAGCAACGTTCTTAGTGACAGTATTGTTGCTATTACTACACGTGTTGGTAGCAACGTTCTTAGTGATAATATTGTTGCTATTACTATGGCAATTGTTATTCTCCGCAGGAGATTTTTTCTCCATCTTTTTAATCTTTGTTTCATAGGTCTTTTTTATCGTCTTTAATTCTGCCTCGAGTTCTTTGATTTTCACTGGAAAAGAAGAATCGAAAATAAATCGCAAAGCAACATACATAATATTTGAATACATCGAAGTACTCACTTTCGGAAGATGAATATTTCAAGTCGTGCTGCATTGCTTTATCGCTACTCTCATTTTCCACATCTTTTATCTTGCATATTAGTTGCTGTATATACTGCTGGTCGGCGGCAGCTTTTATTTTGTGGTCATTTACTTGCGTCGTCAGTGTAGCGATATTCTCTTTATACTCTTTGTTTTGCTGAAAAATACGAACAGCGTAAAATAAGCGCGCGGACTGCCCTAAAGGCTTCGAATTAAAACGACCAATTTTTACATACAATTTCCAGCTTGATAACCTTAGACATCGTAGTGTTGTAACTACAAGTGACTTTCTTTGCTTGTTTAGTCGTTGAATCCAAATCAGACTTCAGGCGCTCGCACTCCTTAAGTTTATCATTGTACTGCTTAATTACCTCGCTGCGAAGATATATATTCATTAAACCTTCTTATCGGAATTAAGAGATAATAAACGAAATATTTATTTCAAATACTCACTGAGTCTCGCAGATCTTCTTTTTCAGTAACAAATAATTCTGCGTTAAGTCTGCCGGATTCAGGTTATCGTTCTGCAATAATATAAACATTTACACGCTCTCGCAACTTCGAAGTTACGACTATTTATAACGAGCCAGATAATATTTAAATAAACATCCGAGAATCGGTTAAAACAAAATAATTGTTATCGGGAGGACGGTAACGTAGTTTTATTATAAATCGTTGTTAAACGTACAGGTAGTATAACCTCGAAGTAACCTAACAAGTCGGTGTTATCAAATTCGATTCGAGGGGGAAACTTTAAGAACAGAACACTTACTTGAACGGGCTCGTTCAGCAAGAAATCCGGAAAATTCAGATCCATGTTTCCTCGAATGACAAGTACTATTAAATATTTTCAAATAACTTATATTTTCAAACGCCGCTTGACAATCACGTTTATCCGGCGTTCGTTCCGATGTTTACTGTTCCGGTTGCGGAAACAAGTCTACAAGAATGATTCCCTAGAACTTTATCGCTAAAAATCCTAGCATACTAAACAGCTGCTAAACAGCGGATCGTTACGGTAACTTTTACACTGAATTTTGTAGATAATAACGGAGATGATAATAATTAGACTGCGGGATCTTTATTCTTACTGTTTCATATTGCACTTACTCATTTTTGTCGTAAATGCGTAAAGTCCGGAGTAGTCTAATTATGGTAATTAGCAGGGAACAAGATCTGAAATGTTTATTGGAAAGCGTGATTGAGTAGTCTGAGGATTATAACTGTGACTAACTATCTACCAAACTTTTACAGATAATTAGCGGCGGGCCGAAAATGATTTTCACGTATATATTGAATGTTTCTTGAAATATCTATTTTCCCAGTAAATGATCTTGTCGTCTGGTGATTTTATAGTAATATTTTGGCATTGGTACGCGTCACTATATGGGGGGCGGAATCGGCGGTTTCGATCCATTTGTGTGGGAGGCTGAAAGACGAGTGCGAAGTGCAAAGAATAGTTCAATTAGAATCGCGTAGCACTGAATAATTGTCTGTTTCAGTAGGTACAGTGAAAACTTTGAAGTCCCAGAGAATACATTCCAAAAGCATTCGATTCTCCGACGCCGCGATTCCGAGAATAAAGCGATCGCGACAACGGTCTCCGAATTTAAAAATCTCACACTTCTATCAACCGCAGCAATATAATATTTATACCGAATCACGAATTATTTTGTAAAGTTCTCGCAATCTATCGCAATGACGAGGCGCTCGACGAGCATTGCCATGTTAACTAAACATATCTTAGTTTTTCTATTTCTGCTGAGTCAAGTCAACAGTGAACAGGATGAGGAGGCCGCACAACACAACACCATGCAATACAACAAAGACAATTTCGCGGCTGAAATTAAGAAGAAGAATCATTTTGTTATGTTCTACGCGCCTTGGTACGTTCCTACCATGTTTCGCTCAATACACGATTAATCGGAAATACTGTTATTCACGAAAGAAAATATTTTTCTTTGTTCACTGACTCGGAGTGCAGGAACAAAGAGATGTCTCTCATATTTGACGTTTTATTTTTTAACGCTACATTGCGCGAATCTGTTGTATTAACTCATTAACTGCTGGATCAGAATTAGAAGAATTTGATTAATGAAAACGATGCATTGTTTACGCGTTGTTCTCATACGATAAACAATTCTTTCTTCAGGTGTGGACATTGTCAAAGACTGGAGCCAACTTGGGAGCAACTAGCCGAAATATCGAATGAACAAGACAACAATGTACAAATTGTTAAAGTAGATTGCACCACCGATAGCAGTCTGTGTACCGAGCACGACGTCACTGGCTATCCTACGTACGTGTAACATTGATTTGCTATACCTTATTCTTACGTTAATACAAACTGAACAATCATACATATATAAAAAGTACATTTTAGCGGTGCTTATTTTGCAGGCTGAAATTCTTCAAGGCTGGAGAGTCGAAAGGCACTAAGTTCAGGGGTACGAGAGACTTGCCTTCTCTAATTTCCTTCGTGGTGGAACAAATAAACACCCCCTTCGGGGTAATTATTAATTCTATAATATTCATGATGTAATTATAATACACACCATTCAAATTATAATAATAATCGTTCGAATTTAGAATGCAGGCGAAGCTCCATCCCCTCCTGATGCGGTGAACGGTCTGCTGGAATTAACAGAGGACACTTTCGACAAGCACATATCCTCTGGCTATCATTTTGTAAAGTTCTATGCACCTTGGTGCGGTCATTGTCAGAAATTAGCACCAACGTGGGAGGAGTTGGCTAACAGTTTACGAAACAGCAATCATGTTAGCATATCTAAAGTGGATTGCACCCAGCACCGTAGTGTTTGTAGTCAGTTCGATATAAAGGGGTATCCAACTCTGCTTTGGATCGAAGATGGGAAGAAGGTGAAGATTGAATGATGCGATATAAATCTTGGATCGTTTTAAGAATATTTCTAACTCGAATAAAATAATGTTCAGGTGGACAAGTACGCGGGACAACGCACCCACGAAGAATTGAAGGCTTACGTGTCGAAGATGCTCGCTAAGAACAACGAGCAGGTGGACGTCAAGATTGATAGCTCGGACAGTAACGTTCAAGCTGTTATCAGCTTAACCGGCGACAGTTTCAAGATTGGTATCGAAACAGGAGTCTCGTTTGTTAAATTTTTTGCGCCGTGGTGCGGCCACTGCAAGCGTTTAGCGCCCATTTGGGAGGAGCTCGGGAAAAAGTTCTTCGGCAAGGAGAACGTGATCATTGCCAAAGTGGACTGCACGTTGGACGCCAGTAAAGATCTGTGTAATGATCAAGAGATCGACAGTTTTCCTTCTTTGTACTTATACCGCGACGGGCAGAAGGTGTACGAATACACTGGTGGCCACAATCTAGACGATCTCTACGAATTTGTATTGAACAATGTACAGCTGCACGACGAACTATGATTATGTATCTATCTCCTATTGAACTTAATTCCGCGACGGCGGCGATAACTTACGCCGCCTCCCGGAACGTGTAACAATTAATTTAATTCTACGCACGAGTACGTGCGACGCGTCTGGCGAAGACAGAGCTACGGAACTGTCCAGGCCGTATATTTTTTTTCATTTTTGTATAAAATATCAGAACGAAAATGTTATACAAAACTATTACACATAAATACTAAGGACCGCTATATTTTTCGCGTGGTTAAATGGTGTACTTCCGAAATATATTTATAGAACCAACGTTAATCTCCATTGAATCTCGTGTTCCGTGTATCCGTTTGGACACGTTCCGTGCCACATCTTTCAAGATTTCATAGTCTGATTTATTTAATCGCTGTTGATATACAGGGCTTCCTAAATTGGTGGGCCATTGTGCTTGATTGTTCAATCTTTACTTGTCACATTGGAATTATAGTTTAACGCGTTTGTATACCAATCAGATATGTGTGTCATGTGGAGTGGAAAATTTCGGCAGTTGTTTAAACAAACGGTACACTGCGAAGCATCATCTCAAAGAAGTCGTAACTAAACATAGTCGAACATTATCATTCTGATGTTTGCCCAAGACTGTTTATTCTCCACAGGCAAATAGATATGGCACACTGCGAGTCTTTAAGCAAATACAATTTATCACGAGCGAACCAAGACAAAATGCTTACTGAACTTTTGATAATATTTTTCTATACCGAATTTTAATGTTTATCGCGACAATAATTTTGACGAGGCAATTTAGCAAAATCCTGCATATGGTGGACCAAATGATCGAAGGGCACGGGACGTGTTAATTAGCATGCCGTAATAGAAGCATTTAAATACCATTAAAAACCGGACAGAGTCGTGGCCGAGGGGTAAAAAGATCGCAACAATTGGCCACGCTGCTTGTCTATGTACAATGTTTTCCGTTTCACGATGATTTCTCGCTCGAGGTCGCTTCTGACCTTGACCAGACCAGTCTGGGTCTCCTCGGCTCTCCTCAGCTCGGCCAGCATGGCGGAAGTACGTTCGTTCAGCATCTTCACTTCCTCTATGAGCCTGATCGAAACATACAGAAATAATTACTTGAAAACCATTTGTATTCGATTCGCTGTACGCTTGACTTCAATGAATAGATTGCGGATTTTATGCATTTTATAAAAAGATGTCTATGCGACTCCCGCATCTAGCAATTACTGTGGACAATTTTCATCTTGCATAAAAATCCGCAATGCTACTCCTTGTATTCTAAGAAAACGGCTTGTGCAACTTTATTTCCCACACGTTATTAGGGAAAAGATTTTGTTTACTGTGAAATAATTTCAGGACGCGCTTAATATTGATGAAACATTCGCGTTGGTTCGCGATACTAACGCAAATTGAGGCGTATCGCGGCAGTTTTCAATGTTCCGCCGTTGTAATCTCTCTGCTAATCGTGTTTGTGCAACTTTCATGGCGTAATCAAGTCCCCTCGCTGAATGACGAAGCTCTTCGATCGCTTTCTCCGTGTTCGCCAGCTCGTGCAAGCACTGAAAGCATTCGAAGTGCCGGTCAAATTACGCGAGAATGATACGTATACATCGTTGTACGTTGCGATGAAACTCACGCGAAGCAGCTCCTTTTCCAGCTGCGAGCACACCTCCTCCGTAAGCTTGATCTTACCACCGAGAGCGATATCCACGCGGTTCGCTTGATCGCGTAGATCCTTTATAGAATTCGTGAAAATCGCACCCAACGCGGCCCTCAGGTTCGCCGATTTCTGTCTGGCCGCCTCTGCGTCGGTCAAACACTCGCGCGTGTAATGTTCGTAACTGGCTGGGGTCGATTGTCTGTCGACAGAATCGTTGGTCGAGAGACCTATTCTCAATACAATTTTTGCATTTTCTACACTGATTTACAATCTAAACACGAGAATATAGTGGAGCGGCGAGGTGAGCGTAGCTTTGAGGAAAGCGGTGCGGTGATTTTTGTATATTCCACGTGCACCGCTATTCTCTCGTCACCGCTCCACTATATACAGTCGCATTTCATTACATTCGTTTTTGATTCTGTCGCGATCCTAGATCTTCACCGCTCCACTGTATCTGTATCCTAAGATTAATTTACGTGGAAACTTGTGCGGTATTTCAAGAATCATTGAATATATTGTATAATTTATGAAATCCTGACGGGGTGACTTTATGTTTCCTTTTAGCAAGTAAGCTAGGCCCATAATGTTATAGAAATATGTATTATTGTATTCGGGGGAGTCTACAAAATCGTTCTGTGTAAGAGTCGGTCACGCGGTTCTTTGAAACGATGAAGATTTTTGGATTTGGGAGAACGATCGATCCCATAGACAACTAGAGTAACCTCGAAGAAGGTCGCGGTGTCTCGGACATTCGTTCGGTTAGCTTCTCACTTTCACGAGCGGGTTATCAGGACTCTAGTTACATTCAATGACTTGCTACACACTCTGCCGGGAACCTCGTTGCGCCAGGCCTCCACAGAATAACGGGGGAGTCATTTTTCAGCTGCGCGGCTTCGGAGTCTATTTGATACGCGTCAGTTTTATCTGTCCAATCTACTTCGAGTCTCGCTTTGGCTGCCTTCAGCTCTGTCAATTGCATTTCTATCTGCTCGCGCGTCCTGCCGAGCAACTCCCGTATCTCCGAGCAAAGCGCTACCTCCTACGACAATTGACAATCATGTTCAATTCAACTATGATTTATTTCCCTGTTTCTTAGGAGACGCTGTACGGCAGGCACCTTGGTCAACTCCTCTTCGACCTCGTCGCGGATCAGATCAGACTCCAACCGCTTCGAGCGTAGTTGCACGAGTTCACCGGCGATCGATTCCGGGACCGTGAGAACCGACAATGATTGCTTTACTCGTCGACGTTCCGCCTCCAGTAATTCAATTTCCTCAGTGATGTCCCGGTTCACGTGCTCCAGCTCGACTTTCCAACGATACACCTCGGCGGAGCGAATCTTCAAGTGATTCGTCGTCTCCAATTGCGTCTTGTCCGCCTGCCTGTACGATTGATCGACGCACCTTTTCGCGTTGCTTATTGCTAGCCTGCAATAAAGTTGGTTCGCTCATTTGTTGCACCAGGAAACAAAGAGTAGGAATTCAAATAGAAACACGATGTTTACTCCGATACTGCTTGGCTTGCAGATTTGAGCGAACGGTATGGAAATACAGTCTGCCCCTCGCATATTGTGACTCTCTTATCTAGGTGCACGGTAGTGTACCAGTCAAGTTCTCGCACTACCTCCTTCTACACGAAACAACTTAGCCGTTTTTTAGAGGCTTGTAACTCGAAACTGAAGGCAGATGGAGAGATGTAATTTCGTACACTTGTTAAATGCTATCATGTCTCTTTATTGATAAAATATTAATCTTCCAATATTAGTAGGATTCGAGATATAGGACCACAAATATCGCTTTTGTCACTGACTAACTGACTGTCTGACTGACAGATCATCAAAACCTTTTGGGTACTTCCCATTGACCTACAAGCTTGTTTGGTACATAGGTCCACCATAACAAACACTCAAAGGAATAATGATCAAAGTTTGAAATTTTACTTTCTAAAATTTTTTTTAATTTTACTTACTACTTTAATTACCTATGCGAGGGAAGACTGTATCTTTGCCATTCGTCTCTTATAAAAGATCGCGTAGCTAAATCAGTCCCGAGATTGTAGTAAATGTTCCACTATCCAGCCGAGCACTATGGGAGTAAACGGTGCGCGAAAAGCGGAGGTATCTTTCCGTACTGTGCGTCTCGGATCTTTTCGTTGGATTGTTGGAAAAATTTGAGATTGTGGGCCCTCCATTGCGGCGCGCCGAATTTAGTCACGGAATATCGGTCAACCACCGGTCTCACGCCTGTTAAACCATCTTTGGGCGTGAAGGTTACTCTTCCGGTGGCCCATGGACCAAGAGCGTCCATCGACGCTTCCGGTTGCACCGGAAGTTCGTCTCCCGGTTGAGGAAGATAGGGGGCTGGTCTGTCTTGCGCGTCCTCGCTCGACAATTCCATCATGGGACAGGGCTGTAAACAATTGTTTATGGTTAAAAGATCCTCTGGAGCAACCAGTCGAAGAGTGTCTAATCGTTCGTCGCGTTCCGACGTGCAAGACGAGAAACAAAATCAAACGTTCAAGAATTGTTTGTAGAACGATTTCATAGGGTCACCCGAATACATTCGTGTCATTTTTTCACAACATTTGTAACGTTGCAAATGTCAACAGCGGAAGGGAGGGATCAACCGTGCGCACGGCAAACCATGTTATAGACAAATAAGACAACGGTAATGAGTCGGGTGGGAGAAGAGGGGATATAAGGAAGTCAAGAAGGATCACTGTCAGACTAGCATTCGTGCCGATCGTTATCGATCGCATTATTGTTGCGACTAAGCAAAATCGAGGAATCCAAACATCTACGAGGAACGGTAAGTCGTCGTAGTGATCCTTCTATTATTATTTCGCGAGATGGCTCGGTAATTTACGTCTCGTTCTCTATTTCGTGCGGTTCTCGCCTAGTGTAATCTTCTCTTTGTCTATGTCGAGGGTGCTTTGAGAGTTTCTAGGGGTTTCTCTGAGCTTTTCCTTCGAGGAACCGCTACTGACTGGACTGTAGCTATTAGGAATCTGTTATGGTGCTGTCGCGAGCAAGCGATTTACATTTCGTACCGGGAACTATTGCGACAGTCTATTTTCCTTCGCAAAAATTTCTGACCTCAATACAAATCAACATCTGTATGCCATAAATTTTACGGCAAGCGCGGACTCCGCGGTTGTGGCTGCGTGACCGCGTATTTTGCAATTCTTGACTCCCACAAAAACGGAGAGCCGTGAAAATTTCGTTCGCCATGCACATGCCCAAACCTTGGACTCTTTGAGAGTTCCAAATTCGAACACGCAGTTTTCCAGATAAAGAAAGCTGACACTCGTCGGTCGCAACTATATATATGCGACCTTCGGCAACATTAACATTTGCGTCAAAGCCTTTGAACAATGTATTAACATACAAATGAGCCACAAACATATACAGGATGTAAATCGAGAAGAGTTGAAAATTTGCTCACAAATTAAATATCTGAAATTTTGAGGAATATAGAAAAGCCTTATGGTTGTCGAAATGATAATATATTTAAATGGAACAACACCGTGTCGGGTGTTAATCGATTGTTTTGGTCACACTAACTAGAGGAATGTTGGCTTTGTAAGGGCGCTATTACTAAAGGTCACTGGTGGTACCACCAATATGTGAACGTCAATTGTTTGTGTTTTTGCCAGAGGCGGAACAACAACTTTCACAAACAAAAACATCTGCTAACGGTACCCAGGGCTGCTACAAACTTTTAATCAGGTCCTGGTTTCTGCGATGCTGGTGGCTCAGTGTAAAATACGTTACATGAAAAATAATGCCCCACCAGATTGGCAACAATTTTTGGTAGACCCACCAGTTACCGTAGCATAATAGGCTCCATATGATTCAATGCCCCGCGACGTACCGAGCCACTGGTGTAAAGTAATCTCGTGTAAATTACACAGTGTAATAGTGGCCTTGTTGATGTGACGCTCTGTTATTATCGTAATAGCGATACATGTTAGGCATATACGGTACAAATCGTCTGATAAAAGTTATCTATGTATTCATAATTTACATAACATAATAATTAACATTATAATAGTAATGGTCTCGGACTGTATCGTTTATCTTCCACGCGATGGCCCGCAGAATTGCGGATCGAAAGTATGAGAGGTGTAAGTCAATAAATAAGTGCTGATATCGTTTTTTATAGGCAGCAGAATTCTATTTCTGATGAAACCTATTCGAGACGGTGTCGCAATCATTGATATGATGGTTGACAATATTTTCAGTTCTTGCTCCAGGAGACTAAAAATGAATTGAATAACTCTACTTCATAATAATAATTACAAATCAATAATTTCGATTCGAATGTCCATTTAAAAATATTTGATTAAAGACAATTTTATCGAAGCGGTTGCGAGTGGAATAAGATTAGTTAACTAAATATGCACCGTAATTGTATCGATTATGTTTACGAAACGTGTCGGATTAAAAAACATGTTGCGCAATCTGTTAATTTCGTAAATACTATCGAGTCATCTGGTGAATTAAAATTGTTTAAAAATTCATTAATTTACCGCATCGCCGGTCCCACAATGCGGGGACTGTGGGTTCGTTGTACAATCTTGATCAGTATCCATATCAAATATTTCGTTGTCTCGAGGGGGATTAATATGAACAGGATGTTAACGACGTCTGCAGACTTCTTTACCAGTTTCAGATTTATTTTTTTCTGATACGTAACTCGATATCACATCCACAATTCTTCTTTAAACAACACGAAATTTTTCCATTTATATACCGCGACTGCGTCCGCTTCTTCGGACTCTGACACGTGATTTATCGATTTAATAAACTCCGGCGAGTGAAGCTTTTATTTTGTTATCGAGGCTGTTCTTTTTATATCAACGGTTCAATTAATTTAATAAAAGTCTCTTGAATCTCCAAAACCAATAAATAATTTTCTCCTTTGCACTTGATTTTCGTATGATTTATGAAAAATTAATTAAAAATTAAAATACCTCTTTATTGTTACCATTTTTTATTTAATGCAACTATATATTCATTCTACTCGCATATGAATTGTATTATCATTACCAGTTTGTTATTATTTTTTTTATTAGGTCTTCGATAACTTAAGATTAAACTGCGGGTGCCTATATTTAATAACGCTAATTATAGTACTATGTAGTAGGATAGAATGCTACACTTCAACTTATCAACACATCAAAGATTCCCCAAATTTATCATGCATAACCTTATCTCGGATGAAGATGTGGTTTAATATCGTCCATAGAAATCCCCCTGTTTTCAGAAACAAGATTCGGAGTCAGTATCCTATCGCACCGCGCCCCCTCCATATTACGTATCGTCAAGCTAGATTAGATCATACGTTTGCTTCTGTTATAAATTAGCGGGTACGTGACAACAACGAAAGTCTGAGATCATTCGTGAAGCGGCCGGCAAAGACAGCACATCCTAAAATGACTTGCAAGAAGATAGACATCAAGTACACTCAGGTAGATCATAACTAACACTTCAGATTAGATTTCTATTTTCTCAAGTGCTTTTCACATCGATTTCAAGCTATTATGGATACTAGAATAAGCTCCTGAAACACGATTTTCATTAATATTCGCTGCAATTTGTTCGCAGTTGTTCATCAACAATGAGTTTGTGGATGCAGTAAGTGGGAAAAAGTTTGCCACCATAAACCCAGCCACTGGTGCTGTTATCACCGAAGTAGCTGAGGGTGACAAGGTAATATCGAGTTCTTATATTTTCATTTAATTGTCTTACGTGCGTTTTCTCAAATGCTGTTCTTTCGTGGAATCTTGACACAGGCTGACGTGGACAAGGCAGTTGCAGCTGCAAAGAAGGCATTCCATAGGGGATCAGTATGGAGGAACATGAACGCAACCGAACGTGCCAGCCTGATCAACAAGGTTCATTTTTCATCATGTATTTTTTAGGAAGATTCAACATAGTACTATTTTTTACTAAATAAATTGTGCAACAGCTTGCAGACCTTATTATACGCGATGCAGAGAAGATAGCCACCCTTGAAACGATGGACACTGGGAAGGCATACCAAAATGCTCTTGGAGAAATGTATTTCTCCGCAGACGTACTTCGCAGCCATGCTGGATGGTGCGACAAAATTACCGGTGACACTATTCCAGCAGGTATGTAGTCACAACTGAGAGTACCTCACTTACTATTGATGATTCGATAATCGTTAAAACATTACATTATCTAGATGGAAACTATGTCACCTTCACGAGAAAGGAGCCAATTGGTGTGGTAGGACAAATCATTCCTTGGAATTATCCCTTGGGCATGCTGGTGTGGAAGTGGGCTCCAGCATTGGCAACCGGATGCACTCTCGTATTGAAACCGGCCGAACAAACGCCACTAAGCGCGTTGTATGCCGCAGCACTGGCCAAGGAAGCTGGTTTTCCTGCTGGTGTTATAAACGTTATCACGGGCTATGGACCGACTGCAGGCGCAGCCATCACCGAACATCCAGACATCCGCAAAGTTGCATTCACTGGATCCTCCGAAGTAATTTATTAACAATTTTTCTACCGACCGTAAATCTTTAAATTGCGATGATGTTAAATAAATTACTAGAGGCGTGCGAGAACCCGGGACGAGTCGAATTCTCAATAATTTTGAGAATCTCGATATATTCAATAACTGGAAAGTGCTCGGAAATCCTGAATAAAATTCTCGCATGTCTCTATTGATTACCAATTATATTCACTAACATATTCGTCTCTAGATCGGCCATCTGATAATGCAAGCGGCTGGCAAGACGAATCTTAAGCGAGTCAGCCTGGAATTAGGTGGCAAAAGTCCTCTGGTTATTTTCGACGACTTCGATGGTGCGTTGACGAAGTCCTTTCTAAAAAAAATCATCGTAAGATTGCAGATTGATAGTAAAAAATGATTTACAGTTAAAGAAGCTGCGAAAATCGCTCACGAAGCCGTGTTCGCTAACCACGGACAAAATTGTTGCGCCGGTTCTCGTACCTTCGTCCAGGCCAAGATCTACGATGAATTTGTTATCCAAGCTAAACAATTAGCAGCCCAGAGGATACTCGGCGATCCTTTCGACTCGAAAACGCAACAGGGACCGCAAATCGACGATGAAATGTTCACCAAAATTCAGAAACTTATTCAGACTGGAAAGAAAGAAGGTGCTGTGTTGGAAACTGGTGGGGAACCGTTCGGCAAAGTTGGATACTTCATTAAGGTATAATTCCACGTTTCAACAAATTTACTGTAAAAATGTCGGTAGACACGGTCTTGTTATTTCTAGAAAATAATATAAAATAGTCGTTTTAGTATTTTGTAACCCACTGTTTAAAAACTGAAATTTCTGGAAAACTGAGACTGATAGAGAAAAAAGGCCTTACATAGTTGATGTTGGGGCAGTGAATGAAATTTTCCGTTGGAATGAAGACCACTAATTTTTCCGTTAATTACAGCCGACAGTCTTTTCGAACGTGACCGACAACATGACGATCGCTACGGATGAGATATTCGGACCCGTTCAGTCAATTTTGAAATTCGAAACCATGGACGAGGTGATCGAACGCGCGAATAATACAAAATACGGTCTGGCTGCCGGTGTGCTCACCAAAGACATCGACAAAGCGTTGACGTTCGCACAAGCAGTGGAAGCTGGCAGTGTCTGGTAACAATTTCTATAAACACATAGCGAATTTTCAGAATGATATCAGGAAGTTCGTAAATTCTCTAAAATGCATACATTTCAACAGGGTGAATTGTTACGACGCTGTCACGTGCCAAACTCCGTTCGGTGGATTCAAAGAGTCCGGTATCGGTCGCGAGCTGTAAGTTTGGAGTCGTGCATAGAAAAACAATTGCGAAAAGCGAACTGGAACCATAATGTTTCTTTCTTATACTTCTAGGGGTGCTGAAGGAATAAAGGAATATCTGGAACTCAAGACTGTCACAATCAAAGTGCCGACACGTAGTTAAGAGGAGAACAAATGGATTTCCGAACGCACTAACTTTTGTAACTTTTGCTTTAAATAAACGCATATGATGCATCGATAAATTTTCTAAAACAATTTATTTTCGGAAACAATATTATATAAAAATCATTAAGCATTATGTTCTCTATTGTTATAGGATAATGTGTCGAAAACTCTGCAATGTACTAGGACTTTATATTTGAAACTAAAGTTTGAAGTACCATATTTATTCCAGTAGCCTACTTATCGCTTAATCATCGTCCTCTGGTGGAATTCCTAACTCGTCGTCTGAAAATATTTCTGGTGCCGGGCCTGGAATATGGCCCTGGAAATAAAGAATGTATTAGAAAAGTGGTAACAGGTTTCTGAAATTTTCATATTTCCTGTGTAATATAAGAAACGATTTACTAATTTAACATTTTTCTTACCTTGGTAAAAGCATCCCAGTCATGATAAAAGTTCCAGAAAACCCACCAATAAAATACTCCTACAAGAAATTCTGTTATCCAGTATTCAGCTTTAGATGGGTGACATTTGCTGCGGTATATTATGCTGCAAACGATTATGATATTAATAAAACGCTCTGAACAGTGCTCTAGTAAATCGAGTAGAGTAAAAATAAATTGAACCTCCTGATTTACGTTCGTTCAGAAAAAGATTTACAAGGTATTGACACGTATGTCTATTCGCTTTTGTAAATGCGTCTGCGAAGCGCTTGCATTACTATTTGTTTTGTGGTCATAGCAATTAAAAACTCTTTGTCGTTCAGAAGACTTATGAAAGTATTTAGTCTAAGTGAGATATATTTCTTGTTTCAAGGTATTTAAAGGAAACGGATACTAGCATTAAATGAATTCCATATAATGCTTAAATAACAAGGGCTATCTAACGGTTCAGCTTCGAAAATATCGTAAAAATATACATTGAAGTAATTTCGTTTAAAATAATGTCATACGGAATAACTGATAGACCCATTTTTTTTAAATTTTCACTCACACCAATTTCACTAAGAGAAATAATAATTTTGTTTCGATTTAAAGGAAATTAAATATCATACATATTTATTAGACTCTTTCACAGTTCAGAATATTGAGTCAAAGGGTTAAAAGCGAATTAAGTGAAAACGAAAATACATATACATAACCTCTATTCGAATTACATAACGGACGTATAGCAACTTACTTTATATTGCGAACATGTGCTAGATTAATAGCGACATTTTTTCTGGTGTTTATTTTACACACAGTTTTCAAAATCGGTACGCCTCGTGAGATTAACATTGTTTTTTTAACTGAATTGTCACATAAATAGAATTTCTACAAAATCTAATCTCTTTGACAGAGGAAACTGCCTCACTGACCGAGACAAACCGAGACTGACTATGCTGCGACCTCTGCTGTCAATTTTGAAAATGAATTAATCGATTTCGATGCATCGATTAGTCAAACCTTATTTAAATTGAAACCGTACCATCGTCGTAGATTTCTGAAATTTAAAACTTCACCTATCGGCGGCGATGATCAGAAACAGCTAACAAAATCGTCAATCAATTGCTCAGTATCCAATGAATTAATTAAATGAATAGCTGCTACATTAGAAACAGTAGAAAGATCAATGCATCTAAAAGAAGTATCTTCGAAATATGTTTTACAAAATTTATAAATAAACGTCTGCGTCGCTTAAATTAAATAGAATGTTCTTTCATTCCTTAATAATATTAATAGATCAGAAATCATATATTGACATCTTCAATTTTCAAAATTTTCCTACAATTCTGCATTTCATCTACTCAATTTTGCTACAAATGTATAAAGATCCGTAATCTAGTAATGGCCGCCGTTTGAGAGCTAATATATCTATATTTTACTAGGAAAAACAGTAGAAATAAGATACGAAAGTTCCGTTTCAAAAAAAAAACACGATCGTGCCCGTATCTTTCGAACGAGGTATTCTGAATAGCCATTTTTCGATTCCATCGCGATCAGTACGCCGCTGTGCATAATTTCTCTTTTATAGGAGAACAAAACAGAGGAGTCCGTCCCCGATTAGGATGATTCGGATTCGCCAGGCTCCTAGGAGAGACTCTTAAAACGTTCATTCTCTCGGAGAGAGAACCGGTCCCGGCTTCCCTTCTTGACGGTCATTTTTTACGAGATTAATTTCAGACAACTAACGTTTGATGAAAGTCGTTCAAGTATATCAGCTGCGAGATATTCGCCATTACACGAAGAAACGAGCGGTCTCGAGGAACCTAGGGGGTTAGTTGCATAGGCCACCATTGGTCCTCGAGGGGGTTTACGATCAGCACGAGTCCCGGTAGCAACCCCCTGAAGGAACGAACCGGATTGGCTCATCCGTCGTTATTCATCCCCGACGGGCACCCTGCTAAAGAACTTTTATACTATCCGACGACCAATATCTTTTCACGAAGGGGATGATTCTCGAGCTACGTGGATTCGTAATAGCGATCTCCTGTAACGGACATGTTCCCCACCCCCTTTGTCAAAAATAAAATATATCCTGTTATAAATTATTTTCATCGTGACTGCTCTTGCATTATTACCTGCCCGATATTCGAACGTGAAATATAAAATTTCGGAGAGTGTTCCTGAAGCTTAGAGGATCTGTTTTGGCTCTCGTTATTTGAACAGAATTTTGTCTCAATAAGAATGAATGAGTAAATGTTTGTTCAGTATTCGTTTGGGGAAACTTTTATGTCGACGTTTTCCTGTATAGCTACCCTTGAAAGTTTAAATAGTATTTTTATTTAGAAACTAGCATAATTCCCGTTGAAAAATCAACGGTTGGCTTATTTTTCGAAGTATGCCACTTATTTTTAGCACATGTGTTTCAAATAACGTTAGTTCAGGTATTAGGTTGAATTTAGTCGTCCTGTTTCATCCACCATTTCGAGAACCTGTAGTCTAACACTACACGATTATGTTGGCGAACATTGATTAAATAAAACGTGGAATTGTCTGAGATTATTTTTCATGAAGTTTGTTTCAGATAGTTTTGTAAGCAATTAATTGCGATGGATAAAAGCCACAGAGGTTTTAAGATTGTTCAAGAGCAGGAAAAAAAAATTCATAACAGGAGAGCCATTGGAACACTTCTATGCCCACAAGGAATAACAAAATCTGTCAAAGGCTCCCCTATAGGTTTCTTTTTTACGATAAAAATGGAACTCTAAACAAATACAATCTAGTCATTTTCACAAGACAATACATATAAGCCAATTGTTATATCCGATACACTTAGTTTAGTGTTGAAAAGACTCGTAGCGTGTCAATTAACCCTTAGCACTCGAGTGGTGCCACTAAAAAGTGCTGTACTATTATTTAAATAATTGTTTACACTATGAGATATGTCGGTATCTAACCAATTACTACAGATTTAAGTATTGTATGAGGTATTATATCAATTTCATATATATAAAATTTAAAAAATCATACAGAATGGAAATATTGTAGGTCAGTAGAAACGTTTAATTTTTTATCATTTAAGTATTGTATGAGGTACTATATCAATTTCATATATATAAAATTTAAAAAATCATAGAGAATGGAAATATTGTAGGTCAGTAGAAACGTTTAATTTTGTATCATTTAAGTATTGTATGAGGTACTATATCAATTTCATATATATAAAATTTAAAAAATCATAGAGTATGGAAATATTGTAGGTCAGAAGAAACGTTTAATTTTGTATCATTTAAGTATTGTATGAGGTACTATATCAATTTCATATATATAAAATTTAAAAAATCATAGAGAATGGAAATATAGTAGGTCAGTAGAAACGTTTAATTTTGTATCATTTAAGTATTGTATGAGGTACTATATCAATTTCATACATATAAAATTTAAAAAATCATAGAGAATGGAAATATTGTAGGTCAGTAGAAACGTTTAATTTTGTATCATTTAAGTATTGTATGAGGTACTATATCAATTTCATATATATAAAATTTAAAAAATCATAGAGAATGGAAATATAGTAGGTCAGTAGAAACGTTTAATTTTGTATCATTTAAGTATTGTATGAGGTACTATATCAATTTCATACATATAAAATTTAAAAAATCATAGAGAATGGAAATATTGTAGGTCAGAAGAAACGTTGAATTTTCAAGTTAAAATAGCTCCGAGTGCAAAGGGTTAAGGAATGAGACTGAAGAAAATGATGATTGTGATTCGATCGAACGGAATCTGTTACGAAACGAACACAGGCAGTGATTCATCTTCCACGAAACCAGTATCAAGACTATAAACTCGCGGATTCGCACGAAGATTCGCAGTCTATCTGCCACGAATCAAGATCCCCTATGGTTTGATGGGAACCGTACACTCGGTACGTGATACGGCACGTCGATTGTCGATTTATAATTTTAGTATCGCAATGACAGAGCGGTGTTTACAGGCGTCCTCCATCTCGAGAAAGAGAGTCCAGAATTTATTGATCAGGGGTTTCGTTTACAGTGCCACTTGGAGATTTTTATCTGGCCGGTGTCGCAGCGTTTGCCATTCGAAAATGCAGCACTCGCTGCTTTGCCTTTATCGACCAATAAAAACCCGGCTATGCTGCAAAATTCCTGGCCACGTGGAAAGTCGTTTTCCGCGTCGTCCCTTCCCTCGAACCGACGGGGGTAGAAACGACGCGATCCATTTGTTCCTGCAAGGGAAAAGTCGTGGGCTTTTATCGTATCCATTCCGGAAATTACTATGCGCCTTTTTCTCTGGCCCCTTTGGGGTATAAAGCTGCGCCGCAGGTAATTAACAGGTCACGTGGTTAGGGAAATTGGCGTTCCAAGGAACACTGCGGAATTGTTCGCCATATTGCGCCGTGCGCGTGGTCCTATTATTTTCGAACTCTTCAATGACGTTTCTTGAAGGAAAATTAAATGGTACCAACGAAATGTCGATAATCTGAGCAAATGTTATATTGTAGAAGTTTCTGTGTAGTAGTGGATCAATGGGAAGAGTAACGGTATCTTTCAACTTGATCAAAAAAGTACCTTTTACATCAATTCATTGTTCTTAAAATGTACTTTAAGTCTTGGTCTTCTGCAAATAATATTCTAAGACCTCAGGAGTGATTATTAGACAGCGGATCTTTATGCAAAACAAACATTTCCCACCTGAATTGCAACAAACCGGAGTGATATAAGAAGAGCGTCAGAAACATCACAGCGCTAGAATGTTTATCTACTCCTAAATCCTTATTAACTCAGTATCCGTCCAGAAAATGTTAAAAGAATTTTTTACTAAAGAGTTTCTTGTTAAGTAATTAAAGAATGTTGCATACGATTTTGTCGTTTAAACGAATCTTCCTGTGTTAGACTGTTTTACAGGGAGAAATGAATAAGGAAGATACGGAATAGGATGTGTGGACCTTGTAATGGCCGACGCACCGGGAAGAAATGTTTCGCGTTGGGTCCAACCCTCATGGTAATTTCACCCCTCGTTCCGTACCCGCCCCTCTATTCCCAATGCAAGCATTTCATGGGGGTTGTAGTAAAGTCAGAGGGTGTTTCCATGGATACAGCGGCGGCCATGTTGGCCCGGGGCGTGAGGGATAAAACGTCCTGAGAAATTCGATAATTTCATCCTGACCGCTATGGCCGTGTTCTATCCTGCTTCCCCTTTTTTGTTTAAAACAAACGAGAAATTATATGCATTTAACTAGCACTGCGTTTTCAAGAAAATTAACGTTTAAAAGACGACAGTCGATTTGTAGAAGACACACGTTTATAAAAATTAACATAACATAAGAAATAACAGACAAACTTAAATAATCGAGGATTCATCGTAAAATATTTCTAAAATTGTATTGAGTATATTTTTTATCGTTTGATTATGCTGAGAAACATGTATATTCTTTTTCAGCTTGTTTGTTTATAGACTTCTTAGTGAATGCCTTAAATAAAAATGATTTCGCCACTGAATTTTTCCAATCATTTTTGCCTTTTCTCACTGAAAAGGTTCCGTACGCTTGTTAGTGTACTCTTGCAACCGCGAACACAAATTAAATCGTTACCAATCGCTAGACCGCGGTTTTCTATATCTACAATGAAATTCAGTAGAAACATTATTTAAGAAAGAACATTCTTCTCTGGTTCCTGTTTCTTTTTATTTTGCACGAGGATCCGCAGACGTTTGACCACTAAAAAATATTCTTTCTTGATAACGCTCAGAATCACAAACACTCCACTTTTTTTGGTGAACAGCATGTTGCACAACAAACGTCCGACCGAATCGGAGAATAGTGACGAACTGGCCACCGAGGAGAATCGAAACGGGAAACTGATCCCGAAAAAAAAGGTAAAAAGGGCAATAAAACGGCACCGTGGTGAACCCGTAGTCTAAATTTCGAGATCCGACACAGGGGCTGCGTATAGAAACGTGCAGGTAAACCTCCGCGACGTTGGATTTCCTACAGCGAAAGGATTTAGATGAATGGACCGACGAACTTACCATTTTATTGCACTTATATGACGGTCAGTCCGCACTATTTCGGACAAACGAAGGAAATGCAGCTGGACTGCTCTAAACAACCCCTGTAAAGATGTTGTAGCGTGTTTCTAACAGAATCTGTGGACCAGTAGTCGATCATCTTCGATGCTGTGGAATTTTTATTCCATGGAGATTCGGTTCTCCTGACCATTTTCGTGTGATTTATTTCGTTGTACGCGGATTCCTTTCATTTTGCTGCGATCGTACGGAGTGGGCGATATTTAAACAATTTTCTGAACATTATCTGTACGGTACGGCACTTCTCAATTTTTAATATAGAACGTCTCCATTTTTTGCGTAAGGTTAATGTAATCTACTGAGAAAAGTATACATCTTCAGTTTTTTTCCAGAACTGAAGACTCCAATATAAGGATTTAACGTCCTGAAGAACATTTGACATGTTTAGAAAGAAGCGTTAGGTGCTCGATAATTAAGTCTTTAACGCCGAGAAATGACTGTTTTGTATTAACCCTTTACACTCGAAGGTATTTTATCACGAACGTTAAACATTTCTTCCAATCTAGAATAATTCCATTCTATATGATTTTTCTCATTTGATGGATATGAAATTTCTATAACACCTCGTACAATATTGGAACATTTAGTAATTGCTTATTAATATAATTTATATTTACATTTATATTTATATTTACATATTTAATAATGTAAAGAATATTTTGAATATTGGTACAGAAATTGTTTTAGCACTCGAGTGCTAAGGATTAATTTTATAGGAATCGTCTCGAGACTATGTATTGTTTTCGGACTTATCCGAAGCTCCGACGGTTGCAGATGTTTTTTGACGATCGAAACACGATTGGACCGACGAAAGAACGGCAACGTTATTTTTATCGGTCGTTCGGTTGGATTGGTAAAACCAACTGACGATTCAGCAGCTGTTGCAGAAGCAACGGCCGCCACCCTGCCGCTTTTAGGGGCGACATATTGGCGGACGTTACTGCCGGCGAAGAAGCTGGCTTCTGCGATCGTTTCCAAGGGAACGGAAGACATTAGCGAGTGAAGAACATCCTGGTAAAGTCCTCGCTCCTGTTTCCTTCGTCTTTCACGATCTACCGAAGACATTTTCCAAGCCGCGAGCATTTAGCACCGTGGCTGATCAAGCATAATTATACAGTATAGCGGGGGTCGGCAAACTTTTTGTTGGAAAGGGCCTGATCGTAAAATTTTTAGGCCTGGCGGGCCATAGAGCAACGAAAAACCAGAGGTTCCAAATATTTTTTAATAGAAAGTGGTATTTTTATGTAAGTATTTTATTTCACGAAATTTAAAGTAATATAGTATATATTTA
Source organism: Lasioglossum morio (assembly GCA_916610235.2). Lineage (NCBI taxonomy): Eukaryota > Metazoa > Arthropoda > Insecta > Hymenoptera > Halictidae > Lasioglossum > Lasioglossum morio. The sequence goes on along the minus strand of OU744328.1, from coordinate 15,081,715 downwards.
TTGATCCCCTAGGGGTTACAATTCTATTTTCCTTTCTCCTTACTTAAAATTACTTAACTTAACTTAACCTACATATATACAATTTAAAGTAATATAAAGAATAATATTAACCTAGCGGATCGGAAAATTCAAAACAGGCGGTGCGCCGTAGTTTGCTGACCCCGACAGTGTAGTATCTACGAAATCCACAGTCAGGAAGTCATCACAGACTTCGCAGTATTAACATTTTAGTGAACTGAATCAAATGGAAAGGAGGTTTGTTGCTTGAATAGACTTAGCAATTTTTCCTAACTATGCTTGAAAATTGAATAACATATTCAGTGACGCTTTACTACTTCCAAAAAAGTTCTCAATAATTTTCGCTAATGAAAAAGGAACAGCGAAGTTAATGTTTGTCGGTTTACTCGAACATGTAACAGTAAAAATGAACATTCAAGGTTTGTCCAATGAGTTTAGTTTGATTATAAAGATCTTATTAATCGAGGAAAGTAAATTTCAAGAGAAGGAAGAATAATATGATAACATAAACCGACTCAACCTCCGAATGATAAGGATTGTATTGACCACATTCTAGGTGACTGTCTATCGTAGTTATCGCACGTATTATATTTCTCTATGCTAATATTAGCTACCTCCATAAACAAGGCGTAGTAGAAGTTTAACAAACGTGCTTGGTAATCTTAAAAGAAATCGTAAGATTACATCACTAGCGAAGAACTATTGATTCACGATTGAAATTGTTGACGCGATATGACTTGTGACACCGATGTGCTAATGGTAGACGAATATTAATAATAAATGTAAATTTTAAAGACTGTGCCTTCGAGAAAGAAAGTAAAGAGCAGCAATGTATCTGCGCACGTCCAAGTGGGCTTGATATTTTCGGTTCGTAAAATTTTATGGATGGCAGTAACTGACAGCCCTTAAGAAGGTTTATAGCTTTTCTTTCGAGGGGCCAGTACGAGGCTACCAACATTTTTAATACTTAATGTTACTTACTCGCTCGGAAACCGAAAGTTTAGGTAAAACTCTACATAGTCCGCTGTACAGAAGTCGTATCTTAATAGCGGCCATTTCTTTAAGTAATTATCCAGTTTAATTATAAACTTGTACGATAAGTAGATATACTATCTTTTTAATGTAGCTGAGAAATTGTGATAAATAAATTTGCCGGTACGCATTGATGAAAAAGCGGCCATTTCTTTAAGTAATTATCCAGTTTAATTATAAACTTGTACGATAAATAGATATACTATCTTTTTAATGTAGCTGAGAAATTGTGATAAATAAATTTGCTGGTACGCATTGATGAAAAAGCAATTGATTACTTACTATTATCTTAGTCTCTGTCTCACGATCTGAAATGCCGATTCTTATGCCGATAATTATCCTAAAATTTGCAAATCCCTTTGATCTGGTGAACGGTATTGTATATGTTCTAATCTTCTCGTGGATCTCGTTGTACAGGGCATAAGAAATCGAGTTGATATAGCAGAATAATAGCTGTTACAGGAAATGTGCTGGGAAATGATGTTCGTAGAACTATGTATTATAATTATGGGTCAGATGTGGCCTACAGTGAATTTAAATAAAGACAAAAAAGATGTTAACAACGTCGGTATTTCAGATCGTGAAAATGTGGAAACGGCGCCATTCCTCGTCGGTGCTCGTACTGGCAAAACATTGAAACTGGTAGCCAAATGTTACCTTCCGAGCAGTTCTCGCCATGGAATAAGATGGTAGCGCCATCTATAGCAAAATGATCGAGACTTCTCTCCATATAGTACAAATAAATTCGGATAGGTGGAGCCATCAACTTATTCTATCGTGAGAACAGTTCTGTCGATAACATTTGTCTACCAGTTTGGGCGTTTCGCCACTACGTTCTAGATGTCGCGACGAGCGGCGCCACTCTCGCAAACGGCGCTCTTTTCAAATTTTAAGCATTGTAATTCCTCACAGTCAACTTTCCAATATTACGACAATTTTTTTGTGAATAATTAGAAGTCAAATATCTTCAATGGGAGAGCAGAAAATCCAAGTACATAATTTCGGAAAATGTGACGCGAGAATGAATCAGGAGCGTCCAAAAAAAATAAATAACAATATTTAATTACACCTTTCACGTTGGAAGATCAAGTTCACCACGGCATAAAATGCGACTCGTCCGATTCGTTTTTTCTTATGCACACAAGACACCTCGACGAGCGCAACATCCGCGCAACGGGACATCGCGAAGGATTCCTCGGCGTTCGCTGTTTGTTTTTCCGCGTTCGACAAATTTCACGAGCTCCGTGTCGACGAGAAACGAGAAAGAATGCCAGGCTGCTAGCTCGAGGCTACCAGCAGAGGAGGCCGTGGAGAAAAAAAGGTACGAACGCGAGAAGCTTTAAAAGCTGCACCGCGTGTTTGCTCGACAGCCGTGTTAATTCGTCGAACAAATAACCGGCGACGGCCGTCGGACCACGAACGATCCGTGGCCGCTGCGAATGATCAGTTCCTCGCGGGCAACACGTGTAACTGCACTGCCGTTCGCCAACGTGTCCCGTTTCTTTCAGAAACAAAGAAAAAAAACGAAAAATCATGTGGTCGCGATCGTCCGGGGTGCAGGGTGCAGTGATTGTTCGGGCAACGGCGGCTTGACTTCAACTTAACACTCGTATGGAAAACAGGTAGCTCTTCTTCATCAAGTTTCGAAAATACTTACGCAAATTTCTTTGGATTTTCGACGATTTTTTTTTTGGTGATCTTTATCGACGTTCATCGTGCGGGGACTTGTTTCAGGCATTTTTGTTAGGATATTATGTATGTATGTAACTCTCATTTACCAATCCTCTTTCTCTTTCCACTCTCACATCGCCTTTTTCAGCGGGACCTACTGTTTATGGTGGGTTCCGAACCACCTTTTGCCAACAACACGTGAAAAACACCCCGGGTGGGTCACTTTCCAGTTTTTTACCAGACGGTCACCCATCCTAGTGCCGTTCACGTTCCACATTGTTTAACTTCGGTGATCTAACGAGAACCGGTGCTTTCAACGAGATTACGGTTGTTGGCTTGTTAGGATATTATGTAGATAGAATAATCTTGTATTTCATCTTATCAAGTGAGGTTTTATTTGAGTTATATTGTTGAAAGGATCTAGTTCTTCTTGATAAAAATGCTTCTTCTTCTAACGGGTTATTAAACGTTCAAGAATTATTTATCAAAAATTCAATCTGGCCATCGGCAGTCACTATTACCTTAGTCGAAGAAGTATCCGACGGTCCAAGAAGATCGCCATGACGGCAGCCATCATATTTCTCCTCGCACGAGCAACCAAAATGTAAAAACCACTCTCAATCTTTGTTACTCGACGTTTTCTTGTATAAATCTGTACCTGGAAAATGTAGAGCTCGTTCAGACACGGCGGAAACTGCGCGATTTTTGTTTCCGATGGTGTCTGAACGGGGTCTTACTCTCTGAAGACACTGTGAAGGTACGTGTCCATCTTCATACCGTGTACACTGTCGTATTTGAGTCTCGAGGGTAACTTGCGATAATTTTGCTCTCAGTTGGACACGTACCTTAACAGCGAAAACCACAGTGAAAGAACCTACATTGAATCTTTCGAAGAAAGAAGGTTCGGAACGTGTCCGAGATAGTCCCGAATTTTCCATGGATAGCAGGCGCCGTCGCTCGTCGGCGTTTCTCGTTCTCGCGATGAAAAAAATAAAAAGTAAATTGCATTCTTCGAACCCCCTAAAGCGGTATGGACCCTCAAGGGGTTAAGGTGTTCCCGAAGGGAGAGACCGACGTGGTCCAAGAGTCACGTAAACTCGCTAAAACGCACTAAACTTGTTCGAAACAGCGAAACGAGTCGATACGTTCGAAATTTTACGATGGCCGCGCCGCGCCGGCTCGTCTTCGCTCGGGCGCGAGGGGCCACGCGAGCCACAATGTTTTTATAATACGCGTTAAATAAGTTTACGAGGCCTCAAGTATCGTGGCAAATTGATTTCGTAACGACAATCACGGAATTAACGCACAATAAAAGTATCATGGCGGCAATTAAGCGGAGCACTTGCTTAACTGCGAAACGCTCGCGGCGTTACAGTCTCGCTTCGGAGCGGCGGATGAATGATTCGCGAACGGTTTCGATAATGTTCTATAAATGTTCATCGGCCATTCGTCCCTTTGTTTCTTTTCATTTTCTCCACGAAAATTCGTCGAGGTCGCGCGTCGACGTTGCAAACAGCACGGCCGATGCCGTGGGACGCCATTCTGTTGATTCTTCGACGGAGCTTGGGTTGGAAGAGTGTTCGTTTCAGACTAAATTATAGTGACTCCCACTATTATGCGGACACTCTTGAAAAGACGATAACTTTTTAAAAATTACATAGAAAACGTATTTTGTAAATTTTCTGTATAGGCCCACATAAAAAAAAGTTGTAAAATGCAACATTTAAGTAGTATGTATGTATGTATGTATGTATATTTAATGATTCCCCTTAGGGTTACATTTCCTTACATTACAATCTTTCACCCCTTTTCTCTCCCGCTTTATTTCCATTATTTTATCTTAAAATTAACTTATAATCTAGCTTAAATCTACTAATAACATTTAAGTAGTATTGTCTTTACAATTCCGACCAATTGCAATTTTTGAAAAATTTCTTTTCACATCGTGCAGTAAACTAGTTGCTGTAACTTCTCAAAAGAGTTCAAATATTAAACTGTATATAATAAACATATATAGTCCAACGTTAAAAAAGTAATATGTATGTAAATTAAATTAATTCAGACTTACGTAACAAACATTTCGTGCCGAAACAACATGAAATTCAATTGCAAACAGTTTTCGTCAACGAACGCTTTACAAGCAGGTGTGTTTGCTCCTAAAAAACATGTAAGAAAAATTTGACCAATATTTTGACTGAGGGACAAGATGATTTTACGGAGAAAGTAGAGAAGCGTCGGCAGCGTTCGTTTCGGAGCAGAATTTCGCGCTCGTGTGCCTGTGTATACAACTATTAACTGGTTACATTTATGCCTCTCATAATTGGCTTCGTTAAATGAAGAGAGTGACTGAGGAATTAGCTTGCCGGTAATAACCCGGCTATTTATTAACACGTGAAACGAGACGCCACGAGTCTCGGGGAACAAACATGTCCGACACACTCGGGCGAATCCCTTTGTCGCGTTCCGTACAGATTCGTCCATGGATTTGTTCCGCGGTGAGTGTAACAACGCTTTTCCCATCAATTACACCACCGCATACTCGCTCATCGACTCTATAAATGCCTCTCAACAAACTGCATTATGCATTCTCGTGAGAAGCAGTAGCAATGGTCCAATCAAACACAAAATTCAGTTCCTTAATTTTCACTTTCCTTTTTTAGTAAATTTTCTAGGCAATGATCCCTAGATAATTATCTAGTTTTTTCAATAAGAATTTTTTCGTATTTTTCTCCACCAGTTTTCATTGCATTTAGTCTGTTCAATATTACACGTTATTCCAAATCGATCGTTTCGCAGCTGAACTTTATTTGTTCGTTTTGTGAAACGGTTCGAGGATCATAAAATAGTCGAAGCAGAAGAAAATGTGTTTCTCTACGGCGCATTCTTCAAGTTCTCGGCCAGTTTCTCTTTCGGGCTCGAGTTTTCCCTGGTTTTCCCTTCGCCCGTTTTACTCGCCGTCCCTTTTAACCAGCTTCGAAAACATCTTGCTCCGTTTTTGGTTGCGTCTCTCTGTTTGTTATTCGGCCGAGGAAGAAAAAAAAACTGACCCGCTGGCCTATATCCCAATCCGTTTTCACTTCCTGGAGGCGCGGAACGATTTTATGGTATGCTGGGAAACACAATTTCCGGGGCTGCCGCGCGGCGATTTCACCCTTTTTGTGTGGAGGTTTCACTGTGCTGCGAAGCCTCTGCTGAAAAACACCGTAAAGATATATCTGTTGTTGTATCGAGTGGGATATCGAAGGGATACACTTCTATTCTTTGTTAAATACTTCACTGTTTAACATTTTCAAGTGCTCATTCGGCGTAAAATGTTCTTCGAGAAATGTCAATGATTTAGCGAACATATTACTTTATCAAAAATGTTTCAATCGAATGTTAAATTAAAATGTAACAAGGACAAGTAAATATAGCCATTGTCCTTGTATAATTATTCGTATAATCATAATACAATTTTTAAAAGGAATACATGTGTAATATTTTCTGTTGCGACTTTGCATATTGTAAAATCAAAAATGTTTCAATCGAATGTTAAATTAAAATGTAACAAGGACAAGTAAATATAGCCATTGTCCTTGTATAATCATAATTATATTCGTATGATCATAATACAATTTTTAAAAGGAACACATGTGTAATATTTTCTGTTGCGACTTTGCATATTGTAAAATCAAAAATGTTTCAATCGAATGTTAAATTAAAATATAACAAGGATAAGTAAATATAGCCATTGTCCTTATATAATCATAATTATATTCGTATAATCATAATACAATTTTTAAAATGAATACATGTGTAATATTTCCTATTGCGACTTTGCATATTGTAAAATCAAAAATGTTTCAATCGAATGTTAAATTAAAATATAACAAGGACAAGTAAATATAGCCATTGTCCTTGTATAATCATAATTATATTCGTATAATCATAATACAATTTTTAAAAGGAATACATGTGTAATATTTTCTATTGCGACTTTGCATATTGTATGCAGTTAGCTTTTGTAGTATGAAATATATGTCACGGATAGATACGTAGAATGCGAATAGATAAAATTGAATTGAAAATGTAAAATTTTGTTGCATCTCGTAAAGATTAGAAAATGGAGGAGGATATTTCCACGTGTCTCCTATTTCTTGAAATTAATCAAGATCAGTACGTCCAGTGAAAAATTGAAAGGACATTCGACGGATGTGTTGGTGTCGTTAAAAGAGGCAGTCAGCTTCGAATTTGATCGAGGCAAAAATTCCAGGAGAGTTAGGAGGGGGTGATCGAGGGTTTCTTGATCCACAAAGGGAGAGCCGAAGGATTTGAACACGGAACGCGAATGTCCAGCATTCCACGAGGCTGGAATGGTCGAGTTGAAAACGTTGAACGATTACGAGTATAGTCGAGCGAAAAAAGGGCAGGCACAGGGTTGGGAGGAGGCTTTGGGAGAGGCCCGTAGGTGTAGGAAGAAGGTAGATTTACTATCAGACGGATTTCATTTCTCGAGGGTTTAGGCTTTCCGAGCAATCCTATTACCACAGTCAAATGTGATTTAGGATCTTGGCCGGTGCGCGCTGTTCGCCGTGAACGCGCCGCGCCATGGGCGTTTCGTATCTCCTCTCGAACAGATACCAACCACGGTGCACCATGGTTCACCATGGCACTATGGGCGTTTTCAGGACCGTAGAAGGGATTAAATTTTCAAACCGCCACGCCGATTCTCTCCTTTCTCTATCTCTCTTTCTTTCTCTGCTTGAAGAGCTGGTCCCGAAGACTGCTCCGACCGGTTTCGAGAAAATGGCGGACGCCGATCGAGGAAAAACGATCGAACGTGATTTTCGAAGCTTCGGGAATTTCGTTACAGGCATTATTTACGACTGCACGCGTAGAGGAGGGTCTCCGAGAAGGCCTGGGAGAGGATGCCGAAAAAGATCGCGATCTAGGCGTGTTTCTCGTTGAAAATTTTTCTTTGTTTTGTACGAGATGCTTCTAAAATTCTTCAGGAGTCATGGCCAGATTAAAAATGATAGCATGCTGCAATTTTGGCAAGAGGAACTAAAAAGAGAAGAATATCTGAATTTTGAAAGAAGATCGTCTGTACCCTGGGTTCGCAGGGAGCTAAAATTAGAGATTTGAGGCTTTCATAGCTCGCAATCGTACAATTTTTGTTGTTGAGGCTTTCGGATGTAAGCCGTGCCCTGAAGGAAGAAATTGTCCAAACGTTTCTCAAGCATTGCAGCTAGCTCCATCAGTGTGTCTTCAAATCCCCTGATGAAGCTATCTGCAGTGCTTGCGAAACGTTGGGAAATTTCTTCCTTTAGGACACGGTTTACACCCGAAAGCTTTAATAACAAAAATTGTAGGGAGCTAAAAGTTCGCCGGATGATTCGATCCGGACAAAGGATAGCTGTATGGTTGCACACCCATCGTGAAATCATCTTACGGCCCTGCTCGCCTCATTTCGAGGCACGATAGAAGTGTGTTCGTGCGTCAGGTTCGAGGCGCGCTTATCCGTACCCGCTATTATGTAGACGATAATGGTCCCCGCATAAATATTCACGCTCGCGATGCCCATAAACGCTACCGCTGCATCGTGCAGCCTCGCACAACGATGCAACGACGCGTGCAGCCGTCGATCCTCTGCAGGACGAACGCCAGCGACTCACCGCGATGATCCTTGATCCTTTGACGTTCCTCGGGGTACCATGAATCATCAACGGCCACGAAACAAATCCACTATCATCGCGTTATTTATGCCGTCAATCAATGCGCGTTCTCCGGTACTCGTGTAACAGGTCCGCACCCTTTTGTGCTTAGGAATCCTGCGAAACGAACGATTCGCATTCCGAAAAGGAGTTCGATAGAAAGTTGTCCCGTTTCCGAAGAGTCCGAAGGAAATGCTGAAGAGTCTCTGGTGAGTTATATGACAGCATTTGGAAACTCTTCTCGCGTTTTTACAAGTCCCGTGTATCGTTCGATCGTTCTTGCCGCGCTCGAAAGCGGCTCAAGAAAATGCTGCCTTCGGTGTCCTGCAGACGGAAATTAATTGTTCATTAATGCGAAGTCGCTCGTACGTAGACGTTCTCAAGGCAGTTCGGTTAGTTAGAGAATGGAACTGGTCTCTCGCAAGCAGTCGGTGTAATTTATTTTCTTGTTTATTTTTTTTTAATGAATCTACGAGAATGGAGATTCAGTTTCATTACACGGAGAATTTCGTGCGTGGCTGTTCGATTCCAGTCGAAGGGGAAATGGTTCTTTGTTGAACCGTGTTTGGAGAACTTTGTGTCTTCATTGGGATGTAAACGATATTCAAAATGGCCGCCGGATGGGATACTTCATCATCCCGGGAATTGCAAATCAAACGGAGAGCTCGTCGTTCGTGGAGAATGGAGGGATTGCATTCTTACAAATTGAGCAGAACGGTCAACGGAAAATCAGATTTGTAATTTTACAGTGAAACCGTGTCGATAGTGTTTAACAGAACGTGTAGGAGTGAAACGAGTAAAAATCGCTGAGCGGTGAAACGTAAGAACGTAGGAGTTTCGCGTTGCCGTTTGAAACGCGAGAGGAGCGAGTTTCCCCGTGTTGCGCGTGGGAGTCGAGAAGAGAAAATTGATCGCTCACGTGGGATCGGGGTGAAATTTATAGGGAATCATTTCTGCGAAACCGTTCCGCTTGTCCGTGGGCGCATTCCACGGAACGATGGCCGACGGTTTCTCGGTTTTCGCGTCTCTTCCACTCTGCACTCGAGGAATAATCCCCAGGACTGGTTGCCGGTTCCTCGCTCTCCAGTGGACGGTTGCCTCTCCGCAAGAACGAACGAACGGGATCCACTTACACAATTATCTGCTCGCGGGATCTCCTTGGCGGCCGGTCGCTCATCGTTTTACTGCCCCCTTCGTGTTCCTCTCCCCCTCCCCGCCTCCTCTCCTTCTCTTCTTCTTTTTCTTCTTCGTCGTCCTCCTTTTCGTCCCTTTTCCTTCGGATCCGTTTTCAAGCTGGTTTTTTTTAGGCTCCGCCCATCTTTCTTCTTCGCGCGCGCCTTTTTTCTTCTGCTTCTTCCACCGGTTTTCCTTCCAACGCCGCTCCTTTATTGGCTTTCTTTCGTTTTACTGCTTCGCGATCGCTTTCCTACAGTGCCGACCGCCATTTCCACGTATCCGTTTCTTGGAACAGTTTTCTACTTGCATCAATATTCCGAATTATGAAATCCAGTTGTTTTTGCGACGTTCCACGTATTCATTGTTTGTTTATGTTATGTAGATTTTCTATTTATCAATTCGATCAAGAATATGAAAGAAGAAAGAAACGTTCGAGTAACAAGATAATGAAGAGTTTCTAGAACGTACACGTAAAAGTTGATTTTGTGTTTTTTTGTTTAGTTTTCTCCATTGTCAACGCGTCCGGGGTAATCGGTTTGTCAAGGCAATTAGAGGACCTGTGGACTCGGTGTTTGCACGATTCGGTGTTCATGACGAGATCTCGCGGGGAACAAATATGCCCCATAAAAACACGTCATTAAGGAGATGGAGCTCGTAGACGTCCCTCTGGCCGCGCGCAGTAACTCGCTAGGAACTTGTTCAGCCAACGAGAGACATTTTAATTAACCCTTTCAGTGCAGAACAACGCAACTAAAAAGCACGCCCGACGAACGGAACTGAAACAAAAGTATTAAGCAGTACGTTAGAGCGTTATTTCGTGTCCGATGGTTGCACCTAGGCGTTCGCCAAAAAACGAGCAAAAAATATTCATCGATCCACCTCGCAAATCCACTGGCACACTCGATCCGAACGTTCGCGATTAATCTGCAAACATCGAGGTGCACGTTTCATTTACCCAATTTTCTTTCGTTTCTCCGAATCTGTTCGCGTGAATACAAATTTGTATAAAATAAAACTATGCTATCGGCGCCAGGTTCGATCACTTTTAGAAAACAACAAATATGCAAATTAAATACTTAAATTTCTCATTTTTTATTATCTAATTATTTTTCTTTTTTCAGACGCAAAAATTTTGTCTCTTGATAATGATCCACATAGGGATCGAAACGTTGAGAAATTTAAGTATTTAATTTGCATATTTGTTGTTTTCTAAAAGTGATCGAACCTGGCGCCGATAGCATAGTTTTATTTTATATTTCATTTTTCGATCGATTAGAATTTTTCTTTTAATACAAATTTGTATAGGGTGTCGCGTCTAGGTGTTCCCTTGCGTTGAATTTAAAGTAAAACGGGGAAAAGACGGTTATGGAAAGACAATTATGGCAGATTGTGGGGTTCGTCTTATGGATTTAACAGAATAATTTTGCGTGGATTTGCAAGAAGATATATATTTTACTGAGAAAAAAAGGTTAACATGTACGAACACCGTAATATAAATGAAATAATAATTTGCACCATGTGCTCTCGCATATACATTAGTCTCTCTCTCTCTCTCTCTCTCTCTCTCGTATCTCTACTCTCGCTCTAGCACAACAACACTCTTCGGCGGTTGACAACAGACTCTCTTTACATACGCTCATCACTCTCTCTCTCTCTCTCCTCACGTTTAGTCTATGACAATAACATGTCTTTCACATTTATCCTTATACCGCATTCTCACTACATTCATTTCCTAAAACCATATCCACACGTCTTCAGTGGAATTCCCTTCGGAGGAGGTCAGATAAGGGGCTTTAACTGTCCGACAGGACTCGAGAGGGACCGTCGCGTTCCTTTCCTAGCGAAACGGGCATTAAAACGAGGCGACACACCCGACAAGAGCGATTCGTGGTCCTCGACGGGGAACAGGTTTCGAATTATTCGTAATGGCGACCGGGGAACCGTTGGAGTGGGTGGGATTTCGATATTTTTAACAGGCGATCCTGTGGGAGTGGCGAACTATTTTACCGTAGAAGCGACTTCGTCGACCATGCCTCTTCTCTCCATCGGTTTCTTCTCTTGATCCATGAAAGAGGCCGCGCCAGCAAGCGCACGGTTCCACTCGTTTTCTCACGGACGATTTGCTCCGATATATTTATACATTTTTTATGACCGAGCGCATGTATCACTGAGAGGCTGTTCCAGCTTAATCGGTCCGGCTCGCTGCTCCTCGAGTCAAGATTTGTCACTCGAAAATCGTTTCCAGTCGAAGTGCAACGGGTTTTTGCAGCCACACGAACCTCTCCCGACGAACCGTGCTCCTTTTAATCTTCAGGTTTTATGGCAGCTGTTAGCCAGGATCACTGTGATTAATTCTCGCAGGTGTCTTTGACAGTTCCCCGGGACCATATAAGCTGCTTCCAGAGTTTTTCGGGGACACTCATCACGGATTCACATTCCTGGAGACCGAGGCTCGAGACCTCCTCTTTTTCTTTTTAAAAGGTCCTTCGAAATTTTTTCGAGTCTTCTTGTAGAGACGGTTAAAAATGGTTGCCGATGTTCAAGGATTTCGAGACAGTATATTTTTATTTAACTATGACTTTCTGAGGTGTAACATGGAAGTACGGCCACGAAAGATGGAATCCATCGAGTCCCGTGAATATTTAAAACATTCATGGCTGCAGGTACATAATCGAGGCCCGTTTCTAGGACGTTCGAACGATTTTACGCGTTCGCGAGGGTCTCGATCGCTTCGAAATTCCGTCGACGGCCCGATCTCGAGCGGAATGGAGTGGACAGTCGTAAATACGCGTGCAAATATACTGCGGCTGTTACGGTGGCTGCTGTAAAACGCCTCTCTACGCAGGCCGGCGTTAAATGTTTAAGTCGTCACGTTGCTTCTCAGGCCCATGATCAATCTTATTACTCTTCCCGTTTCCTTCAAAACTTGCTTCGTTCCTGTCATAATTTGCGGTGGAAAAGGAACATCGCGTGGCAAGTAGATTGCAAGATCCCAGTGAAAGAACAAATTGCTGAACCGCGGTCTTAAATATCTTCGGATGTCGACACGGTCGGAAGAGTCAGGAAAGATATTAACCGTTTGCTGCATAGTGTATAATACCTGATACAGTTAACAAATCTGGTATGTAGTAAACTAATAATGTGTTTTCTTATGCATATCTTTCTGAAAATGTTGCATTAATTTTTTTCAATATTTTTCCCTTAACACGTTCGTCGCCTAGCGTAATTCGGCTAAGTTTCCCGCGGGCCAAAATTCGACTGTCGGTACGCAGAACGGTATAATGTGTTTTTAATATTTTTATGTTGTATATCCTATATAATGTATAATAACCTATATTTAATTAACTCGAACAAGAAGAGCGTCACCCATATTATTTTAAAGCTGTCACCCAGATATGGGTGACGTTGCGACGACGTGTTAAATAAAACACAAAAACTGACCTTCTTTCAATTTTTTCATCCCAATTAAAAGAAATCATGCAGTGAAGGGTTAAAAAATATAGAAACGATAAATAATAATAATATAGATTATCCCAAACTCCTGAGGCAAATTAATTCTATGTACCTGAACGTGTTTTGAGAAATAGAGCAGGATTTCAAACAATGAAATCCAAATCCTCATATGGAAGCAATAAATCCTTTAAATCGTATTATTGCTAGCTCAAACACATTTTATAATAATATTGATTTTTTCAATGGCACGTTACAGGCATTCAAAATGAAATTGCGCTGTACTATTCGTTAATAGTACCTATATTTGCTTAGTTTCGCGTTGTCCATAATTATGTGAATTTTAGATTAAGACTTAAGATTGAGATTCTTTTCTGTCATATTATATAATACTGCATACATTTGTATAAAAGGACTTCGGTCCGTTTAAAATAAATAATAATAATAATAAAGAAACTCAGCAACTTCGAAAGCGGTCAGTCGGATGGCGTAATGAGGTCTCAGATTCTCAGAGGTTTGCTACGATCGAGGAGCTGTAAACGATTCGATATCCTGCTTCGATCTCTCGGTCCGTCGGTATACCGAAGTATACCCCATTGTCAATCCTTTGGAAAGCGAGGCGAAACCATCACGACCGCCGAGAAAATCCGAAACAGCCGCTCGAGAAGGAACGCGGAAATGCCTTTGATGCCGGGAAAGAAGCCGGTGGGAAGAAGAAGAAGAAGAAGAAACTGAAACGAAAAAAAAAGAAGAAGAAGAAGAAGAATGCAGGCCGTTCAACCGGCCAACCGAAACGTAATCCCGGCCAATAAACTAATTAAGGTCATCGTGAACCTTTCGGGCTGGCTACTTTATTGCCGACTGGTCGCCAGACTCGCCGATTCCTGCGGCAGCTTCCGGGTTGACCTCGTAAATCGCGTCCCTTTGTTAGCGGAACTGTTTCTAGCCGAGGAAAAACACGGCAGCCGTCGTTAAACCACTGTTAATCTATTTTTCCAAGCCGACCTCTTCTTCGAATTCCCCCCTTGCTTCTTGCTACACCAGTCTTTTTTCCGCTATAATCGTCCGCAGCACTTGGATATTATTCTGCGGCCCGCGGCTGATTTTTCCATAATCCTGTTGGCTTCGCGATTCCATAAAATTATTGAGTTTACTACTAGGAAACGGCTCGGAAATATTTTACGATTGTGAACTTGTCTTCTTCCGAGTTTTTTTATTTTTTTTTATGTAAGCTCTTTAGGCCCTTAAAAGGCCCATTTCGCTTTACAATTTATCTTTTACAATATTGCACTTTGATATTACAATGATACATATAATTAAATAAATAGTTTACAATCTGTGAAGTATTGATGAATACAAATACACGCCTTAATATTAGGTTTAGCTATAAACATCTCAATACTTAAGGGTAGTTGGTAACCCATTTTACTTAAAGAATCTAAAAGTTTGTGCCTTTGAATGTCATACTTTTCACACTGCCAGATCACATGGTTTAAAGTTTCATCATTTTGATCACAGCTACACCCGCCGTCGGAAATTATGCCTACTCGTGCCAATGAAGCGGCCAAATGATAATGACTTCTTCCGAGTTCATGGCGAGATACAGAAGCTTCGCGAACGTTTGTTCTCGAAAATAATACAACAGTATTTTTTTAATTATTCCTACAGAACTTAACAAGCATACATTCTTCATCCATCTTGAGAAAGAACGAGTTTATTCAATACAATTTGACTTTCTCGCTGTCACGCATACGTGTGACTTCGCCGTGTGTTCGGTTATCTACTGATATTGTAACGATATTTCTTCTAAGGACAACAATTGCTACAGAACTTAACAAGCATTATATTCAGTATGTATTTTAATTCAAATTGAGACGTTGAATTAAAATCTTCTGAAATGTTTGCTGTTTTATATTATCCACATAAAATCGACAGTCTTCCGATGAATGTACCTCAGCTACCTGATGGTTCTTTCACGGTCCAGCCAGTACACTGCATCCGGCAGGCCAGAAAAAAAAATTAGAAACTCCATAGGAATCCAAAGTGAAATCAGCTTCCCGCGGTTCGGCGCAGGTTCGATGATTCCCTCGTGGCTGGAGGAGGTCAGTGTGCGGTTCGCAGAGATCTGGAACGGTTTTGAACTTGGCCCCGAAGCACGGTGACCGTACAGGTCCGCGAAAATCGTGGTCGCTCGATCGATGAGAACGACTAAGTGAGATATCAAGAGGAAAAAGAGGGAGGAAGAGAGTAATGCCGGGCAGGCGCGGACGTGGAACGCGAAGGATCCAGGAGAGCGACGCATTTAAAAGGATTTACGACGACAACAAAAATAATCGTTTAACAGGAAGAAGAAGGGAGAAACGATGGAGGCGGTCGTCCCGTGCCGGATGACCGGTCGAACGGTCACCGAGTGTCTATTGCCCATCAAACGACCAGTCGAACGAGCACGCCTCGGTCAGATCGACTTCCGTGAAACAATACTCGGCTCGTCATTATGTTCGTCACTCGGGGCGGACTCTTGTCCTGCCTGTTTGACGCGCCTCCTTCGGCCAACCTCGAGGACTTCCGGTCCGATCGTAAGTTTTTTTTCTTCCAAATTATACAATCAAGTTCTTCGCTCCTGCTACTACATCGGTTTGCTGGATCTCCGCGTTTAATTCTCGAGTGGGCTGTTAAACTGAACACGAGAAATCTGTTGTATTTAATGTGGTATAAAGTAACATTTATTTAATATATTTATCCGTATAACATAACTATTTATATAAGTAAGAAATACATAATGTAACTTGCCAACAACCGTAGTCCCGTTGAAAGCACCGGTTCTCGTTAGATCACCGAAGTTAAACAATGTGGAACGTGAACGGCACTAGGATGGGTGACCGTCTGGTAAAAAACCGGAAAGTGACCCACCCGAGACGTTTTTCACGTGTTGTTGGCAAAAGGGTGGTTCGGAACCCACCGTAAACAGTAGGTCCCGCTGAAAAGGCGATGGTGTGAGTGGAAATAGGGGGAAATGAATTTGAAACCCTGAGGGGACCAAATATCATGTTACATACATATTCGACATAATGTAACTTGACTTTCTTTCGTAACGACTGCGGAGCGACTTCTGCACGACTTCCGAAACGTTCACGGTGTCGGGATTTCTAACCCCATTCTAACTACGGCGCTCGTACTAATACACATTACATGTCTACTTATACGTGTAATTGCCTACAAAATCAGCTTGATCGAGTACTCCCGCGGTGTAGGTTCAAGAAATTGTTTTTGAGCACCCGAAATCCGGGGTGAGATGATCGTTTCGGGCGATTTTGATCGCCGATAAGTGTTTGGCGATGCGAAAGGGCCGGAACGGACGCGTTAACGCGAATGGGCACGTTAAGTCGTGTTAAATCCCATCGAATCGCCGCATCAAATCAGGCGTAACAATATAATATATATATATATATTTTTTTTTACTCCGTTGAAGACACAAGCCGCGGTTGAAACGACGGTTTTATCATCTTATCGCGAGCTCGACTGTTAAAATGGAGATTGCCCCGATGCTCGAGGATGGTCTGCGCGAGATCGCGGACAACGCTCTTCAGGAAATGTCGCCGCAATTCAACCCCTTGAATACCTCGTTGCTCGTACTTACAGTCCCGCCGTTGCATCCCTTCGCGGGCGATGTCGAACACGGCCATGCCACAAAATCGGCGAAACGACGGCCATCATCGCCCGTTCACATTCCGGAATATTTTACCGCGTGCCGATCCCGTTCGATCCCCTTTCCGATGCCATTTTTATCGCGTGGACTAGTATCCATCCCACAGATACAGTCGCTCGAAAATCTTTTTCGGTTCCCCTCCCTAATCACGGATTACTGTTCAATGAAAAATTTTAGCAAGAAAAGAATTTCTCGTTATGAAGAAACATATATTTTACCTTATAAAGAGAAATGAATTTGATTTTATATGTAGATTGCTCGGATTTGATGCGCTTATGACCAAAATGAGTAGCTACGGTACGCAACGGTCGTTCGCGTCATTCTCGGCTACAAACCTTGAGTGCCAAGAGAAACAATGCCCCTTATCTATCTTCCTTAATTCAGATAAGCTGGTTTACGACCGGCAGCCCTATAAGACGTAAAATATTACAATTATATCAGAACCGTTCCCATAAACCCTGAACGTCCATCTCCGAATGGATAAGAAAATAATTACTAGATTGCGAATCTTACAGAATACAGATTCTCCATCCGGGTTGTGTAACAAACTGGAGTAACATACAAATTTATTTCCGAAAATTACAGCCGTTAGACGTTTCTTTCTTATCGCCATAACCCCAGAAAACAAATTCTTCCACGCTGCAATTTTTACGAGAATCCGAAGGGTGCGGATACGCTTGGGGGATGAAAATTGGATCCTCTTCAATGTCTCGTGGCAAGAAAAAATCGCTTAGCTCGGAGAAGAGTGGATCCATCGAACGAAACGAAAACGATCAGCGGATTTAGCGAGGTTTAATGAGGGAAACCAGCTGGTTCCCATAAAATCGTGCGCCATTTTTCCGCGAGACTTACGGGACACAATGTCGACACGGACGTCGCACAATGTTGCGACGGAAAAGATCGCAAGATTTACGAGAAGAAACGTTGGTTTTAGCAGCCACCCTTATTGGACGCATGTGGCACGAAGCTCGCGTGTGCGTTTCTAATATCCGGAGTTTTCCCTCCGTTTTCCTGGCTCCTCGTTCTCCAGACGACCCCGGGACATTGCCAACTTCTCTCTCTCTCTCTACTCCCCCCTCTTTTCCTCTTCTCTCCACCCCTGAGTCGTTACCCACCCTTAAGCATACAAATCCCACCCCTGCGGAGGATTGTTAAGCTACGGCGTCTTCCATCCCCCTTTTCCGTGACAGCCTCGCCCTAACTAAACGAGCCGTTCATTTTTTTTCCCGCGTAAATGTTGCTCTTTCTTGAAAAATGCCGACGCCAAGGAAACCTCCTTCCTGTCTACCAGCCGAAAAGTTACAACCCTCTGTCCTCTGGGAGCGATTTTTTACTCGAAGTCAGAGGACGGACTTCCTGCCCGGGGTGAATTATAAATAAATAGCTAAGTGGTGTTCGGAGTTCGTTGAATGAGTGCTTTGTTTGTGGAGAGACGATTTTTACGGGCTCCGGGCTTTTAGGAGTCTTCGAAGAAGGTTCTCGCAGGAGTTTTCAAGAGTATTGAATTGTTTTTCAATTTATTCTGGTCTGTTGGGGATGTGGTGTGAGAACGAAGTCTCTCGATGAACGTTCTCCGTCGTTCCCCGTGGCACGGCGCCATTTTGTCAACAACAGCTGGGAAGACTAATTGGAAAATTGAATAACGGATAGATCAAACAGCCCAACGTTGGAGTCACGATTGAACGGAACGTTTCCACAATGATTTCATACGGTTATGGGGGCCGAGATGAGGGCAACGAGGAGGATAAACGAGCTTTCCCCCCGAATCGGAAAAGATATCGCGAGGATACATCTATATCGAGCCTAATTGGTTTGCCAGTCATCCCCTATCTCGCGACGTCAAAATGCCGGGAGGGAGTGGGGGAAGTTATAACTATAAAAACGAGCGTCAAACATAATAAACCCGACTCGTTAATGGTATCGCTAATAGAATCGTTCCGTTCCTTTCCGTACGGAATAGATCGTCGGGTCTGAGGACCCGCCATTTCGACGTTACTTTCGCGTCCTCCTGTTACATCGATAACGTGAGAGCTACTCCGCTTTGGAATTCGCTCGTGTCCTTCCACGTCCTTCTCTTTTTGTAATCTCTCTCCCCCAATTTTTTTGGCATTCTAATTAGTCGGGGCTGTTCTACGAATTTTGAGAATTTTCGGAGCAAGGACATTTCTTTAAAACAGATTGCTCCTGCACGAGGAAATGCATTTCTTGTTCTTTTTCTTTATTAAGCATTTCAGATCTCAACTGAGTTTTGAGAATTTTCGGAGCAAGGACATTTTTTTAAAACAGATTGCTCCTGCACGAGGAAATGCATTTCTTGTTCTTTTTCTTTATTAAGCATTTCAGATCTCTACTGAGATCTGTTTCTGCTGAAATGCATTTCTGAAATAAAATTGTGCTATTGCAGTACAGGGATTCGAACAAGACGAATAGGTAAACGGCGACGCAGCGTTGGCAGGACAACTTTTAGGACGATACGTTTCACGTTTGATTAAAGCGTGCCGACCGTTCTCGTTCTGGATCGACGCGATGTATCTCGGGGCATTTCCCGCGATTTTTACGGCCACGCTCTGTGTTTATAGAGTGTAAATATTTAAATATGCCGTAACGTTCGGTACGGCAATAGGTGTACAGGCGGTAACTCTACATTGTGTCGAACGCGAGCCTCGACGCGAAACACTGACACCTCTTGCGCGTGTCTGGACGGCCATATTACAATATCTAGAAATTAAACAAATAATCGTTTGAAATCCAAGCACAATCACGCGATCTCGCCGAAAAGATGGATTAACCTCTCTAAACAGCCTGTAAACTCTCAGGATCCGTGTACCATTCGCTAGGCGTCCCATCATTAACCCAGAAGAGATAAAAAGGCTCGAATAATTCCTCTGTTCCACCCTCGAGATTCGGCGCTGAATAAGGGAAATGAAGGCGAAGGGAGAGAGGGGGGGGGGGGGTGGGAGTCGGGGAAGAAAGGAACGGATAAGAAAAATCTCTCATGAATAAGGGATGAGACGGAATCCCGTGTAGTCGTGTCAAACTCCGGAGGAGTCTGAATGACGGGGGCTCGGTTTCGGTGCGCGCGATGCCGAGCTTACGGCGCCATTAAAATAAAATAAAGCCTTCCTCTGTCTTCCAGGCTCGCACCCGCCGCCGCCGCTGAACTCCCCCGGACTCCCCATATCTCCCACAGACCCCCCATCGGCCCCCCCTTCGAGTCTCATCGCCCGCATCCGTTTCTTTTTTCTTCGTGTTCTCTTCTGCCTCTTCGGTGCTGGATATCTTCTGCTCCTCTCCTCTGCTTCGTCTTCGGGCTATCTCGTAGCTGCCGCTAGCCCAACCCCTCTTCGACTTCCTCCTGCCATCAGCGTTTTCAGAATGTTGCCAGCGCGGATAGCCAGGGCGTAAACGTGAAATCATTGCCCGGCTATACGAGCGGAGGTAGAACGTCTGCGTGTTCTCCTACCCGACGGAACCCAGACCGCTTCGACCGTTCCTGCAGATCGCATAGCTTATAATAACACTTAACCACCGACAGTGAATAGCCGCAAGTTGCAACTTCTCTTCTTTGTGCTCCATCGCGAGACGCTTTGTGCACACCCGCCTGCAAGGCCGGCCCCCGGGCTGCAACCGCGGATCCATCGCTGCAACGCCGACGCTTTTCTTTCACTCTTGTTGCACCTTCTGTTTTGTTTTGTTTTTTTCTTTTTTTCTTTAAGGACAACGGGGAAATGCATTTTACGCACACCCCGTCTCCGATGAAGGTTGAGGGGGTTGTGTGGGGCTCGGGTTAGTATGGGTAACCCGTCGACAACTCATTTCACCGACGCTGTTTTCATCGATACGAGTTGACCGACAGTAACTTTCGTTGATACTATGTTTTCATCGGGTCCCATGGAAATCGCCCACACAAATTTCACCTAGTCGGTTTTCACCGACAACGTTTCACCGACTCGAGATTTGACTGACAATAACTTTGGTCGACAACTCATTTCACCGACGCTGTTTTCAGCGACACGAGTTGACCGACAGTAACTTTCGTCGACACTATGTTTTCATCGGGTCCCATGGAAATCGCCCACACAAATTTCCTCTACTCGGTTTTCACCGACAACGTTTCACCGACTCGAGATTTGACTGACAATAACTTTGGTCGACAACTCATTTCACCGACGCTGTTTTCATCGATACGAGTTGACCGACAGTAACTTTCGTTGATACTATGTTTTCATCGAGTCCCATGGAAATCGCCCACACAAATTTCCCCTACTCGGTTTTCACCGACAACGTTTCACCGACTCCAGATTTGACTGACAATAACTTTGGTCGACAACTCATTTCACCGACGCTGTTTTCAGCGACACGAATTGACCGACAGTAACTTTCTTCGACACTGTTTTCATCGGGTCCCATGGAAATCGCCCACACAAATTTCCCCTACTCGGTTTTCACCGACAACGTTTCACCGACTCGAGATTTGACTGACAATAACTTTGGTCGATAACGCCTTTAATCGACAACGGATTTGATCGACAACGATTTTGACTGACAACGATTTTAGATTCGTTGTCGATCAAATTCGTTGTCTGTCAAATCTGGAGCCGGTGAAATGTCGTCGGTGAAAACCGAGTAGGGGAAATTTGTGTGGGTGATTTGACCGACACTGTGTTTTCATTGATGGGTTCCATGAAAATCACCGACACATTTCCCCTACTCGGTTTTCACCGACAACGTTTTACCGACTCCAGTTTTGACTGACAATAACTTTGGCTGACAACGAGTTTGATCGACAATGATTTTGACTGACAACGGTTTTAGATCCGTTGTCGATCAAATTCGTTGTCTGTCAAATCTGGAGCCGGTGAAATGTCGTCGGTGAAAACCGTGGCGGGGAAATTTGTATGGGCGATTTCCATGGGACCGTTTTCATCAACATTGTGAAATCGTCGACAAATGATTTGACCGACACTGTGTTTTCATCGATGGGTCCCATGGAAATCACCGACACAAATTTCTCAGACTCGGTGTTCACCGACAACATTTCACCGACTCCAGTTTTGACTGACAATAACTTTGACCGACAACGCCTTTAGCCAAAAACGACTTTGATCGACAACGGATTCGATCGACAACGATTTTAGATTCGTTGTCGGTCACATTCGTTGTCAATCAAATTCGTTGTCTGTGGGTGAACTGTTGTCTGAACTATGAAACTGATAGCTACATAAACAATTGTTGTTATATTATACACCCCGATTTGTGATGCTGCTATGTGTCAGCACGGTTCCTCCTTTGGCACGTGATCATTGTGTTAAAGTGTTCGCAAAACAAATGTCGATGAAAACACATGTCGACAATTTGACCGTGTCGATGAAAACATTGTGTCGGTCAAATGATTTGTCGACGATTTCACAATGCCGATGAAAACGTAGTGTCGACGAAAGTTACTGTCGGTCAAATCGTGCCGATAAAAACAGTGTCAGTGAAATGAGTTGTCGTCGAGCCGATGGTAACCCGTGGGGCTCATCCATCCGAAATAAAACTAAGGATAGGACATACTTACTAAAACCCCGCTGTCCAGGAGCCGAAAGGACCCTGAACTCTCCTTTCCTCTAGCCGAATATATTGTCCTCTGACCCGCTTCTTCGTATTCTACGAGGATAATTTCTTCGGCTCCTGACCACACCAGTTCTTGGCTTTAATCACTCTTATTCATGTGCTTTTGATCCTCAACCTGGCCGACGTCGCCCATTTTCATCTCCGTCTTTCCCGTTTCGATATTCCTCCGAATCTCATTTAACTATTGTATGTACCTTCAGGAGACGAAATATTTACAATCGTATTAGCCGCGTCAATCAGATGAATCACTTCGCCAGTCTACAGTATACGCGAATTCTGCTTCAGTCCATTAACACAATTTTCGGGTTCTAATTTCTAAGATAAGCTAGCAGAGCCTTTCAACACTCCCTCGAGCTGTTGACAATATAAATCCTCATCGATAGCTTTGTTTGGATTGAGTAATTCACTGATAGACAGTTCGCACGATCGAATTCGACCGACGCGGCAACTTTAGAAATAAACCTGTATGTACAGAATACACTTCTGACATAATAACAGTTTCGAATAAATAAAGCAGAATATTTAAGCAGGAACGAAGTACTTGAATTTACCAAACGAAAGAAGAGGAGCTGCTGGATAAAGTTCGAAAGAGAGAGAGTGTATGTTGGTCCGACGGATTGGATGTTCCGCGGTGTTCCAATATGGCGGGTTTGGGTCGTTAAGGTTCTTATCTAGCGCATGTGATCCCATGTTCCTCGGGTTCTTTGTCCCCGGGAGAGCTCACGGTATTTTCAATTAATGTTGGTTTATGGGACGGGCCGTGTCCACCGCGATTTCCATCGCGTTCGTTTTCTGCCGACGGCGAAACAGGGAAGGGGGGGGGGACTATCAGACAGATATACCAGCAACAGCGAAACTCGTCGAGAGATAACTAAGACGGCCATGAATTAAGTCCGACTGACACGAGGACGTCCGAGGGCGGACTGGATCCTTGGTTTCGCGAGAGAGCACAAGGATCGAGGATCCATCCGCAGAGGATCCACGAGAGACGGTGAGAGAAGAAATACAACGGTGCTCTTAAGGAACATCGTATTATATAGGACGCGTCCTGGGGAACGATAAACGTAATTCTACAACGTCGACATAAAGGATTATATTGATTACAGGGATCTCGGATTCCGTCCAGCTAGCTTTAACTCTCCGACAGGCCGTTTCGAGCGTGTCCGAGGCGAGTTTTTTTTCTGCTGGGAATGTCTGCGAGGTCGTGGCGAAGGTTCATCGATCGTGAATGGACTGCTGATCTTCGCGGATCCAGGATCGACAGTGCAAATTGCCTAAGAATTGCGGTTATTCTTCTTCTAAGATGATTGTGGTCCATTTTCCTAATCGTTGAATCAACTGAGATGAACATCGATCTCCCTTACATCAGTTTTTTGAAAATATTTTCGTAAACGACGAACTTTCTTCGAGATCGACGTCTCGATTCTCTCTGTGGATACCTCTTTATTCCAAGAATTATGAGAATATCATGGAACACCTAAACTGGTGATCCAACAGCTATTATACGCGAGGCTAATTATTGTTCTAACGAAAGGACCATGGAACGCATTGCTTCCTCGTTTGGGATCTCGTTAATGCCGAATCTCCCAGTTGAACGTGTTCCTCGACTAGACTATTACAAGCGCATTTAATATTATTACTGTTTCTTTATCGAAGTAAATTAGATGTTGTACGAGTTTACTGCAGATGCGCATGCAAATTCCTACTTTCATGGCTCGTGTTGGCTGCATTAACTATAGTTAAAGAGCGGCGCGATTTGTGCATTAACCTAGTTGAATTAGGAATTACAGAAAATCTGCTGGAAGCCAATTGAACCTCCAACACGGCGAATCTCGCATAAATCTTAGCATTCCAAAGAGATGTAAAACATATCTCGTCTCTCAATAAGTTAGCCACCACAAGTACACCTTGGAAATAAAACTGATCGAGCCTGTTTAACCAAACTAAACGCTCTCATAATAAAAAAAGAATTGTCGAACGACATGGATAACCGGCGAATCTCGCATAAATCTTAGCATTCCAAAGAGATGTACAACGTATCTCGTCTCTCAAAAACTTAGCCACCACAAGTACACCTTGGAAATAAACCTGATCGAGCTTGTTTAACCAAACTAAACGCTCTCATACTAAAAAAAGAATTGTCGAACGACATGGATAACCGGCGAATCTCGCATAAATCTTAGCATTCCAAAGAGATGTACAACGTATCTCGTCTCTCAATAAGTTAGCCACCACAAGTACACCTTGGAAATAAACCTGATCGAGCCTGTTTAACCAAACTAAACGTTCTCATAATAAAAAAAGAATTGTCGAACGACATGGATAACCGGCGAATCTCGCATAAATCTTAGCATTCCAAAGAGATGTACAACGTATCTCGTCTCTCAATAAGTTAGCCACCACAAGTACACCTTGGAAATAAACCTGATCGAGCCTGTTTAACCAAACTAAACGTTCTCATAATAAAAAAAGAATTGTCGAACGACATGGATAACCGGCGAATCTCGCATAAATCTTAGCATTCCAAAGAGATGTACAACGTATCTCGTCTCTCAAAAAGTTAGCCACCACAAGTACACCTTGGAAATAAAACTGATCGAGCTTGTTTAACCAAACTAAACGCTCTCATACTAAAAAAAGAATTGTCGAACGACATGGATAACCGGCGAATCTCGCATAAATCTTAGCATTCCAAAGAGATGTATAACGTATCTCGTCTCTCAAAAAGTTAGCCACCACAAGTACACCTTGGAAATAAAACTGATCGAGCCTGTTTAACCAAACTAAACGCTCTCTTAATAAAAAAGAAGAATTGTCGAACGACATGGATAACCGGCGAATCTCGCATAAATCTTGGCATTCCAAAGAGATGTACAACATATTTCGTCTCTCAATAAGTTACCACCACAAGTACAACTTGGAAATAAAACTGATCGAGCCTGTTTAACCAAACTAAACGCTCTCATAATAAAAAAAAAGAATTGTCGAACAACATGGATAACCGGCTGCGAGAAAAATCGCCGGGCCGTGCGCTCCGCAAAGAGGCGAAAATTGATTTCACCGTGACCGTTATATCAAAAGGAACTATGGTAATTCGTATGATAATAACGTATGGTTTATCACGAGCCGCGGGGACTATATTCCGCGATTATCTGCTCGCGGCCGAGAGCCGTCCTCGCGGTATACCTTTTTCATAGCTTGTTTAAGATCTCGTAAACTACCGCTTACTGAAACTCTAAGTGCTCGGGCCGAACCAGAGGGGCGAGCATCGGTATGCGACGGCCGAGAAACTGGGAAAACAACCGGGCGAACACCACGGTTGCACGCCGTAACGTCCCCGGCATTCTTTCCATTACCAAAATACACCGGCGAGCCTCTTAAGCTTCAATTTTAAGTTTCCCCCAACACGAATAACGCCAGACCTCTAAACGCTCGCTGTAATCAGCCCTTAACACGCGAAACGTCCTAGAGTACTTCCACCCTGGACGATGATCTCTCCCCCTCGATATCGTTCCCCCGCGACACGGTGTTTATGCGTTCCACAATAAATCTGTTCACCTGCCCCGAAAAAAAAAACCGATAGATTTCGAAAAACGATCGGAAGATCCTCGAGTCTGTGGATTAGGTTTTAGGAGTAAGGAAAAATGAAAATATGACTTGATACTATCTATTAGAAACGTACTGTACGAAGGTCCTTCTATGTATTATAATTTTGGAGGTTCACATTATAGTGAAAACCTCCGATGTGTATCACTGAGGAATAAGCATAAAAATTATATAGTTTGTTGTAGCATATGATCGAACCGTAGCGCCGATAAGAAATCAAATTTAGTTTTCAAAACTTGGCGATCGCTAATTAAATACCTCTATGTATTATAATGTTTGTGATTTTGACTGCGAAGCGAGCGAGAGTCGGGAAAGCAGTGTGTATGTCGAGAGATGCGAGAGAGTGAAGACGTATATTGTGAGAGTACCTAAAGTGAGAGCAAGTGAGAGAGACATACAGAGACAGAACGTTGTGCGAGAACACGTGTCGCGAGAGAACATTATAATTAACATTACAGTGTTTATTCTATTCAATATTCATTTACTTATTAAATACATATTAATTTCTTTGTCTAACCCACGAGATATTTATTGTGAACACCCACAGAGTCCTCGTTCTGGAAGCTCGTCTAAATCGTTTACAGGACGTGCAGTATAGTTGCGGAACGCGATTCCAGGCCGGTCTTCATGAGTTAATAAGGCGACGATAATTCTCAGTACTAGTGAATCGTCGTAAATCTCCGTGTAAACGTTTTTTTTATCGTTCTCTGTCAGTCGAAACACAAATATCGTTCGCATCCAATTGGTGGAGAGGGGTTCAGAATCAAACGAAAGTTGCGCGCACGAGCCTCTTACCTTTGGAATTTATGTACACAGCGGCTTACGCGGTTCGGGATCGATTTATTAATATTGCACCGATCGATATCAGCCCCCGCGAAGCTGCCATAAATTTCCACGGGCCAGATAGAGGCTTGGAAGCCGAGCCAGAGCTGTGCGTTGCAACGCCGCGAGAGGAGATCGTTGCGGCGCTCGTAGGCGGAGGCTGGGCTGAAGTTGGGTCGATTTTGCGTCCTCTATTCATCTCTCCCTTCCTCTCCCTTCACCTCCCTTCATCACTCCGTTTTTCTTTCTCTCTCTCTTCAAAGAGACGAAGGGAGAGAGATGAGAGAGGGAGAGCTAAGGGTGAGATCCCCGTAGGGCTGTGTGTACGCGAGAAACCCGGAGAACCCGAGGAACAGCCAATGATGGCGGCCACAGGGATGAGAAATGGAAAGAGAGAGAGAGAGAGAGAGAGGGGGGATAGAGAGAGGGGAACGAGGGGATTTATGCCGTTCCCTGTCGTCGGAGGTTGGATTGAGAGCCGCGAAGCATAAATAACGACACGTCAACCCCTGCCGGGGGAGGGTGCGGGCAGCGCTGCTACGAAACGGCCCGAGATACCCGGCGTGCTCGAATTCATCGACCCGGCCGAAACAATGGAGGGATCTGTCTCTCTCCGACGACGACGCGACGGTATGAATAATTGAACGAGATATGAGACACGGGGGTTGCGCGGAACTGATGGGGCTGGGCGATGACGCGGCTCGATGGGGAAGATTGCTAGGAAGAAAAAATTTCTGGTTGCGATTTGGGAGGAACAGTGATTCGTTAATACTGTAGGAATGTAGCATTTGTATATTTCTATTTGTGTGTTACTTGTTATATTGATGTGAGGATCGTGTGTGTGTGCATGAGTGTCGCGATGCTGCGATTGCAATATATTTTTGTTAAATCAATATTTATTCGAGAAAACTCTTAAACAATTGACTAAGAAGTTTATAAAAGGATGTGTTCAGCGTAGCGATGCGTCTTTTACGATCGAAACACGTAACGATACGAAACACGTCAAATTTGGTACGATTCCGTTAATCATTCTTATATAATATTTCAGTCGTGTACTTTCTTTTCAAATAAATAATAGTCATTAAACATCTTTTCTATTACAATACTTACTCAGTATTACTTGATTTTTTACACTTTCGGATGGCAGGATGATCCGCTCGCACATAGTTGAGGGTGGTGTGCCATGGTTATTCGGAAATAGCAATTTGCTCTCAGACCCACAATCCAATTATCACGTACGCGAGCAATCGAACGACTTTCCTAGCTTGTTCCCCGATTACAGAGGTGTGAAAATCTTCCTCGAGGAAGTTAAACGCGTTGATAGTCGACCCTCGCAACTTCACCCTCTAAATTCGGCCCGCCATCTCGTTTCCATAGTTTGCTAATTAAATGAGCCGGTGGAGGTCGAACCCCGTAGGAAATTGCTAGAATTCCCATCGGAGTTCAGGAGGTGGTATCAACGGGGTTGTTCCAACGGAAATCGACTGGAGCGAAAGAAGCACGGGGAGGAAACGAACAATCAAGATCCTTTCGGATATACGACGGGTGTGCGAGTAGGAAATAGCTGAGCGGATGATACGACGGCAGTCGCGAGCCGGAGATAACTATTTTTATGCGTCTTCGGGCTCTGGCCGTGGTAAAGTTTTTACCTGGAAAACGATCAGACTGCGTCGTATGCCGAATTTTCGTTTCCGCTGCGCTGGCGGAAGAATCTCTCTTGGCTACGGTTCTTTTATTCCGATATCCTCGCGGTGAGCGCCAGACAGAGTGCCTCTTTGCCTCTCTGTCCCCTCTCGAGACAACGATTACGGGCGTCCCGCATTATGTCGAGCACAGTAGTCCTTTTAGGATTTAATTGGCGCATTGTGCACCTCGCAGAGTAATTAGAACGCTTTACGAACGGGGATTTTAACAGCCGTTCTCTCAGCAAGTCTCTGAACTTCGAACCGGCGCGATTTATTTCTTGCTGCCGAATGTATTAAGAGAGCCTCGCGATATTCAAATAATTTAATTAATCGAGCCAAAACTGGAACGCTCGCTCCAGTTAGACTTAAAGCTCGATTATAGCACCGCGGCATCGCAAAATGGCGGCGTTTAAACCGCTGAGTCATCCCGATCAGGATTTTACAAAGAGAGAGCGAGAGAGAGAAAGAGAGTCTCAATTAATAAATATCCAATGGATGGTGGTCTTAGGTTCCGACCTTCGAATTGCAAAAGGAATTGAGTCGCCATGGCGGCCGCCTTGCGCTTTCTCGACAACGCTCGTTATTCCTACCGGACAAACTGGGGCTGGTCGATGGACGTTGATAAAAGAACAATATTCTTACAAGATATATCGCAGAAATGCGAGTGCACACGGGAGCCGGCGGGGTTCGGAGGGGGTCGTTGACCGTGAAATTGAAAAAGTTACCAAGGCCCTGGAACACCGAGAGTGTCGGCGTTGGCAGGAGGCGGCCATCGAGCTCTGTAATTTGCGTTCATAAAATCCGCGCGGAGGGCTCGGCCGATGCCTGTCGAAGGGAAAACCATTAGTCGGTCGTGAATTTATTTTCATTTAGCTGCAAGAATATCACGCGAACCCTGTTCCACTTCGCACGGCCGAATCCACGCACGAATAACGCCTCGCAAAATTGAGTGGACGGCCCTGGACATTAAGCTTATTTTAGTTCGAACATCGACAAAACGGCCCTAACTAGGCTCTAACTCGACACTGTCTACGTTCAGCCATTAAAATCTTGCCAAATCATGGGGTGCTAAATAAATCGTAATAAGGGCAGGATTTCTGTCATTGTTTTTATAATGTCTTAGGAAACGTAATTTCTGTGCGCGTAGATGCGTTAAGACATCGATGAATTTTTCAGACGTCCCAGCAGCTTGGAGGTGGCCTAGGAATCGCGAAGGGCTGGCGCTGTCAAGGGTGGCCCTTCGGTAGGCTGATAGAAACGGTCCCGTATGACGCACGTAACGCACACAGGATCAGGATGGAGTGACGGTGGTGGAAATGGAGGCAGGATGGCTCCGTGCGAGGGGAAACAGAGGAGGATTAGGGCGGACGTCGATGGGGATGGGATGAATTTGCGCGGTGAGGTCCGCGCAAGGGTGCAACGACGCCGACGCAGGGTCCACGGGAACCCGGAACCAAGGCCGGGATGCCCGCACCCCATTTCGATTCGATTCGAGAGGTGAAGACACTTTTACTTATGTCTGGCCACTTGTTCCGAACCTATCGGCCAATGGTGATACCATAAACTTTCACGCATCTCACCGTGAATCAGATTTTTTTCGAACTGTTCTGCTACGCTGTGCAAGAGGAGTCTTCCGGTTGTTCCTGATCCTTTGCTTTTCGACGTAACGCCGATGCAAACCAACAGCGAGTTCTTCGGAGACTTCGGTGTGCAGTGAACATCTCGAAGGGTGAGTGAGCGATTCATGTTTCGTACCGCGCCGTCGGGGGTTCAGCCACCAACCTGTGGTTTTTCGATGAATTGTTGTCCCTATCGTTCATGGTTCACACCACTGTGGATTGTCACAGTGGAAGGTTGACTACCTGCTTGATTTACTGTGAAGGGTGCTTAATGAGTTTTCGGACGAAAGTCGATTTAACCCTTGGCTGTCCCCTATGAGGCACCATTAAAAATTGCTGTACTATTCTTTAAAATATTGTTTACATTATTAAATATATCGGTATCTAATCAATTACTAAACATTTAGGTACTGTATAAGGTAATGTACCAATTTCATATCCATAAAATTGCAAAAATCGTAAGGTATGGAAATATTCTAGAAGAAATGTTTAATTTTCCAGTTAAAATAGTTCGGAGTGCAAAGGGTTAATAAAGAATCAACCCTTGTCTTATAATTAAACTGCGAATCTTTCTACAAGATAAAAACTGTACAAATTGTGGGAAACGGAAGCTAAATAAAAACCTATTCCTTCTTCATTCTCATTGTGGTTCTGGTAAAATCGTAGGGGAAAAACAATAATTAATAGTAAATTAGATTTCGTTTATCGATCTTAATAATCCAATTCAGATTTAATAAAGAGACGAGAATTAAAGTTGCGCGAGGTACAGCTGTTGGCTGCCGACGGTGGCAAGGACTCGGTAAGAGACAGCTTCCTTTCAGAACAAACTCCATCTTTTGTCAACTTTGGAATTGATAAAAATTTCTTGTAGCTAAAATTAGTGGTTGTCAGTAGAGACAAACGATAAATAGATTTTAAAGCAAACTTTAATCGACTCTAAAGACTGCAAAGAAGACTACAGCGCAAAAATTCGCGACTCGTTTCATGCGTGTCCCGTTGCAAATTTACGCAGCAATAAATGAAAATTTGTTTGCCGCCGAATCCGTGGACGCATAAACGGAGATTCCTGGCGGAGGTTGCCCGATAAATTCGAACTCCGGTGGCGTTTTAATACTTTCCGAAAAATACAGCACGCTTTCCCGATGCTTCCTAATCACTCCGTAGGTCTCGCGGAAATTTATACGGCCGTTAATTCGCTTATATTCTGCAGTCCATTGGTCATAACGTTAATAAGATGATAAATCGCGGCCCATTAATGACACGTGTATCATTCTTCGGGCTTTGATCATGTCGATCCGCGATGATCTGCTCGGAACGCACCGGGAATCTATTCGCATCAAACACTCGTAACTTTTGCGCTATTATATTTAGTCTCGGTTTATTCATGCTCGCATGAAATTGGTGCACCTTACTTTTCCTCGACTCGTTCAACTATTCCGCCGTTAAAAGTAAACTGTGTACTACGATTGAATATAAAATGGGAAAGATACTTACTATTTTCCACGGTAAATCATTTCACACTTAAAATATCAACGCGCATTCACTGTCATAATGCGTGATACGAATAGAAATGTCATTCTATTTTCTTATCGGTAGACTAATGTACGTAGTTAACCCTTTGCACTCGGAGCTATTTTAACTGGAAAATTAAACGTTTCTTCTGACCTGCGATATTTCCATTCTCTATGATTTTTTAAATTTGATAAATATGAAATTAATATAATACCTTGTACAATACTTAAATGTGTAGTAATTGGTTAGATACCGACATATCTGATAGTGTAAACAATTATTTAAATAATAGTAGAGCAATTTTTAGTGGCGCCTCAGAGGCGTCATTCGAGTGCTAAGGGTTAACACGGAATATGAAATGTAAAATATTTGTGAGGGATGAATCTACCGCTAAGAAAATGGAATGGCATTTTTATCCGTAACAATGCAAGAGGCTAGTTGTAAAGAGGAATATTTCAGACTGTAGCCTTAGCGGGATTTTAGCCTTGGGATTTTTTAATTGTCTTTATACCGCTTGCGTACATTCGAACATCATCGCTTAAACCCAGACCCGTGCACTTTGGTAATCGTCTGGAATTCAGAGGGAGAAATACATCCTTCCCCAAACGATTATCTTTCTTTTACAATGACAATAACGCCGATTCTAGCACCTGTCACGGCGCAGTCACGACCGTTTAATCGACCCGATTGCGTACGCACGAAACGATCGGCTGCTATCGAATCGGGCTGCACTATCGCTCGCCATAAAAACAATGCGATTACCGCAACAACATTATCTTTTCTCATTTCGTTCCTCGAATAATCGAACATTTTTCCCCAGTCCATTTCATCCGGAAGAAATACAGTTTCCTCTTGCAAGCTGGTTCGAGTTGAGAAAATCGTCGACACGTTTCTCTGGAAAAAAATATGGGTCGAGGGAAACCGTCAATTTCACTTTTGGAAGGATCGCGGCAATTCAGACCGCAATTTTTTCAAAGGCGGAAGCATCTGGAAAGCTAGACTTCCACAAGGTCGTCCTCATTGTCTCGATCTCGGTTTTCCTTTTATCCTGTAATCCGTGACCGTTTCCGGCAACACTCCAACCGCAATCCTTTTCTGAAAACTTTAGGTAGCCGATGTTGCGTTCTACCGTCGCGTTTAAATTGCTTTCATGCTTGTTTAGGAGATAGGGGTAGCTCGAGAGACCTTGAAACAGCGTGCCTTGATCTTCGGCTGGTCAATTTCTAATCCTTCTATCTAGAAAAACTTCAGCTTTAAAGTTTCAGTAGTAAAATCAATGTTGGAGCGATTGGATTGTTTGTATTAACTCTGAAATCGTTTGATTGGGGATGGTGTTAATTCTTTAGTGAGAAAAGAATGCTATGTTTTATTGTCCGAAGAAAAACTAAATTTTTTATAGAGGCGAAATTGACCAGATTAACTTCCGAGAGTCTTAATTATCAAGTGAACAGAAGATTTCGAAACGGAGAATGGCAAAAATAGTGCAAAATAGAAGATAAACCTTTCACTGAATGTTGATGTCCGGAAACGGCTAAGAAAATGTAATCTTTTCTCAGAAATTGATGAATTAATTAACAGAGTGTAAAGAGCAAAAGAGGTTAGGTTAGGTTAGGTTATAAAATTTTTTATACCGGCGAAATTGACCAGATTAACTTCCGAGAGTCTTAATTATCAAGTGAACAGAAGATTTCGAAACGGAGAATGGCAAAAATAGTGCAAACTAAAAGATAAACCTTTCACTAAATGTTGATGTCCAGAAACGGCTAAGAAAATGTAATCTTTTCTCAGAAATTGATGAATGAATTAACAGAGTGTAAAGAGCAAAAGAGGTTCAAAGAGTATACAGCGAGAGGATGGCGCGTGCTCATTATACCTCGACACCAGTGACAGGTGGGCGTCGAATTTGAATAGCAGGTGGAAACGGAGGAAGCGCCGAAAGCGTCGTGGTTTCCATTGTCTGTGTGTGTGTGTGTGTGTGTATGGAGGGAGACGGGGTTGCGTGCGTCGGCAATAATGAAGTCGCGTGCTTATGTTAATTGAGAAGTTAAATAGGAATAGGCGCATTAAATCCGCTGGTTGCACAGAGCTCTGCGACGACGGTGGAGTTAATGTTTCGTTTGGTTACGCGATAAGTGCTCACCGGGTGATAATCTAACGTCTTAAATCAGCCCGTTCATATTTCACGTCTTGTTTTTGTGCGATGCGCCGCACCGCTCCGGAATCATTCCGCCAAATCAGCCAATTTTATGTCAGCTACTTGCACGGATGATACTAAACGGGCAGAAAATCGACGACGAAGCCATACTGTTTTTCTGTGTGCTCGTTCGGCTCTGAAATGGCCATTGTGCAGCCTCCGAAAACATTCGTACGTTAATGCAGTATTCTAAAATTTTTAAGCGAACCGAAAACAAACTTTTTATCGAAACTAGCTGTTTTGTTAAACTTGGAGTTTGAGAATTACAAGTTGTCAGAGATGGTACTGTGAAAATATATCAATTTGAGGGAGACAAATTCAAGCTGCTAGTAGAAGGTATCGTTTTATTAAATCTTGTCTCGGAAGGAGCTCGTTAAAAATAGAAATGGACTACTCCCTAAGTCAATTCTATTATAAATGTACCAGAACGTGAACTGAGAACAAGAGCAGGCTTTAAAACACCTAAAGCGAAAATCTACTTATGGATTAATTAATCCAATGAATCGCATTATCTCAAAATCATGCACTATATATAATCGTATTGATTTTCTTCAATGATTCTTTACAAAATTTTCAAATGCAACTACGCAGGATTATCTGATAATACCATATCGATTGTACCATTATTAAGTTTATCTTTTGTTCATATAACTTATATAACGTATTGTATCTTTCTCTTTCTTTTTTCGTTTCTTTGATATTGTAAACACTTATGTAAAAGGGCTTCAGTCCGTCTATAATTAATAATAATAATAATAAACTTTCTAGTTGCTAGAGAAGTTACCATTTTCTGAAGCAATGTGATCTTCCAGAACGCTAAATCTTTCAACAGACACTGTAAACGGTATATTTCCGAAGAACTGTCGCCAGTTACCATTTCGTCGAGCAATATCGTCTTCGAAGAGAGCAAATTGTTTGTTTCTGTACCGTGAATCTGCATTCGCGCGAAGCTGGCGTTACTTTTCAGCACAGTTACCGTTTCGCCGAACGGTGGTCTTCAAAGATGAGGAAGTAGCAAAAGGGATAAACTGATCAAACAATTCCACGGTTCAATAGGACGCCTCTGAAGGATCCGGTGTCATGGCCCCGACACGAAATGTTTGACGCGGTGTTTAATAGATCGTAAAGGCCGTTTGAGTATCACGATAAATATAACAACTCTCGGTGTTCCAGTCTTAACGATTTACGCTTGACCGCTGCGACGTGATACAAAATAATTCGCCAAAATTCCGAGATACGCGACCATTTGTGCCGAAGCTCTCACTTTCCCTTTTTCATCGCCTTTCGCCGCCATTTCGACTCAATTTTAACGGGTAACCAGTCCCTTCAGATTGTGTTCAATTCCTTCTGAAATTGGTGAATAATTCTTCCAGTTTATTGCGTTTATAAATAACAACCTATCGTCTGGAAGATTAAACAATTATCCGATTAAAAATAATTGAAGTCCTACACGAAGGCGAGCATTTCGATCGATTATGTTGATGCGCCGAGTGTTACGCAGCTGGCGATGAGTCATCCCTCGATTAAAAATAAGATAACCACGATCGCCTTTATTTACCAGCGCAGCGGTTTGTCCCGCTAATTAGTGCGGTCTGTTAATTCGATTAACTTTTCTCAAGATAATCCAGAAAATTTCTGGAGCGGCTCGGACGTTCCCCAACAAACCATCCAGCCCGCTGGAAGCTAATTAAGCGAATGGGGGTGGAATTATCTGGAATCCA
Organism: Lasioglossum morio; assembly: GCA_916610235.2. Taxonomy (NCBI): domain Eukaryota; kingdom Metazoa; phylum Arthropoda; class Insecta; order Hymenoptera; family Halictidae; genus Lasioglossum; species Lasioglossum morio. Next base: position 15,046,194 of record OU744328.1, on the reverse strand, counting down.
CCCTTGGCTACTCGGATTAGAATTTCTCGCGTGCCTCGCATTCCTGCGAGATCGTCCTCGGAATAGAAAAAAGGAGAGGAAGGACGAGACACACTAAAAGATCAAACGGAGTAGTTGGGAGAGGTTTAGCATAATGTTAATCCACCGGTTCCCGCCACGGGGGTGCATAATCTCGGCAAATTGAGGCGGCTCGCTCGCGTCCAAGCTTTCCTCGGGCATAACTCACGACGACACGCAAACGTCGTGAATTTCAATCTTTAAGGCCGTTTAATGCCCGCTTAAAAAAGCACAACGATCGGCCACTTGTAAATTATGCTGTACCGACGCGGGCCAGCGTGACTGTGCTCGTCTCCGTATCGTTGTGTGTTCGAGCGGGACGTTAAGGGGGGCAGAGACGCAAAAGGGGGAGGATGCCAGTCGGGACCCGGGCTTTGGCTCGCTCCGAGAGATCGATTCGGTTCCCAGTTAGGTTACCTCCGCAGTCTGCCCTCCTGTACCGTCGGTTTCTCTCCTCTCTCTCTTTCTTTATATTTATCTTTCTCTTTCTCTCTCTCTCTTCCCTGCCCCTCCTCCTCTTCTTCCACGAAACTCCCTTTTTCTCCTCCCCTACGTATGATCGTTCCCGGCGAACCCGACACGTTGCTCTTTCGTCCACCCGATCTTTTTCCAGAAATAGACGAGTACTATTTCGTCGGAACTTGAAAGGGAACCGCGGAAATGCCACCAGAAATGGCCGCGAGTTTTTCAGGCAGAGAATTTCGGAGAGGAGAGTGATGTGGAGAACGTTTTCGACGCTGGAGACAGGGTATGAACAATTTAAAAAATTGTGGAAAAGCTTGTTTGGAAGATTATGGTCTCTCTTGCGTCATTGTTTCAACCCCCATACGTTCCTCAAGGTGGCAATTCACCCTTCTTCTGTGTTCAGGTACCGCGAAACATTTAAACTTTGAGGAAGAATGACAAACTTTCAGTCTCTTCCTGTAGGACCTGCATGAACAATGTAAAAAGTAACAGTGTAAACGAGTAGCTGCAATGTGACATTAAAATTAAGGTACAAATAAATGGAATTTTGTCACTTTTTAAAGATGATGATGTACGAGCAAGGACTATGGTCCCGCTGTTTCAAAAAATGTCCTACTTACTAATAAATTTGAATATTGTATCGAATACGAAATGACTGAACACGAAATGTTTGCAACCGGAGTAGGAATTGAGGATTTTAATGCAGACAACATTGAAGCAAACGAGTTCCCGAATGGTCTCTCGAAGAATTTCGTTGAATAGCGATGGATAAAACGCAACGGACTGTTTTAATGATACGCGTGTAGCTCGTATAGTTGGTGTAGCACAATTGGATACGTAGGCGCGGCCCGTGACATGAGACAGAACTGGCTCGTATTTTATTCCGAGTGTCAAACCCCTTGCGAGCTGCTCGAACTCTGCGTGAGAGCGTCCTGTCCGCCCGAAAAGGGGATAGAAGAGAAAAAAGAAGAGACTTGTATCGGCGATGGCGCGAACACACAATAAAGCCAGCTAAAGGATTGAGGAACGATGCTCCTCTCGGCTTGCCTGATCCCGCATTAAAAATAGAACGCGATTTGCGTTTCAAAATAACATTCAACTTAGAATCACTGAGAATAACAGTAGATTTTGTTCGATAATATTCGAATTTCTTCGAGGTTGGTAGTTCGTAAATTTTACTCAGAGTTAACAAGATTTCCTATGATGCTATAAAGGCAGTAAAAATAGTGGTAAATTATGTTCGATAAAATTGCCATCATTCCAACAGGAATATTTTTCTCTCTTCTCAATTTATACTGTCATAAAAGCACTGAAAATAATCCCTCAAATAATCTCTATTGCATGTTTTGTCCTGAAACAAAGACACCGGGTATAGTTATGCATTTCGTCTTTCCAGCAAGGATTGCCGACATTAATGGCGGTGGTGGTTGAAGTCGATTCTCTGGAAACCACACCCCATGAGCCGAAGAACGTTAGCATTCTCTTTAACAGAGGGTTGGGTCAGAACCAGTTAGGGTCTCTGGAGGGTTGTTCGAAAAACAGGTTCGAATTTTTTGAAATCGTTCAAGCGTGGTAAAAGGCGTTGTCGCTTGAATCATGGTTGGAGAGTGTCTGCTTTCAAGTGCGATACAGGACCTCGTTGGGTCTCGAACATATTTTAATGGCGGCGGGGCTCTGGCAGGGTTCCACTTGTCCATTTCAAGAACGTTGCCTTGCATACTTGTGTCTTTATGTTTTGTAAAATGTTGCTTCCATTGAATGTCCGCTCGTTAAACCGTACTTTTCAGTCTACTGACGCAATCGTGCTATTTTATAGCTTATTTCTCTATAATGTCACGTCACATTTCAGTGACATCATTATTAAAATCGAATGGGAACTCTCGCGTCCTCATTCTTACCTACCATCTGGAGGATTATTAATTTGCGATAGCTTCTGCTGTGTTTAACAATCCCGTGTCTGTTAGTTTACGCTCCACTCAAAAAAATTCAGAGAAATACTGCTAAATTTTTGATTATTTACTTGCTCTTCAAGGGGCCAGTTAAGTTATGTGTCTGACGAAGGGTTGGGACTAAATACAATAAAGGAAAAATTCTTATCGATCGAAATTTGAAATATAAATTATAAATGTGATATCGGCGCCAGGTTCGATCACTTTAGAAACAAACAACAAATGTGCAAATTAAATATTTGAATTTCTCAACGTTTCGATCCCTATGTGGATCATTATCAAGAGACTAAATTTTTACGTCTGAAAAAGAAAAAGGAAGTAAATATTTTCAATACAGAAAACAACCGTAATCAAAATAACACAGCTGTGAAAATTAACGAAAAATTAGTAATTAGTACTAAATACAATGTTTGAAACGATGTCGACTACCTAAATTTTGGTTTCCCTTGTACCAAAATGATCTTCTGAAATAAATTTTTACTTACAAAACGGAGTTTCCCCCTCGAAAAACCGTTCCCAAAAAAATTCGAGCTATCCCCATCGTATCATTCGAGCGTGCCTCATTAGGGTGGATGGTTTCGTCCCACCCGTTAGACGAAGTCGATGAAGCGTGCCTGGTGGGGGTTTCCGATGGTTCGCGTAGCCGTGCGCCGAAGCAAAAGGTTGCTGGACCAGGAACCATGTATGGTGGGGGAAGAGTTGTTGATGGTGGGGATCCATGGTCCAAGAGCGGCTCCGTGGTACCGTGGAGACCGGAGGGGGTTCGAAGCTCAGCAATCGCGTCGACAGGAGGTCTGGTAGGGGTTGAAGGGTGGGGCGAGGAATCTGCGCGGTCGAACAACTGGTTCAGTGCGCGGCACGTCCCATCCAGAAACCATGAGCCCGGTTTCATCAACGTGGTCCATTATTATGCGGTCGAAAAGTAGCTGCGGAGTACATTGTCGGCGGTACGCAGGCGCGCACCTTTTCCTTTTGTGATCCACGCTCATCGCCAGGACTTGCTTCCCTTTTTTCCCGCGCGCGACGATCCCGAAAACTCACCCCTTGAAGGACACTTCGCTCGGATCCTGATCCCACTCAGCTTTCTTCTTCATCCTTTCACACCTCCCCACCCCTCTTTCACCGCGTTGCTTCTTCAACGAGGGAACCGTCTTCCCGTTGTTCGGATAGTTCGGTTTTCGTTGATCCCCAGTTCGGTTTTCGGGTTCGAGTGAGTGCCGCGAAAGTTGCTATATGGCCAGTGATAATGGGGAGGTGGTTGGACGATAGCGGACGATAGTTAGCCGAGTTATGTAGGGCCGCATGAACCGGTGGGTAGCTTTGTTTGGTCTGCGGAGACGTGAAATGGCCGGGACGGAAGTGTGAGTGAGAGCTACCCTTGTTTGAGGTGACACTTGGCTTCGCCGGTCCTTGTGGATCAACGTCGCTGAGTTTCGAGACCCGAGGGACCACTGGGACTGCTGGTCGAGGATCGTGCGTTGAGGTAACTAATTTTATACTAAGTTGAGCAGTGTTAGGCTGAGCTAACGAACTATGGGGCAGTTGCGTCTCCAATCACTGATTTACACTAAATTTTCTGAAATAAATTTTCATCGAAACGAACAAAACACGCATTCGAAGAGTCCGGCTCGTGTGCTCGGAGAGTTGACACATTCCTCGCATCGCCGACAGTGTATACGCGCCACGTGTCCGGCCCCATACAATGTAATCGTATCATTAACGGGGCAGACGCCGTTAATAATTTATACGAAGGTGCGAATTCTAACGCCAACAACGCTGGCTGTACCCACGGCACCGGAGAAGGTCGAAGAAGCAAGATCGACCGGTCCCAAAAGCGTGTGGCCGGCCGCTGCACCACGGCGTTAGGTTTTCTCATTAGACCGTTTGCTTTAGCAATTAGGAAACAGTTCCGGAGATAGGATAGAGTCACTGTGCAAACCGTCCTCGCCGGATCTCTATACATAACGGAACGTGCTTTTTCCACGACATACCGCCGACTCTCACGCGCGGCCGTCGCTTTTCGAAAATATGTCGTCAGACCGGAAGTGTCTTCTTTACTCCGCCGTATCTGCAACGAAAGTCTACTAGAGTTCCTGATCCATAGTTTATACGCGGTATTTCTATACGGACAAATTTATTTCTCGATTGGGCGTCTCCTTTGAATTTAGTAGAATGAATAAAAGGGTATTTCCTGAAGTTTTTTTTTTCTTTATTGAGCCTCTGAAACCTATTGTAGGTTTATTTCGGCTTTAACAAAGATACACTAGTTTACAGTTTAATTACATTTACAATATGACTAACCACTAGAGACGCAGATCACAATCGTTTAAAAACTATTTCCTGAAGTAATTCAACTATTATACGTATCTACGTGTTTACAAGTATAATAAAAAGATTACGCGTGTTTCTGTGTGGTTTTAATTATAAACTCCTAACGAGAAAATTTCTAATCGACCAGGAGCGCGGCGACGGAACAGGTGCACCGAAAAAAATGAGCATATATTCTTTTTTTGCCGTGAAGAAAGCTGGTCAGCAGTGCAGAAAGTGGTTCCCCCTCGTCGAACGTGGTACTTTCTCGCAGCAATTACGAGGCAGCTAATACGTAATTATGATTCGGCATTACGCAAGACGAGGCCGATCGTCCGCGGCGAAGGATTTACGGCTGCTGCCGGTGTCCGCGGCGTGGCACGGCGGCCGCTCGCCTGCGAAATTCGCAATAATAATTAATCGATGCCGAACGAAAAGGAAAAAGTCTCCTGTCTGACCTTCCCCGACGGAATTGCCCGTCGAAGAAACCCGGCGACGAGAAGCTCGCCGCCATATCCAGGGATTTTATTGCCCCGTGACGTCAGCCCGTTGCTTCTGCTTATCTCTCGAACCGTATCTTCGCCTCGTTTCTCTCTCTCTCTCTCTCGGTCTCGTTTTGTTCGGGTCTCTCGTTATCAACGCCGCCGATAGATTCGGCGGGTCCGCGAGCATTTAAACCGAAATGCACGAAATCTTTATAGCCCGGTGCAGCGTGGTGCAATAAATGATGCACTGCTTCGTGACGGGGATTATCTTCGATCGTTACACGCGAGTCCAACAGATACGCCGTTCGATGACTGTGCCCGTGCAGTTTACCTTCTCTCTCTCTCTCTCTTTCGATTTTCCGAGCTGCCTTTCCATGCCGATAATGCTCGTTATCGGTGAACACGACCGACGACTATACCTGCTCCGACGTTGCATTCGTAAACGACGAGCACGATAGCGAGTAAGACTGCTTGTCCCTACCTTTTTGCCGAACGCGTTTCGATAGGGAACTCGGTTTAAAACGCTACGAAATATAGCTGGTCTTTCGGTGGACCAACTCTCTAAAAATTTTAATCGACGTCTGCCTCTTCTTTTTTACTTTTAAATGTCAAACCTCTTGACATTCGACCTTCTCAATTATCGTAGGAAAGCGACACTTTTAATGGTAGCATAATACATAGGGCCACCTCTGTCAAGGACAATTAAGCATTCGCATATCGTCCACTACGAACGGTAGAGGTTAAACACCATGATTCTACTGTTTTAATCGAAATATGCTGCTGACCAATTTATCCTTCGAGGGTCACGAGAATTAATAGATTTTGCAAACAGAAAAATCACTCCTCTCGTCAACTTTTCCATTTAATTAGCCCTGTTACGTTGAATAACAAATTTCTCACAATAGTACTCGTACTTTTCCCAACAATTATAACGAGCAGGAATACGGTAAGATCTTCATACTGCTCAAATGTTTCAGGTTCGTATTTCGTCGAATAATTTTTACCGCAGACGCATAAACTCCGCAGAAACCGCGCGAAAGGTGAAACGCGAACGAGGAAAAAGTATTGCGGTGCCTTGACAGCGGAGAAATAAATAACAGACGCGTTTGTGAAATTTACCGTGACATCTTCATCGTCCGAACATTATCAGGCTCTCTCGGGGTTAGAAGACAGTTCGTACGGAAAGCAACCGTTCCCGCGGCGAACGACTTCCCGCAATTTGTTTACTCTGCTATTTTTCCGACGTTAAGTGGCCGGATGATTTGTGTATACATATACACGGGGTCTCCCGTTTAGTATTGGTAATATATTTGTAGCCTCAATCTCCTATAGGGTCATTCGCGGGGATTTAAAGTCAATAATCTTGTTACAACTCACTACCGTTCACTTTTAAGAGAACGGTATACATAACTCCGTGGGTAAGAGACACGATAAACCTTAAGTGTCGGTTTGCACGGTAATTCCTTCGTCCGTAACCATTATGAACGGTCGTTATCGCATTACCTATTGACCTTATGAACAGGTGAACGATGATTCTTGTTTCTCGTTCGCGAAACTCGAGTGTCGCGTAAATGCGAACGCGCTGCCGACGCGCGTTGCGTCACACGGGACATTTTTATATCTTCCTTGGTGGATCGTGCAAACACGTTCGATTGTATTCCTCGAAATCCGTAATCGTAGTTCGATATACTCTATTATTCGTTAACAAATTTGTGGAAATTTAACCTTCAATTAATCGCACTCTACTTCCTACGTAACTGGTCACATGGAACTTTACATCCCTCCAACATAAATCAATTTTCATTCGATGAAGTAACTACTTTATGGCAAAATAAATATTTGCTAGTGTAGTCGACACCTTTATTTATGCTTGAAATACTAAATTTCAAGTACTGAGACTGCGAATACAGTATACGAGTAAATAAATGTTAACAAGACACGGGCCAAAAGTGCCTAAACGCGCGCTGAACTGAACGCGTCTGTGCATGGCTGACCTATTCTACTTACAGCCGGCCCGCAGATCGTACAAGCATACAATTTTCTTATCCTTTTCTTTCAAAAGTTCTAGTCAACTCGTAATCTATATATACCTTTAGATAGATCAAGTACTAAATGAAATTAATGTTTCATCGTATAAGAAGGATTGAATTTTCGTGTGAACTGAGCATCGAACAATGCAAATTGAATAATTTGTCCGTCTTTGAATAATGTAAACGAGCCAGGACCCTTTATAGTTGTGGGTTAATGATGGTTTAATGAGGCTCCGGGTCTTTGAAGAGGGATTGTCGGATTTATTGGTGATCAGTTTCTTCCGGTGTGTATGGTGGCCGCGTTGTAAACGCGGGAACGTCTTTTGGGAACGCCGTGAATGAATTAAGTATTGACTGAGCAAATGCAGTCGTCGATACTTAAACCGTTTTACGACTGTTTTCCTTTGCGTTTAGGATGCACGAAACGCCACGGTTTGCGTAAGGATCTTTCGGGGCCCCGACTTTTACGGCGGACGACAAACAGGTATATTACTTGCCCACATAGTTCACACACCGGGAGTTCATGATTTTATGAATCCCGAGGCTGTGTGTTGTCAGGCCTACTGTTACACCTTTAATTGCTCGTAAATCCTATATACGAGACAATTAATCTGTATGTGTAACATTTCCTCATAAAACAGGATATTAGCGCTCCGGAAGAATAGCGGTATACATATGCAAAGAGAAAGATTAAGTGCTATTCCCAAGAATTATGCCTAATAAATCAAACGCTTTTGTCTACAATGCGACGATTTTCTATTCGACGCCGTCAACCGCGCCGCGACGTCTCCGTAATAGCGGGTGTAATTGTCGTTCTGTTAAAAAGTGTGCAAACAACAAGTGTTTACGATTGTTTTATTGTACGTTCGGTCGCGTATAATCTTCGCGGTAACTCGAGAAAATTTACTGCAGTTCAGCGGCTTCGGGCGAACGGGGGGAATAATCGTCCGCTTATATGTAGATATTTATGCAAATCGCGTCGAGAAATGAGGGACGACACTCTTGCTTAATTTTATTCGCCGGCATTTGCATCGCGCTGCGTATCGTAAACAATTTTTACTGTGTTTTAAGTGAGTACGTGCCATTACACACCAATTACTTGCCGTTCAGTTTGTATTTTTATAATGCTACAATCTGTACTATCAAAGTGACTTTCCCACGGAAAAGGTGTGCGAAATACAAGGAAGAAATTTTAACGATCTTAAGAAGACCATTTTATTGTTACTCGGGAAACATTTTCTTCCGGATTAAATTAATTCGATTCTGGTTCTTGTAAATCGAGAATTCGACATTAGTCAAAATGGAGTATTATTACAAGACAGCGGATCTTTGTACAAAATAAAAATGTTCTACCTGATTTTTAACAACTTGAGTCAAATAGAAATTGATTTTCTTTCTTGATATGCTTAATAGGCTGAATTTGGACTAGATCATTTTTGTCGTAAATGTATAACACCCGCTGTCGAATTATTACTCGGAAAATATTCATATAGTTTAAGAGAAATATTTGCCACAAGGCTTATAAATAAATCGATAAACTTACCCTGGTACGGTTGAAAGAACGAAGGGGATGTACTGCAGCAACGGCCATGTTGAAATTCATGATGGCCGCCCTGATTTTTCATCATGGCGTCATGGCTGTCCGACCAATAGCTCCGTTCGATGCTTTCCGTTCCCCTTCCACCGACCAATTACATCACCACTCCTCTAACCCTCTCTTTTCTATCTTCTTCCACTCTATACTTATTCGACCAATGACCGTTCTCTCGCGGCGGCCATCATGGAACACATGCGCGCGCATCGACGTTCGTTACTCCGGGAGAGGTGTTGGTTCCGTGGAATGAAGGTGTGCTCGAAACTTTTTACAAGAAACAAGTTGAATTAAAGTTGATTTCGAGCTGGAAAAGTTGACAGGATGAGCAGAATGACTCGAGTTTCCATGCTATTGACAGATATGGATGACAGGTAATATGCATCTTTGGTTTTTAGCAATTTCGCATTGTACTTGGACCGAGCAATCGATTGTGGTCCAGTCGCACATATCAATATGGCAAATGAAATTTTTGTTGGATCATTTTAAGATGTTTATAGAGTTTGGACCAAGGTTTTATGTTTGGATACAAGAGGGTAATTGTTTAAGCAATGTGTATTACTTACTGCCTAATGTTCAAGCTACTCCCGTTAATTGCTTGTTGTTATTTCAAATAGTGAGTTAGCAACGTAAGGTTTTCTTTTGCTTATTGTGAGCTCCCCAATTCTTGTAGGGCTTTCTGCGTCGATATTACAGAGTTCTAAAATGTCGACGACCAGAAACATTCGTCAGCTAAGTCTGGAATGTCTGGATCCAAATGCGAACCTCTGTTTATTATGTCCTCTCTAATTTTGTAATTCTTAAAAAACCTTCTAACAGAGGGAAACTACATTGTTGTGTAGTGCAGGACGCATTAAAAAACAATTCTCAAATGTTAAGTTACTGATAATCGGAGTAGAAACTCGTAACTCCCGCTTTAATTCGATGATGGTAAGGTAGAGCGAATTTCCTGCTTGTATCGACAGTAGGGGAGACCTTGATACCGACTGCACAGATAGGGGATAGTTATGGTGTCTGCCACCAGTTGTGCTATGGGGTTTTCTTTGCAAGACTCCGGGGGGTTGACGCTACCCCCCACAAATACATACAACGCGTGCCGTTAATTACGTACAATACAATAATTTTTCGTATCGAAAATATTATTCAAAAAACCTGTACATAATTTTTACGATTATTTTTTTTTCATTCCTCCTTGAAGTTTCATAAAATGATCTTCAAGTAATTTCCAAGTAATTCAATTCATTTACAAAATAGTACAATCACTTCCAAATTTATTTTTCATCGACCACCTTGTATAAAACCGAAATTAATCTGAGTAAATATAAAATTTACAGGGAAATTTCAAATCTCCCGGCCCCGAGGCTATTCTTGCGAACGAAATTCCAGTTTAAAAAATTGTTAAAAAATTTCCAGCAAGAATACGTGATAAATATCGTTGAAAATACGGTGCATTGCAAATAATTTTCATCAATGTTGAATCTTGCGGATACATACCATGAAAGCAAGGTACAAGGCAGCCGCGGCCATCGATTTCTGCTTACCTTGAAGACGCATGCGTGGTTAGGCTCTCCGCTCTCCTCCATTTGCGGCTCTCGTTCCCTCATCCTATCCAATCTTCTTCCCACCGCATGCTGCTGCTCGAACGAACTTCCTCGGTGCAATCAGCCGCTCCGGGCTGAATTATGGTAGCCTCGATGGTGTCCTGATCAGCGATTAGATCCATCGCAGGATTAAACTATGAAACGGGATTGTTACGACCGTGGGAGCTTATCTTCGTTCGCGGATTTTAGAGGGAATCGGATTGCTTGGATCTTCTTCGACAAATTCATACGCCTCATGAACTAGGATCACTAAGAAACCGAAACAATTTGATCATTTTAGAATTAAGTAAAATCCTCTATCACATCAGGATTAAAAACAATCCCAACCCTCGGGGCGGTGCCCTCCGGAATTCGCATATTAAGTTGCGCCGTGGCCCCAGAAAATTTTGCAGAACATTTATTAAAACCGGGAATTGGATTGGTCCCCCGTTCAAATAACTGTAATCCAGTCTCGTCGTTCCATTATCCGGTTATCTTTATTCACCCTCGGTGGTTGGTGGAATAGAGGAGAAGCTAGCGACTGTTCTAGCAAGCGAAAGAGAACAGTGCTTGGAGCCAGAAGAGGATCGAAACAGTCCTGGAGAGAAAGAGAACGATACGGAGGGAGTACAGAAGAGGGAGACAGTAGATTAAGGGGTTGAGAGGGCGGGAGGAGTCGAGTTTTACGAACGCGCACAGATCTCCTCATCAGGTTCCCGCAGGATCCTGAATCCCGACATTGCGGGGGCTGGAAATTGCAGAGGGGGTTGAAGGGAAAGGGGGGCGGAGGCTGGTCGACCAGCACACAAATGAGGCAGCTTGATTCCAATTATTCAGTAAATTAAATACGAGAGAGGGGGCGGCCTTTACGGGCGTTCCCGCGAGGAGTTCCAACGTTATTGTACCAAGGGTGGTTTTGATGGGGTTGCCCGGGGAAAGGGTTGAAACCACACGCTCTGCCATTGTATCGTGTCGCATGGGGTGCACAGGGGCCGAGCCCCTGTTATCTACAGTTAATACCCGGTGTCCCGAGGGGGTGGGTCTGCCAGCGGATCTGCGACATTTTCGATCGGGGTGCACGCTTCACCCACCGACGAAGCACAAAGGGGTTTGGTACACCGTGTACGCCATGATGTTTAAAATTAAATGGTGCTCTCGAAAGGGTCGGCGAATTGATCCTCTTTTTCGAGCGTTTTCTGCGCGCGTTGTAGTAGTTTTATGCTGCGTGCCGGTTCTAGAGATTGAGCTAAAAGATGCATAAAACCGGGGGTGTGCAGGCTACGCAATTTTCTCTGCTATATGTAGATGAGACGAGGGCCCAGAATATGGCCTCTGAATTAAATATTTTGCTGCTCCATTTACTTGGAAATAAGTACGGTGTGTTGCATCTACTTGTTCATTTTGGATGAACACTTTCTGCCTTTCCGGAAAGTGGGTTGCAGAATGTAGCCTCTCAATTAAACATTTTGGTGGTTCACTTGTCTGGGAACAAATACCTGGTGCAGAGGGAGGAGGAACTAGTTACCATAAATGAAAGTTTGCCGTGCTCGTTAGGGGTCAAACGAGTTCCGGTTTCCAAAACGAGAATATTAGTTCCTTCGCGCGATCGACTTTACAGTAACGTTAATTTCTCAACTTTTTAACGATTCCGGCGAACAGTTCGAGCTGTTAACACTAACGACGATCGCGTGTCACGCGATCATTATTTTTCACAATGTTCCACCGGCTAAACGATACTTGAACGAAATCTAGATGGCACCGATTTGCCAAGCATGTCTGTTGTGCTTCGGTGAATATCGAGCACCGGAAGACATTCCTGCTGTTTTATGGGACAAACTTCGAACAACCATTACCCACCTCGTCCAATTGCAATTTAATTTTACACCTTTCTCCAACCTTTTACAAACTCGCGCATTAGCATAAAAATCTGGCGCCTCGTTCCGCCGTAATGTATTCATTACAACCGTCTTAACCTCGTCTTCTGCGAAGAAAACCTGTACAGGGATCTGTATTGAAAAATTGATAGACAAGAATTTCAACAACACTGGGCTTGAAATAGGTTTTTAATATTTTTAAGCGAGGTCCATTTTCTCGGGATAAAAACATTGTCTTTGAGGACGACAAACGTTGTTTCGAGGATGGAAATTTTAATTGATTTTCCAGCGTCAGCGTGCAGTGACGTGTTCCTCCGATCATACAGAAGTTCCACGGATCGCCGGCTAGCTTCTTTAATTCGTATTTTCTTTGGGGACCGCGCTCGGTCTTTTACGACCGCGTATTTCTCCTCCCTATCTCACGGTTAGGAGGCAAGTTTTCTCCTCTCCCCTGTCCCCTCCACTGGTTCACGTCGACCATTTCCCTTTTTCTCTCTTTTTACCCTTTTTCTTTATTCTTTCCCCGCCCTCTCTCTCTCTTTCTCTCTCTCTCTCTCCTTCTCTGTTCTCGCTCGCGCGCGTTTCTCCTTTTTCCAATTCCACTCGCGTCTCCACCTTCTTATCCTCGAACGCCTTTTCTCGATTCCACCGACTCGTCCCTTCTCGATTCTCTCAGTCCCCCTTTCTCTGTTCCACCGGCCAACAATTCCACGGCCAGGTATCTGTGCGACGACCAAGGTGAGAGGATTCGACTCATCGTTGGCCGATGGGGGTTGGAAAGACGCGGACGAGATAGGAATATCGCTGACTAGCCAGAAAGTTACTCGTCTCCCGGTGATTTGATATCTCGGGGACGGCTTGCGTGGTTTGCTGAATCATTTTTCACGTGACTCACGACTCGCAACGCGCCCGCTGGCTGGATCTAGCACGAGGTTCAGGTCCGTTTAGTGTCCTCTTCGCAGTTACACGCCACGATAGTTGTCTTTTCTGGAAAATAAAAATGTCCGTTGTTCATATTGAAATTAAAGAAGATTTTTAGTCTCCGTCGGATACAATCGCTAATTTGTCTCATTATTACGAATGTTACAATAACTATCCCTCGAACCCTTGTCCCTTTTATCCGCAACACTCGACTCTCCCCATAACTCAGCATCCTTTTTACGGAAACCACGCAAGCCCCCATTCTCGTTCAAAGTCAGAGGAAACGAGGCGGGGCCGATAGTTGTAAAATACGATCGTCGGAGGCGACGTCCGGAGGGTGTTTACCATTCGAAGTTTTCACGTAATTGTATTCACATGGAGTGCAACGTGGCACACCATAGGGGATGCGATCATCGATGTCTGGGGTAGCTCAGGACACGTTATAGGCGGGAAAGAAGTTTATCATCCATAACGCTTCCGGCTGGAGCCCTGGAGACAAATGGTCCAAGACGGTCAGGGCCTGGGGAGGATGTCTGATGTCCTTGGGAATAAGGGTGGATGTGTTAGAATGGAGTAGGGGACGGTTCAACTCTTTGTATTCCGACGATTTTGTAACTCGAACCTTCGACACCCTGAAATCAATTTCTTCAAGCTACCTAGGAGTTGAAATTGTTGGATTTATAATGTGCACTTCAACATTGATTAGTTCTTTAGTTTTAACGAACCATCTTTCAATAAATACCCTGGTCAATCCGTAAACAGTGGGCATTCCAAAATTTCATATCCTTGACTGCACAAGTGAATAATTTAGTCTACGAACATATTGCTATCGGATTCCAATTTTCGAAGACGTTTCATTGGCTGACTGGCAACCGGAGTTTCGAATTACAGCTAGGGCCGTTTCTAAAAATGGTCAGCGTCGCGTGAAACACGTTCAACCGGGATTCCGTTTTTTCGTTTGGTTGTCGGGCGATAAACACTCACATTATCTGCGTTCTGGACTCCCTCTCTGTATATATATATTTCTTTTTCTTCTCTCTCTTCTGGCGTCGGTTCTTCGCGAGATAGTCTTGCATTCCAGTGGGTCCCGGTTGTGTAAATGCCAACAGACGCACACGGTAGGTTGGCACCATCGTATATTTGGAAGAATATCACCGGGGTTGCGTGGCTCTAGCAGCTGGAAGAGAGTGTTATACGCCCACAAATCGACCTACACTGCTGCTCAAAAGATATGTGGACAGTCCCGATTATTTAACACAACTGGTTCGAGCGAAAGCGTTCGCTTTTATAAACAAAAGCTGTTTCGAGAAACCCGTGGCTGTCGGCGCCATGTGGACAATTTTTACGTTGCATAAAGATCTGAAATCTAATGACGAGTACCGAGTTAGATAAGGCAGGGAAGAGGGTCTGAGGACATCGTAGCGATCACGGTGCAACGATCGCTCGCAGAAACGAGGTTGCAGGAGCCGGTGCACCGGCTCACGGCCACACACGTCGCAACATTCTCGCCAGGCGTTTCCATACTTTTATCACCGACGTGCTCTCTCCCTCCTTCTCTCTCTCTTTCTGTCTCACTCGGATTTTTCGAATATTCCATCAACGTACGGAAGTCGTATATTACGAGCGGAGAATGTGTACGAAGGCACCGAGCGTGCCTCGCATGCTACCGATTACTTTTTTCCTCGCCCTTTCGTCCTGCGTCGGGTAAACGAGCTACACCCGGCCAGAGAGGGACAAAGTAAGAGAGGGACAAAGAGAAAGGAGAGAGGTCCTTCGTCCTGCCCTCTCCTCTTCTCTGGCTCCTGGCCCCTCCCTTATCAGGTTGCCCACCTCCCTCGCGAACCGGATTCTTCCTCTCCTTTCCCAGTTTTCGTCTACCTGAATTTTAATGTCGAATCGCCGAGTTGCTCCGACCCTTTTTACCTTCTTTCTCGACGGTCCCCTCGTCCTTTCCTCCAACGAAAGGATCGCGGGGAAGATGGCCGACTACCGAGACGCTCGTTCGCTCGGGAATTTTCGGGTTTTTGGAAAGAGAAGGCCGGATCGATGCTTGCCTCTGCCTGCTCGGCACTGGCTGCTCGAATTTAACAACCTCTTAGCCAGACAGGTATTTCACTACTGGTTGCTCGAAAAATTCAGAATTTTTGTTAGGAATGTTGATTGGAAATATTTTCACTGTTGGAACATTTTCATTGTCCATCAATTCGTTGTCCTTGACGCGTCTCCCACAGCAATTTCGTAACTGTTCCACGCAATCTCCTCAATTGATCATCGTCAATTGATCCACAAATTGATATTCCCGAATCGCCCTTTGTCGATAGGACTTCGATTAATTAGGCCATCGTGTAGACGACCATTTTCGGCGCGATCAATCTTCGAGGTCACGAGCTTGCTCGCCTCGGCAGACACCTTTTACTGGTATCTTACAAATTGCCGGAGCTGTGGTGAAATGTTTGCATTGTGTGCTGCCTTGAATCTCGCTGCAGAACGAACACTGACGACAGATTTCTGAAAAAGACGCTTTGTTCTTAACCAGGCACAAACAATTGGTGTTTTCGAGCATTGTACAGGTTGATTAAGAAAGCCTTCAGCTTCTTTAGTGGGGACAGCCATTGTAGATACATTCTAGATAGATTAGCATTTTTCGAAAATTTGCACAAGCATTAAACCCATAAAGATTTGATCAGTAATATCAATCGCATTGTGCGAACAATACCACTCAGAAGATGAAACACTAAAGTATTGGAAAACGCAATATCCATAACACCAAATGACTAACAAGAACAGTATATTCACCCTCATAACTTAACATCGCCGATCGGCAAATTTGCAAATAGCGACAAATTGCTTTCACCCTCTCACACAAGGACAAAATGGCCGCCGAATCCAGCGACCGCGATGTATATCGTTCTAGGGGAGGTTCTTTTATCGTCGGCAGCGAATCGAGCATCGTTCTCATCGCGGAAAATAAGCAACGAGATTAAACTTTCCTCTTCCCCCCCGTAGCCTCTCACTCTCTCTCTCTCTCTCTAACTCGTTCTAATCTGGATGGGGTGTAAAGGGGTGGCCGTAGAAAAAGCAAACGGGGGTCGATATCTATGGCGAATGAGACGCCAGGCGCCGCCTACTGTCTCGCGGCGTCACGACGCGTTCGATTTACGAAGTCACGCGGAAAGATGATTGCTTCCTTCGGCGACATCCTGCGACCGGAATTAAATGCTGCTGCTTTGGATAAGGACACATTTATACGGGTTCTATTTATTACGGGATGGGTTGTCATCGTCCATGGGGGTTGCGGGATGTATCGCTGAATTTACTCCAATGTTTATGGTATCCGCTCGTCGATTCCGTTTTCGCGGGGCATGGGGAACATCCCCTTTCCTGGAGAATTGCATCGATAATAGAATTGTTTCCTGTGTTCTGTTGATATGTTACTTACCGGCGATTTACTGATATTTTTCTAACCGAGAGGATCAGCAATTTCATAACAAGAAGATCACAATAAATTGTTCAAAAGCTTTTGTGGCAGTGTGCCGTCGGATGAACGAAAGAATGCTCTCGAATGTTGTTCTCCACAACAGATGAATCGAACAAGAAAATTATTGTTCCTTTATTAACATCCTAATATTTTCCCTTCATCCAACGTTTTATATCAATGTTAAAATAAAATGGGGACCGTAAGTAATGCATGTTTTAGCTTATTTCAATTTATTAAATCATTCACGAATGAAATGCGTTGAGTCACAGCAACTATAGTTAAATATTATTATAAAGGAAATACTATTCGCTGCGTTAGACGTTTTTCTAGCCAACCATCCTTCGCAGAACAATTCCCAGACTGCCTTCAGACCGTTTCCAAGAAAAACCGACGCATTTCGGAGCGTCAAACGATCCGTCGGCGTGCGTTCCCGCAGTTCCGTCGGCGAGTCGCATCGGAGCGCAAGCCTGCACATAGTATTTCATTCGAAGGTCGAGTGGACAATCGCAGCATGGTCGAAATGGTCGTAGAAGTTTTTTCCCCAGCCCGCAGAAGGTCTCCTTCCGTCAATACTCCAATTTTTTTTGGTATCCTCTCGGACATTAGTCGGGACCTAATAGAAGATCCAAGGCCGTGTCCTAACGATCGGTCCGATTTTTTTTCTTCTGTTCTACTTGGTCCCTGCGTGTCCCCTCCGATGTCCATCTTTCAGTTTTCGTCTCGACATCGTGTCGAGATGACGCGAATTCATCGAGATTTCGAATTTATCCTGCGTTTCACGCGCTATCCGTCGGCGCCATCTTATCCGCTCGTGTGTGAACGTTCGGGAATGGCGACGCAGTCAAAGGTGAATCAGAAACCGACTTTTTATAAATAATTTATCAACCATAGTAACAGCGCTTTTATCCTACGGAAGAAGTTAAATAAACGACGTGCGTGAATAAGACGTAGTGAAATAAATGCCGAATTTATATAAATTCTGTACTCTCGATTGCGTGCTCACGAATTTCTATTGTGTGATCATTGGGTAAATATTAAAGCTTTCGAAGCAGAAATTTTGTAGTAGCAGTGAAAGGTTTTTTCAGAGCTAAGATAATTTGTGGAATGGAATTTTGTTCGAGTACAGCATTTTTGATTCGCAGTTTTAGTGTGCGAGGAATAGTTGGCATTTTGTTACGAGTCGTTTCTAAATGGCTAATGGGATAACGTTGTGAAATTGTTAACGAGATTCCTGACCATGAGAATGTCTGTGTAAATATTGGTTTCTTATCTACATAGAGTGTGCTCTGTTATCTTAATTTTTTTGCGAACTCGTTTCTGAAGTCTGTTTCTTTTCCCGATACTCAGTACTTCAAATTATATTCGGAGAAAATTGGACTGTTACAAGAAGACTTCGGAAATTTTGTCTCAGACTACGCGTCCTATAAATTAGATAAGAGTTGCACAAAGATGCTCAATCCACTAATGGTTAATTCCACAGTGAATCCATACTCGGTACTTCATAACAGCTTTCATCCCAATCGTTCAGCAACTCCATTAAACCCGCAACAATTTCATCATTGACGCAAGAGAGATTGAGAGAGTAGCAAGTCCGTAAGAGAGCGCGTCGTTAAATAAAATAATAAATCTCGGAATATATAAACAGCTCACGACTGAATCCTGCAGGCGAAGGGAGAGACTTATTTTTCGAATGTATAATTTGATTACCATATTCAACGTCAAAGTGTTTCTACCTTTCCGCGCGTCGTTATTACAATATTCACGAAGCGGTGTAATGCAGTCGTCGCTGTTCGTGAAACGTTAACAGCAGACAACTGTGTATACGCACGAGTAGAGAAAGAAAGAGAGAGAGAGAGACTTAAACGTGTGTCATTTTTGTCCGCAGGTTTCCCCATGTGGCGAACAAGAGTTATCACTATTCATTCACCGCCCCACCTACGGCCCATCGAAGGTGAGTGCGTATACAATAAAGGATAATTTACAACTGGGCTCTCTCGCGCAAACCCAGCCAAAGAGAGCGAGAGAGACGATGACACTTAATTGCGAAGGAACCAGTCGAACGCGGCTTTAACGAACATCTAACGAGTGAGAAACACGCGAGAGAAACGCAGGATCAGCGATTCGATAAATCGGCATTCGCTAATTGCCGGGCGTATTATTAATTAATAAAGGCCGGAGCGTTTCCCGTGGCGAAATTGCTCCCAATTAATTAGCTCGGAATATACTCGCAGCCGTTACTCTCACGATCCCGAACACTTGATCTTGCTAGCGAGTTCCCACACTTGCCATTTTGTGGAGGAATCTGCATAATAATTTGGAGAGAGGGAACATACGTATGAAAATACGTTGCACGGTGAAATTCATCCATGGCGTAATGTAACAAATAGTACCACAAAATTTGTGTTTTCATCCATTAAAATACGTTTCGAATTAAAGGTGCTTGAAGTGAAAATGGAGGTGAAAAGGGTGAACTTGCGGAGGAGTTGATTATTCAAATTTCGCGTTGAAGGGGTGGTTTCCACCGCGTGTCGTCCATCGCGGGCAGATTAGGCACGTATCGTGATCCCGGATTCTGTAAACGAACGTTTCCCGAGCACAGTGGCTCTGTATCGTCGCGTCCCGCTGCATGCCGCTCATTAAACGCGAATTTGTCGACGTCGTTCGTCGTAAATCTGTTTCGACGTAAACGCACTGCTCGCGCATTACGTCTCCAGCATGATTAACACGCGTATCGTAAAATTCTATCTGCAACATAGTGCGACGGCAAGAGCGTCGGCTGTCCTACGTTCCATGTCCGACGGACTCGGATCGTTGAAACTGTGAACGGAAGCACCATCGTTCTGCTTTTCCGTATTGAGCGAATTTGTGAGAAGGATAACAACATTAGCTTATGTTCAGCATTGGAATTTTTTAGTTTTATAAAATGGTGTGCATATCAGATTTCGATGAACTGTATTCAATGTAGCGATTTGTCAAAGAGATCTTTTACGATCCAGGTAGCATTAGAGGCATCAGTATACTATGGAAATGTTTCCAGTATTGTCCCAACGTTTACGAAAGTTTCGTTTTATTATCCGAAGGCAGCGATGGGTATTACGGGGATGTTCACACGTGGTTTGTTTGATGGGGCTATTAAATTCACGTGTTCTCCATCCCTTATGGTTAATTCGTTTAATAGAGGCCGACGTTGCTTCTACGCTCTCCGTTTGCAATGCTTTGTTTCGGTTAGTACGGTGTCCTTAATTTGGGGAGATTTCGCTAATTCCTGATGAGGACAGCTGTGAATAATTGAGGGATCCATGAGCACCGATAATCGGGGATAAAAATCGTAAAGAATATTTTGGATATCTATCAGGATCTCGAGATCCTGAGGATTCTCGAATCGAAATTCTTCCCGACCCTTTGGTTCGATTTCCGACTGTCTGCTTTACGGGGAGGCTACTCTGTTCCCCCTTCGAGGCCGAAGGAGTGGAGCAAACAGGTCCGCGAAATCGAGCACATGTGCCTAACCGTAAATTTGCAGGGACACACCTTCAAGGGTTTAGGGCTCCAAATAAGGGCTGCTGGAATATCGTATTAGTCAGTGTGTTATGTTCTACGGACGAGTCAGGTCGTCTCACGCGTGCCGGGATTACGAATCATTTTCTGCTTTCTATCTGCCTGTGTGAACGTTGAATAACAAAATCCAAGGACCTCGATTTTTCGTGTAACTTCAAGAAACTTCACATTACTTGAAGTGCGGGAAACTGGGAGGAGATCGAACGATGTCTGGCGATGGTAAAAATGGTACCGCAGGTAAAAACTACTATGTCACTTTGTCGTGGTGTCGTAATTGGTGTTGGTTTAACTGGGATCTATTATTAATTCAGTGTGGATTTTTATAAAATTTAGTGACCTTAAAAAACGATACCGATATTATTTGTGGTGTGGACGAGCGAAAATGATTAATCACAAATACGTAGAAAGCGAAACGTCGCGACATCGGAGCCGTTCAAGCAAATATTTGTTTACCCCTAAATCATCGAGACGCACAAGAAAGATCGTAATATCATCGAGGTAGTTCGAAAGTACCGTGATAAGCTGACGCGGTTTATTTATAGCCAGTCGTATCTTCTTCCCTCCTCGATTCATTAAATTAATCCCCCGCCGCCCCTCCTCTCCACCCCTCAGCGATATGACGCTTCCAGGTATTATATCCGCAAAAGCTGCGCGGAGTCTGTGCATTGCGTGAACATGATATAATCGTCGAGAAAATGGTTTCCAATGAACCACGGCTAATTAGCATGCAATACGTGGTCATTATCGATGAATACTTGATACGATGAATTTTTCAATGGCCACGATGTGGAAGGATATCCCGAACATCCTGCAGGATGTTCCTCGGAGAATATGGCGGCGATCGAGGGGCGTTCAGGCTCTGGTCGAGCGATGTTCGGCGTCGAGTTCGGTAAATCGGTGCCAGCCGAGCCGACCGGCGATTGCAAAACTACTGATTTGTTGCATGCATCGCGTCGTAAAACCGGCTCGGGGAAAAAAAATCCTCCGGCAGCGCGCTGCCTTCCGATATTTACGAGCTAGCGTGTGCGCGATTGTATAAAATCCCGGTTTCGCGTACCCGAGCAAATTGCATTTTTCTTCTTTCCGCCTCTCCGGCGAACCAAGCGAGCGAAGGGAAACGGGTGTGTATACTATACTCACTCTCTCTTTCTCGTTCTCTCTTTCTCTCTTTCTGTCGTACATGCTCATACTCGCTCGCGCCAACAACCCTCTCCGGTTTCCACCGTGTGTCTCGGTTTCGACGAATCCAACAGCTTACCGAGGCTCTTCATTGCTTCTTCGAGGGGAAGGAAGTGCTGAGACATCGGTCATGCGAGCTTTAATACGTTAGTAAAATTTTTAACCCCACCCCTTTGTTTGCGATTACCCCGTAGAATTGCTTTCTCTGTTTGGGGATGGATGTTCCTCCACGCCTTCGGAAAACATTCTTTTTCTATTTGCTATTGTAACTACAGTGACAGTGTGTTTTGATTTTTTTACTGTTCATTTAAGTTAGGATTTTTTTGTTTCTCTGGAGAGTTCTTGCATCCCTTCTATACCATCTGTATAACTGATAAAGTATTAATGATTGCGGCGCAACGGTTCGATCAAATCAAGTTCGCCTCTGCGGCGCCACTAAAAATTGCTGTACTATTATTTAAATAATTGTTTACACTATCAGATATGTCAGTATCTAACCAATTACTACACATTTAAGTATTGTATGAGGTATTATATCAATTTCATATTTATCAAATTTAATAAATCATAGAGAATGGAAATATTTTAGGTCAGAAGAAACGTTTAATTTTCGAGTTAACACCTTACCGACCGGAAGCCTATTAATAGGATTCTCAATAATTCTGCTGTACCAAAAAAAGGCATAGAAATTTTCTTTGACATTGCAATCTTAAATGAAACTATTAGACGACGTAATTGAGGGTGACTCAGTTAGTTCATACTAAATGTTAAATGAAAATTTAGCCATGTACCATACATTTTTCAAAAATATGCAATAATCACCGGTCGGTAATGTGTTAAAATAGCTCCAACCGCAAAGGGTTAAACACGATAAAGCGTGTTTAATTGATCGAACCGTTGCGTCGAAATCATTAATACTTTATCTGTTTTAACAATCTTACGATCGATAACATTAACAACATTTACATCTGTATAACTGTTCGTCTTTATTTTTCACGCCCGTTGTCATCGACCCGTTCAATCACATTATTCACAGCAACATACAATTTGTAGAATGGTCCGGAGTGGCAGAGTAGTTCGCAAAGATTACCATCCTCAGTGTAACTATGACGAATGAGTTCTCCGTGTTGCGGACTTTCTGCGGTACGGTGTCTCCGACCAGTAAAATGCTAGCCGAACCATGATCCCCCATTTCCGCGGGTTGCGACTATCGGAACGACGAGCGGAAAGCAGAATTCCGTGGCGTGACACGCGTGTGCTCTCAGGGATAGAGAGTGTCGTGCAGCGGCGACCATTATTTACGGCCTTGTGCGCGCGCGAGAGACGCTGCTCGTTTTATAAAGGCGATAAAGGCGAGGTTCGCGTTGCGTTCTGTTGCGTTGTCGCCGCGTGAGAAACCTGGTCGTTCGAACTGGTGCGGAGAGGTCTGTGAACGGATATTTGCTTCCTGGGTATCCGTTTACAAAAAATTCACTTACCATCGCGTCCCCGAAGATGGACGTTCTAAAATCGTGAATTAAACCATTTTGTATAGCGAATCTCAGCCAAAGCCTCGATACGATCGTCTATCTGAGAAGAATAAAAATTAGCCACTGTGTTCTCCGGATCTGTATCCGTTGGATTTTTACCTTTGGAGATATGTTCAATCCGTTGTACACGACAGAACAATGAATAATGTTCAATAACTTTGGAATCACATAACAAATGCATGTAATAGCATAAAAAGAGATGCTGTAATGATGGCAACAATGAGAAATGTAATACAAAGAGCGGTGCTCTGTATCGTAGAAAAATGAATCGCAGTTCCAACAGTTGATGTAACTTGATTTTTTTTTGTAAGAAATAAGTTTTCATGAAAGTTACGTTTGCATAACCCTGTATATGTATTCAGTTTAATTGAAAACGTGAGATTCTACTTAGATTTTGGTAAACACACATCAGTATAATAATACTTTGTAAACACCACACTGAGCTTCTTCTGCGCGACTAATTTTGTTTTTAAATGAAAATATATTTATTCATTTTGATTGAAAACGTGGATTCTACTTAGATTTTGGTAAACACACATTAGTATTTTTATTTTATTTTTGATTTTACTTCAACTCGCCCGTAAGACGGCGCAATCTATCTCTATATGTTTGTAGTCGTAACATAACCATGTATTTCTAACCTTTTCGTTTGATCCTACTACCGAGCATTTTATTCGTTGCGATACATTCCAAAATGTTCGCTATCATTCTAAAGATCATTCGTTATCCCAAATCGGTGGACCGGGGTTCGAATCCCGTCGGGGTAAGAAATTATTTTTCTCCGTTCATTCTCAGTTTAAATTTTCGCGCCCCACTTTCCACTTCCGTAACGTCGACACGTCACATCCGTTATTTTAGAAAATTGTTACCCTCAGCAAAGAAGTTTCACTTCAAAAAACAGGGAAGAAGACTTTGTAGAAGACAATCTGTCCGCGATCCGCGTCTGTCCGCTATGTCCACCGCTGAAAGCGCATTCGTCGCGGGCATTCGCGCGTGTCCCGTAATCCCAGGGCCCTGCCCGTACCCACGGACGGCTATCATAAAGCCATTAACTTTATTATACCGAGTCATTAACTTAAATATTACGACTCACGTGTCGCGGGGCTTCGGCTCGGCTGATTTATCGTCGAGCGCGCGGCCAAGAGAGCCGACTCTCTCGGTTTTCTTACCGTCTCTCACCGACGTTCACCTGTTCTGGGTCTGGTTCTGGGCCCTGTTCTCTTCTGGGCCAGTTCTTGCCCCGGTGGAAAGTAATCCTCCTCCCCCCCGCTCCGTTGACCACTCAAGGATCCGTTTGCGTAATCTCCGAACGTTACGAACGTCGAGGGAAATCCTTCTCGAAGCAGAAATATCGCGCGGACTTTTGCCGCGGTTTCATCTGAATGTATCGCTCGAAAATTCCTTGAAAATAATAATTGACGATTGAAAGTATTCTGCATTGTGTTTTTTGCGCGTAGGTTTGCATCGTTAGAATATGCATAGTTGGCGAAAAATTTATTCGTACAGATTACAATCTCGGCAGCTATGTCGTGCGTCCATCCACGCAACGATGTGTTTATGAACTAAACGATAATAAATTATGTCACAGAGCACGGTCACCGCGATACGATCCACGTTACGTGTTGCGGTACCTTCGTTTATGCGACCCGCAATATTTCGAACTTTCATTAGGTGTTACGATGATATATTGCGCATTTTTTTGCTGCAATTATTAGGAGTATTATCCCAGTTAATGCGGTAATAAGATCGTTATCGGATGAGGTAGATTGACCGGTTTCACCTTGTTGCTGCGATAGTACTATTCATTTACGAACGATAAGTAAAATGTTCTTTCTGCGCTTGAAGCTTCCAAAGTAGCTTCCGATCGAGACTGTGGATTTTTATGCAGTTGTAAGAAAGATGAATATCGATGAAGCGCAAAACACTGAAGACTTGATTGCTTTTAAAGCTGCGGACAAAATTGAAGTGCTCTTGTACGAGTAAGAATTAGAACGTGAAGCACATTCTTTGCTGTGTCTTCGCGTTTCGAAGCGACTGCAGGAGGATTCGAGAAACATCGCTATTTATTTGCAAGGGGAACGATTTCGCGAGCAACAGCAATTTCTCCATCGTTTTTCCCGGTAAAAACAATGTCGGAGAAAAATCTCCGCGGTCTGTTAACCTTTGCCGGATACCCGTCCATTACAGACCGTTTCATTATCTTCTCAGTGAAACGCGGCCTTCTGCGCGACTCCCCATCGCGATCCCCATTTCTTTTTTTCTCTGGAACTCAGACACGAGTTACCTCCAAGGTAGAGGAACGAGGAGGGTAAAGGAGAGGCCGAGAGAACGTCTTATTTGAAACAATGTTGCCTCCTCCGCCCGTAAATCCTCATTTCAAATCCCGAAACTCATATAAAATCTCGCTGCGCCTGGCCCCGAACCCTTTCTACCCTTTCCGTCGACCTTCGTCCCGATTCCACGGCTCTCTCCTTCTCTCTTCGACCGCCCTTGTAGAATACCGTCGTCCATTTCTTTGATATATCGCCCGTACGGTTTTTGCGGAACGTTGCCACGGAATTCGAAACCCGAGAGAAGAAGAAGCAGCCGGCTTCTGCGACCCCGAAGAGACCCAGCGAATGCTCGATTCTCGATTTGAAGTATCGGATACACCTTCCAAGACAGTTACAGATGTTATACGACGCTGCGTGCACAGTTTCGTAACACTTTGCCCCGTAACTTCGGCGCCGAAGGAAATCGAGGGACTTGCTGTCTTTAACGAGAGATATTGTCGTAGTCGTTTGCTTTGGATAATACTTTTGACGAACTTCGCGTACACGTTCAAAAACACATAATTTTGCAACCGAATAAAATCATTAAGGAACAGAAGAAATGTAGCTCTTGTATCGTGTAGTGAAAACGTTCTAAGATTGTATCGAGAAGGATCTTGTAACAGACACCTCTTAACCAATCCTCAAAATTGAATACAGTCGCAGGACACCATCGAGCCTAGTCCAACCACGCATAAATCAACACAGCGGTGTCACATAAGACCCCAACAGACTCCATCAAACTCTAGCAGCGACACGTTCAAGCTCCTAAACCCCTAGAAACTCAACTTCAATGCAGATCTGTTCAGTGTAGAAAGGCGTAGCCGTGCAAACACGAGGCTGAGGAAGAAGAGTAAGAGGAGACAAAAGAGCGAGAGAGTATCACAGGATTGATACACGGTTCAGCGGGCCTATAAGCATATAGATGGAGATTAAGATCGAAATAAGACCGAGACGGAGCCTCGAACCTAGTGTGCGCCGACGGGGAGCAAGCTGGAAGAGCTCTGGGTTCGTCCTCGTCCCGAAGGAGCGAAGGAGAACGAGCTCGACTCCGTAGAGGAGAACGAGTCGAAGAGAAAAATGGCGCAAGAGAAAGAGAAAGAGAGTGCGACCTAGGGGAAGAACCGAGAGAGGGGCAGGGAGGCAGGGAATGGAAGCTGAAGACCGAGACTGCGTCGGTAGGAGGGTTCAACTTCGATCCGGGTTGGTGTGTGCGCGCCTGCAAGTATGGAAATGGAGAATATTACAGGCGACGCGTGTGAGTGTGCCGCTTCGAAGTTCAGAGAGAGAGAGAGAGAAAGAGAGAGAGAGAGAGAGAGAGAGAGAGAGAGAGAGAGAGGAGAGGGAGGAAGAGAGAATAAGGAGAGAGAGCGAGAGAACGATAAGGTGATCGGCCGATCGCAAGCGCATGCGCCCCAACATCTTTATGAACTCGTTATTATAGCAACCAACGGATAATCAAAGAGCGGTTCCTATGCACGCTCGACGCTCGTTCTTAACGGTCTACGCTCGCCTCTTCGGCTTCCTCTTCGATTCCTGCCGTGCTCGGACACCATATTCCTTCTTAGTTGCCTGTCTACCGAAGCTTCTGAAAATTTACTGGAATTTTTTCAGCTACAAGCATGTGCTGACATTAAGACTGGAATATCGATGTATTAGATCAATTTTATAAGTTCAGATGGTGTGTCTTGTTGCTCTTCAAGTATGTCGACGTTTTCGTAGGAACTTTGTTATACATAATAGCTTGATGTTACTTACAACAATAGCCACCTAACCATTTTCAACCTCAGGTGCACCTCAAGTGCAAGTACATTCTCGAAACTGCATCTTCTCGAAACAGCTCCGAAACAAGTGCTCTCCCGTCGTCAACGACCGTGCTCACAAGTACAGGAACTTTCCGATCGTACATTTCGACAGCGTAACACGAGACAGCAACACAAGATGGCGTCGGAGCCGTTAAGGGAACCCTTGATGAGGAAAGTTTTCATTACGCGGGGCATTTAAAATTAAGACGATCCGCCTTGTCCCGGCATGGTTTCTTACCCCCCCTCCCCCCAGAAGCATCCTAGTGAAATTCCTCATCCTACCACATCCTTCCACATCCTTGAACCACTCCCTTGTTCCCCGTTCTTCCTTCGAGGTTCCTACACCGTCTAACAACCCCTTCCTGCAAACGTCGTAGTTTGATGCTCCGGCAGCGGCCATGTTCTCAAGCGAGAAAGGGTAGGGCGAAAGAGGATGCGGGCGGAATTCCATTCGAAAGCAGAAAGGTCCCACGTGTGAGGAGAAAACGCGACGGGAGCACACCACAGCCGGTTTTCCAGGTATTCCCGTGTATTTCCGTGTACACGACGTACTCGGAAATACCGTGGGGTGTCGTTGCTCGGCGTGCACGTCGACGCCGCCGCGAAACCTCCATGCATTTTTCACGTGGTAGCTGTCAGACGTCACTGGGTTCACCCGTAGATAACATCTTGTTAAGGGGACGCCGCAGACTGTCCGGGAAACTTTCGGGCACCTTTTGTTAAGGATGGTGAAGATGTGGTTCTGGCTGGGGACTGCTCGGGTCTGCTGAGTATTACAGGAATTGCTAGATGTATTTATTGACGAAATTGTTAGGGGTGTTTATTGAAGGAATCTAGGAAATTTAAGGTACCTCGCTTTTGTCATGGCTGATGGGAATAATTAGGGGTGTGTTCATCAACACCCCAAACTAAGGCTGAAACGTTCATCCAAACGTTCGGTTGACGTTACCACCGAAAAGGAGGGGAAAATAGTGTCTCCTATTCCTTGGTACAGTAATTGATTACACGCAGAGACGGTAGGAGGATTGGAAAAAGACGCGGGGATCTCTCTGTCTCTCTCTCTCTCTCTCTGCTAGGCGAGGTAGTGAGGGAGATGGGGGTGGCAGGATGCAGGCGAAGGAACCGAGCTATCTAATGGATGCGAATATATCGCCGTAATAAATTTCACAAGAAGCCGGTCGTGGTAGGGGCAAGGGTTCGTTCTCTCGGTCGGTCAGCTCGACTGCTTCTCTCTTCGAAGGGCCTCCGGTGCTTCTTGGAGGAGGAAGGACGAAGAAAAGCCGAAGAAAAGCGGTCGAACGAGCATGCTGCCGTGTGTCGGTCACGTTTCCGGTACGTGGTTGGTCGGCCATCTTGCCTGGGCCTCGACCAATCCCGCGTCGAATCCATGTGGAGGGAGCGAAAACTACCCCTTGGCAACAGCTCCACCCCTGGAACGGTTCCTCCGACGGATCAATAGCGAAATGCCACCCCACGAATGTATCTTTCGAAGGGGGAAACCTCGGGGCTTTACCCGAGGCGACTTTAAAACGCGTCTGTTCGAGTGGAAATTGTATCGCTCCGGGGAAATGTTGCTTAACCGTGTTGCTGTTCTATTCTCCCTCTCTCTCTCTCTCTCTCTCTCTCTCTTGTTTTCCCCTTTCTTTACTCTTTTTTTCTCAGCACAGGGGCTGTTAAATTGTAATTCTCTTTGTCTGCGTGGTTCGTCCTCGTGGGGGTGAGGATTTGCGGATGAGGACGCGGGTGTGGAACCGCAGGTGCTGCCGGGGTCCTTGGCAACTGGAGGAATCAAAGCCGCACGAGAATTAAGACCGGGCTTGTTTGATGGCGATTGCTGTCGCAGACTCGATTTTATCCTCTGAGTATAATCGAAGTTGCCTCCGGCTCAGATCTTGTGATATTTGACTAACAGGAAGTTATGTAGATATCAAGATAGTTGCTTGTAGGTGTCGAGGACTTGATCCTAGGCAAATATTGACGTTCCTCTGACTTGAGATCCTCTCTCACCCTAACTTTTGTGTCCACAAATGATTAGACGTTTAGCACGCCGACTATTTTTAACGAGGACAGGCTGCACACTCTAAATATCTTCTGCAGTTCTGACACGTATTTTTGGAAGCTGTGTTTCTTCGAAACGCGATGCTTATCCCTACTTTCTAGGGTCATTTTTTTTCATTGAGGCAACATGAAGAGGGCAGCATAAAAGTTATTTATTGATTGAAAAAAATCACGAGTTTCGAAAAATGATTGGAGAGACGATTTGACGAGCACGTGGATAGAAATTTTCACGACGCCCAACGAGCGGAACGCGGCGCAATCCGTCGCGGCGAGTCGTCCGCATAATTTCTGATCGTTAAGCGTGTCCGCGAGTCGCGCGCGTCAGACACGCGGCACAATCGGAACTAATGGCGAGGGCATTAGCGACGAATTGTCAGAGAGAGAGAGAGAGAAAGAGAGAGAAAGCTATACACGAACGATATAACGTTGAGAGACCATAAACTGCTCGTAGCCGACCTCCTCGTTGCGCACTTACGTTCTATGTAGGTATATCACACGGCTCGCACGCGCGCAGACTGTGTCATCCTCGTTCGTCGTCGTTGTCCCGTCCGCCATGGTGTGTTAGTGCATGTCGAATATTCGTGGACACCTGTGCCACGCGTCTCGGACCCACAAATTACCATGGACTTCTCTCCCGACATCGTCAAGGTGTTTAATGATTTCCTGGCTGTTAGCCCAAGCTTGTACTACACGACGGACAATGCCACGAATATGAAACCCCTCGAGAGTGCTGCTGCCCCTCAAAACGCGATTCATCGCTCGCTTTAACTCGATGCCAGTGTATGGAATATAGAAGTTTGAGATATTTATCAAGCCGTTTGGGTATTTATACGTTCACGATCCACAAGAATATTTTAACATTCTTTCCAGTGGAATTTAGAATGAATGCTTGTAGAAAGAGCTTGTACAGTGGTTTAATTAAATTTATCGAAGTGTTAATTAAGGTTGCGGGACGATCTGTAACAAGTTAAAATCGTAAACCCATAAAATCTCTTCAGGTTCTTAATAATCTCCTAACCGTATTAGAAGTATTATGTTTCTGTTCGTAGGGGTAGAAATGTTTGGCTTGTTGTCGAGCCATTTTGATCGCGGGAGTGGAAGAGCCAGGATAAGGAATGTTTAATTCGCTTTAATTATTCGACGGGATCCACAACCGCCTTGTTTGCCGGCCTGGTAGTAAAAGGGTGAAGGGGTCGTGGAGGGTCCTGGAGGTTGTTCGGACTGCAGAAGGTAGGAGAAACTCGGAGGTTGAGGATACTTCGGCCTCTGGGGGCCGCGGTCGATACCGCGTCTCCGCGAGGGAAGCAGTGTTGCCAACTGGCTTGTCTGGAATTTGCACTTTCTTACCAGGATGGTCAGACACCACCCTTTCTTTCTCGAATATCCTCAATCGTTTGATAAAATCTGACAATTCGATCTTAGATCATACTTCAGATTAGATCGTTCGTTTTATTTGAGCTAGCAAATGTTACCAATTTATTTCTATGCAAAGAGACATTTGATTACAATAATCAATACCGATCTCGCACCTCCAAATTCATCGAGCTGAACGAAGTCGATGAACCCAGTCTTCCTTTCCGCCCTGAAAAACAATTGCCAGCCCAAACCCGCCACTAACGATAAATGCGGTAGCTAGCAGCGATAAATATCTTCTCGCATTCATGAATCTCTTCGCGAGGAGGGAAAACCGGAGGAAACATAGTTGAAGGGACGCGCTCGAAGCCGAGACGCTCCAAAACGACTTTACAACTCGCAGATTCCTCGGCGAGAACAAGAGAAACAGCGAAAGATAGAGAGCGCGCGCGAGAGAGAGAGAGAGAGAGATCATGCTGTCGACGAAATTCCTAGAGCACAGGATGACCGGTCGTATAAGTTATTTAAGCAGAGCGTTGAAAAGCGGCCTCTCAGGGTCGTCTTTCGTTTCAGGAGCGTTTATGGAAGCGGAAAAAGCTCCGCCGTGACCAATCCAAGGCGAAACATCGTTCGCGCGAAAGGTAAACACTCGAGGTTTTCACCCTTTCCTCAAGGTTTCTTTTTTTGTCGTGTAGCCTCGATGGAAAGCGAGGGAGGATCGGGTTCGAATAAGGTTTACGAGGTCATCGTGGTGAAACGTTGACGTTCCGAGCGTGCTGCTCGATTTGGAACGACGAAAATATGCAGATTACAGCCGTCTCGAGACGTTCCTGTCGTCGAGCAGGGGCGCGCGGTAATCCTACGGGGGTTGTAAACTGGTATTGTTGTTTTTTTTTCTTCTCCAGTTGTAAACCGACCTTTCTTCGGTAATGGCGGCGGAGCACCTTTGAAGACAACCCTTCGAAGCCTTCGGACTCCTCTCAATGTTACGAAACTTTCTAATTGCCGGTGATCATCGGCTTTCGAAGCCGCTGGCTGCTCTCGGGGAATGTATTAGCCTTGCGACGGAATGAGAGGGTTACGGCGAGTCGCAGGCTGTTGGGCATTTTTTTTCGAAATTTCTTCCCGAGTTGTACGGGGACGTATACATACGGGCATTCTCAGTCGATGAATCTGTCCCAACCAACAATTCGATGTCACGGTCATAGATTGGATCGCAAGATGAAACTCCGGGAAGATTAATTAAGCAGTGATAGATAGGTGAACCGTGAAATAAATTCACACGTGGTTCCCGTTGGGGAAGACAGCATAATCGGTCGCAGTAAAAGCGCCATAACGATCGTGGGAACGTGGAAAAAAGTCGTCGACGGAGGGAAACCGTCCGAGTGTGTTTCCTGAACGTTTCGAATATTAGGGAAGCTCGGGGGTCCGAGAGCACGTGCTCTAGCTCGTTCACTCTCAATTTCAATGTGTTTTTATTGCGCCTGTTAAATTCGCATTTATGAGCTTTTACGTTCTTCCTCCGGCCCCGTTTTCTGTCCTTCGTTCGCGTCTTCCGTGCGCGAGTGGACCGATGCTTCGCGAATCGCCTCAAGGTGTCCCCGTGGATAGGAACGCCGAATCACGCGCGCGAGATTCAATTGGCCGATAATCACGACGCATGTCGCGCGACAATCACCGCTATAAATACTTGAACCAACGCCCTCGTTCGTGGTCTCGAGAACTCGGTTGGTGGCCCGCGCGGTCGCGAGCTTGCGTGCCACTAATTTTCGCTGCTGATCGGGTTATTAAGTGACCATTGTTCTCGGGGACCTTTCGGCGCCATTCGTTCTGGCCACGCGTGACCATGCTGGATATCGTTCTGCTGCCGTGCAATTTAGGTGCGTTGGCTGATCGATGGAACGCGTATTTGTTGCTCAGGAGGTTGTTCGTTTGAGATTTTCAATTATTACATTAACTGGAGATTGAGAAATTTTGAGGATCGTTCGTGGACACGAATTTTGGAGCAAAGGGTTAAAAAGTGGTTTGAAAAAGATTTTAGTTAATACGACTGCTTTATTGGCCGCCTCAGTATACACAAAAGACAAGCCGAGGGGTTCGCCATGGCTGAAGCCCGGTGCAGGTATCACGGTTTTATGCTTTCGTTTCAGAGGTTGTAAATTTATTGGGCTCGCAGCCTCTCTCGGACTTTGTATCCCGAACGGCCCTTTTGACGAACGATGATCAACGATAAATTGTGACTTTACAAACCTGCCGAGTGCCGTTATTTAAACGCGGTGGCCGTCTATTCGAGGCTGACCGTTCGCAGATTACGCCGCTATAAAATAATGAGCATAAAACACGCGACGGATCGACGTGGCACCGGTCTTCGATCTTTTTTTTTTTTTTTATTATAGAAAATCTCATATGAGATTTATTAGAACATAAAGCATATTACATTGTAATACAAAATAAGATCAAAAGTAAGAACATTAGAAAAAAGACAAAACAAAAACAATATTAACAAAAAAGAAACAAAACCATTAGACACGCAAATTACAAGGATTGATAAACGCAGTCTTCGATCTTCTCTCGCGTACAATTAAACGATCGGATCAGTGTTTTGTGTTGGTTTTGATGACTGTTTTGAGAACGTTGGGAATTTCAGCTGATTTCTTCAAAATTTCATTAATACAAAAATTTTTCAGTTTTGTAGTTTGATCTGGCGAATGTTGCAGAACAATAGTCAGGTTTGAAGTAGCATTTGCACAGGAGAGAAAGAGAATGTTCGAAGAGGGCGGTGGTCGAGAATCGAAAATAAACGAGCGGCCATCGTGCGAGTCGCAGGGAACCTATTAAGATATCGTGGGCAGGACCTAAAACTCTCGAGGCGACTGGTCTCGAGCAACCAATCGTCGGAATTAACATTAAAATCGGCGCGAGAGAGACCGGCTCCTTCGAAAATTCCCGCTCCGATCGCATCTCTACTCCGACAACGGCGTATTAATTAAAGTATTTCACGTCACGTGGCGGCCCCTGTACAAAGGCCAATGAATATATTTGACATTTTTATCGTTCGGCTGGCTCAGAAGAAAACGAGAACGCGAACCGCGTTGCCGAGAGATTTACGCAGCGACCGTTATCAAATTCGTGGGACGGAATAAGGGATTCGAAAACAACAGAAACTTTCATCCGGAACTCTAAAGGGAAGGTTCGTTCGAAAGAATAAAGGAAATGAGTTGTTTCTGAATTTTTGTAATTCTATAATTTCACTTTTTCAATTTATTCAATCTTTCACTTTAACGTGAACTAATTCGCATCAACTGATAATATTTCTGTGATTATGGGGGTTCGAATAATGGGACAGTGACGTCCGAGTAAAATATGGTGAAGAACTATTGCAAAGAAAGATGGAGCCGGCAGATTTGTCTTCGGCGAGGATCAAAGTTCCGGTAGGAGAGACTTCGGCAAGCAATAATAAGAGGTCTTGCAGAGCTCGCCTCGGATGAAGATATTGAGGCTTGATGGGCTAAAATGTCTGCGGAACGACGAAGACATAAACTCGATGCACATCTCCAGCGAGCAGTTTCTGGCCTGGCGAGCGCAACGCACCTTTACAGGTGAAAGAGTCATTACAAGATACTCGGGCAAACAATAACTGCCGCCATTGCGAGCCCGACAACCTCCGACACCCGAGATTTGACTCATCCGAAAACCAGCAAACCTTATATTTACACTTAGTTAATCCTAATTATTAATCCATGGAATAATTTTTATCGGGCCACACTAGTTTCTATCTTTCGTAGACAATTCGTTAAAAAAATATAAGAGAGATGGAACAAATTTCTTCTGGCAGAAACTTATTCAGATTATTAGATAAAAATGATATTAGATTCCTAGTTTAAAGTTCTCCAAGATGGCCGCCACCGCTCCCCACGAACAAATGCACGACCCCACCTCGGAACTACATATTTACAGAATCTCCGAGGAAAAACAGGGAAGCCTGCTTGAAATAAATAATTGAATCTCGCTCACATAAAGACAATAGATCTCTAATAAACATCGGCGTGTTTCGCGGAATGTTTACGCCTGGGAAACGGGAGAGGATATTTTTACGAGCGAGTACCGAGAGCGGATTGTGTAGAAGCTCGCTCGGTCGGGGCCCGATTCGCCACGATACCGATGATGATTACAGATGGGGATGGGGATGATGATGAGGACGCTGATGATAGATGTAATGAGCGGCCTGCAGCGAAAGCGAAACGCCGACGGTTTCACAATGAACCGCGGCCAGAGAGGGCTAAACGTTTCCGAGAGACGGAAGCGGGTTCAATCAATGCTTCTCGGGCTTTGTTCGTACTTGCACGGCTCGGTCCAGGAAAGATAATAGACGACGAAATAAAAGCTAGTGACTCAATCAGTCGGCGTTCTGCTCCGCAAATCCTTCGCTTCGAATCTTTTTTCCTTGATTCGAGTGCCGAGCAATCAGAGATGTGTGCGGATTGCTAGCATGGAGGTCGGGAAGTTGATTTCAGGATTTTTGGTTCTGTTGGACCGAGGAATTTGATTGAAACGAAATATTCCTGGTATCGTAGGGTCTCTTGAGAAAAGGTAGTACAATTTTTACTGTTTTATTAAAAACATCTAGAGGGTAGTTCAGGATCTGTCATCGTTGGTACCGGTGTTCGACGAAGCCGAAGGTTTAGTCACGTTGGCCGCAGGTGCTACACAGAAGGCAGTCCGCAGGTAGATACGGTGGCCGCCTGATTGGCCTGCTTCGACCGGGTTCCATCCTACGGTTTAGCGACGCTAGTGTGTTGAGGGCAAAGAGAGGCGGTCGTTGTTACGTATCGCTCGCAACAAGACTCGTCTTGGTTGCGCGGCTCTTGTTCTCTTCAGGGCTCTCGCTCGAGCCAGCGAAGGCAACCCGAAGAAGGGATAGAATGGGGGCACAAGGAAGAGAGAGAGAGCGAGAGAGAGGAGACGAGAAGGAGGCCGCTACAGTTGGAGCATAGTAAATCCCGTTGGCCGGTGCCTACCGACGACTATCAGGCCTGGCGGCGGCGGCTGCACGCGTAGTGTAGACCTGCCAAGCTTTGGCAGCGAGCTAACTCGTCGTTAGCTCGTTCGGCGTGTGTATTTCCGTTCCGTTGCGTTCGCCAACGCGCGTACAGGTCCGCCGAGTCTCTCGCTACTCGCACGATAGCTCAGCACCAGTCGAAATCTTCGCCGACGCGTTGCCACGCTGCCAGAATACGCTCTTCGGCTTCTGAACGGTCGCCATATCGAAACCCGCCGTTCCACGTGTGCGCGAGTACTCCGACACCTACTGGAGAACATGGACTCCTACTGGGCCCTGATAGAGGTCCCTGACCTGGCATACTCGCCTCTCGCTTTCGATAAAACTAAATGCCTTCGAGTACTGCGAGGACAAAGCAAGTTCTAGGTAGAGCGAGCTCTCAGCCGCTAGAGTTAGGGGATCGTTTCCGCGTGTGCGCGAGTATTGGACATCGATTGGAGAACGTGAACTCTTATTGGACCCTGATTGTAGTCTTTAATCTGCGATCATTGATTCTCAGTTTTGGTAATACAGATATGTCTGAGTTCTGTGGGGACAGCTGGTAGAGCGAGTTCGCGTCGCGTTATCAGTGAGTGCCGATTAACGATGATAGATATTGTGCATAGAGATTGACACTGGATCGTGCAGTTTCGTCGACTGGTTTCTACGTGTCGGAGGGAGACCGGTCTGGTGTTGGTCCTGGCCCTGGCCCAGAGATAAACACCCAATTGTCCGATGTGTCTGGCCGGGCACGTTCAGACCAACTTCGACTTGAACGTGCGTTGGATGTTTCAGCAGCTGGAAAACGGGACGGCATGGACTAGCCGCTCGGGTCGCGGAAACCCTTGGAAGGGAAAAGGGCAGCAGCATCCCCTCCCCGCGGCCTGCTACCGTCGCGACGCACGACGACGCGGCACCGACGCCGCTCCTCACCGACCTCTTCACCCCGATCCTCTCAGCCGGAAGGTGAGTACATTTCTGATTACGGTTGATAAACGTCGGTTGAAATCGTCGGTTTGATTGATACCACCTAAGCCAGACCATTCAGAGTTTAGAGACCCGTGCGTTTTTCAATGCAAATTTTTCAGTCACGAACATATGCGGAATTGCACGAGGTAATTAACCACGTTCCGACCCAGCACACAGGTCGTAACCTTGAGTTTCCTCCTTCAGGATAATAAACGATTATTATCAACCACCGGTGTGCTATTAGCATGTTTTATGACGTATAATGAACATGCACCGACACTTTCTCCTTGCAGGGACAAGGTGAAAGTAATTCGCGGTTTTATGAAAAGTGGGATTAATTAGAGTTTCAAACGAATACTAGATACAGTAAGCATTGGTCATGGAGCGATTTTCTACTGGATGGGTAGAATAGAGGAAAGCAGATGATGATGATAGTCAATCATCTCTTTGCACAAGTGTTGGACGAGTGTTCCGAAGAACGTCGACTCCCGGAAATCCTGAATCCAGTTTCTGTATGGTAAACTTGGTCTGACTGGGTTAACCTAGACTACTTAAGCAAGGAGAAAGTAGTTGAAGACCAAGCAGATGAACACTACTAACGGTCACTATCACGCACCTTAACTTGGTAATTAAAAAAATCTTTAGACTTAAAGAAATTCTGAAATAGTACCGGAGAGATAATGTGTTAAGGTGCGAAGGTCAGGAAACATTTGATACATCATTCGAAAGATTTCTCACGCGGAAATGTAATCCGCTCGGCGTAATTCCGCCACGTTTTTTCGTTGCGAGCACGTCTTGCAGAAGAATACGACGACGACGAAGAAGAAGGAGGAGGCGAAGAAGGAGGAATCCCTTGTCACGTTTCCATGAGGCGGTCCTCGTAATCCGTAGATTAACGGTCGGACACGTCGGTGTCGTCGCGCCCTTTCCCGGTTTAATGCGATCCACGGGGCTTTGTTTTATCATCGGCTATCAGCGGCCATATTTCAGCGAGCACAAACGCGCGCGCGATCTCTTCTCTCGCTCGCGTATGATCTTCATTAGGGCACCAGAATTCCCGCCACGAAGAGGCAATTTCATTAAACGGCTACGAAAGAAAGCCTCGTGTGTAGGAACGATCAACATCAACGGAACCAGTCCGTTTCTCTCTGCCACAGTCGGTCCCCTTCTTCCTCTTGGTTTTACGACGGTTTGCGCGCGTGTACGGCATTATTTCGTCCATCTTCATCGTATCCACGGAACTTCGCGAGCCCGTGTGTTCCCTGTTTCGCGAAAACCCCAGTTGTAAAAGATGA
This sequence comes from Lasioglossum morio, assembly GCA_916610235.2. NCBI lineage: Eukaryota > Metazoa > Arthropoda > Insecta > Hymenoptera > Halictidae > Lasioglossum > Lasioglossum morio. The sequence goes on along the minus strand of OU744328.1, from coordinate 15,008,364 downwards.
CGAATAACGCCGCTATCTAAATGACTCGCGGCTGATTACACGCTCGCGAACCCGCGCGGCAATTACCCGCTCCACTGGTAGATACCTATCCTTTGTACAGTTTCTTCTTGGTCTGTTTCGCTCGTGTTCCATTGACTTTTTTCGAGCCAGAATTAATTGATCGGCTCTCGGGCTCTCCATCGTTAAACTGTTCTTTTTCTTGATTGCTACTAGCAATGTCATCTCCAAGTTTACGTTCGCTAGACTTCGTTCTTCGGATAGATTCTCTGAAAGCAGTCGCAGTTACCCGACAGCCCCTAGGAAACCATCAGCTCTATCATCCAATCAGACTACAAGCCTGACTCGCTAACTCATTCCATCGGGTCAGTCCAATCTCCCTGACTCGTATCCAACACCACGAACCCTTTGTTCTCTTCCCACAGAAGCCATTAGGGACACATCTAGGAATCTAGCCTCACCTGGCAGTCGCCCATCGCCCAAAGTCTATTAGCGATCCCCAACTCTCCGGGCCACCTAAAAAGCAACCCATGAATTTCTGATCTGTTCGGTGATTGCCGAGGCTCGCAACATCTTGTCCGTCGTTGAACCGTTCTTCGAGCTACCAGTTGACCCTCTGGTCCACGGGATTGGATCTCGAACGGGGTCTCGAGCAGTTCTCGCGGGGATAAAGACGCGAAGCGTCGGCGCCGCTGGACTAAATAAAATTCAGAATTTATGGAAAACGAGGGGCGAAAGGTGGACGTCGGCGAACCTACGGGGAAAGAGAAGCTGCGGAAGAGAGGATGGGTTTAGCTGGTGTCCGAGCTGCGGGTTGCAATCCCTCGGCCACCGTCAGAGAAGCGCCCCCGATGAATTTGAATAAAAATGGGACGCTGAAAGAGGCGGAATAGCCCCGAGGGGGAAGCGAAGAGAGAACGCAGAGAGGACGATGCTTGTGCTGTGCCAGTGGCATCGTGGTAGGGGTGGTCGAACGGGTAGGCGGTTATGGCGCGTTGCGTTTCTGCTCGCATGAGAAAAATGGATACTCTCTGATGTACCTACGTATGCGCGGCGTCGCCATATACGACTAACATGTTTTTACAACGTCGGTTTATGTTGTCGCGCTGAAAAGACCGATCGGCAAGAGGAAGTCACTCACCCTCCTCTCTGTATTCTCCTTTTTTTTTTTCAAGCCCTGAAATATGTACGCTGACCGATCGTTTTGGAGAGCTCGCTTCTTTGTACGGTTGCGCTTTTTGGTGGAACGAGGCTCTCGGCGAAATATGCGTGTTTTCCTTTTGTTTTAGCAAAGGCAGCCTTCGTTTCTGATTTGTAGCTTCATTTTATTCGAACAACCCTGGGCTCCTTTTGGGAAAGGACATTTCTGATGAAACAACACGGTTTAACTTCTCATGGCGTACTCGTGGTATATTTTTTCCTCGAAATCATGTCGCAGGAACAAATACCCGATTTGATCCGTCGCGTAGGCGTATTCCGGTCTAGTAACGATGAAAAGTATTATAATTAGCAATTTGCGCGAGCCATAAATGTTCGAACGCCTAATATAATATTATGTAGACACTGCGGATAAAATCGTTTCGAGTTGGATTACAAGAAACGGTAATCCGAATCGGAGTAATTATGTTTCCAGGTCTGTTTCTCTTACTTTTCTGTTCCGCAGTCTCGCTCTAATTGATAGCACGTAATAAACGTGAAACGATTCGATTTTTTTGAAAACGCAACGGACCCGTCGGCACGAGAATTCTGCTCTAGAAACTCCTCTATTTCCCTCGGACGTTATACGATCCTTCTACTGGGGCTGGTCATAAATCTGATCGCGATTTGACAAGCTCCTGCTTCTCGATTCAATTTAGCTAATAGTTTAATAGCGATTTCCTCACCGGGTTCTCTGTCGACGAACAAATCTATCGTGTCCGTGTTGTCTTCTGAGAATTATACTTTGCTCGAAAAGTGTTGTACCAAGCCCATTTTGATCAGTAAAAGATCTCGTATCTGCCGCAACCGAATGTTTGCTGACTTAATTGCTAGGATAAGGAATTAAACAGCGAGTTCATTGTTAACTTGACCGAACGGTGAGCCGGGGAACGGTAGTGGGGCTATTTATCGATCAGTTTGATCACGCCTCCGGGTTCATGCGCCCCGAGAATTCACAAAGATGGAAACCTTCTGCTCAGAAGGAGCAGAAGCATGGCCGCCGCCGCCGTCGGACGATGGCGTTCTCCCGCTTTCGATCCGTGGCTCTCCTTTCTGCCTGTTCCTTTCACCCGGCATCCCCACTTCAAGGAATCACGTTTCGGTTCGCAGGGAATCCAGAACCCAGCCCAACCTAACCTACCTAACATACAGCTCCGACCAATGTCTAAACCCCGTGCACCTTCCGAGGAATTTCTTCGTTGACGCGGATTTCTTCCGATCCCTCGACTTTGTTTATAACGTTTCTCTTATCAGAATGAAAATTCCACTTTGATTTCCATGTGAGAATGGTCAGTTTCGGTTATCTGCAGTCGTTAATGAGCGAGTTAATTGATGGCGGCTCTGGAAAAAGGATTTTTATTAATCTGCGGATATTTATGCTAATTTCTGCGGCTCCAGATCGTGATTTTTATTACTGACTCGGTTTCGGTGTAGCTGAGATAAGGTGTTTAGTGGAATGTTGTTGCAGCAGACAAAAATGTTCATGGACATTTTCAAACAATTTCTCGATCGCGTTACGAGACTACTGCGCTCAAAATCAGGCGAAAGAAAAATTCTAGCGCTGCGCGTCGCGAAACTTCCTCTCTGCAAGGGTCAAGGGACAATGGAGCTCGCAATTCGTTATTTTTTTTTTTTAATTTGAAATCTTATACAAGATTTATTACAACGTTAGGTAATGATATACAAACAGAATATTATACAGGGTGTCCCAAAACTACCCTAGGAGCCGAAAATAGGAGGTTCCTTGGGTCATTTGAAGCGACATTTCCCTTTGCAAAAATGTTATCCGCGACTTTGTTTAGGAGTTATTAACGAAAAACACGGACCAATCAGAGCGCGACCTAGACGCGAGTTGGCACAGTCGGCCAATGGACAGTTGGCGCGCCGAGCCGATTTTACCAACTCGCGTCTAGGTCGCGCTCTGATTGGTCCGTGTTTTTCGTTAATAACTCCTAAACAAAGCCGCGGATAACATTTTTGCTAAGGAAAATGTCGCTTCAAATGACCCAAGGAACCTCCCATTTTCGGCTCCTAGGGTAGTTTTGGGACACCCTGTATACATAGCGAGGAGTATTTTCAATGTAAGCATATAGGAGTACAAAAAAAAAACTTCCTTCTCCAATTCGTTAGTTCCAAGTATGATAAGGGTCCGCCAGGTTGCCCAATTTCCACGGAGGCCATTTTCAAGGCTCGGTGTTAGAGCGGTTCGTGGAACGCGCGACGCCGACGGGGAGAGATAGAAACGTTCCGGCCGAGGGGACACACATGTGGCTTCGAGAACCGGGGACTCGGTTGTTACCGGTGTTGCCCACGCACACTGCAACCCGAGGACAGCCATTTTGAATTCCAGCAGGCTTTCTGCAGAGAACGAAACCCAGTCGAGGGGGGACAGGCCGAGGGAAACGAAGGGGAAACGAGAAGAGAGGACAAGGAGATACGGCGTGTGTCCTCGTCTTATTTTTCAGATGTCAAAGGACCGAGGCCACGAGGCAATATTGTTGATACTTGATGTTGCAGCCATGTTCCGGGGCCTCTCGGTTGCAGCCTCTCTGCAGCGGGAGATCCGTTTCTTTTTCTTCTGGGACGTGTTTTCTTCGTGTTCTTTTTTTTTTCTCTCTGCTGCGGAGATGCACGGTAGTCTCCACTTCCAACGGTCTCTTCCATGGGAACGAAACCTTCCGAGCCTTCTGCACAGTTAGAATTTCGTCAAATTATTGTTAGACCACAGCTGCGTTCATGGTAATTTATCTTTGATCTAATCCTTCGCTTGGAGAGAAACCTTTCACGAAATTAATTCAATGATCGTTAGCGTACGCTTCGGCTGAAACTTCAGAGGTCAGTTTAGAAATATTGACACCAACCAGAACTGAATTTTGTTCTCGGGATCGGTGTTGTCCCAGTAAATTTTGCTAGGACTTTTACAACAACAATCGTCGACGGATTTACTCACGGTGTAAATAATATGGTTTTTACGGTCCAGTTGTTATGTGTTTATTAGTACGAAGGAAAACAGATTACCGATCGGTATTCATATACATATACGAAGCACATAATTATCGAACCGCGAATCGGTTAGGCAACTTTGATATTTTATAGACTGTCTTGTAAAATCCGCGTCGTGAAAAACATCTGTGACAACGAGTAAGCAGTTTGTTGAGTTAAACATAGCGCGAACGTCGATGGTTCTTGCGATATTTTTTCATCGATTTCCTCGCACTGTAAACATACATATAAAACCCGGAGTTTACGTAGCAATTATTCTGCACAATAACAGGAATAATAATGTTGCTTCGAGAGCTACTTAGTCTTCATAAATCTTTCTCCATTCACCGAGACTGCGTTGTCCATTGCCAGTGTACCTATAATTCGATTCACGAATTTCTTCACGTTAGTAACAAATTGTCCACGCGATCCAGAGTGAATATAACAAACAAAGTAAGTACTGCACAAACAAGCTAATTCTAACAGCCTAGAAATAAAGCAAGGCTGAAGTGCGTCTAATATTGGAAAGCACGAGCGTGTCGAGAATCTAGAATCGAAGCCACGACGCGAACACACTTGCCGTGAAAGAGGCGACGCCTTCCGTGTCTGAAAATAGTGTGCAGCTTCCTCGATATTCTCTAGGATTGTTAGAGCACATTGAACGATAATCCAATAAAAACTTAAGGGAGGACACGTTGGGGTGTTACACCGCGAACACCGCCATACGTGTTCGCTCCTTAATGGCGACCGTGATTCGGAGTATCTAGAGGCATTCGCCAGAGAAAAAGAGGGGCGTTCGCTTAATCAACCATACGAGCTGCAATATTCATAACTTACGGGCGCACGATGTCGTAAAGCCCGAAGTGTTTTTACAGAACAGCCTCGGATTTATTCGAATTCCCCGGGCCCGGCTGCCATTTTCTACGCCGAGTATTCCATTTCGGCGAACAAGTCTTTATCACGCCCGCCTTGCGTCCTTGTTTCTTCTTCAACCTCGCCGCGTCCTCTCGTCTTCGTTTCGCACGAGGCCGGTTACAAATCCTTTCCTCCTCTTTCCTCCCCTCCCGCCATTTCGCCTCTAATAAGCTGCAGAATTTATTCTCTACGCGCGAAGGACCTTCGAGGATTCCTCGTGGCGCTGAACGCCTTATTATGCGCACACGTTTCGCTTGTTAAACGTTCGACTGGTTCGTTAATCAGCTCGAGTTTTCCATTCGGGAACGCCGGCTCTCTTCCTCTTTTCAGTCGGGCTTGGGTTCCTTGATCCCTCGGGTCCGAGATTGATCGTTTCTTCGACCAGTTTTTGACTTGCGTTGGGGACTTAAGGGACTTCAATTCTCCTTTTTTTTGTGGATTATTTTTGTTATTGCGACGCCTTTTTTTGCAATTCTGCTTTTCTGAACTTTTGAAGAAATAGAAATTGCCACTGCCTTCAGCAGCTATTGAAGTTGTAGAAGGATCTTTTCTTGCCTAGATTCGAATTGTAAGAATGTTTATACCTTGTAAGAATGTTTTAATTTTATAATATTATGTTTAGTTACCAAAACCTCAAAAACTTAACTAAACATAATATTATAAAATTATAACATTCTTACAAGGTGTAAACATTCTTACAATTCGGTCATCCTGACAAATTAATCGTCCTCGATTAAATGTATAGATACGATAGAGAAGATACTAAACCTCAAAAACTTAACTAAACATAATATTATAAAATTAAAACATTCTTACAAGGTATAAACATTCTTACACAACCTTTTTTTTCTGGGTAGTGATCCTCATCATATTCTTAAGATTACCTCTTGCATCTCCGAACGACCTTCAAGAACTCTCTTCGACAATGGCTGATCGTCCGCGTTCATCCCCAGGTCCATTCGGTTCAATACGTTCGCTGTAGGAACTTCGGTAGAAGATAATTTTAGAAGCCGGTTTTCAGCAATTTCATCAGGCAGATTTTATGGAGCATGAATGGTCATTAAGCTTTCACCCGATTCATGCGAAGAGCTGATTGAAATATTTCAATTTATTGGGAGCTCTTATTGCCTGATGATTCACAGTTTCTCGAATTGAGCAATTTTCGGAACGTCGAATTACCTCGCATTTTCAGTGCTGAATAAATTCTTAGAAAATATTTGTAAGGTACCGGCTTAATCGATTGTTGTTCGCTCACTTTATTTTTTGATAACCAAGTTACACCAGAGCTTCGCGCTTTTGATCTAGCAGGAAGATCCACCGGAAGCAGAGGTCGCGGTTCTCCACCAACAGTCGAATCGACTCGAAAAACCTGCACGAGTCAGACAGGGTCCGCGTGTTTTCGAGCCGCAGAGACGGATTATTTACTCAACGAGAATAGACTTCTATATCAACTTCCTATGTTTGGGAACGCGCGAGCGCGAGCGCTCGCATAAAACCAGTGGATCGCTCGAGCGATATCTAAACATTGCAGTTTACGAGCAACGACAAGTTTACGTGGATGGCTCGTTATCCGGGGCGCCTTTTTCACGATTGCATCCTCATGTTGCACCGCTCCTCGTTGCTCCGACTGTCCTTGAAAATTGATCCTTCGATTCATTCGACGTGTGACCACCTAAAACGAGCCGCACACATTACAGCACATACATTCAGGACAGTAGTACCAAAATTTCTCCAGTTCATTACCACCAACAAAATTAAGAGAATGTACTTTTATCTGATTCGATCCCGAATCGCGTCGCAAAGAGTCTGTCGCCGTATTTCAAAGCAAGTGTCTCGAAAAAAAACGGATAAGATCTCGAACGAAAAAAAAAAAATAAGAACCGTTTTAGTAGGATGGTTTTCGCCGCCACTAACCGGTAAATATTTATAGCAGCGGCGAGCCCGATGCAGTCTTTGATAAAGGCTTTACTGTATCGTTTTTCGAGCACCGACGCGTTCGTTCGTTCGTTCGAAATGCACAAGACGCAGACAGGCCCCGAGCTCGAGTTAATGGGTTTTCGACTCGAAAGAACGATATCCGAACGTCCACTCCCGAATCTCGACTACGAATCAAATGGAGGCGGCCTTCCACGTGCATTTCTCGTATTGTAAATATACAGAATTTACGTTTATAACGGGTACTTAGGTTTGATTTACGCGGGTAGCTGGCCTGAGATACGGCCACGGTCTGGATCCATCGCGGCAGGACGTTGCTTGATGAGACAGAACTCGATTAAGCCGCGAATATTTCGGAGCATCTGCCTACTTCAAGAGGATTGACGGGGTGGGGGAGTGTCTTGGCCGTGATTGGTCCATTTATTGACGCTGATATCGCGCACTGTTTGGGCCTGGAGCCATTTAGTCGTCGTCGTTAGAATTTGGTTGAATTATTAGAATTTGAACGGTCAACATCTCATCGAGGGTGACCATTTTAAATGGTGTTAGGTCTGCGTGGTGGAATAAATGTTCAGAGACTTTTTGGTTGTTTTACTGCGCGAGAGCATCGTCCATGATTATTTTCTGCCGGTTAATGGAGCATTTAGAGCAGAGGATGCACTGTTGAAGAACGCAGTGCGTCGGAGCAACAGAAGCCACTACTTGAAGTTATGTCTTCCACTTGGCTGTAATTGATCGCAAAATTAACTCGTGACCAGATGGCTGTTCCGTGAACGACTGCCTCGTCGATTATCGTTCTTGAATCCATTTCTGTTGCATCGGAACTACCATAATCTCCTCGATTCTCCTCTAGCCTCGCTACTCTCATTGTTACATTTTTGTTTGTTATCTTATTTTGTCGCAAAAGTGTTCGAGACTTTATTGATTTACATTTTCAGTTTAATATCACTTGGTTCAGAATTCAGATCTCCAGAGGGACAAATAGTCGTGTTTTTCTTTTCTTTGCGATTGCCATACTTTCCCCTAGATCTGTTTACGTCTACCGCCCGGAATTTATGAACCCGTTCATTTTCTTCTCGGGCAAAATAACTTTTCATCTCGCTAGATCCGTTTTATTTATGCCACCTCACCCTTTCGTCATCCCCGAGCTAGATTTTATACGTTTCCCGTAATACGGATAATGAAATGGGGTTGTTTCTATCTCGAGGTAACCTTATCGACCTTTCCCTTCTCTGCCTTATCGATTCTCGGCTATTGACCTTTCACCATGCTTCGTGCGATGGCGCCACGATCGAGCCGCGACTTGGAACCCTTGCGAACTGCACCATACCCTACCATTTCTCATAGGGGTGGCTTCCACCCGTAGGATTTTATATTTTATCAATTAAGACAGCTTGAATAATTTTAAAGAATCATGATCCCTCTCATAATTTCACTAAAAGAGCTTCAATCGGACGGCCATTAAACCCAGAAACTCAGCAATCCAAACTTCCTTAATTCCAACCGAAAGCCAACGTGGCGCATCCTTTATATCCTTCATCTCCGTTCCCATCTCCGTCCCATTTACCTTCCAGAAAAAGATTGCATCGCGAGTCTCCATCCATTTTCCGTAACAATGAATCCGCGCTCCCTCCTCGCGCGTTACACCCCCGTTTCAACCCCCGTACGTCTTGGAAGAGTCTCACCCTTCTAACTAAGTTGCCGGTAGGAAAAAATGCAAAGTAGTCGCCCGGAGGTTATTTATCGTCTCCTCTTTGCTTTAGGGCAGCCTCGGGATCTTGGAAATCTCGGCGCCCCGAGGACACCGCCTGGAAATCTCATTTTCCCACCCCTAAGCTTACCCCTCGAGTTTTTCCCTCGTTTTTCAACTTTGGATGGCGCAGCGGGAGCTCCGTTACGCGTTAGGCGTAGCTAGGCTTTGTAGTTTTATGCATTTATGGTATTTATAATATTCGCAGATCCCGACACGGTTTTTCTGATCTAACACTATTCGCGAACAATGAAGAGCACCGAGGTCTACGGTTGATTATGGTATCGCGAACAGTGTCTCGATTTTCAGGCTCGTGTAATTATCTACCGGCTCCGACGGAGTTTTATCACGGCCAACATAAAATGGAAACCGAGCGTTATCCGTTTTGCGGTAAAAGCGAAGGGCGTCGAACGCAACAAGTGTGAAGATACGTTGTTTCGCTGCTCGGCCAGCGATGCCGTGCAACGGCCGTATGAATAAACTTACCGAGCACGCCTGCAGAAAAAAAGTTTTACGGACTTTTGATTTTTATCGTCGAACGCTCCGCGAACAAATCGCGTCGAACGCTTTTTCATCGTGGTGCTCTCGACCGTTCACGATCCTCCGTGTGTATACGTCACTTCTTAATCGATAGATCACAAATCTCGTTAGCCCGCAACAATCTTTCAGACAAATTCGCGATTTCATTCGTCGCGTCGTGAAAATTAACACGAGAGAAATATTTCTTTCGTGTGACCAAAATAAAATAGAAATTCATTATTATTGATGGACAGTATTTTATTTATGTACTTTAGAAGTTTGTTATTTAAATTTTGTCGGATCGAAGAGTAATTTCAATATTGCACGATCTTTTATGAAATTGCCGTAAGAAATATTGAAAAATTTGATGCTTGTGTATGTTGTACCAACGTGGAATTGTGTATTGTGTTTCCTCCACGATTCTTCGAGTAAACCATTGCTCGCGGTACAGCTGAACGGCAAATGTAGCGATCTAAACACGAATTCCCGGTATGTAAACGCAGACTTTCCTACGGTCTGATGCAACGAGTATCTCGAAGGTATAAAAAGCACGTCGTCGAAACGTTTCGGGGCCTGAGCGCGCGAAATGTTTATCGCGAGAAAAAGAGGTGTCCTTCGAGACGCGCCGAACCTCTCGCAGACTTTACTCTTGCTTCTTAAACAACGAGCCACGGAGAGCTAATCGTGCGTATGGTTTCGAACCCGGTGCAAACTTCAAACATGCCGCTTTTCGCTGGAACCATCTCTTATCTACACAGTTTTTCAACATTGCTAGATTCGGTAAAAAAGAAATTAGAAGCCACTAGAAATTGGCACTTGAAACTTGAAAATAAATGCTGTTACAAAACACGTGTTGAAATGAAAATTATATTCAGGATAATCAGGTTAATAGCTTCTTTGTGATAAGCAGACCTCAAAATTGTTGACAATTAGCGTTGACATGGCTAGGTTCAATAAGTAATTATAAAACACTAGAAATTAGTGCTTGAAACTTGCACATCATTAAAAAAATGAAGTTGTAAAATGAAAATTACATTCAGGCTAATCAGGTTACTAGCTTCGTTATCTGGCTAATTTCTTCTTTACGATAAGTAGACCTTCGTAAAATATTTGACAAGGAATTTGGATTCGCATTTATTTCGTAACATTGCAAAAATAATTTCTGAATGTACAGTTTTAGAAAAATCCACTTCTCCTGTTGTGCAGTAAAAAAGAATCAAAAAATGATAATGAGATAACTGAAGGCAATCGAATGGAGTTGAAGTACAGTAAGGTAGAAAATAGGAATGACGTATTTTTGGCAATCTCGTAACCCCCACAATGCACAAAGGGCATTCAAATCGAGTCTGTCGATGGGCACTCGTTCAAATCCGAGTGCGCCGGATTAAACTATTAAACCGTAGCTTTTTATTCAACGGAGCAGAGCCAGAACCCTCCCACTCGAGAGTATCCGTGTGCTCTTAAAGCGATCGGCGGTTTCGTTTTAGTTTTCTCTCTATCTATCTCTCTCTCTCTCTCTATCTATCTATCTCTCTCTCACTCCACCGTCGCATACGCCGACGCGGATCGCTACACAATACGCGTTTTTATAATAGGCCCGCGTTGCGTGGGCGGGGCTGGCGCACTCGTAACACGATTTGCATACACGTCTATGCGCATCGACGCACAAAGAACCACGGCTAAAACCGTCCGCGAGCCGGATCGCTGCTTGAGATTTCGAAGAATCGAGCACGCAAACTTCAAATATCCATCGATGCTGGAACTCGAGGAACATTTGTACATGGTTTTCGCGAATGTTCATGGTTTCAACCCTCGCACGCTGTTTTTACGCTCGTCTCTTTGCAACATTGATTCTTGAACAATAGACTGGACACTTTGATGACGAAGCGATCAATCTTGATCTCGGAATTGTCGGTGTTGACCCCAGAGAAGATGGTGTTCTGAAAACGAATACAGTGTTTTATTAATGCACGTGATTAACGATGATAGAATAATGTGGCAGATATATGTATAGGCGGTTTTACAAATTGTTTGCAAATGTTTTTAACTAATCTTTTCGCTCAAAGGTTTTTTTAAATCCTCTTTTCAAGCTCGGAGGGTGGAGAAGGGGTTGAATAATCGAGGGCTCCCGGCTCGTATAAAGTCTTATCTAAATTCTGAGTCGGATCGCGAGGTGAGATACAGCCGGAAAAAGGAAACCGTGGGGTGGAAAGGGGCGGACGTCTGGGAAGTAGACATTTTACTTCCAAGATGGACGAACGTCGGAAAAGGGGGCGAGAGAAGAGAATGTGGGGAAAGTGGAGGGAAAAGCCCCGAGTGGTCGGAGATTAGGGGATGGGTTCGTCAGAGCCGGGGCTAGGAAGATAGCTAGGGTGGAACTCTCTCTCTCTCACTGGCTGACTCTCATTAAGCTAAATTGTCTCCGAGGATGAGCTTCCTTAATTACTTAGCCAGTCCGACGGCGCGCGCTCCATCTCTACCTTTCTCCGGCTTGTCTCGCCTTTTATTTCGGATAGGAAATTTTATCCGCGCGCTCGCCGTCCTCGACTCGATCCTCCGAGGTGGACCAAATACTCTTAAAACTCGAATCGTAATTGCTCCAGAGTTTTCTGAAACGTTTAGAGCGGCGATCGTAAAATTGGCGGATGGTAACAACATTCGGGGAGAGCGAGATAGGCAAGATGCTGAACAAATACTGATCGAAATAAAACTTTACGAACGGGAATCTTTATCTGCTTGACAAAATGTACAAAACTGAATATAAACGTGTAAAAATGAATACAACTTTCGCATGCAGTACGAAATTCTCATTCTGTAAACAATTCTCCAATTGCCAAATCACAGGTCTTACGAATACATATCTCTGGTTTTCATGAAAGTAGAGCACAAGTACAGTATTTTCATCTTTGAAAAAGCGAAATGCAAAGACCAAAAGTGCATGCGTGAAATTGGATGCACCGTGTTACGGGGATGCGACGAATGGGGGATGCAGCAGAGAATAGACGAGACGATGGAAAAGGGGGTTGGGGGTACGGGGGGAAGACGAGGAAGTAGGGGGTTGATAAGAGGTGGAGCGCCAGCAGACAGAGAACCAGGGGGTGGGGAACTGCCTCTAAATATGCTAATACCCCCGACGTGGGGTAATGAGTTCCTCGCGCCACCACGATCCGCCGGACTGCTATGCATATATATTCAGCCATAAACACAACTTAGATTACTATATGTAACGTACCGACCGCCCCGGGGTGCGCGACTTATTGGTCGCTTCGCTGCCTTCACAACCTCCAACCTCCGTCTCATCCTCCTCTGCCTTTGTCCTGGCGACAAAGCTCGGGTCTTGTGTGATCTGAATCATTCTCAAGACCGGGAGCCAGACGAATATTCCGATGGGGGTTGGGGATCGATTCCTCGAAACCGGGGGTTCAAGATATGACCGTGAGATCAGCTTTTGTTTGGCCTCTGGCTGCGTTGAAATTACCCTTTCTGCGATTATGCACTCTGTAGTATGAAAGAAGGTTGATGCTGTTATTTGCAATATTTCATTATTTATCCTGACCGTTGTTTTCCAGGAGAAAATACAAAATATAAAGACTTGTTTAGTACTAAATCATGTGGACCTGGTTGCAGGGAATTGTAAATCTTTTGAACCAGAAGAAAATTAAACGAGAGAAGAGTAATAGAAGTTGAAGTACCTCAGGAGATTATTTTGGAATTTCTTCGCGTAGAGTTTCGGTGGTACGGAGACTCGAGACAATTTCGGTGGATGCTGGCGACATTCACGGAGAGAGGCACGGGTTTGAAACGGGTCTCGTAATTTCCGCAGGCTTGCAGCTCTATTCCTATATCCGGGCCGCCATCTGTCCCCCGTGCCTCGTCGTCCATCCCATTTTCAATTTCCACCACGTTTCCCGTTTCCTGCGACGACGATGGGGCTCTCTCTGCTTGGCCTCTCTCCCATCGGGTTCCATCATGGTGGAAGCCTCGTTTCATTGGCCTAGCCGAAGCTGTCCGCTTCACGCTCGTTCACGCGAATGGCCTTCGAGGCGGAGAACCGCTCCGAGAAATCTCCATTCGATCCCGCAATTCTTTCCTCCTTTCACCGTGCCTGGAAAATTCATTCGGTGTTAAATAAATTACAGAAATTCACACTAACACAGTTAATTAATTCCCCAAGGAAATTTTTCTATCTTCTCCGATACCAGACATTAATAATTATACACTGTGGAACTTTATGCGAAATAAACATTTTCCGCGCTAACTTCGAGCGAGACACGGTTTCTGAGCGATCGGCCGATTTCTTGTGATTCTATCAGAGATATTCGAGGTCCTAGAGTTTAGGGAATTGGAGATGGGCTTCGTTAATCCAGGCCACGCATTCGTTGACCTAAAAGAGTGGTTCCAGAGGAGTAAATCCGTGCGCGCGACGGATGCTGGTTGAAATAGGCGTCGGAGAAGCGTCAGGGACACGGGGCGCGTGGCACTGCGCCGACGACGGATCACGATGCCCCGGGAAAAACTAGACTAGGCGTTTTTATGGGCCATCAAATTACGCCGACCACCTCATAAAATGTTTAAGCGGGCTTCTGTGCAAGACACTCAACTCGCCGACTGGGCTAATGTTCTTTAGCAAAAGTGCATTTTTCCGTTCGCCGCCCTATTCGATTCGGTACCTCTGCGATATCTGGGGGTGGTTTCATGTTTCACCACGTACCCCCTTTCTTTATGCCCATTTCCTGCTTCAACCAGTACGTACTCATTTATTAATAACTTCCTTCCATTATTAATATCTCCGTTTTAAACTATTTCGAACGACTCGCCGGTCCCTAGTGCTTCCACGTCCTCGTTATTTTTCAACTACACAAGCCTTTCTCTTTTTATACTAATTCTTGTTTTATTACTCGCGTTCATTTTCCACGATCGTTCCGAGGAAGAAGTTATACAGTTTTATTTTATCTTTCTGCCAATAGAGAGCTTTCCTACCCACCGTTCTTTCTGCCGTATGCTACACTAGAGGTCACTACCTTTCTCTCTCTCTCTCTCACTCTCCATTTAAACCATCTTCTCCCTTCCCTCGGCGACTCCTCCTCTGCCGCCAGGTTATGTATTCTGTATATCGACATAGTCTGCAGCTGGCGAGCGATTTTCCAGGTCGTATATATTACATAAGAAGCAAACCTTCCGTCGATTCGGTATCCCAGTCTCTCCGGGTGAATGTTGAAGAGAGACGACACGGGCGAGGGGAGATAGAACCATAAAGATCTCGACTTGACTGCTGCTTCACTGTAATTAAAACATTCCAATTTCATTTTATATCGCCGATACCGTATCTTCTATCTCTATCCGCGAATAATCCGCAGAGACGACCGCTGCGCTGAAATTCGCTGTACATAATTTATAAGATGAGTTTAGCAAATTTTTGCGAAATGTCGACGAAGATTTGTGTAGAGTTAAAAGGGTTCTGGGGTACTCACGTTCCAATTTTTGAGAATTCGGTTCCGCGTTGGATAATTGAAAGCTACACGCTGATTTCCGTTGAACACGCTGTCGACGGCCATGTCGGTTGCCAGACTAAGGTAGACGGTTCCTGGAGGACCTCGATAGCTTAATTAATGGAGAAGTCCGCAGGCAGTCGACGGATCCGGTTCCGAAACCCGACCCAGCCATTGGCTCCACCGATTCCGCCTACAGGAATCCGTTGGAACGAACGCTATACACGGTGAGCCAAAATGTGAACACCTGCGACTGCTTGTGCATCGAAAAATTAGACGATACAGATTAATTCCAGCAATCAAAATCGAAAGAAGAAAATAGAATCGTCAATGAACTCCTAAGTAAACGAACATTTCTTATTAAATACGCAAACAAACATCTCTCGACTCCTCTGTTTACCATGATTACCAGTTCAAACATTTGAGAAGTTCATTAACACCCGCTGTCTCAAAGTCCATTTTTGTTCTACAGATTGCTTTACTCTGAATCTCAATCCAAACGCAGACCTAATCTACATCCATTAGCACCGACTGATTTACTGGCCACTTTGCTGCAAAAATTTTTCGCTCTAAACGCCAGCGATTCTTTGTTTTTTTTTTCAAAAACGATCCTTCTACCCAGTAGCTCACCTTGAATCGAGAAACGATCGTGATATAAATAAAATATGGCGAAAAGAATTCGACTGTTAACGGCTGGATGATTCATTAACTCTTACGAGCCGGATGCTTCTAGGCTATCCATCAATGTTTTGCAAAAAAGATTTAAGAACACAATTGCCGGACAGCTTAACAACTGGACCTTGAAAAAAACGCGCGACTGGTTTTGTGTGGCAGTCGTCGTTAAATGCATTAGAAGAAATCGGCGAGTTGGCTACCAGTTTGTCAAGCCCCTTCTTGGACATTGAAATGAAGTCGTCAGTGTATACGGCCAATGAATCCGGCAGTAACTGAACAGAACCCTCTGAAGAGAAAGGGGACGCAGTAACGGGGCAAAAACGTTTTCTCAATGACGGTAGGAGGCGGACAAGGACTCTTCCCGGTTTGACTTTTGCTAATCCACTGTCCGGCCGTTTCTGAATGAACGCATAAACGACAGAGCGCGAGACGCGTGGGCAACGGCCGCCCGTTAATATCGCGTGACAAGAATAAACGTCGGCCATAATTCAATATTGTAATTATACCCTCGTAACGGGCTTTATT
Source organism: Lasioglossum morio (assembly GCA_916610235.2). Lineage (NCBI taxonomy): Eukaryota > Metazoa > Arthropoda > Insecta > Hymenoptera > Halictidae > Lasioglossum > Lasioglossum morio. The sequence goes on along the minus strand of OU744328.1, from coordinate 14,992,380 downwards.
GTGCCGATTAATATGCGTCGTTAAAGTAATTGCCGGTAGCGCGGACTACTCTCGCACCTATAACGGCCCGTTTAGGCGCCATCTTAGGACACGCGAATCACAATTTTCGGAAGTTACCCGGGAAACGACGATCTAACGCTCCTGGGATCGCTTAGGCTCGTCTGTCACAGTCTGCGGCTCCTTGCGATTTCAGCAATTTTCGTAAATTATGCATTATTACCTTGTGAAGGTTCTTGACAGTGTAATAGCCGATAGTGACATTTAAGTTTAACTGATTGGATGTAGAAATTAATATGAATTGCGCAGTTTTCTTGTAATTATCTTTGTTATGTCCTGTTCTTGCGATTGGAGTTCCATTTGTTGGATAAAACTTTAGAGACGTTTTTTTGGTCGATAACCACAGTCTAGAAGAGTATTTTATTGTATGCAGCAGTGATTTTTAGACTTTTTACAGTCACACGCTTAGGTCGTCATCGACTTTTTCACGGAAGGTGACGTTAGTGTAATAAAATATGTATAACGATGAAAGGGTTCTTTGACACTCCTGAGACTGTGGACAACAAAGAAGAGATTGTTCGAAATAGTTTCATGAAAAGAGGTCTTTTATTAGATCTTTTTAGGAAGAAAAATGGTGGATTCTTCAGCTGTAGATAGCGATTTAATAAATGTTCCAAGACCCAATTGTTATTATGTAAATATTTTCTGCTGCAGAGTTGAAACTAAGCATAAGTTGAAAATTCTGAAAATGCAACGAGCTATTAGAGTTTTGCCTCTAAAGAATTGACAACTTTCCTAATTTTTAAGGAACAGATACGAGTGTTAAAAAATGTGTGTTTGAATATTCGCATTTTGGAGAAGTTTGCAGCTCGTAGAAACGGTTTGCAGGATTCCGTGACTAAAAATATTTGTACGGGAGATTAGCTGTGTTTGCCTGTAGCGAAGTCCGGTTTCCATGGGTGTATTCAAGCTTTTATCGCGCTTTCGTCCGGCGTCCCCCCTGTTCGTTGCAATTTTCTGCTTCAGATTAAAAGAATTATCGTAATCGAGGACTGGCCGGAATACGCGGCATCGGTCCCCACGACTTTATCGGAGCGATAAACTCCATTATTTACAGCGCGCCGTATATTACGAGATTAAAAGAACGTTCCCCGGTCGTCCGCGCCCGATTAATTCCCATTCGTCGAGAGAACTTTCAAAAGAATTTCCATAAAGATAAATTTCTCCCCGTCTTGCAATGTTTCCAAAACGCCGACCCGCCCAGTTTGTATTCAAAGATAGGATACATGCTCAACTTTTTTTCCCCCCATAGACGGGCGTGAAAGTGGGATGGGATCCCATTAACGGACCGACAAAGTCGATCTCGAACGCAACAATGTTGAGAATCGGTGAACGCCATCGATTAAAAGTCACATTAACGAGAGGCTACTATGTTCGACCCTTTTGGGCGGCTATTTCTAGCCCCAAGATGGCGAACCTTCTGCTCAAACCCCTCTGCTAGGTTTTTGTTAAGTTCCAACTCTCCAAATTTCAATATTCAATTTTTCAAAATTTCTAGCTTTTTAGACTTCGAACTTCCTAGATGTCAGCTTCTCAGAATTCTTAATCTCTAGCATCCCAATCTCCCTCAACTCGAAATTCTCAAATCTCGAACGCTTCACTTCTCGAAGACTCCGAACTTGCAAGTCCCAGCAGCCAAGGCAACCGTGTATAATTTCCAGAACCTCGCTGCACCCTAACTGCATCGATTAAGGTATCCAACAATGGCGGATTCTCATGAATAAGAGAACGCTAGTAGGAAACCTACGGGAACGCATTCGAGACGTTCGAATCGCGAGAGTGACTAAAGACGATAAAAGAACTCGTATCGTGGAAGAGAATTCGCAAGATCCGACGTCCTGTTATCGAACGTGAGGAAGCAAGCGAAAGGTCGAGAGAGAGAGAGAGAAATAGAAAGAAAAGAAGACAGAAAGAGAGAGAGAGAGAGAGAGAGAGAGAAAGAGAGCTTGTACGGAGCGGCTTCACGTTCTCATGACGCGGCGGTCATTTTAAACGAGACTCACGTGTCGGGACCACCCACCTCATGGAGCTGGCTGATTATATACACCTCAATTTCGAGCGTTTTCGACGTTCCACCTTCTGGCTCGCGGCATTCACTCCGGCAAAAATCCGAAAACCGGGGGACGATCGTGAGACTCCGAGCGGGAACACGTTTTAAGAGATTACCGAAGACCTCCTCTGCCCCCTTTCGCGTTCTCTCTTTCTCCACCCCTTTCGTCTCCTCCTACGGGTCTACGTAGATGTGTTTCTGGATCTACTAATTGGTCGTAAAGGAAATTATGTTCAGAGGCCGGGCCTCGTCCTTTCCAGCTCGATCCTCGTAGGCTGTTACGAGATTCAACTCTGGATTGGCTACTTCGCCGAGATTTCGCGTTTAACGAACCCCCCCACACGTTTAACCATATTCGCACTTTCCCTGCTACGAGAGATTCGCACAGTTCCTGATAAATGGGAATTAACTGGTAATCAGTCCAGGAGCTTCACGAGTTCGACAGTTAGGGGCTCCTGGCCTGGGTATGGGGATTCTACTCTGTGAAAGTGAAGACAGCGATTTTATCAATCTGCTATTTACATCGTTGTCAAATGATTGGTGCTCAATACGAATAGTAAAGAATTATATTACAATCCCGATAATAATGATAAGAAGAAGACGAACAAAAATATTGCAAAAAATATTCCAATAGCAGTACTTAGGCGTCGTTTGGGTGGTCGTCTATGTAGATTCCGAAGTATCCGGAGGGTGTAGTTAGGAAAAATGATTTTTCTATTAGCCTATCGCTATTAACTGTCGCATAGTTACCATGGCTCGCGTGCCGCGAGTTCGCGTCCGGTTTAGGAAATTCCAACTGACTATAGACACTGGCTGCTTGACCGTTTGTTCTTGGCCGGCGTTCTGCTGCCGGTGGTGGCGGTGACGGCACTGGTGGTGGCAAATATATTATGCCTCTCGTAAAATTAAGTTTTTACGATCATTTTATGGTCGCGCGCGGTCCGTCGATGCTTAGTACCTATAGGTGTGCGTCTCTCGCAGCTGTGCTTTGCGCGGGCCTCGTGGCGACTCGTCACGGATCTCTTTCATCATAAGATGAGCTGAGACTTTGTAACTGTTTTCGGGATACGGGCCGGTCCCGTCGCGAGCCGAACTTCTTACCGTTCGGAAAATCTTGATCGTTTCATCACGAGGATATTGTAGACCCTCATTGGAGTCGTTCGAATCAGTGCCCGACAATTTTTGGGCCTCAGTATAGAAAATCCTGCATAATGAAGTACATAATCTTCTTTCCACAAAATTATTTCACTTTCAATTATTCAAATCATCGTGCACTCACCCTTCCAATCGGAATTCTCTATCAGTTGCAGAGCTTGTATCCCAGAATAAAGTCATTCGAATCAGTGTCTAACAATTTTTGGGACTTAGTATGAAAAATCTGCACAATAAAGTAGATAATCTTCTTTCCACAAAATTCTTCCACTTTCAATCATTCAAATCATCGTGCACTCACCCTTACAATCGGAATTCTCTATCAGTTGCAGAGCTTGTATCCCAGAATAAAGTCATTCGAATCAGTGTCTAACAATTTTTGGGCCTTAGTATGAAAAATCTGCACAATAAACTACATAATCTTCTTTCCACGAAAGTCTTCCACTTTCGATTATTCAAATCATCGTGCACTCACTCTTCCAATCGGAATTCTCTATCAGTTGCAGAGCTTGTATCCCAGAATAAAGTCATTCGAATCAGTGTCTAACAATTTTTGGGCCTCAGTATGAAAAATCCTACACAATAAAGTAGATAATCTTCTTTCCACAAAATTCTTCCACTTTCAATCATTCAAGTCATCGTGCACTCACCCTTCCAACCGGAATTCTTTATCAGTTGCAGAGCTTGTGTCCCAAAATAAAGTCATTCGAATCAGTGTCTAACAATTTTTGGGCCTCAATATGAAAAATCCTACACAATAAACTACATGATCTTCTTTCCACAAAATTCTTCCACTTTCAATCATTCAAGTCATCGTGCACTCACCCTTCCAACCGGAATTCTTTATTAGTCGCAGAGCTTGTGTCCCGGAACAACAATGTTAATTAACAGTAAGAGTTCCGATGGTCCAAAAGCACTCACACACGCGATCGAAAGCCTATTTTCGCCATTTTCCCAGGTCCAATCCCGCGATCGATGCGCGAGGCGTTCGAAAGGGGGTGTCCACCCCTCGTTCCCAGCAATCTTCTATCAGACTGCCTTTTATCGTCGCAGACACGTCGGACGTGTAGATACAACGCCGGCCACTGTTTAACGAACGGACGTGTTCGTCGACGAACGAGCACGGTAAACTGTGATCGAGCAAACCGTCCGAACAGCGAGGGCCAAATGAAAACCGGCGGTTACGCGCGTCCCCATGGGTCCCCGTGGCCTGTTACTCGGGGTTGCAGCTTTCTCTTCGTATGAAAAAATTTCTAGGGTCGACGATCGTCCGAGATTTCACTGAAAATTCGTCCCTCGGAACAAAGGCCATGTGAAAGTCGGCCACGAGGTTCATGGAAGAGGTTCTAGGAGAAAATCTTATTTGGTTATTATTGAGAAACTTTCAAATTTTTTTTAGTCCCCATGGATTTCTGATGGTTGCGCACAGATGCTTTGTAAAATGCATATTTAGTCTTGACACTCTTGTTTCAGTTCGTGACGCAGACGCTGCGTCTTCGGCTACTAATAAATAATAAATGACGTCGTGTTAGTCTACGAAGCAATAAGAGCAGAAAATACAATTTTTACGATATCGTTGCACGAGTACACATGTTCGACACGAAGTTCACGGCAACTGTCTAAACACGAGCATATTTTAAGCGATTCGACGAATGTTCACACGTGTTTTGTCAGTGGGGGTGCCAGATTCTAGAAATGTTCGCTCGTAGACGCCATCATTATACATGTCCACTTGACGATTTTATATTGTGCGGACAACAGTGGCGAAACGGAAGACACTAAACCGAAGAATTTAGCTGTCGGTATTCCAAAAGAATTTGACCGCTAGAATTCTCTCTAAAGTCTGTGCTAAATAAATTTCCGTAAATTCGAAGTGTCTTTGTGATATGCCTGGACGATTTAATGTGGATCTGACAATTGATCAATTTATGATCGGTTTATCATCACCTCTGACATAACGAATAATCAACTTTCGTGTTATCCTTATTGCGTGTTCATGTCATTTGATTCAACAACGGTTGCCTTCAATGAAAACGGTAATATTCTCGTTCTAACACGAATACGATCGTGATGTATTTTCACTGTGCCTGGGAAAAATGTTGCCAAGTGGGCTCTCCAGGGAAGAATCAAGTGAAAATAAAATTGAAAGGCCGTTGTGGCAGCGCAGGCACCGTTCAAAAGGCATTTTTCAAGGCATTTCCCGTGGCGTGTAACGTTGACGTAACTCGGCGGATACAGGCAAAGCCACTCGGCGGAAAAGGCGGCTTGGAATCAGGATTAGGGCAGGCAGGGGGGGCAGGCAAAAAGGGCCGTGAGTTAGGATAGCTTCGCGAGCGAGCGGCTCCCATCCTGGAACGGCGGCCATAGTGTTTACGTGCGGTGGTGAAAGCCGAGACTGAATGCCGCTAGGAAAGGCCGCGACCGTGCGAGGGGATCATATTATTTTAGTTGAATTATTTATAGAGCGTCGCGGGTGAAAAAGCCGCGCGTCCACCCACCTCCCTCTCTCTCTCTCTCGCTCCTCTTCTCCTCTCTTTTTCACCGAACGTAGAATTTCCCGTGCGCGCGCCGGAAAATAAAACAAGATGGAACTCACGGGAATAGAATTCGGGAATAAAATTTCGCTGACTCCGAACAAAAGCTGGAAGAAAATAATCGAGGGGTTTCCAACCGATCCACGGACGAGCATGCGAGAGTATGCGATCGCTTTTGTCGGGATAGGTTCGCGTTCGTTGGATCGAGTTTGCCGGGGTCGATGGCCGAGTTTAAGCGGGGACGGTATTTTCGCGTATCGCGCCAAGATACCGAGGAATTTATCGATACATCCCGAGTCGATAGGGAGCGGAGGTGGGTTTCCCGGGGTTGGCATTTGGCTATCTCGAGGCTGCCGCATCGTGCCTTCGGATATAGCCGCCTCGCGACCTGATTTTTCCATTCAGATACGCTGGGTCTTTTGGCATCGTTATGTAAAACGTTTTCTCCTGCAAAAATCAATCCTGGTCTCCCAAGAAACAGAATTAAAATGTCCTACAATATTTAAGACACTGATGTTTTTCAAGCTGAAAATCAGTCTGTCCTTTACTAAATCCACGATAGGATTCTAATGGAAAGGAGCTACGGAATCCTTTTTCTGGTCTCCCACGAAACAGAATTAAAATGTCCTACAATATTTAAGACACTGATGTTTTTCAAGCTGAAAATCAGTCTGTCCTTTACTAAATCCACGATAGGATTTTAATGGAAAGGAGCTACGGAATCCTCTTTCTGGTCTCCCAAGAAACAGAATTAAAATGTCCTACAATATTTAAGACACTGATGTTTTTCAAGCTGAAAATCAGTCTGTCCTTTACTAAATCCACGATAGGACTCTAATGGAAAGGAGCTACGGAATCCTCTTTCTCTCCGGAAGTCGGCAGGACGATCGGCGAAGGAACCGAAAGGCATCCAGTTCCTTAATGCAGCAATTCGAAGTCCAGTCGCGGCCATGATTTTTCTTTTCGTTAGCGGGATACAAAGGCTGGCGTGTGTCCGATCGTTTGTATTCCGACTCTGATCCCTTTAGTTATACGATCCACGTATACATAGTGGCGAGGCGGTGTGTACGTACGATATGGACCTGCAGATGGAACAAAGTATAAGCGTGGGATATTCCATTTGGCCAGGGACGCGAAAGTGGGTGGACGAGGGGAGGAAGGCGGGAGCAGAGGGGCCAAACAGAGGGGCCAAAGAGAGAGAGAGAGAGAGCGAGAGACATAGAGGGGAGAAAGAGGGAGAGAGCTTAAGAGGGTTTGAAGACCGGGGAGAGAAGTGGAGGTTCGACGGTACGTGAGTATACGGCGAGTCGGTATTGAGTCAAGGATGGCTAGACCGTTTCGTGTTCCTGGGGTTGCGTCGTCATGGGAACCGTCCTCATCAGCCGAAGTCTCCCAAGATCTTCCTTCCCTCTTTCCAGCTGATGTTTCTTCCCTCTTCCTCTTTCCCTCTGCCAGAACACTCTCGAAGATCGCCGTCCTCCGTCGATTTCTCTTCGCTTGTTTTTCCTATCTTCTTCTTTTTCCATTTACTCGTTTCTGCGACGCTGTTTTGCATTCTATCGGCCGACCGACTCGAGATAAAGTCCTTCGCCGGAGGATTGGAAAGACGACTAGCCGCCGACGAAACCAAGCAGATGATAACGTCGCCCGATGGCCGAACCCGCGTTGTCTCGCCCCTGAAGCCTACAATGTTCCGCGGTTTTGTTTTCTCGTGGTGGGGAGCGACCAGAGCGCTCGAGGTTTTGTTGGGATAGCCTGATTGGATCCACCCGACTTTCTCCCTTTTTGGGTCGCGTCGAACGATTAAGCTGTCTAGCCTCTCGAATTCTTGGCGGTACCGGGTCTCGACGTCGCTACCGATCGCTGCTCCGAACACTCGGAAACAACGTATTCGTTTAAGCAACGTACTCGAGCTTCCTAAAATTTTTGAAATGAAACCTCTTTGCTGAGGGTAACAATTTTCGTGTGTTGATGCAACGGAAGTGGAAAGTCGGGCGCGAAAATTTAAACTGAGAATGAACGGAAAAAAATAATTTCTTACCCCGACGGGATTCGAACCCCGGTCCACCGATTGGGGACAACCAATGATCTTCATAATGATAGCGAACATTTTGGAATATATCGCAACGAATAAAATGCTCGGTAGTAGGATTTTCAGCACACTTACATAGTGGAGATTACGTTTTTAAATTTTTACAATTACTAGCAGTCAGAAAACAGAAATACATGCTACGTATTTATTTAAATTTTAAATTTGAAATGTCCTTTCGAGTTTCATCCAGTACAATGACAAGGCTCGTTTGAAGATCCACATTCTACTAATAAGATTAAATTAAGTAATTGAGTATATGAAAATTTTGGAAAAATCCAGCACAGGAGGTCAGTTGGCAGTCTCAGAATCCAGGATAGCAGTCGAGATCCCCTGACATAGTCGGAGGTCTGGCTCTGTTCTGGCAGAGCGCACGCCACTGCCATGTTGGTGGCGCCTGTCGGAATGGAAAGCTGCGATTGGTCGCGCGGCCATACCGTCTGCGCGTGGAAACGAGAGGGCGTCCCGGTGCTGGCGGCGTTCCACGCGGAAGGCGTCTCGACGCCCCGCTAAAAACGGCACGCGTCACGTCACACGGTTATAGGACTCGACGACGACCCCTTTTCCACCCCCCGGAGTATAGCTCGCCGTCGCTTAGACGTTTTAACCCCTAACTACACTCTCCTCTCTCTCCTTTTCTCTTTCATCATTAGAAAAATAAATGAAAGAAGAAAAAAGAATGTTAGCAAAAAATATTGCCAAGTTTGACTGTCGAGAAATCAGCCCCAAAATTTGAAACAAAAATTTAAAACAAACATGATACATCTTTCGTAATTTTGTAAATTTTAATTTACTATTAGAGATTCGAGGGCAGCGGTGTGAAGATATAGATTGAATTATTAATTTTACATTTGCTGGGGAATGATATATTGTTTACGGTCCCCTCTCTTTATTCTTTGGAACCCCCATTTCAATTTTCCCAGCCACGAGTGACGAAGACTGTACACAATCACACAAGGGTTGATTTTTATAGATCCTCTTGGAGGATCTCTGAATCCCCGCTACGAAGAAAAGATTCAGGAAGGTGAAATAGGTTCAGGATCTTGGATCTCGTGAAAGGGGTTGAAGAGGAGGTCTCCCAGAATAGAATAGACGCGTTTTGCGGATGAATAACGATCGCGTCGCTCGTGTGCACTTGGTTGGACGATCCAGGGTTGTTTTCACACATCGTTGCGCCGAGGGATGCGTGTCTGTCGATCGTAGACACCAGAAAGTCGACGATGCGTGCACCGCAGGACACATTAATTCAATTTTCATATTAGATCAGGGTCTAAAATAATTTTACTCTGCGAATTGAATGTTCCTATCGCTCTGGTGTTCGTAAAACACTACATGTTACAAAACAAAAAGATAGAGACAGTATTTTCTATTAAATAAAGTACGAATGATTAGACGAGAGAAGCTTGAGTAATCTTCGACGTTTTCATAGTCCGTCAAACAATTTAATTATAACAGCAGCGCGGAGGATATTACCGAGTGCTGATTAAATTAGTCTCGAAGGGTCACGGATAAAGAATAGCAGGACTTCCTCCTTTTAATTAAGCCCCCAAAATTCCACAGGGCTACATTGCTCAATCCCGTCGTTGGCTTCGAATAAATATTTCTTTTACGAGGAAACTCTTCTCTCGAGTCTCCGCCTGTGTGGGGCCAATGTTCCTCGGCCGTGGTTTAATTCGTCAGAAAGTTTTCTTTACTTTTTTTTTTTTCGTGGCTCCAGTTTCGTAATCTCCGAAAGGGTTGTCTCGGCTGCGATGAATGCAACCCTTTCTGTCGAGGTTTAGTGGCCCGGCGTGAATTAAGACTCGAAGCTTGCTCCTCGGGGACCGGATTTTTTTAATTATCTCGAGCTCGAGCCGCTTTTTTCGCGGCGGGACTCCGCCTGATAAAATGGTGCTCTCTCGAGATATATCATCCTTTTTTTTTTGGCTGCAGAATTTATCTCGGTTATTCCTGTCATTTTCAATAATAATTATACCGCATCCGGAATAATTGCAATTCGTATTTATAAGTGTTGTAAATTCTAGTTGATGCATGTTGTAAGGTTTAGAAAAGATGGTTTGATAATTTAAGGTTTAACAAAACTAAATATATTTAAATAAACGGAATATACAAGAAGAAAATGATTCATGTACACATATATGAAAATGAGTAAAGATAATTTTGTAATGAATTTATTAGACGGATAAACAGGATACAAGGAACAAGGTCTATGTATGATTATTCAAGGTAATTTACAAGTGGACTGATACTATCGAGATGTGTGAAAGATACGCTGTTCGATAATTGAAAAACAATTTTTAGGGGGTGACGACAGAGTTTGTCCAACTTCTCAGACGGCAAATAATGGTGAAGGCCTGTTCTCAATCGGTTGGAAACCCGCTAGACTGTGTATAGTGGCCGGTGTTTACTGAAAAATCCGTCTACTTCACATAAACCACCCCCGCGGGATAACGAGGCGATAAATATCGAACCATTACAGTGGCACAGGGTGTTATCGAAAACGCGCGTTAAAGTCACTCCGAGGGTAATAAATTTCCCCGTAATCCACGGGTCAAGGTGAAGTGTCCCATATTTCCAGTCGGTCGTCAGATCATTTTTTAACTGACCTTCCGCGATCCTAGCATTCCAAACCCTGTCCCTAAACTTTCCCACCCTTCAGAAAACTCGATAGAAAATACAAAAGAACACTGTCTTTGAACCTTTTTCATTGCCTTTTCCTAAATCCCGCACGAATGCGCTATCCTCAGCCAAAAAGCAACGACCAATACAATTTTAAGTCGGCGTTTAATTCAATTAGGCATGAAAATGCACGGTCACGGTGAAAATATCAAACGGAGGGCTTTCGCGAGTGGTCTCGCAGAAATCATGGGGGTGAAGGGCCCACCCCTTGGTTTTAGAAGTACAGCAGGGTTGCGAGAGCTTTCTCGTGTCCGGCTGTTGCGCCCTCAAATCTCTCCTGTATACACCGACACGCTGGCCAACGTGTTTTCTAACCCCCGAACCACCCCTATAGCTTTTACTTTGGCTGCTCGGGGTAATATCAGCCGTGGCACGTCCTGCCCACATTTCGCCAGAGCTTTTGCTACCCTCTCTCCTCTTTCAAGGGGCGAGAAAGAGAGAGAGAGAGAGGGGCCTGTCACTTTTGCTCCCTTTCCACGAAAGAAACTTGTCGACCCCTTTGTGCAACACGGATGGGCTGGATTTGTGTACCGACGACAGCCGACGGGGGTAAAACGGATTTCGGGTGGAGCGATCGCTACACTATTCTCCTCCGTTAACGACTAGCGTGTTTCCGTCGACGTTTATCGTCTGCGAACTGCGAGATTGCTATCGAAATCATTTTCCTTTCTTCGGGGATCTTCGGGGAACCGGACGGGGGTGAGTGCCGATGGCAGGGTGGTTTTGTGTCTTGTTTGAGCACGGTGAGCCGGAGGAATTAGGATGTGTGTTTCGGTGGTTCGAAGTGTCGGGTCGCTTGTAATTCGCTGACGGAGTTCGTGCTTGTGCTCTTATGGGGGTGAGTTTGCATATTGAAGAGCAATATTTTAAGCAAAATTAACATTAAATGAATTCCATGTAATGTTGAAATAACAAGAGCTATCTAACAATATTGTACAAATTACATTGAATTAATCTTTCATTTTTTTTAAATTCAGGCTTAGAGTTTCATAATTATGGGAACAAACACAGCAGTTAGGAAACTAGATTACTCATATTTTATTCTTCCGGGTCAGGAAAATTGTGTAAAGAAACGAAAATTGGCTTTCGGATGAAATCATTCGTGGCGACGACATTTCCGAAACACATCGTTTCTGCTAGACCGTTACGAATCTCTCTGGTACTCGATCTCTCTGTTTCGCTCTCGTGTGCTAGATTGTCACGTCTCTCCCTCCGAGCGGCGTTCACCGCTCCGCCGTAAATTCGCCCCCGGAGATTTGACTCGGCAGACACCTCCAGAGAGTATTTCCACATTTTTCACCTTCAGCCTCGGTTTTGATATTTACCCTGAGCTACGCGCGGCAAATCGAAATTCATAGACACGCCCACGATTCGATTCTCCGTGGTCGGAGAGGGGGTTGGCTGGCGGGAAATGGTTTTGGGGTGCGGCTCCGGGGAGATGTTCACGATAAAAATGGTGTTTTTGCAAACATTGTTTATACTATATTGGAATATATAAGAAAATCTACATACTACAGTCTGTTATATATTTTTATTTCATTTTTATTCGGTTGTTGTAGATTTAAGATAATGCGTTCGGGAAAAAAATATGGAGGCTTAAGGGATGAAAGCTCGTTCTCTAAAGTACCATGATAAAGAACACGAGTCCTGAGTCCATTAACCGGTGAACATGATACGGGACTTTATACCTGGCGCGATATCAAGCACAAAAGCTTACATAAAATCAGGGTACACGACGATGCGTTATGGTACATTGGTACACCGTATCGGCGATCGGTCCGTTTTAATCCGCCATCGCTTTTTTTCTGCTTCAGGCTGATGTTTTTCTTCGTGGACCAGTAAATAAAAGGCCTCAAAGTGTACGGCGCCGTGGAGAAGACGTTCCGCCCCTTCGAGCTGTGCAGCAGGTAATTAATCAATTATTAGTCAGCCCAATGACAATCACTCAACCACATTCGGCCTCCAAAAAAATTCCAAAATTTTCCAATATTATTTTGTACAGACGACTTTATCTTATCAGAACTGTTATATGTTAATACTTAGATGGGGAGGCCTGGGTCCGTTTCGACCCAGCATTTTAGAGGCATCATCTGGCTACACAGCTCCTGGTGATTATATTCAATCGAAGGCTGTTTAATCGGATGCAATAAGAGAATCAATAAATCTAGATAAAATACCATTAAAGATATGTTTAAAAAGTTTGACGAACAACTAATTAAATGGAGGTAATCACCGACATCAATACAATCACAAATAGCGTCCATTTGCTGACAATAAATATTAAAAAATCGAAATTATGCCCTGCGATCGTAATCTCAAATAGTCTTCCCTTAACCACAGAAATTCGTTCTAGAAAGATTTCAGTAAAATCGACAGCAACATTTTTTATAAAATATTCTACGCTTGAGTAGGACTCCTAACATTATTCGTTAATGTTCCAGGCTTTCCCGCGTGTTCCAGCCGGGAACACTGGCCGGTATACAAGGTGAGTTGCAATCCCTTTTCACTTTTCTCAAACGATTCACGAACCATAGTTACTTCAATACTCCAAAATTCTCGCGGCTAGAACATGCTCCTGAAAGCGTCATTTGGCAATCGACCAATTGATTACGATCAATCAAAACCATCAAGTGCTCACAAAATCACAGAAATGCGTCTAAGAAGAATTGAAACAAAAATGAACGTCTCAAGAACACAAGACTAAACGAAGACAACTTCAATAAATGAGAACAAATCTAAAACCTCAAAAGAACGTCACGAAGATCAAGGCTTGTTCTCACCACTATACAAAGTGAGAATAAAAAGCAAAATCGCAAGAGAACACCAGCACCATTAAGGGTAGTTTCCGCCGCAGAGAAATAGCAAATCGAAATTAAAATCTGAAGAAAACTCTAAGGAGGTTGAAGGTAGTTTCCACCCCTAAATAATAGTACTCGGAAACGAGAAGAGGGTTCAGTGACATTAGCAAATAATTACGAGAGGCGGAGAATATATTAACGAAATCTGATCGTCTGACGAATGGCCCCGTTGGAAATCTCGCCGGGTTAATTCCGACCTCGAAATCTTGAACGAAAAATCCGCCGATAAGCGGGCCGTTTCCCGGGGTATACGTACTCGCCGTAAACACAGGATTGTATACAACTGCGTCGCACTAAAACCCATAGCCACTAAACCGCGCATACTACCTATAAATGGGCGGGTCGCTATAAAGTCCATTCATGATCGCGTCGCCTGTACAACAAACGTCAGGTGGCTCGCGCCTCCCCCGCGATTTATCGCGCTCGTGTTTTCGAGAGGAGAGGAGAGGCAAGCGAGACTACTCTCTCTCTTCCGTGATTTCATGCACACGATTACCACGTGCACACGATCGTTCGCCGATCCGACTCATTATCTGTGCGCTAATGAGCAAATTATCGTGCCCATTATTCCGGGAAACGCTAATAAACCCGCGACATCCAACCGTTATAAGCCAATCTTCTTCGCGTATTCTCTCTAATTCACTGCTAATTAGTACACTCCGGACCGGATCGTTAACGAAGCTGAAAATATTGATTTTTGCTAGCATCTCCATTATTTTCCAATTGCAAATTCTTCTTCGACGCTTCACTCGAATTCTCATTCTGGCGAGTCACGCTAAAATCGGAACGAAAAAAAAATTTCCTTCGAGAACCGGAAGGTTTCGGTGTTTGAAAATTTCCAGTAGAAAAATCCGCGAGCCAATTACAGTTATTGCTAGCGGGTTCTATATTTTTGTGGGAGCACAAAGAGTTTCAATTTTTGGAAGCATCCCTTTGGCAACAGTGAACCGTTAAAAAAGTTTTGCTAGCTCTCCGTCGAAATTTGCTCATAAGATCGCAAGGGTTCGCGTGGCTTCGCGAAACGCTGAGGAACGATAAAAGTTTTCTTCCCTTCTCGATAGTCGAGGTCGATCGCGCTCGTCCCGGATTACGAGGAACGATCCCGCTTATCGATATACGCTTCTCCCGCGAGTGCGGGAATCGGCGAACGACAGAATTCCGACGGAAATTTATAGATTCCTCTGGCCGGCGCGTTATTGCGCCAATAAAAAACCCGTTAATGGATCAATTACACAACGCGCGAGGGTCGTTTATATATCGGTCTCAAGTTCAGCCACCTCTCACCGGCGATGCCATAAATTGCGCGTCTCAAGTTCAACCGCGCGCAGTTTCATTCAGAACGATTCGCCCGACAAAAAAAATAACCGTTCGCACTTTTTCACCGGCGATTCAAATAATAGAGGACCGTTAGCTTTCTTTGCTGATTTACAGCAGTTAGGATATTCATTATACTCGACGTGATCCTGACGAAAACAGTGATGCTATTCATATCTGTTTTTAACAAGTTCATGTATTTAGATTGTTTGTTCATCCCAAAAATCTTACAGAATTTCAGGAACTTCATTGGGCTACTTGAGAGTTCTAAAAACAATATTTTAAGTCTGCAGTTTAAAACAATAAATACTGCTTTGTTGTGAACGTATCTCGCAGTCCGTTTGTTAAACATAAGAAAGTTTAGTACATTCCAGGATAGATTTCTCACGAGCCTGTCAGCATAGAATTTTGTATTCGGATTAACGGTACAGCAACTCACCCTAAACCCGAGTCGACCTTTCAAGTGACCCATGAAAGACGAGTCTCCTCGAGAGGACCACCCGAAACATTGTCTAGGATTACATCACAGCGTTAAACGCATCTAATGGTTAGGACCGATTGGGTCGCAAGAACTTCGTTTAACGAGCCCAGATTTTTTAACTCGGAACATGGACAGTTCGAATCAGTGTGTTTATATAATTCTGATTAGCATTAATTCTCCCTAGTAGGAATTCTATTTTGTTTATTGAGAGTCTAGATTTTTCATAGGTTTCACTTTGTTTGCAGTTCGCCGCCCAAGCTCTCCGAGCTCCCTGTCAATAAAAAGTCGAGATACCCAAACAGTGTGAACGTTATCAAGGTCCCACTGATAAGCTTGATCCATTCTCCAGCTGATTCGAGGGCAGGTCGTCGATTAAGAGGCGCGAGGTCCCGCGCGTGGCGCGATCTAGTGGCGCGCGTTCGCCTGATGGACAGATGGAAGGCGTATGTGCCACCGGAGTTGTTGTCAGACCGTTTTACTTTACTGCCCCATAAAAGTACCGAGATTTAGACTGCAATACTGCCATGACGTATTGCCGGCGTTCCGCGCGGCCGTGCACGTACAGGATACCCGGTTGTGTGCGTGCACGCACGAGACATCATCCGTTCTTCCCTTCTCGCGTGACATCGCGATGAATACCTATCTCCTCGTTCATCCTGCCTATCGTTCATTCATCCGGTTCTCTGTGCACCGTTCGATCCTTCGGATCGATCACTTGACCTCGAGACTCCTGGATCATTCCGCGAGAACCTCGATCATTCCAGTAGCTGTCGAAATAAGAAATTCATTGTAGAAGAGATCACTTTTTGTATTATTCATACGGCTTCACAGTATATCGACATTATAACGACCCGTGGTAACAACATCCGCAGTCATAATTATCCAGGATCGAAACGAGATTATCCTTATCGGCTACAAGCAATTTACAAGTAGTTTGAACGCGGTAAAAAGCATGTGTGCGAATTAAATTGAAAGAAGGTTGAAAAACTGAGTCTGGAGGATTGCGACAAGCAGCAGGTGCAAGCATGATTCCTTCGATACTCGGGATCCTTCGTGTCCTTGTCCGAGAAGATCCTGGCAAGAGTAAAGGTTTATCGGCATCAGCCACCGTCGTGTCGCGGTTTTTTCCGGCGTTTCATCCAGCGAGACGCGCGGTCAATTAACCGAGAAATTTATCGACGCCCATGAAACGCTAATTGCTCTCGCGACTCGCTTCTTTCCCGTCTCCCTGGAGAGAGAGTCCATCTTCCCCGTTGCCCTCGAAGGAACGGTCTGTGTTTCGTCGGTTAAACTACGTCTTCTGTCCTGTTTGCGGCGCGCACCTTTTACGACCACCATTATCTCGGCGAATAACGGCTACCTGTTATCGTTATTGAATTATTTGTCTAGAGCGGTGTCTCCGCGACGGAAACCACCGTCTTTCCGCTCGGTCTAATTGCGCTTGTCTTGCCCCGCTGAATTCTGCTGTCACGGTCTGCCAAAAGGTGTCCCGAACACAATTTCCAAATTGCTGGAACTGTCAACGAATTTGTAGGAACAGAGTGTAGGATGTAAGAGAAAACTCTCGTATTGACCGCACAAATAGACATATGTATATTTATTCGCTGATGCACAAACTAACACACGCTATAGCTGTCGCTTAGATTCGCTATCGCTATTACCCAAAAACGACACCCTCGCATTGTTCTCGCTCCTTATGTTCATTTGGTTACATTCATTCTCTCGTTGTTCCGGTCTCTCACTTTCTCTGACGCACTCTTTGTCTCACGCGTCCCTCGCTCGCATTCATACCTTGTCTTATCAACAAACTCGACCTTCCGAGTTTTTTCTCGGGACCGCAATCTTAACCATACGAATGGTCTTTTCCGGTCATTGCTTCTTCAAAATTTTCAATCGACTCCCCTGCAATTCGGTCAACTTGCAAATTTTTTATTTCCACTGTTCCAGATGGTGGTACTGCCAAAAGCATTTCCAATTCACCCTACTGTAACCTGCAAAAATAATTAAATTCTTCTTACGTCTTCATAGTTTTGTGCTACATACAAAGAATCATTGAATTTACACCCGATATTAGAGAATACAAACAAATCTTTGAAAGAGCATCTATCACATCGTTAAATAAAATTGTCAAGTGAAGAATAAAGGGGTCGAAACCACCGAAGACTTGTCAAAATCAAAGTCTCGGAGTCCCAATCGGACTCCATCCTCCCGAGGACCCGCGGCAGGGCTCCAATGGCGCGAAACAGGCCGCGAATCAGTTCCTCAGCATCCACCGGGTGGTAAAAAGAAAAGGAGACGGGTGCACCTGCGACTCCTTCGTGGTACTCCTTCAGCGTATCTTCTACTCGTTTTGCGAAGGCGAAACAGATTCATGCAGAAAGGATTCCCGACAGTTGCAGGCCTCGGAGTATCCTTCTCGAGGAGGATTCGCGCGGTGCGTGTATATGCGTGATTCGCGTTCCGCGGCTCTCTGCGCTCCGCGGTTTGGAGAGAGAGAGGGGCAGATTAGAGGTTCGTTGATGAGGGACGCGGCAGGGTAGAGGAGAGTCCGAGTTGCTCGGTGGTAGGGGCAAGAGAGAGACGTGTCCGTGGAGGGTTTGGTTGGCAAACGATCCGAGAGATCGCGCTCGAGTCGCGTTCAGCCCGTTTGCGCGTCCGAGCCGCGGGCAGAGCTCTCAGTTGACGCTCAGTTCGGCTCAGCGAGGCCAGAGAGAAGAAAGGGAGTCTTTTCGTGTGTGTAAACATCGCGCGTGTGTGTTCACCGCGGCAGCCACGGGGACCGACTGGGCTCCTCTCTACCTGAGCTAGACCTCATCGGGCCCGCGCTCACCTGGGTCTCCGCTACCTGAGTTTCGGGGACCGAGCAGCGGCCGAAAAGAGAAAAAAAAACAACACGGGGATTGTAAGGGACCTGAAAACCGTCCGACCACGAGCGGAACGTTTCTCCTGGCCCGTCGAGAGACCCTCCGCAACCCTCGACCCACCCCCGAAAGGATTAATCGGTTACAGGAAGAGAAGTTAAATTGACGCGTTGACTTTTGCCAGTTGACTCGAAGTTGTTGATTCGTTGGAGGAATGAGAAGTCGACTGGATAGATAGACAGAGAGAAAGTGACTTCGCAGAGAGTTTCTGCTTTTTGATCGAGTGACGAGGAACTGGTGACGAGTGGAGAGCAAGTGCGGATCAGAACGTGTCGCGTGTGCATCCAGCGAAAGTTATGAGCAGGGTGACGGTTTCCTTCGTCGGGGCAGCTGGCGGGACGACATGCAGCTGGAGCATGACCCGGCCCGGGACGACCGCAGCAAGATCGGAGCACTGAGAAGAACGTGGTCGTACTGTGCGTACGACGACGGGACGCGTTCGATTCTACGAGCGAGGCCTCAGCTCGATTGCCGAGTGTCCAGACGACATGTTCTAGCCGCGTTCCCGATCGTTTCGCTTTACCGTGTGCCCGACCACAGATCGCAAACTTCGATCATAGATTAGCTGACATAATTGTGCACCGGTTCGACTACCGAAACGGAACCACCCTCGCACGACAGGCAGGGTGTTCGAGAGCGACTGTTCACTAAAGGGTGCTGTGTCGTTTTTGTTTTGATTTTTTGCAACCTCTCCGACTCGTCTGGTCTCCGTCGCCGTTCTGGGACCATTCTGGGACATTCTCTGGCATAATTTGGATCTTCGCTGGGAATCGCTTACGGACGACCCGCCGACCACGTTCCCGCACGTGGCCCATCAACAACCTCGATATCAACCTCGGCCCCGTCGTCTTTGAACGTTTGTCGCGTTGGTGGTGGTGGTGGTGGTGGTGGTGGTGCATGGACCTTTTTCTCGACGGATTTGCTACGCATTTTATCGCGCCCCTGGGCGTCCTCGTCTCTCCCTCTCTTTCTATCTCTCGTCCCGTCCTTCTTTCTCTCTCCCTCTTTCTACTCGAACGGTTCTCGTCCGCCGTCTTTCTTCGTCTCTCCTTCGCATCCTCGTTCTCTCTCTCTCTCTCTCTTTCTCTCTGTGCCGTCTCCCTCCACCCCCCTGCTCACCTACCCCTCCACCTGTCTGACGCGCCGCTGCACACCCTCTCCTACCTCCGGCAACCCTGCTCGTACGGTCTCTCGTACCCGTGTACGATTTTCCCTATCCCCACCTACCGCGCGCGCTACTCCTCTCCGCCTTCGTTCCGCACGCGTTTTCTTTATTTATTCCCCGCGATTCCACGGAGCAACGCTTGGTCGCTTCTTCTTCGTTACACGATGATTCTTCCTCTTCCCGCGTTCCTCTTTACCACGCCGTTTTGAAATTGCCCCGCTGGCTCGCGCCGCGCCACACGGATCGTCTCTTTCGTCTGGCCTCGTCCGGTCTCGTCTGGTCTCGGGCCATGGTATTTTGATACCCGCGCGCACACCGCCGCGAATCCGCTTCTACATCTTCTTCTGCCTCGCGCGTCGCGACGACCGGCCTCGTAAACCCGACGATAAAAACTGCCGTTTTAACGCGGTCCCTCTCTCTCCCACCACCCACGCTCTCTCTATCTCTCCCTCTCTTACACTCCCAATCTTTCTCGTTCTGTTCTCTGATCTCTCGCTCTCTCTCTCTTTCTCTCTGTTTCTCCTTCCTCTCCTACGTCCGAGGCGCACACCGTCACCTCGGCTATCTCACCTTGCCTGGCTCCCGCTCGTCCTTGGACTCGCGTACACGCGGCGCGCGCCGGTGAACGCAATCGCTCGATCGCTGGACAACATCGCGATGCGATCGTGGCTCCCGGTTGACTGGTGATTCCGCGCGCGTGTATACATCATCATCGTCCTCTTCGTCTCCCGGTCGATCTACTCTCTACTCTCCTCTCCCCTCCCGGTGATCGTCGATCGCCACACACGCGCCAACGCACCGATCGCCACACGCAACAAAACACCGTCATTCTCATCGTCGTCGTTGATCGCGTCGATCCGGCCGGGCTTCGAACCGATCACGGTCCGATCGATCCATCCGATCGGTGCCACGGAACCGACGTCCCCGCTGCTCGTCGTCGCTGCCGACATCGTCATCGTCGCCGCCAACCTCTCCGCCGTCGCCGCGCCGGGCGTCGTCGTTATAACACCGGCAATCCACTGTCACCATCTGCACCATCGCCGATCACGTGGCTTGCTCGACGGCGACGCTGTACGACAATGTTCACGCCGCGCCGCTGTGCGGCTCCGGCGTGGGCCACCCTGGCTCCGTCACGCCGATGGGGACAGCCACCGGAGCGGGGAATTCCACCGGGGTGACCTGGTGGGCCATGATGAACGGTTCCCTCTACGAGGACAGCCCGCCACCGGTCCCGCCGACTGCCTCCAGCTTGGTCTCGCTGCAACAACAACAACAGCAACAACAACAACAGCAGGCAACGTCGACACCAGGTTCCCATCAACAAGCCACGACACCGACGTCGCCCGCTGTACCAGCCTCATCGGCAACGACAGCACCACCAGCACCGACAGCCAGCGCCAGCTCGACCTCGCCGAGCGCCTCGTCGGTCGCGAGCAACAGCGCCCCAGGACCTCTTCATATTCCCGCGAAAAGGCTGACCGCGACGCCGGCCGCGTCATCGTACGGCGAGGTCGGTTGCGTCGAGTCATCGGGCCCGCCCGCCGCTGGACCAGCGGGCGTCATTCGTCATTCCCACTCGTCCTCCGCGGGCTCGCAAGGCGGCTGGAGCTACAGCCCCCATCACCCGCAGGACTCGCACTACTCGTCCGCCGCGGCCGCGGGTGACTCGCTGAACCATCATCAGGCATACGGGGGCAACAACCCCCCGACCTATTACAACCTGGCCGACCCGACCTCCACCTCCGGTTCCGCCAGGGACAACCGGAAGGCAGGATCGTTGAGCTTCTGGTCGCCAGCCGCGGCAACCGCCGGTTCCGCGGCCACCGGTGGTTCAGCGGCCGATTACAAGTCCTATAATTCTGCCGGGGTTGCCACCACCAGCTCCTCCACCGGAGGATCGTCGTCCGTGGCTAGCGGAGCCACCGATCCAGCCGTCTCCTCATGCCATCAGAGCTTCTCGCAGAGCTGGTGCAACTACTCGCCGTACACCGCAGCCAGGCATCATCATCCGGTCGACACGGCCGGACATCATCATCCGCACTCGCCAGCCGGCGTAGCTTATCTGACGCCGTCCGCTGCAGACGACCGGGGCAGGGTCACCGCTGCCATGGTCGCCGAGGGCGCGTTCCCACATGACGGATACGGGGGTCTGAGAAACTACGGGGCACCGGAACCCGTCACGTCCAGCCCCTACCCACCTCCAGGTAAGCATCAACTCCGGACTCCTCGTTCTTTTTTTTTCAGGTGGATCTGCAACACGGTATGGTATAAGCAGACTGCGGATCTTTATGCAACATACGAATCCTCTGCTTCGAATCTAGCGAACAGGCTGTTGAATGAAAATTCATTGAATGAAAATCTTATTATAATTTCGGTTGTAAACGCATCAGATCCGCAGTCTGAATTAACGAGATCTCGGTGAGCTGTGGGGGATACTGGAAATTACGAGTATCCTTGGGAGCTAAGTAGAAATACGCACAGGATTGTTCTATATCGTTTTTTCTACACGCAAGAAGGTTTGGATTCAATCGTAGATTATATTCCAAGCTCTCAACGATATCTTGCAGGGTGGTCCGCAAGTTCAAGGCCTCCCAGAAGAGGTCGTGTAACGCTTTCGCTGCTCCTGCAACGTTACTTTCACCCCCTAGGGGGTGCACGCTTTTCTCGGTCTCGTTGTACAGAGTTTTTCCGGCTGTTCTCGTGGGAAAAGAGACCGACGACTTGGGGTCTATATTCTTTTGATCCTCGCGATCTATCGAATGTTTATTTAACCCTTTGCACTCGAAGTTATTTCGACTACAGAATTCGTACGCCTCGTGTAATCTAGAATATTTTCTTCATATTTCACCTTATCACAAAATGGGAATTTGTCGAGTGAACTGCAAAGACGCAGCAGATTCAACGAAATGATAGCAGAGTGGTCTATTAACGCAAGGGTGGAAATCGCGAGTAATTGACTCGACTGCGTTTCGAAAACAAGGTGCGAAGTCGTAAGATCGTGATCCGAATTCATTAGGAGTACCGGAACAGATAGGGATCCGTGAAAAACCGCGGTCGAAAGTGGCCCCCGGTCGCATAAACGGGTCGGTCGAGTCATCGTTCATTCACGTATTTGGTCATTCTCTTTTGTCCCCACTCGGCGTCCTTTTCTCGACTCCCTGGAACCCATGAAACGTCGCATGAGCAACAACGAACGCCGCCGGGTTTATTGGCGGCCGTAACTCGTAAACTCTGGCGTGCGCCTCCGATCAGCTGATCCGTTCCATGACCCCCGCACACGGCCGTTCAGTCTTCTCTCCTACTAACGGCCGTTCTCGCTTTCCTCTCCTCCCTGTTGTCGTCTACCACTTCATATCCCCCTTCTCTCTTCTCTCTCTCTCTCTCTTTCTATCTCGTAATCGTCGCACTTGTTCTAGCATTTCGCAATTCAAATTCACGCTATCGTGCAATACGTTTTATCTTGCCCCAGGGATCGGTCCAGTGTCGGCACTCTTTGACAGACTCTCGAGAAGCGAAATTAGAGCTGATTAGAGTGTTTTGAGATAGGTCAGCTAGACTTCGGCTAGATAGACACTTTTATCTAGCTGTTCTAATTTTGGGAGTGTCTGGTAGTATTTGCGGGGGAATGAAATTGCTTTGTTTTATGTCCATGTTCAGATCTCGGTTGCAATTCGTGGGTAATTTACACAGATAGTAAAGGAACGCAAGTGATTTTCTGCTTCTAGAAAAAGGTAGCTGAGTCATAGAAATAATTTTTAATCTGCAAACACACGAATCTTCGCATTTTTCGTGAGGCGATCCGCTAGTCGAGCTTAACACGTTCCCATGTACAGGAAAGAGCCTAATTCTGCAAGCAAACTATCGATCATCGCGCAAGCTTCAGGGTACGTTACCTTCTAGCACGCAACGTGAGATCTACATCGACTAATCAGGCGTTCGCATAAATGAGGATTCTACTGCGCTGAAGCTAGTCGTTCTCATATCTTTAGTATTTGAACCGTGAAGTTCTCAGACCTAGGAAGGATCTCATACTAAAAGGGTTGCTGAGTTACCGATCGTCCTAAGTAATTTTCGAGTAGATGGCACCTGGAAGGAAAGCGGATCTGATTGGTTATTAGTAGAATGTGGATTGTAAGAATTTATGGAAAAGATTAATAGATGGAATTTAATATCGTTCGGATATTAGAAGGTTCACTTGTGTGGTGATATTCATGAAATCAGTCAAGTTAAGAAGACAACAAAATATCTGGTCAAACAAGACTTTCTCGCAGTTTACAATAAAAGTAGAATCAGGCGTTCGAATCTCTAATTCAACAGGACGTAATTACTAGATCTTTATGCAAACTAAACGTTTTCTAAGCACATTAGTGTTCCTTAGATTTTTCAATCAACCTTTGATTTTTCAATCAAACAATTGTCCAACTGTAAACACATAACATCTAATCGCAATAGCCGTACTTAAAGCGCAGTAAAAACTACTACATGATCAAAATCGTGTTCGTGATAAGCGAAGCCTCGTCAGAGCCGGCAACAGTCTTGCAATCTCCACATTTCCATCAGATCTTCACACTCAGATTCGTTTCTTTTCCGGTCATAGAAGATCGGAACGAGCCTGTACAATTCCAAGACTTGCTCGCCGGCGTTATTGATATTCTTATCAGAGGAGGAGACAGCGCGCTCCAAGAGAAAGGAGATAGAGAGGAAGGGAGAGAGAGAGAGCATTCTTGGCTGTATAATCTACGCCGAGATTTTTGCCGGCGATTGGCCCCCGCTGCTCGTGGAAAAGGCGCGTCCGTCGCCGGTATCGTAAAGAATAGGAAAATACGAGACACGCCGGCTGCTCATACGAGCACGCTCGGCCCGATAAACGAGATATCGTTCGCGTGATCCTCTCCGCTCTGCTCCGCTCGGCTCCGCGCGCCGTTTAATCGTATGCGTGGGGCAGGGAGGTTGCACGCGCAGGCGTGCGATACATACAAAGTAGCAGAATACGAGCGCCGAGTATAGTTTACCCGTCACCCAATAGATGGCAGCTCCATTATCTTTGTTCGTTCTCGTCGGGCCTGGCCCGCTGGACTGCTATCATCAATGCCTCGGAGCTATCCCGAGGCTCCGCCAGCTCCAAATGTCAGCGGAACAGGCCTGACAGTGCTAACGATGCGCGGAGACTGCTGGGTACGTTAGTTTCAATTTCTTTAAAAATTGTTCAGACAAGTTCTCCGTAAATTGAATATTGTCTTTTAGGGGATGAAGAGGTCCTTGCGATTGAGGTCGCTGTGTATTCTAGAATTGTTTAGAACTTGTGATTGTTTCGTAGCAAAAAATAGCTTGGGAATCTTTAAATAATGATCTTGATAGAAATTGATTGCTACCCCTATTAGAAAATTGAAGAACTTGATTATTGAATTGAGTACGATGTTGTATTGAAATGAAGTAGGTTTCAGACTGGAGATTCTTTTTCAACTAATGATAACGTATTCTTGAAGTAACACAGTGCCTAAATAACAGAACTTTCCAGCTCTGTAAATGTTAAAGTGTGCGAGGTAGAGAGTCAGTTGGCCGTCACGAAGAAGTTAGAACTTCGGTAAAATGTCAGATCTTAATTAGATAGAGAAGACATCGGCAGAACAGGTTGGGAAGTAGGTCCTTCCGAAAAAAGACATCGATACCGAACGGTAGACGGGTCAGGTTGACGTTCATGGACAATTTGCGTACGAGATCTCCCGGTGGACACGCACCTTCGCTGCCAGGGGGACAGGTGGTGTCGCACGGACTACGAATCCCCAATATTCTTGAGAGCGAGATAGCATCTTTCCCTGGTCGGCGAAACATTGTCCCACGAAGGCGGCCGTACCTCTTTAAAGACCATTTCAGACCCCTAAACGACGGCCGTCGTTTCGCTTTTTAATTTATCGCGCAATCATCCGCGCCCCCGGGTCTCTCCGACGACTAACTTTAATTGGCGGTCGACGCGAATTTACGGACCGACCTGATTAGAAGAGTCCGCGGTTGTGATTTCGGTATCGACTCGACTACAGTCTTAACGAGTTTCCAGGTGGTTAGGGATACCGTCTCCCTATCTCTCGAATGGCTCGGATTAATTTGTTCCGATACAAAATTCTTCCTAGCTACGCTTCCCTGTCGAAGACTTGTACACAGTTCAAAAGCGAGTTCACCCCTTGATCTTCATACAGCTTGTAACATGATATTTGGTCCCCTCAGGGTTTCAAATTCATTTACCAATCATCCTCTTCCTCTTTCCACGTTCATGGTGGATTCCGAACCACCTTTTGCCAACAACACGCGAAAAACACCCCGGGTGGGTCACTTTCCGGTTTTTTACCAGACGTTCACCCATCCTAGTGCCGTTCACGCTCCGCATTGTTTAACTTCAGTGATCTAACGAGAACCGGTGCTTTCAACGGGACTACGGTTGTTGACTGATCTTCGTACAGTTTGTCTTGAATTAAATCCTTCCAACCTGTTTCCTACACACATAGAAAAATCCTGAAGACTCGAACCACATCGGGTACATTTTTATTTTAAACCTCCAGCTAGTAAATTTTTCAAAGAATTGCTTCTGAATGAACCGAGTGTTCGAAGCTTGGGTCACGGGAAAATCGAGTAAATAATTTTCGCATTCCTGGAAAGGCCGGCGGGGACGCTGATCGAGATAGGCGTCTGGATGCATCGATAAAAGCGTCGGTTTCCGGGTCGGGTGCATCGATTGCTCGGTTGCAAGCCGGCTCGTGTTGCATCGAGCGAGCGTGTCCAGAGCGATATCTAGTCAGAAATCATATCTACGAAGCCAGGCGACCCGCGTCGATACTAAAGCTGTTTGCTCCGCGTGTTTGTCCCGCGGTCTCTCGCACACGCCTCTGCCAATCGATACGTCATTTATTCCGCAGTTCCGTGCAAGCACCGACGCCCGCGTGTGTGCACGCTGCTGACATTCGTGAGAATCCTGACCTTTGTTAAATCATTTGCATATTCCGGCGTTTTAGTGGGCAATAAATTCCTGTCGCTTAGGCGATCGCGCCGCGATACCTCTCTCGGGCGAGCGAGCCGCGCGCGAACGCTGACACGGGGGCGAGTGAAACAGAAAGAGAGGGAGAGGAGGGAGAGAGCGAGAAAGGGAGAGGAAATAGGGGAAGAAACTGGAGAGAGAAACAGCTACCGACAGGCGGAAGGCAGAGGAAAAGACGTTACGGGATCTAATAAGCGAGCAGGAAAAGATGAAATTCGGACCGCGAGTCTTCTCCATAAAAAACGACCGGTGTTTATTGGCTTACCGAAAATTGTTGCAAGCGTTATTTACAGGCGATTCGGGGGCTGCTTCGTCGCACGATATTTACATATTTTTAGTTTCATTTAAATCGTGGTTTTAATCGTTTAATCCTCGTACGCTAGACTAGGATGATAATTCACCCATTTTTATTTTACACATTAAATCAACACATTGTGTTTTATTTCTAGCGTCACGTTTTAAAGAAATACATCTCACGATGTGGACATAAGAGGATGAATAATTTTACAGTATGAGAAAATATTGAATGGGTGAATTTTTACCCTGAGGAACGTGTACGAGTGTTAAATGAAGTCCTGCTTTATTCTTCAACAAGACCAATTTTTGATTTCCGATTCGATTTGAAAGGCCAATTGGCAATCAACTTCTCCGAAAGGTCTAACAGTGTTGCATAAATTCGCGACGAAAATACAAATCGCGTGAAGAACAAGGCTGCCGAGCACATTCGCCGGGCAATAAAAAAATCGCGATAGAAATGTCACCTAAACAGAACACCGCTCCATAAAAAGGTTACAACCGGAATACGCAAAACGTACGACTATACGATTACTTAAATAAATTAAACTCGAGCACCATTCCCGGTAACATCTTAATCAGATGCGCTTAATGCCTTTTAACGACGTATTTCCGTTGAACCTCGTTGATCCTGAAACGTCTAAAACAGGAACACAGTGTACAATATTAATATATTCGCTTGCTTTCGTGTTCCGTTGCGAGAGAATTTCAATTGTAAAATAAAACCTGTATTCTTCGATATCTTGAGCGATTCGAAGTTCGAGGAGTACGGTGTACGAGGCAAGCACTCGAGCAACAAATTAAGCTCGTGTAGATTATCGATGGGCTTGTAGTCGAGTTGTGCTGGCAGGTGGGGAGAATTGCAACTCTGTTGGCCGAGCAGGCGATTAACGTTCACTGCCGTTTCTCTGCATCCTTGTTCGGTTAAAGATAGTCGGACCGGCTGCTACCATCTTCGAACTTCTTCGTTCTGCTGCGCTGCAAGAAAAAATTCTTCCTTTCGTTTATGAACTCCGCAACAATTAATTCGTTGAACTCGTCCAAATTTTTACAAGCGCTATCCGCTAACAAAATTGCAGTTTTCTCGCGATCAAGAAATCCAGCAATATTCCAAGGCCACCGGGTTTGCCAGCCAAGAAGTCAAAGCTATCGGCGTCGCCAACTATCAAGTTCCTAGCGAGGGACCGCCGGCCGCGAACAATAAGCGGACTCCCGTGACGCATCCGCACACATTTCTATAACAACGTTCGGCAATCCTCGACACGATCTCAAGGCGAATCATGCACGAACAATCATTTCCACGATCGCTGTCCCCGTTCCATGTTCTCCGGACGGTTAGTAGAACCGGTCCAATTATATCAAACCGTCTGGTCGCGAAGAATCCAACGAGTCCGTGCGTGTGCACGCATACACCACCGTCGTCGGCAAGGCTCCGAGGGGAGCTTGAACAACCATAACAGCCATGAGATCTCACGATCCCATGACCCCGCGACCTCTCCCACAATCTTCCGTCTAGAAAACTCGGCCACTCGTGAATTTTCCACGTTTTCCACGTTTTCTCCCCCGAAAGCCGCCCTACGGAACCGAGCTTCGTTCCGTGATCCGCATGAATTCTGCAAGTTCGTTGGATCGAGGTTCGTTCTCCCAAGACGTGGCTTCGGGACTAGATTCAACGGGAATCATGGATTTTGACATCCCGGATTTGATTCGAGTCTGAGGAATCTTCCGGCGAATCGAATTCCAACGGGAGATCCGTGCTCCCGCGATTTATGCCCCCCTGGGACCCACCCCTGTCGACGATCACGGGAACACGTGTGTGGCTGATGCGGTTTTTGGAAATTACTCGCGGGAAAGAGCAAAGGGAACAGAGGATTTGATAAAATTTTGGAAGGATTGGGAATGGTTAATCACCCTTATTGCGCATGATCTAGGGGATGGTATTCATTCTTAATTGTAGATGACTTAATTCAAACATTTTGCACATTATTTTTAGTAGTCCTGTTATTGCACAAAATATTGCTCCTTCATGGTAATGTCTAAATTGATGGTTTTGTTTGCATATGGACAAAATATTCATCCCTTAATTATTTATTTGGGTATGTAATTCATAGAATATTAAAAAATATGTTCGATCCAAGAAAGAAACCCCTTCGGAATCAAAGCATCATAAATTAACAGTTCTACGTACTGGAAGACTGGATTAGAATCAGGAAAGCGAAGCAAACCAAGATATTCGTATGAATGATTCTACATATAATTATGATCGGCAGTGGAAACGGGCAGCGGGCCCATCGCATCGTTCCGAATGTGTAGTCGTAAACTTGACTCGCAATGTTTTTCTCTATGAATCGGAGCATACGATCGTTCGCGGAACAGATTGAACACGATTAATCGACTCCCCGGGACCGTTCGTATGAACGTTAACGAGCCGTTACCAGTGATACCTGACATTTACGTAACAATTAAATGACTGTTACGGGTATCTAATGACTCAGCTGTAGACTTTCTTCTTGTCCAGTCGATATCGATGTGTCGTAAGTCTCTTGTCGTAAATCGGAAACTACCGAGCTCCTGCTGCCTGTAGCCGGGTCAAAAGTGACCCCAACAATGGGTAAACTCCTGCAAACTGTTCACTTGGCTCATTCTTCACCCGGCCAGTGCTCTTACGTTCGTTCATAATTATAAACAATCATAAATAGTCATCATAAGTTCCCTGAAAAATCGCTGAAGATCGTAGAACAGAATTTTATAAGATTTATTCGAAATACTAAACAATTGCCTTCCAATATCTCTTGAGAAAAGGGAATGACTTTCTGGACGAGCTAATAAAATGAAAAATTTCATGAAATAATAAAATTCACAGTCTAATGGTGACTGAAAGATTTTCACCAAATTCGAAGCAGTTGTTAATACTTAATTTTCAAGTTTGTTTGAGTGAGTAGGTCCTTCGGAGGCGGTTTAATATCGAAGGAATCGCGGCTCGGAATCGAGCAGCTCGCTATCGATCGGTTTCCTGGGCGAACAGCGCGCGCGGCAAATGTCAATCGAGTGACTCCGCTCGGAAAAAGTTAACGGGATTGGTTACGGACCGATACGTCGACTAACGAACCAACGTATTTGCTCTCGTTTCCGCGGACTGATCGATTCCGAAAGTCGCGGGAAAAGGAAACTGGTACAGCCGAGAGTCGTTTTTCTTGCTCCGGCCCTCGAGCCACAATGAGCTTTACCATCGAACGTCGACCAGCGACCAACGATCACAGAATAAACCAGTATCCCGTCAGCTCATTACATTAATTCTTTTTCTTTTAGGAATAATCCGTTATCTGTTCGATACACGTGTTGATTTTTTAAAGGTATCTTTACGTGGCCAATGTTCTTCGATTTTTTCACTTGAACCATTTCTATGAATGCGTGAACCGAGATTGTTGTTCTGGGTGTAAGACGTGTTTGAAAATTCACTTTTATTAACACAGTAATGTTTCTATCAGAGCGACAATGCTGCGCACGGTTGACGCGACCAAGTTATTCCCCCAATTTAGTAATCTGATCTCGGCTCGGTATATCGGTGTGAACGACTACAACAACTCTTTACACGCGCTGTCTTTCACTATGTTTGACTCGCCCTTTGTAGAAAACAAATAGTATCTGCGCACGGTAAATGCGACCGAATCCCCCCGAAGCTGTCGCTCTAATAGAAACATTACTGTAATTTCAATTTTTTGTGGAACACCGTCTCTGTTGGACTTAGACTATAGATTTTCGTGCATTCATAGAATTAGTAAAAGTGAAGAACGTGTTGCGATGCGAACGATTCTACTGGATTCCGAATCGTTCGGATCGTGCTCGATAGTAAAAATCGAAGACCGCCGCTTGTCAATCTTCTAGCTGTTCAGCTAGTCTGTCTGTGTTCGGCAAACTAATTGTGTTAAGTGATGTGGGGTTCCTCCCCATCTTCCTTGTTTCCCGCAGGTTCGCTTGCG
Organism: Lasioglossum morio; assembly: GCA_916610235.2. NCBI lineage: Eukaryota > Metazoa > Arthropoda > Insecta > Hymenoptera > Halictidae > Lasioglossum > Lasioglossum morio. Next base: position 14,961,779 of record OU744328.1, on the reverse strand, counting down.
GGGGTCGGCGTGGGCGTCGGTGTGACCGGCATGGGTGTCGGTTGCGGCAGCACGAACCCGTTGGAGTGGACCGGTCAGGTGACGGTGCGCAAGAAGCGCAAGCCGTACTCGAAGTTCCAGACGTTGGAGCTGGAGAAGGAGTTCCTGTTCAACGCGTACGTCTCGAAGCAGAAACGATGGGAGCTGGCTCGTAACCTGAACCTGACGGAGCGGCAGGTGAAGATCTGGTTCCAGAACCGGCGGATGAAGAACAAGAAGAACACCCAACGGCAGACGCAGCAGAACAACAACAACAATAACAACAACAACAACAGCGCGAACAACGCGAACCACCATGGGGCGACCGGTACCCATCATCATCCTAGTGCCGGACACGCGCCACCAACGAGCCACCACGTGGTCGCGCAGGCGCACCACGCGAACGGATCCGCGAAGCACCATCAGTGACCCGTGGCCTTCTCTGGGGTCGTATTTGGCCATCCTCATCACCACGGGACGACGAACGGAGGATCGGCAGGTTCAACGGCTGGGACGGTTAGTTCGGTCGGTACCGGCGCTGTGTCCGCCGCTGGAAACGCGGCTCTGGTCGCCGGCCACGGGCACACATTGCACGCGCCCCAACCTCAAACACCTCTGCCCACCCACGCTGCCGGAGGATCGAGCACCGTCACACCGCCCACCGCCGTCGTTCATCCTCACATCCACGCTCATCATCATCAGCTGGCGCACGTGGCTCAACAGTATCCAGCGCTTCTCCATCACCAAACGCCCCATGGCCTGGCCGCTTGAATCACCAAACGGCCCCGACACCCCAGAGAAACAATCCTCCTTCAGGACTGCCGGACCCCTGATCAGGTCCCACGTCCTTCCGTCGACGATCCGACTTGTAGTCGTTGACGTCGTCGTCGTTGGTTCACTTCGTCTCGTCGTCGTCCCTGAAGATCGGTACCCAGGGTACGCAAGGATCGACCACGGACAAGCGCACACACACGCCTATCGAACTTTGTTCAGCAGCTGTTGAAAGACTGCCTACCACTTGTAAGGAGAGATAACGTTTTCGCGAGTAGTATATTATTATTATTATTTTATTATTAATATTATTAACACACGGTCATCGTCATCCTCATCGTCATCGCGGTCGCTGCTATTCAACGATCTGAGAGAGAGAGAGCGAGAGAGAAAGATAGAGTGAACGAGAGAGAAAGAGGTGTGTGCTGTTTGTATAAAAAATAGAGGGTGAGTTTCGCGGCGTCCTTGGAGAACGTCCATCGGCAGACTCTTTCGTCCGGTGTAGTCGGTCCTCTTCGTGTCGCGTGATCGCGCCGAGAGCAATCTGTCCAATTCGTAATTCGGTAGTACTTCCTCCAGTTATACATATTATAGATATTATATATAGTAAAGAAACGTTAGTGTCACTTAGTGTCTGTCCTCCCCAGAACCTCGTGTCTCAAGCCTAGCCCCACCCGTACCAAGTGGACCCATCGTCGTTCCTCAAACACCATCTCCTCCTGAAACCCGTGAACGCTCCCCATCAGGAAACCACCGGACCTCCTTGCACTGTTCAGCTCGTCCGTTGAGGAGAATCTTTTTGGAGAATCTAGAGCATCGTGCTGGCGATCGACGGGGAATCGTTCTGGATCCGATGCTATGGGATCCCATGGATGGGATTCTGGGCTCTAGAGGTTCGACCGAACGGAGGATCGGACTGTGAGGGGGTAAGTTTGGAAATTGGATCGTTGGGAACCAGGAATCGATTTTTAAAGAGTTAGTGTTTTCTCGAAAATATTTACTGGACAATTGGAGGTAATTGATGAACACTTTACCTGCCGGTAGATTCTGACGAGTATATTCGACGTACGAAGAAATATTGATGTTTCGTGTGGTGTTGAGCATACTCGTCAGGAAGTAGTAGCAATTGTTAACTGATTAAAGATGTTGCTACTATTAAAAAGTTCATTAAGAAATCCGTGGCTATGAATTAGAAATTTTTCGAAACTGTAGCATAATCGCTCCTGGTCGGTAAAGTAGTAGCATCGAAATACGTGGAAGGGTGTCCAGTGGCTCTCTCATGGAGAAAATAATCGCTATGTCGCGGAGAAAATTCGTGGGTCCCCTCTCACAGCCTGTTGACCGTCGAACGAGCGGTTCCTCGAATTGAACGATGATCGCTACTGTCTGTGATTCCCGGAAAGTACTAAATTATCTCGGAGACGGTGCTTTAATATGTAACGACAGCGTTCGTCAGCGGTGTAGCTGAACAGTGGGACCGATACTCGATTCCTCGTAGATCGGTAGAGACCCAATCCGCAGTAAAAATTCGTTCGGACCGAGTAAACGAGAGATTCGTTGGGCCGCTGATGGATCGAAAGCGATCGGGCCATTGTAGATAACTTCTCTATCCTTAGTCCGACGTGTGTTTCGTCCGCTGGAGACATCAGCGGTCGAAGAAATCGCGAGTGGTTAGCAACTGGGACCGAAACACTGGGTCTTCGACGCAACCGTTATTGTTAAACTGAATAGGGGACGTTTTTCGTTCGTTTCTAGAACCGGCTGCGTCGGGGACACCCAAGAAACGTGTCCCAGAGAAACCATGCGTTCGGAGAATTAGTCTAATTATGTCCAGAATGTCGTATTCATCGCCTACCAAGGATCGCAAACTACTACCTATGATTCTTATATTATATGTAAAAAAAATGCGACTTAGATTTAAAGGTATACCTTAGTGGACCGGCTGGTCGAGAGTACCACTCTGAGGCCAAGCTTGGGATCCTCTAAAACAGGAGCCATGGATCGCAGGGATCGAGGACTCGATTCATCAACAGTTCGATTGCCACTTAAATTGGAGGACATTGTTAATCGTTTTAGTATTACTGTTAAAGGTCCTCGATCCTTCAGAACCGGAACTGTTAGATGAAAATTTGTTAGAAAAATCGGGGACAACGGTAGACCATCCACGTAAATTTGTTTAGCTGATTGTTTTCAAATTCGACGTTTTATTATCGATCAGTTTCACGAGGATCGAGGATCGTCGATGAACCTGCGATCGTGGCGAGGTCCCGTTTCGATCTTCCGACACGACGTTCGTCCTTGAATCTCTCGTGTGTATATTTAGAGGACTCCGGAGACGTTGAAGAGCGGAGATCGAAGAAGAAACAGTTTGCCGATTACTGAAATCGGTCGAGAGTCCTCTTCCCGCGGATTCAGGGACGAGCGATTGTCATTGTCCGGGGTTGGATCGAAGATCGACGGGGATCGAGGAGGCGCCGAGAGCTTGGCCGCGGATCGAAGATGGCGACTTGTTTACCTTTTAATCGGCGGGTCGGCGAGTAAGTAGGTAATTTAATCGGATGTTAAATGAAAATAAATATCCCAGTGGATCTCTATTCTCTAAGGTGCAACATTATCTAAATTATAAGGGCCGCTGAACGCGAGTGTGCATGCAAACTACGATATACTATTATAATAGATGTATACATACACGCGTATTTTCTGTATGTACATTAGTGTGCTTGGGCGCGCGCGTGTGCGCCGACGACCGTGTCACGCACACGTGAATTTTGTATACATGTACCGGGACCGATCGTCTCTTCCGGTTCTTCTTTTTTTTTTCTCTTTCGAACTCGAAATTGACAAGAGATCGGTCGAAAATGATCCTCGAAACGGAGAACGGTTTTCTTTTTCGAAAATTAGCGTGGTCCGTCGCCAATCCCGAACGGCAGTGTAAATGTGAACGAGCAAAATTGAGTTTCTCATAGGTTGTTGCACGTGAATACATAATTCAACCAGCGGTTTTACTTGTATCGAAACGATCGAAACCGTCAGTGTAATCATGTTATGTTAAATTGTTTATTTTATTGTTTTCGAGGAGCTGCTTGTTTTTGGCAATAAATTGTTCGACGATTGTTTAAGCGAACGAAACCGACTCATTTTTCTTCACACGCTATTGCACATCGATCTCGCTACTGCTAGCTTTCATTCGCGCAGGTGTTGATCGAGTTGATGTTCTAGATAGGGGGCGGGGATTTATCGAGATTCATGCTGACCAATAAAATCCCCCAATCACTCGTTAAGCTTAGATATCATTTGTCGTTACTGTGGAGTCGGTCGCTTCAAGTGCAACGACCTCAACTGCTTTAGCACTATCATAAAAATTAGTTTCTTCAAAGTCATCCGCCAGAATGTCCAAATTTTATTGTTGTCAATTCTTAAGTTTTTGGAAACAAGAAATACAGTCAATTCGAGTGAATCTAACAAAACACCGCACGAGTGACCATGGTCTTTGAACGTATTGTAAAAATTTACTGCAAAATGAATTCAATTCTGGAGCAACTTTCTATATTCTTTGAGAGACCGGTACTCGGCATAAAATGCTATGAAGTTAAGTTTCTATTAAGAGAATGAGAATCGTAGGAGCCACGATTCGGTATAGTAGGTATTGTTCGAACCTTCCGGGGACTGAAAAAAATGTTTCGCTCGACGAGCTAGCGTGCACATTGATTTTTTTTTTTCGAGGGGGGGAACGTTTAGCCAAATGCAATTCGGCAAGAAGTGCAAGGTAGTGAAGAAACGGGAAATGTGATGCATCAGAAGAAAATTGGAAAATCTCTAGCGGAGAACCGGGAGAGACGGCAGCCCAGCCTCGCACGGGAAAATCGATAGGAGAGAGGGAGAGAGAAGTACCGGGAACCGGAATTTCTTAAAACCGTGGACCCGCGCGCGCGCGCGCTCTCGCACGAAACAGAAAGAGAGAGGGAAGATTGAATGAGAGATAGAATGAGAGGCTTGTATGCGAGGAGCACAGAAAGTGTGAGACAAAGCGAGGAATAGTTATCGGGGGGAAAAAAAGTAAAGTGAATCGCGGAGGAAGATAACTAAAGAAGAAGACGTACACATTAAATCGAGCGTGTGAGAGAAAACGAGAGACAGAGAGAGAGAGAGAGAGAAAGAGATGTATGGTATAATTAGCCTAATGTTAAAACGAGGAAAAAGGCGGGATACACACAGGAACAACATGCAACACACACCGACGAAGGAATTGCACACGAACACGGTCATAGGCACACGCAACGCGCGAGATTGGGACTCGGATTAACGATTAAATATAGTTCCGCCACGATTACTATGGTACATTAATTATGTAACGAGGATAAACTATGATACAGTATAAGTACACGTGAATAATGGGAATAAGAAAAAAGAAAACGCTAGATATGAAAATGAATACGTGAGAGAGGGGATGCTCGAGGGACGTTGAATCATTTCTGGGTTTTACGTGTGTGTGTGTGCGTGTGCGCGATTGGTGAGAAAAAACGGGGGAGGAAGAGAACCACGAAGAGAGAATGGAAAGAGCGAGAAGAAATTGAAGTGAGAGCGCGCGAGTGTACAGGTGTATTTATGGACGTGATGATCGAGGATCGCAGTCGGCGATCAGCAATCCGGACTTTGTGAATCGGCGTGTAATTAGTTGATAATTATCCCACCCCCACCCCCAACCCCTCGAATCCCCGCCGCTGACGATGTTCAACCGCGATTATTACGATTATTATATCATCGATGATTATTATTATTATTATTATATTATATATTATTATTATTAATTATTATTATTGTGAGCGTCACGTTAATATTATGTTATTGTTTTTATTGTGTGTTGTTTTGTATGTACCTATCAGCCTATAGCGACTCTTGATATTATTAATTGCGTCGGTGATCAGGCAATCGATCCACACACGCGCGCAATGAGACAGACGCACACAATCACACGAGATTCAGTGAACACACGGAGGAATTCGGTGCCGTTTAACCTGCACCTGTAATTTATAATCGGTGATCTCTCTTGCGGTGTACAGGCTGTTTCAATAGTTCTCCAACTTTCTCGAATCGAATTTTTTTATTCGATCACTGCACTGTTCATTTAAATCTATTGGGCAGCTAATTGTCTATCAAAGTTCTTGTGGGGGTTGCTGTTTAAAAGCATAGACTAGAAAAATTTTATTTGAGGTTGGTATTTCGGTGCTTCATTAAAAATATACTAGCTTGTTCTGCTTCCTATTAATAACTTTTTCAATTTCTCAAAGAGAATGATTATTTTTTAATGAATGCAGGGAACTGACAACCTGAAACATCCAGTACACAGCTGTCTAAAATTGCTTAAAACACTTCCCTATTTCCTCCGTTGTTTCTGTTCAATAACAAAATCATGTTTAAACAATTAGGAAGCTTTAAAGCGCGTGTTCGACACAGACCATCCCTACGAATCAATTTTTGTTGAGTTCTGGACCTGTCGAGGAGATAGGGAGAGAAAGAGTGATAGAGTATGTGTGTGTGCAAATGAGAGAGAGAGAGAGAGAAAGAGAGAAAGTGAAACGCCAGGCAGTTTACTTAAAAAAAAGCAGAAAAGAAGAAAATGTTATATATTGCGAGAACGCGTGTTTAATTTGTTTTTTTCTATATATATATTATATATATGTATACATATGTTCGAGTTGCTCGGAGAAAATGGAAGAAATTATCCTTGCGTTATTATTTTTTTTTTCTTTTTTGTATATCGACGGCTGTACATGATCACGAGTCACGTTTATATTGTCTCCTGGTGGATGAAAGGAACATGTGAAGAGAATTACAATTATATTATTGTTTCATGCTCAACATTGTCATTTACTCGATCAATGAACGACGGACCTTGAACACGACGATGCATCTGACGTATTTCACTGCAACTGTCTCACTGAACCCGATCTTCACTATTCCACTCCCTCTTGCACATCTTCTGACTCGTTTCCTTATTTTTTGCCAGTTGTCTATCTCAATTTTGTCGACATTCTTTTGGTTCAGTGGAAAATAACAACTGTGCACTGCGGAATTATTATTTTACTCGATTTCTGGTCATTAGACTCAACTGAGCTAATCCATATTTTCGATTAATCTTCATTATCACTTAATTTATCAACTTTCGAAATTATTCAATGATAACTTAAACCCTTCAGCTTAAAGAGTCTTGAGTTAGTTTAGGCTCAGCTGTAGACTTAACATTAATTTTCTTCGGTTAACTCACGGCTCAAACACAAGTCAGAACACACTCACCTCGCGACCTAACTCGAGGTAAGTATTCGAGGAAAACTTAACTTGAAATAGCGTCTAAACACGCGTTCGTGGTTCACTATGCCGCAGGAAATTCTGTTTCGAACTGTGTATGCGTGTGTGGGTAACGATTCGATATCATTACCATGGCGATCGAGCTTGACGATCGAAATCCCGAGAGAGAGAGAGATGATCGCAATCGACACTGTTCATAATTTCCACGTGGAAATTGAAGTTCGTTCGAACGACTGACTTGTTAAAAATTAATTATAATGATCCTTTTAGTAAAAATTCTACTCGGAAAGACCTAACTGTCTCGATCAGTATCGATTGTAGGAAGCTCATGAGATCCTTGAACATCTTGACACTTTGACTGACACGCTGATAATATTAAGAAAGAATCTGTTTGATCTTTCCTAGAAAAATAACGAAGAACGATTAAACGTTTCAGTTCACTATTTTTATTTTAATAAAATGGCATATTCGAGACTTAACAGAAATTGTGAATACTATTAAAATGTCATTCAGTGTGTCAAGAATTAATGTGAGAAACAAAGTAAACGTTCGTCCCCCGTAATCTCACCCTCTGTCTGTTCTCATAGCTGTACTTGTATAATATTAATTACGGTCGTAAGGTAGACTTACTATAACGCTACTTGTAAATAAAGACACACAAGATTTATCCTGTATCGAAGTGCAATAATAAAAACATGTTTAATTAGTGCCAAAGTAATTTGCAAAGGGATGAACACAAGACATCATCGAATCGTGAGCTGGCCGTCTCTCGCGGATGCGGTTGCACACGCTGCGAACGCGAGGAATGCACCGCGGCTAAAGCTCCTTTTATAAAGTGCTGCACTTTATCGCGGAAGTAACGGGAAAAGATGAACGGTTTTCCGTGAACCTCGAGGCACACCACGAAGAACGGAGTTTTAATCGCGCCGCCATTTTCTGCCGGCTGTCCTATAATCATCTTACAATAAATTCGACCATCTATCGGGAAAACAAGAAGACCTGTCCTTTCATTCAACAATATAACTGCAACAATTCCAACCGTGCACCTCGAGAAATCATACGAATAATGATCACACTGTGGATTCTCCATTTATGGCAAAAATGAATTCCTGAAATTATAAATCAGTAAAAGAATACTGGAATACAGTGACAATTACGTGTTCTGCTATTTGTTTAAATTTATAGAAACAGGAATGAAATTTTGGTTGATTATTATTTTTGCGATTACTTTGGAAAATGTTTATCTACAATATTTTTCACGGAGAGTAAGAAAATACGATATCTGTGCCAGGCAGATCGATTCAAGATGGTCAGAAGATTACAGGACAGAACCGTTTGCTTGGAACCCCGCCATATTGGATTCTAGGTCGAGCGACCAACTTTCTATCGATGAAAAAAATTGAACGGACTAGTCACAGCCGGCTTGCATTATACTGCAGCCCGCAGGAACTGCAGTTGTCCCTTGTAAATCCGGATGTCGGGGCAGACAAAAAAAATTTGGAAACTTGGCCCAGCTTTCTAACCCGCTTTTGGTTTTACCTAGATCCTCAGTTTACGGGACTCTGCTGCCCCGGTCGGCACGAATTTTCCAACCGCATTTATTTCTATCGGTGCTTCCAATTTACACAATCATTTCGATTAAATGATTTTCGATCTAAAAATCGTTCGTAGTTATTTACGAAAAATGTGCTATATGTATTATTTGGTTAAAATGGTTCAAAAGTTCAGAATTATAAAACGATTTTATACTTTTCTTTGCGGGTTACATTCATTGATTTGTTGTAAATTTTGTTTGTCAAATTAGGATACACTGTTGTGGATAGTTAAAATGAGCAGACAGGTGAAGTACGTATAATGGCAGGTAAAAGGTTCCCGTTGTCGATCGCAGTCTCAGCAAATGGGTGAGTAAACGCAATTTTTCATTCATAATCGTCGGTACCGAAATACACAGAATTCTTAGATTGAATTTATGAAATCGCGTGCTATTTTTCATGGGAATTTTAATCGGTTTACGACTTACGTGGGGGAAAACTATCGAACGTGGAATAACGGAAGGCTTAATAACGCGAATTGGCCGGGTAGGTGTAATTTGTGGGCCAATATTTCACGATTACCGCTCCCACGTCGTCCCATGAACGAGTCTTAAATGCAATTTCATCGTGGCGTTGCGCAACGAGCTTCTCTCTCGCCTTCTTCCCCTTCGAAATTCATAAAACGCTAAGTGAAACCTCGCCGAAGGGCACCAGAATTCTTACGATCAAATTCTAACCATAATTACATCAGCTACCCCTTCTAACACCTGTGTAGAACCACACAGCGCTGTAGAATTGTTGCATCTTAAAAGAATATTCTATTTAGACTCGCAAGAATTAATTACAGAATATATTCTTCATTTTCGCGTAATTTCTGGAACGAAAAATATAATTGTTTAGACTCGTGCGAATTAAATGCAGATTATGTCCTTTATTTTATTGTCCCGAAAAACTAATTTGCAAGGTTCCTTCGAGTAAGAAGATCGCGCAGACAAAACGCGGCTCGTTTTGCGATCGAGGATCTCTTACAGAAGCTAGGTGAAGGAAAGATTGCGAAAGTAAGGTGAAGCGTAGCCGAGAAAGGCTGGCTCCCGTTGTTCTCACGGAAAGTTTTTTTATTTTCGTCCACGGCGTTGCACTCCGGGTTCTGCGCTCTCGGACCGCAGTTCGCCGTGTCGTCACCTGGCACGCGAAGGACGACGCGTCCTTCTTATCTCTGATTCGCGACGCGGCGAGAGGTGAGGCGAATCGCCTCGTTTACCCGAAGGCGACAAACAGAGGAGCGTAACACCTTTTTTGCACTATCCTTCGCGAGGAAACGCCAATCACCGTGGCTCGTGGACTTTAATAACTTGTTCCAAGCCGCGGAAAATGCGGACGCGACTGGCGATTACCGCGCGCGGTTATCGGCTATTCAAAATGGCGGCCGAGACACGATAACGCCGCAACGCGTTGCAACGATTCTACAGCGAACGCGACGACGAATTCGACAATATTTTCGTAGCTTTATTGGCCGTAGACCGTAAATAAAATTCGATGCACAGAAACGGAAAAAATGCCTCTTACTCAAAATTATAAAATATTCGAATATACATTCGCATTGAAGCAAAATATTTAAAACCTTCGCGAGCATGACGTTGGACGTCGGCTATTTACAATCCCGAACAAAGTTGCTCGCAATAAACCCGAAGAGTTTATCATCGACAGATCTGAAAAAAATTGGAGAAATTCCATGTTGAGACGAGAGAATCGATTTCACGGTGGCCCGGATTGGTCGGATCGACAATCGAAAAATTTACATGGGCCTGTCGTAATTCGTTGCCGGGTATCGCGCACGATGTAGAAATTTTTATTTGGCTACATGGTCTCGCGATTTTGGGGCCGGCCAACACGGTCGCCTTTATCATAATCCAAAGCCGGGATTCCAAGCCGGTCGAACGATAAAAGCATCATATTCCTGTAAACGCGAGTCGTTAATGTCTCGGCATGAAAAGGTTGATCGCCTACGGTTATCTTTTTCGGCGAGGATAAACATTTCGGGGTCTCTCTGCAACATTGTGCGGAAAATTGACGGGGGGGGAAGAGGCGTTCGGGGCCCGGACTAATAAAAGGTTGACGGAACGTCCTTCCTTCGGCTTCGGCCCGAAATGGAGGAGCCAGTTTCGAAGAGAGGAACACAGCCACCCGCCCATCTTGGTCCACCTATTCGACGCCGACTTGCCAGCAGAAGATATTCCCGGCGAAAACGAACGCCCACCCGTCTCTCCCGCTTTCTCTCAATTCGTTTCTGTCCCTCTCCGCCGAGTTTTATTCCCTTCTTCGAATTGAATTTCATATTAGGAGACCCGATATTTCGGGAGTCCGCCTCAGATTCCACCGGGTAGCGTCGCAGACCTGCAATTTTCTTCCTCGTGTTTGCGATATTGCGCAGAATAACTCGAGCTCTGAACAAACCTACGCGGCTCCTTCGGATTTTTCTAATTTGTTTTGGTCTTTTTTATCTGAAGGATTGGAGTTCAACTATTAATATAAATCGTCTGGTTGTATCTATGTATATTGATCTTCTTGTTGAACTTGATTGATCAACAATCAATACAATTTTATCGCCATACATAAAAGATGATTATTCAAACAGTTGCTTTAATAGTTTTACCTCCACACGGACGTCATTCATCGACGACAAAACAATTTTTCATTATTGAATTAAGTATTAGATTATTACATGCATTTGCGGTGCAACTAGCTTACGCACAACACAAGATTATCCAGAAGTCGCGTATTAAAATTTTTATTATGTACTCACTGAAACCGTGATAATCGATACTAACAATGTAAACTTATCTCATTATTTCTCGCACTTCGCGCTCTCTTCATTTTCTAAATGAACCGTACACACACAAGGTGTTCGCGCAATAAAAACGTATAATAATGATACTAAAAATGACAAGTGGACTGCGGATTTTATGAATTTATGGCTCGCACGAGCGTGACGAATGCAATAAAATGCAAATCCTCCATGTGGCAGGTGCAATTTTTTGTCTATGTTTTAACCAGATTGAAGCTTGAACGGAAAATATCCGTTTACATACTTTGACGCAAGTATTCATACTTCCTACGATAGTCATAAATTTCTACCTGCTTCAGTCAAATAAATTTCCATATGTACTACTTATCTTTCTACAAACGTTACAACCGGTGTTTAGCACTTTTAACGTTTCCCTAAAACGTACAAGAACCACAGTCTGGGCACGGTGGATCGTTCGATGACGCGAATAGAGAGAATCGGAGGATCGTTCGGCGACGTCTCAATTCCTGGAGCAACCCCCTTGTCGCGGTGGTGTGGTGTGCTGCTCGTCGGGATTGTTTTCCGACCCTCCGCGCGGTTCCAGACTCCTGTCCGCCTCCTAATGGAATTGCTCCCCGTTATACGCGAATGGGATTAGCTTAAACAAAAGCGGAACTTTCGACATCCACCCCCGCGCGCCGACGCCGACCACTCGCATTCACTCCCACCCTTATCGTGTCCTTCGATCGGCCATTCGCTAAATTAACGTGGCCTCGCCGTTCGATAGTTCCACCGCCATACCACTTGCTCCAGCCTAAACTCAACGAGACACGATTCTCCAAAAAATTCCAACTTCGACTGGCTACCCAGCAACCTTCAAAATAAATCAAAGTAATTTACGGAAACAGAAGAAACGCTGGAAAAACCCATCACACCTGACTCCGTCGATAAAGAGATCTTTCCGCGGAACACGTGGCCCGAGACTTTTTTTCTTATCGCGTCTACACATACATTGTAGAAAAAGGACCCGGCAGCACTTACGATTGCGCTCGTTATCTCGGGACTTCGCTTTGCTCGCACTCGGCTCGTAAATAATTCATTCGGCGAACGGACCTCTCTTTCCCGGGACTGTCTTCCGTTTCTTTCTGCGACCGATATCTTTGTTTCTTCCTTCTCAATCCTTCCTTGCCTCCGTGCCCAATGAATTACCGGTATCGAGTGTAACCGAGCTGATCCTCTCCGCGACGACGTCGTTTTTACCGTATCGCCTCGCGGTCTCGGTTAAAAATAATCGTGTCGAGACGAGGCTCGTCTGAGCTCGTGTTCCTTCTTCGGAGAACTGACTGATCATCGTCGCAGTGGATTCAGGTGACTGATTTCTTTAAGAAATTCTTTTTGGATGTGAGGGTCTTGTTCGGATTGATTCCAAATTTGAGTCGCTGGGTAGAGAATGTTTGGCAGTCGTACAAAAAGCGGTGAATTGTGAGTGGAGTATTCTTTATGAGAAATTCATGTGTTATCTTGCAATGTCATGATCATGTGTTTCCTTTCTGGTCATATGAAATGTCTTGATAAAAATTTGTGATTGTATTATGTATCTTTGATGATTTCGACTTCCATTTGTTAGTTCCGTTCTTCTTTGATTTTTTTTTGGAATGGGATTTCGGTTGATTGTTGTTCTGTCTGAAGGGTGGTTGCTTCTTCGGCTCTCAGGTCTGCTCGTGTGTTCCCAGATATTCTTTGGTGCGATGGAATCCATATGATCGATATCTTTTTGTTGGTAGCAACAAGTTCCGTAAATTGATCTTCCATCTAGCGCTTTTGACTACTGAAAATGCCCACCGTTGCATTATCGAGAAACGAGCGAACGCATCCCCGCACCCTTGCAATCCTAGAAACGAGTCTACCCCCTTAAGTAAATCAGTAACGTGCAAGCGATCTTATTCGCACCGATGGACATTGATTGCGTCGGTTCAACGAATGAACGAGCAGCGGCCGTCGAGTACCGAAGGCATAGTTCGACGATCAAGGAGACCGATTTCTCCGATTCAACGTGTTCCCCGAGTTGAATCCGGTCGTGCAGCCGGTGGAAGAATGTCGGGTGATGGGGAGACGAAGGGGGAGGCAAAACACGAAGAAAACCAGGGGTTCCCGAGGGGAGAAGGGAGAGAAAGCGATGTCCCAGGTTACGGCGTCCAACATGGTGGCCGTGACAGCGAGGATTTCGCTCTCGGGCTTCTCCGAGAGAAAGAGACAGCCCGATGGGCAACGATGGTCTCTCGTCCCACCCCGTAATGCCCCATATACTCGGCAATTTATGCGCCGAAACGTATTAAATACCTTTCTGTCCCTCCCTCTCACCGCACCCCTTCTCTCCTCAGCCTCCTTTTGGACCCCCCTACGCCGCTGTCAGTGCAATCTTTGAACCGCGGGGACGCTAACCGCCTCGCTCACAATATATTAAGGACGATATTTTACGCGCCGGTACACCTACATTGTAAATACGGGTGTTTCCAGCGATCATTTTCTAAGAATAGAGCCGCGCGACATTCGAGGACCGCGACAGAAGAGACAGGCAACTCTGGGAAACGCGACGCCATCGTCTTTTTGTCGATCGGACGCTGCACTGTCTTCGTTATTAATCGTTCTTTCCCCCTGATTAACTTTCCTTCATTCTTCTAATCAGTTTCCTCGATTTTGTTTCTCGTTCGAATTAATTTCTAGAAGTTTGTCCAGATGCATTATTAATGTTGCTGTTTTACCTTCAAAGTCGCACACGTCAATAATTTCTACCACCTAACGCTCGTTTAGAGTTTTGCTTCTCCGCATACATCAACATAAATTGCTATTAAAAAAAGGCAACGAAGACGAGCACCGAGTCGCGGTAGATCGTCAGCTGGGTTTCAGGAATAACAGCGAGCAATTTGGCGGAGCGTTTCCATGAAAGTATTGCGATAGGAGCAAGCGAGTAGGAGTATTGCGATAAGAGGAACCAGAATAAGGGCACACAATTAATTCGCAGAATCGTAGAGAGTGCTCGGAGTGTCGTGGGATCCATTGATCCCGCGTTCCGTCGCGATTTCGGGGGCAGGGCAAGACACGGTCGATGTCTCACCGGTTCCGGGAAGAAGTAGAAGAAGAAGTAGAAGAGGCAGAAGAAGAAGAAGAGCGGGTCGCGGGGCTCTCTCTCTCTCTCTGGTTCAATTTATTTACTCGTCCCTTGAAATCCGGCGCTCGGATTGGCCGGGGGCCGGGCCCCGCAAGCATAAACTCGGGACGGTCGTTCGGGGCCGGAGCTCTCTTCTGCGGCTGCAGGGTTCCTCATATTAGACTTTTTCGTATTCGTTCGGCGCATTTAACCGGCTATTTTATGCTCCTCGCGTAGGATACACGCCGGCTTCTCTCTCTCCCTCTCCCTCTCACTTTCTCTGTTTCTCTCCCTTCAGGGCCAAGCGTGTGCTCTGGGAAGAGCAACCGGATAATAACGCCGAGGGACGCTCGGTGCCGTCGTTTTCAGATTTTATTATATCGTCGTTTGTCCAACCCCTCCCGGAGTATAGAGCTCTGCGGAGAGCTCTCCCGCTTTCTCCCTCTCGGGAGAGAACGATCGTCACCAGGCCGGTATCCAAGCCTTAATTGGAATTAATACGGACACCGATCGCGACATGTGTCGTACGGCTGTGTGGAAGCACACACGGCGCTTAATCTTCCCTCACGTTTTAATTCCGAACGGCTCGTAGAAGCTCCAGAGACGTTAACACCGTCGCTGCCAACGTTCGGACTCGAGACGCTGTTCGAAGACGCTCTCCGCCGCACAATGTGTTCATCTTTTTGCTCAGGGACGCTCGCTTGCCGAGCATTCCGCTGCCAGAAGGACGAAATCAGACTTCACTAGAAGATTTCAAAAATGATTTTGCGGAAAAAATTTACCAGAAAAGTTTGCAGGATGATCTCGCAGAACAATTGTACAGGAAAAATTTGCAGAACGATTTTACCGGAAGAATTTCACAAGAAGCTAGTACACTGGTAGAAAAAATCCCGAAACAACCCCAAAATGTTTGAGACTGTCTTATAAATTTCACAACTAACATCTATGAATCAATTCATTCTAAAAATCTCGCATTCCTGTAGATAAAATAATCTAGGTGAACAACAGGTTTAAAAAATCTGCAGCACCACTTCCGTCCATCATAGTCGAACGAAACCGCAACAGTTCGCGATTGTAACCGCGGAAATAATTCGTGACAAAAATTTCCGCGAACATGGACGCGTCCTTCTGCGTTTCCCGTCGAATAAAGTCGTCGGCAGCGCATGACCCACTACGATTCCGAGAAAGAAATTAATGTACCGCGACTGCATAGGCATTGTCTGGATCGATCGCATCGTTTGGTTTCCCTGAACCACGTAATTCCCGGTAATGCTGCTCTCCCATGGAACAACGGACGAGAGAAACGTTATTTTCCCATTCCGTTCGTTCCCCTTCTCTCTCTCTCTCTCTTTCACTCACTCGCTGTTTCTCCTGCATTCGACGGGGCCCTCCCTGTTTTGCCCCCTCCACGGGTCCCCGTGGTTCTTTTTATGAACGGCTTATATCGCGACGTAAATTTGTCTTCGAGTTTTCGCCCGGATGGAAACGAGACGCCATTTAATGCGACTCGCGAGTACGTTTACTGCTTCGTCGTCGTCGGTCCAATTAAAATCGCGCGTCTCGTCCCGTCCGGCGTGTGTATCGGGTAACACTTATTAAAGTCACCGAGGAACGCTTAATCGTCGGAGCTTCGTTACCGAATGCATCGCCGGGAAATTAAAATTCGCATAACCAACGAACCGCCTCTATCTCCTCTCTCTCTCTCTCTTCCCTCTTTCTCTTTCCCGGTACCCTCGCATACACGACCGCCATGGAATTCCTGGGCCATTCGAGCTCATACGCCGAATCACCGCCGAAATTCCATCGGGACCAGAACATTTCGGAGCTGATCGCTGCCATTTTGCTCGGCCATCGGCTGAGAGGGGTGCTTGAACCTTTCGCTGATTTTTTGATAAGCTGCTGGCTATTTAATGTGCCCGTTACCTCGCATTGGTGACGTCACCCTGGCTATTTATGCGAGCATTTTTTTGGAATTGCTTTCGACCGAGTCAAATGAATTTACTGGAGGTTTGGATTTCGTATGTTGTTTGGAATTCTCGAAAATGTATTCAATGGTGATTAACGTATCGAATTTAAAAATTGATCGAGTTTAAGTGGTACCTACGGCTAAGTAAATTTATTGCTTCAACTGGGAACGTTATCTGATTACTTGGCTTCTGACGAATAATTTGACTTAATGGCGTTTTAATTAGGTGCAATGACTAGCTCAAAATGTCTAAAAGAAACACTATTTATGTCTTAATTTCCCAGTTTTTGTTTTGTTAAATCAATTAAGCAAACATCGGTGGAGCTAACGTGGTTGTTGATACCACGGTTAACACGTCGAACAATTTATTTCGTGTTTCTCGTCGCAGAAACGAAGCTATCAAATACATAATTCAGAAACGTCGATTTGAATGCCTGCGACGTGTAAATAAAAGCTCATGAATAATAATGAAAAAAAAACGTCTCTTTAATAAGACGCCGAGTAATTTATAGAGTCTTTGCACCTCCAGATTCGTTTACAAGAAAGACAACCGAGGAGAATACTTCTCTTTCAACTGGAGAATGTTAAACATTCGACGCGAATCAGCTCTCTTCATTTTCGTGCGCGTTCTGCATAAAATGCTCGGTATAATCGCGTACTTGTTATCTTCCAACGCTGTCCGTCTCGCTCTCATGTTTATGCACTTGTTGTTCCGTTCACGTTTCGTTTAAAATCGATTTTTAAATCGAGCTTTTATGGTTTTTGTGCTTGTTCATCCCAGTATTTCCAACTCGGAGTAAATGGTCGAGATCGTTTCAAAACACAATGACTGTTTATTCCGATACCTTAAAAGTTGCTCATTAAATGAACCGCGAGTATAATTTTCACAGAAACGCCACCTATTTTTCACGACGGAAACGAGGCGTTCTTAACAATTCACAACGAATATTCGAGGAGTAGTATTGTTCGTTGCGAATGTGAAAAATCGCGTGGACGAGGGAAACAATGGGCACGCTGTTGTCGGGATGCGTTGAACTCTATGCTCGTTTGCGAGAACGAGAAGCTACATGGTAAAATACATGCGCGTACACGTTGCGATTGAAAGAGTAATTAGACGGTTAACAGCGGCGGAGCTATCATATTCTGCATAATTAAACGCAATCCTGCCGCGAGGTTTCCAGTTCCATTCTGCTTGGATTGGAGCGCTGGATTACCCCTGGAATCAAATGATGTTTTGCATGAAGTTAATTAGCCATGCTGCATTTTGTGCGCAAGGAAACGATTTTTCTTGGCCGCCGAGGATCGATTGCAGAGTTTAAAATTCATTTGATATTCATGAGATCATTGCTTTTTGAGAAATTCTATACAGTTTCATCTTTTGAATTCGCAAGTTGGCAGGTCTCCGAGAAAGTCGATTCCTGAAACCGGCTATCAATTCGCAAAGCTTTATTTAGGCCTAAAGAGTATGAAACTTATCAGAGCACGGAGATTCGGTTCAGTAAACTGGCCAGAAAGTGTGTTGTGATTCTATTCTAATGTCTTGTGGATCGGAAGACGGATCCAATCCTCAGAGTAACAATCTTGATATGAAAGATGCTATTAATTTCTGAAGTCCTCTAAATCAATCTTAACATCCAGGTTTTGTAAATTCGAGGTCCACTCAAATCCTAATTTCTGTAAGATCAATATTAATGATCATCTACAAACACGATTGAGTTGTTTACAACTCCTGATCTAATGGAGCTAAATCCATTAAACGATCCAAGGATCAACAGCACTTCCTTAAACCTTCACTCGATGCACACAATCTCGAAAACCTCACCACAACACCCCACAGTCTCCCTAACGAGCTCAGCCATCGAACCATACAAAACTACCATCTCCACCAAGCCAAATGAACAAACAAACAGAACCAGCATCATCCCCACAACCTCGCATCCTCCAGGGCCCAAACCAATTCATGCTCCAACCTAATCAAAGTGTCTAACCCGAAACCCTGAGTGCCGAGCGTGCTGAAAAAAACTGTCTAACCAAAGCCCCCAACCATCTAACACCAAAAAACGATCCCGAAGTCTCGTCAGTTTGAAGCAAAGGCCGGAGGGCGCCACCGAACAGTGACAAGAAACGTTTCCATCCTCTGGAAAGCGCACTTCCTCTTTGTCTTCACCCTCCAACCACCACCGAGCGCAGCAGTATTCTCCGAACCAGCTGCATCCTGTTCTCTCCCTGAATCTCTCTCTCTCTCTCCCCGAATCTCTCTGTCTCCCTCGATCTCTCTCCCACTTTTCAGTAGAGTGCCGCGCCCATGGCGTCGCGGGTGTGCTCTGCAACCCCGTCAACCCCTGGCCAACCCTTGGGTCCATCTCGCGATAGAACAGAAAGAGAGCGAGTAGCATGAACCCTCCCCCAGGTTGGCCAGTGTTGTTTAGGGTGCAAGGGAGACGGGTTACCAGGATCCCGTCTCGTCTTCATTCCGACGGTCGCGAGTTCGTCGTCGGGTATCGAACGACAAGACGGACAGGCTTCAGACCATCGTTGTCCGGGTGTCTGTCGCCGATCGCGGTGCGGGGGATGGAGAGACACAGAGACAGGAGCATCATCATTTTCTCTGGCGCTATCTCGCTTTTGCCAGCAGCCTCGCCATCTTCGACGGTGTGTCGGAGAAGGGGGTCCCGGGGGAGGGGATTCCGAAGGGGCACACAGTCTCCCTCTGTCGCTCTCGCGTAGGGTTCTCCCTCTAGCTCGGGGGCGAGCCGTACATTTGTGATCGGCTCGGGTCGGCGGGGTGAGAGAACCGGGGCGCGGCTCCGCGGAGAGGAGAACGGAGAAAGAGAGACAGGAGAGAGAGAGAGATAGAGGAGAGAGTGGTCGTAGCGCGGGAGGGAAGAGAGAGGGAGGACCGAGAGTGACGAGAGAGGAACCGAGAGAGGCAAGAGGGGGCGAGCGTTCGCAAAGTGTCCCTAAAACTTTTACAATCGCTCGGCTTGGCTCGCTCGCTCTCGCGTTCTCGCTAGGGCTATGCTTGATGGCGTATCTTCCAATGTGAGTTGCCCATAATACTAAGATGTACGGCTGCGCCGGTAGGGGTCCCGCTTGGTCTCTCGCTCACTTACTACCTTATAGTATAGCAAACCCGAAGGCGTATAGCGCGGCGAGCGTCGAACGTACGGGCCGCTGGCAGATCGCGTTTGCCAGTATTTCGCCGGTATTTTCGGTTTGCTAGTCGAGATCGCCGAAACCCCCGGGGCTGTGCGGCTAACCGACCCTCTCCGATTCGCGATCCGCACGCAGATCATCGTCACCGCGAGGCCCTTCGTATCTTTGCGTACACTCCGCGTGTTCCGACGATCGCATACATCCCTCGCAGAGAGCGAATAACTTTCCAAGTCTCCCTCTCTCACGAGAAACAGAGAGAGAGAGAGAGAGAGAGAGAGAAAGAGTGGGAGTCTCTTTCTCACCATCGTCGTTGTTTGACAGTTCGTTTACCCCGGGGCCGCGAACGTGCTTCGTCTTTCTTTGTGCTTCTGTGTCGGCCTTCAAGTTCTCCAAGTTCCCGGGTCATCCTGGTATACGTCTTTACGCGGCCACGTGATTGCCACCCGGTAGTCGCCTAACCCAGGACCACGTCGGTCCGTCGCGCGATGCTCGTGGTGAGAGCATGAGCGTCCCGACGCCCGTCGACGACGACGCCGTCGCTGATGCCAACGGGGATCTCGCTGCCCTACCTCACGGTAAGCGCTACCTTCCAACACGATCTCATACTGCGCGAGCTTGCGACCGCTCTCTCTGCCCCGCTTTTGCGCGCTCGATCCACGCTACTGCGATCACGCGTTTCCAAAATCGCTGCCACGACGATACCGGCAACGCGCGGCTACCAGAACTACCTCCGCCGCGTGCAGTTGTCGTTCGGATTCGTTTGAATTCACTTCATCCAGCTTTGGTTCGTCTAGGTTCATCGTAGGTTAAGTGAAACGAGCTGTGTACCACTGAAACTGTCTTTGGAACGGTCAGACTGGACCCGAGTAGCTTGATTCTAGGTTCACTCTTGATTTACGTGCACACGGAAGCTGGGGAAGTTTTGTTCAGTGTTTCGTAGTGTTAGGGGTGGGCTAACAATGCTGACAATATGTAGACGGTATTGTCATTCATATCATTTTCATAATAGTCAGAAAGGATCAACGAGTGTTCAGTCTAACTTTGTTCTTAATTCAGCATCCACTGTCCTTCGTTTGAGAATACATTCACACTCTTAAGGGTAAATCAGGGATGCTAATAACGTTCCTTTAAGCCTGATGGAAACACCAAACTATTCTGCTACTCATACAATCGATGCGATAGTCACGAAGAATCTGAATGTCTTCATTTGCCCTCACTGTCATCCCTTGAAACTGGGAATGTTCTTCATTCAAGAACCTATTCTTGCTCTTAGGGATAGGTTAGGAGTGCTAACTACATTTTCTAACGCTGTCAACCAGCCAGACCAAGCTGTATTTCATGCGATTCCAAAAACACGATTCTTTCCTCATTTACTCCATCGTAACATTTACTCCTTGTAACTAGAAGCAGACAACCATATTTAGAACTAGCCTAGCAACGTTCCCAGCATGTCTGAGCCCTGTCAAAGAAGCCAGAGACCACTCTGTCACTGGCACAGCTCTCATAACAAATAAAATCAAGAAACAAATCATAATTCTAACTTCTCCCTTGACTCGTTTCACTGTAACAAGCTAGCCGTTGAATTTACAAACGTTCTACCACATCCAGAATAAAATTAGCATCACTGTCAATATCATTGGGACCCTGTCGAAGCAGCTAGCCAAACCAATCGGCCAGATTGTCATTCCTCCTCGACTGAACGAACCTAACAAAACATAACAATGCGAATCGCGGGTTCGAAGCTCGGCGAACATCGCAATTGGCGAGTCCATGTACTCTGCACGCCGGATAAACAAACGCAGCCCCCAAATACTCAATTAACGGGCCGGGCGGGTAAGGTTTTTCGCGATGCGGAGAGATCCATGGAAAGAGCATCGCCAGTGGATGCGCGAGGGGGAACCGTGGATTCTTCTGGCTGCGAGCATTGCATCGATGCGTGCAGTGGTGGGGAGAGCCGGTTATCGATTGGCGGAACGGTCGTCGAACAGTTGGCCACGCCCAGTCGGCTCCAGGCTGATCCGTGTATCGCGACCATGCGCCATGTGACTTGCGTGTGCAGTTTCGCGATCCGATGCAGGAAAATACTCGCGCAGGTCGGGATCACCGCGTTATCGACCTCCGGATGCAAAGTAGTCTTCTCGTAAATGTTTGGCAATGCCTTCATCCCCTCCCCCGGGACCCTCACCCCTCTCGGATTGATCGTTTGTTCATCCCCCCCATCCTCCCCGGACCCCAGAATCCCGACAATCCTGATCAGATTGGAGCCTCTGTTGATACGGTGGAAGATCGCCGGCAATCGCGTAATCATCGAGGCTTCGGCGACCGAAAAATCCCGGAACGACGAAAGGGGGATGGTATGCGGAGCTCTTCAGGCGATCAGACTCTTTAGAGAATCGCGCCGTTCAGAGGAATCGCGAGATTAGGTCCTCCGGTGCAGATAAGGTGATCGTCATTCCCGGATCTTGCTCCTTTAAGACGATGCAGCCTATCGGTGTAGTTTGCCAGCTGGCTGGGAGGTGGATTCTAAGGCTGATTCGTTTTGATTTCTTCTAGTGCTTCCTTTTCATTAATTATCAGAGAGCTTGCGTGGTTGCTAGGCTCAGAGGAAGACGTTAAAAGTAAAGAAACAACGTAAACATGGTCGAATAGCCAACGATTTTTCAGTAGGAAGTTCCATTTTTGTGAGGGATCTATTTTTGCGGAGACAGTTCGGATCCACCAACGCGTACAACGCAAAATAAACGGGCTCCCGAGTCGGTAGCAAAACATTGCAAATTTATGCGATTGGCTATCGCCGTTTCGCACCGGAAACAGAGGATGAAGCTAATTCGAAAGTGTCCCAAAGCAGCGAACTCGTAATAAACAACACCTACGAGGCACCGTTCCAATCCGCCGCGTCGGATTCGACTGCGTAATTCACCGAGCATTATCGTAACTGTCCAATTTGTGTGGAAATCAACGTGTCCGTTTCGTTCGCGACGGCGGCGAAAAGAAATCTAGATAAACCGTGGAACGAGCCAGGTGCGCGCTCCGAAAACAATGGCACATCATTTCCCTTTGAATGCTGCGTAAATCTGAAAGGTGCTAAACGGTGGCGACATTTAGTCGCGTTAAATTGTACGCCGATCGTGAAACAAACGGACACGTCGCTGATCCCACGCTTTTCAGAGGCTAGCGAGATCTATTCAGATTGTGTTTTTACCGTGAAATGGCCAATGGTCTCGCGTTGTTATCTTGACACGGTGTGCCATTACCTCTGAAATCGAGCCTGTTCGCGCAGATATTTCGCACGTTTTTCTTCATAAAAAGACAACCGGATAATTCTCGTTTATTCTCGCGATGTCACAATTTCTGACGATAATACTGTCGTGCAATCTTCAGTCAGTGTTGCATGTGACTACCGAATCTACAATGCAAGTTTTTGTACTTGAACATCATCTTTTTTAATAACTGCGCGAAATTATGGACAGCAAAATTCGTATTTGATAAAGGCTGAAGACTTCATGTACCGTTTTTAATTTGATCTTTGAATTGTAGTCTTGTGGTGTTAGCAAATTACAAAATCTTGATCACAGAGAATTGTACAGATCTGTGAGAAGATTCTTTTCTTGGAAACATAAATATCGATCTTCGCGCTAACCCGTTCGACGACATTGGCCTAACCATGCAGGCAGGTACCGTACGCTTTCTCTTTTGCCTCCCTCGTTTCGTCCACTCGGGGTAGTTTCTCTTTTTTTTTCTAAATACCGAGTCCATCAGTCGTCAAGATGTTCCAAGTGAAAGTAGGTTATGTTTTCGATTTCGACCTGGGTTTTTATACACGCGGCCATCCTTCCGAAGGCTCGAATTCCGTCGCTGACAATGCGAACAGCCCTGAACTTTCACTTTTCCATTTTCCATGAATTCCCGACGGTCCTGCGCTATCTGGAATGCGTCAGCGATGTCTGGAGCGAAGATGTATGAAAAGTTTGCTTCCAAAGACCTCGTTCCCCTTTGAAATAGTTGAAATTTCATGCAGCTTCGCTTTACGCAATTTTACAACCACGTTGGACGAAATCGTTCAGTCAACGTCTGAGAACACTTTCTCCAGACATAAACAAATATACTTGCAAACTTTCAGATCAGTAGGCGTTATCGTTATTCTGTTTTTTTAAGCTAAGCTTGGGGTTATCTCCAGCACAGCAAAGTTCAGCGAGTCGCGTACTGATTAATCCGAGTTGTACACTCCCCTTTGTTTATCGTTCAATATTATTCACTTGTCGTAGCGATTGCTAAACCTCTCCGACAACAATGTTGTCGCTAACAACAAGATTCTTGCTATACAATAATTATTTCAATGTTTCTGGCTGTTTCGATTATTTAGAGAGATTACAGACACGAGAGAGGAACAAGAATTCTTTATTACTCGAATAGAGACTCAACTAAAACAATCGTGTGTATTTTTCCAATAATTTCGACAATCTTTAACACATTCACGATGGCGTGTGCCAGCGGTGGCTCAAGCTCGAGTGTCCCATCGGACGGCGTGTAAGGTAAAGGCACCAGTAGTTGACCAGTTAAGAGAAGTTTTCCACGAGAACAATAGTAACCACTTGCTCTGTCATCAAATAGCGAGAGTCGATGCATGAAGACACTCTTTAAGTCTTCTAGATTATGTAACAAGGCCACTTTTTAAAAAAAAGTTTACTTATACAAATTTAAGGAACATATTGAAAAATTCAGTAATTGCTTCAGAAGTTGACCACTCTTGAACATGAAAAATATAGTAATTGACCTTCTCTTCGTTAGTAGTTGACCACTTATACTAGAAAGAGGGTTAAACCAATAATGTTGGGAATCATTTTAGTATCAATTAATTTTAACAATTACCAACACAAATTACAATTAAAGAATAAAATAAGAGATATATCAGAATATTACTAACCTTAATGAATTCAGACGTCCGTTATTACTATGCATACTTCACTTCGCATATAATTGTTCTGAAATTTAAACAACAAATGCCATAGCACCCGAGATTCACTTTCATCAAAAGTGCACAGCTTATAAAAATCTTATTTTTTACGTTTTTCTATAAAATGGTCAACTACTGGTGCCTTTACCTTACCTCCGGTGGCTCAAACGTGAATGTTAAATAATAGGAATTATTTCGGCGACGCCCCTTGGAGAGAAACATAAATGGCAGCACCGACGTGAACGTGTTAAACCTAGAGATACGAATGGTATACGAGAATTCTAGTCGAAAGTGTCGTAGAAGAACAAAATTCACGGAAGGAAGATGGCGGTCAAGGCACACACACGCTTCGTACTCAAACAATTGGCTTAAAAATCTTGGTTTCTACGTTCCTGAACGTTCGAATCGCCTCGAGATCGAGGAACAAGAAAGGAAACCATTCTCCATACGAAAAGCGAAGCGCGCTCGGTTCGCCGAGGTGATTGCACGGCCGAGGAGGCGAGGCTTTCTTATCGTGATCGGGAGTAACGCGCTTAAATTGCTAGTTTTTAAGACCGCCGTCTGGTTTTCCGTTCGCTAAAACGTTTCGGTTCGCGTTGCTCGCCGGACAAAGTAACAATGGAGGCGTGTACTATCCCCGGTCCCGAAGATATCGACGGCAATAACGTGCAACGATTTGCATCGAAGATCGTGCATGACAACAGGTTTATAACGCGTATGAAGCAATCAGGATTTTATGCTCTTATCGTGTAATTTACATCGTATGCAAATCACCGGTTTTACGAGACGACATTCTCTCTCTCTCCTCTCCCGGGGGCTCCGCCTCCCCACCGCCTCCCTCCCTCTTCCACGGAATCGGAGAGCACTTTTTCGCCCGGGGGCCATTTCATTGCCGAGTGGAGCCGTTCGAAAAGTTTCTAAGATTCTCACCCGATTCGTTCCCCAACAGAGACTCGTAGATATCCAGGCCCTGGATAAATATCTGTTGTCCAACTTCCGGTTGGTTCAACTCGTTTTATTCGAACAATGACGCTATATTTTCCTGTAGCCCTTCGGAGCAACGCTGGAGCAACTGCACTGCGTCCAAATCAGTTTCCCTTTGTCTTATCAGACGTTGAACGCGAATGAAAGAGCGCAGAATTGTGATTCTAGAGCGTAGAATGTAATTTTAGAACGTAGACTGTGTTTTCGATGCGCAGAACACGATGGATAACATATTTGTTTGGTTCACTTGAATCACGGCAGAATGTTGTCGCAAATGGGTCTGAGAGATTGCGAATTAATTTTGACTGAATTAACGACGTGCATTGATTACGAGGCGAATAAATCAGTCTCCTGTCTCGCGGCTACATGGAACCGTGTTTTTGCAACGTTACTCAAGCGCACGTCATCGCTTTCTTCGCACATTTGCGTCATACGGACGTTTATTTAAAATAGTGTCGAACGCGTTCGAGACCCTCTTCGAGCTTTTTTTTCCAGCGATCCGGAATGCAAATGCACAGCGAATTTGCAATCTAGTATACAATTTCCATTTCTACTTCGACATACCACGTTTTTTTTTTTCTATGAAAATGAAATTGTATGATTTCGACGATGATTATGCGATTACATAAACCTAGAACGACACAGGTACAATCTGCCTCGTGAACATCGAAATATCTTCATGTATATTCGCTTTTACAAACATCCCCTGCTAGTAATAAAGTTTCTCATAACTCGTCCGGCATAATCGGGGTTACACAAACATACAAAATATTCGTCTCCTTACGAGATTAGATCACTGGAGACAAAACAGAAGCGAGTCGCGGAACCCCGAAGAAAACAGATCACGAATCCGGTCCAAGGAGCCGAGGCTGTTTCGAAAAAAATAAATGGAATTATTGCCGACCGACTTTCTGTATTTTTAAGCCACCAGAAATACACCGGAAGCTTCACCCTTAGCACGATCGAGAGAGTACAAAGCTGCTTCGAAAGTCTTTTTCAAAAACCAGAGAATTTTTTCGTCTTAAAAATTCAGAAAGTCTTTTCTCTAATAGAAGAACATTGAACAAACACACGTTCCAACGTAAAGTCTCCAACGAGCAACTTAACACGCCAAACAATAAAGACCAAGCACTCCGGCACACAGAAACATGAACGACCGTAGCCAATTTTAACTCATCAGCCAGCCTAATTCTAACCACGGGCATTAAGCTCGTAAACTTCGGTACCAACTAGAACCAGTTCATTAAGGGATTAACCGGTGGAGCTGCAGGGACTTCAGAAACGGCTGATCTCCTCGTTCCTCCTCGCATAACTCAGCGTAAGCCTGTAACTGCGTCGCGAATCTAGCAAACCAGCATCCGGCGATCCAGTGAAACGATAAATCTCTATCAAACGCATAGGAATTCTGAGCTGACGTGCTTTTGACTCGAGTGGTCAAGTACAAAAGAGGTAGAAGAACGAGAAACTATGATGTATCCGTTCAGTTTGTTCGTCGGAAAAGTCGGGGAGGCTGATGTTGGACTGGTCCCTCTTGAAAGCGGTGTCGCACGGATCTAATTTATCTCGAGTGAAAAAGGCGGCGGAAAAGTAGAACGTCGTTACAGCTGACCGATCGCCCGTCAGAATCCAATTGATCCCGGTCCCATGGAAAAATCGTGGATATTCGAAACCGGTCGGAAAAAAGAGCGGCGTCACGTGTACGCCCATTCGCCGCCATTGGTTCGTAACCTTTCGTGCCTGTGACCGTCGGGTTCGCGTACGAAGCCGGCCAGGCAGGCAGGCAGCGAACGTGACGCGAATGTTCGATACACGAATAAGCTTCACCTTCTTCGGCGACGGTCTGGCTCTCTTTCGTTTTTCGTGCAGTGCGCATGGGTATACCTGGAAGGAAGTACGCCGGCAGCAGAGGGACCGGAGCAAGTGCGTAAAAGGGGGTGCATCGGGTGCAACGGGATGCGCCTCCAGAGCGCGGTGGAAGGGTCGAGCAGAAGAAGAAGTCGCATCAGTGGCCGTGTGTGTTGTTCGCGGCTTCGATCAACCGCTATCCGAAAACCGCCGATCAGTCGACGCGATAAGCCACCCCCGATCGGACATCCCCTAACCTCGTTCAACACCAGAAGAAGCGGATCTAGTGCGATGGTGTGTCCTTTGTTAATCGGCCTTCGCGTGACCAGGGTCCGGGTTTGCGATAGAGGAGGGTGGTTAACCCCTCGTTCACGGGATCGGCACTGTTGTTGGTTAATACTAGCCGTGAATGGACACTCGGAAGTGAATGGCAGACGTTTGTCTTCGAGGAGCAAGGAGAATCATTTGGTGCGACTTAGAACATTCAATAATCGTGATATTCGATGAGTAAGGTCTTCCGACTTCGATCTGTTCAGTGTTAGTATTTGTAATGTTTAAAATCGATTCTTTAGGCAATGCTCCTGTTTCTGTGACTCGGTAATCGATGTGCGTGATTCTTTAGCTAATCAGGAAAATGGGGGTGGCTTTATAGTTTCAACTGTGTTTGGAGGTTCTCTTCGAGTTTCCTTATGGTAGACTCTTTAAGACTTGATCTGAACTGAGCAATTTACTCTAGATGTGTTGTTTCACGTGACAGAATCCATCATCACCCTTCTACAATAAACTCGAACTAAACCGATCAATGTCCGCAGCTTTTAATCATCCGTCATGACAGGACAACAACACCTACCCCCTCTCCCTTGAACCTCACGCCAGCGGAACAATCGAAGGGTTAACAATCTGCAACTAAACAAAGGGTGTGTTGGTGTGTGGCGAGTGCCTGATGAAGAGGTAATCGAATCGCCATCGAGCCAATTGTGCCAGCTTGACCCAATCGAACGATTGCCTCGCGCCACACGATGAAGAGGATCGCGAGGGAGCGAACTCGAAGAAGTGGCAAACGGAGAGAAGTCAGTGTTACGACGTCAATTAGAGCTGGCAGTGGTCCAGCGATGGTTCCAGTTGGCAGTCGGTGTTTTCCAGCAGCGGGACTCGTTCAGTGGGTGTACCTTATCGACCTCATCCCTCTATTCCGCCCTTCCCAGGATACCCCGGCAGGATGGCGGACGACACGGTAGCTCCGCAACAGTTCGCTCGACGGGATATCCATCTCCTGTTAGCCGGCGCAGGGCACAGGACGCGAGGACCAAACGAGAGAGAGAGAGAGAGAGAGAGAGACGCAAAGGGGGGAAAACAGCTCTCGGAAGAGAGCTCTCTCTCGTGTGACGTTCGCAGGGGTCAGACATAGGGAAGGGGCGCAAGCGCAGTTATGTTCGTGAGGCTCGCGGAGCACATGGTCGCCCCGACCACTATTCCGCGCTCCTCCCGGCTTCCGCCTATTCCGGGGTTGGGACTTGTAAATAATTATGGTGGTCGCCGGAGACCGGACTTCGACTTGGGACCCAGTGTTTGTTTCTTTTCTGACGCGGCGCTCGAGATTCCCGATCGTCTGACATTTGTTTTGTTCGTCGGACGCCCGGGGGGAGGGGTGAGAATGCAGCCAACTTCGCGGACACGCTGTTATGGTGGACGCAGTGAGAGACGCTCGGAGAAGAAGATGAGAGGATAAACCGTGAATGTTCAGTGCATCGAGTGACGCAAATATGCTAATGCGGCGACGCGGAGGGACGCTCGCTGGAAAACAGACGTGTTCTACAACTTCCATGGAAGCTTGCTCAGGAAGTAACTCGTGTTGCGATAGTGGTTGCAGTCGAGGAGTCATCGTTTGCTGGTGTGACAGGAAACTGAGTTAAAATGGAGGATCAAGTGAATGATTGATCGAAACGGGGATGAGGGAAAAATGGCAGCTGACGGTCGTCCTTGACCTAGCCTTAAAATTCATCGATTGCGGCGTTCGACGATCGTCGCCAGTTAATAAGAGTATTGGACGAGGACTGTGATCTCTCGGAGATCGTTGCGCGGGAGTGTTCTATTGTTAGACGATCGCGTGCCGACCGTGATCGAGTGCAGTGTCCACTGAGAGATCGGAGTTCATCGATCGCAAGGGTGAGTACACTGCTTTACATACGCTGACCTTTTAATCGCGTAATGCCGCGCGATCACGCGATTCTTCGAGTATGCACGATGAACTGTCACTTAGAGGATTGCTGATCTTCTTTTAGTGGAGCTTGGAAGATTGCTTCTTCTTTATTATTATTCTTACACCCATGTTTATCATGCGTACATAAAACCCGCGGTCTAATAAACGATTTGTCGGATATAAGGTTTGCTAATCGCTATCGCATTTTATTGAATCGCCAATCTACATAAATAAGAATTAAATGCTGTTCATTGGAAGGGCATCATTTGAGAACGGCTGGACCGATTTGGCTAATTTTTTTTATAAAAGTGTTCGTAATAGTCCGAACAAGGTTTTCAGGGAAAGAAAAATTGGATTAGAAATAAATTTATTAAAAGTTGGACAGGGCAACGTCTGTCGGATCAGCTAGTAGTAAATAAAACGGTTGAAAGTTCATGGGGAAATTCGTTCAAGTATTCCCAGCAGAATTCCATTAGATTGAAAATGAATTTGCGTACAATACCGAGATATGTTCACGATTAGTGAGCACGGCGTTTAGTAAGGGATTAAGTCTGTATTTATGCGAGATATTTATTCAATGTTAATTGAAGCACGCCTTCGTGCATGATTCTGATTGTTAGAACGTATCCGCTACCACTTTTCCTCGTTCTAGAGAAATGATAAGTGTCGTAAAGAGTGACTGGATCGCGAGAAAAATATTTGGTTTCGTAACGGTACACCAACACAATTAAGATTGGAGTAATTAGTAGCGTGGACGTTTTGTAGTTTCGCTATAGAAATTAATTCATACAAAGCGTTATTAAACGGACGTTTGATGGGGGAGTACGATTAGATAAAATATTTTTCCAGGTGTGAATTTTATCGCACCTCCGTGAGACCGTTAGCTGTACTCGCTGCTAATGCGATTCTGAAATCTAGATAGCTGGCCTGATTTTAAATCAATTCTATCGAACTTCGAACAACAGCGCGTTCAATTTATTTCACCACGGTACCATCAGATTCTCATAACTGTTTCAGCTACGAAGAAAGAAATAATAAATCTGGACAATGCTTTCCGATATTCCGGAAACTGATAAATTATGATATAATCGAAGACTACTTTCCCTGAATAGTGATTGCACAAGGAGATGAAGGAGAACGCGCAAAGAATTTCCTAGTTAAAATTCCGCAACCGCAGCACGCTAATCGCGCGTTCACTTTCCATAGCCACGCTATCATTCATCTACGTATGCACTCCCTACCTACACAGAAAGCTTATTAGACGTGTTTACTAAACAGTAAAGTATTAGACGAAATAGACGGTGGTTGCGTAGAAGGAATTTTCTAATTCAATATTCAAAATTGATTGCATCCCAATTTCAACTCGCGCAATAGGTTAATGGGTTTCGATGTGGCCTTTGACATCGAAATGTTAATTAGAAAATTCCTTGTATGCAACCAGCGTCTATTTCATCTAACACTGTTTAGTAAACACGTCTAATAAGATTCCTGTGCACAAGGCGCGCGCGTTCGCGGGCTAGACGGAGATCCATGCACAGGCTATTTTCAAATTTCGAAAGCTGGAGCGATGCGTGGGTTTGAATTCGTTGGCCACGCGGTCGAACGCGCGGCGGGAGGGTAGAAAAACATTGAGAAAATGGAGTTCCCGGGCGACATGAAGCGACGCGAGTTCATAGGGCGTAGTCCAGGGGGCATTCTGAGTCGTTGGTGGGTTTCCCGCGGGCTGCGACAGATCTTTTACGATTTTCAGGGGAATGGGGAGCGCGGCGGGTCTCGAATGCGAGGTGTAACTGTCAGTCATGCAATAAAACTTTTAACGCCTTCGTGTCCAATAAGCGTATCGTCTGCCTAGTTTTACATTGGGCGGTGTCCCGCGGCCATTACGTCGTAACGGGACAAAGCGGCGCGCTGATTGGCCGCCTGGAGCATCATGGCCGCTCTCTGTCCTGGACTTCCCCCACTATCCCGGTTTCCAACGTTGCTTTCCGTCCCACCGTGTAGCCTCTCTATCCTTGTTTATGGTAAATCTCGCAGGGTGCAGTAATGGTAGGTTAGGTTGGGGCCAGGTAACGTTCCACGGGTTTCCCCTATTCCTAGGGGATCCCTGGTGGGGAGATTTTTTGGCGCACTACGCTTTGCATCATCGTACAATGCACTTTATATGCGCTCTATTGTCAAATAGATGTAGAACAAGCTGTTCAATATTTTTTCGGTTGCTCAAATTTTTGAATATTATTGCCGCCAAAAATTTAAATTGCCGAAATGTGTACTTTCATGATTATCTATTGATTTTATAATTGAGATTCCTCTTAAGGGATTGTGAGGTGTTCATTATTGATTTGTTAATTAATAATCGTCCACCGGGGGTTAGGGTGGGGGGTTGTACAGATCGATATTGTATAGCACAGTTTCTGACAGTTGGCTACATGGGTCGATAACTTGTGTCGCGTCCTACTTTACCGATCGTATAAGCGTCTGCTTGGCAAGCCTGTATGCGCGCAACACACATTCAAAGGTTTCAACGATCAAGCATTATTTCTACTGTCCTTTCAACGTGAGGTGCTATAGTTAAACAATATTTAAATAATATTTGACTAGAACCTTTGTGAAATCAAGGAAGTCCTTTTTTCAGTGTTTCCTTCTCCTGCAATCCAGGCATGCATTCAGCTCAAGGGAATAGTTTAAATATTCCTCATATTTTCCCGCGTTTCATTTATACCGTTGCATACCTGACGATAAAAAAAAATATAACCCGCGCGATACTATCCCGCCTTAAAAATACCCCGGTCATCAAGCGTCGCGGATTAAAATTTTAATCTAAAGAAGTTCCGAGCAAAAGGGTAAAAATAAAGTGAGCATGATGTAAGGGGTGCGGGGATGGATGGAGGGGGTTGTAAGCCTGAATTTCGCCCCGCCTCGCCGCTGGCGTATTGGCAGCGCTGGGTACAAGCCGCAGACGAGCTTACTTTGTGAACGGAGCCGCGGGTGGGGGAACTCAATTTTACTAAAATCCTCCGGCAACGGCATACGCGGCATGAAGATGCAATGTTACCTTTTACCGGACCGTCTCGGTTACAGGAGCTCTCCCCCGTGTCATCCGCCAGCCACAAAAATGAGAGCTACATTACCCTGCAAAAGTTTCGCTGCGCTGCCTCTAACGGGTGAGTCGCACGAAACCATAACCTTAAGCTATCCCTACTTTAATCACGCAAGAAAGTGTCCAAGGACGAACAATTTTCTGGGGACAATCTATTGACCTTCGGATCCCAACTCCATAATTGTGCCCATAATTATGAAAGTGATCTAAGTGAAAATTAAAGAAAAAAGAGTTTATCAGTTACTTTACACCACATTATTTTAAATGAAATTAATTCAATGTAATATTCACGATACTGTGAAAAATGAACCGTTAGTGCTTGTCATTTCAACATTATATGGAATTCATTTAGCGTTAGTCTATCCTTTTCTCTTAACACGTTCGTCGCCCAACGTAATTCGGCTAAGTTTCCCGCGGGCCCAAATTCGACTGTTGGTACGCAGAACGGTATAATGTGTTTTTAATATTTTTATGTTGTATATTCTATATAATGTATAATAACCTATATTTAATTAACTGGAACAAGAAGAACGTCACCCATATTTGGGTGACGGGGCCCCCACGGAAGCATACCCGTCACCCAGATACATGTACTATAGTTGACGTGGCGACGAACGTGTTAAATCAGCGCTCGGATTTACTTGCTCGCGACGGCCGAGTTTCGAAGGCTACGCCCCCTTAATCCGGCCGCGCATCTCGCTCCCCGTGGGGGTCCTAGTTCGAAGCTCTTCTAGCGCGTTCCATGCTCGCTATTAGAACGCCTAGGAGAACTAGGGCCAGAAATGTATGACTTAGACTACTTTCATCATTATGTTCACAATTGTTTTATCTAAAAACAAGGAGATATGTCTAAGGAGGGGAAATGTCTAGGCCCACCCCACTCCCAGTACTTCAGATCTCCTACACTGAAGTGAAGTGGACAGTTATCGTGAATACATACCTCTGTTCCCGAAAAGCAGACTACAGTGTGACTCAGCGCAAACTTTTGCGCAACCGTGTATGCACGATCCTACAAGAAGAACGCCAGAGCCGGATCAAATGATTCTTGCCGCGGGGTCCACAAGGCAGCCTGTAACCAGCGGCAAGAATCATTCTCGCAGCGCACGTGTATCCGACCATGGCTGTGTAGCAGCATGCAGATCGTCGCTCACTCGTACATTCGATACACAAAGTAATGCCTCGGCGACGGGGGCTATACATATGTATAGGAGGGTTTTGTCGTGGTGCCATAACTAGAGGATACGATGGAGTACATAGGATGCAAACCCATAAACTTTCCCCACCCTCTATCTTCACTCGAGGCTCCTTCGGATGTGCTCTCCGCGTTTACCTAGGACCGAAACGACCGTACCACCTACGGCAGCAACACCTTTGCGGACGAAAGTGACGTATAGGACGGTAACACGGCCGTGTTGGACGTCGACGCCAGCGCCAATAAACAGAGCTCGGCCGAGGCCGTCCGACTTTCGATTATGTCATAGACTACATATTTCATCGACGCTTCCGTTTCGTTACCGGCGCGACGCGTTTCGTATATCGCGAAATCGCGCGCGCCGATCCCCGATAGACAGTAGTCGACGCCGTCCGTGTCGTCCGCAGTGCTTTGTTTTTCTTTTTAGAAGACAGACACGGAAGTTTGGATCAGTGCTTCTACTTTGGGACTAGCGGGTCACTCTCATCCGGGGCGTGGAATCGGTTTGTTGTCGAGGTTAATCTTGAGGTGAGCAATCTTCGCTGATGGTCTGGGTTAGTGTTATGCTATTGGCAACCGGACGCTTGGGCCTTATTATACGAGGTCTCAGTAGCTCGAGTTTTACTCAACTTATTTAAGTCCCTGTTAACTGCATACATTGTATATTTTTGTATATGGATTCTTATATTGATTTGATTCAAATCTATTTCTGTTTGTTAGAATTAACGAGGACAATTATTATTCTGCATAAAGATCCGCAGTCTATTCATGACAAATTTTGGAGCCGAGACTAGTCTTAGCACAATTTGAGTTGTTATCAAGAGACCAAGATTCCAAACTAAAAATTTGTCTTGAAATTTTATTGATATTAAAGATTAACCCTTTGCCTTACGATTTAAGTTCCGAGAGCCGTAAACAACATGGTTGGTCACACCTCGAGTCCTTTTCGGTTCGGCTGAGCGTTCGAAGTTGTAATAAAAATCGCACAGGTCTTTTGATGTGGAAATACATATTCTAGATATGACTAATTTGATTTTGCAAGATGTTTTTTGTTTCTTTTTTGTTTCCAGTCATTTTGACTAGATCGTTACTTTTAGTTTCTTGCGTGTAGACCAAACGACGTACATACCACGTCCCTCACACGGGTTGTTTACGTTTGCTCCGATTGACTTACCACGTCTCCCACGCGATATTGTAGGCGAAGGAGTTAAAGGTCCCACATAGTATTGTAAGGAAAAGCCGTATTTATTATGTCTTCTTTTTTTTCAATTCGTTGGTGATCGTAATTTTGTTATTTTCGATTCTCTATTTTTATAAATTTAGATATAATTTATTTTTAGGTTGTTTGTTAATACGCATAGATACACACATACATCTTCCGTACTTCAACCCTATAACAGTATAATCCTATATACATCTAAATTTATAAAAATAGAGAATCGAAAATAACAAATTTTAAAATGCAACTACGCAGGATCATATGATAATACCTATCGATTGTACCAGTATTATATTATTATATTTTGTTTTTTTTTCTCTTTTTGTGCATGTCCCTTCTTTCTTATTAGACAAGTAGTTTTATATCTTTCTCTTTTTTTGTATCACTTATGTAAAAGTGCCTCAGTCCGTCTATAATAAATAATAATAAAATTACAACCACCAACGAATTGAAAAAAAGAAGACAGATTGGTTATCCGTGCATAATAAAAACGGCTTCTCCTTACAGTATCAACCACTTACAATAACGAGAACAAGTAGAATCTGAAACAACGTTGATAAGGCCCAAATGAGATTGGATTAATGTTGGACCTGGGTCCACTCCGGTGCACAGTAGTTGAGGGAGCATCCGCTCGGGCGAGTAGCGCGCTCTCGATCAAACTAGACGCGCAATCAAACCGCGATTCGCTCCTAGATGTTATATCGGGGATCCTCGGCAGTTCTTTGGCATTCCTGATGTGTTCATGTATGCGGGGGAAGAAGAGAGGCAGGGTGAGGAGTCACTACACGAGGATTAACTGTGACCAGTTGGAGGCACGACACGCGGACGGGTCGACGGTTGGTGTTTCACGAAATATCACCCGACGGGAACCCGGTACGCTCTCTCCGCTCTGTGGATGTACATGTACGTTACCCGCTCGCCCCGTTCCCTTTGCCACCGCCGGAAAACGGTTCGTGCAACGTTCGGTATCTCTGTCTCGTGCGGCTCGCGGTCGCGAGTGAATGTGTTTGTTCTCGTGGTACGCGCATGCGCGGCCCTGCGATGCCTTCCGGTGATTCCCCGCGCGACGAGTGGCAGCACGCGTGTTCGACGACCACGTGACCCGGCCTTAATCGGCCCCGGCCTGAATGATCTACGACGGCTCTCATCGTGACTTTCTGCAAACTCGTTCGAACAGGTCAGTAACCACCAGTTTCCTCTCTTATCATCGATCCGTTTCGCACCCCTCTGGGTCCACCGCACCCCCTTCTGACAACCCGGATATCGACGAGACATCGAACTCGTTTTTCTCTCTGATTCTCTGGTTCTCGCGTTTTAACAATAAACCTACCACCACCGATCAAAATGACCGGTTCCAGATTTATTATTTAACAATTATTGAAATAATAAGAATTATTTTATAAGAATTGATTGGATAAATATTTTTAGTAGAGTACGCATTATAATAGGAGCCGAATAATGTCGGAATATAATCAATCTTATCATTTTTATGAGGGAACATGTACGTTCAAGAACACTGTAATTCACAGCTTCAATACTCGTTTCGTGTTTCGAGCAGGAATTAATTTTGTTTGTCAGCAAGAATGTGACATCAATTTTAAAATGATTTTCATTTTCTCACCAATAGAAAAGGTTTTAATCTGAAACAAATGAAATTCCTGCATCAAAATCTGAAAAACCGTATCATAGACGAACCACCCAGCCCAGGAAGGTAAATAAACGGTACACCCTTCAACTGTATCCTTTAATTTACCAATTACAACGATCATCAAACTGAAAAGTGTCTCGGCGCATTCTCCACCATCGCGATTCCCAGAATCGCTTAAAACTCAATAATTAAGAATCGCGATCGAATCACGCAATTTACATACACGAGATGCTCGGAGCTGTAGAAAACGATCATGGCAAAAGCGTCGCGATTAACGGCGCGTACACATTTTATCTTCGATCGCGAGAGGAAGTCTCCAATTAGAGAAATAAATATCTGTTTTCGCGGCAGTTCGTTGGTGCGACAGTCGGTCGCAGCATTAAAACGCGAATTAGCATAAACGTGTCTGCGACGGCCGATAACACGTACGGGGCAAGATCGGTTCGGTGGTGTTGGTTGGTCGGATCGGTCACGTGGGTTTATTTTGAGTCACTGTTGTACGGTGGCCATTTTCACAACAGTGTTGCGCGTCCGCACCGCGAATAGCGAAACAGGAGGCGATCGTTGTCGTTCGTTGGCCTCGATCAACTATCGGCAGAGAGAGAAGGTCCCATCAGTTGTCAGTCGTTTGGGAAACGCAGCACGGGGACGAGGCTGTTGCGTGCGATACGTCGTCGCGTGGACGAATCTCTTTCTCTCCGCAGCTTCTCCTTTTTAACGAGCCGACACATTCTACCGAACAGCTGGGAATCGCGCGTAAGTAGTTAGGATAAACTCCTGAGGATGGCGCGGCGAGATATGTATCCTAGCCGATCAAGGCCTCCTCTTTACGACCCCGCGTAAATCTTTTGTCCTGCAGTGAAACACCGCGCGATTCATTACACCACGAGACCCGGGCACGCTGTGCTCCAATTCGCGCCGGTCAATAAGCAACATCGACGAGTGATCGCGTAGAATTAAGACCGAGACCTCGTGATCAATCTTTCAGACGTGTCGGAGAGTCACTTCGCAAACGGCCGATTTTATCGGCGTCGTAAACGTTGATCTAATAACAATTCTGCTACTGGATGGAAACACAGCAACCGCGGGTTTGTCGAAGTTGATGTTGCAAACAAACAGCGGGTTGTTTTTGAAGAATTTCTTGGTGCTGTTATGGTTCATTTCTTTTCTGGGGTTGAATTTCGGAAAAAGAACATTGTTCTTCGTTCGGAACGACATGCTCATTATTCTGACAACGTATTGAACGAGTTTAACTTTGTTACACCAAAGAATTTCGACTTTTGCCTCGATTTCGAGATACATCTGTTTTTCAACTCTCGATACGAGCGAACTGCACTAACTCGCACGCGAATCTGTTCGTCTAAATCGCGAATGCAGGCACGCGATTCGTCGGAAACCGCGCAAGGGTTCGACCGCGCATGGAGCAAGGGTGCGCTCACTCTTACGGTAATATTCATAAGCCTCGCGGCTATTACATTTTACGGTTTCCACGTGTTTAAATCTGATTTATCATTGTCCACGCACGGGTAATTACGGTTCCCCGCTGATCGTTTGATTTATCGCGATAGTACAATTAGTCGCGTATCCCTCCGAGATTTATGCACGAGAGTGCAATGAGCGACGCGCACGGCCAACGTTTGTAGCCAGATGATATTCAGGGCCAGTCGTGTAAAATTCCGTGACTGTGTTTCTTCTTCGTCTCCTCGATTTTTTTTTTGTTGTCTATGTTCTTATTTTTACACGAGGCTCGTAGGATCGCGAAACGAGCTTTCATTTCGAGCGTCTCCGTTTTTCCCTGACAACGGCCGGATATCTCTAGGAGGCTGTCTCGTTATGGAGCTCGCAATTTGTAAGAGAAAAGAGAGAGATAGGAAAAAATAGAGGGAGACGAAGCGACGGTCTGCGATGCTGCAGTTTCATTATCCAGCGCAGCGTGCACAGGCCGCGTCTATCCCGCTCGCCACAATTAAACCGTGGCCTAATTTATCGCCGGATCTCGGTTCGGCGGGCTGCTTTTATTCGGACAGGTGCAAAGAATAAACCAACAGAGATATGAACTTTACGACACTTCGAAGATTACGTGTAATTTACAAACGCGAGGAGGACTGAGCATCGAATATATTTGTTTCGATATTTTCAGAAGGTCTCTATCCGAGAGATCCTCGGATGACGATCGTCATTCGAACGGAAGCTCGATTGTATTTGTTCGACGTGAGGGACATTGGAGATCGTGGCCTTCCTGTCGACTTTTTCTTCTTCGAATTTCTTGGTACATTGCGCTCCTTTGTTTTCCAGCTAAAAATATACGTGAATGAGAAATTGTGCCCAGTCTTCGTGGGACATGACAATATTGTCTTAATTCCCTCACATAAAAAAATGATTGTTACTCTCTCAAGAAGACCCCATAAAAATGTATCAGATCATAATTCGAAACAGTGAAACATAGTAATTAAAACAACAAAAGAGATACTACAGTTTTAAGACACCAGGGTGGAAAATATGGTTGATCATCGTGTACACTGCAAAATTAGATAAAGGTTTTAATCGTGGCCGCATCAGCCACGTAAATATTAAGCCTCACGGTGAAGTATGTACATTGTTAGAATGGAACCCACGGTGTGTCGTAGTCCTCCTGGTGCAGTGTCCTTCTGCCATCTTGTCACGTCGCTCGTTTTATTTAACAATCCAGAGTCACGCGAACCTTTCGTTGTCACCCCGTGAAGATACAGAGGATAAAGATCTAGCCGGGCGTGTGTCGTCTCTAGTATGCTCGCTGAGCCGAGCATACCGTAGGAGGTATGCGAGTTTTGATAGCCGTGACGATTTTAGCCGGCAAATGTCCTCCCCGCATAATCCAACCAGAACGTTCGCGAAACGCTATTACGAAATACTGGGTGTAGCATTAAACTGCATCGCGAACTGCTCGCACGGAATACTGCATTCCCTCGTGAACCTGGAAAACACAATTTTCTGGATGTACTTACGGTTTCGGTAACGTGAACGGAAGTTTCGTGTCGTTTCATTTACTTTCTGTGTTGTTCAATGTAAGATAGTTTCAATGAATTTGTAGTTTGAAATATTTAACACTAGAACTACCGAGCACTAAACGCAGTTGGTATACATTGCCTTATAATAACGACAATATACCAATCATTTCGATTTCGTGCAAGTTTTATTAAAATATGTACTCCAACAGAGAAGTTGACTAAAGAAATTTCTCGGATAAACACATTTATACTTTTAATATTTCGAATCGAAAACAGTTCTCGCCAGTCCTTCTAACTGGTCCGGTAGTTCTAGTATTAAAAGATGAGGATATTTACGTAATCGCGTCTTCAAACAGTGAAATAATCTTAAAAAAGAGAATTATTAGATTATATTGTCCAGGATGACTGATCAATTCACGATGAGAAACTTTTGAAATTCGAAGCTAATGAAATGTTTGTCTGGCAAGCATGCTTCACCATTCCCGCACCAACGGAGATAAAATCGAAGAATAAAATTTCCGAACACCTTACACGTCCTATTCAACATTCTCCAGCAACAGTTTAGTCCGCAGCAGCCCACGCATATCGAATTCTTATCGGAGAAATTCCTCCAATTCCCTCGGTGCCTTATCAGCATTCGATACTGATTCTATTGCGCAACATTGTGCGCAAGACTTTCAAAGCTCTGAGACCCATACCAGATACACGTCTCGTGTCCCCCCCCCCGTATTACAAGTTCTCCTTTCGCATTTCGTCGAGCATGAATAAAGCGAAGCCGCAGCGTTGCCGCAGTGGCCGTCACTTCAGCTCTCCATTCCGGCACGGTCGGTTGCGGCGTGTTCTCATCTGTACACATATGTATGCCGCACTTATGGTAGTACGTATACGTATGTATACTACCTGGGTTTTCTCATTCGCCGTGGCCGAACTCGCTCGTCACGCGTCCGCCATTTGATCTTTCGGCCATCGTGTCCGAGCTGGCTAGCTTGCTTGCCAGTTTTGCCTCTTTTATTGCGAGGCCAGCGAGAAATTACATTGGCTGCAATGTAACGCGTTGGGAGCCGATGTATTAACGTTCTGACGGTAGCCGAATTAACGAGTTGATTTATGGTAACCCAACGATCTTCAACGCGCGAGTGAGTCGAAAATGTTCGATGTGAGTCGCTAAAACACGAACTGAAGCATGTTTAAGGAAGTTTTTCTTCGAGGCATCGTGTGAGAATTTATTCTTGTCGGTTCACCCGTGGTCTCTTTTTCAAAACAGCATCGGAACAAGCGAGTGGACTCGCGAAAACTTTATCGGCCGCTAATTAATCCCTTCGAATTATTTATCGCGCGGCCGGGATAATCGAGGCTGAAATACGAGTGGATGAAGTCTCGTCGTTTTAGGTACTACAGATCCCGATTTAGTACAGATTCCGGGGCTCGGGTCTCGCCTAAGTAGTCGCTCGTCGCGAGCTAATAAACTAGGAAGACAAGCGGAACGGCGCTGCGTTTCCCTTAATTATGGAATTCGTCGAGGGAACCGTATAATTATCCGCGATCAATTCCGAATAACAAGACGTTATTCGCGAGTTTATGCACAGTGTCACGCTGGACGCCTGATGCGGACACTGTTTAATAACTTACCGGACGTCTTCGGCAGACGTGTCCACTCTGTCGTTGACGGATTGATGGGATTCTGGAGATTAGTATATGGAGTCTATTAGTTTCTGTCCGGAAACACGTTTGCTTGATGATCGTTTAACAGGACAGCGTCAAAGTTTACACGCACATTCTCGGGATGGTTCTGCTAACTGCACGTTTGTCCGCCCACGCATCGTCTGATCCCCACCTTTTTCTTCTGGGTCCTGGGATCAGCTCGTTTTGTTGCCGTCCCTCCCTTAAGGTCACCTCCCGGGCTTCCAATCAGAGGTCTCACCTTTGGGGATTCATGGGCTCACGGGTTTTTAAAGGGTGCTGGGAAACCCTGTAGGAGAGGGATTGGAAACCGAGAATTTCTCTCAACTGAATCGTTTACTTTTACTTTGGGCAATTATAGAATTTATTTGTGTCGCTGTTGAATTGTTCGTGAAAGATTAATTATGATTGGGGATGACGGAAGATCGGATGTAACGTTATACGTATCCTAGTGTGTACTTATATGAATATTGAGATGGAACATTTACTGCTTTAGTAATTTCACTCGTAAGTAGTTTAGACCGCTCCGGCAATAAGGATCAAATTCAACCGCTTGCACTGGGATTTATTTTATGAGGAAATTGGTTAGAACTTCCTCGTTCACGATATCGTAGAAAAGAAATAACTGTCGTTGCGAAGCTGTAATTCGCTTAAGAGCAAAAAAGTTTTTATTTTCAAAAATTATCTCTCTACCAAAATAGAGGCTTCGATGCTAGTTGACTGGTTATGAAAACAGCATAGACATCGACGGAAAGCGGTACCGATGCCGACGACGACGGCTGAAGCCGCTTTTTGTTACGCTCACGGTTCAATGAACGAAGGTTATAAAACGCCGCGATGCTTTCTGGAGCATCGCAGCCAAGGTTTATTAACTATAGAAAAGGACATGGAAATTTCTAATCGCCGTACTTAATTCTACTTCGTACTCTACTAGAAGTCGTACAAAAAGATGAAACGGGTACAGAATATCTAGAACACGGCGAGCCCGACAAAAACTTAATCAAGGATGAATAAGGTCTGCGTTTTATGTTTCATTTAATAAGCTTATCGATAGGCAACGAACGTCTTTTTTATTTCATTAGAGCGGCGAAGGGATCTGCTAGATCCAAGCCAGTTTAATAAACATAATAAGAAGCATAAATTCTAACTCTCGAATTATCGTCTGATTGGATATCTAAAGGGGTTAGAACCCAACGAATCGAAAATTCCGTTTGCACCGTTCTTTTACAAAGAATCGGGATTCCGAGACGACTTGGACGGTCACGAGGCAAGAATGTCTGCAGGAATGGCCGGGAAAAAAAATGGTTAACAGTAACTGGGTAAAGGCTTACCTGGTCAGTGGACGGGGTTCGCGAAAAAATTGACACGAACAAAAATTCTTTAGTGTCCCGACGAGGTTGCATCCTTCTCTCGTTGGATCGTTAGAGGGAGCAAAAGAATCGACAA
Source organism: Lasioglossum morio (assembly GCA_916610235.2). Taxonomy (NCBI): domain Eukaryota; kingdom Metazoa; phylum Arthropoda; class Insecta; order Hymenoptera; family Halictidae; genus Lasioglossum; species Lasioglossum morio. The sequence goes on along the minus strand of OU744328.1, from coordinate 14,918,845 downwards.
CCCTTTTTTTATACCTCGCCTAACCATTTAACGTCGAAGGGTACCGTTGCTCTTCTCGGACGATACCGCTAGATTGCTTTCCTGTTCGAAACGAGATCACGGTCGTCTTTCGCGAAGTCTAACCTGCCAGAACGATCGGTACGCTGCTCGGTCTTCCTCGTAAAACACGGCGAATTATTATGAAAAAATCGTGCGATCGATCCACCCGTTGATCGCGGAATTACCGATCGCCCGGTAGATCGGTGCCCTCTCTTATCTGGCAAGAGATGCTCGACCGAGTTTTATGGCGGTACCGTTGACAACGATTCAACTATTCAAGAATCCTCTTCGCTTATATTTTTTAATCCGTAATCAACCAGTTAGACGGAACAATCCTCTCGCGCGGTCATAATCTGACACTGGGAGTAAACATCTTCATCGTTTAAACAAATCCTCCGTCGATTAAATTAATTGTTTCTAACCCGTTTCCGCTAGAACGAGATCGCGTGAAGTCGCTCAGCAGATGTAGATTGAACCCTAATCTAGATCTGAAGCACTAAAAATACAGAAATTGCTCCCATATTGCGTGTCAGACTAATTGCGTTTAGATAGCGCACGAAGCCAAGAATTATTTCTGTAAATAAATGTAGTCAAGCTAACATTTCACGCGGTTAGATCTGTTATCGGAAATATTGTAAAAGGGATCTGTTTTCCCAGAGTTTCCTGGAGGAAGCGCAAACTTGTGGCCGATATTGAAAATGAATAAACCCATGACAGTGTTGGTGATCAACGTAAGATGTTTTTTTATCCGACGTATCTCGGCCGGAGGCTGATTTGCATCTTGTCTTTAATGATTTTGTGATCCAGGGCTCTAAGGTCCGTAATAAAGACGCATTATTATAATAGCCAGACGGTTTCGAGCTCGGAGAGGGGGCGTATCCTCTTATTCTTTTTCCGTAAAAAATCGTTCGTGGCCGCGCCACCGTATTTTTCTGCATTCGCAAATGGCTCTTCCGTTTCGCGGCCTACATATGCATGAGCGATCATTACGGGTGATTATCTACACCTGCCCAGCCGCAGCGGTTTGCGCTTCTCTAGAATTATTTCGTACGAAGGATAATTGGTTCGCAGAAGGTTGATTCACTCCCAGGAGGAGAGAGAGAGCAACTTCTTCGTAGGACAAGGTCACCCGCCATTTTTGCTCGAAGACAGACCACGATGATAGACCACGGATACGTTAGAAACACGCCGACGTTGTACAGTTTACTTGTTTCTAACAGGTTATAAAAATTGTTACAGAGAAATTACCGGCGAGATCGCGCCGCGACTTTTATCGTTGTTGCACGCGGCTAAATAAAGTTATTTCATTCTTTCGAGAGATGGCTATCAGTCGGTTGAACGTTTATGGCTGTTTATGGGAGCTCTGGCAGGCCTGTAGATTTTTCTAAGTCGCCGCCACGTGAGAATTATGCACTTTTGTGGGCGGTTTTGTCGAGTTTAGTGTGGGAAAAGGAAAATTTTATAAAATTATAAAGAAATTTTGGTGGATTTTTTGAATTTGCACATCATAGGTGAATTTCTTTATTTTAGCTTGTAGTTGCTGATATTTGTTCATTCTTTTTAGAAGCTAGGTGTTTTATTTCATTTTTGTCTTAACTTTAGCATTTAAGTGTTACGTTATTAAAAGATTGTGTTCACTAATCGAGGATATGCGAACGATGACTAACTGCAGTTGCTTGTCCGACGGCAAACGAACGTGTCGATGTCACAATTGATTTATTCCGCTGAAAATGTTGTATTTACGAGCAATAATTAAAGTTCGTTACTTTTTCATAGAATTGTTCGTCGATACGCTTTCCGCGGAACGTATTGGCAGACATTTCATCTCGGTTACGATCGCGCTTCCGTCGGCTATCGATCCGTTCCTATATCGATCGTCCATTTATTTTTTCGTCTTTTGTGTTCTCACTTTATGGTCCGCGTACAGCCACGAAAAAATTGTACACATTTGATGGAACAACCGTATTTACGATGACGCAGGGAATGAGATCAGAATTTACCGATCTCTTGGTTCCTTTTTTTTTTATCTAAATAGGTATACAGCGAGATACTCCGGTGGTTCCATCGGTACAACAAGAGATTTACCTTCTTCGAATTAGTGCTCGTGAAAATTCTGATGTGCCATAATCCACGGAACGCTGGCTTCTCATTTGTTAGATGAAAAGAATCAAAATTCTGCTGCAGTGAGCATCTTTTACTGCGCCTTTCATCTAAATGGTAATATACAGTAAAAAGAATTTATTTTCTTTATGCCAGGAGTTTTGTAAGTCCCTTATTTATAAAGTTATAATACGTAGCGAACCGGGCTTCGATTTTTTAACAATGAACAATCAACTCTTTTTACAATTTTATCTTTTATGCGGCAATCTCGCTGTTTCCGTAAATTTCTTCGCGTTGAGAAAAATTGAAATTTTTAAAAAACGTACAAAAACTCCGAGGCTTCAATGATTAAGCCGTGTGGCGTAAAATCGCGTTCGAAAAATGGAATTTGAAGTGACAGGGTTATATTTTCGCAAGAACGCGTAAAACTTTTTAAAGTAGACGTGGAAACAGATGTCGGGGCGTTCGGGTAACCGCACAAGGATTAAAAGATGAAATAAAATGAACACACTTGCCAGCAGAAAGCCAATGAACAAAACAAACATCGAAGAGCACCGCGTTTAATTAAAACAGACCTTGCTCGGCCAAAGATTCTGCACGTTTTCAATTCCATACGATCATTTTCTCGTAAAACAAGCAAAAGGAACTGTACCACGGTTCTCTCTGTTTAATTAATTCCTCGAGTCTCTCCAACAAACGATTTTGCACAGCATAAAACCAGTCAATGGTAATTAAAAGACCTCCCTTCCTCTCAGCATCAGAACGAAATTTCCTGCAGGCTGCTACAGACGTATCACAAATTCCCAGCAAGATCGTGGTACCTTAGTCCTCGAAGTTTCCAGCTAAAATTTTCTGGCAATTACAAAAGTAAAACCTCAGGTCCCGAATCTACTAGAAATTTAAAAACGCTATTTATCCGAATCACAGCTCGCCAGTGTAATTCTGTCTGTCTGCATAAAACCAGTGACACTACTAATTAACAAATCTTAACCCATGCTCAACAGAATGTCCTCCATCATCTCTCACAAATTCTCAGCAAGACCATAACACTATCATAGCTCCGCTCAATCACAGATATAAAAATCCAAGCAGCTCACAGCTGGCTGTTCGCATAATTTCCCCACAAACCAAGCAAAAGAGCCTGCACCACGCTTCTCTCTGTTTTAATTAAATCCACGACTCTCGTCGACAAGCGATGTTTTATGTCATAAAACCAGTCGATGCTAATTAAAGGACCTCCCTCTAGCTCCAGCAAAATTTTCTGTCACCAATCGTCTCCAACCATCAAAAATCACCGAACTGACTCGGTCAGAGATCGCAAGTAGATTCAATCATAAAAGTAATATCGTACGACAAGAAAAAGTGTCATCTCAAAACGATGTCGTACCGCGTGAGACCAGTCAGAGCTAATTGAAGGGCCTCCCTTCAGGTGTAGCGAAATTCCCAACAGGCCATCTCTCACAAACCTTTAACAAAATTGTGAGAAATGCGTCGATTCGATCACGGAGTATAAAAACTCGCAGCATTTCCAATTTCGTCTGACATTGCACGTTGTCTCGATCGAGATCCGGCTGGGCCAGGCGACTCCAATTATTTAACACCGATATCTCGGAGTGAGCAGTGCCGGAATAATGATGCGGACATCTCGGGCCTCGGGACATCGCGGCTCTAACTCCGAGGATTATTTAGTGCAGCTTTTATCGGGGCTTGGCAGCAACACTGTTGGCGAAACGACGGAATGGCGGCGGTTGAACGCGAGAGCCTCTCTCCGAAGAACAGCCTCTCCTCGCATCTTGGTTGGTCGCGTGTGTTGGTTAGTTCGTGTACGTGTGTGCGCGCGGAGAGAGAGAGAGAGCAGGGGAATTGAAGTCGTCGTTGAACCGCGAGGGGCATCATCTAGGACTCCTCCTCAATTAACCGTCTGGCCGACCGGTCGCATAGCGGCCGAGCAAAATGCACCGGCGATATCGTAAACAGGATTCTTTACGCTGATTCGCGGCCGATCGCCGGTCCCATTTTCTGCTCCCTTCGTCCTCCCCTCCCGCACCATACCCTCCCTCGCTGGTATACAGCTGCAGAAACGGTGATCCCTATTTTCGCCCGTATTCCCCTCATTATTTTTAGGAATGTCCAACTTGTTGCAATGTCCAAGTTCCCCCGTGTACACACGCGAAACAACGATTCACTGATCCACGGGGGAGGGGGACGACAACGTCGTATCTCACCAACCCCCTCCCCCCGAACAGACCTTTTTTCTTCGTTTCTCAACCCTGTACGCCACCTACTATACCAGATCGCAACACCGCCGTCTGTTCCGGGACAGTGCGAGGTCGGAATTTCGTACGAGGACTGTTTACGAGGACCCCGGATTCGACGGTCCTCTGTCCTTCCCCTCCGAGGTGGATTCGACGGAATTGAAGCTCGGCTTCAACCCGACGAATTGTGGGGAACATGGTTGTCTTGAGGTTGATTCTCGGGCAAGCAGGTTTGAAGGAGTTCCTCTGGTTTCGCGGATGATGAGCCCTTTGTGGTGAGTCTGTTTGGCTTTTTGTTCTTTTGAGAGTGAGTGGGTATTGACGCGGGGAGGATGAATGCGTGGGACGAAGGACGTTTGGTACTGTATAAATATTCCTGATTCCTGTGTTTTTAAAACGAAGTTTATCTGAAAATAATGAATTTCCTAAAATGTGGCCATTTTCCTGCGCAACGAACGATTATTTCTCGGCTAATCGATTTCCCCAAGGGGAAAGAAAAGAAGAAAAAGAGGGGCAGGAGGGGAAAAGAGATGTCGAAGGGCTCCGGAGTCCCAATAATATTTACGACCCGCGTCGGTTCGTCCCCGCGCGCCATTCCATCCGCAGAAACAAGGAAAACCGTATTCCGCGCGGAACGGCCGGAAAGGCGAAGGGCCTCTTGTAAGTTTTCTCATCAGGAACGGGTTTCGTTTGCGAAATTTTATTCGCCTCCAACGAGACGTAAAGCGTATTACATTGTTGACGCGAAGATTGGCTACGTAAAACCGAGAGGACGTCGAGAGATGGAGGACGCGAGAAATGCTGGAGAGAAACTCCAACTCGGGGGTTGAAAAGGAAACGCGAGAGAATGGGGGGTGGCGAACGGGGGGCGGAGAGATCGGCAAGAATGTCGCCGACAAATTTCTAGAGAGAGAGAGAGAGAACCGTGCGGTGTAGGAACACAGACGTGTGCGAAACACTTGTCGACAATGTATTTGTCCGGGTGTTTCTATGTATGCGTCAACTGGGTTTACGTACCAGAGCCATGTAATCCTTCGGGTTCTACTATTACGTTACAAGTGCATGAGTGTACAGGGTGGTTCATGATTTTTTTGGTAATATATGTTTCCAATTTTATTCGACGAGAGGGTATCGATTTTTTCAACTCAATTTTAGGATTGAATTTGCCATCAGGAATATTGGGTAACTTTGTCTAAAAAATTTGGATTTGTTTAGATAAATGTATGTGGCATTCTCAGCTCTGCGTAGCAGGATTCTAATTTTATGAGCAAATATTTGTACATATCAGATTCGTTGATCTCGTCCGTCTCGGCTGAATGTTGACACTATTGATGATGTCGACAGTATCTTTGTCGTTCGCGTTGGTACATAGTGGAGTGGAATCCAATCATCGACATTCAGAGGATGTGTTATCGAAGGAGAGAAGAATGATTGTAATGCGTTGGTTTGAACAGTCGTGGATGGTTGTTCAAAGCCGAAACATGAAATGTATAAAAACGGCTGAAATACGGCGAATAATTTCGCGAGAAAATCAGCCATCGAGGCAGCCATAGCGCGCACACCGAAACCACCACCCAGTATGCACCGGGGGCACATCGATGCGCGTCTATCTCGGCGGCGACGTCGGAGAGAAGTCTCATTAGACTGAAGTCCCGTGGAACGAGCGTAGGAAACTCGAAGCGGCGAGGATATTCGGAGGAAGACATGAAAACTTGAGGAGAGAGATTGCGAAAATGCAAGAATTTCACAGGGGCCGTAGAACAGGGGGAGAGTTGCGATGGTGGTGGTGGTGGTGGTGGTGGTAGCGAGGAAGAGGGAGAAGAACCGTATAGCCGTATTCCGCGATAGCGTGAACCGTGAACCGCTCCGAAGAAGAAGACGAAGAAGATGAAGAAAGGGATAGGGAGAGAGTGAGCGAGAGAGAGAGAGAGAGACCGTGATAAAAGGGAAGAGGGTAGATATCCCCGGGTACGAGGTTCGGAGGAGATTGTTGCCGGTGCAGTCTTACCTTAACTCTCCGGCTCGGACGGTGCTTCATGCTATCTCGGAACGCTCATTACCCCGCAACATTGTTGCGAACACGCGTCCCCTGGGGACTTCGATCGAAACGACAGGGACTCGGCCACCGACGATTCAATTATTTCTCGCGTACAGAGGTAACCCGAACCTTCCACGCAAAAAGAAAAGCCGAGGGGACAAGCGTAGACCTTCTCTTGAGCTCTTTCCGTTCTTCAGATCTTTCTTTCTCCCTTTCTCTTTGGTATTAACGATTTCTTCGAGACTTCGCTCGAACCCTCGTTCGGTCTTACGTGCTGTTAGGGACAGACGTCGTTACGAAAACGGAACAATCGATGAAAGGTTTAATCTAGTTTGCTTCGTCTGGAGATTCTGGTCTTTTTCAGTGGATATTGTTGTATTCATTTTATCAAGATGAAGAGGATAGAGATTCTTCTAATATCTCATTTCGAGAGCTTCGAAAATATTTCTGACCTTCGACCGTGGCTCCCAAAGTCCCCAAAGAATTATCCAACAAATTAACCTAATCTATCTATCTTCAAGAAAATCCTGAACAGCCTCTAAAAAAATATCCTACTTCTCCGAAACTCTTCCAAACTCCTGCAGTCCTATCTTCCTGGCTCTAAAACGAATTTTACACCTCGGACAGGCTCCTAAAAATCCCGAAAGCTTGGCATTACCATGCAAAACCCGCACTTGCAGAAGAAGTTGCAGAAGGCCAAGACGCAGAATACGAAGTTGCCGTGGTACCGAACGTCTCGGTATCGATCGCGGCCCATAAGGTCGCGTTCGTCGCAGCGAAATTCCGAATCCGTCGGCCGGAGGCAAGCTTCAAGGACCCAGGGCGTTGTCTAGACTATAATCAAGAGACAGACGCACGGGCTGGCTGGATAAAGTCTCATCGGTAGGCACGTGATCCCTTATCGACGAAGCCTCTTGCTCTCTCTCTCTCGTTGCTCTTTTCTCTCCGATCCATACATACATATGTATGTATTACTGCGAGCGGCGTGACGCGGCGGGCCGCAACCGCGCGGCGCACAGTCGAGAGAGAGAGCAGCGAAGCAACGGCGTAATATATTTAACAATGTCTCACGATATGAGACGTTTTTACGGAAAGTCGTTGGCATAGGAATTGCTCCTTGGATCCCGGGGGCCGTTGCCGGGGTAGAAAGACGCTACGGGGGGAAAGGGAGAAGAGAGCCCGAGGCGGACACACATCGGAAACGAGTTTGTTCTCCTCTAGGTACCTAAACTTCGGGGTTACACTTACGCTTACACGCTGGACGTGTATGCCCTTTCTCTCTCTCTGTCTTCCTCTTTTTCCCTTCCTCTTTCTCTGTCTCTCCGCGGTCGAGCTGCATGAAATTCGAACTTTTATAACCGGTCGCCAGAGAAGGAAGCGAGAGAGATAGAGGAACTGTGGTCATTCGGGCTGGATCCTAGCCACGACATGGCGTCCTCCACTTTAATCCCGTTCGCTCGGGAACCGAAAACTCGGCCGTTTATCCGAATCCACGGATTTTGGGTTAGACCAAGTACGACGAGCACTAGAAACTCGGATATACATTTCCTCCGGTTGCTTTATCGTCCCCAGCGCGAGGACCAAATTAGAGTAGTCCGCTCCGGATGAAAGTTGTTTATGATTGGGAAGAATAAAACACCGCGCCGGCAAATTGGAATAGACATCTCGCCGCGTGCGTTTCGCATTGTGTGGTTCTGGCTTAAAATTGAAGGAGAATTGTCTTCTTGACAGAAACGATGCTCGTTAAGGTAAAGGCACCAGTAGTTGACCAGTTAAGAGAAGTTTTCCACGAGAACAATAGTAACCACTTGCTCTGTCATCCAATAGCAAGAGTCGATGCATGAAGACACTCTTTAAGTCTTCTAGATTATGTAACAAGGCCACTTTTTAAAAAAAGTTTACTTATACAAATTTAAGGAACATATTGAAAAATTCAGTAATTGCTTCAGAAGTTGAGCACTCTTGAACATGAAAAATATAGCAATTGACCTTCTCTTCGTTAGTAGTTGACCACTTATACTAGAAAGAGGGTTAAAGCAATAATGTTGGGAATCATTTTAGTATCAATTAATTTCAACAATTACCAACACAAATTACAATTAAAGAATAAAATAAGAGATATATCAGAATATTACTAACCTTAATGAATTCAGACGTCCGTTATTACTATGCATACTTCACTTCGCATATAATTGTTCTGAAATTTAAACAACAAATGCCATAGCACCCGAGATTCACTTACATCAAAAGTGCACAGCTTATAAAAACCTTATTTTTTACGTTTTTCTATAAAATGGTCAACTACTGGTACCTGGTCAACTACTGGTGCCTTTACCTTAGTTGATATTAGAATGGTAGGCGAAAACATTCCGTGGAGAACATTCCGCTGAGAAGCTCATATTCCAGTTGGCAATTTGTGCATATTTCTTACACACGTATAATAACGACAGCAATGTACGCTAATTATATTGTACAAGAAACTACGAATGATGTGAACGATGTAAATGGTCTATTAATTTTGCATATTAAGTTTCAATTACGTTGTTCCATACATCCGCTCGATAGGAAACTGGAATTAGCTAAATGAATTGGTAAGAAAGAATAAATCAATTGTAGGAAGGAATAAATTTCAATGAACTGTCTTAGTATTTATACGAAATCAAAGACTGTAGGTGGTTAGGCTAAACGAAATTATGCTAGTTTATCTACCGGTGAATGGCCAATAAAACTTTTATCGTGGCACTTGTTCGGCTCTAGCGCCTCTCGTTTCGCGTCGAATCGGATTAGTGTCGAAATTCACATTAAATAGTACATGGTTAAACAGTAATTGGGTCTGGCATTACGTACAAATGTAATTTGAAAATTCAGTGTTGAAAATTCTGTACATCATTTTTTATCTTGAGAGAAGGGCTGTCCAGGCATTTCGACGAGCCGAGAGAAGATTACAGAGAGTAAAGAAAAACGATGAACGAACTGCCGAAACCGAGTGGCGTTCTGGCCTCATCGGAGCCTTTTGATCAATCCAACCGCGTCCATAGTGATCGCAGAGCCCCCGTGGAGGGAGCTAAGGTTCGGCATCTCGCCAGCAGAGGGACCCCCGACTCTGTCGCCCAGTATTATTTCCTCTGGTGCCTCGGAAAAACCCCGAACGAAATCTTTCTCGGCGTTGCATTGGCAAAGGGTTGGCAGCAAGAACTTGGCTACCCTGTGTGCATCATCGTTCGGACAAACGGAATTTCGTAGACCACTCCCTTTTCGGGTCCCCTCCACGGTGTCGGCCATGTCGAGCATTCGTCAAACGGCGGAAAGAAAAGAGGGCGTGCGGCGGGGTTCCGTGGAAAAAGGAGGAAAAAAAAGAAGGAAAAGCCATTGCGAGAGGGCAAAGACATCGTCCAGGGTGGGAGGACCTGGGTATTCCGAGAAGGTTGGGTTAGGTTTGCAACGACCGTTTGCGTGGGCGGGGGCCGAGAGAGAGAGAGAGAGAGAGAGATCCTGGGACGAAGGGAAGACGAGAAAGGTTGGGAACGAGGTTGATTCTCGAGCGAGGTCACGTATTTCGAAGCCAATCTAATACACTCCGAGAAAGATGAGAGCGAGAAGGAACCACCATCCCCCCTCTCTCTCTCTCTTTGTCTCTGGAAACCAAATGTCTGGCTCCGAATTGGTCGACCCAGCTCCCAGGGAAATGCAGCTCCGAGGAGACGTGCAATTCCATCCCCTGCGCCCCATTAATTATCGTTGGATTTACCCCGGGACTCTCCAGCTCCACTGTTTGATTAACCCTTCGCGGTCCTCGAACGGTTCTCTTCCATATAGCTACTCTCATAGATCCTGGAAACTTGAAAGTTTCCTCCTAAATGCGATTTTTGGAATTATTTAAGATAATGAAATTGATGAAAAATTTTAATCTTGAAGTACCGTTTAGTCCAAGATAAAGAAACCGGGAGTTTTGGTGTTCGAGGCGCGACAGAGTTAGGGGTGTTTGAACTTTGGACGGAGGCGATTTCTCGAGGATTCGAGGACGTTGATCTGATGGTAGTTTAGCGAGTTGTGAATAATTGAGGGCGTGGGAGGTGAATGACGAGAGATTGGGGCTGTACGGTTATTGAAATATTTGACTGGAGGCCTGCGGAGGGATTTTATGAGATATTGTTTCCTTTCGAAAGAGCAATTTGTAGATACATTGCACTGCATCTTGCGAGAGATTTATCTGCGTTATTCTACTGTGCGGGGCTGGTACAGAGATTTTTGAAATGATTCAAACGAGTATTTCTATATGTGGCTGGAAAGGCTGCGAAAAAGAAGGAGTGCAACAAATTTTTGTTTCCAATGTTCCCGCGATTATCAAAAGAATCCTGGTTCAAGGGCTCCCGCATGAGACCTGGCCTATTCAAAGTTAACGAGCTCCAAGCAACACCCGCTCTGAACTCTTAATTACGAGATCGATCGGGGTGCAGCAACGTGCAGAATCTCGTTGGCACCGAAAGCCCCGTGGAATTGGAGGATCATGCAATTTCGTGGACCGTTGACCTGTAATGATAACCATCGTGGAACCTAGGAGTCTCGTGTAATAGACGAACGTAAGGAAGCCCATAAAACTGCATGTTCTGATAGGGTTCCGTCGCGGACGACCTTAATTCGCTTTTCTTTTTCGTTATCTCCTCTTGCTTCGTCTTGAGAGGTCTTCCTTAACCTCAAACAATTTCACACAACAATTCCAACAACTTCAGACCAAAGTACTTAATTCATTTGATCGACAATGTTTCCAAAAAATCACTTTATACTAGTTTCTAACTAATGAATAAAATTATTCTGTCTCTCAGAGCAATTCATTGATTCACAGAAAAGACCTGAAGCCCTCAGCGATTGCTCTAAAAATGCTTAAAAACCGTGGAAAGCGTGCGAAGCGAATGCAAAAGGATCAGACACGATTCTCGGGGATCAGGAACAAACTAAAATCGGATAACACCGTTCGCCACCGATGGAGTCCAAATTACCGTGAGCAGCTCTGCGCGCGGAACGGGGTATAATACGCGGGGATCCATGATTATTAAAACTCGTCCGCCAGTTTCAGGGATGTAAAACGCGTCCGTAAATTTTGTAAAAGCCCTTTGGACTCGCCCTGCGCTTGTCCGCGGTGCATCCGGGCGGAATGGTCGGTGCATGCGCCGTGCATCGCGTCGGAATGCGCAGTGGCCGCTGCACTTGCGGCGTCGGCGTCGATTTCGTCGATTCCGTCGACGGGGAGGCGAATTTACTCTGCCCGAGGTCGTTACACAATGGCCCGGTTCGTGGGGAACATTCTCGGCGCAGAATCCCGGCTCCATTTTCGTGTTTCCTGGGAAAAACCGAGGCGACCGCTCCGAAATTCCACCTGAGTCGAAAAATTCGTGTAATGGAGCTGAAACGCATTTCTCGGCGAGGAAGATGCATTTGTCTCAATTTAATACGAGGAAAATGCATTTCAACCATGTAACGCGACTGAAACGGATCTCACAGCTTTGGAAATGCATTTGCTGCAATGGCTAGTAACGTTTCTAAGAACTTTGCGTTGGCGAATCGCGCGATCTTATCTGTGGCAAACAAACCCATCTGTTCTCGCGGAACTGTCAGAATTTACGGGGGCCAGGGGGAAAATTAATTTCATTGAGATATATTGGAAAGTCTGATAAAAGCAGCCGCTTAAAAACCGACCCCCACTCTCCGACAGATAACGAAAGCATCGTAAATGTAGATTGGAGGAATCGCTCGCGGAATGAAACGCGAGTCTTCGTCGATCGTCCGCCGCGTAAAAATGTATTGCTCGAAATTTATTGAATTTTCTAGCCAGCTAGGAAATGAATTTCCTTTGCTCTGGCCGGCGGCGCTCTTCTCGTCTCTGCTCCGCACTGCTCGGCGAGGAGACGCGAGACTGTAATTCGATTATCGATTCGATGCGAGAGCTCCACGGAATTGGAGTGTTGCCACGGTCGACAGGTATTTCTGTCTTTTACGATGAATTCTTTTAATTAGAGCCGTCGTGTTCGGGTAATTGAGATTCTGCAGGTGAAACGAACGTTTTTCGTGAAGGAGCCAGTTGAGGATAAAGGTTGTGCGTTTCTGTGTTTTTAGTTGTATGAGAATTCCTTTCCGAGATGCTTTTTTGATGGAAGTGTTGCGTAGTTGAGGGAGGAAAATTTATTGTATAAAATATGTGGAGTTCGCAAAATTCAGAAGTAATTTGACATAAATTTCAGAACGTATAATGTGAGACAGGCTTTATGAAACAACTGGGTGGCCATGATAGTTTGCACACTGCACTTGTAACGCGAGTATTGAAGCAAAAAAGAACAATTTTGATAATTTATTTATCGTATCGTATTAGATGTACTTTGAACTTAATTCTACGTAACAAATCGTTGCATTTGTATACTCTTTTCGTAGAAATATTATTGTTGCAAGTCTAGATTGCAAGGAATATTATGAACGAACGAATTTCTGAGTCTTTCAACAAGAAATCGATCAAATTTACGATCTCCCATTGATGAACAGACGATTAGCCAACCGAATCTTTTCGCGAACAAATGCACAATTAAAAAACCTCCTAAATTTCACAATAAAATCTCGAAAATTGCTTCGGACAAAAGAATACAGTTCTTTTTCTGAGGCCGTCGCTAGGGAAAGCCTTCGCAAAAGTCAAAAGAAGTTGCTATTGTAATGAGACAAGCTGGAAACCGAGAGATATTGTCAGTGGAATGGTGTTAGATAAAAAGTATGCTAGTTGTCGGGTGGCAGGAATGAAAATTGTGGAAGGTTCGTCCAGAATCCGCCGCCATGATCGCCTCAGCATCGGCGCAACCGAGGCGAACATGCGCGCGTCGCGCGACGGGTCGATAAAATGGACAGCCTTCTTCTTCTCCGTTCCCGTGTTGCCTCGAGTGCATTTCGAGTGCTCTCACCTATACACCCGTGTAAGAACGATCATCGAAGAATGCCAGATACTCCGAAAACGCATTACGACAGACAACGCATAAATTTCCTTACGATTATTCCCGCGCGCGCGGTCGCGGAGCACACGCAGAAAAAATATGGACGCCGCGGGAGGCCCGAGAACGTTGCTTCTTCCAATGCAACACTGTAGCTCGAATCAATTTCTGACAGGGAAACATTGCCTCGTTCATCCGTAGCGGTAAAAGGTAAATTTGTCGTTCGGGGAATATTCTTCTTCAATTTGTAAGGCAACACCTTTGTTTGAAATAGCACAGTTCTGAATCAGAATGCATTTTTATTTCACGTTTCGTTTACCTTCGTTCCTGTTCTCGTCTGAGTTAATTATTATTTTACGCGCCGTAAAATTGTTACTATGTCAGACAAAGTGATCGTACTGGTTCAAGGATGGTAACGCATATTGAATAAATAATTTCCTCGCAGAGATTTGTCTCAGGAGAGCACAGTTTGGAAGATTATGCCCTTGAAGAGCGAAGTTATAGCAGGTCTAAGAAACTTCTTTTATTAATTACATCTGAAAAATATTTTGCGAGAAAGCCTGCGAAGGAACGTTCTATTAGAGCACGAAATTTTCGTGGCAGCCGAGGCGTCGAATTTCTCGAATTTTCAAAGGGAAATTGGCAAGGGAAATTTGGTGGCGCCGTTTGGCAGTTGTCGCTACTTTCCACCTCATTGGCCCCGTTGCTTCGCGTTGCAAGCAGATTAACCCTATCGCGGCATTTACGACCGTCCTTTTACCGCGGCTGATATATTTTTAAACGATATCGTCGCGACGAACCCCATCGATCGTTGAATCCGTTTCCTCATTAACCTTTTTTACCGAGATCAAACCGCTTCTCCAAATAACGAGGCTCTCGAGAATATTCCCCGGGAATCTCCGATACACTTTCCACGTTCTTAGATAACATTTTATCCTGTCCAAAATGCCCATCTAACTCTTCGAAGTATAATTAATTTACGTGTTCCATCCTGATTATTCAAAACTTTTACTTCTTTTCACAAATACAATTTCTGTTACGTCCGCTGAAATGTTCTCTCAGCTATTTTCGTTCGCGATATTTCAGCCGATATTTGACAAGCGAAACGCGAAATATTCTTCCCCAAACAAATAAATAATCCCGGCTGCCGCCGCAGGAGGGGTTCAAATATTCCGTATTTTCGCCAACAGCGAATTGCGCAACGATGTTCACGATCTCGAAACTGGAAGCACCTATCTCAGCCTGATTTCGTCAGCGAATCCCCGCGGTTGCGATCTGTATACACACACGATTCTCGACCGAAGTCATTGTTCCCGGTTTCCAGATGTATTTCGGGAGACCGAACGCGCCGGCGGATTCGGAAGATTAACGACGACGATGACGTGCACGCGCGCTTTTCAATTTTAGCTTGGACACGTGCCTGTCTTCAGCAACTACAGACAATTTTTGTTCATTTAGTGACCTAGTAACACATTCCAATGTGCAAACGAATTTTCCGTTCGCATATCTTCGAGACAAAAATCATTTGAATTTCTTCTTACGGAACAGAGAATGATTTTACGAATGTGTATTGTATGTGTACAATATGTTCATTGTATGTTAGTGAATGATAGCAATTTCTTGGAAATAGAATTTTAGAATTTATTTTTCAAATGAAGTAATAATTTTGTGCAATATCATGCTTGAAAATTTTACTCTTGCACAAATATCAATTATGTGTAGTGACCAGATGACCGGACCGGGTGCTAGAAACGGGCGAAACGTTTGGCGCGCGTTGCGCAAGTTTCGAAAATTTGGTCGACGCGAATCGTGGCGCCGGTGTCCCGTTTCGCTGATTTGTCTTGCAGGTTATTGATCGGCGGAGGGCTTGCAGGAGCAAAGATCGCAGAGGACGGCTCGCGTATTTGCTTTCGCGTACTTCCACGTTGGCAAGAGTAGTTGGCGCGGTTCGTGTTGGTAATTCCGGCGAATCAATCTTATCGGTGCCCCGCGATCGCCACGCCCTTGGGCGATATACGGAGACGGGTTCAGAAAAATATTCTCTTGCTAGAAAGTTGCCGGTAGCATGCTGCCGGGGCATCGCATGGCCGGGGCCATTTCACCGGGTAGCTAAACTTCCCGAGTCGAGTCGTAAGAGCGGTCTTGGCGTGGTTTGAAACTTCGCAGATCCAGGCCAGCGACAATTCTCTTGCTCCACCCTGCACTCGAGGGTGCGCGTTTCGACTAATCGTGCGACAGGAAATGAGAAAAAAAATTCGCTCCTTATTAAATCCGCGGATAAAATGGCACTTCCGGTCAAGTTTTTGTTCGTAAAAATATCGTAGGAAAATTTTCTGCGGGGCGAAATAAATGTCCAATAAAGTCGGCGGGTTCAGAAAAATTGTGCAAGAAATTTCCGAGGCAAGAAATGAGAGCAATATTGGATAAAGGGTGACTTAATGAAATCGTACAAGACAAATTTCCTGGAAGAAATAAATGAAATATTTACTAAAGGGGTTGGATAGTTAAATTATATAAGAAAATTGTTATCTTGAATAATGAGGTGGATTAATTGAAGAACAAAATAACTTCCCTATAAATCGGGAAGTTAATATGTACATATTCAATGGACAAAATTGTGTAAAGAACTTGCTTCTCGAGCGACCGTGCGTCTTATTGTGGCAAAAGAAAATTGCAACAAGATCTCGATGAATATTCCGCCTGCCGCCGCAGAAAAAGTGTAAAACTGTTTCGGAGGCAATTTTAGCAAAAAGCGCGTGGGAAGAATTCGCAGGAGGAATTCGCCGGGGCAGCAAAACCCGGCATAAATTAGCACTTTTTGTTCGATAACAGAAATCATCGGCGACCGAAGCGAGCGAGAGAGAGCGCGCGCGCGCGCACGCAGTCGCGTATTCATAAAAATACACGGAAGGGGCGAACGGAAACGAGAGATAAGATTCGGTCGGACGAAAAAATATCCTCGCCGCGGCACAAAAAACAGTGCTGCAAAAGAAGAACCCTGTCGTGGAACGGGAGAGGTCTAAAAGTTGCAAATATCGTCGCAGAAAAGGAGGAAGGGACGCGAAGATCGAGGCGAGGAGAAATTGGAGAACCACGCCCAAGAAACCGGAATTTCCAGAACCGCGAGCGGCGACGATCGGCCGTCGCGCCGGTTCTGAAAGATTCAGTTTAGGAAAAATCGAGGAGTCCACGTGCAGGTTATATCACAGGGTAATGGCGCGCGAGCACCAGGAATTTCAACAAGCCAACTTTTCAACGGGAAAAATTCTGGGGCTCGGTTAGATCGAACGCACCGCGCCCAGTTCTTTCATTAATTAAGTATACAGCTTATGCGAGCTTCTCAATTGGACAATTGCTCGAAGGAGCACTCCAATTATGTCAGAACGGCTGAAGAAGCGTTCCAAGAAACCACTCGATGCTCGAACATTTTTAAGGGTGGTAAAAATACGCAGCGTTTACCCAAAATTAAATAAAACCTGATACTTTGAATTTTCTAATTGCATCTTTATAGTGTTATTTGATTGTACAAATAGTATTACGAGCAAAATTAATTGTCAATGATAAACGAAGAATTGGTGAGATTTTTTGAAGAATCGACCAGTGCCACGCCCAGCTGGCGACGGCGGCGCAGCTTTTGTAAAAAGCCGGGGCTGGTAGGTTGGGACTAACATTTCGAAACGAGTGAAATCTCGTTGCAGATAGCGCGCGTAACTCGGCTAATTTTGGCGGGCCAGGTTTTTACTGGCTTTTTAGTCGAGCTCGTAATAAACGGCGGCTGCGCGCGATCGAGCAGCGGGAAAAGGGCGGACGAATTTTTCCGGGGAAGTTGCGGCGCTGCTCGAAACTTTCGAGATGTGTCGGCGGAGTCGGCGACATTCCGCTTCTTTCCTGGAACTTGTAAAGCTTAAAAGCACTTGGGGATTTATGCTCAAGCGCGCGCGTATCAGGCGCGGAAGCGTAGGAGGAACGAGAGAAGGCAAGGCGATGCAGGGAGGAAGGAAGGAAGGAAGGAAGGACTGCATCCTTCCGAGGGTGGATATCAACCGAGCCCCGGGAAAAGCCTTTAAATTCGTAAAAGTTTAGAGCACGCCGGAGTGCAAGGAAGTAAATTTAGAAATGAGAACTTTGGATCCGTCGTTAAGGGAGCGAGACAACGCGCGAGCGTGCGCGCGCGCGCGGAAAAGGGCTCCGCGTGTTTCTGCGCGCCGAGGAATTTCATTCCAACCCTTTCGCGTTTCTTTCCGCTACTCGACCGCTCCGCGATAAATTTTTACGCGGCTGCGGATCGACGTTTCCTTCGGAGGGCCTCGTGAAAAACAGAAATCGGCGAACGTGACTAATTGAGAAGGTTAAACAGAAAATATTCTCGCATCGAGCAGCCTGCGTCACGAAATCGTCGATTCAATGTTTCGATCATTTGCTAAGAAAGGACAGTTGCAACATGTTTGCAAGAATCCATTCTAGAATTATTCCGATAAATAATCGATTGACCAGGAGACTGATCCGATTAGGTCTCAGAAATAATGCAGCCTCCGAAGGGCACTGAAAAGGGGGACAGGATTCCTGTTGGCGCATCCTCGGTTGCTCGTCACGAAGAAGGAGATTCCTCGGTTCGTAGCGAAGACATAAGTTCCGAACTAATTTCAGCTTTTACTCCCTTTTAGGGGAATAGCTTGTAATAACCGGGAGCGCGAGGTGGATCAAGGTAACCCGGTGTGTAAAAGGGATATCCCTTGGCAGAGAGAGAGAGAGAGAGAGAGAGAGAGAGATATCCCAGAGCGAAAAGGAAGACGAACATCAGGTGCGGGCGGACGGAGGGGGTTTGGTGGTAGAGAAGAACAAAGAGGGGATATCACGGGGACCAGGTAGGAGAGACTGCGGGATTTCGATTGGACAACGAGATCCGAGGGGATACGCGGTCTCTAACGAGTCCCGAAGGTGTATCGCGTCAAGGTAGCAGAACCAGATCCATTAACGAGGGTACGGGGCGCCGCCCTCTTTATCGTCCACCGTCCCCGGGGCCGACAAATGGGCCACCTGTATCTCTTCTTCCTTGTAATATTCGCGTGTAATTGCCGACAAAGTTACACCGCGGCTCTGGATCTCCGGTCACCGATGATGATCCACCCGGGGACCGATCGTGTATACCGGTTCGGTTTTTATCAGCGTTATCGTAATTATTGGATTAACGCGACCGAGC
Source organism: Lasioglossum morio (assembly GCA_916610235.2). Lineage (NCBI taxonomy): Eukaryota > Metazoa > Arthropoda > Insecta > Hymenoptera > Halictidae > Lasioglossum > Lasioglossum morio. Next base: position 14,900,248 of record OU744328.1, on the reverse strand, counting down.
GAGCGCGCGCACGCACGCACGCACGCGGGCCCCGGACTTTGTTTCGTTTTAATCGCGCGTAAATTTCGCCGACCCGTTCTTTCTCGCTCCACCATGGAGATACCGGGACCGGTGCGAGAGCCAATTAACGAGCCGAATATCAACGAATTCGGAGACTTTGATACACAATTTTTCATGCTGTTGAAGAGAGGCTCTCGGGACCGATGGAGATTACGGAGCTCTAAAGTTACACTCCGGGGAACCGGATGGGCTTTCAAAATAGAAATATCGATCAGATTCACGTCAAGTTCTCAGATCGTGTACATAGATAAAAATCGAGGGCAAATAAGCCACGCCCAATTCAGAACGCTCGGTACAGCGACAAAGAAAACAGTCCTCTATTCCCATCTTTTACAGAAATTGCTCTAAAGAATTGCTCCCAGGAGCCATCTTGAACGCTCCAAGGGTGAAAAGACCTTTCGGTGTCTGCCACACAGAAGCTCAGTCTGGAATTCCAGAATTGTAGAACGAGCTGTAGAATTGGTACTACGGGACGCACCGAAACGGAAACGTCTGCGAATCTGATATTACAAGACGAGCTCTGATTCGTTGGTTCGAAGGGCCCGGAGGACTACGATCCTATCGACGAGGAATCCCATCAATGCAAATGAAGATATTACCGCCGTTCGACCTCCTCCCCAGGACCTGCCAACATCGATCACCGAGCACTGTTCTCCGGCCATCCCCTTTCCGAACATAGTCAAGTGGTTCCGATACTCCTCGATTCTTTTTTAATAAGTTAGTCGAATGATAGCCATTTAGTTCTACTACTCTAGCTAATGATACTCTGCCGTTTCGTTAATGTTCCCTTGATTCTTTCGTTCGGTTCTTTATGGTGTTCGCTTGACTTGTTAATTTAACTATAGTCTCTTAGGAATTAATTGACCGGAGATTTCTTAATCAATTTTTGCGATCGTAGACACAACGTGGGTCACATGGAAATCACCGACAATCGCAACGATTTTAAATTCGTTGTCGGTCAAATTCGTTGTCGGTCAAATTTTCTTTTTCGGTTAAAACCGTTGTCGACGAAAGTTGTTGCCGGTGAAAATCGTATAGGGGAAATTTGTGTCGATGATTTCCTTGCATCTACACAACACAGCCTAATCAACTTGGAATCAATAATTCCAGCAAGTTCTTCTTAGATCACTTCTTGTTTCCAGCAAAGGCAATTACAGTGTCAATTACACCAAGCCAGCATTGTTTTAGAAAAAGATATTGCCTCCGTTGCGTCAGTTCGCGGAATCAGTATATTTCCGAAGTGTTAGCCACAGGAAATTCAATTTCATGGTAATTATAGCCGGAAGGATAATCGATATGCAGACTGAAAAAGCAAAGAAGAACGCATCGTCTAATTGCATCACATAACTGGTGTGCGACTTCGTGCTCTTGGCTCATCAGTTATGTTGAAGCGTTATTAAAATGGTTCTCCACGCGATATACTGCTGAGTCAGTACTTTTAAATATCCATTGCACGAGCGATTTACAATAGTCGTGGTAAAAACGTGCTCGCCTCAGGGATTGGTATTGACAAGGTGTCATGCGAACAGCATTTCAGTTTAATCTTCGCCGTGATTGAGACCTTGTTAGAAAAGTTTCACCGTAAAGCAGCGACATTAACACATTACCGACCGGTGAGATTATTTCATATTTTTGAAAAATGTAATGGTACATGGCTAAATTTTCATTTAGCATTTAGTATGAACAAACTAAGTCACCCTCAATAACGTCGTCTAATAGTTTCATTTAAGATTGCACTGTCAAAGAAAATTTCTATGCTTTTTTTTTGGTACAGCAGAATTATTGAAAATCCTATTAACCCTTAGCACTCGAGTGGCGTCTCTGAGGCGCCACTAAAAATTGCTGTACTATTATTTAAATAATTGTTTACGCTATCAGATATGTCGGTATCTAACCAATCACTACACATTTATGTATTGTATAAGGTATTATATCAATTTCATATCTATAAAAAGAAAGAAATCGAATGGAATAATTCTGGCTAGGAAGAAATGTTTAATTTTCGAGTCAACACATTACCGACCGGTGATTACTGCATATTTTTGAAAAATGTATGGTACATGGGTAAATTTCCATTTAGCATTTAGTATGAACAAACTAAGTCACCCTCAATAACGTCGTCTAATAGTTTCATTTAAGATTGCACTGTCAAAGAAAATTTCTATGCTTTTTTTTTGGTACAGCAGAATTATTGAAAATCCTATTAATAGGCTTGCGGTCGGTAAAGTGTTAAAATGTCTGTGTATAAGTAAAAAATTCCTGGCTCATTTCGAGCATTGAATTTTGTAGATAACGGATCGGAATTAATGGAAATCGTTGCGTAAAGTAGATAATTGATCGGGAGTAAGATTGTTGCCGATTAACACGAGTGCCGCGCCAATGTCTATAAAAGTCACGCAGAATTCAAACAGCCCGTTCCGAATCTGTCGAAGACGGGAGCCTAGCTTCGACGAATCTGTTGCGAGCCTGCTTCGGTACGATTTCCGTGAATCGGGCATGTTGGGGCGCGAGTTCTCACAGCCTCGGAACGTGGCGATGATGGGAGCCCAGAAATAAACGTTCGGCTCGACGGTTCCCAAGAAGAACACCGACACAGGAGTCTCGTTCCACTGTTCCGGAGAACGCGAACACGGTAAACAGCGTGGTTTGGCGAACACGTGTACCGGCTCCGATCGACACACCGTCGAAAACACGTTTCAGCGTTCGCCGAGAGAATTTATGTAACCTACGCGTCGCTCTATCAAGAGGGACTCGTACGATCGAGAACATCTGCGAAGAAGTCAACAGGAGCTCGATGAATTAGCACCGTGTTAAATATCTTTTTGCAAGTTGTACAAATTTACAGCACCCGCGGTATGATTTTTGTAAAATACCTCCGAGAAAATGAGATTCTACAAACCGTCAACAAGGTTGATATATCTTACTTTCAAGTCCCAGAATTTCTTCCGTGATATTCAACTAGCTACACGGTTTCGGAGCGTCCGCTTGAATCCTCTCGAAGAAAATTACAGCGTCGCCTAAGTGGAACAGAAACGGCGCGAAGCAAGCACTAAACCGTATATGTAAATCGAAAACGTGGCCCGGGATTGCCGTCGACATAGAAATCGGAATATCCCGGCGCCATTACGCTCGGAAGGGGTTGGTCTGCTCGGGAAGATGAAGCCGCGGAGAGATCCGGAAGTTTAATCTCTCCGGAAGAGTCTCGCTCGGATATTACCGGTGTGCTTCGCGTAGAAGCAGTAAAGCTGGAAAATTTACTGCTTCGGGCCAATCGGGTAGATTGAGGCCGGAGAGGGAGAGAGAGAAAGATAGAGAGAGAGAGAGAAGGAGAGAGAAAGTCGTCTAGCGTCTCTCGATGAGGATGACACGGATGACTAATTACCAAGTAGCTTCTCTCTTTCACACACTCTCTGATAGAGAGAATGTGTGTGTGTTCCGAAGAGTCTTCTTTCCATCATCGGAATAAGATCGTCGGAGATGCTGGTTCGAAGGGGCAGCCTTTGTCCAGCAATTTCAGAGGCAGGACCAAGATGGCGGTTATGCATTCACGCCCACTATCTTCCAACGGCAGCACTCACTATCATGGCAGCACTCGCGCACCACACACTTTTCACCTTCTTCGTATGATCACTGCGTTCAGTTTGATTATTAGCTACAGTAGACTCATTAGATTGCGAGATCATTCGTCGGAAGAATTTCGTGCAACTTATGGGATCTGCCGATGGACTACGATCCGATGCGCTAACTTCCCGAGTCGTAACAATCGGCTAGACGCGATCGGCAGCGAATTTTCGGATTGACAGTGGGCCAACGGCAGCCCTCGGAAGCCCGGACCTGAGTGAGCAACAGACGGAAGACATTTTGCATTCGGGATAATAACGGGAGCCCTCGGCTGAGAGCAGAGAGCAGAGCTTAGGGAGCCCAGGCTACGTACGAGGGAGTCTAACCCTTTTTTTGCACCGTTACCATCATAAAGCTCCTCAACGACAGAAGGGGAGCCAACACAACAGGCCAGCCGACGTTCCCGGTCCTGTTGCGAGAATTCATAACGGTGCCGACTCTCGTTTTCCTTTCGACCTCGTCCGTCGTCTACAGCCGCCTCCTTCGTTCTCCACCTCCTCTTCGTCTTCCCGTGTGTCGTAAAGCACTGTAAACACTCGCGATGGAATTCGGCTCTACTGTGTCGGCATCCTGATTTTTTTTTTTAAAGGACCGTCTTCTTCCCATTCTTTTTTTTTTAAAGAAAATCCTCGTCGTAGAAAAAAAAGGGTTGGTAACGGGTTGCGGCCAGCCGTGGACGATTTGGGAAACAGCAACACTTTGGTCAGTTACCGTTTTTTCGGTGAACCTTCTTCCCCATTTTTTTTTATCCTCGATGTTCTCTGACTGGTAGGCAGAGACAAAAAATTTGGGAGTCTTTGACGTTTGGGGAAAAATTATTGCTTGCTTCATGCTTTTTTTTATATTAGTCCTTCGTGTCTTCTAAAATTTCTCTTTTTGGTTAGCGAGGTTAATATATTCATGGATGGTTGGTGGATGTTTATATCTGTCTTGCATTTTCTTCATATTCTCGAATAAACGTTAATCGATCTTCTTCTTCTTCTTCTTCTTCATATTCCTCTTCCTCTTCGTTCGTCTTCTTGAGTCAGGAGCTTAAGGCTTTATTGGCCAATGAAGTTGCACTACACTCTTTAGTTTATAAAAGTTGCCAGCCATTCACGTGGCACTATGTCTTTCATGAGCTGAAGTTGTGAGCCCTTGCTGCAATATTAAATTTTCTCGTAAGCCAGACCCGGAAGTCCTTGACGTACCACCGCGTATTCCCTTGCAAATTTTACGCCCGCGGAGGTAAACTGTAAACCAACGAAACATTCTTCTTGCAAACATATTCTCTCCTTCTTATCAACTTTCTCGTCTGCTTTATCGTGGGTTTTCATTTATTCTTCGGTCGACCCGTTATCCCGAGAACCATCTCTCTTTCTCTGTTAAACAAACTGGTTATCCTACACTCCTCTAAGTTGATACGAAATTCCGATCATTTGCAAAATTAGATAATTCAATTTTAGTTATTTTTCAATATAGTTGATTAACCCTCATCCGTCCCTCATTTCACGAACTGAATCTGTCCCTTGATGTAACATTGACACAGTGACATAAAATAAAGAAAATTTCAATGTTCTTTATTCAAATTGATCAGTTAACATTTACATCTTAGGTTTCTCTGTTGTGCCCCGCATTAAAAAAATAAAAGTCACACACAGTTTCGGGAAAATTTTCGTAGAAATAACAGAACAGTATAATTTATTTCGGGGAAAACTGTGTTAAATTCACACGAGGGACGGATGAGAGTTAATTGCGAAGTATTTTTAAAACACAAACTGCAAGCTCGAGTAATTTTTCCATTCTAAATGCTCGTCGACGGAGACTCGTAGAACACGCATCTACAATCCCAAGCCCGAACGACATCCAAGAAGCATTCTCGGCCCGCAAAGATCGCAAAGCCAAGGGATTCCGTGCAGTTGCAGAAAAAACACGTGTTTTTACAAAGGTCCGGTGGAAGAATAAAGGAGTAGGTGGTCTGTTTGGCAAAAAAATCATGTGAAAAAGCATTCAGGTAACGGACTCCGGAAACCCCGAACCGTTCCGAGACTGCGAGGGCGACTCTGCAGAAAAAACTGCGAGGTCCAGGTCTGCTCTCGTCGCTTCCGCTCGTATTCTCTTGCCATGCCGGGATAATAAAAGTCCCGGGAAGATGGAGAATCGAAGTTCGTTAACGTAAAAGTGACAGTCTGCCCGGCTCCAGAAGAAAAAGACTCCTTCGATGTATAAGAAACGCGGCTGGAATCCGAAGTGGCGACTTAATCTTTTCGATTCTACTTTTATTCCTTCTCGCCAAGAGATAATCAATTTTGTAACGCGAAGTTCAGTAAATTAACCTCGAGCCCCGAGACACTTGGACCCTTTCGTAGACGATTACTTATTGTTTCACTTGAGTAAAGCCAATTTATTAAATCATTTTTCAAGAGAAATCGTTTAGTAGCAGCGAGGGTATCGTCTCATCCTTCATTTTTTTTATGTATAGCAGAATGTATGTGGCCTGTACCTAACAGCGTATGTGCTGTTTTACCATGGAAGAAATAGAATAGAATATTAATTACTAGTATTACCATAATAAGGTTAGATTGCCTAGGCAAGTAAAGCAGGAGAGGATAAAAAACTTTCAAAATAGATCCAAGAGTATACCGCTGAAAAGCGAGGAGAAGAATAATACTGCCGTGAAGACGGTAATTTGTGTGATGAAGTGTTAATGGTGATGCAAACTTGTACATCTGCGGTACTTAGTATTCGCTTTGGGCAGATTAGTGTCCAGTTTGGCAAACATGAAAATTATCAATCTATAATTATAATAGAGTTGAATAGATATTCGAGAATTATTTTAAGGTGGTCTGAGATGGTGGGCTAGCGAGGGTATCGTCTCATCCTTTTTTATTTTTTTTTTTTAACAGAAGGTAGTAGGCCTGTACCTAGTAGGTTTAGTGCCACTTTACCAGGTTAGAATAGAAGAGATTTTAATTAGAGGTGTTACCTTTGTAGAGTTTGTATTTGCTATTGGCAAAGGAAAGTTGGTGAGGAGCAAAAATTTGCAAAACAGCTCCGAGAGATTTTTGCCGTTAGGGGCGGAGGTTCCAGTGAATTGGAATTAGCCTAAAATGAATTAGTGGATTTTAGATAAAGTAGATTGAGGTAAGATACGAAGTTAAATTAGGTTTGGCTGCCAGCATGCAGGGTAGCCAGTTCTTTAATGAAGAGTGAGAGACAGAAGCAATGGAGGAAGCAAAGCAAAAGGCAAAAAGCACCGGAAATATTTACGGCGGTCGAAGATGATGAAAATGTAGAGGAAAATTTCTTTTAATACGATAAGGTATTAAGCGAGGGTATCGTCTCATCCGAAAGGTATCGCGCGCATAATCAGATCTGTCGGACCATGAAGAGTGGATCGCGCGGTGCGAGATCGAAATTGAGTTTCGTTAATCTGTGGTCGGCGTAGCGCCAGCGGTAACTGCCGAAGGCGTACGGATCCGCGACGGAAAAAAAAGTTGGTCGGCTTGAAGAATAATAAAAACGGAGGCCACACAAGACGATCAGAGACCGCACGCTGCGCGATTATTGGAAACGTTATATTCCGCGAGGCTTCTCGACCAGTAATGAACAAGCGACGGCCTCTCTCCACCATTGCATTCCCTTGGTTTAAAAATTGCTTCCGAGGAATTTCGATAAGAACGAGCTCTCTCTCTCTCTCTCTCTTTCTCTCTTGAAACGAGAAGAGGATTGAATGGTTTGCTGCTTAGGGTTACACGCACGATGAAATCGAAGATTCTGCCCATCGGGAATCGTTAATGCATTCCCGGCGGGTCGTTAGCTCGCCACAATGTGCGTACAATGACAGCAAAAAAGTGTTCATACGTCGTTGCCACGAATTTATGCCCTGACCGTTTTCGGTACGATAGCCACTGACAACGCCGGACTGTTTTTACAATAATTTTAGCTTCTCGTTGAGTCGGGGATAGGCCCGCGTGGAAACGGTTCTTTAACTTCGCGGCGCACTGGAAACCCTGTCAATTAATCGCGAGAGACGCGCCGGTGTGTGAAACGCTTTCCTTCTGCCGTGTATCGGACCAGCAATTAATTATATTAATTATAACGTAATTAACCGCGTTACGAGGAAGCGGCAAGTACTAAAGAATTCGACGTTCCCTACTTGAAAGAAACATTCCTCTGTACTCTAGCCGAACAACCGGAGAAAACTGTAATATACAGTCACTGGCAATGAAGTAATTGGAAGTTCATTATCGTTAATTCTTTTCTAACATCGAGCAGTTATTAAGTCAGCGAATGAAATTCTGCGGCCGTAAAAATTCCTGTTTATTTAGTATAATTGAGGTGGAGTTACAATGTGTGTAAAACGAGCTCGAAGGAAATTATTTTCTCCGACTCCGAACGCAGATTCTAAACGAAATTTAATAGTAATATACAGGTCGTTGCTCTTTGTTGAGCTGGAATCAATTTTCAGATACCGCTAATTCAATTTCCATAAATCATCCGATACCGTCGTTCCTGGTCTACAATTTCTCAACCGCTATAAGACTCATCCACGATGTTTCACGAGGAGTCCGGGACCTTTGTAATTGCAGGGATCGTCCGCCCACTTCCACGAATGGTATCGCATCGATGTCCTTATTCGTCGGGGATTACAGCCTCGCGAAATCATTGTAACAAAATCTCTTCGATCCGACGCGACGGTCGGCCGTGTACGATTTAAAATCGCGCGCTTCGCGAAACGGTCGTGGCGAGAGAATTCCGATCGACGTGTGTCCCCGCTTCTCGATCGTTCCTTCAGGACTCTTCGCGGTCTCGTTGTTACGCCGTGAATTATCGGCCGTCGTAAAGCGAATCGTATCGCTTGGCACCCGTTCAATTCCGTCCGGATGCATACATATGAAACCCGCGTCGTCGCGGCCCTCGAGAAATGATAACGCGTTTCTGCAGAAAACGAGTATCCACGTATAAACGGCCGATGTCCCCTCTGGCTCGGCTCCTCGCTGAAACTCTGATGATCATCACCGTCGAGGGTGGTTTCTCGCCGATCGGTCACAGATTCGCAGAGGATTTGCACGGTGGGCGGAAGCAAATTATTATTTACGCGCCGTTGCGGTTTGATTCGACGATGACTCGGTTTCTATGAACCCGAGGGTTTATCTTCGGAACGGGCCACTTGAGCTGTTGAAAATTTTTTATGCTACACTGTAGATTCCTCAGGATTTCTTTTTATTTTTTTAAAACAGCGTGGATTCAGAGAAAAATCGTTTCTGGTGGATCCTTGTTCTTCAATGTTTTTATTCGTTTCTCCGTGTGCCGGTTAAAATTTGTGGTTTTCTTTTTGTGGATTGCGAGTTAAAAATCGAGCTAGAATGAATTTATTCGAGATTCGGAACGATACAGATTTATCGAACATTCCCGTTGGTTTGTTCCCGTGTCTATTCCAGCCCCGACCTCGTCTAATCGCGACCGAATTACACGGGTTTTCCGCATTTCACCCTGGCGGATTCCGTTTCTGTCTTTCACTCTTCTCTCGACGGAATCAGAACGCTTGGTCGTCACGCCCCCGCGTTTACAGCCGGCGCGGCACGGCGTATTTTCAGCGATCGATGTAAACCTCGTCGTACAAACTGTGCTCTTTATAGCCGGCCGCGATGGTGTCGCGATGATGTTCCGAGTTAGAACATAATCGTTGGCTCATAAAGGGGCGCGATGCGTTTTTAAAAGGTGCTTCCCGCGGGTGATAAACTTTTTACGCACTTGCGTGCCGCTGACGCCCGGGACCGCTACACCTGACGGGACGATTGTCTATCGAGAACGATACTGACACTGTCAATCCCGTCTTGATCAGTACTGGTACAATCGAAAATCATGTTCTTCCCAAAAAATTTCTCTGCGAAACAGTCTCGGCGATTTATCTGACAATCCATCAATATTGCTTCTGCAATAACCTTTGGTAGTTAAAAGGCTTTGGCAATGACCATTAATTGCCAAGTTATGTTAATTTGTCTGTTGTTGAATACGTGGTATTATTCTTCAAGCACAGACGAAATTTCTTTGTTTTTTCTGCAAGCAACGAGCAGCCAATTATTTCGGCGAAGAAACGAGCGCGACGCGACAAGTAACACTTCTATATTTGAATCGTTGTCGGAGAGAAATAGCCGCGCGAGAATTGCAAATATAAATCAGTGGGATCTACCGCTCATTTATTCCCACTTGATTTCGAATCGCCAGTAGCCGGGTCCCGCGGTTGATTAATCAAAATCGCCGACGACGAGCGACCAGTCGAACGACTACGGCCCGGTCAACATCAGTGCATTAAACAGTTCGAAGGCAGTAAACGTCGCCGGGAATTACGGAGCGTCGTGGAAGATCGAGGTCGATTAACCAGGGGAGGCGAGCAACAACCTCGAAACGCTTCTTCACGGTTGTCCGAACGAGAACTGCGAGACGAATCGAAAATACGTACAGAGATCTCGCGGTTTCCCCGGTTCCAAGAAATCGGAGACGATCGGTTTAGGTGAAAGTTCCTTCGTCGATGTCTTTGAAACAATTTCTGATCAACTGATTAATCGACCACTGCTTTCTCAAACCCTTTCAGGATTTTTTAAAGCAGCAAAGAAATTCTTTCTATTCGAATACATTCGTTTTTACCAAGTTTTTACGATAATAGAGCCGTTGATTTGCAAATTTCTGAGGCGTACACGAAAGTTACATTCTTCTTCTGTACTCTCACGAATATATTAGGGGAGGCTGATGACAGACCATGAAGTTTCATCGTCAGAGTATAATGCCACGCGTTAAATTATCATTTGGATGTTGCAGCTCGATTGATCATTCGCATAAAGAAAGAAATTAGTGGACCGTGTGTGGGGCCGGAAACAATTCATCGAGTGTGAAAAGTGCTATAAAATGAGAGAATGTACGTACTCCTTCAACTTTCTACCATCTCGGTAAACCAATCGCAAATATTTTTCCGATTACTCAAAGCTGCATCAACCAGAGCATTTAAATAATTCAGAAGAATCGAGTCTTGCCGAAAAGTGGCATGAACGCGCAATTATCGCTGACAGCTCGGCAGGCGGTCGGAGATCTCTGTGCACGATCTTGATCGATAAATCACCGGTCTCTGCTCGGAGGGGCGTGGCCAGTTCAAGTTTCCCGCGGTTGCGCGCGCGCGTTCGATAACGCACGCGGGAACCCGCGATCCCCTTAAATTCATATTCGCGGATAAGTGTTTCGTGACTGTTGAGATAAGTGATTGGTCGAGGTTCGCCGGGGTGGGGGTACGTGTTCGCGCGGATTGGAGGGGGTTGAGTAGAGGTTTGCGTGCTTCTTTGGCCGGCGGCGGCGGCGGCGGCGCTATTTTCGCGTATTTCTATGCGCTCGCAACCCTTCAGGGGGAGTACGAAAGATCGCGATGCGGTTTTACGAGTTATTCCATATCTGGGAGAGAGACAGCGACGCCCGGACTACCCGGGAACTGTCCAACTTGAACGATTACAGTAAAACGCCGTTCTCCACCGAGGAGGAACGCCGGCGAATCGTCCGCCGAGCAATCGGGGATTTGCAATGCTAACTGGGACTCCCCCACGACTCCAGTTACACGCGTTTATGCTAGCCAAGTTTCGCGACAGTTCGCGCGATTTGCATTGGCCGGGATTAGACCCGGCTCCGGAACGATCGATTCGTTTCTTTTTGTATGAAGCTGCGGAGAACCTCAATTAAGGTAAAGGCACCAGTAGTTGACCAGTTAAGAGAAGTTTTCCACGAGAACAATAGTAACCACTTGCTCTGTCATCAAATAGCGAGAGTCGATGCATGAAGATACTCTTTAAGTCTTCTAGATTATGTAACAAGGCCACTTTTTAAAAAAAAGTTTACTTATACAAATTTAAGGAACATATTGAAAAATTCAGTAATTGCTTCAGAAGTTGACCACTCTTGAACATGAAAAATATAGTAATTGACTTTCTCTTCGTTAGTAGTTGACCACTTATACTAGAAAGAGGGTTAAAGCAATAATGTTGGGAATCATTTTAGTATCAATGAATTTCAACAATTACCAACACAAATTACAATTAAAGAATAAAATAAGAGATATATCAGAATATTACTAACCTTAATGAATTCAGACGTCCGTTATTACTATGCATACTTCACTTCGCATATAATTGTTCTGAAATTTAAACAACAAATGCCATAGCACCCGAGATTCACTTTCATCAAAAGTGCACAGCTTATAAAAACCTTATTTTTTACGTTTTTCTATAAAATGGTCAACTACTGGTACCTGGTCAACTACTGGTGCCTTTACCTTACAGTTTATTTTAGCTAACGACGAGTTTGAATAGACGAGAAAATGAAGTTCTTTCAGACAAAGAACAATGTCAGCTGTGAGGGGAAGAAGGAATCCAATCAGTCCAGAAATAGAACCTCCATTTCCCCAAGTATTTACAAGACACGCACGATATTATAACTAATATCAGACTGTTTTCGTCGGGTGATGAGATGCTGGGACGATTTAATCTCGGAAGCCCAATAACTGTGTCCTCGAGAACAGCGGGTTCCCTCTCGGAAGAATCTAATTCGCTGCTCTTCGACGAACGTGTACCTTTTGCTGGAGGGGATAAGCGGCCGATATAGGGGGTCTCTAACACAATGTTTCTGGGATTCATCCGGTCCACCATAAGTAGCCCGAAAGGCGGGGAATCACGCTCCAATCGAGAGTGGCGATCGTATGGGGAGCAGCTGAAATATTGAGCTACAGAAACTGGAATCCTCGGGAGGCCGACCAGGGAGACGGCAACTTTGTTTCGTTGGGGCCCCATCGAACCGGGGGACACGTCCGACAAAAAAAAACGTTGGGTCAGACCCGATAGAAAAAGAATACTCGGGCCGAAAAAATTATGGAACCTCTGGCCAGGTTGGTTTGAAGAGCGTGCAACTGTGTTGCCAGGAATATGTATGTTTAACGTCGGCCCGTTCGACCAACGATTCGACGTTCTCAATCGTTCGCGTCGAATGGCCGCCATTAAACGCCGTTGCAGCCCTCCCCCCCCCCGAATTTTTACATTTTACGCGGAAAGTTCGAGATTCGCCGATGAAAAAATTATATTGCACCTGCCCGATGGTAAAACCGAATGGGCGAATCGAGCAGTAACGCGTGCTTTTTACACGTCTGTTATCTCGCGGCGTTCGATTCGTTCGGCCCGCAAAATGGTGGACTCTCGGTTTACCGGTTCTTCTACTCTTTCGTTAGCGATTTTCTTCGATCTAAGCAACAGTGGACAATTTAATCCCCGTACGAGCTGAATTATTTTTACGTCTGTACACAAATTCGTGCAGCTGGAACAGAGGAGAGTATCCTTACAAATTAAATTACTTTCAATCCACTAAATTGATTGAAGAAGGAAATTACGAATAAACCTCGCGTGCCTAATCGCGACACGATTTATTGAGAGATATCACGCGTATACACAGTTTTATGGAATTTCTTTTAAGTCGCGCACACTTGCGGTAAATCTCGCAATAATATTTCATTCGAAGTTACATGGCAGCTCGATACGGAAGATACGGCGTCGGCCATTGCCAGCTAGACACAACGATGATTAAATCACGGTAATTTACGATTCAATAATTCCATCGAGCATTCCCGTAGATCAGCCGGCTAATCGACTGGTTCGCGAACGGGCACGGCAACGTCACAGCTCGTTGCGTTTTCATTAAGCGCCCCGTGGAAACCATGCGCAGCACGGAAATTGCAAACGACGCGAATAACTCGCGATCGAAACGAGCCTATACCGAGGGAACGGGCTCGCGATTAACGTTCCCGCGTCGCAGACAGTGTCCCGAGCAGTCAATCCCGCAGAAACGATTACGTATTGCGTACTGATCCGTTGATAAACCGGGTGCCCGGCCGCCGCGGCTCATATAAGCGTTTATTGCCTTAGACGAAGTCTGTAAAAAAGAGTACATGAATTATTAAAACGCGCTTATTACTGACTCCGGCAGAACAGACTTTCGTTTTATGTTGCACCGTAATGCCGAGCGAATTTATTCTACGGGTTAATCTTCGCCCCCTAACCACCCCCGGTCGCGATAAATATTCCCACATTTCGTACATTGTAATCCACGCGCGTTTGCACGCGGTCTACCTGTAATCAGTCGATTCCAGGAGGCATCTGTAAAAGGCGCAGTATTACATCCGAATGTTTAATTCATGTTATACAGACACGGTAACGTTATCCCGCGACCGATTGCACTTTTCGTAGCTCGATCCTTATCTCCGCTAATTCGCTGGTTCAGCCGTTCATTTAGTCTTCTGGCTTAATTAATATCGAGATCTTTTGTCCTCCGGGTAGAGTGGACTCATTGTTTCCTCGCTTCTATTGGACATGAAGATCTTCTCTCGTCGAACGGAAGTCGCTTCATTGTTCTAATCTGCGTTACTACGTTGTTATGCTACATTGTTCTTGTTAAATAAAATAAGGATTTTAGATGATCGCCTGTGGATTTTTAATGTGTGAAAATGCAGATATGCAAAGGACGATAACGAAGTATTAACCCTTAGCAGTCGGCTGTCCCCTCTGAGGCACCACTAAAAATTGCTGTACCATTCTTCAAAATATTGTTTAGATTATTAAATATATCGGTATCTAATCAATTACTAAACATTTAGGTACTGTATAAGGTAATGTACCAATTTCGTATCCATAAAATTGCAAAAATCATAAGGTATGGAAATATTCTAGATCGGAAGAAACGTTTAATTTTCCAGTTAAAATAGCTCCGAGTGCAAAGGGTTAAAATGTGCTATTTTTTCTGGCAAGCGGCAGGAGAAAAATTGTTTTTAAAATTTATTGAAAAACGTTGTCTCTTATTCGCTTGCACCATCACTAATTTGGTTTAGTCAGCTTCGCTGACGTGGTCCATCGATTTTGTCCATTTACGATCAGAGAAGGCGCACACCGTACAAAGAAGCATTTCTTGCAACCGAGTGTTTCCACCATTAAGAAACACTTACCAGGACCACCTGACACCGGGCGCACCCGGTTGCAAAGGAAGCCGAGCCTGCATATCGTATTGTACTTCTCCGAAACTGAACTTGAAGCAAACGAGCAAGACGCAAACGAGTCCGATAGGAAAAAGGGGGCGCGGAGAGCTGAGAGAGGCCTGCGGGTATATTTTTAGGAACACTATGTTGCTAGAGTGTCACGCATCTGGCGCGAGAGGCCAAGCAATAAAACACCGGGTTCGGCTCAAGGGATTAAGATGTTTGCCCGGAATCGTATACTTTGTTGAAAAAATTGGAAAGTTAGCCAGGCGTTCTACCATTTTTCGGTCTCTCGGTCTGTTCGAGTTTTAACGAACAGCCGAATCCCTAAACCCTCGTCTCTGCTCCACCCTCTTCTCTCCCCTCAACTCCACCCTCTTGACCTTCCGCTAGCTTTTCCACTTGCGTCGGTTCTCTCTTCGGTCTTCTACCTTCTACGATCGGTCGCCGTTCGGCGCCTCTCGGCTTTCTTCCGACCATAAACGTTCGTCACACCTTGTAAACAATTTCTCGAGCACCTTGTATATTTTTGTAATGGCGGATCGAGTGGATGGCGAACGCGGCGAGCCTTCATTAACTTTTTATCTCGAACGGTCTGTTGGTTTTCACTCGGGACCGGCTGCTACGGTTTGTATTCGAAATAAACGGATCGCTGTGATCACCCTTTTTGGGAAAAAGGAACTGAGATCGGGATCTTTGGTTTTTAGGGGTGGCGAGGTTGAAGAAACTCATTTAATCGCACAGAAATCTTCTTGACTCACCCCCTTGCAACCCCATAGCTTCTTAAATATTTTGTTAGGACTAATTCAGACACTGTCGACTCTTCCTGGAAGCCTGCAAAACCAATTCTACCACAGAAAAATTGAATATAATTAGTTAAAAAGAGTTAAAGCCGATTATGCATTTCTCGTCGTTCGTTGATCGTCCCTAGCAACCTTTTACCTATTTACAACATTCTGTATACTGCGAGGCTCTCGGTTCAAGGTACACTCGAAATCCTCGTCCAATCAGGAGTGTGCGACTCCCGCCGTTCACCTGCCATTCGAATGTTGCTAAATGTCCACGGCCAGTCACTTATTGCAACGCTGTGAAACTGAAACTGGCGAGCGCCGCGACTTAAACTGATCGTAAGTTAGGAGATACAACCGCTCGACGGTCGTCCATTACGTTCCTGTCTGCTTAAGGGACTTTTTCCCCCCGCCGGTTCGCTTTTCTCTTTTTTCTTTCCTTTCCGACGTCGGCCTTTTTAATTTAAATTTTCCGACGCGCGCACACACGCACATTCCGCGCGCGCTCGCGCGATTCCATGCTGCGTGCGTTCTCCACATCGCCGCTGTTATAAGGGTTGACTTTCCAACCGGTTGATGTAGGATCTGTTCGCACGCGAGCCGATATTATCTCGCAGGATGCATAATAACGTCGGGACGCAAGAGTTACTGCATCCATTCTTTTTTCAACGCCACGCCTTTTTGGTCTAGCCGACAAAAACTTCGCGAAACCGACGCTGAAAATAATATCGCGCAGATCAGCCCTTTTCTTCAGAGAAAATCTCTAACAAACTGAAGGCAATGGAACTTCTAATGGATCATTGCGTGTCTGATATTGTGCATTTCAACCAATACAAACTGGTGGCTCACACGACTAGGTTATTCATATTTATAATTTTTTTTCTGGACTCGTGATTTACGATTTATCTGCCGAGTCACGAGATCGATAGATGCGATAGTAAGTGTTACAAAACACAAAAAAATGTATTTCAGAAAAACTGACGGAGAACAAAAAATTGTAGTGAATACACTTATGCAGATAGCGGGGAAAGAAATCGGGGTTAAAAGTAAGATGAAAATGTGAATGTTGCAAAATAAATACTTGGGGGACATACTAATTTATAGTGTTGATCGCTATTAATGCAGAGAACTTCGAAGCAGTGAATTTAATAAAATCTTCTATCTTGTTTGATGGTCTGCTCGGGCAAAGGGCGCGTTTAAAAAAAAAATTGCGTCCACCAGGAAGAGAATTTCGCCCCGGACTATTGTGTGAAAAGTTGCAATGAAGCCGGCAGTATAGTTGGTCGCACTTATCAAGGTCAGGAGATAGTCGCTTCGCACGCGAGCGCTGCTACAGTAACGCCCACTAATAGACATCATTAATATGCTCGTAAAGTCCATTGATCGCCAACAAAGTTGCGCCGATTACGGCTTGTCATTAGGAGCAATAAAGATATCGTTAATACGTTAGACTTAGACGAGTACGACGCTGAGTGAAAACTGTAAATTCTCGGCCAAGTTTATTCTACACTGCGGGATATTGAATTACTGCTCGCCTTTTCCTTCACCCTCATCTGTTGGGGTTGCTTATCGAAGAAAGGGTTGAAAGAGAGAGAGAGAGAGAGAGGGTGAGAGACGGCGGAGATCGAGATAAACGTTTCGCAGAGAAAATGTCCACGTACTTCCTATCGTACACGCCGACATATACAATTGAGACACAAATGTTTTGCAATCTGTCAAGAATGTTTCTTACTAAAAACATGACAATGAACAAAATTCAAATTCAAAAAATGTTTTGACCAGAAAATTGAATAAATTAATTGGCAATATTATGTCAGAATTATGGCGAACGTACCCTTTTTCGTTTTTGATCGAACAGTGTAAGTAGAGCCTCGAAAGTGAAGATAGTCAGTCTCCCCTGGGATTCCAGGGGTGGCAGACCTATCCCTACAAGACAACCCCATCAGTTTCGACCACCATGTGTTTCTTGGCCTACTTCAGCCATCCTTTTCGACCATCTCCACCCTCTTTGCCAGTCATCGACCTCCCTCGACTGTCTGGCGATCTTTGTTCATCAGACTACCTCGGCCATTTTACTCTTCAGCTACCCCCGCCACAAGTTTCTTCGGCCATTTCCCATCCCCTTGGTCACGACTGGCTACCCTTGGAAGATCCATTGTTCATTGCCACACCTTGGAGACCACCTGAGGCATCCTAACTAGTTGTCAGAGACAGATAATATGCTCTCGATTGCTCTTGGAGATTCCCTGCTGTCTATCAATCCTTTCATTACTTGCTCGAGTCATCTTAATAAGAAAATTTTATTTTTTTGATTCAATTGCATTCTATTCTCTAAAGAAGACTATGTGTTTGAACTCAGTTATATTTCATTGGAAATATTTATTATTTAATTGAGTGCAAGCAGTTAATAACTACTCATTACCAGACATTAGCAGTAGGTTTACTGTCTTAATTTCCTCAGTCAGATTCAATTTACAGGGTGTTAATATTTACAGTGTCGGGGTTATTTGAACAGTGAACGAGGGTTGGCAGGACCTTCGTGATCCTTGGAGATTATTAGAGTTCCCGTTGGATACAGGGAGATTATTTAACAGTTTTGTTCATCTCCAAAGGGTCGAAGTGCCTTTTAGACACCATTAACAACATTTCTATTTAACATTGACTTCATATCCTTCAAATCACTGAAAATAGGTCCTTTTGGCTCCTGCATATAAATATTCACTTCACTGTAGAATTCTCAACGAATCTTCGAATGATCTGTACTTTATATTCATAAATAAATCCAAACGAGCAAAAAGGTCATCAAGGAAACCATTGGCAAATCTTCCTCGGATTTTTTAGACTGAAAAGAGGTCCTTTGCGATTCACCATACAAATATTCACTTCCCTGTAGAATTCTCTACAAAACTACGAACGACTTCAACTTCATCTTCAACCACAAACCAAAAGACACCGTTTCCGCGAATTTTCCCGGATTTAGCCTGAAAAAGGACATCGAGGAAACCAGGAGAGCGCTGCAAATGAGCGGCAGGATCGATCGCCGCGTCGGTAATAAAGCGCACCCAGTGGATCGCCATAAGAGCCGCAGGATGTTACCGGCGGGGTCGATCATGCTTTCCCGATTCTCGCATTTCCTCTGAACTAAATATTAAACAATCCCCTTACAGTTAAACAAACCCGTGAACCCACCCCTCAATCAACCCTCGAATTCAAATAAAAAAAAAACCTTAATATCTTCAACTTACTGGCATCCACTCTCTGAATCCTGGTGGCTAAAAAGACAGAAGCGGAAAGGGGCTGCGTTTTAATAACAATTTCGCGGCTGGCCTTACAGTTTTTTCGTCGGGCGGTCATAACGTCGAAAATAAAAAGGAAAGTATATCGCGTCGGGTGGCGGAATGAGGCCCGAATGAAAACCAGAAAATCTAGAATTCTATTCACGATGCAATTCGCGTTCTCTCCGCGCCCCCGCCAGGGTTCCTCCTCTCTTTCTCTTTCCTCTTCTTCGATCTATCCGAGGAATATACACATTTGCTGCCGGGTTGCGCGCACGCGCGTACCCCGGTTGCAATTTCTCTTGTGCACAGAGAGTGCACACATACACGCTTAAAAGGGATGGAACAGAGGGCGGGGGTGGGAGGGAAAAAATCGAGCGGAATGCAACCGGCATGGCGGCGGCCGGCTGGCTTGCTCCCGAGGTTCTGGAAAGTTTAGCCGAGACTCGAACCAGCGAGGCGGTCGTTACCGTTAGCGGAATGGGCCCCGGCAAACCGCCTTATGCTCTCCTCTCTACGACCTATTTCAATGATCGCCATACAGATGCCGCTGCGATAATTGTCGCCTCCGAAGGACGACGGGCAAACCTGCTCGCCAGGATACCTGCCTGCCTGCCCTGCGTGTTCGCCTGCGAAGCGATACCTGCCCACAGGCATCCGAATGGCGAACCAACCTCGCCCGCAATGGGCTAACGAGATTTCGCCACGCGAAAACCGAGACGCTACGTAGATCGCTCTGCTTTCTCTTGGTCCTGATCTTGATTTGCTCGACTTCGCTCTTGCCACGAATCCTGCGGCCAAAGGATTCTTGGAAATTGCACGGCTGAAACGAAGGGATCTTGAGATTTTTCGTTTAGAATTGTTGCAGACCCAGGAATTTAATGTGGGATTTCGAGAAATGTTTTAGGACGGACTAAATTTTGATAGTAGCGGTTGTTCAATTCTTACAGAGTATTAACGAATAATTTTTCAATGTCTAAGTAATAATACACTAGGAACGAGTGAAAACAAACTCGAATTGATTTTTAAAAGGAAATAATGTGTAGCAAAAATTGTGAGATTTTAAACAGAGATAAAATTAGGTACGATTGCTAATGTTGCTATAACCTCAGTGAACTTTACGTATATGCAAGGTAGTATATTGCACGAAGTTTGTCAAAGTTCTGCAGCCCAGCCTGAAGCCAAGGAATATTGATCAAGCCACACTGATCGAGACTTTGTACACGACGGACCAAGATGTCGAATTTTGCGAACTGGGGTAGAATCAAGCGTTTCAGTTAACAACACTTGCTGTATAGTATCGCAGCAATTGCCTTTCCAGTGTTTAATTATTTAAGTAACAGAGCGGCAGCTGCATTGTGGGTTCGTCGAATTAGTAGAAGGAATGTTATTACAGAGAACGTGGACAGAAGTAATTGCTTCTGGAGTAAGCCAGTCGACTGATTCACCTCTTCTTCTGTAGAATCAATACAGACAGGATGATGAGCCAACTACTCGTAAATAGACGATCCACTGCAGAACTGCATAGCTCTTCAAGTTTCAATGGCTCCTTGACTCTGTTACAACGTTCGGACCTTTCTTAACCCGATTACCGTTCTTATCTCTGCAGAACCCTTTTATCGTCTACAGTTTTTCCATTATTGATCTTCGTGAAAGACTCCTTTGAAATCCTCTCTCTCTCTCTCTCTCTAAAGACCTTGTATCCCCCGACGTTTTTCTTCAAATAATCTGTGATGATGAGCACTGTAGAGCAAGGAATCAATTTTCCCCAGCTTCAATGCTGAAACTAAATAGCTGTCTACAAAATCTGACGTCCTCGCTTCAATTTCTCAGAACATGGACCTCCCAAAAGAGGCATAAACATACAGAAACAGCTAAGTATCTGACCGAAGTGGCCCAGAAAGATACAAGACTAATTTCAAAACCACTTAGCAAACGTCGGGCCTTACTTTTCTGACTGTCAATTACTGTCTAAGGGTTCGAGAGACCCCCAGTCGTTGACAAAAGGTTACCGGAAGTGTCCCACGGTTCCTCGTCGTTTCCCATCGCAGTAAACGACACTCTTCGAGCTACTTCTCGTCCCGCGCGAATACATACATCAATGGAAATGCTAGAATACACCGCTTTAGGTCGTCGTAAAGCTATAAGCTCGCGGTCCAATAGCGGCCACCTGTTGGCGCGAAACATTAACCCATTTACCACCTTCCCTCATAAAGGTAGATAACTGCTACCCTTGAAACGTGCCACGCTGCCTACGACCGCGACCTATTTAACATTTCAAATGGCTATGGCGCGGCTCGTTACGTACGGGAGAGAGGATCCGTCGAAGACAGCATCCCCTAACGCAGCCACCCCTGTCATAGAGGATTGCTGGCCTGTGAATGACGGGGGACGATCGATAGAGGGCTGCGAAACCCGTTGACCAACTGACAGGAGACTGCGATAAGATAATGATACATTTTTTCATACATATCTGAAACGGCTCGTCAACAATTTTATATTAACTCAATTCCTAAATGAAATTCTATGTACACACAGTGACTTGCAGCCGATATTGATCAATTGGCTTTGTCTCTGACATTTTCAAACTCGTAAAAATTCATCCAGAAGCCGTAGTAAAGAATAGAACAATAGGAACTACCAAGAACTGTTTAAACAATAAAGATTCCGAAACAGCGACATTCCCGTCCAGTGAAAGGGTCGTTTACCTTATTACACAATTCTCGCGACACCGGTCTCCGGGCGACAATCCCGTCATAAATAATCCGCGGGACTTTAATAGGACCATACACCTCGAGTATAGAAGAAACGAGTCGATAGTATAATTACAGGCCTGGGTTGTCGACCAGCTCGAACCATTTCACTTTCAGCGACCTGGTCGACGGGCTAGCTCCAGGATGCCGGATCTACCAGCTCGGCAAGATTAAGCATGAAGCTTGCTTCGATAAAACGAGTTTGCGTGTAAAGCTGCGGTTACAGTGGATGCATTTAAAGAAATGAGAATTTTTTCAATGTCAAAAAGGGAAAAGAAAAGATTTTGAAAATACTGACTTCATCGTCTTTAATTAATAGAAGAAAATTGATCTTTCCTGAACTTTTTCTAAATTCATTTTGACAGAAGAAGAATGACAGAAAGAAGAAGCCCACGCAACATCCACGCAAGAAATGAGAATTTTTTGAATGTTAAAGAAAGGAAACTAAAAAATTTTGAAAGAACTCAATTGATTGTCTCCAATTAAAAGAAGAAAATGGACCTTTCCTGAACTCTTTCTAAATTCATTTTGACAGAAGAAGAATGACAGAAAGAAGAAGCCCACGCAACATCCACGCAAGAAATGAGAATTTTTTGAATGTTAAAGAAAGGAAACTAAAAAATTTTGTAAGAACTCAATTGATTGTCTCCAATTAAAAGAAGAAAATGGACCTTTCCTGAACTCTTTCTAAATTCATTTTGACAGAAGAAGAATGACAGAAAAAAGAAGCCCACATCCACGCAAGAAAATGAGAATTTTTTCAATGTTAAAAAAGGAAACAAGAAGATTTTTAAAGAACTGAATTCATCGTCTCCAATTAAAAGAAGAAAATGGACCTTTCCTGAACTTTTTCTAAGTTCACTATGACAAAAGAAGAAACCCACGCAGCATTCGCCAGCATCCACGCAATAATTAATTTATTATTCCCATGTACGTACTAGTATTTATTAGCGGAAGAACACATGAAAGCAACCGCAGATAACGCACCGTAACCGCAGCCTAAGGTGCATAGCCAAGGCAGCAGCTCCGGTATCCCGAGTTATTTGTTCGGTATCAGGGCCCGCGGATTTTATTCCCGACCGGGGACATTACTCTAAATCATGTTTGCACCCGTATACCGGTGACAGAGCCGCGTCTGCGAGGAGGATCGAGGATTACTCGTGGAGGAACGGAGCTGAAAAATCGTGGCTCAGGGCGAACGGAGATCGCATACCATCCTGGCAGAAAAATGAAGAAACCAGAACAGAGAAGGACAGACAGACACCTCGGCTCACCCTTTTTATTCTCTCGACGGAAAAGAAAGAAAGAAAGACACGTATCCTAGCTGAGAATATCCGCTGCGCCCTTTCACTCCCCCTCTCCGGGTCTCTTCATCCCTGTGGAGTCGCCGCTAGTCCACCGAGCAGCATGTGCGATGACGAAGAAGAAGACGACATCATAGCTAAAATGTATTTCTTGGACGACATCGACTCGGTGGCATCGAACTCCGGTTTCGCCAGTGGTAGGGGCGGTTGTGGGATGGTTGGACAGCTGAAGGAAGAAGGGGATCATGCTGTCGAGAGAGAGATGGTAGGGGGCATCGTTTTCAGACCGAGAGTGGATTTTCTGTCGGGCGGCGGCGGCGGCGGCGCGGCGGCTATTCATTTATTTTTGTCTGAGACCGTTCCGTGATCTTCCTCCTACTCGATCCTCCTCTCGTCTTCGTCCCTTATTCCTCTTTTCTCCTCATTGTATCTTTTGCTCCTCGGCTCTTCCCCCCCCCTCCCATCCTCTTCCTCCCTCTCGCTCTCTTTCCTCCTTGTCTTCTTCTCTTCTCTCTGTCCATCTTTCGTGGTATTGCGCTGTCCTTGTTCAAGGCTCGAGGCGTGCGCGGAGAAGACCAGCTTCGGGCCAACCTAATTTATTGAGCAGATGGCTCGAGGAGGTTCGCAAAGGTGGGGCGAGGGGGTGGCACCCAGTCAGACACTCGAGCCACGTAGCATATAAAATGTAGATGTTCGCTGCCATCAGAGATATTGCTACATCATTGTATGTATATCTCCGAGGCTCGCCGCGGTGGTTCCTCGCGAGCTCGAACCCCAATTAACGATATCTCCGAGACTACCCCTACCGAGCAGCCTCGTCTTCCAGGCACTTGTCACCGGAGGATATTTACGAGTTTGCTACCGTGTAATAAAAACGCGCAATTCCGCTCCGAAGAGCTAATGCACTGGGCACTCGCGATTTGCCACGATCATTCTCCATTGAGACGCTGAATCGAGCTACTGTCGCTACTTCGGGGGAGAAAAAAAAAACATCTACTTTGTCTTTCCTTCGAGACCGATTTTTCTTGGTCGTTTATCGAAAGTCCCGAGCAGAATTTGTTTGAGCAACAATTCGCTCGGTAGATTTCAAGAGAATTTTATCGAATTTTGAACTCGTTCGATTCTACAGTAGTCGTTCCGATCAGCTAGACTTAGACAATGGAAAGGTCGCGTGGAATTACTTAATCGATGGGATTTTCGAGGCGTCTCGGCACACAACCGTGTCTATAAAACACTCGGCCGCTTAATGGGCCATCCGGTGACCAATTAAGAGCCGAGATAGGCCATCGCCGCCGACATAAAACTTGGATTATGCGTTGTAACAGGTGCCGTACGCCCGTGTCCGTAACCAGAAAACGTTGTACGCGTTCGATAAACACTCGGCGATCGATGAAAGTCAACGACACCGCGTTAATAGCGAAAATTATTGCGCGTGGGTGTTGACAGACTGTCGACGATTAAACACAAGACCTGTCGTTTGACAAGAAACACTAGGCTAGCTCTCCCAATTTCGGACAGGAGCTGACCATTAACTTCACTGCGACATTAAACTGCATTAAACGTACCTATAAATTTGGTTATAGCGATTCTAGGAAAAATATTGCGTCGTAGAAATCAGCCTCTGTTTCCTGAAACGTTCATAGAGGTGCAGGAAAAATTTCTAGATTTTCCCAAAAAGAATTTCAATACCCTAACGAGATTAACAAAAAGAATACTGGCGTGGGAGTACTGACGCGAACCACCGACAATAAACGTCGCATTGTTGGCATCGATAAACGGGTAACACGGTCCTCGAGGTCCTCTATCTCCAGAAACGGTGGGAGCTGCCCCCCCGAAGAAATAGACGAGCGGTAGAGCTGCCTATAAATGTGTTCGCACCTAACAATTAGCGGGTACACATCGGGGAGCACGTAATAAAGCAATGATCGTGGTTTACGAGGCAGTATATACCCCCACCAGGAAACCATCCAACCGCAGAGCGGTCTCCTCTTTTCGCCCGCGCAGCCTCTACCTATCCCTAACGACGGGCACAGTCTGTCCGTTCCATTGCAGCACTTATCACGGAAGAAACACTTTGTCCTCCGGCCCGTAAAAGTAACGCCTTGTAAATTGCCGGAGGGTGGCCCTCGACGTCTCTCTCTCTCTTTCTCTCTCCGACTCTTCCCGTGTCCGGTAGACCCCTTTCATTTCTAAAACTGTCCGAATATCCGCACCAAGAACTTCTCTGAGGCGCTGAACCCGTTTAAATTCAGTTTTCGAATTTGTGTGGTGGGTCCTAGGACAAGATGGTTGAAAGTTGAATAATTTTGGGGGTGGCTGATTTATTCACCGAGTTTTGGTGGATATTGTTATTTTTTTTAAGAATCCAGCTGAAATTTCGATCGGTGACCCGGCGAGCGTTTTAATTAAGAGCTCGCTACTCCATAATGAAACGGACATTCCTATAAGTTTCCGCGGACGTGCATTAACATACAGCTCCCTCGTGGTCCGCGTTATGGCTATCGTCCTCTCCGCGGAGGCTTACTTAATTAAGGGTCGAGCATTTGGAATAATCGGCCGCTAGACGGCCGATCTTTATTAACCCGCGGCTTTATCCCACGGCGAAAGAATGCCATAAACGTGTCTCTCGCGGATTATTCGTTCTTGAGAGCCATGATCGTGACTTCAAAGTCACCCTCTCGATCGATAAGCGAAGAACGACAACTCTCTCTCTCTCGACAAACAATTCCGGAAAAAAGTCTTCGACAATCGATTTTTCTTTGCACACCAATCGACAATAGTCGCTGTCAGAATCTAATGGGTAGTTTTTTAAAATTTAGAAAGGACTCTGTCGATGCCCGAGACAACATTCTGACACCTTGTATCCGCCATTTGCATGGGAATCGTTGTTCAGGACAAGTGCAAGCCTGATTTACATTTATATCTACTGTCTCCCATCCGTTTCAACGCGGCGACGTTTTCGTATTGCTCGAGGGATTGCAGGATTATTTTTAGTAACCCGAAAAATCGTTTATCCCCGCGATTCTTAAAACGACGGGATTCCCACGAACAATAAACATTCATTCTCCGAGCATCGGATAAGAATTTATACAAATTTACTGTTCATCATCGACGTCCTCGATTCGAAAAAAGAAACCAATTTATTTCGCAAGCCTCTCACGACGCAATTCGCTTACTTCCGCTAAAGTACATCTTTAAATTTCCTACATATTCTCCACTCTTGTGCATCGATGATCGGCCATTCGGACGCAAACAGACGATTCATTGCGCCTCGAATTTCCTGATAAGCGTCGCCACAGGCGGAGCGTTCGCTTCATTAGAGCCGCAAATTAACAAGTCAATCATCGTTCGCGTTCGCCCTCGCATAAAGATAATCCGGCCCGTAAAACAAATCGTGACCATTGCGTTTCGTAGATTGGGAATCGAGGGTACCACGATATGGTTGGCGAGCCTTGTCCCTTTCCGAGGAGATCATTCCCGCAGTCGTAGTCGGGCCAACATTGTTTCTTCCCGACTGGTTTTTTTAAGGGAACAGCCGTCGCATGCGATCCGACGATACCGGCGACGTTTAGCAGATATTTATGGTATAGCGTTGTTCGGACGTTAAACGCGATCACCGCGATTTTTCTTCGTTTCCCCATCGTTTTGCTCCGCGTGGACCACCGAAACCCTGCCATAAACACTGTCGAGAAAGTCTTTCTTACAAACTGTCCAGATTTTTTATTTTATTGCTATCACGCGCATTTATATCGATAATAACCTAGATAATTTTTACAATGCGAGCCTGCACGAGTACACAGCATGAACACCATTTTAATTCACCGTATGCATGAACGAATCGAACTTTGCTCGACGGTAATAAATAATAAATCTTGGCATTCGCATTGCAAACGTTCGCGAAACCCGGCCCCATTGTCTCGCCGACAGGCTTTTTCGGGCCAAATGCATAATTCATGACGCACGAACAAGTTGACACACGTCCTCCACAAAGTCAGACGACTCCCACGATCCGCAGACTTGTTTCGCGATCTTCGTTGGGCGATTTTTTGATTGAGTAACACGAGCGACGATACACGAAGCTCTTTACGTAAATCGAGCAACGACGGTAATTTTACGATGCATTATTAACCTTTTTCGAACGGTCTCCGTTTCGTTTCATTAATTATGGAGGTTCCTCTGTGAACTTGAACTTTGAAGCATTTAGCGAATAGAGAACCGCTTGGCGACAGTCTGTGTACTTTAGAACAGTGATCAGGCGATTTTTTTTCAATGACTGATGGGTTAACGAATAAGCTGCTCCATTTTCTACTTTTAGATATCCAGGAGAATTTAATAGAAATCGTATTTCTACTGGGTCGGTAAAAATTGTTTTCAAGGCTTGACAGGTTCATGGAAAATTATTGATTCTTCTGCGAAGCCGGGGCCGTAAGTTATGAAAATTTGCTATTGATCTAGAAGCGGGGAAGACAGTTATTTTGCAATCAGCCGCGCGGTTTTGCGCTCTGGTTTTATCGTTGGTCCTGATTCAGTGGACGAAAGTCAGTGTTACCTTGGTAACAAGATTCGGTGAAGGAATAAGTGACAGGGTGCAAATCACGCTCCACACGAACCATAAGCCAATGATTTCCGATCCGAGCCGCGCGATCCAACGACTCGCGAAGAGAATAAGAAACGGCCGCACCGAGAAAAATAGTATTTACTGCTTCACGCCGAACGGGTTCTGTCGCTTAAATAATGTTCCATCGGGGCTCTTTCGAAGTTACAATCGGTGCCGAAGTCACGCTCGAGCCGAATGCAAATTGAGTAGGATTTGAAAAAGAATCTTCATTCCAATCGTGGAGAATCGAAAGTTCGAGATCAGGGACGATCTTTGAAGTTCGAATCGACCCGAGATTTCGAGCCGGTCGATGAACCGGCGGGTTGATGTCCTTAAAAGTCGAGGGAAAAGTATCGGGGCAATTTGCGGAAGCTTTTTTTCGAAAACGATCGATCCGTAAGCTGCAAAATTTCCTTCCGACATTCGCTGAATCTATCGTCAACGTTGAAAGTTCAAAGTTGTACACAGAAAATTAGGAATTTAAAGCTTATGCCTCGTTGTACAGTTCTTAGAATGTTTAAAGAATTAATCTGAGAAGTCTTCAACATCGTTTTTTAAATATTCAACCATTTTTAGAAATATCAAAAAATTTTAACTATTTTCCGAAGTTTAATATTTTCGTTCAAAGTATCTCAAAATGCTTAAATACGAGATTTATGATCTAGTCATTTGCTTGGCTTCAGAATTTTCGGATCATATTTCGCCAGATTTCTCTTTTTGATTATCCACGCTTGCGAAGATAAGGATATCATTAAAGAATTTTGATTCGACGTCGAGATTTTGTAAAGATTATTAGTTTTCCTATCTAAACGTCGACTCTCCTCATGCATAAAATTCCGTTCATTTCTGAAACTCCATAATGGATGTCCTCATCACCATGTGCCAGCCCACGATCTCCAGGTAGCCATAGTGTTTTCAGTTTCACGATATTCAGCCAGATGGCGGTACTATCGAGATAGATCGACACCGGAAGCCTCGGGAGACCGCGATATTCTTATCAAGATTATTCGATAACCCGAAACGAAACTTGTCAGACTAGAAACTCTCCTATTTCTGTTTATCGTATACTCGAATCAAACTTCTTTTCACGCTACTCCAAAATAATTACATCGAAGGGTCTTCTGTAGATTCCTTCTGTTTTCGGTTCATAAACCAATTAATTAATCTTTTTACGTGTTTAGTTCCATGTTTCCATACAATTTCTCTATGTAGGTATCGATGAGAAAACGAAAGAAGCAAAACTTATCTAAAGAATTCGAAAAAATAAAGATTTAATAAAATCCTCGAAATAACAACAGAAACTCAATGAACAAAAACTATTGGAGGATTCATTCAACAATTCCATACTTTATTAAAGTTCCATTCCGCAACGCATCGTCCCAGGCGACGATCCAGTTCTTCCCGTTAAAAGATGCAAGAATGTTCGTCCGCGAGCGAACAAACGCGAGACTTTGTATAAATTTTTATCTGTACAAGCCGGGAGGGCGATGGGGTCTCTCGACTCCGATGCAAAAAAGACACGGTCGACGCCGAGTGTCCGGGTACACGTCCACTAAAATGTAACTTTCTCGAATTCCGAACATGATACCTGGCCTGAACGAAGGGATCTGCAGCTCGCTGCGGTGGCCTTATACATAGGTACGACACCATAACGCGCGATTCGAGGACTCAATACGCCGTTCAATAATTCCCGAGGGGCACTCGGTGTTCGGTCTCTGGCTTAATTACATGGCGGGCCTGCAAAGTGCCGATGGAATTCGAACGGCGCTTTCGTAACGAGCGAGAGAACCGTCCGGAGACAGGGAGAAGAAAAAAGACACGGGAAGAGAGACGGACAAAAGTGTGAGAGAGACAGAGATAAATAGTGGGTAGGAAGGGGCAATAATACGAAGAGAAATCATGACCCCCGACCCCCCTCTCGATTGCTGTCGCATGGTTCGTCCAAGAATTCGTAACTTATCATTTACAGAAGAGAGAGAAAGAGAAGAATAAGGGGGTAGAGGGGGAATAAATATAAAGAGAGATCACGTCCCCCTGGACGGTCCGTCGCCGAAGAATTCGTAGCTTATGGTGCCCGCGGCGGCGCAAAGGTTCCCAGGAGCTCGTTGCAGTTGTCCTTTAATCAAACTTGGTGGCCACCCCCCCTCTCCTCGTTCGTAGGGGGGTGGGGGGTCGAGAGCGTTCTAGACCAGAGGCTAACGGACCTCCCGGTAAAATTCTTTAATTAAACTTAATTAAATCCGTACAGTGTATTCTTTTTTACGTGTTGCACCGTCGCGGAAATATTTCGGGAATGGCGTGCCGCGAGAGGGGGCACACCGATCAGACTTCTTCCGAGGCGGGGAGGGGACTTTGATGTTTATCGAAGCCGGTTCCCCTCGAATCACGATCGCCCTAGGAACCATTCGTTCTTCTGCTTCTTCTCCGCGGTTCGATTAAGATTCGAGGGACTCCATTACGGGAGAGAGAGAGGCAAGCTGCTTGAATCGCGGCTAAATGCACGTAGTGATTAGACTGCTGGTTTTATGCGCTTACGCTGCGGCTCGGATACGAAATGAATACATTAATGACGATTGGCCGAGTCTCTCTCTTTCTTGATTTCTCGGTCGAGTTTGTGGAAAAATTGGTATCGGAAACCGGGGATTTGAAGGAAGTTAATGGTTCTCATTTTATGAAAAAGAAAGACGACGAATGTTGGTGAGATGTTTATTCCTTTCAAACATTTCTCTGTAGATCTGAGAAATGCATTAGGAAATTCTCATTGTAGATTTGATGACCAGATAGACAAACATAAATTCAGGGAACTTTTGAAATTCGTGAAGATTTTGGTAATTTTGCCTTGCATAGTTTTACGTTTACGAGTACATACGTTGAATCGATTGTATTTAGTCCTGGATGCCATAAAATTGTTAAAATCCCGTCCATTATTCTTCCTCAATTACCGAAGACTGTAGTCACCGGTAGAATCATCGGAAAAAAATATTCGAATAAGAGGAGGCAAGTTTCCATGGTAGAATGGCCGAATATTCTAGAGCGTGGTCATTTAATGAATTCGAAGAGATCGATCCGATGTCATTCGGCGTCCAGCGACGGTAAGCGTCCATCCCGCTTATGGTCGGGGTATGTACGTGTATACGGTGTTTCGGTTTCCGTGTGTAAATACGGCCTCTCCCGTCGGGAACAAGTAACCGTTGGTGGTGGTGGTGCGGGGTACTGCTGCTGGTTCTCGGGGCTAGACCACGTTCACAGCCTTAGCTATAGTATATCGGCGTCAGCAGGGGATCCGTGCTGCCATTTTATCCAAACGTGATCTCAGCCAAATACGAAAATTCGTACGTGGCCGCAGTGTATACGAGCGGCCCGTTCGATATTTTCCCGAAGAAACCGACCGGAGCGAAAGCCAGATATCAGCTCGTGGGCGGATGTCAGGTAGGAAATATGACGAGTTGCTGCTGCTCTTGGTATATCCGACTGCCCACGCTGATAACGCCCCTCACCCTCCCTCTCTCCGGCAAGCTGCGACGTCCTGCGACGTCCGAGGGGGAGGATAAACCCGCCGGATCCTCGCTCGATCGATCCGATTTCAACGGATATATTGTACGCCGTTCTTTTTTCCTCTTTTGTTTCGATGCCACCGGATAATCCCGACTCTACCGAATCGTTCCGACGAATCCTCAATGATCAGGTCGATCCCAAAGTCGTGTCGTTTCTTATCGCACTTCGTCTATCGAGGGCTAGGTTACTCCAGGTACCAGATACATTAACTTTCTTTTTTTTAAATAATACAGAATTATTTGTAATTATAAAATCGTTACCTCCCCTGTTTCTCAAATTTAATATTTTAAGTAACTGTGTCAAGATTAACCCTTCGCACTCGGAGCTATTTTAACTCGGAAATTAAACGTTTCTTCTGACCTACAATATTTCCATTCTCTATGATTTTTGTAAATTTGATAAATATGAAATTGATATAATACCTCGTACAATACTTAAATGTGTAGTAATTGGTTAGAATTTAAATAATAGTACAGCAATTTTTAGTGGCGCCTCAGAGGCGCCACTCGAGTGCTAAGGGTTAATTTATTTTTTGTTGATAATATGTGTACACCCACACAGTACCGCGGCATGACCCTCACAACCTCCAGACACCCTCGAACAACCCTACTCCAATCCTCTTCACCCTCGAGACGCCCACCCAAAAGAATTAAGTTAGAAGCAAACCCTGAACAGTCTCAGGAAAATCTTTTATTTACACTTTCTAAAAAAACTTGTTGGTGTGTTCAGTATATTTTCTGAAACTAATCAAAAATTGTGTGAATTAATAAAGCAGCACAATATTTTCTGCGTGCCATCCAAAGTTTCGTGGAAACAAGTTTCTCTCGCCCGGCTTCTTGTTTCTCAATTTCGTGAAATAATGTATCAGAGTTTTCGGGGGAACAGCCGTAGCCAGCTAATGAAAAAGTCGGGCCTGTCTGCACACAGAGAAGGACACTACACTCGCAGAGTAGAAAGATGCTACGCGTGTCCGTGGAAAAGCGGGGTTTATACGTCCGCGATGGCGATACGCTTTTCTTCATTACCCCGGCCGTCACGTATGATGCCCCGACACGGATGGAAAAGCGACCCGCGTCGAATAACAAGTGAAACATGTCCCCGAGACGCAAGGGAGATTATCTTTCCGGTTCTTAAATTGAAAATATCGCGGATGGATCGCCCGTCGACGGACGCTCCGGCGAGACGCGTTTTGCGGAGACGTGTGATAGGTTCGACCGAATTCAACTGGAGCTTTTATGGGGTCTCGGACGATGAGGAATGGCCTTTGTGTTTAGAGACGGGGAACCGGGCTGCGAATGAGCGCAATTCCTTCCTCCCTGAGTATTGTCGTACCATTTCGTCCTCGTTGTGATCCAGACACCGTCGAATCACACTTAGATGACCCAGTTTTCAGCTGGAAGCAATGGCGAATTTTATTCTTTTGTTTTAAGTATTTTTCTAGAGCTTTGAACAGCGGAAATTTGCATTGTAGGTATTCTATAAATTCCGAGAACTTTTGTCCAAAAGCATGATAATTGGATACAGACTAACTCTTCGCTGTTAGAATAAAATTAGCTTCGACGATAGATATGAAAGGAAATGTTTATCAAATTGGGTCCGATTTAGACGGAGCACTTCAATTTTTCATTCGCGCGTTAGCAGCGTTCGGGCGGCAAAAAAAAAAATAACTAGTCTGTCGGTGGAGAAGTAAACCGGAAGCGGGGGTGGCTAAAACACAAGTTTGAAGCTTTATGCTCGGAGAAAAAAATAGTATTTCGCGCGGCCTGTATCCGCGCGAAATTGGCCCGTAAACAAGCTTGCTCGTCAAACTCGTGATGCGGATACGGCGAGAATGGCCAAAAGTCATATTTTCCCTTCGTCCGTTCGACGGAGAAAGAATCTCTGTTCGCCGCTCAAACTGAAACGGAGAATATTTCGAGTTGGATCACGGATTTTTCCCTTAACGCTCGCCTGTTCCTCAAAAATTGCAGAAAAAGACGCCGCTGGAGGAAGAACTATCTTACTTTAATTCAGAATCTGCTGCGTGTCTTCTGTTTCCCTAAAATTCATCCGTAAACGTTTGCAAAAATTAAATGGCAATGAATGAATCTGGTAATCGAGCTCAACCATCGAATCAATGCAGGATAATTTTAATTTGCTCCTACATTCCCATTCGAATAAAAAAAAGAGCACAACCATCGAATCAATGCAGGATAATTTTAATTTGCTCCTACATTTCCATTCGAATAAAAAAAAACAGCAGAACCATCGAGTCAATGCAGGATAATTTTAATTTGCTCCTACATTCCCATTCGAATAAAAAAAAAGAGCAGAACCATCGAGTCAATGCAGGATAATTTTAATTTGCTCCTACATTCCCATTCGAATAAAAAAAAGAGCAGAACCATCGATTCAATGCAGGATAATTTTAATTTGCTCCTACATTTCCATTCGAATAAAAAAAAAACAGCAGAACCATCGAGTCAATGCAGGATAATTTTAATTTGCTCCTACATTTCCATTCGAATAATTAAAAAGAGTCTGTATATTTCAGCGAAATCAAATTCTATAAATTTCCCGTTTGCTTCAGCGATGTTCCCAAGGTAAAGTTACAGAGAAATGAGAAATTTTTTAGTGATTAGCGTGGAAGGAATTTAAAGAAGGCTCGATGATCACGCAGAGGCGTCCACCATCGCGATCCGACGGGCGCCGCGCCGCATGGAAATTGGTGGGCCTCGCGGCGACTGTCTCCGGTGAATGGAAAGGCTGGTTTCCACTCTGCCGTTTCCAACGAGAAGGAGGCGGTGGTCGTATAAATAGATATACTCGCATAGATATGGACGTTACGGGCCGTGGTAAAAGGAACTTACACGTTTTACGCCGCTACCGCGTTCGCGACGGCCCGCGGAAAATATGGCACACGTGAGCAACACGTCTCCTATTTTAATTCCTCAATTACCACCATAAAAGAAATAAGACGCTTCCAAGCCTTGTCCACTGCCATCTGGCATATTAAAATCAGCAAGAAGTTTGCCATGGAAGGTTCTATCGTGTCTGAATAAAATTTTCAAAAAATTCTGGGAGCTCTGATCAAGAAGGATACACGTCTACGTTGCCCTCGATAAACCCGGGGGTGCCGAAAAGCGTAGAACGCGGCCGATAAAATCGAGGCAGTGTACATCGATCGATGTGGATGCTGTTGGAAGTTAGCTCGCCTCTGTAAGACGATGGCGAGACTATGCGAGTCGATGCAAGGCGCAAAACAAAGTCACTCGTAAAGTAGACGCGAGAGGAATGCGAGAGGTGCGCTTGGGCAACGCGGGCGAAGCGTCTAAGTACACCAACTTCTCTCTCTCTCTCTCTCTCTCTCTCTCTCTCTCTTTCTCTCTCGCTCACGTTCTCTCTCTCTCACGTTCTCTGTGTTTGTACATACAGCGAGGGACGGAAATATCTCGTTCCCTCGAAACCGTCGGTGCTCATCTTCCCGTTCCTTCTTTCCGTCGGCGTCGAAGCCGCTGTTGTGTTACGGCAGTTGCCACGATTCGCGGCATTCAGACATCGGCTCGCATTTCCCAGAGGAGAATCGCCGGCCGACCCAGGCCAATTCCATATATCCGCGAAGAGAAGAAAAATGACGGAGCTAGAGAATCCACCCGACCATTTTCCAGAAGGAAGCCACGAAAAGGGCGGGGACTATGCCCGGGGACGGCAAACGGCCATCCTGCATTCCAATCTCCACAAAGTACAAGATCCGAAGGATCCCCGAGAGCAAACGTGACCTATACGGCAACGTTTCTACGGAATTCGAGCGGCTACGCCGAGAATTTTCGTCGCCTTTTTCTCCTCTTCGTTCCACAACCCCGGAAACGGCAGCAGCCTGTCTCTGCCAAGTGAAAATTCTTCGGGGAACTGTTTTTGCGAGCTTTCGGCTGGGAAAGCTTGCTGTGACGAGAGTCAGCTCGTGTTTTTCGGGCGGAAAATGTCCGGCGATTTTTATTTTCGTTTTAGACGAACGGTCTCGGTACTTTCGTGCCGAAGAAATCGCTACATTATGTGAAACATTTATTTATAATCACAATTTTTTAATACAGAATTGTACTAAGTAAATTAATACAGACAATTCAAATGTGTTACATTTTTCTTTAAATCGTCGCTCAATATCCATTAAATTCAGACGACAAATAACATGTAGATATTACACATTTAATTGATTCTTTATCTGAGCGAGACAGATAAATATTCTCGGGAACGATTTTTGCAAATAAATGTATTAGGATTGGAGACAATGTAAAAATGAAGGTTTTTGTAAATATTGGAATTAATTTGACGTAGGATCGGAAACGAACGCGGGGAATTTCCTTATCTCAGGGTTAGTGGGTCATCGTGATCGTAAAGGCGGTTTTTAATGGCGACGGTAAAGCGGGGATGCGTCGAACGAACGCGACACAGGCTTTGATTGAATTCCGCACGATAAGAAATTATTTTCGCACGATGGGGAATTAATCACCCGAAGGTGATAAGCTGTTTCAGAGTTGTTGTTGTCCCTGTTGCATATTAACGTCGCTGAACTGCGTTTCTGCGAACTGTCTCGTATGTAACTCGCGATATCATGCAATTGCATTCGATTCCTTAATCGTCAACCAGGCGAGAAGATTAAATTTGTAGCGGTGCCATAAATAAATTAACTATTGCCGAGCCAGTTCAATAAAGACGCGAACGTGGATAAATTTTTGTACCTTTTACCGCAAATTAATTGCGAATTGGATAACCGGCGAGATCCGGTAATGATTTTATCACAAATATTATATTTTATTGTCAAGATTAGTAATAGGGAATGAAAATCATTAACGAACGTCTAGTTAACTCTCATTATGTCACGTTTCCACGTTTACGCGTATCGCGTTTTTATAGGATAATTCACACATTCGGGTGAGGAGCGGAAATTTATGCGCTCCGCTAAGAGTTTGATCGGTTCGTAAATAAAAGTAAAGACGCCATTAATATTCCACCTTTAATATTTATTACAGTTATTTAATATTTATCTGCAGCTGTTTGTTACCGCAATTAATTACGCAGAAGAGAAGCACGCTACAGCTTCGCGAACATAATTGGTCGATAAACTACCCCTTGCGCTTTTACTGCGTCGAAAGTCGCTGTGTTCAACCTCGATCGATTCCTTATTTGTTTCGCACTAGCAGAGACATTAATGCTGTGTTAGGAACAGAAAAAATCATGGGGGATACATAATTTTTCACCGATTCGGCCGCACGAGTAAATCTGTTTCGCACAGCTACAAGAAGATCTGCGTTTCGCGAATTAACGAGACATATTGAGGTATTTGAGATCGGACAAGTGGCGCGCGGGCACATAATCTTCAAGCCTCCGTAGACGAATGCGAGTAGACCGGGTGTGCGAGTTGTTCGGTATAAAAGAGAGCGATTCCTTTCACAAGCGTTTCTCGCACGTTCACTGGAAATTCTCGTTTTCCCGGGGCCGCGTGTCGCGCAAGCTGCTGGAATTTCTGCAAGTCGCGCACCGCGAGGAAAAGTGCCTCGCGTAACTGTCCGATAAGCCGGCATAAAGGTCTCGGGGACTGGTCCCGCAATAAAGCTCGCGAAGCCGGTAGCCATCGAAGAACTGCTGTTCAGCATGAACACTGTCGCGCCGGCTGATTTAGAGGACAACGATATATATCCCAGACGATGTTCGAGAAACTCGAGATCCTTCGATACTCGCTGCCCCTCCGGCGATTTTTACTGCTTTCCGCGTTCCATGCCTTGTCCGATCTAAATTCATCATCGGCGATCAACGAGCTGGAGATCCACGTGGAAATTTACGGCCTTGGAATTTGGACAAGCCGGATTAAAAGATTAATTCTATTTTTCGGAGAGTTGTGTCTTTCATAGGATTAGATTTCTACATGAATTCATTACAATAATGTTATGAACATGTCACAGTAATATTGAGCAATAAATAGAGGATGATACTATCGTGTAAATACATCAATTATATTTCTTTCAGCGAATTTCTCTTTTCGTGGCAGCTTTCATAAAAATTGACAGAGACAGAGAGTAAAAATAAAAATTTTTCAATATAAATGTTCTCGTGGTTTTACTGAATCTTCTAAATAAATTCACAAATTGTTCTTTTAAAGACATCGCATGGTTCGATCAGTGGAAAATAATTTCAAATACAAACAGGTGCAGAAAAATTCTAAAAAACATTAATTTCACCAAAACCTTCGTTCAGACTAGTAGAAAGCCGAGCAAGGAACAGAGCGGAGAAACAACCGTTTAAAAGAAAGAACATCGTCGGCTCAGAATGAATCGTTTTAATGGCGACAGAAGCGCAGCCACGTTTTCGCGATTCCTCGTAAACTCCACCCCGTGCGAGCGCCGGTACAGAGAAATAGATTTAAAAACTGGAAAAGTTTTATCGACGGAATTGCACTTGGCCACCCGGAGGGAGCACCACTCCCGGATGGAAACTTCTTGAAACTAGTTTGCCCCGGGAGTTTCGTGAGAAATTCTTTCGGTAGCTCACTCGGCGAATCGGAGCAAAAACGAGAATAGCGAAGAACGAACGAAAGGAGCGAAGAAAGAAAGGGTTGGTGACCTAACGGTATCAAGTGGTTCAATGGCTCTCGAAGATACCTGACAGGTATTTTCGCTCTCGTCTCTTTCCTTTTTTTCCCCCTCACTCGAAAGAGAAAGGTTCGCGCGATTTTTCATCCTTCGATCGCCCGGCTACCAGGTATTCCTCGATGTTTTAGGGCTCAAAGGGATGCGCTACGTGCTCCTTTCTTCGCCCAGAATTTTCTCTGGTTTCACGGAGACCGCGGCCGATGGTCAACCCCTTCGTCTCGCCTCGGGTGGCAATTTTTTTTGGTCTGTCAGAAGAGAAAAAATATTTTCACTGGACGGGAGACCCGGTCGTAAATCCTTCCGCGTTCCTCGGTCGTCATTCGTTGGCTTCCGGTTGCCTCTGAAAGCAGTGCAATCCAAAAGATTAGAAAGGGTTGACGGAACCGGGGCAAAAAAAAAAGGGTTACGATCGGCAGAAAGTCTGCGCGACCGAGAGATAAGTCGAAACAGACACGACTTGCGTATTGTTCCGAAGGGGAAGGGTTGCTGCAATCTGGCTGCAGTTTTTTTTTGGGCTACTGTCCAGATTTATGACGCAAGCGGCCGATTTTAGGATTTTATGCAGCCGGAATGCGAGAAAATTTGGCTGGGACTGGGAAACGAGGATTCCTTGGTTTGGATACGAGACAAGAGGCGAAAATATATTTTCAGCTGTACCTACTCAACTTTTTTTCAAATGCATAAAATTCTAAGTGATCGCTAAAAAAAGAAGGATTGAACGTTCGCCATATGTTCACGTTACCACATGTTAACAGTCCCCAAAAGACAATAACAGTAATCAATAATAAAATACAACCTGTCGCGAGCCTCACAAATATCGAGTTCCATCGAAGTAATCGCGAAAGAACATAAAAGTACCAGCAAACGAACGAGTGACAGCAACGCTATAGATCACTTGCAATCATGTACACACATTTCTGCGAGTTCTTCCCCGGTCAACCATCTTCTTTTACCCGTTGTTAAGGACCTTTCGGTCGGCCACTCGTATTATAATTCACGTGGCATGCGTAGCGGCTCGTCATTATCAGTTTTTATAGAAAGCATACGTTTCCAGGCTTTACTAACAATCGTACCTGTTCCGCGGCTCGTCTCGTATACACAGGGTGTTTCATAAACGCGCGGCTCATAGTTCAGGCAGTGTTCCATCAGGTAAATAGAGTTACACATGAAAGATTAAAAATTAATTTTCACAGTGCCCAAAACACATTTTTTTTTTAATTTTCGTTAGAAATATAACTTTCAGTAAACCAATCGATCCAGCATTGCAGCAACAGTGATTTGGTCGATTAATAAGAAAGTTAATCTGATTGAAAGTGTTCGCCATCGATTATACTAGCTGTACGTCGATACGTCATTTTTGCCTGGCTTTTTCCAGTGGGTAGATCGAACCGTACACATTTCCGAATCACCCTGTACATTCCGAGGTGGCCGGCGCTCGCGGACACCGCCGGCCATCGCCTTTATCCCCGTCGTTTATAGTCGCTGTCCGTCGTTTCCGTTTTTCGACTTTCTCCAGCCTCGCAAATTGTATCTCAATGTAAGGCTACGGGGCTCGGAGCCCGCTCACGGGGCTTATTTATTCCGCGAGTATCAGCGACCATAATATTCGATCCTACGCGAAATGTCCCGTAGATATCGCCGCCGCGCGGACCTTTCGCCGATGGAGTCGGCTCTGGTGTGTGCCGCGTCCGAGAAAGAGCGAGAGTTCCGTGGCGAGGGCCATCAACCTATCGGAGACCCGGACTCTTTCATTCCGTTTTATACATTCCTTTTGATCCCTCCAGTAATATGTTTTTCCCTTTTATCCCTCGTGCCACGATATCCCGGAATGCTCGTGTACCCCATAGATCGGGCCTAATTCGAGGCCCGTGGATCTCTCGTCGCGATCTGCCGTCGCAACTTTGTCCCTACCGGCTCTGATATTGCAATCCTG
Organism: Lasioglossum morio; assembly: GCA_916610235.2. NCBI lineage: Eukaryota > Metazoa > Arthropoda > Insecta > Hymenoptera > Halictidae > Lasioglossum > Lasioglossum morio. The sequence goes on along the minus strand of OU744328.1, from coordinate 14,860,707 downwards.
CTCGCATAGTTCGCGTGCTTTCGCGACGGTCTGCCTCCGACGGGGATCTACCCTTTGCCATTCGCTCGCTGCTCGACTCTTCGGGGCTGATTTTTTTAATTCTTCTAGAAGACGAGAAGTTTGCATTTACTGCACGAGAGTCTTCCGACCTCCTCGATTAATTTTCATAAGAGAAATAGAAGTTTCTTTTTGTTTTGGATTCGTATGTGGTTTATAGAGAATGTAGATCCCGTATAACGATTCCAAAAAAATAGTGTTACGACCAGAGCGTTCACGTATGAAGGAAGAAAACTTTCCGACGACACAGCAAGGCGAATCTGAATTCAAAGGAGTCGAGAGCATTTCCAACCAATGTTCCTCTCCCTCCTAGAGAATGAAATTGCAGCGATTCCGTGTAATTAAATTATCGGTCCCGACGCCGATTAAATTATCCTCGTGCGGCGGGGATTGCGTCTCGAATGCTCGAACAGCTAATTGCCTCTTTCGAGTCCGTGGATAAAAGTAAGCGGCTTCGAGGATGACGAACGCTTATGCATTTCTATCAAGGCCTCTCTGCTTAATCCAGTTAATTGTGAAACGAGACCGTCGATAGAGTCGGACAATTACCGGACGGAAGTCGAAACCTTGGGAAATGATGGTTTTAAGATCGAACAGTGTACGCTCGATTCTGAATTCACTGTTCGCTGCTCTAGACAGTCATAAAATGTTTTTAGAAAACCTCGAAATTGTATTATCGTATCGTCAATTACCAATCGAACCAGTTAGCAGAACCATTTAATAATTTTCTGAAGGGATGAAGCAGCTCCGCATGCAAATAGCATCGCTATCAGGCTGATCCGCGTAGAATATTTCGAAGAGACAATGTCGAGTGTACGTCGAAACTGCTAATGCAGGGAATAAAATTCCCGCGTCGCCCCATTCAGCCGGCACGTTCCCGAAAAAAAAAAAAACAAAAACGTGAATCTGCATAAAAATCCGCAGTCCGGTAACAACGGCGTAAAACCCGCCCCTTCTCTCGAGGACTGGGCTGAAAATCCCGGCGAGCCCGTTCATCTTCGTTGTATCCTTGGCCATCCGGTCGTCGCAGAAAAAAAAAAAGAAAACGAATTATCAAGTTATAGACAGCGCGTGTTGGACACGAGTGTCCGTCCAGGGGCGTTGTAACACGTTGTTCAACCGTATCGGGGAAGTCGTAAAATCGGGCGCGTTGTTGGCGTTAAACAAACAAAAAGAGACAAAAATACTATGGGAAGCAAGAGAATAGGGGTGGGGGGATGAGCGAGAGAGGAGAACAGAGAGAATAATACTGAAATACGAGCGCGAAACGTCGAGGATAGAACGGGCAGCCCGTGTAACGAAGCGACGGGGCAGCAGGAGAGGTTCCAGGATGATAAACAGCCGCAACAAAGTAGCAACGCGGGGAATAGAGGCGAGCTGCGCCCGGGATCAATATGGCAGCCGGTGGATTCTCTTATCGTGGCGTTCGCGTGCGCCCGTGTGCGTCTCTCTTTCTCTCTACACTATGTATGTATGTATACACCTCTGCGAAAATGTCGCAGGACCGACACGCACGGCGAATCGCCAGCGAATTTCGAATTTATAAATTTTCCATGCGCAGTATTGCGTGAGATTGCCGCGCGTCCTCTCCGCCCACCGGTTGATTACACCAATTCACTTGCATGCAGTTGTTGCGGCCGACCTCCGCCACCCCCGCACACCGATAGTGGTATTTCGTGTTCCTCCTGTGTATACGTGGTGTCTCTGCTCCTGCCCGGTTTCGAATCGCTGGAGTCAAGACTCTCGTGCAACTTTGTTCGTCGAGCTTCAGGCATCGTCGTTCGCCTGCGGCTGCCGAGCTGTTCTCGGGCTCGCGGGGGTTGTTCACCCTCGTGCAGTCTTTGAGAGACGTGATCTTTCGATGGTACCGTATCTAATCATATTAAAAAAGGTGGTGGGATATTATTCTTCGTCAGAATTGCTTCGGTTGAACATGTTGAAATTGACGAAGGGTATCTTGAACTTCGATTTCTATTCACAAACTTCCAATACGATGGGTGTAAGACTCGAGAGTAAAATAAACTGCAACGGGGAATACCGACAGACATTGAAACATGCAAAACTGCAATTTTTAGGATCTTTAAACGTTTTTAGCTGATTGCAACTTCGACCGATTTTGATGAAATGTTCAGAATTGATGGAATATAGCCTTGAGCAGAATGCTTAGTTTATGATACGAATATGTTTATTATAATGAAATATATAACTGTGAGTATTTAATATTATAATATCTACGAGACACGTGTTTATAGTTTGATGGTCCGTACAAGAAGGAAGTATGTAGCGGTACAGAGGCGAATCATTCGTGAGCAAAATGGTATACCACGTGACCATTTAAGAGTAACGCTATTAATGATAGATGTCGCGATTAGTTCGGTTCCATCAAGAATATGTGTAATTGATACAGATCTACGAAACGTGTTATCTAAATGTGTTGTATGTCGCGGTAAATGTACAGTACTGTGCAAAACATTGCGTAAGACGAGTGCACACTCGCTGCCTAAGATGATGTAGATAGACAGTAATTTTAAACAATTTTTTCATCGCGTTTTATGGGAGTCTACTGTATAGGGCCGTCTATCCGTCCCAAAATCTTCCCCCTACCTTTGCGATGCAACATGGCGGATCAACCCCTGACTCCGTCGACACCCTGTAGACTATCATAGATTCGGCAACGGGCAGTCGCAGGCATGCGCCGAGAGGCGCGGTCGTTCGCGTCGCACTGTTTTGCGGAAGTGTGTGCCCGTGGCCGGAATAACGGGCTCTCGTTCTCACGCGCAGAAAATTCGTCGCAGAAAATGCACGGAATGCACGAAGTGCGCCGAACGACCCCGTCCGCGGGTTGTTACTTTGATGGCGCGCGAAAAACACGCGAAGAAAGTACAAGCCCGGACGGGGGCTCGAATTATGAAAGTTCCTCGTTCCGTGCCGTAATTGCAAGTCCCCCTGACAATTTAGACACACCCCCCGCCACGCTGCAGACGGATTTCGGGCCAGATTTATAGCCCGAGCTGCGTTGTCACCCGGATGGAAACATTCGGATTATTTTTCTTTCTGTGTGACTTAATCCGCCGAACGTCGAGTAAGCTGCAACGGATGTTGCTCGGGACGTGTTTCCGCTGGTCTTGCGAGAGGATTCTGCTTTTTCGAGTGTGTTAGGACTTGTTACTTATCTCTGGACAGAAATCCAGTCGACAAGTTGTCGACCGTTTGCAGGTATTATTTTTCATTTTTGATTTTTATTCGGGGAAGTGGTGTACTAACTTCTGGAAGCCTAGAATGCATTGAATCCATTTTGTTAAGTATTTTCGGGGATTCAAGCAAAATTTTTGACTATATTAGAATAAATATATTATTATAAATATATTAGAATAAATATATATATTCTTGGTGAAATATTTTAGTATTTGAAAACGGGAGGGTTCCAGGATCGCTTTGAATTTCTGCCGGAATGCTTCCGCGGTAATAAGTCGGGAAGACCGAGATGGAGAAAAGTATTTTCGAGGATTCGAGCAAAATTTTTTCACTAATTTATAATAATTTCTTGGTAAAATGTTTTAATATTTGAAAACGAGAGGGTTCTAGGATCGCTTAGAATTTCTGCCGGAATGCTTTCGCGTTAATAAGTCGGGAAGACCGAGATGGAGAAAAGTATTTTCGAGGATTCGAGCAAAATTTTTTCACTAATTTATAATAATTTCTTGGTAAAATATTTTAGTATTTGAAAACGGGAGGTTCTCAGAATCTCGTAGAATTTCTGCCAAAATGGTTCCGCGGTAATAAGTCGGGGAGACCGGAATGGAGAAATCTAATTTTATGGCTAGACTGCATCATCATTTGGACAGAGACGCGGTCGACATTTTTTCCCGCGAGGACTTGGTAAAAGAGCCATAAAATGCTTACGTGTCTCTTTAACGTGGACACGCGGCAAGATAATAATCCCGACACCATTAAGGGGCGCAATTAACCCCTTAATGAACTCTCCGAGGTGCTGGCTTCTCGTGCAAGACACGGCTCTCGCGGTTATTTGATATTATTTCAAGAAGAATAATGATCTGATACCGGGATCGATTATTGTTTCCGCACGATCCTTGCGTAGCGATTATACTCAAGATCGACGCGCTCGTTTTCTTCTGGCGCTCGTGAATATGGATATTTATGCAAAACGGAAATTGAAAAAAACGAGTCGGCGTACATCGCAGAAGCGACGCGAGTCGATCGAGCAATTTTATTCGTCGGTTGAGTCGCGATGATTTTCGAGCTGGTTCCGTAATCTACAACAATCTACGCCGTTCTACACCATTCTACGCGGTGTCGCTGTCGCCTGTACAGAGCGATCCATTTGTCATGGCCGTTTGAAATTCCTAAGCCACTTTACGTCGATCGTATTTTCAAATTAAAACTCGAAATTTATCGTTGTCCGCGAGAAACGATCGTTCTCATCGAGACTCCGATCTCAATCTTACGATTCGCTTCGCAATGCCGTTTACGAGCAGATAGTTGCCAGTTTGTGACAGGTGTTTACGCGAATTCATAATTACAGTGACTTCTGTATCACTAGTTTCCGTTAAAGTTATGAAATTTACGTGGTATTATACTCAGCCATTGGAAATGGTGTTCCTAAAAAGTCAGGATAGATGGTACCGATTGATTATAATATTTTAAGAGACATTTCTGAAATCGTGGTGAACAGAACAATATAAATAATTAAATACAGTCTAGCGATTACATATTAATTGTATAAAACATATCTGAGTCTGTAGAAAATTCTCGACGAAGAAAAACGCGATATGAAAACGCACAGAAATAATCAGAAGAATAATTAAGAAGATGGAATACGTTATAAAATTACAGAAAAAGCTCGATCTAGTGCCTGCACGTTATTCCAACATATCTCAGAGCGTTTTCGAGCGGACACACATTCAGGGGAGCGATGATTGAAGAAGGAACGAGCACGGAGCCGAATAAAATCATAAACGAGGAGGTTCGAAAAATTAATTCGATAATCATATGCGGCGTGTTGCGTGTTCCCCGGGGATCACGGAACCATTGCGGGCCCGATTCCGCGATCTCATTCGAACAATCAGGGTGGGTTTCCAGTAAAGCAGAATTAATGAATCCGTACACGCTCGTACTCGGCCGGGAAGGGGCCCCGTTTCTTTCGATCCATTTGCGAGCGAGCCGGTAATTTGCAGGTTTTCGCTTTCGTGTCAGCCGATTAAAAATCTTAATGAAATCAGAGGCCATGTTGGTGCGTTCCTCCGTTACTCGGTTTTCTGCCGAGATAGCCATCGATACATCCGTGAATTGCGTGTATACTCTGCCAGGCTGCGTGCGTACATTCTGCAGATATCGCTTTGCTTTTTTTTCCTTTTCAAGCTGTACTCGACGCAACGTGCAACAATGTTGCACGAGGATCTAGATCCGTCCCGCGTGTTCTCTCTTGCACGAATCTCTCTCTCTCACTTCTTCGAAAAAAGGCCGAGCTGCTCTACCCAAGTGTGTGTGTGTGTATGTGTGTTCATTATCGAACGATTAATTGAGAGGAAGCCGACAATGTTGCTTGTTAAGCTCGGCCGCTAAGTGGTCCGATGCGATCTGCTTACAAGAATCTGGCAAACGACGAGTTAATTCGTACCGACTAACAGCCTAGACGTCGCAATTATTAATGGTATCCCCTCTCTCTCTCTCTGTTGGAAATATGTGTATGCATGAAGCGGCCGTTGATAAAGCCCGCCACGAATTCGATTTTCTCAGACCCGGAGGATGCCGGGAGCAAATACAGATTTTTACGAGCTGATTTACATAAATTGGAATCGGGCAGGTGTTTGGCTTCTTTAACCCTCGCGCGCCAATCGGATCATATACATTTTGCGCGTTCGATTGACTTTGGGAACTCGATGATCGGATTAAAATGACTGGTTCTGAAATTTCTGGGAACGTCTCGGTGATTTCTTGTCTCTCTAAACACTATGTTAAAACGTGAAGGTGTCTCTATCTGAAGAGTGAACCGATCAATTAAATACCTGATACCAATGCAGATCGGGAAAAACCAACAGAGGGTCTCAAACCCGGCAAAAATCGTGGAATATTTGTCGGAGGTCGAGCAGAATCGATCAGAACACCGCACGGAGGTATTCTTCGAGGAGGATGTCCCCTAAAAATGGTCCCCGAAGACGGGACCCGTCACGCCGGTCGACAATGTATTCAAATATCCTCCGTCGGAGATCGCGTTGCTCGTAAACAGTGTCCATCGATAAAAAATAAAAGAAGAAACGGAGGATGATAGCAGAGAGAGAGAGAGAGAGAGAGAGAGAGAGAGAAGACGAGCATGCAAGCATGCAAGCAGGCAGCGAGGCATCCAGGCATAGTATGTATACAGAGCAGGAGCAACAGCTCCGCAGAGAGAAAGAGAAAAAAAGATGGCGGCGCCTGTTGCAGGGGGAACGATGGCTGCCTCGCTTTTCCATAGCTCGAGAAGATCGAGAGAGAGTGTATGCTGCGGTGCACTCTGCCCATTGATATCCCTCCCCACCCGTTGCACCGGACCATTTCGCTTCCTGAAACCGGCTTAAGGGCGGGATGCACGCAGGTGGAGTGCAAGCCCGTTGGCCGGGACCCAGGCCGCCTGCAATTCGGGATGATGCATCTCTCCTACGGTGCAACGTTTCTCGGTCGAACCTAGGTTCCTAGGATACCTAGAGGTAGACGAGGTACGAGGGTCTTGGGGATCGTGGACCGACCTCGAAACACTGGAAACCCATCTTCCCTCCCACGCGAGGGACCTCCTGTCCTCAAAAGGATCATCCTCGATTTTCCTCCTTTCGGAATGTCCGAGCAAGAATTTATGCGTTTTGTGTCGGTGATTAATAAGCTGCGGATATTCATGATTTTTTAAGCAAAGTTCAAATTTGTTTTTTGCAACTAACGATTCTAACATGTTGAAAATAGTGTGTCCGAGCAAGAATTTACGCGTTTTGCGTCAGTGTTTAATTAGCTGCGGATATTCATGATTTTTTAAGCAAAGTTCGGATCTTATTTTTCCAACAATTCTAATATGTTGAAAATTGTATGTCCGAGCAAGAATTTATGCGTTTTGCGTCAGTGATTAATTAACTGCAGATATTCATGATTTTTTAAGCAAAGTTCGGATCTATTTTTTCAAATAACAATTGTAACATGTTGAAAATAGTATGTCTGAGCAAGAATTTATGCGTTTTGCGTCAGTGATCAATTAACTGCAGATATTCATGATTTTTGAAGCAAAGTTCGGATTTATTTTTCCAACTAACAATTCTAACATGTTGAAAATAGTATGCCTCATTTAGCAGACTCGGGACGGATAATTATTGCATGGATGTCGGCGGGAAAATTCGTCTGGAATTTAGATACGGTTCCTGCGTGTTCGCTCGAGGTCGGAACGGGATCGGAAGATCACCAGCCGGGTTTTATTGGAAAATTTTATTCCCGGGAAATCGTTAATTGAGCGATCCGACGAGCAAGCCACGCGCCGTCGCATTGCCGTGTATATGTATACAGGTATCTGATGACTCGACTTGATGGCCGCAAATGGCTCGTAAACTGTTTATTGCATGAAAGTGTTTGACGCCGGGGTTACGTGATTTTGAGACACGCCGCGCGCCCGACGCGACGGCCTTTGTTTCGCGCCACAGGCTTTAATGGCTTTTTAATCTTGCCTCGTTTCCATCGCCCTTTCTTGATGAGCCTTCTACGAGTCCATCGGGAATTAAACCAGAAAATTTACATTTTTATTTGTTTCATTCGTTTCATTGGCGACACTCCACCCAAAATCAAACAATAAAAAGATAAACCAAAGGATTTCATTGAATAAAATCGAATTATCGTTTTTGATCGATTTTCAAGGAAACCAAGTTAAGGGCAGCTTTTTCACAGGTGCAGGAAGAACTATTTTTAATAAGTCGAAGTTCTGGTCGTTCCGTCGTTGACGTCCAGCGGATGAACTAAAACCCGGCTTGGCTCAGTGCCGGTAGCAAAGAGAGAAAGGGGGAGAGAGAGAGAGGAGAGAGGACTCTGTTCTCACCTTATTAAAATCCCCGGAACCCGAGTCCGCGATATTAAAAACTTAGCGCTCCAACTTTTCCACTGCTTTCTCTCTCTCTCTCCACCCTCGAAAAGGACGCGTGGCCTGGAGAATCGTAAACAAATTCCAGAGAAAGGATTACCGTTGCAGCTCCGAAGACGCGGCCAGATTAGAGAGCTTTTTATCTGCGTTTAAATATGCAACTCGCAGTTCATCTCTTCTGGCGCATTTACATCCCCTGTTTTACATTCAAGGTTCCGCGATTCCCTGCGCACGGAAATTTCCTGCTTAGATATACTGGGTGAATCGAGTAACTCAGGCTTGTAAGTTGTAATTCTGGCTGTACCGCAGATTGAGAAAATTGCAAAGTGCTGATACAATCCCTTTTTTACACGACTTTGAAATTTTACTAAAGACATAATAAGCACAGACACAATATTAACCCTCATCCGTCCCTCGTGTCAATTTGACACAGTTTTCCGCAAAATAAGTTATACCGTTCTGTTATTTGTAAGTAAAGTCCAAAACCGGGTGTCTTATTTTTCAATGCGAAACATATAACCGCAAAACCTAAGATGTAAATGTTAACTCATCAATTTCAATGAAAAAAAGATCGAAAAGTAACTGTTTTACTTATTATTGTATCGATTTTTTTTTATCACTGTGTCAATTTGACGTCGAAGGACAGATTCAGTTTGTGAAATGAGGGACGGATGACGGTTAACATTTTACTAAAATATGTATAAGCAGACACAATAGTACAATTTTGCTAAACAATGACGTAGCTCGAATTGCATTTTGCACTTTTTCAAGAGATCAAATTTCACGGAGATAGAGGCGAACGATAAAGAATTCCTCTCAGCACTTATTTTTTTCTATCAGCAGCAGGAATAGAGTTTCAGTTACCGGATGCACCCAGTATACCTTTTCCTATGCACCTGACCCACCCCTCCTGGCGCGGCTGGCATCCGTCCGAACTTCTCGAGTAGTAAAGCGGCCCGTGCACTTTCCTCGGGGTGCATAAAGCGAAACGGGTCGGTAAAAGAATTGCCGATATATGTGTTACTGTACTATGTTTATGTTTCGCCTACGTCTGCGCAGCTAAATACAGCACACCGTGTGTGTGCAATGTGTGCATAGCGCGCTGATGCGCTTCTCTACCTTAGCTCAACGGGAGGGTTGCTTTCCACCCTCTATTGCCGGCGGTGTAACCCTGGAACGGGAATAAATTCGGAGCTGCACGGAGATCGACGGAACGCTTCCCTCGAAGAACGTTCACTCGACTTGTTTCGTTATTAGAGGGGGTAGTTTCGGGGTGAGCATCTTGCCTGGACCTGAAGGGAAGTATTTAATAAAGTATGCCAGCCCGTATTTCAGAAAATTGTCTTCGTATTGAACTAAAATATTTTTAAATCATAAAAATTGTCTAGGAATCAGCTCTTTCGTTCTCATTTTTTGATCCTCTTTTTAGTTTTAATCCTTTCATATTCAAATAAGACTGATAATCTTTTTAAAAGTGTAAAATAGATAGTAGTGTTTCTTCGTTTTACATATTGAGGATTCGTTTGACGTTAGAAGTGCAACAGAAGGATGGCTCGTGTTTAGACAGTGACAAAAATACACACTGATAGGATCTGAATAGGGGACAGTAGGTTTGCCAGTGAATCGTAGAACAGAAGTCGCATTTTATTTGACACGAAGGCAATAAAAGCGGGGGTTAGTCGTTTTCCACGCGTCGATCGTCCAATAATTGCGCTTCGTGGAAGCCGTTGCACGTTATTGCAACGTTATCGAAGGCTTACGCTCAATTTTTTTATTTCCTCCGATTACACGGTCGTCCGATTAACCAGCTGGTAACCAGTAACAATTGATTGCTTGATTGCACCCGTTGATTGCTTGTTTACTTTTAAACGTTCCCTTTGTTTCGTGTCGCGTCGGGTAATCGATTTAATCGTCCAATTAAAATCGATTTATATAAAAACACTTCTGGCTACTGGACATTAATCGTTAACGGTGCACAATACGGTATAAAATAATTATATAATTGCTCGTCAACCAGGAAATGTAAAACTGCATTTGTAAAAAGTACTGAACTACGTCATGTAATGCAGTAAATGCATCACTCAGCGGCTCTCGGAAGGTGCAGCAGCAATTTCATTGTCGGGATGCGACATGATCCACAAAGTCGGAACAGATACATAAAAAAAGTATCGTGACGCTAATTAATTTCCGGAACAAATAAGCAGTTTCATGCAAATTCCCCCGGAATAAGCCGGTGATCTATCGTAGAAACGAGTCCGGTTCAGACCCCGGACAAATTGAAATTCGCAGCCGCAGCTCGGAGGACCATTTCACGTCCCCGCGCGACAGGTAATGGGTTTAGCGTCCGAAATCGATTCGGGTTGAGCTGTTTCGAGAGTCGACGGGTATAGTTGAACGACTTTATCGTAACGCGGGGCTTGCGATCGGAGGGCAATCGAGCGGATCACTCGTTCCGATTAGCCGTGTGTGAAAATTAATGGCGCGAGTCGGGCCGAGGCGAGGCCTCTTATCACCCGTCGTCCATTCTCGTTCGTTCGCTTTTGAGACGAAAAACCGCCGCCTTATTAAAATGCACACGCCGCTGCGCTTCTCGACAAAACCGTGCGAGACGTATTAAAATGCCCTGGACTGCCCAGGGCCGACATATTAACGCGTTCCGCCCTTCTTTGTTGTCCGAAGACCGCCCTAATCGGATTTAATTACGTCGAACGGCGATACGCGCGACGTGTTTCGCTTATCGGACCGGGATTTTACAAAATGAGCCTTGTCGATGACGACTTCTTCGCTAGAATTTGGTTCGTTTACTTTCCTACACCGTGTCCCATTATAATTCAATGAAACAATGTTCTCCTTTCAGGACTTCATTTTTTCAGCAGATTTTTCTTCAGAATTCAATGTTGCATTTCAGGTTTCTATTCGATGGAGCTCGTAAGGTACATCTATTGATTGTAGCGGTTTTTTCGGCAGATTTTTGTAAAACGAAAGTGAACGCAAGTGACTTGCGTCACCGGGGGGTCAAGTAGCCATTCGTATGCAAGGTAATGACGCGGTGAAAAAGCCGACACGGTCAAGATTTTTGTTCCGCTCTTCGATAAAATGTATCTCTCGAACTTGTCCGCTGTGATTCGTGTTTTTCGAACCACTTTAGAAAGTGTATCTTTTTGCGAAAAGTGTATTAATTTTCTGAATTAAATGTCCAGCTGGTTATCTAGAACGCGAGCCGGTTAAACATTAAACTGGCAATTATTCGTTATTTATTGGACGGTTTTATAATGTACGCACTGATAATATGGATATAAATTTGTTAAACTGTTACGTGGCTGACACCGATTACAATAACGAAGACAAAATTATGGGGCGAGTAAGCAGTTTGTCACGAATTAATGGAGATCGATAAACTTTTCGTACATTTCCAGTTTCTCATCCGGAATTTACACATAAATATGTGAAACAATTACGTATAAAAATTGCCATTAAATTCTTTCAAGGGTCTCCTTCGGAAAATCTAAAAATTAATGTAACGAAGCCTCGTAGCTCCTCTAAACGAATTTCCTTGATTCTAAACCGTACGAAAAAATTTCTTTCGCTGCTTTTCAACCACCCTGTATCGAGGGGAAAGCGAGGGGACACGCCAAATAATTTCCGAGCACGGCTGTTTAACACTCCCGGTCGATTCTTTGCATATTGAACGTTCGCCGGAGTCAATCCGAGAGCACCGTTTCCGAAAAAACAAGCCTCCCGAACGAATCAGAATTCCAAGGTTAACGAAAGGGCTTGTCGCCACGGTTGCACGCGTGCTAAATATTCATGGCACACAGTGTTCCTTGGCGCTCGGTTTGAACCGGTGGGTGTGAACGATTTCGTTCACGCTTCGCCAATAGAGAAAAGACAGACAGAAAAACTCGCTGTTCAACGTCGCCATGCTGAATCAGTATGGTAACGAACGCATGCGCGTTCTCAGCTCACCTGCCATCCCGGTATCAAGGTGGATCTCGTATCCATTGATCGATCCTTTGTCTTCGCCTTTCTCCTCTTTTCCTTGATCCACGAAATTCTGAGGTCTGGCCGATTTGTTCCATCGATCTGCAATCCCTTCGATACCTTCAAGATTTTTCGAAGATATTTTCTCGGGATTTTCTGTAAGTGGAAAATGACATATTAGAGATCAGATATCATTTTTTGCTCGATTCGATTTGAAAATCTTCGACGTGTCCACAATTCGTTTAAATTTAAAAAGTATGAATAATTCCTACAGGTATAAAAGATAAAGAAGGCTCTTTGCATAAAAGTCAACAGCTTAGGGATTAGACGCATCAGTCCGAAATAAAATCCACGCGAAACCACGTTTCCTAATTATTGTCGATTGCAGAACGAATTCGAACATTCGTGGGCACGACTGCACTCGGGGGGTTACATCATGGTACAATGTAATTTGCGTGTCGGTTTTGATGGTCTCGTTTCGATGTCGTATAAAAGCTGGAGCTACTTGGCGCGCGGTGCGCTGGAGCGTTCACGAAAAACAACCTTGTCCCAGTGGTGGCCGAAGAATGTCGCTCGTTCCAGGTAATAGGTACGGTAAGCGGGGTTCACGAACGACGGGAGATCCTCGATCACGATTGCAAATACTTTGTTGCCGAGTGGGGATTTCTGATAGCAAGGGGAAGATCCAAAAAGGCCCGCGTGTCCAGTCAAATCTTCTAGAAAACCAAGCACCTTCTTCTTCTCGGCAACTTTCCGCGTCCCTGTTCTGCCGGACACGTTTTGCCGGGAACTCCTTTCGCAATCTGCTCGCGGCAGTAATTATTATCTGTTCCGATAACGAATCGATCGAATTTTAAGATGGCTACTATCTCGCTCGTGTGACGTCCGAGGAATCAGGTTCGTTTTTAAATCTATCTCGTACCTGACTAACCTGATTCGAATGATTCTGCTGGCAGAAGTTGCAAATGCAGAGTTGATGGGATCATTTCGCGATTAAAGTGTTTCACAGGATTTGCTGTGTATGTTTCTTTAATTTTATTGTAGAGGATTTTAGTGATACTGATTTAGTATCTAAAACTTAGAAGAATTTTTATACGATTTTTATGATTGAAAGTGTCTGAGACATCTTCATCACTTTCAAAGGTCATCACGAGGAATTTCTAAGTTTCTACAAAAAATATGGATACTCGAATATTATCTAATATATTCCTAGAAAGTATGTCTTTTTAGTGTACGTCAATGTTAAATGTGAATTGATTGACATTGGCGCAAGACATATGTAAATTAAAACCTCGATTCATGATATTTGAGGACATTTGAATTTACAGTTCCTAAATATTTACCGAAATGTAAATTTGCGGCACTAAAATCTTTGATGCGGTTAAAACGAATCGGTCTTTAAATAATCGATTAATTATTCTTTTGATTTGCATTGTTTCAGATGTGGAAACTACCACTGCTATGGAGAGAACAAGGTCGGCGGCTCAGCGTCCGATGGGTGAGTCGATGATTCTTGAAATTATCATTGAAATTCTCCGGATTTACGTATACAATTTTCCAAATTAACACATTGAAAAATCGTTCGAAATGATGAAACTTTTCAAGATTTCGTACACTCAGATGTATGTTATGAGCATTTCCGTCGGACAGAAAATCGAGTAAAAGATTCCTAAAATTGTCAAAGGAATATTTGAAGAATTCTCCGCATGTCAAAATCTTTTGCTCCACTTTACAAAAGTCGAAGATTTTCCAATCTTCAAGTAAATGTTTGAAGATCTTGCATACGGTTTGCGACGAATTTCTACATTCTCTGTAAAATTCGCTGCAGTAGAACATTCTGGAAACGAATATTCAATCCATAAAATCGGCAGAATCAGCTCGCGGGGTAGAAACGTTCAAAATTTTGCGAGGGAATTGGTAGATCTCCGTTAATCGCCTTGGCGAACGAAAAGTTCCGACGTCTCAGGGTACCGATCCTCTATTTCGGCGAACCGCGGTCGTGACTTTTCGCCAAAGTTTCCGATATGATTGCCAAAGTAATCCGGCGACTTGTGCCCGAACTGCTGTCTGACTGGATAAGCATAAACCGCGACGGTGGACCACGCCGGAACATATAACAAAGAAACATTCGGCCGCGACTAAGAAGCAACCAACCAGAGCGGTTCCCGTTTATTCTAACGAAAGCCTTTCACCCCATTGTTTCCCTTTCCCTCGCCGCCCCTTTCAGCGAAGGGCAATTTTTGCCGAGCGTTGCCACCGACGGGAACTTTCATCGAGAAATTCCGTTGTTGACACGATCCCCGGTTCCATCTTGCGAATACCGGGAATTTCTCCAGCGTCCGTTCAATTTCAAAATTACATTCGCCGATCCTGAAATTTCCACGAACTTTTCGCATATCGCGGAACATCCACCAGGACAAGTTCTGTCATTTTTACATGGCCCTTTGTCTCCCTTTACGAATCTTCTTTTTTTTTTTTGGAGTGTCTTTTATAATACGACGAATTCTATTTTTCTTTGAAGGGAAATGTTCGATCGAATTCATTTTTAATGTATTACCAACGTTGGTTCCACGAAGACAGGATTAAAATGTAACCGCGTCTTCGCTTCATTTTTAGCTTAACGAAAGGTCTGGCAGAGAAGATCTCTGCTGATTTTTCATTTTCGAGAAAAAAAAGTGTCTGACAAAGTGTACATTCCAGCAGGAAGGTCCTGCCAATAATTCATGGAAACCATAAAAGACCGGCAAGGAGGATTCGGAATTTTCTTTGCAAGATTGAATTCTTATCTAATGTATCATCGCCGGAGATCTCAATTTTCTGCAGCTACGTGAAACGTGAGGCTCGTGCGGTGTTTTTCGCGCGGTGGATCGTTCGCTCAGCTTTGAAATCCTTTCAATCGACACTGAAAAAAGGTGGCAAAAATATTTCGCTTAAGATCTTCACTCGAATCGATACAAAAAAATTCCGAGCACAGTTGAGAAACAAGTAGAGGGAATTTCTGGGAAGAAGATGACTAAATTGCTTTAGATAGAGGACATTAGAACTCGGATCGAATGACCAACAGTTCTCCCAGACCACCCAAAGAGAAATCGGGGTTTTAAACAACGAAAATCAGTGAGGAGTCTCTCGAAAACACTTGGAGGACACGAAACTCCCTAGAAGAATCTTGGGAAGATCTATTAAAAAAAAAAGAGAGAGAGAGAGAGAGAGACAGAGGGAAGGAGGGATCGTGTAACATAGCGCCGGGAGTTAATAGGAGGACCCATCACCGTGAACGAGAGCCAAGATTCAAGGATCCCTCGGACGACGGTGCTGCAAGATGGTCCAATTTCCGAAAGCTACGGATGCAAATGAGCCCCGGAGAGTTCTCACGGAGGATGAAAAAGTTACCCAAGAATACGGCCGCGGGGGTGGTAGAAGAACGGGTGCCATTGATCCTGGGAATTAATGGGGTTGATTATCAGCGGCGGCGGCACGGGGCGGCGGCGTTCGGCTCCCTTTCAGCGCCGACTCTCCTCATCCGGGAACAATCGAGAGGAAGGAAGAAGACTATCTCTTGCTGGCAGATAGGTCAAGAAGATCGAGAGAGAGAGAGGAGACTAGAGGATGAAGGGAGAGGGATAGTCGGTGGGAAATGGCTGGTTTCCATGTAGATCGCTATGGCGTATCTGGGCGGACTATCGCTGAAAAATAGTCCCTGCGAAATTGCACCCTCGGAAAATTTCTCGGCAGCACTGAAATTATTTTCTGACCCAGCTTCGCTCCCATTGGCTTCGTTCTTGGTATGTGCATTTAATGCAGCACAGAAATGAATTCCCGTGACTGTCTCTTCGCTAATTTAAAGATATCTGCTTCTGAATTTTTCAAGATCGTTAAATATATAAAATGGATCAAAACCAGGGGATGATTTTTCCAAAAATTCTTTTTTCTAAACTCGCTTAAGGGATGAACCTGCACGAATTAATTTGTGCGATGATCGTAAAGGGATGGCAACGACGAAGAAATAGAAGGGTCCGCATCGTCGGAACCGAACGGGGTCGAAAAAGTTCCGCAGCAAGATTATGGTATCCGCTTGGTATTTGCCACCGGTCTCAAGATCGGCGCGGTCTCTGTCCGCTTCCGGTGCTCGGTTTAATTAAACTGAAAGCTGAAACGGTTATTCTGTTTTAACCTTCGGGCGTTATGGATGCGCTTGTTTTGGCGGAGCGAATTGAATTCGCCCCGGGGGCTACTCGATTCTCATGCATTCCGTCGCATGCGTCGAGAGAACCGCCCCCGCTCCACTTTGCTTCTCTCTCTCTCTCTCTCTCGTTCTCTCGTGACGGCCCCGGCGAATATCCAATTTCGGTGGATACACAGTTGCCGGGAAAGGTCACGTATACTGAACGACGCCACCCCCCTGCTGCGTATTACCGGGAATAAAGTTTGATGGGGGGCACGGCGGAGGACTGCGGAATTTTCGAATATGACGAATTGACTGATGCGATTGTCCTCCTGGCTGGTTTCTCCTGCTCCTCTTCCTTGGTTCTGCTACGGTTTTACGGAGAACGAGTTATAGGCTGGACATCCTTAGCGGATGGAACGGTTACACGAAGTTACGATGTCCTCGGGATTGTTACTTTTGATGAGCAGCCGATGGCTACCGGCTCGATAATCAAATGTCTTTTCATGGTGGACGGTCTCTTCTGGAGCGAGCTTCTTATGAACGACTGGCGGACTGTTTATTTTTTGGATTCTAATGGTGTTCTGGTCGTGAGAAATGTTACAATAAACTTCCCCATAACGCGATCAGGAAACTGTTTAAAAAGACATTTATACATATTTCATGTGACAGTAAATTTACATATACACGAACTGTTTAAAAAGACTGCACACTTGCTGACACATAAATATAGAATGTATGTATGCATAAAGATCCGCAGTCTACTAATTACTTATTGGAACTTTGAATTTTCCTTCGTGTAAAATGGAGGAACGTTTCTCAGTGACTTCGCTGACTACACTTCTCGGGAAGACTGTACTCCTACTTCTCACAGCCCGAGATCGTTGTCTCGCGAGGGGTTTTGTGAAAAAGTTAATTAGTTCGAGTAATTATCCAGGAAAGAGTGAATTTGTTATCCCCCGCTTGAATAAAATATTTCGCACCGTTGATTTCCTAATTGCACCTTAAGAATGAGATTATTATATAATAACGCAAAGTTGAAGCATGTAGATAAGGATCGCTGCCTCGTATACAATGAAGTTGTTCAAGTTTTCTATGAACTCTTCTTTCTTTCTATAGTCTCATAATCGTAATGGGTGCCGCGCTGAACCTCGTTCGTTCTCAACGTTGACCCTGAATCGACTCTTGCGTTATCGGAGTGCTGTGCCAATAGTCAGACACTTCCAGCTAACGACACTAAGTATCTGAGACAAGACGCCAGTGAAAAAGTAGCTACGACAGAGGCAAAAGAAAAATTTTAAATAATAAAAAAGACCATTTGAAAATCGACGAACGGTCTGATCGCGTGACGAGGGGACTAACGTTCACCGGAAGATGAAGCTTGGCAGAAACGCATTGAAAATTGCACGACCGGGTGGCCTGTTCCGCAGCCCAGGATCCGTAGGTTGGGCTGGGTTTCGCAGCGAGCCGACAAAGCCGCGGGATACACCCTGTGCACGTCGGTACAGAGGAGTTTCGCATTGATCGGCGGCCAGGAGAACAGCGTCGCTCTGATTGGCTACCCTCGACGCGTTGTCCCTCTTCCTCGCGAAAAGAGAGAAAAGGAGCCCCGAAGCGGTCTAGCCTGGCTTCCGCTGCTGGTTGAAGAGCAACCACGAGCCCCGGCCAACGATACAATCGACGAGGACGGAGAGAGAGAGAGAGACGCACACTCTCTTTTCAGCTAGCTGGGAGAACGACGGAGAAAGCTGGCGGAGCGCATCGAATCCCCTCTTTCTCTCTCAGGCTCCTGCGGACGAAGCAGGACGGAGGATTCGATCGACGCCCAGGTGGGGGACACACGGTAAACAAAATGGAAAATCGGTGGACCTGGCTGGCGTATAGGTCGCCGCGCACCGACACGGGTCAGAAATGGATTCACCTCTGCCGAGGGATGGAACGATCCTGCTGCAAGGGCTGTCTCTTAGGGAACATACATAGTTGTGTGGGTGCTGACACGAAATTCACGAGCCATTTGGATGCAGCAAACTTGTGTAAATACTTTTCAACGCGCTCTGATCAGCGCGCGACGATCACGATTTTGAAACGGAATATAAAAATTAAGTTTGGACAGGTCGTCATTTATTATACTAACGTATGATGTTAGGTGAACTTGTTCCCATCTAGGATACAACTTGAAAGAGAACATCCGAAATAGTTCCACCAGGTACAGAAAAGAACACCTGGGTGCCCGAGGAGCCAAGATTCACCCCTGGATGCCACCCCTTGTCGTTGCCCAATCGGCTGCACCCGGTGCTCCATCTCCCGCGACACGTTCCCCGCAGTTTTTCGTGTTCATTCTTTCCATCATTGCGTCCTCTATCGGAATTGGAGGCGTGCTCTTCGGGAACTGGGTCAACGGAGTCACCACCGTCTGCAGCGTGAATATTAGGGGATGAAGAGTGGTCGTTCGCGAGAGTCTCGATGGCGGTCAAGCTCGTTCCGTCGGGGTTATGGGCCGAAGACGTGGGCGTAGGGGAAAACAAAATGGTATTTTGTTCGGGGACCTTTCTCGAGTCCGACGTCGCATTTATCGGCGAAAGAGGGAAATTGTTTGTTATCTCGCCGAGAGAGGATTCCTCGAGAACTTCTCTGCTCTCGTTCTTCGTCTCTCTCTCTCTCTCTCTCTCTCTCTCTATCTTGTTGGTTCCCTGTTTCTTTCTCTTCGTTTAAGCTGGATTTCACGCGGACAGCTTTCTCCGGGCAGTCGCTTCTCGGGAATTTATTCTCGATCTGCTCCTCCGAGTTCCTTTTTCCCTCATTAGGAGACCGGCCGTGCAGCATCCACGCAATTACCAGCTTGGCTTTACTGGACCAGAATCCGCACCGACCTGCCCCGAAATGTGCGGAAGGCTCGTGAGATTCGGCGAAACGCATTCGCCGAATTCTACCGCGAATACAAATCCCTCGATTTAAAGGACAACACGTGCAACGTCGTATTTTCGATCGGCACACACCAAGCCACGACTTTCATTTATCCGATTTGTCCGCAAGGTCGGTTTGCAATTAACGGAACTCCGGAATTTATGGGGTTCGTTCGGAAACCTGAAAGACGTTTCAAACATCTCTGAGCAAAGGAATTGATAACATCAAGAGTTACCGATCTGTGGATCGATCATTTTACGAAGGGAAGAATGAAACGAACATTCATAACAATAATGAGTAGCTGCAATTTGGAACAGCAGAAATATTAAAAGAGTCGGAGAGCTTCCACATATTGCTTCCGACCTATTAATTGATTGAAGAATAAAAGAAATTCCTGAGTAGCTCCCGTTTATCGCGACATACCTAGAAAACTTTTATTCTGCATGAAGATCCGCAATTTATTAATTACTGTCCCAACCCCTTGCATTTCACACAGATCGCAAGCTAATTTATCTGACTCCAGTAATGCAAAAATTAATTTTCAATTCTGGACAAACAATTCCGTCGCCCAGATATGGACAACGTTGCAGTCGACTTGTTAATTTGCGTTAATTTCATTAATTTGCGTCATTCAGCTTCGTGTTTAACGCATAGAAGTCGCAAACGTGCAAAGATCCGCATAAAATTCATTTGATGCTTTGAATCATTGCTTATAGTCACCGTGAAGTAGAAATATCATTAATTTTCATTCTCTTGCTTTTGCAAAATTAATGAACTCCGTAAATGCATCAACATCAACGATCTAATTTTTAACTGCACCAAATTGTTCCAAATAAAGTAGTCAGAAAATCCGAATCATCCCATTGTAATCAAAGTAATGTAGATTGCATTATCGTCTGGACCACGCAGCTATCGTAGGTAATAAGATCCACACGAAGGGGTTTGGTTGGCTCGGGTTGGAAATAGAAATAGAATGACAGACAAGTCAGCGATCTATGTCGAATAAGAATGATTCGTAGCTGCAACCTCCGCGATGCAGGTTAATCCGAATTTCCCATCGAGTTCACCCCGTCGGAGCATTTTATAGTATCGCCGAGGGAACAGCGCGGAAAAGATGGAGAAAATCAGCATTTCAGTTGACTCCGGCAACCTTCTGCTATCTCCGACCAATGAAACTCTCGCAACAGCAGAACTCAGCCCCTACCCACAACCTGGTTTCCAGCTTTCCAGCCAATCTACCCTCTCTCTCTCTTTCTCTGTGTCTCTCTTTTCAGCTACACGCCCCGTCACTACATCACCAGCCTTCTCTTTCTCTCTCTCTTCTTCATACCAGGAATAACTTAAATTCTTCTCTTATTACGCCTATTATCGGAATTATGCTCGCGTTGCCTCGCGTCTTGCGAGAAATGCCGATCATTAATCGGACCGACGATGTTCCCTTGAATCGCGGATAAGCAAAGTCCACTTACTCTGTTCTCAGAATCCTCATCTTACAGCCTTAATGCGATAAATTATAGCTCGGCCCAATCTACGGATTAATTTCTTGATCACGCTGTTACAGCGGGTTTAGTCGATTTTTTCAGTTTTCGCCACACGTCAGCGGTGTACGCTACATGTAATATTGAGAAAGCGTTATTGCAATGGGTGGCGAACGTAGAGAAAATATCACAGTTTGAAAATCGAAAATTTCTCGATAATAGGACATTTATCTCGATAAATATTTGTATACAACTTGAAGTATAGATTATTATAAATCAATCAATTTACATACGTATCAATATTCATAAGATGAAGGTTATAGTCTAGCCACGATCCCGAGCTAAATTATAACAATTACCACATCGAAATAATCTGCAAGGTAACTAAATCAGAAGAAAAGTCGAATACAAAATACCTAGTATACAAAAATCAACGAAACATTCTTAGTATTACGAGTCACTTTCAATTTCCACTGTCAGACATTTCCAGATGCAGTCGGCAAAATGAGCAAAAATTCGCGGAAAGATTCAGCGACCGTGGTGTTACGAATTTTTTATTTTCCCTTTATTTTTTATTCTCTCTCCGTACCGGCTTCCCAGTGGATCGCGGTTGCTGTGGTTATTCCGATCGACAGATCGCTGCAATAAAATCGCCGCTGACCGAAAAATCTTAATCGTACCGCTCGCATAAATACTTATGGGTCGCCGTGCTCCTGTCAAGACGGGGTCCGGCAGCAAAAGGGTTCGTTAGGTTCGGAAGTGCGTTATGAACAAGCTTTTTTATGAACTACCCGCTCCGGCGAGCGATCCGTTTCGATAAAGGCTCGCGATTAACGGGGTGGTACACGGGGAGACATAATATGTACACGCTTGGAAGCCAGTCTTTGCGAAACCGTCCACGACACAGGTTTCTACCAGCTGAAACGGAAGAAAAAGAATAAGTGGGACGGGTTTCAAAGATGGCGGATAAACAGGGGGGGGGCTGAAGAAGGGCTTGTCCGGCCCCCGAGCGACGGTTAACCGGTTAATCCATTCGGACCAGTCGCCACGATAACACTCCGAGGTGAACCCGGTTCAATTACGATCCCTTTCGGCCATCGAACAAGAATATATGGTATCGAGCCGTGCCGAACCTGTTGTCCTTTTTTCGTTTGTTCCACGCTGCCTTGATTTAGCTCGATATTGTGCAGATATTATCGAACCACTTATGCGTCGATATTTGTTTATCAGTCCGGGGTAGGGAATTTTAATCGAGGAGAGGTGAAGCGGAGGCGAATGGATCAAGATGTTCAAACAAAATGAATTTATTTAGACACAGAAAAACAATCATGTCATCTTTTCATATTCGAAGGAATCTTCCAGATGAAGAACTAAACTGCTGCCGCTGGTTGTTATAAAAGATTGCCGAAAGATAAAGATTTACGGAAAGATCCATCAGCTCCTATTCAAACGACGAGTGAAGCGCATCGTAAACTTAACGACACGTAACGACGATCGTCAAGGAATCCTCGAGAATCGAAATGTTTGACCGAGACATTTCTAACTCGACCACAGTTCTCGGTCAGCTAAGCAAAACTCGAATACACGCGCTATACTACTGTAGCCCGTGAATAAATAACAGCGCCACTGGCTAATCAAATCACAACGCGACAGTCTCGTGCGCGACACTTCTCCGACCAATTCCATTTCCATCCAATTTTTCGCTCCGCCATCTAGCCCCGAGTGAAGTACAGCAAACAATTTCTATCTCTGCGAAGTTCCCCGAAGAACTTCGCTGTCCCCGTTGTCCACAATCTCGGCAAACGGTCCCGATGTAATCACAGATCGTCCCGGCGTCAACTGAAGCGAATATTCCCCTAAACCTGCGGTCTAATCCCTGCCACGAAACTCGAAGAACGAAGACAGAGAGAGAGAAAACGAAGACAAGCAGCTTGATTAAATTGTCAAGCTTAGAGCAAACCGTCAAGAGAGGACAAGCTCAAAATTCGGGGGGACTCGTTTCCAAAACATTGAATCCACCGAGAAGAGAAGAGAGAATTAGAAAAGGAAATTCTCTCGACTCGTTAAAAACCTTGGTGTCCCTCGACCCTACCCTTAAAGGGCTGTTTATTGATTAGGCGAAAAGTTTCGGTCGGTCGGTGCACGTGGCGCCATCTTTGGACGGAAGCTCTAGTTAGTTTTCAGGGAAGCTCGCCGGGGTGACAGCGACGAAACCGAGGGGGGTGGCGGGGATGTTGTTTCGGCAGAGGGGATGAGGATAAGGGGGTGAAGTGGGCCGAGACGTAGCCAGACGGGTCAACCAGTCGAGACCGGTCGGTCGCGCCCCGACAACCCCTGCCCGACCCCTAGGATGGCCCCGGGTACGGGGTTGGAGGTGTCGGGGCGGCAGCCAGTATCGATCTCCTAAGCCCATGTTACCCGCCGCGAAACCGGCCTCCTGGGACTCGATCCCAGACGCTCGTACCCGCGCGAGCCGACCGGCCAAAATCTCCTTTTTCCATCTGCCCCTAGCGTAATTTTTCAATGACAAGTTTAATTAAAGTGGAAATCGATAGTTTGATGAGCTAGGAGAGCGATAGACAATCAGCTTCTAGCTTATAAGCATATTTTTCTGGTCAATGGAAAAATAATTCAATTTGGGTCACTGTAAAAAATCCCTAGCACATGTGATTCTTGGCATTGCTCTATGAAAGCAATTAGAAAAATAGAAAACAACCCCTCACACATTTCCCAGAGTATCAATCTTGTTTTCCAATTTCCCATTACAAAATTCACTCAAGAAGGGCATCAGAAGCGCAGGTTGGGAATAATTTGAAAAAATTGTTACATGTAGTTCTCTGGTTGAAAATCAATCCAATTTTGATTTCTAAATACTGTGAAATATTCGTTGTATTGTAAAGCATTAATGAAATAGAAAACTTGAAACAGAATTTCTAGTTGGAACTTCCAGAAGATTTTCGATGCTGGACGAACATCTCCGTACGAATTTGTATACTTCGGAAGTTCGATAGAATTTTAAGGTGAATATTTTCGAACGTCGAAGATCCGCAGTAAGATTTTTGAAGTTGGCCGCGGCTTCTGTTCTCTTGACCAGCTGCCAGGTCTGGAATTTTCAGGGAAATATAGTTCGTACAATATGAAGTACTTGGCCCGAGTCACGTTTATGCAATTCCGCGCAATGTCTTCCCGAGGGACGACGCAGTTTATACGAACCGGAGACATTGCGTATTGAAATATTCATTGAACCCACTATCCCATTGCCGTCCGTGCATAAATTATCCTCTATTAGGCATTTTACAACAGACGGGAAGAGCAACAACAATACATTCGAGTTCGTTAAGAATCGACGAATTTAAACGTAACTTTGCGCTCGAAGCGTAAAATCGTGCAACACATTGCCGAGTTTAAAATCCACTAAAACTGAAGTCCGACAATTTCTGCTCGAGAGTTCCCCCCCTCTCTCCCTCTCTCTCTCTCTCTCTCTTCTAATCTTCATTCAAGCTGAATATTATCAGCTTCCGGGCACGTTCATCCTCGAAAGAGAAGAGTCCAATTTCCGGGGAAAAATTCCGTCGATCTTCGAGGACTCGCACACCCCGAACACCCTCAGCATCGCGAACTCGGAACTTCAGAAGTAGTTCTCGCCTGCAACTCCTTCGGCGAACTCGCTTCTAATCTTCATTCGACGGTGTATTACTCGCTTCCGGGCACGTCCGTTGCGGAAAATAGGGACGGTCAATTTTCTCGAAAAATTCCATCGACCCTTTCCACGAGGTAATCGCCGCGTTGCGGATTTTCTGCATTTATGGACGCGCGATTGTCCAAAACGAAACGCTTCTAAAACGAACACGTGTTCCTCCCGCTTAAACAGAATGGTCTCTCTAATTACTAGAATTTGCGAATCGTAAAATTCCTGACTAGCTATTGCACAATTAATCATTTCCCAACCCTCCATTTCGATTGCTAAAATTTTATTTCACTAGAACCTTGATAGACGTGTTTCAAAACAAATTCTTCCTATTAATTTTTTAATAATACTTTCAAGCCTTCATTTTCATTCTTAAAATTTTATTCTACTTGAAGTCTGATGAACACATCAACCCTTGTGCTAAAAAAAATTTCTTTTGAAAATACTCTCTCGAAAATGGTTGGGGTGAATATTCTTCCTATCAATTTCGAACATTTTCCAACCCTGTTTTAAGTGTTACAATCTTACTTTACTAGAAATTTCATGGACCCTTCAACCCTTGTAAAAATTTCGTTTAAAAATATTCTTTAAGATGCGATCTACAAAAACAGAGAAATAAATAAAAATGCTAACAGTAGCAAATATACATTTTTGCTTAATTGCATCATGATTGACTGATTTAGATAGAAATAAAAAAATAGTTTCGCCCTTGGAGCCCTTGTATTCGGCCCAGAAAGTTCCCGCTTGCATAAATATTGACGGTCCGTCAATTCCAGCAAAGTTTCCACGACACATTGCTTGCGAAAGGGTCGAAGGGACACTGGGCTGAGGGGGTAGTGAACGCGGGGGGTTCCCCGAGGGATGTTTCGATCGATCGGGGGTTGGTTCTCTTTCATCCGGAAGCGCCGCCTCGTGTGACAGAGCCTCGGCTAAGAGGTTCGGCTACTTGCTGCTAGATGGCGGCACAAATCGGTCGGTGTTCGAACCCGAGTGGTCCAGCCGAATACCGAATCACGTTTTCTCACGGGGAAACTCATGGCGGACGGCCATGGCGTCCGTTTTCGTCGGTTTCCAACCATAGAACACTCTTTCGTAATGCTTCGACGAAATTTTTCCTCCCGTTCCCCTCAGTCTCTATCGTTCACCGCCGAATCCGACGGTATTTATAAACTGCTCGAAATAGGACCGCTTTCACCAAGCAACCATGCTTTCTGCTAGGGCACTTGGCTTTGATTTTAGACCCAAGTGCTCCGGTTCAACCACCCTGTACCGGTCTACTCATCCCTTTTGCTGGAAACACTTAGAAAATTGCAGTGGCTCTCCCGGAAGCAATGAAGAACTTTGGATTGATAGAAAAATTTGTATTTTGGACAAAAATCTATCTAAAGATCCTCCTTTGAGCGTCTTTAGATCACTCCTATTTTCAAAGATATTTTATACATATGCAGAAATTCATCACCATTAAATTAATTACTAGAAAATCATCAAGAGCCTCAATCAAACCAGTTACAACTTCCACAAACAACCTCCCCGAACGAAAATCTCACGAACCACCAGCTGCTCTCTATCCCCCTCGAATTCGAAAAACAACATTTAACAAAAATGATCGTACGACGCACCTGAAAATAGCTTGAACAAACACGTTACAACCAAACAGCTGCAGAAATCGTGTGTTACGCGGCCTGGCAGTTTGTAAACATCTGAGAACGATGAGGGGACGCGTGTAAAATGTTTTCTCGGTGTTGTTTTGCTCATTCCGACGCTATTATTTGATACTTGGTTGCGTAATGGCGACTACGATCTCGGATAAAGGAGCACGGAACAGTTTCGGACGCGTTTACGAGACGCGTGCTGCGCTCGCCGACGGGAACTTCCTCTTTCTCTCTCTTTCCTCGAGATTAAAGTGGCGCGCAACCTCTCGAGAGCAGACGTGATTACGTTTTGAACGTCTTCGGGTTTTGAGGAACGACCGCGCTTAAATCGTTACCCTTCGGCGAGTGCGATTCCTGAAATCCGAAGCCGGTTTCGAGAAAGACTTGTGCTGCGGTGGTGTGCGATCCACGACGACGGGTGCATCGAGCGACGTCGCACGTGATCGATTTATGGCAACCGGGAAAAACGTGTCGGGGGAAATTCTTGGGAGCCGAAGTGCTCGTAACTTATCGGGAGTTACGTTCTATTTTTGCTCGATAACGGCGGATTTGTCGAACCTTTTTAGTTGTCTCATCGTGAACCACTCGCTATGGAAAATAAGTCACTGGGAAAACAACTGCACTTTACGGGCTTTCGATTATGCGCATCCCGTCAGCTTCGTACAGAATCGCACGTTTGAAATTTTCTTAACGCGCTGGCTACTTCTTTCGTCGGCAACAGTTCAGAATCAAGACAAAATCGTTTATAACAAACGCTTATAACGAATGTGTTAATTAAAAGATGAGGATGTCCATTGACAACAATGTTTAGTAAATAATGCTGTTGCAGACTTTAAAAAAAGGTGCAGTTCAGACACTGTTTATTAGGGAGGCTAAAGGCTTCGGATCCCGAACAACGTTTTATTGTCTTTCTATAAGGACGGGGTGTAATAAAAAATGGCTCTTTCCCCGAAATTGCAGTCTTCCCTTCTGGACTTCCAAAGGGGTAGGAAAATTATTGCTGGGCCTCGGAGACGAACAAAAAAATTAGCCTCATATTTTGCTCGTAGCCTGGGCTCAGTGAAAAGGGACGACGACGTGGGCGAGGGCAATCTCCTGTTAAAAAGAAGCCTTTTGCACGACCCTCGCGGTGAAAAGAATTCCTTTAGTACGGAATACCCGGCATAGCTCACCCCTAATTCAACCCGTTATTAGTTCCGACCTTCTTTATTGCGGTCTTCAGTGTTCGTCGGCGGCTGCTTCGATGCCTCGAGAACCTACGCTACGATTGTCCTAATACTCAGCTATGTAAACAATTCTGCTGTATCTGGGAATACAGTGACTCCCATTAATATATTTTTTAATATTTTTCTAAATATTGGATTCTACGATTTGAACTTTTTTCGGGAGCTAGAGCAATTATTTTACTACACGTTTGGAAAAGAAATTTTTATCAAAAATTGCAATTGGTCTGAATTGTAAAGAAAATACTAAAAACTGCATTTTACAATTTTCTTATGTGGGCCTATATTGAAAATTTAAAAAATACAACATTCATAAATTTGAGAAATTGACAGAAATTTTTGTTAAAAGAATTCGCGTCAATTGTCTCGTGAAACTCTACGTTCAAGACATTTACTGTTTTTTCACAGAAACTTTCACTGGAGAGAAAAGTTAAACCGTTAACAAGAGTAGGAAGCTTTTCATTGTTGCATTAGATCGCAGCCTCCGGACGATCGTTATCTCGTGGAGAACCCGAGTAGGATCGCTAATTAACGTACCCTTATTACTTATATGTATTCTGTCAGCGAGATAGCCCGGCCGGTGGTTTATGGGTGCAATACTCCTGCGAACGCAATCCGATCCATAAATAGCAGTTCGAGTAGCAGCGAAGATAACGCCCGCGAGTTGTTTAGCCATGTTAACACCGGCACCGTGGAGAATCTTAAACAGCGCGGATCGTTGTTGGACGCGGAACGCATTGCTGGTTATTTGTTTCAGCGATGTTCCTGCCACGGATCGAGTACATCGTGGATTGAAATATTCATCGGAGATCGCATGAGAACTTAGTGCGTGCGCGATAAGATCGACCTTCATCTTGCTGCGGACGTAAGATGGCCGAGAGCCTAGGGGTGCGATGCGACACTTATGTGAGACATCATTCGAGACAGCGAAACTGCTGTCAGAAACACAGAAATCGAGCAAATTCAAATTATCAATGAAAAAAAATAAATTTCCACGTCATTCCATGCTCAAGATTTTTACCTTGTATAAAAATCCTCTGTCTAATCGTTTCTTAAGCGTTCCGTCATTTTCTCTGGTAATTTCGTAATCCGTGATCGGACACTAATTAGTCGAATGTTTTATTAGCTAAAGAACGTTGCGAACGATCAATTTCCAGAACCAATTTATTACATCTTTAATCCGAAGACTAGAAAATTCATTACGATGATTCTTCTCAGAACTGTTTGATTTCGAATTCGATTTCTCAATTCGATTCACAACCCATCGTCGTTGACGATCGATAGCAGATTGGCTCGTAACTCGTCGATCGATGCGTTAGAAAAAGTAGATAGATGTTATTGAAGTTTCGCCGACGCTTAATGAACACCTGCCGAGGTAAATTTTCGGAGGATGCTTGCCATGCGATTTGGAACACGGCGAATGGAAAGTTCCTCGTGAACGAGGATGACCTAGAAAGAGTGTCTTCAAGGTAGACGTTTTTTCTTTTTTTACTGTGATTCTTAGGATTGATGATTCGCAAACTTATTTCTCGTTCGCATTTAATAGTCCGCTATCACGGGCTACTAGATTTTTATTCCTCGCACCCGGCTCTTTAGGGGTATGGTTTATGAACTTCTTTAACGTCCAGCGATTTCGAGCCGTTTGTTACTGAATAACAGAACGTTAGGGTCCATAAAAGTTTAAGAGTAACCGCCGGGTTGTCTACTGCGCGATAGAAGTCGAGACCCTGTTAACAGGGTAGTTTTTTGGTCATAAACGGTCTGCCAGCTCTGCCGGATAAACACAAACGATCAGATGCATCTTAACGAGAGCTATAAATGCTGATACAATGATGCCCGTTGCCGCGATTACCGGTGCGGCGAGTTAATTGCACGAATAATTAGCCTGGATAATGAAAAAGAGATCAAACGTATAGCCAAGAACGGACGTACCGTTTGTCAAGGGCTCTGAACAATGATCGTTGCTGTGGTATCAAGGTGTAACGCGAGATAAATTAATGTCTAATAGAGCTTCTATTATCTGAACGCGTTCGAGCAACTGTTAAGTGCTCTCTTTATTGCTACTTTTATGGTTTGACGATTGTCTTTACAATGTAAGAGGGTTGTTATCGGCGGATTGAATTTAACAGACAGCTGAAGACTCAGGGAACATTAAAACCGACTACTGCAGACGACGAAGTTAATCATGCGTTTGAAACGAACCAGTCTTTCGTATCACTGTCGACGATTATGTCCAAAATCCTCGGCAACACAATGCACATTTAACCTATCTAAAGCACCCACCGAGTAATTAGAACCCGAGGGGTCGAGCACTGGAACAATCTCTCCATCACCTTCCTGTCCTAACCAACGTCTTCAGCAACATCTTCGGCAACCTCTGTGCTCGATTCGCGCGAACACCGCGGTTTTCCAGCCACTACCCCTCTATATCCATGGGGCGAAATTGGACGGGGAAAGGTCAAGCCCGTCGCAAGCGAATCGCTTTTAATTAATTCCCGGAGGAGTCGGGAGAGCGGAAGCGAAACGAAGGGGAACCCAAAAAGTCGAAAACTAAACGGAAGAAGAAGCAGTAAGACGAAAGAGTCTTTCTTAGTCGAGGTCGATGCGAGATGTCGCAGATGTCAAACTCCTTCCGTGCCCCCTCTAGAGGGGGGGTTAGTTACATCTCGATTACGCGGCACGCTCGCGAAGAAAAATTGCTCGCCCCGAGAGGAATATAATCCTCGCAGCTGTGCTCCGGCTCCGCGCCACGCATATCCTATATCCGGCTCGGGAACCGGATTTCGGGCTCCTCGGAATACATATATGCATGTACTATGTATATGTATAATATAGGAATTCCTCGGCTCCCTCCCCTCTCGGCTCTCCTTTCCACGTGGAAAAGATGGCAGCCGAATGAGAATCGCGAGCCCGGGGGCCGCGCAATTTGCATTCTTAATCAGACGATTTTTGAATACGCTCAAACTCGCTTCAGGTACACCTGCCGACGGATACTCGAGGATAGAAATTGTTTCTACGACGGAATTGGAAATTGTACGAACACTGCCTCAAGTAGTTTAAACAAATAATATACTGATGTTTTTCTTTTTATTATATTGATTTAGCGTCCAGTTTGCCGTCGTGAAAGATCAATAATTTTTATTTTCGGGTCCTCATGTTTTTTCTTATATTTATATTTAGCTCCGCTTGATTTTATTCAGCTATGTTTGAGTTGTATATGTTGGTTAATTATTGGTAAAAAAGGATATATTCTGCATTCATTTTTTGTTAATATTGATAGGTGGAGAGAGTTAAAAAATATTTTTATTTGTTCGAAGACAGCGTTGTGTTCCGGCAATGAATAGCAGAGTCTTTCCGTCGGACAACGAAGCGACGGACGATGAAATTAAAAATGCCCGTCGCTTCGGAAAGACTACTGCCTCTTTCTCCGTCTTTTGAAAATGTAATACAAAAATTGTGATATAGTTAATAAGCTTAATAATACTTTTACCTAATATTTATAAGGATCAATTGTCCGTGGATCTTAATGCAAGATTAAAATTTTCTGTAGCAATTGCAAGCGATAGGAGACGAATGGAAATTAATTTCTTATTCAATCTATTTAACAAACCGAATTTTAGAATCAGTTATTTTAAAATTGAATTTTCAATGATTGTCAAATTTTAACGAAGCCTTGCTCCAAAAATCATCTCGAACTTGCTCATAAATTCAGGCAGACTCCCTATCGCGTGATCCGCAAGTAACCATTCGGACTATCGTTCAATCAAGCCTTCGCAGTCGAATCTACGGAAATTGGGGTCTCGAGGGGGCTTCCATTCAAAATTTCGAATAAGTTTCTTCTTTCTCTTGCATAAAAAAAGCGTATGAAAGTAAACGAAGAAACTCGGATCTTCCCTTTTATCCGCTAACAAGCTCGCGTTTCTCGTGTCTCTGTTCTCGTTCCATCTCTCTCGTTCTCTCGAAAATAGTTTCAGCAGCTAGGAGGTGATCCATTTTCGGAAAATCTCGCGTCTCTCGCGTATGGAATTTCCTCGAGGAGGGATGGGCGAGTAGAAAATGTCGGCGTCTCTCGAGCCGAAAATCCGAGGACCGAGAAATTCCGTGAGCAGAGGCGAGAGGAGATAACGCGTTGTTTTCCGTCTAAAACGGATAACTGAGGAAAGCGTGAGCCAAGAGAGAGAGAGAGAGAGAGGGCAAGCAGCTGTCAAATTATTTTCCGAGGCGTTCCCCGTAGGTCGATGGGATATCTCGTAGACGTCGGGGCGCGTTTCTACATCGTGTTCCTCGCGATCTCTGTACACGCGCCTCCTCGACCCCTTCTTTATGACCGGAGAATGCTGGAGAAATATTGTTCCAGTCTTGCGCACGCAAATAACACCGGCTCCCGACGGATTTAAACGCCGCCTCCCGATTACCAGGCTTCCACCCCCGCTTAACTAGCCAACTTTCGCGCCCGGTTTGAAAATACGCGGATTTTTGCGCCACCCCGGAAACGTTTCACTTTTCATTCGCACCCTCCTCCAACCCCGGCCGGAGGAAAACGCCGCTGGAAAAAAACTCGCGACGGTTTAATTGCTGTCGAATGTTGTCGAAAGACGTAAAAGAGTAATGCGAATTTTCCTCCGTGCGTCGCGCAAATCAATTTTCGCCGAAGAGGGTTAGAAGATATCGTCGGTCTACGAGTTCTCGAGATCGGTTTAAATATTTATATGAATCTCGAGCCGGCTCGATCGACTCGCCATTTCGCCAGTAGAGCTCGGCCTGTTTCCGGTGACAGAAACGGATTACAAAAGGCGAGCTCCGTAGCCCCGGAGACGGAGAATGCAATCACGGGAAAGATTTTCCTCCGCCTCGTTCCTCGGGATTGAACTTTTGTTGTCTCACCCCATCGGAAAGCTTCGGGGGTCGAAACCGGAGCTCCTCTGGCTCACCTTTAGTTTCTTTTTCCACACGGCTTCGGGACGCGAGACCGTGTTCCCCGGTCTTATATCAACTCTCCGGGCCTCATCTTCCGAACGTTCTCTAATGCTTTCGTTTCAACCCTCTTTCTCCGGCGCACGTGCCACCGAATCACTGCCTCTCCTCTCTCTCTCTTCTCCCTCGCTCTTTCTCTTCGTTACCGGAGATTCCTTCCCCGAGAAATTTCGCGCGACTTATGAAAAGTTTTCGGATTAGGGAGCTCGCGTCGCTGAACGACACTTGGAAAACTTCGTCATTATTTCCCTGATGGAAGCCTCGTGTTCTCCTTTTCCAAAGCCAAGGGTTGCTGGGAACATTTGCGGGAAGCGCCAGCAAGGAAACGTTCCTAACAAGAAATACATTTCCTTATTCAAGAATAAACGAAGAATAATTCTATGAAGAAATTAATGGTGGAAAATTGCAAATTTTCATGATCCAGTGGGAAAACGAAAAACTATGGTCACACAGGATGTTTCTGCAGAAAATACAGCGATCCTTGGCCGGTTATCTGACGGCTATTAGCCCGTAGGTCGTCGGTCGACGAATTCAAACGCGACCCGACGGAATTACAGCGAGTGGCTGCCAGAGCGTACACGGGGTTGTTCTGCTCCGAGTATAATGCAGAGTTTATTATAACGTTCGCCGAGGAGCTCTAACCGCGGCAGCCTATCTCCTCCGGTGCAGGGCTAGCGAAACTTGTTATCGCCAGCGGATATAACGGAGCTGCGCCGTTGCACAAGGGAGATCCTCGTAAATCGCAATTTCCCGCGTGGGCGGGCCCGGTGCCGGGGAATTTGTAAATTTCGTTTGTTACGGCGTTCGACGGCCAATAAGTTCTGCGTCGTCGTCTGTCGGCCGGCCGTTTTACATTGTTTCCTGCAAACGGGGGTGCTGTCCCATACACCAGTCGAGCAGATAATCGCGTTTACGCGTTCCCCCCCGACGATCACGATGCTCCGCGTACGGGAATTATTCCAAGCGACACCTCTCGCGACGATTCAAACCCTCTGACCAACTATTTTTGTAAATGTTGAACTCTCGAGAACGATTTTATCGTCCGCTGAACGTCAGGATGAACACGCAAACCTGACTGTTTTATTAATTTGCGCTTGAAGCTATGATATGCGCCCGCCCATAATTTTCGGTTCGAGTCAGAATGCGTTGTAATTTGTTCGTACAGAACTTGTCTGTTTACCGAGGATTTCTTAAAAAAAAACTGTTTATCTGACAATTTTGGTCGAGAACGAGTTCAATCAATTCTTTTCGGGATTACTTTTCAACGAATATTTTCAACTTCTTCTTCAATAGACAGAAAAGATTATTTCGACGAGGCAACAAACACGGTTTGCAGATCACAACGATCGATGGAGATGAAAGATCCACCCCGCCCGCATCGGTGGTTACTAACGACGTATCCAGTGACGATAAGACTAGCGTAACTTACCACATCCGGCCGAAAGGGTTGAGCTCTGCAACGCGTAGCCTTGAGGATAATTTTTCACCTTGGGAGCGTCGGAAACCGAGACGATTCGCGTAGTCGCATCGCAAGACCTTGAAACGAGACTGCCTCGGAAAGCTTCACCTGCCAGCCTCGTGGTTTGCCGGTCTCCGCCATGATTCGTCAAGGAGATAACAGTAGAACGGTCATTCCTTACCCCTTTCGATGACCAAAAGGCACGTTCAATCCTTTTTTTTTTCTTACCTACTGGCCATCGGAAAAACGTCCTTCCCGACCAGCCTTCGTGTTTTGACTCGGCTTAAATCTGTTTATTACCGCTCGCGGAACCCTTTCCTTTTTTCGCTTTATTGTCAAGGTGAGCATCAGGTAAATGGTCCTAGTTGCATCGGTATTTGCCAGCGGCGAAAGGGTTATAAAAGAACGCGCCTACCCGTTTTCCCGGGACCTTCGACGTCCCACTCCTGTTCTGTCTTTTTTTCTTCCGTTTCCTTTTTCCAGTATTTTTACCCCTCCGACGTCTAAAATCGTTAGGTTAGCCAGTTCGCGTCGGCGTCGCTAGTTTTTATGTGTTTAAACCCTTTGCACTCGAGACACGTGTCGAAGCTCGTTGAAACGTTGGGAAACTAGGGAAAGAAGAGCACGGGCTGGGGAAAAGTAGACGGTTTTCCACGGTGACATTAATATTTCGGACGGGCCGGGGTAGTTCCCGACGAGATTCCTTCGCTTATGAACCGAGAGATCCGCATAAAAATGGAGGTCGCAATAAACGGACCGGCTACGCGGAATACCAATACCGTGGGGGTGGCAACCCCCTCGACGGGGGTGACGAAGCTGGAATCCATACGCTGGTTCCTTCTCTTAATGGCGATCGATACGAACACCTCTCTGGCCTCTGAATGTCGTGGTCGGGTTATTAAACACCTGCATTTGCGACACCCTGTACGTACATACCATTTTTTTACCCCCTCAGTTAACTTTGAAGTTTTTATAATAAAAACTAATTTGCCCAATCAAGCAGCAAACGCTTCAGACCCCCCTCCCTTCTTCATCCCTCAAACCAACACAAAATGAACAATCCGCAGAACAAACTCACCGATAATCCCCAACTCGGATCAGCGCAATTCCCCCGGGAAAAAGACTTCACCGAGTTATCAATTCCAACCCCGCGCACCCCTCGACCCCAGGACGAATGACCTTGACGTAGAATCGAATCTACGAATCGCTCTCGCCCCTCCAACAGAAAAGAGAAAGAGAAATAGAAGGTCGAAGGGAGGTGGGTCGTCATCTTGGGGGTTGAAATTATGGTTGCGCGCGCATCGGCTCAATACTAGCTCCTGTGAGCGACCCAGCCTCTTCCTGGTCTCTGGTCGACCACGTGTGTGCCTTCAGCCCTCGAGCCACCCCACGAAAAATGCATCTCCTCTATTCTTTTCGTTCCCAACCCCTCCATCCCCTTGCTCACCACCTCTTCAGCCCTTCGAAGTTTCCTCACGATCTGGCCGGGGCGCGGAATCTTCTGTCGCTCTGTTCCCCCCCCCACGAATAGTGTTGTCCCGACCCCCTTCATCCCCCCATAGAATAATACGTCCCACCCTTTAACCACCCCCTCTGTCCCTGCCCGGAATTTCGAACCGAGTTCCATCGAGAAGAAATTCAACCGCGCGGGGCCTCTATCGCCCAGGTGTTTCTACCCTGTTCCATGTTGCACGGCTAACCAACCCCCCTGTTCACCCCCTCGACCACCCCCGCACATGCTTTTCAAGTCGCATTTTTCCAGGGGACGTTCGACAACGCGCCGCCGGTTTGCATCAATCTGAATTTAGATTAGAGAATAAATATTTGAACCCGAGGGTGGGTACGCGGCTGGAATTTAGGGGTGCGGTGGGGATGGCGAAGGTACCCGGGAGGGTAATTACCCTCGCGGAAACCTCCGCGCCGCTGCACCGTCCTAAATACGTTCATGTCCTGGCTCCGGAAGAGGACGTTTTTCAAGATTAAGGAAAGATGGGAAAAGTTTTAATAACTGGCGATAGAGTTAGGGGCAAGGGGTGAGTTTTGGAACGTGGTCACCGAGAAATGTGTGTGTTACTTTTATCGAAGTTACGATGTCTTGTAATATACTAAAAATGTTATAACAATCTTATGCTGTTCACAATCGAAATAATCGTGAATGAAAAATATTAGAACCCGTCATTTTGATATTGTATTCGCTAATCTTGAATGTACCAAATGTAATCAAGTATGTTTCGTGTTCGGAAGAGTGAACCGACCGAAAGAATCGAAGGTGTTCTGAAATGTGTGTGCCGACACACATTTCCGTTCGTCAGGTAACAAAAAAGGTCGGGCGCAGCGCAGGTGAGCGTGCTGCAAGTTGCAACCACGCTTGTAGATAAGCCGGTCGTTCGTACACAGGGATCACACGTCGGGGTTTCTCGTTACACCAGATAAGGGAGTCTCTCCCGGCCACTTAAATGCATTAAGCACTCTTTACGGCTCCTCGCGACCGTAAATCTCACCCTTTCCGTCACGTTCCATATTTTCGAGCGACGCGCCACGAATACTGACCGGGAGGGAAACGGATGGATCGAAATAGGGTGGGACGGAAGGGGGCCGACACTATCATGGTCCCCATGATATTCGTCAGCTATTCTTGCCTTCGACTGCGGGACGTGACACGGGTCGATACGATCCCTGCTGGTGCGAAAACATCGATCTGCAAAACGAGCTATGTTTGCCGATCATCGTGGCTAGAATGTTTAACTTTCAGTTGAAACAAATTAACGCACCCTACAGTTCGTTTTTGTCGAACACATAAAATCCGCTGTCTAACCGTACTATAATGTAAGAACTTTGATATCAAGCACCGAGCAATATTATTAACGATGATCGATTCAATGAGTAGTTGATGAAAGTTGGTGAAACTTTCGTGTAGCATTTTAGAAGAACGTATAATAATTATAGTAAAACGAAAGCTAAAAAAATGATAAATAACACGGTAGTCTTTCCACAGGCAGGCTCATTGCATAATGAAAAATCGTCCCTGACCGATATCGTTGACACCTGTCCACGGTTACCGCGTGTGTTCGAGCGAGCGGCAAAATTTGGAAAAATAAAATGGGTCCGTGGCCGATCGTTCACGGTCATAAATCGATCATGCGAGTAATCCAGAGGCTGACCACAGGCCAGCCGTTCCGGTATCTCGGCTGTTTTCGTTTCCTCGGCTGCCATAAATTCCAACGATGGGGATCAGCCCGAACGTAACCATTGTAAGTCACGGACCCGGATTACGAGGCCAGAAGTAGGTAGGTTGTTGTAACTCGTACAAGCGAATGCATTGTAAGAGGAGCACAGCGTTTGTTTAATTTAATGTCGGCGTACGAACGTAATCGAACTATTTTTATCGATGATCGTTCGGAGAACCGTGTGATCGCTGGGAAACTTTTTCTCCGTTTCCCTGTGATCTTGAAATCGAGTGATCGATAGCGAGCTCGCTAAGTGTTGGCGAGATTCCTTGGCACTTGGTCAGAAACGAAATATCATAATATTTCGATTACTCGTGTTCCTCTCTGAATCGACTTCCGGTTCAGAGGCCGTTTTAAACAAATTTTTTATACTGTTTTTTTAATGTGGACGAGGAAAATTTAGAAGATTGTAAAAGATTTAATGTGGAATATTTAGTACAAAGTTTTTTGAAAGTATCTTTATTTAAAATTTTTTGCTACAATGTACATATTGTACCGTTCACAACTTTTCGTATTTTCTTCAGAGATTATCCTTCTCAACCTACTTGTTTTTTGTTTGCATCCCATTATTTAAATTTCCACCTGTTATCGTCCACTTCTAGACACACTATTTCCTGTCGAACCACGTTACTCGATAATTTACGCATACCAAGGCTATAAAACATGCCGAAGGT
The DNA here is from genome assembly GCA_916610235.2 of Lasioglossum morio. Taxonomy (NCBI): domain Eukaryota; kingdom Metazoa; phylum Arthropoda; class Insecta; order Hymenoptera; family Halictidae; genus Lasioglossum; species Lasioglossum morio. Next base: position 14,823,124 of record OU744328.1, on the reverse strand, counting down.
GTCGATTAAAAAAATTCACACGGTATAAATTATGCTTCATCTCCTATAAAGAGGATAATTTGTTCCTGCTTTATCCCGTGCACAAAAACTATTGAAAGAACTTAACAAGGTTTTATATTACGACTTTGTAATTGAGCCTATTACATAGTATACGTAATGGTGAATATTATCGACGACGTTGCTAATTTTTTAACACGTAGATTACACGGTACTCGAAAAAAGATGCTAAAAGAAAAATGTGGAATTGATTTTCAGCTTGAGAGGAATGATTATTTCTCCTTGGACAGCGAACGGCTGTGTGGTCAGCAGAGTGGAAATAATTATTCAATATAAATCGTGTATGAGGCAGTTCCGAGGTAGTGCAATTAATAATGAGCTTGATATTTATTGAAGCTAGTGTATAGCGAGATGCGAAGGAAATAGGAAATTCGAGGTTCGATTATAACTATTAGCATGAATTTGAATTAAAAGCCGAGCTCTGGAGGCCGGAACCTCTGAACCATCGGCTTTATATCTCGCCTACTAAACCCCATGACAAAAGCGAGAAAAAAAAATCCTCTGTCTAACAACAGCGCAAAGAACAAAGGGTCAAACAAAGCCGGAGATCAATCTCTGCGTGCTGAATCGTCGGTCCAGTCGACGGGCTCGGCCATGAATAAAATTATCGGCGCGGTGTTTTTCGGGCATCGGCCAATAAAACGATCAGCCTCGGAGCGGGAGTACAGAAACGCCCCGCGGGCCGGGCTGATCGGTGAAATATCTCACGAAATAATCCCCCGGGACCGTCTACGGGGCTGGGAATGGGGTCTCGGCGGGCGCCGGCCGTACAAAGCCCGTCGAATTTACGTACACGGCCGCGGGGAAATTATACAAATTAACCATCGGCCAAATTGCCGGGTAAATTATACAATTACACACGGGGCCCCGTGTATACTGTGTACCATGGACGGTTGTTCGCCTCTCTCGTGATGGGAGGCCACGGTGGAACGTGGGCAGGGTCGCCGTGGTTGTGTTCTTCGCTCCACGAGGGGAGTGTGCACACCTTTGGAACGAAAAGGTGGACCGAGGGGGAGAAATAGGTTTCGTCTTCGTGTGGATCTCTCGAGCGGACCGGAGGGGGCGGGCGGGGGTAAGCGGTAATCAAGCCTTAATTAGCCGGCGCAGCAGTTCCCGCGGTAACTGGTCTAACCTCTTACAACCTGTCCTTCGAGTATGCGAGAGTCCGTCGTGCGTACGGTTACTACGGTTAGCCGCCGCGTACACACCGGTCCGTCGAGATGAAAGTGACGAGCTGGGAAAATGACCGTTCCGCTCGCGTTGCACGCCTGAAATGATCCCAAATGTCTCCCTCTTTGTCGGTTAGGTCTTCTGTGGCTTGATGCTTACAGGAGGGAGCACCACTGCGCTCGCGATGATCTGTGGAATTTGATTGCCGGTTGAGTGGGCTTTTTTTTATTACAATTATTTATGGTAGACGATTACGTGGGAGAAAAGTGTGAATCGACTGCAGATAACTGCAACAAATTGATTTCTGCTTACTATAAATAGTAGTCAATCTTTGCGAGAGAATTGTATGCGTTTTATAAATTGACTGGCTAGAGTTTTAACGGGAATGCTGCAGATTTGTTTAGATACGCTTACCCAATGTATTTAATTCGTTAACTGGCGTCAGCTTCGTTCCTACCGGTTTCCTGTGAGCACCGATCGATGCCAGAAAACAAGTCTATTATCATCGATACTGGCTACATAGTATCTCCCATCCGGCGTCTTCCACCATTTTCTTCCCGGAACGGTCTCCTCCGGTGATTTTATTGATCGCTTTATGGCATCCAAGTATCTCCAATCCTCGTCCGAGATCGACGGTGTTCCATCGACGACCAATCACCGTCGGTCCCGAATTCTGGAAACAATTCCGGAGCGGCATAAAAAAAATACCTGGACCATAGGAGAAATCATAATCGAATTGAAAATGCGATCTTCGAGCAACCGTCGAATTTACGGGTGATCTGAAAAAAGAATCATGAATGAGAAGAATTTCAAACAGTTTTTTTTAAAAAATCATTTATTTAGAAAGAATAAAAGACGAGACGTTTTCGGAGCAGAAAAATCTTGGAAAATATTATGGAACAGAATTTGTATAAACAATTCGATATTCCGGGAGGGTTGCAAAGAAATTCCGAAAGATTGAATACTGGTAGAAAATACATAAAGAAAGGCGTTCGAGAGAATCTACAATCGATTTCCATTTATTTTCCTTCGTCGACGTGTATGCGTCAGAGCTGGACAAAATAGGAACGTAAAAACAGTGTAAAAATTTTCAGAAAGGGTGTTTGGAAATACAAAATAATTTGGTATTAGGTTCATTTTGTGTATATCAATTCTAAATCAGAATAATTCTTAAAATATAGATGTCTAAATTTCCCAGAAAACAAAGTTCAACGGATCCGAATTCAACTACAATTTACATCCCTCTTCGACTTCCCCTAGCACAAGAACCGTCGGAAATATCCAATAATCAGATTACATTCCGCCAACTGCGGTGCTCGCACGTTTCGGTCGAAAACAGAGTTTCGCGTGCAGGGTGGAACGCAACTTAGTAAATACATTCTATCTTTCAGAAGGGGACGCGAGGGGAGGGGGGCGCAAACAGAGCAGAGAAGCGGAGTCAACATTCCTTTCGAGGACACCATTTTGTCTGGTCTCGTTCCCCCCTCGGCGTCCAGCCGCCTGTATAATTCATTTCCCATAACTCCCATGGGATTGCGTCACGGGTCGTGCTTTCCACGAGGGTCCAAACGCAGCCATGCTGTTTCGCCGTTGAAGCTTCCATATAGAAAAAATAGAAGTGAGGGGAAGAACCAAGAGAGAGAGAGAGAGGGAGAAAAAAGTGGCTGAAGTTTCCGTAGAGAAAAACAGAGAGCTGAGCCAAGAGAGGGGAATATTCAGAGAGAAACAGAGAGAGAAAAAAAAGAGTCGAAACTCGTCGACGCCGCCGGTGTTTATAAATTTTCCATTTTCGTGTGTCTCGGGGGTCTGTTCTTGACCGAGACGCGTTCAGGTTATGGTCGAGGGATGATGAACGCGCGAAGAAGGTCGCGCAAGGGTTGCAAATGGCGCGGGGATCATGGTCGATGGACTGCTCACGAATTCACACCGGCGGAATTCTCGTCTCCCGCCGACGAAAACCTTTATTTAGATGCAGGACTCCTCCGGAGGCTGTCGGGAAAACTTTCTTTACACCCGAGGATTTAGGCGAATTGGATCCAACCCCCTATACCGCGATTAAATATGAATCGTCTGATTAATCTACGCCTGAATATTGCATCCGGCCATCATAAGCTGCCTCTTTTCTGCAAACTTTCGGGTAAACTGGAAGAAACGCTTCTTTGCAGACGCAGACAAGCTCCGAGGGATTGCTACCCCCTTCGTTCCAGCAAGCTTCATTATTCTCAGTAATTTTTATCGTCGCAAGGCTCCCTCGAATGGTTTTGTGTGTAAATGCTTCGCGAGAAAGAGAGAGAGTCAATTTATTGTTATTGTGTGGAGGCCGTGGAGTGGCTTCCTTTTACAAGAATTGAGATCAAAAATAAGAATTGCTCTTATCTGGAGACGAGAAAGCAATTTCAAATGAAACAATCTCAGTTGCTTTGCTGTCACCATATTCCGAATTTTTTGCAGGCTATGCCATTATCAGCGGCGCACTCCCACGGCCGCGAATCGAAAAATTCCTGAGAAAATGGGACGCGGCTCGGTGTAAATCGGCGTTCTGTCGCATATCGCGGGTCCCAGGGCCCGATAACGCAGACCATGAATATGTAAGAATTGTTAATCCCGTCCGCGATTTATGGAATACGCAGTACTCGGTAAACTGATACGGGGGAATTAGCGTCGTATAAATTTCAATGCAACCCGGGGATTTCAATTCGAGTCTGTCCGCTGAAAAGGGCATCATGGCGGACGATAATTTCCGTCTATCCGATTTTTGTCGAGCCCGTCACGTTCCTCCGGAGACGGGGGACTCGCTTTCGTGAATACCAAAGCGTGCCATCATTTGTACGCAAAACATTGCCATAACGAGCCACAATGGCCGACGATCAGGGACGCAACTCGCTCTCCTAGACCCTAACGCTAATCAGCATTGAATTTGCCACCCAACGATCCCCCTAATCCGCAGCTTATTTCATCATTTGTTAAACGGTCTGAGTGTCGATTTTAGCTGTGTAGGCAACTTTGCGTTCATAAATTTAATATTAGCTATCACCCTTTATTACCCTTAAAGTATATGTATACTCTGATCATTGTTATCTGAATTTTGGACATCTAGGTTTATGTTGATTTTGCCATATTTTTTATTATATTTTGCGGATTTTGAGCTACGTCCCGAGGTCCTAAATTTTCTCCACAGCTCGGATATAGTTCTCGGAGTATGATACGGTCCTGCCGACGATGTAGCAAGTGGAAACACGGTAGCAACCGAGGCTAAAGAATCCAAATCACGCTACTTTCTTAATCCCGACGGCTATTTTTACGAGTGGCGACGCCGAGAACGATGGGCGACATTTTTTTAAACAGCGTCTCGATCGAATGACGTCTGCCCGGCTTAACACTCGGCAGAGGAAATAATTATGTTGTTCCTTTTCCACTGGGTGGAACAAAGTGGCAAGCCAGATAACGTGGCGAAGTAAAAATAAAGTTGGAACGAGAAGTCGACACGAGGTCGTGGTGCTCTCAGCCCCGTTGTTCAACACATCCCGGATAGATAAATGTCATGAATACGTATGCATTTCTGAAGACGAAACAGCGAACGAACGAACACAACAAGAAAACCGCGTAAATATTTATGTAGGCGAGAGACGTGGAAAACTCTTTATCCTTTGATCGGTGGTTCAAGATTACTTGCGTGGGCTCATTAAAAGAAACATAGGCCGCGTGATTATGGTTCTTTAGGGAGAACGGTTCTTAAACTGCGGATTTTATGTTCTTATGAGAAAAACGACTTCGCAATATTAATATGCTGTTCCGAAGGTATTAAGAGAAGTATGAAATTAGTGAAAATAGAACGAATTTTCTATTCTTGTTGTTGACAAAATTCTAGATCTTGTGCAACATTATTAAATTAATATTACACCTATAGGCGTGGTAAAATCGAAATTGTGTAAGTTCACTGGTTTCGCATAATGATCATTTGACTACTCGATTTTTGTCATAAGTGCGTAACACATTCTGGTTCGTTTGCAGCAATATTCACGCAGTTGCAAATTCTTTCCGCTTGAAATTATCGTAGTTAGACCGGTTTTTGTGAATTACTTTCAGCGAGTGTAGATAATTTAATGCATTTCTCCCAGTTAATTATGCCAATTAGGCGTTCCCGTATGGCGCTCTTAAGGGATATCCGAAAAATACTCCAACTCGTTTCCCAGAAAATCGCAATATTCTTATCGTCGTTGCAGTAAATCTGCAATGTACACTGCTGGCCAAAAGTTTCCAATACTAATACAGGATATTAGCGATACACGAATATTAAATTATACGATATAAATTAAAATTGGGAGACATTTATAAATATTCTACAAGAGAAATGTCTATTCCTACTATAATAATTTCTGCTCCAACTCAGAAACCTCAATCAATATCACATCTCACGCTGTCAACTAGTACAAAACTTGATTTCCAGATTGAAAACATTAAAATAAACAATCCCGTCGCTAGCACACGAGAGCGAGCATGCAACCGGCGTCGGACAGCACAAGTTTTCCCAAAAAGCCCGTGGCCAGCAATCCCCAGAGTGATATTCCAAACTTTCCGTCGCCACGTAGCATTATGCAACTTTGTCCAGCGAAAATTCTATTTCCCTGTAGCAACCGCGCGGGGTAAAGAAAGAACGAATGTTCCACCGGCGGCATCATCTTTGCTCGGAGTATTTTCGGTGAGCCCGTCGCGTCGTTAGCATGGAAAGGGTTTTCTGAAAACGCGGCGGATGTAAAATCGCGTTGCAGCAGAGCCGCGGGTGCATTCGCTAAGTGGAGAATCTCGTTACCGCGACGGACCGCTCCGTGTAATCGAAATTCCCATGTTAACGGGACTGCTGACCCCGTGCAATTTTTCTTCCGAGTTAACGCGATTCGGCCAGCCGTTCAATTACTCCTGCCCGTGCATTTCATCAGCGATGCAAGGATCTGAATTCGAGGACCAGTGCGAAAATCGATCGATCATTGCACGGCAATTGTGCAACTCTGTGGGAACCGAAAGACGAAAACATTGCTGCATTGGTACTGACGAATCGGTATAAAAGTTAGACTTCAAATGTCGTTGTTGAGTTGCTAAATTGCATCGAGATTTTGCAACAGATGAACGAAAGGAAACAGCTGTTTTTAACGAAGTACCAAATTGATGACTAGACTGTGGATCATTCGAAAATTTTCAGAAAAACGTAGAATATAAAATTCGACAAAGTTTAGTACAATTTTGATTCACTTCAGATCAACGGAGGTTACCACCACTGGAAATGAAATTCTATTTTATTCCAGTTTCTTAAATTGCGTCTACACAAATTGAAAATTGCATAAACACTCGTGGATTATTGATCGGAGGAGTCCCTGTTCCTCGTCGGAATGAGTCACCAGCAGACACGAAAGAATAAGCGGTTCATCGGCGACTTTAATGAAGTATGACGCGTAACGTGCACTCTGCTCGAACTGCATAAGATCGTTAACGCGTCTGGCAAGATTGCATTCGGTTCTTGCATCGACAAGCGAATTTATGAAACAGTAAATTCGAAGTAACTGCGGCGCGAGGTGCGACCGAATCGGTGGTGCAGTGTCTTGAAGTTTCATAAATGTTGATCGGAAGGCATTTTAGCGAAGCAGCTGGAACGAGGCCGAGTATTTTATATACTTGCATATGCATCCTGCATGCTGCATAAATTCTCGAATCCGTTTACATCGTTCGCAATGAACGCAATAAATTTCTATCGAATTCCCTGTGTTTTAAACGACTACTCTACATATTTATGAAGATCACAACTTATTTTATGGGATATATTAAATTATAAAAGTCGTGCGGTGTCGTAACAATGGATCGGCGATGCTTATCGCAATCGCGTTCATTCTACGTTTATCATTATATCGAAGACGATGGTTGTTAATGATGCAACTGATCGAAATCACGGCGATGCGAATATTCCTCCCATTTCCTTCGCGTGTCGTTCTCTTTTAGAGTTAATACGGATGTTACGCGAGAGCGCTCTCGCTGTAATACTCGAATTCATTGAAACTTCCCTCATCGAGTCTTTAATTAGGCTGTAGAACGGCCGCGAGCCGCATTAACTTTTATTGTTGCCCGCGCTTTCCTTCCGACGGCCACGCACGTAATTAAGACGCGAACAATCGTTGGGTTGCTTCGACGGAATTATGTCTACAAATTACTGTCTGTTAATTACAAAACGTTCTCTCGAATGCTCGCGAACAATAAAACCAACCGATAAAGTTTAAACCAGATCCATTTTACAATTAGTTCTCATTAAAAATCAATCCCAGTAAAATCGTCTATGAAATGAGAAAATTCAAAACCAAATTCTTCCAGTACAAAGTTCCTCGAACTAAAATCATTGAAGAATTAACGCTAAACTTACCACTATCCGTTCCAGATTTTTTATTTTACAATTCTTGGAATAATAAAAATGATTTTATAAGGAATGGTTTTATATGTAGATATCTTTAGTAGTGCACGTATTATGATAGATGTCGCGCAATGTCTAAATAAAATCAATCTAGTCATTTTTATAAGGGAACATGTACTAGTTATGTTTAACGCTCGGTAGGTTCAGTGTTAAGCCCAGAACGATAAAGTTCTTCCTACGGAAAATGAGCTCACAATAGGAAATCGTGCTCTGCGAAGGCGCAACGACTGATCTCCATATTCTCACGTGCAGTACTAAACAGGCCTAACTCCGAACCGGGAATGTGCTCATTAGAGTCCCATTAATTTTTTGCTCGAAACGAAAAGTACGGTTAGGCATACATACGTAGGCTGATTCCGTGGTCGGATCGACGTCATCTCGGTCGAAGGTTGTCTATAATTAGATCACGACTCAGCCCGCCATCTTGTACGGTGTTGTAGCCGTGACGCCATCATCCGGTCCTATTTCCAGGGCAGGGCCGGGTGTCGTCGATCCAATCGAGAGATTCCTGTAGCTGTGTATGGGTGTCTCTCTTCGTCAACTTGTTCGATCAACATCGGCCGTCTTCGTCTGACAATGTTACACTTCTGCGGAACCGAAAAAGCGGACAAAGAAGATACTGAAAAATATGAAACTTCTCCTCGTCCCTCTTCCGCCACACCAGTGTCGGAAAAATCGCGGAAGTTTTGCACGGAACGACGGAGTTTCATCGATCGCGATCCCCCCTCGCGATTGCAACCCCCTTTCTCGTGGGGGTTGCGATACCCATTCCGGAAAACGTAGGGCCCGTGTGTCTGTCTGTTCTGTGCTGACAGTTGCCGAACAACTGGCAGAGTTTCCTAGACTGCGGATAGTAATCGTCGCAAGAATCCTTGAACGGGTTCCAGCAGTTTGAAAAGCAAGCCTAGCTCGTTCTCAACCCTTCCGCCGGCCCGGACACTTTTATAGTTTTATAGCTTTTTCGAACGACCTCCGCACGGATCCTGCCCGCAGGACTCGGATACAACTCTTCAGTCCCTGCAACTCGAAGGACACTTGCTACCCCTTATACTATGTATACTCGACCGCGGAAACCCTTTCTCCCGAATTGGATGGGACACGGCCTGGAATTCGTAACCTGGCGGAGTGCTTTTGGCAGTTTTCGTGTTTTCGATGGATCTTTTGCTTCGGACCATTCCGAGTTGCGCGAGTCTGTTTCGAACCTGTGCTAATTACGATATCGATGAATTGGGAAGTAATTAGTAGACTGCGCATCTTTACGAATTTATAACTTATGAAAATTCGATAGAATTTTGTACAATTTTTATTTGTTTTCTTTTCTTTCTTAAAATTCGTCGACAAAAGTTTGAAAATGAATAAACATCCGCAGTCTTGTAATTAGATGGAATTATTACGGCAAAGCGGTGTCAACGATCCGGATATTATCTAGAGTTATCGGTCATCGACGATGATCGAAATCAAACGCGGTGTCGAGGATCTACGAATAAATATTCATGAAGATTCAGGACATAATTCCACAAGCTACCTAGGTGGTACGCCTAGGAATTCCCGAAGACGTTGTGAGAGCAAACGTGACCAGCTTCATTGACTTTACGAGCCGTAAAACGCGGCTTTATGGTTCGCGCTCCGAGCGGCCCGCAAAACCAAGCCCGTTCTTGTGTGTATACCACACTTTGTTTCGCTCTGCCGCGGGACACCGGGCCCTTAAACACGTGACACTGCTTCCGTTGTCTACCTGATACCGTTTTCACAAACTTCTGCTACCGGATGATCCTCCAGGATCCCCTGAGTTACGGTGAGGATGTATCGAGCTGCTTCTTTTGTCACCCTGAGAACGGCCTAGCTACACAAATATCAAAAATACTAAACATTTGCCGAGAAAATTATTAACACTGCCAATTGAACCCTCAAAGTCAATTTCACTGATAATTTAATCTTTGATCGAGAGAAATAAATTGACTGCAGTGGACACAAGTCTTGTAGAATATTGTGCATTGTTAAGGAATTATTTCTGCTCGCTGAAAATGTTCTACGACATAACCGAGGGTCTATTATATATAATTACTACATTGACAATTTTAACGATAAAATTGACGAAAACCTACAGCGTTTCTTTGCTAAATTCTTATCGCGAAAACAAGCTTATCTAGTAATTAGCGTAGCAGCTGCAGTTAAGCTGATATTCAAACGAGGTGGAAAGAAGTCATTGTTGTGAGACAGAAGCCGTAAACTCTGGGCTCGAACAGCGAGCGTTAAATGGAATCGTTCAACCTGTATCAGATCTAGCTTGTTACATAAATTTTCATGACTTTTCGAGTGAATTCTATCAGCGTGAAGGTGTTCGACACGTTCCTGTACGACAGCGTGTTAACCATAAATATGCAGTATAGAGAAATATTTCTTACAAAGTATTCGCGAGAAGTCTGTCGATTAGTTTCTCGAATTAACATAAAATTAAATAGCGGTATTTTAATGGAACGAGTTTACAGAGGGGTTCGTTGGGGATACAAGGCCAAGGTAAATGGAATGTCGGAGCACAGGAAAGTTTCACGTGAAAGATACGCGGCCATCTTCGGGAAACTTGCCGCGACGGATCACCTAAACAGTCGACTACAGGCTAAGCTACGAGTGTTCATCAAACTTTGAAACTTTGACGGACTTATGTTAAACCGTCCCTATCATCGCACGGAGTCCGACCAAGTTGTTATCTGCGGCCGTACAGCATACTTGAGATTCAGAAACGCACCCCAGCCATGTACAAACGGAAACTCGATCCCCATCGCTCCTGCTTACTTAGAATTTTCGAATATCAACAAAAATGCCAGCAAAATGGCCCAATAACAGCTCTTACGTGTGGCTCTATTAAGTATATTGCATTATTTAAATCTACTATGAAATTCCACTACTCGAGTAGTATCACATTTCATAATTTAATTTGTTGAACACATCGGAAATGGCTTGTATATCAGTACGTATCCATTAGTACTATTCTTCGCAATTTCATTATGTAAATCGTTTGAATCATGTAGTCACGTTCTCTAATGTTCTGCGGCGAAGTAATTCCTGAGCTGTTCTCGTTTAATAACTGTGCGGATAATGTGCAATATAAGGATAATAATTAGAAAACGACAAGAAGTATTTCCCACCTCGATGCGAACAAGCTGGCGTGAAGTGCTACGAATCTATCGCCCCTCCTAACAGGTTTTACTTTTAATCCTTCTAACGTGTCCACTGTTTACAAATGCATGAAATTGTCCATAAAGCAAGCCGATAACTAAATTCGACCACGTGACTGTCGAAGCGTTCGACATACATAATTACCTGCGGTAAAGCATAAAATTCCGCGCGAAAATTCGTTAACGACCCCGTCGCGAATTTTTCGACAGTTAAGTGAGTGTGTGCGGATACTTTCGAGTGGTAGTCCTGTAATATCCTGTCCGAGGGCAGATGTCCGTGTAGCAGCGATAAGGCGGGCGAAGTGGAGCGAGGCGAGCAGCAAAAGCGCAGGGAAAGGGGTCGCGCCCTGGGACTCATGCGGTTTAATTACCGCCGCCGCGACCGATCGGCTTAATTAGATCTTTCTGTTCCTCTCGTATTTTCAGAGCGGACCTCTCACTCTGCGAAAGAGCGGCTCGTAACGAAAGTGCTAGGCTTGTCAGCTGGAAACGCGGCCCCGTGGCTAATTAGTAGACAGAGAGCGAACCCTCGGAATTAACCGAGAGCTGGTTCGCCTATCTCCGAATTCCTTTTTTTTCAGAGAGAAGAGAGAGAGAGAGAAAGAAACGGAACGGAGAGAATAGAGAAAGAGAGACCAGAGAGATCGAGTCATTTCAATATCGATTCCCTTCCTCGGAATCGGCCAGCCCCGCCAGGAAATTATTTTCATCCCCCTCCCTCCCAAGAATCGTCCAGAGGTCCTCCGGTTGTCGTTCAATCCCGGAACAGTTTTCCCTCGGTCGACGTGTTCCAATTCTGCTAAAAGACTTCCCCCGCACGTCACAGAAGCGTTCCCGAAGACGTTCACGAGGTGGAACGGCCACGTCCTCGAAGTGCAACCCTTTTAATCCTGCCGTGACCAGTCGTATAAACGAACGAAGGCCTTTTGTCCTTGCTCGGTTATTACCTCAGAGAGTGGTTACCTCCTTCGGTCAGCGAGCGAATTCCTTCTTCTTCGTTCCTCCTCGTTCTCGTCCCTTCTCCCCCTCCTTCCCTTCCGTCCTTCCTTCTTCGACTCGCTTAACCACCCTCCCTCTCTCTCTTTCTCTTTCTGTGTTTTTCGTTTTCTTTGTTCCGTCCGTCTTCCTTCGGCGTGTCCTGCGCTCGCCTTTACAGTCGTTTACGCTCGCTTCCGAGCCGAGAAAAAAATCAACCCTTTCGAGCCGCGAGCGAGCGGTTTCTTTATGGGGCTTACTCCGAGGGAATATTTATGAGCGTCCATGAGGCCCGCGCGAGAACCCCCGACCCCTATGGCTAGCCAAACCCGAACCCCATTGCTCGAGCACGGAGCTTCGTATCCTGGAGAAGTTGCTCTGCCCGCTTACCTGATCGATTACGGTGGTTTTTTGAATTTTTATATATAATTGAACGAGCGGGGAATTTTTATTTTTATGTGAGCTTGTAAGACGAGTATAGTCGTCAATTTAATGTACAATGTATATTCAATGAACGTGTAAAATCCACCTTCTTTCACTACAGAATTGTCGAAGAATCTGAAAATGAATCTCGGCGAGGAACAAATTACTTGCACGGAAATTCCGGCAAAGATCAGCAGCGTTGATGCACATTAAAATCCAATAATATTCCTCCTATAATCAATACAAATGAAATGTCGACTGCCTCGTTCGCATTAATACTCTGGCAAAATTGGATGTTCGATCCGTTTGATTGTTGAAATATTCCTGAGATTCGACTCGGAAAATTAAAAGCATACGTGTTCATTCAATTATTTACGTTTAATTAATCAATACTGCTACTTCGCCGGCGTAAATTTCTTTATCAGAATGGCATCGGTCTCTCCGACGAAAACCGTCCGGTGGAATCTCTTGCGGTTCGCATGATCGCTTTGAAGATGTGCGCGCTGATTGGACACGGTCCGCTGATGGCGCCGGATCGTTCGCATCTGAAAATTTGCAACCGGACAGTCCCGATTGCGACGCGGAAGAATTTTTATGCTCCCGGTCGAACCGCGCGGAACACTTTCCGAACTGGAGTCGTGCAAGCTAGGGAGGGGTAATTATTTTTAATTCCGCCAGTTCAATCTACAGTGTATTTGTCACGGTTGCAATTAATGCACGAAGCTTAAAAGACTGCAGCCGTTATCCGGCTGAAGACACGTTCATCTCGGGAAGAATTTCTTGTGATAAGAAGAAGATGATGTAAATGAAACCAGACACATTTAAAAAATTTTGACATTAAGCATATCGCGTAGACAAGGAATTGTGATTATGGGACCCAACAGTCTCGATACTCGTAGCCGACACACGATCCGTCGTTAAAGGGTTAAACTTGAATCGTAGCCATAGACACCATAGTGCACTATAGTTGCGTGCACCTAGAAGGGTGCGTCTCTCCAATGGTTTCCATTTCACGGCTCTGATAAGACTAGATTTACCGTGTGTTCAATCTGGACATTGCGATATGATGTTACACGAATAAGCGTGGGAGACAAGCGTTGCCATGCTGGAACAACGCGGAAAAGTTTCATTGGACCCTAATGGTACATACAAAGTACACTGGTTTTCGCAATCGGGCGTGTAAAACAATCGCGAACGACTCTCGGTTATTATCATGTGCAAAGCCAAGCCTGTATGTCGACTATTCAATTTTAAAAAAATTGTTGAAGGTATCTGTAACTATCAATCTGAAAAGTCTCCCGTGCAATTATGAAAAATGTCCAAAGTAGCAACAATCCCCAATTATCCAGCACAAAGAATTCTGCAGCGCCTCGCAGCTAATCCGAGGATCTCTGGTGTGAGTTGTCACGTAGATCGCGAACATCTTGATCGGATCTCGTGGAACGTGACGCGTCGCAGTCCCGTCGATTGCTACCCCTGTCAATTTCCCCATTGGAAGTGGAAGTCCATCAGATTGGTCTCGTGGCATCTCTTTGTTTCTTTATTTAAAACAGCTCGAAAGCAAGAAGAACTTCGACATTCCACGGATCGATTTCTTCGAGCAAACGGTCGATCGGCGTAACGAAAAATCACGGTTGTTTAGAAATTCCGGGACGGATTGGTCTCGGGCTCGCTTGCTCCTCGGGCTCTCTCTCTCTCTCTCGAGTTTTATTCGTCCTGGCTTGCTCTAAAACGGGCAGAGCCTCGCTCGAGGCTCGAAGGCCAGTCGCGTGTGGACGCTTTTAACTTCCATCGCGACGGAAACTTCTCCTCGTAGATACGTGGAACGTGGCGAGCATTCGTTGCATTCGTGGGCACTCGCCACGGGACAAATCCGCGCGTAAAATTGTTATTCAAGGTCCGGCGTCCTCTGGCTTCTCTCTCGCTCGGTTCCCGAGGATTCGTCGAGGACTCTGGCCAGCCGATAAACGCGAGATCCGATTCCCAGATTAACTTCCATGGGGGATGGAATGCTGACCCGTTCGTTGTCTCCTTGGCCACTCGATCTTTTATCCACGATTTTCACCTTGTACCACACAATGTGCAGCTTCGATTCCTCGGGATCGGTTTCTGAGCCCTTCGCAGACAGACCTTGCCGCAGTTGGGCTTTGATCTTCCAGGATTCCTCCTGAAACAATTTTAAGAGACATTTTTCGGCCGCGGTAGAATCTTCTTTTGCGCGAAACGTAAAGCTAGGTTGTTTTATTATAGATTCCTTAGTCCTTTTAGTTTTTACATAATACTCGCTAAGCTAGATTCTTTTCTATCTGCATTACAATGAAGCATTTTCGATATAATTTAAATAAATACTTTTTATGTTTTTGAAGAGATATATTGGTACTTCTGCTGAAATGATAGTTTAGAATACTCGGATCAAATCAATAAGATCCGTCAAGTGAATATAGCGGCAATATTTATTCAGTTCTTTAACTTTTGAACGTCTTCGTTGTTGGCCCAACTAATTATAAACTAGAATTCGAATAAGCTCTTTGTTCTTTCGAAATGGTTCGGACGTGTTCCGTCGATAACTCAATTTTTAACGACGTCCCGGGAAAAAATGTTTACGAATCTTGGATCGTACTCGGACCTCGACACTCTGCTCCCGGTTATGTTCTCGGGATGGCCGATGTTCGAGCACAAACGAAGTCTTTGTGTCTCTCGCGCCACCCCGAAGCGTTTCAACACATAATATCTCGAACACCGAGAGCCGGGAACCCGACACTTTGCGGAAAGTAAGTCTGGAAAGGATAAAAAAAACTGTTCGAAGTTATGGGATAGGGCACTGGAGAATGTCAGAGCGAAGTCTTTCATCCCCACCGTATCGCGTGTCCCCGCCATCTTTAGACCACACCCTCGATACGGTCCCGTTCAGTCTGTCAGCCTCCGCAGTTTTAACTGATACGAAGTATCGAAAGTCTCGGGCACCCCCATCGACGACTGTTTCTCGAGTTTCGACGCCATGGACGACGACGTTAGGGCTTCTATCTTTCTCTCTCACTCGAAAACACTTCCCCTTTTATGCTCTGTTTATCACTTCGAGTGTCCATCGTGGTTCGTGGTCTTGGGAAACGTCGACATCGCCATTCCTGATGGTCTGGGACATGTTCCAGACGCGTCCATCGACTGGAGATCGTCTTTTGGGGGTTGCGTGTTCAATAGACGCCATAAAGTTTCACACAAGTACCCCGTGTTTTGTAGGATACTTGAGAAATGAAAAATTAAGGCTCCGATGATGTCGTTCGCTATTTACGACTGTTGAAATTAGCATACTTAGATGTTGATGGACTGAGAATGGCATTGATGATAGTTTATTCCCACGAAAGATTAACAAATTACTGAATTCTGAATATCCGAGACTGAGAGTGTAGAGGAAGATGGGATCCGAAAGAATTCGATTACAAATCGGATCCTCGAGACTGACGAAACCGAAGTCGGGTTAGTTCGTTCGCGGAACGAACGAACGGGCGAATGCAATGGCGAAAATAGCTCGCGACTGGTTGCGCGCGCGCACACGCCAGCTACAATCGCGAGTACAGACGTTGATAAAATAAATGGCACGGCGCGAGAGGCTGCAGATAACGAGGGGAACGCTTTCGATTAGGTCGAAAATGCGGCCTCGAGAAAAGACGCACCGAGCATGCACGTGGTTGTGTCAGAGATTGCTGGCAGAGGGAGCTCGAAGCACGTTTTATTCAAAAATGACTGCAAGAGAAATTACGAGGAATTAATTTATATAAATTTTTGATATAATAGAAACATTTGGATCAAGTGCGTATAGTGCGAAAGAAACTGACATCCTGAAAGAACGAATAGTTTGTTAGGAAAATGGCGATTTGGCGCACAGCAAAAATAATAAAATGCGTAAAGAGTTTGGCGAATAACCAGCCATTCTTCGGAACGAACTCCCTGCCCGTTCATCGATCGTCGACCTTAAATATTTACGTTCCATGAAGCGGCGAACAATATCGAAGACTCCGATCCGAGACTTCTTCCCTCGATGAAGCGCTGTTACACTTTGTTACATTCAATATCCGCGCTGATCCGGAATTCGCATTCCCTCGACGTCGCACGAAGAGAAATTGAGAAAGCTGCCGACGCGGGATATTTATTTCGTCGCCAGACCGAGGCGATTCGCGATTCCAACTTCTGGAAATTTACGCAGCCGCGTGCTCGGAATTGGCCCTTGATTCCGAGATCAAAGGCAGCGGGAGACGGGCTCCTGAGAGCGAATATTTGCGAGATCTGTCTGGGGATTCAGGGGACGATCGTCCTAAGTCGGGATGGGATCGTTAATTGAAAACTGCGAGCTTACAAAGTTGCGATCCAAGATTTGTGGAGGAGAATTCCATTCTCAGACGGCGGGTCTTGTAACCTCCCGACTCCAAAGCAGCTTACAAACTGCACAGTGTATAAGCAGCACAATAAACTGTGGATTTTTATGGAAATCAACGAAACGCATCTGCTGAGTTTAAAATAGTGTAACATTATCTCTCCAACTCAATTAAATTGCATTGCTTCGTATCCTATTCTTTTTTAAACAATTCTAATCTCCGTCGAGTAGACTGTATCCAACAATCGCAAATTCCTAGACAGTCTCAATGCATTCGACGTCGTAAACAGTATGCGGTTATCGTGGACCAATAGGAGCGGTCCGTGGGCTAAATTCGCGGGCCTCGACCCGCGAATCTTCGAACCGAGTCCGGGACGATTAACGTCGGATTAACGAGGAGGAGAGGATCGTCTGCGGCGTCCCTTTCCACCGCATCGGGGGGATGGTCCTGCACCGCTTGTACGGTTACAGCCCCCGTGAGCATAAATTGTGCAACGTTACGGCGAGTAATGCATTTAAACGCGCAAAGTAAAGTTTCTAATTAAGGGTGCTCGAGGCGGGGACAGGGGATCGTGGGGGCCAGGGAATCGCAAAATATTACGAGGCACCGAACGGATAACGAGCGTACCGGTTCTGCGAATAAACGCTCGCCTCTCCCCTCTCTCTCTCTCCGTCAGCAACTCTCTTTCTCTCATTGGGCCTTCCTCTTTGCCTCTCTCTCTCTTCGGCCCGGCCGTAGACTAATGAACCATACGCAACGCAATTACGTAGGCGCTTCGAGAATCTTTGCTCTCTCTCTCTCTTCGTCTTCCAGCTTTTATCTTGTTCTCTCGAAAGTTCTGATCTCGAAGAGGTTTTCGGTCGCCATCTTGTCCACGGGTTCTCTCGATAGTCTCCCGGGCCGACAGGGCTCGTAAATTCAACGACATCGCGACTAACGCCGGTCGTTATCGATATCGCCTTATCTCCGTGTACTCGGGACGCGTCGCCCGCAAGCTGGACAGCCCGCCGACCGGTCCGTGGATTACGCTAAAAATCGAACGGAAGCGTAAAAAGAACGTTTTACGACGCCGCGGCTGAACCGCGGCTGCCGCGCTACTCGTACCAATCTTATTTAACTATGTCCCGGGCCTCGGGATGTCCGATCGAACCGCTTTCATGCTCTCCCTTTCTCTTTCTCTCTCTCTCTCTCTCTCTCTCTCTCTCTTTCTCTCTTTCTCTCTATCTCGGAGAAGGAGGAGGACCGAACGCTCTGCGCGCCCGATTTGCATACGGCCGCGCTTGTTTTACTTGAGCAGGATACCTCGTGATCCTCCTTTTGCGATTGCGCGCGTCGCAGCCGATTATGCGGGTGTCTTGTTTTTTTAGGGGTGGACGCTACGACTCTTTCCTTCTGATCTTCTTGCTGACTGGCACTCTCGGTTTCGAAATGGCGACGATCCTCCGTGTTCGATAGTCTGCCACGGGAATGTCTGTCGAGAACTGTTGCGAGGTTTATGGAGTAGACACGGTGTTCGATTTATCGGTACGTTGATTCAACGACGGTGTTGTTCGATGTAATCCTGTCGAAATTTGTGAAAGACGAGGAAAAGACCACACTTGTCCCGTTTGCAAAGTTGTTCAAATGCTGTACAGAAAAGCTAGCATTTTTAGCAAAACCTCCAGTCCTTCTTGAGAAATTCAAAAAGATTTATACTGTTCCTTTTAATCATATGTTAATATTATAATATCTGTATTTCTACAAGAAACCTATTCTGTTTTGTAATCTTCATACTCTGTATTATATGTAGTGTATTTCTGTTTTGAAACAATGTTGTAATAAATCTCATATGAGATTTTCTATAATAATAAAAAAAAAAATTCAAAAAGATTGAACTCGTCGGAGAAATCATAAATTTCTTCGTTTATCATATGGATGTAGTCTTGCCTCATGTAACCGTACTCCGTTTTCAAAAAATCCGTTTATCTTCGCCATCGAATCGCTTCCTATTCGTTATCAATTTAGTAAATGACTGTCAGTGGTCGAAAGACGAAGAGAGTCGAAGAATGCTGGCGGAGTTTCTATCGCGGGCGTCGGATCGCGAGGCAAGTGGAAAATTGGACGTCAAAATTTGATGCGACGTTCACGACACTCTGACGAGGGGTTCTCGCGTCGATCACCGCCACCATGATCGCTACCCACGTCGAGTCGCATGATCGGGGTCATCGCGTTAGGCACGAGGCTCGTCGACGTTCCTGTCTGCCACTCGTCTCGCGCCCGAACCCCGGAAAGATACCCTTTCGCGATTGCTCGTAAAGCTGACAGCTTGCGTAATCGCTCGTTTCCTCGGTCGCTCGACTGGCTGCCGTTCCTGCAATGCCTGACGTATACTCCATTCATGTCTCGCGTGCCATCCCACAGGCAATTCCGGACGTTTCTCGTCCACCCTCACGCCTGACGTTTTCTCTGGTCGCTCGCACTTCCTTTGATGCGCTTTTTCCTGCTCACGTCCACCTTCTTCCTTTTTTAAAGATGCTCGATCCTCCATTATTTTAAGCTTTCGCTGTATAGTGTATCATATCTGATACAGTCAACAAATCTGGTATATAGTAAACTAACAATGTGTTTTCTTACTATGTTTATTTTTTTGAAAATGTTCTTTTAATTTTTTTAAATATTTTTCCCTTAAATAAAACACAAAAACTGACCTTCTTTCAATTTTTTGTCATAATTAAGAAAGTCATGCTGCGAAGGGTTAATTATCAGACACCCCTTTCTTGTATCTGGCACCTATTAGGTATGCAATTGTCTTTCCTTTAAGGGGGTAGACTCGTTTCTAGGACTGCAAAGATGCGGGATGCGTCTTCTCATTTCTCGATAATGGAAATACGGGTTTTTTGTCAGTGGTCAAAGGCT
The DNA here is from genome assembly GCA_916610235.2 of Lasioglossum morio. Classification (NCBI taxonomy): domain Eukaryota; kingdom Metazoa; phylum Arthropoda; class Insecta; order Hymenoptera; family Halictidae; genus Lasioglossum; species Lasioglossum morio. The sequence continues at coordinate 14,803,607 of OU744328.1, read as the reverse complement.
CTAGATGAAAGTCCACCCTCACAAGTCCTAGTTTTACGTTTACGAGGCGTAATTTGCATTATTCGGGAGCATGTAGCTCTCGCAGCTTTATGAAAATAGCTACGTAAACTAAAAAATAATACTTTTGAAAAATCCCATCATTGCATTATCGAGAAGGCGCATCGCGCACCCTTGCAATCTTGGAAACACGAGAATTTTTCCAACCCGATCCAGCTCGCGGTCGCCCCAAGTCCACCGTTCCGAGCTCGGACCAAAACAAACGGTTACGCGGTCGGGTTTTTACGAGCAATAACATTTAGACATAGACGCTGGCCAGACGCTGGCCCAGTTAACGGCAGCAGGAAAGAGTAGGAGAGGTGAAATGAATGTGATTCATCGATGAGATCATCGACAGATCGGCGCTACTTCGTATTGGTATATCGTGGATCCCGGCACGGATTCTGAATGGAAATTGCGAACGAGCAGAGAGGGACTCCGCCGATCAGGATCGGCGATTACTGTCTCTACCTGACGGCTTTAGAACGCATCGGGACGATTTACTGGCCGATCTTCTGTTTTACGATCCTCGTAGATCATCCGCAGAGGTCTGCAATAATTCACGCCGATTGCACGGTCTCTCGGCCCCGTGGGCAACCATGTAGGCCTTAGATCGACACGAGCCTCGAATCGCGATTCCCTTGCAGACTACAGCTCGCTGAAATCCACGATATTTTCAATTATTCGCTGATTAATAGAGAAACTTCGACGTCATGGACTTCGCTTCGACACGCGTCATTGACTGAGATCGGTAGTTAAGTCTTACTTCAATTTGATTTTCCGGCTCTGCCGTGGATCATTAGCCATGGGAAAAATTGTACGCTAGCGTCATGAGAAACTGGTGTATGGGTTTCTTCGTTTTAATCATTTTCATACTTTCCAGCGAATATACTGGGTTCTTAAATCCACTTAATCTCTACCCTGATTTATGCTCTGGCGAGTCATTTTTGTCGTTCATGAGTAAAACCTGTACTGTACTCGCTGCTTACTATGTGAATATTTGGCTGTCCGAGTCCACGATGATATTACACAAGGGATTAAATATTGAATGTTCGGCTTCAATGAAATAAATGCTGTTTTCAAGCATTCAAATGTGTCAAGGCACATTTCTGTCCAATATTAATGTAGATAATCGAGGAATTTAATTTGGATTGTGTCACCTTCCGATTTAACATTGGCAGACTGTAGAAAATGCATGCGTTTTATTCGAATCGTAGGTGTTAGTCTCTCCGATGACGGACAGTGATAAGAACGAGAGTTCATGTTCAATGAGAGGATTAGTCGAGGATTCGCGTTACGAAATACCGAAAGATACGAAGACAAACGGTGCGATTAGAATATCGCGACAGCCAAGAGGAAAATACAAATCTTCCCCTGGACAGATACAGCTATGTTACTATACATATATCCAGATTGTTCAAACATGCAATTTGAATCGTAATTTATGATTCAATACCTGGTGCGTGGACAGTTACGTCAGCTAAGAATTGATTTATCAAATACTTGTTCGAGGATTTAACAATATATCTGACTGCTGAATCGACTGCTAATATAGTTAATGCATGAACAACAATCGTGACAAATATTCTGTGTTATGAGGTACATTTGTTAAATAAAACAAACACAACTTTCATAAATATCAAGCGTCCCCGAAGAGACTATGTACATACTAGCAAAGGATGTCGAAACGCATGATGGCTGAGAGTGCTGAGAGCATCGGTTAACTTCGAAAATGAGCGATCCACAATGGGATCTACGGACCGGTAAGATCACCGGTGGCCTTTGGACGATCGCCGGCAGGTTCCCCGCAAGTTTATTCCATCATCCGGGGCAAGAAAGAACTATCAAAGTGGCGAATGGGTCGTATCGTAGCTGTCCCAGTGGCGAATTCCGCCGATCCTCCGATCTCCGTGAATGGACGGGCCGAGTATCCGGTGGCACAGTAAAAACGTGTTACCGCCGTTGGCCCCTTACAACGAATCGTCTGCTCCCCCTCCTCTTCAGGGCCACCAAATAAAGCTAAACGGTTCCGTTTACGGCCACCTATAAACTTTTAAGCGTTCGTAAAACGAGCGGCCGCGGGTTCCGCGACGCGAAACACCTGACGCGGCGAGTCGCGTGAATCACGCCGAGACTCACCTATGGTGTTCCGGATCGATGTCAAGGTCGCCTCGTAGACGGGCCTCGCCGGAAACGTTGCGCAACGAATCGTAAAAGTCGCTCCCTCGCGTTGCTACCGGCTTCAGGCTCGAATGTCTTCGTGACTTCGTTTGGGCAGCTGAGAATTTATGCTCGGCGAATGACCTTGGGATATGATCCGCGTTAGACTCTCATTATGGTCCTATTCGAAGGTGTACTTTACCGTCGCTCGTAGGACACCTTACTCGGCACTGATTAAAATTGTCGATCATGGATAAATTCTTGGGATACTTGTTGGGGAATGTTTATAAGGCTCTTCATACCATATCGATTGCAATAATCAACTGGTGAATCTTCTTACGCAGAGCCGATTACGATCAGTAAAACCGTCGAGAGTGACTTAAACGACACTCTCTCTTTTCCACGTTCTTGCAACGGCCCTTATAAGACATGCTATGCGATAAAAATTACAGATAACGATTACAGGCTCTGCAAGTACCCTAAACCAACAGTTCGTGGAGTTCTAGAAGACTCGTACATAAAAGTCTACTACCGCCGCCAGAAGACCGACGCAACCAAAAGCTCCACGACCACCGGCAACTTGCGGACCGCCTAAATTCAAGGTAGACCATTCCAAGCTCATCCTCCGGAGGACTTCCGGCTCCTCCATCCTGACGTCGACCTTCGCACCGCGTTGTCGTCGAGTGAACGTCTCGCCAGCAGGTTTACGATCCGCGTGGCGCGTTTCTTTCATTGAGCGTTGGCAGCGAGGGGTCAAGGTCGGTTGTCAGAAGGCTTCGGGCGACGCGATGTCAGGGGTGGTTCGGTGTCGCGGGTAACCGTCGCGTCGTTGAGCTAAAGGGGGGCAGGCGAGCATTCAGGCAGGCAGTCAGGCCAAGCAGGCAGGCAGTCAGGCAGAGTGGAGGCAGACAGGAGCGCGCGCGAGGCTGTTGGCCGCGTTTATCGCCTGTAAAACGGTTGACGAGGCCCCCTCGCTCTCCTCTGCCTAATACGGGATCGTATAACCGCACTCTCTCTTCCAAAGAGAAAGAGAGAGAGAGAGAGCGAGAGTGTACACGCGGTGTGTCTCACGTCTGTCTTAACCATGACGTCACACAGTACACACCGTAGAACGAGAGGAGAACGGTCCCGTGACCTATCCCAATCCGGACGGGTGTAAAGGCAGGCCAATATAAACGAACGTTTACAGGCTCGTTACATTTTTATGGGCTCGACGCCGCAACTACGCCACTACGGCCATCAACGGAATGTCGTAAACCATCAACCAGCTCTCTTTCTCTCTCTCTCTCTCTCTCTCTCTCTCTCTCTCCCTCTCGCTTGCCCTCTAGGTCGTTCTCTAACCCCCCTCTACCGTCTCCGTCACTCTTTCGAGCTCGTTCTTCTCTCCACGGTCACCCTTAACGTCTCTCCCCCTTCCCGAGGAACACCGCGACCTCCACCCACCCTAGAGACCCTCTGCCCCTTTCCTCCTCCCGAACCCGAGGGGGGCGCGTGGCATTTACGCAAGCCACTTCCGGTCCCTGACGTCACACCGCTCGTAGAACACTCTCGGTTACGTCACTTTATTGACTGCGATCATAAAAGTTTTTACACGAGCACCTTCTCTTTCTTCCACTCCGAATGCAACACCCTCTCCCTCTCGCGGCTTCTCCTCGAGGTCGAGGAATGTTTACGAGCCAACTATTCGCGCCGTTACGACCCCCTCGAGTCTTTAAACCGTCGCGGCTATTTGTTTTTATATAATCGGCTGCCAACGACCGGCCGACAGCGTGCCATCCACCCGAATACTCTGATTTTTCGTTATCAAACCAGTTCTCTTCGTAAGAAGTTGAACTTTCAGAGTCGAGAGGGATTCTCCAAGAGAATTTTGTACTTCGCCAGGGCAATCTCCCTTCTAGAAGGAAGTTTTGTCTTCGCTGATGGTAGACAAAGTTCGTCGGTTTTCATCGGCGCCACCGCCATTTTCCCATTTTCCCATCATATTTCCCGAGCCAGCCCCGCGGCGAACGGTTTTCCTCCCGGGGGATGCGTTCGACGCCATTTTTCACCCGGTCCCGCCCCCCGCGCTCCGATTGGCTGACACCGGCGGCCATGACGCCGCTCATTATGTAATTTATTCCTGGAATTCGTAATGGCCGACGGGACGGCGACCAATCGCAACCCTCTCGCCGGCGGCCATCATGAAAAGGGACGAACCTGCGCTCTAGCGGGCGGTCTCGCAACTTTCGGCTTCGTTTTCCCACCGAGAGATGGCTCGACTGTTTTCAACCAGGGGTTGAACTTTCCCCCAGGGGGACAAATCATTTTTTCCGGGGCCGGTTTTACGAGCGTCTCGCTTAATGACCGCTTAATGACCACGACGAGAAATTCATTACCGCTCGCGATGAATGAAGTCGCCCCGTTGATATTTCTCCTATTATTACGGGGCCCGATCGTCTCGGGACCGGTCGCATCTTTAAATTAAATTGTTATTTATGTTTTATAAATTACCTGCAGCTTCGTCTCTCCGCTGAGAGCTGTTTATCTCGCACGTACACAGCCCGCGGATATTAATGCACCGAATAGATCGTAATGTGTCCGCTTCGCCAGGCTTTTATGCACTTAGCTCGGACGCGATTGTAGTTACTCAATCGCCACGAAACGACCCGGGAGAGTCTCTCATGCCGGTTCTGTTTCCGCTTTTTTTGTGAAAGCGGTTATCCGCCGCCACCGTGATAAACGAGCGGCGCCGATCGCGCGTTTATGGATTTCATAAATTTTCCCAGGGGGTTGGTGTCCAGGCTGCTTAGAAAGTATTCAAATGAAACGGAAAGTGGTTGGTATTGCGAAATGCTCGGTATTTATTTAATGCGACGGGCCAGATAATTCATAATTTTTATGAGCGGGTCGACCAAAAAAGCACTTTCTCTCTGCTTCAAGTTATTACGTATTTATTCGGGAAACTACGAATTCGTGCGGTTCTAAGACGTTCGTTTGAATCATTAGAGTTCAGACAATTCATACAAATTTATACAAATTCATACAAATTCATTCGATTCATTGAAGTTTAGATAATCTCTGCAAATTCACTTAATTCATTCGAATCCGTATCATTCATTCAAATGCATACAATGCATACTAGTTTGTATAATTCATACAGGCGCACGAACCGGCTGGTACGATTCCAGCAGGTTCGTACGTGAATTTCGCTGCGTTATTATTTTTATTTTTCTGCCGCGGTATTTTTTTACATGCCTCTTATTAACGCTCATTTGACATACTATAAATCCGAGTTTCTACAATCTCCGCTGGACCAGATGTGAAAACGTATTTAACCGCACCTCATCTGCCTCGTAAATCTCTGTCGTAAAAGAAAAAAAGAATAGAATCGGCCGGATTCTCATCCACCGTCCTGCGTTAAGTATAATCAAGAACGATTTACGGCACGCGTAGACTCGTTCGACTACAGATTGACATCAAGAAAAATGTCTCGCTTCCTGTCTTCGTAGACTTTCCACCTTCACGCTTTTTCGAGTCGCCATTATACTTAAAATTCTACAAACACGTTCGCGAATTAATCCTATAATGTTAACGAACGTTCGCCTGGGATTCGGATTGGAGAAGTAATTACGGGCGTAAATCATTGATAGTATCTTAATGAATGATGCTAGACGGAAGAGTGATCTTAAAATTTATGTGTATTGCTCGGTTGCATTAATCTTCCATCGATTTTACATTTTCGAATTATTCATGTGCATCAGTCTGGTTCGAGACTGAAAGTGAAATATTCAAGGAGAGATCGGTATCGATGCTACTTTGTTGTAAATATTGAATCACGAATAATTTTTAGGGGACCGTAATTTGATGAGGAATCTGTTTTTTCTGTGGGATAGGCTGATAAGGATCGTTGTTAATTTAATGCAACACTGCGAGGAGACTGTTGGGAATGGAAAGTGAGTTTCAGACGTGTGAATACTTTGCCTGATGTACTTACAATATTTCACATAATTTTTTTAAGAATGACTATATTCAAAGGTAGAATGAGAATAAATAATTTTCTTGTTTTAAAAATATACAGCAAGAAACAGTGGTCTATAACAGTTGTGCATTTTTCAATCATTCAAGGATCAATTACCATCGTTCATGATATTATAGCAAATAATTATAGAAGTGTAATCAATCGTTTGCAACAAATAGGAACACAAATAAATAATTTGAAAAACAATTATTTGGCCATGGAAGAGACGCGTTCTTGCGATGGATTTTGGAGTTACGAAGGTCTAAAAAGTGAAGTCATAAAAATCGGTCAAGGCCAGAAGGTTAATACACGTGATAATACTTGATAGATAGATTTGACTATTACGACGGCCGCCGTTGAACATGTCTAGATTGAGAATTAGGCGTTTAGAACATCAGTTGAAACTGGTCACGAAGAGGTAGCCTAAATTAAGTAGACCATTTTAGCCAAGAGAGGGGATCAAACATACAACAAACCTAGCATTCTATTAATATTCTACACAATGTAATTTTTCAGATTTAAATACCCATCTTCGAATAAAAGATGTCGATCCGCAGTCCAGTGACTATTATTTAGATCATCAATAAACGAACGAAGCCAACAAAACAGTTGTAAACGCAGCATAAAACGACGCGAGATGGCGTCACTAGCCTCCTCTGCGTTAAAATCAACCGTGTCGATGAACAGTCCCACCGAGTGAACCGATCCAGTCGATTCCAACAAAATCGGCAATGACCGGACTGTGCAATTCTGGATAAAGCCTGGATTCCCGGAGCAACAAAGTAGCTATACCAATAGACTGTCTCCGAGACTGGCGAAACCACTTCCAATTAAAATAAGCGAGCGAGCGTGCATCTGCCTGATCGGAGATCCTGGATATCCAGTCAGCAACATTTTTCTGAAAAAATGTCCCCGCCTCACACGTAGCAACGACGGGCGCGAACGCAGGCGGTCCAGCTGCGTCCTCTGCTATATTGTGCGAGCTTCTTTCGGCGGGAAATAATGAGCAGTACCCGTGATACGTCTCGATAATGAGATTCCCTGTGTCGGGAGGGGGAATCGAGAACCTGGAAAAGGTAAAAAAGAGTTGAGGAGCTAACTCGGGGTCTGCTAGAGTTTCGCAAACGAAACCCGACGTGGACAGTTTCGATGGTGGGGGGCACGAGGAGACAGCGGCCTTATCCGCCAGGTCCCGGATAATTATGTCGGTGTGTTTATTACAGCCGGTTGGTTATCCGCCTCTGTTCCTGATCAGGCAAAACGACGAAAATGCAAGAAGGAGGCTGTCGCGCGTGGAATTCCGATGGCCGGACACGGTCTGCCCCCCCTTCTCGTTCGTACGGGGCCCCATAGTTGCAACAGTCCCCTCTACATCGCCTCGAAAATCGAGCAAACTGCCAATCGATTCCTTATTATAATTTCGCTCCTGCGGCGGAGAACGAGCAAGGAAATAACTGGACGTGTCGACTGTCTCTTTTGTTTGCTATTTTATGGAAAAATTGCACAGAGTTACATTTAAACGGGCGCGGTCGATGATAGTACGGAATTTTCTTTCAGGATTATTTGGCTTGTGAAAGTTACTGGGCGGGATCTAGTGTCTCTGTTTGCGGTTTTAGGAGAAAATTACTTTAATGTTACGGTCGAAGGGGTGAGTACGGTGGTGGTGGGCGATTTTATTTTGTTTCATTTTATTTTGTTCGAAAATCAACGTGTTAAGAAATGTTCAACGACGTTCTAGATCTATATTTCGTTATTAAAAAATTCGTTTTCCTCTTGTCTGCTTTTCATTTGGAGTCTCGCGGTCATCGAGCGTTTCAAGCATCCCCTCTTTGCGGCGTTTCTGCTCAGCCCGATGCAAATTCGCCGGTCTTTGTTGCGATTCGAGAGCCGCGGCAGAATGTAGCCGGGTTCTCGGCCAGCCACGGCACGCATTGTCGATCGATCGCTGTTTCTCCTCTCTACCATCTCGTTTTTTAACCCCTCGGAGCGCGCGCTGGGGTGTGGCTCGCCACTTCTCCGACGGCTGCGCCCGATCTACCGTATAAAGAAGCGATTTTTCTCGAGATCACGGAGGTCGGCCCTACCTAGGAGGTTTCTGCTTTCACCAATGATGCTTCCGAGTTGAGAGGGTTGCTGATGTTGCCAAGGGTTGCACGGCTGATGCGTTGTCGGCCGATCTTCCTCGATGGGTTTCGTACCATCCCTCGAAATTACCGTGCATGTCTAGTCCGGATTTTAAGGAAAATAGCTAATAGCGAATCAGAAGTTTCTTTCACTCGAGAACTATTTCCACATTCTAGCAGAAGAATTGCTCATACGATCGTCTTTAAATACTTTACTGGTATAATTTTGAAATTGTATGTTACTTTTATATTCCCATTAAAACTTCACCTACGATTTTATCTTATCAATTTATTAAAACTTGAACCAAAAGTGTCAACTTTGCAATAATGGTTACGTATATTACGTTCCTCATTTTTTGACATGAAACAGTACAAAAATGTCTTAGATCAATTTTTAAAGGAATCTTTGTGAAGGTTTGGTTTCTGGATCTGTGATGGGTGGTGAAGAAAATGTTCGTTGTTTCGATCCGGAGTCACTGCGACAACAAGTGGACGAAACGTTCTTTCGCGGGAGTGGAAAAACAGTGTTCTCTGCGCAGGCGTCCGCTGTCTACGACCTTAACCCAGACCTAAGTCAAAGTTAATTCGGTCTTAATCCGGCTTCGACGTCAATGCACCACGCAACAGATCGAAATAAAGCAGGTTTCCTGTCTACGAACTCTTGACGCGGCTTTATGTCTTCGGGGTCGGGTCGTTCGAGATCGCGTTGACACTTGTCTCGCTTCGTCTGCTACCCAGTGACACTTCGTACGTATTACGTTTACTCTAAAAATAAATTCTGACGCTTTCCGCAATGAAAATCGACGGCGAAGTTCTCTAAAAATATTTCGAACACTAAATCTAGCAATATCCTAATCTGCAGTAATTTTTACAGAGTTTCCAAACTCGAAAAACTTTTAAATTGCAATTACTTGGAACTTGTAAAGATCGTAACAGAATCAAAGGCCTACACCCCAATATAATGTAATATCTATAAAAAATTCGATAAAGAAAATCGTAAAACACGATTCTACAAATTTGATAAAAATCGTTCCAGAAGGAAGTTTGACTAAATCGACTTTAATTCAACGTTTACGGCCGATAAAATTTGATAATCCGTATCCAAATTTCTAGCATTATTCGCAGTCGTTAAATCGACCTTTTCCGCCGCAAATAGAAAGTTCTTCACCTGAATAATCGGCTACTAAACGAATTATTTAATAAATTCAGCAGCTGTCGGTAGTATATACGAAAATTTATATAGTCGTCCGTATGATTTCTCTCGCTCCGATGTTTTATCTTTTAAAAAGTGAAAGAGAAGTGTCTCGACGTCGCACCCCGTTGAGAGTAGTGACAGGTTGGAATTTATGGCACGGAAACCATTCTGGCACCGGGTAAACCTACCCCGAGCTGCCTTTCTTCTTCATCCATCGCCTGAGACAATGACATTTCGTTCCCTGCGTCCTCCGCGTAAATGTCCTTATTCCCGGGGAACATTGGAAAAATGTCAGCTGCAATAGAAACCACCTATATTGCATGACCTTCCGCCGCAAGCTTCTGAAAAATTGAATGTGCACACCTATTTGGTAAATTCACATTTTCACAAAGTTTTTCAATTCTTTAAAATTCGGAACAAAGATGCTGAAGCATTCGTGTGGAAGAAATTAGTTTGTATAATGTTCGAAAAAACAGTCGACTCGTCGCAATTGCAACAAAGTATTCCGGTCAGGCGTCTACCACGCGTTCCCCCGAGCGTCAATCGCTACATTGTGTCGGCCCGGCGTGTTTCATTCGAATTTATTCGCAGGAGCGCGACTCGGCTCGCGTAAACGTATAAATTAGCGACGTGTCGCGTAGCTGAAAATTTACGTGGCACCGCAGCTTAGTGGGGAGAAGGGTGACGTCTTCGATTCGGAGCGTGGGACGCCCCCCCCCCCCTGGTCGGAATTGGTAATTTAGGGGGACCCTTATTCTCCCGCAAGGATTGCATGTAAAACGCTCCTCGAGATATAAAGCGCGCCTTCCGAGTGGAAACGGTCGTGTATGGTCCTCCATTTAACCCTTTACGAGCTGCGTCTATTCGAAATAACCGCCCCGAATCCAACAGACAATTGCCATACCTACGTTTCATCCTTTCGGACCCTCTTCAGCTACCGGGGAGTCTATAAAAATGGAGCAATTTGAATTTAGTTGCTGTAAAAAAAAATTGTTGTAATTGGATTGTTTTCTTGATCGTTTATTTAGTTTTTGTGTCGAGCACGTTGAAGCGTTAAACACATTGTGAGCAGATAATTAAATGGCACCCAGGGAGATGATTTTTTAATTGCACGATCGCGTGTTGCATAAATACATGAAATCCACGATGTAGTTATAGCGATCATTTGATGGGCATTTAGGCGTTAATGGAGCATAAAATGGAATTGATCTGAATGTATAAATTTATGGTCGTATAAAAAGAGGATTTCTATCTTGGAGCAAAAAATATTTTATGACGGTTAGCGGAATGTGGGGAATTATTGTAGAAATTAATTGCACTAATTATTCTACATATTTTCGTTGCACATAAATCGTCGAGTCGTCCCGGAAGCTTGGGGGATGTTTTCAGAGGATGTTGCAGAATATTTTTATTTTCTACACAGTTTTCTACAGTTTATTTATAACACGAGCAACGCTCCATGGAGGATCACAAAGTGCTTCGAGTTTCAGTCAGAATCGTTCCGGAAAAATCGAGGAGCCCTCTCCGGGAAGGATTTATGTGTTCACGCAGTGAGACCGAGAATATCCGAGGGAAGGAAAGAAAGGATTGAGACGGGGGTGGGTCAGTTGACACGTAACTCAATACGAGCGCGTCTTGTTTACGAGGTTATAAAATTACGGAGTCGATGCTCGAACGTGGAGAGAGCGGTGCGATCGGCGAGAGGAGGCGCGTGCAAACGCTCGGAAATTTCGAATTGTCCGTCCGGTCCACGAATATTTAACGCGTGCCTCGGATTTCAGTGTCGAGGGTGGCCTGAGAAATCTCGGGGACACGTTCGACCCTTGACGATCGCAGACTGTGTATCCGAAGACGTTAAACTCGAACGTATGTACTGTAGACATTCATTTCATCCAAGAAGAAATACAGTAAAGTCTTCATTCATCCTTATCATCATCCATTAAATCGTTTACCTTATTTTTACTCGCATAGAAAATTCACTCTTGAACAGGCTCTTGTTTAAAATACAATAACAATTTTATTAGGTGTACGTTTGTTTAATATAATCGTTTTTATTCATTGAATGTGGTATACACAAAATTATATAGAGTGCATTCTGCAGAATATTCTAAATAGAATTATAAAATGAGGACTTCCGAGACGCGTAAAATCGGTGTCTGGCCAGGAACCTGTCGGTCGATCGAAAAAATGATCGAGACTCGATCGTTCAACCCGATCCGACTCGCGAATCGATCGCACGTGCCTGGTATCGGACAGTTTATTGGCAAGCGTCCGGCTGCTCATCCAACATGGCGTTTCTACCTGCCAGCTAATTGCCCAGTTTCCAAAGAACGTGTGCCAGCATTTATCTGGCTGCACGGTTCGTGATGGGAATGGAGATGGCTGGGGATCAAAATATATTTAACTATTTTATTCGTTCGTTCGCTCCACTGTTACCTATGCCAGTCTCCATCATTCAGAGTCTGTCGAGTCTAATTTACAATGAGGATAACAAGATGTACAACTAGATAATAAACATTCTTGTAAGAAATAAATCGTTGAAGCAGCTGTCCTTTGAGGAGAAATTATAACACATCGTTTTGGAGTCAACAATTTTATTCTGCATTGCTATATTTCATGAATAAAATTTTATACAATCCTAGAAAAATTCTACGCAAATTTTATCGAAATTCTATTCTCTTTCGTCTATAAAAAAAATTGAAGAAATACTGTTCTATTCTCGTACATCTAAAAAATTCCGTAAAAATTAGTCTACCCTTCGGTTTCGCGGACCATTCGAAATAACTCAAGGATCGAAATGAGATCGTTATCGGAGGACTGCACAAACCGGAGACCACCGTGTTCTCTGTTCAGTTAGCGTCGCATCGTCGGTTGGCGGAATTCCACGGTGAATACCCTTCATTCGATAGGATAACGTATCACTGCGTCCTGTTGCGAGGACAAGCAAACATAGGCATAACTTCGGCTGTCTTATGGAGACAGGAAATATCGGTCCCTAGGGCGTGAGCAGACAGGTACGTGTTCCCTCGTGCTTCTACGACCTAGACACTCCTCGGGTTCCTTAGGAACGCCAGGGGGGAATGAACTCGATCTTCTAACGTTGCACCAGAAAGGGTAAATGTTCGAAGAAACTAGCTACCCTGGAACAGACAAGAATAGTACTCGAAAATTTCGATGCGGATTTACATGGAAAAATTTGTAGTCTTTTACAGAATGAAATAACAATAAAATAAAAATGTAAACAGGCTTAGGTAATGTGAACAATATAAAAAATGTGCAATTATTGGAATTACTGTAAGCAAGTCGTGAATTTGGTCGCGCGAGTGATGCGGGAGGTTGCAGAAGTTATGGTCGAAGGGGGTGCAATATGGCGTCGGCCGGGTTCAACGCACCTGTACAGTCGATGATTCGGTCGATCGACGACCCAATTTCCTGGCGAGAGCGGAAGGACCCGCAAAAAGCCCGTTTTACGATTATTACGTGTTCCATCGTCGTGTATAAATAGAGAGGCAGGCGCTGGCATAGCGGCGCTCTACATACTCGAGGACGCCTCCCCTAAATCATGCTCTTCCGCGTCACGCTGCCAAACTGACTCCGTTCTCTCGTTATCGTGATTTAACCCGAGCCTCGGTTCCATCGGGCCGAGTGTTTACGAATGTCGTCGAGGCACTCTGGCCTCTTTTGTCGGCGGATCGAGGAAATTGTTGATCCATACACCCGATGCCTTCGATCGGATCGTATCCGCGGAAGAAGACATCACCGCTTCCGCTCAATTTGGGTCGCGGAAGCTCGCTCCCGGTGGAGAGTCAATCTCTCGATCCCCAGATACCCTCGCTCGCTTCCTCGGCAGATTGGAGTTTCTGAAAGGAAAGATGAAATTTTCAACATCCCGGACGACGACGACGACGTGCGGAGAATGTGCGCGCGGCTAAAGGATCGATGAACCTTAACGTGAACGTAGATGGAAATCCGAACGTGTTGCTCCTGCGCGCGCGCGCTAATTAACGGAACGAAATATATCCGTTCGTTCGCTCGACTTTTATGCACTCGCATCGGCGGTCCCAGTTAAATCGACGATTCAGAGGCTGTTAAGTTTGTTTCGAGATGATACAGATCGGAATCGGAGAGTTTCTGGTGACATTAAGATATGTTTATCCACTCGAGGATGACGAGGATGCCATGCGAATGCTGTTTTTAGGTGGAACGTGTTTCTCAAATTTTGTTAAGATTTAATAAACAAATTTTACGTATTATTTAGCTGATTATAACAGGAACAATTAACAGTGCAAGCCTTCCACTATCAAATATAGAACACTATCCCTACCCATTCGGGGACAATCCCGAACTCGGCATTCACAGTCACTGGCAGAAACTTACGAGCCGCCCGCTATCAATCCAGATCAGAATTCCAGCAACGCGCTCCCATTACCCTCCAGAATCCATGGGGTATCGGTCGGAACGACCGGAAACGGGACACCTGAGGCGAACATCTTCTCCGTAGGACCCTACGGAAAGAGAGAGGGATGAAATCCTAGGCGTTTGTCATATCTTGTCGCGCATTAAATCGGCGGAGGTATCGCGTCGATAAAACGCGGTTCGAGAAAAAGGGCTCGCGTAATCCCGGCATTCCGCGAGTCGTTTCGCGGAAGATCCGCGGGGGTATGTATATGGGACAAGTGGAAACGGTCAAGTATCAATAAAGAGCCGGGAGGAGGGTTCTAAAGTTATCAGGCTCGCCGAAGTTTCGTTTCACAGTTTTCATTCCCCTCTGCCACCTGCCCCTTCCCCACACTCCTTTTTCTTCGTTTTCCGTAAAAAAAACTTTCGCCAACGCTCAGACTCGGGTCCCCATAAGGAACCTAGTCGATTCGATGTGTTTTTCTCTCGCCTCTTTTTCGGTCCTCTCTCGGCCGGCTTCTTCTTTTTCCAGCGTGTGCCTCGCTCTTCCCACTTCCCTTGTTCTTCCTTGTCCTTCCCTTCTCTCTCGTCTTCTTCGTTCTCTTGCCGATCCTCGTCTCCCTTTCTGGACAGCCGTTCGATAATCCTACGACTCGCCTCCCCCTTTGCCGGAGAAGCCACCCCATTGGACGGACAGGTAGGCATAACGCGTCACACGTTTTTTATACTGCCCCCGCTCCCCTCTCCGCGTCGCGCAGAACCCCGCGGACGCTGGCTTATCGGATTCCTGGCCAATGCCGTCGGATAAAATTCGTTATTTACTAAATTCATTTGTTTACTCCCCCGTGGACGTGGATCGCCGCCCACGTTACCGACCGCGACCCCCGTAACTGGACGTCGTTTCTGTCTCCGCGATCGGGAATTGTGGGCCCCCGGGACCCACGGCCCCGTCGAACCCCATCCCCCTTCTCGCTTCGCTGCGACCTTCGCGAGACGCGCATTGGATCTTGCTACGGGAATAATGGCGATTTCTTTTCGCTATTCTTTGCAACAGTGGTTCGATTGTTTATGAGTGAGTTTGAACGATGATCGCTACATGGAGGATTTTATAACTTCGACGAATTGAAAATAATAAAATAGTCAAACGACTTGTCCTGCACGAAACGTTGTCTACCGTTTGACAAATTTCGAGCCGGATCGTAAACGCCGGCGGCAGCAATTACGATTATTGTTTCGGAAGGCCGTTCGAGTGGCGGAAGCGCCGCGCGCGCGCCGTTCGTTCGAAACGGATGGTAAAAACGGAAGTGATCGATCGAAACAAAACGGCCGGATTCGGATGGAATTCGGTAACGGTTCGGCGAGAGCGAACTTCTACGGTGCTTCCCGAGCAATAAAATCGACGGAGTCGCGAAAAGAATTGCAGATCGGGGCAAAGCGGCGTGGGATTTATGACCGAACCGAGTGGCAATTTGTCGCGGAATTGGACGGGTTTTACGACGATATATTCGACATAAATTCGCAATGAAATTAGGCGGAATACGTGGAAATAAATTGGCCAGGAATTTATAATGAAGCCGGCCGGGAATATATGCAGACAAATTGCACGATGCGAGAGAGAGAGAGAGAGAGAGAGAGAAAAGCCGCCGCTGGTGCGGCTGTCGGCGGGATTGAAACGAAGGGAGTCCCCAAATCTGCCATTAAAATGCGTTTTTAATTGCGTTTCCGCGGGCCCCGACAAACCCTCCAGGCTTTTCATTTATGCATATTCATGGTGATTACGCGGGATAACAGTGCTCCGTGGAATTAATCGAAACCTGAAAACGACGCTCGGGACGATACCGTATTATTGGAAGGCTACAGGGATCCAGGCGTGCACCTTCGAGTGTGAATTTGGTAATGATAATCCGACGAAAATATCCACCACGGGCTTGCATTCTTCAGTTGCATCGACTTATCGCACCGCCAGACTCACTGACACGTATTCCGATCGTAAAAGTTAACGTTGTGCACTGTGGAGGAGTTTACAAGCTGCGGCTCGTTCGAGATATTTTCAATCGGGGTCTTCCAGCATCTTTAAATTGAGGGCCTCTCGTTGTAGAACTCGGTTCTTTATAAAATGTTTTTCGAAAGTAGACAATTCGCCTGCCTCTGCAGCTATTCATTTTTTAAAAAAATCTGTGTTTCGAAATATTACTGTGGATCTTTATACGAAATGAAATTTCTCGAAGCGAGGGTGTGACGAGAACGAAATTTTGGTTAGTGTTCGTCCCTGCGAAATTTATGCTCGCCGGCTCCCTATGATTATCGTGATCACCGCAGACGAGATCACGGACGGTTCGGCAAGTCATTAGCGATCGGTGGCTCGTTAAAAGCAGAGATTTCATCCTGATCGCGGCAGCCAATCTGCGGTACGATTAAAACCGGTCGATTATGTTCCTTTCTCCCGTTTTGCTCTGTTTTCATCGTGCGAGCCGGTCGTCAGAGACAATTAAACAGGTGCCGTTTCCGCTTCGGCCTGCCCACGGATACGTCAGATCTATAGATCTCCGATCCAGTTGGACGGTGTACAGCCGTCGATTCGACTGAAATAACCATCGTGGTTTATTCACTTAGCGGATTCACTCTTGCGATGGAAACTTGCGAGGCACGTTCTTAGTCGAGGCCTGCACGTGTCGATAAACGATAATCGATACCGGCCGAATCGACTGTGAATTCCTCCATCGATGCCGCTCAGTATAATTTTATTATTGCACCACCGACAGTCCGTTAATTGAATGTTCCTCGCTCGGTACATCAATTCCGACCGTTTATAATTAAATTGTGTCGGCTCGAACGAGCCTCCGAACTCGAGCCGAGAAGTTTGAAAATGCTGTCAGAACACTTGTCGTCCTTCGGAACTTCCTACCTTGCGCAATCGATCACCGATCACTATGATTTCTTTATATTAAGCGTAAACTCATTTCTTTTTAAATATTGAGTTAGTAATCACTTGCATAATTATGGGCAGATATAATGAATGAACGTTGAATTTGATTTTAGATTTAAATATAATGATTGATTGTGGTGTGTAATAACTAATAACTTCATTTCTTTTAAATTTTCACTTAGACCACTTTCATAATTATTGCCTCGTTCGCGTATGTTGTTGTTGCACAATCATCGACGGTAATTATTCATCGCCAATAGAGATGATGGTGAAACGAGCGGGACCTTGTACCACGGAGAGAGAGCCAGTTAGATTGCTTTATACCAGGGAGAGTTGAAACCACTTCGCATACAGTTGGACATCGGTTTCGTGCACGGGCGCTTCAAGAATAAATTGAATTCGCTTGTCCAGTTTTCTCGCGCCGTTTCAATCGTGGATCCGAGAGTCCTCCTCAGGGCATTCCAGCCACTTCTTGGCTAGCAGTGAAAACCGTCGAACGATCGGGGGGTGGAAGACGCATTCGACGAAACGATCCCAGCGCAAAGCCGACGGGGCTGACGAGCAAAACTCGCTTCCCTGATAAGAAAGCTACGTGCGAAAAATACAAACTGGCCTACATAGATCTGAAAGTATAATCGCGCACGATTTCCGGGTAACGTATGCAACCAACCGCGAAAATTAGCCTGATAAAACGCGGCTAATATTCGCTCATTTGCAACACTATCCGCGACTGCGAACCTTTCCTGTTTGAATCTCCCGCACCCGCGACTTCGAACTCGCAAGTTTGTTAGCCCCGTCTGCGATTTTAAATTTAAATTCGAATTGAATTTTAAAAGGAAAATAAAGTTTGTAGATCGTAATCTCTGTTCCCTTGCATTTTTACAGCAACCATGGAAAAATGTCAACGTCAATTGTTTTATTTAGTATGGACATAAAGGCTGATAATTTAATACTGTACTTTCTTTAAAAATTTATATTTCTTCTTTTGAAAAATTTACTTATCAGTACCAAGTCCTCAGCATTCATTTATTATGCAGAAGAAACCACGAACATAAATCTCGTAGCGCGAGAATGAACCTGTCCGGAGGTCGGTGTCGCATTTTTTCGAAATTACGTCTGGAAATCGTCGAATTTCAGGCGGAATAAGTACGGGATCCCGCCATGTGGCAAGCAATTAGTAATAAAGGGCGAGCGGACGGTGCATCATCGCGGAAACTACCCCGGGAGCAAAGCCGGCCGCGCATTTTTCGCCCGGTTTCCATTTCCAGGGAACGATCCGGTGGTCGTTGCCCGAGATTTTCGGCGGAGCCTGGCAATTTGCTTTCTCCCTCCGTGAAAATCGCGGAACTGAGTCCATTCGAGGCTAATGTCCGTCATTCGCGTGTCTCGCCGCGGCAATGCACGGGCTCAGAAGTCGTTCCGATTCCTTTCCGTTTCCCCGTAGAACGGGACACGCGATCATACCATCAGTTTCTGCGGTTTCTGGCGCGAGAAACCCGCGATTCGAATCGGAAATCTGCAATTTAAATGCCGACCGGTGGGTGTAAACAAACGGCGTTCGCCCTCGCCGTGGAAATTATCTTGAACCCGCTGCATACTGCTTGGGAAAAGTGAAAATTATGGCGGCGATCGGCAGATTAAGTCCACTCGCCAATTCGCGTAATCGATAACGGGTGCATTTAAATGGAGATCCAGGACAGTCCCGAGAGAAATCAGAATCTGCCTGCCGTATTTTCATGACGGTCCCCGGTTTCAGTCGACCTCGATGGCCGTGGCTTTTCGAACGAGTTTCTTCGTATTCGCTCGACTGCTGCTGATCTCATTCGTTAGGGCTCATTTCTGTTAAATAGAATCTTTTGGCGAGACGATGGCAATATTTTGTATACAAAGTTTCATTATGGTCGGCTGGTTTCGCGTCGAGCAGCGATTTTTCTCTGAAATATATTTAATAATTAACCGGTTGTCATATAACTTCGATTATGGCGGGAGCTGAGGATTTCATATGCATTCTCCTGAATGCGAATGTTGTGCGTTGCTTTTTGATCGAAGGAGATCTCCGTTCTCCTTTTGTGATGCTCCCACGTGGATATGAAGACGTACAACAAATACAGTGTGCATTTCCAATTGATTCTTTTTTTCTCATACAATATAATATATGTCGTGGCAGGCCGACCCCTTCTTTGAATAGACATTTTAAAATGCGTCAACGAGTTCACGGGTGCTGTAGAACCACACAATAATAACACGTCTTGTCCTGTCAAAATCTCGTTTCTTTCTCTATCAAAAGACTACTCTCTTGACAACGCAAATCAATCAATATCTCATAGATATTGTCATGTTTTCTTATACACTGTAATCTTCAGAAACGTGTCCATTCTACCACCCGTGGTCACGTTCAACAAGGACCTAAACCATTTTCCTAAAGGACCTTGTCTCGCACTTTCTTCAAAAATAAAACAAACGTAACAGTAAGAAAAATTTATAAATTACAATCAATAAAACAAACATGACATTAATAATAATAATACAAATTTTTCAAATCATTGCCTATGTCAGCACGCCCCGACATATATATTTTATATAATCATTTAATAATTTACTGGCGCCTCAGAGTCACCATTCTAGTGCAAAGGGTTAACAAGTTCCCTGATGAGGAATTTCGAAATATACTGATTGCCATGGAAAATATTGGGACGGAAAGGTGCCTGGCTGCAAACAGCACTTTACGAGGATTAATGAATAGAAATGTCAGCGGTCTCTTTCGAAGACATTTACGGTCAACAACCATGTCCGCCCAAGTAATTTTCCTCGACTATGATGCTCCTCGAATATGAATTATCACCGAAAGCTTTTAGCAAAGTTGTCGAACGACTGTCAACGCGGACGGACGCGTTACGTGTCGCCGCGATTCTGCTGGATAAACAAAATACCGTCGACGTTAATTTGTTATTCTGTGACGACTCAAAGTTTCGCACACTTTTCCGTGGGTTTCACCCAGAGAATCTGGTGGACCAGCTTCCAAAGAGATTATCCGGAAATTTAGTGAAACTTTTCTCTCCCTCCAACGTCGAATCTCTCCAGTGGCCACCCCTGTCTGTGAAGTTTGTTCATGTCTTTTTAATAGCCCCACTGCTACGACGAATTTTAAAGACCCGCCTATTGGGACAGTCGTTCGCGTCCCGGAAACGGATGCGGCTCTTTAGGATGAGGGTAAGTGATTTTGGATGGGGGATGCTGGAGGGAACGTTCATTCCTTCGTGAAATTGTTCAGGTACTCGTTACACGCGAGAACAGATTTTTTAAAAGTGTGACCATTTTAAAAAAAAAAAGTCTATAGGCGAATTTATTATGATATTCGATTAAAATATTGGAATAAAAATGAGAAGATGAGAAAGATTCCGGCTGAATTTACAAGGAGTTTTATGGAATTCGGACGAGGCATTAAGTTTAAGAGCAGATTTATTCAGCCTCGTATTACACCGTTAATAGATTTTAATGCGCATAGTTTTTTTATGATGAAAATTGCCGATGGTAAACGGTACAAGTCTTACGCCCAGAACACCGAGGACGCCAAACTGTGATTTTAACTGTCCGAACGCAGTAAACTGTTGTACCTCGGGTGAAAATAAAATTTATTGAATCTTTAAAAGTCAGCTGTAACTTCGAGGCGACTGCGGACATGGCGGATCTACGTGTATCAGAGTCCTTTTTTTATTTTCATTCTTTGCTGAATCTGCCTTTGTGGTCATCCCCGGATTTTATGAAACATCGTCTACATTTGTGCCCGCTTTATGGCGAGGAACAGAATACAGGAGTCTAGAATCTAGGCGATGTAAACGTTTATTTAGGCTACGTTTAAGTATTTGTTCCAACTTTGTCCGGTGACAAAAAAAAATTAAATTTATATCGTTCGTATTACACACACCGAAAAATTGTTAGGAAGCTACAAGTTCATTTTTTTCAGTGTACTTTAAATTAAAATACTAATTTAGTTGTGTGAGAGTACGAGAAATTTTGAAATAGTCAAATAAAAATTCGAGATTGTACAATGGATGAAATCGATTTCCAAAATGTGAAACAGGTACGTCAAAGTAATTTTTTAATTGGAGACAAAATCTCGACCGGATTTTTGCCCGTCGAAAAAGTTAAGGGACACAGTTTCGCCGGAAACCGGAAACGATCGAGGTAAGAGATCCTCGTCTGCTCGATCGCTCATCGCGCTCGGGCGTGTCGTAAAAACGAGAGCGTATCTCGGTAAGCTGCTCGCTGAGCTTAACGAAGACATTTTCGTGGCTACGGTGTACAGATAAGCTCGCGTCGGTTGTCAGCGTGTTCTGAATGGATCACGGTTATCTGGGCTTTCGACGTTGGAATCCGTGGCCCATCGACAGAACGTTTTCTTCGAGCAATGGACGACGAATAGTAACAGCCATCGATCTGTAACATTACCATAGAGAACGAATTCAATTATCGTTTGCATACAAATAGTCCCCTCAATAATTTTTATCTCGACAATATCAACATCCATACAATAAATTGTATCCTCATTACTCAGAGCATTATGGGCCATTAAATATTTTTATAGAGTCGTAAATATTACTTTTAGAAGACTGTAATATGTATTTTTAAATGTTTGTTTGGAAACACTGTGATACTTAATTCATCAGTATTTTATGGATCAAATTAAAAATGAAATAGGGAAATGAAATTATAGTACGTATTATGATTGCAATGATCACTTCTGGAAAATTGTAATACGTTTGTTTTATACAGTGCTGTATAGGCCATGCGTGAACACTATTAATGTGCTAGCAGTTTATGAATTACATTAGAAACGTAACAAGAAAATGTAATCATTGTACGAATCACGATTGTTACTGAACACTTAATGTGCTAGTACGCTGCTAATTAAGTGAAAAACTTTTCCCGTAATTATTTTGCTCAATTAAAATTATAATAGAGAGATAGAATGGTTCTAAGAATTGTAATTTAATGAACGACATGTTGCAAATCCGTTTTCGGCGGACAGTATACAACTCACATCATCAAACCTCTGTTAACAGACTGGTGTTCCGGTCGTTCCTTAAGATAATGTCCGGAACAAACACGATTAATTAATCCGATGAAGCCGCGGGAAGAGATACAATGATACCGCGCTCGTCATTGGCATAATTAAATTAGCGTAACTACCAATTAAGTCTGCGGCCAGAGCAACAACGTGTTCCGGCTGAGTTACGAGCGACACGCGTTTCCTTCTGCGAGTCTAACCGAGAAAGAGGATAGGCTTGAATTTCTTGAATCGAGTTTGAGGGAATTCGATTTGAACCTCGGGACGAATGAACCACTTTCGGAACGATTTCAGTGTCCTGGATAGCTTCTTTTTGATTTGCTTCGATGCCGGGGGTTCGGAACGACTGAGGAAAGAAGGGTGGAATAGAGGAAAAGGTCGGAAAATTGTTTGAGAGAATTAAATTCTGCGACACGGAGATTTCAGTGTTTAAATTTTCGCGATCCGGCTGAATTGTGTCCTTTCCAAAAATTAACATAGAAAAAGAACGGTTCCCAGAATTTTCTTATTACATTTTATAAGTTTTATAAAAACCTCGGAGAATATATACAAAGATCTTTAAAAAATTAATTTTCATCTGCTGAATGTGTATTCCTTTCTTCAAGTGGCATTATTCAGGATTTCTCGTCGCAAAAGTTGAAAGTGTCGAATATAAAATAGAATAGTGAGTTATTTAAATCCCTTCTAAGCCGAGCATCGAAAGTTCACCGACCACGCAACGTTCCCAACGTCGTCGAGCAATATTATACAAAATCTTCGCAGAATAGTCTAATCCCGTGAGCAAATTTTTCGATCAAAATCTACTCCCGTCCAATAAATAACGATCCTGCACAGGAAGAGATGTAATCTATGAAGGAAAGCGGGAACATTGTCGACAACGGTGCTCCCGCGGAAAAATTCCGTGTAATTTTCTAGCGCAGCAGCTGGCCCCTTCGTCTATCCATAGATCCTCTCGATGGAAAAGGTGCACAATTGCGCACGGCTCCTTCGAAGCATCCTCTCAATTCCAAGAGAGAAAGAAAGGGAGAGATAGTCTAATAGAAAACCTTCTTCTGTATCTTCCTTGAAAATTTGAATTTAAATCGAAAGTCAGCGATCTTGAATTAGAATTAAAATTTACTTCGAACTCGCAGACAAATCCGATTTTCCGTGGGGCGGCCATCTTGCTTTCGGTTCACTCGATATTCCGCAGCTGCCGCATTATGTTTCGCTCTCTGACCCTTGTGTTGCTGCCATTATTTTGCCACAAGCTCTCCATAGTTTGAACTGTTCAACATTTGCATTGTGTACAGTAAACTCTATTAAACAGTCCAAATACTTGCATGCCTATCTTCCAGGAAGCTATCTTCGTCTCCTCCGCAACAACAAACGATTTTGAGCCATTCAAATAAAGTCAAACCAACATCAGCTAGACCCACACTAAACCAAATAGCACATTACCTACCCTGGTACGTTGTACTCCTGTAAAACGCTTTCAAAATCCAGTAATAGCTGTCCCGGCTTGACTAGCCTGCCCAATCAGCTAAAAAGACATCATGGTCCTCGTTATTCCCGCCCGGAGGACATGGTGCCGCGAGGAAGTTACATTTCGCAGGATGCATCGACCCAATAATTCCTGGCGCCGGTCCGCGGTTCGTCCTGGGTACGGGAAAAAGCGCACGATTCCGGCAATCGTGCGACGAATCCATGACAGAACTGCCGGAGCGAGCAGGAGCCATCAGAAACAAGCGAGAGAGGAAGGTTTCACCGGGGCGAGTCTGGAATAGGTGAACCCTGGAGCGGCGTATCGATCTGTGCGTGATGCTGAGCCCGGCCATGAGGGTAGGGGGTTGGAACCACCGCACAGCCACCGTCTCCACGGAGATGAACACACGGGGTTGCTATCAGGGACATGGGGATCGAACCTGTGTGAGTTAGCTATGACTCTGTGTTGGTCGCAGACGTTGAAAAGCGAGGGTGGCTGCTGTGGAGTTGGAAACAGCGTCGAGCTCCGACACAGCATCCGGAGAACCCACACAAATCCACCCGAGAGCTATACACTCGCATGTACAGGGTGTAGCAGGGGTTTGCGAGGGTGTGTGCCAGTGTTTGAGACTGTGTGAGGTTGCTGGATCCCCCACCATGTGGAATACCGTTCGAATCGACCCTGGCTAGGCAGCCAAAGCCTCGCTAGGAGAACCTACCCCTGGCCCGAGCCACCATCAACGTCTCGAGGGTGGAAAACCGAGGAGGATGGGGAGGTCTGCGGCCTGGGGGATGGGGCAGGGGGCGTGTCATTGCAGTTTCTACACAGCTGCGTCTGCAGCGTTCCGAGGAAAGGCCTAAAAAGCTTTCTCTCGCTCTCCCGATGCCTCTCCATCCTCTTCCGCCTCATACCTCCCCAGCCACCCTCGAGATCCCTCCGACCCTCCTCGCGTTTGCCCTCCGACACGTACCGGGCTGGGAACTTTACCATTTCGCCGTCTGGGAAGATAATCTACCCGGCTCCACCTACACCTTCGAATCGAGTGGAATCGGGCTTCGCTCCCTTCGCTCTCACCCCCTCAGAACACCCCCGCTTCGCCACCCCCGCGCAAGAGTCAAGCGTCGCCGGCTCCTTCCAACGACCACGCACACCTTCGTCGAACGTTCTCTCGGCGACGATTTCTTCTTTTCGACGGTATAGACGTCCTTCTCTTCCCTCTTTCTCTCCCTATGGACGTCCTCTCTGCTTCTCCTCCGTCTGTCTCTCTCTCTCTCTCTCTCTCTCTCTCTCTCTCTCTCTATACATGACGTCCTTTTTGCTTCTTCTCTCTCTAGCCCGTCTTCTAGCCCCTTATTTCTGTCGCTCTTTCTGGATGTTGCGCCCTGTCTCTCTCTCTCTCTCGGTTTCGCTTCGCTCGAAGCAAGGGTGCAGGTGCGACCGAACACCGGCTCTCTCTGGAAATAAGGTGGAACCGGAGGGAAAATTAAACTCCCCCGTGAGAGGAGGGAAGTTCGCCTTTTCGAGACTTTTCTCGGAACGCTTCGCCGATAACGTCCTCCGCCGTACCGGCGCAAATTGAGACCTTGCATTTCTGCAGCGAGCTTTCGCAGCCCGGAGCGCGAATTAATCATCTGCCAGGCTGCGCGACCTGCACCGTGCTTCTCTTTCGGTTTCGAGGCTTCTTTTCGGAGAATATTCATTCACGCTGAAGCTACCAAACATTAACCTCTCGGACCCGACATCGGTACACCGAACTGAATCCGAATAATATTTCAAAATTGATTGACAGAAAATCGAATCGTGAAACGCGTTTGAAGGTGGTATTGTTCACTTCGTAGAAATTGAACCAAGAAAAATATAGACGAAATTTCGCATTTTTGCACGCATGCCAAAGACGATTTCGATCTCCTAAGATCGCGTGGGCGTATAGGCGTCAACGATTCGGTATCGGCGCCGCCGCCTGGGAAATTAGCCGACGTTGAACTCCAATCAGGCAAGTTCCATTGAAATTAGAATAAACGGCTGCGGTGACGGCCTCCGACGCGAATAAACCGCACCCGGAGCTTCTGTTAGCGACAAGGACTACAAATGGAGCGCATTAAGGCCGTCTTCCTCCTCTTTCACTTGCTCGGTCTACGTTTTCCGCTCGCGTGACACATAATGCCTAGACGACTGGGACAGCTTTACTTAACCCCTTGACCACCGAGTTTTTCTTCGACCACAGAAATTGACCTCCTCGTGCACCGATTCTGATTTTCTTGGAAGCGTGCCCGAGTTGCTCCCGATTTCTGTAAACGAGAAATTATGAAACGCGCAACGAGCTTTGATAGGAAAAGTAACGTATCCACACCACGCATCCTAACAAATGTGTTTCCAAAAATTGATGAATATAGCAGTGAATCGTTTTTCACATTTTACTACATTTCATATTTTCATTCCATTTTATTGGGAAAAATCGTATGATTTATGGACCCGAGCAACAACGTTCGCAAAATTAGCTTCACCTTGCACAAAGTAGCTAACCACGTGTGCACGGCCACGTGTGACGCAGGAATCGAACATAACAGTTATGGTTACCTAACAATACCGCTCACAGACGCGTAAATCAAAATCCAAAGAAGTTCTTACCCCCGAACCAACCGAAGATCGCGGTTTATCGTCGAAGTAACCGCGCGGTTCTCACAAAACGAGGTCCGACGGCTCCTGAGGAGGCTCTCGAGCCCCGTGACGATCCACGGGAACGTGAAACATCTGGCTGGGGCACGCAATGCCCGAAAATAGCTCTGTGAGTCTAATAAGAACCGGCGCCTCCACGTTCCAGGAGATCCGTTGCCCTAAAGTTCCTCCGGCCGCTTTGATTACGCTCGGAGAAAGTCGGTCGAAGTCACCCCGGCCCCCATAAATCTGCCGCAGGGCCTGGTCCCACGAAAAAAGGGCTGTTCGTGTCCTGTGTCCTCCATTCGAGGGAAACGCACGTACCCGACACTCGAACTCGGTTTTCTTCTACAGCGTATACTCGATTCCGTGAGACTCTGCCCCAAAAATCGATTTTTATTAACCGACTTCGAAAAAGGAGGAGGTTATCAATTCGACCTGTATGTGCCTTTTTTCCGCTTTTTTTTCTATGTATGTTCACAGAAGTTTCACCGATTATATTCAGTCGATTCAGAAAAGAAAGTACTAATTGATTAAAATTTTGTAAAGCAATAGATTCATTTACTATTTCCACATCACTTCAATTTTTTTTAGACAAAGTTTCGCAATCTGCTTCGCCATTGTTCAGCACGGAAACCGAAAATCACGATACAGCCATTTTCGAAGGGATCAATGCGTCCACAATGGCGTCCGCAGTGTCACCCTTCGCAACCCCTAGGGCCATTTCAACCCCTCAATCGAGACACATTAATGAATGAGGTCCACTAGATCCTTCGTGTCTACCCAAAGAGAACGAAGGAAGAAAGTAACTCTCGTCTAATTGGGAAAAAGAGGATCTAGAAAATTAGGTGAACCGAACTGGCGACCCTTAACTACAATACTATTATTAAAAAAACCAATTGCTAATTAACGTCAGAATAAAGCCGTAATTTAACACTGGGATGATAGAATGAGGATTACGTTTGCCAGTGTTTAATTAATCAACATAACACGATAAGCTTAGATGCGTGAGGTAAATTTCTTTCGCCGACCCTTTTTTAATTAAGGAACAGTTCGAACGAAGGTTTCGAAGACCAGCCATATCGGCCAATCGAGGTAATAGTCTCCGGAGGAATATGAAAATATGGAGAAAGAAAGGGAAAGAAATTGGGACACGATCAGATTGGCCGAACCGCTTTGTCTTCATTCCCCATTGTCCCCGATGGAGCAAATATTTGCGATCCCCGGGGCGAGCCATATAACCACCGGTGGTCCCCGCGTCTAATATCCCCTTGGTAGACAACGTTACCACGTTACCTTGTAAACAACCGGCGAAATCGCAATGTTCATCGTACGCCGTTCTCCCTGGCCGGTCGTCACGTATCGTGCGTTTACTTTGCTCGCACGGAACGAGTTGTACCGGTCACGGCTCGGAAACACCTAAATCGCATGTCGGATCTCGCCTAAGAGATCATCTTCGAAGATTAATCCCCTCCATTTCTCGCGGCGATTCATTTTCCACAGGCTGCGCCTGTTGAGAACTCTTTTATCCGCTGCGATAACACACTTGAGAACAAGTTACAGTGCGTAAAAATCCATTCCTCATTTTCCTGTTTTAAATAGAGTCTTTTAATGAATCTGTTCCTCGTTCTGCTGATGTAATTGCAGATTTATGCAACGGGGGCGATGTATTAATAAAAGGAAAATTCCTCCCGCGATCCGCCGAGGAGATATTAAGTCTCATGAATTTTTAAGGTCGCTACATTGTCTTGTTTAAACGCGTTCTCCGGTTGTTAAACCTTCTCGGTCCAGAGAATTGCCTCCCTTCTACAATGGGTACAACATCGTACGATTCAATTATCTTTATACGCAACTTTATTAAGATGTTTAGATCAGTTGTAAAATGCTGGAATTGTTCTTACGTGCCATATAATTATTTTATACGAGACGATACTTCACATTCTTGTAAATAAATCCTTTTTAGTTTACTATCCCATTAGAAACGTCGCCGTCGACGATCCTACACATTGACCACTCCAGAAACGGCAACAATAGCCCCTCTAATTTTAATTAAAACCATTCCAACCACCCTGTATCCGCTCCCAACGCCGCGCCTTGCTACCTGCTTTCGCAGCATGATCGACGACTTCCTTTTTAAAAAAAGTTGCATAATTATCCGGAGTAAGGTCAAGCCCACAGGGGTCTCAGCATGGTTGCACGGTATGGTTTTTCCTGAAATAAGAGAAAATGGCGTCGAGGGGCCGGATGCACGGGACGTTGCATCGCGGAGGCGTTAAAGGTCGCGGCAAAACCCCTCTTGGAAGCCTCGTTACACCTCCGAGAGGCGAGCCGAAGGGGTAAATTAACTCGACAGCGGAGCCGACGCGATAAAGCGCGCGTAATATCGCGCGCGTGCACGCTAGTTCAGCCGCGACGAGCGTAATCCGCCGCGATTCCGCCCCCGCGATCGCTGCGACGATCTCGGGGCAGGAAATCACGGCCTGGGATCACTATGGCGTTGGCGCGTGCACCTAAAGCCGCGTCCACACTGTCCGCATTTCTATCGAGAACAGCTTTGCCTTCTCGCAAGACTTTACTGCCCACACGAGGACGGCTTGGCTGTTCTTCAGCTTGAGAGGATTTGAAATGGGAAGTATATGTGACTGGGGACTTCCCGGTGATATTTCGATAATGTACGAGTATTAGAGATCGATCTAGGGTTCTTTAGATCCTAAAATTAAGCTGACAAAGGACACCTAAATTTAGAGATCCTTCTATTGTTATATTTCACAATAAAGAATTGTTTGTTGAGTTAACCCTTTGCTGCATAGTGTATCATATCTGATAAAGTTAACGAATCTGGTATATGTATAGTAAACTAAGAATGTATTTTCTTACTATTCTAAATTATGTTTATTTTTCCGAAAATGTTGTAATTTTTGAAAATTTTTTTCCCTTAAATAAAACACAAAAACATTCTGTCATTCTGTTGATCCTAATTTAAAAAATCATGCAGATTTAGAAGAAAGTGGAAGATTATCTATCTATCTCTCTGAACCGAATAACATTTTTCGGCATTTCTCCCATCGTAAAAGAGCAAGTGTTTTAAACGTTCAAGTAAGGTAGAAGTGGAAACGCAACTTTATTTCTGACGCAGCAGCAAGGTGTTTCGCAGGCTTGCTACCTTGTCGCAAACTCCAGCCTCTCTCGGTTCAGTTTCCACGTTCCACCGACAATCCAATTTATACGCGGGATTATTCCGAGCCTGGCAACCCGTGCCAGCACCAACCCCCTTCTCATCCCTCCCTTTTCCCATGGAGCTCGGATCGAGCTGCGCCTCTGGCCAAACATGGCCGGTTTCCTGGGAAACTCGAGGTTCCAACCCGGAACAACCCTGCCCACGTTCCAACGTTCCAACGTTCGAGCTTTTCCGCCTCAAAAAAGGAATAGAGCAAATGAAATTGTTCGCAGAAGATCGGCCAGCATCGTTCTCGAACGCGCTGGCATGACTTTCGATGGAAACTCGAAAGAGGTGGGGAACTTCGGAGTGAATTGTGATCGGCTCTCCCTCTCTCTCTCTCTCTCTCTTTTTATGGAAACTCTGAGAACAATGCT
Source organism: Lasioglossum morio (assembly GCA_916610235.2). Lineage (NCBI taxonomy): Eukaryota > Metazoa > Arthropoda > Insecta > Hymenoptera > Halictidae > Lasioglossum > Lasioglossum morio. Next base: position 14,773,990 of record OU744328.1, on the reverse strand, counting down.
TTGATCACTTGTGGTGTGCGAGACGAAGAATTTATTGTCGAAGGATTTAAAAGCGATCACTGGTTTTTGGTCTTGTAATTATGATGAACATTTTTAATGTTTTTGTTCATATATTTTTGAGTTTGACACTTCATCTAGTAACTCACTCATTCGAATCTTCCTTAAAGCGTTTCTTTTTTTTAAATAATTCAATGTTCAAAATTCAAGCAAAAAGTGTTAAACGTTAGGCTTGTAAGACCTAATCCGAAAATTTGTTGAGAGCATCGTTCTCGCATTTCCGAATTTATTACATCCTGCTCGAATAACGAACTTACACGATTGCAGCAATTAATCCTAATTAAATTCTAAAAGAATTTTTGCGGCACCGGAGTGGTATTAAAATCGACGTAAATCTTTTGAAGCATTGTTCGTATACCCGTGACCAATCTACTCTAATATTTAAACTGATTAAAGATAATGTTTAGAGAAATAACAAAAGAACACCCCGTGCGTAAAGCGTACAAGCACTTACTTTAAAAAAAAAAAGTACCATCCGCTGGAATGGCGTTAAAATTTACGATCCCGTTAGAAACAAAAGAAGAGAGAGATTAGTATCGTTTAAACATCATTCGCCGAACTACCGTGAAATGAAAAGAAGTTTAATTGGATTAGTTGAATATCTCGGCAGAACTTCAAAAGAACAAGCATTATATAGCCTAGGAAAGTAATTTTTACAAAGCAGCCGTACACACATTCGTGCATGGGTAACTATAATTAACGGAGCATAAAGCGGATCAAGTGTCCGCTGGGGATTTAATAAACATTACTCACCGCTGTTAATTTAACGAACAGCTTTCGCGCAGTCTTGCGCGACTGGCGGAATCGATAAAAAGTATAACATTTTTGGGAAATGCTGTATAAATACATATGAAATTATACAGTGTGCTGTTCGACAAGTATTTTCCATCGGTTCATTGTTGTACGCAATAAAAACGTAAATGTGACCAGGGTGAGGGTTAATTCGGAGTAGAAAGGCTGTACCAATAGTCCAACATAATTTTGACATAAAACAACGGGGAACGCGACGAGAAATGGATCGGTGAATCGATGTATCGACGGAATGGGAACGGAAGCGGCTCGAACGGCTCGCTGACACTCGAAACATCGAAGGTTCCGATAAGAAGACGATAAACTGAGCGGGTTATTGGAGATCGCGGGCGACATCCCTTGCGAAATCCAGCCGGTCGATGGTTGAACGCGTACGCCTCCACAATATATCATAATGCCGGGGCTCGGAGTCTTATGGCCAGTCCATAAACATTCGCGTTTTATAGGATTACCGACGATAAGCCCGTGCTCCGCTCTATTACCGATAAATAATCTATTTACCGAGTCCAGCCGAGTATAAATATCTAAACAAAATCGCGCAAATGTGCCGGAACGATGCCGTTCCAGGTTCCAGGGAACGGGCTGCGACACAGCCGGGATCGAGAACCAGTTCCGGCGACTACTCGCTCATTTCCTGCCGGACAGTTTTCGAAACTGCTCGGCGACCTCTCTGTTGCAATTTGTTCAGGATGCCAAACGAATTTAGACCTGGCCCGAATCATGTAAATATTCTTCTGCAAGCTGGTTGGAATAAAGCTCTGAGCAATTAATTTTCGAAATCAGAAAACCCCTGAATGCACTTTATCATTAAATGAGAATTTCGTTACACTCTCCGGATCCGGTTACAAAATTTCTAAAAATAAACTTTCGGCTTGCCATAGTGGAGGACCCCGTTAATTGCACGTGGTAGATCGGGGCACTGTGCGATGCTCGCGCGTCGCGCTTGATCTTGGCATCGCGGATGGAACAAGAGGCAAAATGAAAAGTCATATTTACACGAGCGAACGTCTCTCGTTACACGGGAGGAGGCTCGTAAAATTGCCGCGTCCGGAGGCGAGAGGAATCGCGAATAAAATCCCGTGCGTCGCGCGTGCACCGTCTGCCAGGTATAGAAAGATAGAGAAAGATAGCGGCCGCGGGGTGAGAGGAGAAGGAAGAAGAAGCAGGAGTTGCAACTTTGCGCTTGTTAATCGAGAATCGATGCGTATCCTCGGCCATGCTCCTCGACTAAATTCCTCGCAAACGGGCCCCTTCTCGTCCCAGGATTTCAGCTTCGTGAGCGGCTTATTTATACAACGTCGGCGCGGTGTATCGCGAACGAATCGCCGGAGCACTGGCTGTGCGAATCCTGATTGGAGGATCCTTGCTATTCGAGTCCCTGATTCGAGGCTGCCTCCATATCGGAACAAGCTGCACAAAAGAAAACAATCGGCGGACCGCGGAGCAGAGTCCTTCTTCCCTGCAGCCGGATTTGCATAGAGGATGCAGATCGTTGCGTTTTCGATTAAGGATTCCAGGTCCTTCTGGTCCCTGAACTGATCCGAACCATCGAACCTTGCAATCCTAAGAGGATCTCGAGAGAGGACGCAGGCTATATTCTGCTGTATGTTAGGTGTCGCCGAGTTGCAGTTCAACAGAATTCTTATTTAAATGCAACGGGCGATTATGTTGCTGGTTTATTGAGTCGCGAGTAGAAGGGTCGCGTCGGTTTCATATGAGATCGTTGCAGATGGTTGCAGGAGGAGACTTTGTGGAGATTATTGCTTCGAAATCGAATTATCATTGGAATTGCAGCGAAGTGACCTCCGAACGTTTTTTTTTCCACTGCGTTCGGGTTGAGGATATTTTTGTTGCGTCGCGAGGTTGGGTTGCACATGCGTTTCTCTTGGTATTTATTTGCCTCTGAGATTGTTAAAAATCGTCAGGTTACTTGCGACAACATTGTAAATGTCCTTCTTGTGGGATATTCTATTTACCAGTGGTTGTAAGATAGTTTTCAAGACTAAAAGAAAGCGATTAAAAATGTACTAAATAAGTGCAGTATTAAATAACGAGATCGACTAGATTTTAACTAACCTCTGAATAGAATTGTTTCTTATTTTGTAGACTGAATTCATTCTGCAAATGAATTGAGGAAGCAATATTCCTATAAGAGTTTGTTTTCCAAGTGGTGGGTTCGAGGACAAAGGGTCGGTTTCCGGTGGCTGTATCCAAGTTTTTTTTCTACGAAAGTGAGCGTTATCCCGTGAAAGGAGGATACTGGAGAAACGTGGAAGCTGTGGGCGCAGACGGGGCACTTTGGTACGAGAATTTACGTGGCTCGTCTGCGACGTAAACAATGGCTGAGACGCGACGATAAATCCGCGGGGGTGTCCCGTTCCCGTGTTATCTAGGTCTAGGCGATGCTCGTTTCGCCGTTACATCCCGGAGATTTACCACCTAAACAGTCGGAAAATATTCTCGTTCCTCGTGGTGGAAAGTGGCGCTCAATGCCAACCGTAAAATTCGGAACGCTTCCCTTTCGGGGTTGCGACGGTGACCTCGATTCTTCGTGGTTCGGTATCTCTCCATTCAACCCCCCTCGAAGACTGTCATCGATCGACTGGGTCGCCGAACAGATTCATCATTGTTAAGAGAGAACGAAATTGATGGTGCTCGAAATTCGGGGGAGGAAATTTACCACCCCCATAAAAATCTTCGAATAAGAATATTGAATAAAGGAACCACGCTCTTCAAGTTATTCAAGTTCTCCGAGTCTTCAGTCTCTGAAGGGGTGGTATTCGAACTGTGAAATTTTTAGACCGTAAAATAATGATTCTTCTGAACATTTAACACTTCGTGCTTGATCAAACATCGCCCAAAGCTGAGATAAAATACTTTATAGTACAGCATCTCGACACTTGACAGAATGATTATTTTTCTGAAATTAAGTACACGACCAGTTCCACGCTCGCTCAGAGTTTACCAGAAAATTCCGCGTCTTCATGGAAGTTTCAGCCATTGATTGATCGCGGGTCTCGGATATCGAAGCGTGAGAGCGGAGCTTGGCAACTTTCTTGCGAGAATGATGCTCGCCCCGTCCTCCCAATTACGAAATGCCTTTAAGCAACAGTGTTCCGCGAGAAGATCCTCTCTCGTAGAATAATTTTCAAATACCATTTGTCAACCGCGCTGGTCTCCGCGCGCGGAGTCTTTACGCGCGCGTAACGGCGTTATAAATTCGATCGAATTATAACGTACAGCTCTTAAAGCCTGCGAGGGGGGCCCATAAGATAAGGATGCCCCATGGTTGGGTCCTTTCCAGCCGCGGCGGTTAACGAGAACGGTTAACTTTCGAATTTCGTTTGGAAACCGAAGAGGAGGGCTGGTGTCCGTCGTCGTCGTCGTCGTCGTCGGAAGTCGGGCCCGAAAAGGAGAAGTAGAAAGAAATTGGCGAGAGAGGGAGACAAAATTGACGAAAGAGAAAGAGAGACCGATGCCGCCGCCAGCGATCGCGTGGAATTCCGTGGCTCGCACGGATTGCAATAATTATCGACACCGTTGACAAAAAGCTGCCCGTAAAACGGCGGCGTCGGATAACGCGCGGCGGAATTACGGCGACGTCACTTACCGACGACGTTTACTGCCGCGCTAATTATCGCGTTTTATTGAGCAAAGTAACGGCGAACGGCCAGCGGACATTTTATTCCGCGGCCTGCGAGCTGCGATCCCAGATAAACCTGGACTGGGCCCGCGCGCCGTTCAATAAACGCTTGTTCGAGTTCATTAGCCGTACCGTTAAGACCCCTGGCCACTTATAAACGCTGCGTGATTTATCACCACCGATACCCGGAGTTAATTAATTCACCAAGCTGATAGGCGCCGCGGTACCGACGGACATATTTATCTTCCTCGAAGCGACGAGACCCCTAAACTCGATTTTTAACTCGAGCACGGGAAGTCGGCTGGAGACATCGTGCTTTTATTGGAAAGCGGATATTTAAGATTTTGTCTCGGAGAAACGATTGAGGCATTGCTTCGATTGTCGACGATAACAAACCACCACAGGTAAAAAAAACTCATAACAAAGAAGACACCGTAGACATTAAAAAGTTATGGAATAAACGCAGGGGTATGACGCGTTACATTGAAAATTAATAGAACAATTTCGCGACACAAAGAATTAGCGCATGATTAAAATGCTCGCTGCTTCCATCGCGCTTCAGTATATTAAGAATTGTAGATGCCGTCAGACCATAACGAAGAATCAAAGTTGCCATTTTTCGCCGCTCTCGTACTCTCTCGCGGTATTGCCGCACTTTTAATCCAATTTACGGCAGGATCAACGGATATCGGTGAATAAATAACGATTCACATCACGTTCGAAAAGTTTGTCCTCGGACCACGGGATCCCGGTGCCGCGAGCACACGTATTTTCAAGTTCGTTCCTTTTTCCGCGGCAGGTGACCGATTCCAATTAAATTAGATCGGATTTCATTGGACGTCCGAGACTCCTGGCTCCGCGATTTTACGATCCTGTTCCGGTTCTCGTAATGCCGCGCAATTATCCGTGGCGAAACAATAACCGGCTTCACCGCGGGAAAATCGTGTTGCGTTCGTGGAAAAGCCACGGTATCAGCGAGAGCTACGATAATCGGCCGAGGACTTTCGAAACTGGTCAACTACTGTCCCCTTTCCGGGCTTTTTACGTGCGCCGAAAGAGAAGAGATTGGCCGAGTTCTGCTGGGAAACGATGCTACACCATTCCGCGCGAACGCATAAATTATACATGAAACGCTGGGATGGAAGGAACCTCTGCGATTCTTGGGCTCCGATCATCAACAGAGATGACGGAAATCTAGACGTCTTGGATGCTTCCAACTGTGTTTGTAGAACCTTTGCTTTTTACTTGAGCGCACTGGGAGGTCTCAGCTCTTTTCTGTTTATTTTTACTCTGGAACGTTTAAGATCGAAAATGAACGCTAGGAGATTTTCAATAATTACGCTGTACCAAAACGAAGCTTACAAATCCTTTCTTTTATAATAATCCACAATTATTAGATTACTGGGGGTAACTTCACGATTGAAATTGCTATTGTTGGAAGAGCTGTTAGAAAATCCTCAACCACGAACCACTTCCAAAAATTATGGAATGTATTACTCAAATCAAAAACAATTTATTTCGACCCGCCCAAGTAGCCTTAACTCCGGAAAGCAGTAGCCGCAAACAGAAGAGAACACCAACTTCAATCGACTTTGGTACGGCGTCATTTTAAAACTGTTTATACGTCGCTTACGTGACCTGAGGGCCATAAGTAGCAAGATTTTGGGTCCTACGAGACGATTAGACGCTGACTAAGCTTGGCGTAAGCTCGTAAACAGTTTCGTCCCTTTTTTTTTTTTTATCGAGCTGTACCACCGGCAATTGTGCCAGCGGATGGAAGCCAAAAAAGGTTGTTGGCGCCTGTGGGATCGCGATCATTGCTTAGGGGACAGCGGCCGTTTTGTTTACGTGCCGGGTCGGAGGCCATCTTGGACGGTTCCGGGCTCGAAGTTTGACGAGCCTCGAATGCGTTCGGTAGCTCGTCACTGGCATCCGAATCGCTCGCAATAAAGATACTTTATTGGACGCCGGCGCGGCGTGGATATTGAATGGAACACTTAGGAGCACTTCGCCGCGCCTGCAGCGGCTATCATAATAATCTCGGTTGCATTGTCCCGGCAAATTTTCGGCAGACACGCGCGACAACTTGTCACGCAGTTGGAGAATACCGAAAATGTCAGTTGCAACTACCAATGCCACTCTTGAAGCTCACTGTTGTAAGCGATGGAACTATTTTCTCAACGTTTTGCGAACATTGCAGCTAGCTTCACCAGTGGATTGCAAGCCCACTATAATTTGTAATGGTAACATATACTAGAATCGCTCATGTTCAAAGGGACACTTTTCATGACTGAGCTGAGTGATTGAAACTGGATCAACTCCAGTGAACTAGAACATTTTCAATTGGTGATATACACAAAGCGATCATATGCAACAATATTATACGTCGAAATTCGTTGCATCCGTTTCGGCGATTCTGACTCGTCGTCGAACGCGTCGTAATTGGTCATCGAGTTGCTAAAGTATTTATTATACTTGTAACTGTCCCGTTAATTTGCGTTTTACACGTCTCTCGGCCACAGTGTCCCCGAAGCTCTAAAAATTAGCGAACAATTACCGGATCGTAATAGACACCATCTCAGTGATGTTATCCGAACGATTGTTTTATTGAGACGAACTCCGGCTCCGATAGCAATTATTGCATCCTAAAAACTCTCGTAAACTGACGCCATTTGTCTCTCGTCTCTCCTGTTTCGAGAGACAGAACCGAGGCTGTGTTCTTGAGAGAGAAACTGCTGTGTCTGAAATTTCCATAAGATTTCCATAAAAATTCTTTTGCAATTCGCCTCTTTAGCTCGCAAGACGTTGATCGAGTCCGCTTTTAACTCCACAAGGTTGCAGCGGCGTGTGTAACTTCAGTAAAATGTGGACTGCTTTTGTATTTCGATATTCCTGTTCTTCGTTATCCAAAGTGATCGTGGATTAAGGCTACGTTTTTTTTAAAAAAGCTCGGAAAGCTGTCGGTTCCTTTTCGGGACACTTTGTACGCATTATCGCTCCGCATTCTCGCGGAATCTCGAACTCGCGATCTCTCTGCGGAAATTAACGCAGCTTACTTCGCATCAAACTTACTTACACTGATTACTTTATCGGTTTAAACATCATAATCATTCGCAACTCGATGGCAGCAATTAGGACGGTGTTTTGTGAAGAAGTGGAGGCTGGGGTTCATGCGAATGCGCTTTTACGAAGTTGAACGCACAAATTAAGTGAATTTCCACCCTTAATACTTGTGACAAACCAACAAGTATATCACCAACAAATTCATCAATAAATGTACAAAATACTTAATCATTTTGTCGCATCCCCAAATCTAGATAACAATTTTTTTCGCGATCGAATTGGTCAGAGGCTCGGAGAAAAGCGCCTCGGTGGTAAAATCCGCCATCTCTAGAAAAGCTCGCATTATTAGCCGGCGAAATGGGTGCCAGCCCTGCCGAAGCTGGTAACGAGTTCTCCAACTAATTACTGGCGGCGTAACAGCCTCGTTTTCGCGCGATTAAGGCCCCCGTTACGATATTATTTAACCGCCATTCGCGTCGAGGAATGGCATCGGTCTTACCAGTGCCGACGGCGGTGGCAGGCGGACACGCGGTCAGTGTGCCTCTCCTCGAATATAATAGGAAACGGCTTAAATAAATTATAACGGGGGTAACGATAAAATGCCTTTAATTTATTTTAACGGCCTCGTATAAACTCGCCCGTATAAATTCCGCGCGCGGCGACGGCCGCCGTTTCCTGTTTCGCATCCCCTAACTTCGGACCCTCGGCTGTCGCAGCGAATCACGTTGTCAATTCATTCCCCGTTAATTGCCAGGTAGCAAAAGTTTACTCGTCCGCTATCCTCGAAATCGATCTCGATTTATTTTCGTCCAGACGCGACCGTTTCCGACGTTGCTTCTGGAGAACGCGCTCCGTCGGCCGTCGTTCGCGGTTAATTAAAATCGTTCTCGTTTATTTCGCCACGGTCTTCATCGTTTAGCTTCTGGTTATGCTCCTGGATCTGTTTAGAGTGTTCCCGACAATTTCTAATGATTTTTTTTGTTCAATACAATTACTGATTGATTCTGTCGTAAAATGGCCGACGGAAACTAGTCATGGCGTTTTAGAATGACGAAACAGGCAGAGAAACAGGTGTGGATGAGACGATGGCTTTTCGAGATTCGTTAGAAACATAGATTAGAGCGTTAATTATGGCCGATCAGGCTTAGGTTGTGCAAGAATCCAGAATCGAGCGTCTCTAACGATTCCAAGGGTTCATGTTTACGATGATCCTGGAGCCGGCTCTTCGGAACGTTAATCTAGTGAGAAATGACGTTACAGACTCGGTTAGGTATGATTTACGTTTGTGGAAATTTTGCAACCGGAATTTATTTATAGGTAGCTTCGTTAATTTAAAGTTTGTGAACGGCTGGGGTGTTGCAAAAATTGAATCATTCGTTGCAAAACAGAATTATCGATGATACTCGAGGTTGAGAAATTCCTAGTGTAAAAACAAGCCTGTTGGAAAACATTTTAGTATTTTATCACTTATACCACTTCATCGACCCCATAAACACGGTAAATTGTAAATCGCAACAGTGTCGACGCAGACTGGTACTAAAAAGATACACCGATGCAGCGATTAAAAAAACATCTTTTTCACTGCAAACGCTTAACAAATGCTTAAAAAACTACACGGAATAATTAACTATGCAACTATTGGCCACTTCCGTAACACCATAAGCTCTAAAGCAGCTGTATCTTTCGCTCCGACCTCCTCGGAAAAGATCCAGTTTGTTGAAAAACTGTCCCAAGCATGTCGACGCAATTCCCGGCTAATTCTCTCGTCCGAACCCGAAGAGAAAGCGTCGATCTAACATGTTCCAGGTTTTCAAGAGCTCACGGTGGTCGACGAAGGGGTGAGTTCCGGCGCGTAAAGGGTACTCTGACCATTGAAAAAAAAGGAAACCCTTTCCCGCGGCGTTTTTACAGCGCAGTAAATAAGAAACTTTCTCCTAACCCTTTTCAGCGGACAGTTCGCGTGGTACTTTCACTTCTGCCGTGCTGTTTCTTCGTTTTCTCTTTTTACCTATCTCCCCCGCCCCTGTCCTCCTTCACCCTTTCTCGCTCTGTGCGTTACGTTACGTGAAACGCAGGCCAAGAGGAACCATCGTTCTACCCTTTCGCCTGCCGGAATAGAAAAAGAGCGACGCGACGAAACACGAAACAGAAATCTTGAAATGTTTCCAGAGCCTCGAACGATTTTACGAGACAGTCTAACAAGAGAATTTGTTGTTCCGCGTGATTCACTGGAGGCGGCCCGTTACCGTTAACAAACCGTCTCCTCGCCCCTAAAATTAAACATTCCCGCGATATAATCGGAGAGCACGCGGCCCACTTAAATTTAGAAGGACCCCGATGCCTCGCTGTTTTTAATGTCCGCGATCCCTTTGCTGTTCACAGATTACTTGTGCGGAGCTGGGCCGACGGACTTCGTCGTCGTCGCTATGGTGAGTGTTTCTCAATCTTCTCGTTAGTTATCGACGTTACGCGTTTCTTGCGGAAAATCAGCTGGCAAAACCGCTGGATGATTACAAGCATTTAGAGATATTGATACAAATTCTTTGGACTTTTAGAAACAGCGAAAGGAAGCATCGACTAATATTTAGGTACGATTTTTTGCAACTGGGCACAGTTTCTAGAAAACTAATTACACGAAGCTTCAAAAAAATGTAGTCTCGACAAGGAATACACTGCGGATCTTTATACAACTTTCATGAATTATTTTATAATAACAGGATTCATTTTATAAACTGGAACGTCTGCTAAAAAGTTGAATTTTAAAAATGTGCAGGTGCATACCGTAAATGCATAAAGATCCACAGACCATCAATAAATTATCTAACTACGCATAACATCTCGCTCCAGTTTTGCAAATTTCAGAAAATTCGATGGTAGAATAAAAGAATTATGCATACATCGCGGAACGTCGTTCGTGCGCAGACGTTTGTTAAAAAAAAAAACTCGTGTCCAGCATCGTCCGAAAGCATTTCGACGCGGCTGAAAAAATTCATGAAAATTCTGAATACGAGAATTGTACCGCGGAAATTCATGGAAAACAAACCGAACACCAGGGAAATATTCATAGGGCCGAGGGGAACGTACGGGAAAAATCGTGCTCTATCGACATTGGCCACGCACAGGGTACGAATTATTCCGATGCACCGGCACGAAGGGGATTTTGAATGTCCGATGCATTCGGAGCACATGCGATTCGACGATTCCATGACGTTCGGTCGGGAAAACATCTGCCCCGAAATTGTATCTCCGTGTTCGGAATGGCTGCTCGATGCTGCGCGAGAAAACTCGGGAAAATGGCAGCTGGATCCCACCCTTGTAGACAGTTTCGTTCAATTTTTAAAAAATTTTTACATTCAACAACCGAAATAAAAATGTGTTCAGCTCTTTGTTAGAAATTCAGTTTGCAAATTGCACTCCGTGAATGAATTTTGTAGTTTGTTTAGTACTTTTTCGAATAAATTAGACAATGTACTTATATTTTCTTAATTGCAGAAGACTGTTCGACTTCAATCTAGTATAGAATTTTGTGTTAAAGCATCTTTCATCGTGACGAACCCCAAAACTATTGTGTTTCGGTTTTGCTAAACAAAATTACTGTGATTTTGTGCTAATTGTGAGGGTAGATCGGACACTGTCGAGTGTCAAGGGACGGATCAACGAAAATATGTCAGCCTCGGTGGTTCGAGCTAGCGTGGCCCAGAAAAATGATCGGGCCGCGCTGGTAACGAGCTTCTTAGTAGCCGGGTGTCTTAATTCTTAAAATACTCCGGGGCCGTTGGTAACCATACGAAAGCCCGTGAAACACGTAATATACAACTTCCTTAAAAGGCAGTTCGTAATAGGTATTCCGCGAAGTACAACGTCATTATAAATTCACGTTTACCGAGGCTGAGAGCCGGCCTCGGCTCCGCTCTCTTCTCCCGCGAAAACGGAGAGTTCGGGAACGCGCCGGCATTTTGCACATTTCGCAACACTCCCTGCGCCGTTAATTCGTTACTTTACTTTACCCTTTGCTGCGGGTAGTCACGATTTCATCCCCCCCCACCCCCCTCCGTGTAATTTATAATAACCGATATCGCGAACGACCATTCGTATTCGGAAACGAGCGAACGCTCCTCTTATCTTACCTCTCCCCTCCACCCATTTATATTTTTCGCGTCGATCGCCGCGAAATTTTTCCTTCGATCTTATGCACGAACACCGATACACGTCCTCTCGCGTTTCAGTGTGAGACGCAACGAGACAGAACCGATTATTCGGAGGCTCCAGCCGATATCAAAGACGATTCTTCGATATCGAAGACGATGCGTCGGTCTTTTTGAAACGCCGCACGCCGCGAACGCTCGTGGTTCAGAAAAGGTCTCGTTAATTGTTTAATACCGGTTTCGGGATATTTTTCGAATTGCGTGGTAATGTCTAAATGATCGTATTTGTCTGCGTAGAATCGTATTCGGCAATGAATTAATTTAATCAGTTAATCTGTTTCTCCGGTTGTATTCAGGAGGGACATTTTCATACAGAATATACATTGGATATTTCAGATTCGTGTATTCCTAATTGGAATGTGCGTTTCGAAGGTTTAACCATGTTCTGTTTAACGAGCTTCCCGAAACACCCACGATGTCAACGTGTGCCCTCGGATTACCTTTCTCGATACATTTTAATTTGTGAAACAGTGTTGTCAAACATGAGCAATCTCTTCTGAAAATGTCTTGCTACGAATTTATTTTCCAATCAAAAGGTGAGAAACACACATCAAAATTTGAAGGAATTGTATTTGCTCGAAGTGTTGGGCACGTGATTTGATTTCAGTTGAAGTTGAAGTATTAATAAATACGTGCATACGTCCGTAAAATCTCTCGGATCTTAAATATCGAACAGCTCGAGAATTGTAGCAACGTCGAGATTTTTATTTCGGTGCCCGAGTGCAGACGAAACACAGAACTTAGTTGCTAGAAGTGTGGCCTCGATAAATATTTGCGGTGCACTAAATCGGAGCACTCGAACAAGAAGCATTATCTATGCCCGTGTATCGCTCGTGTACGGCCGTTTCGAGGGATAAACAATGTTCGGAAAGGTTTACGGTGTTATGCGTGTTATCGTCGCTGACTGCCGATCGTCTATTATTTCCACAGTCACCGGTTCCAGGCGCGTGCAACATTCTTCATACGCTTCGGAGCCATGTTCGTTTACGCTTTCGCTGCTAATGAAATTTCGTTCTCCTGCCCAGAAAACGAAGCGTGCTATTTTGATCTTCGAATGCTGCCCTTTCACTCCTCTGTTGTAAATACTAGTATCACAGATTCTTTGCGAGATGCAAAACAATACAATTGCAAAGCAATTCGAAGAAGTGCTGAAGTAATTTTTTAACAACCCCTACAGTCATTGGAGGAACTCTAGCTGAAATGAACTATTTCTTTCATTGATTAGAACGTTCTTTGCAGCAAAGATGGAATTGTAAATAATTTCTAAAATAATCTGAGAATATGTTGGACACGCGTTCGCAGTCTCGATGAAATGGCTACCAAGGCTACTATCGAGCACCGGCCTCCACACACGCTGCACAAACGAGCGAACAATGAATATTCTTATGGAGCATGCTCGTTGGCAGCGTAATCGTTTCGATTGTTGGCTTGGAAGGGTTACCATTCCGACGGAGAAAATTTAAGAAGCTGATCGAGCCGTAAACTTCGCAGAAAATCCGAGCCGGTCTTCCCGTTTCTTTCCTCCGGCTTTAACGAAGCAATCGAGGGTTCTATTTTACCGGGGTAGACAAAATATAAATATTTCTTCTTCTACTTTCCCGAGCCGCGATTTTACGGCCGTCCTCCGGCGGGAATCGTCGAAACGCTGAAACTTCGGAACTTTTTCGCCGTGAATTTACGCTCGCGCTTCGAGCACGCCAGTACTTGAAGAGACAGGTGGATGCTAACAAGGACCCGCAACCTTAATCCGCCGGAATCAAATTCACCGTGCAAGACTCTTTCTCTTTTTCTTTTCGTTCACGCACGAATCAACGTGATCGTACGAGTTTCTGTCGCTACGTTTTCCCATCGTGTAACCAGATACCGAATCTTCAAGATATCCCGGGCGCAGCTCGTGCACAGTGTTTTGTCGAGGACACGAGATCAATACTCTGGCCGGCGAAGAGGAATTTGCGGAGGTTAGGTGTTAAACGCGACCGTTTGATCATGGTTCGCGCGAGCCTCTATGTATGCCACCGTGCGTCTGTAAATTGTCCGAATGAAAACTAGAGTTATGGGAGCTGCTCTCGACTTCCTACAATCAAAATAGTTCCCCGACATATAGTTTTCGGACTCGGATGCTCTCTAGAATCATTCTGCATCGGAACGTGGAAACGATACATTGTCGCGTTATTCGAGTCGGATTCTCTAATTAGCAACGCGTGGGATGGTGCTGAAAGTGACCAGGCCTGGAATATCTCAAATTGTCTGTCTGATTTATTGCTGATTTATTTTAATAGGATAATTGTCTGTTAAAAAATGTCGTACAGCGTTTGCTGCTATGAGATGTATTTTAATCCGTGAATTTTTATCCGTACATTTGATTGGATGTTTATCAAGAAATGAAATAGAGGGTGGGACAAAATTATGTACTCTGGTTCAAGTCCACTAAACTCTTCAACATATATAACTAATGCATTTCCCCAATTTCTGAACTTTTGACGAACATTAGTCGGAAAAAGACAATTCACCCACATCAGAATGTTCACTGACGCTGCAAAAGCTAACTCCATCAGTCACCTCCAAGATCACCACCTCTACCAGGTTCATTATCACGAATCATGCTAAAATTCTAGACAACAGCTACACCAAACTGCGTTACGAGCATAGTTTATCTGTTATCGACAATGGAATTGCAAAAACGTCGAGGCGCGACGAGAAAGATTGTCAGGCGTCGCGTCGGTGGATCAGACATCGTCGGGGGTGAGTTTTTCGAGCGGAATCGAGAGGAATCTAGCGTTTCGGCCGCGGTGCGTGTCCGGGGGATGCAATTAGCCGCGACACGCGGCTCGCGTGTTAACGCGGAGCGTACGTTTCCATTATTCGTGGCACGGAGAGAGGTTTCTGGAGGATGTAGAGGTTGGAGAGGACGGAGAGGAGAGGTCCATGCTTCCAGCATCCCGGCAGCAGATCGCATCATGGCCGACAACGACGCCCAGCCCACCCTGGCCAGCGATTCTGGACCAGCTATCCCTCCCCGTGCCTCAGCCGGGTCCAGGAGGATCAGTCTGGCCTAGCCTAACCCTTGCTTAAGCTCCCTTTCGCGCGCTGGCGGCCATATTGGCCCGAGGGTTGGCCTACCAAAAGAGCCGGCGACTCATTGGCCGGGAAAAGGGGCTCTCCCCCCTGGTTCGTATCGCTCCTTCTCTCTCCTGAGCGTCTCTCGCACTCGCTCCAACCTGTGAAACCTCTCCTTGTCCCTCTCTAGACCAGCTCCAACCTCTCCCTTCGCCTCCGGAGCGTCTTCCTCAGGTCTCGAACGGAATTCCTCGACGCTGTTCTCTTTCTCTCTCTCTCTCTCTCCCTTTCTCGCTATCTTCGCTCTCTCCGTTTCTCTTCAGGGCTCGTTGAACTTCGCCGACTCGCTTTCCCAGCTCCCTTCCGAAATTTCAGGGCTTCCCGCGAGCTGCGGTTACCTTCTTCGCCCGGGGAAAACTTTTTTCAACTCTTCTGCCCGCTTTTTTTTTGCGAAACTCACCCCCAAACTATCCCTAGCTGGTCGTGATCGTCTGGCTCGCTCCCCGGAGCATTCGTTTCGAAACTCGTTTTTCTGTTCTTTCTTTCCTTTTTTCTTTCTTTTTCGACGTTTTACCGGGAACCTCCCCCTTCGACGAGTCGAAGCAATGTTGAGCTGGAGGACTCGGTGAATTTTTCAAAGTTTCTATACGAATTTCCACCGAATGAGAGTTAGGTTGAATGGTTTTTGGTCGAAGAAAGTTTGCTGCCAGCAGGAAAAAAGGAAGAGCTTTCGGGAATGCGTAATTCCAGACCACGGATGCATCGAGCAGACGCATCGAGAGAGTTCAATGATCCACGTGTGCATCGCCCGTGACGCAAGGTCTGCATACGCGATGACGAACGCAAGACGTAACCGTGTTTACCCGGCTTCCTTATCGTGGACACGAGCAGACGACACCGTCGGGAACGATACGACGCCTCTCGTACAAAAACAATGACTGTCGAGCTTGATTCCGCGGGCGAGGCTCACCGCCATTTTTCTGGGAAAGAGGGAAACGCGGAATTCACAGATTTCGACCGATTTGCCAATGAAATTCACGGTATATTCTGTTTTGTAATTTTTTTAGCGATTTTACACGGTCTATCGAGATTTTGTTTAGCCACGATATTGGTGATGATCATTATCTCAACATTGAATAATCAATGATGATACACTAAAAATTATTTCGTGGTAAAGAAGCTCGCCCTTTTTTTATGTCTTATTGTTACCTAAGAATCTTTAAAACGGGAAAAAATTTATGCGAACGACAGCAATATTTTGTCACAAGATTCTTTCTGTGCACGGAGGGTCCAACCATTAACTCTAACTCCGCGTCCCTAAAAATACCAAAAATCCTTTGACTTCTGTAAAGGATTGTAATAAAAAAAAATCTCTCAGGTACCCAAATAAAGCAAACACGCTGACCCCTAATAAATTCGCAACTCCTTCGAAAAGTAATTTAAAAATCGCGACCCGAGTCAATATTACCTGACCGTTTACACCCTCTTTGTTCGTCGAATCCGAAAGAAAATATCTTTCGGAAGAACCACAAAGTCGAAGCCAGAGCTAGGTACAGCAATAATCCCTCGACTTCGAGACGATAATTACCAGGAATATTATAAGTTTACAAACCTGACAGCTGGTAAACCAGGTAAACACTCCAGGTATTAAAGGTTCCGGTGGTTCCCTTTACGGGGCTCCGTAAAATGATTAACTTCCCGTCAACTTCCACAGCCGAAAAAAAAACTCTACGTGCACTGAACATCCGAAAAAAAAAGTCAGAAAAAACGAATTTTCGGACGAAACTCACCCGATCGCGAGTCAAACTAAACTGAGTCCGGCGTGCTGCTCGTCTTCCGGAAACGAAAGTGAAATCCTTTCGTCCCTGCCATTATCCAGGCAGCAACCCTTTCTTCGCTTTCGAATTTTTAGCATTTTTATTGCCCGGATAGGGGCCCGCTTTCACCAACCCTTTCGACAACTCGGCCATCGTTGCCCTCTCTCTCTTTCTCTCACTCTTTCTCACTGTAGCAGCAACCCTTTTTACGACTGCCCTAAAAGAGAAAGTTTTCGGCTTCGTTCGACTCCTACTGGGAAAAGAGTTGAGGCAGCGGGGGAGGTGACTTACGCGCTGTTTGTCTCGGTCGAGGTTTATTGGCGAACTTCGTACGCGCCGCTCGTAAACGATTTTATTTCGTGTTTCGCATACGACTGCCGACCCGTTTCGCGCGGATCCACGACAACCTCCGAATCTTTCGATCGTGCAGGATCATTGGCCCCCATGGCCGACCCCTATTTCCCTTTAATACCAGACGTTGAATGGCTCCCGGCCATTCACGCTGTCTGTCCGCAATGCCAAGATGAATGACAGCTTCTCCTACTCGACGAGCCAGCGACACGGTGGTGGTGGTTTCTGGGTTGTGCCCTCTACTGTTCCGCGCGGCTCACACAACAATATTGATGTATCTAATTAGATTTTTTACTACGACGCGACCGAGTACGTACTCTGTTGTCTCTCGTATGTGGCCAAGAAAGTTGTGCCATTATTTCGTGAAATAACCTTAGCAAAGAGTTGAAAACGACGTTAAATAAATATAAAAAAACAGTTGTGCCATTGTCAATTCTTATTTCGCGCGCAAGGGAAAATTCAATCTATTCTTTTAAAATTGTGTATTCATTGTTAATCTACTATATGCTAGTGTACCATATATTAATGGGTTCTCTTTTTGAACGGTATCATGGTGACGCATTTTCCTTACAACGACAGCCTTACAATATTTTTTTTTAATTTATTTGAACGGATATATGGACAATGGAATTAATATGCTTAATGTTCTTCGTTTTTATCGTTCATTTAGGTTTCATTAAACACGTATTATTTTATTATAATGTAACAACATTTTACAACTTTGGTACAATTGTCGATAGCATGAGGTACGTCGATTATATGCAAGGAAGAATTAAAGAGTAAAACGAAATTGGCGAAAAGATGGTTAATGCAGAAAAGCAAATGCTATTGTAAATAGTAGAGCTGACACAGGATTCTGATGACTTGCATCGATGCAATTTGTTTCTGATGACGATTTACTGATGCAGTATACAGCAACTGTTTGAGATCGAGATGAATGTGACACGTTCATTGACTTTGTAGCTCTTGGGGGTGGGGACTGTGGTAAGAAGGTGGATGACGATTGGGGATGCGCATGCCAGCTTCAAGAAAATGATTGATCGCTTTTGACATTTGTGGTTTAAAAAGAAATTTGAAGAGGTTTCCTATTCTAACGTTGACAATTTAGATACTCGAAAACTTATTTGTGATTTAATTACAGAACCATAGCGTAGAAAAGATGGTGGTACATAATCTTTGGTGAAAGAGACGTTAATTCACGCGAAATAGTAATTGTACATTAATTTTGTAGATTACGTATGTATTGCTAACATGATTGATGTAAAATATACGCTAGCGTATTCTAGTAAAAATTGTCGATCACGAGAATTGATTGTTTGTCCTGACGAAAGATATTCCTTATTAAATTAATATCAAGTTCAATTCTACAGTATTTTATTTGTGTTCTCAAAGATTCTCTCTAAAAGTTGCTATGGTAGGTTAAGTTTAGTCTAAACTATAACAATGTTAAATAAATAAAAGGCTCAAGGAGAGGCTAGAGCACTGACAATGAGCCTTACAATCGCAAATGATCATTCGACACCACAGAAAAATTCTAAAAAATGCTTTGAAAAATTAAATTCGAGCTTCTTTAACTCAATATTCGAATCAGTGTTTAAATAATATTACGTCAGCCACGAGAGGTTAAGTCTTGATCGATACTATCGTTATAACATAACTAAATGACAGTGACAGTAACATTGATCTCTAGCTCGTTATGATAATTGTTTATTCTTGTATTTCGTTACATAAATCGAGGAACACGATCACTTAACAGATTAAACATTATCAGAAATGCTTATGGAAACAATGTACGCATTTCGTTGTTTATTAGAAGTTTAATGCGAAATATAGAGACATAAATCCACGAAGCGGATAAGGATTTATTATACTACTTCGTTAAAGAGTAATTCGCGGAACGGGCGATCATTATTGAACGTAATAGTGTCGATACCCTCGATAACGACATGTTTACTATTCAATTCCAAGTTCCAGTTCTAATTTCTAATGGCACTTGTTGAGAGGCCAATCAGGATCGTAAATCAACTTTAATCGCTGACAGCAGTAAATTGAAATGGAATCTACAGTGACGCAAATCAATTAAATATCTGTCAATCTCCTAATTTTTAACATCTTCGTCGCGTTATCCCCACGCAGTTGCAAGTACACAGAAATGTCGATCGAACAATCAATCGTCACGACAAAGAGGCAGAGAAAGTTGAGAAAACTAAGCGTAGAATTCTCGAAAGTGTGAACACCCCCATAAACGTCGCCGACTTCATAAAACGAACGTGTCGTCTCGTAAAAAGCATGTACAGCCTACAAACAACACCGAAGCCCCAAGACAATGATCAAAATCACGCGATTAAGTGTGACAACACCCGACAGACAATCACTATAATCTGGCAATCAATGTTAAACCGTTTATTGACAATAAACACAGTCCAATTCAATGAAATCGACGCATCGAAGTACACTTCGAATTACAATCAACTCCTCCGCAATTATCTTTTTACTCGTCCAAATACACAACTCGATCTACTTCATCGAACTCTTAAAAACAAGTGTAACAATTCTAGATCGTTCAACAACAATTTGACATAATCTCGAAAAATTGCACATTGGTATCATATTCTCTTCCCTTAATATACCTTAAATCCTAAACGTCTCCAACGCAACGACACTCGAGTTCAACACGTTCCATAGATTCGACATTCAACAATAATATTACATGAAACATCGACGACGACAACAAGTACCCGAACAATCTTGGAAAACACTGAAGGAGCAACGTGGCCAACGAAACGCAACTGTCGAACGGCAATGATCCTCTTAATCTAAATTAACGAGTAACGAAGGTGAACAGGATTCCGTGATGGCGGCCAGCGTAGATCGGTGCAGCCTCCTGTTACGTATACTGAAGGTATACCGGACAGAAATACACTCAGGATACATTCAGTATACGTACAGGGGGTTTCACATTCCTCGTCGAGTCTCAACTTCATCGGGAACGCCGAGGACAATGCAGAAAACGTCGAAACTCATCCTTGTACTGATGCTAGTTTAATCCTTGATTCCGGAAGCTTGATCCTTCAAGACAAGAGCATCCACCAAGAACGCAGTGACGGAAGAGAATCTCCAACGAAGAAGAAGACTTTAGGTTCTTGAAACAGTGTGTCCCAGCAACCCCGAAGAGAGGAGGATCGTTCGTTGGACCTGGAACTTTGAAAAACAAAATTAGATTCTATTAAATGTTGAAGTTAGTACAATAATTTTAAAAACTGCGAAAGAGACAGTAGAGGTTTAGTGGTTATTTCGAGAATTTTGTGAGCAATGTACCAGGTGTACCAGGTGCGATACAGTCTTCAGAGAGTCAGGTGAAAATCCGGGAGCATTTGGAGACCCGTCGTGCCGGTACGTCGGTCCGGTTGCCTGCTGGTTGGGCAGCGAATGCAGCCGTGCCAGCGCAGTTTCACGTGTCCTGTCGGTCGATAGTCCTCCCAGGATGCAGATCCTGCAGTACATTGAATAAACATGGTTGTTAGACCAGGTAGACAATCATAGAGAACGGAATACTGACCTGGTTCAATCCCCTAGCGACTTCTCTATCGAATCCTTCGGAATCCTTGTGAATCCTGAGGAATTCCTAGGGATCCTGAGGAGTAGAGGTCCGAGGTAGACTGTCACTGGTTCGATCACACTGTGGTGAGTACTGTCACGTCGGTGCGGGTCACAGAAGCCACTATCCGCGGCGGTATCTCGGCAGGATGACAGCTCGGCTCGGTCTACGTTGTGCGAGTGACGTTCGAGAGCGTAGACGACGACGCGGCCGAGTGCAGTCGCCGGAAGAGAGTGAGAGAGAGAGAGAGAGAGAGAGAGTGAGATAGAAAAAGAGAGATGGCGCACGGGCGGAGAGAGGAGCGAGACGGCAATAGTGAGAGCGACACGCTCTCGGCAGACGAGAAGAATGCAGAAAGAGGTGTCCGCCTCGATTCGCGCCGCGTTCTGCTAGGGAAAACGAGCCGGAGCGAGTGGAGGCGGTTCGAAGCGAGCCGGAGCGTGTCGATGATAGGAGTTGGAGGCAGAAGAGCGTGTCGGACGGTGGTGTACGCGATCCTTCGGAGGACGAGCGCGAAGTGCGGTTCCGAACGTCGGGAACCGGTCAGTTTGGAGACAACCGTGGCGCGTCTGACGGACGACTGTCGAGCGTCTGGTGGCGTCGCGACGCTCCGAGGGCAGCGCGTCACTCGCGTCAGGCGCGATAACGAAAGTTCTCTCCCTTGCTCGGCTCCTGAGCTTGCTCCCCTTTTTTCCCCGCCTCCCCACCTCTTCTTCTTCTCTCTCTCTCTCTCTCCCTCTGTCTGTCTGCTTGTCTCTTCGGGCCTCTCTCCCTCTCCCGGAGGTGGCGGTGTTCTCCTCCTCTTCGGTTCCTCCAGGCGATTCGAAACAAGAAGAAGAAGAAGAAGGATCCTTCCGGTGGTGGTGCGTCGCTGCCGAAGAGAACGCCGCGACAGAGAAGAACGAACGTAAGCTTCGGGGACCGGACGACCTCGCGACGCCGACTCCATGCGGCGTCGCTCTGCGCCAGGCTGCGCCTAGGGACGCCACCTCGGTTCTCGTTCGCTGTGTGAGTTTTCCACCACCGACGCATGCACCGACTACTCGCCGGGTGCACGAGGGGGTATATAAAGTCGGGGTGGATGTCGAGACCGGGAGGGGCGGCTCCTGATAACGCGCAGGGTCGACCAACCCCTCTCTCTTCCCCACTCCTCTATCATTCTCTCTTCATGGTCTCTTTCTCTCGCGGTCTGGGAGCTTCGATTCTCTTCCCCTCTCGAACCCCTCTTTGTCTTTCTTTGCGCTTTTTCTCCTCGTCCTGCCTATCAGCGCCGACCAATCTCGCACTCTCTCTCTCTCTCTCTCTCTCTTTGTCCGGTCTACCTCTTCCCCTGATACTCTCTTTTCCCCGGCTTCCTCGGGATCCTCAGGGTCGACCAACCCCTCTCTCCGTGCATCTTCCTCCCACACCCGACCAGTCTCGCTCGCTTATCGCGTCCTCCTCCCTCTCGTGGGCTCGCTTTGTCTTCCAGAACGGAATCGAATAACCCGGCAGGGTCAACCAACCCCTCTCCCATTGTGTTCATCCTGCTCTCGCAGCTATCTCTCGTTCTCTCTCTCTCTCTTTCCCTCGCTCCCTCTTTCTCTATCTATCTGTCCGTCCTGTTCCAGCTCGGTTGGGCCGGCTTCTTCGTCGATTTGATTTCCCTGTGTGCGAGATATCGCCTCGGATGTCCCCCTCCATGCATGCCGCAGTATAGACCGAGCTTTATGCCACCCCTGGGCAGAGCGTATAACGTTGCCTGGCGCCACCAGCCGGTGTACATCGGGAAACACCTTGGTCCTGGATCGTACGCGATTTTATTGGGCCGAGTCTCTCGTGAAAAACAGCCCGCGAACACCACCCTTCAGACACACTCGAGCGTCGCTCTCTTCCGCAGCACGTTCCTCAGACCCGATTCTTGGCACACGCTCCGCTTCCGCGTGAGATGATCGCTTGTCCTCGCCGCTTATACTTGCGTCCAGTGATGCGCGATGTGCCACTAGCAATGGCCGTCGCCAGACAGACCTTGGGATGGCGCTTCTTCTGTGAACAGATGGAAAGTTTGTTAGTTTGGTCGATGGGACAGTGGCGTTGGAATATCGCTTTTTCAAGTATTTATTTGTGGTTCTGGGAGAGCACTCGAAACTTGTAGGAACTACCCCTTGGTTGGCTGAACATGTATGTCTTTCGGAGTTGATTCAGGATTTCGATGAATTCTGAAATTTTTCAGTACTTTGTGGAAATGTAGCTGGATTTGGTATCGCTACAGCTTTTAGGAACTTTTCTCGCCTCGGTGAAAAAAAAAGAGCAGACGAGAAGAGTCATAGTTTTAACAAAAACTCTGGCGAATTAGCAGCCATAAAAATTAATCTGCATCTTGTGTTCTGCGCGATACTGCAATCTTGTTACTCTACAAAGCGCTCGAACCACAGTACCGAAACAGCACATCAAGCAAAGCAGCAGAGAATCAACTGCAACGGGCATCAAGGTTATCAAAGTAACAGCGAGCCACATCGAGCGTTTCAACGAAAGCGAATCCGCCGGCTGTAAGAGCCGTCGGTATCCAAACAATTCGCTTCCGCGGCGAAATGTCAGTCGCTACGTATACGACCGGTATTCGCACAGCGAAGTAGGAGAGAAAATGATTCTCTGGTTTTGAAGAAGCGGCGACCGCGTGTGGTGGCGTTAGAATTTATTGTTTACGGTGGAATTTAGATGAAATAGGGATTTGGCTGCGTGCGCTAAGGGAGGGAGGGTGCACGCGCTGACAAACGAGAAGCCGTTAGCATCTCAGATAAAATTCCACGAGATTAAGAGTGATCCTTGGGCTACGGGCAAAGGTATCTGGAACATATGCCGTAATTATACCGGGAATCCCAGTTCGAATCGGAAAACTGTCCACGCGATAATCCACGCGTTTCGTCCGCCGGTTTACGAAGTCGCGAAACAACGGCGTCGGGAAAATCGGCTTGGAAACCTAACAAGCAAATCCGGTCGAGTTTAGCAAACTTTTAGTGAACCTAGAGAACCGTTCGATTTTCCACGGGGGTGGCCGAGGGTGTGAGAGAGGACGCTCATCGCGCTCTATCTGCCCCATTAAACTCCGAATTCGTTCGAGTTGAATTATCGAACTTGGCCCAGGTTACCTTGTTAGCTGCTGCCATCTGTGGCCTGTGCACCTCACCATTCCTACGGCCACTCGCGAAAGGTTCGCGAGTATATTTAGCGATCTACTGCTCTTTGCGAAGCCAATCTCCCCGCAGAACCGTGCTCGAACTCTCTACACCCGAATTAAACGCTGTCAACTCTAAACGCAGCATCTAGAAAGTCAAATAACCTACTTCTGGCCCTTCTTCTCACAATTATCGAAGTTACAACAATCGTAAATTAGATAGAACCAAAACTCACCGAGCTCAGCACTAGCATCGGTCTTTTAAGAAAACGCTATCTACAGCTGTCAAACACCATTAGCGTTATAAACAGCGCTATAGAGATTTGTAAAGAAGCCGTTCGCCTAACCGATTCCGGCGTTCGGTCGGCTCGAAAAATCCAAGGACCCTCGAGATGCTTTATGGGGGGGTTAATAAACTACGGTGAAATATTCTTTAGTAATTACTCGCAGGTACGGATGCGTACCTGGGTGCATTCTCCGTCGGTTAAAGGTGTAACTATTCTCGAGGTCCCCGTGTTTCTCTCTCTCACTCTCTTTCTCTCGCGCGACTCGAAAAAAAAGCATCCTTTCGTTTGGATGGCAGCCAGGTAGTTTCGGGTAGAAACGTCGTTGTACAACGCCGCTCGCAAGTTGATTTTCTGCGGCGCTTCGCCGGGGCCGGAGACACACCGTTTTATTGCCGGTTTACTAGCTGCGTCGGAAAACGGCGAATTCTGGAAACGGCTGACTGCGTGTTTCGAAACAGATATACCGTCGGAGACATTCGAATAAATTGGATGGCTACGAAATTTTATCTTGATCTCCGTCGTTTCGGACGTTATTGTCTAAGGATCCGCGCGAGGAAGCCTCTGTCGCCCCCCCCCCCCCACCCCCACCTCTGGATTAGGGTAATTTCTGTCGCCGTAACTAGACTGCGGATCTTTGGCCAATTTCACGAAGACGTTGATTATTTTACGAATCATCGGGACGGCCAAGGAGGCTGCAATTATTTACAGCGGAAATTAAATAGGGGCTCACAATTTCTGATTCTAGACATCATTCCCGACTTTTCCTAATTTTATGAATATTCTCGCAAAATAAACTGTGCATCTCTAACCACATACAATTTACATAACATACGCCCGGAACAATCGTTTTACGACATCGTTCCCTTAAGCATTATTCCCGTCCCATCAAAACAATCAATTCGAGATACAAAATTTCCATTCGCCTCGACAGTCAGCTAGGCGAACACGCATAAATCTCCATAAAAAACTTGTGCGAGGGACGTGAGACGAGTAAAAAGCGATGGTCAACGATCTTCGTAGCGTGTCCACCCGCACCCCCACGAGGGTACGAACCGCGAATCCATCATCGAATTTACTGTCAGCCGAATGAATCTTCTCGAAAGTAAAGTATCGTGTAACGACGAGGAGAGAGAGAGAGAGAGAAACAGAGACGGTGGTTGTAGTCCGTGGGGATAATAAGGGAACGTGTATGCTTTGCGAAAGGCAACCCGATGCTTCCCAGGGATCGTTGCTCCTCTCGCAGCGGTCATTATTATAATTACCGAAAGCCGTTCGGTGCATATCTCTTGTACAAGCCATCGGCCATTACTCGAACGCGGCGTTTAGCCGTGGCGGGCCCGTTTTGCTCCGTTTTCCTCCTTTTTTTATCCTGATCCTCTCTTTCTCTCTCGTACCGTTGATTTTTCTCTCTCTCTCTCTCTTTCTCTCGGGGGCGCGGCCTCCTCTCCACTTTTCTTTCCCTTCTCGAGTTTTACGACGGTTTACCGAGCGATGCGTGGCAAGTTATTGCCACCGATTTTAGCGTAGCCGGGTCGCTTATGACTACATTGGGTCCCGCGGGGGTAGAAAGGACTCTAGCCCGTCGGAGTCCCTTGGGACCTCCAGGGGCCAAGCACGAGGGGTGGTGGAGCTCCGGA
The DNA here is from genome assembly GCA_916610235.2 of Lasioglossum morio. NCBI lineage: Eukaryota > Metazoa > Arthropoda > Insecta > Hymenoptera > Halictidae > Lasioglossum > Lasioglossum morio. Next base: position 14,748,311 of record OU744328.1, on the reverse strand, counting down.
GCCAGACCGGAGAGTCGCAAGCAAAGATGCAAGATGCGAAAAGAATTTGTAGATTTAACCCTTTGCACTCGGAGATATTTTAACTTGAAAATTAAATACTTTTTTCGGCCTAGAGAAATTTCATTGTTTATGATTTTGTTCATTTTATGGATATGAAATTGATATAATACCTCGTACAATACTGAAATGTTTAGCAATTGATTAGATACCAACATATTTAATAATGTACAGCACCTTTTAGTGGTGACTCTGAGTTACCACTCGAATGCTAAGGGTTAATTTCAAGATAAATTTTTCAATGCATGTGTTTATGTACTGCACTGTCGTGTAGTGCACAGTTTACTGTATTGATATGCGCAAACAGTTTTTACTTTTATTTTTCACAAATTTAATGAGAAATCTTAGCCAGCATCCTTTCGAATTACGTTTTCACACATTCGCTCGTAAAATCCGAACCTGGTCGAATAAATCACCAGCTAGACGTTGGATAGTCATTCAGGGGAAACACCATCGCGCTGACATGTCACCGTAAAGTCGCCTAATTACGCGACAACGATAAACGTCGCTCTCAGCCGATGTCCCATATACGTTTTCTATGAATAATTCTGAAATAGATAGGCGACGAATCGTTGGGAATTGGTGCGGCCTGTACAATAAACGTTTTCTCGGTGTTTCAACGGATTATACTGTTTATAGAGGATTTATGTACGACTGCGGAGATCGTTATCTTCCATATTAATCATTCGGTTCGGCTAACTTGTTTCTGAATTCATACATTCGAATGACTGAAAATGGTTTTGAAGGGAAGACTCCTTTATCCTTGTCTCATTGTCCGAATGATCTTGTAGATTGTGAGCAGATAAATATCCACAATTTATCTGTTTTCAGAATAGTAATGATTAGACTGTGAATCTTTTTGATAAAGATGAAGCAAAACAAGAACACAAGTCAGAGAACGTTTACAATAACTAGCCTGAGAAAAATGTGCCGTGGCAAAGGAACGGGAGAATGATTTAAGCAGGTGCGCAGTCAGTAAGATGGCTTCCACGGCAGAAGCAGATTTTATTTATTCAGTGTCTGGCCGAGTGTCCTGAGAAAATGAATTTTTTGGTAAGTTGCATCGCGCCGTGGATCGACAAAAGTCGGGACGTTTTTACGGTCGATTCTCGAAGCTCGATGGAGCTGGTTGTCGGGTGTTCCCTCTCGCTTGTTATTGACAAATTTATCGCGAATATTCGGCTCCTCGAGAAAATCATGGTGCGCGCCACCGCCGCCGTGGCAAAACACCGGGGAACTGGTTTTGCGCTATGAGTCAGCGTTCAGTGAATTACTGCGCATCCGGGTGACGCCGGATTTTTACGGTATTACGTTTCCCGCGCTAACTCTTTGTGTAAATTAGTTTATAACGAGCCATTTCAGCCGATAAGCGTCTCACGGGTCGATTCTTTGAAGACAACGCGGGTAGAACGCACACATACGCGACAGATCCACAGCAGATTTATTCGTCAGCACGTTTATCATTCATTGCGCACGCACTAACGCCCGGATTCACGGACCGGTCGTTATTTTCTCCTATTTAGTTGCCGAGCAACGTCGAACGTAAATCCGCCCGAGTTGGAACTACCTCGGAGACTAATAGAAATCAAATTTTTCTTCCGGCCCCCCCGGCGTTGATAGAAATTCATTCGGACCGGGGTTTTTCGGACCAGTACACACGCTTCATCTCTGTTCATAAAACGGTAATAAAGGATTTGCGTGTGCGCAGGCCGTGAATGCATGATTTAATCGATGTAAATCGATGAAAATATATTTCATCTTTTAATCACTTGTTCAGTGGTTTTTCAAGAATATTGTGTACACAATAATGTACAAAATAATTTCGGTAGAAAAACGTAAGCGTGTTGGTAGAATTTGAGCAGCTAAAATGGCCGGCTCAGCTGTACGCTGCTCATTATATTTTAACGGCTCGACTATTTACGAAGGTCCCAAAAAATCGACGTGGCTCTTCAAGAATATTATGGTAGGAATGTACAAAATAATTGCGGAAGGAAAATGGAAGTGTTGATAGAATTTGAGCAGAAACACATCCCCGACCTTCGGCAACGACGCGACGTAGCGTCGCTCGGACTCGAAACCGCTGTCGCTCCGATTCGGTTCCCGTCGGAATCGATACTCCCTGGCACAATACGTTCGCACTCGTTCCACGAAAACTCGGGGACCCTCTCGATTCCCTCTCGTTTCCCTCGAACAATCTCATCGATTAAGTTTCCACGACTATTCAATTAGACGGAGCGGGCCAGTAAATTTCGAATCGATGGAACCCGGACAAGGAACAATTCTCCTCGTCTCTGACCTCCTTCTTTCTCTCTCTCCTTTGTCCGAACGGTCGACGAGCTTTATTGCGCAATTACCAGCGCAATTTTGGCCGCGATTTGCACTGCTATACATCTGTCCACTTTTATGCACGCCGATTGGCCGTGCCCGGCGACCATTACCGAATGGGAGGCTTAACCCGTTGTTACCGGCAGCCGCCATTGTCTTCGAAACGATACTCGAGTTTTAAGACACCTTTCACGTCCCTGAAGGATACGGACGTGTTTGTTTTTCTGCTGTTCCGATTATGGTTACGCGCGATGCTTTTGAAAGTTTGTGGTCGGCCGAAAACGTTTGTATCGAAAGATGGTGCGCGTTTACTGGCGAAAGTAGGCTAAATATTGATGTACACCGTCGCTTGGAAAGCGTTCCGAGTTCGTAGATAATTGCTCGCTATTGAGGACAGAACAGATTTTAAATATTATTGTAGGACGTCGAAACGATGACTTTAATAAAAAGAAGACTTGACCGGTTCAAAAGATATTGTATATTCATGGCAGTGATCGAAATAATTAAAATGTATGAGTGGGTTAAGAATAAAATTATGAAAACAAGTGGAAAGTTCTTTGGTCACAATTTATGTGATACGGCCAAGGAATATTTTCAAATACCTCGATGAAAATTGTATAGAAAAATTAGAGTATTTCGGAAGGAGCCGTGCTGCAAAGAGGAAGTCAGTTTGTGAAGGAAATAGTGGGTATATTCGGAACGGAAATAATCCTCGGTATTTCCGTTACTTTTAAAGTTTCCCTCGACCATGGAAGATCGAGGAGTCACGTATTCTGGTGACGCAATGTGACACTTTTCACGGGGATAGATTGAAACCTGACACGAATCCCACGAGACTCCGTTCGAACTCCGAAAAGATAAAACAGAGAAAATCCAGGCGCGGTTGAATCGACGTGCTTCGGTCTATCAAGAAGCTAGAAAGGAAGAGAGAGAGAGAGAGAGAGGAACGGAGTCTCGGAGAAAGGGGAAAACCATCGGACAATATAGTGATCAACGAGATAGTGGAGGAAGAGGGACAATGTGAAGGAGAATAGACCGACGATGTAACCCAATATGAACTTCATGAATAGCCTTTCTGGTGGGACCGTCGTCGCAATTGGTCAAGAACACGCGACGTTCGAACACTCTAAAGGGAGGGCTCTAAAGGGAGCGACTGAAGGAATGGCAGTATACATACTACGTAGCGCTAGAAACAAGAATTCGATCCCTCTAGGGGAGATAAAATTCATTAAACTGGGCCAGTAACACTGAGTAAAATTTAAATTCATGTTTGACGGAGATTGATAATCATTTCCAATTTTACTGATCGACAGAGCTCGCCAATCAGTATTTTATAGCAGTGTTAAACCATTTTGTAAATTATCAAGTTCGTGTTTAATAAGTTACTAAACATTTCAGTATCATACGCATAAGAATTAAGAAAATCCTATAAAACGTGGTAAAAAATTTCGTACTGGAATGAAAATAACTCGGAGTGCAAAGGGTTAGCAATATTTGATGTTCAGGAGCCTGTATCACTCATTAAAGCAACCCCGAAAGTCGCTCGAAGTTGAAGAGGAGAGCAATAAAAGGAAAAGCAGACTTTGCAGGAAGAATCGAAGAAGGAGAAAGATGTGTATCCACGGTGTTAGCGACGGCTAGTCAGGCAGGAGCGGTGTTTCTGTTCGAAGGGGGCGAGCCTGTCTGAGGCAGGCCAGGCAGGCTAGCCTGCTAGCAGGCAGAGGCAGGCAGACAGGTTTGCACAGATGCGCGGCGGCCATCATGAATGCCTGTAAAATATGTATTCTCGTGCGGCCCGGTTGGTAAGAGTAGCTAGGGAAGGGGATCTGCGAGCAGCAGAGCAGCATCAGAGCAGCAGAGCAACAGAGCAGAGCAGCAGTACCAGCAGCGCGACCAGCAGCCAGCAGCAGCAGCGGATGAGAAAGAGGATGAGAGCAAGAGGGTCCGAGAAGAGAAGGGGGGAGAAAAACCATAGGAAAAGAGAACCGAGGGTGGGACGACCAGCGCATCCACCGTCGGATCATGGTCCAGGGACGATGGGGGGCTAGGGGGACACTGGAGGGGCTAGTTCGTGGGACAAGGACCAGTTTGAAACTTGTGGGACAGACAGAGAGGACGGAGACGGGGCGGCGTGCATTGCAGTTTCATTTCACGGGGAAATAGGGGCAAAAAAAAGGCGACAGGAGATATCGAGGGTACGCTATGCTGAATAGAGATGACCGGCCGTGTTATAACGTCCCCACTCCCCGTAACCCGTGTGAGGCGATTCACGCGACACCCCCCCTTACAGCGTCCGCGCGACGATAGAGAGCCGAAACTGCGTTTCCAGCGCTGAAACGCTGACCATTCGACACGGTCCGCCAACTGGTCGTGGAAACCTGGTTTTCCGACGTCTCGCCTACGCTCTTGAACCGACGAGGATCGGGACATGGTATTTGAAAAAGAGTTACAGTGGAGGGGATTGTTCGGTTGGAGATGGTAAATACCCATGCGTCCCTTTTTGGTGGCGCCATCTGAGACGAGACTGGGACTTGCAGCTTGCAAGGCCCCGATAGTTTTGGCGCCTTTGTATTTCTCAAATCAATTCTTAAAGCAACGATAGCGGAAAATTGTAGTTTAAAACTGACTCCACAGAAGAACTAGTCATCCGCCGTACTTCTCCAACCGACCTATTAGTAACACATTCTCTGCAGAATTCCAGGCGGATCCCAGAGCAGTTTGCTCGAGAACTTTGCTCTCCTCTCGACAAAACCACGAGACCCCGAACTTCTGGACATGGAAGTTGAATGTTTCCCGGGTCAAAGATCTTGTTCTCAGACGCGAAAGATGCTGGCGTGCTGTTCTCGACGACAGCGAGCCATCGTCGCGTTAGTTCTCGCATGCTCGGCGAAAGTCCACTGGATTTCGTCTCGCGGCTTCGGATGCGAGACGCGGCGCGAAGACGAGCGAGAGGTTTCGTCGCGTCAATTTCCTGGCCAGACATGCCGGGGGCCGAGAGAAACGATCGTCTCATTGCTCATAATGGCCTCGGGGAACGTATGTAGCCGTAATGGCGAGCTTACGGTCATCGGAACTAGGCGGCGCGACGTAGTCGCCATCATCCGATGGACCATAAGCAAAGACGAAGACGAACACGACGGAAGAGACGAGGATGGTCGTCGTAGACGGTATCCACTCTTCTCGTCTCTCTCGTCCCCGAATCGAAGCGAGACGACCGGGCAATTTTAACCTTGACAAGTCGCGCGAAGGGGGATTATTGAGGTCATAAGAGTGGATCTTCGTCTGCTACAAATTGTTCCACTTCCAGCTCGGCAGACGCCGAGGGTCCTCTTGATACGAGCGGACGTTTCCCCGGCTGAATGGAGCCGCGCGCTGTCTCCTGCCCGAGGAATTGCGTCTGTTACGGGATTATAAGCTCGCGCGGATATGTATTTGCATCGGATGCGAACGCATCGTCGAGGCTCTGCCTCCGGAAAGTCTTTCGGCGGAATTTGGCCAATCGGAATTAGTTGATGGCTGTTTTATTTGGTTCGTTTTATAGTTTAGATCAACGTATGGAATTATTATGTAGTCGGAGAAGAATGTTTTGTACCTGAGGAAATGTTGAGGAAACCGAGGAACTTTGAAACGAAGAAAACTGAATAACAAAATGGAACGAGGTAGAACGCGCCACGATAAAAGAAACGAAGCCGACATCCTCTCGTGAGAGGGCGTCCGCAAAAGAATCGCTGACACGCAGCATCCTAGCGCCATTAGGGTGGTGCTATGGTAGAAAACTCGGAATCGTTGGTTTCGGAATTGTTCGGAAGGGTGAGTCGTAGAGACGAAGACGAAGGATCAGGCGCAGCGGCACCGATTTCGCCGAAGAAAATATAGTTTCAATTATGCTCGTAAAAGTTTATTATCGGCCATTACCATTTACGGCGTATTAAATCGTGTCGGCGGTGGTGTCCGGTTATGGTGTTGCGGTTCGGTAACAGAAACGGAAAGCGATGAATACGTACGGACCGCGATACATTTTTATTTCCGGACACGCGCTCGCGAATGAGGAAGAGGGAAAATAGTAAAGGAGAGAGAGAGAGAGTGTGTGTGTGTGTGTGTGAGGGATGGTTATAGGGAGCGAGAGCGTAATCGCGCGTTTCCTGATTTACCTCGATCGTAATGGCATTTACTCAGGCCGATCGAGCCCCGGCGACCCCTTTATTTATTTTATTTTATTGCTCCACGCGCCACGTTTTCCTCGGAATTTACATTTACGAGTGGACCGACGTCCATTGCGCTCAATTGTCTCCCGCGTGCGGCCTGATCTAGCAAATGGTCCACCGGGCTTAGGGGAACATAGCAACCCCCCCGGTGCCATTTTCTGCTTTTTGCAAATGGGACGCCCGGATAAGCGGTTATGATAGCCTGTAGATAAAAAGGTTCGAGGAGATACGCTCTACTCGAAAATTTTGACACTGGAAATATACACAGAAATTAGGGAGTATCCTGAATGCAGAAATCAAAATGGTCGTATCCGTGATCGTGACCATTCAACTTCCGAAACAAATTAGTTTAGAACTTGGTTCATTCAAAAATCTTACTACGTATCTAAAAAATTTCCCCTCTGAACAAAATTGAAATTCTAGTTATCCTAGTTTTTCCGGATTTTGTCCTAATTATTGAACTGCAAATACGCGGCAAATGGCTGGCCAAAGGGAATTACAGAACGTGCTGTCACCGTTTTCCTGAAACTGCAATTCCACGTAAGTTACAGCACGAATACGAAATAATTCCCGTTCAGGAAAGATTAAAGAAATAATTATTGCAGTTCCTCTTGCACATAGATTATCGTATCATTTCTTGAAATCGCAGCGTTTACGCGTAACAGTATAAATAACAAGCAAATCAGGAAAAATTCTAATATTAATTATATCTTCTAGAATCTGGTTTTCCACGAGCTAGCAACAGCAATTTGCAACAGTCGAAACGAGCCTTCATTTATCGTTTAACGATCGAAATTGTTGACGCGAGGTTTCTCGGTTGCCCTTACTATTCAATTTGATCTGCGAAGTAAATTGTATTTGCGTTTCGCATCGATGAAATACATTTTGAGCCGGAGCCTGAGAATGTGGTAGCTTAAGCCTGAAATCAGGTAGCTTAATCTCTCCCAGCATCGTATAATCTAACCAATCAGGACTGCTTCTTCTTCTTCATTGGGCAAGGGTGGAGCGATCGTGCCGTCACAATGTAGCTGTTCCCGTGGATCTAAATAACCATTCACGTCTGAATATTTCTTAATTCTTCTGCAGCCGATTGCACCACGGCAAAACAAAGCCTGGGACAGCTTCGCAGCAGCCTAATGATACCGGAGGGCTCCAGCACTACGCTTCGATGATGCTGGACCACCCATGGTGGCAGTTTTATTCTCTTAATTAATGAATTATTATCGTGTGCGCGGCAGCTTCTAACGATTCACGTTGCTGTACTGTAGCAAATCTTATTGGTCGTTCTGAGTGATGTCAATGGCGGCTACGAACAAATTACAAGGTTCTGCTTCCAGTCAATATTCTGATTGCGCTTCAATCGAGTCAGGGTTTTCCAGCTTCGCTTTAAGTAGGAGAACATAGTGAATTCTACCATTTGGACAAGTAATTGTATTAAGGTGGCAAAGGTGCGGCTTTATGCATTTATGGTTTCTAAAAATTTTCGAAAAATGCTGCAGTTTCAAATTGAACAGAACTTAGTACGATTTCGATTTATTTTGGATCTACAAATGTTATTACCAAATGAAAGTAGGATGTTATTTTGTACCACTTTCTCAAAATTTGTCTACAAAAATTGAGTCTAATAATAAGTTAGGAAATAATGTAGATGTCAGCAGGTTACCCCCCGTTAGGGGTAAACGGAGCAAACGAGAGGAGGTGGAGGCGGTAGGATCGCGGCGACATTTAGCGGTGGAACGATAACGGTTATTTCGGTGCATCGATAACGTGGAATACGATATGTAGCAATGTCCCGGCCGTGTCAGCCGAGCGTACAAGCAGTTCCCTTTAATTAGCCGTCGTGCGAGTGCCGCGGGCCGGGGCGGACGATATATTTATGCGTTGCCTTAGACATCGACTAACGAAAAAAGGGGGAAAAAGAAGCTGCAGCCGAACGATAACGAGGAGGAGAGACAGGTCTCGGCTCCAACAAGAAGAGGATAGAGTATTAGAAGCAGTCCGATGTAGAGGAGGATAGAGGAGGCCACCATGTAAAGTAGAAGAGGAGACGCCTACATCCAGCGAGGAAGAGGATGGAGCTACCAAGCGAAGGAGAAGATGAAGAAAATGGAGAGTGGGACGTCCGAGTGAAAAAGAAGAGGACGAAAAAGGTCGACATTTTAAGAAGAACAAGATAAAGAAGCAGCCCGACTGAAGACGAACATGTGAGCATCGATATGAAAAAGAAGAGGATAGAGAAATCTCTGAAGTAGGACGAGATAAAGAAACCGAGCTTCGATTGAAGAAGAAGAAGATAGGATAATATACCACATGAGAAGGCTCCATGCGAAGATGAAGAGGATAACGCGGGCTCCGAGTGAAGATAAGAAAATGGTGTGAAAGGAACAAGGTGCGGAAGTTTCTGTTTAAAAAAAGGATGCGATTGAGAATTCTCCAAGAGACGAAGTAAACCGATCGCAGCTTCTTCGAAGCAAAGAAGAAGAAGAAGAAGAACATGGAGAGTGTTCGAAAGCAAAAAGAAGAGACCGCAGTCTCGTCGAAGCAAAGAAGAAGGAGCCAAGCAACCAACCATGCACAGAAGAGGCCGAAGAGGAAGAAGAAGAGGTAGGTTGCCGCGTATCGAAGAGCGGAAAGAAAGGAAAAAGAGGAGAGGAGCGGAGCACGGTGGTAGGAGGCAGGAGGTAGCCAAGCCGCAAGGAGCGTGAAGCAAGCGGAGCGGGCGGGTCGAAGCGGGTTTTCTGCTCGGAGGAACGGAGTCGGGTGTTGTGAGAGGCCGAAGCGGGCGCGCACCACCGACTACTCCCGGCGTGTAACACGTTCCACGAGTTTACAGCTTCTACAGGGTAATGCTGGCGTCACTGCAATAATATTTATGGCCGGCCGCGAGATTATAATATCTTATTTCGCGTGACGCCCCGGACGTATCCGGTTCTACGGGGCCGCGGCGAGCGCATGCGTGGGCCACGGGCCGAGACGCGCGCGAAATATTCGCAAAATTTACTCTACATTTTATATCCCTCGCTGCCTCGCGGGCCCTGCGCGCACGCACACGTTCGCACGCATACCAACGACAAGCAGCTAACAGTCGAACACAGAGAGACGCTATCTTCCTTATTGCTCGCGATATCGCGGATTCGTCCCTGAAAATCGTAGACTCGAGACACCGGGGCCTCAGGGAGACTCGCCTCTTTCTCGCGAGGCAGAAGAGGATTCTGCGCGTACCGGCGCGCATACCAGCGCAAAGACAAGCGCGTTATTTACGACCGGCGTGAATCACGGCTGCGTTTAGATAAGCGCTAATGCACCACTCTCACCGGGGATTGTTTCTCCTGACGATTCTCCTTTTTCGCCATCGCGGCCCCGCAGCCGGTAGTTCCGGTTCTAGAGACGATTTTTAATCCACCACCGACGGCCGGGTCGACCTGACCCGAAGATTCACCCTTCGTTCGTTTCTTTAAAATCGACGATAACCATTTTATCGAGTTTAACACAAATAGGCTGCTGGAAAATTCGAATTTCGATGAAACGGTCGTAACGCACGATTGGAATGAGCATTCCGATGTTTAACGATGAATTCCACGTTTTTCGTACCTCGGAACACTTCGTACAATGTTGGGCACGAATACTTAAACCTATCTCAACACCGCAACGTGAAATATTCAATGTACCTTGTAATGACGAGCCATAACACAAGTAATCGACGAAAACACCCTATCAATTAATTACCCAAACGAACCCGGTGAGCCTGAAAATGGTACACCTCAACATTCCAGCAATAATGCCGCAGAGAGCCGGCTCGCATGCAACCACTTTGCTAATCAGTATCTAATTGACAATCCCGCTCGGCGAGCACTCACCGAGGCTCGATAATTTAAACATTCGGCTGGGACCCGCAATAAATATTTCCAGTAGCGTGTCTCCTTACGCCCCATAAAATAACCCAGAGAGAGATCTCCGGTCTCCATTTCCCGGATCCCTCAAGAGTCATAACGTTCCAGTCTCTCCACGGAACGGAATCGCGTTAGAACGAGAAGGATTTACGGCGTAAACGGCCGGGGAATTACGCGAGGAGTATAACGCATGCTATGCACGTCGCATTATCGCCGCATTTTCGCGACGACCATGCTGGGAGTGTGTCAAACAATCCGACCCCATCAGGAGGGGCTCCCCGAGAGGTTCGAGGTTCCGGAGACGCCGGAGCTTTTCGTTATTTTTATGCGAACGGTCGAGGACATCCTTTAATGCTTCAGCCTATTCCAGTAATTTCTCCCGTCCTGATCGTGGGCTGAAAGGGCACGATCTTCAGCCCTTGCATCCTTATCCCTTCCTCTGAACAGATTTCACTCCCTCTCACTTTCGCTCTTTCTGTACTCGCTCCTTTTCTATAGGTTCTACTTCCTCCGGCGAACTGTTGTAGCTCCTTTCTTTCTGCTCTCTTTCTCTATTTTTCTCCTTGCTTCCCTAATCTACCGATCTTTGTTTTTTGCTCTTCCTCCTTTCCCCCATCTGTATTGCTTTCTTCTCCGTTCTTCTTTCTATACTTCTGTCTTGTTCCCTATACCTTTCCTGCTAGCTTTTCTATCTTTCCCTTCGTCTTTCTTTCAAACGGTCCTGTCTTTGTCCGTCACACTGTTCTTTCTATGTCGATCCTCTTTCTACAACGGTGTTCTGTCTCTCTTCCTTAGGTAGGCTTGTCTTTGTCTGTCTCGGTACCCTTTCCGTCTCTGTCCTCTTTCTGACTCTGTCTCATGTCCGCCACGATGTTCCGTCTCGCTTCGACGTAGTCCTGTCCCCGTTCTGCTTCCAGCTAGGTTCTCTGCCTAGCCTGGTGCTCTTTCTCACTCTGAGGTTGGGATCTCCTCCTCTGTTCAGAGACCAGCTCTTCCCTCCGGCCATCTCCAATAAAACTGGCCGGTGGTAGGGGATGTCTACTATACCCTGGACTGCACTCGGTTTCATAGGATGGTCACGGGGAATGGTCCATCCCCCGACACCTATACCCTCGTCTTTATTTCCACCGGGTCTCTATGACTTCCACCACCGGCGAATCGCCGACCCTACGCATATAGATAGTAATGCATGTCCGAGGATCCGATCGGGATTATCGCGGGGACATCAAGAGCCCTCCCCTCTACGAACTCTGCTAATTAGAATCTCCCGGTGTCCTCTTGCCCCTTAAATTCGGTTTCGAAAATTCCTTTCTTTTCGCAATGTTCTCGACACTTCGATTGGCAACCTCAGAAAATCCGATGACGCCAGCGTGCCATATTAAATATTTCTGTGATCGCGTGGTTCGCTGTTACCAATCTATGTTCGATGTATCACAGTTCACTGGAATACACAACTATTTCATACGCGACTCTCGTCTCCAAAATGAACTTTTCAACCTCTCGATCTCGCCGGTCCTCGGGTTTTATTCAAATTTATTGTAATCAGTGTTTCCAATACGAACCCAGCCCTGAATTTCAATTTCACTCGGATCCCTATGCGTTATTCATCGATTAAAGACAAGAATATTAATTGCAGGACAGGATCATATTTCCTGCCGCATAATTAAAAGGTTTCTCGCGTATCCAAACCTGCTGAGAAACATAGAAAAGTTCTTACCGATCATCGAGAGGCTTTTACCCGTTAGCAACAGTAGGCTCGCGTAATTGGTTATATGTAATTTTTCAAGGGTAAAGTAATTGTTTTCCTCGAGAGAATGTAACTTTATTAATTTCATGGAGGAAGCCGCGTTACGCGGATCCGCGTAAATTCTGTTTAATGAACACCGAGCCGCACGATTAACGGCGCGGCGATTAAAGAAAGGGAAGTTATGGCTACCTGAATTACGGCTAGCGACGATGCTATTTAATTAACACGTATGATTTGCGCGCGGATTAACTCGGTTGTTCGTTAATCGTCGGATAGTTTTTTCTGGAGCTCGCGGGACTACTTCGGCGTCGTCATCGTCATCGTGCGCGGAACCGGAGCGGGGAAACAGCGAGCCTCGTTACCGCGATTATTTACGTTCCTCGCTGAAAATTACTGCCGCGTCTCTCGCCCCGAGCAATCTCGCGTTTTTCCGAATGATAGCTACCCTCCGGACTTTATGGACGATGAAATCACTTTTTAACTACTATCCGGAGATTCGACAGCAATTAAACAACCACACCGTATCGCGCGGTAGTTTATTCGAATTGATAAAGGGCGGGAACGAGTCTAGGGCTTTTCCGGGCGCAGAGAATTTTTCTATCGGAAAATTTCACTGTCATTGGCATCTGTAATTGTCGGATATATAGTAGCTCCGGTAAAACCTTGTCAAGATTGTTTTACAATCCCCAAAAATTACTAATTTTTCGAGTCATTTTCATTGGTGATTGTTGATTAGGAAAATCCCGTTTCAGAAGTCACTATCATCGAGCGATAAAAAAAGACTCCACAGCATTTTACCAAAAGAACGAGCTAAGAACTTCCCACTTACTCGGCTCAAATGGTACATAAATGTAATTATTTGATTTCGATCGGTGCTTGATTCGATCACGATAAAATTATGTGCCTTCCTACCTTTTAAGGCCATACAGGAAGACTACTCTACAGACTCGTTATTTAAACGTAATTAAGCCATGTCGGCAAGAAGTTGTGCCATTAGGAACATTGGAAAATGTAAATTGACTCGGGATCGCTAGGCTTTTTTTCCGGCGTACATTTTCAAGCCGACTAGGATTAAACTATTAAATTCTTCGGTACCGATTAATATCTAGAAGTTGTTTGACAAGCAGGGAAACCCCTATATTAGCGTATAGAAATAATTTAATCGCTGAGAGAAAGGAGAAGAGAGAGACAAAATTAAAATTATGAAATTACTAGGCTAGAAGACGCAAGATTAGAATTTCTAAGTTACAAAATTAAGATTACCGAATGACGAAGCTGAACTAGACTAGATGGAAGGGACGCCTATGTTGTCGGGCAAGTACTGTCAAAAAAATGGGGTTTCCGAGCAGGATGACTGTTCCATTACACACCCCATGAGCCGAGCGACCCCATTTTTCTCGCCAGAGCGCGTAAACTTCATTTTCCATTAGTCGAATGACGATTAATGTCTATCTTATCGCGGGGAACCCTCGCTCGCTAAGCGAACAACAGACCGCAGCGACAACAGGAGTCATCGGACCTGCCCCACCGCCACTTATCGCAGTGTAAACGTACCTTAAGGCTACCCTTAGAGCTGCCATCCCAGGACAATTTTATCCCCGTAATCCACGGCCTCCGAAAGACCGGCAATATCGCATAATGCGAGACGATTACAGGGCGTGAGATTAAGAAGTCAAGCCGTTTCCTTTATTACTGAACCGACGATCTTACCATGCAGAATAAAAATGTTCTGCGTTTATCTAAACAAAAATTTGTCCAGATACATAACATAAAGTTTTTATAATAAAAATTTACTCCAGTTCAAAAAATTTTATTAAGTTGAAAACGATGATCTTTTTCTATTTGTTAGCTTGTGTTTTTTTTCATTCAACTTGTTCTTTTCCTTGTCGCACGGTGTCCAGGATGCCGATAATTAAGTAACGACGTAAAACTAAGTATTAACACCGACCGATACCGGTTCCAGCGGCTTCTAATATTTTGCAAAGTTTATCATAGCAACAGGACCCTTCTCCGGGTTCATGATCGCTGGATTTTCTTCCTCCCTATGTTTTATCAGAGTTTTATCGCGAACAACTGGCGGTTCCTCCGCGACCGAGATTACGAACGCGGTCGACCGACCGCTCGTAGTTCCTCCACGGCGAGATTGCAACTCCATTAATTGGACCGGCGGAATCTCACTTTAATTGACGATTCGATTCGTACCTTAGTCGTCTCGAATGCCACCCGAGGATCCTTCGTGGGAATCGACGTTTTTCCATGATGGGGAACAACAATGTTGAATTCGGAAGAATTTTGGAAAGTTTCGCTGATCCGCCAATGCATCAAATAGAGCTGAAGTAGCCTAATTTTTTCTACCATTGGATCCTTGCAGAGGCCCTGCTGACTTCAACTAAAATATTTATAGAAGATCCAGTAAAAGATCATGCTGATCAAGGAATCTAGAAAATAACGAGCTCCAGAATCTTATAAAGTCAGCAGGCAGGATACTGCAACTTTAAAATGAGGCGTGTTAAAAATTCATTTTCGCAGTAGGATACAGTGAGACGATTCCGATTAGGATGGTGCATGATGAATAACCGATTCAACGAAGCGAATTTCTATGGAAATGACCAAGAAATTGTGCAGGAAGGTTGATAAACGCTGGAACATTGTACATCTCGTCGTCGTGTTTATACTAAAACGTGCCAATAAGCATCCTCGTTTCCCTTTATTAACAAGATGTGAACACTGCACGCTTCGTCGTGCGTGTACAGTAAAACCTCTGTGGTAATCGCGCGCATCTTCTGTAGTTTGAGAAATAGATAATGGACGTGTGCCGTTCTGCGCCGAGTAACAGTCTCTGCGTGCTGTCTTACCTTCAATGCGAACAGCCCGCATAGAAACACGTATTTATTTTCTTTTAAAATGAGGTAGCGGACGCACCTTAGGCCACGTTCCCACTCGAGACACATACTACACAGCTCCTTTCTATTAAAATATTTTAAAATATAAAACGTCTATTTTATGGATAGGATGTTTTCCTGTATTGTTTCTGTACGTACATTTATAAGATCAATTTTTCTGATAATTTTCATACTACTTGAATTGTTTATACTGGCCCCACTCGACAATAATAGCGACATTATCGAACTCCTGTTCAAATGCAACACATTGTTTTGATTGGGTTAATCTTACCAATGAATTCTTCTAAAAATAATCATCCTCAAACGTACACTGCCGATAACCTCTTCGAACTCGACCGAGCATCCAAAACAAAGATGGCGGCCGTTCTCGGAGAGTGTCAGATAGCGATCGGCGTTTATGCCTTCGTTCGAAGGCTAGAAAAATCATTTACAAGCTTATCGATCGAGAAAGGAGAGTTCGCTGCTCCGTTCACGGATCTGAACGATCGCGACTCGAGTGTAAGGTATCGAATTTGCGAACGGGTCGCTTACTAAATTCGCAGCTCGGCCTAGAAGCGTGAGAACGCGCGACAGCGAGAAATGAAGTAGAAATGAAAGCGAAAGATGCTATCTCGGTAGCTGGGATAAAGAGAATCCCGTGGCTAGCTTCGATTTTAATTAATCGCCGACGTCTCTTTACGTTTTTGTATCATAATGATGTACGTTAAATAGTTCTTTCTTCTATGATCTAGCAAGAGCGTTGTTCTTTTTCGTGGACAAAAGTTTCTCCGGTTGATTCTATGTGGAACGTAGATTTTTCTGTAGGATTAATGATGCAGATGGAGGATATGGATTAGACATAGTCGGTAGAATGAGCATTTCTGGTTCCGCGCGTAAATCAATTTGAGAACGTGTTCATCGGACACACTACTGGGTAGTTAAGTGTTGAAGCAGGAAGGAGAGGAAGAAGAGGACGAATAGAACGAGTGGAACGAGTGGAACTGGGACGTCGGAGTCCCTTTCTGGTTGAATCGGGCACCGATTACAGCCACTCGGAACCTTCTTCCCTTTTTGCTCTTTCCCAGCTCCGGGACCCTCATTCCTCCTCTTTGTTCCTCTACCTCAGCCTTTCTCGCCTTCTCCACCTTTCAAACCAATCTCTCTCACTCTCTCCTCTACTCCAGCAAGTACCCCTCTCTCTCTCTCTCTCTTTCTGTATCTCTCTCTCTCTTTCTCTCCCGTTCTCCGTTGGCCACTCGCTTAACTTACCTACGCGGACAGAAATATTCGCGGAGAGCCCCGCCTTGTTCCGCCATCATGCCCGCAGCCGATACGCGATTATTAGGTACCGTAACGCGTATTTTCTCCACCGACTTCTTCTTTCTTCTCTTCCTGGCTCCGTTCTCATTTTCTTTTTTCTTCCTCGAGGAGCGAGCTTTTTCTTCTTCGACTTCGTGAAATTTTGTTCCGTCGTGTGTTTCTCGCTCCGGTTCTAAAAGAGAGAATTCCGGAACCGGCCTTATCTTCATGGACGCGCGCAGTTTGTTCCGCGGACGAGCGTCTTTCGCTCGCTCGAGCGGCGATCTCCTCTTTGTTCGGGTTAATCGGCTGAATAGACGGTTCTGGCAGCTTGATTCGAGAAAGGGAATTACGCTTTGCTTGCTGGCTCTATTGGACACCGTGCTCCTGCGCGCCGTGGCATCAAATGAATTCCCAGCGAGAAAAAAATACCCTTTCGTTGCTCGTTTCAGTCTACACTTGTTGTTGTTTTATTCGGGCTAATTTACTCGTGAAATCTGTGAATCATGATCGAAAAGCATTCGATTTAAAATTGTTTTATCTGTTTAATTTCAAAGTATAGTTTAGAATGATTTTGTTTACCGACTTCGTTTGATGGTAGTTGAATTAAAACGCATCGATTTCATTTTATTTAGTAAATGATTATGGGAAACTTTTCAACAAGACCTCCAGAGGCAGGACAATATTTCTGCGGTCGACGATTCCGAGGTGAGATTTCCTTCAACACTGTTGACGAGCTATAACTTAGGCGCGAATCAACATGGCTCTCTGACGTTTGTGGGTCGAAAGTTCATCCGCGCGTCTAAATACGACGATTCCGGCGGGAACGCTCGAAAGTAAGATTTAAAAGGAGAGCTTTTATCGCGTGTGTTTCGCGTGTGTTCTTGTTCCACATTTCGCGCAACATTTGCACTCAGGATTCACGAGACCTGGAGGGACTACTTTCGCCCGCGGTATCGCTTGCATAATTACTGATTGCTTCGTATCTAGCTGTTAATGATTGCGGATACATCAAGGACCTCCGGTGTAGCGGGCAGCTAGACTTAATTGTTCGGTATACTATCTACGGCTCTGGAGATAATCCACTTATCGTGATACGGTTAGCGAAATTGAAATACCAGGACTGTTAGACGAGTGTGTTGTTAATCTTTTAAACAGTCCTTTTTTCTTATATTTAGTCATTCACCAGAATTTTATTTTCTCTCAGTTCTTTTTTCAGATATTGAAAACAATCCTTTTTTCTTATATGTAGTCATTCACCAGAATTTTATTTTCTCTGAGTTATATAAGTTATACAGAATTGCATATATCTTCAAAGTTATACAAGAGTTCAATGGGCCATGACTTGAAGGTCATTAAGAGTGTAAATGGTTTAATTAGAAGGTCATAGAAAGTGATAATATTAAAATAATTAAGTGATAATTATTAAAAATGTACGAATAGGTGCACAAAAATAAATAAAGAAGAAGTTGCTCAAGTGGGGTGATGGCTTAAGTCCAACTTCCGCGGCTAACTACCCGTTATCGAAAGCAAATAAACACTTGTTTCTACGCCGGTTCTACGCGTGTTTCCGTGCAGGAATCGCGATAAAAAGAATCCTCCTCGGCAGCGAACGACGCAACCGCATTTCCCACCACTTGCATTATTTACAATAAATGCGTAAACTGCGGCGAATGTATACATTCACTCGAGATTTTAGTAAAAGGGTCTACCGAGCCGTACGATGTTCGCCATTATCAGTATCAGTAAATCCTCGAATGTAAATGCACACGTTCCGGGGGGGGACGCGTTTCAGCAATATCGCTGTTTGACCAGAACGCACTGTTCAAACTTACAACCCAATTTCATTCGCAGACCATTTTAAACTACAAACTCAACGATCTCCAGCTAGACCTTCCCTTGATTTTAAGAAAACAAAAATTTCCTGAAGAAAAGAAACATTACCTCAAGAAATTGGGTAGATAATGCTTTCGAGATTGGAGTATGTACTAATAACTAATCGGCGATTTCGGCAGCTTCGCTGGACCACAATGCCGGACGTCGCGATTTTCCTTTGATCGGCGAACGTCCGCGCGATTTCTCATTTTCCCGGACTTTTCTCGGTCGATATTGATCAGCGCCGATGGGAACACCGTTACGCACGTGTGCCGTGCATTCAGGCGAGAGACCGGATCCTCTCGTGTCTCTTTCTCACTCACTCTCTCCGACGATTCTACCCGGTCCCTCCGCGTCCTTTTTGCTCTTTCATTTTGGCCGCCCACAATCTACCATGGGCGAGGATTATGCTCCCCTACCACCACCAACCAACCGAATCGCCCATTCTCCTCGAGGATTCCTCGGAGCAGCTCTCTTTCTCTGTCTTTCTCACCGTTCTCCTCTCTTTCTGGCTTTCCCTCGACGCTCTACGGCTCTCCGCGGCAATTTGCATATTTGGGTAGGTTAAATCTAAAAACGGCGCGGAATGCACGAGCAGCGAGATTGGATAGCGGCTAAATTAGTTCATGGCAATCTGATGGCAAAGAGATCCGCAGTTCTCCGCGCCGGAACGTCCGATGATTCCACCCCCGTCGATGGGGATGTGTGTGCTTGTGTGTGTGCACGCCTCGTTCGAGCCAGTCTGATTTTATTTTGGCCAGTTTTCTCGTCCCATCAAACTGTTCCTCCGCTTTAATGCTCGGACAAAGTATATGTAGTTCCTGGAGCGAAAATAGATGTACGAACGTGTCGCGTTCTCCTAGGCGCGCGCTCTATAATTGGACCGCGTTTCGTAAATAGTCGAACGTACAAAACTATCTTTCTATTAAGTTCTACAGCAGGGATGACCAACCTTTTGCATACCGTGCGTCAATGTTTTTCTCGAGCACTCTGTTTCGAATTTAAATTTCGAATAAATATGAATTTTTGAAGCGAGAGGCTTGTCTTCTGTCAAACACTATTCAGTTTTACTGATATAGAAATATTTCACCGAGCATCGGGTTTCAGAGACATCGATAAAACGTGATAAGTGGATCGTGGATGTTTATGTTCCCACATCAAACAGGAACACGAGGAGATGGCTGTAAATTATGTATACGATACAGTTAAATTCAATAATATTTTTACTGGGCTGAGAACGTGCCAAAATCAGTGACAGAACAAACAAACTCCGGCTATATTTAATCTCGTTGCATGGGGAAGTTGTGCTAAACAAATTTTCATAATCGATGTCCGGGTCGCACGAGACCCAGCAAGATCTGCGGGTCCCCGAACAAAGTTCTACGAAACTTGCGGAACGAAACTTGGATCATTTGGTTTGCTAATTGCTAGCCACGTAGGGTCGCGCAGAAATCTCGTCAGCAGGCTCGTTCACGGATTCGTATCGCGTGTAGACCTTCCACGGCCATTGGGTAGCACGTTTGATCGATCCGTGTCTTCTTGAAGATCGATGACGGTCCGTTCGCTCCATGGCAATCGAGTTCTCGAGCAAAACGTCACGTCCCTTCCGTTCTTTCTTTCTCTCGTTTTCTGTTTTGGCGACGACTGCTTCGGATTCGCCACGATATCGTGGGGGAGGGTGATAAGTATTGCGAATTTTTACGAATTCAATCCTCTCCGCTGGGAGATCGATTCACCGGGACGTGGATGACAACCCTCCATTATCTCGCGAGTGCGATAGGAATTTTTACGGAGCAGTTTGTATCATCTTCTCGCGTCGTTCCCCGCGACGCGACGATTTGCATCGGGACTCGCGTGGGACTGATGGAAAACCCGGGATCCCGTGAGAGAAACCATACGTGAATGGGTTTCGATATCGGCGGGCTGCGACAAGGATTGCAGGCTGCTGCGTACGCTCGTGACATTCGAAAGAAAGTCACCGGAGGAAGTTCCACGAAGTGGATTTTACGCGTTTCGAAATTGAATCGGCTCGATCCGCTCGTTAAACCGCCCTTGCGTATTTAAAAGTTTAATCGTGCGCTCGCGAACCTGTGGATCCATCGATCGCCTCGAACATGCCGGAGAGACCATCCTCCGTTCGAGATCCGATCTGACATTTCTCGGATGTCCGAAAACGGATTAACAATTTATCAAAACACAAAGCATCTTCTTGTTTAAATTAATAATAATAGACTGTCGAGAGTGACGTAGGGAGAGTGATTTAACTCCTTCCTGACATAACGCAGCCATTATGAAGCCTATTAATAGCTAGTTAAAGTGGAAATACTATAATTATTACAACAGCTGGTATTTAGTAGGTGACCTCGTTATGTTCTCGTAAAAAGCGCGCTCCGATAATTATTTTTGACGTCTTCCAGATAGACCGTTGCAGATTGTACAAACTTGAAACCCCCATAAAAAATTATCTTCCTTAATTATATAACAGCTATCTTATCCGCTAACGAAGTGCTCTATTGAGCGAAGCACGTAGTAAATAAAACGTGTCATAATATCTTGGAAAAATGAATCGTGTGAAAAGTGTCTACATTTTTGTAGCAGCTCTAATCTAGTCGCACCTTCCACCCAAATGTTAAACAAACGAACTATCAAAGAACTGAAAACAGAAGGGACGAGAGTCGGTTAATTAAGGGCGTCGTAACTACAGGAAAGGGAATAAGGTCACGTATGGAGTACGTACGCGAGCTTCGAAGACTGTCCATGGTGTGACGGTCGCGCCCTCCGTAAGGGGAGCCCCATGGAATAGGAAAAAAAGAGAGAAAAGCACGTGTCGCGCGGTCGCACAGCCGGCGAAACAGCAGCGGCAGTACGGGAAACTTTTGTTCGCAGCTGCGGCGGAACGTTCTTAACTTCTAACCGGCTAGAGCCTCAGCTCGGCTCGGCTCTGCTCGGCTCGGCTCAACTCCGTCCTCTTTTTCCGAAATGAATTTTCCACCACCGGACGAGCCCTCCACCCCCTGTTGCGTCGATCCACCGCGACTTTAATTCCGCATAAAAGCACGACCTACGACGAGAAAGTTCATTTTATATGAACGCGTCTCGCCCGGAAATTCCAGGCTGAAAAACGACGCGACGCCGAAATTTCAGTGGCTCGGAAAAGACGAACTTGCTCGGCAAACTGGAGAAAAACTATCGGCCCGTCGAAGTAAATAACTCGCGGAAACTTGCCGGACGTTTCCGGAGAGAGATGATTGCGAAGCGTTGGGAAAATGGAGAGTCTGAATAGAGCGAGAACTGTTATCCTCATTTTGCTTTTTCTTTTTTTTTTTTAACCAGTCTCTCGTTTTATCAATTTATTAAATGTTTAAAAACTCCCTGCTGGATGTTGTCTGACGTTCTTCGATTGTCCCGTGGAAAGTGGTAAATTTGAGGCGCTTGGCACTCGGCCAGTAAATTTTAATCGACGACCGATTAGACGAGCGAGGGGTTGCGGGGGTGCGGCAGTAAATTCTCGCGACAATTACAGGCCGTCAGGGGTAAATCATGGATCTTGTACTTGCACGGTCGTACGTCAATTTAACGATCGGCCGTGATCCCTCTCGGCCTCCCCTAGCCTAGGAAGAATTTCCTTGCGCGAGAGGTGTCCGTCTATAAACGTCATAGACCGATTTACGAGCGGGCTTCCTGACTTTTGACGATCGTTAGCCTCTACGCTTTTGACGTTCCCGTGCCGTGTATTCCATTTGCTTATCATTAGCGCGATTATATTTTTACGATGACTTTTACTGACCGGAATTCGACGCACCGCGGCCCAACCAACACCCAACGAATACGCGTTAATCCTCGGTGCCGTGATTTATTGCTAGCTACTACCTACTTCTCGTTTACGAAATTCTTCCCCCTTTCCCACTGTCCCTCGTTCGCCGACTATTTTTAACAATTTTCTAATTCTAATTCATGAATGACCCGGCTCCGTTTCGCTTCCTCTCCACTTTTCTCTCGTCGAGGTTGGATTTCAGAATATATTTCAAGCTGTTCGAACGTGGCCTGCGGATCTTTATGCTAATATCGGTTTTCATAAATTAATTCACCGAGATTAGGGTCGTGGAAAAATTCCTTTCCGTAGCGGCTAATGGGTGGTTCAGAAGGATAGCGGGGTTCGGTGGATTTACTGGCGCATTGTGTTCAGGCAACCGTGCGCGATCTGCGTGAATTAGGATTTGCGGGGTACCTTCAAGTGTCCTGTCGGATTTTACGTTTCTGCTAGATTGAAAATTCAGCTGGAATTTTGATTTTGTGTTATTAGTTTCGTAGCTTTCTAAAACTAGTTCTAGTATCAGTGTGTCTTCAGATCCCCTGATGAAGCTAGTTGCAAGGCTTGCGAAACGTTGGAAAATTTCTTCCTTTCGGACACAGCTTACACCCGACAACCTCAAGAACAAAAATTGTATGATGCCGGGCCGTGAAAGCCTCAAATCTCTAATTGGTTCTAGTAGTTCAAGTGTTAACACTTTACCGAAGCCTATTAATAGTTTTTTCAATAATTCTGCTGTACCAAAAAAAAACATAGAAAGTTTCTTTGACATTGCAATCTTAAATGAAACTATTAGACGACGCTATTGAGGGTGACTTAGTTAGTTCATACTAAATGCTAAATGAAAATTTACCCATGTACCATACATGTTTCAAAAATATGCAATAATCACCGGTCGATAATGTGTTAATAAGCGAATTAAAAGCGATCCAGTCGCGTGGATCTCGCGGCGGGACGATTTCTGGGGTCGGTCTCCGAGTTGACCCTTTAATTCCCAAAATCCATGAAATTCCCATCGATGATCGGGCCGGGAACGCGTTCACGGTCGATCCCGTTCGTGCGCGGGATCTCGTTCGCCGGTAACGGGCCGGCTCGGGATGAAAAGTAGATAGAGAAAACAGTAAACGCGGGCGGAAAGAGCGGACCAGGGAGGCTCTCGAGAAACTTTCAAAGTAAATGAGTTCAGCCCCGGAGCGCGGATGCACACGTACAACCCGGTTGCCCTCCCTCTCACCCTCCTGTACACAGTGTCTGTACACACACGTGCCCCACCCTATCCACCAGCCCCAACCCTGCGTAAGGATTCTCCATTTTCCATTCTCGGCTAGGCGATAGCAAAAGTTGAAAATCGTCGGCCATTGCGAGCACCCTGCGCGCTTTTAACCAAGCCTCGACCTTCTCCCTTTCTCTGCCGTGGGATTCCCCTCCTCTGCTTCGACGCCCTCTATGGCCCCCCATAACCCCCGTTCACCGTCATCCTGCCCACCTAGCGAGGCTCTTCGCTCCTCGCCCCCTTTCGATGCATGTATTGTACTCTATACTGGGTGTTCTAGTAAAACTATCTCCATTACTATTAAGGATCGAAGAAAGTATCTGCGTTGCGAGTTGTTTGGTTCGAAAGGAGATGTACCATGATGTGAATCATGTTTTTATGATGGTCATATTTTTCATGGTACTCTGTATTTTTATTATTGATATTTCGTGGTTCAGTTTGGGGCGAACACAATGATCTATATTTTCATGACCGTTCCGTGACCTTCTTGGGACCTTGAGTACAACAAATTGGTGGGAATAGAATCATTAAGAAATGAGTACAAAAGGGAATTGATTTTAGTAAATTTAGAAATTATTTAATTCTATAAGTGGGGGAGTAACTTCTATGAAGGCAAGTTTAGTGACCCAGTGACAAAAATTTTTTCGGAAAAAATGAACGATGAATTGTGTTTGAGTAAAAATTATCTGTTCGGCATCGCTGTACGAATGTACGAATACTTTCACTCGACGTGCCGTGATAAGCGTGTGTTTAGACGATTACTGAAAATTACTTGTAACGAGGACTCGGCCGTCGTTGCTGTTCGTCTCTCTCTCTCTCTCTCTCTCTCTCTCTCTCTCTCTCTCTCTCTCTCTCTCTCTCTCCCGGACACTTCTGGCGGACCGAGTAATTTGAGGTACGCGGTGAGGGGAACGAGCTGCGACGAATACAAAAACCGATCGGGTCCTCTCTCTCTCTCTCTTCTTTGAATTGTCGGAACGAAGCAAATTATATTTACACGCGTTCTATCCTTGCTCCTTAGCAAGCCGACTCCTGTAACACGATTAATAGATCAAATAAATTAAAAACGCTCCCACAAAATCTCATCATTTCATCTTTTTACTACTTAGCTATTTCACGATCGCAAGTTTCTGCGTAACGGAAACAAACGAAGATCAAAACAGATTGCGAAACTAGAAGATTCAATATAATTTAATATTACTAGGAGGGACTGTGGGTGCTGAAGAGAAGTTACTGGGTCACCCAGTATACGCGTGGGCACACGTATACGCGTTCCGCAGCGTATATTCGCGTTTGCACGGCCGCTTGCACGTGGATCCTATGTAAACGAAATGTACAACGAGTAAAAAGGCGAGGCAAACTCCGCTGGAGAGGCACCGACACATGCTCCCTTACCTACCGAGGCAACGTAACCCGCTTCATTTCGTGTCCACTTTATATGCAGACCATCTCACCCCATCCCTCTCTCTCTCTTTCTCTCTTCTCTCTCTCTCTCTCCTGCTTGAGTTCTCTCATGTTCTCCTATTCCTCTCGGTCCACCGGTTGTCTCCGTTCGCGCTCGCGGCTCCTTCGCTCGCCTCGATACGTAAATTCCGCCCTGCTGGATGCTAAAGTGGCCGCGCGAGGTGAGGCCACGGCTTTTCCCTTTCTTTAATCGAACGTCCGATAAGCCCCGGCCAACGTATAACGCCAACAGCGGATAGCAGAAAGCGGACACACACGCTCGGAGCGTTCTCGCCGATTTCGATTTCAGATCGCCCCGGCGCGGAGCGGCTCAACCTCTCACGCCTCCCACTATTATACTCCTCCTCTTTCTCCACTCGCGACAAACACTGTTCTTTCTTCTTTTATCTTGCTCTCTTTTTCTCCCTCTTTCTCTCTCTTTCTCTCTCTCTCTTTGCCCCGGGAAAATAGTTGATTTTCGATAAAGGAGAACGCCGGCGCGGAATAGTTTCCGCTGAGAACGTGTGCTGCTGTCGCCGACGACGATGGCGTCACCGGAGCCGCTGCAGATAACGAAAATCGCGTCGCATTTTTCTTTCCGACGCTTTTCCCCGGCTCGATTGAAAATGGCGAGCGAGAATGCGCACGCTAGCCGTACGCCAGGTGAGAATTTCCCGGCAGTCAGTATGTTTGGTTTTGAGCTCGTGAAATACAACTTTTTCACTCTCGGAAGGGTCTATAATCATTTTAGAATGTCGATCTTTATGAAAAATTTTCTGAACGTGAATTTCGCGTCGTCATCTACTGAGTTGTGAGAACACAACAATAGAACACATTTTTACTAGCTCGAACGGGAAGGTTCCCCTAGATCTCTCGGATCTATGTTCCACAAGATACAGGATCGATCTCTGACCTTCCCAGAGCCGGAATGAAAACGTGTAAACGGGCACCGACTCGAAACGCGAGGGAACGGCCGGATGGTTCACTAAAAAGCTGAGTAAATGCCTCGATAAAGGCATTCCTTCCCACTCTTCGTTCGAAATATCGTTTAATCGAGTTTGCGAGTCGGACGCATAATTACGGCGAGGCCCTGAGGGGGTTGCAGGGGGTCTGGGATCGACGGGGCACCGCGCGTAGAATCAGGAAAGTTTGCAAACTCGTGCTCGAACGGCCGTTCGAGCGCACGAAATGAGGAGAAGAGCGAGAGAGCGAGAGAGAGAGAGATATACATTGAGGGGTAAGGGGTTCGCGAAGGTGGACCTCGAAGAGGTGGGAGGACGAGACGAAGAGGAACACGCGGACAAAGAAGCGACTCGGTAGCTGGAAAGAGAAGGATACACCACCGGGCAACTGGCGGAAGGGGACGAAAGTTTCGATCGTAAAGCGAATGGAGGCAAAAAAGGAAAATTACATTAAGAAACTCGAGCGTAGCCAGCGCGCGATGGTACTCCTCACTGCTACTTCTGCTGCCTCTGCTTCTGCCTGGTATGCGTCGTCCTGGCCAAGCTAACAACTCCGCGATTCTGCGCCGCCTTCGCCTCGTCCTCTATTCCTTTTTCCAACCTCCTCTTTCTGCTAATGCTCCCTCGCTGCGAGTAACTGCGGTAATGGCGAGAGCCAACGACGCTCCAAAGAGCTCGGATCTGCTCCCGGGAACCGACACACAAGAACAGTCTCCACTGCACGATTGATTCCCCAGTCTCCATCCCATACATCGAACCTCAAAAGTTGGCACATGATCACTCCCGAATACTAGGTCGTTCTATCAGCGAGCTTGCTTTCTAACGTTAACAATTAGCGTAGATGAGCGACGCTCGCATTGACAATTAGCGATTAGTAGACCGCGGAACTTTGTGCAAAATAGAAACGATCTTCTTCAAGCTGCTGGAACCAACTAAAAATTCGTTTCTTCCATAAACAAAGTAAACAAGATGAAAGCAATTAGGTCCGATACAGGCGGCTATCTCGCCGTTCCCCGTTCAACGTGGAATATTTCCCATTTCCATGGGAAATATCTCGGCTCCGAGATTTTTGGCGGTGGGGTGCATTCTAAAGGGGGTGGAAAAGAAAGATGAGGAGCTCGCGAAGGGCCAGATGCAAAATTAAACGGAAGAAGGGATCCAAGAAGCCGGAGGGGTGGGTTAGGTTGAGGGAAGTGGGCGCTGAAGAAGGCGGAATAGAAACTGGCTGGAACGAAAACGACGCTCCTTCCCTCTCGTTGGGAACTGCCAGTCAAATTCGAGTTAGACGACGACGCACTGCGAGTAGAGCGCGATAACGAAACGCAACGCCACCGGGGTTGGATTCGGAGAGAGGCGGGGGTGTCCATTTGAATAAGAAATAAGCTGGTTCGAAGTTTTAATCATATTTCCCTACGATTTCGTAGTCCGTTCAACGCCGCTGCTACTTTCAATTACTGCGTCCACCGAAATCGCGACAGAACCGGCTATCGCCGTTCGCCAAGATTATCAAGTGCACAATTGTTCGAGTGGAAACTTCTTTAATCTGACATAGTTTTAGAAATCCGTAAAACTAGTATTTTTGACCGTCTTCTATCGCCGACACCAACTATGTTATTCTAACTCACACGAGTGTCGAACTCGATGAGGTATCTCGAATGCGGTGAGACGCCGGAACTGGTTTGCGTATTTATGGAATCGATCCGGGGATTTTACGAGGCGGGAACTGTTATAAATACTGCATTAATACGCGGTTCATTAAATGACGTCACTTAACGGCGCGCACCGGCTGTTTTAGTGAGCTGTAAACGGGGGCGCTCTTCCCTCGCGTTTTTAAAACGCGATCGATGCTCTAATACGAATTGCATCGGGTTTCTACTAGATCGAGAATGTTCTAGCTCGGATTCCTCTCCGAGGAAAATTCTATAAATTTTTAACTTAATGTTTTCCATCATTAATAATCTATATGTATTTTTAAGATTTCTACCATTTATATTTTTTATATTAGTTTTGCTCGTTAAATAAGGAAACGGAATAACTGCTAACCCCCACGCACACTATCCAATCATCCGAAACAGGAACCATCAAACACAAAACGATATTCGTGATGTTTCTATCAGAGACGCATCTTATCGTAAACAAGTTCTCCGAGAAACAATTTCCTCAACCACCTCTGGCCCAATTATCCACCCGAAAACCTCTGAAACACGTCCACTGAACCCTTTCGCAAGCATCCGCTATCGTCGAAGTGGGATCAGTGAGCAACGGTGCGCGCTATCAAGCGGATCATCAAAAATCCTTAGTGGTTCGTAAAACCGCTAATGATATCTCGGTTATTAATCCGCAACACGGCCATAACGCGGCCGCTCGGTCCCCTCTTCGGGGCGTTTGTAATCTCGAGGACGGTTCTTCAAGTTCCGCTGGCCGAGGGTTGAAGGAACGTTGCGCACGCTATCGGGGCTAACGTACGAGTACATTACACGCACGCTCAATTTTAAGTCAATAAACTCACTTACGGTAACTGCGCCACGATAATAATAACATGGAACATAAATGGGAACTATTCTGCCGGGGCCGGTTCCCGAACAGCATGGAAAAGAGAGAGAGAGAGAGAGAAAGAGAGAGGAAAAAAAGGGAAGAAGAAGATGAAAAAGAGAGAAACTGATCTCGTGGGGCCCGGTGTTTGCATTGGTCGAGGATCATGGTAGGCTCTCGCAGTATCCTTTGATAAAGATTGGAAACCGGCGTGCGTATATTCCCGTTAATACTCCTTCGGAGTGTCCTTATACTTCGAAGGATCCTTCGCTTCGGGTTTTATCCTTCGCCCCCTCACGCACACGTCTTCGAGTACCTCCTCGTCGTTCCTTATACAGCGAGCACCGTCCATTCGATGGTTTTGTTAGGTCTGGACACTGGTGGTTCGATGGTTTTGTTAGCCGATCACTTTGTTCTCTTCTTCGTTCTTGTTGCTCGTTTCTCGTTTCTTTTTTTTTTTCTTTTGTTATTTTTACGAACGTCGCGTCCGCCTCGACGGGATTGTTAAAGTCGTTACGGATTATTTGCCGCGTTAGGATGGACAGGTGTGAGAAATGTGATTGGGGAATTACAAGGTAATCGCTTGATTCAGGATCAACCCGGGCGGGAAAGAGCCGTTTAGAGGACTGCAAGCGGCGTTCGAGACCGATCGGAGCTGTTTCGGCGATCGTTCGATGGCCACTCGAACGGCTACGGTTCGCGTTAACGAGCAGAGAAATCGGCCATTGGTCATCGGAAGGCTGACGGTGGTCGGGGGATTTTCGTTCAAGGGACTGACGATGATCAAGGGTGCTTCGAATGATCGTGAGGAACGGGAGTGTCGAAGTCGTTGGGGATTTGCGGAGAGTGAAAATGGTTGACAGGGGCGAGGATGGTTGGAATTGGCGAAACAGGCTGGATTGGGGTGGAGTGTGTGGGAGATACTCCCTTTGGGGCTAGATGTGGAGGTGATTAGGATGACTGCGAGGTCTGGGCCAGATGGCCGAGGTTGTTAGATATTGGCGGAGGAAGGTGTTGGAAAAAGGTGGATGAAAGTAATCTTCAAGGTTAGAGCAGGGTAGCTGAAGAAAGATCAAAGATTGAATCTTGAAGTAGTGGACAAACAAGCTGAAAAGGAAGAAAGGGTAGTGGATGATAATCGGATGAAATTGACTGTACAATGTCCAACAACTGCGGATCTTGACAGATTGAATAATGAAGGATGATTTCCGATGTCTTTAGCAGTATCCAACTGATAGTATAAATAATAAGATCTGGGTTTGAGAGGGGGAAGCTGAAAATGGTACAGAAATGATCCATGGAGGAAGGAGGGTGGTTACAGGTGGTAGAAGTGTTTGAAGAAGGGCGTGAAGTGGTAACTAAAGACGAGCCCAACTCTTACATATGGAATGGCTCGAGTTGGATGCAGCATTCCCAGCACGAGCAGTCTGCTATCTCTCTGAAGTTCGATTAGCGGAATAAAAACAAACGGAGAGCCCAGACGCGTCGTAAAAGTAATATTCCAAGTAGGTACGGAATAAAGTGGAAGTACCGTTGAGTCAACTAAATCAATTGTTCCCATCCAGGTGTCACGGATCTACCGGTCGGGACGATAAAACGATCAATTGCGTCGTTTCGATCCGCAATGGATAAAACGTCGGTACGACCATGCACCAGGAAAAATGATTCGCATGGAAATTTTATTGTCCTCTCCCGGTGGCGGCGTCGCGATATTACGTCACTTAAAAGTCTCCGGAATGATGTCATAACGGTTCATTCGCGGCAACGAGGCCATAGGATCCAATAATTTCCCACGGAGTCTCGATAAGTTGATTCGAAACCGTCAGGTATCGGTCGATTTAAACCAGCAGAAAGGTGTCCCTGGTTGATCACCGTGTCTCGGACCGTCTCTCGCCACGAACTTTCACGTCTTCTGGTACCTTTACGACGGCTAATTGACTTAACGGCCAGCAAATTAATTTTATCGACCACTAAAAAGAAAAGAGAGAGTCGGTTGGAAACTAGAGAGCGTGCAGAATGAAACATTGGCCAAATTATTGACAGGAATTCTTGACGATGACGACCAGTCACCGGAGATCTGCGGACTGATAGCTGATGGAATCAGAAGGCTTCGACTTTTAACACTTTCAACCTTTACCCGGTGCGCCGTTCCTGAAGAGGTGTCCGAGAAGCTTGTCAATTCTTGCTGCATAAAATATTCGTATTCCGGAGATTCCTCATCTGTCTCTCTTGAGAAACGTAGCGGAGAAATTTTATGGTTGCTGTCGTGGAGTTAATAACTTGTTGACTGCGTAAAACTTTTCGAAAATATTACTTAATGGAAAGCTTCGGGAGTACTTAGTTTCAAGAGTTGTTGGTTACTTTACGATTTACGTTTGTTCCTCGTTCCGAGTATATTCGTGAGAAATGTTAGACGCGGTATGTTTTTATTTTCCATGAAGTTCCGCTAAATTGTTTTTTTGGATTAATCGAGCGAATGTTGGGTGTACAACAATCTGGTAAACGAAGCTCGAGTGGCAATAAAACGGAGAAATCGATGATTGCGAAAATGGGGGATGGTAGAGGGGGGTTGCAAATTGAACCGGACAAAGATGGGCAAGAACGTTTGCGAAGGGGGCAGTGCTCAAAGCAGGGTTTAATCCTTCTTATTACGGGAATCGGATATTCCAGCCACGATCGGAGGGGCGCAGCCACTCCTCGTCACTGTTCAACACGGGGACATAGTAAGCCAGACGCCCCCTTGTCGCGTGTGCTAATTGTTCTCGTGTTATTTACGGTGGCAGGCGTCGTGGCGCTCGGCTGACTCACACGTTTCTCGAATGGGAATGCGGTTAACCGATAGAGACCGACGCCGAACACGGTTTTACGAGTTTCCGCTGCAAACTGCGCTAGCCTACCCTGCTTAGGCGGCACTCGATTCGCGGAATCGAGCGCTCGCGACATCGGGGACACGGTAAATCATCCGGCGAATTGCCATTCGCGTTTACAATACCGCTCAATCCGCTCCTGCTACGTGCACTGACACGTGGGAATGTGGCTCCGGTTATGGCAACTGCGGCTAATGAACAACGTCGATCGGTTTCTAATAATAACAAACTGTTACATCCTGATGTTTAGTATTTCATAAAACAATGCACTCGGATTAAACCAATACACTTAACAAATGCATAAAATCAACGGTGCACTTATTATAGTCTACAGAAGTGCGAGGACTGAAAATAAACCGTAGAACGGGCACCGTTT
Organism: Lasioglossum morio; assembly: GCA_916610235.2. Taxonomy (NCBI): domain Eukaryota; kingdom Metazoa; phylum Arthropoda; class Insecta; order Hymenoptera; family Halictidae; genus Lasioglossum; species Lasioglossum morio. The sequence goes on along the minus strand of OU744328.1, from coordinate 14,716,767 downwards.
TTTGGCACGCAGGACGTGAAAATGGCACCCCAGAATATAGCTTGCCAGAGAACATGTTGATGGAAAGGTGAATTCTTTATTAGCAATCTTTTGTGGAAGGCAACCTAGCCAGGTATAAGGGGTGAACGAAATTAAATATTCAATGTAATAGAACAATTTAATATAATACATTAAATAAGTTTTTGCTTTAGGTCATGTTCCTCTAATTCGAATGAGAAATTAAATTACAATAAGAATATATAGAGCCCACTCAAGACACAAAGTGCAGGCACAGAAAGAGATCGATGGGGCCGAACAGTGGTTTAAACGAGGTACCCTAATAATTAGGTCTGAACCTAGACCCAAGCCCAACAAATGTCCCCATTATTCACTGACGAAGAGTATCACAATATTCAAGGTGGTTATTGCACCTTTTCTGTCGCAAACCTCCCGCTCCAAATAGTCAAGGTACATTATTACGTTGTACTCAATGGTGGCACAGCTTTCCATTGTTACCTGTGACGCGTTAAATCGTCGCAAACGGTGGAAACAAGTGGCAGACAAAGAGCAGTCGTCGAATGCCTAGGACAATGAGCTTCCCTGGCCCTCTATCGAAGCAGACTAACAAACGAGCAAATGATCGCTGGTTACGATCCATTTATTAGCCCCATAACGATTCTAATTAGGCCTCGGGAGTGGAGTCAGCCATCCAGGTAGGCCATTCGACATTCCTAGTTGGCCAGGCTCGTTGTCGACGATCGGTCAATAACTGCGTTTCCGTTTTCACGAGACGAGAATTCGCATGCGACCGTATTCATTGTCGCTAATCGATCGTAATTAATTAACAAGCCGGTTAACGGCGCTGGTCGCGACCGCGTTGTTTATTCGGCGGGGCTCGTTCCCGAAATTCGAAAGGATTTTTAAGCGAACAGTGAACGCGTCGCGGCGCTCTAAACTCTTGTTTATTGTCGCACGCATACGCAGGCGCGTCTTTCCTTTTCTGTTTCGAGAGGAGGACAGATTTACGGCGGTGCTGATTGAGCAAACCGCGCCCAATCGCGCTGCCCACTCGCGTGGCCCGGATGCCCGAAGATTATTTTCATCTCCTCGACCATTGCCAATTGCCGCAATTGCGACACGTCGCCGATTCTGCTCAGCGAAAGCCTCCTGGCCTCGCGAATGTCGTCCACTTGAACGTGGTGCACCGACAAACCTCTTTCCTGGTCGTCTACACATTTTTTAATAGAGTACTCAGCTCGGAATACTGATTATTGGCCCTTAATAAGACTTCATTAATGATTGAACACCACTTTATTTAAAGACCATTTTATTTCATTCATTTATTAAAGTACTTCGAAGGTTGATGGCAAGTAGCCTGCAGTTATTTCAGTTACGTGAACCGTTATCTAATCGTTCAGGATGTTCAAGCCAGCTGTCGCGAGTCCTTGCCGACAAAGCCATTCCCTCGGCATCACTCATTCGAAAGTTGACAAGCTTTACATAACGTGTTGCACCGTATCGGTTCGCAGTAAAAGTCACATCGTGTTAAATTCCAACGTTACCTTTCTTCGGTGCCGTTACAAAACACGAGTTATACCATAAAAACAACGTCTGAAAGCAATCTCTAAATAGTTGTCACTCGGCGATAACAAGCCGGATTATTCCGGAAATTTCTTTTAAATGTTAAAAGTGAAGCGTCAATCGATTGCCATCGATAGCAGTAGAATGTGGAAAACTCTTAAGGTACTTCATCATCTTGACGTGTGAACGGCTCGAATGCAGCTGGCTGAGTGCCTGGTACAATAATAAAGTATTAAGAATTTTAAAAATGTATGAAGGGCTCGTAGAATACCTAGAAATAATTCAATGCGTTTGAAAATGCAACTTCGAGAGGAACTCGAGATCCCACTCCCTTTCCTCGTCGGAAGGGGCGGCCGGGTATTCAAAGTATCCGGCCACGAGTTACAACGGTTTACACATCGAGTTATAACCATTTAAGGGGCCGGCGGCGCGGCACGATCGGCCATTAAATTACAGGCTATTCGAAAGATGGATACTTAAAGGCAGCGTGCCGCGGCGCGGTTCGCAACGCTTTTACAGCCGCGGAAAGTGTGATCGGGATCGCCGATTTCATTACACGCGAAAACGATGGGCCCCGTCTTTCCGACCCGAACTCGAAACGTCAAACACAAACATCAACGAGAGCACCGTCTCAAACCAACGAGAATGGTCCCGTTCGACCGCTTCATTCCGAAGGAGACCCATTTTTACGAGTGATCGAGACCACTGCGATCCTGCTTTCGATGTAAAACCGTGAGTTCAGTTTATTTATCGATACGACTCTCCTCAGTCGATCGTTCCGACTAATATAGCACAATGTTGCGAAAGTTGTACCCTCTATAAAGATCCTGAGGACTCGAGAGTTTATAAATTTGCAACCTCGATTGTCATGTTTTTTATCCTCTCGGCTGAAGTTGCGACCAGTTGCAGTTGTTTTGCGTGAAGTTAATTCTTCGATCTCGAGGCTGCAGCGAGATCATCGACTTCGTTCGATGCAGTCATTTACACGATATTGGCGCACTGGTCGTGTTTTCGGAATCGAATGGCATCGGTTAGAATTCAATGTTCGACTTTATTCGAAGCAATTTTTATATAATTTACCTTCACTAATTGCAAGGGAACACGTTACACATTATTTATACGTAGACTTCGAATCTTTGTGTAGAATAAAAATGTTTTGCATTGTTCCTGGGAAGCAGAAATAATATAAAAATTGATTTTATTCGTTAATGACTTTGTTACAAGCAATATTACAGCATTCTCGAATTTTTAAAAATCTTTTACTGTTTTATGTTTCTACAGGATTTTTGTGAACATAAATAATCACAGACGTATGATGTTGCTATGTCCACAAAAAAACAATTATTGATAGTTTTTCAGCTGTTGGATTAATACGAATCGTGTTGTAACAGCGTTTGAGATGCCGGGCCCGCTCGTCGCGTGTGTCCGACACTTTATTAGTTCATAACAGTTTGCCGGTTAAGCAAACGCTGAATTCCGCGTGCAGTTTACATTTAATAAACCGAGCTGAAGCACGCCACCGGGCCGTTTGTCTTCATTGTTACTCGGCCGGCGACTCGTTCCGCGGAAAAATCGCAAACTCCCACCCCCGTATTTTCCGCTCTCTCGACCGCGCAAACTTCCCGTCCGATTTATCTCGACGCTATCTACTCGAAGATCGAGGCTTGCCTTCCGGGGCGAAAGGGGAAAGTAAATTAACCCCTAGATCCATAATCTCTAGTCTGTACGATATAATTCGCGCACTGTTCGCGACCAGTGCCTGGGAAAGTCGCGAAATGCGACTATCAACTTGCGACCGGACACGGTAAAAGAGTGACACTGTCAGCGTTGCTTTATATTCTGCCTTCGCGCCGTTATCGTAACGCGACCGTAATTAGGCGAAATGAGTAGAATGAACTAAGCGAATGAACCGAGTAAAGTGCATAGCCCGTCGACGACAAGGTCGCGAGATAATTTATTAAAATGGTACGACCTGTCTATCCACGATGTACGCCACTACTAGGATCTTTTTATGCTAATTAAAATGCTCAATTTTGATCGTGTCACAAACACAGCAGATTCTCTTGGAGATGCAACTGGGAGGTAGACTTTCTTGTAATTGATACGTTGGATCTGCACAGTTTATCGCTGGGATCTTTTGGAAGATTTTAGGGACGTTTTTTCGAGGCTACTTTGTTGGTGCGAAAGGCACTTTTGTCGAGGATTTGCGATCGGGTTGTGGGATCTTATGGTGAACGCTTTCTGTGCACATTGTTACCGAAGGTGCTCCATAATTCTTGATCATTGGTTTTGTACAGAGTACGATGTTAATCGGGTAATATATGGTTCGGGATCGAAGCAATTCTTTTCGGTAACTCTCTCTCTCTCTCTCTCTGTATAAAATAAAAATATTATTTTTACGAGAAAATATCAAATTCAATTGTTTATGGGTGTGTTGCCGTTGAGACATTTAAGTTTGCAGCTTTATAAAGAAACGAGGTGCATGAAATTTTGTACTTCAGTTCAACAAAATTTATATTTGGATTATTATGATTGTTCTGTAATAGGGTCATCTAAAATTGCAAGACTCGAACATTCTCAACGTTTTTACGCAACCTGAATTGTCCAGGGTCAAAGCAGTTTTTTTGGAGATCGCTGCCAGTAAAATCACCGCGGACACAAACGACGCCCTTTTTCTGAAGGCAGCCGTTAAGCACAATGGCCGACGAGGCTTTGGGTCGCCGTGAACCGTCTATCCTTTCATCTATTTTATTCTCCGACTTCCGGCAAAAAAATCCTCTGACCTCCGGTCCAGCAGGATTAAGCAGTCCTTTTGCTGTGTTTGCTCGCGAAAGTCCTTCGATTGCGATTTTTCCGAGCGACCCTCGATAGCTACGTTTGTTGGCCAGCGGCGTTTTCTTGTTTTCTGGACACCAGAGAGGTGGACGGACTGCCATGGCAAACAGATTTTGATGGGAGGCTGATGGCCTCCTCCAAGAATGGGATAGAGATGGGTCGATCGAGATCGAGATAGGCTGCAATGATAGCCGGTGGCGGAATCAAGGGAGAAAGGCTTTTACGAGGCTTCTATTGCGTTAATCTGTGTCGTTTCTATGTATATTACCGTCTGATTTTTTATATTTGTTCTCTCGAATCTGATTTTCTATAGATGTGAAAATTTTTCTGTTATTTTTGGAGTACAATGGACAGTAACGTGAAATGTTTAATGTAGTAGTTTTTGAAAGACTGATATTAGATTCGGTGAAATGTTGAATGTTTCGCGTAGAATGTACACCTTCAATGTTTAGTGCGATCATTCGAAAATAAACGAGCTCTAATTTGATAGCGCTCGATTACGTACTAACGATAGAATCTTTAAAAATACCCAGCAGAACAATTCAAGGTTTCGTGCGCCGCCCACGCCAATGACTCAAAATGAAAACTCTCGCGTGAACAGTTACCGAGATCGTTTCAGTATCGTTCAGTTTCTACATATACGTGAGCAGACATTCTTTGTAAACCGACGTTCAGTTAATTAAAATGCGAATGAATCTCTCTCTCTCTCTTTCTCCCAACTCTTATCGAACGCTCAACCGACGCGTAAATGTATAAAAACGCAAATCAAATGGAAGCTTACGCTCGCCATTACTGATTGTACAGCGCCAAAGCGGATGATAAAAGTTGCATTAAACTCTATTACAACTTTCATTTTAGTTCGCTCCTCCTAGAGTGCATAAAAGCCGCATTAACTTTTCTTGCAAATGGAGCCATTAAACTCGGCACATTATGAACGCGTCTTCTCGTACTGTTTTCCCACATTTGTTCCACTATTCCGCTGCACACAGAGCCCCCGATAAAAAAATTAATATTGCGGCAACAATTCATTAACCGCTGCAGCTTCTTTACACTGATCTTTTCAATTACAATTGTTTTATGTACAATGGAAATCACGCAAAAAAAATATCGAATAAATTGATCCATTGATTGCATCGCATTATCAAGTTCCACATGATATTGTTGACAGTGTATCAGAGAAACGAAAAGGAGAATTACAGTCGGCTGAGACCAACATTTAAATAGAAAAGGAGGGTCAGGAGCAGACGCAACAAAGGAATTTCGTAGCTCGGACAGATTTGCGACAGCTCGGAATCAGTTTGGCCGCCCTCGAACCGAAAAAATAAAAGTCTGTAAGTCTGAGGGTTCAGGGAAGATCGGTTTCAGTGGGACTGGGTCGCCACCGGTTCGGATCGTTCCCCTCGAATTGGATTCTACTGTAGAATGGTAGAATGGCCGCCTCTCTCGGGCTAACCGTTACCCAGGAAAGCTACGAGGCTGGAGATTGCGCGGCCGATGGAGCGGAGCTGTGCGTGCGAGGCCATGGTAAAATGGCTGCATGTTGCTCGCCTAACCGTGTGTGCGACCATGAACGCAGAAGTCAGGCCTTAGGGCCACGCAGACTCCACCATGGCGTCCAACAAGTGACTCCGTCGCACCATGCTTCCTTCCTTTTATCAAATTTTTCTTACGCCCTTAATTATTTCCATTTAATACTTCAATATAGTAATTTATGAAATACAAATTTAATAACGTAATAAATATTTTGAACAATTCTGTAACACTTTTTCGAGGAGTTCGAGGGTTAAAGAGAATTTTTCAGAGAATCTTCTGAAGACATTAATTAAGAAGAAGTGCATTGTCATTTGTGTTCTCTATAATCAAGGTGGATCATTTTTATTTTGCATAAAAGAGCTCGGCGGTTCAGTGTCAAAGTACGAAAGTGGGAAAGAAAAAGGGGGATCTGTTTTCCGGTGGTTGGTTTCGACGGTTCGTTTTCCCGTCGACGTCAGTCCGTCGATCTCGCCGAATTCCTGTTTCCATCGAGCGCGACATCCTCGACGTTTCTCGCAGTAAAAATCCACGTCTAGAGCCGGCTACCCTGGCAGTCGGAGACGTGAAACTTCCCGGTACGTTTTATCGACTACGTGTTGACGCCGAGTAGGTATCGGAAGAGATACACGTTCCTCACGGTTCTCTCCGTCTCTCGTTCTATGTTCATCCCGTTCATCGTTTGGCGTTACGAAAGCGAACGATAAAGCTTGCGTCACCTTATTGCCCGTTATCGCCATTATCTGGCCGATTCCCATCGAGCTCTCGAGCATCGCGACGCTCTTAATTAATTTTGCAATAGCTCAGGCCGCCGCTAAACCGTCGGAGCTGATTTTACGAGCGTCCCCCTTCCGACGGCCATCAAACTTTCCCTTTGGAAAATAACGATTCGCCGGGTAATTAGCCAGTGTAATGGTTATCGGTAATACGCCGCGCGGCATCGTTCCATCACTTTCGTTTAATATCGTCGGGATTGTTTTCCTTTTTCTTTCGCGTTCTTCGCGGTTTTTTCTCTTTCCTTCTCTCTCGCTTGCTTCGTGGGTTCTTTTCTTTTTTTTTTTTCTTCGTAGGCTGTTTCGTTTCCCGTCGGCCGTCCGACTATAAATTAACGTTAACTTAACTGCCGCGCGTACATTGTATTAAACCGTAAAATATGTACTCGACGGTGATTTCTCGGTCCCTCCGGATCGCCGAATAATGGCGGCTCGTCCAGAAAAGGGCAATGCCCATTTTTCTCGCGGCCTGAACATGTATCGGTCGACGCGGCCGCACGGCGATCGGTGACGCAAAAAGGCTCGCCGGCCCCCGACGGAATGCAACACTGTAAAAACTGGATTTTAGAGTTTAACCGTGAGTCGACGGATTCTCGTGCGAATCCCACGGACGACGACGACGTTGCCCGCAGAATTTCTTAATTTTTAATTGACGTTGCGCCGGGCCGCCCTCTTTTACTCCACCATGCGTCCACTGTGTCGCTCTCGAAACCCTCAAGCTAGCCGATCCATTATTTTTATTATAGGTTCGCCAATTGCCATCGATCCTACAATGCTATACGATACGCTATCTAATATGCAAATCCACACGCAAGTGTGTGAAACACAGTTGTTGAAAGATGGTAATTGTAACAACTTCGAAGAATGATTGGTTTGAGATAGAAATGCAAATGAATTGGGCGATTAGTACGGAATTAACTAAGTGGTCTTTATGAATAGTAATTAAGGTTTTCCCTATCTATAATTACGATAAACAGGTACGATCGTTGAAATACTCGAGCTACGTTTTTCTATTCGACCGGCAGAGACATTCGAGACTTTTAATAGACCACTTGGTTACAGAATGACGCACTTTCAGATAAAATAGTATCCATCAAATTATCGTTTCCGAACGGTTCTGTTTCCCAAGAGGAAGCAACTATCCGTCGGCGCCTAGCCTTACTGTTAGAGACCTTAGAAAAATTAATATTTATCAGACTGTATAGGCGATAGCTGTGCGAATGATTCGTCAATTACAGAGAAGTTAGGTTTATTTAGCTAGGCTTCAAGATAAACAGCGAATACGAAGTGCAAACTGTTTGCAGAGAAAGGATAATTTCCTGGAGAAACAAGATGGCTGTTGCCATTGAAGCGGTCAATGTCCTCAAAATTATAACGGTGAAGTAAAATCAATTTAACTGACCGGAATTGTTAGAGTTATTTTCAAATTTAATCTGTTTCATAAATAATTTGGAAATTACTGTAACATTCGAAGAAAATATCGTCGCAATACGTGGTTTCAGTATGTATTATTTTGAAAACCTACTCGCTACAACTTCCCAAGACCGTGATCGAACACGAAGGATGAAAACCACTTACCAGGACCAGGCACAGCAGATCCACGAAGTCGACGGTGTCGGAGAAGATACAGAACAGGTCACAACACTCGAATCCTCGCGGGATGATCGAGAGGCCCGAAGACAAGAGCGGTAGCGGCCATGTTCTGAAGACAAACTTCAGTAGCGGAATGACAGAAGAGTAGGGACGAGAGGCGAGTCGGCTAGTGTGTTGCACAAGCAACGCCGGAGAACTTTGTTCGTACAGACACAGCCAAGCCGAAGAACGAATAAACTAGATAGCAGCGAGAGAGGAGAGCTGCGACCTCGTGTAGCGTGATCCCTCGGTCACGGGATGCTCCGAAAGGCAACGGTGTCACGCGTGTGTTGGACGTGGGACTAGAAATAATTGCGACCCACAGCTGGCTCCCGCGGCTTCTTCATGCCCCGGCTGCTTTAATTTCCCCGTCCTTCTCCAACGTATTTCATTCTCTGTTCCGACCGGGGGGAGGATCAGTGCTTTGTCCCGCGAGAAATAACGCCATTTCAGAAATTCGCAAAATCGGACGACGCGAATGCGTTGAAACACTGCTTTGGTAGATTAAGTTATGTAATTTCTTACTAAGTATTATATACTGTAAATTTATACTGAAGAACGGTCGACATTTCCACCAATTGGAACGTCGCTATAGCGTTTAGATAATTAGGATATCCTGATTATACCAGGTGGCATAGTGCGAAACTGTTGTTCACGTGGTGGCGAGGCGGCGGCCATCTTTGAAAGACACGTTTTAGCTTCGGAAAGAGTTGGCTGTGAATTTATATTCCTCGTTGAAAAGCATATGACATTTTGGGAACCAGAGCCAGAGAATATAGAAGACAAGGTATCACTTCGATATTCTAATTTTTCAGGGCGAATCTTGACGATCTTTCCAGTAAATAAATTGCTCGCTCTACCTTATCAGTCCACTAGGAAACCTCCCTTAGTCTTCATCCTTTCAATTCTCCCGCTCCGGAACGTTGTGTACCAGCACAGGTTGCACAAACACGTGGCACCGTCACTCACAAGCCACGTGGCCTCGAGCCTTCACAACACTTTCACAGGCAATATCACGAATGTGTCGATGGCAGGATGCAAACGTAACGGCGAGTGGTAGGTCAGGTAGTATTCCACGTAATTAACAACTAACGAGATATAGTACCTGGACACGTACAACGATCCACGTGGCGAAATCGAGAAATGCGAAGCGCGGCGTACGAAATAGATCCGTCGGTCGGCGAATTCGCTAGCGGCTGATGACGTTGCGTGTTTCGTAGACAAACCTCGACGACAGAGTGACAGAAGCGCGGCGTGACGGCTCACATAGCGGCCTAAACCCTGTGACAGGGACACCGACAGACGGACGCGCGCGGACGAGGACGAGAGGACGAATCAAGCTGGAAAGAGACTTGCCAGCCTAGGTCCGGCCCGAGGAGGGCTGATTACCCCTTTACGAGGACCCAAGGTTTCGCCTAACAGCCCGCTAGTTACTCAGGGCCACGTCGCCTTGCACCCTCGCTTCTAAAACGTCTAATAACCAGCTTTTTTTCGCTTCGTCCCCCGCGATCGTCTACCTGCACTCGGGAAAAAAAGCGAACGATCCGAAGGATATTCCTGAATGCCCGGGCTGTTAACCCTTCGGCACCGAAGGTCACCCGGCTGGCCTCTTCGGGGCGATTCGTTTGCGGAAGCAAGGGTTGCCGTTCGCTACGGTGGTTACTCGAGCAACCTTGACGCCGCTCCGAGCCCGTAAAACGCACAAAACAACCCTTTCTAACCCGATGGACGCTCACGGACCGCGACCTTGGCCGACGAATCTTGCCTGCTGGGTTCCGCCTTTTCTTCCCTTTATTTCTGGCTTTTTTTGTCGGCGCACCCCGTTCGAGGCCGCGGCAGGGTTGTTAAAAAATTTAGAGGATCCCGGGAGGATTGAGAAAACTGGCTGCGTGACCTTCTAGAAACGGTTGCGCGAGTCGTGTTCGATCCTAATCTTCTGGAACGACGATCGGAGCTTCGTTCGTTTTATCTGGTTCTAAAAAGAACAGCTGCCGGTCGCGTCTGATATTTGTGCACTCGTACTGCAACTAAAGTTTTGTTTAATTCTTCCAATAAATAGACAGCAATGTGATTTATTTTCTTATGTATTTTTGGTAGAAATGGATAAGTGAAATGCAAAGAGTGAAGATGTCGGAAGAATGATGTATTGAAGATCGCGATCTACGACAATAATTTATAAAATAGCTCTTGACCGCGGGGAACGAGTTGCAGCATTTATCCCGGGATTTACGCGAGCGCCATTTTGCGTTCCCGTCGCCCGGCACTTAGGCGAGCGAAATGTAATCCGCTGGGCGATACTTAAATCACGTATCGTATATTATGGATTATAGTTAATGGGCGGAGGGTCCGTTGTAGAAGCACGCTGAAAGCCTGTTAATTGATGCAACTGTTGCCAAGAGCGGTCTGATTTACAGCTGAAACAATCTTAGGAAACATCGAATCCGTTCAGACTAATTCTGGTGGGAACCTTGAAGTCCGTTGGGCACAATACGCGTTTCCCGGAAAACATAAACGCTCGAAGTGTTACCGACCAGCCAAAATAAACGCGCGGCCTTTCGGTCGGGGCTTAGAACTTCGTTGAAGTACGCGAGACGCGTGAGCCTTTTTTTGAAGACGCGTTCGAGGTCACCGAAATAAATTTTAACAAGGTGGCCGTAAAAAGTAACAGCTGACAAAGTGGCACAGTGTCACCCTTGCGGTGCAGTTTTTTTTTTCATTTTATCTTTTTGTCGAAATAATCAGCCGTAATCGAGTCCTATAAAATGCTGTGTTTACACAATTCCGGGTAAGAAATGAGCCGATATATTGATTATTTTATTTCTGGTAATCTCCTTCCCTTCGTTCAACTTTATTTTGCTCTGTTCATGCGCCGGTATAATAAACCCTGGTTATTAGTATTACCACTACTGCGCTCTTGCTTATTATAATTACTTTATTATTAGTAGTATTCGCCCGCGAGCTTAAGACGCTCCCGGCGCGACACATAAAGGACACATTGCCCAAGGCTAAGAAGAAGAATCAATTTTTTGACCTCACCGAGGAAAAAGTATCCGCCGAAGACATCGGCGAGACTGAAAAATAACTTCATTTGCTCCACTCTCGCAAAATCCCCGCTGCGATCTCTCCCTTTGTCGCTTCTCTTCTTGTCTTCGAGATCCTACTCAAAAGTTATTCGTTCCAATTTGCATGAGCACGGAGGACGATCGTAATTTAGCCTTGTTAGCGAGCATCCTACCTCCGCAGGATCGCGCAGAAGAGGTAGCGAAGCCACCAAGGTCACGGATGTTCTTTGAATCCTTTGTGTTTCCCGGAAAGTGCCTTTTTTACCTGACGTACACGGGGAACGAGTTAGGGGTTGGGAAAGGCGAGAAAAATTCGTCAGTCGAAAAAGGCGATCCTCGTAGAACGGTTTACCTTCTCAGTGAACAAGTTGAAAAGTGTGCGATAAACAATCGTAAAAGTTCACCCACGATAAATTGATAAATGCGAATGGACGCGCATCGTCTCAGTGTTTCGACCACTTAGAGCCACCCTCCAAGGTGAAAATGCTCGCCGGCGTCATGGCCGCGATCATGCGCGTTTTCTCGGCATGCGTGACGCGTCGATGGGCCGATACGTGGACACTCAGCTCGCAGCTTCATTTGCATAACGACAGGAGTAATTAGTTCGCGTACGGCTCGTAAACCGGGGTAAAAACGGGCAAAGATAAATTTTTGGAACACGCGCCGGACCGTAAAAGCCTACAGAAAGAATCATCTCTCTTCTCTCTCTCTCTCTCTCTCCTCTCTCAGCCGCACAATATCCGATGTTTATTCGCACTTCGACTCGTTTCGCTTGCAACTTATTCGCGTTGCTTCAGTTTAGTCGGCTCCTAGGCCTCTGTAGGGACTTTAACGACTTTGTTAACCGGTAATCGAGGAGTCTGCTAGTCTGTTAGGCGAGTGGCCTAACTGGCATCATCGGCGGTTTTATAGTAAATCATCGCTCGAACTATACGCCCCGATGAGTTGCTGCGCGACCGGCCAACTGGCTATCTACTTGTTAGCAAGATAAACAGGCCGAGACTACGGGGGACTTCTGCGGCTGATAGGCAAACTTCCGGTGGAACTCGACGGTTGCCATGACTATTTGCACGATACTAACACCGTTCGCTGCATTGTCTACAGTGCTAATCGCCGGCGCGGGTTTACGAGCCGAATAAATGTTTCGGGCACGCTTTGATACTTTTTCTTCCACGAAGGGCGGCATTAGTGGCCGATTATACGTTTATGGCTTCTGCTTGTCTATAGAGCGAGTCATCCAACCGGACGACCTAAAATTATGCGTCTTAAACAAATTACTGAAATGTTTCAAACAAGAGTTGCACAGTACTGACGCAGCTATAGATGGAATAATTTGTCTTTTGATATTCTTATTTTTTTAACGAGATGTGGAGGTCCACCTTCAATTTTCTAAATTGGATATAAAATATTCTTTTCACACTATCAACATCAAATTAACACAGTTGCTTGTGTACTGTCACACGAGGAGGATATTAACCTGTATATGTGCATACGAAACAGTGAAATGGAGATTGCAATGCAATTTAGATTTCTGCAGTGGAACAGTCTCGTGCTGGACATGAAATTTTATTCTCTGCGACGGTAGTATCAATTTTGTATTTTATCCTGTTTCGAAGATCTTCGAAAGCGAAGCTGTAAAAGATTAACGATATTTATTTCTACAAGAAGAGATCAAACGATACTCTGTTCTCGTTTCTTCATTTTCCAATAACACGAATATTCACGTTGCTCATTAACCGAGAAAATACTTTGCAAATCGCCGCAGAAATTACTGTAACTTTGTATGCTAAGTTGTGCTCGATACACTGATGCTGATATAGGAATCGTTATGTTATTCGATAAAGTAACCCCGACCGCTCTTATGTAAATATATTCGGAGAAAGACAGAAATATTCTCTTGAGCGTGAATAAATTCAATATTATCTTTCAATTTCTACATTCTAGCATCTTATCACGCACTTTGAATATATGCGTTCTACACTGTATGGGGAAGAAAAAAGGATTCGGTAAAAGCTGTGCCGTTTAGTCTATGTAATCTTACGAGTAGACGAGTAGACTTACAGCAGAAATGAAATTTACTTTGGTGGCTCGAAATGATGCAATTACATCGGGGCACGTAAAGTCACTAATGGCCGCCATATTGGACACTTGCTGTAAAAGTCGCCGGGCTCCAGAAACAAACGACTTTCGAGCCCTCGTTTATTAAAACCTGCCTTCTCGGTTTACTACGCGCGCGAAGAATTATCTGATTAAATTCACTAAAAATCATCGTTCCAAAAATTCTTTAAAAATGCTCGGACAATATTTCCTGGTTTGGAACACTGACGTTTATAGTTTTACATCGTTTCAGCTCAGAGATAAAATATTTCATTGACTTTTACTGTTCTAGGAACACGAACGAATTTTACAGACCTCAATTGCAATTCAAAATCAATTTTCTGGGACACAGTTCCGCATTTTCTAACAAGCATTTCCATGAATTTTTAAACGTAGAAGTTTAAACCTTCAAAGTTTTAGTTCGGCACTGGTTTTTACTCTTTCTACAGCAAGAAAGCAATCTACCAAGTATTAATTAAGGTTTAAAGTCAATTCTTAAACTCCATTTCGCAATTTCCTACAACTAGAAAATTATTCTCTCAACTTTTCCATACATTCAAGTTCCTGCAGATTTAAAGTTTCAGCTTAACAGCGGTCGAAGAAATTTCTTCTACACATCCTTCGTGTTTTAAAAGCGCGAAAGCAATTTTGTAATCTACAGTCAAGGTTTAAAGTCAATTTTCATTAGCACGTTTCTCCTCTTCTAAAAATACAAAATCAATTTTCTCATCAGACCGCGGCTTGATAATAAATTTTCTCCACGTGAATTTCGCAATTTCCAACAACCATAAAATTATTTTCTCGGATTTCCCGTGGATTGAACTGCCTCGAAAAGATTTTTCTACGCGAGAAGAGAGTTCTGCACGTACCGAATTCCACGTGCAAGAGTTCCGTCGCTCGATAGCTCGGCGAAGACGAAGTTAGGGTCCCAAGAAGGCGGAGAGAAATGCTCGTGAGAGGAAGTTCAGGGCCGTCGGCGAGCAGAAAACCCGGGAAACGATGTTCTGGAACGCGAATCGAGGCGACTCCCGAACGCGGCATGATTTACAGCCGGTTGATAGTTTGTGTGTGCAGTCGCCGGGGTTTTACGCGACCGTTTTAAATGGCAGATAAACATAAAGAGGCCTTTTACAGCACCATCAAATAAACAACTTGACTCCTCCTTCTGGTGCTTCTCATCCGTTGCCTTCGGTCCACGATCCTTCCCTTCTTCACCGATTTTTCGAACACGGTCCAGACCCGAGACACACTTCGAGAATCCGTCCGATTCCATCGGAGAAGCCTTCCTGTTCTGTAAGATACTCGAGATTGCCGCTTCGCTTCAAAGACGAAGAGAGAGACCTGCGGACTTCGGTTTTATTGGAAAGACATCTTCTTATTAAGCTTGCTAGCAGGATCAGTAAATTGAAGATAGCGATATTGACTGGAACCAAATGCCAGTCCGGGACCCATGTTCGGTCACGGAGAAGATATCCATGTTGTCCGAATGGATTTCAGAAACGTGTTTCCCACGGAAAATGAATTGAAGACGATAACGAAAAGTCGGGGAGTTATTGCGAAAGAACTCGCTGCGAGAGTGCAAAATATCTTCGGGACGATCTCCACCTTGCAAAATGCAAGCATATTTTAATATATTTATTTTTCAACTACTGCGTTTTCAAGTGAAAAATTTCTCGGCGTAACACTTGCAGTAAAGTCGGTAGATAATATTAAACGTTTACAGCGATTGTTTCCCGCAGGAACATTTTCTGCCGAGCTGTTGGCTGCAAGGGCGTTTAATTATTTTCGAGAGTTAATTTACTGCGAGGCAGAAGTTCAGTCGGACAATTCCGGAGGATTCTCGGGAAACGTTCCCTCGGATGTTATTCGTCCGGTACACTGTTCAGAATATTTTGATAAAGATTTCCGACGTAGGAGGGTGCTTAAAGGAACGAGGTCGATCGAAGGGCTTGATATCAGACGCGGTATTAAAACTAGCTCCGAAGCGAACGCGAGCACTCTCATTCATATTCATAACATCATTTTCTTCCCCTTCTGCTTGGAACTTTCGTATCTCTTTCGGTGTGTTGAATAAGGTCGGGCAGATTAAAAACCATGTTAATTTGCTGCCCTCTGGAAACATCCCCAGGTAGATGAAGACGAAGACAATGAAACTTCTGTTGCTTATGAAACAATGAATAATTCGACCCTCTATCGCGGAACTTTGAGATCTTGATTACGCCGAAACAATTTGCTGCATAATTACTTAATTATATTTTCCAGCGTTCCCAAAAGGCTGAATTATTATTTTAAATTGATTGTGTAAAAGTTACTTGAATCGAGTAAATATTTACTAGCGTTCCCAAAGAGTCAAATTATCTTTTCGGATACTTCTTTTAGAAGCCACTGCTTTAAAATGATGGAACGATGTCTCTGTTAATTGATCTGAGATTTCCCATCCCTCAACCACACTCCTATCAATAATTCATCTCCCTTTAAAGACACGAGCGAGTTCAAGCCGCCATGTTTGAATCGTGTAACACCTGAAAGCCTCGACTATTCGGCCATTCGCCGATTAACCAATTACCTAAAACTACGCCCGGTATCGTCGATGTTGTAGACTCCTGCGTGCGAACACTGAACAATACATATTAGCTACAGTCAGTTAACGAGATAATTAAGGGAGCGCAAGAATACATAGTCCCATTATCTCCTATTTGCCATCCGAGAAACATGATCGCCCCGTCTCGCTGTTTAAACACGGGACTGTTTGCATTAATATTTATCGCTTCGTACGAGACAAATCGTTCCGGCACGGACTGTGATTCTGAAACATGCGCGGTCGTTGGCGGCGTCTTTTACACGCCCACCGACGAAAATGTAAAATTGAACGCAACGAACAGTGAACGAAGGGTGCAGCTGGCAAGTGGAGTTTGTTAATCAGACGGATTTTAATTACAGGTAATTGAGTTTGTTTCAGGCACATTTAGTGCTAATTGTTCGCGGGAACCGCGTATGAATTTATTTATGCTACCTTTCACATGAAAATCGTTTTGTAGTGACTTCGGGAAGTGAAGCAGTGTGATAAAAGTTGTTGCGAAATTCCTTAATAAAATTCGAAGCATAATGGTTAATCAATACCGTCGCCGATCACGTTAAAGCCAACTGCTCGAAAAAGTCCAAAAACTGACGGAAAAGATTACCCTAAACATTCCCAAAAAAAAAACTCCTAGCCAAACAACGCGATCCGATGAGCAACGTGTACCAAAACCGAAAGACCATTTGGTCGCGACGCTGGCGCCAAGGTGGTCGGTCTCGCGGATCAGAAAAAAAGGTGTCATAGTGTTCGAGCGATCGGATCGGTGGCACGCGACGGTGCCAAGAGCTGTCAGGTGAACGGCGGTACACAAATCTCGGCCAAGGAAAAACGCGACAATGCGATCTGTACTTTGAAAGATAGTGTGACTCACCTACAGGTGATCTGGCGGATCCGTGGTTGGTGTTCGGTCTGTTCGAAGGGCTTAGCGAGTTGCGGGCAGCGAGACGCGGGTGCGTGGGTACTAAGGGCGGCCATGACGAGAGAGAGCGCGCGCGGGATTCCAGCGTCGCGACGCCGGTCGGCCACGCGGCCCCAAAGTATCGACCGGCGTGCTGGCACAGCTCCGTACTCGCCGGAGCCGAGTATAAGCGACTCGGCCGAGAAAGAGACGAAAGAGGGAGCGAGACGTCCTCTACTGATCGTCGAGTAGAGGTGGGGAGGAGGAGGGAACGAGGAGAGCAGCAGAAACCTGAAGAGGAAGGGTGCCAGGGCGGAGGGTGCGCTAGCCACCACGCCCAACCCCCAGCGAGCGATCCCAACCCCTATCTCCCCCGGCCGGAGAGCCACCCCTGCCACATTACCATATATTTCCTTTTATATCCTTTTCCGAACTGTTCTACCCCTCGTCCCACAGCCTCCTCCCAGCCTCACCCCTCGCTTCACCCTCTGACCACCCGTTTGTTCACCCCGCTTGATTCACCCCCTTGGTTTGTCCGTTGGCTCACCCTTCGTCCCTTCGCAGCCCCTTTCCCAGCACCCTTCTCTCTTTCGTTTCAACTCGCTCGTTCTCTCGCTTTTTTTTTTCAGTTTTTTCGTCACCCCCGCGCGATTCTTCTCCACGCTGTCCCTCTGTCAGGATGCTCCGGTTCACTACAGGAATTTCACCCCTCCCCCATCGAAACATTCCAACCAAGCTTTCGCTTTTATCGGCTGCCGGAGATTAGGCCGATCGGTTCCTCCTCGAGTTCGCGCGCGATCCTCCTTCGTTTCCGATCCCGACGCGGCCGGAGAGCCCCAGGAATTGGGGATGATTCTTGATGGAGCTGTAAGGAGGATTCCGGGGATGCTGGTCGTGGACTCGGGAAATTTTTTCGAAGACCATTGCGAGGTTTGGATGTCTGTACTGCGTTCTGATCGGTTTTGCCGCTGTTTATTACTGGTTGTAAATGTGAGGTGGCCGCTGATGAGTTCGAACGCTACGACTTTCTTTGTTCGTAATGTATCTGTATAGTCTAAACTACAACGTTCCAGTTACAATGTTGAATTTATTCGCCGAAGCATTTCGACCAAATGTAATCAGCAGTGGATTTGAAAGTCCAAGAATTCCGATGGCCATTCTTGCGGTCAGCTATCTGGGTTAGCGAGATTTTGGAATCGAGTCAAGGGATGGTTTTTGAACAGTAGAATGCAGAGGGTTTTTCAAACGCGTAGATTCATAAGCGTGACATTTAATATTCTCAGTCCTATAAATCACTGTTTGTAGTGTCAGTTGTAAAAACAATATTCATATGAACGTTATTCCAGAGACATTACCGGTAATTTATTGACTCGTTGGTAATCACGCGTGTAATCCTTCCTTGATCGGTGTACCATGAACTATCTCTCCCGACTTCATTTACCCGCAGCTTTAATTATTCGTACTGATCGTTCACGTCATCGTAAACAGCTTCAATCGAATTAATTTCAAGTGATTTGTGTTCTATGTAATTTAAAAAATTCTCGAACACAACAATCGCTTCAATTTTAATCAAAATCCGCTTCCAGCGTTCGAAGCAGGTTTGCGTTTGACCCAATTTTATCAGCGAGTAGACTAAATTTCAGCATGCGAAATCCATCGTGGAGTACTCGAAGGGCCACCGACTGCACCGAACGATAGAATTTCAGTTGGACACGTCATGCGACGGCGCATGAGCTCGGAGAACTCTAGTGCGTCACGAGACGGTACGAAGACACAGTTGGATATTTTTATCCCCGGTTTATTGAGACGCGATTCGAGGACTAAAGACACGATTTCGTGGTCAACGAACGCGGTGTTCCCTGCCTGGAAACTCGCATTCTTCAGCGACGAATGTTCCGGAGATCATAAAGTAACGCCACCGTTCGCATAAAGCTGAATTACGTCATGTTTACGCGTTATTATTCCCTGACGAACCGGGATCTCGCCGTAATATGACGCAATGTCACCACGACGTAAATACGTCCGACGACGGTGACGATTTATGCGCGATTTGTATTTCCCGCGCGAACGCTGCGCTCCCCTCGGTCCAAGGTGTTGGAAAAGTGTCTCTGTAATTGGAAACTGTGCCAAATCTCTAAATATACCGACGGTGATTATTTTTAAACTTATTAAAATACCGCACGAATGAAAATTTTTAATCCATGAATACAATTCTGTTTTCGTAGAATAATGTACGATTTAAATATATTCGCAGCGGAATAAAGTGCATCGAATTGGCTTTATTAAATATTTCCTTCTTCACGAGACTGTTCTGAATGGTTTCACGCGCGAACGGGGATTACGAAAGATGTTGGAACGCGAGGATGTTGGATCGCGTGTCAAAATTTTTAATAACAGGATCGCGGCATCGAAGGGGTGGCGGAGCAATGGCGGAGAAAATTGAATCGCTCTCGCAGCGGCCTAATTTTTCCCGGGGGTGGAGAACAGGGTTGCAACGCCTCCATTTTTCATTTACAGTTCACGTTTTTATTTCGCCTGGTTCCCACCCGCGGAATCGGTAATTGGAAAGCGTCAGGGGGGAGGGTGAGATACGGAATCCGGCCGCGATTATCATTCGAATGTCGACCGGTCGATTTTCGTTATCGTTTTCGCGAACGTCTCTCGCAGAGCGACACGTTTATCCGAGCACGATCCTCCGATCGAAGAACTTACTTTCCTCTCGAACCGCGTCAACATTGCAAGATCCACCGCATAAACTTGCGTTCGCACGCGTGCAATAATTAAACAGAGTAGCGCAATCGAATGACCATCGGAATCCAAACGATCGAATCATGACGATCAAACGATCACCGATCACTGGGGCTCCGGGATCTTTATGCAAATTAAACTACACCGAGTATCTCTTTTGCCGGATGAAATTAATTGGTGACGTATGCATTTTACATTGGATTGTACTTGGTCACGAAACGCTGACGATTTTATCGGGTATTAAAGGGAAATTTGTAGTTTACTTGTATCGAGCTGAGAAAGATACTCTTGTTTTTGCTCGACGGTGGGATGGTGATGCGAAAATGAGTGCTGCAAATAAATTAGATCATATCGAACTTGTTGAGAATCTCGTTAGAAACATGCAATTTTTTATAACTTTTACAACACAGTGCACGCTATAAATTCATTAAACTCACGAGCAAAATTAGATTAAGGCGAACACCATGTAATAAAGCATTCTTTTATTATCATTATTGAGCTGAAAATTATGTAGACCTTCTTCGATTAATTCAGGGATTAATTAAAGGGGGGGAAGATCTAGACGAAGCGCGACAGAGCTCTTCTGCATCGAACAGCTTTGTACGTATTCCTCTCGCGGTATGCACACGTGGGAACACGCCTTAGCATAATCGAGGCTGAATTTTTCGTAGCAATCTCCGGCTCGTGGTCGCCAAGGGCTGTGATTACTGATAAGCATTCAATTTTGCTAACAACGCCTTGTCCAAGGCAGCTCCTCGATTCTCTTTCTTCCACGGTTCAGTTGCAAACGAAGACACGGTTGCGTGATCTCCTGTCGGAGATGCGTAAATTCCGTCCGGTAATGGTATCGTTAATTTGTCGAGGTGTTTTTTAGAGTCGACGGTCTCGGGAACCGATAATAAAATATTTCAAGCACAAGATGATTTTTATTATTCGCCGCGGTTACAAGATAACTGAAATTTTCGTACGGTTCGAAAGCGGAGTGGAAATTACGGTGTGTTTCCGGGTATATCGTTTACGGCTACG
This sequence comes from Lasioglossum morio, assembly GCA_916610235.2. Taxonomy (NCBI): domain Eukaryota; kingdom Metazoa; phylum Arthropoda; class Insecta; order Hymenoptera; family Halictidae; genus Lasioglossum; species Lasioglossum morio. The sequence goes on along the minus strand of OU744328.1, from coordinate 14,696,028 downwards.
CGTTTCGAGCAATTAGCGAACGACCAGAGCACGGAGGAAGTATAAAATTAACGAGTCGTAATTTTTCCCCGCACATTTCGAAAACGAGCTCTCTGCAACACTCCTTAGTTTCCACACGGGAAACAAAAAGGTAACCGTTCGCCGATAGTACCTATCGACTGTCCAAGAATTTATGCGAACGTAAATTTCTATAAATCCCCCGTTTACCGAAGTTTCAGGCAAAAGTGGAGTGGACTCCTTATTAACTCCGGATCGGTATCGGAATAATGTAAGAGCCTCATTACGATTGCTCTGTTTCAAACTGTTCGCTGGGATGAGCTGTTAGCGATTTTTGACTCCTATGAGAACATAAGATCCGGAGTCTGTTGATCTTTGCACCTTCGCAAATCCTTCGTTAATTCAGGATTATTGATAAGAAGACTGCAAGTAGCGGAGAATGAGAATAGATGAATCGAGCCTGTGACAGTCATTTTTCTCTAATTTGTATGCCTCGACTGAAAGTTACGAAGCAAATACCACGCTTCTTGGCAGATATCTCTATTAATACTGCTTCCTCATCCCTGTGACCTGTCATTTTTCATTAACAACAATTCTACTATTTTTCAGTTGCTATGCTATATGATGTTAAAACATCTTCTGAGAACACACTTCGGTTAACGGTTAAACAAAATCGGTCTGCTGTTTCCAGCAGCAGTCGACGCAGAAAACTTACATTTCACGTGTAAAGATGTGTGGCGCACGATGTTGCAAGGTTCAACATAAGCCCGCGCGAAGGTAAACACAGTGCTCATTCCTCGCATACCAATTATACAGCGAGGAGAACGCGAACCGATTGGCGAACGGGCTAGGAGGAGCGGTCGCGCGAGGGAAAATCGTGCGAAGCGGGCCGAAGCGGCTCGGCGCGGTAAAAGCAGAGGAACGCGGGCCTTGACGAACGAAGAATGCGAGGAGCGGACGTTACCAGGCCCGAAGCGTGCATTCGGCGGCCGTTATCGCGGCGGAGTTACGGCCGATCGATAAGGTTAAGAACCCCCTGGCCGGATTTACGATGTCGGCCGGAGGATGATCGCTCGCGATTGCACGGCCTTGTGTCGTAAACCGGCGATCACGCGGCTCTACATACAACCGGGCACGCATGTGCCACCGAGCACGCCGCTGACACAACATATGGGGCCTGCACCGGCGATAACGACTCCTTGGAAATCCGACCGATTTATGGGGAGACCGAGGAGGCCCTGCTGCTATCCCCTTCTCGCAGACTTTCGGTTGTTGTCAACTGTTTCGCAAACCGGGAAAACTGCACGCGATGGAGGCCGAACGATTTTTTTTTCCACCCTTGCGTACGAAGGGTGAAACGACTTCGAAATTTCAAACGAAATTATTAGATGACGTTACCGACGTTAAATAATCGCTGCTCGGTAATTTGTTGAAGTTTAAAAAGGATTTCGTTAGCGACCCAGGTACCTTGTCTTTAGGGTCTCGAGGTTTTTTCAACCGCGGTTGCATGCGGTTGAAACGGTCGGATAGCGGGAAAACCTGCGTCCCACGTGCACAATGAGCATAATGCAGCCAAACGCCAGGATTCGTGCATTCCTCGAAGGACCTCGAGCTACGGTGGCCACCACGTGCGGTCAAGAACAGTGCAAACGACCCTCCAAGGCCAACCACGCAACCCTTGCATGGGTTGACCGGCTTTTTTCCATTCAGCGTTGCTTTGAACGCGACGCTGTAAAAATTCTTCCTTGCTTCCTCTGCACATTCCTGTCTTTTTTTCCCTGTTCGCTCAAAAAGGAAATACCAATTTACAATTAACAGTTTATCCTTGCTAACAAAGTGAAACTATACTTTTCAACCCATTGATAACCTTTCTCATTCATTTCAACGGGTAGCCTGTGAATGTTTATGAAATGTGTTCACATCAGAGTTTCCTCATATTTTAAACATTTCTCCATACCTTGTTCTACAAGATAAAGACTGCTCTAGATACGATGAATGATAACAGGAACGACATTTACGCGACGAGAGGAAAATTAACGAAAATTCATCCGCGTGCAGCTGACCCGGTGAAAAAAAAACGTTTATCGTGCAACCATAAGGGGTCCCTTTTGTCTCCGGAGCGCGAAAGAGGACCGGCGAAAGTGGCGCGCGCGGATTTCGAACGACGCGCGGCGCCTCGATCTCCCGTTGAAAGATGACCAAGAGAGAAAGAGAGAGAGAGGAGAGAGGCCTCTCGTCGGCGACTCCTCGCGTGAGACAGTGGCTCGTAACATTTTTATGAAGCAGTTAAAATTTTATGAACACTTCGCCCCGAAGCTGGGGCTACCGTGCGCGTCCTCTCCGCCTGCATTGTTGAGCGAGTCCGAGAGGGCCACACCAATGGTTCCGGCGTGATTCCCCGCAGATGCGAGAGATGTCACGAGGTACGCTCTCTTTCTCTCTCCTCCCCCACTCTCCTCTCTCTCTCTCTCCCGCGGAGCGTCGACCCCGATAATGGCCGACGCTCGTGTCTTCTCGTGTCGTCCACCTCGAGACTTCGAATAAATTGTACGCGAGACACGCACATTCCCAGACCACGGCTCTTGGGAGTGGAGTCTTTTCACGACGGAGCTTTTCAATGTATGTGATCATACATCCACTTCGCCGACCGGGAACCGAACAATAGGCTTCGACGAGCTAAGAGCATGTTCCCCGTACCCCTTTCTAAGACTATTCTTGACCCGTTCTTTCCTGAAATTGGGCTTTCGTCGCGGGTAACCGTCCTTTGTTGAGTTAGACGCGTTGTTGGTGCACAGGAAATTTTTTAATATGTTCAATGTACTTTTGGTTGTCTGTAGACTAAGGGTCTTGAGGCTTTCGCGGCAGATAATTGAAGATTGGCAAGGATTTGTTTGCGTATTCCGAATATTTATGTTCTTTCTTCCATTGATTTAATGTGGGGGGCTTCTAGTTGTTGAAATGAATTTTTTCTGTACCCTGGTTTTTACAAAATGACTTTTAAAGCCAATTCTGAAGCTCAGTATAGTCATACAAGTCTTCGCGTATCGTTGAACATGATCTTCACATCGTATTCAAACATCATAATACAAAAACTGATCTCTTTTGAAATTAGAGTGAAGTATACAAGGTTCGAAATAGTTACAATCGTTAAATGTCTTTGATTTTGTGGAATTTTTCAGGTCATGAATGTACACAACACGAAGACATTTCTTCGAAATGAATCTCTACGTCTTTGTGTAAGAATTGAACCATTATAATGGTTTTAGGAGAGTTATCGTGACGATACAGCTTTTCCCAGAAATCTGATACCAGGTTCGCGATTTGGGGTAGAGTTTAGCGAAGAGGAATTGGATAATGGTGAGAGCACTCGACGCAGTATTCATTGACACGACTTTCCTATTGCGAAACATCGCGTGCAATGATTCTCCTAACCGCTCTAGCGTGAGTTCGGGGAACTATGTATCTCTGACGGTATCTGGGAAACTTCGGGGAAATCCACGGGGAATGGGGGTAAGGGAGGGTTCGCCAATCGGTTCCTGTCTGATCGGTCGGTTCTGCAGAGGGGTTGGCGATGCGCCCGAAACTGGGTAGAGGCTTGTGTTCAGCAACCCCTCGTCAGATGACGCCACAGTATCGCACAGGGTTATTAGATTTTCGCGAGTCGAAAACCACCCTTTCCCTCGGCACACTCGCGCTCACAGCACTGTGTTTTCCATTAAAACCAACCTGTTACAATACGTTACTTTTCCACTTTTATTAAAACTGTTAAAGCTAGCCACTTAACACGCTGAAACTGCTGGGATAGCCGTCAAATATTGAATTAAATTAGGAACGTTCTCAAAATGAGACGTTCGAGCATGTATGAAATAATTTCATTTGGTCCGGTAACACATTTAATCATTCACACTATTTGCACGATAAAACAAGAAAAAGATTAAAATCACCCTTGTCCACACTCTAGCCTATCATCCCTTAAATATTTCCTTCATCTTACAGCTTTGATCAAAGATCAAATGTTTCGCAGGATAACGGAATGAAGTTCGCAAAACTCGCAGCATAATCTGCTGAGTCCAAGGGCGTCTTCATTCTTTGCATAACAGGGTCGAAGTTTCGCCAGTCTTCTTGAGAAGTTGCTTTTACATAAAAAAAACTATACAGGCTTGCAAACGCCAACACGTAACGTCAATAACCATTCGCGGCGGCGACATCGTGCGTTATCAGGAACTGAAAAACGTCCGGGGCCAGCTGGGCGAGAATAGAGAAAGAAAAGGTCCCCGAGACGATCGCGCGCGATTAATGAAATTTGCGACGCGCGCCGGTCCAATTTACGGGCCGCTCGTCCTTGTAAATTTCCCAATGGAGAGCGTTTTCGTTTCCAAACGTTGCCGCGCCGTCCCCACGGGCCCCGAGGCCCGCGTTTCGTAGCGATAGCAAGGGCCCCGGAGTCGGGGCCCCGGAATGCGCCCGCCTTTCTCTTTTTCTCCGCCAGACAAAACGCTGTAATGGCGCGGGACATGCCCCGTCGCTGCCCGGGCATCGCCATTTTCTGAGATAATATTTCCTCCGACCAGTTCCCAAGATTCCACCACGAACAGGCCCCCAGGATTCCTGCGACTTCCAGGCGAGACTCGGAGGAAGACTCAATTCGACCGAATGTTCCTGCGATTCTTTTTGGATTTTTTTTCGGAATTAAAAGGTGCATCAGGTCATGCATTTTACTCTGGGTTAGGGTACAGATTATAATGGAGCGGTGAAGTCGGGACAAAATCAGACCAATGGAATTAGACGCGAATGATCATCACCGCATCGTCTTAGAGTAAAAATAGTCATAGACGATTTCAACCCTTCACAGATGGTTTCACCCTTACCGTTTCAGTCGGTGCAATGATGTGTACTCAGCAGGTGTCATTAGCATTTAACTAGCCTTCGATGTCGTCTGATGCTCATTGAATGACTTCAGACGCTAGATTAGTACGTGTCAGAGATTTAACAAGCGTCTGATGAGTTCTGTCACCAATAAAACGATTAAAATACGTCTCCTCGCCACCTCTGTTGAAACGAACGACCCAGACCCATCGGCCATCGGTAAACCAAAGTAGGATGTCCCGAGAAGCCGTCAAAGCGTGCTCAGCAGGTGTCTAAGGTTTAACAAGCCACTCGCCGTCAAAACACCGAGCAGCAAAGAGCAGATAAAGTCCGGGAGAGGGTACTGTGAGCAGATAATAAGAGAGATGAAACTGCCGGGGCTGGTGGTGGTAGGAGGGTTGCGTGTGTAGGCCGTGGCCAAGAAAAAAGGAGATCAGCCCGAGAGAGCCAGCCGAACCGGAACGTTCCTCCGAGCAAGAAATCGGGAAACGTTGTTGGCCGGTCTAACCGGCAGTCAGCGGTAAAAGCAAAGTGGGGGTGTACCCACGCGTGTGCGCGCTCCCCGGACCCAGGGCACATTTTATGTTTTGATGGCGCAATAAACCGTCGTAAAGCAGCAGTAAAACGCATCGAGTCGCAAGTCCGCCTCGGTCTGTCTCTCTACCCCGGCCGTTTAGGCCCCCTCTGTCTTTCTTTATCCACAGTTAGGCTGCCCGATGTCGTCAAGTGGCCCGCCCCGTTCGCGGGACCGTCACTGTCTCGCACACACTTGTTTCCTGGACCTTCCGCCACCTCCGTTACGTCACTCGAGTCCGTCAAACTGTCACGTGCCCGGCCATCTCGATCTTTAACAGGTCGTTCCCTTCCACCAACCGCTATCACTCGGTCTGCACTGGGCCCATCTCCATGAAGTGGTTCAACGTTCACGTTTACATTTGTTTATCTGGTTCGTCAAACAGCCACGTGCTCGGCCATCTCCATCTTTAACAGGTTGCTCGTTTCTGTACTGACATTTGAAATCCCCGCGCTACACTGATTCCCCGACCCCCACTACCAACCTCAGCGCGCGAATTTTTGAACTCGGATAAGTCAAAACGACGTTCGCCGCTTCCGAAATATTTCTCGGTGCTCTTCATTGGTTTAGCTAAATCAGGAACCACTTTTTGTGGACCTTCGCTGCCGAATCGTAAAAAAGGAATCGCACGGTATTCTTTAGGATACTGTCTACTTTTTTAAATGAAATTTACGACTCGTTTCTTGCGAATGTTTGTTTCTAGTCTCCGAGACTTTCGACGTTTACATGATTATTGTTTCGTGTCACGGGGTTCTGCTCGCGGGCAGACATTTTACTATGTTGAATACGTCATGTACTTGGAATCCTCTATTTATAACGTTTCTTAACTGGGCTTGTAACTTTCTTATTTGTTATTTGTCTGGGGATACAAGCATTTCGGTGAGTCACAGCTAAATTGTCTTGAAATCAATCCTTTTGCGGTGTTCGGTGAATTAGTAACATTTCGTAATTTCTGTATTTGATCGGGAAAAATTACAATCAAATAGAATGGTCTGCTTTTGGGAATAAATCTGATTCCCCACCGTAATATTTGCAGAAACGTTAGCTCATACTTCAAAATAGGTTTCCAGTACGTTCAAGAAAACTCTCGGTGGTTAGTTGAGATGCTCGGCGCACAAACAACCGCGGCAGGTATGCGTGTAATTATTTTAGCAATATTTCTGTTAAACGTTTAAGATCCTTTCCAACCCAGTGCCGATGAAATACGAATGCGTCGAAGTCGTCATTTAACTTGGTACTCCTGCGGAATCCTTTCGAGGAAAGAAAAAAAAAGATGGCGGCTCAGCGGTTGCCGTCGCGGACTTCATTAGCCGGAACAACGATTAGCACACAGCCTCGCGTTCGAACCCACCGGGAGAGAGAGCATTTCAACGTTTACTGCTTCGAGAAAAACTGTAGTTCGTAGTAACATTAACAACGGCTTAATAACCTGCTGCGTTTCTGGTGGGTCCGAGCTTCTTCGACGATAGTCTACGATTAGGCGAGGGAGTTGCGTAATTTCGTACTTTTCCACGAAGAAAATTGTGTCAACACCGGATCACTAATTAGGCTTTTTATGCTTTCATAATCGCCTGCACGAAATTGAAAAAATGTATTCAATGGATGATCGCTAGCAATTTGTAGCTTACTAGGCTTTGATGTCTAGCAAAAAGGAAAACTCACGTAAATGCATATGAGAAAATTTATGAACATGTGTGGGAGGTACAGACTTTATTTTAGAGCTAGGGAAACGAATCATTATGGTACTGACTATGATGAATTTAATTGAGTATGATGCTTAAGGGGGTGGACTAAAATAAATTTAATCGCGTACGACATTTAACAGGGTGGAAAACACTGTTGTATCAAATTCTACTTTTGGAGAATACACAATGGTTTTTAAACCTATTGTACGAAAAACTATTTTTCTCAGATAAGACTGTTTGTGTAAATTCACAGATGTCATAAGCTAGCACCGAAATGAAAATGAAATTGTAAAACACGGAATTGACGATTCCAATAAAATCCGAAAGACGTCAGAGCCACGTTATTGTGTTAATTATTGAGGTTTACGTAGCACCGCAGATTTTAGCGACAAAAATCAGCACAATGTACAGTCCTCGCAAGGATTAAACGGTCCGAGTGAAAGTTCCTCTCCTTTTTCTCCGCGGTATCGCGGTTATTATTCCACACGTACCCGTCGTTTTTACACAGCTCAGGAAACCTCGGGCTCGGGCTTGATATTCTTCGATAGAACGTGGAAAATGATTATTACCATCCGGGGTTATGTTGCCGCGTTCCGAGAATCGACCGGCCAATCGCCGAAGTGCACCGTAATCACCGTATTCGTGCATCACGGGTTTCACCGTACTTTCTCGGAACCGCTAATAAAATTGTTCGTAATGACAGGCCATGCATCTCTCCGAGAGCTTGGCCTTCGAACAGCCCCGGTCTCTTCCTGCGGCCTTTTACAGCGCCAGGTTTGTTTAACAAATTACGTTACATTTTTCTACCGGTCCACGGTCGGGCTATGGAAACACTTCGCCGACGGAAAAGAAAGAAATGGGAAAAGAAACGAGTTCCGGCACGGGTAACGCGCGATTATGTCTGCGCGTCGCTTTCTCGGACCGGTGATTATCATGAGAGAAATTATTCCGCCTCGGCACGAGTCATGCACATTTCGTGCGGCACGTCAAAAAATGTGACACGAATCTAGAGTACCGAGGTGCGGAAACATTTTCGAAAAAATTCTTCTGCTGACAACGAGTGTTTCGACAAAAATTGTACGGGTCAGAAGTGTCGACTAAAGAAATTTGAATGTCACAGAAAGAGAAAACTGGCGTTACTCACTGTGATTGTGTGGATGCTGGTCGTATCCAGCGCGATTCCCTGACTTCCGCTTCGCTCGAGCGTCGAAAAGGAACTTTGCACCTTGACCAAAGCTGGACTCGAGGGAATCGGTAATCTAGAAGATACCGTGCGGGAGAAACGTCCTCTTATCTGTGCCTCGTCGGCGTTTTAGGGCCAATCTTTCTCGGACAGCGTGTCCTTGCTGCTTTCTTCGGCCTTCGATCGGTCGCTCGCGCCACGCTTTATCGCCGAAAAACGAGAGATTCCCGGTTACACAGACGAATTCCCGGCGCATCTGCGACCGAGTAAATCGCCCTCGTAAAACGTGTCAACACGGAGCACGCCCCTTCGCTGTTAATTCTTTTTAAGGGCGCTTACGCCCGACCGTAACAAGGAAGCCATTAATACGCTCTCAAAGTAACCGGTCGATTGTAAAACGAGAGCGACGCTGTAAATTATCGGCGCAAAAGCGCCGCGTGCCGTGCCCGCGATCAAATAGTATACATTTTATTCCTTGAACACCACGACCACCTCTTTATGTCCTACAAACGTCTCTGAAAAACTTTTGCCTCGAATTCTTACTCGGTCGCGAATTTCGTAATTACACCGAAGCTGACCTAAGGGTTCAAATTACTTTGAATAAATAATTTTTCCGTATAAATAGAATTTTCTCAAAGAATTTGGATTGGAAACATCAGAACTAGAAGCGACACGCTGTAAAAATTTTGCAATTCAATATCAATTTGTTGATGCTTTATTATTTTCTGAACTTTCTCTTGCTCAGCTGCACTGTTTCCTTGCTCGAATTGTCTACTAAATTCGTATTGTAAGCGTGCAAATAAAAAATGAAACAACTTTTTTGCACCCAGCCAATTTTAACATTTTCCGATTTGAGATTTCAGCAAAAAAATGTTGTTGGTAAAATACCCACCGCGAATTCCCTCGCTAGGTAAACAGGATTCGCGTTCGCTAGACAAGGCTGGATCGGTAAAACAGATCCGGGGAAAACGGACCGTGACCTTGATCCGTAATCAGTCGTTACGCGCATTGCTTTTTAATTGTGCGTATAATTAGCGGGTACGTATACGACAGTTAAACGGCGTGTAAGCTGTATATTACGATTAGATATGCCAGGCGAAAAGTGACGCGTAACGACTATTTTGCATAATGCTTGTAAAGGAAAAAGAAAAAAAAAAGGGATCTCCGGATGGTCATTATCATTTAATGGATTACATTAATGTATATCCGGTACACACGGGTTCCACTTCGTCCGTTTCCATCGTTCGGAACAATTTCAATGGTGGTTACCGTTCCGTTCCGATTCATTTGCAATTCCGAGAGTGAACGTCAGATGTAAATAGCCTAATTACCTGGTTTACGGTGGTCGTTAATCAAAGCCTCGGAAACTTGCTGACACGCCTGACGTATTAGCCTCGCTCGCTTATCAGCGGACACAAGTTGTAAACGGTGTAATAGGGAGCTGAGGTGTGTTAACAGGTTCGGCGACTGCTAAATTCGATTTTCTCAATTGGGGAAGAGGTTTGAAAGGGTTAGCAGACAGTTTGGTGGATTTGGAGAACATTTTGGGAAACCTCAGGAAGCAGTTTCATTCCTGTGAAATTTATAAAAATTAGTTAATCAATCTTCCTGGGCGATTTACGGCGCCGTAGATTCACTTGTCATTAACATCTCACGAGTAGACTGTAGATTTTTAAGTATCTGTGCTTCACAAAATTTTCTAAAAGTGCTGGAATAAGAAGTTTGATAGAATTTAATACTATTGCTACATTTACTCTTGCAATTTAGTCGTGAAATTCGTCGCTTGGGCGAAGAGGATGCCGGTACAGAACGGGTTTCACCGAATTCTCGTGTTCCTCTCGAAGATGGCGCGCCAGGTGCCTCTGTCCTGATCCTGTCAGGGCGTCACCCCGACTCACCCCCTATCCGGGGTGATCCTCGTAGGACCACCGCCCAATTTCTCCGTCCCCTCTGCCCCTCGTCCCACCGGGTGAGAGATCGTAGCGAGAGAAGGGAACCTTAACTCCGTAGAATTCCAAACGACACGGTTTGAGGGTTCCAGAGGAACCAGACCACCTCTTTATCCTGCTTACATCTCTTCCCGCAGACCAACGCATACCAACGGATCTCTCTTGGTCTCTTCGAAAGGCAACCTCTGTCTTTATCCGTCTGGGCCGCGACTGTCCGTGCCACGGTCGCAATTTACACCCCGTGGTGCTCAAACAAGACAGGTACTACACACCTCTATCTCCCTCTCTCTTTCTATGCGTGAGGACACACGCGTTCGAACCATCCTCGGTTGATCCTCGCGCGATCGTTCATTTAATTGGACCGGTCCCGAAGCGTTGACGAAACCTTTGTCCGATCGGCCGCTTACGTAATTATGGGATCGGCTTGGATCGGTGACCGTACATCACCGGATCCTAGAGTTTATTAGAGGATCCCGTCCCGCGGACGATTCAAGATCCTTTCGGGATCTGATATGAAAGGGACCCGATGCCACGGTAGTCCTCCCTAATTGCTGATACCATTAATCTAAACGATCCGCGTCGTAAATACTTGTTACCCACGTCTTCCACCCTGGGGAAACTATGTGGTACACAAAAAGATGGCCGGCTTTTTATCTCCACGCGCTCCTCGGGATACGAAATCTAAAATTTTCTCTTTCTTGATAGTGTAAGATGCTTGAGTCAATTCTATTTGTGTTGCAAGATATATTTTATCCATCTTTGTAGGAGAACGTTTTTTCCGTTTTCATTGTCATGTTAATCTTTAGTAGACCTCGGATCTTTAATTCTCTTTATTTCTTCAATGATTTTAATAGATACAAATTAGTATATTGCCATCCTTAAATTTTTTCGTAAAATCCACAGACGATTCTAAAAAGTAAGTGTGCTATCACCTCGTCGCAGACGGTCTTAGCCAAACATTGTCAAATAGAAAGGTCGAGTCAATATCTTTTTAAGCGTCGAATCGTACAGCCGACTTTTTTCCCCAGCCGCAAGATAATAAAGGGGGTGTGGTGTCCCGTCAAAACATCGTACACACACTGTTCTCAGCCTCTTATCTTCCCGCTGCGAGCTGATCAGTCTGTAGATGAAACGTTCTCGCATCCCCCGCGTGTATAAAAAAGAAAAAAGGGGTACAACGGTTCGTTGTTGTTTCGGTCGTTTTCTGTATCGTTCCATCTATCGAGACCGGGTTCCAGGGCCCGGCAACAAAGGCGAACACGGCATTTCTTCGTCTTTTGTGCTCGGCCTCCGATTTCTCTCTACCATGTTGGGTATCGTCCGATGAAACAGGCGGTGTCTCAGAGGATCGAACGGTCAGTCTCTCTTTCTCTCGAGTACGCTGCAAGGGGTGTGGACATTCATCTCCATAGATTAGGTCGCTTAGGCAGTGCATAACGGCCCTGTGCCGACGTACAGCCCATTTTCGAGATACCTGAGTGGGCCACGCCTGCGAACAGGCTTCCCCAACCCCCTCTATCCCCTTCACTAATTTATCCGGCATGCGGGACAAGGAATTATAGGATCTCGAAGTGATCGTTTCCAATTGTCAAGGTAAATCATCCGATCGAGACGCTCCTGCGAATTCTTCTGGAGGCTGGGACTCGAAATTAACCCCTGATTTACTAGCGAGAGATCAATTGATTGGAAGATACTCGCGATCTTTTGGGGGAGGGGGAAAGGTGGATTTCTGTGAAGTCAGGAGGAAAGGTAAAGGTACAAGACACGGCTAGAAAATGTATTCATTGATTTACTGTGAACAGTTTATTTATTCTGTAATTTAATCGTGTGTAATTTGGATAATGCAGGTATTAATTTGAAACTGTTGATAAGAGAAAACTGGTTGCGCAGTCATACTATTTAGTGAAAATCATGAGGAAGTTCGTTAAATCGACACGGATGAGGTTTAATTACCGTCATTGTGTACCTGCCCGTTTATTGGAACCCGTAAATCACCGTATGAATTTTATTTCTGTTCCAGGTGGGGAGGGAGTCGTCCGAGGTGAGTACGTGACCACGAACCTAACAGCGCTTACTATACACAGGTGTATCCTCGATTTAATTACCTGCTGTATTCGTCGTGCGCAGAGACGAATAAATCAGGAAATTAATCAGGCCGAGTCCTCGATTTCCGATCGTTAAAGGCGCTCTTTAAAGTTGGCCAGAAGCTAGAATTATTGTGAAACCGTTTTCACAACCTGGCCAGGTTATACCACGATCCCCTTACTGCCATAACCCGCGAAGTCGCATACCAGTTCTACCAGTTTGTGACAAATTCTAAAGAACGAAAAAATGTACTGGGTTGAACAAGAAGTTAAACGTCTCAGGGAAAACGAGCTTTATCGAACGTGTTTCAAATAAATTTGCAATAAACACGAAGTACTGCGAGTATTGATCAATTAATGTAATTGCATTTGATATTCTAATATACGTACAAATAAATGTATTTATTTAATTAATTCCTGCTGCAAACACAAGTTTGTGTATTGCAACGCAAGGTCGAACAAACTCCTTCAAGGGCACCTTCGCCAACGTACCAGCCACAAATCAACAAATCGAAAACAGTATTTCGGTGCTTGCCTATGGAAAAGCACTCGGTTATTCCTGAAAGACCAACAAAGAGTGCCATAGGGTAGGCGAATCGCGAAGGGTGGTCACGAATCAATTCGCAACTATCTCCTCCTCTTGTGCGAGCGTGTAGCGTGCAGTGGAAAGTCGGGAATCCCGCGTCCGAGACTTTTTCCCGCCCCTGCATCTTTCCACCCTCGTGTGCAGCAGCAGGATGCATGGTGCCCCTCCTCGTCGCGTATCCCCTCGCAGCCCGTTTGATCCGTCCCCTTCCTCGTGTACCCGCTGGTGTGCCACCACTCTGAGAACGCAGAGGAATGCTACTCGAACCGGGACCGGCGTTCAGTGGTTTCCACGAGTCGAGCAGACGACGCTCCTACGAAAACGCGGCCCGGCATTGTCGCAAATCGAAAATTGTCGAATTCGGATCATTCGCGCGAAGAAAGGAACCCGTTCTCGCACACAGAGAGGAAGTTTTCTCTCTCGTGAAAAGCGCCCCCTGTATCGGGATCGACCGGAAAAGCACAGTGGAGGAGAGCGAGGAGAGGTGACCTAGAGGGGGGTGGTGATGGTGGTGGTGTGGTGCACACCTCCCGTTAATTGATTCCACCGGCGGGTGTCCGAGGTGGTCCCGTGTGGAACAAGAACACACAGGCGAGAGGCCGGTTTTCGAGAACGAGGAGGATGCAGTTCTCGGACGAGTTCCGGGGGCGCGGGATCGAAGGGCGGAGTTAGATAAAAGAAGCGTTCGGCGCGGAACAAAAGCGTCGAGAGACAATAAAGGGAGAGGAGATAAGAGAGGCAAACGGAGGAGCCGTGTAGACGACGGGTCCGGGGGTGGGAGAGGAGGGGACCAGGAGGAGAACGCGAGGACGAGAGAGGAGAGGTTGGGGGCAACGAGGAGAGAACTCACGGGGAGAGAGAGACCGCGAGAAAGAAAGAGAGAGTGAACGCGGCAAAAATTTCGTGGCGAGGCTGGTAGAGGTGAAACGGAGGCCGTCGCGTCGGGCGGGCACAATCCCGGAGAGCGGGTAAATCGGAAGTTACGGTGCGATTAGAAAGATCGATACGGAATTGCGAACCGGGGGAATTGCGGGCGGCGCGTTTACGAGAGACGAGCTCTGCTCTCTCTTCGTCTCTCTCTCTCTCTCTCTTTCTCTCGCTGACAAAGAAGAACACGGGAGCGCGGACACACAAAAGGGGTGAAGGAAAAAAGCCGGTGGAACGCGTGCTGTCGAGAAAAACCGCTGGTGAAGCGAGTCTCGAGGAAGAGACCGGAGAGCTCGAGAGCTCCGCGATGTCGAAAGAGAACCGAGAGTCGAAGAGACGGAGATCTTGAAAAAGCGAGAGAAGAACTGCGAGAAAGAGGAAGAGAGAAAGAAAGAAGTAGTAACAGTGGTGCGAGAGGCTCCGAAGGCTGAAGAGAGCAGTGTGTGCAGGGAACAAGGCAACGTGGCGAGCAGGACTGCACCGGGCGAGAGAGAACGCAGAGTGGATCGAGCAGAAGCGAAGAGAGCAACGCGAGGAGAGCGTGTGCAGCGGCAGAGCGAGAGAGCGGGAAAGAGGCGCCTGCAACTCGCGACGGTGGGAGAGAGAAAGAGAAACGGAGAGGAAAGAGATAAAAGAAGAGAAGAGCGAGAGAGAGAGGGTCGGCCGGTCGGTTGTGGGGACAGAGTCGGTGGAAGAGCGAGAGAAAGAGATGGGGAGAGAGAGAGACCATTCATCTTGGCGCGCCTAGCCGGGCTGCGATTGGTCCGACTCGGTTAAGGGAGCGACGGGATTGGACGACTCTGTTTACCAGCTGGTACCCCGGCGCGGTCGAGGATCGTGGAAAGAGAGGGGCGAACAGAACGGAGAGACAAGCGGCGCCATTATTGTAAGGGGTTACATTTAGCTGGCCGTGGGTTGTAGTACGCGGCGTTCGGGATAGGGGGCTATAGTACCTTCATGCATGGCCCATAAAGGATTCGTCGACTATCCGAGAAGTACGCAAGAAACGGCTTCTAACACCTGACAGGGGCCACGCTCTTCTCTTCTCTTCTCTCTCCGCGTGCCGTGGTCGCGTCGCCTCGTCTCGTCCGCCGCTGTCGCAGCCCAATTTTCCGACGCTGGGACCGCCACGGACCTGGATCAGCTGGCTTGGGCCTGGGCCTAGGTCCCGAGATCATCCGATACATCCGTCGCAACCGCGATTGGAGCCGACGAGAGGACCCGCCGCTGGTTTATCGTCCGGTTGTCCGCGCGAAGGAATCGGCACCGATTACCATAAAGGAACCGTAACCCCGGAAACCAACGGGAGCATCCTCGGACCTTGGACCGCGTTCGGAGGACCGAAGATGATCCGTGCCCACCGGGGACAGAGATAGAAACGTCGAGAAAACAAGAGGAGGAGAGTTAAAGAAGAAGTAGTAGATCGTTTCGCCGGTGTGCCGTCGCGAGTTCGCCGTGGACACGCGCGATCGTCCACCCGTCTGCGAGACGGCTAGCTCGTGCCAGCTATCGGTTCTCCTGTGATAATGTGTACAAGTTGCGTAAGTGGCAATCAAAGTGGGGGTTGAAGCTGAATGACACAGAAGGGACAGTCGAGAGTCAGCTGGAGATCGGAGCGGTAGGAAGCGAGAGTGAACATTGAACGAATCGAAGCGACGGGTGACACAAATCATCGGGTACGCATCCTCTGTACTTAGGGTCTAGCCGACGCGCGACGGTTCTCCAAGTGCGCGCGCGAGACTTGTTGATAGATCGGGTCATCGAATTCTTGGATAATAGGAGGTGTAATCGAAGGGAGGAAACGAGAGAGAGAGAGGGGGATAGTGTGTGTGGAAGATGAGGCAGCAACCGGTAGCAGGCTCGCCAGCGGCGCTTAGGTGTCGGTGTTGAGACACTGTGCCCGGGCCCCGCCGGGTGTGTCCCCGGCATCCGCGGCTCCGCTAGGACCGGACCGGCCAGCAGGTGCAGCCGATATGAGTTCGAAATTCATAATCGATAGTATGCTACCGAAGTACCATCAGCAGTTTCATCATCAGCAGTTGTTCTCGAGCGCGAATCCCGGCACGATCCAGGCGTGCACCAGCAGCCCGGCTACCGCCAGTCTAGAGTCGAGTTTATCCGCGGCTGCAGTTGCGGCCGCGGCGGTGAATTACGCGCAACAACACAACTCGCCGAGCCCGACTGGCTCGAGCCCCCAGCACTCCGGCAGCTCCGCGTCAACGTCACCGGCCGCACGCACCACCTCAAGCATGTATCCGTACGTGTCGGCGGCTGCGGCGCATCATCATCATCAGCAGCAGCAGGCGGTCGCGGCTGCGGCCTTCGGCGCCACGTCCAGCATGGTGCCAGGCTTCGGGTCCACCGCGGCGTCGAGCGCCGCGTTGGCCGCGGCCGCGGCCGTTGACGCGGCCACCGCCGGCGATAAGTCCTGCAGATACACCGCCAGCCTCACCGGGAATGTCGCACCCTCGTCCGCCGATCCCATGGTCAACTACACCCTCGGACACCACCATCAAAACGGCGCCACGCCGGGCAGCCTCGTGTCCTCAGCTTCCGCGTCCTCCGCGGTCTCCGCGGCTTCCGCATCGATGGCCGCCGCAGCGCAGTTCTATCATCAGGCTGCAGCCGCATCCGCCGTCGTCGATCCTTTGACCTCCTGCCAACAACCCACCACCGGGCAACCTGGCATCTCGGACATACCTCGGTACCCCTGGATGTCTATCACCGGTAAGTCCATCTTCGTCTTAGTCTTTGCTCGCTTGCTTGCCGATATGAATATGCTCTTACTCCAATCCTTCTTTCCTCTATCGTCCAAGTATTCTTCAGAGAGAGCTGGCACGTCCCAAACTTCGTCGAAGCATCCTTGGAAGCTTGAGAGTTGACACATCCTTTCATCTGTCTGCCATCCTGCTAAAGATCACGCAAATTTCGTCTATTTCTCGTCTCGTGACTGACAAATAAATATTGACCAACTGCTGGCCGATGTAATGCCCATTCTCTACTTTGTTGTTATTCTTTTTACCATGATTCCTTAACGTATAGCTTCTAGCAGTTTCCACTAAATCATACTCCAGGAACAGGCATTATATCAAATAGTAATTAGCCAACATTCATTTGTCAGCCGGACAATGTGAAAACGCTCTTGCACTGTTGATTTTGTAGAGGGTTCTACAACCATTCTGTTCCCATCGGATATATGTTTATCATTACAATCTTCGTCTTCATCTCCGTAAGTCATTCGGCACGCAAAGGTGAACATCCTTGCAGAGACTCTCGAACCGAAAGACTGAATGATAAACCATCGTCGGTAACCTTTATTACACCAACACGCAACTGCTGTATCAACAGTTCTTCGAACCGGAACGGACATAAGACAGAACCCTCTTCACCATAACGGTTGCAACATCGTTTCCACTGTTCCAAACGCAGCACATTCGTATAACAATCGTGACCAACTATTTCTGCAAGCAATTCAACCTATCATCTGATTGTTCTGGCGAGAACTATCTTTCCGGAGCGAGATCCATGAATCTCTAGATCGAGGTAGCTAGAACAGTCTCCAAAAGACACAGTTCTCAACGGTCACAACAATCTCAACTACCTCGACTATCCCACCTAGCAAGCATGATTCTATCCCATCCCTTCGACAACAAACTACCATTTCAGAGCAAGATCAATGAATTTCTAGATCAAGGTAGCCGCAACAACCTCCAAAGACAGTTCAATCCAAAGAACCTCCACATCCCCGACTTCCTAATCCAGCAAGCATGATTCCAGCTTGCAGAGGCGACTCGTCCACTCGACCAAAAGAGATCCTCCTCGATCTCTCCGTCCCGTCGGTCCCGTTTGCGGCATCGCATGGTTCCCAAGCAGCCTAACTTTTCACCGATCAAGTAGAGGGGAATTCCGAAGGCATTAAACTCGCCTCGAGTGTCGTTTAATAGCAAGCTCTCCCGTAGAACGTTCGGGTCAGGCATTAAATCGCGTGTATCGCGATCACAATGGCTGTTAAACGGTCCGCTTGCGTTTCCGCTTTCCGCGCGAAAGATGCGCCACGGCTGATAAGCGTGGTGATGGATCGCGCCGCGATACGCAGCAGATCGTATCATTTTAATTTGCCGTACATAATCGAACACCGACCGAATGAGCTTCGTCGAAACCTAGCGACTCGAATATCGCGAGTTTTCGCTGTCCGTCGGACGCGGGGACGTCAAGCACTGGGGTGCAAAGCTCGACTGTTTTGAACCTTTCGTTGCAAACTAACATGTACAATAGCAATCTAATTGCGTTGCAATCATTGTACCCTGATTTTGAAAGAATATAAATTATTTTCCATCGTTATTGTATTTTAAAGACTCAGAATTAATTAGAGGTAATTAACAGTACAGTGTTTAATTGTCGCATGAGAGTCGCTAACAACTAATTCGTCGTGCCAGCGCAATTTCCGTCAATAAATTAACGCGCCGATAAATTGCGGGCTTGATCCCCGTGCGGATTTATTATCGCCGCAGTTTGATCACCATCCCAACCCTTATTTACACGCGGATTCCCTTCGGCGAGCTCCTCCACGCGTCACAAAGCAGATTAACCGGGACTCCATCGGTTTACGATGGTCCGACCGAGAAAAACGTGGAAATATTCCGCGGTTAAGCAGCTGGGAACATTTGGATGGCCACGGTGGATCAAAACTGACCTACGACACACGTGTTTATGGTTATTCTTTCGTCCCGGGGGGTGGGGGCGGCCGCTGGAGAGGGAGAAACAGATTCCGCTCCGAAATCACGGAACATTGTCGAAAACGGAGCGATTTCTCTTCTGTTTCGTATGAGAACGTTTTGCGAGTTAATTATAGCCGAGCAGCAGTTAACAATAAATTACCAGTCTCTCGGATGAACGGATCGGTTCGCTTGCTAGATTCATTAAAGAGTTCCACGCGGCGCGTTGTCCGTTATCGGCGAGCGGTTTCTAGTCGGCCGGTTAATCACGCCGGTTTAATTAATATCGGCGTCATTAATCACGAGAAAAGTCACAGAACTGAAATGGCGAAGCGAGAAGACGCACCGCGATTATTCGTCCTGATAGTTCCCCCTCAAAGTTAATCAGTCTGGTATTAATTCCGGCCGACGGCCGGTACCTCGATAGATAACGCGAATCGCTGGGGCGTCCATCGGCGAAAACGTTCGCGGGTTTATTTGCAATGATTCGTTGTAAACATCCGTCGCGCGCCCGCCATTCGAAAATAAACGCTTCTCGCGTGGCACAGTCGATCGTAAAGTAACCGGCCATCTTAGGGACTCCATCGCTCCGATTGGAATCCGCTGAACGTGTCTCTGACCAAATGCTCCGTTTCGCCTTTCTTTAGTTTAAAATTATTCCAACTATACCGGTGACTCAATGGTTCAATGTATTCTTTTTTATTCAAGCGTTGCGTGGTAAAAGTTACACGAGATCTAAAGTTAACGTGTGGAATATATTTTTGAGTTCAGATATTGATTGCATTTCCCTTTACTTTTTCGAATGGTTAAACAGTTGAATTAGTTTACAACCGTCGTTACAAGTGTAAAAAGGGTTGAACTCGTTTGTTCATTCAAGCACATAAAAATCGCACGAAATCTGAATAAATTCAGTCGCGTCATTTTTCAAATGCACGCCAGTCGCTTTTACTGTTAAATGCCACGAAATATTGCCACGGCAAGTTATAAATTCTTCGAACACCGTGCAACGTGTTATGATATTAAATAATGATATGCATAACGTGTGTGGTTGTCACACTGTATAACGGTGGCAGCGAACGTGTTAATGAATGCAAGATTTTGACGGGTCATTGTTTACACACAGCCAGATTTTAATGGTAAACCAACCACCGCTAGCCAAATCATCGTGTTTATTTATTTTAGTTGAAAATCATTATAGATCTGCAACAATGACCACATACATTTCTTTATTCGAGCACATGTTACCACTGAAACCGTGTAAATTCTAAATATATTCAACCTTGTCATTTTTATCAGTACGTTAGCCTGTTGAATTATATGCTGCTAAAAAAGAGTTAGCGATGCAGTTTTCGGGAATTTAGCGCAGAAATTTTGGAGTGGGATTTGAATTTAAATTTAAATTTGAAGTTGAATTTAAGAATTGGAGTAAGAGCTATGCAAAATGGAGGGAGAGAGGCATCGAAGACAGTGTTAACGTGGCGTACACACCGGGATCTATTATTAAAATCGCGCAGAAAGCGTGGGAGAAGTATGTGCCGCGTGTGTAACATATAACGATTCCGCGTAGCGTGCAGGTTTTTGCGAAAACAGAAAAACAGTTAATGAACGTAACTATTCTGAACGTGCTGATCGACGGAAGATGCTATCGGAGACAGAGCAAGCTGCTAAATATTCATTTGATACTGGCTCCGTATTAACGTTTACTTTCTCGTAGTAGAATTCCTCGCGAAATTTCCATAGCATTTAAGATGCCCGAATATTTTCATGACTAATTAGTCGGAGGATTCCACGGTTGAACCGTGTTCGTGCATCCTACATTTAAAAAATTATTGCATTAGAAGGGTCACGTATAATAGAAATTTCGAGATGCACAAGCAAATTCGATTATTTAGCGCCTTTTTATACACCAGCTTGTTAATTTTCTTGTCTATAGTACATTATAACGAGCACGGTGATTAGAGTTTCCTCCATATATCATCTTCACGTATTATCAACACCGGATTTCTTGCAATTCTATCACGAGAACGCATAAAAATCAGCTTAATGTGCAGTTTAGTCGAATACATTACAGATTTTCACAAATTCTTTAGCTTAACGAGGCTATTTATCGTGAAAATGAACGTGTATTTAATTCGCGTCTTTATAAAGTGCTCGATTTAATGTGAGTTTTCATAAACATTCGTTATCTAGTTCTCGCGATTAAGTACATCATAAATCCTCGCTCGCGGGCAACGTTATTCTTGTTTTCGATGATTGAAAACTGTACAGTGTAACAAAAACTAGCTGAAATACAAAATTGATCACCAGAATTTTTAAAAATACAAAAACCACTTATTTAACACTTTGTACTAAATTCTGATGATACTCAGAATTTAGTACCATTTTTTTTTATTAAAAATGGGACTCTGAATCTGGCTGTTCAACGAAAATCGATGAGAGCTTGCAGAAGCAGAGGCTGGGGCTAGTCTGCCTAGGGTTCAATTAACATAGATTCTTTCCTCAGTCAGAGCTTACATTGGTAAAGAAGCTTTCACTGTACATTCCTTCAAAAATTCCTCCAGGCTATAAATGCGAGAGGCAGGCTCCTAGTCTACCTAGCGCAGCCTCACCTTGCAGCATCTATTCTCCATAAAAATAAGATAATTCAAACCTGAGAAGATTCCGTAGACTAGATAATCCGCTCTAAAATCTCCCCTACGCATCCGTAATTAATCCCTGGGCTCAGGATAAGGCAGACTATTCCTAGAAAAACGATCAAAGCATGAGGAAAATAGAGCCTAACTCTTGGACATTGATCCGGCAGGCAGCGTCGCTTATCCAAAGATCTGAAAGAGCTCTCGACAAGCGACGACGATAAATTTCCGCGGCTGTTAACGGCAAGTTCAACTTCCTCGGCTTGAGGAAGTTGCCCGGTGATTTCTTGGACGTTGATCTGGCAGTCGGCGTGTTAATTCGCGCGAGCAGTGTGCTCGACAAGCTCGGTACACAGGCCGCGCGGAGCGATTGGAATGCGCGTCTCGGAGCCCTCCATTTTGAATTTACGCGAACAATAGCGTGCTTTTCCCCTCGAGCAGCTATTTCTCCGTGTTCCGCATAATGCATTCCGCGTGCGGCCGGCTTTGTCCGCCGAGCGTATTAGCTCGGACAAAGTGGCCGACGCGACGGTGTGTTCGCAGACGGCGTGTATTTAAGGACGGAGAGAAATCCGCGCTCGGCGAGAGCTGTATTTTTAAAAGAGGAGACCGCCATTGTTTCCCCGAGATAAATTCCGCGACGCGGACCTTCGCCGCAGCGAAGAGGATTTAATGAAAAGAACCGCGTCCAAGGCTCCTCACCGCGCGAAAATAAAATCTACGAAAATAATTCGCGACAACCGATCGCGTGTACCTGAGCCGACCGGGTATTTTTATTGCAACGCTCAGGAATTCCGAGGGTTCTGCGGAGATTTAGGGGCCGAGATTTTTACACTGTCGCCTCTCGAGGATGCTGAGAGATTGTGTCTAGATCGGTTTTGGAGAATTTTCGATTGTTTAAATGAGCACCTTCTGATATTGTACACCTCACGGAATTTCTAGCTGGTATACCGATACCGACGCAATTGCAGAACAGGAGAATAGTTTTTGAAGTCCCGAGAAAATCGAACAGAGAAATAAATTACCGATGATTCACAAGCTCTCGGTGAACAGGCTACAGCCGCTAATGCAACTGTCGCGCGTAAATGCATATTTATCACGTGGCGAACAGTAAACATCTTCTTCCTCGTGGCAGGCGATTTTACGAATAAGATGATAATGGAAATCTTTGATCCACGAGCATAAGATTCACGAACGCGAATCGGGAGATGAGTTTTTCAGTGAAATCGGGTCGGTTAACCGAGAATTTACTTCGCGGATGATCGTGGAAATCCGGGAAAGTTTTTTTCCCGGCGGGGATCGAGTAGAATGGATGCGCATCCTAAACGAAAAAATAAGTCGAAAGTGTGAGATGTGGTTAGTCGGTGGTCGCCCCTCGGCTTCCTCTCCACCGGGAAAATGGAACTCGAATATGTGCGCGCACTTGAGCATATCTCTTGACGCATTTCTTTTCATTTCGTTGCCGGTGGGCTTTCGCGAATATGGACACCGAGCAGCGCGGCGTTCCGCGATTTCTATCAGTGGCACGACTATCTTAATTAACTCCCATTCCGCATCGTGTTATTGCGATATCGCGATAGATTTCTTAATCGTCGCAGTTTTCGATACCGTGAATTATGCGCGAGCGATTATGGTCGCTAGGATAAGTACGTTCTCAAACGGTTACAGTTATATGAGCTTGCAGCGAGTTCGAGACCCCTTCTAAACATTCAACAATCTTTCCACCCGTGGAAACTCGATTTCCTGTAATGGGATCGAGAGGCACATCAATTTATGATACTCACGGAGATTAGAAATCTAATTTATTCATCTGTTGGTTGCTATTCAACTCCACGCTCATTTATTGACGAATTCTTCTCTCTTTATCCAAGATTTAACTCTTTGCATTCGGGGAAATTTTAACTCGAAAATTAAACACTTCTTGCGACCTGGAATAATTCCACTGCACGTGAGTTTGTCCATTTTATGGATATGAAACATATTTAATAATGAAAAAAAATATCGTGAATAATGGTACAGCAATTTATAATTCAAAACGTCCAAAAATTCTATAAAATGCACATCTCAAACCCAGTCTCAACATTCGCAGTTTTAAATGACAATCCAGTGCCCAGAAATTAGACAGCGAAGACACGTTCAACGCGACTCGAAAAATTACAGAACGAATCTCGAGTACATTTTCCTCGATCACAGTGGAAATCCACGAAAAAAAATTGTGCACCGCAGTCCTAGGCAAACCGGCACTTGGTAAAAACCTTCAAAGGTTTTTTTGGCTACCTGCGCGTTTTCGACGGTCGGACCCGGCACATCCGGTGCAGCGTAGACCCATCCGCTCATCGTCGACTTGCAAACATCTCCGCAGCGAAATGGCAATACGCCGGGCGAAGGTTTCCAGGGACAATGGGAAGAGTCGAGTGGACAGTAACGATTATGGCGCGGCCATGATTTCTCGCGTCCGCCAATAACTCGCTCGAACTATAACGATCTCATCGGTCGCGGCTTGGCTGTACCGCCACGGAGTATATCTTGAACGCAGAAATTTTCGCACGAATTAACGTCCGCCGGATTTCAACCGATTCGAAATCATGCGCAGATTTTCGCGCGCGAGCTCAAAGAGAGGGAGAGAGAGAGAGAGAGAGCCGATCAGATATATTGCGATGAAGCTGTAATCGTCCGGTATGCAAATTATTTTCCGAAGACCATTCCGCTATCAACACCTCGCCGTAATGTACCCGCCAATGTATTTATTTGCTGTGCTTTCGCAATCGAGTCTTTTTTTTACTTACTCTCTCTCTCTCTCTCTCTCTTTCTCTCCTTGCGAAGAGTTAGATCCACGGATGGAGGATGCGTTCTAACGTTTATCGTAAATCGTAGACAAACCGGCTTGTCTAGCGACGTGATTATGGTTGCGTTTGCTTAGACGCCTTGTCGTTCGTCTCCGCGAGAATGCTCGCCTTAGGCTAACGGTGCCCGAGAGGAAAGAATTTGACGGAGATGCATCGTTTGTTACGGCGTTTGTTCCATTCGGTAGACGGGTTTAATGAGTATTTAGAATTTCCCATTGATAATAGAGAATTCAAAGTAAAAGCTTGTCTTTAAGGAGCAGATACTGTTCGTTCTCTGATCTTATTGCAACAATTATAATTTAGGGATCACCCATTGAACGTTCATGATAAATAGACTCATTTCTCGAAACCCGCTCGGAGACATCTCCGCGTTCGTATAATAGAAAATTGAGACCGTGGCACGTCCTGTGCTGTAATTCGCGACTAATAGAATCCTTTAATTATCCCATAAATAGCTGGTCGAACACACGTGCTCTACCTCCCCTCTACGGGTATAATTTACTCTCATAGTCGAAGACGACGCTGGCTCGTCGTTTTTTTATTCTAGGGCGTCGCGTCGCGTCGAGTCGCGTCGCGATGCGGCGTCTTATCGGGCAACGTTCGCGAGAAGTGTCTATTCGCGATTCAATAAAGTCCTTATCTGGTTTACGAGTGCGTAAGAATAACTTTACGAGCCGCGAAGAGTAGAGAGGGGTAGAGGCAAGCCAGCACTACGCGTCGCGGTAGTCGCGACACACGGTGTGTTGTAACAGTCGCACGATTTATTGGGATAAATGCGGCGTGTATAGTCGGATAACGTCCGCGATCGGCCAATATAGTCGGATAACGTCGTTAATTGGAACTCGTTCGAGAACTGGGAATAAAGACGCATGCTGGAACGGGCCTTACATACTTGCCGGGGCCCTCCACTCGCGACCCGTGCACGATCGCTTTGATTCCCATAAACATTATAAAAAGGACATTATCCGTAGCTGAATCCCGAATCTGAATCTGTTTCTCAAATCAATTTTTATGAAACACGACGATCATAATTCTTCGTTTCCCGAATACGAAATCGATGTTTATTGGACGCAACGATTATAATTGAACAGTCAGTACTTAGCCGCCGTATTAAGAACTTGGATCGCTTTATTTGCTGGACCCAGCTTTGGAGCTAGACTACGCGTTGTCTTGGCTGGAGGAATTTTTTGGCGCAAGTGTAGTGACCGTTGACTGTCTCGCGGTCTGTGTTCGCCGATCCAGGGTAATCCCGGCGACGAATTTCTGTTTAATCGAGGGAAGACGACGTCGCAGGGAAGGATTAAGCCCGTTACGCTCGAACGTTCACGATCCGTTCGTCTAATCCCCGTTTCTAACGGCGGCGGAGAGAAGTTACAGCGGGAGAGCTTTGCGTGTCGAGCTGCCGCGAATTTCCTACTTTCTAATTGCGTACCCGTTGGAATAAGTTTCGCGTTGCACACGCCCGCCACCGTCTCCCGTTCCACCCGCCTCTCCTCTCGTTCTCGTTCTCTCTCCTTTCTCTTACTCGCTGTCTCTATCCCGATCCTCCGCCATCTATTTTTCTTTCCGTCCGCTCGGCTAACCGGCCGCCATTGTTCGTGTCCTCGACGGTTTATCCTGCATGCGTTTCACGGCCGGTGGTTAAAGAGCTCGATAATATTCGTATCGGATCGATTCGACGGCGAACACACTCTCTCTAATTACGATTCTTTCTATTTTTGCTTGCAGATTGGATGAGCCCCTTCGACAGAGTCGTGTGCGGTGAGTATTACCTTATTGTTACACCAACGACCGTTCACTTTTTACCGAAACTATGCTTGGATTTATTGGTTCGTTTTGTTTCGGATGCGTCGATGTTGGAGACGAGTGAATTTTACAGCGCGACGTACGCCGTTTTAGATCCTGGCGGACGTCGCGCTGTTCCCCCTAATTACTGTCCCACTCATTAGTAGTGGAGTGATTGTAAAGAGAAGACTGATGTGTAAAACAGTCTTATGTAAATATTGTTTGACTCACAGCAAATGCTCTTAATTTCACATGTTCTTATTCGTAAAATCTTCTGGAGTAGCTTCGAGTGCAATGAGTCACTCTACAAGACCTAAAAAGAGCGAAACAACGTTAATAATTTCTAACCACCGAATTACACGAGCAACAACATATTTCGAGTAAAACATCCCTAAAAAAGCGAATTAGCTGAGAAACTACCACTGAACATTTCTAAAAACGCGATTAGCAGCGAATTAGCACGGCGGAGCATTGAAGCACTCTGTACGAAAGGCTTTTACGCAATCAATAACCGGCTAATGTCCTTTAAATGCAAATCGCAGTGTTCGTGCTCGACGCGAAGAGAACAGACTCTCGGGGTCTACGCGAGCCACAAAATCGAAGAAAGAGCGGAATCGACGGGACAATAGCACGTGGCTTAGAAACGACGGGCTCTCTCGATTTACAATTCTAATCCAGTTCCATAATTTATCCGAGCACTCCGGGACCGAGAGTCGGCGATAATATGGCCGGGGGTGGCACGTCGAGTGTCCTTGAAAGTGTGAAAAACTCCTGTTATCCGCGACGCATAGCCGGGCTTCGCTTGTAAATCTCGGCGGTGGATCGTCGGCTGGAAGTGGTCAGGGAGGTAAAACGAGTCTCGGATATGCGAGCGGGGACGAATCTGTTCCCAAGCGTGCAGCCACGCCGCCACATATGGCAGCCATATTTCCACCGCGTAAGAGTCGCTTTCATTCACGAGCCGTTATCATGCGAGGCCGGTTGCCACTTTTTCCCGACTCCCATTACAACCGTCGCTCAAATTTCCGCCGGCGGTCGGGTCCCGGACTGGAAAGCAGACAAAGATCACGGTGACAAGGCGATACCACGAATAAAGGATCTGCAAGCCAAGATGGCCGACCAGATGCGCCACGGACCGGGTCCTGGAACCGGTAGGCCACTGTAACCCTTGCCTGCTGGATTCTAAAGTCGGAATTTTCTTTCACATATTCTTCAGATCAACGCTAATCCTCTTACAGACGGTTTTTAGTAGGTAGATTCGGTGTGATGGAATTTTCTTTCATGCGATCTCGAAGTCGACGTTGGTTCTCTTCTCTAAACATCAAGAAGCTATTGTTCCTTTGCCATCATCTGTCAAATTGAGCGCCACAGGATGGCGTGAATTCTACTCCTCTCATTAATCCAGCGTTCCTCTCTAACATCGCACGAAGCGAGAGCTAAAGAGACAAGCGAAGAAACTGTGGGAGCTATTATCTTTAGCTTCATTAACTTCTCGCTGCTATCTCGCTGCTAACTTTCAGATTCTCTGCTACAGGGTGATGCAAACGACACGAGCAATCTTTCGGAAATGTATTCCTCCCATTAATACAGTGTTTCTCTCTGGCATCGCACGATACGAGAGATAAAGTATACCATTAGAAAGCAGTGGAAGCTGTTTTCTTTAACTTCATTAGCTTCTCGCTGCTATCTCACTGCTACCTTTCAAATCGTGCACTATAAAATAATGCCAATAAGAGGAGCAATCTTCTCTCGTTAATACACCTTCCTCCTTAGCGTCGCCCAATTAGAGAGACTCGGTGAATCATCGAGAAACTGTGGAGGTTTTAGTCTTTATCGTGATTGGTTACTGACTGTTGTCTTCGCACAATGCACTGTGATATCGTCGCACTAGAGACACACAGTGAGTCATTATTAACAGTTAATTTCTGGACCTGTGATTATCCTGCCCAGCTCAGTTCTTCCTCCCAAACGAATCCCCGCGACGCTAAGGAGGGAAATCTTCCAGCAACAGCCAAGGTCTTCAGTGCATCAGCCGGCCGGTCTAAAAACCGAGTTCCAAAGAGAAGGTCCCGTAAAAGTTAGCGCGAGTAGTTCGGTGATAAAAGCATCGCGCCGGTGCATCGTTAAACCCTCCTTACGGTCGCGCGGGGCGGCACGGCCGAGGAATAAGTCGCTTTAAAGCTAATTCGAGTGTGAATTCCTCGTGGTCCCCGATGATCTAGCAGTAGGTAGGCAGGCAGGCAGCGTGGGCTGTCGCTTTTATAAGATGGCATCGTTCGCGGGTTCATTGCGGCGTAAAAAAGCTGTGTGTCCTTGCGCGGACGTAAGCCTCGAAGAACTGTGTCAAGAAAAGTCAAGGGCACAACGGGGTTCGTTCACTTCCAGAGATAGATAGAGCGAGAGAGAGAGAGAGAAAGAGAGAAAACACACGTGGCCAAGGCGCCACCTCGTGTCCCACCTTGTGTTCCACCTTGTGTAACGTGTGCCCCCCTGTTCATTTATGTCAGTTGCGCATGCAAGAGGGACGTGTGCGCACACCTGTCGTCGGCCGTGATAGCGTTCGCCGTCCGCAAATTATGTCCGCGACTATCTTTTATACGGCCTATTTTCCAAGGGGGTAATATGTAGCGACGACGGTAAATGTCCGATTAGGCGAAATTAAAACCACGAGAAGGAGGAGGGACGTGTGGAGAAGGGACTTATCACGATATGGTTTGTTTACAACGAGCGGATCATAATTTCAAATAGAAGCGCCGCCCGATTACGCCGCAGGAAGTCCGAGCTTGTACGAACGGAACAGTTAGGCGAACGGTTAGGGCGCTCGCTGAGAAACTATTCTGGAGATCTAATCGTCTGTTCGATACGCGACGATCATCTTGCGGGGCTAGCTGATGGATCTAGACTGTCGATCATTATGCAAAATAAACATTTTCTACAATCAATAATTTTAGTCAGCTGACAGTAATGATTGATTATTTTCCTGTCTGATGACATCACCGGGTTTCTCTCGATTACACAGTCACGGCTATCGTCATTCGCACGACTAAACAATTTACAATTACAACACACGGTTTATCGTCGTCGTTAATCATTTTACTTATCGCATAACTGTAGCATGCGCGTACAATTTCGCCGCTCATTTCGGAGCAGCTTCGTGTCTATGCCCTACTGTCTATGTCCTCGACGGGAGCCAGAGCTTCGAACGTTCACGAATTTGAACAAGTTCTGCAATTCGAGGCAACAAGCCATCCGCCGTTAGCGTTTAATCTCGGCCAGGCGGCGGCGGCGCCTCGACTGAAACACCGCTTCAAATTCGAGTCGAGTCGGGAGCGGATATCACGGAGACAAATCCGGGGGAGAGTGTTTTCGAAACAGAGAGCCAGCAGATTCGAGTTGCCGGTATCGAATGGTCTCTCGTTTCGCATTTGTATATGTTTCCGAGTGAAAATTAAATTAGGGAGGTGCACGCGGGGAGTGTGTGGTACGTCAGCCGAAATACCTGTGGGAACGTGTCGCGAGGAGACCTCCAGGATGTTTGACTAATTGTAATTGAAGTTATGTACGCGAATCAACGCTTAGACCCCGGCCACGCTCGATGCATTATGCATCGACCGTCACACACGACTCTGCTTCTTTTTCCTCGATCGGTTTTGCATCGATAATCGCGGCCGGGGAGTCGCCGCTTCGTCAACAACTGTGCTCGTCTTCGGAAGATGGTCACACTATGATGCACTGTGGACTTCGTCCATCACGTTATCTTATTCTTATTATCAAAAATCCCTTTTCAGTTCATTTGGTTCGGCTTTTGGTTCACGAGTGAACGCGACTAGTTAAGGAATTTCATACTGCTGGTTATTGGGTAATTGTTAGATGAATTCATTCGTTGTCCTCTTGATCGAAATTCATAAAAGTAAGTGGCTCCGAAGTTTGAGCAGCGTTTTGTTCAATTTAAGTGGAGTTTGATTGAGGCACTTGATTAAAGTATCATCATTAGTCACGTTACCTTCACGTCTAAATTAATCGAAGCTAGTGCAAGACTTGAAAAAATATTAGCCGTTAAGAGAAAGCTAGCTTGAAATTCGACAGATCTGATAAATTTACATTTGCCTTGCAAAAGCCTTCATACATTCATTTTATTTATGTTACCATGGCTCATCCTTGTAGAATCGCGTGAAACTCGAAATAGAGACTTCAAACTAAATTAATTACTCGTGAATATCGGTGAAATATTATTCTGCAATCATTAATACTTCTTGTTTTTTTTTCTTTTAAACATGATGAATGAATACCGTATATTAGAATCGAGTTTTAAACGTCGAACGTAATCGGTCGGTGTGGATAATGGGGGGTTGTTTTTCCAGGGTATCCTTTTTAATTTCTAGGAATTCGAGGGATGTAATGGGGTGGAAGGTTTCTGTTGGTCGGAGCGTAGGACCGTCTCCTTTTATCGAGGGAGGAATCGATGGTTGAAATTCCGCGGCACTCCGTCGCGTTCGCTATAAAGTAATGCAAGAATAGCACTTTGAATTCAACTCAAGCGCGTCATTCTTTCTCTTCCACTGGCTGCAATATCCGTCGCCGTGTCTATGGGCGTAATCTATCGCTGGTACGTGAACGTACTACACCGTCGAGGTTGGGATCGGGATTGGCGACTGGGTGGCTTCGGAGTCCAACACTGATCCAACGAATAGTGTATCCCGTATCGCCTTTGGTTCTATACCGAAAGAGAATTCTATGTATACATACAGGAGAACCCTCGCTATCCGAACCAACCTGAAAAATCTGTTCGGATAATATAACAATAACTTAGTTGCAGCAAATTCCTAAATAAGTTACGCAATATCGTACAATATTTTAGACAACCAACAGTGTATCGTCTTTGGAATCTTTCATCATCTCATTCATCATCTTCTTTGTCCTAGAAAATTTCAAGAACTGTTGACGAATATTCATGAGAATTTTAATTATGAACTAAGGCAACGCGTCATTTGAAATGGACAGGCACACAATGCAGCAATTACACCGGTGCTCGTCGAACCGACTGACGTTCTATTGTCACTAGATTGCGTCTGTTTCGTAATTTTGTAATTTTCTGAAATTCCAGAATCTTTCCAATATAGAATTCCATTGTTTTATCTCATGCCACGCTTTTGCAGATAAAACTAACTCGAAGTGTGTCAAGCAAGTTCAATATGCAACTAGCAAAATAGGGTATTTGTTGATACGCGACGTCGAGAGATCTCAGTTCGCAGATCCATCAGGCAGCAGTGAAAAAGAAATGGAACCGGAAAAAAGTGATTCGCCTGTGAAATCCTATTCGGAATTTCGGGGCCCAGCACGCGGGAATAAATAAGAGGATAAAAAGGACGCGGGGATGAATTTATATGACGAGTTAACTCGTTCATTTCGGTCGATATGACAGCGGAATAAACGTCGTGCTGGAGGTGTTATTCGCCATTTCTATTCGTCAACGGGCACTGCGGCAGAATATACGACGCGTCGCCGGTGTGCACGCGCTCCACGAGCGTAAAATTCGAAAAGAAACGCATCCATTTTATAACACAGAATTAAACCGGGGGAGAGAAGATACGTGTGTATCTAATCTGTCGCAGTTGGTATGCGAACGTGGCGCATTTTGAGGTCAGGGATCGGCGGCCTGCTGATGGCTCCGTGGATATTATTCCGCGAGACCGTTTCTCTGCGGTCGGCTGCGTCTCGCCGACTACGTTTGGACTGCGACCAAAATTTGCAGCAACCGAACTTATATTTTGTATTAAACAACGGGACGTACGCTGCCACGAGCCAATTAGCTTACCCCGTTAGCTGAAGCTGTTTTCTTTCCTCGCAACGTCGTCCTACAGCGTCCAACAATTTTTGCCAGGCAATCATTTTTCAAAATCACGCTCCAGCAATGACAACAACCCTGACATTATTCATTTATCGTTTAAAGGTGCAAACATTTTTGTCGAGCAATAATTAATGCAGGACACGACTTTTCTGTAGTTAAGAATGTTGGTTCTCTGGATCGTGATCCTTTGTAGATCTTTGTTCGTAGATTTTATTACTGCAGACGAGAGAAATGTCAAGGACAGTAGCATTTTCTAACTGTACGTTCAGGTGGAGGTAATCGACGACACTATTTTATGTTTGATGTTTTGATGTCTCTCGATGAGTGACTGTGGTACTAAACTTATGAATGATTACAATTTAATTCGACGTTAGTCGACAACAATAGGCTATAATTCATTACAAGTTATCGCTCTCACAATTTCACTTGATGAATTGATATTGCGATGTTGACGCAATGGTTACGCCCAATAACGTCTCAATTTGTTTAACCCATTGGCCATCAATTTTAATAGTTGTGTTCGACGCCTGCATTTTTGCATTTCTCTCGAAAATATGCTACGGATTCAAATGTCTGTAAAACCGTTAAACAAGCATCTTCGTCACTGAACCTTTCACGGATTTGAGGGTTGATTCTTCCTCTTTGTAACGAGTCCTCAAGCCTTGATTCGGTCAAAAAATTCAGTCTCAAAAAAGAAATTTAATTGCACTATCATCGTCAAGAAACGTATCCTCACTTTTCGATCTGCTACATTATACAGAAGAATTTCAGAAAAAAATCAAATAGTGAATCACGAAAGTGGAAACTTCAAGCTACAAAATGAGTGAATATTTATCGGCGTACGACTTCTTTTTACAAAACGACAGCAGTTCGAACATCAGCAATTTCTCAAAAATCGTACAATTGGCGTACAAAATACTTTTCCGCAGTCACGGTGCATTTGGCCGGGAATGTAAGAAAAATCGAAATGCAACGGGTTAGATAATTCACTCGTCGTCATTTCGGTGCCACCCCGGTGCCATCCTGACGTCGACAGTTCGCTGGTTTCTCGACAACAGAGGAATAGAGAGAAAGAGAGAGAGAGAAAGAGAGAGGGAGAGTTCAGTGGCCAGCGAACGTCTAGCTCGGGTTTTGTGTGCGCTCGGCTATCACGGAGATAATGTATAATTTATAAACAGTTCGATCTGCCGGCGACAGTGCGACAGAGCAGCCGAGAGCATTCTTGTTGGCTTACTCAGGACTGTTTCACGGAGCTGTATTCCGTGCTCCTCCACCCTTTGATTAACCCCCGCCGGCGTGCTGTGTCGTTCCTGGAAGCGTTTACCTTCTGTGACTGCGCGGAAAGAAACGGTAATGGTCGAATCTTCCAAATTGCTGGCTGAAATTCGTTCTTTTTACCTTATCGTTGAGGCATTGGCCAAGTGCAAACGGCGGAACTTCGCAGTCCTCGGACGATGCCACGAGAAACAGCCACTGAGACGAGAAGAGAGAGAGAGAGAGAGAGAGAGAGAGAGAAAGAGAGACAGGATTGGTGAAATCGTTGAAACGTGGATTGCGGTTGCCCGACTAAGCAATTATATTTACTTTACGTGGCGACTGTTTACCGTTTGGCTACACGATGCTGCACAAAACAGTCGACAGCCTGCAAACCCGAATAAGTCAGCTGGCAATTATTTCTAAGACGCTGGTGGTACACGAGGCCCTAAAAAAATTTATTAAAGCTTCTACAAACAATAATCTTTCATTGTGAATGAATTACTCTGGGATAGAAAGAAGATTTAAATATATATTGTACACATACATTTGTCACCGTGGCCTGGCTTAGGTTCTGCATGTAATTATCAGGCTCGACAAGCGTTCAATTACAATTCCACCGCAGGGAGCCACAAAAATGATCCTAATCCAGCCATCGCAATGAAACATCACCCGATCGACACGATCGAGGATCGAGTGGGGTTATACCGTCGATCCTCGCTACCCCGTGATAATGCCAGGCCGGGCCTGTTTAATCTATCTCGTGGCCCGTGAACGTTCTGCATTTTGATGTCGGGGCTGAGTAGCCTGCGGATGTCTAGTTGGATTTCGGTGTGTACACGGGGGCTAGCACGAGATAATGTATAATTTATAATCAGACCGTTCCTCTGGCAACACACACACAGTAGTAGCGCGTCGGTACGCTGCTGCACGGACTGAATCTTCCGCCCCAAAAGCCCGCCAACCCCTCATTAGCATTCGATGATGGCTGCCGCGTCCTGCAGCGTCCGTATTATCCCATTTCATCGTTCCAGCCTCCCCCACCTGGGCTTCAAGCTCGTTTCCACCCGCCTCTTCATCCCCCACCACCCTCAAACACACACCCCTATTTTACACCTATTCCGTCTCCCTACCACGCGGACGTTCCACCCGGCAGGTATATCCGAGACATCATCCCGCGAAAAGAGTGCGACGTCGTTCGATATTTTCGGCTAACTGAATTCCCCTTTTTCCGATGAGACTGCTCGACAGCACCGAACACTATCTACCGAAAATTCGCAAGGTCGCGTCTTGCTGACCCGGAAACTACCTAGCCTGATGCTCTTCCGGATTCTGCCGGCTACTCAACCCTTTCGAGGAGGGCTCCTGATAAAACGGACCGATTGTTCTGGCTCTAGTTGCTCGGGATTGCCCTCCAAGGTTGCACGGAGTAAATCGTGTTAAAATTGTGGAGGTGGGATTTTCTTGGTCCTGCAAATTTAATTTTCTCTCTTTCTCTGTGGACATCGCTGTTGATAAGCATCCTGCTAAACGATTAATCTGATCTAGCTATTGTTTTGATGATGGAAAACGGAAATTGTGATCAAATAAAACGTGTAGGGGTTGGAAGACAGTTTGCCACCCGCCACAACATCCAGATGTCCCGAGTTCGACAGTGTCAGATGTTTTTCCTTCGTCCCTTCATCTCCAGCGAAAAATGTGCCTACTGATGGGGCACTAAATGATCAAACATTTCTAGGGGTAGTGGGTCTGGTAAGGTGTCGGCGACCTTGGGAGCCCCGGGTACGGAGCAGGCCAGGTCAGAGCAGCGGTGTTGTCACCGAGATTATTGAAACTGCAGTTTTATGGGCCTTAAAAGCAGTTTAATTGCTGTTATATAAGTGTGTTTATGCGCTGCCAGGTTTGGCCTCCGCCTGCGCCACCCCGAAGCGTTTATTTTATGGTCATACGACCAGAGAGAGAGAGAGCGTGGCGCGGCGCGTACCCCGCTTTTGTCGCGTGCCGAACCCATCATACCAGTCAAATCCTTGCTGGTCGATTTGAAATGTCGCTGTACCCTCACGCAACCAACCAACAAAAAACAATCCTTACTAAAAGAAACAGAACAAAGTGTCTTCGCGAAAAGACACGCGTAGTCATCGCGAGCCAGACTTGTTCTTCGGAGCAATGTTATTTTTGGTCGAGGCAGTGTTGGTCGCCATTGGACTGAAAAGATTAAAAATTTTATCACTTTCAACTTACTAGCTGGAATTGTTAAAGAAATCGCCGTGAGACAATTTCTATCGTGCATCAAAATCCGCAGTCTAGCCATCGAGTTAAACCAACCTCTGGTCTCTTCTCGGTTCTTCGCGTCATTCATCAAGCAGATCTTTTCCAGTTTCTTCCGTGTTTACCATTCTCCCGTCCACGTCATCTGTAGAGTGGTAACAGACATTTTGCAGTAGCACTTGAGACTGTGGTTTCTCATGGTCCCAGTAATCCGTACTATTAGACTGCGGATTTTTTTTGTGAGGTATTTTGAGGATTTCAGAGATTTTTCAGGTATCTATTCTTACATAAGAATACCGTGCTCGATTCTTGAACCGAGAATTCAACGGTGAACACGCCCACGCTTTCACACGATTTTCCGTTTTCGCAGACCACTCCAATTAGACCTCGTTAACGACGATACCACTGCCCTCCGTCACGCGCCCGTCGTTTTATAAATTCTTAGCCGATAACGGAACCGGTATCGTCGACAAGCCGCCTATCGACCGGCTCCTAGCAAGACTCGAAGCTCGTTGGAAAAGCTGTTTGCGACCGCGACGTGACTCTCGAGAACGTTTCCTCGGCTCGTACGATCTCGACATGTTTACTCTGACCGATTTCTACGGAGCAAAACCGGCGGATCGGTCACGCCACAAGCCGACACGCTTCCCGGCTGCACGATGACGATGATGATATGCAAACGGGCCTGTCGCGTGCTCCGCTACACGCCGTTACTGATTTCTCAAACTGCCGCCGCTTCCTCGGATCGGGGATCGATCTTTCTGCGATCGGAACTTCAGAATCAAGAAACGATAAGATATAGTCCCGTAATTGGTGGCACACGCTTCAATTCAGAATCACTTTTTTAATCGACTTCGAAAAAAGAAGCAGTTTACTCAATTCGATTTGTATGTGCCTTTTTTATGAATGGAACAATCCACTGCAGTTTTTATAGCAAGCTGAACAAATTTGGGAAAAATTGGATTTACCGTAAATTATGAAACAAAAATAGTAAAAGGTGTTTTTCGCAAATTTTTTTTCGGAACGAAGTTATTCGGTCCATTTATAAATATGTTATTTTCAATTAAAGTGTGTCTCTTTTTTTAATGATTTGTATGCTAAAAGTGGATTGGTAAGTGTCTTTTTACTCTTGGGTGGCCGTAGCTGCGTTTCTTTTGATTCAGAGATATCAATGATCCATCTAGATTCTAATCTGGTAGCTAGTTTGAATTATGAAGTGTGTATACATCGAATGTGTAGAATAATTTGAATCTTATTTTACATTGAAATTTGTTACTGACTTCATCAGTCATCTGTAAAATGCGGCAAATGCATAGTAAGCAGTGAAAGTTGTTTTCAAGACTTCAATGCGTTTTGAAATTATGAATTTAAACGGATTCAGTTATGGTGCCATGAATATGCCTGCCAAAAATTTTCTGATACCACCATCAACTAAAAAGAACCGTACACGATTAAAAAAAAAAGCTATTAATGTTTTTAATGTCCAGACAATCCATAAACGTGTTTCCCCAAAGACTCCTCGAAATGGAATTACTTGTTCCAGCAATTATTTATTAATACGGTTTTTATATTTTGTAATTAGTTTCTGAATGGCGCGAGTCCAGTTGAAAGGACTCGCATTATGCTCGAGCCGACTCGATACTCAATTTTATAATTTTATCGAAGTCAGTTCGTAAAGTGTGTCATCGATTCTGTTTCCAATAGTTCCGGTAATTGCTGACATCAAATTAAACGCGTTATAATTCGCGTTTTACACTCGGGCTTTTTTTCCCTTTGCTTTCTGCTTCCCGGGTCTTTGTTTTGCAGACCGCATGGCCGTTGATAAGGGTGTGCATTTGCATATGGAAATATTACGGAAATGGACTCGAATATCGGTTTTTTGCGAATGGTAAATAATCCATTAGGGAATTTGCATTTTAGGTGCAAAGAAATTTCACGGTAATCGCCATTGTGAGATTGTTCATGCATTATTTAGATGCTTGTGCCGGTAAACAGTGTACAACCATTTCGAGAGGCTGACATTAACGTAAACAGTCTACATACTAACAGTCTACTACTATTTCACAACAGTTTACATTTTTTTCTGATAATTCAACTTCAATACTACATTGAAATAAATTAATCAACTGGCGACACTGATAATAATTGAAACGAAAAAACCACTGCACAACTAATTTCAATCGACCAGTTCTAAATCGCAATAAAAAGCCTCGTACGTTTTCTATGCAGCAACAAAATACTGTAGGCAATTAACTGCCTCTTATCCATTTACTTTTATGGACGATTCAGCTAATGACTATGTCGATGTTTCATAAATTAAACTGGATCAATATCGATGATCAATTAAGAGGAAAGCCCAATGATAACGACTGTGAAATAAATGCTGCACATTTCTGTGCAGGAAAACTTTGTCCTCGATTAACTTTCATTTCGATGTTTCTTGGTCTGACGCAAAGGCTGGTTTCCAGATGTTTCGACCGGAAAGGAGTCGGTTAAACACTGAACTTTCTTTTCGGTCTGTGACGAGACCGAAATTCTGTTTCGGCCGCACAATAACGACTTGCATTTCGCTTATTAGGGTCGCCGAAAATTTCACCGAAGTTCGTCTGACCGTCCGCAAGGTCGCCGCTTTCCTTCAGCCCTTTTTACGGGTCTCTCTCGATCCGGCCGTCGGTTTTTTTTCCTTCGGCTAACCCGACGCAACTTTCACCGCACCCTTTTGTAGACGACGGGCTGTATTTTTTCCCGTCCCTCAAGAAGCAATAAAGTTTCACCCTATCCGTGGAAAGCCAGCCAAAAAGTCGATGACTTTGTCTCTCGTCCCCGGTGTTCGTAAATCATTGCGTTTCTCCGGCCGGTGAAAGTGAAGGCTTTGACGTCCGTATCTGTCCCGGGAATCGATCACGCCACCGAATTACCTGGCGTCTTTTTTACCTGGGGATCGTCGCATTTCGGATTATATCAATGTTAAAGGTGGCTCGCGACTCTTTACGATGTTTACGATAAATGCTAATTCGATCTCAAAGTCGGTGCAAGTGCTGGAATATTGTGTCCTAATTGGGGACTAGATTAGAATAGTTTATTATTGGGATTTTTATCGGATTGTAAAATGCTGGGGAATTGGGAACGATAATGCTTCTCGAAATTGTTTATAAGGAAGTCTTTAAGTACACCAGAACTTTTATGGTTGTTAGAATTTTATTCTTCACAGTTCCGACAATTATTTTCAAATTTATCTACTATTAACAAGAATGGATTAGTTCCTTGTAGCATACAATGAATATTGAAAATGTAGGAATCAAACAACAAAGTTGAGTAAATAGTTTGTTGCGGAAGAACAAGTGAATCAGAGATCAAGTCTTGGATCGATGCCTCGTTATGATTTCCTCTGATATCATTATTCGTAGACGTTGATGATGATCAGTTCGAGGTCTGATTCTAATGAGAAGCTCTAGTCACTCATCCGATACCTGAGGCCTGATGTCATTCTTACTTTTCCAACT
Source organism: Lasioglossum morio (assembly GCA_916610235.2). NCBI lineage: Eukaryota > Metazoa > Arthropoda > Insecta > Hymenoptera > Halictidae > Lasioglossum > Lasioglossum morio. The sequence continues at coordinate 14,657,325 of OU744328.1, read as the reverse complement.
ACTATGACGTAGATAAAACTCGACGACTATTGTCTCGACTCTGATTCTCTGTAAATTCGACGCGTTTAATAAAACAAAATCTGTGGATCAAATACGGAACGGTAAAACAATTTAAATACTGTATAGACAGTCAATGTACAGACGTCGTCCCCGAAGGGTCAACAAGTCCCCTCGTTGTTCCTCGTTGGCGAGCGAATAAGGTCGAGGGAATAAATTCCGCTAATCATTGAAACAAAAATGATCGCCGGTGGAACAAGGGGTTGCATTATCCGCGAGTAAAACGAAGAGAGGACGTTGAAAAAAGTGGTGGGGGAAGGGTCCAATGATAGAGGGCACAGTAGAGGGGCCCCGCGAGCGCAATAGATTGCGTCCCACTCGAGCGCACGAGCGCGTGTTCTAATTTATAAACTTGTTCACCGAACAGATTACCAAGGGGAGTCGGCAGCTTGTGTCGCGGATGATCGTATATTCCGTCGGTGCCATTTGCGCAAACCCGAGGGAGGCTCGTCGAATGGAAAAAAGGGTGCGGGGGAGAGAGAAAGAGAGGGAGAGAGAGAGAGGGAGAAGAAAAAAGAAAAATCGTGAACCGTAGGCGAGAGAGCGCCACGAGAAGAGAAACATGGACTCGCCGGATCCCATTCCGCCGGCACACCGATAATTATCGGCGGTGTGGGCAAACGGGGAGGCAGAGAGCCACGATTTATCGTAATTACAACGGTGGCGCTATCTTCTGCTCGATAGCCGGTGGCGGCCGACATTTTTCCGACCGGGCCTCCTAGTGCGACCGACAAACTCGTATTCAACGACAATTTCTATATTTAAGGACGACATCCATGCCCGATCCTGGGAAACCAGAAGATATCTGACGATTGAACTATCGGTAGTGATTGGGCTCGCTTAAATCTTCGTAAATTATCAGATGCATTTTTGCAGGCACTTATAATTTGCCTCTCTCGAAGCACTAGGACAAAATCTACCATCGGCATCGTTTCAGGCTTGAACTACGGGGTGGCTGATAAAAGAATCATTACAAAACCGGCTAATTACTGACTTACTTGCGCAAATTTTGTCAGTCTATGGACACGGCGCGTTTAATACGGGGAATGGGTAAAATGTCGGGGAGGCTGCCGTCTCTGGGCCGTATCCGGCGTCGCCGATTTCGGCCACGGAAAGAGACCGTTTTCCCCCCCAAGCTGAATTATTCCGTGGGATTCTGTGCTCTAGCCGCGCTCGATACAGCGGGCCGGGAACGGGCTCGAGTAAATATCCCTCGGAGTTGGGAAGCGTTCGCGCGCCAGCGAAATTGCAAAAGGCTGAGCCATTGTACAATGGGAGCGCAGTTCGGTTAAAATAGTGCGCTCCATGCGCCCGTTCAGCCTGGCTCTCTCTTCCCGGGCTGCTAACAGGATTTCGTTGAAATACGATTATGCCACGGGGCGAACGAGGATTGAGATAGCGGGAACGAGCGTTCTAATGAAAACTTAGGTTTAGAGGTTGGATCCTCGCGGGCGACTTGCATACCAATGGCTAACGCTGGAAATTCACGGGGCCGCGACGCTCGAATTACCAGAAAAATAATCGGGGCCTCTAGTTTAGTTGCCCTTCCTCTCTCGCTCGCTCTCCCGTGGTAATTGTGGCTGTATCGCGTCGCGAGAAAGCTGCAATTAAAAGGCGAACGAACGGTGGCTCGACGAGAGCTCCCAATTTTTGTCGTCGAACGATCGCCGGATTTATTCGCGAACTACTTCCTGCTTCTGCTTTTCTGGTTTTGTGCACAGTGGCCGCGATAAATAATGCTAACGATCGCGATGCTCGCTGTATCGCGATTCTAGGCATAAAGCTGTTGACTGAAAACGTTCGACAATACTGCCAATAGATTCTTCCAACCTTCAGTGCTCTGAAGTCTGCTGTCTTCTACTCCGATTTCTTGCAAAACTGCATAAAATCCATAGCATAACAGAAATTCTATGGTGAAAATCTTGCCCGCATAAACAGCAAATCCCGCCGCACATCCAAATATACCCCAGCATTTACCCGAGATGATCAGCCACATCGCGCCCCCTGCGCATCAAATTTTCACACAATGCAGCTGCCGTTGGCTGCAGCGGAAAGAGTCAATTACCCCCGAGCAGCAGTTTTATCTCGAAAAGAAAGCATCGTCGATAAACAGATTTAAAGAAACGAGCTTCAAGAGAAACGCGAATTTCATTAAGCTCCGCCGCTTCATCTGAGCGCTACAATAATCTCTGTGCTCCAACGCTTTTAATCATCGTTTCGAAAACAAACGATCAAATCCAGTCGAGTTTCCCGGCGAATTTCTGTTGATGTCCGATGACGTCGGAGGCAACAGAGAGTAGTCGGCGCGCAGAGCGTAATTCCTCGGGCTAATTCGCGAGAACTTGTCTCCATCGAGGCGGATACATGTACAAAGGGAAATTCTCGCCTTTTCGAGTGTTCGCCGAGTCTTATTCCCGGCATCATCCCCTTCGTTCGCTACCCCCTCTTCCTTCTGTACCTCCATCCCCCACGATTAGCTAAAAGTTCCAGCTCTCTAACAAACATCTCGTTCAGAGTTTTCGAGTCGGATATCCTATTCTTCCGAGTCGCTGCTAGTCGAGTTCGCCTGCCGGTCGAACTTGTCTTCATCTCTATGCCAAAAGTTTCAACTTTAGCGCGGTGTTTAAGAGAAAAATTGCTTCTCTCTCTCTCTCTCGCTCTCTCTCTCTCTCTGGGCTACGAAAGTTGGTAACGTCTCCCGGCCGTTCTCCGGTTCGAGGAGGGCAAAGTTTCTTGATTCGAAATGTAGACGACGACGACGAAGACGAGGACGACGATGTCGACGGACGGGGACGACAGAGAGTGAGAGGACCTTTTACATTTTATTCCCGGCCATAGTCGCGACGAGGGATGACGACGAGAAGAGTTTGCTGTTTTTCTCGTCGGTGCTCGAATCGACGAGAATTTCTACTTCCCGGGACGCGTAATCGTTTCCACGCGTCCCGCCGCTGTTAGAACAATCGTTTTCGGGCCTGGAACGATAAAATTTCTGCATAACTTTTTACGTGTCGACCGACCAACTGGTTTCTTTGTTCTTTGTTGGACCCCCCCCCCCCCCTCTCTCTCTCTCTTTCTCTCTCTCTGGTTGCCGTGGCTCGGTGTGACATGAACTTCGAAAAATCAAGTCGAGGAAAGAAGGGCTCCCGCTGACAGATATGGAGGCGCGTGACGGTCGTTAAAACTCCGGAGAATGTCACTTGACAGATATAACACGGACAGAGTGTTATTTTCACGGTCGATAAAGTTTTACGAGAAGGATAGAACGATCCGGTGAAATATGTGACGAATAAGGATGTGCGAGGATCGTTAAGCGTCCGTGGAATTCCGCCGCGGGATCGGCGATCGCCGGAACCGATCGGGAACCACGGTCGTCGATTCGAATTAAGTGCCTCTTAATTAGATATGGCCGAGCAAACGGCCACCATCACCTTTTTCCCTCTCTTTCATTCGTGTACGCTGTTCAATTGGATATTCTTGTTAAAGGGAAAGGTATATTCCTGGTTTCTTCGATATAATTTATACTTAATCTGGATCGCGAGAGATGGGAGTCGTAAACGACGATAATGTGTCGATATTAATGTTAGGTGGGCTGCGATTTATTTAGATTTTTATTGGAATTTCGATAAACGAATTTATACCGGTCGTTCGATTGGTTGTGGTGGGTTCAATGTTCTATGTGATATTGAGTCAGCGTTAAAACGCAAACATCCCAATCGTCTTTTCTAAAAAAGACTCGTCCACGATCAAGCTAGAATCGACTACACCTTCTTGACGTACCAGACCAACCGTAAACAACAGAAGCAAACAGCTCCCATCCAACAGAGTCCGAAGAAATCCACTTTCCCAAGGCGAGCAGCCTCAGACGCTGGAACACTGGGTGCAAACTAATCAGCCGGGCAGCCATCATGATCCGCGTCCTTTCACCCTGAATTTCGCCGTGGCTGTCGACAATCATGTGGAAACCCGATCCCCAATTGTCCGTGGAACAAGGCGACGCAATTAAACATCTCTCCGCGCGTCTGCAGAGAGCGTATAAACAATCCGTTCAAAGGTTAACGAAGGCTAGCAGAAAGCCGGAGAGTGAGAACGAGAGAGAGAGAGAGAGAAAGAGGGAAGATAAAGACGAAGAGGGGTTGGTTCTGACGATGGTAACGTTCGCCAGAAGGAGTTGAAGTGAGAGGAACGCGTCGCTGACACTCGGAACGACGTTGTCCAGGCGAGAAGAAGACTGTCCGGGCGAGGATCTAGCTCCAGGCCGGGGATCTAGGTGGATCCTCTTTCTCTGGATGGCTCTGTTACTCCGGGGCTGCGCGCCACACCAGGCCAGGCCACGCCACGCCACGCCAGTGGAGAACGACCCCCCGGCGAGCACTATCGTAACAAATGCGCCCGTTTGCATAACACGACGACGAGCAATTCGGGTAGGTTTGACGGTGCGCGATATAGACCTTTAGCCGTCGAGGGAACGAGCCAGAGAGAGACGGCTTGAAACGACTGAAGGGTGGAAGAAGGGTGGCCCGAAAGGGACAGAGAGCCAGAGCGAGAGCGAGATACGAGGGTTGGAAGCTGTAGGAAACCCTCTCCTCCCGGATCCCCCGGGACTCTCCTGTATAATCTATGCCTCCGGATGGCCAATACCGAACCGAGAAACCCGGCTACGCTCCTCCCCGAGCACAGGTAGATTTACTACCGATCAGAATTACGATGTTTACGTCCGCGTAACGATCCGGGTCTTGATTTACGCCGCGAACGATTCCGATGGATCTCTAATTGCCCCTTCACCATTAGCGAACCGAGGGTCCGGGGTTTACGTCGATCGAGAACCGTTTTTTGGGGATTCTTGATCGTGAAGTTAATTCCAGTTAGACGCAAGCGACACTCGATCAAATAAACCAGCATCTAAACGATTGTACGTCCTCATCCCCATCCAGTATCCAGTTCCTACAGCCAGTCGTCTACGGTTACGGTAGCCAGTATCCGGACAACTATTGCTCGTTCTAAACCGTCTGGCCAACCATCTCTCGCCATCGTTCCCCCCTCCCCGGATACAGCTACTGACAAAGCGAGTACGCAGTCCGGTTATTACAGATGTTAATTACCCTCTAAATCTTTCTCCGAGCCATCAAAAATTACTCTCCGTTCGTTGTCCTCTCCGTCAACGTCGCAAAGTCAGTTTACACTGCAGGGGGATGGATCGAGGGTGGATACTACTACACCACGGTAGAAAGAGGGTCGCGTAACAGCACGACAACTTCCCATTCCGAGGCAATCGTCTCCTAAGATTACACCGTGTCCCCGGGGACACGAATCTCGCATTTTCATGCTTCCTTTTCCTTGCCCCGGCTCTCGTACTCGACTCGGGAACCGTCAAAAATTACTGCTGAAATCGGGATGCCAATAATTGCCCAGCTGTAATTACAGGACATGGTCCACACCTCGGTACGATTTTGTTTCCGAAATATCGCCTTATTAAAGAGCCATGGCCATTAAAACTCTCTCTCATTCAACAACCGTCTCGCCTCGTCAGGAACAACCGAAAAAGTGCTGTTTCTCGAAGGATCCCGAGGAATCAAGAATACGTTCTCCACCTTCGCTTGTTTGCAAACAGCAATTTTCTGAATGAACAACTTTCTGTTTCTTTCTTATATTTTTATGGAACTTTTATCGAACTCCTTACATCAAGACAAAGCGAAGAAGACGAATAGATGAATTAATGAAAGGATGATGGATAAATACATAATGTTAAGAGGAAAGTAAAAAAGTTATTTCTGCACCGACTTAATGGCGTCCATAAAACGTCCGCCGCTATTTCCGAGCACAACAATCGCCGAGAAAGAGACATCGGCTGCTCGGCGATAAATTAAGTCGGATCGACGACGATCGGTCTGGTTCCGTTTCGGGCAATTCGTCGACGAGAAGGCGTCTCTCCTTCTCCCTTTCTACGAGAGAGGTAGACCGTCACGGAACGTCCTCACGGCGATAACCCCCGAAATTTCGTAGCGCGATGTCGCAGGAACGTGCACACACGTACCGGCACCGATCCGGTCCGGATATCGCGTGAGTACGTCGCCGTGCTCTTTCACGAAACACCCCTGATACAGCTTATCACGACTTTTATCCCTCGATAAAAACTAAAGGCTCCATTCCCAGCTTTTGTACCGTCCCGCGGCTCCGCTCGAGGATATTACGCCTCTTCTCTTTATACTTACGTACGTGAACAACCGGGGAACGGTAGTCGTGTGTGCGCGCCGCTCTGTGTGAGGTATAGTGCTCGCGAGCAACCATGCTCGCGTGTGTCTCTCTGAAAGAGAAAGAAAGAGAGAGAGAGAACTCCTACACGTATCGTTGTCGTGCGCTTCGCAAACATATTTGGCGCTCCATGTCGGTCTTGGAAACTGCTTTCAAGCTCCCCGAGTCGATAGTGATGGGTTCGAGCTCCCGAGCAAAAACGAAACAAATCGATTACAGAGTGGAATCCCGCGGTCCGGTTAATTGGGGCATAATTAAAGGCCACGGTATCGCTTAAGGGGACCCTAAAAGTGACAATTCTTTGCTTCCGACGATTAAACGTGGTACGAAACCGTCCCACGTTTACGCACCGTGCCCCCTTCTCTCACTCTTTCTCTCTCCCCCCCCCCCTTTGAGAAGATATCCCGTTGGTAACGTAGGACCGCAGATTATTACCTTAATTCCCCGGTACATGGGCTTAACGAGTTCTTGATCCAGGGAACGATAGCTTTCGCGCGATTCGATTATATTTAATCCAATTCGGGCCACAGTTTGTGTAATAATGATGGCTCCCGAATGGGATCTAATGGCCGATACCGATATATTAGCGTCGCGTTTATTTAATTGCCGGCGATCACGCCCAGGACCCGTTTAGGCTTCTCTCAGCTTTGTACTCATCTCATCCCGTTGTTTCTAAACGCTTAAGTGTATAATATTTAAACTTGTCTCCTTTTTACCACGTTTATTTTTTCACCTATTACTAAGAAGAAAAAACCACCCCTACCATAAAGTGATTATAAAAAGAACAAGACTTCTCATCAATACTAAAAATGATCAAAAATACCCTCCCTAAAAATGCGCATGGAACGCTCAGTCCGCAATTCGCACCCCCTAAACACGTTTCCCACCCTTCGTAAAACTAATTCCCTATCATCCAGCAAACGCATCGTTCTCTCGTCGGCTCGATTTCCCCGAAAGAGGCACATCTCTCTGTTCGGAAATCCCTCAATACCGCCTGTCTCGATTCGTTCGAATCCGAAAAAAGTGATCTCGTAGTATCGTCGCGCATCCTCCAGCCCGTGGCCACCAGAGCAGCCGCATGATAATGTAATATCATTCGGGCCATTGTTGCGCGTTTCTTCCGGTCGTCAGCCGTGCCATCGAGCGTGCACTTTCCACCCCCGTCGTGCTCGAGTTCGAAATCGAAAATCGGATCGTAGCCATCGTCCTGTGTCGATATACACATACGAACACCGCACAGAGTTGCCAGAGCTCTGCAACCACCCACACAACTTCTCATCGGTGTGTGTGTAGGTGTGTGCACCACCTTCTCGAACCCCCTAGCGTTCTCGTGTCAGGCTGATGGTGGTCGTCGAATAGGGAGAGGGGTTGAAGGGGGACACCTGGCTTGGCATGGGGGTGCGCAGGGGAGGGAAGACGAGTTATAACACGGGGGAGAGGGTGGAATCGTTACCGGGAGCTCGAAGGAAACGCGCATGCTCCCGGGGACTCCCCTTTGTCCGTGTTTGCACCGAAAGAGACCGCCGCGAGAAGGATGAACGAGGGGCACGGGGGGCACAAGGGGCACACCGGGGGCGGCGGCTACGGCTCCCGACGGAATTCGCCTATCTTGCGACTTTTATTATACGTATGTTTGCCCGGCTAGCTCCTCTTCGAGCAGTCAGCCAGCCGCCGAGGCACCCCGCGTGCAGATTTTGCTGCCGCGGTTCGGTCGATCGCGAATTAGGGGATAGCCACCTCCCGATCACCCCCCTCGGCACGCTATGCGTCGAAAATCAGCGTAATCCTCGATTCTCCAGCGAACTAGACGCGCTGCAATAAATACTGAAAGTTTATAAGATGCAAGAATGATCGGCTTCAGTTCTATCAGGTTTCCAATCAGAACAAGATACATCGATCCCGTTCTTTTTCGTTCGAGCTATTGTATTGTTAGATATTGATGAAATTAGATTCCAGACTGTGGATATTTATGCGTTTCTCCCATGTGCAACTTTATGAGACACAATAAAGAACAGCTCCAGTTTAGTTTTACTACAATGAATCTTCTAGTCGGCGGAAGATGATACTCCCTTTTAGTATCGTGCAGAGTACTTTGCCGAGCACCTGTACACTGTATGAATGGATTATTGTAAAAACTAAATCTAGTGGATAATTGGACTGCGGATCGGTCTGGATCCATTGCAAGACACGGAAGCCAGTTAGGAAATTAAAAGAATTGAGAATTGCTTAGAGTGTTATTTTTAGGGGCCTCGTTTGGTTCTTGTCGAGAACGAGAAATTAGGGCACAGCGTTAGGAGACATTAGGTAGACGAACGACCCTAGGCATAATCGAAAGTCGTAAACGGGTGATGTAATAATTCTGATGGCGCCAATACGGGAACAATTCTCGTTGACCTTCCACCTAATTCGAGGCCGAAGTGTATCGCCGGTAATCGACGTCTAAACGGTTTCTCTAAAGCAGCTAGACGCTCGTTCCCGCCCGAGGGGAATGTTAACAGAATTGTTTAGACACCATGAAGAGCTGGAGCGAGATATAGTAGGTAAGAGAGAGAGAGAGAGAGTCTGTGTGTGTGTCCTCTGCGCGCAGGGGGAATTTTGTCAGTCTCTATTATCGACCGACACGGAAACACGAGCGCGTAGGCGGACTGCGAAGCTACGTCGTTCGGGAAACGTTGTGTCCAACATAGAATCAGAGAGAAAAAGAGACAGAGAGAGAGAGAGACCAAAAAAAGAGGGAGCTGAGATGTTCGATCCTTATTCCGGTCAGCGATGCAGCTACGAGCAGATAGATAAATGGTCGCGATAAAACCGCACCCTCGGAATTATTTGTATCGGATTTACGAGCGAGTTTTCGTCGATCGTTTCTTCTAGCCCCGAGACACACACCTAGACTGAAAACCGGGCATTATCCGTTTAGCGGGCCCCCGAAGATGGCGGTTGTTCGCCTTGAACTCAATAACGTCGTTTACGAGGCGGAATGAACTTGGTTGACCTTAAATTGCCGGTTAAATATATGCAGATAGAACGGAGGCAGGTTCGCGACCGCTGAACTAGGCCACGAAGCGACCAGCGACGACCGTTTCCTCTGGATCGTTGCCGTTGATTGATAAATTGACGGGGATCCTCTTACTTTGACCACGATCCACCTCTTGCTGAAGACGTTCGAACGTGGAAGAGCCTGGGAGCTCGTTGAAAATGAAGAAACACGGTAGAACCTAAATTATATGTACAAAGTGTTCATGAAACGGGTGACGTCAATTTCCCACCCCTCAGATCTACCTTGCAGAAAGAATTTAATTCATCTAGAAAAATAACAAAAAAGTTTCCATATACAAAATGGCAGAAATATATTTTGCTTTCAAGATCATTTCAAATAGAAACAGTTTGAATGGTTGTCGCCGAGTTTTCTCGACGAGACACACTTCACACCAGGGGTGTATCCACTCGAGATCTCTCTGGTCCGTCTCTCTCGCAAAAAGAAGGGCAGGGTTCGTGCTTTACACCGGGGGCAGGGCAGTTATCTCGGACAAGTATATCCCAGGCACGGCCATAACCTTTTCCTACGTTGCTCGGGGAGGTTACGATCGACCCACGATCGGCCCGATTCGATGGAGCGATAATGTCCCAGCCAATATGTACATCCTGGCTTGTCGATTCCGCAGGGCACGGCCCTGGGCAAACACATTTCCGAAGGTTAAACACCTCGCGGCTGTAAATTCCGAAATATCCGGAGGATCCCGGAAGCGACAGCCTCCTCCAAAGGAAGTATACCGCGTGGATGAGGAAAACGCGGGGATGGCGAAGGGAGAGCACAGCGGGGGGTGCGTAACAGGGACTAATGTCGTAAAGCCGCAACGTGCTCTGATTAAACATTATGTGGGTCCTAACGTTTCTCACCGCGGTGATGGCCACTTCTGCTTTCACCGTCGCCTACCGCCGCGCACGATCTTATCCCTTCAATTGCTTCTTTCAATAAGGGACGCCGCCTACTTCTTCGTTCCCCTACCCCACGAACTTGCTTAGGCCTTTCTCGTTCTCTCTATCTATGGCTCGTCTAATTAGTATGGATTAGGCGTGGTGCGATGGGTGTTCGCCGGTTGGCGCCACGCACCCCGGGGATCTACGATTCGAACGCACGTATCGCACGATCGGACAGTTACTGGCCGGGAATGCGAAACGAGTACGAGCTTATGCTAAACATCGTCGCTTGGCAGAGGATCGCAAAGTGGCAGACTTTGTGTAGACCGAGTGTAGACTGGACGCAGACTGATACTTCGACGGGGTCGAGCGTGTTTCACTTTTGTTGGAGTTCGAGAGTTGTTAGAACGGAAACGACTATGTTCCACGTCCTGGTGACGTTTCTGAAAGGATTTATTTTTATCCTTGATCTTCGAATTTTATATTTGTTGCACAACACGTGCGCTACTGCTGTGTATATCCAGCAAATTTCTCGTGGCAAGCGTAGAGATGTCATTCAAATATGAACGTACCGTAAATAAACATTCGCTCTAAATGTACAATGTAAAAATTCGTTCTAAACGTGCGAAGTTAAGCACCAATCAAACGCCCATCCAGTAAACAACAAAAAAACCCGGCAGCGTGGTTAATCGCCAGGCCTTCGAGCGCCTCAAATCATCCCTCAACTAAAAATGTCTCTAATCGCCGATTCACCTTCACCAGAAGCCGGTCCACATTTCCGTTTAGAGTCCCCAGTAAAAACGTTTACGGCCCGAGGTCGGCCGGGTCGAAAATACAGCCCGTTCCCGTGTACTTTCGAGCGTTTTAAATAACAATTGTACCGGGTCGCAGTCAGTGGCCAGCATAAAGTCTCTCGCGATCTCGCTCCGTTGACGAGCCATAATCTCGTGCGACGTGTCGGTTGACATACACCTCTTCTCCTTCGGACCTCTCTCCCGGTATCTTTTTCGGAAGCGGTGGTACATAGCCCGGCGCGTCGGATGTTCTAAATTGCTTGGCCACGACTTTTATTAGCGGAAAGAGACAACCGGCGGCATTTGCATGTAATGGTGCGCGGCGAGGGTGGGTTTTCGGCCAGCCCCGACGAAGAATGTCGGAAAATATGAGCAAAGGGGGTTGCTGAAGGGGCGCGGAAAGACGGCGGGGCAGGGAATGTAAGGGCGTAATTAGAGTTTTAGGGGTGCCACGGGGTGGCGGAGACTCGCCCCCGTTCGCTGTGGGGGCCTGCGGATGGTAGTACGGGACCTGCTACGAGGGTTGCACGCCTCCCTTACGAGGGGCGGAATGTTTGCCAACGGCGTTCTAATACGTCATTCTTTATTGCAAAATTAAAATTTAATCCCGGACCCCAGCGAGCGCGCCACACGGAGACTCTCATATTCGTATTAATGGAGAGACACAAGTGGCCTGATGAACACTCATTTATTTAGAAAGAAATTTTATTTATTACAATGATGAAATTGACTCTTTGCTTTAGTACTAGAGTTATCCTGAAAGTTCTGGTACTGGCTACGTAAAAAGGATAAAATTTCGTCTTACTTCCCTTTAAGATATTTACTTAAAAATTGACTGTTCTAAAGCGACCTGATTTGATCGATAATAAAATTCATTCCAAAAAAATGGCTCTAACAGTTTGATCAGTCATTGTAGAACCGTTTGCGTGTCAGGTGTTCGCATAACGGAGGTGCGAACGCAGGACGAAACTCCACAGTATTTTCAGATTGGCGTGTTGCCGACCGGTTTATTTTCGCGAGCGCCGCTCCGCAACCCCGCGATACTCTGCGGAGAATTATGCGAGCACCGTGACACGTAATTAGCGCCGTACACTCTTAGCGCGGTAAAAAACGGCCGGCAGGCCGGATAAATACGCCGATAGTATTTTCGGCGTTATTTAGAACGTCGAACGCGAGGGGGCCGCTTGCGAGACTCGTCTCGCGCTCCGCTGGCTTCGATCCGCGTCGTTACCCCGGAATTATGGTCTCGCGAGCGAATATTTGGGACACCCTTCGTTCTTTCGATTAATGAGTCCCTCGCACAGCAAGTGTTTGTCGTCGGGGATCTCCGCGCCCGATGGAGGAACTTTGCCGGCCCTTTTTCCTCCTAGACTCCGTTAAAACTTTAACTTTTAATATCTTGGGAGCTGGCTCGCCGCGAGAGCTCCGTTATGAAACTCCCGAAAAATAAATACGTCAGGAAGTTTACTTGTACGAGTACTTGCTGGAAACACAAATTCTGATTTGCCGAGAAAAGGTGGTGGAATGGAGCTTCAGAAAATGAATACACGCGTCGCGAACTTTCTATAACTTAAACTGGAATTTAAAGGAGGGAACAGAAGTTATATTTGATGGACCGTACGTCCAACTTGGTCGAACAGCGGTATGGTGTCGTCATTAAAAATAATCGTGCTGTAACTGCAGCCGTTCAGGTTAATTACAAATTCGTGTAGCGACAAACTGGGGGCGCACGAACGAATCCCAGTGACGCAGCGTCGAGGTAACGGGGTTTCGTATTCGGCGAAGATTTATTGGAATGGCTGCGGGACATCGACGATTTGTCGGCTTTATGCTGTTTCCAGCTACGCTGGCAACTCGGTCGTTTGCAGTGATGCAATTTACGCGCGCTGCTATTGCATTCGCATTATCGCGCACTGTTTCACCGCGTTTAACGCCTCGCCGGGAGGGAACGAGAGGGAAGAATGCCACGAGAATTCTTTCTCACGTGCTGTTTCGCTTGATACGCAGTTCTGGGGAATTCCGGTTGATATGTGCTATCGAAATGGAAGCCTGTTCTACTTTTCTACTCTTTATTAATCTCTTTATCCGCTCCGAATGACTCTTGAATTCTCTGTAACCAGATACTCTAGAGGGTTGATTTTGAAATATTTGAAGGATGATTTAACTCTATCACAAGATTCAAATTTTCCTGTTAATTTTTGCGGTTAATCACTGAAAAGGTGTCAGCCAGGAGACGATGCACAATCAAACAAGAACGATTCGACGTTGTATAAACTGCGAGTAGCCGGCCACTTCCCCGAAATGGCCCATTACTCGGAAGTAAATCCAGCCAAGTGGCTGCCAATACAGAAGATTAACTTCTGCCGGCAGGGTATACACATCAGTGTATCCAGACGTCTATAAAATCTCAAGAGTCGGCTCGCGGGACTGGCATAACCCCTCGATCATTTACATATCGCTTCCTGTTTTGCCGAACGAAGAAACCCAATCCAATTTGTCCCCCTCTGAAACAAAACAATTCCTGTCAAAAAAACAAACGAAGAGAAGGAAAGGCAACAATAGGGATCATCTTTCTCCTGAGCATGTTCGTTGACCAGAAGAGACAAAGAATCCTTTTTTTCTGGAATCGAGTATAACCCTCTTATAAATTTTGCTCCCAAGGTGACTCTACAATTTCGTGGGAGATTAGAGCCGCTATTGGCCGGTTAGGCGGGGGTGGAGGAAACATTGCTGCACAGTCGTCGACCGCCATGTAGATGCGATTCCACACACCGTGAAAGGTACCGCCATGTCGCGCGCATCTGGGCAGACCCGATCTCCCCCGCACACCATTCCTGCGTGATGCGCTCTCTCGTGTTCGCGTATGTGTGTCTGCGTGCGTCGTGTTCCTATCGGATGGAGGACGGTGTGCGTCGGGCAGATACACGCCAGATAATGGGAGGCACCCCTTATGGATGACGTTTGGGCTCCACCGGGAACAATGGAGCGAACTTCCCCCTCTCACCATCCATCCTTGTCGGAATCCTTTATTACCACCCGGTATATATACGAACGCTGTACCCTCATATATATGACCACCCTTCTTCCCCTCATACTCCCTCTTCTCCCGCTCTGCGCTATACCTGTGTGTGTGTGCGCGCTCGGGATTCTGTATACGTGAATGCTTCGTCTACAAGTGCGTTTTAGCTGCGCGTGTCTATGGTTTGACCAACTGTGTATGGTTTGGCCGCGGTACGTATGTGTCGTCCAAGCGTGCATGTCTGTGGCTTGGCCCACAGATCGCCCACAACCCACACCGACCCGCAAACCTGTCCAACCAACCGGGATTTAAGCCCATTGGTTCCCCGTGATGGAAGCTTTGCGGGCCCACGCACACCATGATATCCGTGATGAAGAAATGTGTGAGCACCTGTGCGCTCGTTCCGATACTCTAAGCCCCTTGTTTTTTCGATGCGTCTTAGACTAAGGGAGGGGATTAAAGACACCCACGTTGAGATGGAGCCGACCGTTCCCCCTCCGGGAATGTCTTCTTACCGAGCACAAGGGATGCCGCACCGATATGCCCCTCGATGAATCACTTTGTTATCGCCTGATTTTTCATCGTAGATTGCCTTTCAGATGCTCTGGCACCAACGTTTCCTTTGGGGCGTGCGGCTAATTGTGAAGCATCTTGTAGAAGACATTTTATACTTTTCACACGCTGCCGTACATTTTGTAGATTTTCTATACTTTGCACATTTTTGACAGTTCGAAACTAAATTCCGTATAAGGGTTGGAAATAACATCCTGGGTAAGAAGAGTGCCAGTTTCCAAGGACGAGCGCAACGTGAGTCAGCGTTTAGGCAAGCGAAAGAACCAGATGGATGGTTCCACTTTCGCAAGATTGCATTCGCTTCTTTTGTCCTATTCCCTCCCATAAATAGCTCGACTGTGCCCAGCACTGTGCCCGAGAAATCTCACCGGTGTCGATGACGCGAATATTCCTGCGACACCGGGCAGCTTCCAAGAAATATCCTTTATCGCCGCCCACGCGTTTTCGAGCGGCGCGCGCTCTCGGATATGTAGATCGCCGCCATTATTCATGCGTGCTGCCATTTTTTTTGAACGCAACATGGTCGTGCGTCTAGGATCCGGAACAGGAACGACAGGTTCCATGAATAGATAAGCTGATTACGCGACGCCGACGACGTTGATCCTTGCGCCCTGTTCGTATAACATTTTTTTTAGCACGTTTTGTTCATTCTTCATCGCTCGTTGCAACGAAACTTTTACGTTCAAGTAACCTATCGAGACACGGTCTTGATGCTTGAAATCTCTTATTAATTTCTGTAGATGATGCAATGGAAAGTTAAAGAAACTTCTGCACAGCCTATTGAAACGCCTCTAAAACCATTGAAAATATTTTTTCGAAAACAAATCGTCGTGTTTATCACGAACTGCTCGTGGAACGAGTCGTTCGCCTAATCTGGGAACGAGCGAAGGACATTCTCAGACCGAGACACAAATTCTAGACCGGAAACGTTAATAGAATGCACGTCGAGTGCTTTGAACCGGACGTCCGAAAACTGCGACGTTTCGGCTGACATTGAACCTGAATCAGACGGAGTTAATGAGTTCAAGGTTCCGCACGCTCTCGAGACCGTGCAACAAGCCACCATACAAAATTGGTTTAATCCAGACCCGTGACAAAAACGAAATATATTCCTTGAGTTGAGAAACAAGTAGAAACCTAAGCCTACTTTCGAAAAGCAACGTCTCGGCTTATCACAGAAGGGGGCCACAAGAGGGCCCCCGAAAAGTCTCGCTTGAACAGTTAATCACGTCCGGGGGCCTTCTAAAAAAAGCCGTCGGTCATGCGACGGCTAATGTATTCGGCTACGTGACATCATATAGCAGAAATGCCAGTCGGTCGTCGTTCGAGGAATTCCATAGACAATGGACACCGAAGGCGAAGAAACTAAAAAGCAGAAGATAGAGAGAGAGAAACATCCTCTCCATGAACGAAAAAGCGTCGTGCTAGCTCTCGCGGACGCTCGCAAATCGCGTCCCCGAAGACGCTGGGCGTCCCTCTTTGTTCGGATACCCGGCGGATCCATTCATAAATATCTCAAAACGGCTTAATTTCGTGGCGCTGCGGGCGAATAAAATCTCCGGCCGGTGAAAAATGTGGACAGCTTCTCGCGAGCTGTGTGGACGTCGAGGATAGAGGGGGGTCGAGGGGTCCAGGACGGAGAAGATACGGCCCAGCGACGACCCACGAATCGCTTGATCGCCGTCTCGGGTCACCGCAGAGAGACTTCGGGCTAGGAACAGCTCCGAACGAGAAACTCTCGCGCGCGAGAGAACGAGATAGAAACTGTCCCGGAGAAATGTTCACGATAACTCCGACACGACGACCATTCTCTGTCTTTTGAGCATCGGGCCCCCGCTACTGCCCTCCCCGAGTCCTTACTCCGTGAGATTCTTGGGCCCACTCCCGCGATTTATCTGGCTAATCCCTCGCACTTTTCGTGGCCGACTTGCTGCCTCTCGTTGGTGCAGGTAGTCTAGGTTACTTCGCGGTGATTGGATGATCTCCGGGGCCCGAGCGGATTCGGGACTGCTGGGAGTTTCTTGGGACTTCGGGAACGCCATGCTGGATCGCTGATTCAGAGAATGTTGAGCCGAGTGATTTGTAGACTGGATCGAGTGTTTGTAGAGCATGTTTGCTAGAGTCATGCTGTTGTTCGTTGGGTAGTAGATATTCATTTTTAGAAGCGCGTTGTTGTTGTGTACGATTCTTTCATTAACGATCGTATAAAAACGTTTAGAAACCGTTAGTACATCCACATCTACGCGGCCTGGACCACAATTTCCGATCAAACAGAGAGAGAGGGAAGGGGGGAGAGGAAGAGAGAGCACACCTGGCAGTCTACAGAGGGAACGAGATTCATTTATGTTAATTTCATGCGGGGCGTTGATCGCGGATAATTATAATCGGTACACGAAAGCACCAGCGATTAAATCTGCCTGTTAATTTGACCATGACGAAGCTGTTCATGCAGCGAGCTTTCTGTCGATCGTTACGCAGTCAATCCACTGCGGATTTTCATGCGAGATATTATTGTTACAAATCGATTGTAGGAAATAGAAATTGAATATAAGTGTATGTCTTCTTTCAATTATTTTCACAAGACGGAAGTGACGTAGTATAATTCTGGAGTTCTTCTATCTTTTTAAAAGTTCTATTGCATAAAAATGGGACTCCCGGAGAAACATCCAGATTTATCGGCACCAGATGCGTGCGGGTAGGTCCCGTTGGTCGACCGCGGAGCAGTGCAATTACCGTAGCGTTTATGGCAAGCTAAGGAATTCCGACGCACCCCTAATGGATCCCGATCTCATTAGGATCGAGGCCTAGATCGGCCGATCCGCGAATTACGCTTTGCTCCGAGTGAGTCACGTGTATTTATCCCGCGAACACGCGGTTGCTTTTAGCGGATAGTTAAAAAGGAACAGAGCGAACCACAGTGAAAAAGAGAAGGAGAGAGACTATGGTGTAAAAAGGGAGCAAATGGAGCAGGAGACGGATATATGGTAACGGAGAAGCGGCGGTGTCGCCGGTGAATGAGACTTGTTACCGACCGCGAACACGGTGCCGGCCGTGTTTTCGGTGAAATAATAACTCAGGGACGCGTAAATAATGCCGAATAAAACCGACAAGGTAAGTGGCGAGCGTACGACGAATAAAACTCAGACTCGCGAATTTACCGGGCGATCGAAGCCGTTCCGGCTGTCAGTGGCCGTATCCCGTTTCCATTTCGAACCCGTGTGTGCTCGAGAGCCACCGCCATGCCACCGCCGTCGCTCCTTTCATCGTGCGTCCGTGGCGTCGTTCTATTTCCAGCCGGTCGACTAAAGTGGACATAAAGTGTACACTATGTATCCACGTTTATATATTAATCGATTTACGTCACGCCTCTATGCTCCTCGTATAAACACGTCAGAATTGCACTCGGGAAATTGGAAAATCCGCTGATTACCACCCCCGCGACGCCTTCTGCTCGCAGAGAGACCGATGCGCTTTTTAACTTCCTCTTCTACGATTCCTTTTACGGTTAATTCCCGTGTTAGTAGTATGAAAATGACTCTTCGGTTGATTTAACTGTCGTAAATGTGAAAATCATTTTTTTCTGAATTGCTCAGAGTTCTTCAGATAAATTTAATTGTTTAGTACAGTGAACTTTCAGAATTTTTCCTGGTTTTTTCATGATTTTGGACACTCTCCCAAGTATATCAGTATTGTATACATTAACGTTATAGCAGCTAAACATGTTTAAACGAGTTTTCAATATAGTGAACTTAATGTAATGCAAATCAATTATCTCGGACATTTTTGAATTATTATAAGTGACAGTCTAACTCTCTTAGTAGCCCGATTTTCATAGTTGTATTTTCCCCACGGGGAAAAATGGATTTATTAAAGAATTTGTCGTGCACTGTCTTGCGGGCTATGTTCGCTGTCAGTGTTTTGAAATTATTATTTCAAATCGGGAGCAAGCGAATAAGAGGAATTTATTAGTTGATGATTTTACAGTGGAATGAATGGATTAGTATTTTTAGTAAATATTTGAGCAGTGTGTAAGAACGTCTGTGCAAATATCACGTGGCTTTGTAATGCCGGGAAAATAAATAGACATGCAAAATAAATATTTTGGCTTGAAAATCAGATTCTACTGGCTTCTTCTGGCTACTTCTTCAAATAGAAATCTTTTTCGCTGAATTCGGTCTAAAGAATATTCGAAAGATGCTCTTGCACGTGGCAATAATATTTTTTACCCCTCGCATGCTCCTCAGAAATAGTTGTTCAAAAATTCAAGAATAATTTTCACTGCGTAAAGCAGTGATAAAAAAATGTTGGCATCATTGAGCCTCATTTAGAATTGCTGAAGAGAAAGAGAGTAGAAATAAAATATTGTATACTACCCAGAACCAAAAAAAAGAACTGATCTACCAAGAAGTCCAGAACACCCCTTATTTTTACGACTGAGACGTTCGAACCGTGACAAAGAGGGTGTTCAAGACAGAAAAAGAGGAAAAAGTCGCACGTAACGAAACAACAAAAGGCTGGCCAGTGGAGAGTGAAAAAGCGTTGACCGATAGCATGGAATCGCAGTGAGCATGATAACGGGTCTGCCGACCGGAGCGACTTAAAATGGCCGTTAAAATCGCGGTTATTGTTTTCGGGCCGCGTTTCGTGCCTCGTTCAGAGGAACCGAAATCGCGCGGAGGCTCGAGGCATGAGGCGCGCGGTTGACGTTTAATCGCTCGCCTAGATTTACGACTGGCTGCCCTATTGCCGATGCCATTGTACCAGACACAGCTCCCTATCCTTCTCTCTCTCTCTCTCTCTCTCTGTCTCTCTTGAAAACGAAACGACTGTCCGGTCCACTTGAACCGAACTTCCGTTCCGCTGTCCCTTTCGCCGACCCCTCATTTTCCGATTGTAAATCGTAATCGAGTTTACGTTCGCCGTCGACACTGTTGTTTTGACAACTTCCATTCCCTGCGAACCGTGTAACATTATGATTTTTTTATGACTCCTAACGACCGTACAGTCCCCCTCTCTTTTACTCCGTTGCTTCTACATCTCTCTCTCTCTCTCTCTCTCTCTCTCTCTCTCTCTCTCTCTCTCTCTCTCTCTCTCTCTCTCTCTCTCTCTCTCTCTCTGTCTCTCTCTCTCTCTGTCTCTATGTTCTTGCTCTCCTGGATTTCTCTTTCTATTGCGCTTCTCCGCTTTCGGTATTTACACGAAGCGACAGTGAATCGCGTGCCCGCTTATGGTCGCTATACGGGCCCTATGGCAGGAATCATTCGAGCAACGGGACAGAGGGGAAATGGACTGGTCGTTTGCGGTGCGAAGGGCGTAGTAAAGAAACTTTATATTTTGCGACACGTGGACCGAAACTCTTTGTCGGTAACCACCGTCAGCCCCATAATGCTCATTCTCGAACGGCCAGTACATCAATTGCTGGATTATGACCGCGTAGCTTTAACTCCCGCGATTGAGTCCCTATGATTAACTACTGCCCGCGTAAAATGAACGCCACCGCTTTTTATGGGTGCTTGCGAGCTCGGGGATTGCTAATTTCCGAGGCTGAAATTTGCGACTGTTATTCACCGGCAATTAAGTTAGACTCAAATTAATCTTTATGTTGACGGTGCTTCTTTTATTGGTCAGAGGCCGGGAGGGTTGAAACGTACATTCTAATTATCGTTTTTCTATAATCTGCACTCTGCAGATTTTAACGCAATGAAGATGTTTAAAGAATTTTAAAACATTCTCTATTATTTTCAAGTCGTGCTGCAATTACCAGTAAAATTAAAAAATGTTTAAACCCTAATCAACAACTATTAAATCGCGGTTTCAAGTTCGTATGACCTAGTTATTAATGCGGCATCGAATGTCCACGATGAAATGTTGCGATCGGAGGATCAATGAACCACAAAATGGCGGCCACCGGCAGCGTCCGAGTGACACAGAAGCTAACGAACTCCGTAGATTTTTATTTGCTCGGCGGCATGCACCTTTCCCTGCGCGATTGCGAATTCCAGGTGCGCGCGTACGGTTCGCAAACGATTTCCATGCGTTTTTCACGGGATTGCGCAATCCCGTTTCTTGCGTCAATCGTCGACAAAAAGCCCGCTAGATATTCCCGCGGGTATTTAAGCCGAGTTTCGTCACCGCGGCGGCGGTGGCACAGTGTGTTCGTTTATTGCAACGATCGCAACGAATAAAAATATAAGGATTGACAAGTATTGCGGGGATCGTTTTCCACGATTTCGATATCGGAGGCGACGCGATATAGGCTTTGATGGCCCTGATGGTCAACCTGATGCTGACATTAACCGCCCTGGAAGCGATTTATTGCTCCTCCGGTTATCGCCTGGGGCATGGAAAGAAACCGAAGATGGCTGGATACGTTGCAAAGACGGGGTATGTGTCCGACAGGGAAAAGGAAAATCCTCTCGATACTTGTTCATAGTGATTTTCTAGCCTGCGCAATTTTATTTGCAACATATCATTTTTATTGCTCGAAGACAAACGAGCACATCGAGTACAATGCGTGCAAGCTGTTCCTTGAAACAAGATGAAATAAACGGCGAATAGATTCCGGAGATTGAGAGGTAAATCAAAGTAATTGGTAGTAACGTCGGCGTTAAGACGGTAGAACATTATTTAGCAATTGAGATTTTCGCGAGAGATCGGTGGGAAGTAACTTAAGAAAAGTTAAATTGGATTAAATCGAGACCGAGAGCTTCCAAGATGTATATTGTAAAAATTACATGGTCTTAAAAATTGAAAGTCAATTGACTCATCCCGTAATGCAGAGTCATGTTAATAATTTCAGTAATCGTAAAATAGAGAATTTGCGGCGATGTTATTTTGATCCATCCGGTCGTGTTAGTGTTAAAAAATGATTTCCAGTTAAGATTTGTATTTAATTAACGGTAACTGTCCGATTTGCCGAGGCGCAGAAAAAATGAATCAGCGATTGAGATCTCGCGGAGCTGCTCGAACGAGAAATACTTTCTGAAGTCCGATACTTAAATCGTCTTTAATTGATGATAACGTACGTATTGGGGTATTAAAAAATCATTTAGCAATTGAGATTTTGATGGCGGCCCAATGAGAAATGTACTTGGCCGGTCCTTATCTTCGATTCGTTGACCGGAGGCCACTTATCTAGATAACGAATCCGCCAATGGTTTAAGAACAGTGAATAAATGATAACGAACCCGCGAGAGTCCATGCTCCGTCGAGTGAAATGGGATATAGGATGATAAGTGGCTGGCAGAGATAACGAGGAATATTGTAGCAAAAACGGAGCGCAACGCTAAACGCCGTTGTAACGCGACCATTAAATGTTTTTAATTGCCGTTTATCCATATCTACCAATTATAAATAATTGACGATCGTACACGGACAATTGTTATTTATGCCGGTCTGATTAAATTCTTCGGCCGTGTCTATCGTCCGGGAGAGGACGGGCAGTAAAAGTTTCTTGCGGAGTCATCCATTGGAAAGTTTTATGTGGAAGATCGCCGGCTTCTGCTCTGTCCCGGACAGGAAAACACGAAAGTAATCACTCCGGCGAGATATACTTTATGAATTAACCAGAGAATTTTATTTCAATTAATTACGGTTATTGTTTTCTTACTGTCCCGGCGAACAGCATCAGCGATAAGACATTTTTAACGCTCGATCTACTTATTCAGATTTTATGACTCATCGTAAATGGTTTGGATTTGCGGAAATAAGACTTTCTTTTTAAATAGATCTGTGAACGATCCTTAGATGAGTCGAATCAAAATGAAGACTGTAACACGGTTGAAAATTGCACGGAGTAACTTTCGACGCAGACATTTAATATCTCGTAATTCATAAATATTAAAAAAGGGGGCAAGCCCGTGCGATTGAACGAGCGCGGAGATTTCGAATAAATTGTCGAGGGGTAGAATCGTGCGAAGGGATCGACGCGTCGCCATTGATAGAATCGTGTGCGGGGGGTGTGCGAGCTCTTGCGGAGGGAGACTCGCGCAGAAACTTCCGCAATATCCTCTCGTCTGCGGGAGGAACGGCGAAGAGGTTGGTGTGCGGCGGCCGAAAGCAGATATTAAACTTAATATATAGCCGCAATTAGGCGCAGGCCTTGGCCCTTCTCGTTTACAGGCTGCCGTGTTCCGCCACCGTGTCACTCTCTCGGCCGCCCTCTGCCAAATGGACCGCCGGGTGTCAACTATAAGCTCCTTTGTCCCTAAATCACTGGCAGCCCACCGCTAATTAGCCTCCCCGGAATTCTTAAAACGTATTCCCGACCAATCAATGACAACGTGTATCTGGCTTTCGCGATCTCCGCGAAACCATTCGCGGCAAATAGGTAAATCATTTTCACCGCTAATTACTATAAACCCGCACACACATTTTATCCTTCGGAACGTATACATAATCGGTGGAAAACCAGTGCTCTCTTTCGATACAATGTAACGAAATTGTCCACGTTGCGCTATTAACTTTTATTGGAGCGTTAACGAGCCCGGCCACCGTTTGATTGCGGGCATTCGATTAGATAGTTGACCCGGCGAGGCCAGATGTAAATTGAAATAACCGATGAAAATTTATCTTACGCGGGAGTCAAGGACGCGGGTTATTTTATTGGGTCGCCTGCTAGAGGCGGCTACCGTAAAAACTCCTTTATGCCCTCTAATTAGCCGGAACGGTTGTCGTCTCGATAGGCTGGAGCTCTTAATCTACATTCTACATCGACCGAAAAGTATCCGCCTCGAAGACGCTGCTACCACGCGGCTCTAATGTATTCCCGGTGTAATAAACCGTTTCTGTATCGAAAACTCTTACACAACTATCCGGAAATCGTGCCGTCCAATTTAGATATACTATGATTCACAATTAGAAAAACCACTCTTCTCGTCGCACTACGGGAGACACGTTTCCAGATTTTCAAGGCAGGAAACTTCTCGCTTTTAGGCGACCACCCAAATCGAGAGGGAGAGAGAGAGAGAGAGAGAGAGAGAGAGAGAGAGAGAGAGAGAGAGAGAGAGAGAAGACAAATTCAGTGCCTTTCCCTCGGGCGACATATCGATTACCGATCGTAAACCACGAATTGAATTTATCGTGTTGTTCGCAAAAGATCGGGGAGTTGAACGCGTAATAAATCCGCGCTCTAACGAACGCCGGGGATGGGTCCCCGCTACCGAGCTCTAGAGGTTATCGATCGATAGGCAACCTCTCGTGCATATTACACGCTTCTGTCGTGAGCTTTTTCGAAATCCCCGGGGTTATCGGCGATCGCCGATCGAGGGTTATCGAGCGTGGAGCACGGTGCGTGAAAATAACCGGGCGACTTACTCACCGCGAGCGATTTCCTTTCGCGAAACGGTTCGCTCCTTTCTCCGCGTCTGCATTCTTCGAGATCTCGCAGCAGCCTAGCTTACCGCTGTTTCCCGACGTGCCTAGCGCGCGCGTCATCCCCGGGCGAAAATCGTTCGTAGAAAAATCCTCGAGAAACCGCGCGAATCGGTCGCAAAGGCATCCCGGATACTCGAACCCGTCGAAATCGTGCTGAGACCTGGAGACGACCGGGAGACGAGGAGACAGGGTTACCGTTGAGTTATGTCAAGACATTCGCTAAATACGACGGAGGAATGAAGAACATTCGCAGAGAAAGACTGGTTTCTGCGGCGTAACGCTTTGAAAACCAATGCATCCGGTCGTTGTACGAATAGCTGAGCTGTTGGGTACATTTATAGACAGTTTCTCGATTTTTCTAACCGTATGTTAATCGGTCGAGAAATGATAATTGATGAACAGTGTGCATTAATGTTAGAACCGTCCCATGAACCACCGACCAAATGAAACGAAAAGATCGAACGATTGAGAGAAAGATGCAGAGACTTCACACTTCAAGAAGCTAACAGGCTCCGCAAGCCAGATATCCTCGTCGAATACGTTATCGCGACGAGCCAGAAGAGGATGAGAGTATAAAAGACGGTTATTCGTAACCTCTGCACAAAGCTCCGACGAAAAAGAACAGGCGTATCGTAAGTTGAACGCTTCGAGAGAGCTAGTAGACTCGTTCGTAAACTTCGTCGAAATCCTGTGAAGTCAGGGCCGAGATCAAATTATGTTGAACCATTAACTAAATTCGAGGAGGAACGAAGATTATGGGAAGATTAGAACACGGGGACCACAAATTGAACAGTTTCAGACGCAAACAGATTTAGTTCCCAAGTTCTTCTTCGTCCGTCCCTTTTCCATTTGATAGTGTCTTTCTTGATATTTTTATGAAGTCTACGGTGATGCTCGAGCCGAGATCGAATCATTTTGAACCATTAAGCAGATCCGATGAAGAACGGAGATTGCTAGATTAGGATTGGAGATACGAACACTTTCGGAGGCAGATAGATTTAGCTCCCAACTTGGCGAAGAGTAGCTTCTTCTTTCATTCTACTGAATTTTTATACAGTTTCTCTTGAGTCGAATGATGGCAGGAATAGGAAGTCTCTGGTAAATTCTGCATTTGCCAGGTTCTTTGAAGCGGTTGTTGTTAAAAAAAAATTGAACGAAGAAGCAACTATACGAGAAGGTAGAAGAAGACCGTGAACATGAGAGGAAAATCAGCAAACAGATTCGGTCTGCCTCGAAGTTCATCAAAAGCGAGATAAAACCGAGTCGAAAGGAAGCCCGGTTGGGGTAAAAAGGAAGTCCACGGTAAATTCAACGGGGGCATTAGCCGGATCCGGTGGAATGGTTGATAATGCTCGCGCCAGCACTTGGTCGACGGTCTCGCGGATATTTACGGCGGTTGAAGTGTGGGGACAATCAGGTTCGCCGGTGGTGTAGGAGCAGCGAACTCGGCTGAGGAACGGCTTGGAGGGGTTGAGAGAGGTTGCTCGTGGGGTTTGAAGGGGTGGGAAGGGGGATGAGGATGCAGCGGAGGGTTTTCTGGCTGCTTGACTCGCCCCTGGCGTGATGTGTCGGCAGCAGGATGGAATGGTTTTCCCTCCGGTTGCCAGGGTAACCTATGGCCCACCCTTCGGGGGTTCAGCAAACCACCCCTGTCGCTGCACCGGGCCAGCGTACGTGAGCCAAACTCACGCACACAACTCCGCAAAAACCACGCTCGCGCTGGCTACGCTCGCACACACAGAGACTTCCCGTCGCATACCCGTGGATGTACTTCGGGGTTGTGTACGCGTCTCACCAACACCGTTGCACGGAGACCTCACCCAGAGATTCGTGAACAGGCGGCGCGCACACGCACACAGTGCTCAGAGACACGCACACCCATTGAATCCTGGACCGCACTGCTGCGAACGGCCATGCTGAATTCAATATCAGCATTCCCGGCATTCCCTCCCGTGCTTCTCCCGTTTCCTTCTTTTTTTTTTCTCTACGTCTTCTTGGCCCCTCGTCTTTCTCGGTTTTGAATGATGAGCACCGGATGGCCCCACTCTCTCTCTCTCTCTCCCTCTCTCTTTCTCTGACATGAGCTATTGAAACGTACGGACACGCTCCCAGCACGACCGTTCGCGGGAAATTCGAGAAAACCGGATGACTACTTGAGAATGAGTCCAGGGATTCTGGGATTTATCTCGAATACATTGTGCGAAGAGTGGAACATCGTACTATTGGCGCCAGCTTTGGGTTTTGGTATGCCTAAGTTGAGAAATGCCGAGAAGTAGGTGAAGTGTTTCAGGGATTCGTTCGGATTGTCCAATTCTCGATGAGCTCGTATTTCTGTATACACAATTTCGTAGTATCCTAGTCCTCGTCGCATGTTCTCGGTGCACGAACCTGCGACCGCGGCGCATCACAAAATCTGGCTATCTTTTATTGGTCGGTAGCGCGTATTTGCTTCATCACGAGGCAATAATATGGCCACTCAGCGTCTTCGTGAGAATGATGGTATTATGGCTGTCCCCTCGTTGCACCGGGGGAACCGGTTTCTTCGGCGACGAACCGAAAATACGAGTCCCCTTCTCTCTCTCTCTCTCTCTCTCTCTCTCTCTCTCTCTCTCTCTCTCTCTCTATCTTTCTTCCTTTCTTCGTATTCCGTCTTTCTTACTCGCCCCACCCCTTTCCCCTTGTCGACGGTCAAAAGCGAAATTACGCCCGGGCCAATTGCGAAAATTGCTCGTGAGAAATTTATCAAGTCTTCTTCTGCCGGTCCGTTACGAGCCGCAGACGCCCTATTTCGTTGCGCGACCGGCTCGTGAATGGCCGAGGTGCCATTTTAAATCGTTCGTGAGCCGCGGACCGGGACCGGCGACTTTTGTCGACGCGGTTATTTAATTTTATTACTGTTTGCGTCTGGGAGATTGCGAACACAATTGGTAATGGCGTCGTAACGACCCTACGAGGTTCACACCCTTTTTCGCGAGCCGATGCACGCCAAGTTGCCGGTAAATAACCGAAAGAAACTTCAATTCGCTATACAGTTTATAGCCTAGTCTAGAAAAAATTCTCGATCTGCTTGGTGTGGATCAAAAATACGAAGATTTTTAAAAATACGAGTATTTTTCGTTGCGAGCGGAGGCGTAAAAGAGGTCTGAAGGTGAATGTTGTTTTTCGAAGAGGTTGTTTTAATTCAAGTCTGCAAAAACTAGTCAGGTCCGGATAAGTTACATTCTCTAGACTTCTTCGTTTTCCAATCTTCGTTTCTGAGACCACATTCATTTCTTATCATTGGATCCCGGAATATCGGAGATAGCATTATCAAAAAATGGTCGTTCTTGAACAACCCCTATATCAACCTTAATACTAATATAAAAAGAAGCAAGGGCTGAATGACAATGTTACAAAATTTAAGAGTTAGAGTCTGCTTAAATCTCTACATCCATATTGAGCAGCTGTGGTATAAGCAAACGAAGCCAGCAATTTTTTAGAGGATCGCTGGTGCCGTCGATAGATTCCTCGAGGAATCGCAGCGTGTCGTTTCCCTTGTCAGTCGATTCGGCGAACAAACCGGCATTATTCGGTAATGGCTTCGACGTGTCGCGGAATTCAGTCTCGGGCAAGCTTTACGACGGGTTCGAAAGCTGCGGCTCCAGGTACAAGGCCAGATGACAAGCAGAGAACTTTTTACCTGGTTAGCGGCCAGGCCTGGCAAACGGTACGGACACGGCGCAGCTCGATAGTTACCTAAACACCATAAAAAATTCAGCGTACCCCGTTTTACGACTTTGACTCCTGCGCGAAGAGAAAGTTGGCCGAGGGAAAAAGGCATTTCAAGAAAGGGTTCACTTTCGGTACAATGGGCTACGAGACTTTTCGGGGAAACTTTCTTTTTTCCTCGTCCCTTTCTTTCGTCTCTCTTTTTCCGTGTTTGCACTCTTTCTCTCAGAGATTTCCCTCAACCCCTGCAATAAACTGACCCATCTGTGTACGGCGGCGGTGTTCGCCTTTTTTTTTCTTTTCTTTTTAGACCGCCCGCCGAACAAAAAAAAACCCGGAAAAAGAGAAAGTGAGGAGAGAGTTAAGATTTGTGACAGCGTCACAACGACACGCTGCTCGCAGCACGCCGGGAAGGAAACATGGAAAAACAGTACGGCTTACGTAACGAGAAGCGACGTGCATGATCGGGTACCCTTCTTTCTCGCTGTCGAAAACGGTCACGAGCGGGTCCCGCGCCGCATTCGTGTTTTGCGAAGCCACATGAAATACGTGACAGGTCCGCCGCGGCGACCAACACTCGTTCGCTTCTTGCCGATACTGTACGGCAACACCATAAATTATTTCACGAATTTCCAAAGGCTTTTCGGCGTTTTTTACCCGGCGGGCAATCCACCCCTGGGCCAGGAATTATTCAATGGCTTCGTGACGGCTTCCCGGTCCCGCGAAATTAAATTGCCACATAATCGACTACTTCTCGAAAACATCAAACTGTCTTACCAATTCGTTGACGTAGAGGAATGATAAAGAAACAGATGAATCGCATTATTCGCTTCCCAAGATTTTACTAATAAAAATCATGAATTCATCATCATACTTTTCACAATCCTCGGCTCGACCACGTAATTGAAAAACTGCTGAGAACCGCGTACGTTACTGCAAATATCCTGACGCCTCTCTCACATACGTAAGCTGTTTAGAATAGATAAGAACCAGAATACATTGAGTGAAGTTAAAATTCTGCTGCGTGGTTGAAGAAGCGTTTACCATACACGGTTTTACGCGGCATAAGCTGGTAAAGCAATTTTTAACAACGATCTAAATTCGTCTAAATAGTTTACACTATTTTAAATAGCGTGAACTTGTAGATTGAGCGAAAACATTTTGACCAAAGATTAAGTAATTGCTTGTGAATAGTTCACACTAAGTTTAACCAACATAAATTAGTAGATTAAATGAGTCAATTTTTAGCGGAGATCTAAATAGTATGTCTTCGATCGTGCGGCTCTAACAGATCATTAGCACGAATAATCGAGGCCTAAATATTTGATCGTTACGGCTCCACGGTGAGGCAGCTTCATCAGCTTGGACCTCTCGAAGATGATCTCTCTGGCGAGATTGAATATTCTTGTCGAGCGTAATAGAGCATCAATACTCCATCGCTCTAGAGAATCTATTAAACCCTTACATCTAGACTGCGGATCTTTATGCGAAATTTTCTGGATCAATTCTAGAGAAATATCTCTGTCCCTCCAATGATGCGAATAAACTCATCGATGTTCCAAAATTCTTTGAGCCCGATCGCTTATTCATTCTTGCGATAAATGCGTAAAATCCGCAGTCTATACGAACGATCTCGTCTCCAACATAGTACAGCATCGCCAGCCAATTCGCTTCTCGCGCTGATTAGCATCCGGTCAGGCAACCCTTTGCACTCCTTGCACGCTTACTGGGTAAGTAAACAGTCAAGTTCTCCCACAAAGTTCTCATCATCGACTGTGCTTCGTCTGTAAACATAGAAATTGGAAAACCGTTACGAAAATATCGTAGCAACCAGCAAAATCTTAGACTATCAGAGAAAAGTAAACAAAAGAAGAAAAAAAAAGATAGACTTGTTCGCGAAAATTAGTGAAAGTTGTTTGATCGAGTCGGCTCTGAATTGACTGTGGTAGTGCAAAGGGTTGAACAATGGAGCCCGGTCCAGCATGAAAAAACTAACCTAGGAAAATCTGCGTTTCTGACGTTTCCAGGGCCGAACGGTTGTCCGAGGCGTCGGGGCCGTCAGACGTACACACGGTTCCAGACCCTGGAGCTGGAGAAGGAGTTCCACTTCAACCACTACCTGACGCGACGGCGGCGAATAGAGATCGCGCACGCCCTGTGCCTGACCGAGCGGCAGATCAAGATCTGGTTCCAGAACCGGCGGATGAAGCTGAAGAAGGAGCTCAGGGCGGTGAAGGAGATCAACGAGCAGGCGAGGCGGGAGAGGGAGGAGCAGGACATGATGAAGAAACAGCAGGCGGAGAAACAGGCGAAGATGCAGCAGGAGCAGCAGAACGCGGCGCTTCAACATCAGCAACCGCATCATGTCAGCGGTTTGGACAAGACGCAAAGCGATCTGCTCAAGGCGGTCAGTAAGGTGCCCACATAGGAGACTTTGCTGGGCCGGTTGTCTTTCTTTTAAAGAAGAAACAACAGGAGACTGGACGCAGCGGTTTCGGCGCGCAGACATCCACCGAAGAGAGAAGACAGAGCGGAGGAGAGATAGACGGACAAACGAGACGAAAGAAAGAAACGAGGGACTGTGTTTTCACTTTTTTCGGAGAACTCGGAATGAGTGTTCGCGTGGGAGGCCTTGCCCGTGTGCGATCTTTTCTGTTCTCATTTTCGTTTTTATACCGGGGAGGTACGAGGACAGATGGAAAGAGAGAAAGAGATAGACAATTCGAGGACATAGAAAGAGGACTCTGTGCTCTTCAGTAAATCCGAAAACGGGAGCGAGCACGGGGGCGAAGCCGAAGAAAGAGTGGGCGCGCGACGATGTTCCGATATATCGGTCGTCTGTGTCTCTTCTGCTTTTTTTCGACGGAAGAAAGGAACGAATGGATTCGCGACGAACACCTGCAACACTCAAAATCCGCATACACGCATTCATACATACATATATGTACACACACACACACACGCGCGTACATACACACTAAGGTACACGTACAGGCAAGCATACACTCTCCGTGAAACGTGGTACACGTGGTATAGGAGAGGACATAATACACACGCAATCGTAGACGGTTAGAGAGACAGATCGCGGGAGGAACGCGAAGCGTATAGATGCGGAGTAAACGCAACCCTCGAGAACTACGTACGTACTTATTTTGGCTGGGCCAAAGGAGGACCTAGCCTGCGACTGATTCCTAGAAACGTATAAAAAATGTATAGTGTTAATCGATCGCCGCGGGAACGAGAAACGGGACGAGCGTGTGTGTTCGGTCGCCGCGGACGATCACTGCCAACAAGGACACGCGAGGACGAACGAGGAGGAGATCGCGACCATAATCGCGACCTAGAAATTAGTTTTAGACGTGCCGAGGGCCCTGTCGCCGCTCTTGGGCCGATCACCAGTGTGAAAGAGGACGCACGCGTTCAGCCGAGGGAGCCAGCCGATCAAACCGATCGAAATTCGTCTAATTGCACCCAAAACCAACCTCCCCGAACCACTCCCCATGTCCAGCAAACACTCCTCAAACCTCGGCATACATCTCGAACGGTTCACCGTTCGAACGCGCTTCGCAGGTGTGTTCCTCGTGGCAGGTGAGACCGAGGCCAGGTTTGTCCAACATCGAGCGATCATGCGAGCGTGAGGAACCTCGAAACCGAGCGCATGCCTCCCTCGGACGATCAGGATCACAGGAATCATGCGCAACGATCGCGCCAGCCGAGTTCCTTCGGCCGGGTAGGAATTTCGTGGTACAAATCGATGCCGTTCGCCGAGCTCTCCTTTTACAGAGTTAATTAGCCGTGGTTTACGCTCGGCTCGGCGCGGCGGTGGTTGCCTCTCCGTGACTCCGCGCTGCAATTAGGCGAATTAACAAACGCTCCCAGGGAATATCCGCGGCGGCGCGGCGTTCTGACGCGCGCGGTCTGACGCAAGGATCCGCGAGAGCAAAACACGATCCTGTTTGCGCGTTCCGACGCACGATACCTTACATCGGAGTTTCTTGTTACTCTTGTTGGTTTCCCTGGTTTCCCTCGATCCGGATCGAGCCGACGCCCGAGGATCTACGGGATTGACGCGCCCCCGTTCGCAGCTTTGGTCTCGATCTTTACCGTAGCGTGGGACCCTCCGAAGATGGGCAGAATTTTTTATCGAACCGTGCTCGAGTATGGAAGAACCTTTTTTTTTATTAGATTTTTAATCGTCGGTTGTGTTTCTTTTTCTTTTTGTATCTAGATCGTTCGAATGAGAGATTCGTGTCCATCTTTGGTTCGACCCCAGTAGATCAGCGGTTCAAATAGAGAAATTTATTTTTTTATGAGGCGTCACGAAATTCGCAGGGTTTAGGGGGCTGCTTTCGTCGTCGATTTTCGGGCGTCGGTCGAGACTGGGGCAACACAGTATTCCCTCGCTAGATGTCCATTCAATGATATCTCGTGAATATCAATGGAGAAACGAATGAAATTTTGTTCTAATATTCGCTAGGGTGAGACGAAAATGTATTTAGTTGAACAGTTGTTGAGTGTGCCAATGTAATTAATTAATTTAAGTAACGAATTGTTTGTGTTATCGAGTTATAAGTGTCCTTTAAGTTTGAAATATTTGTCGACCCGTTTTGTTTCACGAAATTGTTACGATATATCTGAATCGCTGTTAATCTTTTACAGAATCGACTGCTAGTTGTTGCACCAAGTTGGGATTTATGTTCGCCTCGTTACAAGCTCACTGGCAGTCCCATACCGCGAGCAACTAGCGAGGGAATACCGTTTTCCACTGGTTTAAAAAATTAATCGTACTGTCGAATCACGTCGTAATCATTTTTAGGAAACGAAAACAAAAAGACCAGTGACACATGCTCGATCTAATGAGCTCAGAAATTGTCGAGTTTGACAGACGGCACAGTCGGTTCGGGAAGGCTGCACTCATTTATCGCTTCAGTTCGATCTCACAAAGGATATCGCGCCAGGTATCGCTAAAAAGCTTTCGTTAACATACAAGCCAACTTGTATAGGAAGCACTACGTTTTCCATATTATCTAAGATAATTTATCGAGACGTTGTCTGGAAGACCGTCTCCTCCGATCCAGGATCGTCACGGATATTTCAGGTTCTACTTTACAGTTTTGTTTTCTTCTTTTTGTTTTCAAACGAATGTTGCTCGGTTCGCGGTGGTTCGTTGTTGCTTCTATTAATTTTTATGTTTGGTTATTCGGCTGGGAGTCGAATCTAAAATCGTTGATACGTTGAAACCATCGACATGCTGGCACCTTTTGTTCTTAAATTTAAGATATAAAACCATTTTAGTGAATGTTATAAAACACTGTGAATTCTATCTGTAACATTACTTTTATTAAATCTCTATTACGAAAGTTATAAGTACATTAAGAAATTTAAAGCAGTAGTTATCTTTTCTATATTATGATAATTTTCTGAAATAACATGCTTTTGAGTGACACAACGAGCAGTAAATATTTTCTCTGATAAAATACTACAAAGGTGCTAACAAGTTAAAATCATTGCTATTTAGTCCACATTCGATGGTTCCAACGCGAAGTTAAAGTTATTCCTGTCGAATGTTCACTTTTCGCCGTTCTTTCGACGTTAATATCTCGTTCCATTGTTTCGCGCGTGCCAGCTGGACAATGGTAGAGGACGAATCCGAGAAAAGGGAAGAAGCCAAGGGTCTGTATAGTGCCGTAGAAAGAAGGAGAGCAAGGAAGAGGGAGAAAGAGAGGGGAAGCAGAGAAAGCACTCAGGCTCTCTTACACGGACGACGACACATCACCGGACGAGTATCTCACTCTTAGTACATTAAATACGTAATTTGGTGTCAGGGTAGACCTTTTTTCCATAGATATAGAGGCCGTTGTTGCTAATACTGTACGGTAGAACTCGACGTAGACGCGGATAAAAGGTAGACGAAGCCAGCCGCGCGAGAAACGAGACGAGAGAGACCGAGAGAAAGAAAGAAGAGAAAAGAAAAACGCATACTCGGGATTAGAAAAAAAAAATCGAAGCCTGATTATTTTTGGGGTCTGCTGTCCGTCGATGCGATTCGTACAAAGCATTCCGAGCCGTTTCTCCCGGGGATCCCCGGCGACGATCCTCCACGTTGATCGATCGATCGGTACGCGTTCGATGGTCGACTATCACGCGAGAAGAATCGATCGGTTTCTCGAAAGCTTTTTACACCCTCGGTGATTTAATGTTCCTGTCTTGCTGCTCGTTACCGTGCGTGTTCCCCTGTGTTTGCCACCGTTCTTTTATTGTTATTATCATTTTTCTCTCTTACAAATCGTTAAGTTTTATCGGCAAGGATCGGCGAGGAATTCCTTTTTGCAATGCGCGCGCGCGTCGAGGGAAGTGGGGGTGGAAGGGTGCGGTGACGAATCGTCGAAACATTTGCAGAAACATATACGTAACTCGAACCAAGAGAGAGAGAAAGAGAGAGCGAGAGAGAGAAAATAGTCGGAGAGTTGTTTAGTTTTCCACGAAGGCGGGGAATCCGTTGTACGAATCGTCCAGTGACTATATATTTACCAGATTGTAAAATCCTAGTGTACACAATACCGCACGATATACATATTATATATATATTAAAAGTAACGACTATATTATTATATGAGAATGAGAAAAAAAAGTATATATATATGAACATAGAGTATATTATACGAGAACAAAACGGGGAATCTGTTGTACCGCGCGCGCGCTCTAAGGACAAAGAAACAAAAAAAGAAAACGATTTTGATAGTAGCCTGCTAAGAATTTAGGATACGTATGACGTACGTAAGGAATCTTACAGACGATCGCTGAGACAAACAAAAAAAGTGTAGAAACCGATGAGAAAAATGAATAAACGCATACATAGATAAGACTTTGTTACCTTGCGACGAAACATAGGGGGATGTTTTTAGCTCGATTTTACGCAACCGTGTGCTCTAGAGGATAGGGGGTAAACGACAAAATGAAACCACGAAGTTTAATAGACACGTCCGTAATCAAGGCATAGCGATGTTTTTAAGGGGGGGGGAACATTCTACGGGGAATAAAAAGAAAAAAAAACACTGTCGGCGCGGGGGTCGTAGTAAAAATGGATATAGAATTCGTATTAAATACTGTACCGCTAATTACCTAAAGTAACAGTACCGTTAGCGATAATATTCCCGTGTACGTAAAGTAAAGATTAAGCTCCGAGCATGCGTGGCTACCGGCGAGGTACTCGTTGATATTTCCCTCGAACCACCCCTAACCACCCCCGCGTAATCGTAAACGATGTTTCCACGACGTAATGGCAGAGTAGATCGAACCGAGGGAATAAGACCGGTTGAAAATAGCGTAGAACATGCTGCACACGTGTGCGTAAAGCTGCCTGTTCACTCGGGAATAGCTGTAGATGGTAGAACTCGTTGGCGTCAACGATTTCTGACAACGAGTTCTATTTTCGAGAGCCTCTCTCGAGCGAACAGGGCGTAGTTTTCGAAAAAAAAGTTTCGTGGGAGACTATAGCTGCGATTCCCGATTTCACTGATCGTCCCGAAAATACGCAATTGTTAATTTTTTTTTATAAAATTCTATGAGCTCTAAGTTCGTTTCGTTATTTCAGTTTTGTTTTCATAGTCTTTTAAACTTGTCCCGGTGCCCTGTTTCACAATTGCACTTCCGGTTGAATCGAATTCGTAAGTGAGGAGGGTGCAAATGTTGCTCATTGGTGTTAATTAAATTTTGACAGTCATTTAAGTGATGGACGATAATGATAATAGTGTTTGATCGTTTGCTTGTATATAGTATATACTGGTTTTAGAAGAATTTATTGCGACCTGTTTTTTATCATCTGATAGGAAAACTGTTATAGTCTTATTTCTTGCGTACTAATATATTTATAGTTACTCGATCTTTATTCGGTTGTAATAGGCTTATTTTCGTTTTTATCGGTTTGCAAAACGCTTGCAGATTTGTCTGCTGTTAATTTGATTAAAATACGGAATCTCTGAGACCGCATAGTATACTTTATGAATCTTTTTAATAAAAATCTCTGTACGTTTATTGTAAATGATATTCTACAACTGTTACTTATTTCACCATTACACTTTTGTTTACTGTCTAAAGCAAATGTAGAAGGGGTTGACACTATCTCTCTTGTTGTGATTGAGAAACACTAATTTAACATTTCCCAACGTTCACAAAAAATTGTATTAAAATCGATGTGCAATATTTGCACGACGATCTAGAATCAATTCGCGCAAAAGCAATTGGCAACATTAGTAATGAGTCTGCATAAAAATCCTCGACGAGCATAATCTTCCGTATGCGTCCAAAGGGGTTGGAACGGTTCGCGTGCGAAACACGGTCCGACGCCTTTCTCATTTCTTCGAAAGCATCGTGTAATGTTCGTTTTGCCTCGCGTTAACATGTCACGCTCGCGTGCGCGGTTTCTTTCTCCGTTTGGGATCAGTATCATTCCGACTTCCGGTGACGCACAACTATATCTTCTTCGGCGGTTCCGGCCAGAGAGATAGAGTGAGATAGAGGTAGAAATCCGCGGTATATAATCGGACACGAAACGAGGGAGAAGAAGCGGAGGGAAACGTTGGAGAACGAGAGGAAAGAAAAGAAAATCGCGAGGAAGGTCGTATATCGGTTCCGCTCCGGGTAATCTCGGTTATCGAATTTCCAGGGGGTTGATAAACGCGACGCGTTCCGTGGTCCCAGCTCGACGATAATTTCCTCTTCCAAAATTTCTTCCCCTCGATGCGACGAAAAAAAATGTTCTATTGGAAAAATTGGAAACATCCCTCCGAAGGGAGAAATCGCTGAAAATCGCCGAGGGTTGACAAACGGGACGCTATTGTTCAAAATGAGAAACAGGTCGATTTTCTAGTAGGTTTAAATATTGTTTCAAATTATTGACCATTCGCTTGCTTTAACAAAAATGTTCTGATCGATTAACATTTTTATACAGTGTCCTTGAGGGTGTTTTTCTCCAACAATTTTAATCTTTTTTAGCCCTCGTAAGTAGTGGAAAGTATTTCGTATTGGTCAACTGACTCGATGACATCACACAGTGGGCTGTACCGTTGAGTAGTGGGGATAGGAGCGAAATAAATTAAACTTTTTCTTTCGAATCTGGTTTATACAATCGCGCAGGGGTTCTTGAAGTTGTAAAAAAAAAAACAGTGATTAATTGGCGAATTGACATTGGCGGACAGAGGCCGTAAAAGGGGCGGCGCCGATGCGTCCGACAAATTAGGGATATACGTAACGAACACTACCGATTAATTATCGACGATTAAGGCTTAGAGGGTGGTTTGTACAGTTGCTCGCGAGCGGCGAGACTCGTAGCGGCCGTGTTATATACGTACGTATGCATTAAGGTCTTTAACGATTAGTGAACTGCGTTTCGAGTCGAATCGAACGATGAGAAAGGAGCGTAAGACGATGAAGAAGAAGCGGAACGAGAAGGTCGGAAGTGACCGAGCGTGGCGCGCGTTCACGCGAGACATTTTCCTCGGGAAAAATGCCGATTGCCGGGAGCCTGTCAACGATTTTGGGAGCTCGGGTCCTGTCTTCTTTCCTCCTGTTTCCCATTTTTACATCCCTGATTTCATCGCGAGCTGAGTTCTCGTTGCATTTTAGTTTAAAAAAAACGTGGAACCCTCTCGATCATTCCCTATTAAGTTTCTCGTCTTCCGAGTATTCATCTCGATGGAATTTGTTAGTTGAAATTGTTGATACGCGTTGAAGAAGGACTCGACTGTCTCCCAAATCGTGCGGGCGCGCCGGAGATGATCGACGGATGATAATTAGAGTAAAATGAAACTGTGCGGGCGCCGTCCACATACGAAGCTTTCTCTCGGCTTACCTTTTAAGCTACCAATGGCATCTACATTGTTATAGAATATTATTCCAAATAACCGCGGCGTAATTCATATCATGTATCGTTCATAAACGCTTCCTCGTACTCCACACTCACCGGTTCTCACCCCCTTTCACCCTTACACACCCTGAAAACCGTGGAAAATCCTTTCATCGATACACACACAAATATACACCTACACATACACACGCTCCTTGTCCCTTCCTTGTCCATCCAAACGATTTACTCGCTCTATTCTTACCATTATATTATAGATGTATTATATTGAATTTAATAATATCGACTAGGTCTACACGTATGCATATATTCATGTAAGTTATATATGTATATATATATATTAAATATGAGAAATCCTGAGAAGGCAAAACACACACGCGAGCGAACACGACGAGACGAAAACGTCGACGATAATTGCGTTCTAATGTAGTACAACTTTTTGCCCGACTTGCCAAACTCGCGTTAATTATTGAAACCACGAGCGTTTATGTATGTACACTCTCCTCGTGTCGACGACGGTGACTAGAAACGAATCCGGGGAGAAAGAATCCCTCGACGAGACTTCTCTTATCCGAATTAAGGAAAATTGTCCGCGGAGAAAATCGGAAAATCAAAGAAAAAAAAAACACTGTAGAGTGTGGCTCAAGCGTCGGTCGGAACGATGTCACGACGTTCTTTCTTTGTCGAGTGCCAGACTGATCGCAACCATGAGAGAAAGTGTGAGAGAGAGAGAGAAAGGTCGAAAGTAAGAGAGAGAGAGAGAGAGAGAAAGGAAAACTGTATCGAAATCGTGCGAGTGAGAAGAAATTGAAATGAGTGAATGAAGCATGAGTCGCGCCGTACTACACACGAAACAGTACTGCGATCGGAGATCAAAGTGAATTCTATTCTTGGAATACTACTCGCGTGTCCGATCAAGAGAAACGTAGACGAAAGATATTTAAATAGGCGTGTTGGAGATCACCGAATCCGTCTCACGGAGCCTACGAAAAAAAAAACGAAGGAATCTGTTATTTTTTCTTTTTTTTTACCTTGTAAATCTGATTGTTTATTTATGAACTGTTTATTTTTCATATTTTTTCGTATATTTGTTTTTTGTTAAATGCGAGGAAAGAGAGAGAGAGAGAGAGAGAGAGAATGGTGGTTGCGGTGCTGCTGCGTTTGCGTTCGATCGAAGAAAGCGTTCAATTTCCCAACTTTTATTTTCTAATATCATAGTAATCTTCGATCTGGATATTACCAGATGGTTAACAGACGTATATAAAATTTGATAAAACTTTTTACTCCACCCTTCGATGTTCGAAATGTCCATGATAAGAGATCGAAGGGTGGAACATAGAGATTCGTTAGAACAGGAAAATTCTTTCTTCGATCCAGCGGTGCAGATGTACAGATATTTAAACGTTACGAGCACGGGGAATGGCGATTCACCCTCGTACCATGGTCCAACCATTTTTCTACTCGTCAACGATCGACCAGCAGACCCTTCGTGTCCATCGTGCCATAAAACCGAGACCATAGTACGCGGATTCGATCACCGCTCGTTGTTCGAAGCGCAAGGACGAGAACGGCTACACTGAGAATCGGTGCGTCTGCTTGTAATATATTATTTCTATCCTGCGTTCTTTCTATTCTGCGTGCTAGAGAACCTTAGGATCGGTCCGGGTGCACTTTGGGGACGGGATCGCCTAACAGCGATCGGAAATCGAAAATGGCCTAATTTTGTCAAGACAAACCTGTTCAAATTACACCCACCTAGGGTTGACACTTCGAGTGCCATTTTTACCAGAAATCAAACGTACGTTAGCCTAAATGATTTTTTGAATTGAAGAACACATTGCTTTCATTGTAACTAGTAAAAACAATTTTGTTTTACGTAAAGAACACTTGCAACTGATTTTATCTTAATTCCAACTACTTCGGATTTTAAATAAAAATTCAGAAGCGGTGGTTTGGAAAATAGGTTTGTATTTTGGGTTTTGTGACTCGGTTTCTGACTCGCTGCGAATCGTCCCCGAAGTTCGAAGAAGCTGTTGGTCGTCTACACTCTCAAGTGTTGTTTCTTTCATTGGCAGCTGTCCCACTTTCGCGAATGTACTACGCGACTCTTTTTATCCTGCCGGTTAGTTTCTTAGCGGGTCGATGACGCCTCGAGGGTTCTGCGCTCTCCGCGTGGGGGTGGTTTTCATCCCCAAGCCCAGTGAAAGGACCGCAACACTCGAGGCTCTTTGCGAACCTCCGTTATATTCCGCGGTCGCCTAACGCGAGTAGCCATTGTTTATCGTTTCGACGACCGAGCGAGTCGCGGTTTTTTATTATTAAGAGACTGCGGATTCTGTGCATTACCATTAGAAATATCTATTTCTGAAAAGCTCCTTTTGAGCGCATAATTTGATCTTTTAAAGGTTAAATCTTGAATAAAGATTGTATAATATTCCTGAAATTATTCAAGAAATTCCTATTCGACATCTGTGTTCTATGACTAAAATAGAAAATGTCGAATCCGCAGTCTAATTGCTAGATTGTAAGCCGAGTAATGATAATTGAGTGAGAGAGAGAGAGAGAGAGAAGAAGGTGGAAAAGTGAGTGGAAAGCCACACGTAGAGCCGGGTTTGTGCACATGTCGTTTATTAATCGTTTTGTTCGCCTTGATTGGGAAGAAGTGTATCCGTTTTCGAGTGGCTCGGACGCTTCAACGCACTGTGATCGATTTTTATTGTTGTCCGCAAGCGGAAGTTGTGTTGTACCTCTGCTTCACGCGGTCATCGTCAACGCATCGAGGCCAAGGATCTTCGTTTCCGTGGTCTAGCGGCGCTTGTTTGTCTCTGTTTGTTTTGTTTCTCTTTTCTTGTTTTCCATCATGGTCTCTCGGTTGTACCTCTTGTTTCTCGCGTCCACTCGTTTCGTTCCCTTTTGTTTCGAGTCGAGCTCGCGCGAACGAACGAACCACAACTCTCACACACGCACCACAGAACATTCGTCGGTTGGCAAACACGAACGAACGCCGCGAAATACGTAAATAAACAAGAGTAAATAACGTAAAATGAATAAAAAAAATAAATAAATAAATAAAACACATGGTAAGCATACATAAGATACATGCATATAGAGATACATAACACAGTTAAGATGGACGTAATTGAGGCGGGGAGGTAAATAGATGAATAAACGAAGAAAAAAAAAAGGAAAAACCGGACGAATAAAGAAAACCGGAAATATCGAATGAAGCCCGTGGATCTAGATCTTAATTATCGTCTTTTGCTGTACCTACAATTAAAATGAATGGAAAAGCCGTGTATTACTTCAAGAGTTTTTTCTTCGATGTAAATAATTAACACTACGTAAACGTTAACGTTTGCTCAGTGAAGCGGGGAGCCGCGGCCGGTTGTCGATCGATCGATCGAATGATAGAGCGAGAGAGGATCGATCGAGGTGTTCGATCGGTAGACCACGATAGAGAAATCGCGGACGCCCGCGGCTCGCCGAGTGCCGCTGGATGATACCTAATTAATGTAATAACTATAACTGATAAGAGAGCGTAGCTGTCCTTCAATACCTACCTACCACGTTAAGTAATAAAAAAAAAAAATAATAAAAGTAACGGAATAATGGAGTCTCTCATGTCTAACCGACTATTTCAAGATTTAGTATTATACAACCGTACGACGAGAAAGAAAAAAAAACGTATGCCGGTATGCGATAAAGAAGATGAGAAAATTAATAATAATAATAATAATTAATAATGATGAACGACACACGAGGGTGGCGATGCGACGAAGACGACGACGATACGACGTTTACCGACCGTACACTGGCGAAAAGGTAATCCATTGACAATGAATGTAAATGTATCCATTTTCGAAACTTGATGTAGAATTATACTCATAAGCTATATCTATGATATACAAACGAAATAAAAGCGTATAGTAAATTACCAGCGACTTGTGTTTCAACATCCCTACTCCCCTCACTCATCCATCGGATCGTCACGACCATTCACAATCACTATTTTGATCTATGTAGAATATTATGAACTTTGTCGACTCAGAAAATTTGATCAGCTCAAAGGGTCGCTGTATTTTCGAAAATTGTACAAATGCTACACTAGGATGGAATAAAATACATTTCGTCCCGTTTGAACATTCATTATTTCATGTGTTCAAATTCATAAAAATGCTCGAACATGTACGAGAATGTCATAAATTCACTTTCGAAGAATTCTGTCTTACAAATTCGCAGATATTCTCTCAAGAAAATCTGTGCTAGCGACATTCCAATTAAAAAAAGGTACTATAAATTCTGCGGTGACGGTAGACCAGGAACGTATACGGGGACAGTTTTATGGAGATTCGTTTAAAAAAGCGTAAGAGGGTGTCTCTGGGAGTCCGCAAGCATTTCCGAGCACTCGAATCGAGCGAAATTTCGAATCGTCCGCGATTCCTCCCCGGACTCTGCAGGGCTAATTCCGGGAGTATAGAAGTTTACGTCTCGATAGCTCGTTTTCCCAGCCACTGGGGTATTACACTGGCGGGGCTCTGGTTTCTCTCTCTCCCTCTCTCTCTCTCACTCTCTCTCTCTCACTCTCTCTCTCTCGCACGCGGCAGCAGCAGCCCTGGTCGCAGAAACTCACCCCATCCCAGACGCATTTTCGCCACTTTTACGCTTGGAGGGGCGGAACATTGAAATGGAAGCATCGAGTGGTCGCGTATGGCTGCAGATATTCCGAAATAACCGTATCGGTTTATGCGCCATGGTTCCCCAGGTTCTCTTCCAATGCGCCAGTCACCCATTTGCCTTACAATCCCTGTGTCCATTCGACGATCCTAACTTGTATTGTTCGCCGCTTGACCCCCCGCAAGCCTTTAGGGACTCTGCACGTGTTCGATCCGTCGTTGTCTCCGATAGAACTGCTGCCCACGCAACTATCGAACCCAGAATATCTTCATTCCTCACCTGGACACCTGTCCAAGTTGCTGCATTACTCCTCACGTGAAAATCTTAAATTTATCGAAGTCCATTTTCTACCGTTTTACATTGCCACAGGAAATGTGAAAGTTTTCTGACACTGTGATTACTGGAATCCCTATTTGCTTAATATACATTCATTAGTGGGAAAGTTGAATTATCGGAAACGTGAATTTTCCGGCATTTAATTTCTGGGTTTATGCGAGCGAAATTCGTTCGTTAGTCCAGATAATCTGGATTTTACCGCGGATGATCTTTTTGACCGCTGTTTAAAAGGTATGCGCGATGGTACCCACGGTGATCCTTTATCGAGTTTAATGCACGCGGTTTCGGTTTTCGTCGGTCTGTGAAGGGATGCACCGGTGCGTTTCTGCAGCTAGTTTTACGACCGCGTGAATTCTGATTCGAAAGTATCGCGGAGCTGCTGTAAACTGATACGGTAAAGCTTCAAATTGATAGGGATTCAACGGGCTTAATTAATAACTATCGCACAATGAAATTACTGCCCGTCTTCACCAACCATGTTGCGCCGAACCGTTTACTTTTATATCCGCTTACTTCTTGTTGCTTCATCTTGTTGCATTACGAACGATAAAGATATAGATACAGCGATAATTTCCGCGGAAAATTTTAATATTGTTGCTCATTTGACGTTTTCATCGCTTGGATTCCTCCTAACGCTGACCTTCTAATTATTTTTGCGAGAAGTATTTTCCTGTGCGCAGTTATAAGGTATCTAACTTATCTTGAATTTCGTATCTGCTAATAGTTGAGCGTACATTCAGTATTTTTATTAGCAGTGAATGGCAGAGAGCGCTCTGGTGATTTAGTGCCGAGTTAGAAAAATAATTTGCTACGCGATACTCGTGAAATGAAACTTCCAGATGGTCGGCTCAGTATTGATTTAAAAATGTCAGTAATGAATAGCATCGTTGTCCGGTAACGGCGAGAATGATTTTCATTCGAGATTCCACGGCCGCGTAAAGGTGCGATCTCCTAACCCTAAACAGTGGGTCAAAAAACGCTTGCGTTTTGGTCTGGTGCAACATTCAGAAGTCTCGAAGCGAAAATATAAACGCAAACGTGTGCGCCGAACACATGTCGTAAATCGATCGATTCACGTGTTTGAGTTTGGGCGATGCTCTATCGCTTTTCTCCGCAAGTGAAAAACAAGGAAAGACATATTAAATTTAACTAATTGGAATGCATACTTGTGCATCCAGAGGCACATCAAAGAGATACATAGGACGAATGGAGTATGGATCGCAAAACGCTGCGTCCAGATGCGCAAAGGAGATCGCGTCTTAAGATCGATTTAACGTAATCGCCGTTTATTTCGAATTGTTCGTACACGGGCAATTATGCAGCGTACACGGTGCACGACAGCGATAAATTTCGCGAACGACCCGGCTCGAGTTGCACACGAGCAATTTTACTGCTGTTTTCGTGCGGTTCGCGTTCCGTACTTTCTTTTTTGAGCGGTCGAACGAGCTGGGGAAGAATCTTTCGAGTGCATCTCGAGACGCGCCGCGCCGGTCGATCTCGAGACGCACGCCCCGAGCGGAAAAAGGAAAACCTCGCTTTCTCGCGATGATGGCCGCTCGAAAGTACCCTTTTCTTCGGCGTTCGAATCGTTTTCCGGAGGAAACCGAGAAAACGGAATTTCCACGCGTCTGCTACGTATCTCAACGTATCGGCTTCCTCTCCTTTGTGCAACCCGCCCTATTCCGACAGTATTTTAAAAACGTTTTAACATAATCAACAGAGGAGTGTGTCAGCTGCGGAGATGCTGTCTTGACTAACTTCTCGCTCGCGAAAATTCGATACGAGCTCCCCGTGAGAAAATACTCCTCGAATGTCCGTAAACAATAATTGATTCCTATAAACAAAATGCGATAAAAGTTGGTGACAAACATTTTTCAAAAATATTCCTTTAAATAGACGAATATAAATAGTAAATTCCATCCACAGGTAATCTCATTACTAGACTGCGAATCCTTATAAAAAATAAAAATTGACTACGTTAATTGCTAGATACAGGAGCTAGAT
The DNA here is from genome assembly GCA_916610235.2 of Lasioglossum morio. Lineage (NCBI taxonomy): Eukaryota > Metazoa > Arthropoda > Insecta > Hymenoptera > Halictidae > Lasioglossum > Lasioglossum morio. The sequence continues at coordinate 14,612,756 of OU744328.1, read as the reverse complement.
AGTTACTTATTTCTTTTACCGATAATATCAATGAGCTGGAATTAATATAGAATGGAATTAATAATAATTATTTAGGCTTTCCTCTCATAAATGCATAAAGATCCGCAGTCCACTCACATCACGGACGATTTAGTCAATTTAATTAATCGAAGTAAAATGTTATTCCAGAATGGTTTGTCCGAATTTCACAGAAGATTGCGTTCCTCGCGTTACGATGAAGATAATAAACCGATTGGAATAATTCGTTATTTCAGATAACTGTTTTATTTCGAGGGGAGCGTGGCCACGCCCGTAGAATGCCGAGCGATTCATCGAATAATAATTACAGGGATCGATTAAGGCGGGTTCGGAGGGGTGCTAACGAGTCGGATGAGTCACGGGGAAACTGAAAATCGCGTGTAATTGTATCGAATTATAATTTTCCGGGAACAGGTTCCGCGGAATGCTTGAAACGCGCTCATTATCCTATGCCGGCGAGCGGCTCTCGTGGTATCGGCCGGCGTAATTTCCCATTCCCAATTATCTGTATCTCGTCAACGGTACCCTAACCTGGCAGTCGCGGCTGAAAGCGTTGACACCAGCCCTTATCGCGGGAATCCTGTAACCGGGAGGATTTACAGAAGCGAATTTCGCGAATCCTCTCCGGGGAAAAAGCTGCTTAATGGCCAGGCCGATTAAGGGTGACAATCAGCTCCGCTACATAAACTTAATGGTTTACAACGAACGATCCGCGGGAAATTTAGTTACCCGTCTTCGTACTGACACGCGTGCAGAAGCGGATAACGGTGTCTATGTGCAGGTAGCTCCGCTTAAGTGAACCTGCAAAAATTCTCCGAGAACATGCGCCTAACTGGAAGCGATGACGGGAGATGCAGCGCTCGAACGTTGCCGGCTCGTGTTGCCGTGTGCGACGGTAAAATAGAAAATATAATTACGCTATAATTATACTTCGTTGCGGTTTCCGCGCAAGCTGGCATCGTTACCGGCTCTTTTATGGACAGTTTCCCAGGTACTTTTCATATTTATGGTTGCGCGGACGGAGTTATGATTTCGGTGTCGTTTGCCAGATCTAGTGGGAGTGTTCGGTCTTTTCGCTTTTGCACGATTCAATTGTTGCTGGAGAATGGTTCTCTGTCGACTTAGTTCACGGTTAAACAAAATGTACGCGCCGAAGGATTCACAATTTCCGCACAGCTCCCAAAAGGACCGACACAAAGCTGCAATAAAAGGCTCCAATAACCCGTCTATCGACCGGCCATCAACGATTCGTATTAGCAGCTAGGTATCCCCTCCACCGCGTCGCTGATTCCGCAGGAGGATACCTCAGGGATGACCCGCGTGCGTAAACTCGCGGATCCATCAATGGGACGGGGTTCGTAGCTTGTTGTCCGGGGAGTAGAGCATAATTCGGGGCCGGTTGGAGGCAGGACGCATGAACGCTGTCGTTCGGCTGCTCTCTCTCTCTCTCATCCATTTATACGTTTCGGTTAAAGTCCCTGAAGGAGCTCGCGCCTTTCACCATTCCGTCGCTTCCTCCTCCCTAGCGAGTCTCTCCTCTAGCGAAGCTAAAAGAGAGCGACAAGAAGAAGCGAGATAGAGAGAAGAGAGAAGAAGAAGAAGAAATAGAAGGCTAGGTCCTGGGTCGGGTATCCTGGACCGTGGTCTCCTCTCGCTTCCCCGGCATCCGGCCCCGACGACGAAACCAATAACTAAGGGAAGGAAAAACGGGATAGAAGGCTGGCACGCCGGCAGCATATATATTTCCGCGGCGACGTGGATATATGGCTAGGCGTCGGGACGCGAGCTTCGAGAATATGTGTGTGTGTGTGTGTGTGTGTGTGTGTCTACCTTGCCTTTGCCTCTGCCTCTCGCCTCAGCTTCTCCCTCCTTCTCTCTCTCTGTCTCTCTCTCTCTCTCTCTTCGAGACTGGTAACCCTAACCCCACGAATTAATATTCCATCCGCGTGGCTTACACCAGTCTCGCAGATTGCCAATGCCGTTTCGCCGCAAGGGAATCGCGCGGGAATCGCACGGGAACTGCAAGGGAACTGCAAAGGAACCGTGAGGGAATCGTACAAGACCCTTACGGAAACACCGGGGCAAGGACAAAGAAGAGACAACAGACGCGCAGGATCCGTTTCATTCGTCAACCGGAACAATGCCCACCGGCCCTCGGACCCAAGCCTATCTTACGTATTTCTCTCGACTATGACACACACCGTGGCAAACGAGATTCCGCTGAGAAGCAGCAATCTCGCGACTGATCCGATGAGTTACCGCACCGAGGGCCGCGACCTTCTTTTTTCGGGGATTCTCGGGGCTAGGGGAAATCGGCCGGAGAACCGAGGATCAGTGTAGGATACTGTTATTGTCGCATTTTTGCTTGTTATATATCACCGGAGGTATCTCTTGACGATCCGTTCGGGACGTCTGGAAAATGGCAACCACCAAATGGCGTGCTGAGAAAATTGTTTAGCGGCAAACTCTGTAATTTCAAAAATTCATTCAACAATTGCCAGATAATTTGAGGGAAACGGTACGAATTCAATTCGTGCATTTCACAGATCCGATCCGTGCAATGGAGGGTTAAATATTGTAAATTCTAATATAAAATTAAATAGTTTTCGATGAAAATTATGTTTATTCGTATAGGTATATTGTGTGTATGTTTTCGATGGATGATCGTGGCTCGTCCTCAGGCTCTGGTTTTCGGAGCGGGTTTCTCGCGACGGCGTGCTCGCAGGGCGTGGCTCAATTACCGTAAACGGCGCTGTTGCGCGGATTATTAAAGAAATCGGCGACCCGCCGCCGCTCCCCGCTTATTACGCAAAGTAACGAACGCCGGGGCTGCTTCCACGGATAAAATAAAAGGCACCCGCGCCTCTGTCGCGGAAACCTGCTCGTATTTCGTTCCGGGAGCCGACAAGGTAGTCAACCGAACGCGAAATGCCAGATTACAGGATTCGCGAGACACAGTCCCCCCAGTGTGCCGCTTTTCTAACGAGACACGATTCTCGTCGTGATTATTCGATCGCTTGGGCAATCGACTCGCCTGTTATCGGGAACGAAACCACATTGACGTTGCTTCGGAGAAAATGAGTGGACTCGCGGCTTTCAAACTTGCGATTTTGTTAATTAGGATTATCAGATGCTTGGAAGGAAATCGGAATTGATCGTGATAAGATTGTTGAATCTCGAAGCTGGCACAGCTGTGCTGGTTTTATTGAACATCTGAATCTTTTTGTTCAGTTGGTTCCTGCTTCTTGCGATTAATGCAATTTTCACTTTGCGTAAAAATCCGCAGTCCAATTATTCGAAGACAATTATCAAAGTTCTCCGCTTTAACACTGTGATCTCTACAACCAGAAAATGATGGCAACCCCGTGAAATCGTCATGGGATGTCTTCCGGGGTCACGGGAGAACAAGCTTGAACTTTCGTTGTAGTTCTACATTGAAATGCATCGCGGCAATGCGAACCTCCGTCAGATCAAATTCGAGGACTCGAGCAGCAGCGAGAGGACCTTGCTACCAGGCCGCTAGGCACGCAGGATTCGCAGAAATCGTGTGTACGACCTCGCCAGTGGTATATTCCCGCATCCCAGAAGAAAGCAAGGAACTGGGGTCACCGAGGACAGACCACGTTCGCAACGAGGACCGTGAAAACGATAACGAGAGCCACGAATGGCGGAGATAAGAGGTCGCGGGGAAAGAAAGAGACAAAGAGAGAAAGAGAGAGGGGGAATGGTAACGATAAATCTGCCGCAAAACCCACCACAGCACCGTCCCCGATCCTGGAGTTAATGGCTGGCTGTAAACGGATTCGATCGCGGACTAGGTCCTTGGCTACGGCCGTTTTTACCGTGTCGGTTTATTAGCTTGATGCACCCCGAGAAAGGTATTTGTTTTATGCAAATTTATGCGGACACTGTTTGCACGGGGACGATGTGCTTTGCGGAATTGATGCTACGAACGTCTACTATTGACTCCAACTGTTGAAGCTGCCTTCGGGACTAGTGCTAGCAAGAGCGCTTATGAGGAACCTGATTAACAATTTTTTTAAATCCTTGAAGAAACAAAGAATTTTTCATCTCGCATCAACTACAGAGCATTGAATAAATGCTGAGCTTTAAAAGAACGTCACGGACGTCGCCCAAAATGGCGGCGAGACCTCGCACGTCATTAAAAGGTTTTCTCCGGGAGCCCGAGGATCGATCCCCTAAAAGCCTATCGTTAATTTCGCGCGCAAGAAAGGCGAATGAGAAAGGTTTTCGCGGAATTGCTGTAAGTCCCCGAGCCTCATAATTCAGAAGTTGCGCGTCGTAATATGTATAAGTGGAACACGGCGGCTTGGTCCTTATCGGGGCCCGTACTGCCGTGGTCCCCGAGCTTTCGGGGACTAATTGAGATCGTATCTTGTTGCTCTTTACGGTGTCTGTTTATGGTGGTTGTCGGTGGCCGGCGCAATGCAAATGGTAAAGCGTTTAGGGGGTCTCGATCCGAGCACCGGAAACGGGGGCGGGGGGCCCATTTGTTCGATCGTTCAGGACCGATCTACCAACGAGCATAAGCTCGATGACGGCAACGAAGAGCTTCTGCTTCTGCATACACCGGTGCTGGTGTTGCCTCTTAAACGGTTTCCCATTTGCGGCGCAAACAGCTGCGTTAACGCGACGGCTTAATGTCTATAATAGTCACCTAAATACGGATTCCAATTTGCCCATAATACCCGCGAACGATCATCGATACATATTACCGCGCGTAAAAGGAATTTACAAGCCCCTTCGTTATTTACTTAACGCTGTTTTGTTCGCCGCGGCTTTCCGCGAGGCTGTAAAATCGCCGCGCGGATCGCTGGCGTGCTGCGAAAATTTTATACCTTGTAACTCGACGAGATAGACAACGAGCCAGTGTTCGCCAATTTCGTTCCCCTGCAATTGTAACGTTTGTCGCACTCCTGTAATTATTTATTGCGAGGAAATTGATTTAAAAAAAAAATGTTGTTTGTTGTTTCCATAATGGAAGATGTATGAAAATGATTTTTTTTAAAGGTCCACAAAAAGATTTTGTAATATCGAAAGTCGTGATTTTATCTTCGGGAATTGTTTATCGCGCGGCTAAAAATATTCTAGAAAAGCGACGGGAAGGAGCGCAGAATTCCGTAGCGGCTCGTCGCCGGCAGGAAGCGTGCGAACTACCCTTTGAAACAATTTGAATCGTTCCCCACGGCGGCACGGCGGACGGTCTCGAGAAAGTTACTGTGACGGGACTCCGTCGACTGCGGTGCGAAAGTGCGGCCATAAAAATTTCACGTTTTTAAAAAGACAGGGTTGAAGAAAGGCCCTTTGATCTCCACGGGCTTGGAGGAGAGGAGGACGACGACTTTCCTTTTTTCCCTGTCCCCGGCGTGCCAGGTCTGCCAGTTTTACTGCGGGGAATATTTTTTGGCCAATGACGGAAGCCTTTCCCTTTTCCGCCGGCGGGATATCTGATCGTGAAAAGTTTCTCTTGTCAGTCCTTTCGGGTTAATCGTCGTCGACGACGACGTGCTACTACTCTCTGCCCGCTTACGTCGGAGAACCAACGAGACTCTCCGGAACAGGGCTTCTCTCTCCGAGTTCTGTATGTGTCTTGTGATTTGTGCAAATCGTGCGCCGTGCGGTGACTATAGTGTTCGTAACAGTGACCGAGCGCCTATCGCGTGAATAAAAATTACCGAAAACCCGACGCCCGGCAACGCGAGACAGATGCGAAAGTGCCCCGATACACGCGATCCGCCGCGATTAGGCGACCTGCGCCCGGCGAGCAGATTTATGGCGACCGTATGCTACTCGAAATTATTAGAGGATCGCCGATTTAGATAACTTTATGGCTCAATGAAACGTGTAATCGTTTAAAAGTTTCCTACAGCGCGCCGCTCTTCGATCGAGCTTCTCTGCCCGGCATTTTCAAACGATTTGTAAATCCTAGAGGATTCTACTTCGTGGAATCATGAATGAATTACTCGATTTAGATAATCGTGTAATTATTATGCAACCGTTAATCGTTCTTTGATAGTTCTTTATAGTCGTGTCCTGTAATTTTTTAGTGACCTACAGCTGCGAAATGTCCTATTTAATATTGACATTTTATTTATTATCTTGATTTAAATATAATATAGTACAATCCTGAGTTATGATAATCTACAGGCTGCTTCAAAATTCCGGTGTCCATTCCCTCAGCATATTTCCGAACGAAATAATTTTCCAGAGCGACCCATCTCCATTTTCCGACGAAAATACTTGGGGAAGGAAACCGTTGTCAGTCTCGTCCCTCGTAACTACAGAAAACAAATCAATCGTTGCTAACAGATAGCGTGGGAGTGAGGTACATGTAACGAGGAGCTACGCGTCCGTGTAAATTGTCGGAAACGAGGGGTGCGCGGGGGTGGAGGGTTGGTCGCTCGATACTCCCGCACCCCTTTTCGACGTTCACGCCGAGCCGAGCCTGCGAAACGTCAAAGGGAACGCCGAAGGGAAGCCATTGTCGCGGCCAGAGAATTTCTCCGACAGCAGAACAGAGAAAGAAAGAAAGAGAGGGTGAGAGAGCCCAGCCTCTTCTCGAGGATTCAGGATCGTCTCAATGTGCGGTTCTGCTAGCTGTAAACGGAGAGAACGCACGCTGCACTTCACCGGCTTGTGATTTACAACGGTGCACTGTTTCGAGAGCATGGACATTACGCAGACAATGTCGGGTCAGGATGGATTCGACCAATAAATTACGAGCCCGGTGGGCTGGTCTCTGGAAAACCTCGCTTGGAACCGTGACGTTTGGGCACGATGAACGACTGCCCACCCCTGGGTAGGGGTGGAGGTGGGAATATGCTTTCTCGATGGCTGCAGAATGGAGAATGCGACGCATTGGTCACCTCGATTTTAATAGCACTTCTGCAAGTTGATGAAAGCATAGATACTATAAAATAGGTAAGTAAAATTTAATGCAATGGACTGATTAAAAGGATTTTAAAAATCCCATGTGCAGGCGGTCGAATATGATAACTAGAATGATACAAATGTTTTATGAATAAAATTACAGACAGAAAACATACCGTCAAAATAATACGGACGAGGAGAAGAATTTTTTGAGCTAGTTTTTAGCGATATGGGGTTGATACGGTTTACCGGAGGTTTAAAAAACGCGAAGAGGGTGGGGTTCGTGTTAATAGAGGTTTGGGAAGACAGTCGGATTCAGAGTGGATTATTTTTAACCCCATCCAGTAGAATATTCGGAGCGAAATGGTATAATTTGTGCTTGATTTATGCTTGCGTAAAAAACAGGAGGATTAGAGGAGGGAAGCTTCCTCCGTTGTTAGCGAGCGACGGCCGCCATAACGGAGGTGAAATCAATATCTCGATGTTCCACGCTTAAAACACCAAGCACCGGATACCTCCCTCGCGATATCGCTTCGCGATTACAATCTACCAAATTATACGTGTCCAATTCTAAAATAAGTCTCGTCTCGTATCTCAAATTCAGAGGTCATCCCGAGATCCTCTTAGATTACCCTGTAATTCGAGGCGATGATAAAGTGGCGACGCTAAACAGAACATTTACCATCTACAGGTCGTTTAAAAAATTATACGACATTCATAGAAAATAGCCAAGAATAATTAAAAACTCGTAGCATTTTTCAATTCGAAAACTTCTTGGAAAGATCGCATTTGAAAATCCGTTTTCTGCAACATTGGGATGTCCGAATGAAGTAAAAAGATAATTTTTACTAGAATACTAGCTCGTGAGAAATTTTGCTGAATTTTCTCAGGAAAATTGTCCGAGTCAACATCTGTGAAACGACGCACAAAAAAAGCGCATATTCCACCCCATGATGGCGGCGGTCGCTCGCCAGCACCGCTCCTACCAGCCATAACTCAATCAGAACGTTCCACCAAAACGACCGTATCAATCGAATTTACAAGAACCACGCACCCATAATAATTTGATTCGCTATCTGACCGATTCTGTATCATACTTGGCATCTTCGCAACATTCTCGCCGGACGCGTTCCTCACTAGCTTCTCTCACACAATCAACAAGACCAATACCAAACCTCCGCATCGACGCTCTCATTAGCAACCATTCGCACTAAAATTCTCCACCAACAGCCTACCACCGCGATTCCACGCAGAAACTCCAATTAATATCCACCTGGCAATTCTCTGCTGAACCAAACGACCACCGGCGTAACGATTTCAGCAGCCAACAAAGTAGCGCGCGAACGTCGGCTGCCGAATATCTGTCCAATTCGCGTTCCTCTAAGTTGCCCACGGTGAAATTATCTGCGATAAACATTCCTGAGGAGAGCGATCTCTCGTGGATCTTCCGATCGCAGGATACTGAAACACGCCAGTGGTGAATCGAGTCGGTGGCGGAGAGTCTCGGAGCATGTCCGCCCCCGTCATAGTTAACAATTTACGCGGACACGTAGCTGCTCGTTACACGCTCTTCCCCTCGACCTTTTTGTTTGCCGCATGTGAACGCGTAATTTTCTTGTCTCTGGGCTCCGGACTCGACCCGATACCGGTCAGATAGAACGGTTAGATTGTCTTTAACGAGGCCGTTCGGCGAGCACACGCGAACTACAAAGTTGCCAACGCGACCATGCCTGCCCTCCGTCTCTCTCCGTCTCTCTTATTCTCTTTCTCTCTTTTTCTCGTCGCTCGCAAATTCTTTCTCGTTCGCCGCATAATTGGCCCCGGCTGCTCGGGTAAATTGCACGCGGCCAGATTACGGGGGACGCGTTCCGAACGCAGCCCCCTTTCTACCACCGCCCCCCAACCCCTCTTCTCAACCCCTTCGTATAAATATTTTCCAGAGCCTGGTTTCTTCTTTGTTTTTTTTTTTCGGCCTGATACTACAGGCTCGATCCTCCTCTCTTCTCTTCTCTCCTCGTTTCTCTGTTGCATGGTAACACACACCCGCTGGGTAATAATAACTGTCGGTAGCGGAAGCTTGATCACTGTACACGCGCGCACGCGCGCACACTCGCACACCCACTAGACACCGTCGAGCTTTCGGTTATCTGAACGATGTCATCTTCTGCAAGAAAATAAACATCGCGTACGTGCCGCGAGTCGCCGCGAGTAAATTGGACGAGCCGGGCTTTATGGTGTTTTCTCTTCGCGACGAATGGATCCTTCGGGCCCGCTTCGAGGATTATGTTACACTCCGTGCGAGCGCAGAACGAGCTGACTGCTCGTCGCTGCTTGCTTTTTGCTTTTCTTTAGCTCCAGGTGATTAAACAGTTGTTCCGCGACAGAAAAGCGGCGGGGAAAGGGATTTTAAAAATTTTCTTCGAGAATAGTGTGTCAGATTCGTGAATTTATTCTTTAAGTTTCTGTATTCTATGTTGGATTTTCTGCTGATCAGATTTCATAAATAATTACACGTACAATAAATATTCTTCTGTTTCGAGAATCTGTTTCCTGTGAAAATAGACTGTTTTACAAACTAACATGACCGCACACAGATCCACGTCCCATTAATGGTAAAGTTATACCTGTAAATCATTTATCGATATGTGTAATTTAGATTTTCGATAAGGAACTCCGTTGAAAGGTGCAACAAAGAGAATAGGAATGCGAGCCTTGACGTAATGGCGAACGTACGCACCGATCAGGTTACACACGACCGAATTTCGATTCTAGAGAATTTCAGGAACTCGAATTTTTCTGCTGTTTTTCTCTCCCGTTCTCTCTTTCTCTCTCTCTCTCTCTCTCTCTCTCTCTCTCTGTGCTGCACCGGCCTCGATTCCTCGGTTCCGCAACTATAATTTTCCCGAGCATTATTCAAGCGTGAACCGCGCAGCTTGGCAAAAAGTAGAAACTCGCTGTCGGCCGAAAGATCACTCGGGTTTCTCGATTAATTAACCGAGCCGTCGCTCGTTCGACTAATTAACAGAACTGCCGATCGAATTGCGGAATCGGAACAGCGAAACTGCCCCCTGGTAATCGACGTTGCGTGTTCACGGAAGCAGAACAAATCCGCGAGCATTTCCCTGTGTATCCACTGGAAAATTAATCGAAGAACAAATACATTAACAATGGCCGCGTGTCTCTGAACAATGTTTAATTCGTCGTTGGAAAATACGTTGCTCAGCCTTAAGAAAATTCACTCGGGAACGTTCAGCATATCACATAGCAGCAATTGTGCAATGTTTTGCAAATTACCAGCTGAGCAAATTACAGTGAAATGTTGCGTTAGATGTTACTACAAGGTATGCCACTAATTTATTGACCGTGCGAAGAATAATTCAGTGTACTTATATTTTAAAATGCACCACCAATATCAGAACAGTAATAACGTATTTCAAGAAAACTGTGTGAAATTGACACAAGGGGCGGGTGAGGGTTAATAAAAAACGAAATCGGTCCGCAACCAGTTCGCAAAATCACCCTTCGCCACGCAGAACACGCGACTCGAATGACATAGCAATTTCGCAGCATGACGCTGGTCTCGATTAGCCTGCCCAGCATCCTTTCGCGGAACGGAAATATTTACCGGTGATAAACGATCGATCCCAGATCCATAAACAACCCATCGATCGACGGTACGACGCCGTTGCAATTAATTCCCCGGACGATATCTCGTCTGGAAAAGTCGAATCGAAAGATGACAGGACTCGGCTACCATTGCGACACTTTTCCCCGTAGCATTGACACCGAGTCATCCTTCGAACGAAACGTAGAAATGACTCGTCCTGTTCGCTGTGGAAACCCCGACGCTACATCATCCGCCGTCAATGTTGATCGTTGCTTATGCGGGCTCGGAGACTCAATTTATCCGTTTGACGTGAATTATCGCGCGAGGCGACTTCTTCATTAGTCGCTCGAGGGGGGAGTAATTGGCTGACGCGTTAATAGAAACGAAGATTGAAGTACTCAACGTCTCATTTATGAAATTCAACGGTAGAATGGAGACAAGCTTGCTTTGACTCCTCTGTCGACTTTGTTATTTCCTTAATTTTATTTCATTAGGTCATCCCGTGGATAATGCAAATCCACTTTCGTATTTATAGAAGGTGAAATAAGGGGCCATGATCTCTAGCGGATATTCATGCCGAGTGAAAGTTTCGAGCATTAATTATAGAGAAGCCGAATAAAGAATGTTTCCTCTATTGAATATTTTTTAATAAGTCTAACTCATTTTTGTCACGTAAAATCTGCGCACTAAATTACAGAAAGTCGCTACTAAATTACAGAAAAGTCGTTAATGCAAATGTTTGGTTTTCCACACTGTCGGTGAAATAAGTTGTCGGTGAGGTAAGGGTGGCCCGATAAAAATAGTCTTCGAGGATCTTCGTTTATCATGCGATTCGCCGCCGCGATTGCCTTGGCCATCGCGTAATCGCGACGCATTGGTGTCCCGCGTTCTTCTCTTTTCTTGCACTCCTCTATACACATTTCTCTCTCCGTGCGATCCCATCATTTTTATTCGAATTATAAAACAAACGGCCGGTGATAATCGCGCGAAGACACGCGCGGTATCTTAATACGGCCGCAAATAATACGTAATACGGTTTATGCCCATAATCAACGTTTCATAATGGCACTTAAGCATCCACTTGTTGATACCATTTACGGCCATTGTGCCGCGTTTACATGTGTAAAACGGTCACATCGACGCGGCCGCGGCTACAGCACGCACCCCGGTTAACTGTGTCAACGTTAATACCGCATACACACGCACGCCGATTTACAAACTGTCGACACGCTCCCGAACAAACGGGAAACCGATCGGGAAATTCATTTTTCCGGGAAAAAGCGCCCGGGCAACGTACCGCGACTTCCGGTGTGGTCCTCGACCTTGCCAATTTCGCTTCATGCTGCTCCCGGTGCTCGGGACGCTGCGGTTTCGATTTTGAAGCGAGCTTTTCGAAATTGTTACATCTCTCAGTTTACTATTTGTCGTTGTTTTTATTCACATCTATCGCGCTGGGAAAACACATTAGCAGAGAAGAAATATTAACACTACACCTACCATCACCGGTCAAAAACACCGTTTGCAGATGTTTCATTTCACAATTATTGAAATAATAAAAATTGAGTGTATAGATAGCTCTAGTAGATTACGTGTTATAATAGGAGCCGTAGAAAGCCTAAATAAAATCAAACTTGTCATTTATATAAGGGAACATCTACCAGTTACTTTTAAGGCTCGGTAGGTTTAGTGTTAAGGAAATGAAAGATTTTTTTTACCGTTACAGAGTAACTTAAATAACACTAATTTATTTTTAGAACTTAATCTTGTAGGTTTTCAGGGATTATAACATATTTGTGCACCCCTTTGGCCTAACAACAATCTGTGTAGTAAAACTTAAGACAAGTACTCCTCAAAAGAGAGAATATTCGGCGATATAAATTTTCGAAGAATGATTTTCGCCGGAAACTGGTAGACGACATTCACCCAGTTCGTGCAATCTTGCTACCTTGACATCGTTGGACTGGGTTGAATCGTCAGTGGATTCTGACGAGCGGATCGTAAACTGCGATAATTAAATCGCGCATCGAATGGAATCGAATCGCGAGCAAACAAGGGCCGAAGGGTTTGGAATGTTAGGTAGAAAAGATAATTTCCATAGATCCCAGAGCTCTGTGGAGGGCAGAGATCCCTATCCCGGAGAGCGTAATAACGCCAGGGGCCAAGTTTCCGTCATAGCTGCGGCGATAAGGGTGTGGGAGTTAAGAAAAGAGCATTACTTTCGTAGTAAACACACAAATATTTCTGGAACAATGGAAAGCAGCCGAATCGTTCGGGATTCGTTCCGAGACGAAGCCCGGCCGCGCCCGCCCGAGGGATAGAAATGTTTTGCAGCTTTCGAACTTATCTCTTTGTTTTCTCCCGTGCCATTCCGCTACCAAGACCTCTCTCGGTCCGAGATTTTGGCACTAGTTGCCACCGACCGCTATTTCTCAAGAAATCTGCTTATCGGTGGCCTCGAACGAGGAATCGCGACGATCTCAAATTTTATTCCACCCATCCTTGTCATCCCCCTTTTACGCCATCCTTCCAACAGAATCCGGAGGACTTTGCCAAACCTAAATCCTCGGCCGCACTTTGCTTTCTCTAAACAAGAGGTACGTGTTCAACATAATTCTTTTACTAGCTGCCACTATATTTTGGAGGGAGTGATACGAGACCGTGAATAACAATCTCATCATCCCCTTGCTTTGTGCTACTATTTCGGTTGTCTGGAGATGTGTAGTAAACGAGGAACGAACTTCATACAGAAGTGAAATTATTTATTTAAGCCTCGATTGAATTATTTAAGATGGTCTAAGATTAATGCAAAGAACATTTTGTACGAAGATTTCAAGATAATAAATACTGAGTATACTATCTTACATCGTCCTCTGTAAAAATAACAAGAACGTATCTACTCAAATTTGTATAATAAACTTTTTTGAATTAAAACTTAGGGGTGGGCCATTGGGGGACGAAAGAAGCAAATCTTGTCAAATAATTAAGGGACAATAGGAAAACGGAAACGATAGCTCCGAAAAATAAATCTGCACGTTCTCCGGAGGTCGAAACGCGTTTTAAACAGTGTAAAACGCGATTGGATCGAAAAACGTCGAAAACTGGAGGCACGGTGAGCGGTAGTTTCGCAAAACCGAGGGGATAAGGTGTTAAAACTAACGGCGCCTGTTCTATTCGCTATTAAGTAACGCCGAGGGAAGTTCGGCCATTAGGAAAGGGCGTACGACCATTCGGTTTTCCAAAATGGTGGTTCACGTATCAGGACCGAAACGGGTGAAACAATATTCGAGTTCAGCGGTGTTCGTTCCGAGAGAAGCGTGGGAGAAAGAGAGAGAGAGAGAAACTCTCTCTCTTTCTCTCTCTCGGTGCGCTCGCGGCATCTAGATTCCGATGAACAGGCGAGCTGCGATGGCGTATTGATCTTTTTAGTGGCGTACCGTCTCCACAGACGCAATCCAACTGCTGCTGCAGACTAAAGGTCTACATTTCCCTCGAGACGGATACTAGTTTCGCTATTCCTATAACACACAATTTGGCCAGGGAATATTGCGCCCGCGACTACCACCACGCGACAACCCCATCTCTCTCTCTCTCTCTCTCGCTCTGTCTATATCTCTGTTATACACAAGCGTCGTGGTACGTGTGCACCGATAAAACACGCAGAACGCGTTCGTCCTGTTGTCAGCCGATGCGAGAGGGAGCTCGGGATCCATTTAGTACGTACACAATGGTAACAAGCACACGGACGTATGGAAACAGAGAGTCCGGGCTACGGTTCGAAGGTTCGAAAAGGCTCCCGCAAGGATTTCCATGCACTCTTTCGAAATTCACTAAATATAGCTTCCCTAGAACCGAGATGGAAAGAGGACGCTTTGAGGAAAACCTTTCGGTCCACGACCAGGGAACGACTGACCTATGTTCCTGCTTTTTGAGAGACTCGATTGCACCCCTAACTTTGGGATAGAATCGTTAGAATAATGCGGTTGGACAGGAACATACTGCGATCTGATATTTTCAGTCTGAGCCGATAGAGAGACGTGTAAAAATAGCTTCACCTAGTTGGGGGTGAAAATTCAAGGATTTCGTTACAATTTTTCCAGTGTGTTACAACGATTGAATTGACGCTGCAAATTTTTATGTTGAAGAAAAATCCTCAGTCTCATCGTTTCATTTTTTAATGACAATTTCGCACAAGAACAAGTACGATTTTTAAAGAGCCTTTTATTTATTTTTTGATTTTCAAAGGACTCCTACGAGCAACTAGCAGCAGGCAATGGTAGATTAACATTTGGAGGTTGAAAGTCACCCCTAAATGGAGCAGTGTCGATTAACATTGTTCCCGAAGTAGCGGAGATTCGAATTGCAGAGGGACATGAGCGAAGAAAAAATGAACAGGGCGAGGAATGAATGACAACGAATTTGGAAGACGTGTTTGCAGGAGCAGAAGAAGGCCGGACGCACGAAGGCGACCGTCGGACGTCGCCAGGGCTGCCAGCTAGCGCCACTCCGTCTAGCCCGACGTCTACGCTCTGTCAACTGTTTTATATTTAATCCGGGCCGCTTTAGCGAGCAGTAAACAAACACTGTATCGCATAAGCGCCGCTCGAATTAGCCTCAATACCATTTGAAACGGCCGACTCGCATTTATGAAGATGACCGGGGATACGCTGGCCCACCCGAGACAGAGTTCTGCATCCATGGAAAGACGGTGGGATCCGGCTTTAGGAGGTGGAGGGGCTCTGAAAGCGTCTCCATCGATGGTAGGGGGCTCGTATCAGCGGTGGGAGGTGGGGAGACAGAGCTGGGGACGGTGGTGGAGGCAGAGACCTAACCTAAACCTAACCGGAACGTGGTAGGGAGGCAGGCTGACGTCACGGGGAACCGTAGCCCCGCCCACCAGTGCCCGATGGGCGGGAATCCCCGGAGGATTTACGACTTTCGACCAGAACGGCATCTACTGGCCGTGTTGGCAACTTCTCCTGCTAAAACGGTGGCCATTACGCTGTCACGATTGGCTGGATACGCGGGACAACGCGAATCAGACGACGGTTTAAATATGGATTTTTTTTCCGGCCACGAGACCGCGACCACCCCGACGCATAAATCAGCTTTGATTTTCCAAGGGCGGCCAGGGCTGGACAGGATCACAAGCACCCTGACTATCTTTCAGCCGCGCATTTGTTTCCGGTGGTAAATCTATATTCGGCTAATCGAACTCGGCGAACCCAGCGCCGTTTCCGCCGCTTTTTCGGCTGCTCCTGAAGGGATGCGTCTGTTACTACTTTTCGGACCATCCTGAACTACCCCGACAACATTCACGGGTTTTTCGATGCTTTGCCTTTCACCAAAGATACCCGTTTCTGTTAGCAACTGTCACTCCACACTCCCCATTCAGGGGGATGATTTTTGAATTTTTAATAGAGTACAATTGCAAACGTTGTGCTAAAACGTTAGACGAAATATTCCCTTGCTTTTATTTTTTTGGCTAATCGTTCTAATAGAATTTTTTATTAATTATTTACTTCATTGGTTTGATGTGTAAATAACGGTTCGTTGATGTTCCCATCCCAAACGAGGAATGAAGTCAACGAACTGCGAGCGGAAATAATAAAAAATCTAAAATTACCGGGACGCGTGATTTTCGGTGATGAAATTAGCATGTGCATATAAATCGATTATGAGTGTTTTTACACGGATAGGGAGCATAGCAGGGGTAGTTTAGATTAACTACCCCCGAGGATTTAATCGTTACAGAATCGGTAGCTAAGCCGCTCTTACGGTCGACGCTTAAACTAGATGGCCGTGAACCACTTAAACGGTAAAACGCTAAACTTTCCTGTAATGTCCACCGAGTTGAGTTGATCGCATGATAAAATCACGGCCGAGACACGAGAATGGACTTGACATTCAAAGTATTTTCGTCGGCCAGCTTTATGGGGCGCTAACGACACTTTATCATTGCCTTGTCGCCCGCAACTTTATCAACGGAGCCAAGATTTATAGATCGTGACGTTTACACGTTTGAAATCGCGAGCGATCGTCCGGAGACCAATCAAATAATATTAGCCAGAAAACTGTTTTATGCTTCGTATAAAATTGAAGATCTCGTAAAAATATGTTTCAGCCCGCGTGCACCCCAATAAGTGGAACAATACGTTCCAAATTTGTGATTTGTTCGTGGTTTTATACATTCAAAATCGATTTCATCTCAGAATAATGAACTATGGATTTTATGCATTTATGATCAAAATGAGTAGGTGGAAGAAAAGACATTTTTATTCGGCTCCTGTTTCTTATAATTAATGCAGGAAAATTTTACTATGCATAAAAATCTACTTTAAAATTCACTAACAATTGAAACGATAATTACTCATGAGGACTGTAAGATTAATATTAAATTTTCAATTCGCTAAAATAGTAAATCGTAAGACTCGAGTTTCACGAAATTAATTAGATTGTAAACCAGTCAGTATTTGTAACTCTTTGGAAGTATCAAACGAGGAATTGAAGTGGGTGAGAATTGAGACTCGACAAAAGTGTGCCATTAAACTCGCAGATTGTCTCCTTTATTACTGTTAACGATGCCGGATATTCATGCTTATCGGTAGCAGACACGACTATAAAACGGTAACGGGAATCTAGCATTCCGTATTCACGCAACAAAAAGCTGTATTGCGTGTTAAGTCTATTTTATACCTCGTGGAGATCGTACTTATCAGATAAAGCATGGCAGTGTGAATTTTATTAACTAATCCTACGAATCGCGAGTACTTAAGCCAACTTGTCATGGAACAGCTTATTTGCAATTATTTCATGTGATTATCTCTGCGGGAGCGTATGTGGATTAAAAATGGTCTAAGATATTGAGTATACCTTTTACCAAATAAACGGTGGTTAATGGGAAAAATAACTACAAGCTGAAGGACAGATAATAGTTTCATAAATGTCCCCACAATTTTTCTTACACATCTATATTTCAAAATCATCGTCATTTCGGGACGAGCTTGCTGCGTAAGGATAAGAAATTGGCTAGTTTTCTGATTTAAAAGAGAAAATCCGGTGGTTGAACGCGTCGGGCGTAATTATCATGAAAACGGCGAGAAGTCGTAGGACAGACAATAGCGGCAAAAGGGGCGTTTTAAAAGGAAAATTCCTGACGGGGACATAAGAATCGCGAGACGTCGGTTGTCGTGGGACAAGCCACACCGCGGGCGGTTACGTCGGTTTACGGCTGTTTTAACGAGCGCTGTTGCACGCGACTCAGCACTAAACCAGCCTTACAAAACGCAGCCACACTAGTTTAACGTTTTACGGTCGAATTTATTATCTGTTACCTCCTTATATGACGGTACAATAACAATAATTGTCAGTTTTAATTCGATCGTAAATCAACGTCGCAAAGAATTCGCGCCGTTTCCACGGCGGGTACCGCACGACGAAGGATATCGGGCCATCTGTCGTCACGTTACTGAAATACTTTCACTCCAGAAGAACGTTCCCTGTCGGGGAATCCTCGAGCATTCGTGTCCGACCGGGCCAGGTCTCTTTGTTCGCTGTTAACGTTGAGCGATCGTAGATGGTGCCAGCGGCGCTCGAATCCTGTTCACCAGTATTACCCGCGTTTTACGATTTCGCTTATGCCACTGTTACCCGGATTTTATGTTATTCCTTACATTTGCCTTTCGAATACTACCTTGCCACGGGTCTTACGGACACTTGACTTTCGATGGGAAATCGATTCGAATGAATGCAGTTTAACCCTTGAACTTGAGGAGGTTTCAAGGTCTAGAAGAATTTCAATTGCTTGTTGATTTCATGTATGTTCGAATGAATGTGGGGAACGAGGATCGTCAATGTGAACTTTGATAATGAAATGCATAAACGGGTTACTCGAAGGAGTCTGAAATGTATTCCCATAGAATTTTTTGAAGGTTTGGGGGCTTAAATTAAAGGTACAAGAATCGAATGAACCAGCTTAAATATTATACTTTGTTTTGAGGGAAGGTGTCAATGCAAAAAGGTTTTAGAGAAGGGAATCGACATTAATTTACATTATTGAAAATCTTTCGGTACATTTGTTCTTACATCTGGCATGTCTTACATTCTATTATACAATATTAGTTCGATATTATCTTCTATTCGAAGATACTAAAAGTTCTTACAAATAGAAGATAATACCGATTGCACAGGTCTCACCGCGAGGAGGTTGCTGCATAAGACACCTGAAAAGGGAGTCAATATTCCTGCTGGATCCCGAATTTTATTACGATAATTAGGAGTAGGCAGGAATAATTTTTTAATGAATTGTAGTGGGCATTTTATCCCGATATCTTTTATGGTTTAAAAGTTATAGTCAAATATCACCGTATTTCTCGATCCGGCCCACTGTAGCGCCAGAGTGATAGTCTCTCCCTTGCCCTTCCGCGACGCTGTTTCCCTACCCTAGCGCCTCGGGCCGCGGCAAGCCCGAGGCACGTGTCGGGTCTTCGCGGAGTGGTCAAAATGTCCCATCACGAGTGGATTTCGGTTGATTTTGCTATTTGCCAAATATACCGATGTTTCGAGATCTTATTATGTTTTTTTCTACATATATTCTACATAGAAAACTGCACTCCCCTTACTTAATGTCCCCTCCTGGAGGGGACGAAACTTACCAGGGGTTTTACCCACAAAAATGTCTGAGCTCACCGATAAACCCACCGCAAACAATATACGTTGCCTCGCTGGGCCGCGGCAAACAATGCGTTATCACATTGCTTGCCTCGCCCGGCCTATTCAGAATTCAGACTACGAATTTGCTCATCTTTATTTAACGGTTCATTGTACAGGTTTTTTTTAAACGCAGTTCTCTTTATAAGATCTTTACACTTGGAAAAGTGGAACCTGAAAATTTTTAAGACTTTAAAAAAATACATGTATGGAATATCCTGCAAAATAATCTATAATTAAAAAGAAATAAGTTCCGCAAGTTAAAAAGAAACACTTTTTTGCTAATAAACTAGATAGGATTAATTTTTTAATGAATTTTAGTGAAAATTTCATCCCGTCTTATGGTTGAAGAGCTATAGTAAAATGTTACGATCCACCAATATGGTTCTGTGACGATTTGCCTTCTCACCGACGAGAATCTCCTCAGTGGCCTTCTGCACCGACGAGACACTATTACCTCGTCGGTGTCTGTGGTACCAGTACAACTTGTTTGGAGTTTCTTTTGTGAGATGGCGCCACGGAATACTTCAGCATAGTGACTTTTAACTCCTGCTTTTTATCATTTTGGCAACACTATTCCGCAATCGATTTTGATTTGAATCTCACAAATGGTTGAAATTTGGGAAATCCACGATTACATTTCGATTACTTTAGAAAAATATTTCCCATTGAAAGATATACAATCTCAATCTCCCATATTTTCAGTGTCCAAAAATTTTCCGTACTCTGACGCAATTTTCTAAACATTATTAATCCAACATTGTGAACCTTATTTTAGTGTAAAAAATTGTATTAAGTCAAATAAATGTAGCCATACGAAAAAAATATAAATTTTCTTTCTCTCCTACAACATTTTTGGGGACAAACATGTTTAAATCGCTGCAACTGTAAAGCAACTGTTACGGCAAGAGGTTAAAGGATCAAAAGAAATGTATTTGTGTACTAAAACATAATCTGCAATCGTAAGAAAAGCGATTACAATATCAATCACAGTAAGAAGATTTGGTTTCCCATTGGGGGCGGCGTAAGAAACGGAAGCTGGGGTTAAAAATTAAAAGGTCGCGCATAAAGGTGGGCGAGATGAAATGGAAAGCGGAATCACAGTTGTCCGGAGGCGTGAAAAGTTAATCCAGTTCAATGGACCCTTCGATTTTTACGAGCTGTAATAGTAAGTGGGGTCTCGTGCCGTGCTCATCAACGCCGGGATCATCCACGGTGTTTCTATGGGTGGCGCGGTGGCGCTGAAAAGACGAGGCGAGAGTCAAACGTATCTGGCAATGTCATCAGTTACATTTATGAGGCCGTCAAGGATAAAGTGAGCACCTTGAGGTTGCATCATCGTCACTTTAAATCCCGTTTACCCGCTCGTAAAAGTCTTTGACGACTTCGCCGGAGAGCTGCCGGTACAGCACGGCCAACTTGCC
Organism: Lasioglossum morio; assembly: GCA_916610235.2. Classification (NCBI taxonomy): domain Eukaryota; kingdom Metazoa; phylum Arthropoda; class Insecta; order Hymenoptera; family Halictidae; genus Lasioglossum; species Lasioglossum morio. The sequence continues at coordinate 14,592,110 of OU744328.1, read as the reverse complement.
TGCCATAAACTCGAGAATGGAGCACCCTCGTCCCCTCTGCACACCCTGTCTGTCCTATAACCCTCCTCAAGTTTTGACGGAAACTGAAACGGAAAGGAGCCTCGGCACGTTTACTTATCCAGCTCTCAATAATTGTCGCTCGTTATGTCGTGCCGAGTCACAATACCGAGGAATCGTCCATTGATTGCTCGCTTATGGCCCTCGTAATCTTTCGGGACCTTTACACGCCGCAACCGTGGTTGCCATAACTGCACCTCGCTCGAATAATTGGTCTTTGATAGCGCGCGCGGAAGGGTGACTTTTATTGCGGGTCTAATGACTTCATTTGTATCTCGAAGAAGATTTATTATCTTCGCAAGCTTAGGCTGTCGGTGTGCATCCCAGCTTGCAGGGGTTTATAAAATTACTTTAAGATCGTCGAGCCTGGGTCCATTCTGACCCAACATTTTAACAGCATCGTGTAGCTACTCAGCTTCTGGTTATCAATTAGGGATTGGACAGTTGGACTGTTTTATTTTCGAAATTGGGAGTACACACGCGTGAAACAGATATGTTAACTCTTAACCATCTTCTCATCAATTTTATATATTTTACATTGACTCATTTTACAGTGATTCCATCTAGCTTTATATTTACACTTCAAAGAAGGAATTCGCAAAGTTAATACTTTGTTTTTCTATCGTATTAATTGTTGAAGAAATGTGTAAGACATTTTAAGTCGTTTTCTAAGCATTTTCAAAAGGAAAATGAAGTTAGAAAAATGAAGGACGGAAAAGGAACAATTATGTAATAAGATTGATGAACATAGGGGCCCATTTTTCAGAAGTGTTTTATTTAAATTTGAATATAAATAAAATTTGACAACAACCAATGCTGGTTGGAAGAGAACGCGTGCATTCTTTAAGAACTGTTTTTGTGAAGGTAGAGTATTATTTCCCTGAAGTAAGAATTTTATCAATAAATGCTCGATAGAGTACATTCCAACATCAACGCGACTCGGGTACCCTGTAGCAGCTCGGTATTCGTTACTGGCTCGAGGAGCTCGTTCATGAATTGGAAATGCCCTACAGTGGCAGCGAAAGAAGTCATAAAACGAATAAAACCGCCCTGTATCGGAATATCATGGTATCGGCACTACAACGACACGTATGCTAGCTAAAACACTGTATAAGTCAACAGGGCCATTTCCCGCGTCTGCATACGAACGTTTGCATATTCGTTAAATGCCCCCTATTGCAATCTCATACTAATCGCGACGCTCTCAAGAAACTTATTGATCTTAAATGATCGATATCGACAAAAGATTCCAGACAGCATCTTCATTCTTATAGCCGAATAATAACACATCAATTCGTTATACATAGAAATCTATTTGTCAATTCTAGAGAAGAAAAGGCTACTTTGAAGAAGAAAGTAAAACTATCTACCCTTAAATCATTAAAGTTTTTCCAACAGTATTACACCCCTGTATCTAAATTCTGAAGAATAAGATTGGTACGTTTACTTCTCCACTTTGATTTGACACAAATCAGGACTACATTCTTCCAGCCAAATGCTCAGAACAAAAATGACAATTCCTTCTTTTCTGAAGTCTGATGCACCCGACAATCCAATAAAATTGTTATGAAATCTCGCGTAATTTCACAGCGAGGCCAGCAGATGAATAATCAGAGTGTAGCTAAATCATGTGCAGGTAATTACAGTAGCTATTCCCAGGGGAACGGGAGTGAATCGCTAGTGGGGCCATTGAAATTCGGTATGGCGGCGTTCGTCGTGTCAGTGGGTTCTAAAACGTGCTGGTCCGGTGCTCGACGTGTGAGGTACACGATTCCTTTTTACGATGGCAAGACCGAGGGGCGTCCTGATTGTCGTCGTCGCTTGTCTTCTCCGGGTACGTGCTGAATTCGCTGAAGAAAAAAAAAAGAGAGAGAGAAAGAGAGTGAGATCAGTCCCGCACCGCAGCCACCCAAATAGACTGCTCTCGTAGGAAGAGAGCACAATGAAGAGGTGCAATAATATCTCGAGGAGCTACACATTTTTATTCGTCGCATTCGCCACACGGTAGCTACAAGCTGTTTATTAGAGAGCACGAAAGGACGACGAGAAAGAGGACACTCGAGAGAGAGATTGTTCGAACTTTCCCACAGGAGAGAGACAGTCCTGGAAAGTTCAGACACCCCTCGTGTTGCCAGCCCTCTGTTGCTCCCTTTCCGCGATCGGCCATCCACCGTGTAAATCTCGAATCTGACGTCTGCTATATGGCACGCTCGATTCCCTGGCTCCTCTCTGCACCCCCGAGAGAGGGAGAGATAGAGAGAGAGAGAGAGAAAGAGAGAGGAGAGCGAAACAGCGTTGCGTGGCGCGTTATTAAGGTCAGCCACCTGCCGCTCGATGGAGCTCACTTCAGGGATGAACACTATTATACCCCTCTGCGCTATGGCTATACATAACGGGGAGAAAAAAAAAAGAGAGAAGAAAGAGGCGCGCGAAGAAAGGTAAGGCAGAGAAAGGAGGACGAGGAGGCAGCAGCAGAAGAAGAAGAAGTAGGAGAGGAGAGGAAGAGGGATGCAGGGGGTCTGGCTGAACAAAGAAAATAAGAGATGCGAAACGACCACGCGGCCGGAGACGGTGCAGGCCGGAGAAAGGAGCCCTCTGGAGAGAGAGCGAGAGAGACGAAGGGAATCGGGGACGGCGAGAGATAGAAGGAGAGAGGATAGCTCCCGGGACTCCTGGAGCCAGAGAAGAGAATAAAGGAAAAGCGAGAAAAATGTGTCTAACGTGGCAGAGGCAATTCTTCAGCCGGAGTTGCCGCCTTAATGTTCGCCGGAGAAAGGCGATTGGTTCTCGAGAAGAGCCCGTGGGAAAGATGGCCGCCATTTCCCTCCAACCACCCGTGCAAGTGTCCCCCCTACCTCCTCGGCCACCTACTCAACCTTTCTCTGTCGCTCCTCTGGCCATGCCTGGAAGCCCGTAAACGGGCGACGGCCACGAAAGAAACCCCGTTCGAGGAATAAAGGGGGAGAAACACGCTCTCCGAGACTCTTATTCTTATTAACTGTTTAATCTTTCCCCGTGACGTACGGGACCCATTAAGCGCCGCGGATCTTGTTTATATTTCTGCCCGAGAGCAACGCGCGAGACCAAGCCGCATCTTCGTTACGCTGAATTCAAGGGGCACCGTTGCTTTCTGGACCCTTGACTTTTTGCCACGAGACCCCAAATGATGCTGCACCACGGATGCAGCCCTACCCCGACAGAAAAAATCACCCCGAGATCACTCTGATGCCCCCGGATTAGTCGAAACGACACCCCCCGTTTAATCCCCCCGAAAGAATTGCGTGTACAGTGGTTTATAAGTGGAGCGAGATTATTTGTTTCCTAGGGTGCGGCGGTGTTTGCGATGGAGGTCAGAGTGTCGGAGTTGGATGCTGCTGGTTTTAGGATTTTAGAGAGTCTTCCTAGACTCATTGAAGTATTTATTTATTGTCTTCTTTTCAATTTACAATCCTTCGCTTCATTAGATTTTATGTAAGTAGCTGGTAACTTCAACCCTCGAAAAATGGTCCACTATAAAAGTGTAAACTTGCTGTAGAAAAAATAATTTTAAGACGAGAAAATATCGGTTGAGTAGCTAATCTATCTAAAAGCGTATCGCGTTCGGTGTTCAAGGGGGTGTTAGTAGGGGCTGTCGAAGGACTCGAAGGGTTCGAAGGGCTCGAAGGTGAAGGGTTATCTGCGACGAGGTCCTTGCGAAAGAGGGTAGAATCGATCTATTTCGGAGGGTGTTCCAGGGGGAGGAAAGAGTGACAAGAGTGTGAGGAGAAAACGGTGCGAGGGTGCAGCGGAGATAGCGCTGAGTTACATCTCTCAATTATTTGATAATGCCGCCGACACCGAGCCGAGGGGAGCTCGTTAGAACTTAAAATGAGCTCTGCCCGTAATCTTCTCAATGTTTATACTTGCTTCGTAAATCTCCGCGAATCTCGGCGTGGGCATCGTCGTAGCAACGTCGGGAGGAACAATAGATGATACAAACTTCCCGAAGAGTGGCTCTCCTGGACCTCGTTTAAAATTTTTATGCCGGAGGCGGCGGGCGGCGCAAACCACCGGAGCGACACGTTGTCTTTTTTTCTCTCTCTCTCCCTCTCTCTCTCTCTCCCTCTGTAAAAACTATCCGGCTACCAACGGTATAACGTTGCTCTAACTGCATCTTAATTATCATCCTTTCCGCCTTTTTTTGCCCGGCCCCTTTTAGGATAAACGAAAATGGCGCGCAGACGTAGGCGTGCATTGTTGGTTAAAAGCATGCTACCGGGTCCTTTGTAATTACTGCTCGTACAGAAAGCTTCATAATGATTTAACCTGATCCAGAACAGAAACTGTCCTAGATATTACTGAAAAAAGGGGTCATGGTTTATGGAGTAGTTTTTGAGAAATTTGAAGAAACAACCCCTTTGGAGGTACAAGAGATTTTGTATTAAAACGTTCTTTATACGATGTACAAATTATCAGACTATTTTATAATTTTATAGGAGATACAATGTAAAGTTGATGTAGAGTATATTTTATTCTTTAACGGTGTAATGAATTTCTATTAAAGTCGAGAGCATAAACAGTGATTTATAAAAATTTGAATTTGCGTTAACCTCCGTAGTTTAATAATTACTGATTATGGAGGCCAGCGGCTGGGTTGCGTATAATAAAACGTGTTTAAAGTTTCGTTTAATAAGAGTTTAATAATTCTTTTCATTAAACCTCGCTTATTACGCGCTTGCTGTTTCGAAGATTTTGTATTCTTTGCGTCAGATGTTTTATTTAATATTGATTGATATTACGAAGACACTTCTACGTATAAGAAATGAATAACTGGATTTCTAATAAGTAATTAAAACATTTATAATTTCATTACGTCAACGACCATGGTCCCGTTGAAAGCACCGGTTCTCGTTCGATCACCGAAATTAAACAAAGTGGAACGTGAGTGGCGCTTGGAGTGTCTGGTAAAAATCCGAGAATTGACACCCAGATGCTTTTCACGTATTGTTGGCAAAAAGGTAGGCTGAAAAGTTGGCTGAAATTAAGCTTCAATTAATATTCACAGAAACAAGTTAAAGAGGAATATTAGTGTCTGCATCAATTCCTCTCCTGTTGAACTAGATAGGATTTTAAAAGCTAAACAGTTTGCAACTGCCAAGGCTAATGTTATTGTCGTCACCTACATCATGCCTGTTTGCATAATTATGAAAATGGTCTAAGTGATTTTTTTTTCAATTTTTACTTAGACCACTTTCATAATTATGTGCATATTTAACGTGATAATAGAAGAAAAATTTGAATAAACAGCATCTACTGAAATGTCCACTTTGACGAGACAATTAAGGGTCGTTTGCGACATAATCTGCTGTTGACCCGAGTCAGAGCAAGAAACGTCGTGTCAAAACTGACCAGGACAATGCAGAAGGTGTTAATTACCCGATCGGTATCTAGGATGCCGGCTATATTCCTCGATCTAACAAGTCCGGAACCCCTTTCCTCGAGCAGCCATCCGTACCGGTGCCATTACGAGCCACCGTGTATTCGTATTTACCGCTCTATTAGAGGCCGCCGGCGGGGATCACGATAAATCTACTTTGACGCAGATTGCCTCGTAACAGGCAGCCATAACTTACGCCTTTATACTTTTCTCGCGTGTCGCCGGCTATCGGCTCGTAAAGCCGAATCGTGGCCGCTGAATCTGCGCCGGAACGCGATCGCTTTCTAGTTTCTCCGTCTTGCGACCAACTCCCAACCAATTCATCCGATCCAACTAGCTCCATTACTGTCAAACGTCCACAGAAAATATTCCTTCCACTATATTAAACTCGCAGAAATGCTACGGAAATTCGAACATCAGTTACATTCTCATGCCGATAGGCCACCCCTAAAATCGATGGACATATTTAAAAGATACAAAGTACTTAAAAGATACATGGAGAAATTTCTGCCCGCTTCCAAATAAAACATGGGCGTTCCAGTACACGAGGATGCGCAAGAAGCGACATGCGCTGACCTAATGCATCCGCAAGCGAGTAAATCGCGTAAATTCCAACGGGACTATCCTCGGCAACACAATGCTCGAAATTGAACCAGCCCGTGCAACCGGTCGGGGTAGCTAGTCGAACTCGGGAACGACTCTATTAACGATAGTCAGCGAGATTGCCAGAGAGCTCACTTCCCAGCGCTCCTTGTCCCGTCGGTCATAAATAGAGTGTGGGGCTTCTCGGTCGGGGATGAGGTCCGGGGAGAAAGGATTCAAACGGCGAAACAACGACCGTGTCGTACAAACCTGTCGGGTCCTCTCTCTTGGAGGAGGACGCGGCGGAAAAAGGGATGGTTCGAGAGAGGACGTTCAAAGAGAAAGAAGAGGGGAGCGGAGAGAGGATGGCAACAGAGGGGTGGTTTAGGTAGGAGATAGGATTAGTTAGCCGGGAGAGGTACCGGAGGTCAGAGGCTGGGTATATCTAGATTAAGATGCGTCGAGGAAAGAGGGAGAGGGGGGAGAGCAGACAAAAGGGGGAGAGAAGATGGACAAAGAGAGGCAGAATAGGGAGTCGGTCCCCTTCCGAGCCGAGGTGACGAACGACATTCGCGGGGACCTTGAATGTCTTTGGTTGTCCATGGGCCTCGATGATCTTGCCCGGCTTTTCGAGCTAGTGGGGATAAGAGGGGTTAGAGGGGAAGAGTACGGGGTACAAGGGGGGGTACAGGAGGTGAGCAAGCGACGAGGACCGTGCCGGGTGACGTACGAGCGCAGGGACCACCCCTGGTGATCAAATCCCGCATCTTCCAGAAGGTTTCACACAAAAATCATATTTATCGCGTTGCCTACCTGCGGCCAACGGCGTGTCACCCTGCTCCACCTTTATGGCGGTCGAACAACCTTCTCATTCTTTCTCTTCCTTCTCTCGTCTTCTTCGTCGACTTCGTCTTCTTCTGCTCGCTCTTTTAATCTTAGACTATCGCCCGGTTATGGCCGCGCCGGAGTAATTGCCTCGCAAGCCCGAATTTATTGCTAAGTAGAAACCCGCTCCCCCTGCTTAACCTCCTGAAGGGGGTATGAATGTATAATGATCCGAAATGATACCGAATTGCCCGCAGCGCCGGTAGACACCGACGTGGGAATCGCGACCCCTTTTCACCGATGTCTTCTGCTTTCCAGTTACTTTGTATCTGCGATTTCGCTTCTTATCCCTGTCTTATCTCGGATGGTCGAGAGCTGCGGGTGGGTTTATTGTTGCCTGCGACGGCAAGCAACGGTTTCATAAACGAACTGAAATTGAACTGATCGTTTCTTGTAAGGGACAGTCGATTCCTTTTTGTACATTTCAACACAACGAAATTACATTGAACGTTTCTCCACTTTTTCGCAGCGGAAGGGTGCGCACCATCAACGTTTCAAAAACACAGGCCCCAGAGCGAAGAAAATCGTCGGATTGAGGGAATCGCAGTTTCCAAAGCCAGTCTATCCATAGGAAAGGGCCAGTGCGAAGGTAATTCGGAGCGGCGAAAAAGAAAGAGAGAGGGAGAGCGGTTTATCGTGCTTGGCGTGTAGAGAGAAAAATAAAGACATCGAGCCTATTACGAGGAACTCCTGAAACAATAATCGATTGTTATCGACGCGTTGTTTCCGTTCCGGATCGATAGGAAAAGAGGGGGTGGTGTCGGCTGGTGGCCCGCCAACCGCGAAACGATAGCTGCGTCATCGTTACTCCTTTTTATTTACAAGTTTCCCTACCCCCGCGATACGGTAATGGCGATAGATGTGTTGCAGAGGGAGAGGAGGGTTCGGGAATAGACACGGGGGGTTCTCGAGCCATTCCCATAACTCAAATCCGACTCAATTTTCCCCGGGAAGAAAGTTCCACGCCGCCACCGCCGCCGCCACCAGTCGTCGATCGGTTTATTAACCCACATCTTTATGACCGATTATTGCGATACCCTAACGATCGTTCCGCCGTACCATTCCATACCACGGGAAAAATTCCGACGACAGTCGATTGTTACTTGTACGGAGTATTTTCGAGCGTTCCGGTAATTCGACACTGTTGTAAAGATCTTCGGAACTTTTCGAGGGAGGGTCCACTATTGCGGCATCATTCCCGGAAAGCTATCGACAATTTTTAAAGCGAACGCCGTGAGGTATTTTCTGCTGGTAGATGCTCTCGCGAATTTTTAGTTGTACTCCATTCACGGGTTTTTCAGTTGTACTATAATTTGCGATTAATTAATTCTACATACTTTAATTTAAGAATTTTCAGTTGTACTTTAATTTAAGAACTTTTAATTGTACTTTAAGTTAAGAATCTTTTAGTTGTATTTTAATTTAAGAATTTTTCGTTGTACTTAATTTAAAATTGTCTACTTGTACATTTGTGTAACTGAAAATACGATCAAAAATAAAGTTTTGCTGTTTAGAACAATCCTTAATTTTAAACTACCTTCTAAACATCATATTCATTATAGAAATCTTTCTCCTGAGGAATGGAAGGAGTCATGGAGTACATTTAGTACCAACTACCTCCTATTAGAGCAGAATATCGCATAGGTACAGAGAAAAGCTCGACGATCATAGTCGCAGGCCGTCGGCAGCCATTGGCAGTACCGAAAGAAATCAAATCGCAAGGAACTGAAGAAATCGCGGCGTCGAACACGGGGTATCGCGTCGCTCATGGGGGTGAAATGAGAAATGCCAGCAATGCCCCGTGCCGCATTAAGAGGGCTACGGGGAACGGCGTCGTAATGAATTAAGGGAAATCAGAAATTGCTTTAAATAGCACCGTAAAAATAAAGTTTATTTAAAGAAGGGTAAAAGGGGAAGACGTGTAGGGGTGGAAATCGAGAGAGGACGGAGATGGAAAAGGAAAGGGACGTAGAAAATAGGGAGGAGAGGAGGGTAACCGACTTCAGAAGGGGTGCTAAGTCGACGGCGGAGCGTGTAGCACGGAAATTGCCGAGAAACGCGTATTAAAATTGCTGGATTTAGTAGGGAGATAAGCCGCGGCTGGGGCTACGAGCCGAAGGAAAAGAAAAACTCTCTTTTACTTGCGCAACGACGTTACCGTCGCCTCTCCGTTCCCGTTATCCAAAGCTTAAAGCTTAGACTGCGCCATCATCCTCCACCACCGACTCTTACAACCCTTTGCTTTGCACCCCCTCACGCCACATTTAATTCACCTTTTTCTTCGGTTTCGACGAAACCCCTCGAGCCGGCCATTTTCACGATTTCATGGCTGCCGTCGCTCGATTCCTTTAATCAATGGAACCCTTTCAAACAGATTTCAAAAGTTGGTTGTTTTCGTTCACCAAACAATACTAAACAGTAGACTCGCAGAGTTTGTGAAGCCAGGATATCAATTTTTCTTTAGTATAATTTTGAACTTGCTATATTTGTTACACGATTTAAACCGCAATTCATTTTTCAGCGTTGTGCACATTTTTCACACTTGCACATGTTCGAGATGGATTCTTCAGGAAACCTGAAACATAAAATATTTCATTGTTAGTATTAAAATACATACATTTTAGTATTCGTCTTCATCAAGCAATTCCAAAAAAAAAAATTGTGGAAACTCCTGAATCTTCGCACAATATTAGGCAATACAAAAACGATATTGTTCCTAACATTTCATGGATTCCTGAACTTCATTTCGAGATACGAATATTTGAATAAATCGTACTGGCAAGAAGTGCAATGTATTCTCATGGATAAATCACTGAGCAAAGCCCATGAGACAAGCTCCTGAAGGTTTCACATACACTGTCTTTGCGTGAACCTTATAGAAAATTCTTCCCGTTCGAATTTGGCAGAATCACAGTCACCCAATCGCATCCCCAGTTTTATTAAACAGCTCCGGGAGGATCCCCATAAAGGAACTAACACTCATAGGTAAGTGGCGTCCATTTTCGGATATTGGTCCGAGGATCCGTCGACGGTCCAAACGACTTAATTGAATCGAACGGCTTAATAAACCCAGTTGCAACGTAAAAATTCGATTCGCCTCTACTCGACACAAAATCCTCGAAGTTCGAACCAACAAAAATTCAGATCTTTAATCATTCTACCTTTGCCGTCTCCGCCATAATACATACACACAATCTTCGATCGTCACTCTCTCTAGAACAGCACTAATGTCTCTATTCTCTGATTCTCTCTCTCCACGTTGACTTAATCAATTTTTTGCCGCGATAAATCGCCTAATGGACCGTCTAAATTCGACAGCGGTTTCCAAGGAATCATTCGCGAAAATCAGGCCTCGCATAAACATTCTTAATCGCTATTTACGATCCCAATGAAGTGGGTGCTGGCTAAAAAGCGATTTCTAAAACGTGGAAAGTGAGGCTCTCGGCTTTTTTAGCGAGTCCGAGCGTCCGAACAGGTTCTGGAGGGCGATGCGGTGATCGTTAATTGGTCCCGTCATCCATTCGGCGGTCATTATATTGTTTTCCCGTCTTGGAATGAGCAAGGAGGACGCGTGTGCAGCTATACACGGCTCGTATAGCCTCATCGGAGGCAATAATCCGCCGGGGGAATCCCCCTTGCGCCGTCGTGCCCACTCAAACGGTCGTAGACCGCGCTTTTATGCCGTCGTAAAAGCGCAGTAACAATTAATAAGTATCTCGTAAAAGCGATTGTCGTTGACACCTTTTTGAATGACAGGGGCGGGATGAGAGAAGACGGCCGACAAAGAGAGAAGAAGACGAAGAAAGAGAGAGAGAGAGAGAGAGAGAGATAGGGGAGAAACGAAGACGAAGAGAAAACGTCGGCTCGAGTCTCGTCTCTTCTCTTCGCCGACCAACCGGCCGACCACGTGAACTAGGTGGCTCCGTGATTGGCCATAAATTACGTTTACGCTTTCAGTCGTTACTTTTAATCAGCCAGTTATGCCCACCGATGTACCAGCTACCTATCCGACCTCCTGACGTTTTAACAGGTCTCGGGACCGACGCTCGCCGACGCGACGCCGACGGACGGCGGCTCACTCTTCTCCGGATTTTCGTTTGTTTATTTATTGACTCGTTAGAATCACTCGCTTCCTGTTATGGACGATTCGTCACTTTATTAAATCTGGTTAAGACTTCAGACTGCTTTTTACAGATTATCAAAGCTGCTTTAAGTATTAGGTCGTATTTTAGATCAGCAGGAAATTTCGCTTGTTAATCAAAACACTTGTTGCTAGTGAGTGATTGGGAAACAGGAATTGACAAGTTATCTGGAAGATGGCAACAAGTTACAAATAATGGAAATTATATCATTTAATAATATTAAACATATAATTTTATATATTGATTTAAATGTTTTTTTTTTAAATACTACTGAACTTTCTGCCCACTGAACAACCATTTATACTATTTTCGAAGCTTAACAATGCTTGTTTTCTTCAACAATGTCCATCTCTGGTCAAAATTCTTGCCGAGTCTTTTCGATTTTAGAGCCATCTACTAGGAAATTGTGTTCCACGTTTCCAGCACATTTTTTCGCGCAGATTCATTGGGTTGCCGACGACCATAACTACACAACAAATCAGCAGGTATACGCCACCGGTTTCGGATGGGACTTGACGATGAACTCGTCTCCTCGTTTTTGCCGGGGATTATTCGACGAGCTCATTATCGCGATTTAATCGGGAATACCTGTCGGTGATTCCCGTTGACTTATAGCTTGTCGAAACACGGATCACGGTATAATTGACTCCTCGTGAAACATAACTGCTACTCCGTACACAACGGTCACGAGTTTCGGGAACATTTACTGCCGTCATTGGCTGCCGTGTCGTAAATTTCTCTCCTGGGGACGTGGGACTTCATTGTTCGAAGGTGTGTCGATAAACTGAAATGACTTTCCTTGTTCGCGGTGCACCATTCACGATTATGTTCCCGAATCTTGTCGTTATACTTCTGGCTAATAATCGACTTTAACGTGCAATATACTTCTTTTTAAATTCGTTACATTTCTTCGTATTATTATTATTATATATTTATTATATATTCGCAAGCTTCGATGTTCGATTGTCGAAGTTATTTGTTATTCGTAGTAAAAATGTAATGTACTCGTGAGTTCCAACGAGACTATGGTTTGGATATTGTTCGGACGAGTAAAACAGCGCGGAAAAAATTAATCCTGTTCCTCGCGTCTTCACGGGAGGTTCCATGAATATTCGGCCATTTTCTCGGTTCGCCGGAGGAGCAGATTTAACGGAAGACAGAGTGAAACGTACGCGGAGCTCGACGCAACAAACACAATTCGTGGGTGGGCGTTGCGGCGTTTCACGGTTCGCGAAACGGCTCGGCGAGATAGAGAGAGAAGGCAAGAGAGAGAGAGAGAGAGAGAGAGAGAGAGAGAGAGAGGGTGAGAGAGCGAGGGAAGAGAGGGAGAGGAAGAGAGCAGACTAGATAATAATGCGCGAACCGGATATAGGGAAACGGTAGCCGCAAAGCCACGGTCAGGTCCGCGTCGTTGCCTTAATTAAGTTACACGCCGCTCGCATTGTTCCCGCCGCGTATAAATGTCACTGCAAAAGAGGGGAGAATGATATTAATTAGTTTCAATACCGGGTTCTCTCGTTCGCGAAACCGCGCAACGGCTTCCTCTCGTATTTCTGCCCGCGAAATACGCTCCAACCCCTTTTTCTTATAATTTGCGAAACCACCCCCGGCTCGACAACGCGAAGAAACGAATATTGCGCGTCTTCCAACGCCACGGGCCGCAGGTGGACACCGATCGATTTTTCGAATATTTTCCAATTCCCGGCGGACAAACCCTCTCGCTAAGCCACCCTCCCTGTCGGGCACATAATTTTTAATTATTGTTAACGCCTTTAAATACCGACCGTTGGGAATCGCGTTAAATATGGCCCGCGAAACGGCCCGCGGAAATTTCGAAATATTTACCGAGATAAGAACCGTTGAACACTGCCTCTCCCTCGGCCAATTCATGAGCCGCCGATTAACGATGCGCCCCCTCGCACAGGTAATGATTCTCGATGATTCGCGTTTTTATGCTGGGACAAATACGGTTATCATGCGGAACGGCGCGATTTCGCTGAATATACAGCGCACCGCGGCCGACGATTTTTATTTCGCGGAATTCGCGCGCGAAATGTTTTATCGAAATATTTTATTAATTCATCCCCTTCCCGACGAAACCCCTCAGACAAACAACGTCGCAGCAGCCGGAGCCGAGGCTCGCAAGCCAAGAAGAAAAATGTTTCTTTATTCCCGAAGCAATGAATTGAGCATCTAGGGGACTGAACGGGATCGATAAACCACCCCGAAGTCGAGACTGATAGTTCGGGGATAGCTATCGATGGGAATTAATTATCAAAGGCGAGGACCAATTGCCAATCGACTGAAGCGACGGTGGATGTCGACATTTCCGGGGTATAAATGAGGTGCGTATAGAGACAGAAGGGACAAGGCATCCTCGGGTGGCGCTAAGCCAGCTTTCTCCTCTCTCTCTCTGGAAGGCAGCGCCGGGGTTGAGAATACGTTGGGAACGGGAGAGGACGGAGGGCAGAGCAATAGCCTTTACGACTCACCCATAGTATCAAACGATCTATCCGACCATTAAGATAGTCTCGAAACGATTCGGTAACCTTTGGGTCCGTGGAAAGCGATACGCTATCAAGTTGGTAGCCCGGTCGCGCGGCATTTCGTGGAGCGTATAGGAAAGCCGCCCTTTTGCCTCTTGTCCTCCGTCCTTTCACCCACCGCCATTTTGTCTTCTTCCGCGCATACCGCGATGCCGATAGGATTACTTACTATACTCGATGCCAGCCAAACCCTTATCTCCTTCACCTACCGATCCTATCGACGACGACCCACCCCTTCGGGGTTTCGCTGACAATTCGTCAACTCCGTCCAATGGTAGTTATCCACACCTCCGGTAGAATCTTAGAAATATTCTCTTCATAGTCTTTCAGGTTTAAACAAATGCAATATTGTTATTTCTATACAGGTTTTGCACTCCAAATTCACCTTTCATTATTGTACTTTTTTCGGTGTGCTTCAAGGTGTACAACGTTTGCAGAAGATTCTTAAAATATTAAATTAGACAGTGTCATTATCGAGGTAATGGCGCCATCTGGAACTGAGACTCCATTGTATAGAGCATTGGATTCAGCCATTGTTTCATTGACATTGTTTCCGTCACCCTTACTCCCATTTGCTCACTGCTAGCCCCATAACGTGGCTGCAAGACAAAGCCCAATTATGTGAAAAGCATGCTGCACCCTGCCACGAGAACAGTCAATTTCCTTGAATAATCGCACCCTATACTATCCACTATATTTTTTAATTACGTGGCACGAATTAGTCCGATGTAACGCTCAGCCACATGTGACAAATAAATAATAAAAGCACAATTCCGGGACAACATTTTACTGGTTAGTTACCAGTTACTATGCATAGTAAATGTCGCTGTATGCGACGCAGGTTATTAATCATTTATATAAAATTTAACGAAGCTACTGTTTCATTTAGAATCTAGTAAAACATTTAATACTGTAATTGGCTCTCTGTATGGTTCGTAATGTAGAGAATTAGGCTGGTTATAATCTGCAACGGAATTGCAAATACTGGTTCGAGGTAGCGGGAAGAAAATGCAGAAATTGATATGCTAGTTTTGGATGTAAATGGTGGTAGTAAGGTTGTGGCGGTTCTAATTAAACGTCCTTCGTACCGCTATCCAATTCGCACGGATTTTGTTGCCTTGGCAAACGTTGATCAGAGGAATCATTGGAAGTGCTATCAGATTGAGACTAATGCGGTAGTAGATAATGGCACTTTCGTGTACCCAGCCGCTCGCTGTCTTTGCCCATTACAGCCACCGTAAGGGTCTCAGCCGAGGAAATGTTTCCGCCGAAATAGGAACACGTTTGTCACCGTTCTCCCATTTAATCGGCGTTTCTGTAATTTTAAATGGAACTCCAATTTTATATAAACAAATATCCATATTTCTCTCGTTCTTTCCAGATATAATAAAAATGTTATTTCTGTAATTTTAAATAGAACCCCCATTTTATTTAAACAAATCTAGACAATTCTCTTCATTCCAGCCTCCCTCTTTTCGAGATTCAATGAGAGTGTTAGGGTGGTCGGTGCACACTGTTCATCGAAAAAGGGGGGAAAGGGAGTCTTTCAAAAAAAAAGTAGCGATTCTTTATCCTGTTCATGAATATTATCTGTCCACGAACCGTCCCTCTTCTTCCGAGTACAGTTTGCAGCGGAATTTCAACAAGGGGGTGACGTCGAACCTGAATTTTCGCAATTTATTGTATACTGAAATCGTATAGGGTGGTCCATTAAATAGGATTGAGGCAAGATATAGGAAGAAATAAGAAATAATCTGTTTCTTAAGCGATAAAATAAATGTGCAGTATATCCTTTTCATCATGTTGAACAAGTAGATCGAGGTTTAATTCAGTAGGACACCTTGTATACTTCCACGTCGCTTTCCGTATCAGAGATCAGCGGCAATCGAGCCGTCACCAGGTTGCTTGACAAGGGTAGATTGTCATCTCGGTTTCAGAATGACTAAATTTTACGTCTCGGGAATTTAATCTACAAGGTGATCTGAATGGTTGAAGAATCCTGCAGGAATCGTTCAACGAGTCATTCTTCAGGGTTTACATTGTAGACCACATATTTTTATTGAAATAGCAATTATACATGAAGGCACTGAAGGATTAAAAAATTCACGAAAAATTTAGGAGACGAAGAAGGATATACTGACATTTTGATTACCCCACAAGGGTCACCCCTTGTTCGAGCACTCGGACCGGTCAGAAACCCACAATGGGGATGGAACAGACACGCGGGTGGCCCGTGTGGGGGCCTTGAGGTCGTCTTGATCAAGACCATTTAACGGGGCTCAGGAAAAACGCGCGATTCGAAACTAGAAACGGCCAGATAAAATATAAAGCGCAATAAGGGTATTCGGTTAAGAGGCGGGCGGTAAAAAGACGTCGGCCGTGGGGGTGCCCACCCCCTTCAACCCCCTAGGTTGAAGGGTGTGGGCGAGTGCGCGGGGGTGTCATGCATATACATCGAAGGGAATGGAGAAGCGGCGCGGTGTGTGGTTGCGGGGAAAGTGGGGATAGAGCATGCGCGGAAGGGGCATCGTCCGGAAGCTGCACCGTGTTTCACCGTTCCCCCTAGCGCGGGAAAACCGGCGCGGCGGAAAACGGGGGGGAAGGGGGGCTTTGGTCGTGGCTCGGGGGTTTAGGGGGTTGGGGCGGGGGCGAGATGGGTTCCGTGAGTTTCTAGGATGGTTTCGGAGAGCGGAGAAGGGGTGGAATGGAATGGAATGGAATGGAGTCGAGCGTAGTGGCCGTAGGGCGGCGAGGGGGTTGTCGAGGGGCCGAGGGGTCCGGAGATTGATAACGCAATTCCAAGACTGCCATTACCCCCGTCCACCAAACTCGCTCCGGCGCTTCTATCTTTTTTGCTTTTCTGTTTCCCTCTCGCTCGTCGTCCCCCGTCCCCTTTTCTCTCCCGCCCCTTTCCGCCCCCGTTCCGCCGAGTCGAGCCGGGGGAACCGGCGAGTTTTAGAAATGTTAACTCCATAAATGCTACGCCGTTCCCTTCTTCTTCTTCTTCGTCGCTTTTTTTTCCGCCTCCGAAGGCCCTGGCCGAGGTGGACCCGCACACGCAGTCTCGCGGATAAAAAGGATTAGAGACAATGAAGGATTGTGTGCGGTAAAACCTCGATCATTGCACAGAACGGGACCGAACGTGTAAAAATCGGAGTAGGTAGTCATAGCGGCTCATAATGTTCCCATCACGAGTTCCAGAACTTCTAACGAGTGGTGGAAGTGGCTAGTGTGCAACCAGCGAGGCTCCACTGCCTCAAATTATACCGAAAAATAACCCAGTCAATTTCTTCAGAGTTTTAGAGTGGCCCCAGTGTGATAGCTCGTAGTTTGAGTAAACACGATGCCACGCAAGAGTTAACCGAGCGCGATTTAGTTAAATTTAACCGAGTACTATTCTGGTTGTTGAAGTTGCCTTTTAGCAGTGAGAGATTTAGCCTCGCCGGGTGCTCTAGGGATCAGATCGAGCTTTTGTCGCGACTGCTGCGGGCGACAAACGTTTCCCGGTTGCACCGGCGCCGTTTGGTGTTCCGTAATTCACCGGGAATGGATCTTTTTTCCAGCCAGGCCACGGTTTTAACGATCAGCCGGGCGAATGGGTTTTATTCCGAGGCGAGGAGGTAATTTTTGCGTTCGCGCGCCGCTGGAACCGGGAGAAGGAAACGTTGAGGAACGAAGGTCGTTGGAAAAAGCCAGGCTGATCTTAATTCTAAAGACGAAAGGGGAATACCTGCGCAAGAGGTCGAGGAGTCGTGGAGATTGATAATCCAATTTCAAGACTCCCATTATCTCCGCCCACTAGCTCGCTCGCTAGCTCTCTTTCTTTCTCTCTCCCTCTCTCACGGCCAGCTTCGCCCAGAGACTTTCCTTCCTTCCTTCCAGATCCTTCGAGGTTCCTTTCAGGATTTTCCTTGCTTTTGACTTTTTCCTTCTATAAGAGTTGATGAATTTTATGAATGGCCCTGCCCCACCGTACAACCGCCCGGGAAATGGAACGTTTGATCGAAGATTTCGCGGGGAGAAATTCACTAAAAATCGACCGGCGATTCTGAACGGCCGGCATCCTTGATTTCTAAAATGTTAAGAGCTGCGGGACTGATTTCTAAATTGAAACGACGCGAATTGCACATTTTTGCTCCTTCGTGATTATCGTAGACGATGGCAATTGAATGTCTCCAAGTGAATATTTCTAGTGAATTTTTAGAGCCTTAAAGAGGGTACTAAGGCCTCGAGCAAAATCGTAGGGCAATGAAAAAGTGGATAACATTAAAAATATACACGAAAACAAACTGTCACTATTATAAAGACGACGATTCGCGTAAAGCTTACACTCTGGCGAAAGAAATATTTAAAAAACCGTGCAATAATAAACTATTAATATTTCACGTTGCTTTCGCACACGGTAAAAAAATGGCGATAAATATGCGCGAGGGTGAGATTCGTGTTCAAAGACAGCGTGGGGACGGTGCGGGGGCCGGGTCGGTCGGCGATGAAATAAAAATATCCGGCAGAATGATGGGGCGCACGAAAGCATGAGATTCGCGTTTAAAAATTGCAAACAATTCTGCGACCGAGCGTTTTTCACCGGGAATGGTATTTCCTCGGGGTTGCTGGCTGGTTGCCGTCGGCGGCGGCCGGTGTGCAGCAACGACGCGGCGTTATCCTGCGGAGGCCCCCACCAGGCCAGTATTTCCTCGGCAGGAAAGCTCGCGTTTTCGCCTCGCTTCCCAAATCCCGCCAGGAAACTTTTCAGCTGCAGACACACACCGTGGGGTTCCCGTAGGAGGCGGGGTTCAAGGCAAGAGGATACGCGGGAGGACACGCCGGGCTTTCCGAAAAATACCATCGCGACGATAATTGTGCGCGCCGGAATGCCCGCGTAGATCATGTTTATTCGTTCTCCACCCTCGGACCCCGGGGTCGCCGCTATTTGTTTAAACCGGGAACGCCTTGCAGCGCCCCCCTCGAAACTTATGCGAAGTCGGTTCGCCCTTAAAATTAAGCTTTCCGCGTGTTGCACGAGCTTTTCTTACGGATTACCCGGTAGGATCGTACGTGCCGCTGGAAGAAGGTGGAAAAGAGGTGATCAGTCCTCGTTTCAACACCTGAGTACATTCGATTTGTCTTTAAAATTCTTTGCACACATCCACGTTCTCAAAGACTGGCTCTTCAATTTTGTATGACCCTTTATTGTAGTCAGCGTCGTCGAGAGGAGAGTTACTAATGTAACAGACACCATCTTTGTCGAAGTATGAAATGCTCTTACACGCGGAGGGTGGATATTATCATCCCCTAAAGACGTTCAAGGACAGGCCAGAGGTTTTTCAGTGTGGGAGGGATTGAGGCGGCGCGGTTGAATTAGCTGGTAAAATAATGAAACCGTTAAGTGACGCGTTAGTGTTGACCATAAAGGTAGGAACAGGCGTCGCGTGGTCGAGAAAAATCCAGGAGGAATGAATAAGTACGGGAACGGGCAAGTTTACCGTGGAATGGCCGCGCATTGAGTAGAAGATAGGAAAGTGTTAATCCTGGCGAGCAACTTTGCCCCCTGTAGGGAACTTGCACGCTTATGCCGAGAGGATTTCCATCCAATAAATTTGGAGCTTTGTATAAGCTTTCCACGCTTGAGTTTAAATCCCGGCGTCGGTGCCGGGCTTACGTGCCGGTGTGTAGAGATAGCTATATATCTGTAAAGAGGAAAACCCTCTTTCCCTCTGCTCAGCGCCAGACGATTTCAAAAAGACGTGCGAAAATTATTGAATACTTTCGGGGAAAGCTCGCGCCGTTACAGTTCCGCGGCCGTTAGTCTCGGTAAGCCGCTAAAAATATTAAATCGATACCTGAGCCACTTTTCCACGATTCTTGCCGGCCATTTTATATATATATATAAAATACTATATATATATGTATTACATTAAACACAGCGGTTATCGTTTATGGCCGTTAAGCTCCTTCTCCGTTGGATATTTTATTCTGTTAAATGTGACGATGGTTTTTCACCGGTAAAAACGATCGAACGCAGGGAAAGAAACGTGGAAAGATTATAAAAGGAAGTAGATGGGATTGAAATTAAAATTAACAGATTGTCGCCCAGTTTACCGAAACGTTATTGACCTGGGTTACTGCAGTTTTATCCGACGGGAACGTTACGAAATTCCCGTGGCTTCCCGAAATATCGTTTACATATTCGCAAAATGGCCAGCGCGGCTCGCCAAGGGCGCACTAAGGGTTAATATGTATCCGAGGGGACGTTGCGAGGAGTTCGTTTCTTCGTGTATTTCTTGTCTTTCCTCTCAACTTTCCTCGCCCGAGGCTCAAGATTACAAACTTTTTATATGAACTCACGTGCCCTCCACCCCTCGTGGTCATCTCCAACCCCTCCGTTCGCTTTAACCAAATTGCCCCAACGTGACAGATATAAAATATCATCCCTCTGTTCAATACCTCTTCCCTATCTCGGCCTTTTCATGGTCCTCACACATCCCATAGGCTCTTCAGTTCATCGAGAGAATTTTCAGAGCCTCCAGAAGCCTTCCGAGATGAGGGTACACGATAAATCAGAACACGAGCCATTAAATGCTAAATAACGGAAGTTAATAAGTCGCCGATTGTTTCACTCTTCACCCGGACCAAGTAGAAAAGTTTTGCGGATCGGACGATCATCGAACTTTGGTCGAACACGAATTTTCTTCCCCAGGGAGCAGGCCAGACGGCGGGACATTAGAAAAGGTTCGGAATGAAAGGGCGCGAGACGGTTCGCCGTACGTGGATAGGTACGTATGTAAACAAGGGATCGAATATAGACGAGGAAACAGTGCGCGCCGATGCCGGGAACGAATTCCCATGCGGGAGTAAGATATTGGTTTTCATCCGGCTCGTTTCAGTGCTCGTAACGTTTGATAAAAATGCGTGTTACGCGTTCCAGGCCCGACCCGGCTCGGACCGAAAGGGCGCCCAGGGAATCGTACGCGAAGAGATCACGAGAATTCTCCCCCTGGCTGGTCCCTCTTCAGGTATTTGCTTATAAGAGGGTGACGGCCAGGTCTGGCCCTATAAATACCTATACGCGATGATATCGCCACCTCCGGCAGATTTTTCAGATACCGTGCGACGAAAATGCTCGGGCTACCCCTTGATCCCGCCGGCAAACAGTTACTTTGCATGCGTGCCGATAGCGAGAAGCTTCTCCAACCGGAAAAATTCAATTTTCTATTGGTCATTCCTCCCTCGAAATTTTTCCCAAAAATATTCCCGGCAGATCCGCTCGGATAATCCGAAAACCATCTTGAAAGATCTCAATACGGAAACCCCTCGCCATTTTATATAAACAGACAAGCCTCCAGATAATTAGACTGCGAATTTTATGCATTTCTAATGAAAATAACTAGATCAAATACTAAATTTAATTGCTTTTACTTCCTGTATTATGCAAGCGACTGTTATTTTATTTACGGAGGTCGGTGTTTAGCGCAATCTCGGTCGGTTAAATCTGCCAGTCAGATTTCCCGACACAAACTTTCACCTTTATTCGCGGGAACATCGTTGCAAGTAGTCGGCGAGGAATAAGTTCTGTCGCTTACGATCCGTTTCCCTCATTTTCTCGGGAAAGAACCGCTTCCGTAATGGCCGCGCGAGATTCAGGGCGTAATAATCTAGACGGCAGACGGAAGCCATTTTGGTGCGCATACTGATGTGCCGCGGCTCGATCATTACCCCGTGTTCCTTATTGTAAATATGGTCGATGAACGCCGGGGATTTTCGTGTCGTGCATCCGCTCGTCCCGTTTCGACACGGCTCTTAATTTTTAGAATACGTCTCGGCGAACGATTATGTCTCATTTATTCGAAAGCGCTCGCGCATGGTCTCGTATAATCGAATTTTTATACTGGATACTTGCGTCTTCTAAAATTCTGCTGCTCTTAAACGGATGGTTTATGAACAAAATTATCAACGTACAAATAAAATGTATCACAATTCACACTGTACAATATAAATTTGAGGACCAGAAAATAAATATGTAGATGAACGCTCGGAGTGTGCAGAAATCGACGCTATCTGGGCGTGTCGCGTGCATTCATCGCGGTTTGATAGTAATCCAGCCATAACAGGCGTTAGAGGACGGTAAGTCCGAGCGAAATACGAAGGATCTCGTGGACACGAGGCATTAATCCGTTCCGCAGTAGAGAAAGAGGGGCGGCCGTTTTATTAAGTTAAGATTAACGCGGCGAACGGTTGCGGCTACGTGTTCCCGGAGTTTCTTCGGGGATTTTAATGAGCGCGGGACGATCGGGATCCGAGGCGTTCCCTAATGAGTCGATTTTATAGTCGGCCGATTCTAGTCGGCGGAAAACAGGACCAATTAATTCCGGGAGTCGGCGTCTTTTATCCGGATTTATCGCGTCTACCCGAGTCCTCGTGCGACGTACGGACTTCTGCGTTCGGGATTATCGGCCGGCCATAAAAGCAATTTATTAGAATTCGCGATTTATTCGCGACGAGACCACGCGTTTAATCGTCCTTCCAGCATTCGTTGTTTTCTGAAACCTGAAATGTTATCGGCGTATCCATTCTGTCGTTCTTAAATTGACGAACTCTCGCTTAATTGCGGGCTCGATCGATCCGGGTGCCTAACGATCGACTGCGAAGCCGATTAGCCCGGTGATTTATCCCCGTTTAATTGATACTAACGAAGATTACGCGAGAGAGCGAGAGCCAGAGGTAGAATTGCGAAGGGAAATCGTGGATTTCGGTTGGAATATCAAATTTCCCGTTTCGAGCGTAACTCGGTTGCAACAAGCGGCAATGATAGCCGAAGCCAGAGAGCGCTCGGGATCACGAACAGCCTCTTGGTCTAAGCGGGCTGGATCGGGAGCAGAAGGTGGATGGGGATACGGCCCGATAAACACCGCATTACTCCACTGGAAGAGCATTTCTCGCGCCAACATACGGCCTACGAACGTAAGCTCGGTCACCTATCGGCCGGGTCGATCTAGATTAGGACACTTAGCCGTAACAAATTTGAATCTGATTACTTCGAACGAGATTGGACGGACTTTGCCCCAGGATCGGCCCGCTAAACAACCCACGACGATCGCGCACTCGTTCCCATCACGATTTTACATTGTTACGACTTTTCTACAAATACTTACACGTTCGACACCGAACAATTCTTTTTACCATTCGTACTCCACAGTGATTTGGCTACTCCTACATTTTTCCAATTCATTCTGATGTCGAGGAAAATGTGTTTAAGAACCGCGATTCGCATTCTAGAATTGGGTAATTTCTACATTTTTTAAATTTATTGTCACGTCGAGAGAAATGTGTTGAACAACCGTGATCCGCATTCTAGATATTATGTATGCGTGTATGATAAATGATGAATATGATTCATCCACAATGCAATTCTACAAACACACGATAACGTAAACTCTACAAACGTGCGAAGATAAACTGATGCTTCCAGCCGATTTAAAATCGAGTATCGAGCAGAGCTAAATTTTTTCGGGGGATTCGTAATCACCGAGGAGTCCCCCGGTCGCTGCTTATCGTCCAATGTAATTGTAACGATAATAGCCGTTGGGGCCGATAGAACGGAGAATTATCAAAATGTCCGAGCAGAGAGGGAACGATGAATCTTCCGGTTCGCGGGCTGATCAGTCGAACGGGATCGAAGTGGTCGCATCCCACAAATCCAGAGCCGGCCCTCCATATGCATATTTTCACAATATCGCACGGTCCCGTGTTGCCTCAGGATAGGTACACGTAGATCCCTCATAAGGGAGATATCGTTTCCGAATCAAATGACCCATTCCGTTTTAGTGGCGCCATTTAACCGACATCTATGCGCCTCTGGCCATCCGACAACACGAGGTAACGTTACACGACAAACATAGAAAGTCTCGCCAACGGGGGCTTTCGGCCATCCCTCGATAATACTCTCCCACCTAACCCGCGCAAACCAGCCGACCACCTCTACATATATCTCTCGCTCTCGCACGGCTAGAGCAATTAACAGTTCTCTCGTTGATCATCTCGCCATTTGTTTCAGATTTTATCGGCGGCGCGTTGCTCGACCGTTGATTGCGACTGTTGTCGCGCCGATCCACGCAACTTCGAATTTCACACGATCGCTTAAACCATCCACCGCCGCACTCTAGTTATTGTTTCACGCTCTGCGCCATTTTCCAAAGACGATTCTCCACTCCAACACCATTCGGAACTTCAAATTTTAACGGTTCGATGATAGACTGTAGCATCGGACATTTTATACAGGCTCGTAAAACAAACAATATTTTGTAGACAAACAACCCGCGCATTTTACGCGTTCGTAGACCGAAATAATGAACCGGATGAGCCAGACTGAACTGGGAAAACGATCTGCTACAGACGCCACCTTTTCGTCAGCTTGTAAATTGAGACTTTGAAAAATCCTGGAGGACTTCTAGATGTAGAGTGTCCGGTGGTCGGAGCAATGAGTAAAGCTTCCGGGAAATAATGATCGGCATGAAGAGCTGGACACTAAGGAAGTTGGGTACGGTCCATTACAGGCATCGAAGTTAGCAGATAGTTGGACGTTTTAAGGAATACCAGGGCTCCGGGCAAGTTGGTGAGCGCGTTTCCTCGACCTTCCGCCCTCCGCACTAACTTAGCATTCCCTGCTTAGAAAATAAGAGGAGGTCGACCGACGGCTGTGTAACAGCATCTGGGACCACATCCAACGCCTCCGGATAAGATGGTTCTCTCGCTGGGAGGTATGGGGGGCAAATCGGCGGGGGTGGAACACGTGTTCGATGTTCCGGGTGTGGAGAGGTAAGAGGTGTGGGTGGCTGGCAGAAAAATAACGTAGGGCGAGGGCACCGGATGTAGTAGGTAAGACGTCGTTACGCGCATCCGGCGCGTCCTACAGAATCCGAATCCGAAGTTACCAAGTCGAACCCGACGGCGAGCCATTCGGAGAGTTCTCTGTTTATACGAATGGCTACGAGGACACCTTATAAAAACTCTAAATCATCCCCTCCCCCTCTCTTTCTCTTCTGGATCGCGGGATAGAGAGAAAGAGAGAGAGAGAGGATATTAATGGCGTTTTCGTCGGCCGTTCTCATTTATTCCGGGAGAGGAGAATCCGCGATGGCAGCCGGCGGCGGCGGCGGCGGGAAGACCAGCCGCCTTTCCAATCTGGCAACCGACCAAATTGGAAAGCGCGCAGTTGCGAAGTTTTCCCTTCGCCCGGTAGACTTGGCCCGACTTCGAACCAAGCCAGGAATATGTATTACGGCAAAGTAATCCAATCCCGGTGAATGTTACCGTGGCTTCCATTGATTCATCGGACAATCTGCGAGAGAGCGCTTAGACTATGCCCTCCCACCCCTCGGTAAAGAGTACAGACGCAGGAATTACATGATATTCGACTGTCCGCGGGACCTTGGACCCTCCGCGCCACGAAAAACACCCTAGAATCTTCTCGGTTAACAGTTTGCTCCTGGTGAGACCTCGAAAGTCACTCTGCTACTTCAGACTAAATAATTAAAACACGGAAAGGAGCATCTAATAATCCCTAAAATAGTGATTTTCCATTTATCTGTGGATCCATGATTCCGAAGAATGTACAATTAACAGAATACAGTGGCTAAACCGGCTCAGCAAGACTCGCGACTGTCCCAATCATTGCGCCACCGTTCACTCTGGCGGAAGACCCGCCGTTTCGGAGATATCAAGCAGAAATCACACGGACGGTAGCCTAAATCTCTTGGATAGTGTCGGCAAACACCGAAGGCGAGCGTCTCGATTTTCTGCTGAGTCCACGTAACGCCGGCGATTTCTTGCTCGTTCCCGACTAGACTTACTGAACGACCGTAGCGCATTCGAGGCGATGCGATGGTTGGACACTGGGCCAAGGTGATCGATCAGGATCCTCGGGACTCTAGAATGTCCTGCTGGAACGGGATTCGCTGCGGTCGGCGCATAGGTTACAAGCTGGCGGTGATCCAAATTGAAAAATACATTCACGAGGTTTTCTTTGCCCTTTCGGGGGGCTGGGAAAGGGTGGCGAGGGCGAAGGGAGCCGAATGATATAATGGATCGTGGAAAATGCGGGTTGAAAGTTAGGGGTTCAAGGGGCTGTCTCTCTTTTTGCTCTTTCTCTCTCTCTCTCTCCAGATATAGGGGCGGCGAGTTAGGGGCGGGGGTGGATTTATAATGAAAGCCGTGGAGTTGGACTTGGATTTGTGAGGGTACTACAACCCTCCCAGCTTGGCCAAAGAGGCAGCCACCCATCCAAAGAGGCAGTGATCCACGGTGAACCAGCCGAAGGGAACCAGAGGGAACTAGAGGGAACCGAAGCGGGCAGGGATAGCCGACAAGGAATCCAATCGCCACGTGATCTGTATAATAGCCGTGCTAAACCTCCCTACCCTTCCCTACATCCCCGTGCGCGATATCCCACGGGTGGAATTGCAAATAACAAACGTCTGCCTATCACCTCCGACCATACCCGAGCCTACAATGTCGCCAACATCTCCGCAAGAGTTGCCAAAACGAATTACAGACTTGGTTTTGCATGTCGGCTCTGCGCGGTATGCGGTACAGGTTGAACGAGACAGAGAGACGCTCGTGAAACGGAGCCATAAATCCGTACAAGTTAGCCGGTGCAGCTGCAACCACGAGATGGCTACGGCTTAATTAACCTACGACGCAAGGCACTAGACCGGAAGCGGTTTAATGAGGTTGCACGGGATCGGACGGCACGCACGTGAAATTTTGAAATGGGAAATTAGCTGAGAAACTGTTTCGCAAGAGGAACCTGATCGTTTCGAGAGATTTGACGCCACCGGCGTTCTGCCGTGGATCGTGGACTGCGTTAATTGTCGGACGATGGTTGGCACGCTGTGAATCGGGTTTGATCGGTTTTGCTTGCTTTTGTTGAACGTGGTTTGATTCGTTTCACACTTCATTCGAGTCGAGCATACTTTGTAAATGTAAACACTATAGAAACTATGTAAATCGATGAGAAAGATTCGGGGAAATCGGAAGTGCAAAGTCTGTTTGAGGATGTGCTGCGGGCTAGCTAGACAGTGGTAGAACACGAGGAATGAAGTTGACGTCCGCGCGGACTCTGTCGGCGGATTAGTCGCGACGCGTTATAACGTAAGCGTTGATGAGAGGAAGGTACATTCGTGACCGAGACTAGGATGTGCTCCAGCAGTCCCTCAGTGGCTCGTTAAGGCATTTGCATTTCATTTCGTCCCTCCCATCCTCCCCTTCGCCCCTCGTAGCTTCCACGGCAGCAGCCCCTCTTTTCCCGTATAAATATTAATGCAACATCCTCCTCTCTCGGGGGGTTTTTGTTCCTCTTCTGTCCTGGAGAGCGGCGCCCTCCTTCTACCGAGTACTTTGAATGCTGATGCGCTAGCCTCCGCAGCGTCCTTTCTTCTCTTCTTCCTGTATATTCCCTGTCTTTGTCTCCCTTTCTATCTCTCTCGACTCTTGCCAGCCCGAGCGGAATACTCGCGCACACGAGCCACGTTCTTTAATGAAATACGATTTACGAATATTTCCGAGAGAGGAGAACAAAATGAGAGTGAGAGAGAGAAAGACGAGGAGTGGGGGAAGAGGAACAGCTTCACGGTTTGTTTACCGTTCGGCTGTTTCGGATCGCGGGAAATGGCGGGTGAAGTCAGCTCGATGGCCCTGAAACGGCCGTTAGTCTCCGCGGGACTGCCGCTCGATGCGCGCGACATAATTGCGACCATTGCTTACTGTGTACTGTTTTCTTTACGGAACGACCCCCGGAAAATGTCCCCGTGCTCTGAAAAACTTTTACGGCGCTGTTTTCGACTAGAAACGACGCTGCCGGGTCGCATTAATTGCGACCGCGCCACGCTGTTCAAATTGAAATTTAGCTGACCGACTGGAGAAGCTTTTCCTATCTCCTGAAACTGAAGACACACTTTCTCGAACATGGTCCACGCTCGAACCAATTCCGTGTTCCTTAATCAACGAAAATGTACAGCTGCCTCTACAATGAAAATCTCGAGTGAAGTAGCGCAGCATCAAACAAGTAATTGAATTAATGAAACTGCTGGAAATCTGTTGGAAGGTTCCTGAACAGATCAATGATTAGAGAGTCTCTGACACCCATAAATATTTTTAAACAAACCGTAACATGATGACAATTACGAATTGAGAGAATGAGTAAAATTAGTAGTAGCATAAGGGTACATGGGTGAATATTGACTGTCGAATAATTCCGGTTAGTAAAGAATTTAACCCTTCGCTACATAGTGTTTCATATCTGATACAGTTAACGAATTTGGTATATAGTAAACTAAGAATATGTTTTTTTAGTATTCTATATTATGTTTATTTTTCTGGAAATGTTGTTTTAATTTTTTCCCCTTAAATAACACAGAAAAACTAACATTCTTTCAATTTTTTCATCCCAATTAAAAAAATCATGCAGTGAAGGGTTAATAAATTCTGATCGAAGAACGTGTACTCCAGATTGTCGAGCAAACCGTGATCAATAATTTACCTCTGTCCACGCCGGGTAAATTAATTACAAAATAAAGACCGTTGAGGGGTGGTGCGGCCATTTAAGTATGCGATTTCCTGGCAGAGCATGGTCTCGGCTTGCATATCTAAGATGCTGGTGGCGGCGAAAACCGCGGAATAGAAAGGCGAGTCTGTGGGGCGGGTACGGCGGGTCTGGAAAAAAGGGGGAAGAAGAAAAAGAAAGTAAGATGGAAGCGGATGTATGTCGGGCACGTAGCCGCGGGGATTGCCTCGATGTGCCATAGAGGCAATCATGCCGGCAATGCAGAGGCCCATCTTACCACGTTACCGCCCTGCATATACCTACCCCCGGCTATTCCGTATATATTTACTGTCTCCGTACTTCCACAAACCGTGGCCTCCCTTCTCTCTGTCTCTGTGTGCCCGTGTGTCCGTGTCTGTCTGGCTCTTTCTCGTTTTCTCCTTCGCCGCTTCTCCAACACCGTCACGTACCTCAAAAGAAATTCGCGGGAGACGCGGAAATCCGAACGTGAAAATACGGAACAGCCGACCCGTCCTCGCATTCTAATACCGACCCGGCTTGGATTTAGGGGAGGACGCGCCTCAC
This sequence comes from Lasioglossum morio, assembly GCA_916610235.2. Lineage (NCBI taxonomy): Eukaryota > Metazoa > Arthropoda > Insecta > Hymenoptera > Halictidae > Lasioglossum > Lasioglossum morio. The sequence continues at coordinate 14,563,361 of OU744328.1, read as the reverse complement.
ACATTTTAATTGCTGTCGTCGTAACACCCTGTAGTTTTCTCAATACACCCCCTTGAAATCTCATGGCGGGATGAACGTAAAAACGCCGCTCCGTTTTCCCTACCCGCAGCAAGATTTCCGACGAATATATTTCCTTTCGTCGGTTTCGTCGGCGAATTTTTCGGCGACGATTTGGAACGAATTCTTTACCGATTGCGGCGACCATGGTCCATCAACCCTCATCATGATTTATCACAGTAATCACAGAATCACGATCTCAATAATAATATTAATACAACTTTGACGTTCAAGATTTTCTAGAGTATTTAAGATCGATATTCGAACAGCAGCTATTCAAACTGTAATGGTATATCGAAACGGACCCAATTCCTTGCACAGAGCAATCGCACGAGGAGCTTAAAAATTCGCGTTCTCCTATCAATTGTAAGATACTTCGCTCGCGAATAAAACTGTCCAGCATCCTCCCGGAAGGAAAATACTGTTATGTCGAGCGTGATCTATTTTATAGAGGATCTTTCCCGGGGAATCCTTTCCGCCATTCTGAATCGGCATCGTGGATCGTGCATCGCGACAATTTACGCCGTCGAATAATCTGATCTAGAAGAAAGGAGAGTTTAGAGAAGGCGTTTCCCTCCCGAATACATTCGCACACGAATTCGCCTCCGGTGAAAATAGCTAGCGCTCACGTATCCCCGGTAGATACCGTTAAGGTGGCCGAATGGATGGCACCTTAAATTAGCATTAGGCGACGTATCCGTAGTTACGATCGGGTAATTTAGCTTCCGCGGCCATTGCATGCCACCTACGTCACCAACTAGTAAGCCGAGAAGACTGGCGGGATTCGTTTTCCCTTTGCAATGAAGATCTAGGTGGCTGAGGCATTTAGGTTGCCGCGTTAACCGTGCCGTCTCGTAGACTTGACGTACTTTATTCCGGTTTACTCGTTCATTCCAATCGGAATTCCAAGGAGAAATCTGTCTGGGATACCTCGATCTTTTTACGAGTGAAGACAATTTTTATTTTGCAATAACTCCGAAAAATTCTTCACCCCTGAATCATCGTACAGAGGGGTCTCGGCAATTACAGAAAAGCGTCCCGAGATGAATCCCAGAAAGAAGGCGAACGAATCGGGATAATTGAATGCCGGCAAAGTGGATGAGCGTCTGCGATTAGCGGGGGGTGATTTTCGTAGGGGGGGGGGTGATTCGTTTCTCGTTAACCGGGGGGGAAGTAGGGGGTTGATAAAGCATCGGCTCTGGAGCGGAATATGATCCCGGGCGACGTGGTATCGTCGTCGGATTCGGAGGCCTGGCATTAGTGAGTCGCGAGGGTGATTCTAGGGAAGCTCTATAGTAAAAGCTGCCGGCACGAGGCGACGGTAGCTCACCAGCGTTTCATTAGCGGAAGATGCTCCCCGCGGGGGCGTACAGAGAGGGACGAGGATGTTGTGGAAGAACGGAGACGGTCGTAGAACCCTGCCAGAGCGTGAGAGAGAGAGAGAAAGAGAGCGACGGTTGGCTCGAGCTCGGAGAAGAAGGTGGGACGGGGTGGTTGGAGGCGGGAAAGCGAGATTAGAATCCCGTGCATGGTTGGAGGCGCATATATCGGCGAATAACTCACGTCCAACGGCGTGTATCTTCCTCCCGGATAGCTTTTCCTTATTCGCCCGATCTCGAAAATGTGATAAAGTCGTTACGGGCCGGTTTAATTCATCCCCTTAATGGCGGAGCCGCGCCACCGAGCGAGCCGAGCGTTATTAATTACCATACTGTCGGAGGAGAGCTGGTTTATACGAGACGAGGGGTATCCCCCATATTTATCGAGCACAGTTTTCAAATAGTTTTATCCGGCGGGCTACGGGCGTCTTCTTCGATAACCGGGCCTGGTTTATGGATAATCGAGACCCGCTACCGGGGATGACTATAACTATCGATCGCCCCGCGGAACACCGGACGACGATGTTACTACCTTCGGATCGCTACTGCGACAACCATGGAGCCTATACCATGGAAAAAAAGTATCTACAGACTACCGGCGGATAAGATTGCGTTAATAGTATCGTGGACTCCGGAGTGTGAACGAGATACTGATGAGACCTTCGGGGGCTGAACGCTGCCAGATAATATTCATGAGCACGCGATGAGAGCTCGCGGGACACTCGTTAGCCTCGTAATCAACGAGGTTACGACGGGGACTACGCCTTCTGTTCGCACCTCGCACTTGTGTGTCACAGGGGCCACGAGGACTGCGCTGTCGTCTTGTGTAAGTCGTTAGACGACACATCTATAATTGCACTTACAACTTTATTTGAAATTACTGGAAACTTACGACTGGGGGAAGCGAAGCGCTAAATTCTTCTCGTCATGAAATAAATCGCCACGATTCTAATTTTCGTAGACAACCACGTTGGCGGTGACTAACATTGGCCTTCGAGTGTCTCTAAAGCAATTTCGAAGCCGCAGAAGATTAAATCGAGGGCAATGCGACGCGGAAAAATGACGAAGGGTTGTCACAGGGCGTGGAGAAGAGGTGGTGGTTGGTGGTCTCGCGTCAATTTCGGCGGGCACGGTAAAGCAATTTAATCGGCGTACGCGGACACTAGGGCGGCGCAATGGCGCCAATGACATTTACATCCGCGCGAAGCGAGCAGACAAAAGAGAAACGGACAGTCGAGATACGTCAGCGGAATCGCCAGCGACCGGGCCAGAGTCCGCTTTGATGGGGTTCCACGGGTCGCCGGTACGCTCGTTTCGCAGTAGCATAAATGAGAGGTGAGATTAAACCGGGGGTGACGTATGGTGCGCGTCGCGCTGCCCCAGCAACGGCCGTTCCGCCGGCTCTTTTTTCCCGTTTTTCTTTTTCCCTCTTCTCCCCTCCCATTTCATTGTTCGTTTTTCCACGGACTCCTCTCCCTTCCCCTCTCTCTCTTTCTCTGTCCCTCTCTTCCGCTCGCCTTCCCGTGATTTTTTCTCGTTATGCTCGCTCCCTCGGTAATGGAAGAAACATAGAGGGATCACGGATCCGAATGAACACGTTAAAACGCGGAAACGAAAAGCAAAAGCGTGGGAGGGCCCACCCCCGAGCCAAAGGGGGTTGCCGAGGATATGGGGAACCGCGGATAAATAACGCGTCGCAGGAACGCGCGCAAAAATAAACATGCGGACAAAGAAGCCCCGCAAACCTAACGACGCGATCGCAATCCACCGACCACCCCTCACGAAAATTCGCCTGGGGGAAAAATGGAGTGCGGATCGAAATACCTCGGACGTATTTATTATGGCGGAGGGAGCACACCGAAATTTAGGGAGTTCAATTCACTCGCGGTGGTTCGTCCCTTTTTTTCCTTGACCTGTTGAGGAGATTCCAATTTTAGAGTCAGACACGTTTCGTTTTTACACGCGGTGTGTGGGATCATCGAGAACATTTTAGTGTGGGGTTAAGGAGACTTTCAAAACACATTTTTTTTACAAATGAACGTTTGCGTTGATGTATCGAGTGTGGCAAATTTAGCTACGACCTACTAAATGCAAGAAAGTTGGAGGAGTACTCTCGGCATCGTAAATCTTTACGTTTCTGTCTTATTTCTACAGTCGTGCAAGAACTACATTAACATATACTCTCGCGAATACGCATCAATCTCCCAGCTTCTTTACTTACGACAAGCATGAAAGGACTCTGTCAACTGAAAATTGAGAAGAACAAATGCTACGTTCCCTTAAAAAGACGGCTCCCAGTGATCGTGCAGGAATAATATCGCAGGCCAAGACAGCCAAGAGAGGAAAACCTGAAATTCTCTTGAAAATCCGGGCGAGATCCGGACTTAATCAGCCGGAGATCGCGAACGGGTCTGAGAGGCCGTCTCGCAGTCTCATTCTCATACTGATGCAGTTACGTCGTGAGCGTCGTCGCGACAAGAGAGAGAGAGAGAGAGAGAGAGAGAGGGAGGGAGAGAGAGAGAGTGGAGGATCACGGATGCGGGGCAAGTGCTCAAAGCCAGAAGAGGAGCCGGTGGACAACGAGAGGACCGCGTCGTTTGGACGGAGGGTGTTCGTATATATGCCAACACGTGGGATTAACTTGTATCCCGTAAAGCCGCCCGCCGCCAGCATACAAAGGTGGCTCGTAAGTCTCGCCGGATACCTGGCTAACGAAAATTACGATCTTACTAGCACGAGATTCTACTGTACCGGCACATTAGTTTCCTCGGCGTGTCCTCCAGCCCCCGTCCCCCGTCTGTCCCTCTTTGACCACCATATCCCATCGCTCCTGCCCCCCATAAGCTACGTTTTCTCCTCGCCTACGCGACTCGGTACGCCTACCAGGAGAAAGAAGACCAGCCTCGATCTTTCTCTCTCTCTCTCTCTCTCTCTCTCTCTCTCTCTCTCTCTCTCTCTCTCTCTCTCTCTCTCTCTCTGTCTCTGCGATGTCCCCGTGACTTTTTCCATCTTCGACGTCTCTTGTATTCACGGCAATAACTCTACCGACCAGCGCCGATATCTCAGTGGAAGCTATGACGAAGATCATGGGAAGCAGCGGGGGCTCTTTCTTCTTGCCACGCAGATCCCATCGGGCTGCCGGCGCGGATATAATTACCCCGTGGGAGAAAGAGTTCGCGAATTATGGGGGTTGCGCCCCGGGAACGAGACTCGGAACCCCTCGCTGCCTGAGAGCGTTCCGGTGCCTCGTAATTATGAGGAGAAGACTGCCAGAACTGTAATTTCTCGAACTCGATTCGGAAGAACTTGAGGAGAAGCGAACTCGAGGGAGTTTATTCCATCAACTTGCGGATCGAATTAAAATAGTAATTAAATCGTGGGAGCGGTCTACTGAATTGTAGGGAGAACGAAAGTAGATTGAGAATTCTGTTCGTCATCGTAGTCGGGATCGATCCAGACCGGATGCGCCCTGAATGAAAATAAAATCGAATAGAAAATTGTTTGTGTAGAGCACGAATAAAGTAGTACATTCGCACAGGAAAATTTTGCCGGATATGGGGGAAAAACGGCTAGTCAACGACCAATTAGGGCGCGCAGGTCCCCTGAATTTTAATAGTGGAAGGCAGGAGGTCGGTCGCCGGTCGGCGCGAATAAAGTTGGAGCGCGAATAGAAGAAACGGTCCGGAACTGGATAGAAGTTCGATCCTATGATATTCGTAGCCAATCGAGCCGTCCAATAAATGCAGATCGACGGGTGTACCTGTCCCGCCGCGCCGGAAAAACCGTTTCCTTCTCTGGTCCTCTTTCCGCCTTTTATCCTCGACACACATACATATACATATATATGTATATACATACAATTTTTTGTTACTCTTGCGAGGAGGGAGAGAAAGAAGAAGGGGAGGGAAGAGAGAGAGAGAGAGAAAGAGAGAGAGAATTTAGCGTCGCCATTATGCAGAACGGGTTGTATTGGCAGAGCCTCAATCCCAATTCCCAGGGATAGCTAGCTGGTCGAATGGCAAAGCCAAACAAACCTTATTTATGTCTCAATTAAAGCCGGGAATGGGATGCACCCTCGATGGAGCGGCTCCAGACAATAAAGCAGTCGAAAGAGGGAGGCGGGGGAGTGGGAGGACGAGCAGACAGAGAGAGAGAGAGAGAAGAGAAAGGAGGAGAAGGTGGAGAAGGAGGAGGAGATGGAGCGGGAGTAAGAGCAGAAGAATGGGGGCGGAGGGGTGCGGGGGAGGCGCAAAAGGGAGGCGGTGGAAGGTGAGGAAGAGGCGCAGGAGAGGGATGGAGGGCCAGCAAAAGGGATCGGGGATGGAGACGGAAAACTGTGGATCGTTGAACGCCGACCTCTGGACTCTGAACTTTCCGGGGGTTGGCGAGCGGTGCGCAGGGGGTTTGCAAAGGGGGTGGGCCGGGGGGGAGAGGCGGGAGGGACGCGGTACACCATTGGTTTTAGCCGGCGGATTCTGCGTATATCCGAAACTGAACTAAATACCAGGGGGACACCGAGCTGCCGAGGAGATAACGAGCGAACTCGTGAAACGGCCATAGATCAGCCGGCTTAATTATCTCCACGCATCGCTGCCTACCCCTTCTAATCGCCGGCCTACACCCACGTCCGTCCGAGAGCAGCAGCCAAGTCCCCGTTCCATTGGCCGTCGAACGCGCGGCAATCCTTCGGCCACCCTCTCCGGGATCGTTTCATCTCTATGCACAGAGGAGACCGGGCCGCACCGCGTGATACGTTTGGCCGCGAGCGTGTCGTCCGTCAGGAATTTCGGGGGATGAAGTCACTTCTATCCCGTAGACAAAACAGAGCAGAGAAACAAGTATAAAAATCGCTGTGCAACATCAATTTTACCTGGCGAGAAAGGAGATCCCGTTGCGACGCACCCGTGCGTCTGCATCTCTCGCTTTCTCTCTCTCTCTCTCTCTCTCCCTCTCTCTGTTTGCCGAACAAGGCCCGTCGACGATTTGAATATTTCATGCTTATCAACTATGCATCACGTACACTGTCTCGGCCGGCTCGTATTTACAAGAGTATCACGAGGAATCTTAAGTTTATTCCCACTTCGGCTGTATGTTTGTACGCAATAAGATATGTTGATATTCCTCCCGTCTAACCCCTTCTTTCCCTCTATCATCCCCCTCGGCCGAGCGATGCCGAGCGAGGCAACACCAACCCTCGTTCCTTTTTATCTCCGCAAAGTTTCCACCCCATCAGGCTCACCCTCGTAACCCCCACACCTCCTTCCTGGTCTCCCTTCTTTCTCCTCTCGCACTCTCTCTGCCAACCTTCGTCCTGCACCCTGTTACACCCTCGCCACGGAACCTCGCCCCGCGTTCCTCTTTCCGCTACCGGGCACGAACCACCCTCAACCCATTCCCTGGCAGCCCCTACCTCCTACGAAGCGCCACGGCAGTCATGGCGGCAGTTACGGAATCAATAAAAGTGGTGCTCATGCGCCTCAACTGCCGTCGCTACTGCCGTCCGCCGCCACCTCTCGCACCCCCGACCCCATCTTCCCACCCTCCTTCCAAGCTTCCCAGCAAAACCACCCCTTTCTCTCCTCTCCTCTCTCCGTCGCTGTTTCTCTCTCCCGTCTGTCCTGCTCGCTCCCAGCACGCGGCACGACGCGCTCCCACCACTCTGGATTTCGTCAGCCGCCTCGCACAACCACCCCAACCCGCCCCCACGACGAGGTCTTTGAATCGCGCCAACTCCAACCTCTCTCCTCCTCGTCGTATCCATCCTTCCCGAAACTACACCTAAAACTATACACACCGACCATCCTACCTGTACCGGGTGTCTCGATAGTAATTTTTTCCTTTACCCACCCCCGACCGGGCTGCAACGCGGACAGTAAATCGCTCCCGCGTAACGCCGGACGCCACGTTGAATTTTGATCGCATATGTGGATCCTGAAGACCACGGATCCTTGGGAGACACGTCTCCCATGCTGTGGTTTCGTAATCCCTCTGCAGTATTTCTGGAATTCATGGGGGAGTTGCTTGGCGCCTCATAACGCGCTGCGCGTCGTGTTTGATTTTTAGCCTTTCCCCCTCAATGTAATCGTTTCGCCATTTCTGAATTTACTCGAAGGAATCCGCACGGAATTTTTGTTTTCCTCGTGGGCGGGGTGTTAGGTTTCAATTGTTGTGTTTGAGGAAGGGTTGATCCTGTTTGGATCGTTTTCCAGTGATCCAGAGGAACGGAGAAGTTTGAAATCTTGACTCGAGTGGGTATAAAGAGATCCATCCCCTGTATCGGTGCTAGACCGCTCGTAAAAGGTGTACGTCCCTTTGTCCCCATGAAATAAGCTAACAATTTCAGGTTCCGTGGGGTTATGTGCCTCGAGTACGTGTTAGGAGCAGCGTTTCGCGGTGAATGACAAGGGGTGAATGGATAAGCTCGAGTGTTATCAGTTCTTGAGCCTGTGCTTCACTACCAATCTCGGCTGAGTGTATTCTCTTCCCTGAAATTCAGCTGTGTTCATCCCTTTACTACCGTACTTTTGATTCTGCATAAGAATCTGATCGATTCGAACGCGATTTTCATTTTAAATCAAATCCCTGTTAGAATACACGAATTTCTCTTTAATACCTGTTCATATCAATCGACGAGAACAGCGTAAAGAAACGTGATCGTTTCCAAGCTACTGATTCAATTCTTTCGCACGCTGTGAAAAATTCACTTCAAGATATATTCTAAACACACAACTCGAACATGCATAAAATAACTTCATTCTTTTTCGAAAATAAAAATAAACTCTCTCCCACACCGATCCCATCGATTCCCAAATCTCTGACATCCTCCGACTAAATCACGCGCATAAATATCCACAATCTACCCACACCGAAAACATCTACAAAGGAAAAAAAACCATAAAACTTCGAACATATTCTACTCAATAAATTCATCAGATGGACACAGCAGGTCCAACAATTTTTTTCATAATCGTGTATCGGTTCCGGCTCGCGACCGTATCGGTGATCGCAACACAGTATCGGCGGTATGATAAACGATGCCAGATTATTTATACGCGGAATAAATATTTCCCGGGTTGGGTTCGGAAAATATCGCGTGTAGATCCGAAATATAAAAACTGGGGGAAAAACGCCATTCGGGAGGAAGGGCCGTGTATGTTTGTGGGCGTTATCTGTTTCGCGGACGATTTCATTGAAGAGACACCTAAAACGCGCCTTCGAATCAAACGCGAATAAATCCGTCTATGCTACACCAAACTTCGCGCACAAACACTGTGTGCAACGAACTGATTTTATCTAAATTTTCTTTCTATAAAACTCATCCCCGAAGACGTTAACGTGAGGGGCCATTTCTTCGATGTCGGCAACCAGAGATATCAAATAACATTTTTTAAGTTATTCTACATCGTCAATTTTTAACAGTTCCGATAAAAATCGACAAGTCAATTAATTATGCTCACCAGCAAAGTGATGAAATTTAATTGATGTCGATCGAACGAAGCGACACCATTGCACCAAAAATTGCAGAGCGGAGAACCAGTGATGGGATCATGGTAAATCCAACGTTAAAGATCATGGCAGCTCGGGCCCAGCGGAATAAAATGTAAATAAAGCACGTAGGCTAGCGTGAAATGGAAACGAGCCAGCGTAGAGACACGAACGGCCATAAATCGGACAGTGTTCCCGCGAGCGTAACAACAGTGTTTCCGGGCGCGGCGGGTTCGATCGAAGCGTGCGGTTGATCGAACCGTCCCGCCGCTAATTTCGCGGGTATCTGATTAATTAACCGGTAGAACGGCGCGCAGCCCTGGCCACAGTGATTAATCATTTGACCGTGGCCCGGTAAACAAGCGTTCCTGCGGCGGTTGGTAGCTTTTCCACTCGTAGGACATCGAATTTTCGAAAGCGGAGGGGGTAGAGGAGGCGAGCGGTGGTTCGAAAACAGTGGTGGACAAGGGGTGAAACGAGGGGGGAGAGGGTGACTAGCGGGCACGTAATGCCGGAATAATGTCTCGCATAAACTGCGGCTAGTCGCGGCGCGGCTGTGCGTGTGTGCATGCACCAGCTCCGCGAAAACAACGCCATACGTTGTAACGCGTACGCACCTCGTTACAGCCCTGTCATACGTTACACGCGGAATCGATCCGATCGACGCTTGCGGTCCTGGTCGACAACGAGTCGATCCAGGATGCTCGCCGAAAAATTGAGAAATCAAAGGGTCTTCCGGGATTTCACCATCGAATTTGCCATTCCGACACGGTTTTGCAAATGTCCGCTCAAAACGCTGCAACCACCAGACCCTCCGGAACGATTCTTTATTTTACCTTCAAACGAATTTCATTATTTTATTCTGCGTGGCTCCTGTTTGTTCTAATCTCATTGTCTGATCTATTACATTATTTTGATCTATAACGACCTTAACACATCATCTAAGAAAATAAAGAAATTTTATCTCTGTGGATGGCACCAATCCGGAATTGTTTAATTAGCGACACACACACACATACTCTCTCTCTCTCTCTCTTTCACTCTGCGTCCACACAACTCGTTACGGGAGCAGCAATCTTGCTCCTCAATATAATCGTTCAATGGCTAATGACGAATAATTTCGCGTATGGCCGATGCAAATTTTCGAAGGCGATACGATCTTCATTGCCCGGCCTGCCCGTCGCAATTAGCGTTTAATTGAAAAATATCCGTAATCACCGGCCAGGAGATACTCGCCGGCTGATCGTTTGCTCGGAGAATCTTTCCGGATCGACTCGGCGCGTTTCGATCATTCCTTTTTTTAGCAGGTCGATTTTCTCGAAGCAATTTTTCTGCTTCCGCACGAGGTGCCGCGTCGTAATTAACTGGCACCCTCTAATTTACGTGAACGTGTCTCGGGGAACATTGGCTGTCTTGGCTTATTACAAAATGCGTTTATAAAATTATTTTAACGCGGCTCCGCGTTCTTGGTACATGGGTGCTCGGTAACTTTCAATTTGTTCTGTGTTTTCAGGAACGCAAGTTATCTAAATAAGTTCTCATTCGGAATGGTTCGGTATAAAATGTCCAAAAATAGTAAACATTTCTAATTTCCCAGAAGGGATGACACGAATTCAACTCACCCTGAGATTGAACCATCTCGCATCCTCCTCAGACATCATCGGACACCCCTCGGAGACCCCAGGAGCATACCTGGAACAAACTATTAAACTCGTTAATATACCAGCTAGCTTAACGACCAATAAATTCGTCGGACGATCCCCAAACAGTTGAACCGTTCACTCGCCGCCCCTGCGTTCGCTCCCTAGGGATTCCAAAGACAAGGAATACACAGTTTAAAACGGCCTAATAGCCAAGATAAGGGTCTCAGCTAATTAACAGTGTATCGCGGGCTCTCATAGCCAACGGGCGATTCGAAAACAATCGTCGAAGGGTTGGACGGTTACAAGCGATCCAGAAGTTTTTCGGTTGTAGAAACTGGGAAAGAATGCCGGTAGCCGGGCACGGGGGTAGCTCGAAACGGACGATCCTTTCACGGTGAATGGGTCGTACTCTCGAGGCGAAATAGGCCATAGCTGCAGCAACCAATGGGCAATGCAGCCCGTGGCAAAGTATGGCGAGCACGTCTGTATTGGTTGTAGACGTCGCCGTCGCGAGCCGAGCCCCGTGTTCAAACCCCTAGCAAGGTGTGTGTACGGGGTGCGATATGGTGTTTTAACCTTCGGGTAACTCTCCAAGCCACCTTCGTTCAGAAGCAAGTTGCGCCACTAGCCGCGTGCCACCGTGGAAACCGCCTATCCTATCCGAGGCGATAAACGCTTCTGTTCTGCTCTACTCGGCTCTGCACAGCTAAAATCTGGCCATCCTACTTAGCCACGTGATTCATAAATAATGCAGAAACCCTCACGGAACCTCGAACGGTTCCTCCGGTCGCTGACAAAATTCCTTCGGGCCCGATGGGGTCGATGAAATTGCACTGATTGCGAATAGTCGAGGAAATTGACCGTTTGGAAAAGTGAGCTGTTGCTGCCTAGAATGCGATTGATAAGACTGATTGATTTACTGTAAGTAGCTACTAGCATGTTTCAGGAGACGAGGTGGCTTGACGCGGTGCGAAAATAATTTAGAAAACGTCACAGAATCTTGAATTGATGCTCCGGTCGAGAAATATCTCGAGCATATCTCGATATATTAAAATTTCAATATTTTTTAATTTGAAAATCTGAATATTTTAAATAGCTTTGGAATTTGAAACTCTGTCGAATTCTTGCATGCAGATCATTAAAGAGACGGGACCTTTCATGTCTCGCAGAATGTGACTGATAAACATAATTAATAGGCGATACTGAAGCCGAGGCTAAGAACTATGAGTTTGTTGTAAATCTAAAGGATTTCCTTGCTGCACAAGAAAACTGAGGTATACAGTTGATTATAAAAATTTAATCTCGATGATTAAAAAGTAAATTGAAACTTAGAATTTAGTTGGAGAACGACCTGCTTTAAATGATTTGCTTTAAAAAATTACGAAGCAGAAGAATCAAAATTATGATTCAATAATCAAATTGGTTTCGAGTACTATTATACACGAAATATGTATATTGCACAGAAGAGATACTTTTACGTGAAACTGTACGGTTCTATCTCGGTCGATGAAGTCATCTGACACAATTTCGCACAGACACTTATCTCGCACTCTTTTCCCATCGATCATTGCACCAGCGATTCTACAATCAACGTTTCCACCAACGAAGCGCCGGCAAGAACACAGAAAATTTATTCGTAATATCACAGAGATAGATTAAACGCTTCTGCATATGATTTATACACACACTAGAAATTCATTAATAGATTGAGATAACCGGCTGACATTCCAACGTTATCGTGTCGTGGAAATAATTGTTATCGCTGCCGGTGTGTGGTGTCCTACGCGATGTTAACGTCGTTAAGTATAATAACGGTGAACTATTTCACCGTCGTAGGAGCGCCTTACCACCGAAAAAAGGTAGTAAAAGAACGTATCAGAAAAAACTTGCTGCAAAAATAGCTGTTAGTGGCAATAAATCGTGTGTAGATGTCGGGGTAATTGTTACCTGTACGTACGTCTGTAACCGTTTTTCCGTTCTTTAGTTTCTATCCGATAAAAAAAACTTCTCGAAGTAGATATGTAATCTCGTTTCCCCCAGCGCGATAGGATCTAATTGGTTTCAGCAAGCACTTTCTGAAATTTCCTACAATGAGCCCAACTTTTTAACGTGGCCGAGTTGCTAGGAAAATGTAGACCAAAGCAAATTGTCTCGAAGAAATTCAACAATTTCTTGTTACAACGAACGAATTCCACGTTACAGCAACAAAAGAGCATCCCCATTAATATTTGGACGCTCTGGTGCATTATTTAAAAAGTTATCGTCCTTTCAAGAGTGTTCGAATATTAGAATACTGTATCAAGCTCTTGCAAATGTAATTCGTTCTTAAAAATGCCAAGAATAATGGACACAGGTGGGTAGAGAACGGCCAGGTTTTCGAGCGGACTGTACTATCTTTATCAGTCGGAGGTGAACAGCGGGCCGAGGCGATCGGAATACATCAGCCCGATTCTGGTCAGATAAAAAAAGCGATTTTCCTAATACAGGACGAATGTTAAATCACTGTCGGCGAGCCGTGGAGGAGAGGGAGAGAAAGCGAGAGGACAAGGTGGACTCGGGTGAACGTGTCCTTTTGTCCTGGAACGGCACAATACAAGAGGCCCAGCTCGCGATAACAAGGGCAGACATATTAGTCTCGGCGAGGCTGCGAGCCAGCGAGATGTAGAACGTCCCTTCTTATATGCAAACCACTCTCTCCATCGAGGGCGACGTGTATAAAAAATATCAACGGCGGCCCGTTATCGAGAAGTTCTCTTTATACGCGCACCTAAAACGCGTATACTCTTTTTACCCCGCGCCCGCTCGCGCGTGTACGAGTACGTTCTCGGGCCGGGTCGGGCCGGGCCGAGTAGGGGGCGCTAATGTCCGCCGTTACTCACGATTCTCATTTGCAAGATTGCCTATACATCTCGTGGCATCCTACCATGACCGTCCCTCTATACAGGTTCATCGGTGTGTGTTGGTACATGCAACGGGTGTATCGAAAGTTATAACTACCACGCGAAATTTAGAGAAATTCCTCTAGCGTGCGAACTCCGGTATCGTTCGATATTAAACTTTCGTGAAAATCGCATTTTTCCAGCTGGATCGTTAGAGTCGATGTTACTCTCGAAGCCCGAACCGAGCCTGGATTGTAAACAGTTTATTTCTGATAGAGGATGAAAGACGTTTGCAGAAAATGTTCATTTTACATAACCGCAACAAACATCCGCAACCAAATTCGCTCATTAAAAAGTCAAATTCGCCTAAAACCTCGTGTCGTTTGATTTACAAGGACACTGAAGCAAACATCTGTTTTTTTTTACTGTCGTCGTAGAATCTCCTAGAGGGAGAAACGAACATCACCATCGACCTTGTCCATTGGCACTTTTTTCGGCCTTGGATGGAATCCTATCGTAAAACGGTCGGGCGCAGAGTCAATGACGGTCCGCCTAAATTGCTGTAAAAAAGTGACTCGGGTCTGCGGATCCTCGGACGGTTAGCAGCGGTGACAACAATGCATCCCTGGGCTTGCCGTTACGTGGGCAGAAGCGTAGCCCTTTTGTTCGATCCTTTGACCTTCCTGCTTACGAACAATGCCTACACTGGCTGACCCTTTAAGTTAACTCGGTCTCTCGATCTACCGTGCCGATGCTTTTTTTTGCCCGAGGACCTTGAAGCAGATCTTAGGGTAGGAAGGACGGAAAACTGATTTACAGCTTTACCGTAGCCCCTAATCGTGACCTGTACCGTTTCGTCACATTTTCCGTTTTTCCAAACCTGCTGCGACCCCTGTTCTCTGTTACTTTGTGGCTGATTTGTAAAGCCTTTCGGAGCAGTCTTTCAAGCTTCAATTTACGTATTTCCTGGCAGCAATTAATTTTTATTCCCAGCTCCGTGAACCCGATCGCCTATAATAATTTTCTGGAGTCTCGCACGAAGCCTGCCCGATAAACATTGCTCAACGGAACAAAGTAGAATCGCCAGAAGGATTTCGCTGTTCTTGATCGCTCGCAAGTTGTTGGTTGTTCGAAGTGTAAAAAAACTTGCCCGATCACAGCGACCAGATGCATGTGATTGTTCGGGAATCCGTGTACGTGGTATCTATTTTCTCTGTACTTTAGTGCACGCAACACGCCGGAGAAGCGTTTAAATTGTTTTAAGCCTGAAACGTTTTCCAGTTGATCGCGCTCCCATGCATGTTTCACCAGTTGGACTCTGTGCGATGATACTCCTTCTTTCTCTCTCTCTCTCTCTTTGTCTACGTGGGAGCAACTGCAATTGCAGGAACGGCGTTGGGAAGAGAATACCTGCCAATTATAGTGGCTGCCTTATAATTACTCGGCTGTGCCCCCCCTCAGCGCAATAAGATGGCCCGCCTGCAAAATGGCCGCTCTAGATCAGCCGCAACAAGACCTGGCACACGCATAGACGCCGGTTAATGGCTGCATGCTTCTGGAATAACGTACTGTTCACGTGGGTGTTACAAGATCCTGTACAACCGACGTAGGTGTAACGTTATGCCTCCTGTCCGGCAACTACTTGCCCTCCGCGAGACCGTAACTCTACATTCGATAATAGCCACGGGTTCTTCCGAGACGTAATTACCGAGTCGCGAACAATTTCGTCGGGATTAATTCGTCAGAAACAAGCCGGCAAGCTGTCCGAACTGTTCCGAGGCGTCAGGCTCGTTTGCTTCTGCAGAAAATTATTTTTATATTGGTAAAATACACAGTGAATTTGTCCAGTGAAGAAAATTTTGGAGAAATCGTAAAAATGGAGTTTTTTTTATCAAAATTGCGCACACGTCGACCGCATAGCAGGGCGGATAAATTTTCCGAGGACCATTCTCTCAAGCTAACAAGTAATTACAGCCTCGAGAACAGCGCGTTACATTCCCCTTGTAATCTCGAGCACCAGGAAAACCTTTCAGGACTATCGTGCCAGACGTTTCTGCGTAGGACACGTACGTGGATGATAACGACGAGAGCAATAAGGGGCGGAGAGACGTGCTGGCAACGTGGTGACAGTGGAAAAGAGAACGTACTGTTTGGCTGGCTAAACCAAAGACGTATGAACATCTCGATATTAATTGAACCAGAGTGCAGCAAGTCCTCGGTACAATATATTTGATAACGTAAACAATATTTTGGATAATGGTCAAGCAATTTTTAGTAGCACCTCAGAGTCACCACTCGAGTGTTAAGGGTTAAACGGAGTAATGGCAGCTGCAGCCTCGCGTGCACGATCGCGACCGAGAATTAAGTCAGTGAAGCGAGTCAGCAGCGAGTTTCACTTTCCCAGTTCGACGGTTAAATCCGAACGCGAAAGACAGCCTCGAAAAAAAGGGGTCGTTCGTTATCCAATTACGGAATGTCAGGGTAATTGCGGCGAAGGTGAAAATTGCCGGAGACTGCGGGACGGGGAAGGTAGTCGGCAGAGGAGGAAAGGGGAAGAAGAGGGAAAATGTAAAATCCTCTTAAATTAATTTGTTGTATAACGAAGTCGTAGACCGTGAACGAGAAGAGGTGGCCGCGACTGCGGCGACTGCGTGAAAAGTTTCGCCGACGCGCTGTTAAGACATAATCGGATATTAAAAACCGTAGAGCTACCACGGCCGGGGTAATTAATTCATAATTGGCTGATCTTGCAAGAGGCTGTCGCGCAATCTTAATTCAATCTATCGCCATTCGTGGCGCCTCGTTACGACGTTAGGCCCCTTCTCGTCTCTGCAGAACTTCAGTCGCAGACTAGCAACGCAGCTCTTCGCTGCGTTGTACGCACGCACGTATCCGCCATCGCACCGATATAATAATCATTTTGAGTCATCGCCCTTAACGGCAATAAAAATTCAGATCGTAAATATCCTGCTAATAAGGTACGTGACGGGAATCGAATATGGCGCCTGCCCGCTACCGTGGACACTAATTACGCGCCTCCTTTCTCGCGAAAATCGAACCCGTGAAATATCGCTCGTCCGACAACCTGCGAAATGTACCGGTGCCCTCCGATCCCCATACAGGGTGTCCGCAGAACCATCTTTTCAATTCTTTATTTATACTTCACCTACTGAAATTATTTCAGTAGGTGAAACAATAAAGCTACTGGGTTCTGTTGTCTTCTAAACACGATATGTACTGCAATGAATTGAATGTTATGTTAAACGAAAATTCAGAAGCTTCTTTGAAAACTTTTTATGCAACATGGTCATTAAAAGGCCTCTAATTGCAGGCTTCCGGCAGCTGAATTGTTAAACAGCTACCGCTAACAAGAAAAGCACTCGTATGTTGATAATTGGTTGAAACCACGATGCTTTCTTCGATACAAAATTATGTACATGGAAATGTTCTTGAATTTAAAGCTACATCGTTAGGCAAGAGGTTTATGTAAATCTGTTTTGCTGAAATGTTCTGTGGAAAATTGGCTCAAGCCTTTGCAGCTTGAAGGAACTTCACGGTTCACCGTCTTCGTTAAAGAAATTGTACGCACCAGCAAAAATTATTTTATAAAATCGTTTTAACAAAAGTTACTGCGTGCATAAAGATAACTGGATAGTTATTTCGCGGGTGCGACCGTCAATCCGATGTTTCAGTGAAGAGAAAAATCTGTTATTTTGCAACCAGTGACAGGAAAATAGCGAGCTCGTGGTGTTGCGATTAATTGTTGCAATCGGCAATCCTTTTCTTCGAATTTGTTACCGGATCGGGCTCCCATTGCGAGCCGTAGCATTAAAACACGATCCGCAGAATATTGATCAATTTATATTTTATAAATTGCCCGGCTGAAATGAATGGGGAACGGGCGAGACGCGATGGGAATGATTTTCGCCGCGCAGCGGATCGACACGAAAAACGTTCACGGTGCCCCGTAAATCAGCCTCTATCATTCATGATTGCCAGGCGCGGAAATAATTTCGACTTCGACGCCGATTTTCATTCCTCATCTACAGACGACGAACACTGCAGGACTGTTTCGGGTTCGAATTAAGGTTTGAAAGGTTTCGCCGTGTGCCGCTAGATGCCGACACGGTTACCAGACATCGAGAGCTTCTAGAGCAGCTATTTCACGAGCGCTTGGTACCTCTAAAATTATCCGCATCATTTTCCGCTCCATAAACTTATCGCTGCGAAAAAACACTCGACGTCCGTATTCTGATCTCGGGCTAGCACGAGATCTATCGAACGATCGAAATTACGCTGGAGATCGCTCGATTTCAGACTATCAGCCTCTATCTCATCAATTTCATCAAGTTACCGATCAATTCTCAAAACGGTGATGAAAAGAAGTTTCACTAGGAGGAAACCCTCATTATATTTGCTCGGTACAGACTGCTGATTTTTATGGAAAATAATTATTGTCGCAGGGAGCTAACTAGAAATTTCTTTCTTTTCCTCGAAGAGGACCAACGATCACTGAACGAACATGCATTATTTCACCCCACTCCGCAACCAATCGCAAAACCAAAATGACCGAAAAGCCCACGATGTCGCAACCACATACTCCGCTCCCGTTCTCTGCAAGATAAGAAAGACTTGCTGACTAATCAGGCCCGCATTCCAGAGAAACTATCCGGGCTCTCGGTACAGGAACTGTCCTTAGTGGCGCATCCCCTAACGAGCAGCGACAGTATTAGATTCAAGGTCAGCCCGCGGTCCAGAAATACTCGAGATCGTTATTTGCAGTCCATTAAGAGCAGGAGGTCTTTACCGTGGCTGGGTTGCAGGGATTCCAAGGGCCGGTCCCTGACTCAGTCCGTTCAATCGTACGAGCAATCTTTACGCGCAATTCACGACAGAAAAAGAGAAGGTTTCAGAAGAGGGAGGGGGGGGGGGGACAGAAAACGGGGAGAGGAGGAGAGGAATGAAAAGGGTGGTTGGGTGGGCCCCGACTTGGCTTGGCGGCGAAAGCGACAGGAAAGGAGCAGCAGGACCGACGATGATCTTTCTCCTTCATTTTGCTCTCCTCTCCCGAGGTTTCTCTCTTGGACGGTGTACACGTCTGTCGTCCGGCTATCTATCCCTTCCGCGATTCTCGTTTGTAAGGTATTCTAGTTCGTTTTCTCTTTTGTCCTCGTTCCACGGTACGTTGGCAGAGGCCACGGCAAAGCCAGGGAGTGGTTGTCCTCCCACGGTCTCTCTCTCCACGGCTACGAGTTTTCGTTCGGTTAGAGGAGTCGGCGGGCGCCCATTGCCCGTCACTATCCCCAGTTTCCGCGCCATTTCTCCGTAACGCGCGCCATTTCCTCCCTTCCCCACCCCCTTCACCGTGTCGCTCTATACTCCTCTTTCTCCAAAATCTCCCTTTCTCCAAAGCCCCCCTCGTTTCACCCCCGGGCTCCACCCTTCGGACCCTTTCTACGCTTTTTCTTCTTTCTCCGTCGCCGCCGGCGCCCTCGACATACCCTTCTCTCTCTCTCTCTCTCTCTCTCTCTCTCTCTCTCTCTCTCTCTCTCGCTCTCGCTCCCTCTTTCTCCCTTTCAGCCCTCGCTGTTTGTTCTTTATTTGGGTTATTTGGCCCGCGCAAATACCACCCTCCGCACCCACCCAACGACCTGGGACACCGCTCCCTTTCGCGGATCAGCATGGGAACGAAATTTTTACCGATACACGCCCCCGTTCGGCGATTACGTATGCGTGAGCGCATACACGAGACCCTTCGCCTCACGGTTTACCGATTCGTTAAATGTTTGCGCGTGCCGGACGCTCCTGGGAAAGGGCCCAGAGACGGCCCTTTGACGAGTCCTAGGGCTCCGCGACAATGGAAGGTGGAGACAAAGGCGTCGCCACCGGAAGGAGGGACACACGCGACGGACAGGACGATTTTTCAATCTCGTAGCTTGCGGATGGATGGTTGCTATGGTCAAAACGTAGAAATTGAGTTGAATTATAGTACCGTCGTTTTCAGGGGTGCTTCAGAGGCGACATGTGTGTGTGTGCGAAGAGTTACAAAACCCATAGTATACACATTAAATGCTCGAAACATTGCCGATGTAGAACAAGATAAATGATAATAACAGAGGACTGTAAAATGACTGGGACCCTTTGTACATTTGTTTGTATGGCCCTCAATTGCGAAATTGTCCGTTTCGAACCACTTAGGGTCTGGCTTTCGGAGCCGCGAAGGTCCTAATTGACAAGCGTGGCGTTTTGGCGGGTAGGATTTCTCATTTCTTTTTTTTTCTTCTTCTTTCGTCCCTAGATCGCGTGTTCTCGGCCGCAGGCGACCTAGCAAGGTCCCGAGCGATTTTTAATGTCTCGAATCTCGGCGAGCAACGCGTTCTCCCGTGTTCACGATTTTTAATCAACGTGTCGGATCAACCCGCGGCGCCCATGCTGCCCTGCGGACTATAATTTTGCGGTAAACGGTGCGACCGCCGGCTTAAGAACAGGGAACCGACGCGACGAACCCGCCGCTCTCGGATACGCCCATTTCAAATACGATTATGCTTGCTCCTTGTATATCGGCTTTTCTTTATATAGAAATGCATCATCGACCAGTAATCTGCTTCTCCCGTCCGATCCACGAAATCCTCGTAATTTCGTGTGTACCCGGTGTCCGAGGATTTGTTTGTTCCAGTTTCAATTATGTACATTCATGTTTCCAATTGTTATCCAATGGTCTTGAGCACAATTACTAAGCAGATTTATTTTAAATGCAAATGGCGTTCCAATCGTGCGACTTTCATTGCACACGATTCCGAAACGAAATGGCCGCTATCTTTCGACAGTCAGCTGCTCGTGCACGGTTATTAATTGCCCTTTAATGGCTTGTTCCGGCGAAGGATGTGTATGCTTTCTTCAATTAATTGGAAGCACAGCTGTGTTTCGATGATTCGAGTGTCGGTCCCTTTGCGAACGGAAGCTACCCGTGAAATCGAGGATGGGGTGGGACCCCGTTCCAGTGCCTTCTGAAACGTATTACCACCTGGAGGCTGTATTGACTGTCAGAATCGTGATCGTACTGCCTGCAGGAAGCTCCTTCGATAACTGCGGCTATTAATATGGAGCAGGCGGCGCGAATTTACGATTTCGATCGTTTGACAGACGAACGAATTGGTAGAAATGATATTCACAATTATTTGCTCTTTTCTGATCGAACAGTTATTTATCTCGGTTCGTTGAAAATTGAATGAGTCGAATGATACGAGAGAGGAACGATCGAACAGGTTACTTAAAAAAAATACGAATGAAAACAGCAAGCATCATTTTATTAGGAAACGGACGTGACCGTTTGGATCAGGTTTTTGAAGCAAACTGATCGATTCGACAGACACCTATTTCTGAAAAAAAAACGTTTACGTTTCAGAGAATTTGAACCAATGAGAATTTTTCCAACAGTCTAACCAGCTCCGCGAACGCATAAAGGATGTAAAGAATTATATTTATCAACGAAAACAGTGCTGTGTATCAAATTGAGCAGCGCGAGTGTCATCGCCATCGGAATAATGGCTCGTAAAAACGCGTTTTGCGAAGCGTCGTGGGAAGACCGTACAATTCTTAGTAAATTCGGCGGCTGCCGTCACGATCACGACAATATTATTGGTAAGGCCCTGGTGCAGGGACGAGGATCGGCGGCAGAAATATCAGGCCGATCTATTCGTACCGGGCTTCATCTGGCAATGGTCCAAGTCTTTCGTCGACCTAGGACACCCGCGCGTATGTCGAGGTAGCGTTGACAGGAACGGCAGTGAAAATAAATATCAGAATCACAGTGTCTCGGGGTCGGGGCTGACGAAAAACCAGAGAAGGGTGGACGGGTCCTAAGCTGACGTGGCACGTCGTCGCTCGTCGATAGAAATGGAGACCCCGGAGGGCGTCCGTCCGGCTTCCGGTCGGTGAAATGGCTTTCCTCTCGCATCTCCGACGCTCGCCTTTTTCCAGCCAAACACTGTCGCTTCTCTCGCCGAGGCGGTTCCCATCCCTTCCCGATAACTCGAACGGGGCAGAAGATGGCACACGGCACTGAATTAACGATCGCCGACGGGATTCCGGAAGGAAATACCCCTGGTGACTCGTCCCACGGACAAACGGTGGATCCGAGCTTTTTTTAAACTCATCAGACGCACGGGATTATTTACCGCACCCTTGCCACGCTCCATTAACCCCCAGACGTTCCTCAGAAATGCCCGAGCAGAAACGTACTCAGGTGACTTCACCCGTTTCTGCTTCTCCCCTCGATTCGGCGAGCAATTCCAGCCGTACATGCTGATTTCGAGCATTTCGTTACATTTAATCCTCCAAGAAGCAATTTACAAGTTGTTCAGATATCATCCCAAGCGATGAATCGATAATTGTCGATCATTGACAACGTACAGGCGAGATGGTAGAAGTAAAAGGCCGATACAGGTGAAAATTAATTAAAATCAAGAAACCCGGCAAGACGCGGCAGATCGCAGCCGACATTCCTCGGTTTCGTTATCTGGTTGCTGCGCCGCGTGCTACTCCGCGCAATTACAAAGTTAGATTAGCGAGCCCGATTCCCGGGATTCGAGCAAGTTTTAAATGAAACATTTTTCTGGTTTAAACGGGACTTGCCCGGCCGGGTGGAGTTGGCTATTCGGTTGACGTGTAGGACTTGTGGGAGGAATACGCCGTTTTATAATGTGCATTTAGTCAAGCCTCCGGGACATTAAAGACTATTTATGGCAACCACGTATCGATTCTACATACTTTCGTTGCCTACTTTAATTTATTCTGTAACATCTATTCGTCGTTGTATTCGAGAATCTAATGGACATTCGAACATATTTTTATTGGTCTTTGTTAATATAGAAAATGACGAACTTCGTAATTGATATTCTTACATTACGTTCTGCACTGATAGAAGACGATGCCTGTGAAATATTTGTTTTATATGTATAGTAGATTCTGTGAGGAATGGGCTAAACAATTAGAGAACCGCTTAAACCTGTTTCAATAGTGAGGAAACATCATCAATCTCTATTAAAGTCGAAACTCTTTGCTGCACCTAACATCAGGCCATTACGAGCGCGATAAATCGTCAATTTACACTTTGGATCGTTCGTTGGCAGCAACGGGCTGTATCGCAAATATAGATCTGCGGATCGATGGAACAGAAAAAGGTGGATATTGAATAGATGGACAGGTACCGAGGTAGAATGTCGAAACGCCTGAACCGATGGTATTAATGCAAACCGTGGAAGGGAATAGGTTTCTTTCGGGCCGACAATACTTTTTAGAGACCGTTTTCGTCGGTTCGGTAAAATCACGAACCTTTCGAGACGTCGTTACGAAGCTACGTGCCTTGCAACTTCAGACGCCTAATTCTCCTTATGATCCTGCACTATTTCGTAAACCGCAGTCGTTGTACTCCCGGGACGATCGTGCAACGAGATTCTGCGGAACATCTGCGCCAACCGGGCTCTCCTCTCTCCACGCCAAAATTGCGTTTCTTACGTCGCGAATCCTAGTGGAAGAAGGAGGGAAAGGAGAAGGCTCGCTACGGATTGCCCGTAGGATTTCCTTGATTCGAAGACAACGCGAAATTACTAATTTCCCCCGTTGTTAAATGCCTGCGTTGAATTTCCGCGCGCGAGAACGCGACGCCTTAACGACGAAGCAACAGGATGTGGGATACGCTAATGGCTGACGGAGGCGGCCGATTAAAAATTTTAATCGCGCCGACCGCTTTTCAACCTATCCCCTTATCCGCAAAGCCTCCTTTTCTATCGAACAAAATCGAAAAGGCAGATTCTTTTCTTGTACTACTAGGGCGCAGTCATCAGTGCTACGGTAGTGATCAATATAAAATATTGATATACCTTAGATATTATTTTTAAGCGTTTGATTTTTGTACTTTTCATGCTGTTCAAGGCTTTTAATCGTTCTGGACATCGACAATACGTATGGAAAAATTGGTATCGGTTTATTTTTAATCGAAAGCAATTGTATTTCATACTTTCCATAAATGTATCGATTTTAATCGTGTAGAATTGTTCAAAAATACGATATCGATGCATTACTAGCAGCAGCTACATTCAAGTATTAATTATTAGGACGAATTAGAAGTGCAAATAAAAACTGTGAAAGATTTCCCGGCGAATTACAGCCAAATCAAAATTCTACCACCTTCTCGTAACTCCATCTATCGCCAAGAATGTTAATCGTTGAATTCGTATATCAAAAATGTATTTTTAAATTAGAACTATGTGGGCCTAATGATGAAGGACGAGCGTTAGTTTCCCAGTTCGGCTGGAAATGAGTTTTCACGGCTGCGAGACGATTGTTCCCACGGTTGGTAGGATTTTTAATAAAAATTTCGACGAACACACACACGAGTTCTCGGAGCGGATGGTCGCGGCCCCGGAGCGTTCGTTCCCGAGGAAAAAGGCGGGGAAGGGGTCTGGTCTGAACTCCCTCCACTCGCGGGGCCCACTTTGGGCCCCCTGAGCGGCCAACAGGTCGGCCTTGAATGGTCGACCCTACTCCCGTCGAGCGCCCATTACCATCATGGCTGGTGCTAAAGCTTCTCCATCAGCCACTTCTATATTACTAATATTATTCTGCTAGTTATGTAACGAGTGAACAGAAAGAGATTCTGACAGATACAGACGTAATCGAATTGTTCGCGCGAGAGTTCAGCCATTGATGTCTCCATATAACCATGTTTAGGACCTCGACGTCCAGCTCCGACGACAAAAGATCATAAGGAAGCAGAAAACGAAAATTTACTGCCGTAGTATGGGACATCTTGAATCATTCTGCCATGCTCCGAACGTTCTAAACACCAAATTCAGTTGCGCGAAGAGGAGGATTTGTGGGAGGATACTGCAATCACGCAGATAACAATCGTTACTCTTTGATAAAATAAATGAAACATCGATGTTTCTGTTTGATACGATAAATACTCGAGATAGCTGAGCACACCACCATTTTTCATGGGATGCATGAATCATTTGCAACGTTTAAATCGTATCAGCGTGGTTTCGGTGCCTCAACAATGAGAAAGTCTGCCGGTTAGCAACGGGATTCGCAACATTTTACGTTCCGGAGGTCCTCCTCGATGCTAGATCTTGATACACCACAGATTAATAGCTCCGCTATTGAATGGCTGCGCCGGATTCGAGATGAAGATATGCACGCAGGTGTACTCATTATCTCGGGCCAGTATTTAATGTACACGGAATGGCAGCGACGTGACCGCGATCGGAGATATTGCCCGCAATTCTGCATCGCAATTGGAACTTCTTTCGGATGCTTCAATGGGAAGCCGGCAGATCAATAGGGTGAATTTCTATGGACGCCCTTGCGCCAGTGATTTCGTGCAGACGACGACGACGACGTACCGAAGTACGTTTCTGCTGGTTCGAAGCTGTTTCACAGAATTCCATTAGTGTTTCTAACATTAACAATTTCGTTCAATGTCGGAACATTTTCTTTTTCAAAATTGTATTCTTTTTCAATAAAATTTAATTGAGGTTGAATACAACATTCTTCAAAAAAGCTTGAAGACTGGGTTACCCAACCCTGTACTCAATTAAACATTTTTATTTCCGATCTCGGTTTCCATAAAATAATTGAAGAAGCCCAGAAATGAGTAAGGAGTTTACGAGCTTGAAGAGATCAAGTTTCCGACTAGAAATTTCTCAGTAAAGAGATTGCATTTGAACAATGCATTGATAGAGGATTGTTCACCGTTGTTGAACGATGTTGTAACAATTTTTTTTCGTTAAACGCGCCCTCGGAATATCTTGTATCGATTCGCGGAGCTCGTAGAGAGCTATCCGACGGGTGCGGACGCAGCAGTTCCGATGGATCCTCGGGAACGACTCGTAAAAAGGTGACTGGAACCGAGGAGACCGGTTCGATATTTTCCATTCAGTTGTTTTGCGAGCTCCCGTTGAGATATGGATTTGATCACGCGAAGTGCTGCTTGGGGATGTTACATTCTATTGTTATGACGGTTTCAACCGTCGGCCGATCAGGCGGATACTTTGCTGATCAGCGAAAATCTTTCGCGGCCGGTGGATATCGGTTCGACGAATATGGAATTTCGTACCACTATCTGCGGTAAGTTCGGCCACGTTTCGCAGTTAAATGATACTCGTCGATTGGGCGATCCGGCGGCGCGGGCCAACTTTCGGCTCTCTATCGCGCCGGGGTGTTATCGATAAGAGTCTTCTACTTAACTTGTATTTTCTCTCTCCGACTTCTTTGCGAAACAGCGATATACCGTGAAGAAAGTAGCGTGTGCCGTTTCTCATCGTGAAATTATCTGCGGAGTCGTTGCGTGCCGTTTGAGTTACTGGCGACCATATTTAGCGTTCGGCGAAGCTGCGAAGTTGAGTAGATGGCGTTCGTTAAAAGGACGCCAGCCACATCTTATCTTCGAAAGAGCGTCTTCTGGAAGATTTAAATAAATTAGGCTTCAACCAGACCTCTGAGTTATTGTTCGAGACTTTTCACGGACGTTCGTGCATGGATTTCATTAATTTCTAATTCCGCAGGACAGTATCTCGCGTGGCCTCTGTCTCCCGTAACTTGATACTCCATTGGAACGGATAGTCACTTTCAAACGAAACGTTCCATTACTTGTTAAACACATTTCTACGCATTCCGCGCATCACAGAACGCTTGAAATCATTTAACACCTCTGCAACCAATTAATAGTAACCACATTCATGTTCATTTCAGTTTCGTCACACATACGTGAACGTGTTAGATCGTCCGATAATTATTAAAAATCCAGAGAGCGATAGAATGGAAACGACTCGAATCACCTGATCACAGGTGAACGAAAGTGTTCGAACGCGTGTCGAATATGAAAATGCTAAAACTAAAGAGCGGCAGTCGAGGTAAGAACAAAAGGCGGGGAGAGAACAGCGAAAAAGGTAATGGTTAAAGACAAGGTATGCCGAATTTATTACGTTTGATATGACGCAGTTAATAATAATTTACGGCCGGTTGTAATCGATTTCCAATAACCACTGTGGAATCAAGCTTTCACCGTACAAAGGCGCATAAAGAAGATAATATCACCGACACGGTGTTATAATAAGATGGTGTGTATATAATTTTGTTATCGATATCGAAACAGGTGTTTCTTATCTTTATGCGATCGAAATACAACGGAAGCTTCTTCGCTGGCACATAATGTTCATCCCGAAACCGTTTACCAGGCACTCGGCTAGCGTACTGATTTGCGGCCGTTAATTATATGCATTCTCGTCGGGGCGACGATAAACTGCCGTCTTCTCGGAAACTGCGTTTTCTGCGTTGCGCTTCGGTGCATTTAGAATTTTTATCTATCCTTCTTTTTATTCGACATATTTTTCTCGGTGATTTATTCAGCGGAGAATCCTTCGGGGAGGGTATTCAAAATATTGTGACACGAAATCGGATGTTTCTATCGAATTAATTGTTTCTGATATTTACAGCGACGGCAAGGGTCGAGGTAGAAGATAAAAGCGTTGGAAATTCTGACGGCGGGACAGTTTTTCTGCTTTTTTTATTATCTCAATCGATTGTACGATTTCATTTCGAGCAGAAGCTTCGTCCACTTTTGTTTAAAGAACGACGCCATCGAGCCGCGAAATTTCTCGTGATTAAGCACGATTCAGATTCATTTTCGCAGCGATCGAACGAGCCCGTCCACTTTTTTCACAAGTTTATTTCTTCGTTCGCAGCATCGGGAAACGTTTTGCTGGGCTCACCCAGTATGTATGTAGAATGGAGACTAGACATGTATATAGATATGTGCGGTATCTCTACTGCACGGCCAATGGGGTTTGAATGGCCGTGATAAAATGGTATGGCTTCCGAATGTTGACTAAACTACGTCCATTGCAGGTAGAAAACCAACTGGAAAATAACAACACGGTTTGATGAATGAGCCGACATGATGCTCGCCACCCCAAGAACACGGAATACGAAACTTTCAATTTTTATTTTTCCTGGACGAACTTTTATCTAACAAAACAAACACGAGAAAAAAAAAAGAGAATAAAATCGTTCTCAGGGCAAGTTGCGCGAATGCCGAAACGATTTTGGGAAAGCAATGGTTCGAATCTATGGGACCTGACCTTTTAAGAAACTGAAATGAGCGCGTCGTTCGCGCGGAAAATACTGTATCGACCCGAAAAATGGCGTCGGAGTCGCTGTTTCCCCGAAATGTGCAACTCGTAACTGGACCTGTGTGTTACATAAAAATTGTTTACACGGACTGCTAGATACAGGTAAACAAAAAAGCATTAAGTATCGCACATTAAAAATGGCACGATATAATAAAGTTTAGCGGCGAAAGGGAACTTCGCAGATGCAGTTCCGCTGCAAGAGATTGAAGACCGTTACAAGGTGTGAGAAATATCGAGCAGCTAATCAGAGGAAACGTTTATTAGGGTGGCCGGGTGTGAGCTACCGTTCGGATGAAGCAATCGAGCGTCGATGCCGATAAATTTTCAATTAAGCCGCGGGACGAGCCGCGAAGGGCCGTCGGTGTATTATTTACCGTGGAAAGATCGAAAAGCGAGATTCCGCGCATCATTTCGCCGGTGCTCGTACCATAAAGCGTTACGTAACGCCGCTTGCTTGCTGCTGCATTCAATACCGTGTGTGTGCGCCGGGGTTCTTCGTGCCACATTCGGCAGGGACCGAGAAAGGAACCGTAACTTCGGCCGACCTAAATCAACCACTTCTCGGTAACATCGGAGAGCACCGCGGAGAGGAGATACGCTCCGATCGTATCTCTATCACGTAATCTCCATAAAGAATAGATCTCCCGGCTCCCGAGAAAAACTTGACCGGACCGGAGCCGAGAGCAAGAGAAAGAGAGAGAGAGAGGGAGAGAGAGAGCCGAGAGCCAAAGGGGCCCTTTTCTTTATCGCGAGCGGGTCAAGCATTGTTGTATCCGTAAGTTGTGGCCAGCCTTTACGTAAGAATTTCCTCCTGGCCTGAGCGCCTTCGACGTACAACGGAGAATTTCTTCCACGTTGTTTTCTGAATTTCAAGACACCGGCGAACGTGCCATTTAAACTTTGCCTATCTTCGATCGAATTACGAATTACAGCTCCATCTTCCGCGAGGGAACAGCTGCAACGGATATCTCGAAGCGTTTCGCGCCTTCTAGCTTTGGATCTTCTTTTCATCGGAAATAAGACTTCATCGAAGTCTGAAGAATCGAATTAATGGTAATTCGTAATTATTGGATGGAATAAAAACAACAGCAATTAATTCAGATAATTTCTATGTTTAGTACAGTACAAGAAATTATTTGAGTGTAATCGAGCCAGATGAAACAACACGTTAGCCAAACAAAGGTAAAACGGGGAGGACTGTAACGACCGTATCCCAGCAAGGGAACATTGTCTGACAAAGGCCTTTGTGGAGCTCGTCGAAACGCAGCCGCGTTTCCAATATACTTCGTGGACGAAGAAAATGAACGGTGTCCGTGAAAAAAGGCAGAGAGGCAAATCAAGGATAGGGAGCTTGTTCTACGTGGCTGAGAGGCAAATTGGCGAGGAGCGGCGAGCTGGGAGCGAGGAAGAGGAAGGTGGTTAAGCGTCGAGCACGTCGTCGTTATTACGCGATGAGTAGGCAATTTGCAGATCGCTGATCGTCGATCGGCGAATAACACGGCGAGACTGATCGCGAATTAATCAAAGACCATCATCGCGGCAACAGCGATGGAAGTCGACGGCCCGTAGAAAGGGAGAGAACACGAGAGACAGCGAATGAAAGACAGAGCGAAGAACGGGGTAGCGGGGAGAGTTTGATTTTCAATCGCGCCGTTTATCTTTCGACACGCAACGACGACTGCTACCCGAGACGAGGAACCGCTCGGTGGCAAAAAGGAGGAAGAACGCAATTATTTTTTCCTCGACTGCGCGTCGTCGCCGTGTCGGCCGTGTTATTAAGTCAGAGGAACAGGCCGCGCACAGATTTTTCGTGTAATTTTCAACACTGTCGGACCGGCAGCCCCGTGTTCCTGTAATCGAGGCCGAAGGACCGATCCGCGTAACACGACCCGCGGCCGATAACGTGTTATTTCGCGCCTTTTTCTCGTTGGCAAATGATACATTGTGTCCGCGGCGAATCACTTTCCCAAACGGCTCCGTTTACGTTACCCCGACATCCACCGAAAAGATCACGGTTTAATAATCGACGCTTCATCGCAACGACATGCCAATTCTTCCGTAACAGCGGGTTAGCATCTCGGGCGTGAAAAGGGACGGTGTGATTTATGAGGCTGGTATTTTTTTTTTTTGAGAAACAGATGATTAGGAGTGATAGCGTTCGGCAGAGTGTGGTCGGTGTAGATCGTCGATAATTTTCATTGTGGGCTGGTGTTATTGCCAGCATACGTTACCCTTATCAGCTGATTGTCGCCCGGCAAACTAAAGCGCGAGTTAAATCTGCGCGTTCACTTTGCAACGGAGACAATTATTTATGCGACGTTTAAGCCGTGGATGTATGGAGGACGCTTAACGACGCGTTATTCAACGGCGATGGCGGAAATTGAAGCGACCGTGCGCTAAGTATGTATGTGCCACTCTCCCGCCGTCGGAATTACGAGGTTCGAGAAAATGGCTGACTATTCGGGACCCTTTGTTCTCCGGCACAGTCGGCCTCGTCGAAAAGAACTGACGACTCAAAATTGTCGGAATAGGCTTCTGGTGCAGTGTATCAAAACGATTCTAAAAATATACGGGCCTCGGAACATGTTCGAAAATGTTCGAGGCACTGGTCTATCGAAAAAAACTGAGACGTGATGGAGTGGGATCCGAAATAAGTGTCATTCACGAAACATGCCTCAAAATGCCATTCAGATGATGAATTTTGACGTACGTGTACTGGACAAAATAATAAATGTCTTACAGACCTTACATGTATATCAAGGACTGGAACGTCATTGCCGATTCTTAAAATAAATTGCAACGTCCTTAAAACAGTTTTGAGAATGTCATACAGACGTCGAACAGGAAGAGGAATCGGTTAAAAAGCCTCTCTGAAAAGTACCTAACCTTATCAGGAAATGTTTCAGTGACTCACGCAGGAATCCAATCGTTCAGACAATACTTCGAAGGCATGTTAGCCGTCGGAACAAAACCGCAAAGGTGTGTAACTCGTTGCACCAGATCTTGACGATCCTTGTAGCGAGTCGAATTTCGAAAGGCAGGAAAACGCGGCCGAAGAAGTCGGCGGATAGGTTTATCTGCGTGGTCGCTTCCTACGCCGCGTCATGTCAGGAGCGCGTGGGGCCACGCACAATCAGGACAAAGCAGATCCTCGTAAATATGCAGATGACGGGAGATAATCCAGATCTATGGCGGCCCAGATGAATCACGCGTAGGATTAAGTTTGTGTTTTCTTCGGCTCGGCTCGTTTCGTGGTCTCGGCTCTGCTCTCGCGAACACCGAAGAAAGACCGCGCGCACACGAACGAGAACCGTGCACACGGAGAGATAGAAGCTGCACGGTCGTGTTGGAGTACAGGGGGAACGGAGAAGGAAGAGCCCCGAGGAAAAAGGAACGAAGGGAGAAGGAGAGCGAGTGTAAAGTTAACTTAAGCAAAGGACAAGACGAAGAGGGGTTTCCCCTCGGCAGGAGATGTATGCCGGTACGGTGAACCCTGTAGGATGCAACGGGGCAGAGCATGGGAGATAGGAGGGACGTGTCAGGGTGGGGCGAGGGGGAGAAGATGGATGTCCTCGACCCCCAAATCCCCCAACCTCCAACAACCCCCTCCACGAGCTTCCTTATCTTTGCCAGCCGTTCATCCCGGACCCTCCAAACTCAAGGAGCGGCGGCCATAATGCCTGGATGCACCACCATCCCTGCCGGCGCGAAGCTGTGCTCTTTCTCTCTCTCACTCTCTCTCTCTCCCCTCCTCTATCCTTTTCTATCTTGTGCCAGAGCAACGTTACCCGCGCTCCACCGTCGCTATTCTCTTCCACCAATTTAAGTCTTAATAAGGCACAAGGCAGTTCTGTTCTAATCCTCACAAGCCGACGTCTTATTATCGTCGTAGATCAAACCCCGTGGCAGCAGTAACGCTATCCGAATCGCGGTACGCAAAATTGCCGCGATACTTTATGCGTTGCACCTGACTACGATGTGCCGGATGTCTTTGGCACAGCAGCGCCACGGCAAAATTCATCCCCCCGCCAGCGTTTTATTAATCCCGGGGGCGATTCGCCGAATCTGCCATGTTGTCTATTAGGCGAGCCCGAAAAATTGCTCTCCGCGTGCTTCTGCGGTTCGCGATACGTATCCGAACGTTTTTAACGAAACCGAAATAAACGACTGTCTCTGTTATTTTATTTTAAATCCATTGAAACTTCTACGATTCATCTGAGACGCGACATAACAATGATTGCTGATACGCATTAAAAATTCCACAATTATTCCAACCAGAAGCAAAAGACTAAATATTTAGAAATACCAATATAAAGATACAGAATTTTGGATTTTATAGAAGAATAGAATAAAGTCGCAAATGGAACAAGAATGAATCTGCAATCCACTTTGCGATAGAGTATCGACAATTGTTTATGGCAGATGATGGGGGTGAATCAAACCTATCGTTTTCAAGGTAGGCACGCGCCAAGTCTGAAATTTCCTCGGCTGAAATATGGCGGTAAATTTGTCGTATCCTTTAATTTTATGGGCCATATGAATCCATTATCTGAAGTGGCGGCGTTTGCGTTATAGTAGCGCATCCGACCCATCGCGTAAGGCGGCTCCTGGTATTGTGACGTCAGTTTATAGCCTCGTAAACCAGGCGGCGGTACATGGCATTAGAAAATAACCGGGAACGTGGTTTTCGCTACCGTTGTTCCGGTCCTACTGTGAAACTATACTTCGGTCAGGGTTTGAGCGCTTCAGGCTTGCTGGCTGCTTGAAACACGTGTTCGAAGAAAAAAAGACACCCTGTTGGCTACCCTAGGTTCACGACCCTCTGCAGGGGCTGAAGATTTGCTGGTCATCACTGCTACACCATACTTGATCGTGGCAGAACATGTGTAGCTAGAAAACCTACGTTGTTAAATCCTCTCAAAAATGTCTGACATTTGAACAATCTTCCAACCTTCAAATACTCGCACCCCACATTTAATTAATAAATAAATTTTTACTCCATGAAATAACTACTCTAATGCCAAATAGATATTTGCTAGTATGATCTACACTTTTGTTCACGTTTGAAACTTTAAATTTAAAGTTTTGAGATTGTGCACAATATACGCGAGTAATTAAAAGTTCAACAAATAAAGTTCACAGTGTACTCTCGAGAAGCATCGTCTTTAAAATACTCACATACCACAAAGAATTGAACCATTACAGTTCTTTAGAATATATTCCTGAAACTTTTTCACGGAGAACCTCAAGAAAGGACCTTGCGGAGCGAAGCAAAGTTCGCTGACGAATCGCGACGGATTTCGGGGTCGTGCCTAATTCAAGGGTCCTGTAAAAGTTGAAGGGGTGGCCGAGCCGAGATTAAAGATGCAGAAGGTTCAACAGGTCTGGTCTGGTAAAATTTTCATAAAAAGTGAAACCGTACCGGCGCGGCGTCCGCTTTCGCTGCGAAAGAGGTATGCACGGTTCTCGCAGTGTTCGACTCGCCTTTTCACCGGGGCCCTCGTCGTAATGGTGCTCACAGTTCTCCGATTACACAGAAGAAGAAGAAGAAGGTGTACGTACACGTACACGAGGATCACGTGAAGGATAAATGGGGAGTGGATAACGAAGGTACAAGAGTACGAGAACGAAGTAAGTGCCCCCAACCCCCTGTAACATAGCGCTTTAGGACGGAGGGAGCGCCATGAGCGATGTCCTGTCGGTCCACCGCTTGCACGTAGGCCACTCTCGAGCTACGTACACTTATATGTAGAAAGGATATACATATATGCTCTCTGCCGTGCTACAGTGCGATCCAAAGTTTCGTTTCTTAACAAAAGATCTTCGCTCACGGACCAGGCCGACTTTCCAATCTCGAGTAAAAATTCGGAGATGCTGCTGCACAATGTTCTACACTCCTCGAACAGATCAAGTACCATTGACTGTTTAAAAAATTCATCATCAATGAAAAATAAAAAATATGCTGCTAGGATGCAGCTCTCAATTTAATTCTACTAGTTTCTAGAAAATTAAAGATTCAAAATACGATAGTATGATACAGCTATTAAGACAGAGAATCCAGCTCTCAGAGAAAAATGAAATTTAGAATGGCCACCAGTCGTTGAAAATGAAATTCTCTCTTGGATCACTTGTCCGTTTCTGAAGGTTCCACACAGACGAAAACAGCGATGTCGTGGTCTCAAAGTAAATCGTCCCTGGCCCCAGGAAGACGGATCGATCGTCCCCAATCCTAATTCACGGCGTCAAGTCGAGACACCCTGTACATAAGCAGAACGCGTGTACACCGATAGGTTTCTCTCGCGTATGCAAATTAGCCAACGTTAGGTACGTATTCATGGGATCTTATCCGCGTGCACGTGTACAGGGTGAATGATCTCCGAGCGAGCTACCCCCGTGAAAGGAGGAGAAATTCAAATCTTCTAGACTTCTCTCGCGTTGCCCCGGTAGACCGAAGAAGAAGAAGAGGCAGAATAAGAAGAAGAATAAGAAAAGACAGACAAACACCGAAGAAAGAAAGAGGAACAAGACGAAGAAGAAGAAGAAGCGTATCTGGTCTAAATTATGGGAGAGGGGGTCCTGGACGGTTTCGCGAAAGCTCGCGGGATGTATTTATGAAAAAAAATCGCTAACGGCCCCGCGGAAAAAACACGTCTCGCGTCGTATATAAGCAGCCGCGTAGCTCGGTAGGTGAATACCGAAGGAAACGGAGGCTTGTTTTGCTTCTCTCAGCCTCTATCGTCTTCGGGGTTTCATTGCCGACGTCGCGACGCCTTCGCGTTTCGCAGCCGATCGTCTTTTGTATGGCCGATCACGTAATCGTCTCATTTACGTATAATTGCAATAACGATGCACTCGTACGTGTACTGAATTATCTCTTTATCGTATCGGGCGCTCCGAGCGAACGTCTCATTTGAATAAGTGCTGCCCGAGCTGCTCCGCCGTGGCCCGCAAGGGTTGATGAAAGCTTTCGCCGCGCATAAAGATAACGCGAACCCCGGCTCTCTCTCTCTCTCTCTCTCTCTCTCTCTCACTTTCTTTCTTTCTTTCTCTCGAGCTCCGTGCAACCATCCCGGAACGACGTATTAATTCGTCCGCGATCGTCGCGGTTATATATTTGTCGAAACGCGCGCTGACCGCTCAACGATCAACACTTTGGGCGGACGCAATTATTCGCCGCGAAATCAACTCGGTTTTATTACATGGTACCACTCAAGGGGCCATCATGTTGGATGTCGAATGTCAACTGCGAACAATCCTGCAGAATCAAGGCAATTAAATCTGTGACACCGAAACTGCAGGAACTGATTAAAAATGGAAGATACAGGGCAGTTGTCCAATAATCTAGAAACTAGATCGATCGCAGCTCGAAGACACCACCTGATGGATTATCCGAGGAGGACGCGAAGTGATCGATCGAGATCGTCAGCCAGCCTCCTCGGGCCTGTACTCCTCGGTGATGGGTCGAATAATGGTCGGGGGTTCTTATAAATTTTCAGCGTGCTATTATTCTCGGTCGGGACGCGTAGCCGCGCGCGACTGTATAAGCGGCGTATGTAAATACGTCAACGGCGTTAAAGGGGTTGTAGCGGTGTAGCAGGAGGAGATCGATGCGATCAGATTAAAATAAAGTCCGGTCAGCTACTCAATCCGCGGCTCCTTCAACATAGAAGAAAAAAAGAAGGCCTAAGAAGGTGTACAACCGATTCAATGATCCCCGAACGACCGCGTCCGAAAGACATGGTCCAGGAAATATTATTCAAGGGTAACGGCGTCTGATAAGAAGATCGCTATTGGACCTATCCCTTGCCGAAGAAGACTGGAAGCCTTTTTTCCCCGAGGCTATCGGGCCAGCCTATTTCTCGAGGGGCCATTGTCAAACAAGGTTCGAGCCTCTACTTCAGCCATCGCTATCGGGTCTTCGTGGTCGTCGTCGTCGTTCTTGTGCAACGTACACCGAACGGCGACAATTACAAACGAGCGAGATCTCGGACGGACAACGGCGGACGATCGACATACACGCCATAGGTACAACACGCCGTGATATCGTGACAACGCATAAAAAACCCGGCCAACTATGGCGCGGCGCGGTACGGCTCTCTCTCTCCCTCTTTCTCTCGATTCTGCTCGGTTCTTCGCCTTGGCGTGGCTCGCCATGGCGTGGCAGAGCTAAGTGCGAGATACATCACGGCCACCTTCCACGGCACTTCGGGTTCTCCGGTTCTCTCGCTCTCCCTCTCTCTCTCTCTCTCTCTCTCTCTCTCTTTCTCTCTCTAGAACCCCCCTCGTGCTGCCCCCGCCCTGGCCACCCCCTCCTCCAACACCCTTTTCACGCTAACTCCCTTTCGGTTTGGTCTTGGATAACGCGAACAACACCGCCGTAGATAAAGGGTCTTCTGATCGTAAAACACTCTCGTTAAGAATATGATCCGGGCTTACCTTCGACCAACGCGGACACGAGCACCAGCCGACACACACGCACACCCCTTTGCCAAACGGGCTGCCTCCGTGGCTTAGGCTGCGGTTATACTGGACGAGATTTTTGATCGCGCGAGACGCTTAGGCGAAATCCACCTGACCGTAAGATCATCCTGGTTGTTTTCGATTTGAGGGGAGAATTGTGAGTAACAAGACGCAATAAATGCAGGTATTTCCTATACTGAATTTCATCAGGTCGTTTCGCGCCACTGTGCGTTGCGATCACGGTTCGGCCGCATTAAAAACAGGCAGTATCAGCGAAAGGACGACCGTGTGCGTGTGTCGCAGACGATCAGGAATCGCATCGAGTATACCCGCAGCCTTATTCGAGTTCTCGAACGGCGCAAAGGAACACACCGACTCGCTCGGCGAGAATTACGATCGCTACTGCCCCTCTTAGATACTGTGGCGCATATCTACCACCTCGTATAACCTCGTACACCTCGTCAGTGTATAACGAACCACCGTAAACAGCGACAAGCATCCCGGCGCGGCTCTCCTCGTTCCTCTCGGTCGTCCCGGTCGTCGCCGGCCATACACCTTCATACGTTTTCGTGTGGCCGGTGTCCCAGACGGATGAGCCTGCCCCGCTAGATTTATTCTCGAGGACGGCCATCGCGAATCGATTATTTATCAGCGGCGAGTAGACGCCTCGGGGTTGTTGGTACTTGCCGAGTGTATCCATCTTCGGATACACTCCTCTCGGCTAAAGATAGAGACGTTTTTTTCGGGGTCCTCCACCATTTTGCCCCTCGCGCGCCGCGACCAGAACGGTTTTCCGATTTCAAAGTAATTTCGCGTGTCTTGGCCGTGTCGTTCGAACGCCATCCCGCCCCGCAACACCTCGGTTTTCTTTTTGCAGAGGAGAGCCGACCACAGGCCCAGCAAATTGATCGCCGTTTCATTTACAATTTAAATCGACCCGCGAGGAAGCGGACGGACGCGTTTCTGCCATTAAATCCCGAGGACCATTTTATTGAACCGCTCCGGCAAAACGATCGAAAGAAAATAAAGTTATAATAATTACCCATAAAATATTGGCGAAGCTCGCGCGAACGATCCGATGGAATTTTATCGAATTATTGAATCGACGAGGACTGCGCCTCCCTCGGGACACGATACCGATAAGGTGGACGCGCGAACCGTGCCCAAAGATCGATGGACCCAACAAGAGCTACGATCTTTATCGAGTGATGATGGAGTTTCGTGGATTTATCGATCGGCTCCGGGCACGCCGTTTCGAGAACGGATACCGACGATACCGATTTCTACAGATTCACTTTTCACATCATTGCTCGGTGCATCCTCTGTCTTCAAAGATTTTAGGGGTTCTCGGTGATTATGTCTTTAACCTTTACGAAGACTTGGAATGATAAGTGGAGTAGAATCGAAGGAATAACTGACCTTTCGTGAGATTAGAACGTCGATGCAAAATACTGTTGCAGAAGTCGTTGTTGAGCGAAGTCCACTAAGTGGATAAACGTCTTTCCGAAGTTGCTGTTGCAATTTTCTGGCTGAGCGCATCCGTGGGAATCTGTGCTGCAATCAGAAGAAAGACTGCGATTAGAGAAGCAACAATGTAGACCTCGCGAGAGTTTGCTTGAAATTCTTTGTAGATTCAGCAGTTTGTCTTGCTTCGGGGATTCGAGCAGCGGAAGGAATTTTTAAGCAAACTACGAGATTGTGGACGTTCCGCATCTGTGTACGAAAATTGTTTAATGGATTCCAGCTATTTCACAAAAAAAAACGGGCCGCCTAAAGGCGTGTGGATAAAACAATGGAGCAGGATCAGAGTCCTCGAGCAAACGAGGAATAATCGTGGGAGGGACTGTGCATTAAAGGAGAATTCTCGCGTGCAGGGAGGAGACAATAAGAGGAGCGAATCGGCGAAACGAACGGCTCGCGACAAAGCGAACGCAATGAAGCAGGGCGTTGTATTTCATTCTCTGTGCTCATTGGCGCATAAGATCGAGCATAACCCCGCCGGTGTCGGGATTTACAATCGCTGTTGGGGCGAATGCGTGCAGGAATGCCCGAGGTTCTCTCGCAGCAGCGCGCGCGAAACAGCCTCTTGCGGACTCGGGGCTGGTTGGTTGCGCGGCCGCCATGGTTGCTTGAATTATTCATTCCGGGGGCCCCCGCGTGCATTCGTTGCCTCGGTACCATATCAGAGAGCCGCGTCACATTAACCTAAGACACCGCGCGTTGTTTCACGTAGTATCAGCAATTAGATTTCGCGGATAATGCGCCGCCGCGGCTATGATAACCGAGTTTACCGTGCGCCGAGCGCTCGGAATCTCTCTTTGAGATACAACCTTTCGACGAGCCATCGCTCGCGCTCTCTTCGCTAGCTGGCTCTCTCTCTCTTTCTCTCTCTCTCTCTCTCTCTCTCTGTTCCGCTCCCGGAATCGTCTTCAACCCCCACAGGGTTCAAGCGCGCACGCGGACGCTCCGTGAACGTTAACGATTTTTAACGGCCATTTATATGTCCGCGGAATAACCGCTCGACCAGCGACCGCATGAATATTAATCGCGAATACGCGGACCGCGCGCCGAAACCGCAGATTTCCAGACCGCGGACACGCCAAGTTCCAGCACGCACCAAGATCGAGCCTTGTGCAACGCACGAGTGCACGTAGTTCTGAAAAGTTCGCTTTCGATTCAGAGAACTGCGACAAATGTAAATAGTCCTCTAAGAAAATTATTGAGCCAGGTCCAGCCCTTCGATCGGTCGAAAGAGGAGTGAAATTTTTTATGAATAATCGGATAGAGTATGAAGGAATACAAGGTGGAATTATGGAAATCTGGCGCACTGTTTCGAACGGTGCGTGACTCCGTACTGTATAGAGCAGGGCCCAGCCCCGAAGAAAGCCACAGGGAGGCGAAAGCGAGTGTAATGCATGCTCATGCATCGCCGGACCCGGTGATTAATGCATTCGGCCGCGGCGTAGTGCAGACACGGAGCCACGGGCTCGCTCGGTTTACCTGCACGTGCACCGCACGCCGCCGATTTTCTCCCTTTCATCTTCCTGGAGAATCTCTGCCCTCGATGGGCACACGTGAATCCTCCGTGTGCGCACACCAACTGCCAGTGTGTGTCCACGATCTGATTCCACGAGCGTCTTACGTGACGCTAGGGAACTGCTCTCCGGAGACCGTTCCGGAGCTACGAAACAGCGACAGAATCGCTTTGTAGACGGCTTTCCGAGAACCGGACCCGTGTGTTTGCGCTTTTTCCTGCATTTCGAACGAGCCGCTCGATCGAAAGATAACCGAAAAGATGTTCCGCCGATGGACGCCAACCTCTGAACTGCGAAATTGATTTTTCGACCAGTTGAAACCCTTTCGAGATGCAGATCTTTGAGAAGATGATAAATAAAAATAAGAGTTCTCGAACACTGCAATAAGAATTGGTAGACCGTTCATAAAATAAATTCGCAACAGAAAAGATCGTAATTGCACCAGCCACTTATTCCCCATGCACTATATCTCTCGAGATTGGCACCAACACGAGCGAAACTTCAACAGTTCTAACTCAGCAACATTTACTTCACCGATTCTCATGCAAATTCCTATTTTTACAGGTTGCTTTTGCGAATACAGGTAAGGGATAAATTTGAATCGTCGATTGGAAAGCTTCGGGTAAAAATAAAATAAAAATGCTATTAATGTTCGTCAATACACACGTTGCTTAGTATTTAACAAATTTGCACGTACCATAAATAAGGAGAACTGTAGTCCAATCATAAGTAACGACGGAAAATGCATAGTTTGAAGTACGTGCAAACCGGTTTCGAACTTCGAAGTTGTGGAAGATGCACTTCGGCAGATGGAATTTATGCGGCAACCCAATATTTTGCATCGGGAAGCTCCGGTCTAGATTCTAGACTGTGGAACCGTGTATAATGGAGTTCTGGATTAAAAGTGACCCGACATCAACTTGTCGAGTCGCCATTTTGAATCGACCAGAGGAGGACTGATGAATAATCCAATGTATCGAGTTGTGTCGATAATTTTCGAATTTTCTCTGCTTTTATTGTGCGCAGCGAATTAATTCGTGCGTCCCGAATAGGAAACGCCAGCTTTTGAACACCCCAAATACTCCCCCGAATCGTCTCCGCGCCGTTCATAAATCGGCGCCATCAAAATACGCGGCCCGTTTCATCGGGACGGGAAAATACAGCGTATTTATACCGGTTGCCAGCGCTTCAAAGTATCGGGCTCTTCCCCGTCCCGATAAAATTTCGCGTAAATACCGTCGATGTCTATCTGCGAATAATTCTGCGCGGAGCTAGCCCCGTCTGAATAACGATTACAGCAGTCGGAAGTTAGCCGCGCGACACGTAGGCGGTAGATTTACAAATGCGGCTGAAACTTTTCGCTAGATGCGCAACGAGAGATCCGTATAAAAGCGAAACGAGATATCGTACGAGGAAGCGAGCACGAGCGACGTTCGCGAGGGAATCTGGTAGTTCGTAAAACGCGGAAATTGACGAGTACGAGGCGTTAATGAGTCATCGGTGTCTGCGAGTGTCCGCGAGTCCTCGGGCTCCCATTCGTGCACGTAACGCGCCGTAATTAGCAAGCTTGTAATTGTCGGTTCGGTAGCGAACGCGGCATTTTCCTCCGGTTATTACGACAACCATGTCAAATCCCTGATACTGTCTCAATTAAGAGACATTAGGGGAGACCGGCGGGGTAATCGAACACGCTCGCCGAACGAGAGCTCATTTGCATAGATAAAACTGCACTCGGAGAAGGCGATTAGCACCGCGTCGAGGTTCCAGAGTTACTATGGTCGAGAGTTAAGGTTAGTCTCGGTTTTTCCGACGAGCCGCGTTCAATTCTAGCCGCGTTCCGAGCCATTACGCCCCGAGACACCGCTGCGACGCTACGTATCTCGATAAACCTAATTAATTCCACGGGCTATCACTTCCTAACATCCGGCCACCCACCGAGCTCTCGGTACTACCTTGAAGAATGTCAAGTACGGGGACATGAGACCGCGAACACACACGACTGATTATCCGGCGATTTACACGCGTCTGGCGTGTACGAAACGACGCTTTTCTCACGAATCAAAGAGCCGTGTTCCTGTTGAGAGTGCTGTCACGTTTGACACGGTTCTCACTGTCGATGCAATCGCGACGATCGACGGACCTCCAAATGAGTCAGTCGATTGCCATTGCACTCGTCGATTATGCACTGACGTAAGGATAAAATCATTCTAGAGTGCGGTGAATGGTTGCATAATTCGTAGCACGTTTTAGCTGAAATTATTTTTGATGTTATTGTAATTAAAACAGCTCGTGTCTCAAATAAATTTTATAAATGTGAAGAAGTGAATGATTGCCATCTATGAAATGAGCCGTTTAGAACGTCTTCTATCAGGCGCACGTGGAAAATCTAGTTGTTCAGACTCGTGAATTTCGATTAATGCGTAACACTGTACTAATAGGAGCTCCGTCAGCGGCTAAACAATCCAAGCCATAAAAGAACAAGAACAGGGAAGTTCGGGGCCGTGGGGGCACATTAAAATA
The DNA here is from genome assembly GCA_916610235.2 of Lasioglossum morio. Taxonomy (NCBI): domain Eukaryota; kingdom Metazoa; phylum Arthropoda; class Insecta; order Hymenoptera; family Halictidae; genus Lasioglossum; species Lasioglossum morio. The sequence continues at coordinate 14,521,711 of OU744328.1, read as the reverse complement.
TTCCGGAATAGTGGAAACTACCGTGGCTATCCACGTGTAAATTCACGTTTGCGGGGGAGGAGAAAGGGAGAACAAGTTGGTCGGACAACGCTTGTTATTAGCGCTTTAATTGGGTCCAGTCTCTTATCCAGCAATATTCCGGGTATTGGGGTTCTCGTACCTGCCGCCCATATGGTTGTCCTAATCCGCAGCCAGTGGCAATCCCAAAACTACTGGTAATGAGACACATGTGGACAAATTCATATATAGTATTTCCCGGTGACTCTTTTCGGAATGACAAGGTCTCATAAAAATTCCAGACTGTATAAAACGAGAGAGAGAGATAGAGAGAGAGGTTCAACGAATCTGCTTTTTATTTCGTCGAGGTCCTTTTTTTCAAAATCGAATGACTGTATTCGAGCGACAATTTGTATTTAATTGAAATACAGAAACTAATCTGGCGCGTTAACGATAACGGTGCCCATACGGCCAGGCCTAAAAACCGCTTTAGAGTGGCGTATCCCCGGCATGGGTGCTCAAAATGGCGAACTGGTCCAACTGGTCCCCCGATCGATTTTTCTTTCTTTTAGGCTCATTCAGTCTGTCCCCTTGCTCGTCGAAAAATCGCGCGAATTTTTCGGCCCGGGCTTCGGGTTACCTGGTCAAAGGGATAATTTCTCACGCTCTATTTATACAATTAATTGGCGGGCCACCCTGCTGCACCCTTCCCCCGTCCTCCTTTTCTTTTCTTTTTTACCGGTCACGGTGACCAGACCACGTTTCCTCGAGTGTCGCCGCGTAAATTTCCGTTTTAATTGACACTGATTTAACGGCCTCTTTGTATTAATTTTAGGCGGAACTGTCGCTAGAAAATGATCGCAAGAATTACGATCGATGACGATCCGCCGCGCCGCCGCCCGGGGAAACGTAATTTCACGCTCTTAGCAAATTCTGGCGACTATGCATTTTGCGAAACGTCGACACATTTACGAGGGTGAGCATCCGCAGCGGCAAAAGCGTGCGTGCTAACCGCGGTGTCTATAAATAAACGGTGAAATGCGGCAAACGGTCGGCTTTAATTGGAAGGTTCGAACGCACGCAATGTTTGTTACGATAGGTTTCGTTCAGGAATGCAATTAAAACGGTGATCTCATCGGATCGCGAACAACAACAAATAAAAAAAGACGACCGTTTCGTGAAAACGAAGAACACCGTCGCCGAGACCCGGCGACTCTGTCAATCGGCCGACGAAAACGCTCGCTTAGGCGTCCGTGTCCAACACGGGAGCCGCCTGGAACAGTTCAAATTAAAAACAATTTGACGGGACCAATTCGAGCGGTTGTAACAGCGAACATCAGCGTCGGCTCGGTCAATTAGGGAGGACGAAGAGCAAGATCAAATTTGTTTGACTGGATTATGCTTTAATAAATCTTGCAGAATGTTAACGTTCTCTCAATGCTCGCTGGGTAAACTTTGCCAGCACTTCACAGCGAACGATGATTTTTCAGAAACGTTGGTTGCTTTACGAAGATCTATTTGCCAAAAGCAACAATGTGAGTGAAACGAACAATAAACCTGGCATGGTTCAGGAAACGTAAGAGAACGATCTCGGTTGATTTATTTAGTAAAGGAAATTTATTTTCGTTGGAAATTGTTTATAACGGAAGGCGAGTCGTTTTAATTTTAGTGGAGGTCGAATAATTCAGATCGGCTACTTCCAGGATGTACTTCTTCGTTTTTCTACAGGCCTAGCCCCATTTTGATCTCCTTTTCCCGACATTCAAATCCACTTGGATTTCAATATTCAAAATTATATCTATAAAAATTTTCGAATAAATATCTACTAGGATCAAAGCGTCGATAACTATGAAATGCACAAATTTTCACGGTCCGTGCACGCAAATGAGCAGAATAGGGGATGAGAGAAATGTGGCGCGCATGTATCACGATTGAGCCGAACTTAAAAGCGCACATGTGTGCCGTTATCCTTGAGATTAAAAAGATTACGAGCCGCGAAGCCCGGAGGTATATCCAGCGAACTTTTTCCAGCAGACACAGGTGCTTTCTGCAAAAAGGTATCCCGCCTTTGAAGCTCGATGAAGAAAAAAAGAAAAAAAGACGAAGAAACATTGTCTGCGAGCGGACTTAATGTATGCCGCTTGAGCTCTCGGAGGGTTTTAGGGCTGAGTCGCGGTGTTTGGGCTCGCATTTGGGATTCGTGGTGTAAAGCAGCCGGAGAGCAAGTGCATGTACTGGCGGGAGGAAGAGGAATAGGGGACATAGGACGCAATGGCGTCGAAGGTGTGGGGATCAATGTGACCGCATTAGTACCTTCGGCATCAAAAATCACCTGGACTACCTGGACATCGTGGAAAACATTCTTCCTCCGCTAGAAATCACTCTACAGGTATGTTCAATGGGACATGGTAAAAGAAATAGAGAAAACAGAAAACGTGCCTTCTTTGTTAAGCGTTTGAGTGCCGGTGCAGCACATATTGGCTGAAAAGAAGACATGCGGGACAATACAGGAGCAAGAGAAGACCTTACACGTTGAAATTGTGATTTCAACCAATAGCAAAATGATGTGTACCTAATAACCAGTCGGACCCGCATTCACAGTCACGGACACAGTAATTGATGTACTTTGAATGAGTATAATGACTGGTACGGAAGTGAATGTGAAGTCTGGCTGGAAACGATCGCAGAGGGTGAATATTTGGGACCAAGACAACCAGGGAGGTCCGAGCGATAGACCCGCAGAAAAATGTACCCGGCGCCACTGATCACGGCCGTATAGCATCTCGAAAGTGAGAAGAGGTTGACGGGGGGCTGTAGAGAGAGAGAAGAGAGAGAGAGAGAGAGAGAGAGAGAGTGCGGAGAGACAGAAATTGAGGGGCACACCCGCTCCCTGCGGCCATCGTCAATCAGAATTCCGCGAATTAGCGTTAACGGGCCGTTATTGCCGCGTCCATTTGGCTAGTGTACAGTTTGGGTCGTGGATATGAGCCCATAGATTCCCCATATTCTACGCCGTATGGGGCGATGGTGCTGCCGCGCATAGCCCACCGGAATCCGGTTAGTTACTACCGCATGTTATGGACCGCCGCGCGCTATTCCCTCTCGATCCCCCTCGTGTCTCAGCCCCTCTGGCCCGATTCTCTCTCATTCCATCTGACCCTTTCTCTCTCTTTCTATCCCCCTTTCCCCCCTCCCTCGTCGGGACGCTTCTCTCGTTTCATCGTTTCCAGAGCTGGGTCGGCTCTTCTCGCACCGCGTGTATCCGTGGAAAGCTCCACCCTGCCGACGGGCACAATGCGAATGGCCGCGGCCTCTCTGCCACCGGCTTTATGCATCTATCGATACCTATTTACCCATTCGCGCAGGAGCAATGCTTCCTATTTCCATGGATAAATGTGCAACGCCACCGGCCACGATCTACGGCGGCGCGATCCGCTAAGCCGTCGTTGAAACTCTTTTGAATCAACAGGGACACACCGTTCCGGACCAATGTCCGAAAGCGAATAATGGCGCGGGATGTGCTAGAACCAACCGGGTTTTGGGACCTAACTTCTAGCCCGACTTCTGGTTTCTGCTATTCGAGCGCACTCGTCGAGGCTATTTCACCGTCAGACCCTGCGTTTCAATCCTGGATTACATTCACAATTCCGGAAGCCTGTTAATGCTTCGAATATAGTATTGCATAAATATTCAATTACGCCAAGTTTCCCAGGATAAACCACAAAGCCTACACGCAATATCCGAAGGAAAATGGTCTTTTTTATTTTGGTCACTTAAGCAGCGCAGTATGCGAGACCACGCGATCTGGAGTATTTCTAGCCAGGCCCAGGAAACCCGTCAGCCACCGGAACTGTCCCGGTCGCGTTTAGATTGACCGTATGAAAGTTTCAAGCCGGACCATTCCCTATGAGTGATTTTACCAACTTGCAGCGCGGTAATTTGCACGGTAACGTGTAACTCCGGTCGAACATTCGGTTACTCTGGTAACCGTGCGAAAATGATTGCTATTTACACAGCGGCCCGGCCGGTGTTATGTTATAATTTTGGTGCATCGCGGTGAATTATTTATTGGTCGCGGTCGCGCGAATGCATTAGCGGACGTTGCCGAGTGACGAGAAGAAAAAGAGAGGCTGCAGGGTTTCATAGTGCTACACAGTCCGATCGTTGGATTCGGACTGTGAGGTAGGAATGATCGGTTGCAACTACTTGTTACTAAAATAAACAAAGCGTAGAGAGCGAGGAGAGAAGAAGCTCGGATTTTCGTTTGCAGCCCATCTGCATCAGAAGTGGATGCGTCCATTTATTTTGACTGGCTATTATCACGGTAGCGGGTGTGTCAAGCATGAACCATCAAGGTTGCCGTAGAATTCGAAGCAATTTTCTTGTTGTTCCGCTGGAAATTTATTTGGCAATGATAATCATTTTAGTTTTATTACCTCTGCTCTTGGTGCTGATTAAAAATGCATACGGTATCACGGTATAGAAATATTTGAGTCGCTTGCTTTTAATACATTTTACTAACATTGGCTACGACCTGAGAAAAAAAGCAGTTTAGTAATACTGAAATTTGTGTAACATATACACAGTCTCGTAACACTTAAATCTCAGTTGTAATCGATGCTAATGGATTCTGTCGCTATAAGTAACCAGGAAGCCATTTTGAGGCTGGTAAAATAATTCTGCTGGCCCATTAACTGATTAGGTGTGGTCTTTCCGACACTCGAAGAATTTTTTTAAATGAATAATAGCATGTTTACACTTTCTATGAATAAAACGTTCATGTCACCACTTATTTTTAAATGCTATTTTTACAGAGAGCACAATGCTTTGAAAATTATAATTCAAAGAAGATTATAATTAAAATGCTTCGCGCAACAACCTGACTAATTAAGTGTTAATAGAGTTTATTAGCGGTTTAATACAACTATTAATTCATTGCTTCCTCGTAAGTTCAAGCTTACACGTCCGGAACGTGTTAACGACGCAAATGAGCCTAAAGCGCATCGGATCTATAACAAAGACCCTGTGTAAATATAATAAAAGATAACAAGGGAATATGTAAGGAGGTCTCACGCTACTGATTGATAGCCCCGTTAATCTCATCGCGAACTTAACCCTAGATAACTACTGTACCATGCGTGACTACGACTCTGTAATACCAATTAAATACGCACATAATCGAGCGGTTTTTATTCCACTGGAAAAATATTTCATCTTCCAACGAAACTGGTTAAATAAACAGGGGGCTGGATAATGTTTTATAAAAATAATTCTCCAAGTGAATAAAGCACGCGATAAAAATCGTTCAACGTGTCCAGAAAAACGGCCGTCGCCTTTCTGGAGAAAAATCGCTGACGAAAAATTAATAGAGAAACGCAGTTGGGAGTGCATCCCGATGCAAGGATCGGGGCGCTACCGCACACACGTGTCGCCGAGAGGAACGAGGCGCGTAAAAGTCAGCGGTAACGGGTCGAACAACCAGTTTTCAATAAACTGAGGCGGCTCTTCTGCGAATATCGGGTTGCAGAAGAAAACCGAGGCAGCGATTCTTTGTTCGCGGCTGCAGTCGGCGAAATTGCGCAATGAAACAGGAGCTCGGTCGCGAAGCTTGAGAGAAAGAAAACCATCTGCGCCCCGCTGAGCAGTCGTCGGTAATCTCGAGCGATCATTGCCTTATTTAAACTTTTATGCAACGAGTCTCTAGCCGCCGATAATTCCCGTCACGTTCGCGGGCCGCAGCTCACATATGCCGAGAGAGCACGGTACGCGTAGATGTCTCAATCCGATGAACAGGCGTCAGGGTTCAAGGCGATTTGCAACGGCGCGTAACAAGAAAAAGCGATCGCGAGACACACTGAGAATTTACTCGGACAAGGAACGAAAGACCATCCATCGACCTGAGCCTAATTACCTGGCGCAGGTACGCTGCTGGCCATAAACACGATGCCGGCTCTAATCATCATTCGAATAATCGTAGAAAAGCTGGGGCTAGTCAGGTAGATGCGCGGGACCGTTTTTCGGTAATATTGACAATTTTGTCGTACGCGATAGACACTGAATTTTTTCACAAGAATAATTTTGGACTGAATTTGAACGAACAATTTTTTCCGTTGGATGTTTCTTTACATATTTGATAATTTTGAGAAATTTCATTTAAAACATTACGATATTAATTTCCATGTATAAAACTATAATAATTGAAGAAACACAGTCGTTTTAGGTATAGAAAGGTTCATTTCGACTGTATTTTGTAAGACCTCAATAATTCTTGCAATCTTAATGTTGCAAGATCGACAACAAATGCGTCTTTAATTTCGAAAGAAGCTATAAAAATTGCACCATAAAGTCATAGAAATTACAATAAAATTCCTAATAAGTAGGACATAAAATCCGAGTATAATGCACAGTTCTCTAGCAATAACTTAGGGTCATAACGAAGATAAAAAGCAATTGGCCAGATTCCAACAAGTGTCGGTATACTTACGGCGTGTACAGGTGTCGATACAAGAAGTTTCTCGCAGATCGATATCGTAAAGAACTGCACTGTCTTGCCTAAGCGGTCAATCGGGACGAACGGGTAGCGAGACTGCACCGAGACTGGAATTAATTGCCGAACTGCCGTTAATTTACCGAACCGGGTGCACGATACCGAAGAAGAAGAAACGAGGAAAAATAGTGTGGCCGTCGACCAACCCCGTCGGCGTCGAGAAACAGACTCGTGGCTCCGGGCGAGAAGTTCTGTTTTTTTTCAGGAAATCACGCTTTTTACCTGACATCCTGACAATTACCTAGAATCACGGGTGTCACGGTCGACGCGATTTCCTTAAACAGCCGGATATTCTTTCTGTGAGTTTCAAGGACTGGCAAGGGTCCGCACCGTGTTTTATACTCCTTGACTACCTAGGCCCGGCTCGTTTTTTCCTCTCTGTCGTCGTTCGACGTGGCCACAAAAAGACCTTAAAAAATCCGTCCGTAACCCAGCAGCCAGGAAGGCAGTTACGAAATTGCGAGGAATTTCAAGGCTGCTCGTAAAAAGCTCGGAAAAGAATAGCCGGGGAGCCGCGTTTCCTGCAATAGTGCGGCTTTTTTCTCTTCCACGGCGGTCGACCGGCTCAGACAAGGCAGAACCCGGGGGTGCGGAAGGGTCCGAGGTCTCTCAAGGGTTGTTAAAAACGGCCGGTTTGGCTAAAAAAGCATTTAACGGGGTGACAGAGAGGGTGTTTATGGCAGGAATACCCATAAAGGGTCATAGCCGGCGTCGGGCACCCCCGGCGTGACCGGTAAAAAGGCAAACCTGCAAGGTCGTTGCGCTTCGACTCGACGAAATCAGACGCTTCACGATTCGCTTGACCTCGTAAACCCTCGAAATTCCAGCTTCAACAACCGAACGCGTTGTTTCTTCGACGTCTAACGACCTAACCGCTTCCACCCGCCCGCGGTATTATACCCCGATACCACTCGTTTCCTCGTAAAAACGTTACACAAGCCGTAACTTTTATCGCGGCAGATTTATAGTCAGATTGCTTACCATTCAGCGAAACTGTTGAAGGGAATTCTTGGATCTTTAATTAATAACTTGCAAGTTCAACGAACCACTCTATGACTTCATCCTGAGATCGGGTAAAAAATTGTTGACAAGATCATTCGAGTAAAATAAAGATTATTCGAGATAGAATTCCTTCGTTGCCTGCATCCGTCGGAATGGAACGCGATTATTATTGAATGTAGGATACCACAAGATTTACAATAAACATTTTATCTCGACTGCATTGCAACAAATAGGAAAATGAAATAACAACGAGAATGATTCTTCTGGTGAAAGAAGGACGTCGAGAAGCGACTGAAGCGACCAGGAAAGGGCAGCACGTTTTTTGGTAAAAAAAAAGCATCGTCCGTGACGAAAGATTGGTTTACGACCAGGACACAGCCGTAAAGGGTCACAGTCGGGTAACAGGTAACGTCTAGAAGAAGACCATCCGTCGGAAGTGGCCATGCCGTCCCGTCGGATCCGGCCTGCGACTGAAACTAACCGTTTATGCCCGACTTGACCTCGTAAACCCTACAATTGCCCATTTTGGGGTTTCTGCTTTTTTCCTCGGCTCCCTTATTGAAGAAGCAACACATTTTTTTTCTGGCTCTCCTCGCCAGTCAAGGACAACGTCCGTTTGACGATGAGCAGAAACCGTGGGGTTAAGAGACCAAGAGTTAGTTCGGCTCTGGCCAACGCGGCTCTAACATCATCCTCGCGTTTGCTCCACGAGAAAACTGAACCGTAGCTCTAACAACAGATCTCTCTGATATCAATCGATTCCGTAACAATTTCGTATCACTTCCGGTTTACTCGAGTGTGAATCAATCGTCAAACGTAGATATGGCGCTCGAGAATGGATTCCTAGGACGAAACTTGACGAAATGGTAAGTTTCACAGTAATTATATAAATTGAACGATAGTGATATTACTGGCACGACGAAGGCTAGATAGTGTATTCGGTACCCAGCCGCCATCTTGCTATCCCGTCCATACGTGACCAGCGTCCATAAAGCTTAAGAAACCGGCGGCTAAATAAAACACAGATCATTACGTGCTCCAATTCGCTTAAAGCAAATAATTGCTCGGAAATTACACGGTGGTGTTAGTTATCGATTGACTTTGCAAAAAGGAAATAAGTCGGTTCCTTCCGGCCCGGCAATCTCGTTGAAGATTGCCCCGCGTTAAACTCTGTTTTCCGCTCGGATAGCCCGTGTTTCGGAATATTCACGAAGAAGGACAGTTTCAGGCTGGAGAAGAGGTGGCGTGGCGGGACGATAGCGTGTTATTATCAGCGAGGCATAGTCGTCGACGGAACGACGCTGTGTCGATCGTCCACTTCCGTGAAAAGTGTCTCACGGTCTGCGGATAATTACGGTGCTCTCGCATGCGAGGGTTGCGCGTTTACGCGCGTTGATGATACGCTGCAATAGGACCGGAGAAAAAGCGAAACTCTCTAGATCGCGAACCTCCTTGTCAAAAGGGGTCGATAAAACTCGATGAAACGGCCATCTTTTTTTTCTACACGAGCACAACGCCGCCGGTCCAAATATTTGCATACCTCGAAATTGCAAGGTTCGCACAAAAATAACGAGAGAGAGAGAGAGAGAGAGAGAGAACGAAGTGACGAACGTGTTTGTACATACACGGCTGCGAGCGTGTTAAGCGAGAGTCGGCAGGACTCGTTGGCGTTGAGGCAGGTCAAGAACTCGTTGCCATATCAATATACTTAAGTGAAATGATACGAGGCAGCCGTAAAACCCGACAGTAATGACGCATTAGGGGTTTGCCGGGCCGATTTAGTTGGCTATCAAACAAAAGGCAACTTTTACTGAATCCGTGTCCGAAGCGGAGGCGCGCGCGTTTTAAAAGGTTCGGTGTCTGAAAGAGAACGCGCGCGAGCGAGCGGACCCGGGGCCATTTATACCTGACGTTTTATGCGTTTTATAGGTGCGACGTGCGTCTCGTGTGCCAAACGACGCATAAAAGTGCAACCAGATTGCTCGTTCCCCTCGTTACCAGCGTTACGGATTATTCTTAAAATTTCACACTTCTGATGGGCCGCCGCGCCGCGCCACAGGACTCGCGATTAATTTTAATGGCGGAAAAAAGCTCTCCGGCCTGTTTTGTGCATTTCATCCAGCCCAAGACACGCCACCGATACTACGAGACCCGATGAAACCCGCTCGCGTGTTTTTTGGCCGCTATTTTAATCGCTTTCAAATAATCTAGCTGATAACTGAAATCAAAATTGTTACACTTTTCAAGCCCTGCGACGAAGCAGATCATTTCAACGGTAAGAAGTCGCACACGTTTAAGAGACAATAAATAATCAGATATTAATAGTCCCAGAAATAGACGCCGTCTTCGCAAATAATTGCCTCTGGATAGTTAGCAGTGATTCATACCACGGGATTGCAAATCAGGCGTGCATTGGCAATGTCCGTCCACCGTGAAACGCGCAAGACACGCGATTTTTACCGCGCGAACAATAGCCAACGATCGAATAAAAATTATCATACCGCACTACCGTGTTACCGGCGGTGCGCGTAATATTTATGGTCGGCCGGAGAACGAACATTGTACCGACAACTGTAACCGTGCGCAGCATAGTTCACGAAAGGAAAACGGATGATGAATATTTAGTACGATAGCAACAATAGATTATCAGCGCCGTAAAGCATGACCCGGACATTTTTTTTCGAGTAGCTGCTCGAAATCGTAAATATAGACGCGGATACGTAATGCCGTCGCTAAACTTGCTTTTCCTCTTGAACGACGAACGCTCTAAGGATGAAACTGAATCGCGTCTAGTCTCCAGGAAAAGCTTAATAAAAATCAATAGCATTTTTACTGGTTTTTTAGAAGCAATGCCATCTCTACATAAAAAAAAATTACTTTCCGAACGACCTAATATAAACGACGTTCCAAAAAAGGGAGTGTAATTCCAGAGGAAGCTTTATTGTCTTGAAATTTTTCCTATGATGCTCGTCGTCTCTAATACGAGCGCCCCAACAATTAATATTCGGAATGACTATGACCCACATACGAGGCACGAGAGTCGGACACGACGACGACGATTAGCCCGACTTTTTCCGATTATGTTCGTGCGGTATCGATCGTCGGGTCGAGAACTCGTTCGATTTACGGCGTTGTGCACGCGCGCGAAAACGAAAGACAGAAGGGCGAGTGCAGGAGAGGCCCGGGATTGATGGGATCAATATGCAGTAAGTCTGAGCGAGCGCGTTCGGAGCTAATGGCGGAGACGCGGCTGGAAAAAGTGTAATATTTCTGGCGGCCGGGAACACGGTTGCCCTCAGAATGCAGTAACGATTATAACTTCATCGGCGGAACCCGGCAGAAGCGCCGAATCCGTTCGATTATTCTCACTCCGCAATCGGAGAGCCATGAAAATCTACGGTAGATCTTTGCGTATTCTCGATCGAGACACGGCCAACGACATTACGAGGAACGAATAATCCGGACTTTCAATTGACCCTCGAGTGTTCTTTGCTCGCCAAGCAAGCAAGCAAGGAAAAAACGAGTAAAAACTACGGACCACCACCCCTTCGATGATTATCATTTTTAATTCGATCCTTACGCGCGAGTCCAAAGGGGCGGTTCGATTCTTATCAGACCGCGGCGATGCACCGGTGATACGAGACTGGTTTTCGCCGGTGGATTTTCGCTGGATGCACACGCCCAGCCCGTGGATTCGATTTCGGCAGAAGCCCGATGGTTCTCGCACAATCGCGCGCCCGGCAGTTTGCAAATCGTGGATCGAGCATTACGCCGCCGGGATGATAAATAGAAATGTTTATTGCAACGCTGATGGCAAATATCGGAGTGAAAGATTCATGAAAACGAGCCGCGATACGAGCAAATCATCCGGCCGCGCGCACGTTCTCTCTCTCTCTCTCTCTCCCTCCCTCTTTCTCTCTTGTTCTCTCGCCGGAGGAGAGAGATACGCCGGGAAAAACGGCCCCCGTAAAAAGCTGTCTTCGGCGAATAAAATTTTCACGCGCCGCGATAAACGAACAGCCCGCACCGGGCCCGACCTATAATTTCCCGGTATCGTTTATTAATTGCTCGAAATGCGCATCAAATTAGTCGCAGGCCCGCGAACGATACGTCACGTATTCAATTTACAATCATGGCGGCCGCGATGGAATAAATTAATGCCGTCCGCGATACCAATCGTTTCGCATAATAAATGCCGCGTTATCGAACGTATACATCCGAGATATTGGACGCGGGCGTGCTACAGTGAAAGCGAACCGATTAATCGAGTTTTTCGAGCGGACGCGAGCGCGGAGCCGGCCGATTAATGAATTTACAAAATCCGGGTCCGCCATATTGAAAACGTTGTAATAGCCGGCGGGGAATTGATGATGGTCGCCGGGGCCAATTACCGGGGGCGGAATTTATAAAATCCGCGGTAGAGGATCTCGCGTGCCCTATCGAAAGCTGGAGAGCGTTGCGACGCATTCGCGCGACGTCTCGTTAAAAATGAGCCGCACGGCGAGAGAATACGGTCGGTCGGTCGGTTGGTCGTCGGGAAAACAAGAAGTTCTTAGAGGACTAGAAAGACGGCGAGGAGGCAAGGAGAGAGATTAAAACCACGCTTCGAATTCGAATCTATAAGTGTCTCTCGGTCCTCCGGGAATCGGGCGGCGGCACGTGTCAAAGGGTGGAAGAAGAAGAAGAAGAAGAAATTCAGCGACGCCGTTGAAACGCGCAAGCGCGAACGGCGATAGAGCTATTCGGGGATTCCGCGGGTGCAACAAAGACACTGCACCCGGTCAAGATGGCTGACTACTCCCTCCATTCCGTCTCCCACCATTCCGTCTCTTCGTCTCTCTGCCTCGAGCAAGAACCGAGAGAGAACCGGGCTCTCGCCGCGCCGACCAGAAACGGGTACATACAATCGCACACTGTTTCGTCTACACTTACCCTAAATATTTTTAAACTTCCTCTTCGTCTTCCTCCGCACTTTCCGCCCTCTTTTCCACGGAGATATGTGTCCCTCTAACGTTCCCCAACCACGACGACGACGACGACGACGATTTCTAGCGCGCGCATCGAGAGCGTGCATCGTCTTTTGAAATCTTACTGTCGTCGTTCTTTCCTCTTCCCGTCGTTTCATCGTCGTCGTCGTTGATTTTCCACGAAAAGACACGCACGGCAATGTATCGTGACGGTGACGGGACGCCGCGCGACGCGTCTGCCGACGCCAGGGGACGCTACGGAGGGGAATGCCGACAAGGGCGGGTTGAGAGAATGATGCGCGATGGGGGGACGAAATTTCGAATCTTCCCGGCCGTGTGGTGGAAGTAACGCTTTCGGATTGACCTCGGTAGAAGTTTGTCGAAACGCGATCACCCGTGAACTTTATCTTGGAGTGACGACCCTCGTGTTTGGGTCAGTCTGACTCGAAACGGACCGACGATTTTAATGTTTCTAAAATACTGATCTCGAAAGAACTTGCTAGATCATATTTCCTATAATGAGAATTGATTCACCAATGATACGACTGTTGCTATTCAACAATTCATCGAAAAATGCTCGATTATTTCTCCTCGATTTCTACAAGACTATTAAAAAACCTGTCGATAAATAGAGCGACACGCAAGAATCCTGCAACACCCAACTTCGAAAGTAATGTAGAGCCCCTGAATACCGGATGCGACGTCATCTTCAACGACTCCGCCATCCATAAAACAACCACAGGGAGAATCGTTCAATTCCAATAAAATAATTGTGGTTGCATTGTAGGTCGCGTCTCGAAGAAACACGGGTAATAATCATTTTTATCGTATCGCGCAGGAAGAGCTGCGTTGCATGGAGGGCAGAGCACTCGATGTAGGCTCTGTGTAATAGCGGATGGCGTGTAAAACAGAACAATATCGATCGTTAGAGGGTCTGGCGGGCCGGTGTCGGCGGTCTGGCCTGCGTCTCGGTTGTAAGATTTCCTAAATTGCGCGCGTCGTGGCGTGGCTGAGAACTGTGACGACGACGGTTGTAGCCGAGATTCCTCTGCATGTAACCCGAAAGTCGAAGAGGCGGTCTGAGGATAGGCAAAAGTAAGGATAGGTTGGCGAAGAGAAAGGCAAGGCAAGGCAGCAGGCAAGCGAAGGCAAGGCAGAGAAAGGAAAGAACGTGGTGGAGGCTGCCAGCGACAGATGGACCGTGCGCGAACGGTGGTAGGAGAACCCGAAGATGGCTGCCGTGCTCGCGCGGCGTACGCGTCGCGTGCAAACTCGCAACAACGTGGGTGAGCTAACGGGTGCCTGATGTGGAAGTGCGAGCCGTAACTCGGTGATTTTTCCCGGGAGTGAATTCCATTCTCGTCGACGAGTTTTGCTGAAAACCGTTTTCGTAAAGCGCAGCAGAAGCGCGGCTCACCACGGCGACCACGCCCTTGCCACGGGCAGCCATCTTGCGTGTCAGCTGGCCCGCGATGCACCACGCTAGTCAGTGTTGCAACCTTAGCAACCATCGCGCGATGCACTCTGCCCGCACGGCTAGCCAACAACTGGCTGACGCCACTCTTCAGGTACTTATATTTTTCGCCCTTATTCGTACTCCGCACTCACTACCCGCTATCACAAATCTAAGAAAACTCAAAAATGTCGTGGAAACAGTATTTAAAGCTTCTGCATGCCTCTATACATCTGCATCGTCTACGTCTGTATCATGTTGTACTCTTAAGACTGTATTCACTACTATTTCTTTCCAGTGCGTTTAAAAAATGCAATCTCCAGACGCATTTTATTGCAGGAACAATGCGACGTAGAACCGAGCGGCAGCGCTAAGAATAACGCCCGTTGAAATAAAGGCTGCACCGTTACACGTGTTTTCCTCTTCAAGTCCGGCCGTTTTTATATGGATCGTACTTTTAGAAGTCTCGGGCACCCCTCGGGCCGTTTCGATCTGCTGCGCCGGCGGCGGCTATAGCTTCGAATATCGTGGCCGGCGACCGGCCGTTAACATTTTGTAATGTAACTTTACCCCGTCGTTGATTACATCGTAACCGCCGCTGTCGCTGGGTGGAACAATGGCGAAAATGTATTTATTAGGATTACCCGGCCGGATTTATTTCCCGAGCCGGATCGAACGGCGTTTCGCGGCCGTTTCGTCGATTGTATTTTTAAACCGTTCCTTTATCCTTATAGCGAGGGCGGGCGCGGTTTTTAAAAATAAACCGCGTGCGCGCGCGCGCGCTCTACCGCACAGTCTTTCTGTTTGGTGAAAACCGCGACGGCGGCTGCAGCCTGGCGAATAATCGCCGGGCATTAAGACGGGATTACGTTTTGTTGATTTATCCATTTATTTTCACCGGCCCGGAGACGGTGGAGGGGTTGGAAGTGATCCCCCGATATCATCGCGTTTTAGCAGACCACGAAACATATCCACTTACACTTCATTGCCTATCAAGCCCCGAGTACTTCAGCTTGAGTTTCATGCCGCGCTGGCTGCCCCTCTCTTTCTCTCTTTCCTTCTCGTTCTCTCTCTCTCTCTCTCTCTCTCTCTCTCTCTCTCTCGCTCTCTCTCTCTCGTCTCCGCGGAACTTATAAACGTGTTATATATCAGATAAATGTTTTCCCCTGTACGCCAGCCACTGGTCCGTGTTTGCTTACAAGTAGCAGAAAGTAAGCCTAGTAAATATTCCCCGATCTCAGATAAACTCATCGGCGAAATTCCGATAAAGTTACCGATTTTACGATAGCCGTATATCTCGCCCGCGTGAATTTCACACGGTTTTTTATCTTTCGCGTCTAACCGCTGAACGTTTCACTGCCGCGCGCACGCTGACTACCGATTTACGGATCGCGGAATAGATTGATATCTCGCCAGAGCGATGCCGGTTACTTTTCCAACCCCGATGTCGAAGAAACGCGACGGGGAACTTGGTATTTTTAATCATTGCGGGCTCGGACGAGCACGATTCTTCTGGGGGCGATCGACTGGAAAATTCAACCGATTTCTCAAACAGTGCGCACAGTCGGAACGCGGAAAAAAAAGATTTTCACGGTCCACATCTTCTACGAAGCCGACCGAGAAATAATTTCAAATGAAATATTGGCTCACGAAGGAGTTCTAACCCAGTTCCTCCGCCTGCCACATGACGCAGCCAATTAAATAACCCGGACTATAACCTTTTTACGTTCATTATTGAGGTTGGGTGAGTAGGCGCGAAGATACAATGCACCGCAGGTTGGCCACCCCTTGTCTAAAACAATGTTGCCCTAAAACGGAGCCGTTCGCAGCCCTTCGGTGGAGGCACGAAGGACTTATTACGTCCTACCGTTGAAGAATGTAGGCGGATAAAAGCTCGTATAGGGTTTCTCCAACATCGCGTAGCAGGAAGTCTCGGGCAGAGGAGGAAGGAAGACAGTATTAGGCATCATGTTTTTGCCGTTTGCCCGCGCGCATTGTCGTCCGTCTCTTTCGTTGGCGTTTCGGTGGTATCCGACGGTCTCTCTCGGCACTTCTTTGGATCAAGCGCATTCCTGAGGGCCTTCTTGGCCCCGATGAACCCACTTGATGAAAAGCTCCAGCAGCCCACGTCGCCACTTCTCGTGTACACCGCGTGTACCCTGTGCACGACCCTGTCCCGGGAGAGCCTACGCGGCGGATATCTAGGAGCCATTGCCCATCGAGCTCCTTCTCTGTCTCTCCTCTTCTACCCCGATAATCCACGACCACTTCTGTTTCGCGATCCTATCTCACCTCTATTGTTTCTATGATCGCGTGTATGTACAGTTAACCGTAGAAGTCGTCTGTAATATTACAAAGTCTAAACCGGACGGTGCCGCGATATGCATCGCGCAGCCTCTTCCGAGAGCGGCCCGGGCAGCAACGCTTTGAATTTCCTTCGGTATTTTTCCTCAGGAATTTCACGTTGCGTCATTTCGCGGTTGGATTCGCCGAGCACGCCCGCGGAACCCGCATTTTCAAATAAATACCCCCGTATTCCCATATCTGCGTTCAAACGGAGACAAAGCTGGCCGGATCAGAGAATTTTTCAGGTCGTACAGCACTTCCTCTTTGCTATTCAATTGTATGCGTTCGAATGGGAATCGAGACAATATTGTTGCTTTAACACACGTCAATTATTGTATCCCTACGTTGCAGAACGATGGAACCTTCCGTGGCTTTCTTGAAATTTCAGAAGTTTAAGGAAGATCTGACACAATCCCGTCGAGAACAACGCGATAAACCGCGTTATCGTTACGTCTCGTTAGATCCGTCACACTCCAATTTATTTTCTACTATCTTATCTCTGGAACCGGTCATCTGTCACCGTGAACGCACAAAACATCGTACGAGTGTTACCGATATGAACTTTAATTCATAATTCTCGAGCCTGTGTCTGAATGACGGCGAACGTTGTTCATTGACTCTTGCAAAGAGTCTATATCTATCCTTTCGATTTACAAGAGCTTCGGTCCATAATTTTCGTAAAATCGATCCGGAAAATCTTGATTCGATTCTAACTCACAATACTCGGCTCCACGTTCGAATTAGTGGAGAAAAAGTAAAACATTCTAGCAAATGTTGTTCATTCAATCCAGCGAGGCAACTATCGATCGCCTCGGGTGTTCGCATCGTTATCAGAGATCCAGTATTTTTACCGTGCAGCGCGTTGCTCGCACACACGCACCGGAAGTTCGTTTACCACGTCGCTGGTTATCCGTCTGATCTAAAACGTTCCGGCGTCACTCACGTCTTGTTAGCGCCTAGGGTGATCGCCGTGTAACGCCGTTAACGTGCACATCACGGCGAGCCATTAAACAGGTAGACCGTACGTGAAATAATTGCGGGAACACAGCGTCGCTGGCACAGAGTCGTCGTGATCGCGATGCTCTTTTGCAGATCACCTCTGGTTCGGTTCTGTCTCTCTCCTTCTCGTTTCACTTTCATAGGCTGCGCAGGTGATTACGAATAACTCGACGACGATGACGCTGGCTAACCAGTTTAAACACCGTCTTGTAAATTCTTCATAGCGGAAAGTGAAATGATTAGGTATTGAGCATACAATGACCGAGAGAGCCGTTCACGATATCCCGGGACCGGCTTCCCTTTTATTGGATCGACGGGAAACGTTCCTGGGGTACCGGGTTTCCTTCCCCGCTGGGAGCTTTACCTGTTATGAAATTTCCAGTGACCAGCATAAAGAGAACTCGTAATGTCGCCGATTTGCATGGCAGATTAGGGAAATTAGGTGGGCGTGCCACCTGCTGGTAGTTCTGTCCAAACATTGCGGCACGCCTATTTACCTTTGCTTCGGCTTACCTACCTGCTTGCACTTACTTAAGGCCATCGGGGCTATGATTATACGATATCTCACGGTTTACCCCCGCGATCCAAGCCTTAACCGCGTCCTCCATACAGCCCGAGACGCTTCTCTCGGCCCGCAGTGTCTCGACTTCGAAAAAATCATTTTCCACTTTGTTCGACAGGGATTTAAAGGGCGGAAGGCTCGCGAATCGTATAAATTACGCGAGATAAGGCCGGCCATAATTCACGGCGACTTCAGTTGCAGCTCGTAACCGGTAAAAAACGGCGTGCACGATCGGCTGAAATACGGCCCGTCCCCGTGTGCAACCTTGTAAAGCTTTTCGCAGCTGAGACGGGCTATCGACTCGTGTTCGTCGATGATCCGTCTTCCTGCCGGGATAGGATCCGCGATAAAACGCGAGCCTTCGAGCAGTGCTCGTCTCTCCCCAGGTAAATGGATAAGGAGATTCCCTAAATGTTTCAGATTGTGGCGCACGCGCGCGTACGCTTCAACCGGGCAGAGTGTTATCTTCCTTATTATTATGCCAAAACGGCGCGGGAAAGGCTTCTAGATTAAAAAGTGCAACGGCGCGCAGGCCAGACCCCGGCGCCGCAAACGTGGTGGTTGCTCGCTGCTAATCGCAAGAAATATCGGGGCACCGGATAACTCCTGGCCGCGCGATCACAGGGATACAGAAACGCGTAATAACGAAGCGTTTACAGAGCCAACCGCGGCGATTTCATTATCCCTACGGTTCAGCAATTTACGGACCATTACGGCAAAGTCCTACAGGCTATACTGGGCACGAGATAGCCACGTCGTACCATCCATTATTCATCACCCACTTCTCCGGCCTCCGTACAGTCTCGCCCGGTTGACTTGCGCAGCCCCCTTCCCCTCTCTATCGTCCTCTCGTTCTCTTTCATCCCTCCGCCCTCCCCTCTTTAAATCGTCCGTTGCGACACAGATTTTTTTGCGTCGCCGTTCCTTTTAATTAGCCGCCGATGCCGCTATTGTTGACCCATTGTACAGTCACGTTTCTGATGAAGATTTCAGAACCTGTTAATTTCGTTTACAATCGGAATTAACTGGTGGTAGCATACCCATCTTCTAGCTACACAAGAAGAATTGGATTGCAGAGAACTAAGCCCAGATGAATCTCGGTCCTCTTCAGGAATTCCTGATCCGTCGGATTTCGTTGTCCTTATCATTTTATTCAGTTCCCTTATCTTAATACACACGCGTGACAAATGCCATTGCACAATAGCATGGTTAATTCATGAGTGTAGGATACCTATAGCAACGGGTAAATATTTTGAGGAGTTTGTTCCTGTTTCTTGTTTTGAACGTGGCACTGGCTCTTCGGAGGTGCAATAAATAATCGATCGGTGGCGCAACTACAGCACAATTCAATTAAGGATAGAATGGCACAGGAGACTTCGATTTCGGGAAAGTTATGTGTCATGTTTTCGGGTGTATCTAGGGAGATGATTCAGTCCTCCAGCGGGTTCGATATATTATTAGAGATTGCCGGCAAAAGTCCGCGAGTCAAGTTTTTTCGGAGTCTCGGCGTACTAAATTTTTCTAGGCAACCTTGACCTTGATGGCGACGAAAGGAATGCCGGACAAGAAAGCCTGGAACTATTTCTGGGGGCGGAGTTAGGGGTGGCAGCTATTTTCTGTACAACCTCTACGGGTCACACCCTCTTTCTTTGTTGCCGATTATGCTTTCTTTGCGATTCGTCCAGAACTAACGCGAATATTTTCGTTCAACTTGACAGTTTATTGAACATTTTCGTTTTGTTTTATTACGATAGTCGCGGCATGCGAGCCAGTAAATTTACATTTACTGGAGCATCCTTCTTACTTATGCCTCGCACCAGTAATAAATATTGAAATATGTGCGTTGTTTATTAACTGCGAGCGGCCTTATTATTTTCACCGCTACTTATGATGTATATCTGCCCCATAAATTCACTCTTGTTTTAAAATACGCTTTCTCTTTGCGTCTGTTGGTGCGTTAATCTCGTCAGCTTTCTTTTATCTCGGTTGTAAATATTATAAGCAACATTTCAGACACAAAATCGCGCGGTTATTAATTTTGTAGCGTATAGAGCCGCGAAAGAAATAGTAACTGATTATTAACGGGTGAGCGATTGCTATTTCTTGACGCCATCTTGTAAATTAGTCTCATCTGCTTTCGTTCAACCCTCATAAATATTCTAAATATTCGAAATAACTCTTAACACGTAAGGTCACGTCATTACTAATACCATGAAAAATTGGGAAGAAATAATAACTGATATTAACGAACAATCAACTATAATTTCTGGCAGTTTAAAGAAAATATTTAACGAAAATTGCTGGATAATTGCTTAATACTTGTTTGGAAATATTGGTGCACATTTCGAGATCGCTTTGTGGTGCAATAGTTCTCGAGATCGTAGCAAAAAATGGCGGCTCGATGGATAACCGCGACGGGACGGTTTTTGTGCATGGACCGTTCCTCTTAACCGAGTTAACGAAGCCGATCCGGAGTTATTTTAAAGGCGGAGTTGTCAGTGAAGGCATCTCGGCCACAAAGACCCCGAAGTCCTCCCCTTTTCTTTCAAACACGTCCCCTTCCTAGAACGTCCTTAAATCCAGTCCTTGCCCCGTTTCGAGCCGACCACCATGAAGAGAGATCACGATGGTGGAGCCCGAAACGATCATCCGAAAGAAAGACACTCGCTCGCATTCGGCACGGGTCGCTTCTAATAAAGACACTTCTCATTTTTTCTCCCCTTTTCTTTTACCTTTGTGCCTCGAAGCCGCTGACTGCACTCGCTGCCATTTCCTTATTGTCTTCCGAACGGTCATTTTTCCCTCAGGCTTGAATTATTACCCACTGCTCGACTATAAAGGATGACTGACGAGGTTAGGTTGCGTCAACCATAAACTATGCGACGTGCTGTGACGTTTGTATAGAATACTTTCTATAGACGATTCAAACGCAAGTAGGTTTCAATATGTATTAGGCTTTAGGTCGTTCGAAAAGTAATTCGCATGTTGTAAATAGCACTTGCAGTGCTTTCTACCTTTTCAAGTATTTTTTGTCATTGCATCAAATATGCACAATCATGTACTGTACGCATTTCGATTACCTTTTGATGGAGAAACGAAACATATTTTATTTGAAATCTGGGAAATGCTTTGTTATGTTTGTTACGAAATCGGGGTTATGTAAGTACAGAAAATCAAGTATATGAATGATTACAAGGTTATATTAAACTGAGACATATCATGTCTATTTCTCAGAACAAATTGTACGAATATATCCTTATACTGATTATACTTAAACTATCTGATACATGACATGTTCTAAATACTGATGAATACATCATTGATCGAAGAGAAGTTGTTGATTTCATTGCTAAATGATATCCTAAAATAGAAATTATTAAATGACTTAATGTAATAATTGCTACAGTGTATGGCATTATAAAACAGCAATTTACTGTGCATTTAAGAATCCATTATAATGTAGTTACCAGTAAAAAGGAAGTCCCTGTTAAATATGTATTTTTTACAGTTTCTCTTATCAATTAAACAAAGAAAGTAATTTCATTAGTAAAGTAGCTTATAATGGTAAATTATTTATTTCTACAATTAGTGCAAAGTTCTTAATGAATGTAAATTTATCATACTGAATGCAATTCTGCCTTTGTATGAAGAATCAAGCATGATAAGATAAAGCGCATGCAAAGTATGCAGTTTTAAATTTTTTTAAATGCAAGTGAATATATTATATTTCTAATTGACAATACATTATGTTAAATAATATAAGTCTAAGAATGATTTAAATATTATTCCCATGGTTTATTCGAATGTACCAACTGATAGTGTTAATTGAAACAAAATGAACAGTCTACTAAAGCTTCTTTATCATAAAATATGACAGAAAAGACAATGAACAATACGATGACATGTGTAATTGTAGGTTTTATAATTCTTAATAATGGTATATAAAGTAGAGGAAGCAAACAAATTAGCGTTGTGCACATAACAAGAGGAAATGGCAGAATTTATAGGGTCTAATTGCATTTTATGAAGATTCCTCTTCTTATTACTGTTTTGTTAACATTATGTAAGGAACTATATAACCGTAACTCTTGAAATAAGTAGCAAACGAGCAACGAACAGATTTTTTTGTCAGATTGGACATTCTGGATGGCCCATAATTTTCAACAAATGCAATTTACGGGTTTGTTCTTTGCAAATGCAGTACCACAATCAATTTGCACTCTTTATTACATTTAATTACAAACTTAAGTCTTCCATGGGTTATTCCAACAATCTTCCATCAACAAATCCCAAGGATTACATACTTCAGATCCGAAAAGATTTACTTTAAAGTAAAGTAAAATGTATTATGTCTAGACCCCGTAAAAGTATAGTCTCAAGTGGCCCACATGCATTTAAGTTCCACCATAAATTCAATGAACAATTTCCCAGCAATAAAACTTTAGAAAGACATGTTCCAGGGCGCAGAGGATCAAACTAAAATATCCCATGCAATAAAATAATATCCCCACGAATCTTTTCATCGTGTGATTCCCCCTTATTGTATCAACTCCGGGTGTGCACGTCTTTTCTCATCTTTTCTTGCTCTGTATCCTGGTTTTCCTCATGGTCCCCGTTGCCTTTTCATAGTCGGTCTGTCCGTCCGTAGATACTCCGGCTCCCAAGTACCTACCTCTCCCCGATTTATACGTATTATGCTCATAGACGTTTGAATTGCAAATCCGTGTCGTGCGCTCGCCTATATAGCGCGGCCTAAGCCACGGGAGAAATGCATTATTGTTATTGCTGGCACGATCCTCAACGGTTCAACGACGCGCGCGCTCGCGCGGTATTAATACATACGGTCGATGTCTTTCGTTACGTAACACTTAACTCCCATAATCTCGGCCGATAGACTCGCTGATTGTAAGTTTCGCGGCCTGTCCAAGTTTCCCTCTCGTTATATGGAGCATAGGTGTAGCGCGGGACGCGTTAAATTATCTTGCGACACTAAAGCTTCCTTTTCGGAACGTCTCTCTCTTTCTCTCTCTCTTCCTCTCTCGTGGAAACAGTTCTGTTCCCAGCTATCGGGTTCTAACTGATTCTATTTCCAACGGGCCGTGCTTCAACGACTTCTCGAACTTTCGGATACCTTCACCGTCAACCCTTTTTCGCCTTTTCCCTTGGCTCCGTGACACGGCCATAGTCTTCGACTTCGCGTCGTTACAAGCGTTAATTCATATAGAGGCTGCAGTCGAGGTGATTTTCAATTCTGGGCGGATTTATTTGCTTAATTGGCTTAGATTAACACTTGGCTACGTATTTAACTGACTAACGGGTAGATCATACTAGTATGCAAGATTTTAATAAAATTTTTGAACAGCAAGCTTATAAGTGGAGTAACGATTTCAGTAGAATTCCTGAGCAAGAAAATCAATAAATGGCACCATAACTCGGAATTTCCATCGGAATTATTGCCCATTGCAATGTTAGTCTAATAAACACAATCCCTCAGATATATTTGATCATTTACTGGATTTACAGTTTGGAAA
Organism: Lasioglossum morio; assembly: GCA_916610235.2. Taxonomy (NCBI): domain Eukaryota; kingdom Metazoa; phylum Arthropoda; class Insecta; order Hymenoptera; family Halictidae; genus Lasioglossum; species Lasioglossum morio. The sequence continues at coordinate 14,498,307 of OU744328.1, read as the reverse complement.
TGGCAAGAAAATAACGGGCTATCCGTTATTTTATAACTGTTCCCTCGCCGTTCCTCTTCGGCCCCGTTTATTAACTCAACTCTTCGCTTTATGATTTATTTTGCAGCGAGCTCGTAACAGTTACTTTGTTATTCATTTTCTACCGCGAAGACGAATACTACACTCTCTGTATTTACTGCAGAAGCTTAATATTTACAAGCGCGGAGATAACATTTCCTCGCAATTGACGCGAATTGAAAAATATTTATACAGGTATGATCACAGAAAAAATTTATGTTTCGCTGTTCGAATTAAATTCGATTGAACTAAGTACTTAAGACCCGGAGCATCTTTTTCTACTAAAAAATTCAAGCCTTAGGGCTTGCTAACCAAGTAAGTCAATATTTTCGGGAGATCGTGTGCAAAATTTTAAACAGCAATTGTTGAACCGTTAATTTTTGATGCGTCGATTAGTACCGCGGTTATTGGCCAGTTTAGTCAGCCAGTTGAATTGTCAACTGGGCCGCGTAACAGCGTCGTAACGACGATCGCCTGCAAAAAGTCCAGTCGCAATGAAAAACGGAAACTGATCGAGCACTGTCAATACCGTCGTTGAGTCGCTATCACTTTCCGTGTGCTCCTCCAGTCGGTATATTTTTTTTTTCACGGACCAGAAAAAGCGAGAGAAATTAGTCGGCACCGACAGAGAAGCCAAAGTCCGTCGCAACGAAAGTAGAGAGCATGGCCGCGCTTGGTCGTCTGTCAGGCCTCCCTCTCGGAATCTTAATGTCACGATAGCCTGGACCACAAAGACCATCAGTGTACCCGCGAAACAGAAAATGATTGTAAACTCGATGCTGAATCGGTCATTATTCCGGTGACATTTCATGCTGGACTCGGTTCACGAACCGTCAATAGTCGCATTTATACAAAGTAGACGCTCCCACTGTTCTGATTTATAAAGTATTTTCGATACCATGTGTGTTTCTTTGTTCCAGGTCGACAAAATGGCACTTGGAAATGGACATCACCTGAGACTGGGACTAAATCGTATTGAGCTGAACATAGGTTTGACTGGAAACGGAAGTTTGAGACAGAAATTTGAAGGTTCTAGTGCAGAGGCGGCTCCAGTTACATTTTTGGTAAGTGTCAAATAAAAATCATTTTTTTAACTGTATGCCTTTGTGGCTTCGATGGAGAAAAGCGACGGTTTCCGTTTGTACCAGTGCAATGGTAAACATTTTTGCGTACTCGAAAAATCAATGCATTAGTTCAGAAGACTTCTGCGTTTCAATTTCATCGGCAGCTCGTCGAATCTCGTAAGATAGCGAAGTATAAATAACTGAGCCTTCGAGCATAATGAAGACTTGTTCGAGGATTACGAAGAACTTTGTTTTCGAAGTAAAAGCGAACCGTAGTCAGATCAGCATCTGGAAAAGTAACGTCACACAATTGGGGATTGATTCTCATTCACGGGCCAATTGGGACCTATTGTGCGAGTATAAATCCAATGGATCGCCATTTGCTGGGCGTACAAGAAAATGCTCCGCTGACAACAAAAGTTCAGTGGCGAAGGATTGAGCAGTTTATTGATCGGCGATCAATAAGTGTACAGAGAAGCATGCATGGCCGATTAAAACAGTAATTATAATCTCTATATATTTTCATGGATTATCCGGTATCCCGGGGAGTCAAGCATCGATTGCATTACACGATCAGGAATAAAAGAAGCGAGAATTCCTAAGCTACGGCGCGGTTCGGTATCAAACAGATTCGATTAGCTCCCGTAACGCAATAGTTGTGACAATGTTGTGCCGGAGAATTGCCGATATTCAATATCCCCCGGCATTACGGCCCCGGGAATGATAAAACTAACGGCCTTAGGATTTCGATTAAAACAGCCGTTTAAAGTGAAACCGCATCAGTATTTCCAAAGGTATCGGGCTTGTTCTCGTACAACGTTCGCATAAGTAACGATCTTCGAGCAATAGCTTACCCGCACCCTACCATTAGGTCTAAGTATTTATGGGCTCATTCATTTCGTTTTATGTTTCAATTTGGACGCATTGATACTTGTTTGTTTACATGTAAGCTGCCACTCATTCATTCGGCCGCACGGCTACTTCTAACCAGCCATTATTATCCCCTTTGTCGTCACGAGCACACTTTCTTCATTACCCACGGCAGCTCTGTATCCTATCATTACGTATTACTTACTACTCGTTGCTTACGACTCAGTTCTATGCATCGTTTCCGATTCATTTCAAACTATTATATCGCGTTTCGTATTCTGGTTTTATTAAGTCCGAGTCGATCAGGTAATCTTCTTCTTCACCATTGTTGCACAGTGTGGACAAACCTGGCACATCTCAATACTTGGTTATATCACGATGTACGATAAATCTCTTTTGTCAAAACTGTTATTAATAAACAATTTTTATTATATCTAGAAAATAATGAATTTCTTGTTAAATTTATTGATTATATTGTTCAATTTCATTTTCTGTGAATCGTATGTACATTAGTGACCACATTTAGAGATCTGCTGATTTTTGGCCACATATCTGCATTGTAAGTTGGTGTGATTGCTCGCAGAGAGAAACATACAGAATGCTATTTCATAGCGGGACATTCCGATTGCTCCTGGAATTATGCAAATCGTCGCGCGTCTCGTCCAAGTATAATAGGACTTGTTAAGTCGACAATGGCACCCCTGCGCCCCGGTCGTTGATTTAACACCGCTGAGGATGTTATTAATATTTAAAGCGAGCATCGTATTTAACCGAGCAGCTGGCTCTTCCAATTAGCCGGCACCGATTTATTCGTGCCGAGCGAAGCAATATTTCCGATTCGAGCGACACTGTTAATATACGGTTTCGCGAGCAGGCAATTTCGAAAAAATTTTTCGATTCGCTGCCGCGTAGGTAGCAGGCGAGTCGAGCCGTGTGAACGCTCCTTAATATTTCGTGCGTCGCCGGACAGGTTTCCCAATCGGTAAGGTAGGACGCCATCAAGTTTAACGAGTGTTCAACTTGTGTTTAAAGAAATTGGTCGCCAATTACTTGTTCGTAGGTGTTGCCCGTTGCCTGTGTACGATCGTTGCGTTGTATTATACATTTTTGCCTCGAGTCCTGAACATCGTTTTTTCGCCCAGTGTTTCCGTATTTCCCGAGCAAGGTACATGGCGTGTAGAATTATCGTTAAGATTAGCAAACCAAAGACTGCCAAATTGCTCGCGCATATTAATTCGTTCAGCTATTCGAACATTCGCCTCCCAGCTCGCAATTTACGAGTGCAGCTGCACGAGGAGGATTGGCAACGGCGGATGCTGCATTTTTCCCGAACGTTACTGCAGCCGGAGACACGAACGTAGAATCGTAGAATTCTACTCGTGCCAGAAATGCTAGATAATATTTCTACATCCTGCGCGAACGGTTAAAGGATCCTTCACCTGATCAGGATATCGGCTGCGAGAACTGCAGAGAGCTGCGATTCTGATTTCGCGGCCATGTAATACCGCAGGAAACCGCCAGATGGCAAACAGGACTTCTTCCGTGTCCTTCGCAGACCGAAGGATCTCGACTTCACTCCTGATGGCCTGCAGATCAATATGCACTAGATTCCAAACGTTTTTCGCAACAATCATCAACATCGCAAATGTAAGAAACGTGCATTAGACGTCCAAATGTCTATTTGTTTTGTTAACAGCTGAAAAACGATTCCGACCTGCAACGAAACTGGGCGTCGAAATTTTGCAATATGCTGTTTATTATTCTCTGCGCACTAATGCATGTTGAAATGCATTGATTGTTTATTTCGGACATTAATTCCGGAGTGGTGAATGCTCCAAATGAATTTCTTGTCTTGAAAGCAGTTAAACGGAGAAGTGTTTCTGATTTTATTTGAATATATTGGACAGTGGATATGGAAATTTGTAGCAAATGAAAATTGTACTCCTTTTGTAATCCAATTGTAATCCTTTTATTTATTTAACATTGTAATGACCATGCACTGTACTGTAGAGGGGATAACAATTTTTTCAACAAGATGATTCAAGGTAATTGCAACGATAAATAAAACAAAAGTCTGAATTTAAATGAGATCGTAATGCAATCGCTACAAATTTTGAATTAACAACTGCGCCACAAGAATAATCTAAAAATTTATGAACGTCTACGAATCAAGGAAGAAATTTTGTGACAGTGTGATGGACCGAAGTTGCGGACATTGAAGACGCCTTTCCAATGATTTTTAACGAAAGTTTGTCTTCGTATCACTGTGAAACGAACTATTTGCACTGCAAGAATAGATATCCTAGAGCGCCATTATCATCTACTGCCGCGAGTGGCTCTACATCACAGGTTGATCCCCCAGAGTTTCGATCCGCGCGAATAACGACGACGAGAATCGCGCTTATCTGAAATTCTGACGCTCGTTCATGATCGAATATTCATCCCCGGCCTCCCGGGGGAGAGCTGTGCGGGGAGGGGCGAGAGCTATAAGAAAGCAAAAGAGAAGGATGCGAGCGATGGGGGGCACCACACCATAGGGTTGGAGGAGGGAAGAAAGACCAACCAAAATGAGAGTCCGAGCAGTGCGTTGAACCATGCTGAAGGAGACCAGAAGAGAGCCGAAGCCACCGGAGCGATGAAGAATGGATGCTGGTTTAGCAAGAGTGCAGATTTGCTCGAGTCGGGTGCAACGGCCCCTTTGCTTTCGTGTCCATCTTCTCTCGTTGCTATAGCTACGCCCTCTAATACCTTCCTCCATCTTCGGATACCTGATCGCCACTTTGGTTTTATTCGAAATTCATAAGCTCATTGTCTGTCATCCACTTCAGATAAGATGGCACCTACGAAAACGCTAAATCTGACGTTGAAAGAATATCTAGTAAAATGGCCCGTAAGAGAATCATAAAAAATTTATTAATTTATACCTGCTAGAACTATCTGGTTCTTAATGCAAGTGATGATAAAAAGAATTTGAAATTTATCATTGCTGCTAAATCTAGAAAAAAAAAGATTATTACTAGTTTATTATATTGGGCGAAGATCTGAGTTTCATCAAGGCCTAGGATCTAACTGGTTCCTGTTTTTCACCGTCGAGTACAAAAGGAGTATCGGATAGGGGTCTTGACGCAGGTGACCGGAGTGGGAATGCAACAGCGGCGAAGAAAAAACTTGTAATAATCATGAAGCCATCAGGTGACTGTCGTCAGTAGCCGCAGTGTGTCCGGTTCTGTGAGAACAACCGTAGTCATTAAATAAACCCCTTTTAGTGGATGCCTGGTTATCTTCAATGGCGTTTTAAAAGGGGCATTTAGGCCCATTTTGGCTACCCACACAGCCCCGAACACCCTTTCCCCCCTCTTTCGCGTTATGGTGGCTCTTTTCACGCCCCCACCATATTCGACACGCGTCCTACCACGCTATAAGCTTAAAGGCCCTGACTTTTACGATTCTGTTCAAGTGGTCATAAAACCGGAGTTTATTGCCGTCATGATTTTCAAGCAAACGGGCTGTGCCACCTGTCGGAGTCCCACAAAAGCGAAAACGGCGTCAAGTCTCTTCATCAAGAGCTCCATCAACGTGACCCTTTGACAATTGTCCTGACGAGCCGCCGCCATTGATCTCCGCGCGTAAACCAACTGTGCATACACGATAGCTACATTGTAGCAGATGAATGGATTTTAGTAATTTTAGTAAATCAAGTGATCGATAAAGGAAAATATCTTTCGTAAAATCGTGGCTTCATCGTCTCGCGCAATAGCAACATGCAAAACGACGTATCACGTAACAATAAATTATGCAAGGAACAATTGGATAGCGAAGATTTACGCGTCTGCCTGTCATAATTTCAACAAAGTAGCGGAGAACGGCGATCTTGAACAAAGAGTGATATCTCGGTGGAGCAGTAAAAAGTGACAAATGACGAGTTCCAACGCGGGCACGAGTGGGTACGGTGTCTGAATAATTGGTCATAAACGGCGCTGTTCGTCGAGACGGGCCGGCCGGTGTGTTTATAAACCCCTTTTTTCGAGGTTTGCTTCGAAGTAGGTGGGTGATATCCTAAACATTCATAATGGCGAAAGTGAACGAGCAAATAGTCCGGTGCCGGCCCCTGAGAGCAGCTTATGATGGGCATTACTTGGCTCGTTACGGAATAATTTACGAGGTGCGAACCGCGGGGGCGATAATCCAGCGACATTTACATCCCAATAAACATTCCCGATACTGGTGCGGCGCGCGCCACGGCGCTCGGCTCGGCTCGGCTCGGCCGACTCGGCTCTCCTCTCACGAGGCCCACTTTTACGGCGTTTTAATTGTACGGCCGTGGTCTAATTGGTTCGTAAAACGCCCAAGTATCTCGTAAAGGACGTTTATGATAACATTCCTGTCGCCGGTGCTCGCAATCGCGTCGTCATCCACCGACTTCGGACACGGTCCGTAACATCGGACCGGTTCGACCTGAATCGAAGTCATCATATCGGATGAAATGCGAGATCTTCCCCGGCTCCTCGGCACGGTTCGTTCTCTCCTCCTTTACCGGGGGCCGCTTGTCGATCAAGCGCGGGCGCGAGGCACGATTGGCGAGACCGCTTTCGCCAATAACAATAATCGCAAGGTGCCTCGTTGATGTTGGTCGTTTGAACGTCTGAATGGATCTGGCAGCGTTAGTTCGCCGCGAAACTCAGAGGTGGCGGTGCACGTATCCCCACGAGCGGACCCGTGTATAATGTGGAGAGCCGAAAGGAGAGACAGAGATGAAGTGAGAGAGAGGGAGCGAGACTGTGGACGAGGAGTGGAGAGAGGAAACGTTGCGTGACGCGCGTGTGGCGTGCAGCTTTCGCTCTACCGCACGGCGACCGACGTGTCTGTATCCGCGGCTGCTCGCGCGTTGCCGCCTGGTGGGGGAAGCGCGGGGCGGCGCCTAGCCGGTCATGGGCGTCGTTCCAGCTTGGAACTACTTTCACATGGCGTAGGAATTTTCGTGCTCTGCCGGCGCGGCACTCGTGACGAATTCAATTCTGATTGGTCCTTAAGCATAACCTCCTCCCTTGGCACCCTGTTTTCTTCTCCCCTCCGCCGCGCGCGCGATCACCGCGGCCTCGTACCTCTCTCATCTCCCTCTTGGCCCTCGTAACTCCATGTCTTAGTCTTTTTCCCTCCGTTCCGTCTTTTTCCCCTGTTTCTTCGATTCTTTGCCGGTTCGAATTTTCTAGTCCCTTCTGAGTTTTCCTTCCAGTATTTTCATTTTCGTTCGAAAGCGACTGGTCACAATCTAGAATCGTCCACGGCAGCACGGCGTTTCACGGCTCGGGCACAGTATGAATTTAATCTCGCGGCATGTCGCCGGAGTTGGCCGAGCCCTCGACAGGGGTCGCACCGTAGTTTAAGCGAGGGAAAGAAGGAGAGCGACTGTTCGGGAAGAGTACAAGGAGGAAAGAGAGGAGACGCGCGACACGCCGGCGAGAGGTGGAGCGAGATGGCACGAGAGGGTGAGAGAGCAAACGTGGAGGGGGCGTTGTGTGCGGGGGAGGGGGAGGCGAGCGACAACGGAGCAAGCGAGAGAAGTCGGTTATCGTGTTGGAGAGGGGGACGTTGCACGAAAGACAAGGAGGAAAAGCCCCGGCGCGGTGCGCGCTTCTCGTTGGAACGTAGTACATCGTGGAAGAGTGTGCGCGCGCGAGCGAGAAGGAGCGGTCGAGGGAACGAAGAGAGGGAGCGACAGAGAGAAAGAGCGAGAGAGCAGGACGAGGAGAGAAACGGGGGCTGCGATAGGCGGGAGAGAGAGAAAGAGAGGAACGTTCGACGGTGGAAGAGAGAGAGGTCGATGGTGATAGAGAGAGACGAAACTAGGCGAACGAGCGGGCAAGAGACAGAGGACGGTACAGAGTGGCGGTACACGGGGCGCGAGAAAAGCGGTAGTGTGCCGTGGACCACCGCACTGGCATACCGTGGTTCGTTACGATCCCCTTCGTACGTCGCCTCGTACTGAACCTCTCACAGTCATCAGCGAAGTCACATTTCGACTAGTGCTAGTGTGCAGTGCGGACAGAGTCAGCGGTTTGCTTTTGGCCCCTCATTTGAAAAAAGATATCGACCGTCTTTTCCGATATTAACCAGGCACCGGGGCCCCGGGCCTTGACCGAACCGAAATCATCGCACGCATTTCGAAAGAGGATACTGAGAGAAAGAGAGAGAGAGGTGCTCGCGAGGGAGAGATCGTCGCGTGCCGGCCGACCGAACCGTCGACGGGCGCGCACGCGGTAGAGAGACCCACACCAGGCAGTTTTATAGCCCGTCTTATTACCCCGGTTTATTGCGTCGTAACAGTTTAACGATCATCGCCTGTTTTCCACCATCTAGAGCCGACAACCGACGCCGGTTCACGCTTCTCGCCGGTGGCCGTATCCATAACAAACCCATAAAAGTCAGCCCCCGCCGCTGCCATGAGTCCCATTCTGAATTACAATCCCACGGCCTACTGACATTGACACTGTGGGTGCAAGCCGCCGACGCCGCCTCTATACCTACCGACCTACCTACCTACTCGATGACTTTTATGACCTCTTAAAAGGCGGTTTAATGCCCGTTTGCTCGTCCCTCGTCAACGCTGTCACCTGTCGCCGTCTGCGTCAAACAGCGTGCCATCGGTATACAGCCCGCGGGCGTTCACGTCTCGCCTTTTTGGCGCGAACCCGGCCGAACCAGGAACCGCAAACGATAGATCGAACATCTACATCATAACCGACCGGTGAACCGGACTCTACTCGAATCCGAGATACATCGGGGTCCCGAGCACGGACTAGTATCGTTCGACTAGCCGTGTGTTTCGAAACCGGAAAAACAAATAACAACCGAAGCAACGGACAGTTCTCTACGGAGGTGGTTGCTTCAGCCTGTTCAGCCGTCTCCGGTTGTTCTCTCGAGTGCCGGTGTTTCAGTGCAAGTGATTCAAGATACCCGGGATAATGAACTCATATTTCGAGCAGACGGGTGGCTTCTACGGGAGCCACCACCATCAGACAGGGGCAGCAAGTCAACACCACGATCCAGCCACGGCCGCGGCCTACCGAAGTTTCCCGCTTGGCCTGGGCATGTCACCGTACGCGTCCACGCAGCATCATCATCACACCTCGTCCTCGCTGGGTATACATCCTGGCGGCGGCACCAACACGAGGCCACCCCAAGACTCGCCGTACGACGCGAGCGTCGCGACGGCCTGCAAATTGTACTCGACAACCCCCGAGGCGACCGGGCACACCACGTCCTCGTATTCGACCACGGCGACCAAGGATTGCAAACAGCAGGACCAGGCAGCAGCTCATCAGAATGGCTACGCGGCCGTGATGGCAGCCGCGGCCGCCAAGGACGTCTGGCAGTCGGCGACCTCCGGTGCCAATAGTCAGAGCAATTCGGTGGTGCGCCCTTCCGCGTGTACTCCGGAGGGCACGAGGGTTGGTAGCTACGGTGGCCTGGTCGGCGGTGACCCGGCATCGAGTCCTGGTAACAACAGTTCCTCGAGGTCCCTCACGACGTCCTGGAACACCTGCAGTTTGAACTCGTCCGCGAGCCAACCGGTTGCCACGCAACTACATCAGCAACCCAACGCCAGCCATACCTTCTACCCCTGGATGGCTATAGCAGGTGAGTTTACATTCATAAGATCGCTCTATCCCGCTCGGCCCGTGGCTCTCTCCGTCGCGCCGACGATTATCATAACAGCCGTGATGAAATATAGAAGCGACAGGAGAGCTTAGGGGAGCGAGGCATACACCGTGGTTGCAAGGCCACGTGGTCGGGAAAGGCGTGGTGCATCGGGCTTACACTCTCCTCGCCCTGTGTGCCTGTGCTCCGCGAAATCGTGTTTCGCTGTTTCACGGTCACCAGCTCGATTAACGTGAAACACACATACACACGCCTCGCAATCGGTAGTACAGCTTCGCCCACGCGTTTCCCCGATCGCCGGGAACAATTTTTCCGAAAGCGGAAAACGCGCGAAGATCGATCTCGACACGTCCCTCCGCGCGGACGAATCGAAACAAATCATTTTTTCCGTTTGGTCCCCACTCTGAAAAATGAAGGACACGATTGTATACAATCGTCGAATGTAAGGTCGACGTTGTCGCGTTATCCCGATCACCGCTCGTAGAGGACTTTTTCAACGGGGGTCTATTTGTGAGCCGATTGAAATACGACGTATCCGTCACGAGGCGGACTCGAGATAACGGATTTATAGTCTTCGGCCGACTAAAAATATTCCGCCGCCTTCTGCGCGAATCAATGCACCGCGTGCACGAACGCCGGGGGTTTGGCAATAACTAATCCCCGTGAAAGCGACGCGCAAAGTGACGCCTCGAGTTGTCATTAATACCGGCCCCCGTGATACGTCTCCTTGCCAGAAAGAAAACATCTATTTTAGAACCTCGAAAAATCTGAAAGAAATTCTTCGAGATGTTTGCCCGATCTTTGGCCTTTCAACCGGCCGAGGAATGTGTGAAAATTCGTGGAAACGTAAATTTCTTTTGGACGCGTAAAATTAATGTACATGAAATGTTGCCAATGGAATTACCATCGCTATAGACGTTAAAATACTGTACAATGATTTCTCGAGTCAGGATAAAAACGAAGAAAGTCTGAAGGTTGCTTAGAAGTGGTTGTACGAAAAAAGATTCTACGTTAATATTCATCCGTTCTTGTTTTACACTTTTATGTTTTATTCATAGTCCCATATTTTAAGCATTTGATTTGAACGTCGTGCTAATTATGAACGTTTACGAAGATACACCAGAAGACAAGCGCAATTAACATAACAACAATTTTGTCCTATTTAATGTAAGTACATCGTAATTTTTACGTAGATAAAAATGAGTAGATCAAATTCAATGTAGTGAAAACGAAAAGAAATAGATGTCTGCGTGACTCCGGTATCTCGCAATGACAATGTTTGTTTTGCATAAAAAACCAGTACGTAAGACTCCAATTAAAACATTAATAAATGTGCAAAATCTAAAGAACGAAATGAATGTTCGGCCGACATGCAAGTGTAAACCCGTCATTCCCGGTTAACGGGCTAAACGTCCGCGGGCGTCATAGTAGGAACAATAATTGGGGACTTATCGTTAATTACATATTCATGCGGTTGTACCTGTGCCGTTGCGCAGCTGAACACGAGGGACACGGTGCTCTGTTCACAATGGAGCAAAGCCGATGTTTTTTCGTTGGTGACGGTGGTAAATAGCACGATCGCAGAGAGCACTTCCCATAGGTAGGAAGCGTCAGATCGTGGAAAATCGGTCTTGCAGCGCGCGATAAAGTTACGTCTGGTGGATAGGTAGAATGGAGTCAAGTGCGTGTAAAATCGTTGGGTACGTCGAGTATAATGGGGAAGCCCTCGTCCAATTGGGGTTCAAGTGGCTTCCTCGTGGTACTCACCCCTCCGGAACCCCGAATTCCAGTAGTCAGCTGTTTCTATCGGTGTCTTTGTCGCTCTATAGGTGGCCTAGCAGTTTCTCGCTTGGTCGTAGGCAGATATATAATCACCGAGGGCCTCTCTCGAGCTCTGTCTCGCTTTCGGGGATCGTTTCTCCTCCCTCGGCTGCTCTCAGCTGGGTCTTAGGCTGTTCGTCTTAGTTAGCTCTCTCTCTCTCTCTCTCTAATTCTCTCTCTCTCTCTCCATCCTTTTTTCGCGTCCCCTCTTGACCCGCTTCGCTCGGTCTCCTTCGGATTCTCCTCTTTCTCTAGCCTCCTCCTCGCGCCCTACGGTCCGGTTTATAAGGTCCGCCTATTTTTTTTCTTCCGGCTGGACCACGCGAGAGCCCTCTCTCTTTATGCATACAAAAGGTGTAGGGATTATTTTACGAGCCCTCGTGACGTAGGCGCGTGCTTATTCCGAGAGAAGAAACGGGATTTTATTGAACGAACCTTCGGTGAACTCTCTCCGCGACCGCTCTCTCAGCCCGCTTTCTGCCCGCCCGGAGAATTTTTAATATTCGGTAGGCGTGGTCCTCTTGTTTGAACTTGCTGCTCTCTCTTCCTCTCGGGAAACGAGGAGACCTCTTCGGAGTTCCATTCAGCAACTGAAACGGATTCGCAGTCAATGGATCCGGAGACGGGGAAAGTGATCTCTCGCGCGGTTTTCTCGCGGACGCCGCGCGCGACGGAAACCAAAGACATACCTAACCTGCCGATTATGAGCCTTGTCGAAGATGCCGCGTAATGCCGAGATTATTGATCGGCATTGCTGCTCGGCGAACAGGTTCTAAGCGATTCGCGGATCGAAAGTCGTTGACTCATTTCTCGAGAAACACGCTCTTTCTCTATTTCTCTTTCTCTCTTTCTCGTAGCATCTCGCCTCTGCTAGTACGAGCGCGCGATACACGCGCGTAGGAAAATTTATTGATACAGGATTATGGATTATTTCATCGTAGATTCAAGTCTGCGGGTAAATATAGAGCCATCAACGTGTCTGCCGGCATTCGCTCGCTATAATAAATAATTCGGCTTTATCGTCACGGCACGCGGAGAACCAATCCGTCGAGACAGTGTCGCTTGCGCGTCGCGTCGCGTCGTGTCCCGCGTAAAAACACGAGCTCGGGACAGATGATAAACAACGATTTACGACGTCGGCCACGCCAGAAAAAGTTCATCGTTCTCGCGCCTCGGTGAATCGCGCGGCTCCGCTCTCCCTTTTCGCGCAATAATCCCGATCGATGAGTCGCCAACCTTTCTGTCACAACCCCCGCAAGAATTAGTGATCTATTCGCGTTTTCCGCTCGCGGCACTTTAATCATCTACAGGAGTAGGTGCTCTAGATTTAGCAGGAAATTTTAGCGGCACAGGTTTTATGGAACGCTACTTTTAGGTCTTGTATAATTCATCTTCCCGTGTACTCTTGAAAGGCACATTCTGCTGACTAAATTTACGATTGCCGACAGTCGAGTGCAACGGGTAATAATTTGGGGTCGTATAATGAGGTGTTTCGGGATATTTCATTCATGGTTTCCTCGAAACAGAGTCACTTTTTAACCTGTTCTCCATTTACAGTAAATGTGGGCTTAAAATTTGAAGACTTTAACAACTCCGGTTGAATTGATAATCATATACCATCGTATATCAATTTCTGCGAGACAATAATTTGTTTCATTGTACGTTTCACTGAATCGAATCAATCTATTTACTCCAATGTTGCAGTTTGTTCACCTGCAATAACCTCGCACATTCTTTACAGTTTACACCCAATTCAACATACATGCTCCTTGCTCGGAAAATAATGGTTGAAGCTTTAAAAAATCGGTGCCACTTGCTAACAAGCGTCCCACAGCGAGAGATCTAATGAATTCACGGTATTAATTTCGCGGCGATTGTGAGCGTAATCGTCGCCCCTGTAGTTCGGCATGCCGTTGCTTTTCTTTTTTCTTCTAGCGGTCGTTGCGAATACGATAAATGTTGGTATCGAACGTGCGACGGCACGCGATGCAGTGTCCGCGGGTGTACGCGCGGCATGATTTACGAAACCTGCGACGGTATTTGCGTAAACGTCTGTCCTGAGTGTGCAATAAGTGATCGCGGTGGCGATTACGCCGCCCAAATCGCGCACAAATCAACGGCCGATAGACACGGTATCATTAACTCGGTTTTATTGGCGGATCGGCGTTACAGGAACACGATCTCGGGACACATTAAACGGGTCGAGAGCACGCGCGCGCACGCGTTTGCTCGCGCCCGCGCACGCTTGCCCCGCGTACTCAGGAGTCTCGGTGTTCGTCGAAGGAACCTGATTACGCGGAATGCATTTGGTATCATTGCCGTTGATAAACATCAAAGGGAGAACGCGCCGGTTGAAGTTCACCGTGATTTATGATTGGCCGCGGACGCGTCGGTATCGCCACCGTTTTCAGATGTAAACGTCTCGGCCCGTTAATGTCACGGTAATGAAGTAAACCGAACGGCTATCGTTTCTGCCTTAATGAATCGCTTCGCAGATATACCGCACCCCCGGAGATTTTATTCGAATAGACAACATTTATTTAGATAGCAATCGACGAGCGGTGCTTGTACTCGCCGTAGCCACGATCGTTCCACGGATGATTGAACGGGGGGTTTCGCAGTTAGTTAAAAGTTTCTTTTATCGAACGCGTTTCCGCGGCAATTCCCGAGACACACGGCCCCGTTGCACAAAAGCCTTTTCTCTGTCCCGCCAGTATCACTTTCGGAGGCTGTTTTCAAACGCGCCCACGGAAATTTATGGCCCCTCATTGAAGGGTCTGCCGCGCGTCTATGGGGTAATTAGAGGGCGTGAAGACGGAGCCTTCGAATACTATCTCCGCGCGCCCCGTCGTTCATTTATCCCGGCGAAACTGCCTCGTTTCCCTGAGGCTTGCCTTAGAATGCTAATTCTTGTTCCGCGTCATCCGGGCATTGTCCCGGACGAAAAAAACTCGGTGACGCTTCGACCGGAAAAAGTCAGGTAGCTATCCAGTGCATCGAAATTTTTGTGGCATTGCCTAAATGCTCTTAGTTAGTGTCTTCTACATTTCAGTTTTGCATCGTCAGTCTCCGGACACTGACACGGTGTACTTAACACGCGAACCAAACAAGTATCTGTTAGGGTAACATGTAACAAATTCTGAATTGTTCGAATTTCTGAAAAACATCACAATCGAGATCAATGAAATTCTCCCTTGAAAATTGGAGTGATATAAAGATCTTCCATTCAGCACCTTTCGCAATGGCCACACTGTATCGTTAGCCCAAAGTGTTGAATCTCGTTTCCCGAAAGGATGGCAATTGAATAACGGCGTGTGATGCCCGACTACGCGTTATCTTCTGTTTTGATGGCGGGTCGAGTCTTGCCGCGAGTTCACATAAGCGTCGCGTGACAGTGGCCGGGATAATGAGTGCAGCGACACGTTCGTTGAACCGAGTACCGTGACAGAACGAGTTCCAGCGAGCGAAACTTCTCCGCAAAAAAATGAGCATAAAATTCATGTGCCCGGCCACAGTGAGGTTAGACATAATTTCATCTATATAAAGCTGGATAAAAGAGTATAACTGGGTGAAAATGACTGTGGAACAACGGACCGGTGAATCGATAATCCAAGGTCAGTGGGTGACGAACACTTTCCGCGTGTGTCGAGCTACCCAAATTGATTAGAAAAATGCGAGGTACGTGTCGGAATGTTAACGACCGCGGCGCGTGTGTTGTCGTGTTCCTTTTTTGATTTACGCGCGTCGATATCGCATCGTTACGGGCGATCTTTATTGGCCGGCTGGTCTATCCCCGTCGCTGGGTACGAAAGGATAGAGCTAACAAACCTTGAACTCTCTCGGTGGCGAAGCCGGCGAGGTTCCCGCGTAAAAGCCACGTGGTCTCTCCCTCCTGTTTCTCTGTCTTTCTCTCTCCGTTTCTCTCTGGTTTCTCTCTCCGTCTCTTTCCAGCTCGCACCGGAGGTCTGGGAGCCTCGAGTATGGTGCTACTCGACGATACGACGGTTGCCAGTAGGTGTTACGTACCTCTGGGAGCAACCTCGTTCAATATAAACCAGCTAGGAACAACGCTGTAACCGTAACGTTGACGTTTACGACGACGAAATCGTGGCTCGGCTCGTTTACCCCTCCCTGTTATGTGCCTCGACGCTCGCTATCGTCGCTCGGCTTGCCGAGGGCTCGTCGGTAATACAGAGCACGTACAGTGGTTCGCAAAAATAAGAGACCTGTCTATCCTTCGCGTTTTTGCACGATCCTTCCTTCAGGATCGAACGATCACTAAATTCTGAAAAATCCTCCATCATATAATCTTTGATCTTCCTTTACTTCCTGCAAGAAAATCGTAAAATATTCTGCCCCTTCCTGTTCTACATAGTGAGTCCTCTACTTTCACGTTCCTCAACTCTATTTTCAAAGTCTATGAACTTTTATAATTTTGTGTAAAAAAATTTTGCAATATTTTGTCTGTGCTCAATTTGAATAATTAATTTCCTTGTTCAAACATTTGGAAATCGAGGACAGTAAAAATGAATTCAGTGTTGTAATTGTTTAAAGGCAGCCGTTTCTTTGGCAAGTTCAGTGTTGATAAAATAAAGAATAGTTCGAACTCGACGCAATTTAGTGTTGCAAGTGAAGAACGCGAAAGATGAACAGTAGTTCCATATTTTTGTGGGCCACTGTATCTCGCCGTGCATCGACCAAGGATCCCTCTTCGTGTGCGGTAGGAGTCGTCTCGTCCCTGGAACAGGAACACAAGTTCATTGTACAAATCATGTATGGGCCGGCGGCTGTTTTTACGGGTCCGTTTCACGCGAGCTTCTAATTACCGGCAACTGTTCGTTGGGATTGTCCCCGTGAGTTATTGCGACAGTCTGCTCGCCCCGTTTTCGCCTCCCCCGCCCATTGTTCATCGGTTTCCCTCTTGTTCTCTGCAAGAAAACCGAGAAAAAGCTGTTTATCGATCACAACCGGTGCGACGAATAAACGCGTCGCAAGGTGTGCGCCGGTGTGTACCTCAATGGCTGACGAACATGGCCGAGTGCACTTTCCATCTTGATGCCCCCTCTTAGGCCCCGTTTCCGGCCTGGGTTGGTCGTCCGAGCTGCATTGGGGACGTTTTCACGAACCATTTAACCGTTTGACTGTCACAAGGTATTCGCAAAAATCTAGCGACAATATCCAGGCGATAGTTCACTATGTCAGTTAACCCCCTAAATAATCAAATGATCCTCTGGGCTAGCTGCAGAGCTTGAAGAACAGTCATAGTAAAGACATGCTTGGACAAAGTTCGAATGTGGAGGAATAATTGAACTCTGCATTGATTAAGAGTCTGTTGGACGTGAAATTGAACAATATTTTCAAACGCTGATGTGAACAAAAATTTTGCACGTTGAACTGATGAAAGTCTTCTGCGATAAATGTGTCTCTTTCCATCGCAGGAGCCAGGAGTAGAAGGTAACTACATTCCTTGTAGTCGTTCGATTCTGATCAGCTTAGAGGAACGTCCGGAAAGACTGCTATAGTAGACTGACTACAATACTGTTACGTTACCGTGTGATTGGCTAGCACTTTCGGGCACTGAACAGGAGAAGCGCGATCTGCGGCAGTCGAACGATTAAGCCGGTAATTTACAATCGGAAAATTGAAAAGATCGGATCGTGGCGGAGTCGCGTCGAACATAGGCGTGCGTGTTGCACGTCCGTGACGAAGTGGCTCGGCCTCTGCTGTTCGCAGAGGTGTGCGAGCCAACCGACGAGCCTTGTGGGATGATGTTGGTGAACGAACACAAGCTGAACGGCGACCTAAAGAGGCGACCCAACTTGGTAGGTGCGTTCATCGTGCATGGAGGCGCTCCGCAGACCCTTTCCATGTGTTGCTCCGTTGGCCCGGATGGAGGATGACGTACGAGCCTCTCCGTATGACTTACTACGCCCTTTTCCCTTCTCCACGCCCGCCGCTCCTGCGTACTGCCCGCTCGAAAAACATTCGGTGCCCTCGGAATTACCTGACCCTTCACGTTTCCATCCTGGAGACCACTCACGCTCGAACGCCTCCGATCTATCAAATCCTCGCCGAATCCTCTTCCGTACTCTCCATCACCGATCTACTACACCCTTGACACTCGATTCTCCGCATTGTCGACAATGTCCGGGTGTGATCGTTCATGCCCCCATTTTATACCTGTTTTCGAGAGATGATGGGAATTTAGCGCTTGGCTTGCTACCGGGTGTCACTCGAGACTCTGCAAAATTTTGTTGGATCATAAAATATGTACAGTGATGTCCTCCCACTCATATTTGGGCACTCTTAAAAAGGCAACTTTTTTTAATATTGGATCGTACCATTTAAAATTTTTTATCCATCTTGAGGTAATCGTCGTCGCAACCTATTTGTGTAAATCAAACTTCATTGGAACTTGTAGACCCTGAAAAAGTTAATAGAGTAATCACTGTGTCTCAGTGGGTTTGAGTAAATGTAACTTAGAATCTAGAAAAGTTAAAGAAGCAATCACGTGTGACAGTCAAACAGTCAAATTAATCAACTTCCGATGAAATAATAAATCTATTCTCCACCGTACGATTGAATTCGAAGTCTTCCTTTAGCTCGAAGAAATAGGAATCAGAAGCAGTGTCGTAACTTTTCGCCTTTATAAGAAGCTCATTAAATGCAAATTGCCGTAAAATCCTTGTTTGTCGATAATTATCGTTGCCGACACTGATTCCCGCATACATTACGCCGTCTGTCAATCGATTTTTGATTGATTGTGGCGCGTTGTTGCCCATTGTCGCGAACAAAAAAAAGGGGGTTGTCGTCATAGAAGGAGAGAATGCGGCGCGATTAAAATTAATTGTGAACATTGATCAAATTATATCGAGTCCGGGAGGGCAATTTGCATGAAGTCTCGCCGCATAATTTCACCGTGAAACCGACGTATCGTCGGGCGGTTTTTCCACGTTGAACGCATTATAACGCGAGGATCCTTAAAGGTGCTTATCACGGTCGACGGTGATCTGCTGCCATGAAAGCGTAATTTCTGATCGGCGGAATCACTTACATCCTGTCTCACGTTTTTTCTGCCGACAACTCCGGAGCCCCGCCACCCGTAAACACGCGTAATATTATTTCACGCGATTGGCAAACGGCCGAGAGAGAGAGCCAGTGTTAACCGGCCGTTTTACATGTGCAAAATAATTGCATCTCGCATTCGATAGGATCTACGGCTGGTTACTGCTAAACATTACTTGGATCACTTACCGTAACACATGCAGATGCTTCAACGCCGGTTGCCCACCGGGAAGGATCGTCTGCCATTCTTGAAATTGCAGCGAAAAAAATAGGAAGCGAGACCATTTCGATTTTATATTCTATTTAAGCGGCAAAGCAACCGCGCCGATCACGCACTTCGAAATTTTATATAGAACGACAGGTGCGGAACGATCTCGGGAAAATCAAATTGAATAATTCACGTCTTTTTCACAAAGAGCCAATTAAGTATTAAAAATTTATAGAGCAACTATCGACCAGGCGGTTTCTCCGACAACGTATCAAAATTAAACGCAACAATCTTCACGATAAGCGATCAAGCTGTCGGCCATTATTTAAACTCGCCCGCGATAAAGCAAACGAGCCGATTAAATATGAAGCATTCATCGACCATCAGGCTCTCAATTACTGCAAGTATGTAACTGCTTGCGACTCTCGACCGAATGAAATAATTATGATACACGACAGACGATCGGGGTATGAATTTTTATTTAAATCCCCACCGCGGGCCGCATAAATCTCGCCCCGGTACAGTGATCATGCTTAAACGAGGAGTCTGGCGTAGACCGTTAAGAACGAACGGATCTTTCACAATTTCATTTTACAAATAGTCAAATTGTACAGACGAACTTTTTGGAAACGATGGAAGAAGTTCTAATACTAAATTGCACAAAATTTCAAGTGAACTCGAAGTGTTGTCACTATTATGAGGCAGTGCATACGTACCGATCGGTTCGAAGGTGGGGGCAGGTTCGGTGTAAAATATCGAATGCTGTGAGAGCAGCCGAGGCGATAAATCTCGCGGTTAGAGGATAGCCGACGGAAGAGTTGCCGGCAGGACAGGGCGGCCGACGAAGCTCGGGGAACGATTACAAGATGAACGAGGTGATATTAGCGCGTCGGGTATCTCTTGGTAGGATCGCGCGAGGAGAGGACACGTGTATCTCAGTGGTAGGCAACGAGCGTTTCGTAGTGCGACGGTGGTCTCTCTCGTCTCTATCGAGCGCGTTGGATGTCGTCCGATGAAACAATAGGCAAAGACGGTTTATTCGTGCCTACGAGCTGTTGTAAAGAGGAAAAAGAAGCTTCTGAAACGTGAGCGGCGCGTAACGCGCGCGCGGAGCTTAGCCGAGACACGACCAGCGAGTAGAAGCGAGGTGAAGCGAGGCGAGCAAGCTAGCAAAGTATAGACGACGCGCTGATCGCACGTTCAGCCGGCAGCCTACCGGCTGCCTGCCTAGCAGGGTTCTCAATTTGATGGACGAGCTGTTCGCATGTACGAGCACGGTGCGCTGGCTGGCTCGCCTTTGCACACCGACACCGACCCGGCTACGCTATCTCGGTGTTTTGCAAATTTCATGCGGGAGGAGTTATCGCCCTCGCGGCCAGGATTAATCCTCTCGCCGCGTACCATTGTCGTTAGCGGCAATTTATCAATTACCCCGCTGTTTCTGAGATTGTTTCCGAGTGGCCCCTGCCTTCGATCGCTGCGAGACGAGACGATTAGTGCTCCCGAACGCCCACATTCTCCCAGGAAAAGGAGAAACCGTTCCGGGCTGTGTTGAATTAACCAATAAGCGAGTAACCACGTTCTTAGAAGGGTCGTAGGAATTTTATGAAATTGCTATGAATAATGGAAAGACGAAAACACTTTTTAGTCGAATGATCGTGAACGCCTAACAAATTGTACAGGTCCACCGGTTGCAGTGATCTTGTGCGAGGAGGCCTGGCGGGAGTTTAGCCAATTAGAGGGGCTGCACGCAAGAATGGCCGAAAACTGGCATTCACGTGGACACTCGCGATCATGGCGGAGATTTCGTGGAGAGTTGCAGGCTCCGGTTTTGTGCGCGGCTTCTATACGGCGGACTGCCTTTTCTTCGCTGCTCCGGGCTGAGATAATGCATACTTCGGAGAGCCGGCCGCGCTTCGTAGGCACGAAGAACGTGTTTAGGTGCTCGACGATCGGAACGAGTACACCGGCAGACAAAGGATACGTACGCCCGTGCCCGTGAGCAACGATGGGATACAAGGCAAAATAATTGAATCGAAAAGTGTTCCTGTTCACGTTTTTGCGGGAATGCTCTCTTTCTATCTCCGCCTCTCTCCCTCTCCGGCGAGAGAAGCGCTCGGGAGATGAAGATGTAGCTCTGGGTACAACACGCCGGGAATCCGGAGGCCGGTCTCGAGTTAAAACGAAAAAGAACGAGGATGAACGAGAGCGAGAGAGAGAGATAGAACCGATGGAGAAGAATGAAAAAGGTTCTATATCGAAGGGCATCGGTTGAATAAGTCAAAGGGAGGACGTTTAATTAGCCGGCTATTAAACATTCATCAGGAGACGTGTGTCCACGGGCTCGTCAGCAGCTCCCACGATAAAACCAAACAATTTCCATCGCGTTGGCTAAACGTTTCTTCGTTCCATCGATCTTCCATCGCGGCGTTACTTAGGGATTCGACGCGATGCCTCGCCGTTCTACGTGGAACTCGTTGAAATCGATGATCGCCGGCCGTATCGCACCGTTTCCATCAACCAGACCCGTGGAGAAAGGGAGTACGCTGCTGCCAAGAACCGACCTACCGAACGAGAGAAGAAGAGGAGAGAGTCTGAGAGGGAATATTCGATCCGTTTCTTCGCATCATCATCGTTCTCTTCGACGAAGAGAGAGAGAGAGAGGGAGAGAGAGTGAGAAAGAGTTCTTTGCCACGTTCTGGCGCCATCTGCGCGACGCGCGTAGCCGTGGCCCGTATTCAATTAATACGCGACGATGTAATCAGCCGCCGTTGCCACTGCAAATAGACACGGACGTTCGTAACTCAACCGCGCGCAACACGGCCCGCTTCTTTCCCCTGTTCTTTTTGCTTCTCTTTCGGCGAACCTGCCCACAACGCACACTGTGTGTCTGGCTGGACGGGGGCCGGCCATTACGTACAGCACCTGCCACCACTGACTGCGACCCGGCACTGCCACAATGCTCTCTCACTGACACACAATGCTCGACGGAGCTACCACCACCGCCTCCTCCGGCTTTCTTCTTCATTCCGGTCAGGTTCCAGCGATCCGGTAAAAACGTTATGAATATCGAGCGGCCGGCTAATTGCCAGTGACACCGATACACTTTATCGCCACGCTAAAACGGAGAGAAAACAGAGAGAGAGAGAACAGAGAGAAAGACGGATTGATCAGGACGCGTGGCACAGAGGCGGTCAGCACACGCTCTCGTCGATCGGTGCTCGTTTATTTGTTTATCTGCCGGCGAGATTATTACGCCCGTACGCGAATACGTATAATGCGCTGCCCGCGGAAGGGGCGGGGCAGATGTAATAACGTCGAAGAACATACGAGCGTAACGGAGCTCTGCTGTAACAGCTTGAAAAACCGGCGACGACCGTCTTGCGCGGCGAAGAATCTGCCTCCTTCGGGTACAAGGCCGTTCAACAGATTCCGAGTCACGAGAGCCACACTTTCAACCTTCCGGAGGACTAGCCGCTCGTCATTCTGATAATCTGCTGGCTTCGGAGGGCGGGTATTAGGTGGGGAGCGATGATCTACCTGGTTTGTTCAGGCATGGGGGCCTAAGAGGCAGTTGGCCAATGGGATTTCGCAACCACAACTAATTAACCCCTTACAGTGTCATTCCTCTCATAGCTGCGACATATTACTTCTTTGTCGTCGACGATTTTCTGCGAGACACACAAAATTTGCATTTACTGCGAGGCTGTACACTTGATAATATAATTTTTTATATTCATCTTCAATTTTTTTCTTACAATTTCGAATAAATTATGATTTTGACCGATTTCGATCAGTACTTATGTTTCCGCAGGACGCGTTCGCGGTTCCTTTTCCTTCGTTTGGTCGATTTCACGCAGATCGTTGGTACGCCGCGTGCATAAGTCACCGTTTCATGCGAGAACTGAATCGAAACGTTTTGCGTACCCATTTATTTCGTGGCTATTGACCGCCGACGCGGGTGGGAAAGGACGACGGGTATAACTCATCCACCAGAAACCTCTTGACCTTTTAAAATAATCGCTCGATCGTCGTTGCTCTCGCGCGGTGCTCTCGCAACGTGCCAGAGAGAGCCTAGCTATCTTCGCTCTTATACATATACAGCTAGCTAGCGAACCAGCCTCGGTTCGCCGCGGAACGAAAATTTCTTAATTTCACGACGCCTCTTTCGACGTCGTACGCGTCGATGATGTACGATTCTATCCGGGAACTTTTAAGAGGGCCCGACCAACAGCCGACCAACCAACAGAGAGTGGGACCGCGGGCCGCGTACACACAAACCGTTATTACCCGCCGGCCATATTAATCGCTTGTTGTTCGAGCGTTAATAGAGAGAGCCGCTCGACGTCTCGTTTGTCGTTCATCATCCGCGATGAATGCCCGCGGAAGCGTTGCCGGAACGTCCTCTGCGGTCTACGGTAGCCAACGCAGAAAAAGAATGACTCGCTGCTACACAGGACACAGTATTCTACTCGGCTGACTACGGTCGGTGCCAAGACAAAGACACTGGGCCAGACAATACGCCGAAAAGTTAAAATTCTTGAGGTCGAGTCGAGTAACACCGAGTCCGCTGCTTGGATCTGTTAGCCTGGGGATCGTTCGTCCTTTCTTCTCAAGTGTTTTCTTGTCCTACGATATTCTTCATTACAATCTATTAAAATTATTAAGACGTCTGAAACATTTATAGTTTTAATCCTTTTTGGAGTATGTTTCTGTCTCTTCGATGTGAACGAACGCTAATAAAAACCGACGCACGTGTCGAATATTTTTCCAAGGGGTATCTCGCTGATTAAATAGCTTTAGAAACTCTTTTATCAAACTCGACTTGTGTGACTTGTCTGACTTGTGCTCCCTTGTAAGTTGTAGCCTATTTTTCGAGATAAGAGTCGTGTAGAACATTCAAGTCTCTCCTAATGTTATCGGTCCGAGAAGGCTATTGTAAGTGACGATTAGCAGCTATCAGTTTATACTTCCGTTTCGCTGGAACAACTCGGTGGGGCAGTTTCAAATAATTCAAACTCTAAAAGAAAATCTTCAAAAACGATTGAAAGTGAAAAACAATTGTGAACCCGATAGGGATCGTGGTATCCATGATTTGCGACGATCAGTGGACTGATGGAGGATTTCCGCAACAGAACTGACGTACACCCCTAGCCTTAACAAGTAGGCCAGAAAGACTTGCAAAATCGGTCGGCGGCACGGCAAGATTTAATTAATTTTCTGGAAGCGCCATCGGATTCCAGATGCGTGAATCACGCAACGGCATCGACACTGCACTCACATGCTCGCTGAATAATTTCCACGCGGCTTGTATGGCGCCGGACAACAGGGTGCGGGGATGTGGGAGGGGAGCGGGGCGGGGCGGCGGGTGCGAGTTCTAATCTTGGCGTCCTTTTTGTGCCACTAAAAACGTACGACGATCATTCGTCCGTGGCGGAATTACGCATTCGTCACGTGCGCGCGCGGCTACGCGTTCGTTTTATCGGTATGCGTGTACTGGCACTGCGTGCACCCACGGCGTCGATAGAGGGGGTGGAGCTGCGATGGAAACGGGAGAGAGAAAGAGAGAGAAAAGGAATCGACAACATTATCCAGCGATTAAGAGTCTCGGTTAAGAACCATATAACTCAGTGACATTACGCTTGGTAACCGTTCGACGAATATCAACGTGATACATCGCGGTACGTGCGTGCCCGCCGCGCGTTTAATACACTCGTCCGCTCGTGTCCGCTCGTGTGCGCTCCGGCTAGGTGCTCGATCTCTCCTCTCTTTCAGTTTCTCTCTCTCTCTTCTTCTCGGTCTTCTCTCTTTCTGCCGGTGTTGTCGCGCGCGTGCACGAGATCGCGACGCGTGGAAAAGTTATGACGTATTACCCGACCGACGTATTTATTAAACGCCAGCTACGATATTAGGCCGGCGTGAACGGACATTACGAGACCAGCTACGGACAAGCGTTTGTTGTGCACCATTAGCGCCAGAAATTTACGGCCAGCGTGACAAACGTCGCTCCTGGTTGCGATTTTTAACGCGACTCGTATCCGATCCCCTTATCGCTGCACCCTTTCTCGCTTCTGTCAGCTTCAACGATTTTCTCACTTCTATTAATCTTATTTCTATAGTGTAAGGTACTTCTGTCTTTTTTTTATATTTTTTTAATCTTCCTTCTCCTACAGCATCCCTCCAGGATCTGTTTCTGAGACATTACAACCGGGAGTACTATTTCTTTGATTTAAAAATATTTCCTAATTTCAATATTATCTCGAATCTAACCCCTATCTATCTACGGGTTCGGCGAAGATATTGATTGCCCCAGTCGGACAGCCTTCGATTGTAGAAGTTCGTCTTGAGAAGCAACGCGCGACGCAAATCGCAGAAAGAATCGATCAAACCAGCTCGATTTCATTTTCCTCGGCAGTGGGGGGATATATATATATGGGTTAATTGGACTGTAGCCCAAGGCTCGGGTCGCTTGAGAGACCCTCGAAGTCGTTCTCAGGGCCCTTACACCACTCTGGTTTCGAATAAAATCTTTCTTCTCGTTAGATTGTTACCGGTTAACGTGGTTTCTGTAGAAAATGGACGAACCGCTTAGAACTCGCTCGAAAATACATTTATACTCGACTAGAATTACAAATAATGCTGTAGGATATACAACAACGAACAATCGTTCGCACGATTCAATCCGACGACTGATATTATTGAGAATAGGAAACGGAAGCTTTTTGGACATTTTCCTGGAGTCAATTTTTCGCGGGAATTACCGCAGCCCACCTCGTCGACATCGTTGTTCCCAGAACATCGGTGGGTCGGCTTTCCAAAATATTTCCATAATGGTCGTTCCTGGTCTTACACGAGAAAAAGAGTTTTCTCTTCCTCGTTCCACTAGTCAGCTCTCGACAGTCGATCGTTTCGCGATCTCCCGGCGATCAAACGAGCGATCGTGTACAGACGAAGCGTTGACGGAAGTCGGAGAGTCGGCCTGTACAGGAATATAATCGGTCGTGGTTTCTCGTTTTGCGAACCGAGAGAGCAGCCGAAGCCAAGAGAGGCCGGAGCGTTCATTAGAAGCGGCGAGATCTCTCGAGTGCGGCCGCGGCCGCGGCTATTTTTCTACCCGGGGCAGGTTTTCTCTAGGAATGCACACGCAGTCGGTCGGTTGTTGATTTACGGCCGCGGTTAAAAGTAGTCTCGCGTCTGACCGCATATTATATATTGCACACCGCGAGCTTTATACCGGAGCATACACACACACACATACTCTTAGAGCGCGCCGACCTTAGCCGACGTATTTACTTTTATAATATAGATCGAACCCCGCTGCCGAAGGAAATCTCGTTTCCGGAGACGAGCTCCTCGTTCACGGCGATCTGGTTAAACTTCTCGACTGGTTCGGCCGGCTTAGGACGATCCTCCGTGATTAATTACGTACCCGCTGTTTCATAATCGACAAGCACCGAACCCTACCAAACACGAGGAATAGCTACAGTGGGTGTACAAAGTATTTGTGCATCATTTAATAACGAATAACATTTTTAACATTGGAGCCTACAGCTTGAGCTTTTTTGAGACGTTAGATTTGGGGGTCTTTTTGGGGGTTCCTTAAGGCTCTACTATCTTTCGAAAATAACTTTTTTCACTTGGCTCAGGCTGGAAATAGAAGCTACGGGACACCCTGTGGCGGTCGCCTACCTGTAACTTCCATTGTCGGACACCGGGGAGCAAAAAAGTCCAGTTAGTCGAGTAGTTCAATTTATTAGATAAGCGATATGTTAACATGGACGCAATTAAACTGCTACCGCCATTAGATATTATTTCGACTCTATCCTCTATGTATATTATGCTTATTAGATGAAACAACTGTTACCTTAAAAAAAAATGAAGATTCCGTGCGGTATAAGTCGCGGAAAATATGCTGTTCCTACGAGTGCCAGGGGATGGTCGTTGTCAAGGGGTTAATCTGGCATTAATGCGAGTACAGTCACACCCGGAAT
Source organism: Lasioglossum morio (assembly GCA_916610235.2). NCBI lineage: Eukaryota > Metazoa > Arthropoda > Insecta > Hymenoptera > Halictidae > Lasioglossum > Lasioglossum morio. The sequence continues at coordinate 14,471,572 of OU744328.1, read as the reverse complement.
GATAGGATAGAGGGTCGACGATTTTACGGCCTTGTAACCCTCCCTGGAAGCAAGCGAAAAATGTCCACTTAATTTACAATTCTGCAGCCTTCATTACCCTACGTTCGACCTACTTTCGAACTGGCCGATGTAGTCCAATTACGTTGAAATATTGACCCGACGCAGAAAATGTTACACGCTTTACGATTAAAAATAATGTCCACGCGTCACTCCCTGCCATTAAATTGTGCCAACAATTTTTATTAGATGCTTCAGCTTTACAATGAAATTCGTCCCCCAAAATTTATCTGTGCACCTGGTGTATTGTTAATACCAAAAATGTTAACTATCATTGTCAACGCAGAACAGGATTTTTATAATTCTCAATCGATTTTGTATACTTATAAATCATTGTAAAAAATTAAACGCAACTTTACAGCTAAAGATATTTTTTTTAGCACATCTCTAACGTAAATCAGATCCCAAAGACTCACACAATCGAACCGAACGATCCGAATATTTTCTAGAGCAGCGTTTACGAGGGTCATAAAGCCTAACGAAAATTTAAAACATTCTGTCTTGCCTCGGGGTCTATTAGGCGAGTTGGGGCAGCGGAAAGGCGGGATAAAACGCGGAAAAAGGGCCAAGCTATAGAATAGCGTCGTAATTTGCCTGGGTCGGCAATAAAACTGGCAAACGGTCGCGCAGTCACGTCCGTCGTCGAATACACGGGACACTTTTGCCTTCGGAGTAGTCCATCGGCTATCCCCGGGTGCTAAGCCCTCGGTTAGGCGTGCTGATACGGTCTTCGGCGTTGCCGAAAATCCAATAAACAGGACTTGTATAGCGACCGTAAAGCGTAGCGAGTCGGTCGGTACCGTTATTCCTTCTTTTTTTTTTACCGGAGCGAAAGAACAGTCATAAAACGTCCGGGTCGGGGCGGCGCGACAATGAACATAACTGTTACTTTTACCTTCTTTCGGGCCTGGCCACCGAAACTCCATGGGCCCTCTCGTTGGTCTCTTCCGGGTTTCGCTGCTGCCTGCTGGCCAGTCGAGCTGAATCCGTCGTCGATATCTCGTCTCTCCTCCGAGAGTCGTCTCTTCCTTCGACCACGATCACGCGCCGCCACCGTAAATCCTGCTTTATCTCGGGTTAGATCTCGCTGCTCGTCGATTTTTATTACGCTGACAAATTCGGTGCATACATTCCGCACGATCCCGCCATGTTGGAGCAACCCCACGACACGTTCTTGATCGCCTAAGACAATTTGACTGCGCGTCATCGAGGATTTTCGAGGTCTTCGTCTTTGAGGATTGGTATCAGTGGGGAAGAATCGGTGAATCCTAGAACTATACGGACGGATCCCTTTGATGGGTGGCTTAAGTAAAATAGTGAGTGTTCGGTGTCCACGTAAGCTACACCATCACAAGTGAACAATAATGTTGGAGTCTGAAGAATGCAGAAGCGAAGGACAGAAGGGATATTGAATTTCGAGTTGGCCGAAGCGTCCTGTTTCTGCCAATAAGTTTCCGGGAAGATCGCATCGTCGGAGGATGATATCAGCCCGATCGTAATCGGAGGTGGCTCCGATACACTTTGCACGGGCTATTCTTGGTCGGCATGAACGCAAACGCGTCCACGCCCCGCCCACCGAAGGATTTACGTCGGCATCCTGACGGAGTGCAGTCGGAAGTGTGTGCCGTTGGTCACATGCGCGTACAGAACGTGTACCGGAAGCGTTCGCGAACCTGAAGATAATCGGCGCATACTATTCGCCGTTTGACGCTCGCACGGGTCCTCGACGAGCCTTGAAAATTGCTACATTATCGATCCCTGTTCTTGATACTTGTAACTTCGTGCAACACACACGAGTTCCCCTGCTTCCAATTTTTACTTTGCCATTTCTGAAAAATAATCTGTAACGAGCATAACCATACATATTCAAATTCAAATAAAATCAAATATTTTTTCTGTGCTTTTCGGTATACTTATAGTTGAATACATTTTATCAAGAAGGCGCAGGCGTGTTGCAATTAAGTAATAAAACATTTTAACCATGAATATTAGGAGGGACATATGGTGACAGCGTACGTGTGAAACGAATCGTTAGAACATTACGAGATAGATTATCGACAAGCACAGAAGAAATTCTAATGTAGAAAGTGAACAAGTATATCGATCCTAGCCTCGATACCCAACCAATCTGGGAAGCAAAGCACCCAATAATTTAAAATTTGTAAAATTCTAACGAGAATAAGCCTATTTGAAGCATCGGTTCTCATAGTGAATATTGTTACGCAAGAAACTGGGTGGTCTACGTTCCGAAACACGTCTTTGTCGAGTAGACAATCTCTACGCTGCGTTCCTTACAAGACTTGAAGAACACCTAGCGGCATCCTCCAGCCCAAGTAACAATTTCCTCTCGGTCGTGTGTAGAGAACGAACAGTCTCCCTATTGGAAAAGAGGAAAACCATTGGTGCCCGAAGGTGAATAACGAAATCCCCTCTGACGGATCGTGACATTCCCTCAACGAGTCGCCACTTATTGATTAACCTCGCATCAGGCCTCGTTCAATTTCCGTAATTGCGTCTCGGAGTTCTCCTCGTTGCGCGATTACACGCGCTAGAGAGATACACAGCCTACCCGCGGACGTTTCCCGTCGGCCGACGATCAAACCACAACCTTCGTCGATCGCTGCTCTACCGATCGAGATAACAATCTTGATCGATCTCGTGTGATGGTCTCTTTTCCGCTACTGGACTCCTCTTCGCGATTTTCTTCACCAACCAACCCTCCGCGCACAAGAATTGTGGTTTCCTGAACGTTTTTCTACACAATGCTCCTTCCGAGCTGGTTGCTTGATGGACGACTTCCCTGACCTTGACACTCGTGGAATTTATCCCTTTTATTCCGATCTGAAATTTTAGATAAAATCTTGTGACCTTTCAAAAAATCGTTTTGACGTTTCTATGTTGCCGTTTGACGTTGAGTATGACTATGTAGTGTATTTCGTGTTATCGGCGTCGAATTCAGCCAATGCTGTTCCTCAGCCGCGCGCCGAACAACACGTTGCAGTTTCTCCCACGTCCGCGAGTTTTTCATTCGCGCACGCGTTCGTGCATCTTCCTCTCTGTTGCTCCGCGTCGTCGACGTCGATATCGTTACCGTGATAACGAGCACGTGGATCACAACTGGTTAGGATCTCTCGATGGCCGTTCCTCCTCGCGGCGGAAAGAGCCGCTTCGAAAATCCGCGCGCCGCCTATCGCCGCGTTCCGCTTCGAACCCCCCGACAGCCCCCCCGCAATTTGCTCTCGCGAAACTCTGAAATTTGCGTGAAACGAAAGTGCCGGTTTCGAGAGTGGACTTGCCGCGCGCTGGTTGGCTTTCTCTCTCGCTCTCCCCCCCTCCCGGCCCGAAAATTGCCCCCGTCGCGCTTTCATTCCGACCTCGTGTTTTCTTCATTCAATGTACCATTCGATTCCGCCTATGCTTAATGTCGGGGACCGTAATGCTCGTCGTTGGAGACCCTGCTATGCTAATGCATACGCAGGAGAGGTTGTTGCATAGCTGTTGGGGACTGTAGCACATCGGTGTGTGTGCGTTTGTGTTTGTGTACGTGCACTTGTTTTTAAACGCGCGACTCTCGATGCACCGAGAGCGATGCACCTTTTTCGATTGATTATAGAGGCGAAATATGTTGGCGCAACGTGTGATCAACTTTCTCTGAACGACTGCCCACTCGGCTCCATTATTTTCGTATTAACTGGCAGCGTTCTGTTCTTGTTGTGAATCTTCGGCTTTTGGCTCGACCAGATCTCTAAAGAAGTTGAGGGGTATTTCGTTCGTCTAGTTACACTTCCTATATTCTCATTATACAAAGCTGCAAAGTTCTCGGAAAATTAATTCTTCGTTGATTCTCCTGATTTTATTCTTCGGAATAGAAGTTCTCGCAGGCTGTATCTTCAGCAACTTCGGGTACCCTTCCCGACTTCGTGGACCCCCGGCAATGTTGATCGTATCTGGCCTCCCAGAGACTCCGCTTCGCCGTGATTTCCCGTAAAAAAATTTCGCCGTGCAACATCATCGTGGCGGCAGAAACCGTGTAGAAGAGAGTTAACAAGGGACGGTGTGGGAGAGAAAAGGGGAGGGGAGCAGACCGCGAGAAAGGCGGCGAAATGTAAACCAGTTATATCGCGCACCCTTTGGTTAAACTGAAACCAAGTGGTTTTATAGCGCCGATCCGTCTTGCCGTGCTATAACGAGTTCGTGACTCGACATAATACGATAACCCCCTAAATGTGTTGAACTTGTAGAGGATCGCGCGGGTGCTGGCCGCGAGAACTGGGTAATAAAGAGTGCGTGGCGGAAGACAGGACAAACTGCCGACAGTGGCTCTTCTTCATCCTAGGAGGAGGAATAGCCGTGGATCGCGAGACTACCTCGTGAGGATCGTCCGCCGCTAGAGGCCCTGTAAAAATAAACATCATGGAATTTCTCTATTTTTCGAATTCTTCGACTCTGTTCGAGGATGCACCGAAAACGGAACGACGGAATTCGTGGGATAGAATTTTGTCCATAATTTATGCAATTATTAAACGGCGCTGCTTTGTGCTGGCCGAACGTTTTCTTTCCAATCCTCTGAAATTCCGAAACTTCTTCTGTTTCGTTGCAGCTAGTCTGCAGTTTTAAACGGCGTCGTAACTTGTAAACGTGTTCGAATAATTTGATATGCAATATTAATGAATTAAGAAATTCATGGAAATTTCAGACACAGAATTGGACGAATTGCAGTTTCATGGAATTTCGAATTTTGATCAGCGCCGTTCAGCACGTCAGTTCAGGTTTACAATTTTATGCCAGTCTAAGCGGAGTCCATTGTTCTAGAAATTGAGATACATACGCCATTTTCTCGTTTCCTGATTTTATCGGTGTAATGAGAACTTCTTCATGCAACATTATATGTAAGGATGATTTAATGGGAGTAACTGCTGTAAGCATATATGCCTGATGCGTAATCACCATGTTGCGGATGTTTATGGAAATTGCAAGAAAGTGGAGTTGAGTAGAACATTGTTCTTTGTGGTCAAAGTACCGACAGGAAAGGAGAACTCTATCAGACGTTGCATAGCTGATTCCTTCGTAACGCATGAATTCAGAAATAATTCGAGAGATTTTAAGATTCAGGAAATCAGAAAATATTAATATTCTGTTAACAAGAGTGGAGTAGCGAGGATGAGGAGCCTCGTACAGCTGTTTTATATTCCTGGACGCAAGGTCACCGTCACCCCCCATAGAATTTCTCCGACAACTAGTCAGCAAACAGCGATTTCCTCTAAGAATGGAGCACGGGCTTGTTGAACACCGCTTTATGGACCGAGATTAATCACTGTTAGGAAAGAAAGAAGCCATAACTGTCCAGTTTCATTAACAATTATCTCCATGAAACGGTCTCAGAGGTAGCGTACGCGGCGATCCGTCGCAATCGGCCGGATCTCGAGCTAAGTAGCCCTAAATTAATAGTCGATTATAATTATCTTAATGCATTATATTCGCACGAGACTATGGAAATCGCAACAAGAAAAGGGAGGGTGAGGTGTACGGTTAATGAAGAATGCAAGAGCGGAAGAGAGGGTGAATTAGCATCGGCGCCTCTTCCTGGAGGTGTGATGCAAGAAAAAAGAAAAACAAGGCACCATCCACATCAACCTAATTAATCCACTTCTATCTAATCGATCCGCGATGATAAATGTTCCTCGCGGAAAATCGAAATGATTCGATAATTAATTGAAATAATCAAGTAGATCAACCTTTTTTTTCAGTCTCACGTATCGCTAGCGTCGATCTTCGACGCTAATAGCGTTTCTATTATGATAATGCTCGGTTGCGGGATACAATCTCGAGGTGCAACGATTTTGTAAAAAGCTTCTCGGCTTCGTATCGATTATTATCTCGCTTAATAACTCCGCCGACGCACTTCTTTCCCGCGACATCTCGCCGAACGAGCCTCGGCGAAACACACGCCGGAACATTATCGCAAAACGCACTCGTTGCACACGCTGCGAAATAATTGCACCGTCGCCGACATTCCTCCGTGTTTCCCTCCATCATACTCTCTCTCGCGTCTACATTTTAATCGCAGATTCGCGGCAGACGTTTCCCGGATTTATCAGCTTCCGGTGATCAGTTAGGCTTGTCCCTCGAACAGTTTCCAATCGCATAGCTCGTGGAATTCACGCTCGCGCCGAGTCGTCGAAAGACAAACACAGACTCAGGCGAGAGAACTGTTCTCCATTTTGACCCGGCGCTGGTTTACGACGCTAAGACGGTTTAAACTTTCCACGGTATAGACGACGCAAGATCAACTAGCCACTCAAGGACACTGGGAGAGGCTACCCACACCTACTCGGTTTCTTCAAGGGCTGGGCAAACGGTGGACTATGGTCGGAGATCCTAATGCGACTTAGAATAGCGAACAGACTGCGGCTGGTAAATCCTCCGAGCTCGCGCGAATCTTAATTTTTGGGAATTTATTGCGCTCTCCAGATGATGGTTCAACAATTTATTTCAACAATTGCGAGGCTTAACGCTTTCCATGCGGTAGTGATTTTCCACGTTTTTAAACGTGTAGCAAGTAAATTCAGTTTTTTTTCGCGTCTAGTCACCTTGATAATTTCATATTGAATGGAATTATTTTAGGTCGACAGAAATGGTTAATTTTCGTGATGAAATAGCTTCGAGTGCAAAGGGTTAATAATTGCGGGACTGATCGAAGTGTCCGTGAGTGAGATTTTGCAAGGAGAAGCCCGACAATACCGGGGGACCGGTTAAAAACGAAGAGGAGCGCGCGATTATTGAATAATGATGACGCGGCCCGGGGCAACGTCTGCTCTCTCGAGATCCTTCGAGATCTCGTCTCGGTTGGAGGCTCGGCTAAACTTGTTACCGTAAAGGAACGTCCTAGCAACACTCTCGATGACAATAATGACGATCATTACGATAAACTGCCCAAGCAATAATAATACGTTCGATCGTCGGACAGCTCGCTTTCCTCCGAGGACGTTTCCGACGATCCCTTTGCAACGCCTTGACCAAACCGAGCGCCGTTTTTCATCCATGGCTAATCAGTATCCATGAAAATGCGGTATTTTCTTTATTTTTACGGGGAATACCTGTAGAAAAGCCTCTCGACAATGGAGTCTCGCGATGCGGAACTATACGCTGGTAATTTGCCCAACCCCTTTTCTCCGGAACTTTGTGTAAAATTTTCGCATGGCGAAGTCTTTTTGCAACAGCAATTGCAACCTTCGCCAACAGATTCGGTGTGCGTCGGTTAGTGACGTCTGTGATGGAACTAATTACTTGTCTTCCTTCTTTCTTTATCTGCGGTGAATCCGATCGACGGCTGAACAATTACCATAATACATTCCCGTAATTATGGACGTGCCGAGCTTCGCGTGTCATGTGGATTTTTGAAGTCGCCTTTTTTTGTCGGATATGGTTCCTGTTGGTCGTGGTGTACTCTGCTGTGCTTCGCTGTTGTTTTATTCTGCTGAGAAGTTTTGCTGGGAATCCTCCGAGGAACGTTCTGAATGTAGGCTTGAGAGAATTTTAGCAAAATTGCAATAGGAATGGTTAGTTTAACGAGGTTACAACAATCCATGTTTACAAAATCGAGTGTCGACGATTAGGCTAATAATTTTTCCCGTGGTCCAACATTGGAACAGAGAGCCCCCACTCCTCTTTCCTGGGGACGATCGAGTAAATCGGCCCGGAAGAAAGTGAAATCGACAGGAAGACTTGGAGATTTCGGTCGGAGGAAGGCGCGTGCGCGTTTACAGCCCGATACATCGGCGAAACACGGGCATAAACATTGCTGGAAGATACGCGCACGGGGGACAAAGATGCGCGGAACGGGAAAGGGGGCCCGCAGGTCCCGAGGGGCATTAAGATGGACGGTGCCAATCGTATGCTAATAAAGCCACCTTTTATTTGCTCTTTTATTGGCCCGGAGTGGTGGCCGATGTCTTGTCGTGCGACGACGATCGCCTCTGTCCAAGTGTAGCAACTTTCAAACACGGGTTTCTAATTTTTCCAATCGTCCGAAATTAGTGTAATCTCTACATTCCATCGTTTCATGTTTATTTCAGTGGATCCCTTAACAGCGTGAGGAACCTTAAAAATAACTTCTTTGTTGCGGGAAAATATCAATCGTAAAAATTGATAGGAATTTATTTAATTTTGTTGGAATTGGAAAGGAATTTGCGAAACGAAAAATTCGAAAATGATGTGTAATACAACCACAAAGAGCATCATCCCCGCGAAGAAGCATACGTTCAGGGCCGAGTTGTAATCTTTTATTCATCCCCCGCGACTTTCTCTGAATAATGAATTTACGCACATCCGCCAGTGTTGATCTAGCACGAAAATAGTCGGCCTGTTGGCGTTCGAACAGAAGCAAAACGGGATCATTGTTCTGCCCACAAATCCACAGACATTGTGCAATTTTTCGCGACGTATAAAAGTTCAACGGAACAATCGGAAGACGCCGGGTTGCGAAACGCGTGGACGTGCATCTAATGCAGCTGCATCGGCGCGAGGATACACGGGAACACGGCGAACATTGCAACCAGCTACGTATCGCGTTACATCGGGTCACGATCCCCATTATATACCTCGTTCCTTCTTTTGACGGGACAAATTATTGGAGTTATATCATTTGCTGCGGCAAGGTCGCCGCGGGAAACCACGAAGAACATCGTTGTCTCCTTGCGGAATGGACCCCACCGATAAATTAATCAATTTTTTCCAAGATCTTTACTATGACCGGCCGCACTAATTATCAAGGATGTGGGACGGTCACGTTCTATCTTCGGCTCGAGAGTGCAAAGTTCAGCCATGGGAAATCGTTTTTTTAGAGTCGCAGAACGAGGCAGGCCTTTGACTCCCCACCCCATGGATTTACTCCATGGGTATACGCCATGCCAGGCTGTTGAGACCAGTTTGGGGAGTGGGAGTCATGGGTACAGGATGTTTTGCGAGGAATTAAAATTTTTGTGGACGAGCTTTGGATTGTTTCGAACGATTTTTGGAAAGGATCTTTATGTGATTATTGCATTTACATATAAGGGAAGACAGTTTTGACAGTGCGAAAATATGTGGAATATCAGAATGACGTTATTACCGAGCGGAAGAAGGGCCCAGAATGCCATTTTCGTTCTCGGGAAGTTATTGGCGCGTCCGAACCATCCCGTGGCGTGGAGTCCGTCCATCACTGGTGTTCCCCTTCCATTGCAGGAACGCGCGACCCTTTCTCCGTTGGCCCATAGGGCCCATGGGGGCCGCAGGACCCCGGCTCCTCGACCGCAGACGTCGACCGCAACGCTACCCGAGACTGCTGATCTTCTTTTTTCATCGGTGCCCGTCGTTAAGTTTCAACTACTCGCGTCCTTCGGATTTCTCTGGGTTTCTTCGTGAATCGCGCAAAGAACGGATAATCATTCGGACCCATATTTCTTCGATCGAAACCGCACACGAGTTGATTCTTCTTGATTCTTTTTATCCCTTCCACGAGTGTTAAATATTTATTCATCCAGGCTTGTAATTGTTGAGTACAATAGAATTCTGAAAATGAAAAAATTCTTGTTACATCAATTTCATATATCTACTGACGCAGAATGAAAATCTTATTATAGATCACAGTCCATAAACAAAATGAGACGAAAGTCGGAGGCCTGCGTTTAGGCGAACGTCGGCCGAGCGGAGGAGTTAAACACGCCTGGTTGAATAAATAAACAGAACAACAGCTCCGGTGGGGTAGTGACCTCGTCACACGGGGGTTAAAAGGCAGGCGCATGGGGTCGCTATAGCGTACTTTAAAGAAGCGTCGCCGCTTGTATATCGTTGGCGGCGTACTTAGCGTTAAACGGAAATAACAGGCCATTAAGGTCGAGCTCGGCCCTAATGCGGACGAAATTTCGTGACCAGATCGATCGTCGGCAAGCGTATTTTCGCCGTGGTTTTTCCTCTCCGCGTTTCCCTCGGCTTTGATCGCGCGAGCACGAGATCAACAAGCAGCCCGGGGAGTGGAGCGCGGAGAAGCTTAGCCTCTAGTAGAAGAGGGACCGGTTGCCGGGAGGTTCCTCACTCGTGGCTGCACCACTTAAAGTCGAACACGCATCTCATTATCCATGCCCATGGATTTAATCGTATGTCTGGCTCCGCGAGCAGGTGTGGTTAAACCTACCCCTTAATCTGACGGGGAATACGCTCGATTTTTGCATAATTGTACCTCCGCGCGAACTTCGGTGCGCGGCGCTCTACGCGGCGCGCAACTGAGGATTGCGTTTGAAATTTTTATGTAAGCCCTCTCGCGCCGACGAAAATAAACAAGGGAAACGAGAGCGCTGGCGAGACGACCAGCGGAAAATGAGCGATGCACAACTCCCAGCTTCTCATAGTCCGCTGGCTCGATTAAATATACTAATTATCGGAAATAGAGGATGCGTGGGTCGGGCGTACGCTGTCTAGCGTCACGGAGCGGATCGTCGCGGACGGATTATGCATTGCGGGTCTCGTATCAATCATCCTGGTGGCCCGTAATCTTGTTTCAACGGTTTCAAACAACGATTGATTCGAAGACAGTCAATATACATTGAATTTTCATTGTTAAAGAAACAAGGCGTTCGTACGTGAGGTGGCAGTTGCGTTTGATTTTTCGATCGAGATTATGTTGTAAACGCTAGAGGGGCCGAAGTATTAACTGTCGAGAGGTTGGGGAACTAATTTGCTGCGGAATTTGGAAAAATCACTTCCCCGGGAGGGCTACGACCTGTTTTCCCCGGTGAGGGCCGGGGGCTGAGGCAGCATTATCAGCACGCGCCGACCCTTGTGTGCCCACTAAATCTGCAAAATAACCGACCCACTACGCGCACATGTACTTAACCCCTCGCTGATGGACGAGTTGTCTCGGCGAACGTCCCGATGCGTTCCCGGAAGCGATTTTTGCATCCCGAAACTGGTGTTTCGTCAGTTCGGAACGATCTGTATAAATTCTTCACACCAATTCTTTAATATTCCAAGTTGGTTTCCTAGATCGGATGTGAACTAGAATTGCGTAAAGGCAGCTTAGCAATTAATGGACGTTGAAAATTTTTTAAAAATTGTTCGAATTCCGAATTCCTGTTTGTCATTCAGACTTGCAGTGGTTACGCGAATGCTAGACACGTCGCGGATAATGTAAAGAGCCCAGAAACTGGAATGCGTCTGTCAGTATTGATCGATAGCCAAGTATCCGCGATTCTGGAGCAATCGCAGTGCACCTTGTATTTTACGACGCCACATACATATCAGTTCCTAATCAGAGATTCGGTGCTTCCAAGGTCTGGCATCGGTTCTCGTGAACGTAGAGATAGTTCCAAGTCGTTAAATCCCGCCTCCAACGCGTGTTCATTTTTTTTTCTGGCCGTGTAACTACGTATCTTATTGCTCTATCTTATCATACGAATGGACAGCTTAACATTAAATACGGTACGATCTTTCCTCTCCGCTGAAGAACTAGCAGTAGAAGACTACAGAAAGAGATAGACTCGTGTTCTTCGTTTAAGAAGATTTTAAGAAGAACTAGGTTCTAGATTTTGGATTTAAAATTTGTAAGGACATGGTTCGCTACAAAGGGTCCACTAGAACCTGTCGAAGGCCACAATTAGCACCTTGAAAATGACAAAATTTTCGAAGATATAGAACGTGGATCCTCGGTAGAGAAATTGTTCAAGGCCACAGTTCTCAACCTGAGGTCCCATTGCCACGGGCAGAATCAATTTCTGTTCTTATCGGCGTGCAGCAATCGGTTAATCAAAAGCCAGAAGCTCCTCGAGAGGAAAGATCTGCGCGCTAGCGATCTAAGCTTGAGAGGATCGAGCCAGATCCTCTGTCCGAGGGCATAGCAGAGAAGGAGGGGTTAAGCTACCGGTCCTACGGTCCTCGTTACGCCCATTAAGACTCGACGGAGGAGAGCGATCGTACTGGGTTGTTCGACGAACACACCACAGAGTCCAGAGCCACAGCGTTGGTGTATAATAAAATAGAGAACCGACAAAGAAAATCCGTCGATCGGCTAATGAAATTCATAAACCGTATATTCATAAGGCCTCGAACGATGGCCGAGGAGGATTTCGTTACGGTGATGACGGTGTATTCAATTTCCACGGTGCTTTGAGAAATAAAATATTACAACGATCCGGCCAAGCGAGAAAGAGAGAGAGAGAGAGAAAGAGAGGGGGAACGAGTGTGCGGGGGCGGTTGTACGGGCTACGATAAGATGTAACGAGACACGGAAGCGCGCAGACTGCTGATAATTAGTTCGGAAAAAGGAAGAGAGAAAGAGGAAAAGCCTGGGCCGGCGCTTGCTAGGCGCGGCTCTCTTCCTGGCTGGTGGAGGGGGTATAAAAAAGAAAGAAGAAGTTTCAATACTCTCCGGCGCGTAAGTTTCAAGCTTAACATTAGCAGCTCGTTATCTTCGCGTCTGGTGCCTCCTCGCCTATCTAAAACGTGCATCAAATCAACGCCTCGGATGCGGCTCGATCAGGATGCGCCTTGAAACCGCCACGAAAACGGTCTCGTTCCAAAGGCGGTGGTGAACGAGAAGAGAACTAGAGAGGGGGACGAAGAAGAGGTGTAAAACGCGATAGGTTACACCTTCGGTCACAATATTGAGTGCGCGACTTCGCTCGGCGAGATTTAGGTGACCTTGCTCTCCCAGCGCACGCTCGCCGGGCCACAGGGCTGGATAAATGGCCGTGTGTAGCTGTGTTACGGTTCCATAGACCGCGCCGGGCCACCCCTTAAATTCGTTAAAATCGATGCCGACTTTATTAGCCTGTCGCTCTTTTATTTACGAATGCTCGCCCTTTGTACGACGAATTTATTTCGTCTGATCGCGCGACCGATCGTCGCGGCTTCTTAGACAAGGGTTCCGAGTATCTTTCGGAGTGTCAGGGGTTGGGACTCTCTCCGCGGAATTAGAATATTTAGCCTATGAATATTTAGGGGAGGGCGGGTCGGATGAAATCGTTCTGAACTAACGTCGTTAATTTTTTATAGTTGACGGTCATGTCGGGGTGGGATGTTAGTGTGTCGTTTAAGAGGAGCAAGTGATTAAGGGTTGTAGGAAGGGTTGCGAGTGTTTATTGGGCTGGAGATAGTGTGTGAAACGGAGACACTTAATTTATTCTACAGTATAATCGATGAACGAGGACGATCACAAGTCGCATGTCCAGGTGCAAGTCAAAATTCAATACACACGATTGCCAATTTATTAAATGAACAAATCAGAATGCTTCGAGATGATCGTCGTCCGATACTCGAAAGCTATCACGTTAAATTCCATTGATTGCGCCGCGAGAACGACAAACAGACGATCTCGTAAAAAGAGCATCTCGAGGTAGCATGAATGACCCGTATATTTAATATCCCCAATACCTGCTATAATTCACGTCGAACATATCATTAAACACCTCAGCCCGGTGAGTCTCACCTGTAATGAATGAATCCGTTCGCCTCTCTCACGCCGCGACAGACGTTTTAAATCGTGTAATTTATATTTCACGGCGGAACACCATATGCCCGATGCCACAGAAACGATACTGCTGTTCCGCATTTCGTTTCTCGATTATCTCTGTACACGATCTTCGGAAAGAGCGACTTGCAATCAATTACATCGTTCGATCGAACTATACCGTAAGTAGCGGATCGAACACGAGCTATAGGGACGGTAATTGATCGAGGATGAATTTGCCAGTTTTGCGAAACCGCGAGGACGTTATCATAATAGTGAGTTGTTCAGAGATGATCCTCGTCGCGTGCTGTCTAAACGATCGCGATCCATCAGATCTCGCTCTCACAACCTCGGGGCAATTTGGGTGGCTAGTAGGATAGATCACAGCATCACAGGAAAGTGCGGTTTCCCTCGCGATCCACCGATCGTCTTTATGATCCATACGCACAGGAACGATCTCTCTACAAAGAGACACCGGCATCAATTTCTTTTCCCTTGCACCCCTCGAAGGACCTTCGTGATCGATCGCAATATCAGCATGAGACCCACTGCAACGGCCAGACCACGTCTCACGCGCGAGGTCACGTTCACCGATTTCGAGCCACCGATCGGCCGCAACGATCGATCCACAGATTACCGATAATTTAATTCAACCGCACGCTGTTTAATGATCGCGGTATCTCGGCCCGAGCTTTCTACGGACCGAGAGCTGGCATTAAAATGGAGACGAATTCGTAAATCGAATTTTATTCGTGCATTCTCCATCGAGCCATTCGAATTTTTCAGAAATCTATACATCCAAGGCAGCTTTCCGCGACAGAACATCTCGAGAATCTTCTCTTAACATGACTTATGGTTAGGGAATGGGAAGCAGCTGTCGATGATCAAATATTTATGAAGACGAAGCGCGCGAACAGTTTCGCGTCACGCTCCACCTACACGCGAACCCGAAACCGCGTCTTCTTGTTCGTCAGCATGATTTTCATTTCCGTTAGCTCACCGGTGTTACGCGACTACCCCCGCCTCCATTTCGGGCAGAGCGAAGAGCCACGTTATCGCCGGGATAATTTATGAAAATTCGCTAACGGCCGTGTAAAAAAATGCGAGTTTCGAGAAAATACGCCGCTCGGTCACGGAAAGCCCCGGACGGTTGCGTGATTTACAAGCGGGGAATGTTGTTCGGTTGAATTTCACCGGGCGATGCCCAAGCGAATTAGCGCCGCTAACGGTCCAACGGTGCTTCCACGGACGACTTTTGCATTCCGTCGAGACGCCTCTTGGTTTCGCGAGCGACGTGCGCGAGACGCTCGTCGACTTTTTCTTATCTTTTTTTTTTAAACTTGCACGGCTCCACCGATCAGCTCCTCTCTCGGTGCACGACCGCATAACAGGTTTCGCGGATTTTTTCAAGCCCTCCGACTGTCCGCCTGCGATTCGCAAAGGGTGCCACTCAAACCTGAAATTTCATTGCAATTTCCGGCCATTCGTGTATTGGCAGTTTGAACGGCAGAGAGTCAACGATATCAAGCTTGTTTGCTGATCAAATGAAAAATGAATTGTGACACGTGTAATCGCGGATCAAAATAAACATTCGGAGTGATAAAAGAAATATCGACGTGTCCGCTTTCAATACTATAAAAATTTGGAGCATTTCTAATAATGGATAATTCTCGTCCTACGGATTACTTCCGCGCTTGCGCGCCCCGGGGTTGCTTAATCGTTAGCGGAGAAGAAAATTGAATTACACGCGCGTTATACATGGTCTGAATGTTTCACGAACGTATGTTAATATCGAGGGAACAGTATTTCGTGGTATACGCACAGCATTAATTTCATGCTTGTTAAATTTGAATAGTAATAGTCGCCGGGAGCGTAAGATTTCACCAAAATGCTTCACTCGGCGAACAACTACATATTTGTTTGAACTAGTGCTACCGATTAAGATCGAGCGATGCAACTTTGTTTCACGCGTAAATAACCGCACACGCCGCCGGTAGATCTTAATCCGTGTGCGAATCTAATTAAAAAAGTTTACCGTGTTTTCAACGAATATAAATTCCCGTACGGTGATTTAAAAATCTGGTTCAACAGCTCGATTATACTTTAAATCGAAGTAAAATGCAGGAAATCACAGAATATCTCAATCCGGTCTTGACAGAGCCCATCGACGTAACGATCAGATTAAATCGTTCATTGATCGGGAAATACTCGAGACATTTTTAAGATGTCGGCAAGTGGAAATGAATTGACATTCTGAATCGATGAATAACTTCATTCCAATCGTTCTTTTATAGCTTGTAGTACATGTATGTGTAGCGAACTGTTTTTATCCTGTTCTAACATTCTGTAGATTCGATATTTCGCATTCCTTTCATTCCCTGTTTATTGACACGTGTATCAGTCGTTGTTTCGCTGTGACTGAAAAATCGGCGTGCCGAGACGAAAGGTCTGCTTTTCGGTGAAAGTGGAGGAGAAGTTGAGGATCATCTGGCCAAGAGGAGGTCCAAATCCAGGTGTGATCCTTCGTCAAAAACGGTCGAAATGGGGGGCCGAGCGAGGTAGCCGTGTTTCGCGCGTAATTTCGTTCGGCAGTAAATATCGCGGAGCAGTTCCACGCAATTGCATAATTTCTCGGCTGTTGTCGGAGGCGCAATTACAGAGGCCCTTAAGAGAGTCCCTGGTCGCGGGCATCGATAAGCGAGAGGATCGCCGGGTTTGTTAGGCGGTCGACGTATAGGGCATACTCTCTCTCCTCGGTCTATGGTAAAAGGGGGGGTCGACGACTGTAGAGAGGACTATAGACGACGACTATAGAGGCAGCAGCAGCGCTTGGGCATATCAACTCCTCTTGGTCGGGGGCCGTCTCATTACCCGTGCTCCGATGGTACCACGCTGCGAGCTCGCAAACCCCCTATAGTCGGCCCCGGCATTATATTCCTGTATTCCAAGTATAGGCTCGCACGGTTTCGATAACCTGGAACACGATGGTGTGTGACCGCGCGCGCAGCCGGAAGGAACTCGTGTAAAACGTTCCCGAGGATCGCCGAGAGGGCCTGCCTTCCACTATCCAGCCCTTCTACGAGCCTCTTCCCGCGATTTATTGCCACCGCATCTGACGATGTTCTTTGTACTCTTAATTGAATTCATTTTCTGACGATGCCATACCGTCTATGGACGACCGGCCGGCTGCACTCGCCTCCATGTTCCTTCTGTCGAATCGGTCAATTATGTCGATGCAACCGTTCGCGCAATTTTTTCATGAATTCCTAGGGCTCGTTTCTGGTCGGTAAAGAAGCAATTTAAAATTTTATCCGGTGAAGAAGCAATAGATTTTCCACGCATATTTTTATTTGTCGGCAAGAACGTTAAAGAAGTTTTAAAAAGAACAGGTTATTGACATGAGGGTTAATAGAGATTGATTTTTACGTATTTTAATGATTGATCGATCACCTTAAGAACACAATCGCCACAGCAACTTGCTAATTTCTGTATTGTACAATTTGCATCTACTACGAATGTATCGGAGTTAATCACATTGATTATTTGTCGCGACGACGAAACTATGCTAATTCCCTGCCAATTACCCGAGCACAAACTTCTTTTAGTGATCGGTCACAGAAAACACCCGATTTCTCCATTATAAAATTTGCATGTACCGCGAACGCATCTAAATGACAGGATCCGTAGTTAATTATTGGGTAACGGGCATGTGGAAACGTTGGTTTACGCGCTTTCTAATCCTTCCCGACATAACTGACCGCGAAATTACAGTGCCAGGACATAGAGCCGAGAGAGCCTGGTCGTTGTCATTCTAATTGACACATCGGGCACGTTCGGGTTCGTTCGAATTCCTAATTGTCTCCACTATTTCGATCGTTCCTATCAGCGATGCACGAGCACGTACCGCGGTTGCAAGCAGTCGTCGTCGCGAGCGACCAAGCGAGCGTTCAACGACGGGAGGCGTATTTATTGCAACAACCTTACGTCAGGTTGCTTGTATATTAGAAAACTTTATATCGATGCCCGAAGTATCCTTCTTCCTGACACGTTTTTCCATTCCCCACGAGCGATCCCGTGACAAGCTCGCATTCGTTCGTAAGAATGATCGCGGCTCCGTTCCTCGGAGACACGGATTGTGGATTGTTTGACAGAAAAACCGCGTTGCTTCCTGGGCCAACGAAGTATAACACGAGTACGCCGCGCCGCGCCGGTGCTCTCGATTCCTTCGGCCCACATAAATATAAACGGTGTTGAACAATTTCGTACTCGCGTGACTGTACGCGATGATCCTGTGTACGCGGAACGACACCGAGAACAATTTCCCGAAGAAAAAATCCGAAAGTTATTCGAGCTTGCTGCAACCGAGCATCTTCTGCCTAGTTCGGTACAAATTGCTCGGATGGATTCAGAAAGTATTCGGTCGAGGAGACTGCGGAGCTCTTAGGCGCCCATAGGCAAAGCAGCTAAGGTAACGCACCCCGCGGTGGCCTTTGCTTTCTCGACCGAACGAAGGATGATGCATGGCGATACACGCACGTATCCCTCTCTCTTGCTGGGCCCCCTTTACGCCCCCTCCTGGGCCCCCCTCGTCCTGGGTCGCCCTCCTTTCCGCTCTCTGCTATCCGGTATACGGGCGACTCCACCTTCCAACGAGGCTGCAGCCGTCCAAAAATAATATCGATAATAATAACAATGAGAAGAAAACGGCGGCACCGAGATCAGAGAAAGAGAGAGAGAGACAGAGGGAGGGAGATAGCGAGACAGCAGTCTCGTGCGCGCGCGCAAAAAGCAAAAGGAACGGGGTTAGACCAGGGGGACGATTTCTGTTACGTTGTTACATTCCTGCGGCGGAAAGTTGCCGGACCACCCTGAACCGCACGGCTAGCGCGCGGCACCCATGGGCCTTCAACGCGGCTGCCATTCGTCTTTCATCGGTCGGTTAGGTGTTTTGGGTCCTTTCTACTGATCCTTGCATCCTACACGAACGTCTTGGTGTCCCTTAGAAATCTCGTCTGCGCTTCCTCTTCCGCGTGTTTTCGCTCCAGCTATTTTCTGGGAACATCTTTCGTAGATATAACACCATTCATATTATTATAGTGTTCTGGCATCTTCGTTGTCAGAAATGATGTCCAGAGTTCATCTTCGGTAGAGATCTCGATTAGGCTAGGCTCTCAAGTTAGTCTAAATACCATTTGCGTTCTTCTAATATTTAGGACCTCTTCTCAATTCTTGCTTCCTGCATTCAATTTTTCAATCGTACGATAAATACGTACAGGCAATTTCTAGTGAAAGCTGAATAGGATCTTCAAAGTCTTCAGAATCTTCAGAGTCTTCGATTTTTGTGAATAGCCGTCCCGTGCAGTATGTCTGTAAGGCGGAAGCTAGGCTGAGCAACTTGGCTGCTTACTCGGACATGCTCAATGATTCATGCAACGTTCGATGTTTCTTGCCCCGGGGTTTCCATGCCTTAATCTTCTGCAACCCAGTATGCAGCAAGTCTGCAGGTCTTCGATCAGTCGATAGAAGCGGATCCGGCTCTTTGTACAATTCTCGATGTCTAGAGATACTGCTAGATTTGCTCGAAACATTTGCATACCCACGACACATTCTTCATCTTCGTAGATCTTTCGAAAACAACTTGTCTACCTTCTTAACACCTTCGAACAGACATCAAACAGGAAGTCCCTACGCTTGTCTATTTATTCTATTTCACGAGGCAATTTCCACAATACGCAGGCTTTTCCCTCGGAAAGCCCAGTGCTTCGTCTCCGCGATCCTCGTTCCTGATCTCCTCCATTGCCGAGATAAGGCGGTTTATATTGTTCTCGGACACCAGAGAGCCCGGTCCTAGACTCTCCCGGCCATAATGTTGCGGACTCTTTTTTTTGTCCTCTGCTCTTCTTTCGGTGGTAAAAAAAGAAAACAGCGTTGCACCTCTTATTTTGGATCTTAAACTGCTAACGAGAATGGTCCTGTGGGGGGTAAGCTTCGCGTGGGTTTGGACGTATTCCAGAAGAGTTGGAATTATTCCAATCCGGGCGTAATTTAGGGCTTATTTGGTTGATGTAAAGATGTCATCTATCCGGTGCGGTGCCGCGGGCCGGGGCTTCCGGCGATATTAAATCGAGAGAGAACTCTCCGATCGATCTGTCGAGCCGGAAGGGCCGCGAAATCGGAAATGCCGGCACCGATATTAATGCGCGACATTCTTCGGCGCCACTAGGGACCACCGTGCACGCCTCTATCCGCATCGCGGAATCTCAATTAAGCCGCGTCGCTCAATTAAATTGCTATAACGCTCGTCTATAACGCGCTCCGCGCCGAGCGAGTACACTCGTCCATGCAATTACTCCACTCGAAAATCTGGAAAAATTCTCTTGCTTCAGGCATACTAAACTGGCGCAATCCAATTTCGCAGATTTATTGCCAGATTGCGGGAAAAGGGCAACACGTATTTACCGAGTAAAAATTGACCGCATCACTCGAGGCAAGCGAGAGCTGTTCACTATTATAATAATATATTATAATTCTAATCATTATAAAATTAAAAACGTAAGACAGTGGCAGTGGTAGGTTTAGTGTTAACAACGACGTTTTTAAAAAAAGACTATTTAAGACGACTTTACAAAATAAGAATACGTAGGTGGAATTTTTATGAACAACGCCGAATGAACAGGAAATCAGTAATGAGTTCGCTCGCGTCTAGGAAGGCGAATTAAAATAAAACCCAGCTTTGTATGCCAATGTTCATCAACCTAAGTCCTTCCTCATCGTAACAAGTCTTCCTCATGACTCGTAGGTGCACTTACGAGCCTCGTGCAACGATAAGGGCAATTATATTCAAGAAATATTACAGATAAATCGTAGAATCGCAGGCTCGTCCTGCGTATCGAAACGTGTCAGCGATAAGGCTAAACAGACACGCAATGCTCGCGAACATCGTTTCTCCCTCTCTATTTCTCGTTATCTTGATGGACGCGCTTCAAACCTGATCCCTTTCCCTTCATAACTTATCCTCGCCCGCTTCTTGCGCGGATGAATTCCAAAAATGGTTGTTTTTGCACGCGCATCGCATTAACATCTTAATGTTTGCTCAGCAGCCACGCGGACTAGCTTCTTCTTCCTTCATGAGACACGTCACGTGTGTAGAATATTTATTACCGTGCCGATCGCGAGAATTCGCTAATTACTGGACAATCCCAGCTGCGGTATCTCGATGTCGATCGCCGTTTGACGAAAAACCTGCCTGTGACGCGTATAATTAATGCTTTCGATTAACATTTCGTAATTCCGTTTCGATAAAAAGGGCTCGCAGTGTTCGACACCGAGAGCTTCTTTTGCGTGGGCATGGGTGACGGAATCGCTCGTCTAGATTGAATCCTTTGTCCTCGAATCGTGAAAAGATTTCACATCGATGAAAACTAAATTTTTAAAAATCGCAGTTCGCCATTCCTGAAAGAACGGAGCACGACGTCCTCGATTTCTATTATCCCCAACCAGGTTGCAGGGCAGCGAAGTGTTAATAAGAGGAACAGCGTACACCTCGGAACACAATGTAGCGGATCGTTGAGAGAAGGAGAGTCGCTTGAAAATATTTCGGGCGCGGGGACCGATCGAGCGAGGGCATCGAAATTACAAAACGAGTGTAACATGTCGAAAAAGGAAAAAGGGGTAAATAGGCGCGCGAGAGGGAGCGAGAAAGGGAAGAGAGGATGGAAGCACGAAACAGGAAGAAGTCGAAAGGTGAACGGAAACAAGAATCGAACAATGGGTTAAGGGCAGGCGCAGCTCGAAGAGAGGAGCGCGTACTAGGCGGATCGTGCGTTACGACGATAGTTTGTCCCCCGTATTTATCGTTCTAAATCTCGACTGGCTTAATGTGCCCATAAATCCAAGGGCCACGGCCCCGGCGTCCCATCAAAAAAGAAAACCGTCCGTCCTCGGGTGAAATATTTCGAACTTGCAGAGTTTCGGCCGGAACACCGCGCTCGCTCGCTTTTCGTTTCTCTCTCTCTCTCTCTCTCTCTCTCTCTCTCTCTCTCTCTCTCTCTCGCTCTCTCTCTCGTCTCCTGTTCCACGTGGCGAACGTCCTTCGTTTCGCACACCGTTCCTGTCGCGCCGTCAGGATAATTCGAGACGTGGAATTTGCACATTCCTGGAACCCGGCACGATATAACGTTGAAACTGGCGGGCACGAGAAGTGCACGGACACGTCTCTCTCTCCTTCGGCCCGTGGTCCGAGGAGATCCGGTTGAAGCCGGCGGACAGAGAAGCGTGGCAGGCCCTTTGATGTCACGACATATCGGCCCGGTCGATCGGCCGACGCACCCTTATAAACAAGGGTTACTCGAAAAGAAATCGCAATAATTTATACCCTAAGGGCTCGGGCGGCGATCGCGTGTCGCTCGGTTACTGCCTACCGACCGTACCTACGGGTCGCGTACATACGTATTGGACGCGATAGTATGCATGCACACGTGTTCCTCCCGTGTGTCACGTGACCTCGGCGTTTTCGTTCCACGCGAAGACAGGAGGAGTAGGCCTCCACCTCGATCCTGAGGAATCAATCCTACAGTCGGCCAATACGAGTCCGCTCTGCTTCTATACCCTAACTGGTTTTCGATGACGTTCGATCTGGAACAGTTTACTTCGCGTAAACTTCTTGCAAAATTCTCGTCTGATTAGCAAACAATTGTCTCTGTTCGTGACGCTGACAGCGAACGGAATAATGTATCGAGAATAGAAAATTTGCTTTAGGATTTGTCAAATGGAAGAACGTAATTCGTTGAAACCCTGCAGAAAATGAGTTCTACAGGGCTGGAAGAAAGTCGCAGGTAGGCATATCCAGGGGAACGTGTGCGCGGAGGAGCATCCTACTCGCCAGATGGCACGATACAATGAGTGGCGTATTATTTATTGCATTTAAATGAACTCTCGCCGTGTAATTGCGGTATGATGCATCCGGATGATTTGCGAGCCGTGCATAGGGCCGCCTTCGACGCGTACCACTCCCCCCATGGTTCCCCCATGTTGCCCCCTTGCCCGCCCCCGTCGCAAACCTCTTGGTTTGCCCCCTTTTGCACGAACGCTCACTTGCTCTCTCTCGCTCACTCGACAGAGAACTAGAGAGGGAAAGATGAAAAGAGAGCGTGTGTATGCGGCCGAGAGCGGCGAGAAGTGATTCCAGGTACACAACCGGGATACACGTGTCTCGTCTTCTTTTTCTTGGCCGGGCAATCCGTTCCCCGTAATGGCAAGTTATTACCAACAACGTCGTCGAACGGGCGTCGCGATGCGATGCTTGGCGTCCGTTGTTTACCCTCGGGTCAAACGGCCGTCGATTCCCGACGAAACGCCGTTAATCGATCCCGGGATTAATGGCTCCGATACCCAACTCCCGCCGTTTGAATCCCGATACAGGTGTAAACTTTTACGAGCAACTGAAAAATGTCTCCGTTACGTAAATCACTTTAATTGTCGCGGCGAGAGCGAGAGAGAAAGAGTGCGACGCCGGATTCTGGTTTTCCCGGGCACCTATCTGCTCGTTTTATGGAACATTTTCCGTCGAATGGCCGCGGAGCGGGTCGATGTCGTAGGAATATTGGAATCGCCTCTCTCTCTCTCTCTCTCTCTCTCTCTCTCTCTCCGCGTACAATTTTCGTCGTGGACAGACAACTTCGTTTTGGAAAGCTGTCGTTAATGACGCGCAGAAATACAGCAAAACTGTCGTATTACTTTGTGTTTATAAAACTATCGCAAATCGAATATTGTTCTATAGGAAATTTTGATTTGTTAATGTGAACTCAATGTACAGCAAATTAAGAGGACACCAACAGTTCGTACAGAATGACTGTTCTTCAGGGCAAAA
The DNA here is from genome assembly GCA_916610235.2 of Lasioglossum morio. Classification (NCBI taxonomy): domain Eukaryota; kingdom Metazoa; phylum Arthropoda; class Insecta; order Hymenoptera; family Halictidae; genus Lasioglossum; species Lasioglossum morio. The sequence goes on along the minus strand of OU744328.1, from coordinate 14,448,167 downwards.
ACCAGCCAAGATTTGCTCGCTTGATGCATCGACTAATGCTTCATTTTTTTTTTCGCAACGTGCAGTTCGGTTGCAGCAAGGAAAAATTAAATTGCCCATTAGTCCCTATCTCCCCGCCGTATCTGCGTAAAAGCAATACAAAGTTAATTGGTGTTTCCCATTAACGAAACTAGAACCATAATCTCATGCAAAGATATTCAATTACAGAATATAATTGATTCCCCGGGCTTGAAGGATTTGTAATTTTCGATTTCCTGACTTATTTTTACCTACATCGTTCAAATCACTTTCCGCCAGAACAGATCGTTCACCGAAGATGCGCTATGTTGTATGCAAATCGTGGATAACCCGGTGGAAGGCGATGGATGGGAAGAACGGATTGATTATACCCTCGACTGAGAGATCGATTGAAAGTTTTCGCTGTAAGTACGGGTAAGATCGTGTCGAAATGGCGATCGGAATTTTTCGAACTGCAAAAGCTGTTCGCGAAACACGACGAAAACGAGTGGTAATCGCTGCGCGCCGTACCGTATCATTTTGCTGGTTAAAATTGAATACATTGTAAGAAGTAGGCGGCGCGCATTGTTAACTAAAACGTTAATCGCGAGAGCAACGACGACGTTCTGCCAGCAACACAAATAAAACGTTGACATTTCAAGGAACGTGCGAAAAAGAACACCGACGAGATTCATGCGGGCTGTAATCAAATCATAATTTCAACTTCGTTCCATTCGAAGTCGCAAAATATCACTTCAAAATCCACTTTGTCTACTTAATATTCACTTGCACTTAAATTAGGCAGATCAACAATTCTATAAAAATTGCACATATTCTACATGCCGACACGATTTAAAACATTTCGCAAGCGCTATGAAATCAGGTATCGAGGCCACAGCTAACACGTACCAACCGTGTTATCATTATCGTTCCTACGCAGGATTATGCTGTCGAAATGCTCGGGTCTCGCTGCCGCCGAGAGAACGGGAGCAAAAATCAACAGCGCGATAATTGATGGCGATCAACGGCCTTTCCGGCGCGATAGTCTGGAGCGTATCGAGAATTCGCGAGCGTCGCGAAACACGCGTTCTCTAACGGGGGCGCGAATGTTTTTAAATCTCCCCGGAGCCCGCGAGCACCGGCCGCGATTTATCGTAGCTCCGCTGCGGAGGGACTGGTCGCGACCGCGTATACGTTAATTGCGTGACAGAAACTGCCGGAGAGAAGAGGATAGAACAGCTCGCTAAAATGATCCGCAAGCTTTATATTCCGTGAAAACCGCGGAAGGTCAAGGACTGGGGGGATCGGCGACCCTTTGCTCGTTCAAGCTGTACTACATCAACCACCCCTTCCTAGATTTGTTTCCTCTGGAGCGTTTCGCCTCATTTGATTCGCGTTATGTTTGCTACCGGGCCCTGTATGGGATGTAGAATTTTGAATTTTCCGCCATTTATGATGTGGAACAAGTTGCTTTTTCATTGGGATGGATGAACGTTCTCTGATGTGTGATACAGGAGTTGTGTGAAGATGTTTTATTACTGTGTAGAAAATAAAAATTGTCCGCATCAATGATATGAAACTGAGATTGAATAAATATATGTTTTCTCGCCTAACGATTTCAACCCCTTACCGTAACATTAGTCTTTCCCAGTCGAACTTCTCCATTCCAGTCGCAAATTCTCCGAACTCGTGTGGCCTCGTCGCCGTTAGGAAAACGGTCTGCTCAGCACTGAAAGTATCGCGTCGCTGCTAGCAAGAATCGTCGGGTTAACGCAATTAGACACACGCGAACCCCGGTCTAAGCCAACAACAATCGATTCGTGTAGCGTTTGTCGGCGTCGTAGACGATCATGGTCGACGCTCACACGAAGTAGGTGGTACCTTACCGGAGGAAGGGGGATCGAATGAAATCGACAGTGGGTATTATTCGAACCGGTAGTTAGACGTGAGTGTGGTCAGGATCGGGGGCGAGGACCTTGGATCTCGATCGTGAATAGTCTGATAGAAATTCGATTCAGCCTTGAGGGACGCGTCCGAGAAGGAACGAAGCGGATTCGAAGACCTTAGAAATAGAATCTCAAGGTCTGAATGCCGTTGGTCATTGCTTAATCATATTGTACACTTATTTAACCATTATTTATATAATACATTTACTTTACACATTTTATTACATACAATGGATTCTGGTTAATTAGGTTCCAATAAAGCGACTTACTGTGCTCATAGTATTGTATTCGAGTTTTTGATTGAATTCCATCGACTGGAATCCACTGCGCGTACAGTATATTCTACACACACGTAGTAACAGTGTGAAGAGAGGAAGAAAGGAAACGAGCTTCGGAGGGCCTTAGAGAGCGAATCTGAAGAGAGGTGAAGAGAGACAGAAAGGAAAGGAGAGGGATGGAGAGATTGGAGGGCCGAAGAAGGGATTGCTGAAGGGCGACGAGGCAGTAGAGGGGTCGAGGGTGTAGAGAGCGTGAATGTGGGTGGATAGAGGAGAGAATTAGTGTTCTCTCTTCGCGTTCGGATCGGGTACGGATCGGGTACGGTATGCGTGCGAGAGGCACCGGCACCGGCCGAGCGGGATAGCTGGCGTCACGGCACGCGGGCCCGCCGAAAGTTATGGTTACTGCCGCCGGTGAACAGGGAAGGGCAGCCAACTAAAAATAATATTACATTTTACGGACAGCCTAATTTCGTCGCAAGGTGGTGGGCCGTTGCCGCCACACCGGGACTAGCAGTTTGTTATCGGCAGCCACTCGCGCGCCCGGCTACGAAATGCCCCGTAACAACGTTTGTTACGGGACCCTGTCAACCTGCCCGTAATCAACGACCGGAAGACATTCCCTGGCGAATCTTTCGCTACTCCTCTCTCTCTCTCTCTCGCTTTCTCTCGTTCGACCACAACCCGAGCTTAGTCAGGAGAGAACACTGCCTACTCCGTGACGATCGTTCCGCCGGAAGAGCAAAGGCCGTTCGCTGTCCCGATCTCTTGATCTTATTCTCTCCCCTCGTTCACTCGTGATTTCTGGAACCTTACAGACTGCCACGGCCTCTCCTCAGGTTCCTCGCCGCTCCGTTTATTGCGATCGAGTGTTAATCGCGCAACCTTCACCGCAAACGACTTTTAAAGGGCTCCGGTTTAAAAGGTTATTGGCTGCCTTTTTCGCGGCTCGCGAAAGTTTATTCGCGAAACGACGAGCGGTTTGATTAGTTGGTTTGCGCGTGGCTCTTTTAAGTTGTAAGTGTGTCCACTTAAATTTTAGATTTAGTTTCTCTCAATAATTGATGCGCTCCTTGATCCACGCTGCTGCTTCTTATAATGGAGATGCGGGTGTTGTTCATTCTGATCGTATTGCTTTTGTATGATAATGTAGAATACATAGTTTAGTTACAGACAATGATTCAACAGTCTTTCTAAAGAAAAATACCGAAAAATGAAATTCCTAAGTCAGGTAGCCAATTATAAGCACGAAAATGATCCTATTATATTCCGAAATTTATAAGTCGGTTACCCAATTATGAATACGAGGGACACAGTGGCCGGTAAAAACCGAAAATTTTAAGTGGATCAGAGGCGGATATTTATTGCATCCTCCAGCAAGGAATGCGATGCAAAGTGGCTGACAGTCGCATTGTGTTTCGCGTCCCCGAATCCTTCAGAGTGACGGGTGCCGTCAACGAGACCGCAGAAACGTGCTCGTTAAAGTACAGGTTCGGCGTCGTTTTAGATTTTATCGAGCCGCTTCCGGTTCGCTCGGAATTGGGTAAACGAGCCATGCTGCGACCGAGCCCGGGAAATCAACGGCACGTGGCCGCCTGGTTGTCAGTCGTAAAGGACCCTCTCTAACGTCCCCCAAGTGTCTCGGGTGTGGCATAAAGATGCGAGCGCCATCGTCCCGAGGTTCCTCGAACCCGATCGTATTCTGTTCTCTTTCTCTCTCGGGCGGTCGGTAACGTCGGTCCCGTTCGTACAACAGGACGAGAGAACAAAGAGCGAAAAGAAACGAAAGGTCGCGATGCGCGATGGCTGCCTCCGGACCGTGCAAACAATCGGGGATCGCTTAATTTTCATTTTTGCGGACCGTCCCGGCCGGAAGATTTAATGGGCTCAATGCGAAACGCGCGGGAATTCGCCAGAACGTTATACGACCCGTTTGACGCTCATTTCGCGCGAGATAAAATTACCCGGCGATGCTTTTTTTCGCGGTTGTTTATTCAGAAATAAAAATAAACTGGCGCGGCGCGCGCGTCCTTTTGCAACTATTTACAAACGAAACGCTGTTCCGTTTGTGAAATACTTCGCAATTCCCCCGTTACGTTTTTTTTCTGCCTTTTTGTTCCGGCGAAGTTTAATTGCGTGGGAATATTCGAATGGTTTTCAGTTTACTGCTTTTGCCATTCGAAATTCCTTACGAAGTTAACGCTGTTTTTATTCTTCTTGTTTCTCTGTTTTTTGTTTCTTTATTTTTCTGTTTTGATTCTGTTCCGCGTAGGACATCGATCGCGACGATCTTATCGCCTGGCCCGTTGTCCACTGACGAATTCGGAGTCATAAATAAAAAAAGCGCAATCATTATTCAGCCGGCATCGCGCGCAGCTATTGGCTCTCGACTCTTTTTGTTATCTGAAGCTTCGTTTTCGGATGACTTCGAAAAATCGATAGAGCCCGGGTGTTACGTTCGACCGAAGTTCAGCCGTGTGGATTTCGCTACGGGATTTTGAAATATTGACGCCACGTTGACAAAACGTAACAGCTCGCGAACAAATATATGCAGATTATTTACAACCCGGTGTATGTAAATAACTTCGTCAAATAAAGCAAATTCGTACGGATAAGGAAGATTAATCATTCCTGTTCGTATCTAACTATCGTGGCCCTCGAATAAATCCAACAAAAAATAATAAAAAACAGTCGAAAGCGGCCTGGAAAAATTTCATTGCGACTTTTATTCAAGAGATTCATCCCCCTTTCGCGATTGTAAATAACGAGAGGAAGTGGACGCAGCTAAAATTGCCACCTATTTGCTTATTCTTTCCACTTTGTGTTAAAGTTAAACATTTTCGAATTTAAAATGAAACGTTTATAAACATCGAAATAATTGTAACGTAGTCTACTTATACGAGGTTCTACTTATGCGACGATCGTACGAAAATGTTGTTAGAAGATTTCCCGAACTTTTCCTCGCCGTTTTACTCAACAAAGGGCTGTGAACAGAGATTGGAGGATCCAGTTTGAAAACCAGTCGCGTCTTATAACTCCCTCTTCGCACCCCTAGTGTCCCCGTAGTCTATCCGAGTCTCCTGCAGTCGGTAGAAGAATGCAAGGGAACAGATGCATCGAGTTAGGAGAAAGTAGGGGTTCCCGTGGCCATGATGGTCGTCGTGCTAGGTGAGTGGCAGCAAAATTTGGGACAAGGGGCAGGTCCTTCGCCCGTGGGAAACACCCTTGCGGCCATAACCGACGGTTCAGTATGGCTCCTCAGAGTATGGGCTGTGTTCCGCCGCGGACCCGTGGCCCCCGAAAAAGATGATATCCGCCGCGGTAGGACGGATCAAAATGTGTACCCGCGTACGGAACGGAACCTAACCGAACTGAACCGAGAGAACTGAACCGTTGGAATTCGAGAGGTGAGAGAGGAGAGGTAGTCGCGCCTTGCCACGCGAGGAATCGACACGGCGCTTCGTTAGGTGGCTTGTTTCGCCGAGGCTCGCCTTCTACACGAGATTTATACCCGTACATGTTAAGTGGTGGTGATCGACTATCGCGCGACCGTTCCATTAGTAAGGTTCAACGGTCGTCATCGGGCTCGCCGCGACGATTACCGGCCATGGCTCGTTACCGCACGATGGCCACGCTATCCCCGACCACGATCAGCCGATTTTTAAGGTATACTCTTCCGTCATAAATAGGACTTTTCCATATGATAAGCTGACACTCCGTTCAATCTCCGGTGGGACACGAAAAGACGTTTTCCGAAAGATGTTTTTGTTAATTGTACGATCCGCAGGGATTCGATGCTGTTGAATCATTGTGAAAACATTCTTTTCTATTAATTCACTAAGGAGACGTGGAAAAAGAAGATTGCGCCATTAAGAACATAATTCTCCCATTTCCTTGGGCAAACAACTTGTCTGCCTTTTATAAATATTTTAAAGACGCAATCTACTAATCTCACCGCACTTAGCGACGCTGAACGAGCAGCTCAAACTCTTCGGTAATCGAAAACAACAAGACTAACTAGCAGCCTGTCAGTCTAGAAGCGTTTCTCACGACTCGAACCCAGAAATTTCAATATTCATCGACGTACCGAGTTAAACCGTGTCTCATTAAATATTCTCGAGCCGAAGGTCCGAGGAAACGTTAACTAATAGAGGAAAAGACAGAAAGGATCGAGGAAAGACGACAAACAGTCCGAGTAACAGGGGGCGGAAAAGCCAGCAGCTACGATCGGTATGCAAAAAGCAATTGATCGCCGTATCGTTATCAAAGGTTAATTGAGATGATCACTCGCCTGGGAGGTCCGTTATCTAGTCCCAGTGCCCACCTTCGTTTGCTTTACGAACACGCTAACTAACTAACCGGCATTTACATTGCTAATTGCACGGCCGTGCGAGTGTAATGGTAGCTAACGTGGACAATGCTTCAAGGGAATTAAACCCTCCCTCTAGATGCACGAACGAACCAACGAACGAATGAACAAACGAACGAACGAGCTTCACGTTTCCCAGGTCGAAAGAACGGACCGCCATGCGATGGATTCTCGTCCTCTGTATGTGTGTATTTTTAAGAGGACGCTGACGAACGGACTCTCGGGTAGACAGAGAGCAGACGCGAAATGGCAAACACGGGGGCTTCCTAAATTCGGCGCGGCCAGAAAACTGTATACCCTGCAACTCTGCACAGAGATAGAAAGAGTAGGAGTTGTCGTTTGATCGAAACACAATCTGCTCAGCGCGCGACACTATCGGAAATAGCGTGGCTTTATTTTTAAGATCGCCGTTCGATATTCCCGGAACTTGCGATACGTATCGTGCCAGCTGTTGCTCTCTTTCTACCGTGACGCACTCGTTCGAAATTCCATCGGACCGAACAGGGAAAAAACGACCAACGAGACTGTCTGGAATTGGCGAGATAGCTCGCCCGGAGATCTTTCTCTGTCTATTCGAATGCGTTTGATAGTGCGGTTCAGGTACTCGAGGCTCTCCGAACCATCCTCCATTCCTATTTCTCCTTCCCCTCCACAATCGAGACCGCAGATTTTTTATGAAAAATAAAAATTCTCTGGAGTCTTTGTAAGGCACAGGAGTTACACAGAGATTTTTATCCTTCGCGAATAATCTGAACGAGCTGTAAATAATACAGCAAGATCTTCGGATTCTTTACATATAAAATGGCCGATTTTTCAGCTGGCTCACTTCCGTCAAGTCGACCGACTCTCGTTACTTTTTCGATCCCCGCCGAGCAAGCCCCCGAGTACGTGACTTAAACGTGCAATGACAACGTCTAATGAGACTGCCCGCAGTGATCGTTAAAGATCCCGAACAGGCCGATCGAGCCAGCAAGAGACGTTACGGTGTCGAAAGAAAGAGTCGAACCGGATTCGAGACACCGGGCTGTTTCCTCTCAGCCGTTCCGACCTAACCTAATTGAGTTATCTAGGCCGTCGACGAATTCCTTCTGCCCGTGAGGCTTATATTCGAAAATGGCAGTTGCCTATAATGGTTCGCTAACTTTTATACCTGTCCGCGCGAGGTCCGTCGCCGGCTATTCCCTCGCGGTCGATTTCCAGCAAAACCAAAAAAGCCTAACATTTCCGAGAAATGTCATACGGGGACGGGATAGCTTCAAAACGATCGGGAGCGCGAGTTGAAGAGAGAGAGAGAGAGAGAGAGAGAGAGAGAGAGAGAGAGAGAAGTTCTGCAGAGGGTGGCGTGAAAAAATGGGACGCTAAATGGGAACGGAGTTCGAATAGGTCAGTGCACAACCTTTCCGGGCCTCGGTTATTCGAATCGAGTTCCACGACTTTCTATCCATTCGTCATCCGCGGCGAGTTCCACGCGCGATACGTGTTTACTAACACCTTTACCCTTGCTATCCCGAACCTAGGAAATTTATTGGTATATTTTCGAATCGGCCTGTATTTAACCAGCGTCTGCTGAATTTCATCGGCGTATTCGACGGTGCTCGGGGCCCCGCGCGGCACGTATTTATAGGACGGTGTTTTGTCTATTTTCTACGTGATTCACACGCACACGTGTGTAAGTACGTGCACAGAGAGGACGGGAGGGAGGTACACGAACACATTGGTACACGAACACGCGAACCGTACACCTACGCTCGACCGTGCACCGTTACTTATTCCGAATGCGACACCGCCATTCTACCGATCCGTATTTTTAACCCCCTGCCACCGGAAGGATCTTCCGAAAGTTAGCTACGTCCCCGGATATTTATGTATCGTAAATTCCAGCCGCGTCCTTACCCTCCGCAAGGAGACACGGGACCGTTTCCTCTCAAGGATTAGAGCCGAGAGAGCGCCGCGCAACCCTTTTCCTTTCGTAGAACGATAGGAGGGTGTCTACGTAATTATCCCGGCCAAACGGTCACATTGTTTCGCATGCCGGCCCGAGTAAATTAAGCGGAAACGCGTTTGACGTCCCAACGAAAAAATACGTCCACCTTAATTGTTCTGTTCCGTCGGCGATCTGTCTTGCCGAGGGGCGAAACTCGCCTCGCGAATGCGATCCTCAAAGGGGTGCGTTCTCCTCTCGAGATTTAGAACTGCATTCCTTGTATCGTGATCGTACTCCTCCGACGATGGATCGCATCCATTTTCGTGACAAACGTTGAACCCTTTGCTGTTCATCTCGACACCGACAATTTCCTAATTGTCTCGTTTTGGAACCGAAGATCCGTAGTTGAAAATTTCTCAATAAGTTGGTCGAAAGCAATTCTATTCATAATTCGACAGATTTTGTAGAATATACTGTTAGAAACTTCGCAAACGAATATTTCAAAGAAGATTGATTGACAAAGACATTCCCGAATCAATGTTAAGCAGCAGGAATCGAGCAAAAACTGGTCAACTATGACGGAATCGGTCGAGTGCCAATTAAAACAGGAAGTTCCTCTACACAAGAAGTGTCTCTTCGCTTCGCGAAGAGTATATATACTGTAGCTTCTCTGCGCAATCAAAGTTTCAGTAAATGCGTTCTCTGTAAATAAAAAAGACGGCGCGAGTATCGATCGGCGAATCCCGAGAGAATTCGCGAGGTTTCGAATCGGCGCGTGCTCTGGCAAGTACCGGGCGACGAGGAGAATAGCAGTGCCATTTGATAGCGGGATAATAATCTCGGGTGTGTGCGAGGCTTGTATCTAACCGGAGGCGGCAGTGTATCCTAGGGTAAGTAAGAAGACGCGTACAGTTTACGGTGACGCGTAAATATCCCGGGCGTCCCCAACTTTTACGAACCCTTTCCTAGCCGGTATGCGGTAGGCAAGGCAGCGGCAGGAGGTAGTAAAAGGAGGATGGGAATAGGAGAGTTTGCGGTGACTGGGCAGGGCCCTTTATACACTCCTACCATGGAGTCTAACGCCCGCCACTTACTTGGGTATATCTTCGTGCCGGTAGAGATGCGAGAAGCCTTAACTCTCGCGCCCGAATAAAACATCGCCGCGAAGAAACTTGCCGCTGTCGCGGAGCTTTTTCTTACCGGCGAGAACAGTCCTCTTTTTCGCTCGGGACGCTATTGCGAGACCGGCTTCTTTCGTACCGCGAGAAACAGCCAGCCTTTTCCTTCACGCCAAACAAGTTCGCATCGAGACGAACACAGTCCTCGTAAAAAGCTCGAGTATCGCTTTCGGAGTCGTTAGCGGCTCGATCATTGCGGCCCTCTATTCATGCGACGCACATTCATGGCGTCGCGATACTCTCCAAGTGGATCGTCAAGGTCCACAGACGTCCCTCGGTTTAACAATGATTCGTTCAATGCCGGAATCCGACCGGCTTTTTATGTAAACGAACATCGGTTCTTTTTCTGCCGTTTCGTTTCGTTCTGGCAGCGGCTGCATCAAGTTTCATCGTGGGTAATAAAGTCATAGAAACTAGTTACATTGTTCTGGGATTTCGGAGTTGATGGTCCAGGTCAAATTTCGTCGATGATGTTGTTCAAGTTAATGTACTGTGGCAAACACGTTCGCTGTTTGTGTTGAAAGTTTATCTGATCGTTCATCTAGCTATACGATCGTTTACTTGCTGTACGGTTTGTTGTACGGTCTCTCGATTTATTGCAGAAATTCATTTTACAATCTTCGTTTGAATAAATTCAATCTTGTCACTTTTACGCTCACTGTCGAAAGAAGTAGATGCCGGCAGGTAAAAGCGTCCATAACATTCAATGAACCACAAAGATTAATTATAGGTAATATCACATAGTATTCGGATTGTCTTTTAGTCTCCTGCCACCCAGATCGATCAGCGTAATAGCGCCTTAAATGGGTTTTGTACCGGAAATGTCGCTCTTTTTCATCGGATCGCGGTTGAATCTCGAATCGCAGCGTATTTAGAGCGACCGTACGGTGTCCCGCGTTAGGCTAGTCGACGTACACAATGCTCCTAAGCCCTGGAAGCCGTGTAGAAAGCGGATCGACACCGTTCGAGGCGGAACACAATGGCGGAATATCTTCCGGCGTCGTTGGGACTTTTCCCATCGGGCACGGTGATTTATCTGGCGTTTATTTGTGCGCCATTTCACCGCCGGACAAGCTATCTAGCGGTCGTTACGAGAGAGAACGACTAAGTCGCCGTGGTTCCCGGGACACATTTTTGCGTAGACCTCGAAGTTAGGCTCGTAGACATCGCCATGGACTCGATATATTAGCCGCGGCGAAAGAAAATGGCCGATTCCAAGGGGCCGGGGGATGTTGAACGACTGTTTCGCGATATGCGTCGAGTTTCCTGCACATAGACTTCCCATGTAACCGAAAGTAAACTGAGTTTTATATGCTGGAACGGTTCTAGCCGGAGCATAACGCGACAGATCCGCGCGTTATTACGTCGAATCCCGTCTCGTCGTTTCCTAGGATGTATACCGACCCTTCCCCCCCCCCGAATGTCGGGCGAATGTGTACATGGGGACGTTTCCCGACTTCCGAGTGCCGTGCCAAAATTATATTGACTCTGCGAGGACGCACTCGACGACGTCGCAGCCTTTTATGTCTCACGCGTTTCCCGTTCTTCGGACTTATTGTCTCCTTTGTGCGTCAGCTTCGCACTACGAGGAAAACTTGCGAGTTACGGCCGCCGCCATCTTCGGCTATTAGGCTCGCCTTGATGGAACTACCCCTTGGAACGCCTGAATCGCAAATGGCCCCAAGTTTCCCCGTTCCAGACATTTTTACTCGTAGAATCTTAAATAAACTCTCTCCTCGTTCAACCCTCAAATAGTCTGGTGCTTTATTCCGGCGAATTGTAAATAATTTCCAGCGGGGTTTGTGCTAGAGTAGAATCCTCAGGATACGAGCATCAGCGTGATACAAGCGTTATCAGTGCCCCTTGAAAGTTTCTCTCGGAAATAAAGAAGTCCATGGGAATAATTCGCGGAGTGATTTAAAATTCGCTGCCGGGTCCAATGTCGATGAATCATCGGATAGCGGGAACTTTCCTCCGGAAGTCGAGAAAAACGAAAAAGTAAAATCGCCTGGAAGTTTCGAAACCGTTATCGCGGCGTTCTGCGACAGTAGGGATATATCTCCGTTTCGAGAAAGTTTCTCTTTCAACCGCCCCGGGGAGCCTAACCGCCCCCCTCCCTCCCTCCACGAGCCACCCCGGAGGAATCTGGTGCAGGAAAAACGACCATCCTGCAACTTTATCCCTTTTGAATCCCTCTAATTACCAAATTTTCCTCGCCCTTAATTTAGTGTTATAATTGCTTCCTACCCCTTGCAAGGGGTTGCTTCTCTGGCTGGGTGCTTCAGCTTCTCCCGTGATACCAGCCACCCTCGGTTCGCCATTCCTTACATCCGATCCCTTCTCTGAAATATCCTTACATACCTAAACCCTCCTTCTTCGCTATACTATACTCTTCTTCCCATTCTCGCTCGCTCTCTCGTTGCGTGCCAGCAGCCCTCTGTCTTTTATCACGGTGTTTCCGAATAGGCCAATAAATTCGTACTCGATGCGCATTTAAATGACTCGGGAACGCAATCGATTCCGATCCTCGTTACCGGTCACGATAATTGGGCATTAACCGACGATTCCTCAGGCTACCAACCACCCCTGATACGATGATGGCGACGTCTGATGCAAAAACTTCGACTCAATTAAAATTTATCGCGGCTCGCCCTTAAGAATGGGGCTGGCTCACGTTCTAGGAGGTTTTTGCGTATCTGGGGTGGCTGGACAGATCATTAATCTCTCCGCGGAATTATCTTCGAGTATCTCAGGAGGAACACATTAAGGAGAAATGAAATTAATCAAAATTCAAATATACATGAATTGTCTGTATACTTAGTTTGATCGTTTTTATAAGTAACTATGATCGAATATAGAAGATACGGTTTATCATGCCAGGAATGATGAAGATGCTGAAAGCTGGGAATAATAGGAACGGTTCCGATCATCGGATTTTCTAATTATAATTTTCGGTGTAGGTCAGAGGCGCACACGAGCCAGAGCAACACGCGAATTGACGTTGCACGTGCAACGCGTGCCAGTCTGTTTGCCACGCAGTCACGTCTGCGAGCGTTTATGTTTGTGCAACGCAGCGGCCGCGTATACGCTGCAGAACGTAAGCCCGAATAGATTTTTGTGTCACCGAATACGTTGCAATAATAAAGCGATAATTCCTCTCTGTCGCGAAGGGGATACGATCCTCGGGATCTATATTTGCAGACCGGCACTAAATTTAGACACTTATTTGGCCGTACTTTTCCACCTATCCGTTGCGGTTATGGCTCTCGGCTCATTCGCTTCCCAAGCAATAGAAGTAACAACTATATGGACTATTAGATCTTTCGGAAAGTCATTTCGTTTTCTCAAGATAAAATCAAAGCCAATTTATTACTATTTAGAATTAATTACATCAATTGCAATCTACAGGAGAAATTACTTTCCGAACGACTTAATAACAATTCGAGAATTAATACTTTTAGCGTCAGCCTTAACAAGAAACTGACCATCTTTGCTACCAGAGAACGAACAATCGTCGCCAGCCGTTAAATCCTCTCGACTCGGTTTGCAGTCGTAAAATCGCGGGGGCGTCGAGGTGTCCAAAAGAGTGTATAATTTTCTATCTTCGGGGTTGGTCGTAAAGCCATCACACGGCGTGGCATTTCCGGCAGATCGTCGATATTCTGGTGTGCGTGTCCATCGGCGCAATTTTAGATCCTTGGCCCATTGTGACCAGCGAAACGTACGGCGGAGCGAGCGAGCGGTCGCAAGCCGCAGAAACGCGATGATGCTTTACGCGCTGACGCGGCGCTGTCCGTCACGATGGGCGCCGCAACGTGGTTCACGGAACCCTGGCCGAACCCCCTGGGCACCGGGAATATATATCTCCGTTTGGATTACACTGGACTACCAATAGGGTAAACACAAACACACACCGAGCCGTGGATCGTTTGGGCACCGGGGGAGTATAGGATGGGGTTACGGGGGTGGAGAATCGTGTGAGAGAGAGAGAGAGAGAGAGAGAGAGAGAGAGAGAGAGAGAGGGATGAACGAGTAACAGTGTGGCGTTTTCGGACAAGGATACAGGACAGAGTATAGGCCAGGGGGTTGAAACGAGAGGGGAGTACTCGGTGGAAATGGCGGTGCGAGGCAGAGAGGGTGGGGTAGTTTTCAGGGGGTGGTTGAACCACGACGGGCGGGGGTGGCAAAGGGGGTGGCCAGAGAGGTCGACGCGTGCGGGCATTGCGATCCGTCAGAGCGGGTAAACCGAAAACATAAATTTAATAGGTTTCACCCCCTTCTTCGAGCTTTATGGCGCCACCGAATTTCCCATTAAATAAACAAGCGCCATGTTCATTACGGGGCACCGGATCTCGACCGATCGTGGTGTATACGCGCTGCCCGCTATCGTAGATTATGCTACGTAGATGCATCTAGGGCTTAGACCGCAGCTTGCGGTTCCCGGGATACGTATGGGTGTGCCGTGGATGGGCGACGAGCTACGGAACCCTCCCAGTCTTCCCAATTGAACGTAAGGGAAACGAAGATTGCTCAGTTTTACCGAGAACGATACCAAACCCGGCTACCGCACATTCGTCCGGTAATTATACGGTCCACGAAAATTTCACAAAATTTTCACCGTTTTCGTTGCGTGCTGTTTTTTTTTTTTTAGTCTCATTTCCGAGAGATAAAGCTGCGAGAGGATTTCAGAAATTATGCAATAAGGTTTCATCGGGCCTCGGGATTTGCCAGCGGAATGCGCGTGGAAGCATCGGCCCGCTCGCAAATGGGCTCGTTCGAATTTCAGAACGCGTCCATCGAAAATGGCCCGGTTCGATTTCGAATTTCGCGTTTCTCTCTCGCTCTCTCTCACTCCGATTTTTCTCGGTGCTTTTTTCCGTCGGCCCCCCGACGTGCTCGTTGCCATCGCGCGGCACGCGTAATCTCTTTTTTCACGATGGTCTCTATCGGAAACGCATAGTCATCGCGCGGGCACGGACGGGTACGCGAAACACTGTAACTCCTGCTTGCTGATAATTAGCGCATCCATCAGCCACAGCAAGCCGCCAGCTAATGCCGATCGTACGTTATCGTTATCACGGTCTCCCCATTTTGTCCCACCGCCTCTCTCTCTCTCTCTCTCTCGCTCTGTCACCCCTGCACTACCCTCTCCTACAAACCCTCTGCCATCCCCGTTCCGCTGCCGTACACCACGGACCCGTCTATATTTGCGTGCGTGGTCCGTGCCGCGACCCACAACCAGCGACACCATCACCGTACCCCTGGCTAACCACCCTCGAACTCATCCCCTTCTCCTACAACCCCCCTCGTACCACCTTCTCCACCGACCCTGTATCGGCAGGCAACGCACGAGCTGTCGATACGACCAATAATCTAATAACCAGTCACCGGCAATGTGTCGTAAGTCACCAGGTCTGCAGATTTTCACGGCGTTCACCACCGCCACGAACCAATAACGCGTCGCAGACCCACCCCCTTCGGCGCCACCCACTCTTTGAATTATCAATTCATCGAACCTCGAGACAGACAAAAGAAGAACGAGCGGGACCGATCGGCGAACCACCCGTCGTCGTCTCGAATATGAGATTTCGATCCTGATTTATCGCCACCGACTACGTCGACGTTCGCATGTCGTCTACGATCCAACAAACAATTTTTAATATTGAAATTCGAATGTGAACTGTGCTCGCATATTTATTCTTCCATGGAACGTCTGTTCTAACTTCATTTGCAACACATCTGCAATGCTTTAAGATCTCTATATCACGTTCCTCATTTAATATTGATATAAAAATTCATCTAATCCTCATTTCGTCAACATTTTTTTTATATCGATGACTGTTCCATCCTCCCGCTTTTCCGTGTCACCTGTCACACAGATTTCATCGATCCCTAGCACAAAAGATCGTCGGATCGTTGTTCAGACGATTTTTCTAAAAATCCTAGACCCGATCGAATTACACGGAGTTACGGGATCGAGATAGCGCGTGGTTGGCCGGTGCATGCGCGCATCTCACGGCCGCGGGCCGCCAAATGATCCAGAACACCGGTGGGAATTGGTTCAGCGTCCGGCCCGGGGGTGCAAGGGGTTGCAGGGTGGTGTGTGGAGGATAGGGTGTCCGGAGGGGTGCGGGTTAGGGCACGGCCAGCAGCGGTGGCAGCGGTTATAACTAACCGAGCTGATCTACGACCTGTTTAGTAGTTCTATATCAGCGCTGCACCATGCTTCGGTACACGCAATCGAATTGCCTCCTCTGCCGATAGTATCTGACTTAAGTAGGTAACCATCGCGCGTACGGCGATCACGGTTGCGCTCGCGCACATGCTATAGCTAGGCACTCATGCTAGCGCCGTCATCCCCGCGGAGACGCATAAATAGCGGCCATAGAGAGACCGGTGCACGTGCGCAAATAACTGGAATATGGATGACAGAGCGTGCGGCCGGCCCGGAAAGAAGTTGTTCCTAGATGCTAGATTGCTCGGACCAATACGTTCGTACCTCTCGACGCTTGTAAACGCCCCCCTTCCTCTCTCTCTCTTCAGTATGTATCTCTATCCATCTCTTTCTTCCTCTTTCTCTCGGTGTTTCTCTCTGTGTTCGCTACCTAACTCCCAGACCGGCAACATTATACTTTCAATAGGGTTGCTTTACGATCGTGACTAACTAGCCCGGTTACACGATAAACGAGTTAATGATTGATGTAACCGAGGCGATGTAATTCGAGCCGGCCGGCCGGCCAGGCCCGAGGCTATGCAATTGATTACGCTATTCTGTTATTGCGACGAGTGTTTCGAGAGCGACCGGCGGCGCGACGCGCGTCCCGTCGCGGCGCGCATAATTGCCCGTTTCTGCCCGGCGAGTCGTTCGACAATTGAAATTTCCCATTTCGAGCAATTTGGTTAATCCTTTTCGCTGATGATCGCGTGCATTAACCATGTCCCCCCGGTAAATTAGGCGGCCAGCTACCGCCGCCGTCCCCCTCCCTTCATCGACCCCCTCACCCCGATCGATCAATCGTTATCGCGTGTCGCGAGCACCGTCCGAGGACGTGTATCCCGATTGTCTCTCCGCAGTAGTCTCGCGATCTAGCGATCTAACTGGTTGAATAGACCGGTTCCGGTTTGTCTGTTAACCCGGCCGTTTTCGCGATTTTATGGACGACAATTTATCGGCGTTCCGTGAGTCCTGACAATTCGTCGATCGAATGCCCTGAGCCCTCGGTCGGTCGGTTGCTTGCTTGCTCGCTCGCTAGCTAGCTAGGTAGCCAGCTTAGCTACCGTGAATACGTCGTGACTGGCTAGCAAAGCGAGATGGAGGATAGTTGTCTGTTCGAATCGTTTACCCCTGTTGATCAGCGACCGCGGTTGGTCAAACGATCGATAAACCCGCGGCCGCCGATTAACTATTCATAGCGAGACCGAATGACAAGCTAAATAGACACCGGAGCCCAAAGATGAAGCACCGGATTAGAACCGACTCTACTATAGTCCGCTTTACAGAGCTCACGGTAATTGTACAGCGTAAGAAACGTTCCCACTGGGACTGCCCGCAGAGCACGGACACAGACGACGTTTTAATTCCTCCGTTATCCAACAATCTTTAACGCACCGGGGCATTTTAACAGTGAGATATCTCTCTGTCTTACTTTCTCTCTTGTTGCCCCGCGGAAGACCAAAAATGTCCGGTGTCACGCGACTCGGGAATTGGTACGAGCCACATACGACCCTCTTATCTCTCTCTCTCTCTTTCTCTCTCGTTAGCATACGTTAGCCCTTTCATAGCCGGCTGCACCTATTGCTCACATAATGGCACAAGATTGGCTCCGTTTTTCGGCTGTGAACGTTCGAGTTTATGGCACCGTCGAGATGGAACGACTAGACTCATCGCCGGAATTGGTACCGTCCCCTGAAATAGGCGAGGGAAATTTCAGTCGGACGTAGTTCGTAATTATTACTGCGATACTTCGCGCAAATGCCAATTTCCGGGGCCAATTTCTTGCGAACGGAGTCGGAAAATATTCCTTCTGCTGATTCGAAACCATATCGCGTCTTGTCAAATGCTTTGCGAATCTTAGTGATAAAATTGACAGTGACGGCGACCGAAAGCCGGGGAAATGGAGCACAAGAAAAACAAATCAACGCCGACGGAGCGTTTCCGTCAGGGTGATCGAACGGTTGTATCGTGATTCTCGCTTCGAGATCGAATGCATAATGAGAGAAAGAAGATTAAACACCGTGCGTCGTTGAAACACGGCCGGGCATTTGTCGATGTCTAATAGAATATTAACGAACACAATCCGTAGCGACCGTCGAGCGATGCGCCGTCGGTGCAGCACGGAAAACGCATTCAGTAGCTCATCGATCGACGTTTCATCACGGACACGGAATTGCCATCGAAATGAAAAACAAGGTGCGAGTGGTAGGGGGTGAGAATCCGAGAGAAGGGGGTGTTAAAACTGTACGGGGAAACGAGTCTGGGAATGGTGGGGGGCGTCGACGTCGTTAATTGTTGTATCCTGTCCGATCGGCGTGGATATTTTTAAATATGAATCCTCGATCTAGAAATTGAACTATTCCGATAGAAAATTGTGTTGTCCGACCGGGAAATATCGCTGGGCCGTCGAATGGCTAAGTACGATTTGTGGCTTCATTTATGACGGTACCGGGGGCCTCCGGAGTTACTCTCGTTCGTTCGGTTTTAAAATGTTCCCGATCGATCGATCCTACCCCGCCGGCATTATATGAAACCGGGCGGGGGGAGGCGATGAGGGGGTTGCTTAAACAGTTGGAGGATTTACGGTGTTTCGCGTGCTCGGTGATCAGTTTTTCGACGAATAATTCAAAAGCTGACGCCTCTTATTATATGTACGCGCCCGCGTCCTCTTCTCCGCTATCCCCTGTCGAACCTACAACCGCCGTAACCACCCCTCTCGTTGTCGATCCTCCACTGATTTATACGATTTATTCCCGGTGAATTTGCTCCACCCCACTTCTGGTCCGACTAAAAGTAAAAAGGTAAACACGGAATTTTTCTTTGTTGCAGGTAAGGAAGATATTGCTAAGCCGCATTGGACATGGTTGCAAGGTGAGTTGTGCTTTCTTAAAACTTGTTTAAGAACGCTTCGTACACTCGAGCTCTACGCAACGCGGCCCCCGGCATGATGGCGTCAACGGCTCTTACCGCGCTCGCTGACCTCTTATCTTGGAAAACGGAAAAATAATAAAAATAAGTCTTCCATATGATCGAACGTTTGAACGGAAAATAAAATTGCAATCGATGACAACTGGCGCAAGCGGCGAATTAATTTGCGCACCTGATAATATTGATACAATTCTTCGTATTTATACAACCAGTAGAATAAACGTACATTTTTTGTGGATTTCGATCGGGGCTTGTTCCAGATGAATATTTTTGAAAAATAATTTATCGAAACATTTATTTCGTCGAATGTTTCACCGAATATGGCATTAAACCATTTATTCATTGAATATCATTTATTACATTGAATATTCCATTGAAACACTTTTATTGAATTTTTATAATCCCGTTGGAGATTAATTTTTGGTAATTCATTCTGAATATGATTAAAGAGTTCGGGCAGCATTAACGGATCAACTAAAGTTTTGTCGAGCTCGATTTCTCGTGCGCAGAAAAAAAACAGAGTTCGTTCCGAGGTGTTGGTCAGCGTGCGCGTTAATTGAACGCTGTAACGAAAGCCGATTGAAATGATCGTGCCGGTCGGATCGACACCGAGGCCTCGAGTCGATGAAGCCCTTTGCCGTTGGTCGACAGCGAGGCCCGAGGGGTGTTCGAACCGAATTCCGAAGTTTCGTGCCGAATTCGGATCGTGCGTGTCAGAGGTAGATTTATACGGGGCGAGGCGTGCCCTTGCGCAGATGCTGCGGGGGTACCCCTCGAGTTTCCTCGAACTCGGTTCGGTCCTAAGGCATTCTCGGCCGACACGGGAGGCGAGCTTCCAAGAATAAAGAGTCGTGGGGTGAATTTTCATCGTCGGAGTCTCCCGGCTCCGAAGGTTCGCTCCCTCTGTCTCCCGAAGAACTCTTTCCCTCGCCACGAGAAACGAGAGATAGAGAAAAAGTAAGAGAGAAAGAGAGAGAGAGAGAGAGGAGGATCGCGAAGAACAGCTGCGAGAGCGTCTCCTGACGACGCGACGGGAGGAACGTATGTTTCTCTTTTTCTCGAGAAACGGGAGAAAAAAGGGAAGAGGCAGGTTCACCGCGAGAGAACGTGTAGCGGGATCCCGTTTGGTTTGGGGAGAGAGAGAGAGAGGAGATGGGGGCAGAGCCAACGGAGAAGCCAAGAGGGAGATAGAAAGAGCATAAGAGTGAGGAGGGGAAAGAGGGAGAAACAGAGAGAATACAGAACGATGCCTTCGAGGGTGATCAATAAATATTGGCTCTCGGGGGTGAAATTGGGGTAGCCGGGTAGGGCGTCGGAGGGTGAGAGGAAGGACAGTCGTGCTGCTGCGGTTGCCGCCCCCTTTCCTATGGCACACGACGTATGGCAGATATAACCACTTGGTATAGGCAATGGAGAATCGCTCATGGACCGTAATTCCCTCAGACTTTCTGATCGATACTCACTTTAGGCCATCCGGGGCTACGAAAAACGCGGAAAGGCGGCTGGGAATCGCGAGAGCTCCGCCACCGCGTTCGCGGATTTACGAGGGCGAACTGGCGAAACGGGGAAAAATTCGATAGCGCCGCGACAGTTTCGCGCATCCACCATCCGCCATAAGTCGAATCCTATATGGAAATTCTCCGTGGGATAGATGTAGCGACCGATATCAGGGCCAAACGTGTGCTCTCGCGCGCGCGGACCTCGATTCAACGGGTCCTGTATTCCCCCGATTGCACACGGCCCCCGTCTAGGGATTTCGTTCCGCTTGTTCCCCTTGTACACACACGGTGAAATGATTCGCGAGCTCCCGTAGAGAGACTGAGTGGAGAGAGTGGGAGAGCGAGGGAGTATCGGTCCCGTTAATTACCCGGTTAATTCGATACCGAATCACCGCTCCGAGGAACGGCTTCGATTCGATCCTACGAGAAGGATTAAAGGGCTGAGGGATGACGGGATGGATCTCTCCGAGGGTCGCTCCGAGTCGATGGGCCGCATGATCGAAGCTTCCATGGCTTATCCCAACGCGGGGCATTCGACTCTTTGTCAGCAGATGCTTTCCATTAGACGGACGTTTTGTTAGGGGTTGCTAAACGTCAAGGAAGAGAAGAACAACTTCTTTATTGAAAGCAATTGCGGCTAATGATCGTCGTTACTATTTCTGGGCTTTGTGTCTGGATAAATTCGTCTTCTTGTTGTTCGATTATGAGCACCGGGGAGGGTTGGGTCTTATGTATTTGTTCATTTCAGGGGTGAGTTACAACCCTCATATTTCTCTTCTGCCTACCTCTTCATTTGTGTTTAGACAATTCATTACTACATTTTTTGTTTATTCATATAATTCCTTTTGCTTTATTCTATTTTAGGTTCAGAAACCACCCCTAACTGTATGTCTCTCTTCTGTTTTAATAATGTTTCTGCATGCATTAGCATAAAAGATGCGACACAATTATAATAATAGTAATACATAGCAACAGTTTAACCTTTTTAATATTGTAAAAAATATATTCAACGTCATAACATGTACAGAAAGAATTTCATAAGAGATTCTACGATCATGCATATGGATTTTCGTATTTTTTAATACATTCACAATTAATTTCACTCGTGTTTCTTTCTTTTAGTGTATCTCAAATTACATGCAGACAAAATCCTAGGCGAATAAGAAACGGCGTGCACCGTCCAACAAATTATTCCGGTCCATAAAAATCATTCATAGCCCCGAGAAAAAGAAGTGTTCTTCTCCGGTAACAAGATTCGAAGGGTCCTCAAGGGTTGTAAGACCAAGTCGGATTAATTCGCGGCAGCTAGAGAAATTTCGCTCGATCCTTCTCCCAATTGTCTACGCCATCTTCCGGTCTCCGCTAAATAGAAATCCTCGTGCCTTGTCTGTGGAGAGGTTCCCGTGAATTCGGTTAGAATTTGGATGAGGAAACTGGATGCTTCCCGAGGCGTGAAATGGCTGCGTTAACCGCTTGCACGAGCTGAAACCCGGCGCAAGGAAAGGGGCGGACGCTTTCCTCCCCTTCCCCTTTCCATCTCTGCAAGACTCTCTCTTCGCTCTCTTACTCCGTTACTCTCTCGTGGCCCGATTCTTTCTCTCCGTTCCTCTTCTTCTATTCTTTTCGGAGCTTCCGGCCAGAGACAACGTTGTTTAGTAATACTATGCTTCAGACTGCACCGGGGGGCTGTAATGGAATTTATGAGTTTCGGGCTTTTCCGTTATTCTTTACGGGCTGCCCCGCCATGATGGTCCTGTTAATCACGCGGCGATCGTATCGGTGCTCTTTTTACATTTATATTAAGCTCCGTTCTCGCGGCGAACGTTATCGTTGTTGCCGGTGCGCAGCGCTCCCGACACCTTATTTACAACGTCTCGACCTGCGCCGAGCCAGAATCTACAGCCTTTCTCCGCTTATGACAACGCAACGAATAACAATGGACAGTAGAAGAATCTCTAAAGCGAGAAAGAGAGAGAGAGAGGGAGAAAGAGAACTCTCCTCGAATACGCTTTATCGCTCGCCATACATTCCATTACCCCGTTATTGACTTTTTCTCGAGGATCCGAAGGCGTGTCCCAGGATAAACAGCTCTGCAGACTTTATGCACCCTCGCTCTCGAATCCATCCCCCAAATTTATTAACTATAAATTGACCAGAATGTTATCCCATTTGAAATTCCCGCGAATATTTCACGCCGAGCGGAATGAACGGGCGGATTTGCCACCCCTTGAAGACGCGATTTTCTTTTTTCTCACCCCCTCTGTTTACCCTCTTTCTCCACACTCTGTTCTTGTTTTGCGGGGGTGGTGTAGAGGCTCGGAGGATTTTCGGGCGGTTCGAACACGCGGGATAAGCAATATCATCGTCCAGATCTCACCGAGAGGTATAAGACGGGAGTTATGCGAGCCGCTATGCGCGAGGGAATCGTAGATCAGCGGCTGGGACGTCTGCAGGGACGAGGCGGACGTGAACGAACGAAGAACCACCGCCATCATCCCGTACAACCCCCTTTCGTTCTTCCACGACCCCACCTTTCTTCCAAACCAACCCCCGACACGGCCCTTCCAACATCATCCCTCTTGCACCTTCTGTGCTCCCTTTTATGTTCTCGTTCTCTCTGTTTCTATATCGTCATGTCTCTCTTTCCTGTGCTGGTAGACCAGAGTATCTTTCTCTCGACGACGCGATGCTCGTATCGCGATATCTTCGAGACCCAGCCGAGGGTCCTCTGTGTCTACGTGTTTGTCTTTGCACGTTCGCACAGGTTGCTTCATAACAGGGGTCGTTCAGCATCTTTCAGACACTTTTACGGCAGTGTATAATGGGTAATAAAATAAAACATAATTTGCGCCTATAATTATGAAAGTGGTCTAAGTGAAAATTGCAAAAAAATGAGTTTATCAGTTATCATATAATTTTTAAGATATTATGAAAGCTGAACCGTTAGATAGTGCATCTTACCTCAACCATATATGGAATTCGTTTAGTGTTAAATATCTGATTTGAGTTTAAATTATGTCGAAACAAGAAATATATCACTTAGACCATTTTCATAATCACGGGCACATTTATGAACTCCGAATAAAATATCGAGCCCCGAAAAGATTCTAAAGGGATTACAGCATGGTTCCCCAAGTTCGGTTTTCCCTGGTCCCAAAGTTATGGGGCACCCTGTAGAGAGGATCGTTTCGTACACTTGCAGCGAATCCATGGTGTCGCGCGTGTCCACGATAGAGCGTTGTATATCATCGATAGTATACCTACGTAAAATGCCAAAGGGAACGGATAAGGCGACGCGGGGAGGTCCGAGTACGAGTGTACACACAATACTGGGTGTGGCATCCAGGCTGAACTATTATTTTACCCGACGGAGGTGTATTATGGCCCCGCGAGACGAGGGAGAATTCGAACTCTCCTCGACACACGCGCCTGTAATTCTTTTCAGGCTGTGGAATGATCGTTCGCGGAATGTCACCGGTGTCAACCTCCCCTCAATCGCTCCCCCCCCCCCCTCCGCCCGTGAATCCCTTGATTTAACCTCCACACGTTTCTTGGGGTTGAAATTTCCCATTTCGGGTATGACGCGCACGTGTCGCCAGGGATAGTTTTATTACATTCAGTCTCCGGAGGTAGCGTGTCCCGGGATTTCGTATTTTTCGCGAGGAGACGACCCGTTTATCCGGAATAGTTAATAAGCTTAGGTAATTGGCCACGGATAAGGGCGGCGTTCCCGTTGTAACGAGAATTAAGAGCAGCGAATGAGGTGGTTCCGTCTCGTGGTAGTGGTTCTATCCTATTTTTTCGCCGGCGGAACGTGAATTAAGTCCCTTCGCTATCTTCAGTCCCCGCGTAAATTACACCAGCTCCATGGAGAGAAATGGCCGCCTCTCTTCTTTTCTCCCACTACTACCTCTTGGTCGTCTCTCTATACATACCTTTCTCTTCTCCTCTTCTCTTTGTCTCTCTCTCTCTCGCTCTCCCACGATGGTTCTCGTTCTCTATTTATCCGTCTCTTTCCTGCTTTTTCGTTCTCTACTTTATTTACATATAGATACGAAAGCCATTCAGCTGCCGGGGAAAAAGCACTTCCCTTTTTATAGGTTTATTCGTTCGGCATCGATAAAATTTGCCGCGAATTATCGCCAGCCGAACGCTTCAGCTAATTTCAATACACGTCCGTTCGTTCGTTCGTTGACTTTTCTTATCTTGGCAGTGTTCTCTTTCTCGTGAATTTTTCAGTAGCCATGATATTCGCTGGCAGCACTTTCTCTTTGCCAATATGATAACCCCTGGAATATATTGTTCTTGCAATGCTGCATATTGGCTAATGGCCATTTTTGTAGAATACTCGTTCGTATGAAATTCGTAATTTAATTCGATTCCTTTAAAAAAAATGTCTCAAATGAATTATTTTACAAATCCTACATAGAAAACGCGACAAAGAACAATAACATTCCTCTATATGCAATTCCACCAGCCAGAGTATATTGAGGAAATATTTATCGTGCACCGAAGAACGCGCGTCTTAGCAATATTGTCCGCTAATTCGAACCAGTACGCAGCGTGCTAACTTCGATGGTTCTAAAGGGTTGTGCGCATAACTCGAAACATATTATGAACGCACACATAAACATCCCTTGGCGTTATCAGTTGTCGGACGCCGGCGCGCCGGATATTGTCGCATCCTCCGTTTTGCTCTCCCTATTACGCGGCGCGAAGCGAGACACAAACGGCCGAATACACAAAACCCCGACCCCGAGAACACCGTAGAGATGGTGCAACGAAAACGCAACAAAATCCCGTAATGATCTACGATCCGCGAGATAGAATCAGAGCTTCCTGAAACCGAGCTTCGAGTAGTAATCTATTATTTTTTCGCGTTCGCGCGCCGGTAATCGATCGAGCTGCCGGCAGCTCGATGATTGCTTCGGCATTTAACGATCACCGTCGAGCCCCTCGCTCAAAACGAACACACCGATAAAACGATTATAGATTTATTACTGTCTACCTGGTAACGGTGTGTACTTAGAGTACCGCAATTTCATTGATTTTCGCTCGTAAATCGTTTTTGCCTCTTCACGGTTTAATAGCCGCGTAATGGCCGCCGTTTCGAACGGAGATCGTCGCGAAGCTTTCACTAGCCTTTTAATTGTTCCGTGTCGAAAATAATTGCTTCGATTATTCTATCGAGAGTTTGTACATGAGGTGTAGAAATTCATTCTGAATAAAGTGGCGGTTTTCCTAATAATGAATTATTGAACACCCGCTAGAAATTTGTAGATACGGTGCAAATAAATACGCCGCTTAGAATCATCTTCCCAGTGCTTCGAAAATTGCCATCGTGCCGACACTATATCATCATAAAAATAGCGGAGCGGTTCACGAGACGTTTCCTAACGGTCTGCTAAAATTTTCCAGGTTGGTAGCCCGATTTCACTTTAACGGTTGTTGCCTGTTTCCTTTCGAAGAATGTTTTATGTCTTCGACAAAAGGGACTCTGACTTTTTTATTGCCCCGAAACTGCGGCTGTGCCGCGCACCTTTGCCCGGGCCGGGGTGGCTCTCGTCCCGAGGCCTGTAAAAAGCTTCGAGACTAACTTTCCCCGGTGAAAGTCGCAACCTCCCCTCTAATGGACACCCCCACAGGATACTTTGTTATTTTTAAGGGAA
Source organism: Lasioglossum morio (assembly GCA_916610235.2). Classification (NCBI taxonomy): domain Eukaryota; kingdom Metazoa; phylum Arthropoda; class Insecta; order Hymenoptera; family Halictidae; genus Lasioglossum; species Lasioglossum morio. Next base: position 14,422,165 of record OU744328.1, on the reverse strand, counting down.
TGAGAGAAAAGACGAGAAAGAGGAAAAAAAGCGAGGCTGTTTTCGGGTGAAAGTTTGGGTCGGTGCCCACGATGGTCACACAGTTTTTCTCCTATTCCGGATAGGATCTTTTTACCGGTCAGCTTTCTAAATTTCGAACGGCCCGGGAGCAGCGCGTTCTCCTCAAGATAAAAACCTCATTTCGTCTCCAGATAACATCCGAATATTTATCGCCTTAATTTCAAAACACCTTCCCTTCCCTTTCGGAATCGACCGATTCCCATCGTGAATCTTTCCTCGTAGCTCTTTTTCTTTTCTCTATCGCTTTGACTTATCTTCGCGCCTGTCTAGCTCTCCGCTATCTATCTAGCTCGTTGCGTTTCAGTTTCTTTGCTTTTGTGCATCGGTGACGGGAGACGATGCTCACCGACCGCGCGCCGCGTACACGCGGAAAACTATGAAAACGGTCTTTTAAGTTCGTCGCTCGTGTACACAGACATTTAAACATGGTCACGGTGATGCCGTTTTATTACCCGTAACAACCACATCGTACAAACCTGGCAAAGGACCGGAACTACCTGCTGCACCTTAACCTTCTTCTACAATGCAAATTCGCAGCGAGCCGGCCGTCGACTTAATTTTCGAGATTTTTCAACGGACGAGACGCTCGGCCACCGAAATATTCCAGAATGCTTAAAATCATTCTACGCGACGTTATCTTGCGGGGAGAACTTTCGTACGACGTCGAGGGGATGTAGTCAAAGAATAACTTAACATGTATGAGCTCAAAATTGCCTGGACTTGTTTTCTTGCTAAAGAAGTCCATTCTTCGTTGAACTATTTTACGTGCAACCATTCAGGAATGTTGCTATCATTAACAATAACAAAGAGTGAATGCAGCTCGTGGAATGATCGTCGGAAAGAACTGTGTGTTGCGACAGCGCGAAGGTGGCCATTGTCTTGGTGTTTCCGTGGCCGCGATCCTAATTGAATTTCGTCACCAATTAAAACGGCCCGGAGGAATGCGGCTGAAAATGAACGCGGCCATCCCGTGCGGAATCAAGTAGAAGGATATTGCACCGGACGAATGGGTGCGCTTTGCAAAGGGTGTCGAAGGGTGAAGGGCGAAAGGGCGAAGAGCCGTCGTTGGGGCTTGGAAAGAGTTAAATCGAGGCCGGGTGTGCGGGGACGGCCAGCGACGAGCAAATAATCGAGTTTAATTGCAAAACCGTCGGCATGATTTAATTACGTGGCGCCCGCGCAGTTAGATATATATTATGTACCATCCTCGTGTACGTACATACCTCTCACACCCTTTCGCACCCACCCTCTCCTCTACAACCACCCCCTCGAGCAGATACGTAATAATAAGTGAAGTCACGCGGCGCACGAGCCCGTATATTCGTTTCAGGTATCGAGCAAAGATATCGAGGTAGCTTTCCGCGCCATGAAAACGACGAAAAAGAAAACCGTTCAGCTATATTTTTCTCTCTCTCTCTCTCTCCCTCCTCTCCCTTCCACTCATTTTCTAATTTTTCCGCGGGGCGAATCCGGGAACGTTTCATCGCCTCGCAAATGACGTTTACATATTTTACGAGCCCCCGGGATCGAAACGTGAAATATTCACTGGCCCGGCCTTCACCATGATTCATACGAGCGAACTTTTATTACCCGAGCGCGGCACGCTGATGGCTGAGTTACCGCTGTTCTTTTCCAAAAGTCGTTCACTTGAAACTTCCTGTATGCTATCCGAGACTTGTTGTTGAAGTTTCCCGAATGTTCGGGACTTCGTAGACTTCGTGCAGAATTCCCGGACTTTGTAGATTCCGAAAAAAATCGTGACGCTTCTCTGATCATCGTTTCACAAGCTCCGAGGATCTGGGACACCGTAGCTGCTAAGTGTGTCGGAGATAGACTCTTCTATCAGCTGCGACAAGGTTCAGAGCCGAGTCTAATCCGTTCTGCATGTTCCCAAATCATACGACACCGTTCCCGAATTAAAATCTTCGTCGGGATCTAACTAATCTGTTCTGTATGTTCTCGAATCGTGCGACACCGTTTCCGAATTAAAATCTTGGTTAGAAGTCGAATAACTTATCTCGTCTCATACATAGAAATTAGAGGCGGGTACTCGCTAATTTATTCCTGGATTAAGTCGGTAGTTTCTATTCGAAGGGTCTATACGTGGAGATACACTCTATGTAGAGAAGACTCATAAATTTTAGATTTTCATAAAAATTTAATCAACTGCACGATACAGGAGATAAACACAAACATCGATTTCATTTCCTCATAATCGTGACGAGTTAAGAATAATGTTATTAAATTACAATGTCTGTACTCTTCCATATCTATCAAACTATCCTGAACTACAATATGAGGAAACGCGAGAATTGCCAACAAAAATCGTGATGTTTCATCGCGAAAAGCCAGTCGAAAAGCTGCAAGGCTAAAAAGAGGGCATCCGATGCAATGAATTACCGGGCAGCGTCGACAACACACGCTACCCAGGATGGCCACCAAATTAAAATCTCCCTTACAATTGAAAATACAGAGAGCGGAGAGGAGTGTGTGGGTATCGGGGAGGGCAGGAAATTTATCTGGTCCCGTCGATAAAAATTAGACTCCGGTTCAAGAAAGGGCTGGCCAGCCAATTAATTCTGTCGGCGGAGCACGCGCACTTGAACTCGTTAACGATTCCGCGTTTTTCGGCGCGAGTGGGATTATCTGATGTAACAAGAAGGCGGGGGCAGAAAGGGGGGGGGAGGGGATTCCTTGAGGAGTGGAGGGAGGGAACGGGGAGGACAGGAGGAACTGCATTTTTGCATTCCCACGCGAGTTTTTGCGCGCACCGCCGCGCCGTCCCGTCCGTGGCCGTTTGTGTGCGCCTCGGATCTGCATAAACGTGTGCAACGTGGAAGCGCTCGGCCCCGAAGAATATCGCGGGAGATCACGAAAGAGGGAACACGCCCGGAGTTTCGTCGAGTGGTGGACTCGTTTGCACCGGTGCATTCGAAACCCGGCCGTATCACGCGGCAAACGTGCCCTCTCTCTCTCTCTCTCTCTCTCTCTCTTCCTCTTTCGTTCTATCTTCCTCTATCATTCTCTCTTTCTCTCTCTCTCTCGCCGCTCCCGCCCCTCCTCACGAGCCCTCGGCCGACCCGTTTCAACCCTTCTTCCAAGAGGCGGCCTTATCTCTGGTTGGTTTTTGTCCGACTGCAGTAGCATGGCAACACGCGATGCAACGTTTCGCGCGAGACCAACCTGCGACAGGAGATTTCCGGCTGATATCGTTAGCCCGTAGCACGCGAGCACGCCGAATCCCCTTTTCCAGACCTGAACCGAGATTGATGGCGCCCGCATCCAGGGCCCCGATCCGATTTTATGAGCTGTTGACGACACCTCCCTGCACCGGGACAAGCCTCTCCCGGATAAATAGAACAGACCAGCTACGAGCGAACCGACACGCGATCCCCTTTTCGAGGACTTCATTTTTACGGGGACGACGACCGGCGATCATGATTCAACCCGAGGACCTGCTGTGCCCCTCTATCTTACGGCTGGGAACTGCCGAATTCTCGAGTTGCCTTGCACTGCTAATTAGCTAGGCGATCATGTTCAATTCATATTATTGAAATAGCTAACGCGTTTTATTCTCGTTGACTCCTTCTAAAACAGTCATATTTCTTTATCAGGGAGGCAAGGTCAATAGATATTCACCGTCTATAAGTCAGTAATACGTTCTAATTAATTATAATTTCTCTTACCGGGTCTCTTCTTATTTTCCACTACGTATACTGCTAACATTCGATATTAAATTCGTAATATAATCTAGTTAATTATATCTTTCTCTTACGAGTGTACATCATATCAAATTAATAACAGTGATAATAAATTGTCTAGACATTTCTTATCTTCAAATCCGTCGTAAAATATTGTTCGGAGCGCCAACAATGTGTTCATCGAACGCTGCACAATTAACGTTACACCGGAGAAGATTGTTTCAACGGTTAACGAGGTTATTAATTACACAGTAGCCGTGCAGAAGGTGTTGTTCTTTTTTCCTTTTTTTAATCAAACCAACGCAAGCCGACGTATCTGAGACGCATCCAGAGTTACTCAGTCCGAGAACCGGAGATCCATGCCGATTGCAAACTACAAGAAAATGTAATTAACTTCGTTCGCTTACGAACGTCATGGTGTTCTGATATCTCAAGTAAACCGGTGACGTCGCTAGATGATATCGCCATGCTGCCCAGTGAAATATTGAAAAAACGCTTAACGTCGCGCAAGCGGCCATTGTGTGTAAGCTTGGCTGGTGGACGGGGTTCTGGCAGAGGGACGATACCATCAGCAGCGTTTTATGTACATGGCAGCCGATGCTTAAGAGCTCTAGATATGTATTATGGTAATTTGATTGTCATAAGACGCGCTCGGAGGACGCGCGTGTAAAAATTAATGAGTACCGACGCCGAGGTGTAGATATCACGCCCCTTGCAAGAAGAGCGTAATCGCCGGAAAGATGGCCGTGCACGCCAGTTCCGATTCTGAAATTTTATCCCGAAAACCAATTTTATACCGAGTGGCTTGCATTCAAGGTATCGATACGATTGAACGAAAAATGATCGTTTGAAGTTGTCCTGGATGACCAATAAAAATGAATAACCTAGTAAATATTTTCAAAGGGTGCACAGATAACACCGATTACTTTGAACCAATTTTTTTCAGCCGGATTTCGCTTTATCTTCCGTGATTTAGAGGTTCCATTACACTGTCGCTGAATTTCTCGATCAGCGACGCCCGGTGTAATTTGACTGGGGAATTAATTACGGCGGGATCGATCGGCGGTCGCAATCGACAGTGGAGGATCGCGGACGTAGATTAGATCGCGTAATCATCAGCTCGCCGAGCATAACTTGGTCCGATAGTGGTTCTTGCTTGCGTAGCGGAGGCTTTCGCACATCGTTCCCGGGTTTCGCGAGCGTAACAACGTGCTCGGGCCACGGCAAAACAGCGCGTAAAGTAACGCCGGAGAATTATCATCAGCGGTTTAACAATGGGATAACAAACGGACGCCTCGAGTTATGAAACAAACGTTCTTGGGATCTCGGGGGGAAATAACAGGAAAACGCGAAGACGAGGTCTCTCTCTCTCTCTTTCTCTCTTTATCTTTCTTGAAGATATATCCTCGTGGCGTTTTCTTTTTCCCGAAGTATGCTATTATTTAAAAGCACCGGTTCGCGGCTATCAACGACCTCTAATGGATCTGTCGCTAGACGATGGATGTAGCCACGGGCCCGGTAGGAGGCCAAGAAAAGGCTAAGAAAAAGAATCGAGAGGAACACTGTCTTGGAAACGAAATCTATTGCTACCTACGCCCAAGCGCAGTCAATGGTACACTGTCTTTTCTGTCTTTCCTGTCTCGTTCCTTCTACCAAAGAACGCATCGACATTGCTCTCGTAACCGATGTTTCTTTATCGATCGGTTTAAATTACCAAGTTTGAGGCTGTTTCCGACTTCGAACCTCTCACGAATGCTGTCGAGCGAAACGGCCACCATTAATCACTCCCCGTTTCCAGAATTTTTTTCGAAAATACAATCAGATAAACGATAGCTGAAGAATTTCAATTCGACTCGTAATGGAGACGCAGGAGATGTAAGAGAGAAAGGATTCTGTGATGAAGTTGTTCTAGGAGAAGCCGACAATGGCGGTGAACGTAACCTCGAACTTTAAATCGCTGCTTCTCGAGAATGAAATCGCGGGGAGTAGGTTCTTTATGCACTTGCGCGCGATGCTTGATTGTTGTAAATGTGCGAGGTACAAGAAAATCTACCTTATTCTTGCTACGGGAGATTCTAGACAAGAGAACGGTTGTTTCTTTTATCTGGAAAAATGATAGAGCTTGTAGTACTTTATTTTTAGTTAGGGTGGGGGGGAATCGCTTCTTGTTGAAAATAGTGGTAAAGCATGTTTCTGTACTTTATTTCATTACACTCATATTTTTATTCTATTTCATGTTATTATTACTGTTCATTATCAAAAGAGAAAATTGTAGTTTATATTTCAGTCAGTCTAATTCAAACCTGCCTTGTCACACATCAGAGATTAGAAGTGAACGTCTGGCATCAATAATCACCCGTCGATCATCGTCTTAAAAATCTTGGATCGATGGCGGTCGGGTAACAAATATGAGATAGCAGGCCCGGCCGGTGAAAAGCCCATAATGTATCGGGTTTTTCATTTAGGCGACGGTAATCACCGTCCTTTCGGTAGCCGTAGCCGTTATTCCGATCCTCTTTCCCTCTGATCCTCTCTCGCTCTCTCTGGCTCTCTGTCTCTCCTTTTTTTAGACCGTCCGCGCGTAAATCGGCGGTAACGGCGATAAACCTGTGAAGCTGTGAACGTCCAACATTTGTTATTGCTCTCGCGTGTGAAGTTTGATATCCTCGTGTGCACACGCACATATTAATCCCTCCCGTGTAAGCATATGTATGCGCGTAGAATGCAAAGGACGATGTTGCCTGGCGCTGGTGGTGGTTTGGTGAATCGCGCGCCAGGGGGATGGCGAATGTGGGGGTTGTAGAGAGGAACAGATCGGGCGGGGGGAGAGACCAGGAGGGAATGAGAGATAGAGAGAGGATACAACAGGAGAGAGAATGGAGAGAGAGGGTTGGGGGTGGGGATGGCTGGGGAGGCGGGGGTAGGGCGTGCGCGCCTGCACCTCATAAACTTAAACCCTAATTAACCGGCGCTACGGCTACTGTTGCGCCCTACGTGCGTATGCTTCTCGTTCGTACACACGAACGCACTTTGTCGCTTTTCCCTCTCGCTCTCCTCTCGACCCTCCTTTCTACCAGGCTCGTTCGTTTGCGCCGGTATTCTCTAGCGAGAGACGCGATGTTTATTGCTCGACTTCCCGTAAATTAGCAAAGCCGCGGAGTTTCGACCGCGAGGCAGACCCTGAAGACGACCAGACGGCTTCTTGGGATTCCTCGAACGGCGGGGTCTACGAAGACCCCTGCTGCAGTAGCCAGAATTATTTCTTCGAGGGGTGTCATCAAGGGAAAAAGATTCCTTCTCCTGATAATGTAACGTCCATAATTGTTTACTATATGCACTTCATTTAAGAACGATTTCTGTCACTGATGAAACCGAAGCAATAAAATTCTGTTATTAAAACGTCTGTATGGATTACTCCAACAACCATATTTGCGGTTTTAATCGATCACATTCTACCAGGGGTTGTGCTTCGTCAGATGGTAGCTCTTTCACGAAGTGCAGATTAATTCTCGAGATAAAACGTCTCAGAGCGAACACACTGATGAAAGAAGTAATCTTGATGACGTTGTGTATCCTCATAGTCAGCTTCATCGAATATCTTCACTTCGTTACCGTCGCTTCATTGTCGCGAAGTATGCTGCACAGTCTTCATCCGCAGCCATTTACGATCCACTCCGCGCAGATCTTTAAAAAAAAAACAAGACAAAAAGATCTTGATGATCATCGTCCCATAAGACAGGTTTTCGGAATGCCTTCTTGAAACTTCGTTGCAACAACGATGCGCTCGATGCGAAAAGCGTTGCCGCTAAACGTTGCGATTAGCTACTCGGCAGGGCAGGTTCGTGGAATTTCGTAAGTGCGATCATTCCCAGAGGCGCTGCGATTGAGGTATAAAGTAATCATGTAGAACAGCGCGCACCGTGGAAGCAGCACACGCTTCCCGAAGTATGGTTGCAGTGAGGGAACCGTTCGAGATTGGTCTGAATAACCTCGGAGGGTAGAGGAAGCTCTCTTGACTGTCGAGGTGAAAGCGAGACGAATCGGTAGCGAGGAAATACAGGCGGCGATCCTTATTTCGGTTGGGAACTCATTGAGAGTTATATCGGCCGGGCGGAAGTAATTTTTGCCCGTTTTCGTAAAAGCGCGAGGGTAATTGCAAAAGTTTCGTTTCGCGAACTTCTGATACGAGTTATTAAGCAACTTCGAGCGATTTATGCCCGGTTCGTTCTTTCTTCTTCTCCTCCCTTTATTTATTCTTCTTTTTTTTTGCCTAGTTCCAAGTCACGGGCTATATAAAGGCGAGAAAGAGAGCGTTATATTATTTTGGGTTCTCCGCTCCTGGAAAAAAGTTGTTTCTAGATGATGACTTATTTTCAACATGTGGCGTCTGCTCTCTCTCTCTCTCTGTCTCTCTCTCTCTCTCTCTCTGTCCAGGCCCTGTTTCCTCTGGAGAAGTCGGTTCTCTGGCATATGTGGTATCGTTTCCGCGCGATTTATTTATGATTCCATAACCCGGCTGTCGCCGCCGCGTTTGCAATGTTGCTCTCAACACGCGGAGATTTACGGAATACTCGCAAAAAAATAGTCTGTCGACATTAACACCCCGTATTACTCTTCGAGCGATTTTCAAAGCGTGTTCCACTCGGCTCATTCCCAGAGTGGCGATATTTCGTGGTAAGTTCCGGGGCTCGTGTTACATTTTAATCGTCGAAATTTTCCCGTATCTATCCGCGATGTATGCACCGCGGCCAACATTTGTTACGAATCGGCTCGCGTTCGCCGAGCAGTTGCCACGTTTTCGTTGCAGTGCTTTTTCCTGTACCGACGCGCGGACCCCGCATTTATCAAACCTTTTTACAAACACTTCGTAAACGTTTAGGGTTTGCCGCGCAGGCTACAGACACATGCTCGATAGATGTTACCGTGCGAGCATCGTGAGAGTGCACACACCGAAAACGCCGAGCATCACGCCGCCGATCGCGGTGAAACGTCTTAGAACACGGGAAACCGCATAATTTCGAGGCGGCCGAGATGTTTCCCGACACGCTCCGCTCGACCAGAACTGAAACGAGCATCCAGTATTTACGGTTATACTCTTTCGATGCCATTATGGCCGCCGACACGACACGGCCGATCGTCTTTGTCATGCTTTCGCGTAGTCGTTGCGAGCCGATGCGTCCAGACGAAAGGTTTCTGAAAGAGTTATTAATTTTTTGAGCGTGGGACGGGGTCATTTTTTCCCCCGAAAATCGGAAAATTTATCAAACTTGATGGTTGGGTGGGTTGATCGATAAAGACAACTGACGTGACTCCAAAATAAGAAAATCGATATAGAAAAATTGACATCACCAATATCCACACGCTAATCACCCACAACAACGAAAATCTTAACAAGACCCAATTAAACTATCTCAGACCCATACCAGCCTATTTGTTCTCTCGTAACCGACCCAAAAATCAGCAAAACAAAGTCTGCTCCGAAAATAATAATTAACCGAAATTCCCTGGAGTATAACACTCCTAAGTGATCCTCCAGGTGCCCGATGCTCCATACAAACGAAGAAACTTCCGGAACCCTGGCCTGATCCCGGACAAGGGGTCTACCTGACCCGAGGTGCCATAATTCCAGATACCTCTCAGCGCCATATACTAATTATTACTCCGCTAAATACGGGTCGGACGTACGAAATCCGGGCAGCAGCAGCCTCTGGTCACATTGCCGGCGCACATGCACATGCACACAGACGACACATCTCTCTCTATATGTATACATATACAAATACATATATATATATCCACACAGGATAGAAGAAGAAGAAGAAGAAGAAGCGCACGCGCGCCATGACATCAGCCGGAACGTACCCAGAAATCGCTTGGTTCCTTGTGCACGTGGTTTCCTCGCGGGTAACGAGGTTTCCGATCCGCGACACTGGCCGTCCGCGCACCTGGATCCGCGTGGATCGTCGGGATGGATCTTGTGGATCGCGATCGACGGGTAGAAAATGGAAATGGAGCCGAATGTCCGCGACCGTGGGTGTATCCGAGGCGAGATGATCGCCTGAACGGCGTCCGACCTGCGCAGAGCTTCGCTCTTTCTCGGGCAACATGGCGACTGAACAAGAGAGAAAGAGAAAGAGAAAGAACTCGATCGAAAGAAAGAGAGAGGAGCATGGGAGTCCCATGGTGCTGGGCGAAAACCGGTCGATGGGAGAGCGTGGCGCGTCGATCGTGCGCGCTTCTTCGTGGCCTCGGCGACCAATCCGATCCAGACAAAGGTCAACATGGCCGTCGTGCCGCCGCGGTTTCGGTGCCCGTCGTTTCCCTTTGTATTTTCCACGGTGTCCACGACGATTTCCCCGTAAACCTGCCGCGCGATGACACCGCTAACTGGACATCCACAGTGGTACGTAACCCGGACCGCAAAACACCTGGACATCTCAAGCTAGCATCACAGCCCGAGATGCATCCCTGCACGGAGCCATCTTTCGACTCTTTCCCACACGTGTGCTCTCCCTGTGACTCGCATTCCGGTTAGGCTGCTTACCAAACACTCCTTCGTCGAAACCACCCGTCGGATTATGGCTTCTCCTCGGGAAGCTTCTTTTCACTGTGCTTTCCCTCAAGATGATGCAACGGTGTTGCTAACGCATCGTGGATACCCTCGGCGTCGTGGTTCTGTTTACATTCGCTTCAGGCTCATGCGCATGACCAGTTTCAAGCACACTTTTCCCAGTTGTTGTTTTGTTGGTTATGAGATTGGCTTTGCTTTTTGTTGGATAGCTTGGTTTCGTAGGAGTTGGTTGTTCCGTAGACGACGAGAGGTTTTGTGATATTTCGCTGTGCTGTCTGTGCTCGCTGTGTTCATTATTCCGGTGGTTCTCGGCCGTTGAATATTCATTCTCAGCTATTTTTGTTCGGAGATGTTCGCTTTCGTGAATCATCAAGATTTGGTCGATTTTTTTATTTCGCCGCAGAACACACGAACCCTAAATGCTTGAATATCTGTGTATGTACTACGGTCCTGGTGGTTTTCTTGTTTGTGCGTTCACGAATCGGGGGCGAGTTAAGTGCCCGTTGAATGACTTCGGGCTCACTGTTTTAGATTCGAGACCTTTGAGAAATATTTAAGAGCTCTTCTGCATACAAAAAATGGGTAAAAACGACAATCCTTAATTTATAAATTGTACCAAAAATTTTTCCACTGTTTATATTTCAATTAGAAATTACATTGAAGTGGAGACAAAACAGGGTGGGTGTAATATTTACTCATTTTCGAAAATCATGAAATTTCAAAGTGAGAACAACGTCCACCATAATTAACCGCGCATTGCACCCACGTCGGAAGCGTCATACTCCAAAAACAAAAAAAAAACCGCTCCAATTTTTTCACACAAAGTACCTGTAATTATTCACCCAGTTTACCCACCTCGTGAATTACCATATTCTAGAGACTGAGAAAAAACCGGCCGTTCCAACTTTTTCAAGCATGTCACGTCAGATGATGCTTCGAAGATACAACACATCGGCCGTAATCATCGTGCCACCTTTGCAACCTCCGCACCGTAACGCATTATATTTCATAAAAATTACAAAGTACGTACCCTTGAAGTACCTCTTAAACCCGTGTAGAAAATTACGGGAATGTATAAGTATCAGGCGAAATGTAAATTAAACGCGGTTGCTCGACTTCATTTACGGCTGTAAGCGGCCGCTCCGCGCTTCGTGCTGCTCGTTTTTTGCTGGCCGCGCGTGAAGTCCGTGGTTGCGTTTTGACCAACCAGTTGAGTGCATCCTGCGCACGTGCACCTTGCACCGGGAGCCTACTTATTATGACACCTCTCAGTTTACGTTTTCCTGTGTTCATTAGTGAAAGCGTCGCGTTACTCTTCCGTTTAACCGGCGAATGACTGTTCCGTATCTGTTCGCGGGCCACAAAAGCGTTCATTCGGCAGATTTTATTTCTTCCGTCGCACGCCTCTTCGCGTCCCGACCATTATACCCGTTGTCCTGTAAATAATCCGCGACTTGTCCGCGTTGGGAATTATTGTTGAAACTGCACGGACATCGTTGTCGTGTTTCCTGAATCCCCGAAAACGTAATTACACCGGCATTTCATTCGGATATTCAGATTTCACGCGTTAAACGCGCGTCCATTAACAGCGTTCGATAAACGGGGCCGGTCAGGTAGTGAGACTGACAAAAAATTCCCTCGTCAATGCCGGCCAATTAACGGTTAAGCATCGTGTCGTCGCCATTCGGGCCGGCTCTGGTCGCTCGTTAAAAAAAAAACCGAGCAAATTAAAATACGCGGGCCGATTCGATCTCGTTTTCGCCGTTAAAGGCAAATGCGAACGATAATTGCGACACTACGGTTAATGATCGCGACCGAGGAATCTCTCGAAAAATGGTCGTCCGATAAATTATCTCCGGCGGAAACCGGTGTTGCACCCGAGTAAGATTCCGATGCACTTCTCTCTCTTTCTCTCTCTCTCTTTCTCTTCTCCGCGTCTCCCCTTTCTCCGTCCACTCGTAATCATTAGACGACTCGCGTGACTCGGAACGATGCACTTAAGGCAAAAAGCTAATCATAATCGAACCGTTTGTCCGTTCGCGTTATTTGCCGATGACATTTTTACCGGGGCTCGTATAATTCCCCGGGCCCCCATTAAGCAAGCCTGTATTGGATAATCGCGCGTTACGAAACCGCCTTTCGGCCGGCGAGTAATTTCAACATTTCATATCCAAGGCCGGTGCGGTCCTTTTTAAATAACCCACGGAGAGAGAGAAAGAGAAAGAGAGAGAGAGAGCACATCGGGTGCAAAGATCCGACCGAGCAATATTTATCAAGGTAATTGCCGGCGTTTACCGACCGTCTCGCCGAGCGTGCCGCGGATTTTATGGCGACGTTCCTTTAATTGGTCAATCGCCATCTTCTCGGACGCTGACTAACCGGCCGGCGAACAAACACACAATCTGACAGACGCAGCTCGCGCATTACAATTCTTCTTCTTAATAAAAAAAAAAGAAAGTTCCATTCTTCAGAAATTAATCTCCTAATTTGTACGAGAAGTACTTTTATCTCGTGTTACTCAAACGTTTGAGAATTTCATTTAGCTGCGGTGATTACAGATAATATGGTATTTTCGAATTCGATAAAAATGAATGTTAAACAGCATAAAGTTCGCCGGCTAATTTCCCAGTAACAGCGATGATCGGGACTCGTCTGTGGAGCTCGTTTGAGAAATGAATTCCCACTTATTAAGGAGTTCGGGTAACCCGAAGCGGCAGCTAATGGCGGCCGTCGGACACAGATTAAGTTGCCGCGGGAACGTGGACGTTTCCGATACTCCCATTCATCGTTCCTCTGTATTATTACCATCTCGTTGAGCCGAAGATAACGATGGCCGCTTTCATTATTGCCGATCGGTCGGTGGATCGGTTGGAGAGATGTAAAGAGAAGACGAAGAGAGGAGAAGAGACCTCGCGCGCGCGCGATAATTACGAGGGAATATTCTCATCGTCGGATTGGAGATGGGGGAGAACGAGAGAGGGGGTTGACGAGGAGGCACGTTTATAAATTAGTGAGACCGCGCTACTAATCTGTGCTCCGCGTGTGTGGGCGAAAAAATGATCGAGAACGCGAGATATCGCGAATTCCGCGGGCCGATAATGTACGGAGCTTATCGGCGCGGCGACATGTACGCCGCCGCTGATAAATAATTAACTGCCATGGTAAAACCTCGTAAAGTAAAGTAATCGGGTGGCGTATACACGATGATCGCGCATTCGCTTTTACGCCTGACCGACTTGGTCGGGATTGCTTTGACGCGCGCGCGGCTGTTCTCTCTCTCTCTCTCTCTCTCTCTCTCTCTTGGTTTTAATGCGACTTCCTTCGAGGGCCCACCGGTTAATTAGCCGTCGCTCGCAAATAAAGCGATCGTCCGGAACGATCGTTCCGCCGATGCACGTTCCCATAATCTTCGCCGCATTAAAATAACTGTCCGAGTCGAATCAATTAAGAGCCACCGGTAACGATCATTGTCCCGCTAATAAACGGAAGCCCGATGTCCACTTAACGACTTATCAACGCTCTCTATCACATTTTTCTCTGCTCGAAGTGCGAAACCGAGAGCCGGCCGCACGCGTTCCGAATAGGCTACACACGGAAAACATAATATCGCATCTTCCACCGGCTACCTGGAAACCGCTCTTCCGAGCAAGAAATAGTAACGACCGGTTAGAATTACCCTCGTAAGAAGCTTTTCGCGCGTAGAAACCGCAGACGCTCGATTTGCCTTGCCGATGGGGCTTGTCTACTCGCGATGTAGCACAATGTACTTCCTTGGGGCACGCGTGGAGATAAGGATACGGTGGAACCTCGATAATTGCACGGAATCGTTCGGGTTTACTCGTGGCGGGGCTGGTTACTTGGTTATGAATCAGTGAAATGGGGTATTGGCGATGGAATGGTAAATTGCTGGCTTGCGGAGTGTTCGCAACATGTGGGAGGTCTTGCACTCTCAGTATTGATTGACGACAGTTGTCTGGGATATATTGTGGTTTTTATGAAGGGAAGAAGTGGATTATTCCAGCTTACCAGCCGTGGAAATGCTGGTTTGATAATTCCATCTCTTGGCCAGTTCACTGGCTTACAGTTTGCTTGATCAAATTGAATTTGCTACTTGTATACGCTTCTAGCATTGATTCAGAGTCATTATACTTCCCACGATAAGGAAAATTGTTTCTTCACTTAAAGGGGTGCACCTATTTTTCAGGCCGTTTTTAAATGATTTTTTAGGATTTATTTTCAGGAGAACTATTGACCCTATGACATTATGATTTTGCACACATAATTATTGTTATTTGAAGTACACGTATTATTTTGTTCAAAATTTTTTTAAAAATTCGTACGTGTTTGAAATTGCCCTAAATTTTCAAGTCAATCAGTGAAGTAGAAGAGACATTACTACAAAAGATTTTAGAACGCAACAAAAAAGACAATAAACTTCTTCTCGGATCGCGAATTCGGAAATATTAAAGCAGAACCTGCTCAATGACGCAACCCATATCGAAATTCGGCTCCCCGACTAGGTCACCGTGGAATCACTGTGTCCGACACAGCATTCGCGATCCAGCGGCCAGGACACCGGTGAATCATTAGCGAAGTATCGCAGGCCTAACAAGGGCGCGGGAGTGCGCCGACTCCGGCCAATTTCCAATTCCGCGATCCTCATTGAAATTCCGTTCGTTCGCAAGCGTGACGTCGTTCGTTGGGTTCGGGAACTCGATGAACGTCCGAATTCTAGGGTCGAGAGTACATCGTTCGCGTGTTGTACGACTTTGGAGCTGCCTGGCGACGTTCACTGTACCATTCATTCAAGCGTAATTCCATGATCGATGGCCAGAACAGAATTGAGAAAGCAGCGGGGCGGTGTTTAGGCCGTCGACTTTTTCGCTTCATTTTGTCTGGCGCGAGTCTGCGCGTGCTGGGCTGCTGTTACGCGATTCTCGATCGAATATGCATTTTAAAGTATGATTGCTTCTTTCAAAATTCGAACCGAACGATTTCGACTCGTTTGAGAAGTTGATGGGACAATGTGTATAAGGTTTAAATGGTAATATCGAAATTGATTAAGAATTGTCACGTGTAGTTAAAACAGTACACGTACAAAACCACGATCTCGAAATTATCTTGTTTATGCGGGATTTTCGAAACGAGCGAGAGCGGTCTAAAGCACGTTCAAAAATCACATGCAGCGTATCCGATACCCTAAATGGGTGCAGGCTTCTGGCAGACGAGCGTTGGAAGTCGTCGGATCGCATCGAAGGGATCAGAGGGCGCGTAATGGATAAGAGAAAACCGGGGGCGAGAGATAGAGATAAGGTCTCCGAGAGCTGCTGCTACTCGGGGTCTCGAGGCCTCGGAATCAATTTAGAGAACTATCCGAGATGGTCGGGATAACGTCGTCGGAAATATCGATTTCTTTCCCCGCAAATTGAACGGTCCGGATGCGTTCGTTCCGTGGAAAACGCGTACGTGTTCTCTCTGACGAGGGATATAAATCAGACGACCCGGTTACGCTTTCAGAGGATACACGTTCGGGATGACGGGGGAACACCTGGCTCGAGAGAGCAGCGATTGGCAGTCGGATAGCGGTCGCGAGAGATCGCAGGGAAACAATTATCCGCGCATGAAGCGCACGTCGAGCGCGTTGAACGAGACCGAAGCAAAAGAGAAGGCGCGCGGGACTCGATCATCAGAGGCAGCCGAGCGAGGCGGATAGGCAAGGACGCCGCCAGCCAGTGGTGATGATGGTTTAGCAGCGTGATAATGACTGCACGAGAGACACTACCTGTTGTACGGTGATCGTAAGAGCCTGGCCAATCGTGTACGCGCGCCTCTAGTCGCAAACATTGCCGTCATTGGTTGGGAAGATCGCGTTCACGACCTTGTCTCGCTCGAAGACTTGGTCGGTTCCGATAGTAGAAGCTCTAGTAAATCGTGAATTACACAAGCAAATATGACTCGAATTGTGTCGTGTTTGGTATCGTTTCAAGCGGAAAAGCGTCACGAGTATGACTGTGAAAAATTCGTGAAATAATCATTAAAAACAAACAAGTTTTACTACGCATTATACACTTGCGCAGCTATTAGCAATTTTTAATATCGAATAATCTCGCGACCCGTATCTGACGTCGCACGGAACACCGTCTGGAGGGTGGGTTCTTCAGGTGGGAGGAGACACGGAGAACAAGGTGGAAGGGGCCACGGTTAATTATCGTGTTCGCGGCGAAATCATACGGACGCGATAATTAACTCTTTCTTCTTCTTCTTCGAGCACTCCTTCCACGTTACCGTTGCCCTCCTTCGGCTCGAGACCCGCCCCCTCGAACCGTTTTTTGTGCGTTACACGATGCCCGGTGGCCGTGAGCGCGCGGCGTATTAATTATTAATCGCGTTAATTAGACCTCGATTCCCGCGAAAAACCAGGCTGCCCGACCGTTCTGAGCATTGTTAGCGAGGCTTGTTCTACGCCGAGGGCATTTCCGGTTTCTGAAAATGGATCTCCGGCTACTGACGACAGCCCCTCGCAGTTGTTACTGCACGGTGGCGAGAAAGTTCGATTGCATTCAACGTCTGTTAAAATTACGAAGAAGCTTTCATATTTATGAAATGCTATTTTATTAAACATGTTGTTTTAGACAGACTGCAAATGAATTTTTGTTAGTCACGGTTGCGTACATTCGTGATAGAGTCAGGAATTAAACCATGCTTGTTTGAACTAGCTGATAGCGAACACTAGGAGTCTTCATCAAACGCCTGAGAGCCTGTTGATACCGACGAAGTCAGATGTTGTCGGAAGATTGAGAAATTGTTTGTTTACACCGGGAAGTCTCGGTGGGCGAATCTTTGAATGACTGCAGGTTTTCGAGGTAGCGAAATCCTGATCGCAGATGAGAAAGAAAAATGGCGTCGGTTGGTGCGTCGTCCTCGACACGATTCCGAGGACGCGGTGTATGTCGGAGCCCGGTGCTTCGTCTCCTCGCGTCGAACGTGTCTAACGCGAATAAGCCGCTCTCCCCGCGGGAATATAAATGCGTGAACAGTGTCTTTTGAAGGAAGAAGGAAAGAGGGAGATCGCGGAGAAAGGATAGCGACAGAAGAGAGGTCTACGCGCGTACATACGCTGCTACAACTGGTCCTCCTAAGGGAGAGAAACACGCGACGCGAGCAGGTCGAGGGGTTGAAGGGAGAGAGGAGAGAAAAGAGAGAGAGAGAGAGAGAGGGAGAGAGTAAGATAGCCTCGAGGGGCCTTCAGGAGGGCTCTCTGCATTGAGTTGTAAAAGCGTTCGTTCGCTCTCGCCGCCAGGCGGCATGGTCGCTTATGTAAAGGCCGGCTACACGCCGCGTGATGAGTGGACGCTGTTCCGAGCGTTTCTTCTTTTAACTCTTTGGTCTCGCTTTTGCACTCTTACCTGTCGTTGCTTATGTACAAGCGAGTAAGCGGCCCGAGACCGGCCCGTATGCGTGAGTACCCGCCTGCATACCCGCGCCAACCCGTGCACCCTCTCTCTCTCTTCGTCCTCCGCCTCCGCCTCCCATCGAAGAAATCCTTTTTCTTCGATCTCTCCCTCTCTCTTTCTCGCGTCGCTTGCGACGACGAATCGACGAACCCCCTTTCGTTCCCGTCGCGAAACGCTCGTTGCGAGAGACACGCGAGCACGCGAGCTACGAACCCTCGAGGAGGAATCTCTTTTTCATCGAGAACCAAGACAACGCTCGATCAGACCCGCAAATTGGACCGTTCCCGCACTGGATCAACGACGGCCCCGGTCGAACCGCTTTTTCCACACCAGGCTACGTGGAAATTACTGGCTCGACCCAGCGAATCCTCTCTTTCTACTTGCGAACGCAACTGGACGATAACGACGTCTCAGATCTTTAACCGAATCGCGAGGAAGTACAATTACCTGATGCACGAATCGTGCAGAAGTAGTGGTAGAATGCTCCTTCCATTTTGCGACGTAAATAATATAAAAATTGTCTACATCTACTTCTTCAATCATCTGAAAAAGCTGAAAATAATATATTGATACACTATCAATGCCATTTTGTCTTTGACATTATTGGTTCGGTGAACGATTATCAATGAATACCGACAACATCGTACGAGATAATACGTATCCCGAAGTATCCATTTCGAGAAATGTATGTGCAATAAGTGCATGAAATCTGTACCTCGATAATGCCGTCTATCCTCGCGATACATACTTTCTGTCTATGCAAAACGCGCGTTCAGGGTCAGCTGGTTTCCGGAGGAGCCATAGTCTCCGCCACGTGCTCCGCAAAGAAATGATAGAAAATCGCGATCGGCCTGTCGCATTGTCGGCGATCGAAGCCGCGGGATGTCCGCGGATGTATGTCGCGGAACGGTCATGCGATTCAGCGAGAGTTTATTGGGTCTCGGTGGTCGATCGTGGTTGCGTATCTATGTGGATCAGGTAGGTGAGTTAGTCGGTTGCCGGTTAGTTCGAGGCGGAGTAGAGGAGCGCGATGACGAGAGAGAGTGAACCGGTTATGGGCGAGGCCCTTCGACTCTTCGTATTCTTGTTCCCGTTCCTGGGCCCGGGAACGGGTGGGCCCCGGGGGACTAGGGAGAGAGAGCGAGGGAGAACGACGACGAGATAGATAGAGAGAGAGAGAGAGAGAGAAACGTAGAAGGGAGGTAGAATCGAGGCAAAGTTCGGGGGAAGGGAGGACGGCTTGGAAGGAAAGAGGGGTATACCAAGTATGGTGGCAAAGAGGATGATGGGGTACCGTGGCTCGCGAGAGAGAGAGAGAGAGAGAGAAAGAGAGTGAGGAGGAGGTGGAGGAGGTCGGTTCCGTAGAGGGAGGAGAGGGTTCGCCGAGGATGGGATGAGGAATTCTCGTTGGCTTTCGCTTCGATGTCTTTATACGCGCGGCTCTTGTATGGCCGTGGGACATATATCTGTCTCGCGAGAGCGAGGCGCGCCGCCAAAAAATCAGATCGAGTGTAAAAATCGCATAAACTCGTCCTGGAGAGTCGAGAGAGCTATGTCGGCCCGGTTGGCGCTCGCTCAGAGCCCTCACCGTGTCTGTTTCTTTCCTTCTCTGTGTATGCTTCACTCTCTCTCTCTCTCTTTCTCTCTCTCTCTCTCTCTCTGTCTCTCTGTCTGTCTCTCGTTGCTCCTTTCAGCCTGTTTCTCTTCGGTGCCGTTCTCTCTTTTCCGCTCACGCGATCTTTTTTCCCCTGCATCTTTCTCGCTGCAGCCAGGGCTACACGCTCGCAGGCCGCGCTCGCATGACTCCACCTCGAGGAGAGGCCGATCACCTCCCATATTTCCTCTTATTCTGATTGTCTGCCCGGCTAGAGAGTTATGCGGTTTGCCGCGCTTATGAAGGATCCGCTCTTTATCGACAACCAAAGCGGTCGCTCGACAGACCGGGCCCCGAACAACCCACCACGATCACGTTCTCTTCTCGATGTACACAAGCGAGAGAGAAAGAGAGAGGGAACTGCGAAATAATTTCACTCCGGATACGGATTGCCTCCTGACCAGCCGTGCACGTGTTAACGCTTGACGTTAATGAAGCGGTTGGCATTAATAAGGCGATATTTCACCGATCGGCTTTTATCTCGACCTGAAGGCTACCGGTCTATCCTCCTCGGGATGCCACGCTGCCTGCTAGCTCGCCTCCCACGCGATCCACGCTGCCAAAATCTCTCGATCCTCGGCAACCCTCTGGACCAGTCATAAATAAAGATTATTTGGCGTATTCACAGCGAAGCAGGAATTATATTAGGCTAGCCACAAAAGGCTTTGCAGTTTTCTTTTTAGACCGTCGAGGGTATTATTTGCTAGGTTAGATGGCAAAACGAAATAAAGATGCTGCGAGAGGGTAGAACGTTTTTGAATACAATAGACTAGGCTTGCACGAGAAGACTTTCCGAACTACCTGATAGCACAGCTTCATTCGCTTATTAATGCCTCCATCTCCGCTCGCAACGAGGTTACGAGTCAACGAAAAAGACTGCGATAATGGCGAAGAAACAGTAAAAACATTTAATGAATTCAAGATATAATTGTATCTTGCAATTAATAGAGACATGTATTATTTGCATCTTTGTTCATCCAGCGATTTGTATTCAATTCGCCCGGTAATCGATGGTCTCGACCTCTCTTTTCTGCGATTCTGTTTGGTCCCCTAGAGCGATTTAGAGCGATCTTGTTGTTAAAGGATGCTCAAGAACCAGGGGTTCATATTGTTTGCGTCGGTGGTTGATCGCGGGACCATTGCGGGCCGAGAAGAAGCTAATTAAACTAGATAAAAGGTTCGGCCACGCGAGCCCTCGAGCCTTTTTGCCCTCTTGCTCGAAACTAGTAGCTGTCTTATCTCTGAAATCCTAGGTGGACTGCCCCGAGCAGCCGTATATCAGCGAGAGGCCAGCCAGCCAGCCCGGGCTTCTCGCTGACTGCCGTGCAGTTTACACGATCGATCTCACGGAACGATACGCAATTCCACGGGTTTACCAAAGGGATCTCTCGAACATTGCCGGGAGAGACTCGGAGGCAATTACCCTTTCCTCGGCAACTGGTACCGAACCCACCGAACAAAGCCAAAGCGTGTTCCGAGTATGAGTTTGTTCGTACCGGGGCGAGAAACGGGCGAAGAGAGGAGAGAGAAAGAGAGAGAGAGAGAGAGAGAAGGAGAGTGAGCCCCGAGAGCATCGAAGAGAGGAGCTCCTCTCGGTTCTCTCTCGGACTCCTCTCTCAGCTCCTCTCGGACCAGGCCAAGCCAGACCGGCAGCAGGATGTACCGGAGAGAGCAAAGAGTGCAGTCGTTGCAATGCACCTCCTAACGAGCTCGCTTTGTTTTGCGGCGCATGCATGTGCATGCTGCATGCAGGTATGGGCTAAAGGTATATGTACGTGGTAGAATGTATGCACATACGGAATATAACCGCTGTCCACATATACGGGGTGTCCTGACCGGTTACTGTCACCTGATCGCTTATCTGTCGTCCTCTAAACAATACCTAATATCGCAGCGATTTTTATCTTTCCGTTCGAAGATGATAATTACGCGCGAACTGTCTTTCTAAGGGAAAGGGTAGTTTCAATCCTTGACCAGTGTTGTTAGCGACGACTTTCGAGAGTCTCAGATCGATGACTTTCTGGCTTTAATTGGTAGCTGAACAACGCTGAACGTAGAATTTCGGCGATAGTTTCAACTGTATAAAATTATTAAAAGCAAAAAATTAATTTACATATATGTACCTCCTGTAGTTAATACAGGCAACTTTTATTTGATGAGTTTAAATAGACGCGAAGATCAGCATCATCGTCTCCGTCCAGGGGTAAAATCTCACCCCCAGGACCAACTTACAAAATCCTCCTGGTGGACGAGCAATTACCTCGCGTTTCGGCAAAGATTAATTAAAACCTCGGAACAAACGTCGTCCCACGGTGTCCGTGGGGGCCAAGTGCATAAGGTCTCCGGTTATCCTCGAATCTCCGGTGCAGAAGTTCGCGGCCGGTGCAGCGATCCTGCGCTCTCGGTGGTGCAGCCGCGCGTAGGAACGTCAGACACACAGCCTCCTTCCCTCTCTCTCCTCTCTCTCTCTCTCTCTCTCTCTCTCTCTCTCTCTCTCTCTGCGCGGCTGTCTTCAAGCGTGAGAAGAGATACGAGTTACGTGGGCGACACCCGGTATATTCCTCCGTGGCCGTGGTATATATACGGGTGTATAGAGAGATAGGGAGACAGAGGGAGACCGGTTCCATACATGGCTTCCGAACGCTTCTTCTTCTTGCGCTAAGACCGCAAGAGAGACAAGCATCAGCTGCCCGTTTCCCTCCACTAATGAGATGGAATTGGACGTGGCCGAGATTTTTCTAGACTCGTCGTCCCCCGGAGCACACACGGCGAATCAACCGTGGGTCCCCATGGGCTGTGGCAGTCTCGCCATCTAGTTCGCGACATTCCCGCGAGCGCGACCGGCGGTGCTCTTTGATACCAATCGTTTAATTGCGTCCCATTAGCCCCTGCCTCGGGGCCTCCCCTTCGCTGAATGCGGCCAGGAACGAAAGTGGCTGGCTGAAAGAACCGAGGGGCCCCTCTCTCCGTTCCGTTCTTACTCTTCCGTT
Source organism: Lasioglossum morio (assembly GCA_916610235.2). NCBI lineage: Eukaryota > Metazoa > Arthropoda > Insecta > Hymenoptera > Halictidae > Lasioglossum > Lasioglossum morio. The sequence continues at coordinate 14,399,735 of OU744328.1, read as the reverse complement.
CGCCTTCATCTTTTCTCTCTCTCTCTCTCTCTTTTTCTTTACTCTGCTTCTTTCTTCTTCGTCCTTCTCGTCTTCTTCTTCTTCTTCTTCTTCTTCTGTGCTCGACTTCGAACGAGCAGGTAGTAGAGCGTGGTGCGACGGCATCGTACGCGACCAAGGCATCGTCCAACTTTTTCTCGCCGACGACCACGACGGTTCTCGTTATATCTCGACAAGAGGCCCCCGCCATTCGGGGCCCGCTACGTGATGTGACGCCGGCAGAGATGGCGACCCGACTCTCTCTCTCTCTCTCTCTCTCTCTTTCTCTCTCGGACCGCACCAGGCCCAACCTACCACTTTTTCCAGGGCCCCAGGGCCCCCTGAATGCCGCGTTTCCTAAAGCCTCCACCCCGCCGCCTTTTTATCTTGGCTTTCTTCCTTTTCGTCTTTTCTTTTCTTACTGCTCTTCTCCGACTTTTGGAGCCCGGCGCACGCAGCTTTGCGCGAATCCTTCCGTACCCGTCCCCGACCCCCTTCCACCCGGGGCCCCACGAATTCGGATACGCGGACGGAACGTCGATCAAACCGAAACGGTCGCCTTCTGAGATCGCGCCGGCCAGTTTCGACAGCTCGTCCTTCTCCGTATTCCTCGTTAAGGCCCTCGGCACGGTCCCGATGCAAGAAAAACGACCGAGAAGATTGACCGGGGGCCCGTGCCCTCTATAATTGCGCGCAATACGTCGATCCAGGATTCCTGTCAGAATTCCGACGCAACGAGACGCGGCGAAAAAGGAGGCTTGACGCGGTTCTCGCGAACGATCTTGTAAGATCCGATCGGGGGGCGATCATTTTCGTTGGGTCCTACAGAGAGGGATGATCCAGGGACTCTGCGTGGATTGAAGAGACCATCAGATTGTGCTCTGCGAATATACAACAGTATATGTATCTCAAAGATCTGGGTGGATGGGAATGTCTATTGGTTTCATAGAAAAAGATGATGTTTGAACCTATCAAGATAAATGTCGACCTATTGGCAACATTCCGACTATAAATTTAATTCCTATAGCTGTAAACATTTAATTATCCATGTAGCTAAAAGATATGCACAGCTAGAAACTAGACAATCGATACAAACAATTACAATTTTTCTATGAACATCTACTAACGTGAAACCTGACAAGATCCTTCCTATCATTCGCCAACGTTGTAACATTTACAAAATCGGACAGGCAACAAAGACAAGGTTCTTCTTCTGCGACGTTTTTCTGATCGGAAGAAGAGCGAGCGGATAATCCGCGATTTCACGAGGCGGTAATGAAAGGCCGGGAGGCCTATCAGTCTTCCTAGCAGCTTCTATGTGTCGTCCGGTCGAGCGGCCGTACATCTTTTTCTCCATTCCTCCGTGCACCGTGTTTTCCCTGCTCGGCGGCCGCGCCGTGTTCCGCGAAATACCCGAATGCCGTGTGGCAAAACCCCGTGGTACAGGGAGCCGCAAATGGCGCGCGCGTTCTCCTCTCCGCCTCTCGGCACCGGTTGATTTAATCGGATCGCTTCGTTTCGACTTTCGTCCCGCGTTTTCATCGTTAACGACCCGGGGACCGGTCGCAGCCGGCGCGTCGCGATGAAGCTATGCGCATCGGAACGCGTAATGAGCGTACGTGCGATCGGCCCCGGTAATCTGCCCTACTTCGGGTACACGTCGCATTAACTTTAACGATCGTCGGGTAAGCGGCGAGGACGAGAGGATGAAGACACACAAAGAGAGACGCTTCTTCGTCTACGCCGCCGATCCGACGACGTCCAACCGAGCCGCAGCGCTTCGGAGATCGTTACCCACCCGCTGGTGCAACGGCGATCATCAATCGCACGCCTCGAAATACCCGAATCGCGTGGTACTCAATGATCGCCGGTGCATCAGATACCTTACTCATAAAAAGCATTGCGCGATCGTTGGATCAGCAGTCAGTTCAATGCGCGATTGGCTAAAACGTAACGGCGATAAACTGACGTTCATCTAATGTGAGAATTTTCTTGGCTTGTTTCAGGTAAGAGACCATGGTTGTCAAGATCGCGCGAGAGAAACGAACGTTGAAGCGGTACGAGTAAGTAGAACATACCATCTACCCTTTTCGAAGCTCCTGGACCTCTTAGAGGTTGGTTTTGTAGAAGCACCTGAAATTATATAAATTGTTCACATCATTAAAAATTTATCGAATAGCTACGGCTGATGCTTCGCACACATCGTAACGGACCTGTATACTATCGTCGAACGAAACCTGGTCGAAATCAAAGTTGGGGTGTTTGTCCGATCAAAGTGTTTCCGCAACGGCTGCGAACGGGAACAGTGCAGCGATCGGATCTGTGGCGATGGGGTTTTCCCAGGAATCGGTACAATAAAACTCGGCTGCGATTTTAATGACACGCGCCTGGGTGGACGAAACGAGGCGTCCGAGCGTCGTCGTTCCTCATGTATCCCGATAGAAGGAACGTCGCTGTGAACGGCTGGATCGGTAGCCGTTCGAGCAGGCGAGAGGGGGTTGGGTAAGCTTTATAAGGCGCAAGGGAACTTAGCTCGTTGGAGTCAGCACGACGGTAGCTAGTGAGGATTTACGACCCCCTCTATCTTAGCACGGTTTCGTCGAGCAGCGCAACACGTCGGATCCCATCGGCAATGGGATTATATCGCATAGAAGGTGGCTGCTTGTATCGCATCAAGATAGGTAGATACCGCTCTCGAGAGCCAGAGAGAAAAAGATAGAGCGAGAGAGAGAGAGAGAGAGAGAGAGAGAGAGAGAGAGAGAGAGAGAAAGAGAGACAGAGAAGTGGACTCGGTGAAGCCAACGCCGGCACCGTAGTAGCAGCAGCAACTGCAACAGCGGTCGTGCCTTAGGCCCGCTCACGTTGCATGAGTTCCGTGACGCCCCTCTTCCTCCATCCTCTATCCTCCATCCCTTCGCGCAACCCTGTCCTTCCTCCACCTCCTCCTCCTTCTTTGCTAAGGTCTTTCCGCCTCCGTCCCTCTTTTTCCAACGTGCGCCGTATTCTTCTCCTGAGTTTTATTTTCCCTCAATTCCGGGAAGCATCGCGCGAACACGGCCGAAGGGATAACGGGCACCATGCGATGCCAATGGGGCCCATAAGGGGGGCTAGGAACACGTACGCGAAATTTCCATGGCTCGCAATACCTCTTCGTACAGCGCCTGATCGAATTGTTAGAGCCATTTGCATCGATTCACGATTATACGTCGAAACAATCAGTTCTCGAACGAAGACGTGGATGCGTAAGGGTTTCACGCAATAGTTCATTGTAAAGTAGATGATGGAATCGCTGTGATAGATTAATTAACTGGAAACAGTCGATTGCTAATGAACGCCTTTCTACAATTCCGAGGATTTCGCCGACTGTACGCGCGCGAGATAGCAGCGACAGATCCGCCAGGCAAGCCTGCAAGATTTCATTGCGAACGTGTTAGTCGAACGACTCCCGTTCCGTCTGTTCTCTGTAATTTGCCGAGGCCATGCACACCGTATTAGGCCAACTGGCAATGATAGTTTGCGACGCGAGACTTTCCGGCGACTGGCGGGCGCGCGCGCGCGAGTCTGGAACACTACGGATATCTACTTTTCATAATTGGCCGCGAGATACTGGCTCCTAATGAGGCACCGGCAGTTCGGGCTATTTCTGGTCGATGGTCGGTTCCGTTATCGATCTCCGGCTTCCGTGTTGACTTTCCCCAATCATCGGTTTTTTTTATCATTTCGTCCAAAGTTCGTGTAACGACTCGGAGAATTAATTATGCAATAGAATTTTAGATGGACTCTGTATTTGAACATTTATTTTTCATTGTAACATTGTAGAAAATCACATCGACTAATCGCCAGACATTGTCTAGGCTCTTTCCAGCCGAATTGCCAACTCTCTCTCTCTCTCTCTCTCTCTCTCCTTGCAACGAAGGCAGAAGGATACAATCAATGGGAGCACTACAATCACACACGGATCACAGTGTGATTGCAGTTCCAGTCGGAGTTGATGCGTGGTTACAGTAATCACTGCCCTCTCTTTATTACCCATACTGCAAAGTGTCCAGAAAGCAGTTGTTACAGACCCCAACGGGCCTTTGTAATCTTCTCTGAACTGGAGAGTAGCTCCTCGTACATCTCTTTGCTTCTGATATATGTATGATACTTTCATTTGCTCTTCATCTCGTTGCTTCCGACAAGTTTTGACGTCTTCATTCACTTATCTTCGTTTACTTCTTCCTCTTCTTCTTCTTCTGCACCTGTACGGAAACATATGATTTCGAAGCTATTTAATTCAAGACGCTACTTGGTTGAATAAAATTGTTCCCGGAACGTTGTCGGCTCTTCTTTGATTCCGAGAGCGTGAATATCCGTACCATTAGGTTGCGCGAGTTACCATCCACATGGCTCTTATGTATTTACACGATGTGATTGCAGACGATCATACCATACGGTTCGATAGCAATTGCAAATTTCTGCTGCTGATTTTTCTTAAGAATGCATAAACTCTATTAAACACTTACTAACACCGGAACTTTTTTTAGTATTCAAGTTCATTGCGATCACGCGTCGAATGTACATACTTCTTTCTGTGAAATAATGCTACCCCGACGATCTCCGAAGAGCAACGACGACCAATCGAAGCCATGCTTCATTCTCCGCCCACTGCGATCCCCATCTGTAGCGCGCGCGCGCGGTCGATCGACGCCGCGCCGCGTCCGCGCGTAATAAAGACATTTTCCCGTGGCCTCGGAGATCAGGCCGAGTTAATTAATGCTACGGGTTGGTTCTCGATCTCTGTCCGCGGGGTACCGGCCAATATAAATAATAATAATTTGGCCGAAAAATGCCGGAACATCCCTCCGATGATTATCGGCTCGTAAATTCCGGCATAAAGATATCGCGAGTAAATTGCGAGCCGGCGGTGTTCGGCGTGCGGAAAAGGGTTTCGAGGCGGTTCGGGGTATGGAACACGGTTTGAAAGAGACGGTGTCTACGGGTCCGGACGACGGGGGTTGGGGTATAGACGATGGAAGGAGGTGGGACGGATAGAGAAGCAGATAAACGTAAATGTATAAGAGAGAGAAAGCCAGCAGCCTCGGTGTATAGAGAAGAGTCCGAGAGCCGAGCGGACTCACGCACGTAGATAGGTACGATGCCTCGGCACGCAGAGAGAAGAGAAAGAAAGAAGGGTTCCGTGAGGCCGAAAGAGCCCTTTTGGCTTTGGGCTTCCTCACTCGGAAGTATTGCGGCGTGGCTCCGGTGTGGTTATTGCAATGTAGACGGGGCGGTAACAGACCAATCACGTGCCGGCTACTAATTTGCTCGACTCAAACAGCTGCCGTTTCTACCGCCTAAGCGAGAGAGCGGAGGCCTCTCTCTGGACCCGGTTCGCTTATATTCCTTGGCCGAGCGAGTGTATATCTACCTTCGATCCCTGATCGAGGATTCGATCCCCCTTGGACTCACGCTGCGATATTCGATCGTTCTCCTCTCTGGCCTCGTTCCCCGGGCCCTCCTCGTGCTCTTATTCGATTCCTCGAGCCTCTCTCGTCGTTCTCCTCGTTCTCCTCTTCGTCGTCGTCTTCTTCTTCTTCTTCTTCTTCTTCTTGCGACGGTGTACCCTCTTCTACCTACCCGCTAGCCGGACAAAACATTTCTTAATTGGGTTTCGTTCGGAAGGAACGTCCGTCCGGCTGTTTCAGAGGGATCCGGCTGCTCCTGCCGTTACTGCCCGCTGCTGTTGCTGCTTCTGTCGCTGATCCTGCTGCTACCGCCGGCTCTCGCACGATTATTTATTTCCTCGAACTCGTCAAACGCTGCGTACCCGCCTCGGAATCGCCGCAGACGACGACCGGCACTCCGCTTTGCTCGCTTTTACTCTGGGTCGCGCGCGAGCAGGGACTAATACAAATAACGAGCACGTTCCGCGCGCGATAAGCGGCGAAACCGGCGCGTTTGTACGATTGCGATCAACCGGCCCCGTAATTCTATAAATACACAGTTCGAGCTGAAATCGGCGAGCTCGATCCACGACTATGGTTCGCCTAAGCCTCGCGAAACGTCGCCGACAGGTCGCAGGTCCTTGATCCAATCATCGACCTGTGCCACTCGGAAGAAAAAGCGAAAAAGGGAAACACGACGCCGCTCGGGGTAACAATGTATTATTATAATCTGCATGTAATTACAGGAAGGCGTGTAATCAGTACGCCCCGCTCCACGTAAATTGCTAAATACGCGTCGTAAATGATCGGCCGGCGATGTTGACTGCGCATTATCGGAATGATTGTTTCCCGGGCGCGCTGTGCCGATGGATTAACCGCCGATACCGGACGATCACTCAGAATCGGCCTGTACTCGCGCTCTCGAATTATACTCTCGTCATTATTTTAATCGCGTGACCTTGCCCCCCGGAATATCGCGTGAACCGCCGTGAAACGTTCGGTTGAAAACGATCCTCGCACAGGAGAGATTGCGAGGATCTTGGAATTACGATAGGGCCTCGTTAGTTACGGCCTTCGAGATTTTTTAGGACTACTGTGGCTCGATTATCCACGGGATCGATCGTTTACCGGCAAATTAAGACAATGACGGCGCGCAACGAGTACAAGAAGTACCGGAAGACCTCGGTACTTGGATTTGCTTCGCCAGTTTTTTGTAAAATGATTTGTCTGTGTTCCATCAGATTTTTCGTAGACGCGATAATTTCATCGAACCACAGTACAACCTGCTACAAGTTCACACATCTCGCAAATCGCATTTCTACAACAACCATTAAAAACGAACTTGTATTAAAATATAATTCAATTGAAAATTGAAGCCGGACGATCGTCTGTGATTTTTGGTTGCGAGCAACGATCGGGGCAATACCGTAGATGGAATTCTATCGTGCAACGACGATCGTGACTCACGGACTCGACGTCGTCTGGTGGCGTCGCGGACTTGCCCAGAACGGTCGCGATTAACGACCATTAACAGCTCCGCGTCCCAACGCCCTTATAATTCAGCACGGCTGACAGTAGCTCTTGCGCGCCTCTCCGCTCCGCTCCGCTCGTCGGCGTGGGCCCACGCAACCGGAGGCGCGTGAATAATGGCGCCGCGACGCGACTCCTGCGATATAATGAAATCCCGAGGCCAGAGGGCTGCTTTCCGCTCGCTCGTGAATGACCCTCGGGCTTCTGTGATGCACTGCGCATTCCGCACCCGTCACCCTGACCAGTCCCAAGAAGACTCGGGTTTCACAAGACGCATGGTTTTAATAACTTGGCTATTAATCCTCGGAATTTCTGACCCGTCGACTCCTGCCTCCGAATATTGCCTCGCGAATCCAAAATCAGTGTATTCGATGCAGCTTCACTCTTTCAAAGGGGGAGTCTCACGATCACTGACACGAACGTTCGAATATATCGCGCGCGCTTGGAAAATTGTTAAAACTTGCCGACGCTTATTAAAACCGTTGCACTAAATATTGAAAGAATGTTCGGAACAATTCGTTCGGGATCGTAAAGCGGTCGCGATAGGTCTGGCAGGGCTACTTTTGCCACGCAGAACAAGATTCGTGGGGTTGTACGTTACTTTGAAGTAACAATGTAGATAATTTCGACTCCGCTCAAGCCGGGTGACCATTAATTAGATTCTAAGATAGTCGACAACACCGTAACGGCTCCCCACGGCAATTCGGAACTCGATAACAGCTTCATTCGCTCAAAGGCATTCCACGAAAGCACGGAAAATACCTGGACGGTCGTCAAGGTTCGCCGGGACCTCTTGACACCATATTTTTCCGCCGGTCCGCCGGACTCTATGACTAGCTTTCTCCTTTGTTCCGCATAGTTTTTTGCCGCATCCTGGCCGCCGTTCTTTCTCCTTACAGCGCACCCGACGTTCCTTGCATTGTTTCGCAACTTTCACCCGTATTTTCGATACGCGTTTCTCGCCACGCCGCGCCGGGCCGCGCCGAGCCCGGCACCGAGAATTCGTGAAACGGACGGACAAAAAAAAGAACGTCGTAACAATTTATGGGGGAGCTCGACCAATACGAGTACGCTTCCGTTTACCCTCGGCGACTTTCACCGTCGACGCGTGCCCCTTCTAAGGGTTCTCAAGATCATCCCCGTACCGTCAGGTGGCTCGACTTTGGAAAACCGATCGCACGGCAGTCGTTTTTTTGCTCGCATCGCGTCGGTGACAGTGAATTTCTCCTCGGGAAATGTCTCCATGGAAAATTAGTTAGTATCGTCATTTTACAGGTTAGTTCCTTAGGATTAAGGGGTGTTAAGTTGAAATATAAAGGTTCTGCGAAAAGATAACAGCAAAAATATGTTAGGGGATGGTTCAAGAGGATTATTTAAAATATTGAACGTCCTCTTACACTATAAATCAAGACAGAGTAGAGCTTCGTGTCCTCCAATCCTCACATTTCTTGCCTCTCCTTTAACTTTCTTTAGCATTTCTGAATCGCGGATACAAAAAGAAATTTATGTAAGATATAATAGAGGATTCTGAACTAATTGCATCTCGGTATAGGTGTTGATTGTCGAGGATCCAAATGGTTCTTGATGCAATTCGACTTTCAGGTCCGATTCTTGCAAGATCGTGTCTCTTCCGGCGCACGCAGGTAATCCAATAGCAGCATCGATCTTCCGGCCACTCGGACCATTAGACTCGACGTCAGTTTATTGGTCCACATATCACGCCATCGCCCAAGAGGATTCCCATCTCTCTCTCTCTCTCTCTCTCACTCTCTTAACCTTTCCCCGCCGCAATTTGATTTCGCTCTAATTACCGCCCCGAGCCAATGTTTCTCGCGTGTACCGGGAGCAAAGCTCGCCCGGGATAAATCCACCTGCCGGAAATTCGACGGCGATTAACATAATTAGGCCGGCGACGCGATTCCACCGCATAAATTTTCTAGCCTAGCCCCGGTTGCTGTTCTCCTAGGCTTCTGCGAGCACCGTGTGTTGTCCCGCTGACTTCATCGACTCTCTCGCGATCCTTCTCCAGCTCTGGATTTCGGTCTCTAAATAGATACCGGATGGTCCTCCCTTAATTAACGCGCCCCCCCCCCCTAATTAATAGCCGCTCCCGACTGTATCCATTTATTCGTCGAAAGAATCGGTCGGTTTCATTCGTACTTGAACTTTCTCGGCCCGGCCGATGTCCGACGGCCCGCTACGATATTTAAGTAGCCTGTTCTTCTTCTTTCTCTTGAACTGAACGTCCTCATAGAATTGAAAATTCATTGATATTATTTCTCTCAGTATAAAAAATTAATAAGATTGAAGTTTGAATTATATTAATTGCTAATTTGTGAAAAATTAAAATCATTGCACTGTATCAAACACTTTCGTGGACGGACGACTCCCCTCGATGTTTGGCCGACGATTTCCAAGGGAAACAGTAAAACTCCTGGACCAAGAAAAATTCTCCAAGCTCCCAGGTTCTCGCAGCGATATCGCAGGATCGAATCTCTCGAACGTTCTCCAGCTGGCCGCTCGATATCGGTTTCTAAACAGTCGGTGTTTCACCGAGCGTACACGGCGCTCGGGCGAAACGCGGCCAGCGGGTTTCGGGTTCCCCCGTGAAATATATGGCCAATCTCGAGAATGCTCTTGTCTGACTTTAGACCCCCTTTCCTCGCGGGTTCGCCCTCGCCGTTTTACCGCAATAGAACAGGGCTGACGGTGGCGTAATGCCTCGCCGGATATGCAAATCAATCCCGCAGTTTCCAATGATTTATTCGAAGCGTGCAATTCGTTTAAGTGTATCCTGATTCCATTTGGATTAGCCGGCCATTTTGGTTATTTGCGACGTTCCCCAGTCGTCGACACAGACTGCTACAGCGTGCAGAGATCAACAGAGAAGTCTGTTACACAAAATTCGTGGCGACCACTTCGTTCCTGATTGCATTTCGTTCTACGGCGCGAGATCTTCCGTCTTCAAATTTGAATACAAGTAAAAGGAAGTGGTAGCCGGCCATTTTAGTTATTTGCAGCGTAGCTCAGACTACGCAAACAGGGAACGGTGTCAGTCTGCTAGAATCGGTGGCATCCTCTTCATTTGTCCGTTCTCGCGCGCGACCTTCCATCTTCAAATTTAAATATAAGTAAAAGGGTCCGCCGCCGGCGCAATCCGGGAATAGCGCGTCGCTTTCCGGCCGGGAGGGTTGATTTGCCTTGCATGAAGCTTAAGAAGCTGCCGCCACTGAAAATTCGTTGCATCCCCGTAACACGTTCCACCCCTCGGACCCGTTTCTTCTTCACCGGGAGAAGAATGAGAGGAACGGGGGAAGAAGAACCGTGCACCGTGAGCCCCGGGGCGTCGCGACGCCGTCTCCTCTTTCTACCTCTCTCTTTCTCTCTCTCTCTCTCTCACTCTCTTTCGTCTCTGTTCATTCACTTTTTGTTCGAACCAACTACCCCGGTCTTCCCTTTACCGTCTCCGTATCGCTCTCTTCTCACCAGACACCCCCAAACGGCTCCTCGTTTGAATTATCCTTTTTTTTCTTCCCTCCCCTTTCTCTCTCTCTCTCTCTCTCCTCATTCTTCTCTCCCGGGTTTTTCCTGGCGTTTCCTCGGAGCTTTTCGCCCGACGCTCACGTATCAACACTGTATTTGCCGCACGGTTTTATGCAAATGTAATCAGATTATTTGCCGTTTGCTCGGCCGTTTTGTAGACGGCTGCTCGCGTTTCGGGGGCAACGTTTGTTAATAGGGGCGCATGCGTTCCCCGCGAACGAACGCGCCTCGATTCCTTAATCGATCGCCGTTTCCGTGTTCCATCGACGATAAATTCTCGCCCCGTGGCCGCCGCTACACGTAGCCCCCGCGATTATCGTGTTGCGTTATGGGGAAATTTCGCACGGGCCCGAGTCCCGACCGTTTAATCGCACGACGACCGAAGATCCCGCACACGAGACGATCCTTGCCGCGGTTCTCGGTGTTCAGGTCATCGATAGTTGATACTTGTAAATATTTGCCTTTGGTGTATTCATATAATTAAACGATAATTAGTAGATTGTTAATTTTTTCTGAGAAAATCTGCTCTTTAACTTTCTTCAACTTTTCGAATCGAACCAGATCGATCTGTAGAAGAAACATAGCCGCATATTCGGTTCAAGCCGCGCCATTTTGTATCCCGTCGAGTGTTAATCGTCAGATTTAGTCGGCCGGGCTGGTTTATCGCTCTGTGCCATTTAGTTGTGCATCCAATTTATTTCTAGAACCCCATTCAATCGGTAATTTACTCGTTTCCGGGGTATCGGCCGCGATATACGATATGATTATTTATGTTGTTTATTGTTAATGCGGACTCCGCCATTGTGTCGCCGTAATTCTGCAGATTTAGATGCATCTGCGTGCTTACAGAGGCTTCTCCAATTGCGGCGACCGATCTTCACACCTGACATTCGTCGAATATTTTATAGAAATTTTGTGTCAGCCCTTACGTCTCCGAAATTGCTATTTTGTGTGTCTGTAAATCATAGTTGCAAAGGAAAACGTTGAATACAAACACCACAGTGATTTGGCATTAAACTTGAAAACAGTTAAAAAGATAGTTGATCGCTTAGAGATATGCAAAATCGCTAGATCCTTTAGACTGATTTGATCAGTTCAAAATTTCAAACACGGAGGATCAATAATCTTCTGATAAAGAATGTCTTCATCGTTAGCTAAAAGTTGAATTGCAGGTTTGATTCAATTACGCAGCGATAACGGCGACTTCCGGCGCTCGAAATCGAATTTAACGGCGGTAAGATAGCCGGAAGTTTTCGCCAGGCCAAGCGAAAGTTCCTCGAGGGTCTTTTAATCTTGCCGTGGCCGATACACACAGAGAGAAAGAGGGAGAGAGAGCCAGGGTTCTATCGACCGAAGGGTCTGGAGGTCGAAAACCCCGCCGCATCCAGCAACAACCGCCATTGTATCGGGTTGTAAAACCCTAACGACGCTTCGTGTAATTGGAGTGACCCTGTTTGACCGCGATAATGGTGAGCCCGGGGACTCGACTTCCGTCGCCACCGAGTTCCACCGAATCATATCGACCTATTGCTACCTCCAAACACGATCCATAACTTTGCAATAATCATCGACCTTCTTAACGGTTCGGGGACTGATGATGGATTACCAGTTTGTTTCTATATGATCGCAAAGTACCCGAGTCATATCCTCCAGTTTTGACAAAGCAATGTTTCACATTGATAACATATAATATACAATTTTTCACTTCATTATACTATTATTAGTAAAATGAATCGATGCATTGCACGATAAGCGAAATTGGCTGCAGTCAATTTTGAAATATGTATACCTGAGAGTACTACGTTCCGATGTCGACGCGGTTAACGTCATTCGAAATTCTCGGTTGAATCAGCTTCGAACAGCCAGATAAAGACCGGGACTATGTGACGAAAGTTCGCGATAGAGTTTCTACAGAGAGCGCCGCGCGCCGTATAGAAGTTCTCGTCTTCCTGAGTCGGGCCACCGGTTTTCCGGGGCGGCTCGGTTGCGAAAAGTTTCACGAGAGACGTTCCCGGTCGGTGAACCGGTCTTATATTTTCGCGCGGTACGGGGAATTGAAACCTCAAACATTGTCCGGCCGTGTAGGATCGCACGGTAGGGCTTTAGATTGGATGTCATTCCGGCGGCCGTTCCCGCGGATTCGCATTTATTATCAGCGATTTAACTACTTCAACATCGCCATCGCCGGCAACGCCATAAATATCAGCTACCGTAGTCCCGGAGAACGATCGTTGTTGCGATAGGGATGCACTAGATCGCGGTTGCACGACTCAACGAAGAGAGCGAGCGGGAGAAAGACAGACAGAGAAAGATGGAGATAGAGGGACGGAGAATCGAGTGAAAGGGAGCTAGAGAATCGAGAGGGAGAGAGACGGAGGGCGAAAGAGAGGAGAGCACAATGAAAAGATAGGTGGGAGCGAGGCAGACGGAGAAAGAGGGTACACAGAGGGATCGTGAGAGGAGGGATGAAGCCGGCCAAGGGGAGGGGGTTGAAAGCAGGGGTGGGCTTCGAACAAAGGTGGAACAAAGAGCCAGAGAGCGAACCAGCCCCGGTCGAAATAGGATGGCAGACACACGAGTACAGAGAGTCGACTCTCTCGCTCTCTTTCTCTCTCTCTCTCTCTCTCTCCTGGTGGTGTACGCTAGAGGCAGGCGGCGGCGGCGGCAACGACGGTGGCGGTGGCTATACTTATATCTATGGGCGGTGGTGCATGGTGTGCCATGATGGCAGTAACTCCGGAATCCCTGGGCTTAAACTCACCTCGCACTGAGGATCAGTGGGGAAACTTCCCGTACCGCGGCTTAAAGGCTTCGTGGTTGCTGCTCCCTTGCTTTCCCTGGGCCGAGAGCAACTTTTCGCCATGTTAATGGGCACAATATGATCATACGTGAAGCGTTTGCGTATTTATACGCGGACGACCTCCTCTCTGACTAACCGACTGTTCCTACCAAAGACTTGGGTCTTTCGAGATCTCGGCTAAATTAGGCCATTTTCTTCTGTTTTTGTCACGTGTTCGTTCGAATGGGGTTTTCAATTGTTTGGAGGGGAGGGGGGTAGTTCTCTAGTTCTAGAGGTAGCTTTGTTATCTTTTGATGCTGTTCTTCATCAAGCCAAAACTCCCAAATTTTCAGAATATCAAGTACAGCACACAATTCAGTTCCCATAGACTCCAGCGAAGTAAGAAGACCAAACAATGGCGCAACATTTCACATTTATTTCGGGCACGCGAGATCACGCCGAATTTGCGAACACCCTTATAATACGAAATCTCGGTCGTACGTTCCCGACAGGGTATTTAAGGTCGAAAGAATAGCGTCTCGGGCAAGCTGCTCGCCGAAGGGGGTGCAATCCAGCCCGCGATCGCGTATATTTTAGCGAATTCCTTTTTGCCGTTAGAGAAAGGGAGAGAGACAGAGAGAGAACGATCCGTTTTATGCGCGTCTGAAAAGTTACGGAACTATTCAAGCCGGGTTACGGGTGTAGGAGATATTGCCGGATGGAAGTTGCACGTACGCGTGCGAGCGCGAATTCGACGGAAGAAGGAGCATTAGAAGAAGAAGTCGAAGTAGACGAAGAAGAAGTAAGATGTCGAGGAACAAGTGGTCCCCGAAGTTCCTCGTCGAAGTATAAAAGTGTAGTTTGCCGTTCGTCGAGGTTCGTCCCGGTGAAAATTGGGCGCGCGACCCTCGCCCGAGTTTCTCCGGTTTCCACTTTTGCTTTTCCGGTGTTTACTCCGTCGCGCTTTATAGTGACTCTATGGTCCTTCTGCTATAGTCCAGCACGCGAGGTCGCGCATCCTCCCACGCTCCCGGAGTCTCTCTCTCTCTCTCTCTCTCCCTCTCTCTCTCTCGGTGGCTGCGCAAAACCGAGAGAAGAGAGAGGAGAGATCCACGATCGCTAATAAAGACATTAATATTGACTGGCGTGTATATCTCGATGTGCCGGAAGGGCAGACGCGATTCGACTTTCGGATAACACTTGGGGGAATAGAATGCTCGGTCACGACAGGAATAACATTTAAGAATAAAAGATGAGACCACAATGAAACTGCCTATTGCTTATTCATAAGGTGCACGGGAACGGGGTATTGGTATCGTACCGGTTTTATACGCCGGAACGCGTACATAACGAATCGGACCGAGAGCGCGCGCTTCTCTCTCCGCGCGCTTGTGTGCGCTCTCCGCTCGGCCTGCTCGCCGCGCCGCCGCGCTGTTTCACTCGCTCGGGACCCGGGAAAAAAATCAAATCGAATGCAAAATTGAATGGCTCGGCACCGACGGACCAACCGTGTTCTCGATATTTTCATTCCGGAGCGAACTTTTCGTACTCCACGCTATCGCGCCTGTCTATACCGATGCGGCGCTCGCGAACCCTCGCGAACCCTTTCGAACCCCCCGCGAAATGCGCCCGCGAAATATGTTCGTTGCGCAACTCGTCCATCTCCGCGATTTTTCCTTGTCGTTAGGCGGGACCGATATTTACCTCCGACCCCGTTCTCAAACAATTTCTCTGTTCTACATTCTTGTAGCTCGTTCCTTTTAATGGGATTTTAATTTATTCAGGGGGTTATTTAATGGAGATTTCCTTTAAAGATTCTTAAACTCTTTTTTAAAATTTGTTACAGCGAAAATGCAGCGTACATGCCACTAAAAGAAAAAATTCGTAATTTACATACACTTTACGGAATACGTAATTAACAATTCTGTAAGAAAAATGCCAAAAATTTCACAGGTACACGTGTTCTTTTCACCGATCGTGTATCTTCACTTTCCACCGCAGCTCCGATCCAGTGTCAACATGCTTCCACCGTACATCCATCAATTACGTTAATTAGTTTTAATAAATTCCGTTTGCGGATTCCATTCGATCCGGCCATACAATGTCGAACACGCGGCGTGGCTCCGGGGCAAAAACCGGTGGTTTACGATGGAAAATGAATGCGTCCGGTTAAGGAAGCGCGCGGCAGCGTTAATCCAATTTACTCGGAGGCTAATTATCGATGATAATTTACTGGTTGGGTTTCGGGGCCGCAATTAACGGCGTCCGGGTCACGAGAATGATGTGTTCAGGCTGTGTGCTGTCCGATTCGGTGAAAGCTGGTCGAGGAGACGGTTTCGGAGTTCGAAGATTTCCTCCCGAAAACGAGCGGCAGATGTCGGACGGGGGGCCGACTCCATTGGAAAAACAGGTTTCATGGGGGATTCGGGCTGGACGTCCCATAATGGTCCCACCCCTAGGACGTGTTACCGTTACAAAAAGGGCGGAAGAGGGAGAGAGAGAGAGAGAGAGAGACTCCGGGCGGCGTGCAGTCGAGAAACGAATGGTCGAATATCAGGTTACTCGTGTACCGGCGGTCCGGTAACAACCTCCCACATCCGTAACAATTCCCCTGATTACTTCCCCACCGGCTTACAATTTGCCAATTTACTCGGAAAACTCGTAAAGCATCGACGCCTGCCATCGCGGCTTGCTCGCGCGCGCTTGCAACTCGATGCACCGCGCACACCGGGTCCACGCACATATGCAGCGGCAACGGCCTCCGCGTTTCACATTTATCTCTTCCCGCTTTTTCCCTTCGCCCGTTTATTTCGGCCCGCGATTCCGCTCACGGACCAGCCCCGAATGACGCACAATGGTCCTTTTGTGCCACTCGCCGTCTGACGGATATCTGCCCCGGCTCTCCGAAAATTTGATTCGTCCCTGATTCGAAACTGCCGCGCGTTTTTCACTTGTTACGCGAGATTGCGACTCGCGGATCGACGGACGCGGTTGCTCAATTCCGCTGGCCGTTCTCTATAGAGATACTGGGAAATGTGTTCCCGATTCATTCCACGGAGATTGTTTATCGGGGTGGATGGTTGTGTGGAGCGTTTCGCCGAGACACCGAGAAGATACTCGTTTTATCTCTTTAACTGTACTTCTTGATCTACGATCTGTTTAATTTCTGAATTTATTCTTTTAGACTCTTTTCAAACAGCTACCTAAAGTTATTAAAAACCACCGACAGAGAAACCTGACTGTTTTCTCGACTATCCAAGAAAGTCGTCCCCAGAATTCTCTACAGAATTTCTATCGTAGAGAGGAAACAGCCGTCTCCTCGAGATAGCAGGACCGAGCGACACTATCGCGGCGAGCCGATTGCGGAGGATCGAATTAGCCCTCTTCAGCAAGTTGCATTACGGTGGCGACGCAACCCCACGGCGTTTGTTTGTCATCCGTGTTATAACTTCGTTTGCCAGCCATTGATTACGGGACCGGGTACACGGTGCCTTATCTTCCCCTTACACGCCTGGGGATCAAGCTCCCTCCCTCCCGGGCCTTTAAATGTCTCGTACATCCCCGAAATTAATATCTGTTGGCCCAATACCATTCGCTCTCACCCTCGATTCTCTCTCGCGCACTCGCTCCTTGCGGAATTACTTACGCACGGCTTTATTAGACAGAACGTTCCGAATGATTTCGCCGATTACTTCTTCCCAGCTTTCTTCTGCCGGCAGAAAACGAGCTTCTAGGATAGCTCACTCTCTTTCTCTCTTCCTCGCTCTCACTCGTGCACTCTCTCTCCCTCTGTGTCCATCGAGCAGCTTTTTCGCCTGCCGTCTGGCTCCCGGCCAGTCGGATCGTCTCTCTCGCGGTTACAGGATCGTCGACGATCATTAGGCGATACTTTGTTGAACCGCAGGCGGTTCTTTGGGGATTCGATGATCCCTTTTTAGGGGGAGCAAGTTTGTAAATTTGCGGCCGGTGAATACATAAGTCGATAAAGCGATCTAGACCGCGGGATATGCTCGATTTCGCAGTCAAACACCGGCTTGCGGTGCGGTTACCTTTTTTTTTTCTCGTGGAAGATCACGCAACGATGCCCGTGAAATTGCTCCGGTCACTATTCCGCATTTATCAGATGTTGTCGCTTCGCCGTGCGGCACAAAACAGCGACAAAATGGCGCTCTGTGTGGCACTGACCACCCGGGATCGCAAGAGGAAGACATTCGATTCTTCTCGGGAGCAATATTATATGTTATATTAATATAATATCTTGCTAAAAATTTCAATGATGCACGTTCAGAACACACAGAGCAGAACGAGATAATATTTTTGGATTGTCTTACAAAAGTTGACCTATCCTGTTCTCCAAAAACTTCGCCTGAATCATTCGAAATTCAGATTATCTCTGAATCCCCCTAAATACGACAACCAATCCAGTGTTGTACTCTGATCTTGGTGAATTTTTGCATGGCCATTCGGACTACCGTGTAACGCGTCAGAGAATCGCAGGGAGTTTGCGATCGACGACGGCCAGCATCCCGATGCTCGTTTTGCCAGCTAATTATACGATCGCCAGGAGATACCGAGGACGTGAGCTCCCGGGGGCGACGGTGCCGCGAGAAAACGTGCAAAAGGTAGTCTGGCCGGCAAATTGCATCCGAAAAAGTCGTCTGCAGCCGCCGCCTGGTCGAGCAAGTAGGCATTTTCGGTACTCGAGGTAATTTTTTAACACGCGTTGCATGCGAGGCGCAGCGTCTGGCCGGATCGCGCGCGCGCGCGCTTGCGCTCATCGTATGCTTAATAACAACGGCGCGGCGCGGCGCACGGCGATATTCGGCTCACGGATGATGCGACGATGATGATGATCCGCCATCTCACCGCAACTTGGGAGGTCCGCTCTTGATATCCCCCTCCGCTCTTGATCCCCTCGGCTGGCCTTCCACCCATTTCTTCTTCGTACACGCTTCACTCTTTCACCCTGGCCCCTCCTCGTCCCTCTTCGTCGTGTTCTTGCCCTCCTCTACCTGGGCCTGCACGCTCTCTTGCTCTCTTCCTCCCTCTTATTCGTTCTTATCCTCTTTCCCCCTCGTTCTCTCGATCCTCCCTGGCCGACTCTAGATCCTTTACCTCTGCCTCCGATCTTCCATCCCTCTTTCTTGTTGCCGGTCGGCTCCCTCGCGTTCTCATCTTGCCCGTGGCTCACCAATCCCTCTTCCTCCTCCTCTTTTATCTCTCCACCGTCTTCCTCCCGGCAGCTTCTTCTTCCTTCTCTCGGCCCCTCGACGTCTCCGTCGTCTTCTCTTCCGCCCAGCTAAACGTCGATCCTCTCCTGATCGGTCCCGGGCTCGAGACATATACCCATGGGAGCGTCGACAGCCTCCGATCATATTTTTTGCATCGGGATACGGGGGAAATAAGACCGTGCCGGGTCCGGGAACCGGCCAATTTCATCTCCTCCGCGACATACACGATCATGCTTTCTCTCTTACGCTGTCATCCAGCATCCGGGAACGGGCGACTATGCGACGACTACCATCGATGATCGTATCGCGATCCGGGACACGATTTTTCTCTGGATATCGTATGCGATGCCGGGAAATCACTTCGTTTCATAACCTTATTTTCTTTGTCTAATTACGAGTCCACTCGTCGTGTAATTACATTCCTTCTGTTCATTATTGATGTCTGCTCTTTTAACTTCATCTTTCATTACTATTTATCACCAGTCGTAAACGTGAAACATTTTCTAACCTTGTGTTAATAAAGAACTAAGACTTTATTGGACGCGGTGATATGCACGTGCAATTTTGATGCAAGAGGCCACGTTCCAGAGAAATGAGATAGAAGACGCCAGTTAATTCCAACACTGCCATACAGGCGAAATTAGCCCCCGTTCACCTAACCGAGGGAAGAATTGAACGACGCGCCAAGAACGTGCCGCCTTTTCATAACTTTTCCGCTCGTCCAACAAGCCTCCCCTCGTGAGTCACGTACCTGCTAGCGAAATAACCTTCCAGCTATCACTTTCTCTATATTTCGTCTGTTTCCCATGGTGAACCGTTCACGCCCCATGTCGCTCAGGCGACTGTTTCGCGCGATATTGTTCCAGTATGGAACATCTGGTCGTGCGAATAAAGACGCCTCCTGGATCGTAATCTCTGGACCTGCACAATCGAGGTCTCTGAAAAATTGGGTATTCTTTGAGTGTTTTTGTTGCCAGAGGAGGCAGACACGAGATTCGGGGAATTTCTTCACAATTGTGATTGGGACGGTGAGAGAACCATTGATGAGTTGGAGCGTTCTATTCGAAGTTACTTCAATCATTGATAACCTGCAGAGGTTTATTCAATTTACTGGGAAATTGAGAAGAATCTTATTCCAGTCTCTGTGGAACAGACCCTGACTGGGTCTACAGTGTAGACTCTACACTTCGAATTACGAATGTATTATCACAAAAATCAACAGCTTCAAATAGATTGTTCAAACTTTGTTCTCGAATGTCTCCAAAGTAAAGATACACAAACGCTATTTCTTTCCACGGCCGCAAGATCCATCGCTTCTAAATCAGTCCGGAAGAATGGTGGCGCGAAGATTAAACAATGAAAAATTCACACGAGGGAAGCATCCCCTTTAAAATCACTCACAGTGTCCTCTTTTCCTCCGCAGCTCTGGAATTACTAAAGAGTCCATCTTCATCTCAACTAAACTGCCTAGAAACATTCTCAATCTTCAACTACATAGTAAATTATTAAACATTCAATATAAATAGAATTAGCACTAAAAATGGGGGGGGGGGGTCACTAACGGTAGAATGTAGATGGGGTTGATAGCTGGCAATAGTCGTAGATAAATGAACGGGAGGGAAGGGGTTTCACGAGGCGGATCAAAATGGCTCAAAGGGCTGTCGAAAGAGGACTCCAGCCCTCGAAGAAGAAGAAGAAGACGAAGCAGCAGACGTTTGAGGGTGAGGGGAGAGGGGCAGGTAAAAAGAGGCCGAAAGAAAGGTATGTCGAAAGTCCTGGTAGAAGGGGGTCTCGGTAGGGGGGTAATCTTCGGGGACCAAGGGAGAACTGGCCGAGGGGGCAAGGGAGGGTGGAAGAAATGGCGGGTCCGAGGTAAACGCAACCGCTTGCATCGATAAACGTAACGTCGGTAATAACCGGCAATTTGCGAGAAGGACTTTTAGTTAGGCAGTACGCGTGCTTGGGTATTCCAGAAGACGGGAGCGGCGAAAGGGGGGTGTACGAGAGGAGAGTAGGATGAACAGGGGGGTCGAGACGAGGGGACCAGAAGAGGAACATGGGGAGAGAAAAGGGAATGGTGTGGGTCGCACTCGGCCCTCGATGGGTTGGGAGTAATTGCTATGAGAAGGGGCTGCTCGCTCACGTCTTACCGGGGGATTTCGCGACGATATTGCTGATATAAAACTGGTCGCCGCTGCCGGCGGGGGTGGGGCGTACCGGTGGACCCCGCTTCGGAAAATGGAGAGTAACGCTCGGAATCAGCGTTAAACAACTTTTTCTTTATTAGCTTCCTTCCTTCCTTCCTCCTTTCCTTCCTACGTCGCCGACCTGAGAGCCGAATTATTGCCCTGTTTACCGGATTTTTTGAAAAACAAGAGACCCCCGGGGCCGGGACACATCGAGGAAAACGCATAGTGAATGGGGAACTGGAGACTCGGAATTTTTGTACGTCCACCTGGCGCCTCCGTTTCGTACCCTCCTAAAGAAACTTAATAATGCACATTCGAGTCGACAGTGAATAATTTGTATGCACTAAAAACCACCGTCTACTTATTTATATTTATACAAATTCATTAGAACAATATCTGCAAGGAAAGTAGGATCTATAATGTTTTTTTTCAAGAAACTTCCTAAAGATTCCTCGTTTCTTGTGTGTACCACGGGTAGTACGTTCCGACAGGTGTTTGGTTGGTTTGTGCCTGGCCGGATGCAAATGAGCGTAACGCAGTTCGCCTAAGAACGACGACGCGATGCAACGATCTCGAGGATCGGTCGACGATCTATACGCCGATCCAGGCCCCGGAGGGGGCACACGGAAAAAGGAACGAGACCGAGAACGCCTTGTTTGCTCCGGAGATAACGTACCTGTACCGGCTATTATTCCGGTGAGCCCCGAACGTGTTTAGAGAGCCCACTGTCGGCGAGAAACGGCTAAAGATATCTTCATAACGACTTAATGTATTGGGCGTGGGGCAGCCTAATGACTACCTGCGCGTCGACCTTTATGCGCTAGTAGCACGTGCATGTTGCTATTATCAATCTATAAATGCACCGATCGTCCTTGGCGGATCCTGCCGCGTCGACACAAAATTGTAGATAAGTCTGTAAACGCGCGAGATGCGCGTAGCAACATTTTTATTTCTCATTTTTTCCTTATTTCTCCCCCCCCCCCCTCCCTCTATCTACATCGTTCGAGTATATTATACAAGTCTTGCTGGTCTCTTTTTTAACTGAACTTCTTCGAGCGTTGTTGCTTTTTTCTTTCTCCGGCTCTTCGCGAACGATCAACCATGTTGCAACATGGCGGCCTGCACCAGCCTCGATGAAGTTCGCCTTCGAACAAGCGTTATCTTCGTAATCGATCTCACAGAATGCTGAAGCAGGAAAAAAGATATAATTGGAACGAACAGTGCTATTAGAGGCTATTCGGCGCGATTCAGTGTCGGCGCGCAGATTCGGTGAATTGGCTCCGGCCGGCTGAGAGAGTGAAAAGTGCAGGTGAACGGTTGCACGATGCACTCTAAGTAGATTTGAAATTGTTTTATATCGTTTTCTGCTGTTCTTAACCTGCTCGCCCGAAGTTGTACTGCTTTTTCTCGAGACGCTAGACTATTTTTAAACGGTCGTCTCCCTTGCCAAGTTGTTCTCAAGGATACTGCTCAAGCTTTATGCCGAGTTTATGCTGATAATTTTATAATAACCGTCTCTCGATGGGGAAATCTGTAAACTGAAATTCCAAACGGATGCAAGTATTATTGGAAATTATAGTTCGAACGCTGTGCTTCTTCCATCAACGAGTTCGTCATTAGACCTTGCAAAATTGACGTCCTCGATGATTTCATATCGCATCTTTCTTACATACCAATCTTCTACTTATTTTGAAGCTGCTTCGAGATTAAATCCTCTTATGATCCTATTGTAAATAGGTAATTATTCAAACGAACTGTTAGAAAATATAATTGAGTATGATATAAGTACTCCTGAAGCAAAATGTACGAGGATTTAAATTTAAAACAAATGACCAAAAAAATCGAAGTGAAATATTATTTCGCCCACAATCGACATTTCCAAATTTATTTCACAAATAAATAAACGATCGGTTACACCAAACTTGACAATAAATTTTCCCTTGTCACTCTCGATTCGGATAAAATCGTCTGCACTCCTGAACAATATAAATTTCATATGAATTCGCTTTTCTCGACGGTAGAAATTTTTGAATGAATTATGCTGGTGCATTTGCTTGCCGTTTGGGTCAAGGTTTGCGCAGACAGGGATTGTGTGAGAGCCGCTCTGAAGAAAAGCGAGTCACCGGAGTTCGCGTGCTGTCGCGCTCAAATCGATTCATCTTCGAGTCGCAGATAAAACCATTCCGCGGCAAATTGCTTGGTTTTACAAATTGCGCGAGTGATCGCGAATGGCACGAACCGGTGCATCCGAGCAAGCAAGCAACCCGTGCAAGCTATTGCAGCTTATCCGGGACGCTTCAACGAGTACCGCCTTTCACGCGTAATCTTAATGCATTGAGATACCGGCGATTTTATTGACGGTCCCGCCACCAGCGCGAATTAAGCCGATCTTAGTAGAGAACGTTAATGAAATCAAACGGCGCGCCGGTTATTAGCCGTGTGGACGGTCGATCCAACGGCCCGCGGCATCTCATTAACGATCCGCCAAGTATCGTGTTAATCACCCTACTGAACAGCCCTCCATTTCTCGCTTCTCCAGACTTTATCATTCTGCTGTGGTTACTGGAAAAATCAGTCTGTAAATATTTGAATTTGTAATTATTACAAGACTTCGCGCAGACTTCCCTCGGAAATTCCACGGAATATATTGTTGGCGCGAGTAATAAATTATTTTTCTCGGCAATTAAACAGTTCTTTAATTTTAGCTAGAAGTTGTAAGCTTCGTCGCTATTTGTAAACCTCAAAACTTTACAGGCGGTAGATTATAAGAAGTAACTTTTGGTAAGCACGTGTTCTCTCTTACGCAAGGCAAGACACTCTGGTCTTAGCGACCTGTAACGCGTAAACGGGCGCTCTCAATTATAACGGCTGAAATGAGAATTACTTCGCCTAATTAGCGATCTCCTAGATGGAGCATCAAGTACAGAAAACTAAATTTTTCTGCTTGGAATACGGAACATACCGCCCGCCTCGCGGTATCATTACCGCGAAAGAGATGAACTGAACAAGGAATGACTTAGAACTAATCGCGTGAAAACAGTACAATAGAATAGCGTAATGAAGAAATAAGACTTAAACTAACGCAATCATTAGAACTTTGTACAGTGCAGTCAAGCTGCAGGTGCAAACAACTTACGAACTAATAGGTAGTTTACAAAGTTTCGTAATAGGTCGTACAAACTGAGAGTGAGCGGTTTTGACGGTTACTACTCGAGTTAGCCCGTCTTGTCCCGGGTGACATTCGGTCACACGACCTAACTCCCACTTAGAAGGAGGGAGCGTGGCGTTTTTCAGTAGCACTAGATCTCCTATTTGCAAGTTAGGAGCTTGCGTATGCCACTTCGCTCGGGCTTGCAGGTTTTGTAAATACTCGTTGCTCCATATCTTCCAGAATTTCTCGTGCATCAATTGAATCGTTTGCCATCGAGACAATCGATTCTCATTCAAATCTAAGACAGACGGAAGGGGAACAGATTTTATGGGTCCACCGACTAGAAAGTGGCCCGGAGTTAAAGCTTCGCAGGATTCGATGTCGTCCGTTAATGGAGCTAAAGGGCGTGAATTTAGGCACGCTTCAATTTTGCAGAGAAGTGTGTTTAATTCTTCGATGGAAGGAGTGTAAGCAGCGAGCAATTTTTTTTAAGTGAGTCTTCACGCTTTTGACTCCAGCTTCCCAAATCCCACCAAAGTGAGGAGCTGCAGGAGGTATAAAATTCCAATTAATGCTATCACCTGACAAGCGAGAGCGAAGAGCAGGATCAGCTATGACTTTCTGAAAGGCGACACTTAATTCTTTGTCGGCGCCTTGAAAATTAGTGCCATTATCGCTATACATCTCGGACGGTAAAGAACGACGTGATACAAATCGATCGAACGCTCTTAAGAACGCAGCAGTAGAATAATCTAATACAAGTTCGAGATGAATAGCTCGAGTGGCTAGACATATAAAAAGCGCTATGTAGACCTTATGCGCTTTGTAACCTCGACCAGAAAGTGCGCGCGCTTGAAGCGGACCCGCATAGTCCAGTCCACAGTGAGAAAACGGACGTGAAGGTGTGATTCTAGCTTTGGGTAGGTCACCCATCATTTGTTGTGAAGTGGTAGCGCGAGCTCTCACGCACTTAACGCACTTATGAATTAAACGACGTACAAGTCGTCGGGCGTTAATGATCCAAAATACTTGACGCACGGTACTCAGGGTTAACTGAGTACCGCCGTGTAATATGTTCTCGTGACAATCGGCGATTATCAATTCAGAGATTCTATGATTCGATAAAACTATCGGAAAGCGTTGAGAATGTGACAACTCCGAGTGACGGAGCCGCCCGCCAACGCGAACTACAGCATCTGAGTCTAAAAACGGATTAAGGCGTAGTAAAGAGCTAGATTTAGGTAGCGATTTACCTTTTGACATGATTTTTATTTCCGCCTGAAAGTGTAGTGACTGAACATATTTAATCCAGAATTTACGAGCTTCGTCAATTTCTTTGGCATTTATAACGCGGTCTAGAAAAACCGTAGGTTTTTTGCGACATCGAAATATGAAGCGAAATACGTAAGCGGTAACTCGTAATAACTTCAACCAAGAAGAGACTCGTGTTGGCAGATCCCATTCAACGTGAGTTTGAACATGTAACGCTTTGACGGAGATCTTTATCTCTTCTTTAACCTCATTAGGAGGACTAGGGTTAGAATTCGGCCACTCATTAGGAGGTTTTATTAGCCACGGAGGGCCACGCCACCAGAGTGAGTGTTCTAATAATTGATAAACAGTGAGACCACGCGAAGCGCAGTCAGCGGGGTTAAATTCCGAAGGTACATGTCGCCAAGTAGCGTTTGGCACACGGCTTTGTATTTCCGCGACTCGATGAGCAGCAAACGTCTTTAATAGGCTCGGATGCTTGCGAATCCACGCTAACACTACCGCGGAATCCGTCCAGCAGTAAACTGGACAGTTTGTAAATTTCAAAGTAACTAGTACGTATTCGATGAGTCGAACCATTATGACGGCTGCTAATAGTTCCAGTCTTGGGATTGTAAGCGGTTTCAATGGTGCCACTTTAGTCTTTGCTATCAGTAAATGCAGATTTATTTTTTCAGAAATATTGACTACGCGTAAAAAGATTACAGCGGCGTATGCATGTTGAGAAGCATCAGCGAATCCGTGAATTTCGTAACGTAAGGTTGAAGTTCCTAAACCGATCCATCGAGGGATGGTAATACGTGGCAATTCTTTTAATTCTGCCGAATAAGCATTCCACAATTGTTGTAGATCGACTGGCAACGGATCTTCCCAATTGAGTTTGGCACTCCACAATTTCTGCATAAAAATTTTGGCGGAAATAACTACTGGAGAAATCCATCCAAGTGGATCGAACATTCGAGCGATTGTCGACAAGACAGTTCGCTTAGTGTCACTTTGATCTGGATGATAGAAAAATTTAAATTTGAATTGGAATTCATCTTGGGAAGGTACCCAGAATAAGCCGAGCATTTTCAGTCCTTCTATTTCCTGAAAGGTTCGACTAGAAGCTAGTTCATGTTCTTTGTCGGGAATGTCTGCGAGGAGTTGAGGACAATTGCTTGACCATTTTCTTAGATGAAAACCGCCACGACGGAGAAGCTCGGTCACTTGATGGCGTAACTGTAAAGCAAGCACCCGATCATCGGCGCCAAAGAGCACGTCATCGACGTAAATTTGTTCGTTTAGAATTGGAGTTGCTAATGGGAAATTCGTTCCCTCATTTATCGCGAGCTGCTTGATCACTCGATTCGCGAGATATGGAGCGGAAGCGGTTCCATAAGTTACTGTTTGTAATGCGTAGCTTTTAACCAATTGCTTAGAATCAGACCGCCACACTATAAGTTGAAAATGGGTATCACGCGGATCCACCCAAATTTGCCGAAACATTTTGGCTACGTCGGCAGCAAAAACGAAACGAGTTCTTCGCCACTTTAATATGATCGCGACGATGTCGGCTTGTAATTTTGGACCGACTGAAAGAAAATCGTTTAATGTCGAACCGTTGTTAGTTCGCATAGAAGCGTTAAACACAACGCGCAACCGCGTTGTGCTACTGTCATGACGAATGACAGGGTGATGAGATAAAAAGACATTTTGGTTGGACCGTAGGTCAATGTCAGATTCTTCTCGCATGTGACCCAAATGCAAGTATTCTTCCAAGAATTCGTGATAGGCTGTAGATTGTTCTGGATTCTTGGCCAACCTTTTTTCTAAACTATAAAGGGATTTTACGGCAATATTGTGAGAAAGTCCGATACCGATAGGCGGCTCGGTATTAATAGGTAATCGTACTACATATTTACCATCCGATTTACGTGAATGGGTTTTTTTGAAATGTTCATCGCATTTCTTATCTTCTTCCGAAAGGAAGTTTACTCGTGGAGTTGCTTCCACTTCCCAAAACTTTTGTAAAGTTTCATTAATCTCTTCGTTAATGTTTACATGTAGCGCATGTAGATGCGTAACGTGTTCATTATTAGACTGAATGGGACCTGTCAACACCCATCCAAAAATGGTGTTTTGCGCTATAAGAGCGCCTAG
Source organism: Lasioglossum morio (assembly GCA_916610235.2). Classification (NCBI taxonomy): domain Eukaryota; kingdom Metazoa; phylum Arthropoda; class Insecta; order Hymenoptera; family Halictidae; genus Lasioglossum; species Lasioglossum morio. Next base: position 14,372,454 of record OU744328.1, on the reverse strand, counting down.
TTCGCTTTTTCGTACACCATCTAATAAAATTGAACTATAATAGTCAGCACCGATAATCAATTCTATCGGAGCATGCCGCGAAGTGAATGGGTCAGCCCATTCTATGTTTTGCCAATGAGTCCACCGATCTGGATTAGCAGTCGGATAGACTTGATAAGCGGTGAGGCGTTTTAATATAAGAGCGCGAATGTTTATAACTTGTCCATGCTCGCGACCCGATTCGACCAGCAGATTCGCTGCGGCGTTTACAATGGCCGTACGATTCGCGCCTATTCCCGTTACGGTTGTATGTGCGCGCTGGCGAGAGACGCGTAAAACTTGTGCCACATTCTCACTAACAAATGTAGCCTCAGACCCAGGATCGATTAAAGCGCGAGCTTGTACACTTCGACCCGCGTGAGAGCTTATTTTAATCCACGCGGTAGCAAGGATTATCCGTTTTGATTGATTTTGCGTCGAACCGAGATGGGTTTGTACTTCAGACGTTTGTATGTTTGAATTACTGTTGGTACTCGGAACCAGAGGATCGTTCGGAGAAACAATAGAATTTGACTTCTGAGGTATCTTAAAGTCACTCCCGTTTACCGATTCGCGGTAATTACCTACTGATTGACCTTGACTGGATCTGCGAGCGGAATGCAAAAGTGTGTGGTGCTTTCCTTTACATTTTAAGCAGACCCGTTTGCTTGAACAATTTGCTGGAAAATGACCGCGGCGCAAACAATTAAAACAACACTGATGCGAGCGAGCGAGGGCAAGTCGTTGTTCGACTGATTTACCGCGGAACTCGTCGCATTGATATAACGCATGATTTGAACCGCACACTATACATTGAGATTCAGGGGCGTTCAAGTGCGCCTTTACATTTTGAGTGTGTTTACTTCTGACTGGGTTATTCGCTTGTACAGAAGAATCGGCGAGCTCTTCGAGAGAGCGAATACGAATATTTATAAACGAATTCCATTGCGCAAGTGTCGGAAACTTAGTCTCTTCTCCCATACGGAATTCCCATTCTTGTTTGGACCCTTTGTCAAGCTTTTTAAGAAAATGGAAGACTAAAACATCGTCCCAATATTTAACTTTACGACCTAAATTCTTTAAAGCAGCTAGTGCAGAATTAGACTTATTACGTAAATTTTTTAAATCAGCTATTGCATTGATCCCGATAGGCGGAGAATCAAATAACATTTTTAAATGAGCCTTTACGAGAGCACGTTCGTTAGAATATCGCTCGTCTAAGCTCTTCCAAGCGGTTTTATAATTTGCCTCGGACGTGACAACGTTTTGTAACAAGAGCGCGGCTTCACCTTCCAAACTAGCTTTCAAATAATATAATTTTTGAACGTCGCTTAACGAATGATTTTTGTCGACTAACGCTAGAAACAAGTCTTTAAAACTGTCCCACCCAGTATAATCACCGGAGAATTTAGATAACTCAACTTTTGGTAGTTTCAACGGTGGAGTTTCGTTGTGATCGTTACCAGACGTTGGATCTTCATCGGCTACAGAGGTGGAAGCTCCGGTCATCGCAGCCAAAGCCGACGTCAGAGTGTCCAGGGTTGAGAGGTAGACCAATTCCGTTTGGCCGTAAAGGTCATCGACGAAAAACGAATGCGAAATCCTCTCCTGGTCAGTGGCTGTCGTCTCAATTTGAATATGATTCGCTCGAAATTCCTTCCAATATTCTTTCAGCAATACAATTCGATTGTTAATAGTCTGGTAGGTGTGGTTCGCCTTGCCCATTTTGTGGAAATTGGTAAGCGTATTATTAATCAAGCGCGAATTCACTTGCGCTTCTTTATACAAAGAGTTCATGTTGCTTGTAAAGGGTTACAAGATTTGAATAAGAAATTCGACACCGTTAATTAATTCCGTTAGAAAGGAATTCAGCACAGAGAGCACGTTTAAGAGCACACAACCGCGAGTAAGAATGTCCTCGGTTGTTTTGATGTCCTTGACTTTGAAATAGTCGGTTTCACGTACCGACTTTGATATTTCATTCGCCACAGGAAGGCGATGAATTCTACAACTTTATGTTATTTATAGAATAAGTTAGTTATCACAATTAAGCGATTTCACTCGCCACAGAAAGACGAGGAGTTCTATAACTTAATTCGTGTTATAGAATACGTGGATTACCGCACTGCAGACTTTAGTTTACACTCCGAACACTATTCGAGCGTCGGATCCGGCTCGAAGGACCATATGTTGGCGCGAGTAATAAATTATTTTTCTCGGCAATTAAACAGTTCTTTAATTTTAGCTAGAAGTTGTAAGCTTCGTCGCTATTTGTAAACCTCAAAACTTTACAGGCGGTAGATTATAAGAAGTAACTTTTGGTAAGCACGTGTTCTCTCTTACGCAAGGCAAGACACTCTGGTCTTAGCGACCTGTAACGCGTAAACGGGCGCTCTCAATTATAACGGCTGAAATGAGAATTACTTCGCCTAATTAGCGATCTCCTAGATGGAGCATCAAGTACAGAAAACTAAATTTTTCTGCTTGGAATACGGAACATATATGTATTTCGTTTCTGTCGCCATTTTGAGTATCCCTCCGCCCATTTGCGTTCCCCAAACGCAAGGGTAAAATAAGTTGTCATGTAACAGTGAGGGTAGAGTGAATTTTATTCTAATCTGAAAACGTGGAACTGCTCTCGGGGTGATTTTATCTGTCCGAATGTGAATGTTTTATTTTAGAAGATTCTCTTGTCCCAGACGATAAAAAAAAACACGTCGCTGACTGTATAATTCTAGGGGTTGGACAAATTTAATGTTTCGGGGGTGCGGATTATCCGCGCAGAATTCTTATTGAATCTTCTAATTACTTTTCCATTGTGAAAAGAGTACAATCGTTTGTGCATGTTACTGAAAATAATTTCCCTGGACACCTCACTCGTCGATATACCTCATCGATATTTCACCGGCTATCTACGTTCGATTGTCTCCCCGGATCGACAACGAAACACATCGCTGGCCGCAGACTTAAGAAAAATCCTCTCGCGAGAAGTTACGGTCAACGATAAACAACCAGTCCCAGGCAACAGGGTGAAAAAACTTCGCTCGGTACTACTTCCACCCCCGTGTCATCTATATCGCATTTCATCCCCGTTCTATACTACCGACGGTTCCAATTTATTTATCGCGTATTATATTCGCAGGAATAGTTGTCACTGGGATCGGGAGCCGCGGTCGCCGTTGCACTCACCGCACCGGTAAAAATATAGAGTTTCATTCGCGAGTAACCGGATTTATATCTGTTTATTCGAACTTGGACTATAGCGGATCGGATCGGATCGAACCCCGGCATCGGCTCCCCCGCGAATATCGGCGATATCCTCCTTTTAACCGCGCTATCAAACGTTTTTCCGCGGACCACTTGACCGTCAATCGACCACCACCGGGGCTCATAGACAGGACAATACTTCCGCGTGGTTTATACGACCCCCCGCGGAGAGTATTTGCCGGGCCGTGCACCGGCAAATATCACCTCGCTCTCGTATTTCGCGATTCCATTTTATTTACGATAAAGTCGCCGGCGCGGCACGGAGGGGTTGCTGTCTCTCTCTCTCTCTCTCTCTCTCTCTTTCTGTTTGGCGTGGGGGTGGAAACGGGGGGAGGAGGGTGGCTCGGTTTTCGACGGGGGCGAGAGAGAGTTGAGTTTTTGCCGCAATAAAACGCGCCTATCTAATCAAGCCCCGGCTCGGAATTGATGGGCCACCGACCATTATCGCCGTTATGGAACGCGCACATCTATCAGCCGGCCCGAAGTGCCGCGCCGCGAGAAAGATTTTCCTATTGTCACTGGCTTTTCCGGGGCTTTCTCGCTCGACGCGTTATCCGCCACACCGACGACCGCCTGGTCAATAAGCCTGATCGCGTTCGAATACACTCCGCGATCCCAATTTTTTCTTTTCACCCTTTACTCTCTCTCTCTCTTTTTTCTGCACCGGTTTCGAACGGCAATCGGATCGCTTCCGGCGCCTACCGGGCCCGATAGAGGCCATTGCCATTGCTTCGATTGTCGTGCTTCTGATTTGGCTTCGTTCGGAAAAAGTTGCGAAAAAATTCGGAGCGCAATTAAGGTGGGATGATTGAGATTTCTCCAGTGTTTGTGAAGATTCTAGACAGCCAAATAGTTGAGGCCCTGTCGCAAGCTCTCGAAGGGAGCACCGTTCGTAGGGACACGTTCGTTCAGGAACGTCGGTCGCGTGTTTAAGCGTTTGAAATACGGCTGGTCTCTACGCGCGTGTACAAAAGGACGGTCTTTCTTCTGAGTGATTCACTCTCTCTCTCTCTCTCTCTCTCTCTACTTCTGCCTCACTGTTTCTCTGTCTGTGTTGCGGTGTTTAAAAGGGGGGCTTAGACCCAACAATGCTTGTTTATGCGTTCTTCGCCGCGTTCGTACGCGTTTCTCGCGAGAGGGGGGATTAACTCGATTAACTTCGAACGTCGTAGACGTAGAGAATGCGATAGCTGGTGCCGCGAGCGAGCGCGCGCACGACCCGTTTCTAAGCCGTTTGTGGCTGCTCGGGGGATGATTAACCCTTTAACAGCCGAATACGTTCGCTCAGCACGCGTTCAAAGCGCGTGAGAAAATTAATTGTGTGCCTACTTTATCCGTATGCAACTCGCTAGGAATGTTCTCCACGCACGAACACGCCGGGCCTGTATTATCTTTCTTTCGGGCAGCGGAGAATTTCATCGGGTCCAATTGAAATACAAAGTGCACCGTGGAACAGGTGGTTTCATAATATTCTCCACCGAAGAGGAGAAGCGAGAAAACTAAAGAGTGTAGAGTCTATTGCATTATGATGCTGGATTTTGTGTATCTTTTCGACTGAATTTATTCGAACAGAATGAAACAGAAAGGATTAAATGGATTTTAATTTTTCATGATTCCTATTGTCTGTGTATATTTTATTCAATTATTGCAAACCTCGGGAACGCCTTTATAATCTCAATAATCGTGGGATTACTATGGCTGAGAATGAAATTACTAGATTATTTTACAATGATATACAATTGCAAAAATGGGCAGAACTACTTTATTCATGTTTAGGACTAGTGCAATGCGGGACCAAAAATTTGGCTGCCCGTTTCACGATATGCGGTACACGTAAGCCGAAGCCAGCCGATCTTTTTAGTCGATACTTAGAACGAATCGGAATGCAGACAGCATGCCCGAGCAGCTTAGAGCGGAATGGTTTACGGTGTTCGGCTCGTTTGCGGTAAAAGACAGAAGAAACGTGGAAGAACGTGGATTCCGTGGAAACGGTACCGGCGACCGGAAGTGCCGGCACGGCGCGGCGCTTTCCAGGCCGTCGAAAGTGTCCGGTACGAGTGATTCTCGTCGGAGGCGCGAACCGGTCGGTAACCTGTCACCGTTGCGCGCCAATTTCCTCTCTGCCTCTATCACACCTCTGTTCACTGTTTCCTTTCTTTTTCCGTATGTACGCAGGCTTCGATCGGTCGCGCGGGTTGCCTCGACCGAATCGCGGCGGGTTTCCGAGAAAACTCGCGAGAGAGCAGGTTGTTTTTGACATCGTTAATCAGCCCGGTAACGATCCGACCGCGTTCAAATTCGACGTGTATCGGACGAAGAGAGGCCGAAGGCGGAATTTATCGGCGAGACCTGCATAGCGGCCAATCTGGCTGGCAACATGGCGCGTTCGTGAAAAAGAGGGAATGGCGCAGAGGGGGACGAACGCGGTCGAAGGGCGAGAGAGAGAGCGAGAGGATCGAACACCGGCGAGAGAGAGAGAGAGAGGAGGTGAAGAGAGGCAGAGGACGAACAGGAGGATGAGGACGACGAAGGGAGGAGGTGAGGGATAGAATGAAAAAAGAGTCTCGTCGCGGGGGCCGGCCCCGCGGGGACTAATTTTTATTTTCCCTCTTTTCCTGTAAGTGCTCCTCCGCGTCCACCTATTTCTCATAAATTTGAATTAATTTACATGCATTTGAATTTAATGCACCAGCCATACTTTATCAAAGCAATTAAGCTTTTAAGCGCGCATTTGCATTAATCCAATGTTTACAATTACGGGTACGGATCTCTTCTTGTCCCGGCCCCGAAAACGTCGAGCAGGGAGGCGGGGAGCCGAGAGAACTGGAAAGGAGCTGAGACAGAGCCGCGGGCGATTCTTCTCTTTCTCTTCGAACATCTACGTGAGCGGAGAGATAGATACCAGTAGAAATTTCTTCGTGACGAAACACGCCAGCAAACGAGCGAAGCAAAACGAGACCAGGGGTGGGCTGTTGGAAACGAAACAGAAGGGAGAGAGGAGAGTGGGAGAAACAGAAGAAAAATATTCCGCGATAGTGTACTCGGCACGGCGTCCCGACGTCGTTAAGTCGACGCATCGGATTTACGATGTTTCCTGGCAAAAATGCAAACGATCCCTGGGACGTTTTCTCGCGCGCACGCGCAAGCAGCACGATGCCGGAAAAAAACGATAATTCCGCGTGTACATCCCTCCGTGCCATCTCTCCTCTCTCTGACTCTCTTTTATATCGAATCCTCCTCCGGCCGGTTACTCACCGGAGCGATTAATTAGCGACCGTGTAGATCACGTTCAAGTCGTTGATAGCTCCGGCGAACGGCCCCGCGGCCGTTAGAAATCGGGACGGGGTTATCGCTAATTGACTGCAGCGCCCGGGAAAAAAGGCTTTTGAATCGTAAATGATCGCCTCATGCTAGGAACCTTACGAGCAGTTAATTGAATACGGCGCGTGTTACGTGTTAACGAAGATATCAATCATCTCGCGCTGATCAATATTAATGATTTTCTAGACGGTGTGCCCCCACGGTGCGCTGCTTCTTTGCGATCCGATCTCTCCACGTCGTGAACGGTGGCGGCGGTTCCCTAGCGATTCCTTGCAAATACCGCCATTCTTCCCACGTTGGACAAGATACCGGCTTCAGAAATTATTCGAACACTGTCCGCCAATTATTCAACAAATTTTAAAACCTAAGATCCGAAGATACGTTTCCACTAAAAAATGGTGTAAATTCAAGTATCTCTAGAATCGTCACACAATTTTCCTGGATTAAATCCACCGCGGATTTGAAGATTGAAGCTTCCTCTTTACAACAACGTCTTAAAAATTGATCCACGATTTTTTTAGCAATCTTAGGGAACAGTAATGACGAGTTAATTACTTTATTAAAGATGTTACCCTTGGAGAACGCTTTCTTGACACCGGTGCGGTGACCAGGCGCACGTTCATCATTTCAATGGCGATATCTGGCGGTGTTGTTCCGCTATCGGGCAGAATAGAATCGTGCCGTGGCGATGATCGGCGAAAAATCGGGGTTCGACGTGGTTTCTCGAAAATCGCAGGAGAGGATCGGCCACTGGGATGGTTCCGTAGTTACAGGTTGGTCAGAGACTCGCGGTTAAGATGGACGAGGCGGCGCGGCACGAGATCTTATCCGGGCGTAGCAGCGGCCACTGAATCATCCGCTTTGAATAGGGCTTCGCTTCACTCCCTATATTATACCTATAGGTACTAACCTTCTACCTATGCCCGCGTTCACGGCACGATATAGCCTCGTCGTCGTCGTTGTCGTCTATCCAAACCCTTGAGTGTGTATGAGAGAGAGAGAGAGGGAGAGAGAGAGAGAGAAATGAGAAGGGTGGTTCCTTTCCAAAGGGACAGAAAGGGACAGAAGGACGTTGTCGGGGAAGGGAGCGAAGGGTGACGGGAGCGAGATCGAGCTACACGGTGTATAAGTGCCCGTTCTACGGCAGAAACCTTGGTGCGCACTAAATTACCAAGCACGACACTGTCACACCGTAGCCGCGCGGCGCTCTCGCAGCCACCTTGCAACTCACAAGTCGCCCTCTACCTGGCCATGACTTACAAGTCGGCGATAGCGGCCGCTACCACAGTCTTAATCAGCATAAATCATACCCGACAATGCGGCAGTGACCGCCTTTAGGAGCACCCCGGAGCACCCACCCCCTTCGCAGCGAAAATGGGAGCTCGATCCCGGCCGCGGATATCGGATACGTTTACAACCGTCCTCCCGTTACACAGGGCGCGAAGGGGTGAGCGGGTTCATTCTACACGCTCGTTCCACCCCTCGTTGCGAATCTGACTTTACAGCTCTGTCTCTCGGCTGCCTGATTGCAATTAGTACGTTCCTGTACGCTTGCACCATGTTTTCTTTCTTGACTTTGATACGTACCGAGTTTAGTTAAAATCTGCAAAATGTGAAAGATTTGGAAGAGCATCGGGTGCTTCAATTTTTATGTCGACTTTCTGGAACTTTGATTAAATATACATTTCTCACTAAAGGAGACACCATTTCACTAGCTTTATCCGGACACCTGCACGCTTCCAATTCCCAGCAGCGTCTCGAGTTAATTTCTCCGTAGACCTCTCCGCAACAAAATGTAGCAAGAGTGTCATCGTATCGCCTGGCGGTTCCATAAATATTCCGTGTTCCGTTGAGGTCTGAGCTCTCGAAACGGGACAGTTAGAGTCTCGGTCGACGACCGTTTCTCTGGCCAGGAGCTTCATCGTTCTCCGAAATAAATCCGAAATCAACGGACGTTCGTTTCAAGTCTTGCGAGATGCACGACGCGTACCCCGTGTGATCCTAAGTGTCATACGATCTTAAAATGGCCGCGGACGCCTCGTGCTCAAGAGAAATGCGAGTGGATTAGCCGGTACACGTGCGCTCGCGCGCGTTCCCCAGACTTATGGTTAGAGCCCGGTTAGGTACATTTGCGAGAACGGGCCAATATTGCCTTCGTGTTTCCATCGGACTGAAATCCCGCGGGCTTGAATCGGCTGTGTGCGCGCAACTCGTGATCATTACGCGTGAAATCTGAACATTACCCGCATCCTCGTGCCCCCTCGGACCCCCCTCCCCAACGGACCCAGCGTTTCCTGGATAAAGTCGAAATTGCATGTTTGAAAACGTTTACCCGGCTATCGCGAGGCCCGGCTCGATCAATGGAATCTCGAAAATCGCGCTTGCACTGTACTGCGAGCAACGATCTCTCGGAATCACCTTCGGGATACTGTCGAGCCATCATTTTCTCCTCTGATCGGTTCCCGGCGGGTTCCTCCGGGCCCCTGACCTTGGCAGAAACCACATCCCACGTCGGTGCTCTTGTAATTATTAGGGGAAGCAATTATCTCGCACCGATGGAATGGTAATTTTAATCTGCCGCTGAATTATAGACACGTTGGCCATCGTCGTTGCCGGCTTCAAGAAAAATGGAAACAAGGACCGTCGATGCGAGAGTTCTGTTCTGCGTGTTTGTTAGCCGATTCGCTATCAGTCTATCCTGCCTGATTTTTGCAGGACCCTCGGACGACTGTGCGCAGGTAGCTCGTTGTTCAGGTATCCGAGGGCATCGTTAATTCATCCCGATGAGAAAAAGGAACGAGATTAGATTCGGTTGAGGAAAAAGAAGAGTCGAATGAAAAGGCAACAGGAGCTCTCCCGCGAGCAACGGAATCGGTATTTTGACTATTTCCACGGTTACACCTGGGGGCCAGGTTAAAAATTCCATTTTCATAAGGCTTCCTTTTGCTTCCTGATTCCCGATTTGCATAGAACATCCTCCACCCCGGCGTCTATATCACTCGGCCCGGCAGATTGTAGATCGCCTCGCCGCAATATATCACGTCGAAATCCCGAAAGGTTACCTACTTCCATTCCACCTTCGCCGTTGCTGAACCCCGTCGACGATCCCTGAAAAGCCCACAGGAGAGGAGAGACGGCTGCTCTGTCTCTCTCATTTACTCTATCGCTCTTTCACTCTCTTGTTCATACAACCGTTCTATCTGCCGAAAGAAACCAATTGTTCCTCCGTCGCTGGAAATCCTGCGAAAACCGTGATGTAGGACGTTCAAACTAGGGAGAAAAAGAGAGAGAGAGAGAGAGAGAGAGAGGGAGAGACTAATCGGTGTCGCCGCGGACCGGATCCACGGGATTTTCGAACGAAGCCAGAAAAGTTGCCGAGGAACACTTTTGGCAGCCGGCTGCCGCATATCGCGGATCGCGGATGTCGTGAATGGAGTAACCGGGGAGAACTAGTTCCGCCGAACTTTCCTGATTTACGCGAGTTCATTATTATTTTCGCGCGACGGAATAATCACGCCCCGCTCTTTCTCTTTTTCTCTCTCGCTCTCTCTCTCTCTCTCTCCAAACCACCCTCAACCCTCCCACTACCGTTCGCGGCCCACGCACCAACCCGAAAACTACCATCGCCGAGGCACGCTGAATAATGGGTCCGATTTCTTTATTCTTTGCGGATCCTCGGCCTCCAGCCGCTTATTTATGGCAGTTGCAGGTTCCTCCGGGGCTTCGGACCAACGGGGACTGGATCTTGTCCAGGTGTTAACGCACAGCCTTGATTCTTTAACGATTCTTCAACGTCCCCTTCTGCGATAGCGCACTCTACCAATTTTCTGTAATTTTTCAATGAGAAAGTTTAACCCTTTTGCTTGGAAAATTAACTACTCACTATCAGATACGCCAATTAATCCCCAAAAAGAAACAAGCACAACCTCTACCTTTTTTATCGCACGAAAGGGCCGCCAAGTGCCACATACAACAGTGGCAGATTTTTATTTCGCCTAAAATATGACCCGCAACTTCCGACAATAAGTGTAGTGTAGGTAAAAATTTACAGTGACCCGATGCGAAGATGTGGCCGAAGATTGCCTGAGTCAACAAACTCGGCGGCCTCCAAATAATTTCATAAATCCACAAAAGTTTCGCACAGAGAAGTTCCCTATGCTTTTTCTGAAAGCATCGGCAGTCAGTCACGCGACGCAACTTTTCAGAAAATTGTCGGTAGATTACATCCTCCTCGCGACTATAATTCTACCGTGTAATACCAGGTTACCAACATTTTATACGGGGTATATATATAAAAAACTGATTTACAACACGCGCAGCCAGCGCGCGAAGCCTGTTTTTAGGTGTCCGCACGGTGCGCGTTAAGCAATTAGCATCGGCGGGGCAGTTCGATGTTAGTCGTCTGTAATCGGGACCTTGGGCCATTTCTTTACAATCACCCGGTATAATCGCTATCGATCACGCTGGCGTCCGTTAAGATGGACACCCAGCGCGCCGACCAATCCGGAGCACCCAAGAAGCGCCGGCCCACTGGGGCTGGAACGTGCAATTTCCGCGGATCGAGCCGAAATTTCGTCGGGAAACAAAGTATCGTTTAATATATTCAAGAAACAGAGTGCGAGAGAGAAAGAAGAGTAGCCTGAGGTTCAGGGCGATGGATTTTTGCATAACGTGTTTACGCGAGCGAGTCGCGCTCGGCTCGCCATTACTTCGCTCCACCTCTTCTTCCCGCCGAGTTCCGAAAAGCGAGCGTTATCGGGGGGCATGGGGGTTCACAGGGCCCGAAATTTCAGCGCGCGCGTTTCTCCCATCCGAGGATGGATTCGGGTAATTGAGCGGCTGCGGGTCGCAGGCCGAATTTCGTGCGCGCGTGCGCTGCATTGGGGCCCCGGAGCTGCGAGGGCCCCCGGTAATCATAGTTTCTTGCCGCGAAGCGTGATGGCGTCTTGGTCGTCGAAACCGGCTCTCCCCACCACCGCGAGCACCGAGGCGAGCAAAGACGGTGGGGATCGGGCCCCCCGTCGGGCCCGTCGAACTCGCAGGACCCACGGTTCCCCTCTCCTCTCCTCCCGACCAACACGGCGGTGCCGTCCGGCCGATTTCCAGGGGATTTCGTAATCCGTATTCCCTCGCAAATTACCGAACACTTCTCCGGTCTCGGACGATTCCGCGGCGCGATGTATGTTTTCCGGCGCGAGCAGGGCTGAAGTTAAGTCATTAGCCGAAACGCGGAGCCTCGACCCGGCAATCGGCAACGCGGTTTCCATGCCCGGCATCCCTATTATTAATCGCACGAAAGCGATCCTGATGATATCTTGTAAATAACGTAGCCCGGTTTCTCCAAGTCTTCGGTCCGAGACTTCGCAGAAGCCCTTCTCACATTAAATGAAGTTCAACGGGGCGGGGTGAGGTGTGGGCAGGCCGGACGACTTCGGGAGATCGGTGAAGTTGATTCGCGCGCGAGTACCGGTCCCCGGGGTCCACTCTCCTCTCTCTCTCTCTCTCTCTGTCTCTCTCTCCCTCTCTTTCTATCTCTTTCTCTCTTGGTCTCCGTCTCTCTTGGAGAACGAGCGGCTAAGCAACTTATCGTGCGCGCGAAACGCTCCGCCCGATATAATTGATGAGCGATCGCCGATTTGCATTCGCCGATTCGGCGTTGAAAGCCGAATAGTGGAGGGAGAAAAATAAAGTTGCTGGCGGACGGCAAATCACGGGCCCCGCTTGCAAATTATCGAATCATCTAGCCCCGGTACTTGTTAACTGGTACAAGTTAAGTCATTACTGCGGAATGCAGTCGCGCAGGGGGCATGTATTATACATTGCTGTCAGCTCTCTACCCTGTTATAAGTCTGCGACGTGCTACCGATGACTTAGACGACAACCCCCACACTCTCTATCTCTCTTTCCCTTATCCGAACCTGTATAGACGTATTCTAACCTTTCGGGAATTATAGGTTCCTCGTCTAGAGTTTGCGCAATGCTCGTTCCGCGTGTCGAACGACACCGCGAAGTGAACTTTGATACGAAAATATTCCGAACCAGGGCCCCGTTGATCTTCTTCTGACACGCTCGCTCGCGGTTACGCGTGAACCATGCCCGCATAGCAATCTGCTGCACAGTGAAATAGTGGAACGTATCGGTTTGATATACAACCGCCGCTTTTCATTGCCTCGTGAGCGCCAAAGAAATGTATTGGGAATTATTTATTAGTCGGCCGATGGATAAAGTCGGCTTTCCCCGCCGCGGAGCAACAATGGCTTTTCTACCGTTAGCGCGTGATATCTCATTTCAAAGGTTATGTCTTGCTAACGTCAGATATTTCGAGTTATTTTGATGCTGTCCCGGTCCCGATCCTTTCACTCCGCTGGGGGTGGGCTTGTTTATTCTGCTGATGGCTGCGCGAACGATCTCCCGATTTCGTTCTTAAACATTCATCAGTGGACTACGGACCTTTATGCAAGATAAAAATTATATTTCTCCCCTTAATTTTAATACATGAAAAATCTTGACATCTTCAAATTTTTTAGATATGTTCGTCAGTGAGTAAAATGCAGGTGATTGCTAAGAACAGAGAAAATTGAGCGACTCTGTTTTTAATAATTTCCTTTGAGCTTGGTTATGATCTCGGAGCCTTCAGCTGTAACAACAGGGTTGAACGTTCCCAGCAACGATCCAAAAGGAAGAAATCGTCGGGGGGGGGGGGGGGCCGATAATTCGCGGGGACGTCACGTATGGGGGCAAAGAATTAATAAGAAAGGCAGAGAGCCGGGAGCGCGTTGGCTGGTCGTGATCCTTCATCGTCGGACAATCGTCAGCTGAATTCCTCGGTTATATCGGACAGATATACGAGCAACGTCGGTTCGAGTGGTCTCGGCCTCGAAAAAAGGTCCCGTCGCGCCGGGGACTTTTCTTCTTCCGTCGAGCCTCGGGAACGGGGCAATCAGGAACGAACGTCGGACACACGAAAACGCGGAGAAAAACATAGCGTGTGGCAAGCCGCGTCGTCCTTTGTGAGCACCATGTGTACGCGCGTGCACTGCTCTTTCTCCTTCGTCTCTTTCCCTCTCTCTCTTTTTCTCCGTGTTCGTTTCTCCGCCGTGTCTCTCCCTCTCTCTTTCTTTCTTTCTCCTCGTGGTCTCCTCGACCGAGGTTCTGTGCCCATAGAGTTGGAAATAAGGCGGCAATAAAGCATATGTAAAATATATTCTGGAATTCCTTTTAGGACGCAGATATATGGGTGGTTGGTGGGTCGGTTGCCCGCTGGTAACCGCGTGTCCCCCGAGCACGTCCAATGGGGGATATACACGCGTGCTGGCCTTCGTATGCGTGTACCAACCGCGTGAGTTTATAGATGCGAGCCGATGTAAGTAAGACAGACGATCCGTTTCGTTAGAGGGTGTCGCGGGGTTACCCACCTGTATCAAACTCCGCCACCTTCCTCCCTGAATCGTCCTCCGGCGAGCCTCCCCTTCTCTTCTGCACCAGCCCCCCAGACCTCCTAAGATACTTCTTTTTACTCTTCGTTCGCGTCCTCTCGCTCGTCTTCAGCGCGAGCGGGTCTTTCTTGTTTTTGGATGCTTGTTCCCATCGGATGCGACTTCGCCGCGTATGATGTACTGGCCGATTCAACGAGTACGGGGTGAATTCTGCAGTTAAGAGCTCCTCACCCCTCGAGAGCCCCTTACTTCTTCCTTTCGCATTTTATTTGTTTTTCACCGAACGATATTCTACACGAAATTTTTGTAGATTCAATTGTAGGACTCTATGATTGTGTCCTCTCGATTCTGTTACACGTCGCGAGTCTCTAAAAATTTTTCTAAAAAATTGAACTATGTACAGACATTGTCGACAGCCGAGTTCGTTCAGTTGGAGAGAAAGCACGTCTACCCAGCGTGTCCAAATCGCCGCGCGCTCTGAAGAGCCTTTTCTTCCCGTATACAAATCCCTCAGATTTCTCCAGCATCGACGCACTTCAGCGGGAACTTCAAACAGCAGGAAGATCTCCATCGTGGAAAGCTAGCATCTGCACTCTGGCGACAATCCTAGTACCGCTGCTATGCGCCATTAAAAATCCGTCCGAAAGCTTTCAGTATGTCTAGCCGGTTCCTCGTGCTCGCCGGACCACCTGAGGAGCGAAAGGATCTTTTCAAAGAAATGTCGTGTGAGTGTACGTGACGGAAAGTCGTAATAAATGGAAACTCTACTTGCGGATGGAGTTTTCTTTGCGGGCCAGGAGGGAGACGTGGACGTGAACGTTCCCGAAAGTGAGTCAGAGAGGTGGAAATCTTCGACGGAAGAGTCGAGCAACAAGAAAACAAGAAGAAGCAGAAGAAGAAAGAGGAGGATGAGAAGGAGGAGGAGAAGACCGTGGCGTCGACTGCTCGGCAGAAGAGAGATCAGGGGAGAAAGAAAGAGAAAGATATATGGAGCCGCGAGGTGTCGCCTTACAACCGGCTCGGTTCGCTTACCTACGAAGCCTCTTTTGCATGCCATCTCCTCCACCATCTTGGCTCGCGTTGCTCCTTTTGCGCTCCGTTCCTTGGAACGTCCTCCTTCCTCGTCCCTTCTGCTGAAAGAGAGAACTGCCTACCTCTGGCTGCCTGCTTGCCTGCCTGCCTGCCTGCCTGCCTGCCTGCCTGCCTTCGCTCGCGGTGCACCGTTGCGCGTTCGGTCTTTGCATAATTATTACAGTTACCGCGAGTAGCAGCTGGCTCGTTGCAGAAGAGAGCCACCTTGTCTCTCTTTCGCCACTGGCTACCTGGTAGACGCTGTCGTCCAGAGGTACTACCTGGACACAACAACCGAACCAAAGTCCACACCAGCAGCTAACCAACCCCGTCGATCCTACACTCGCGTGTACGCGTTAATTAAATTTCTCCAACGTACACGCGATCCAGTCCACGATGTCCCTTTTCTTCAACCATCGACAGCTTGCCCGGAGATTTTTAATATCGAACCAGCACGCTCTGGAACGCGGAATGGCCCCGAGGATGGTCTATTCAGCGCCTTTCCAGGCTCCACATGCCGCTAAGTATTGGCTTCGAGCATATGAGACCAGCCGATCGGTAAATCTAAGGAATCCAAGAAAGCCAAATGATATTTGAAGCCACGATTTTTAGGGGGGTATCTAGGCGAGACTCACCGATGTTCGTCAATTTATTGGATCGTAGCATAAATACGATCGGCTATGTTCGGTGTCTATTTTCACTTGTTAATAGAATTAAACACGATATCGATTGTTGTCGAAATTGAAAGACGCATTTTCGAGCTGATGAATGTGAGAAGGATTATTTTGGACAGCTGCTACCCTGGGTCGGGCAATTTTGAAGGGAAACGATGTCCTAAATGGAGAATGGGAATGGCGTTTTCTCGGCGCGTTTCCTCCTCGCGTGCCCCGACCTTTCGAGGTATCATTCAACGCGCCACAGCAAATAATGCTGTACATTTAAATGAGCGCAGGGGTAGGGACGGGGGCGCCCCGCTCGTCACGAATACGGTACCACGGTATAGTATTCCCGGGGCCCTCGGTGATTGATGCACGAGGACGTGAGTTACGGTCGGCCTTCGCGCGATTTCGTCAACATTCCCGGCGTATACAGTCGGACTACTAATTTCGCGGTCGGAGCTAATCGGTGGCCGGCTATTACCGGTCGCAGACGACCGCCGCGATCGGTCGATGGGGGGGCAGAGAAAAACATGTCCGACCAAACTGGCTTCTCTCGATACACCCTCTCCCTCCCTCGTTCGAAGGAAGAACAGAAATGAGAGAGAAGGAACAGTGCCTTTCGAAAAGAAACAAGAGGGAGAGAAGGGACGGGAAGGAAAGACTCTCTCGCTCTCCGGAGATCGTTTTCGACGAAGGAACGCCAGTGCCAAGCGTCGCGAGCAAAAAGGAGGAGGCAAACCGCCGACAAAATATCCCTCGGAAATTATAAAGGGGTGGCGAGTAGTATTATATCGCGTGCAGCGTAATTTGCCCAAGTATGCAAAAACATGGCGGCCGGTCGCTCTCGTTTTCCGTCGGCGATCCATAACGGACGCGATGCACACGCCCATCGTTTCCAACGAGTTATTATGTCGATGCGGTTGCAGATACCGAGACTCGATGGACGCTGGAATACCATATTACGCTGCGATTGTCGGGGAGCAGTTCGGCTGCTTACACCGGCCCTAGCACATCTTCCTTTGGTCGAGCTAGATGTCCCCATTGCATATACTCCTGTGATAGCTGCTCTTAAAAGCACTATGAATCTGTTCATTCATTCTAGACTCCATAGAGACGGTTTATAAAATTTCGGAAGAAAAAGGACTTTAGTTCGTAGTTGTGTCCTGTGATGGAGATTATTTTCAAACCTTGTCTACATTCGATTGTTCAAAAATAAACTACAAATTCGAATGAATTCGAATGAAACGTTTCATTGATACGTTTCTTCTGAATTTTGGCGGAATCGGAGCAAACCCGAGGAACGGTTCAAGGATCAATTCCCGCTAGTTTTCCTGTGGAAAGGGACAGCTAGGTACCGAGCTCTGGTTCATTCCGTGTCGTGTATGGCGGCGTTTCGCGCGTGGGAGCAAAGTCGCCACCTTGCCCGCGGCTTGGCATAGCACGCAGCCTCGCCTCGGCTCTGCTCGGCAGCCACGCTTATTCAAAAGTGGCTGCACGTAAAGCCGATATCTTATTCTCGAATGCTCCATTCGTTCTTCTTATGGTATATCCTGCTGGCTGCCGGCGACATTCTTGTCCGCGTCGCGTAACTTCTCCCTCTCTCTCTCCCTCTCTCCGTTTTTCTCTATCTCTCGTTCTCTCCCGGCTCCCTTTCGCATCCGAGCCGTTTCGCCTGATCGCGATTGCGCCGCGTAACGACGAGTTTACCTCGATAGGCCAGAAGAACGTACACTCGGGAGCCTTCCGCGCGGAATAACGATCCCCCTTAGGAACCCGTGGGAAGCCAAACAGAGCCTAGACACACTGAGGAAGAGAGAGCCTAACCGATCACGTTCGATATCTCGCTGATTCGCAGCCGTTTATCCGCTCCGGCCTGTCGGTTCCGTGTCCTTAGTTCTTCGCGATTCCCTCTTCAGGGCCCGCCACGCGAGCAACAGCTACGCTTCCTGTTGTCCAGGCGCTCGCAGATTTATACCACGACGACGTTAGGCACCCAGGTTTTGCCTTTAGATTGGAATTCGCCGCAGTTCCATCTTTTTGCCCTTGTCCCGCGCACGATTGGATGCTGCGAACTTTGGGCTAGCTCTAGGACACAGAAAGGGGTTAACTGTTCGATTAAGGATACCGGGAAGGCAGTTCGTCTTCGTAGAATGATTCCACCGCTCTGGCTATTGATTCTCTTCGCCCTTTGATTGTTGCGTTTTTGGTTGATGCGATTTTTCTTGTTCAGACATGGTAGTACAGAGTTCTTAACGTTTTTGAAATCAGGGAACACTTTTGATTATATGAAAAATTTGCAGTACACCAAAATTAATGATCCAATAAACAAACAGAATCATCCCGCGTAGAAATAAATATATTATTAAATATGTCTAATATATTTTGCGGAAAAACCACTGTAGTGGATACAGGATTTGGACTTTAGAAAGTATTCCACTGAATTCCTAAATTCTTAGTAATTTAGGTTTAATCATCCCACTAGGATTGTAGAGTGATTATAATGGTCCGTTGCTCGACGGATAAATGTGAAACGAAGAGGATAATACGATGTCAAGCAATAAATGGATACTACAATTTTTCTGTAATAGGCTTGATGAATGGTGGTAATAGGAGAGAATTAATTGATATGCTTTCTGACGAGCGTTAAAGAACAGTCGTTGGTATCAACGCTCTTTAGCTATTCATGTCATCACGCAAGCAGGATCGACGATTGCTCAAGCATTCTGTGCCACGTCCCACAACATGCGATTAGTATAATTGCGAATCGTATATGCGGTTATAGCAATTATCGATATGCAAAACGCTGTATAATGTATCCACTTATGACAACTGACTATTTATTTATCTTTTGACAAGTGCATGGCGGCGCCTGGGTTCGATAGCGTCTTATAGTTTCCGTGACAACTCTAA
This sequence comes from Lasioglossum morio, assembly GCA_916610235.2. Lineage (NCBI taxonomy): Eukaryota > Metazoa > Arthropoda > Insecta > Hymenoptera > Halictidae > Lasioglossum > Lasioglossum morio. The sequence goes on along the minus strand of OU744328.1, from coordinate 14,353,772 downwards.
TTATGGGAAAAACCATTGTATGAAAAATTCAGAAAATTCATAAATTATAAAATGTTTGAAGATGCTCTAATCATCTGTGAAACGAATAATAATAGGGGTTAGCTCATTGTCTAGATCCACCCTACAGAATAAAAGTAGATCACCCCAACAACGAAATCCGCGCAGCTCTCGAAAAAGCATTATCGAATCAGTGAACCGATAGGCAGACGCTCGTGCACAGCGGCTGCTCCTTATTTGCCTGCACAGCAGCCCCGGTTTATTCACGTTACAAGGGTTTACCGTGCTTGTATTTATGGTCGTCGAGGCTTCCGTCGTCACACCCTGAGAGCACACCCACCCCCGCAGCAGAGATAACAACGCCGGCACGTCGCGGCCGCTGTTCGTTAGTCTTGGTTCTACATAACTTATTAATTACAGTTGACTAATGCTTTCCAGCTGTGTCGCTGTGCGTACGGCTCTGTATATATCTCTCTCTTTCTCTTTGTTTCTCTCTCTCTCTCTTGTTCCTTTCAACCCCCACATAGCTGGAACTTTCACCGAACATTTCCAGCCCCTGAAAACGGAGGAAAAGAGATCAGGAAGAACAGTGATGGTGGAGGGGGTAGACTCAGACGTGTGACAGGAGAGAAGGTTGCCTATTTCTGTGGGGGAGGAAAGAAAGAAAGAAAGAAAGAAAGAGACAGTCGATGGGGCGAAGAAGAAGATGGTGGGACACGGCAAGGGACGCCAAGCAGTAACTCACGCCCCCGAGAGGATTACCTACCTTGCCAGTGCTGGAGGAGGGTGGTGCCCCGGCTGCGTTGAGCTACGATCTTGCTGCGTAGCTACGCGTTTCTCATACCAAGTGTCTCCGGGACCGCCGGCGTGCCTCGCAAACAGAGTTCGCCGCCGCGGCCGTGAACGTTTCGCGTTTTCGGAGAGGGCCACCGGAAGCCCGAACAACTTACGACACGTGAACAGAAGCTGGACGGCCCTCTCCTCGCTCGGTAACGCTCTCGGCCCCGTTTCGGGCCCCGGCTCTTGGCCCCTGGACTTTCTTAGTCCCGCTCTCTTAGTCGCGCTCTCTTTCTCTCGTGTTTGCTCAGCCCTCTCCTCTCCTGTTTCGGCGCCGGATACCGAAAGGTCCTCTAATTGCGTCCGCGATTTATGCCGGCAACTTCTGCAGCGCTCTGCACCGCTCTGCTCTCCTTCCGCCACCGAGAATTCCTCGACGGAGCACACCAAGCTGGAAAAGATACTGCAGACGGTAAATTAAATAAGCGTGGAGGGTGGGGGCGTGTTTGGACGTCGTGAATAAGGCGCCGGGGTGGTAATCTCGACTGACGGATTGGCTGTGTCCTGGAATTTGTTCGGTGACCACGGGATCTTTCTTCTTTCGGGGAAAGTTCGGTTCCTGCCGATAGTCCACTTCCTCGGACTGGGTCTTGAGAGGATTTGAAATGGGTCGTGAGCTTGTAGTATCGTATGGAGGTTCGTATTGCACCATTTTTTAACAGTTCGGACATTTTTTGGTAGGTTAGTCGAGACTTGGAAGTTGTCGTTGGTGATTTAGACTGCGTTGGCATGAATTGATTCATTGATTTTTAGGACCTCGCAGATAGCAGTAAGGATTGAACCGGGGCATGTATGAACATCTGAAAGTATCAGATTTTACAAAGCAGGGGCCAACAAAAGAGTACCTTACCGCAGAAAATTTTTGCAAACGCCTAAACCCGCGCAGACCGTGCCAATAACGAATAGGGGTAACTTTTCGGGTTCGACCCGCCATCAAATTAGCATACCGCTCGAGTACGTATCGAGGATTCCGCCGTATCTCTTCCGGGGGAGCATCAGTCCCGTTCCCGTCGATAGATCAGCGTGATTCAGAAACAGCCGGGGCAAACACGGTAATTGGTATTGCATCACTATTGGTCCGCGGGGGTTGGTATAACCGTTCGTGCGTGTGTGGGTGGAAGAGGAGGAGTAGGGGGTGAGAGATGTATACGCGAAGACGGTACCTAAATTGGCCGCGTTTAAATTGACCCCGGGGCGGTTGAATCAACGTAACAAGAAACGCTGGGGTTCCGGATTGATGCGGCCATCAGTAACCGTCTTCGAGGTCTGAAACCCTCTTCGACTTCGGTCGCTCACGCTGCAGGGGTTGTTGCGCCGGAAGCCTACCGCCTGGGAGTTTCGAAACGGAGGTCCTTCATGTTCCCGAGCAATTCACTTACTTTGATTTGATTGGCCCCCGCGCGTATGATCCGGTTTTGGCGTGCTCGCGATCTCTCTCTCTCTCTCTTGCTCTCGAAAGGGAATGAGGGCCAGGGTGAGTAGAGCCCGATGGGGTGGTCGAAAGGGGAGGCTTTGGCATCGTGTTTTGCGAACCGCCGGCGCGGCGTTCTATCGGCAAATCCCCGGCAGCAATCAACGTATTGGTTGTTCTTATTAGAGTTGGCAACAGCCGAAGTCTCTCTCTTCCCCCCACCCCTTTTCCGCCCGCTGTTTATGGTCCGCTACGTCGAACCTCGGCAGTTCCTTCCATTCGAGAGGATCCCGACGTCTACCAACGTCCTAAACGAGCCGTGAGCGTATCCGGTTAAACCCGCGACTCCTGCCACGCTCGTTCGAACTCGCGCTTTAATCTACTCCCTCTTTATAGTCCCGGGGAATTCCCGTCTAGCTGGCCAACAGAAAATTTTGAGAGAAAGGTGCTCCGAGCCTTTTCCAATTGCACAGATGACTTCGTACGCCTGTGAAATTAAAAAAACAGCAATTTACTGTATTTCGCGCTATACGATTTACAATCTAGCATTTTAATTAAGCTACCAAGACAGTTGTAAATTAGGAAATGGATAAGCTTCGTTTAGATTAACGAAGCCATTAATAGTCTGTTAGACTCGTAGTAGCTACATAATATGTTAGCAGATGATTCTTCGTTCTGCAGCATTTTATCACTGTCTCGGGTGAACTTCCGCTAGCGAAAACCGTTAAAATAGTCTTGCTAGTTAGATAGTAATAGACAAGAAAGACAGCCCCAGGATCCTTTCTAGTCGAACAGTGAGCGAGTCGAGCGAAGGTGCCACCCAGAGGGTGAGAATTTCTGACGATATACGAGGAGGAACGTTTTTCCTTTTTTTTTAAGAAACCGGTGAGTTATGGCCGAAATATTTCCAGTCTCAACCCCCTCCCTCTCTTTCTTCAGCACGTTTCTCTCTGCCAGGTTCCAACCCCTGTTTCTCCCCTCGCCCCGTTCACCCAGCGAGATCTTCCTTCTCCCCGGATGAAACACGTTTCACGGTCTCAGCATAAAATTTATCCACCCCCTTGGTTAAACAGCCACGCACGCCTCTTCTTACTTTTCCGGGAGCGTGGCAGTCTCTCCTCCCCTAACTTCGTTTCGCTCAGGATCTCCCACGGGGCGTGCGTAAACCTGGGGGTGAGAAGCTCTGCGATGGCTGACCGGCTCCTTCGAGGGATGGAAACGACGGATGGGAAAAGATCCAACGGCGGAGGCCCTGAAGAATTCGATGCGATCCAACGATCTCGTACATCTTCCTTTCCATCCCCCGTCAGAACTAATTTCTTACCCCTGAGAACAGTGACAATCGCGTGCAAAGTTTGCCTTGCTCATTTAGGGGATGGCTGAACCGCAGGATATTGATTTTGTCAGACGTTCGTGGTCTTAGGAAATTGTTTTTCCTGGTGTCTACTCGTTTTTTGGTGGCGAGAAAATGTTTATCTCGCCCTTTCCAGTCCTTTGGAGAGCCCCAGACTAAACAATAATCTTCGTACCAATAGTTTTTTCATTATTTTACTGATTTACAGTCTGTACAAGTAACGAAAATTCCGAGATAATTTTCAGAAAGAAGATAGCATTCGCAAATCGAACTCGTTTAAAGCGGAACAGCGTGTCGGCGAAGTTCCCCGCGATCGAAGAACGCGCATTCATCACGGGTAGGCCGGAATGAAGACGGAGGAGAAGAACAGTCGATCGAAAGTTAAAGAAACGAGTGGGGCGGTTGCGGCTGTAGCTTGTAGCGTGGGAGGAAGGAAGGAAAGGAAGGAAGACAGGAAAGGAAGGCTGAGGGGGTCGCGGCCGTCTTATTTTCTGCTCGACGGAGACTTACGAGACCGGCTTAATTGGCTGAAGCCCCGGTTTTATTTATAAGTTCGAGTCTATCGGCGCGCATCCCCCGCGTTTCTCGCGAGAGAAGCCTCCGAGGGGATGGATGCTGCCGGTTGCTATAACTCTAGGCGGGGTGGTGCTCGCAAGAAGGGAACGCTGGGTCCGCGTGACAAATTATCCTTATGAACGGTGCAATTTAACTAGACTGTGGATTTTATGCATTTGACGAAAAGTTTATATCGACGTGAAGACCTTAGAACGAAGATCAGCTGTTGAGAAAATGTTTACTGCAAACAATTTTAAGTATCTACATCATGCAACAATTTCTTTCGACATTATTATCCACAGTAGGTTATTAAGCTCGTTCGTTAGATGTTTCTTACACTTCAGATAGACAATTTTTATTTGGGATAAAGATTCACGGTCTAGCCGTAATTCTGCGGGTCTCGCGAGCCAGCATGACAGCCCGAAATGAAAATCATGGGGATGTTGTGCAACGGCGAAGGGCGTGGAAGGGTGGATAGAGCGAGGAGAGAAGAGGATAGGGGTGGCGTTCGGACGCCGAGCCACTTGATTACATTGCGATAATATACATGACGCCGATATGAACTCCGGCTCGCCGTGTTGTTGCTCGTCCGACGCGATATTGTGTAATGGCCACCTGGAAATGGTCCAGTACTCTCTCGCGCGCGCGCGACCGTAGCCTCTGTCGCGCTCTCGATAATAGATCGGCGCGGATACGATTGTAAATATGACGCGTTTATTGCGATTCCGATCCCTGCACGACCGTGAAAGTGTGTACGACAAGCCGCGAGATACCGAAGGCTAAACCCCGCCTGCTATGCGACCCTGTTTCCGCTTGTAATTCCGATCCGAACTACCCCCCGGGAAATTTGTGACCGTAGAACGAGACTCGCGATCGAATCGGTGAAAAATTTCATCGGTCATTGTGACGTTTGCTTTGCTGAGTGATGCCAAGGGTGTGTTTCATACTTCGATGAAGGCAGGGTAGAAGGTTCCGGAGAGATTGGGGTGGTTTTGTTGAGCCTCCTCGTTTCTACTGGTAACAAGATTGAAATCTGTAAGTTCGGGGCGCTTTTTGACATTTGTTGGCTACGGGAAGGGTTGGCTGTTTCGAGCAAATGACTTCCGAAGTTAGTGAGATTTAAATCGTAGAGTTTAGGGATCTTTGTTAGATGTTTCTTGGATAAGAATGGTTTTATTGGAGCAGCTGACTACGGCAACGTGATTTAAAGCGTAAACTTTAGGGGTTTCTGTTCGATACTTCTCAGTCATTAAAGGGTGGGTCGCTCCGAGCAATAGACTTCTAATGGTAACAAGATTGAAAGCTTACACTTTAGTAGTCTTTGTTGGATGTTTCTGTACCAAGGAAGGGTAGCTATCTTGAAGCGATAGACTTCCAATGCTAATGAGATTTAGATTCTCCACTGTTGAAGGTATTTTCAAATCAATATACTTCGACAGACGTACCCAAAAACACAGCTAGAACGGGCGAGGAACGATTCCATCGGTTTCAATATCACCCCCGCCACTTATCTCGAGGGTACTGGCGCGGCGTCCGGTCGGTTTCGGATTAATTATTCATAACAATTAAACCCTTCGAGTGAAATTAATTTCTCGGTTTATCGCGTAATAAGCGGCGATAGATGGGCGTTGGTCGCGAGAGGGGGGAAGGTGGTATCGGGGGCGTGGCGTTTAACCGAAATTAATTGTTCCGAACGAACGAGTCGTAGTTGCCGGCCGCGGTGGAAAAACGAAAAGGGGTCGGGAGCTGAACTCGCGGCAGAAATCGTGGTTACACCGGTCCGTTTATACAGTTCGATATCAACCGTATGCGAGCCGTGCAAAAGGCAGAGAGACTGCCTTTACGGGCAAAAGGGGTTGGTTTTCGCCTCTCGCCGCTGGCAGAGGTGAAACCGGGAGGGTTTTTACGAGGCAGTAACGGCCGATAAGGTGAGCTTGCGCCCCCACAGACGGGTTTATTCCGGTACTGTACCCAAGTGGCTGTTCGACAGTACCTATCCCGGTTGTCGTACACTCCCTTACTTTCTCCCGGCACGGCGACTTGCCGCTCTCTATCTGAAACCGTTTACGCGCCTCTTCTCTGTTTCCTCCACCTTCTGCCGGTTTCCACCTCTTTCCACCTTAGAACGCCCACCTAAGAGCATCCTGGCCTCGTCGTGGTCTTATCGCGAACGTTACCAGGATTTCGGAGACCTCTCGGATACCCGGCTCGCTGCCTTGTACCGTGAACGCTTCTATTTGCTGTTCGCCGGCCTCTCAATGGGATCTCCGATCGCGCGATCACGGATAACGCTACCAAGAGATCACCTACCATTCGGCAATAAGGAACTAGAGACTCGATTCAAGATTTTCTTAATGGATTCGTTGCGATCTCAACCCCATCGCACAATTTTTGTTACATTTTATATGCGATCTAAAATAATTAATTCTGGAGCTTCGAATTAGGGTTACCTTCAACGTTCGTTACTATCACTCTTAACACTTGGAACTACTTGTACACCAGATTTATGGGCACTAATGAACAAATCTATAAAATGAATGTGTCCATCAAATGTTTAGCCATTTTTTATAATATACACCAAAAAAAAGGGAAATAAATTTTCAGGCTTAATTGACATAGAAAAACTGGGACCAAGGTTCCTGCAGGAATTAGGATACCGAATCTAGAGTGGGGGTGCTTAGGGTCGCGATATTCAGCTTGTAAATGTTATTATTTTGTGGTGGACGGGCCCGAGCAGGCCCGATGAGGCCCTCGGGCCAAGTCTCGTCCGAAAAAGACACGCGATCGAGCTCGTTTGACCGTCTCGTTTGGTTTTGTTTGGTTGCAGGGGCGAACGGAATGCGCAGGCGCGGCCGACAGACCTACACGCGCTACCAGACGCTCGAGCTCGAGAAGGAATTCCACACGAACCACTACCTCACCAGGCGGAGGCGGATCGAGATGGCACACTCGCTCTGCCTGACGGAACGGCAGATCAAGATCTGGTTCCAGAATCGGCGGATGAAGCTGAAGAAGGAGATACAGGCGATCAAGGAGCTGAACGAGCAAGAGAAACAGGCGCAGGCGCAGAAGGCAGCGGCGGCAGCGGCCGCGGCTGCGCATCAGCAGCAAGCGGCCGGTGGGGGACCGGAGGGGGCCAACTAGGGGTACGCCCTGCACCGGAGCCCCCCTGACCACCCCACCACCAATCCACACCACCCTCTGCTAGCACCGCAATGTACACAGCTATATTAAAGGTGAGTGACTCCAACATCCATCTCTCTCATTTTTCGGGACCCCCACGCGGACCCCCCTCCAACACGAAATTTTGCTTTTCTATCAGATGGTTGGCGAATTGAGTTCCTTCACATAAGAATCATTTGGTATACATATATTGACAAAAGGGAATCCAGTTCTGACCGCGTTCCCCTTGTCAACATTTTGAATAATTTTTTCTCAATTGTATACTCGTCGCTTGATCTTAATTTCTTTAAATAAATCGATGATTACGAGTACAGTTCATTCTGCAAGTTTTAATGCTCGATACAGTTTTCGTTACCTAACAGACTGAAAGAAATCTTTTCCGAGGCAGGAATCTCAAAGATTGCTGATTTCGACCATGTTGCTCAGATTGCCCCCCGTCAGCCTGCTAAACGACCAATTTCAGTCGGGTCTCTCCATCACGGTAATTTTCTTGCGAGTCGCGTTTATCGCTTGTCCACCTGCCGGCTCGAACCACCTTGTCCCGCGTTCCGGTGGAAATTACGGGGCCCCTTTTAATTCGATATCATCGAACCGGCATCGTCGTCACGTCAGCCAAGAAATATATCATCTCGTCCGATCGAGTTTCTTGTAATTTTATATCTGGACGGGATCGTTCCTCGGTAGTGAGAGAGATTTTCAATTTTTGCGCGTCTCGATGGCCGCTACCGAGAGCGGCCATTATCCGTGGGTAAAATTCGTAGTTACCCCGGCTTCCCATAGTTCGCCCGGTAATTTATGTAAATTCGTACGGCTCGTGAGTTGTTCTTCCTCTGCAACACACAAACTCCTACATCCTAGAACAAAAGTCTTCGGGCGATGTTCGAGGCCCCGAGCGATGTCTCTCTCCGAGGCAATCCATTGTTTTCTTCTTTCCAGACTGATATACGACCGCCACTTTTCATTTCCAGTGACACGGTGGCTTAGAAATGGCCGATTAATTCGTGTTTCTCGTGTCGCCCCGCGAATCTTAAGTTCTGCACGGACTGTTCCTTCGGCTTTCTTTCAGACCAGATGTACAGTTAACGTTGCTGGCAATTTTTCGACGGGTTAGAGCCTTTAACAGACGATTCGCTAGGGGATGAGACGCGTTTCATCCATTTTCTTCTTCGCGTTCGTTCGCGATGCGTCATTGTACTCCGTAGAGTTTAAATTTTAATGATTCTTTGGTTGAACGCTGTTTGAACTGCTGGACATGTCAGTTCCATCAATTGCGAGACCTTTGTGTATCTTTTCACCGTTCCTTACTTTCTTTCCTAGCTTTCTAATGGCCGATTTATTTCATTGTTGTTGCACTCCACTCAGATGTGCTCGTAAAGAAATGCACATGATAGAAGAGACAATAAATGCCGCAAAAATTTGTACACCAGTTATTGTTAGCGAAGATTGTTGCCAAGGGTTCAAAGAGTGGAAATTCACCCTCCGTGACCGAAATTGTGGAGAATTCGGTGGCCTGTTCCACTTCCATCCCGCAATCTGGCGAGTCTCAAGCAAGGTGTACGAGGGAGGGAGAGAGCCACCCTTGGTAACCTAAATTCGAAAGGGTTGAAGCAGACCCGATGGTAATGGATTTTCCCAGGGCGTCGAGCACAGTGTTCCAACGGTGGTTGGCGAGCGCGCATTACGCCTTGATATATCATCGGAGGAAGTTACGGGGAACCTGAAGAAAATGTTGGCTAAAGAGTATTACGAATGTGGGCGGCTGGCTTTTAGCCGTTCCGGCCTTTAAAATTAAGTTTAGCCGGCACACTTAATGAGGATAAACCACCTGCGAGCGTGCCTTCATAATTCCCTAAGTTATTCTGTTTGTGTGCATTTAACTCGCGCCTGCCTGAACCTTCTGCATCTCAAGGGGTTGGCCAACAACCCCCCTGCAACCACCTGAAATGTTGCTCCATCGTGATTTTCGTGTTTCTTCTTTTCCCGGGGCTTTACCGCGGATACCGCGGACGTTAACGAAGCGGCTCCGCAATTTCCTCGATTTCGCACGGCTCTCTTCATCGACCCCTGCGTTTTCGGAAGTGGTTCTCTTGCTTCTCTTTCTCGCAGAAAAAGAATTCTCGCTTCTTGATCTTGCTCCATTTCAGACGCTTTTATCTTCTTCAAGCTTAGCCCAACAGCTCGTTTTATTTCCACTTCGCTGGCGAAATTGTTGTTCCTGTAATACATCGTTATATTAATTCATCTTCGAATACCCTGAAGTTCTCTCTTAACGTTAAATAATTAGGTGAATTTTCTTTCTACTCGTTAAGACATCATCGACGATGACATCATCGTGCGAAAAACGCAATTGCAAAACATTTTCTGTTACGCCATGCAGATACATTCCGAAATCGAAAATTCAGGGCTGTTTCTGGAGGAAAGAGAAGCTGCGGTTCAATATTTTCCAGAAAGATCCCTTGAAGCGGTCGCACGAATTCCCAGAATATTCGGAACTTTCACCGTGCTTTTCACCGCGCGCGCTCGGAAAAAAAGGCAAAAGGGAAAAGTGAAAACGGCTAAAAAAGAAAGTAGAAAGTTTCCTAGTCAGGTAAAAAAAAGAGGCGACATCCGTGGAAAACGTGGCAGCGAAGATACGCCGGTATAATTTGTATTTTGGTGTGGCAGGGTGTTCGACCATTCATCCTCGAGAAACGAACGACCCTTCGAATTGCTTGTACCGGTGGGGCAACATCGGCAGTAAAAAAAGGTCTTCGGGTTTTCTGCGCTTTCGCCGGACTCGCCTAACCCTCGCAGGTTGTTCTTTTATGACTTGTTCCATGTTTTTCGTGAAAAAGATTCCTTAGAAAAACGCTTTCGGAAGCCAGGTAACTTTCGTTTCGATTATGTTTCGCGCTTACTCCATCATAATTAATGGAGTGCGTAACCATTAAACGGAACACTCTTTAGAGAAACTATACTGGCACGCTCCGCGTTATTGTCTTCGACGCAACATCCTTTTAATAAATTTCGAAATTCATTATATTATGTATTCAGGCTTCGTAAGAAGTTTCATATTTTGATGTAAAGCGTGGCTTCTCGATTAGTAGACTGTGAATATTTATGCAAATCCGGCGTTTTAATTGATTTATTTATGAATTCAATGGGAACTTATTACCGCACATTAAACTTAGTTTACATTTTTATTCAATTAGCCTTTGCCAGTTGCATCCGCTATTAAGGCGCAATTCGCAGTCTAATAATGCGATATGGAGAACATTCGCGACATGCCGACAAAATGGGCACTTACGTTTTAATGGAATGGCTGCCAGACACGATTAAAAACGAAGTCAACACTTTTAATGTTCGATGACTTCGTTCGAAATCTCATTATCAGTCCACGGTGCGGTTAACGCCCGCGATCGGAGAGATTCCGACGATAATTCCCGGTCCTCCCAAATCATCTCTGTTCGACGGCTCGCGGAGATAAACGGAAAAGTTTATAAAGTTTCCCTTTGGCCGGCAGTATCTCATCGGCCAGAGGAATTCGCCAATTAACCTCACGAACTGCATCGTAATTGTAGGCTGCTCTTCCTAGGCGCCGATTCGACGATACCTCTGCTCGACGTGATGTTTAATCGATGCACTCGTTCCTCCGGTTGTCGCAGTTCCCGATCGTTTGCCCAAAGGAGCCATTCTCCAGTCCATTTTCAAGCCTCGTATCGTTCGACTTTATACGTGACCGTCACGCGGAAATTTTACATACGCGAATTAGGATGATAATGCCGAATTGCCGGACGCGTTATCGACTGTGTCACGCAGCGCACGTTCTCATGGAAATCGGGCTGTCCATGGACGCTGGTTTAGGGCCGTTTTCGCGCGAAATTGGCCCCGAAACAACCCTTACGACCCTTTTCCATTTTCCCTCAAATTGGGTTCCCGTTAGATAGCACTGCGATTCCTCAAGGATTCATTTCAATGTTCCACGGGCCTCGGTTGGAATGATAGTATTTGCAAAATTATCTCCCGAGCAATTCCGTCGACCCTCTTTTCTATTTTCTAGTCCGACAAATTAGATTTCCAGTGGCGTCAATCTTTCAGCATAAAATGTTTCCGGGCGACTATCTTCGCGTAATCGTCCCCTTAACGAGACACTCGACCCCTTCTTCGATTCATCAGTCTTCCAGATTACGTTGTGATCAGATAAAGCAACAATTTTTAACGAGTGCGCTCGAGTTCGTATTTTCGTGTTTGTACATCGGCGAAGTGTATCTAGATATTACGACGGCCACGATGCGAGTAAAGATAATCGGTGATTTCGTAATTCGCCGGTGAAACGATTGTTGATGTCTGTTCCATAACGACGGTTGAATATCATGCATAAATTGAAGGAATGCAACTATTATTATTTCCTCCACTGATCACGACCGGTCGGCGGCAGGGCGGTATTACATCGAGAGAGGCGCTCTTTAGAATTTTGATTACAAGAAATTGTTTGTTCGCCGGCCGGAAACAATCAGTTTCTCCTTCCCACCGTCGTTTATTTCGTCGGCTGTATTCTTTCTTGGGTCGGTAGGGTCTTCTCCTCTCGCGTTCCTCATCGTGCTGGGCGAGAGGGGCGTTTTTCACCGGCGCAAAGTAGATCGTTAGCCGGTGCATGGAACACTGCCAGAAACTATAATCGCGTCACGCTCGAATAGTAGCGGTCGGCGGTGGAAGTAACGTCGGTATCGGGACGGGAAATCGATTAGCGCGACGATAAATTCCGATTTGAGTTATATTACCATATTAATTACATATTTATGACGTTATTTGTTAGAAGCGGCGGTGCGCGCGCTCGCGTCCGCTCCGCTCTCGCGACCGTGTTTCTGTTGCATTGTTTCGCGCGCTCATTAAATCGCGCATTGATAGCGGGCCGCATTAAATTCGCGACCACGCAACCATGGCCTGATAATATAATGAGATATATACATATATTTCCCTTCCCTTTTTTTGGCCGGTCGCGTTCGTCTCTCTTTCTCTTTCTCTCTTCTCGCCCGTCGAATTTGCGTTACGAATTTACATTTCATTGTCGGCGGGCCCCGGGGCCCGACGTTTTTGTCGTTCCGCGTGCGGGGGACAGTGTCCAATTAAGAAAGGCCCCGCGCTATCGTGGCGGCGGAGTCACGGCCGAAGAATTTGACGGACCTCTAGCCGCGCTTGCTTCCATACGTCACCTTTTTTCCTCGTCTAAATAAAGAACGGGACAACGCCGAGCTCTCTCGCGGCGTGTCCCAGCCAGGTTCGGCTCGGCTCGGCCTGAACCGACCCGGTCCGCTCGACGATATACGCCAAGATAAATTTTGACAGTGAACAAGAAAAGGCAATTTAGAGGAATTTCGGCGATCTACTTTTATATAGGAAAGTTTGCCCGTATATAGCGGTGATAAATCGCCCCGCCGAGTCTGAAACCTAGAAATATTTAAAGGCATCCTCTCTCTCTCTCTCCCTCCCTCCCTCTATCCCTCTCTATATCTCGGTTCCGATATCGTGTTTCCGAGCGTACGGCCAAAACGCGTCTGCGATTTTCTTTGTGAACGAAGGTTTTCTGCGTTCCCGGTCGAATAATATACTCGTCGATGCGAGAATCATCGAGCTCCTCGCGGTATTCCCCGCCGCTTATTTCTGGGATCGCGTACATCTGCGTTAACGATGGAATTGGATATGAATGATTCATAGAGAAAAGTAGAGCCAACGTTGGTACGAGGAGCGGGTCGGCAAGTAGTATGAGCGATCCTTTATACGGCCAGCTATCCCGTTGACGGTATAGCGATGCCATCTAGTGGCTCTAACGACATCTGGCTTAATTATGGCCGCCTCACCCCTAGCTCTCGAGGGCGTGGTTAAGGCGGGGACGCCCGGCGACGACAATTTCGTCGCATTGGCTCGTCACTTTTCATCGTCTACCATGGTTCTACATTTTTCTCCCATGAAAATAAAATTTTACTGACTACTATTCGTTACAACGATCACCGGGAAATGTCTGGAAAAGGCTGGAAAACAGGTAGAACGGGTCGAAATAATTCTCTGGTTGGTGTAGTACTCCGCGGCACTATTTTTCGTTAATTGCTCGTTTCCGTCGCAGATGGCAGCACGGGTCAACGCGTCGCCGGTCGACAAAGTGGTTGGTCTGCCTTACCGACGCCTCAATCGGTACGGGACGTAATTTAGAGCCGCTCCTACTTACCGTGCTTAACGCCATTCCACGGTAGTCCAATGATTGCCGGTAATGCGTTTTATGGTTTGTTTTTATCGACGCGGTCGTACAGTAACTTACAGTGCTGTTTCTGGTTCTCAACGTCGGGCTCCCCTGTTCCCGACCCAGGGGAATTCCCGGCTCGTGTTTCCACATAGCCGCGGCCGTATATGTGCACAGGAGGTTATGTGTCGAAGCGAGTCTCGACCTGGCGCGTTTACTCTCGCATAGTGGATTCTCACGATTATTCGTAATGACGTCGCCTGGTAATTTAGGCGGTCCTGTAGCGTTTCGAATAAAACAGCGTGCGATTTTATTGCCACCGGTAAACCCTGATTCCGACAGATTGATGAATCCTCATCGTCCTACTCTGTCCCCGCCCCTAATCCTACCACGTTTCTCCATGTTGCCTCGGCGCATTCGAGCCGACCGCTCGGTTGCTCGTCAACCAACGGGCCCGGGGATCTTTATTGGCTGTAAAGGAAGACATTTTACGATCCATAAAAGCGTTTATAGCGCTCGAGCAGTCTTACCTCGGTTCTTACACCCCAGTTATATCCATTACCCCTTCCGCGGCCTTTCCAAGGGCGGCCACCGGCACGCGCGCGCTCTCGCCGACGCCGCCTTCGAGATTTACAGGTTACGCTCCCGGTAACACCTCGTAAACTTGGCTTAACGACTTTAACCGGGCCTAACTGCTTCCTTCCTGCAATCAGACCCTGACCTACCTCCCGCGCAGACGTCCTAGAAAAATTTCAACGCCGCCACCTGCCGCGTCCAATGCCATTGTCTCGTCCGCAACGATTCATCGAGTAATCGCACCCTATCCTTTACAACACCTGCAAACCCTTCCTTCGACCGTACAAACTACCGGGACTAATGACCAACCCCTTTGACAATAGATAAGTAGCCTTCCGACGCTCAAGACCCACGGGAGGTAGCGCAACAATGATCTGTTTTGCCCAAAGGACCTTGGGCTGTCACAACATCTTAATGATACTGTTTATTAAAGACCTAATGGCCTGAGGGGTTTGTATACAGACTGAAAGTCTAGAGATCAATACCTGATGATGAGAACAACCATCACGACGATGTATCTTTTCGAGAGTAAGACTACGGTTATCGGTTAGCCGAATGCCGATTGTTTGTGAATCAGAGTTGGCTAAGAAAAACAATGACGATACCGCCACGTGGATTGTTAATATCCCCGCATGCAGCAGGTGCGTCGAATCCCAGTTCGAAGCGGGGCAGCTCGCGTCTCCGATGGCAGAGGCGTGGAGACGTTGGTGTCCGCTGTTTTATGATTTGTTTTGATTACGGTTCATTACCATTTTACGCCTTTCGCTGCCACGTAACTGGCTGGCAATAATTCTTCGTTGTTGATTCTATCGCGACGTTTACGACCGTCATTATTAGCTGATACCACTTGAACTCTCGTAAAGTCTACGCCCGTGCGATCCGGCTCGTCCGGGACATCCGCCTGCACGCCGGCCGTTGGGCTGGCCTGTGCAGGGGGCTTCCCCCTGATCCATGGGGTCCCCCCTCGTGCTATGAGGCTCTCTCTCTCCCACCGGTTCGGTGGAGGGGAGACTTACGAGTTACGGGATCGTCCGGCAGATCGCGCCCTTGTACTTCGGCTACGTCTTAATGCCATACTTCATTTATCGAGGCCTCTCTCTTTCTCTCTGGCCTCTTATCTCGCCACGAGGAATCATCGTAGCCTTGGGCCTCTGCAACGATCTCCTCTACGGGGCTCTCCGTTCAGAGCTCTTTCTCCGTTCCTCCCGCGTTCTCCTCTCTCCCACTCGCTCTCCTCCACTTATTATCTTCGCTTTCATTTCGTGCGCGCTTACTTTCTGTCGTAAATTCTGGACCCCGCGAACGACCGGGAGCGTCGTATCGGACCGATCTTGATGATTTCCGTATAAATCCAACACGCCGAGTAAATTTATCTCGCGCCGGACGGACGAATAATTGGATTTTGAGAAATGTCCTCGCCGCCGTGATCCCATCTCGCCGCGCGCTTCGGAGAATTCTAGTTTTTCGTCGCTCGTCCCGCAACCCGCATCGGCGATCTCTTCACGCTCCGCGCTCGGATCGAGACCCTGAGACTGTACTGAAAATTATCTTACTGTAATTCGAAACAATCTTCGCATCACTAAATATACCACAAGCAAGTCGCTCACTTCCTCTTTCTCTTGTTTATAAAATGCTCTGGCCTCTGGAGTGAAAATTAAAATATCAAGTTCTTTATTCCAATTTTCACTCCAATGTCTCACTCGTACATTTCGTTTTGTTAGTGCAACTTGCTGCACCCAATGCACAGCCACGGTCCCAGCGGCCGAGGATTAGAAGCGACCCAACAAAGAGCCTAGCAGTTACACGCAACCTTGTATAATCCCTGATTAAAATTCCGGCATGAAAAGCGGTTCCCGAAGCTGGACCCCCCAAAAATCTTTCCAAATTCGTCGTACGCAATTACTCGAACGTTTCTCCGCGCCCCAAAGAGCTCTGCTAAGAACCCTTCACTCGGTTCCCCTGGGATTAAGTGTTCCAGACTTATCAACTTAATGATCGCGATTTAAATACAAAAGGTTGGATCATATTGTAGTTTCCATAGTGGTACTGCTACTAGTAACGTGTTTGCCGGCGAAGGAGGGCTGCGGTGGCCTGGCAAACAGGCATAAACAAAAGCTTTTTCGCGGCGCTTTGATAGCTTAATAACCGTGGCGCTGATCCGGCGGAAGGCCCGAGGAAGTCGCGAATTTCGTAAAACCCGGTTTTGTACAGCCGGGTATTAGCATTTAAAACGTGAACAGCGCCCCGTCTGCCGGCGCCATTGGTCCGCATTTACACAACAATGAGGGGGCCGCACTCTAAAAACTCCCAGAATCCCCGGGCTCCGAAGTCAACGGAGGAAAGAGCGGCAGAGACGGCGGATGAAAAAGAAGAGAGAAACGGAGAATCGTAACGCCATCTCGATCTTTTCTTTGCTCTCTCGCTCCCTTCTCGCCCACCCTATGTCCCCCTATCGTCTCTCCGGTTCTCTCTAAAGTCTCACCGTCTCTCTTCGTATCGCCTTTCTCCCTCTAGCGTCCCCCTGCCCCGCTGCCACGGTTTGGATTTCGAGTTAGGAGACCGTGTGGGTCGTAGAACGGGACAAGAGAGGCCTGACTAGAGAACCTCTCGCAACACAAAACCTCAGGTTTCCACGGGGCTCTTTTTTTTTACTCGGTTTTCGGGTCTTGGCTAGCCGCAGAGAGGAGATGGCATATACGCTTCGTCTGGCTGGATATTTCTAACACACACGAAACACACGGACGTACCGTCGAGCCTGATGGCCGGCTGCGGCGTTGCCAAATTATCTTACGTAACCGCTTAATTTTTCTCTGGGCCAGAATCGTTCCGATTTTTTTCGACCGCCAGGCTCATTCACACTGATCGCCATTAACACTTTCGCGGTCGACGATGTAATTGGCTGTCCGATCTGCAGATTATGGAAGGTGGGAGGGCCCTCGACTCTGCGTCACACCTTCGCATCGATGACGTTCGATTATGCTTCTTCTTGTTGCGTGGGTGGCTGATAATCTTAGCGATATCCATTCTAATTAAACGACACCGAGAATGTACTGTGTTAATCGTTTAAAGGAGGCTCTGGAATTAAGATGTGATAGGATGCACCATGCGTGTTGTTTGTGTTGTATTGTTTTAAACGATGTATATAAGTGTAGCTTGAAGTACCTGAGGTTTAAGTAACGCTTAATATTCTAGAATACGGAACAGATGTAATTTTTAAAAAATTAATAAGAACGTAGTAGGATAAAGTCGATTGATATTTTAAATATAATAAATTTGGAATTGCGCCCTCTATGTGGAAAATCGTTCGGTATCGAGCATAGTCTCGCTGTGAACTCTGCGATTCACGACTTGTCGCGTGGTTAAGCGCCGGGACGAACGTTTCACGAGCAGTTTTACGCCTTCTTCGTGCCGGTGGACAGAAAAAGTACTGGCTCGCCGGTTTTCTGGTACGTGTCTCGTGTGCACGATTACACGGTTCGTTTAACGCGGCAAGAATGACCGTGCCGCGATGTCCATCAATCTCCAAACCCGCTCATATCCTGTCCTGGTCGGCGAATAATTGCCGAGCCGATAACGCGGCGTCGCCCCAGCGCTAATTAAAAAGTGAACGGCCGCGTTAAAACGGATATCGGCTCACCCGGGGAACGAGAGCGAGAGAGGGAGAGAGAGAGAGAGAGAGAGAGAGAGAGAGGAAGAGAGAACGAGACAGAGGCACACACGATGGTTGATTCCAACGCCAACACCATCTCGCTCGTTTCCAGTTTCGGACGCCGGCTTTATTTATACAGACCACCCGGGAGCAAGATCGCGTTGAAATAAAGTGGTACGAGCTAAACGTTCCTTGACCGCGCGAGCGCGTGATAAATATCCCGCGCGGAATTTATCATTGTTCACTTTACTTTATCGCGGGCTGAGATTAACGTCCGCATGGCGAGCGACTTCTGTCAATTTTGTCGTTCGCGCCTCGATCTCCCTTCTACTCTATCTTCCTTCTATCGCTAATTGCTCCAAATTATCTACAAGCGGTTCCTTTCATTTTTCCGAATTTATTTCGAGAATATTCTCAATTTCATACTCAATCTTATGAAAATTGAAAAATGGGAAGATTTTATATATTACGATTATCTTCCACATATTTCGGCTCCGCACTCCTACTACAATGATCGAAAGTGCTTTTCGACGCGTCATCGATTCAGACTGTAAAAGGTCCGAACGAGGATAACCTCATCATCCCATTACGATTCGTCGAAGTTTCGGAAGAGTCGTGAAAGTTCGAGAAATTTTATCGCCGGCGCAGATGTACGATCAATGAATTATAGTTAATGTTAAAGCGTCTCTACGAAGATTCTCGGTGTAATGCGTTCATTGTGCGGCTCCAGGACCCTCCAGTGCATCAGCTTTTCTTCGTCCCCCTTGTACCGGTGGTCCTCTCCCCGGGATCTCGTTGTCGTCGCCACACATTGCAATATTGAAATAACCTTTCTAGACTCTTGGTAAAGTTCCCGCAAACTTTCTTACGTTCGTGAACCCCGGCACAAAGGCGAGCAACTTGGAAATTGTGTGCGACCGAGAGGGTGGAACACGCTGCCTAATTGCAATACACTCCGCGGGACGCCTGGCACTGTTGAAAGATGCACTTACAAGTGCAAAGAAACCTCTTGAAAAATGCTGGTTGCTGAAAATGATGTCTGATAGTTATTAATAAACTTTTACTAATTCAGTTCAGATTACACTTCATGTTGGTGAACACATCAGTTACGAAAACAGTCTAAAGAAATTTCTACGAAGTTCTGAAAAATCGTCCGATCATTTCGACGTCGAACGGATTTAAATCGAACGAGTATAATTTCGACCCGTTTTACCGGCAGCTCGAATCCCGCTAATCCGTGTCCCGCCGACTTCTAATTACCTTGTTCAGCCGTAGCACACGAAGAGCGCGAACGGAAGGGGTTGTCCCAGAATCGGCGGGATCCATCTTCTCCCTCCGATGGCGTTGAAACAGTGAAGAGGGGTCGGGACTTCATAACACGGCAATTGGCGAGGCGTTTGGGGGTCGCGGGGGTGGGGTTCAGAGACAATAGCCCATACACTCGACGGGCACAGAGTAACCGTTGGCGTGGGGTATTCAGCGTGGCGTGGCAGGAGGTTTAAAAAGAAGCGGGGGCGTGTTTGGCCGCTTCCTGCTTGTCCCCTTCGTTATTCTAATGTCCCGCGAACTTTAGCGCGTCTTCGTAAATCACTGTAGGAGGGGTCTAACGGTAGCCGGTGCATCCTTCTACGAAATGATCCCGACATCGGTACGCTTCCCCCGTGAAATTTCCGACGAAAAGTGGACGCGAGTCGAATAAAAGTTTCGAATGAAAGTTTACGTTTCTTCGTCGAGTAAATCATATTCTCCGTAGTCCTACCCTTAAAAGAGCGTTAAAAGTTCAGGTGGTGTGAGCGGTGGCGAAATATGAGAACTAATTGCAACGCACTCCGCAGGGAGTTGAATCTGTAAAGGGGGTTGGAATTCGGGAGAGGGGTGGACCGTCGGGGTGGTGGTTCTCTTCCTCCTCTGTCCGTTGGAAAACTTAAGAAGGAACCGGAGACGTAAAAGGGGGACGGACGCAGCCAACAACATAGTTATATGCCCGAGCATGCTGCCAGCTACGCCGGCGTGTTTTTCATTTTCTTTATATCACCCTTGACGCTCGTAAAACCATTACCCGTGACCGAGCGAACGCAACTTCTATGGAAACCGTATCGGTGTGCACACGTCCACACCGGCGCGCTGCGCCGATCCGCGCGCGGTCTTTGATGATACTGGAACTTCTTCTGGAGCTTCCTCCATCCCATCGCGAGAGAGAGAACGAGAGAGAGAGAGAGAGAGGGAGAGAGAGAGAAAGAGAGAGAAGCGAACCCAATTTCCTTGGCGACAAGCACCCCTCGGATTTCCTACGATCTTGAACTCGCTTCCACGAGCGAGCATCGGTGAGCTCTCGTTCGCCCACGGGATGGATTCAGGCTTGCTCGATACCGATTACTCATGCTCCTCCCTCGACGTTACTCTACGCTGCGCCGTGGATTTGCCTGATGATGACTCTGTTTGGTGCCGGGACGCTTTGGATTGGGCATCGAGGGGCTATTATTTAGGGAAAACGATTCATTCTTCTTAATGCAGGGTGTGCCTTTGACACGTTCGTACCTCTTCCTTCTGAACTACTGCTCCCGATCATTTGATTTTATTGATACAATCGCAAATATTATAAACTTCAATTACGCATCACATTAAAAACGGCATCGTAAAATACGACAAGAACACGAACGATTAAATGTCCATTCTGTAGTTCATAATCGTTCGCTAGATTTCACGCACAACTTTTCCTGCACGGATCATTATCGTAAAGCGTTGGCGATAAAGCGTAAGTTGAATTTCTTTATTGGTTCGATAGTTTCCCCATAGCTTGTTAAACTCGTATAACCGAAATACTCGGAACAGTCCATTACACTCGAGTGCCAAACGAGAGAGAAAGAGGGAGGAAAAGAGAGTGAGATGGAGGCAAAGAGAGCAAAGGAAAGAGAAAGAAAGGGATACTCTCCGATGTGTAGATAAGTCAGTTAGCGACTCGCTCTAGCGCGTTCCAGTGTCGAGGCTTTTTTGCGTAGCTCGCTCTCTTATTGCTCTCCTCTCTCCTTTACTCCTGCTCACTCCTGGCGGGTGATTCATCATCGGCGTCGTCCTCTCTCCTTTCTCTGGCTCGGTTGGCTGGCTGGTCTGGCTGGCTGGCTCGCTGGCTTGCTTGGTTTCTGGCTTTCTGGCCCCTGGACCCCTCTATACCCTCGCACCCCTTTCTCACTCGCTCGCTCCCTCTATCTCTATCTCTTCTCTGTGCTTCTCTCTGTATCTGTCTCCTCTATCACTCGCTCCTTCCTCCTCTTCCTTCTCTCGGACCTATGTACTCGTTTTACTCCTACACTGGAGCCGTACCAACATGCAGTTCTGGCTCGGCAGGGCGCTCTTTCTCGCTGTTGGCTTATAGGTATTCCCGCATTTCTCCCCGGCACATCCTGGAGTCTGCGACCGCCGAGATATCTGTACTCATCCGCTTAAAATTTCAAGCGGACTCGCGCCGCTGCAACCTGCTCGATTCACACCTCCCCGTGACGGTTTAATATCATCGATACCGCTTCCCTCTAATCACCTTCGGAGAACCGAGCTAATCAATTCCTACTTCTTGAAATCCTAATGGTCCGCGACTATCGAGATTCTCTCCGATCATCGGTAACAACTAGACTGCGGATCTTTATGAGAAATAAAAATTTCCAATGTTTGCAATGTTTCAAATTGCACCTACCATTTTATGGCTTCTAAACATTTTCAAAATAAGCTAGAATATAAAATTCCACGGAATTAAATACGATTTTCATTTATTTCAGATCTATAAAGGCTACTACCACTGAAAATAACATTTCATTAGTTCCCACTTTCTTGAAACTTGCCTGCAAAAATTAAAAATTGCATAAACATCCGCAGTCTAGTAATAACCTTAACCCGTGATCACAGTCTGTAAGTAATTCAGTTTCCTATGTTTCACCGAGGAAAGGCTGATACTTTCTAATCATACTCTTTCTCTCTTTCTTTACGTAACACTACATCTTAATTGTACCACGTAGATTGTGGAAGAAATGAAAATTAACACTGACTCGACGCCCAACCCTTATGCACACCCTTGCCCGCAGCGACGCGTTGGTCAAACACCACGGTTCCCTTTCGACCCGAGGACATTCCCCGATGTATCCTGTCGCACCCGGCCCAAGATATCTGCGCAACCAGGTACACCCACTATAAGGGCGAGTGCGCGTCGCTATAAAACATACGAAACGATATATTACCCGGCGATATCACTCTCCGGCACGAGGCGATACGGTAATATTTCGCCGGGGGAGAAACGCGCTTGGAAATGTTGCCAGTGTCGGCGGTGTAAACACTGCGGGGGCACGGCAGAGATCACCGTTGGCCAGGACTGGAATAAAAGGGGGGCCACACTCTTATTTCCTGCTCACTCTATCTCTCTCTGTCTTTCCCTCTGGTTACTGACGTGTTCCTTCGTCAACGCGATCGAATATGATGCTTTTCTACCGCGGCGCAACGTCCGACACCAACGATTCAATTATACGAGACACGGAACTGTGCTCGTGCCCGTTGCTCCAACGATTGATAGCCGTGATCCTGGCGACATACGCTTCGGGTTCCCTTAGAATCGCGTGGGCGTCAGCCTCCGAAGCGTAGAGACGGTAGAGACACTTCTGAAGGTTCAAGGAAGTCGCCTTTCTTCGGCGATGTTCATTCCAGCTGCACTTTTCTAGGCGTAACACGAAAACATCACTTACTATGGAAATATTCGAATGACATATTTGTTCTACGATTGATCGAGCAAGGAAATGAATTCGTATTTTACTCTGGTTTATTGCAATCGAAGTATCAAATTTTTATGTCGAACAAAGATCCGCAGTCTGCTTATGAACGAATGTCCTCATTTCACTTACCCGGCCACCAAGGGGTGACTCAGCAAGAACCGTGCGCATCCAACCGCATGTTCCTTCAGTCGGACTTCGGACTTCATTTTTCGTGGAGCTCGATAAGAGCGAAGATTCGGGGCTGTCGATTGCGTGTATCGAGTAAAACTGCGGTCCTGAAAGATTTCGTGGTCGTCGAGCGGGTAGCTAGTAGGATAGCTAGGACCACCTTCGGTTCGGAAGGTGGGATTCCGGTAATTCGACGCGTTCGGTAGAACGGAGGAAGACCGATGGAGCCGAACCCCATAGGGGAGCGAGGAAGAGGGTTTTCCTGTGGGATGGGGATGCCGGGGCTAGACCGGGACAAGCGACAGGGAGAAAGAGATGGATAGATAGAGAAAGCTTGATACAAGGAGAGAGAGAGGGTGAGTGGGTTGGGTGTACCGGGGGATAGAGTAGGGGCGGGAGGGCGTTCCACGGCACCCTGCATGGGGTAGCTTGCAACCTCACGCGACACTAGAGCCATCTATATCCCCGGAGATTTATGAGTTCCTGGTGCAGCGGCTGCTCGCAGCAACTACACACCGCCAGGAGAGTATCGGGTCCGGGTACGGTGTTGGTGCTGCCCCCTGTCGCGACGGGCGTGCTGTTGCCCCGCGGGGGTTACGCGCAATTCGCGCTCGTGCAACGTCGCCCTGATAAAAAACCTGCGACTCGATCTCAATCCGATGCTTCTGCGAACTTCCTCTCTCTTTCTGCCGAGGCTCCTCGCTCTGTGTCCCTTTGAGCCCCACACACCCCCGCGCGCACAGACCATCGCCGACACGCTGCGCCGAGCCCGAGCTCTGCTGGTCGGTTCGTTTGTTGCTTCTCTCTGTCCCTGTGCGTTGTTTTCCCTCTCTTTCCCTCTTTCTCCCTCTCTCTTCTGTTCATTCGGTTTCTCTCCCTCCCTCTCTCTATCTCTCTCTCGCTCCTCCGCCTCCTCGCGGTCTCGGAACTTGAAATATCGATCATCATTGTGTTCCCCGCGCGTTTATGGACTGCGAACGCATTGAAATTATAGTTCCACGCCGGTGCGGGGGCTGCGACCGCGAGCCCGCTAGCCTCGCGCCGGACTCAGCCCGTGAAGAATGATCACCGGCGTCGTTCATCATACTTCCGTGCGTTTTTTCAATTTTTAAATGGTACTGCCTGGTGGTGATTGCGGGCGGTTTTGGTAAGTAGTGGTAGTTGCCGACGATCTCGCCGCCGGCTTTTCGGGAAGGGTGGAAACATGATTTTGCTCTTTAAAGTCTGATCTATTATTCTGGTGCTGTAGGGGTGGTTTTTTTTTGAGTATCGACTGTTGCGTCGTTTTTTATGGGCACGGTACTTCTTTAAAACCCACCCTGAGATTAGTGTTTGATTGTAGAGGGGTCTGGGAACGTAATGGGGGATGAAGGATTTGGTTCGAATCGGTTTTTAATTCGCATCGAAGGAAGTTGTAGATGGAGAATTAGATTGCTTTAGTGTTTTTGATTTGTTGAGATAAGCTTCGATCTTGAAAAAATACTAACTACGATATGTCAAAGGACATATTCATAATAAAACAATATGAGAAACGAAAACCAAGGAAGAAAGGAAACTGACTAATATTCGTATGTATAAATTGCAGCCTGAAATACAAAGATAATTTCGAGTAGAAAGATAAAATAAGAATGGAGGAGAAGTGGTGACAACAAAGAAGTATAGGTTGTGAAGGAAAGGATCGTGGGATAGAAACGGTGTGCGAAAGGAATCGGGATGGAGAATCGACGGAAGGAAAGGCACTCGTGGGTCGAGATTTTTCAAGTGCCCCCTCGACGCGGCCGTCCATTCGCACAGCCCGCGATATCCTGCAGGGGTAACCGATGAAAATAGCGCGAGAGTGGGGTTTACCGGTGGCAGCACGAGGGTACGGTACGACGACAACGATATGAGTACCGGTATCTACCTACCTATGCTTCTGCTCTCCAACCCGAACGCCCCACCCTCTTGATGCGGCCGGTTTACGAGCAACCTGTGGTAACGAGAGCGATAGATAATAACCGCTCCGTGCTCAACCCCAACCCCTTTCCTCTTTCTCTCATGCTCTATCTTTCTCCTCTTCTCTCGCATTCTCTCTCTCTCTCTCTACTATTTCCCGATGCCCGGCCCCTCGCACGTTCATATTACCTTCGGTTATTTTTTCTCGATTCGCTCGATACGATTTCTTCGACACTTACCATTCCCGCTTTGCAACCCTTGCGCTATTCAATTCTCGCGATTCGTTTTCGATCTCTTATTCGAGGTTCACTATTTTAATGCTGTGTTTGCTCATCGATTTTTGGGATATACTGGCCCAATCGGTTTTTATGAAACATTTGTCAAACATTAACGCTAATTAGAATTCCAAGTCAATATAAGAATATTTTTTTGCCATTTTCTTCTGTAAAGAGTGGAGAAAAATATCAATGGTAAACTTGTTGGATTTTGACAAAATTTGTTTCGAAACGTTTACCATGAAGTTCGCACAAGCCAGTAAGAATGAAATTTTGAAGAATCCTCCAACAGAAAATATTTTTCCGGAAATAAATGTCGGTAGCGCCCAAAGGGGAATTTATAGGGAAGTCATAGTTATCCGGGGCGAGCCCTGATCCCAGAGTGACGGATAAGGTTGTTTTGCCGGGCGTCGCATCGAGATTTGTGCTCTCGGTTTTTGCGAGCTTTAAGCAACATTAGACTCTCGACGTAAAGGCACGCGGAACGGGAATTTATTGCGGCTTAAAAAGTCCGGCTTCCTTCGGAAATCCTGATAAATGCGCGAAGAAGCAACGCTCGTGTACGTACATTAAACTCACCGGTGCCTCCTCGTTGCGCACAGCTACGCCGGAGAAGCTAGAAGGCGATGTGACTCTAGGCCGAAAAGCAAACTACGCCAAAAATGAAATACCGTCGCGGTACAAACAAACCTAACAGTTATGGGGGCGGTTCCTGTAGCTCCTTGAATAAATTCCCTGGATTTCTTCCTGCTCGATGGCGACGTCTTCGTGCGACGTCGCTGTAATCCCTCCTCGACTTCTCACGTTCGCCCAATTTCGCCATTAAAAATTACAATACATATACAAAATAGTATTACAATACATTCACAACTGATAACCATCAGCGCTTTATTTCATTATTTTTAAAAAGAAGTGGATTATAATTGATTGTCCAAGACATAAAACTGAAAATGAGTGAAAAATGTTGTTTCTTATTAAAGATATTAAATTCTAATGAACTTGCATTTCGATCTAAACATATCAATCAGTGTTACAACAAAAGATAAATCGTATAACAGCATCGATATACATTTTCTCCCAGAACGGTTCCGCCCTCGCCCCAGTGAAGACATTTAGCTCGACTAAATTCCGGGCAGTAAAAAGGTAAAAATCAATTTCGATGGGATTACGTGAACTGCGAAAAAATCAGTCGATAGGAATAAAGGGAATAAACGGGAGCGCTCGTCGAAGACGAATAAGTTCGGAGGGATATTCGTAGACGAGCTCGGAGGAGGAGGGGGAAGAAGAGGAAGAAGAAGAATAAGAAGAAGCGGGTCGTATAAGAGGGGTAGATTGAACAGTTGGCGCGAGTTTGCGGCTGTAAAATGTGCCGACCTTGCCAAGACCCGGGGGAACATCCTCTCTCCTCTACCTTTCCGTTTCTTTATCCGCCTTTGTCAGAACGGCCGGCGTGGCGCGGCATGGCAAGGCAAGAGCCAGGGCAAACAACTTTTTCGAAATCTCGCTGCAGAAATAAAGAGCAACGCTTCTGCTTCCGTGGGCATCCGTGATTCATCCTCTGGCGTCCACGATCGCGAGCGCCGCCGCTCGAGAAATGACAAATAGCGACGGGAAACCGGGAAAGAATCGCGCGGGAATATAAAGATAAACAGGAACGATAATGCCGAGGATATTGTGCTGAAGAAACAACTTCGGAATCGCGAAACACTGAGATTTCATCTCGGAGAAACTTCGCGAGTGACCCCTTACCTTCTCGTCTCAACCCTTAACAATGTGGCACATCTTTGTCTTGCGAGTAGTGAGTCAAATGGCGTGTAGACACATTCTTAAAATTATGTTAATATGTAATAACTAGGCTGATATTAATTAAGGAATTTGTGAATAGAGAGGCTATCAGGGTGGTGGCTACATAGCTTACCCCAGCCGCCATGTTGTCTAGGCTTGGCGCCATATGGCACTCTTCTTTGTCTCAAGCTTTAATAATACTGTCATAAATATTTGATGAAATTGGTACTCCTTGGTTAATTCAGATCCTCTTGAAACTTGAATAAGTGAAACTCCGCTAAATAAAATTCTTTACGAAAACATTCGCTGAAAAGCACCATGAAAATCTCTCTAGCTAAACGTAAAAAGTCACCCTCCGTAGCTAACGCTAGCCATCCTGAAAGATCTGCTAACGCAGAGCAGCAACGGTAGCGAAACGAGACGCGAGAAGGATATCTATTGTTTCCGTTGGTAGTTAGGAAAGATCTCACTTTCTCTGCGATTCGTAGTGAGAGGCTAGTGGATTGTCCGGAAGCTGTAAGGGACTGTGAAAGGGCAGTATCATCGACATCTTCGGGCATCAAAAGGTGGTAAAAGGGTAGCTTCGAGGGGAGGGGGGTAGCAGAAGGCAGAGCCGGTTATAAAAAGGAAGACAAACGACGTGGAAGAAGGCAAGAACGGAACTGGCAGCGGATTGGCAATGCGCTGGCTCGGTGTCCTCTGCCATTCCCTGCCTCTGAGAGACCTCTACCCCGTTCCAACCCCTTTCGCTCTTAACGCGGGCTATCGATATCCCCGAGATACAGACACCAGGAAAGCTGGGGCTCAACGTGCGTGTGCCTGGACAAGGCACCACGTGCATTCATCCCATTACAAAAGGAGCTGAACCAGCGCCGGACGACCCGACCCGTCGTGTCCTCGACACGTTCAACATATGAACGTACCCCATGTCCAGTCGAACCTTGAAACGACCTAGCTGCACCGACCAACGATTCGCCACCCCCGTTTCCCTCACTCGGGACAGTGGAAGCCCATTTTATTTAGTTGAAAAATCTACCCCGTTATCCGGGAGAACATCGACTGGTTCGCTTAACGAAATTTAGAACAGAGGCAGAGAGATTCGTTGTGTACGTCGTCGTCGACTTCTTTGGAAATGTTGAAAATGCGTCTCGGTGACGTATAGTAGACGCTCAGGAATTCTACGGTGACACATGAGCAGATTAGCTGCTCCGTTTCTTGGCCCTGTATCCTAACGGAACCAGGACCGAGGTGCGATGAGAGTCTCGGATTGAGAATGTCCTAGTTTGTAGGAAAATGTTTTACAATGTATGTTATCAGTTACATTACGCCACTAGGAATTTCCTGGTTGACGATACAAATTTTGTGCAACGTAAGAATAAAGTTGTTGCTTTCGAGAGGCAGCCCGTTCGATATTGCGTCACTTAACCGCTGCGTTTCTGATTTCTGTTTCAGGTGAGTGGCAGGCTGCATCCACTGTCTCTGTAATGCCAAATAGATGGTCGATGTGCGTATCTGTCGATCGTCAATTTATCGGTTGCGGCGAATCGGAAGCTGCACCCGGTGAGTGACGAACCCGCCTCCCGCTCCCCCGCGCCAACCACCACCACCATCACATCACAACCACCACTAGCATCACGCACCCCCGCATCTCCCCAGGAACCTCCTGTAGCTCACTTTGACCAATATGCCCGCAGACCAATCAGTATCCAAGTGCACACTGACGTCCGTACAAGCCTAGTATTGTCGTAGTCCTCCATCCGCACCAACCCCTAAATCCTCCCCCTCGCCCACCCCCGTTAGTGGTCTCTCTATCTGTAGTTCCTGCTTTGGCGCAGTAGTGTGTAGATAGAGGGGGTGAGTTATCGGAGTAGTTCCACACTTATACCGATCTCTGGCGAGTTTCAAATTGCGGAAGATCGTCCGGATGTGTAAAAAGCAAGTAAGAATGAGAGAGAGAGTGAAAGAACGAAAACAAAACAGCAGAGAGAGAGAGAAAGAGAGAGAAAGAAACAGATAATAAGAAAGTCGGGAAAAGAAACAAGGAAACAGAAATCGAAGGGACAACGCACACTCGGACAACTCGTCGTTTTCCCCCGTTTCGTTTCGTTGTTCTCGCAGCCAACGTTGTTTCGTTGTTTCTCGGCGGTTTACGGTGCGGTAGGGTGCGCGCAGCTTATTCTCGAGGAAACCTAAAATACGTAAAAACGAAATGCCTGAAGGAGAGAGGTACACTTTAGTAAGTTAACGCCTAGGAAGTAGAGAAGCGTCCGCGAGCGTCTGCAAGGCGCGAAAATTCACGAACGGGCGCAGGGGGTTGTTTCAGGGGATGAGAATCGTCAGCGATCCGTGTGTTTTCCCCGGTGACGATTTTTTTTTTGTTTTCTCGCGGATCGATGTACAAAAAAAAGGAAAAGAAGAAACGAGATTAAAATAAAAATAAACGCGGTCCCCCTTCCCCCACCCCCTGTCGCGTTCGCTTAGCGTACTTCCGTTTTGTCGCTTCTCGATCGTGTGACACACCACTTCCGGAGCGTGTCGCGCTACGACTGCTGTTGAATGTTATGTTTTTGTTAATTTTTTTTTTTAATCGTCTGCGGAACGACACGAGAACACGTTTCCATCGTCTCGCTCTCAACTCTTCGATTCGTTTTGTAAATTCTTCCTTATTTTCTTCTTGAGCGTTTAATCTCGATCGAAACACGGCGGACGATGCGAACGTGTGTCTTTCGATCGGTACAAAATATATATGTTGATGTTCGATGATTTTGTTAAATATTATATAGAATCGTTTATGCGCGCGAGACGTCCTCTCGGGTCGGAGTAGCTTTTTCTTTGTAGTAGATGAAAAGTGTTTCGTGAAAAGGACAAAAAGGTAACCGAAGATTCTGATCTTCCATCTCATTTTCTATCGTCTTCTTCTTCATCGTCATCATCTTCGTCTTCTTCCCAGCTGTTTGTTTAAACTTCCCAGCCCCTCCCCCCCCAGAATTGACTCGTCGTTAGTGTTCTCGGTGAAGCGAGTGACGAAACGAGCGATAGAGACTCTCTATTAACGAGCAACATTAATTACATTGTACGTACCTACCTAGTACCTAGACGCCTACCCAGACACGAGGTTGTGTGTGGCGCTATCCTAAGCAGTAACAACTATTCTAGTTAATGAATGTATACGAATAGCCGCTAAGAGACACGCAAGAGTAAACAGTTAAACGCAGTATTTCTAAGAGGAATGTAATGTTAATAATTATTTATTTTGTGGATCTCGGTGATACGAGCTAGCATGCGAGAGAGAGACTGTGCGAGAGAGAACAAAGAAAAAAAATACAAAATAGAGCGAGTGACCGAGCGAAAGGGAGAGAGAAAATGTGAAAAAAGACAGTGAATGAGGGATGAAACGCGTCGTTCAACGATGGACTCCTTTTTTTTAGGCGAGCGTTAGGCACCCCTGATTCAGGGGTGGAGCGTCTATAGCGTAGCAATATCTCTGTAAACGTCATCGGACGCGGCGAGAAGAATGAACACAAAGCAGCAATCCTCTTTTGTAACATATTAGGGTATTAATTGTTTACCAATTCGAATCCTGATTGTATGTAACCCGAGAGAGGGAGAGAGCGACCAGGGCCGCACCTGC
The DNA here is from genome assembly GCA_916610235.2 of Lasioglossum morio. Classification (NCBI taxonomy): domain Eukaryota; kingdom Metazoa; phylum Arthropoda; class Insecta; order Hymenoptera; family Halictidae; genus Lasioglossum; species Lasioglossum morio. The sequence goes on along the minus strand of OU744328.1, from coordinate 14,323,451 downwards.
CGCCTATATCGTGCGTGAACGTTGTAACGGATTACACAGACTCTTAGGGGCGGTTGCTGTTCTGAACGCTGAATTGTAATATTACCTTGATTATACGATTACTAAGAAAAAAAAGGAACAAAATAAATGCGATATGTAAACCTTGATTACTCGTGTTTCTCGCCTTTTATTTTTGCACGGCCCTGGCCGTAGCCGATCCATCTGCGAACCAAACCAACACCAACCAACCTTTTCCACGCTTCCGACGAATCCGTGTTTCCCGTGATAATTCCTCCTACCGTATGCGCTGTGATTGCTCACGCGAGAAACTAGCAGCTTTTCGCTCGGCTTACTTTTTCAACTTGCATCAGTAGATATTGTATACGATATTTTTATTCTATATTTTTATGTACCAGTAGAGTGTATGCAAAATTTGATTCTAAAACACCTAACCATCAGTAGCACGAGACCCAAGTGTTCCACAGAGTCACTCGCTTAAAGATCCGTGCAAAAGAGTCCGATTTAAATTTGCAATAGCTCGAAGAAGCATTTGGTCCGGAGATTTCCATAGAAGCGGGGCGTCCGCCATTCAATTTCCTGTAGACAAACGGCGTGCTATTTTCATCAGCGGATTCCATCGGTGTTACGCTCGCGGTTCCGTCATTCGATTACGCAATACGATCGGTGTTCGGTTACGTAAGACGGTAGGAGGAGGCTGGGTAGCCACGATAAATCCGGTCTCGGACGGGCTTAAGGGTAGTTGGTGAAACGAGGGAAGGATATTTCGCGGTGGTATCGTTGTCAATTCCTGGCCGATAACCCGGGGGCCGGGTTGGACGTGCAACGGTTGCTTTACGACGCTTAAGCCGCGCGGTTAGGCGTCCTCTTCCCGTTGTCCCGGTGGTGCGGATCCGCCTTAACGGGCGTTGCGTTGATCCAGGGTCGAGGCACCCGTCCGCGGAACCCCCGGGCCCATAAGTCTCGCGATGCTCCGGGATATTAATATGTTATTGCGGAAAGACGCCCTCATGAAAGTCGACAAGGACTGGAAAAATATGTCTCGCGCGTCCCGACGCCCGACGACGACGAGCGTCGCCGACGTCGAGGCTAGCTATAGGGCTAGCGGACTATACCGGAGGGATGATGCCGCCCGGCTGCTCTCCGCTAGCCTTATACACACCCCTTCCCCTCCACACGCTCTCTCTGCTCTTGTAACTATCGTGCGCGGCGCGGGGTGTGGCCCGGCCAGAATTCACCAGACGCCATTTGTATTAATGAAGCTCCCGACAATGGTGCACGCTCGATGAATTATGTACCTCGGTTCGAACCCGAACGAAACGCCGCTCGCCGATCCGCCACGGCTTCTACTTTGCCAGTGACCTCGCTCGCACTGGCCTCTTTGCCGGACAACACCCACCTCTCGTCATCCCCTAAGATCTATCCCGATTTTCTAATCTCCTTGGTTCGACGCGCGCCTGATTTTTCGATTATCGCTATCGTACGATGCTAGCAACGGCCCTGCGATTCTTTCGTCTGGACATTTGGTATTTATTCGGTAGTTAATAAACAATTTTTCGTTATCAATTGCTGATTTTTTTATTTCTACACTCCTATCCCGTTTGATTTCAAGGATCACTTGACACTGAAAAGTCGCTGATGGCGAACGTGTTGAACGTATTTAATATTAAGCGAATCCTCGACGTCCTTCTACTAAATTGTTTAAATATCTAATAAAGCAGGCACGTTGCACGTTGTAACGCTTAAACATTGAAGATGAGCAGTGATGCAAACGTTGAAGCTAGATCCGAACACAATCATACAATTTAAATAATCTATCCTCAGTTTACCATAGTTTTTCTAACGAAACGTTCCCGCCTAAAGCTACTCCGTAGAAACCGCGGTTGGCGCATGCTGAACCAGAAACTGACCTTGACCAGCAAGAAGCAGGTTCCCCAGCCTTTCGTTACCGTTCACGCTTGACCCGACAAGATCCCCGGAAGCGGTTTCCGGTGTAGCAGGAAGAGTCTCTGTGCCAGCTAAGCCGAAGAAACACATCAAGGCTAATCCACACGTGGCCGTGATCGTTCCCGAGGTTCGCGACGGCGAAGGGGTCTTCGAGATTTCCATCAAAGATGGAAAGCCTCTGTCTGCGTAAGCGGGACCCATTACCGAAAGACGTAGCGGGCATCCATCCCCGGCGCTGGCGCGGATAAAACGACCGCTTTACTTCGGATTACAGGGGTGCAATTTACAGCAGACGCGAGAGCACCTGTTCGTTCTTGAAGAAATGGAAAGGTGGTGGGTAGAACCCGAAGGGGCGGGACCCCACCGAGGGGGTGTGGGAATAGCGTGCCTCGCAAACGTTGCGGTAATTGAATCCCAGTAACTTCCCCTTACCCTTCACCCGCCTTAAATATATCCCATCTCCCCTTCAACGTGCTTCTTTCTCCACCCGTTCACTTCTTCTTCTTCTTCTTCTTCTTCGTCTTCCTGCCTCACGGTATTCCAACTAGCGTCTTCCAGCGATTGATAGCGACACCGCTCCCGAGGACATCATGAATAATTCCGCAAAGACATTTCCTGAAAATATCATCTCGGGAACTACGGCGAAGTTCGAGACAACAGCTGGCCAGCGGGTAGTTGCGAAGGAGCCCGAGGCGTCGCAACCGGCGACCTCCGCAACTTCAAGGGTAGTTTCGGTGGAAACATCGCTAGAAACAGCTCGGAACAGTGTATCCCCTTGCCGACATGCTATTTATCCCGTGATACCACTGTGGTTCGACGAGGAACAGTCTTAGGAAGCTGCGAATTGAATGAAATCGTTGCGGGGATATGTCACGAAAATTTAATCAATCCTGTATACCCAGAATCTTGTGAAAAATTCTTCCGAATCATCAATCCCCGAAGACCAACCCGAGTGCTTCCTCTTGGATAAAATAGCGAGGGTGAAGAGGTCTGTTGGTCGACGAAGATCCTGACGCAGGGTTCTCACGTATCTGGCGAGCGATACGGATGTGCAAGGTGTAGACGAGTCCTAGGTAGCGTGCTCCGCCCTCATATAATTACTTCGCGCTCCGTTCTCGGTCCTGCTCGCACACCTCGAGGATTTCCATCCCCTTTTCCCGCAACGCGGACCGTATTCCGCCGGCGTAGAGCCGCGCGTGTTCTTGCATAGGTTTGTAGTTGTTTGCGCGCGCGTGCGTGTGTTTGCGCGCGTGTCTTCCTACTACGAAGCGGAGGCGAGGTTAGGCGAAAGGGTGTGAGAATAGGTTGCCGGCCGAGGGGGGGGGGACGGCCGGGGGGATCGTTGCGGAAGGGGGGTTATTAGGCAACGCAGCACCTCATCCCTCATCCGCGTAACCGCACCGCAGCGTGTATTATGTAACAACACGGAAACGAACTGCGGGCCCCGGCCGGTTGGTCGTCGAGACCCGCCGAGACGCGCAGGGATAGCTCCTCTCTCGCCCGTTGTTGCTGCTGTTGCTGCTGTTGTTGCCCCTGCTGCTGCCGTCGCGGATATTACACGCCAGGCTAACAACCGTGCACCACGCGCCCCCAAATAAGTGTCCGCTGCACCTAACTCCCGCTACGCTTCGGTACATCTGTAGACAACGCACTGATTCCACTATTTTGAGCTCGCCTAGCTGTCCTTCCTTTTTCCCGTATTCACCTTCGTGTCCCCGGACGCTGAGCTTTTTTTCAGTTGTTTGGCAGAACGAATAGATTTATTTTCTACCAGTAAATAACATCACCTCGGTAGATGTTCATCTCTGAAATCTTAATCCAGCTAACGAAGGACCCCAAAGGATATCTCTCATTGTTCACCCCGCATGATTTGTACGCCGTAGGCTCCTCCAGCGTGGATGAGCCACCCACGCCTGATTTTCCCCCTTCTCTCGGTTCCTGGAACGGGAAATGTATTACCATGTTGTCGACACGTTTCTTGAGGGTACGTCGTTGCGAGCCCCGAGGCTAGCAACCCCACGAGAGGCTCATTATTCGAGCGCCTCTTCTTAGACTGTTCTTCTTGTCCCAATTTCCGGTCGACGAAACACGTTATTGCGGCCGTTGACACTTATCGCCGGCTCTTTTCCGCGTTTCGGTGGCGATCCGGATTGGCAGCGAGCAGTTTTACCCGCGTGTCGAGCAGCGTATTTTTAACTTGTCGCCGCCTCTAATTTCGTTGGCGTCTGCCTATAAAAATGTCGCGACTGACGCACGGTCCTCGGTTCCCGGTACCATTCCCGTTTCGAGATAACGCGATTTCACCGGTTCCCGATCCCTCGTACCCCCGGTGTTTTCCATGTAAATAGTGAAAGAAAGTGACATCACCTGCGCAGACGCCTTTGATCTGGCCATCCGGCCAGTTAAGATGTCAGGGCTTCTTATTAAAATAATTTAAGCCCCGCAGCGACGACACCCTTCCACGAAATATTCCCGTTCCGCTCGTCCACCCGACCTCTGGAATAAAATCGAGGATGAGGAATGGTCGCGGCGGCCGGTTAGTTAACGGCCGAGACACTCTTCTCTCGAAAGCTTTCGTACGGGGGACCTCGTTATTTTTGCGGGCCGGCCTTCAATTTCCAGCGAGACGCAACACCTCGCTGATTTCTCTCTGCTTATGGACATCCGACCGAAATTCGCGCCGCGGATGGGGTTTATCAGCGATTTATCGCCGCGTTTTTGTCAGCCGACGTTCACGCTACATCCGAAAATGAAGATGCGCTTCCGTTGATGAATGGAAGTCGGTAGCGAGCGTAGTAGGGTCGTGTACTTTTTGCGTTGCTGACAAGAACGAATGGGGTCAAAAACACGCCGGTGAGAAGGTCGCAAAAAACGTTCGAAATACATTTTTATTTCTCGTGGTGATCTGCACTTTGTAATTACGTGCAAGCAGCCGCAAGTCTTTATTATTAAATCACGAAAAAATTCCAGTGAATTTCTTAAGTGGCCAGATGCAATTTATAGTGGACGAAGAGGCCCATGAGAGGTTCGTCGTTTTCCACCCCCGATCGGTCAGCGCAATGGTCCCCGGGGGGTGGAGAAGGGGTCGGAGCGCGGTCGTCTGAAAAATTAGCGCCTATTAATCCGGATGGAAACCGATGTAGTCAATAGCAGCTGGACCACGTCGTTGTCTTGGACGGGGTTGTCCAACTAAGGAATAATACAAGCGGGCTAGGCAGAGGAGACCGACCTACCCCTTACTATCCGCACACCCGTCGTCCGCAGATAAATCTTCCCGCCCTCTAATTGGCCTTCCCTCCATTTCCTCGTCCCATACCCTCGCTCGACCTATTCCTTCTTCTCTTCTCTCTTCCCTCTCCTCTGCCTCCCACTCTCTTCCTTTCCCTCTTCGTTCTCTCTTCCCTAACCCTCCTACTACCTTCTCATCCTACTTCAACCTCTACCTCATCCTCCTCCATCCACCTACAACTCGAACGTTTCTCCTCTTTCACCCGTCTCATCTTGGTTCCACGTCCCACTCTACAGGCCGGGCACGGCTCCAGGAAACGTTCTCACCCCTACGATCTCGTACACCACCCTCCCAAACCCCCAACTCTGCCACCCACGTACAACCCTGAACCTCTGGCTTCGCATCCAACCCGACGAATTATTAGAATTATTAGACATTATATTGGCCGCAGTGTGTCCGTTACACCGCCAGAACTCAATTATGAATTAAGTTATCGGCCAGAGGACCCCGCGAGATGTATTGTTCCTCGGACGCGGCAAGACCGGCCAACCCCGGGGGTGGTTTTAACTACTTTGCTTTCCGTCTACTTCTAACGACCTTATCGAAGCCGTTCCGAACGATTCTACTTTCTGCAGGAATCTCATTCAGTCGCCGTTCTACTCGGTTTCCTCTTCATCGATTCTTTTGACGGGAGATACCCACCCCTTGATTTCCAGTTACATCCCCTTAACCGGTATCTGTGTGATTTACCCTGCGTACAACATTGTACTCGTGTAATTTTGCGTGTAGTACACCATCTATGCAACTGAAATACTTTAAACATCCTGTTGTCAACATTGCCAGAATAATTAATAGTGCACATGGACGTAATGCTTTTGCGCCGTCTTGGGAATATTGTTTTAACAACCGGAGTCTTTTCTGATAAACGAAAATATGTGTCCACGGTTATGAAAGTTATTTTGCATCACATTATTTTAAACTAAATTAATTCAATATAATTCTTACGATACTACCAAGAATGAACCGTCAGATAGTGCTTGTTATTTCAACATTATATGGAATTCATTTAGTGAAAGTGTAATATCATGTGAAGAGTAGTGTTATTGCTAGTGTAAATGAACTATGTATTATAAACTAGATACAATCTAGCAGTTTTCGAAAAAGATTATGTACAATTTTACAATAGACTATAGAGTTTGAAATTCTTACTGCTGATTTTGTTGTCCCTCGATGATAATCGCAGATGTTTCACAGCGACGATGCCGAGTGGTTTACGGAAATGAGTCATTGTCCGGCCGCTAAAATCATTTTGAAAGCCTCGGATAGGCCACGGTGTTCAGAAGATTGTAAAACGGTCTTTCAAGAACCGACGGTGGCGGGACCTCGGGCCTTAACAAAGAGAAAATAGAGCAACTCCGCGATTTACCTGGACAGTAAAACTTGACCTCGAGCTGTCTTGTATTTTGTCGAGTATGGCACTGTTTTTATCTTGCCGAGATTCATTGGGACGATGGGACTTGTTCCTCGGGAACCTTGAATTTTGAATGGCCACGGCTTTTCTCGGAGAGGACGCTTGTAAGCTTCGATGTTTGCACCGCGAGAGAACTGCATGGAATTCACGCAATCTTTTGTTCGCAACTTTTTATTCAATAATTCAAAGACTTTCTTGCCGGTGACAATCTCTTGATACATTGCCTGCGCGATGCAATATAAAACCAGAAAAGTAACAAAATTCTCTGTCCTCGGAAATAAAAATTCGTCGATATGTCGGTGTTATTCAAAATTTATATAATCTCTTTCATCCGTTAAAAATGAATTTTATAGTTCGTTTAATATTAACGCCGTGAACATTAATTTCCTGCCTGTCATTGGCCGTGTGGTTTATATTGAGCTGGATTTAATATTAAGAAAATATTGTCGATATACTGGTGCGGCCATTGCTTCGTTTAAACATGTTTGTAATTGCAAATAGCATTCCATAGATGAAGTGAACAACAAGTGAAAACAATTCTCTGAAATCTGCCAGTGTCATTGCAATCGCATATTATAGAATGCAAGTCCTTTATCATGTCTGCACATAAATTAGTATCTATTGAACCGCAACGGGACAAAATCCACAAAAGCGGCGAAAAATCCAGAAAAATTCCATTTTACCTGCGAAACAGCCTCCCCCGCAATTAGGTGTATTTTACCTGACCTCGACCAAAAGCACCCTCGACCTTCCACCGTGGCGAAAGCAAAAATTCAGGGACGTCTTAAAAACCGAGGTCGGAAAAACGTAGGCGCGCATAGTGTTTCCGAAACTGTAACAATCCGAGAACCTAACGGGACACGTCGGTCGAGGATGTTTGCGGAAACGTCGCCGATCGGCCCGTCACGCGTTAGCTGCTTTATCTCGCTGGCCAGAGAAAAAAACGGTACCCCATTGTCCCTGGGAAATAAAGGCGAAATAGGGGCCCCGGGGTCCATCGCCCTATTTCCAGCGTTGCGTGGAACCAATGAAGGGCCTCGTAAATCTAGAGCATTCCGGGTGGTAGCTTTTTGCTGCCTTATTCCTCCGTTTCAGACCGTTTTTTCCGTTTCTTCCTCCTGGAACACCATCGGAACTTCCTTCTGAAACACGTCTGCCGTCCATCGATGTCCACGCCGACGGACTCTTCGATTTCTGGTGATCGATTCGCTCTTGTTCGTTGTATTAGGTCGTTCGGAAAGTAATTTCGTTTTTCGTGTAGATTGTTATTATTTAACAGTATCTTAAATCGTAGTAGAGAAAGTTCGGTATTAAAATGGCGCTTGTCTATAATTTTCAAGTGACAGCTTTCTGGGGGCGTGTTCTTCAGCTATGGAAATTTTATTTTATAGCTATGAAGTTTTCCGTATTTAATTTGTGTGAAGGTTTCACAGATTCGATTAGAATTTTTAAAACAGTTGTCACCTAAGGAGCAGCGGTAGAACTAGTCGAGCAACCACCCAACGAGCGGAATCAATGAGGCCAGGGGCAATCAGGTCGTGGGATGATTAAGAGCTCGTTGCCATTCAGCGGGCACTCTCGCGGCATGATTCACGGTACCGGGCGAGCAGATGAGACGGGGCCCGGTCGCAGCCAATCTCCCGGCAAACTCGACACAGGGGAGCAGGTTGAAAAATAAGCGGAATTTCACTCGCCCGGGGGACGGTGGGGGAAAAGAGAAGCCGCGCCGATTGCGAAACAAAAGGCACGATAATTGTAGTCGGCCCCGGGGGAGATCGAGGGCGTAAAAGGCTTCGCGAAAGCGTCGACTGACTATGGGTACAGCGTAGGATAGAAGGGACGGTGGTTGAGCGTTGTAGAAACGACCGCCATACTCGTTCCACTCGTTCGTAATAAACTCGAAGAAGCGGCACGTTAATTTGTAATCGCTTTTGCGGTTGGCTGATGGTCGCGCCTCTATTGAGTGGTTCCTGGCGGTGGAGAAGGGCTGAACAGAGGAGCCAGGGGTGGTAGCCGGTTATGCAGATCGACGAAGGGTTGGTACGGTATCCGGCAACTGCGTAATAACTCGTTCAGAGCTGGCGGAGAAATAAAGGGCAACCCTTTTCGCGGGGCGTTAAATAATTTCTGGACAGCCCCGTGACGAAATCCGATTCCGCGGCTGCGGCCCACCCTAGACAACAATTTTTTTTCTGGTCCCACCCTTTGGGGACGAAAGCGGAGACCACCCTCTATACAAGATTGGTTGACGTGGGAGGAATTGAAAGAGGCCAAGGGCTGACTTGACTCGATGATTAACTTTGTTTTGTAGTTCTCACTGACAAATCGCAGTGTCTTACTGATAGCAGCCGGTTCTACGGGCAGGCAGGCAGCCAGCCAAAAATTGGCGGCAGAAGAAATTTTCCGGCGTCGAGCGCTCGCGCGTTTCCGCTACGAAGGGATGAACGCGCCGCGAATACAACGCGGAATGCTCCGAGCTCTACTCCGCAGCGTTCCTGGCCACGGAAGAGCGATGGAAGGGACTAGGGACGAAGAGGAAGCGATATTGGTCGAGCGAACGAGGTAGGGTGGAGAAACGGAAAGAGGGAGAGGGCGAAGAGGGAAGAGGAGAGGAGAGAAGCGGGGGTGGCAGAGCGGCGGCGGCAAAAGGAGGAAAAAAGGTGAACCCGGCAACAACGTGTACGTGATGTATTGTAGCGTCGAGCATTCGAGCATCGAGAGGAGGCGACTTCGAGCGGCGTCGGCGGTGGAGCGGAGAGGAAGAAACGTTACCTTGGTCGGGCGCGGCATGGTGGAGAGCGAGAGGACCAGGGGTGGAGAGACAGAGAGAAAAAACCTCAGGGAAAAAAAGGAAAGAAGGGGTTGCTCGGTCGAAGGAAGAAGGAAGAGACGAAAGGGTGGAGTGAGGGGTTGGGGGCGCAGCTACTCGCGCTACCCCGTACGAAGAAGGAGGAAAATAAGGGGTAGCTCGGCGCCGCCGCCCCATGCTTGGCTTGCAAACTGACTTCCGTCCTCCGCGCGACTATTCAGACGCCGTTGGCGTTTTTACCCGGGGCGAAGCCCGACAAAAAACGGCCGAAAAGAAAGAAAGAAAGAGTAGGCGAGGAACGAGAGGAGAGGAGAGAGACAGAGAAAGAGAGACGAGAGATATATAGGGCGCGGAACTACGGATAGAATCTGCTCTCGCTAGCTCGCGGCTCCTAGAGAGCTGCTCTCTGGCTCTCGATGCTAGCTCCAGCTAGCTCCTGCTGGCTCCTGCTGGCTCCTCTGGTTCTCGTCCTCGTCCCCGTCCCGTTCCGTCGTGTACGACGGCCACCGTGTCTATAATATATCTCCCGCCTTATCTGCCGCTCGCTGTTTACTGCCCGATAGACTCCGCAGATAGCAGCGACCCTGCATCACCGCCTCGCGAGAGACCCGAGTCACTTACTTTTATATATGTTGTTACTTACGTCAGGGAGCACGCGGTAGGGAATTCCGTGAGACAAGTTGGAAAATGCTGATGGCCGACGCCAGATACCGACAGCGACGCCCCGACGACCGCCGCAACGGCAGACTCGAAGCGACTCGAACGACAAAACGAAAGACCGACATCGGCTAACCACCGACGACCTTCGCCCCCGAACGTTCCTCGAACACCGGACCACTACCAAACTGTCCAGGAAAATGATTTAAAACGCACCCCGACGACGTATCGCGCCATGGATTCTTTATGCCCACTTCCCTGATCCGGGACACGTCGGTCCGGAATATACGAGGCGACGAATCCCGCCACCTTCGCTGCCAGACTTGCTGAGGACCTGCATAGGGACTGGATTCACGATGAGGAACGTGATTCTTTAGTAAATTGAGGATGGAGGTAGTAAAGTGGATCGGGTTGTTAGATTTCAGATTCTTGGGAACTGGTTCGGTATGCTTTGATCACGTCAGATAAGAACCTACTACCTCAATGAATCATTTTACAAATTGCATGCGACTATCACAATGTACACAATCCATAGTAGTACACAAATACTAAACATCTTGAACTTCTTCACTTAAAAACTCTTTGAACAAACGTTTACACATCGACATTTCTGTGGGTACATTGGACAATAATGAATCTGTAAATCAAGCCACAGTCGCAGATTTGAATAGTTCTGTCCCAAGCGATAATTCATCGTTTTTACGAAATTCCGCAACGAAGCGTCCATTAGTATCAGTGGTCTTAGCGTTGTCGCGTCCCGTATAAGGGTAACGCGGCAATTAGCGTGTTAAATTGACGTAAGAGAGTCCGGTTTATCTGCGGAGGGATAGTAGCGAGCGGAAGATTGATCGGTCCTGCCAAAAATGACGGTGTACGATTTAGTAGAAAGCTGGTTCGCAGAAGGACAACGTGACCGCGGTGGCAAGAAATTGAAACGCGGCCGGTTTCGTTCAGTTTCGGCCGGTCTAAGTCGTGCTTAAACGCGATGCAAATGCCGCACGATGAATCATTTGTAAGTGCAGCTTCAAATTACATTTACAGACGAACCGGTAGAGTGAGGTAGAAGAGAGAGAGGGTAAATGGTAAACCGCGAGCTTTATACGGGAATACGAAATCCCAGTTTCTTGCCGGGCTGATAAGTTATACGGAGTTCCCGAACGTAGAAGATTTCTTCGTGCAGAAGTCCAGCTTCTTTTTCGTCCTACGGAAACGTGGCACCGGTACACCTCCGAATGCCTGGGGCTTCTTAACTTCTGCTTTCGTCATCAAACTTTCATGAGGTTCCGAATGATACGTCGTGGGGGGACAACGGGGAGAAAAACTTGCTTCGAAATTACCCGTCGCGGTCCCCGCGACCGAGAGACTCGAAAATCAGGACGAAGAAACGCCGTCGACCGGTGGAGAAGGGACCGAGGGGACTGGAGAGGAAGGGCCGAAGGGAAAGGGCGAGGAAGAAAGGGGAGGTGGATCCCGACCCAAATCCGAGAGACGAGAAAACTTGGCTCGTCGATCAGCCGCCGGAAGGAAGGAAGTTCCGGTACGAGGACCGAACGTAGCCCGCTCTCCTTGTGTATCTTTGATACCTAGCCCGTTGCCACCCTCTTTCGCCGGCTCATTTTCTTTATTTGCGAACCAACCGACCAACCCGAACCACCACCCACAAGTTCGATTGTATCGCCGGGAAAACCGCGGACGCCGCTCTGCAAATCGATTTTGGATTTTCCCGCTGCGAACCGGCCGTTCCGAGGCGTCTGATATTCTTAGTTCTACACGAACAGTATGTACTTACCAAAGTAATACAATAATTATTTCCACTTAGATAAACATTAGGTTGGAGGGAAAGTTCTGTCGTATTTCAAAGGATACATTTGAATCTATTGATAAAAATATATGTTTAATATTATTCAATGATATTATTTGATACTTCCACAACGATATAATCATAAGAAGAACAAAAACGCGTAGTAACTATTTTCTATATTTTTTCTTGACTTTGATTATTAAAGAATCTCACGCAATCACGAATTTGCATAAACATCCACAGTCACGATGAACGAAATACGTCCTCCGATGACAGACCGCGTTGACAAAAATCAGAAAATGCAGCTGCACCCGACGCAGAATGGCGGAGACCGTCGGCCGAACACAAAATGGCACTCAGCGGCGTGGAACGTCAACGGAATTCTGTCATTAGTCGATATGGATATATTTCGTTCGATTTTCGGGAAAGTGACCGACGTCGTCAGTAATTTGGACGGGAAATATCTTTTCCGTTTCGAACGACAAACATCGAGAAGAGCCATGTTTCGTCGTTCGAGACCGGGCATCGGAGGGGAGAACGGTCCTCGTCGTCTCGTCCCCTCGTCTTCCGAGCAATAGCTGCTCGGAACAGCTGTTGTCCTATGGTGAATCGTACTTTGTTCGAGCAACGAGGGAATAGGTCGGAGCAAGTTTTCCCTATGTAGAGGCATTCCCACCCCTCCGGCCATTTTTAACTGTGGATTTTTCAGGGCTGACGTCAGTCCGTCTTGAGCCCGCAACTATGTTTATCGCGCTAACGATCACATTTATCGATTCGTCTCGCTCGTCTCCTTGTCTCCTCGACATCTCGTCTACTTCGGGCCTATCTGACCACTTTCAGTGAAAATCGTGACGTTCTTAATTTTTAATTACGCGCGTCCAGTATTCACAATTTCAGAACATTAAAGTTAGTGTTAAATATGGAAAGAGTGTATAAAAAATACGAAGTATATTTTCCGGTGTTTTCTTGACGCACACAGCCGCGTGACCGGCATGCATCATTTAAAAATGCATTAAATTGCAAGAGGAGTCTACGCTGAAATATTACAAGAGTTTTACCTAAAAAGTATGAAGAGATTGGTGCAAGGGATGGCTGAAAAATTGAAGGCAGCTCTGAATCATTGATTTTTAATTATTCGCCGCGCGGCGCATAAATGTCACGGGGCTTGATCAGACTGTAAGAGCCATGGTCGCAGGAGACAAGTAGCAGTTTTTCGACTTTAGGTTCGCAACGTCGCGTTTTTGCACGGTGCAGTGTCGCAACGCGTTTCTTGCGGGAGTTGCACGTGCAGCGAACACGCGCGGCCCGGCTCGACCCGGCCTGAGATGACGAACGAGCCGAAACGGAGAGAAACGAAGCGAGATGGCCGTGTCAGCCGGCGTTTTTTTCCTGGTCTAACCGCTCTCGGCCGCCTAACTTATCCACCATATTTGCAGAATGGCGCCGGAGGATATTCTCTGCCTCCTGGCCCGTTTTTCACCCGGCTCCATCGCGTTAAACCCCGAAAGCGATCGACGAAACATAGGTGAGCTGAATCAACATCTCGATTTAATCGATTAATCTATTCCGAGGGAGGTCAAGGCTCTGTTTTCACCGACACGATATCCGATGGGTGCCGAGAGGAATGTAATAATTTCATAGTCTAAGATGCAGATGGAAAAGTGCAGTGTCCGTTCAATGGGAAAATGGGTCAAAACAATTTTTCGCATAACACAGAAGGCAACAGGCGCAGAAAGTGTCGGCCCCTTTGGCGGGTTCGATTCACGCATAGATCGTGCCGCACCGTCGTTAATAACGGGGCGTTCTTATGATGAAAAATGGATTGCGAATACCTGAAATATGATAATAAAGGTGAAATATCGAGAGGACCGCGGAAAGTGCCCGAGCGGCGGCTTGCGATCCTTCATCGCACAAAGCCTTCGATAAGGCCGCTATTGGAATCTCGATAGATAGGGGTAGTAGCGGGGGTGGCGTTACGGGGTTGTTGGGAGCGGTGAGGGAGGGGTGGCAAGGGGGTGGGTCGTGCCCGGAGATCGGATTTGAACCGTCTCGAGGGAGAAAGGACGAACGGGGACAGCGAGGATGCGAGGAAAAGAGGAGAAGCCCGGGGCTTTGACGGTGTTTGTGCGGGCTCGAGCGCCGATCCTGCTCGTCTCCGGCGCGTTTCTGCGCGAGTATTCTAGTTCTCCCGGGGATAAAATGTAGATGGATGAGCCATAGATTTATACCGAACCCCGTAATATCGTATCTGCGCCGCGCAGGAGGGGCCACATCGCTGAAGAGTGGTCGGAGGGTTTGTCAACGCTACGCGCCATGATGCATTGCGATCAGCTGCTGATAACGCGTCGAAGATCCATTAAGGATCGCGGCTCTCGCGGAGTCTATTTTAAAGAAATATACATTTTTAACGGCCGATCGATTTATTAAACGGCCGTACGCTCTGGGGCTGTTTTATTACAGGACTGTTCTGCCCGTAAAAGACGTGGGGTCTGGTTAGTGACATTTATACAGTGTTACTTTCGCAAATCTAATGCGATTTTAATTGTTACTTTCACAAATTTTGTACCTTCGGATTTTCTACTCACTCCCTACATGAAAATTCGGCATACGTCACACCTTCATCGTAAAGACAGCAAAAGTTCCGACTAGCCGTCCAGAAAACGTGCTTCCCAGTGTACAGTGTAGCTGTCCGTAAATTGTTCCGACTGATCAATCATTCCAACCCGGGAATCTGTGGGGGTGTAGTCGAGGGGTAGTTGCGGGAATGTCGGAGGGTGCTCGTCAATCGGCGATATCGTCGAATAACAGTAGGAAAAGGTGTGGGATGGAATATTGTCGACTGTTTCACGGACGGACAGAGGAAAGAAGGGACGCGCTCGCGAGCGGATCGCACGCGGTCGGCATATGCGGCGCGGCCATAACCGTGCCGGGATCATAAGCGAGCCGGGGGGATCGCACTTTTCGGCCGGGAGTCGGGAAGTCATTGAAAAAGAGAGGTTTTGTCAGAATACGGGATATACCGGCGAGGATTGGGTCGAAATTGGGATGAGAGAGAGAGAGAGAGAGGAGGAGGAGGAGGAGGAGAACAGGAAGGTGTGTGAGCTCGCGCGCGCGCGCGCACTCTCGCGAGTGAGCACGCGGCGGGGATGGAAGCAGATATATATCCACGGCAATGCGTTACGGGTTCAGCTAAATCCGCCATGATGAATGTGTTGGCGGGAATAAATCCGCAATGCACACCCCCACTGCCTTCATCCTCCGCCGTGCCGGCCGCCCCCTCTTCCCCCTGCAGCCGCACCCCACAACTCCCCCGCTTCGTCTTTCCCACCCCTTAACCGGGGCTCTCTCGTACACTTTCGAAACGCGTCTCTTCCTTCCTTTGCCTCCTGCCTCTTCTATCTTGCTCCCTTTTCTTTTTTCCTTCCCCTTTCGCGCCCCTCCCCTACCCCGCGACCGGTCTCCTTCTTCTTCTTCTTCTTGTCCTCTCTTTTGCTTCCCGGTCCTGTTTTTCTTTTTCGCCTCGCTTGCTTGCCCGCCGCGTCTTTACACCGAGCTGCTCGTTTTTCGCATCTCCATAACGCTCATCGACCTCCTCTCTCCAGAGATTCGACTGTCGTCTGCATGAAAATTTTCAAATTTGAGTGTTTAACCTGGTCCGACTTTGGTCAGCCTGGAAGATCACTAGTCTGAATGTTGAAGACATTTTATCTCGTTTCATTGGATCGATTGAGTGAAGAATCTATTTTTCATCGACGTAGGGTGCGAGAATTGTGGATATCTTGTCTCATAGGAGAACAGGGTGGGACCGACGACAGATTTATCGACGTTCAGAGACTTCCTCAGCGTTCTCAACTGGAAACAGTCTTAACAATCTGAATCTCCAAGTCATTTCGCCTAGCATTTAATACCCATTTGTTACTGCACTCGCCAGCGTCGATTATGATGACCGATTGGATCGCTCGTGTCCGACCAGTAGTCAATTTTTCATCGACGAATAGAGGATTCCGCGTAGGGCGCTCGCACCGTCGACATTTTGTTTCGTAGGACAGGGGTGTGGGACCGACGACGGATTTATCGATTTGTTTACATAGCGCATTTAAAACGCAATTTCCCGGCGGGTTATCAATCGTATCCCGGGCATCTTTTTGCGCTCCTCGCCGGGCGCACCGTCGCGAGCACTCTATTCTTCAGCGTCCATGATGAAGCTGTGCGCGCTTGCCGCGCTCTGTTGGGAGCGGGGTTGCTGCGCACGCATACAGCAACAAGCGTATACACGCAGACGTATGTGCATGTACATACACAATACACGCAGGATACGTACGAGAGGTATAACACGGCCGATCACGCTGCTCTCGAACACTCGAGCTTTTATTTATGTACGTCTGCGCCGGGCAGGTAGACGTTTATTAGGATTTATAGAACGGATCATTTCACGCTCGGCGAGCGTTTTTTATCGGCCGGCTTAAATGAGATGCAACGATCACCGGGCTGACGCACCGAAGAAGGAACGAGCGTGGTTCAACTCCGCTCCAACACGCTCCGTACTCGCTGTTAATGCGGCCGCCGATATAATTTATCTCGCTATTCTTCGTAATCTTCGTGCTGGCGACGCGCGAGCGTAATTGCGCGCGGTAAATCAAATATCGGGCGACACGCGACGAGCCAAATATTTTCCATCAAAACGCACCGGAAAAACGACGCGACGAGCTTGTGGTGGATTCCCTGTTGAAGAATCGCGGCAATTCTATAAACAAATTTGAAATTCACTCGACTAGTCGACCCATCGCAACGCGTCTCTTACCGAGATTGCTCAGACCTGGTCGATATCGAACAGCGGAAGACGACGGGACCCGAAAAAAACCCACTGTCGTTGGATATTATATTTAAGAAATTATGAATCGCGAGCCGAGCCGGTTGCTCGCAAGAAACACGGCCCGTAAATCACCGACGGGGCACAGCGAAACTCTATGAGCCACGAGGAAGATATAATTGACACGCCGGGCATAAATTCCGTTCACCATTATTAATGACGTATTTCTCCATTCATTTTCATTCTTCGGGGTTATAACCACAACTGGTTACAAACTGTTTATCATCTTAGCCATCCGTCCGATGCGCGCTCGCTCGCGCGCGCGTCGGCAATTTATGTCTTCATCGATGGCCGGGCTCCTTGCACGGCTCGATGCCATGCCGGCAGCGAGTATGCTATAGTATACTTCTATACTCGCGAAGTAGTTCTGCCGACGCTTCCCGGTTCGAGCAGCAATTATTTCATTGCCTTCAGTATCAATTTCCATATTTCAAACGATTCGACGGGCTCGTCTTGGATCGCACCGCGCTCAATTAGGCGAACCTCGTTCCTCGGCTAACCCCTTGCAGTACGGCTGCTTCTGCTGGGGGTAAAGCCATTAGAACGTTTTTCTGGTTCACGATGACCAAGAGAAAAATGAAAATTGATGTCTATCTTATGTCTGTATATATTTTTTTTTTTTGAATGATCGTCTGACCGGTCCTCGCGAAAAACGGAGGTGTCCGGCGGAGGCAACGGGTCTTTATAGAAAAGATCTACGATCTTGCCCCCATAGCGAACAAGTCGTAGCCGTAGCCGTAGCCGTAGCCGAAGGTAGCCAGAAGACTGTAGGAGGCGGCCGTAGGAATAGGAGGCGCAAGCCCAGACACACACCGGTCGGGTTATTTATTGTAACGAGGACTTATGGCGACAGATTTAGGAATTAGGGTATCGCAGCAGGCCCGGCCCCTAGCAAGGGTTTCCATGGAGAACCCGGCGTACGATACAAACACGTGGGTGTATTCCACGGCATACAAATACGACGTCCTAGGGCACATCCCGGCCGGTGGAGCACGTATGGACCCACGTGATACCGCAATAATCCACAAGGATTATCCTTCGTGTTCCAGCGCGAGTACGTACCCGGGGCCGAGGGCCTATCTGGCCACTGAACTGCCCGAATATTCGTATCGTACTCTCGAATGCGGCCTACGAAATCTGCCTGGTAACCGTTCGAGAGCCGACTGTTACGCTCCCGGCCCATAAATAACCGACGCTATCTCGAAAAGAATCGCGATACAGACTAATGACCTTGATATTGCCCCCCACCCCCACCCTCCCGCTCCCACCCCCGTAGCCCCGTGTACGTCAGCTGGTCCATCTGGACGCCGTTACGCGCGCCTGCTTAATTAATACTTAATTGTTTCGACCGGGAAGCCGCTTTTTTAATGGCCGCTCTAGCGGCGCCCCTTTTGCCGCGAACCTTGGATTTAAATATTCCGCTTTCGCGGATAGAGAAGCCGTACAAACGTTCTTTTTTCGTTCTTTTGTGCCGGTGGCGTTGCGAGTGTCTAATTAGCATACTAGTGATGATCGTTAGTCACGCGTAATGTTAAGTATCCGATGAGGAGACTGTGAATTTTATGAGTTTATAAAAATTAGTAGAGACAGATTAAATGAATCGAAGAGGCAAGTGGACTATTCGATAAGTGTCTATCTACCTCGAGGAAATGAATCAAAATCAAAGACTTGCAAGTTTGCAATTACTCGACTACTTTGTGGTCAAATTACAGAGTATCGATCTTCATCCTTCGATCCCCAAAGCCACCACTTAGCTCCTGGCAGTTTCTCGAATCGTATCGGGTTTCTGCAACGGTCCACCAGCTAAATAGAACCCTAGAGGAGCGTGCAAGATCTCGATCGATCTCGGATATCCAGGACATCTGTACCTCAAGGGCAACCGGGGACGGTCCCATCCTGTCAAACAGTCACTCATAAATTCCCGATAAATACTTGCCCGACGGCGTACGTCGGATAATCGATTGATAATTGCTCGAACAAGTCACGAGGGGCTCGAAACTACATGTCACTGATGTTGGAAAGGACGTTGCGTCATCCACGGGAGAGAACGTCCGATGGAAGGACGTCAGTTGGGGAGAATGAAACCGGCCGCGGAACAGAATCGTGGCGCTTAGAATCGCGAGCTGCATGTGAAATGAGCTGGACGAATAAATAACCGACAGCAATAAGCTCGCGTGAAATTATGAATCCTGTCGTCCCTCGTCCTGCGATGTTCTATCTTGGACGCCCTCTCGATTATTGTCCCTTTTCCCGTGGATCCGGATTCGCAAGGGGGAAACGTGAGTTACGGGGATGATGGAATTTTAGAACGACCTGCGAATGAACTAATTAGCGATTCTCATTTGCGATCACGTTCGTCCCAGCTTTTCCGTTCCTGCCAGTCACTGTCCTTCTCATAACATGGTTAATTGCTTTCACTCTGACAATGGTAAAAATGTTTCCCCAGCTGATTCTAGAAAAACCAATTCGAAAAGAATGAAAGAAAGATTGCATTTATTTCGCACGTAGGTTCGCAGCGAATCGATCAGTATTCCTGTGCTCGATCCTGACGAGACCATTTCGATCGTCGCCCAGGTCGCCGAAAACTGTCTCCGCACGTTCGGTCCGATCGAAAATTGCGGTGAACGAAACCGGAATCCCAAGGCCCGAGGGAAAAGGATTCGACCGTCGAGTGGAATTCGAAATCGGCGCGAGGACGTCGAAGGGACATATCGCGGCGCAGGCCGGGAAGTTTGCGTCGGAGTCGCGCGAGTCGAATCCCGATGCACGGGGACTGATTTATGGTAGCAGCTGGCAGGATCAACAACCCGCGAGTGCTGTTTAGCCAGTTGCATCTCATATTTATTTATCGGTGGCGGTTCGAATCGGCTCGTAGTCGCGCGATTCTGGCGCGTGCACGTGAAAACGGGTCGGTTCTCCCTTTATTTTTCTCTCTTTTCCTTGATCTTGTTCTATTCGGTCCTTTTTCCGACGTTCCGGCCGTTTCGACGGCGGCTGTTGGAACCCGACGGAACGTAACCGAGCCGAGAGGCAACCCGCTGGAGGAAGTTGGAGCTGGAGCGAGGGCGGAAGTGACGCCGGCGCCTCGACGGAGCCGAGTCAGGGCGCCGGTGCGCTCCGATGCCTTCCTATCGCATCCTCCTCTGCCAGCACTGTGTCTTCGTTATGTCATCTTCCTGACTTGCTTCGTACTCGTGGCCGACGGTCCCTACACTCATTAATGTTAACCCGTCGCTGGAATTCCCTTCGTATCGACCGATCTCGCCGATACGCTAAAAAAAAAAAACCCGACACCCTCTTACACTTACTCGTTCACCGTACTTTGCTCCGTGGGTGTTCCGAAGTCTCTGATCAACCCGATTTCACTCTCGGAATGATAGCTATTAATGTCTCTCGAGACGATGACTCTAGATAGACTCCGGATAGACGTTTGACATTTCACCATCGTTATAAGAACGTCTCCTTCTTCCCTGCAACACTAAACTGATTACTCCCGATCCTCACTTTCTCCAGCACCCGTCAACCACGTCTCTATTAGTCAAGACTAAACGATAACGCAATCAGCCAACTCCGGTAATCACAGACAGTAATCTACGAAACGATTAGTAACGAACAGCCCGCTCGAGGAAGCTCGAGATAAGCAGCCTGTGTAAAAACACTGGCACCTTTCAGCACATCGAATTCCACGAAAATCGAAAGAAACGTTCTCGCATTCTCGGGTAATTATCGGCATTAAGCAATCGCGCGGCGTTCGTTGCTCGGATCACCGGTTCACTTTCCGTATTAAGCTCGCGCAATCGCGGATAGTGTGTCGTGAAGCGTTTATCGGCGGCCGTACGTTATTTCCCTCATTCCTACACGCATTCTCGGTATCTTAACGACACCATCGAGTCGTCGATATCTCCTCGATAATCGTTTGCAGAGCGGCGGTGACCGGCGCGGCGCTTGCGAGGCGAAAGGAGGCGCGCACACGGCCGTACGGCGGACAGGTATTCTCGATCGTGATTTCCTGATCGGAGCGTGTGCACGCGGATCGAAGCGTGTGCCAGGGGGCCCCGGGGACCGTTCCGGGAGGGCCCCGAGGGCCTCTTAGTATGTGTCGATCGTACGAAAGATCGACGAATTCGATGCGCGTCGCGTAGACGGCGAGACTCTCGCGGCGCGTTGATTCGCGCGATTACGCGCGGACGATTTAAAGTGTTCCGTTAGCGTGGGCGTGTAATTGTTGCCGGTGTGTCCTGTGCGCGTTCACGGGCCCGCGGAAATTTATCGCCGGCCGTGTGCGTGACGCGTAAATTATAAACGGCGGACTATTAATTAATCCCGCATAGATTTCGCGGCGGTTTCCGTTGCTTCCTGGCCGATCAAAATATTGCCTTAATTGATGAGCCACGCCGCTGCGCCGACGGAAAAATATATAGACCCGTGCAAACCGGGCTCGGTTGGTCTGCTCTGCTCTGTTTTCGGACGCCATCGCCGTAGACAGAACGAATCGAGCAAATGCTACATTTAACGTGAGAAGCGCGCAAATAAATAAATACGGGAAGCGATGGATATCGTTGCGCGCCGCTCCCGCAAGTTCCGGTGATATTTCAGCGAAAAAAGTGTCCCATCGATCTGGAAATGCTGCTCTTCATTCCGTGTTTGTTTTCGTTTTGCTTTATGTTACATTTTCGTTTCGGTTGATTTTTCTGCTACACGGAACGGTGGAGGATCTTCGAAGGGAGGCGCTTTCGGGTTTATACAATTTTTGAATATCGTTCAGCTGGTTATGGTTCGTTCAATACGAAACCGGGAATGTTACCGCCGATGACGATGTGACTTCATTAGCGGAGGAAGCATAACGACTAAATCCGATAGGAAATCATTACGTTCGATTACGCCGTTTGCACCGCGTGCTGCTCGCTTACTTCAGAGTTGACCGTCCGATTTCTCGTGATAGCAGTGGGGCATATACAATTGTTTCCATATGTCCATTTTTATGAGAAGCACTTCAAACTACTCGCGAACCGGGCAAAGGATATCCCACTTTAATGCAGATAGATCTGCGAACACAGTCAGCAAGTACGTTTCCTGAAGGAGTAGAAAAGGCCGAACGGGGAGTAGAGCTCGCGTCATGAAGCTCGGCCAACGAATACGGCTCCGTTTGGTTAATTCATTCGCATATTAGAGCTCTACATCACGGAAGACGCGTCTCTGGCTGCTAGTCGCGTACAAAGCGTCACGAATACGCTCGCCAGCTCTCCGCTTCGCTCGCGCGAACTTGTTTGCGGGTAAGGTGCTCGGTTCGCGTGTATACCTATACGCTCTGGCAAAGCCGCTTCTTGGCCGCGTATTCTATACTGCTTCCACACCTTCCGCCCCGTGTCGTTTGTACCGTTTGACGCGCGGAAGATTAACTACGGGCACGTAGCCTCATCTGTCTATCTCACAGCGTGTAATCGCATGTACGCGACTAAGTGCATCGCAAGAGTAATCAGCAGCGGCCCGGCGACGCAGCTTTGATTAATTGAATCCGCCCTAAGAGACGCGCTGCTTTATACCTGCTGGCACGCACGCACTGCCATTCGTTCATTCACCAACACCCGGCTCCTGACCGCGTTTAATTATACTCAACGACCATTTCTTTCGCCAAGGATTTTCTGTCGCCCCCTTCGACGAGGATCAAGGATCTCGCTCCGCGTGCGGGACCCTGCGGCTTACTTCCGACCATTGGTAGACCAGAATTCCTTCGATCTGCAAGGATTTTAACACTCTACTCCTCAACGTGGTTTATTTTACCCTGTTCATCCTTTTTGGTGTCGAGCCGGCTCCACGTTGACTTATTATACCGAGTCGCGTTATGTTCATCAATAATACGATGTCTAGGCTATCTCTCTCAATTGTTTCACATAGGTTAGTAGAATTACATTTATGTAACACCATTATTAAATACAAAATCTTTCTTTCAAGACTCGGACGAATTTTCGTTTGTCTGTTGCTCCTCTCGCTGCAGCAGCAACCAGTTCGGATCCACCCTTAACCCGTTCAATAAAATCGATACGTGCGCCATGCAGCCGGCAACCCGAACCACCCCCGGTTGCATAAAAAAAAAATCCCTGGAAAAAGGTAGCCAGTTTCGAGTCAGGGAAAAAGGTGCATTAATCTCGCCGGCGAATCCGTAACAAATGGCGCGTATCGTTTGCGCTCCAATCACATTACACGGGCCGTGGCCGGTCGGCCGGTAATTAACAGGTAATTATTTATAATGGAACAATGGAATTTAAATTAATAGTTTAGTTTCATTAATAACACCGCGTAATTTCGCCCCCTCCGTGCGTTGTCAGTGTTAAATAAAATATATGTACCGGTGAACCCGACGCCGCATTACGGTCCGGTAATGCGCGTGCTGCATCGCAAAACAGCGCGCCACCCCCTCGCAGCCTCTCGGATACCACCCCCGACTACACAACACACTCCCCCTTACTCCCTCCGACATACATCCCCACCGTTCGCCGTGTGTGCAACAACACCCCCTCTCACACCCCCTGTTCACCGGCTCTGACACACACGCCGGGCCGCCGGAATATAACCACTCTACGTCACGTCTGTTATAAACGCGTAAACACGTGCTGGTACCCCTGGAACCAGGTTGTCCACTATCAAGTAAATAATGGCGCATTAAGCTTTTTCATTCGTATTCAGATATGTGCGCCGCGCGTTCAGTTCTCTCCCCGCGCCGGGCTCATGGGCCACGTGTTCCTCCCGTTTCTCTGCACACGTGGAACTCGCGACCGCGAAAACCTGGGCCCCCTTTCTCTCTTCCTGGATACGCGATTCGCGCGCCAGCGGTTGTTGAAGCAACGCTCGAAAGAGAGAAAAAAAAAGCCGCGGACTTAATGGATCCTTATCGCGCACCAATTAGCGGATGACAATAATTACTCGCCCGGCGTTGGATGCGCGCCCGACACACGGAGCTTCCTCTAACGAGGGCCGACGGGTCGAGGATGATGGAGAGACGCACGATTGGTCCATGGAGGTGTTGACCGTCCAACCGCTATCCTCGATTCTAGCGTCTGTCTTTGTATGTCTTTCATTCACGTACGTTGATCTCAGAACAAGGAATTTCCGAGAACACCTGGCAAAACGTTTGAGTAACGCTCTACATGATTTTGAAAAATTATTACTTCTCACGAAGTGTACTTATATTGTACAATAAGCATACTACCTACTAGAAATAAATTCTAACCACTCAGCATCCCGCGATAGACGAGAGCCACGAAGACCCCCGACAGAAGAATACCAGCAGCGTCTAATTGAAACTAACCGTTCTCCAAATTAACCGTGCTCGATCCTTACAAGCTCCACCCTCTACCCTCGCTGTGGAGGGTTCTTAAAAAAATGTCGGTATTAAATCACCGTCGTCTTATTCGTCTACCCGGTTGTGTCCTGATCGTGGAACAGGCTGCGGCGAGGACCTACTTATCTCGAGAAACAAGAGAGCAAGGGGAGAGACAGACTCCTTTTTTTTTATCTAGTTAGGCGAACAGCGGAGAGGGGCGACGAGACGTTCCGAGAGACGTTTTACCAACACCGTTTGGTAAAAGGTGGAACGTAAAGACGGAGGGTTGGAAATTTCTAGGGAAGAGGGCGGCCAACGGAGCGAGGGTGTTATCTGGGTGGCGGAGGACCGAGAGCTGGGTAACATAAATATTAGGCTGCTCGTTAATGCCTCTGGTAGCTACTGGCGTTACGTTTCGCAGTAAGTAAATTACGCGATATGAAATTATTAGCGCCATTAAAGAAATTTATACTTTTTCGGGGAGGGGGGAGCCCGGTGTCGTTCGCCGTCTCGCGAGATCGGTGACGATTTTTCTATTTTATCTGGTTCCCGTTTGCCTCGCTGCCTCCGCCTGATATCGCTCGGAAAACCACCCCCTCACTTTCCATTTTCGCGACTTCTTCCCTCGAACGGGACCCGCCCCCTTTCGCACCTCCCCCATTCTCACTCGTCCTGTACCGCCTAATGTATTTGCAAGAGCCAATTCCCATCGTTATCCCCGGCTATGATCTACGGTTACTGCGCTTTGATTGTCAGATATCTGCGTCGTTTGCCTCACCTACCGGCGTGAAATGTTGCCGCGCGGAGAGGAGCAGCCAGAGCTACGCGATAACCCACAGGTGGGAGTTTACGGTTCTCTTTAACTTCCTAATATTTTACCGCACTGTCGCGCCCGACCCCCTCGTGAAAATTTTCATTGACACATTGTTCCGATTTTTTTCGCGTGTATCGACGAAACCGGCCGCACCGGGCGGCAACTGTTTTCCGCGCGCAGCGACGAGAACGCTCGTACTCCCGTCCACATAAATTCGAATTCCATGGAGATTGTTTTGAACACACGAGTGCACTGAAAAAGTGAATCGCTGGAGACGAATGTCCGTCGAGGCTGTGTACGCTCTCTGTTCGATCGCGTTGGAGACGGTAGATAACTCAATTTGTTGTCAATAAAAAAACAGAAATTCTACGAGCATGGTATCTCCGAGTTGCCTGAAGAATTGCAAGAGATCATAGAATAAAATTACGTAAAACTTATTCTAAATGTCTAGTAATTTTATGCAGAAAATATTTCGTGCAGCAAGAAGCAATGTAATGTGTTATTTTTAATCAGCACCGAATTGTAATGGAAGGGTGCAGGGCATTGTTAAATGCATTGTTTAATGTAAATTCGTTTAATGTAGAATGTAATCGGAGCGGAGGCGCCCTTTGTGCGTCGATATTTGTAATTCCCGTAGAAATGTGACATTTGAGCGCGAGAACAATTCATAATTCAAAGGGACACGTGTATATTAATTCTTTAGGATATTCAGCCGTATTCATACCGGACCGTATTTATTAAATCGTCGCGGATTTGCATTCAAACTGCCATTATCCCTCACGGTAGAAATTCATAGTTTAATGGCAGCCATTCGATATCTCTTTGTATGATAATAAGGCCGATATTTATAACGTTGCGGTGATAACCCGACCCGCGTTCATGATCGCGTTCGAATTATCCAGGAATTTCTTTCGACCGCGAGAAAAACAGATTGACTCGACAAATCGCGGCAAATTTAAATCCCATAAAGAATCGGGCGAATACGCGAAAGAAAACGCGAAACAATCTGCAAAACGATTCGACAAAAGTTTACCTTCATTAAATATTCCCTCTATTATCATTCAATTTTCTAAAATTTTCAATTGCACTCTTCAATTTCCTCGAATTGTAAAATCAACCCCAGCTAGTTCATTCATTTGTTAAAATATTAATTCTGATCAAAAGCTCCACAATAACTGCAATCAGTTTAAAAAATTGATAAATGAACCTATGAATATTCTGCAGCACATCAATCGCAATTTATAAAAAGGCTCCGCGTTCGAGGGTTAATTTACCCCTCGGGTACACTCCTTTCAAATACACTTCCTCGAACTGAAAAAATCATGCTCGCATAATCGTCGAGCTTCAACCCCCGAGGACCACGGTACAGTACCGTCGGTCTGGAAAGCAATCGGAGAAAACGAATCGGCAGGCTGTTTCCATGTGTCGGTGGTCGTATTCATTTCCAATGCAGAGCGCGATCGGTTCGATCGGGTTGCGCAACCGAGTCACGAATTTTGAGGCGGACTGTAGGCTACATTCTTGCGCCGCGGCAAATAAAACGAGCCGACGAAGACAACATTATTACGGAGCGCTGCCAGCCATTGCTCATGCCCTGCTTCCTTACGTATTTCCATCCTTCCACGTACGTGTACGGTACGCACACACCGATACAAGCTGTACGCCCACACGTATCCGCGATACGTATCTGCGGCGTCTCCAACACACGCCGAAGGGATACGCGACTGCATAAACAGGCAAATACGAAGAGGGACCACGAAGGGAGAGAGCGAAAGAGAGGGAACGGGGGAAAAAGATTGGGAAGGGAGGGGACGGGGAAAAAGACTGGAACGATATCCACCTTCGCGGCGGATTCGCAGCCGCTATCGACAATAATTGAGTCTACCCCCGAGTGAAGCAGCCCCATTAATTAGAAACCCGGAGCTCGTGTCTGCGTACCATCGATCACAAAACGAATCACTATGTCGCCGTGTGTACACACGGTGCGTGCCCTCCGTGAAAAACCTACGTGGCGGAGGGCTGGGTCAGCAGGGAGGATGAGGAATCGTTGGCTGACGCTGATAGCCTTGTCTCCTTTTGGTTGCCTTGGTGGAAATTAATTTTCGGTGTGGTGTGTTGCTTTGTTGAATAATTAACGAGTTTGTGGTACGAAGAAATATTTAATTTTTGTTTTTGAGGAGTGGATTGGTTCCTGCTGATAGAATTGTCTCTTTTTCGTCTCCTCGGTGGAAATTAATTTTTAGTGAGGTATTTCAGAATTATCTGTTTACTGCGATGAACAGCTAAGGAGAGATCATTTTCTAACCGAGACTCGATAGAGAGAGGCTCACTGCCATAAGACATTAGAACAACGTCATTGATCACACGTCACATGAGGATCCTAGAACAATACCGTGTGCGTCAGAAGGAAAAATGATAAACCCTCACCTTGGCAATACCATAAAGCCGCGAGAAATCTCTTGTAACTCCTTCACCTTATAGAAAGCTACCATCAGGAAAACAACGTTTCTACTTATATTTATTGTTATGCGAATACAGCAAGTTCCGTTGCAACTGTAATGTACGAACGCTTCGCTATGACATATTCATTCCCCTCATCCAATAACAATTCATCGTGGGATGTAATCTATGCGTTTCAGGGGTACCGGGCGTTTCAGAATTTGTGGGGATCGGAGACACGTACAGAAACAATTAGTAACAATTGTGACAAAGACTATCATATTCCCAATATCAATCTTCAATATATATAGACCATTTCGCTGCAATAATAATGTATTAATAACAATCAATTCTTGTGCAAATGTTCCAGTCATATTTGCATATTACTGAACACTTTCTACATTATAAACATTAATAATTTACTTCGAACTAAATTCATCCAATGTAATTTGTACGATATTGTCGAAAATGAACTGGTAGGTAGTACATATTATTTGAATACATATACTATTTGAGCTTGAAGAAAATGATTAAAGCAGATTACACACCGGGTGTCCGCGAAGCAAGGGATCATAGTAAAATGATACGTACGTGGATCACAAGCGAATGTATATTGGTGGACAAGGATGGTGTCACCGAAGCTAGCTAGGCCCTCGGTAAAGGTACCATAGCAAAATGTATGAGCAGGTTCAGTAGAAGAGAGAGAACGAGGGAATAAAGTGGCGGAGAGCGCTACAATGGAGTTGGCACGGTCTGCGGTCATAGAATCATGGCTGTCTATTCAATGAGCTCGAAAATAGCCTTCTCCAACAGATATCTCGAGGGGATTCCGTGGACGGGGTATATTTTACGAAGGTGCACGACCCGCTGTACTTCTAATACCGCGTATCTGTATTGTTAAGCGCCAATTCTTTAGCGGAATAATATTGGATTTGATGTACCGCCCACCGTTACGCCGTCATCTGGATACGTTCCGATTATCCGAATTTTCGGCTGGCCTCGCAGATTTATCACCAACCCCTCCTCCCACTCTCTTTCTCTCCCTCTCTACACGTCCGACTTATTTTCTCGTGTTGCTCTTCTGGCTCTCGGTTTGTTTCCACACTCGTATTTTGCAACAGCGACGAAACGACCTACGGCTCTGACGTTATGGGACAACGGAACACTTTTCTTTGAAGTGGCCGCTGTTTCATCCGCTACAAAACGATTCCTGTTAGTGGAACGGATTTTATGCGATTGCAATCGAAATGAACACGTCAGATGACGATCAGCGAAGAATTTCAACGGATTTATAAACATTGAAATTGTTCACCCTTTCATGTACAGCTTTCTTCATGTTTCGAATGAGTAGAACTTCGTCTCTAAAAATTTCTTAGACAATAAAAATATGTTTCACTTTTTGGACATGCCTACATTTATGTCAATGTTTATTCGATTTTACTTGATTGCGAATTAAAAGACTCATCTGAAGTTCAGTTTGTAAATCGTCATTTAAATAAAATAGTAAATAATTATTGTTCGAGGAAAAGTGTACCATTTTCGACGATATTGGAATCATTTTTCGCGGTGATCAACTGTGAAGAAGGATACGGCCGATCAAGGGATGGGAAAAAATTAGATAATAAATTCGAAGAATATTCGTTAGCGCCGCTTGATCCTCGGACGATCCAGAACGTAACGAGATCAACATTTTACGTGTATTCTTGGATCGGCGCCATGATGCACTTCCCGTCACGCGTCCGCCATCATCGGAAGTTATACGAGCATTTGAATCGGCGCGTTAATTGTCCCGTCGGTTCCCAATAGGAATCTCACAAATAACGGTCAAACAATTTAACATATCCCGCGACTCCGCCGTAATAATGCTGTCCAATAAAACGGCAGCGGGCAGCAGCAACGGCGGCCGGGTCCGGCCGAGCAAGATGGATAGGAAAATCCACCGGCGAAACAGCGGGACGAGAATTAATTGGGCATCAAGAAGAAGCGATGGCCGAAAAGTGGCCCATCCGTTTCGTCTGTCGCTGGCCACGATGGATCGCGAAATTCTCGCTGAATATTCTCTGGCGAAGCGTCGCGGGTTTCGATGGAAATGAACATCGGCGCGACCAGCCAACTAGCGAACGAAAGAAGTGCCAAGCAACTATGCTCGTTCCCACTGTTAGCAACATGCGACCCCTTTACATACAGCCAACAATTATTACTACACAGCGGATTCTTAAACAAAATAAACGTTTTCTACCTGATTTGCAACAAACCAGAGTGACACAGTATATATTTTCTTTCTTAATATATTTAGAATGACACCTACTCATTTTTGTTATAAATGCATGCAGTCCGCTGTCTAATTATTACATTCTCTACACTGTGCATTTATAACACAAAGATGATTACTCTCATTTCATTCAAATTGACGTTCTGTAAGATGTGCAGTATCAATATTTACAGAGAACATTCTCTATATAAAATTCTTTTAACTTCTACATTGGATTTTACTATTTACGACCACGCCGAGACCCTCTACATCAAAAAATAAAATGGGTATCTCATCTTCTTAGCCACTCCTCTATTTTATTCACTTTCGGTGAATTCCAGCAGATGAACAGAGCAAGATAGAACGAGAAAGAGAGAGGGTGTCTGGTGGATCCGTCGACGTAGGAGTCGCGAAATCCCGACGGGAGGAATACTATCCGAGCGGGGAATTCCAATGAAAATTAATCGCGAGTATCGGGGAAAAATGGATGGGCCGAAAGTGGCGCAATCCTGGCGAAGGTGTAGATCGTGGATTGGTCCGAGGGTGTAGGTAGGAGCCAAGAGGTAAAAGGGTCGCCCAGGAGGTCACTGCCGAAGGAGTCGTAAGAGAGAGGGCGAGGAAAGGGGGTGGAGTAAGGAGGAAGCACAGGTGGGGAAGAGGGTTAGGCGAAGAGGAGATCGGCAAGGGGAACGGGCCGGGAGGTTGCCCTCCATGAATCACGACACGGAGGCTGATTTAGGGGCCCCGAAGTTACCGCTATAGGTACTAGCAGCCTTCTGTAACCTCCGCGCGAACCTACCACTGTACTCTGCGCCTCCGACGGATATTATAATCGTACACTTTTCCCGCTAATTACGCCACAGGATCACCCTCTGGTCCACCAGACAACAGGTTGTCTGTATCTTCCATTTTCTAATCCGGCACCTGTGAAAACATCATTCTGGAAAAATGTATATTTTAGGAATATTCTTGTAATCATAAAGACAGACATTTTGTGAAAGTATTTTCTACAATTCTAAACATGCACATATTCTAGCAGCCTTCTGTTCAATTGTCAACGAGTAAAAACAGTCTCGACAATTCTGAACAAATCCATATTTTAACAGCGTTCTGTACAATTTAATTTCATTTTGAATTCTTTACTTCGAATGCTTGAATTGTTTACCAGATGCATGTGACGTGCACAAAAATTGAACTCCGATACAGTGTTTTATGTTTTATAGACAGATAGAAGATTGTTTTCAAGGGACTAGTGATCCTGTTATTAAAAATATTGAGTGACCAGGTGGCAACGTAGAAGCAGCCAGGGCATTGCGATTAATAATATTTCATCGATAGCAATTTGTCCAGCTGTACAACGAGTCGCGTGGATCCACCTGCTTCTTCGCAGCTCGAGAGTCGCGTTATAAGGAAGAAATTAGGGTGATGCATCATGGTTGAAGATGATTAAAGCGTGTAACGAGTCGGGCCTCGGTACCGCCTCGACAAAATCGTTCGAATTAAGACGCCGCGATATCAGGGCCCCCGAGTCCATGAAACAGACGAATAAATTAGAGGCAGTACCTGCCCATCGAAAGCACGGTACTGATAAATCTCGGGGCGCGCGCTCACGCTCGCGCAGATGCGGACCGCATGTATTTTACATTCTCAATTCGGGATGACCAGATTTATTGGGCTTCACCAGCCAACCTCCCTCTTTTCAGCCCTGCCTATCCTATTTCTGCGGGAGCGTATAGATTCATTCATTCCCGCGAGAAACTGCGCGAAAACCCTTCGAACTCGAGCGTGAACGTACACGCCCTTATATTTCTATTTGGACATTAAATGTTTCTGGAAAATAATTTTTACATCAAGACTGGGACAGATCAATTACTAAAATACGGTGTTCTTTTTGCGTAGAATTGATCGTACGATTTTAATTTATAATTAAACTGTCTGGAGTTAAAAATATTCTGTTTAGCAAATCTCCATTCTTGTAATTCAGTTCAACAAAGAAAATAATCCAACAAGAATGTCCATGTTTCACACGTTTCGTTCATCGATAATCTTTACTTACGCAGTCTCGGTTGCTTCGAATTCGAACCTAATCGTGTGGAACACTTCCCGCTGCATTCCACCAGCCCCATCCCCATCTCAGACACCCACCCCAAAACCCGCTGCACTTCGGGCTGCATTTTCCGCCCCGTGGCCAGGTGGGGATCCGATTAACTTCGTTCGGACTGTGTTAAGAGTTTGGACCGCGAGCGCGTGGCTGAACCTTATATGAGCTTCTAATGCATTGCCCCAGCAATGCTGAAGAGAAGAGCGAGAGGATGAGAGAGGATGAGAGAGAGAAAGAGAGAGAGAGAAAGAGAAAGAGAGAGAGAGAGAGTGTGCGAGAGAGGCTCGTCGGGGAAGCGGCGCATGCAAGCTCGCAGGCCGGAATGGAGTCGTAGGATAGCAATTTCGACCGAGCAGTAATAAAGCACGTCTGCGCGCCGAAATCCTGATGAATGGCCGCGCTTAGGCTTGAAATGGAGAAGCGACGAGCCACTAACACTTACTCTGCCCGTGTCCTCTATCTCTCTCTCCTCTCTCTCCGTTTCTCGTCCCCGTGGTACGCGTGCATGATCCTTCCAAACCCCCCTGAACCCCTTCGTCCCCCCTTTTGCCCCTGTTCTCTCGGCGATCGAGCGTTCCTCTTCCTCTCGTTCCATCGTTCTGATCATTCATGACTCTGTCCTCCTCCGTCCCGATTCGGCCGGCTTTATCCCTTCGTCTGATCCCTCCACATTTCAACGTGGCCCGGCGCAATTTATACATTCGATTTACTATCGCCGCGTTGCGGAGGTGTCATTGTTTTATCGGGCTTTATTATAATGAACCGAACACCTCCGGGGAACTTGCGTCCTCCGATTATGATACATCTCCGCGAGTTGCATTGTCTGATCGTGACCGCTCGAGGGGGTCCTGCGTCTTACCGAGTCTGCGACTTCATCTTTTCAGCCCATTTTAGTCGCCATCGTTCCGGTGGAAGAGGACAATGGTGAAGATCGATCAATCTTCAACGTGGCTGACAAAGAACACTTTTTACAGGACACGGTTGTGCCGGTTTTAACCGTAAGCCTCGGACGATGCATATTTTGAGCAATTTCAATAACACACGACACCACAGAATAGGTAGACAGGGGTGATCAGCAGTCTATAATGAACAAACCGAAATTGCGGTGAAATTACCGGGCGGAAATTCCTTGGGCAAACCTCGGAGTCCCTCGCATCCCCTAAAAGCCCTCATCACCGTAGCTAAACGAGGTCCGGCCGATTCAGCTCCTCGCCGCCACTTTGTCCTCGAGCTGTTTGCGTTCTGGGGGGGTTGGTTTCTTAGTGTTTACTGCGATCGTTTCGGGTCTAAGCACGGCCGGTTAGTCAGTCGGCTTGGTAATTAAAGAGGATCCGATCCATTTTTCGGTACGGGAGGATTGCTGAGCGGTTCTTATCGTTTTCGCCAGGTTGACAGCGGTGCCTAGGTCGCGCGCGCGCGAGGAGTGGCAGTGTTTTGTCCTTTCTGCAGCGTCTGTTGGTTTTTCCGGTGGTGGCCGGGTAATATTCCCGAATAAGTGGGGAAACTCTTATCTTCCTAAGTGCATTACCAGAACCGCATACATTACTCCCTTACGCGGCCTTGTCGCGTGTATTGGGTACATACAGCCGCGAGGAAGGTTTACGAGGAGGACTCCGAACCAGAATATTTTCAATGTATGCAAGAACACGTTCCGCCCTTCTCCTAAAGCAACCACTGCGAAGTAATCTCCCTTTCATCGTCCATGAAGAACTGACTCGTGTCGTTGCGCGGCATAAAAGCTCACGCCTACCGCCTAACGTGCCCCGCCGTCGAACAAATTACAATATTATGCCGGAAACTAATGGAACCCACCGTCCCACTTCAAGGAACCGAAATGAACCGCGAGGAAGCCACGCCACGATCCCATCTGCCCCTTATGCACCCTTCTGAACGCTTTTCATCACTTTCACCATTTCGTACCATTTTCGCCTGACAAGTCAGACAAAACGCTGGAACTGTCTTCTGACTGCTCTTCAGGTCTTCGTGATTAGGAATACGTGGTAGTCTAGGAATATTTATACTAATTATTACACCATCAAGTATATTCAAGTCATATTGCTTCCATCCAATGAAATGTATACCTTGATTTCTCAAAAAAAAAAATTGTTGAACTTCCATTTCAACATGAAAAATTGCAATTAAAGGCAGAGGGTTGGACCAAACTGATCCAACCAATGCACAAAGGATGAAGACAGGTCGAAGGTGCAGTTGATAAAAAGAACGACCTCCGCAAGCCCCTTCCAACATCCGGCAATCTTTCGTCGCCAGCGAACATTTGTCTGGCCGCCGTTATCTTCTGTTTGAATAAACGGAAAGTTAGAGCATATTTGCTGACGTGCAGCGTCCGGTGACTTATGGGCAGTATTGCATGAGCAATGGCGCGGACCGTGGGTGTCCGATGGAAACCGTGGGATATTCGAGTGGACGCGGGCACCGGGAAATCGGGCGAAAAGACTTGTGTCGCGGACGAACGACGTCGCGTGGCCAGTGGAGCATCCACCGTTGATGTCCACGGTCGAAACTATAATGTGACAGCGGCCGCATTTCGCGGCCATACTAGCCGGGCACGGCCGCGATAATAATCGTAAGTCCGCGAAGGAACGCGGAGCTCGGGAACAGCTCGCAGCAACGCCAGCAATAACGACGTTTCCCGCTTCTAGATACCAGCAACAACCCCCGGCGAACCTCTTCCTCTGCTTTCTTCGTCGCCTTTTCCCGTTCCCGTGGAACCGACCGGGCTGAGGAATAAGACACCAGACGCATATTTTACGCCGTCGCTCTTCAACAACCGGGAATACCGCGCGCGGTGATGTCGCGTTCTGAGTTATCACCGTATAAAGCGACGCTGCCGAAATAAGGATCCGTTCGTCTTTTACCCGAGCTGCTCCACGGCGATTTTGTCTGCTGCTTCCGGTCTGTGCATCCTCGATGACCGATGCGAAGAGAAAACCGCTCTTCCGACTGCCGAGACTTCGATGCGTTTCTCGATTTTTCTTGCGATTTATCGTCGCTTCCGCGATACAGATGTGTTTCTGCTTGTCGAACTGCGACCTTGGCCTTTCGACTAGTTGCGTTGTCCAACATCAAACTGAAAATATAGACGTAAATATTTAATGTCGCGCGTCGTGCTACCGTGTAACCGCGGTGATTGGATACGCCTAATGGGAGTTTCTTGTGGTAATCGCGTAGGTGTTGAGTTATTACCTAGCCCATAAAATATTACACCACGCTTCTCCAGACGAATAGCTGTGAAGGACGAGCCATCGGGAACGGATCGAGCTTTTATCTTGGAAGACAACTCGACTAACTCGAGGAGGTGCAAAACTGATTTGCTGTTGAAATAATAACTCACGCGACCACCTACGAGTGGCGCGAGCAATGCGACGAAGCTGCAACGTCGAATGGAGATATCATATTTGCAACCTTGTCGAATAACTCAGCCGCTCTTGCCTGGGTTCGATAAATATCGGAATTTCACCGGAGTCCCAAATTTGTGTCGCCGGTCATTAAATTATGAAGTCCTTGCGTGACTCATCGGCGATTTATCTTCTGCCTCGATTAATACATCATTATGTTCCTGTTTCAGTATTTATGCTCGCTTGAGAGGCGGTTCTTGTAGAGATAGGGGTGAGCCTTTAATAATGATTGTCTTCAATTTTGTTATTGTCCGTTTGCAACGAAATTCGTAATTTTATAAAAAAAAATAATCTTCATCGAAATTCCTCTACCTCAAAAATTCGAGCCTTAGAAATTCATGTATTCGAAAGCCAAGTTCCCAAGGGTAACGAAATCGTTGCAATAAGGCCCATCCCGATGCATAACATTCTCGCAGCAACTTCAGCAACCAGTTTCGCCCGGAGCAAAGGCTCGAATTTCGTGCAACCGGGTCCGCGAAACAGTTGCATCGTCCCGAAGAGCTTGCTGCTCATTAAACTAATTTCCGACCCGTGGTCCGGGGGCCCGGACCACCGGTGAAGAAATACGAAAAACCTCGGGTTCGGTGTATCGGTATCGTAGCCGGGTCTCGAAGTCTCGAATCCCGGCGAAGACTGATTTACCGCGGCGGAACGTCCGCCGGGGGAATGAAATATTCTCGCGCGCGCGCGGCCGTAGCCTGTTTTAGCAAGTTCGTGCTTCCCGCGGCCCGCAGAAAAACGAAAAAGTCGGTAATAACAGGTCTCCGGTATTGAACGATTCGCGCGCGCGTCTTATCGGCGCGGCACCAATTCGATTTCTCCCTCCCCTCTGGACGACCCCGATGGGGGTTTGCTTACTTCGCGCAAACCGCCACCCACGCTCGATCGAGAAAAGTTTTTGCAATGTTGGTTTCGGGTCGGTCGGGTCATCCATCGCGGCGGGAAAGAAGCGCGAGGAATGTTAATACGAGCATTATGATTTATTGACGGAACAATGTTGCGGATCGAGAGTCGAGAGACACAAGGGTGGAGGGGGTGACCGGGGTTGCACGGCGTTCTCTTGGCTAGAAGGGACTAGATGGGGCTCCGTAGGGGTTGGCGAAATGAAGGAAAAGGCGAATAAAAAAGCCCGGAACACCCCCGGGGCTACCGACAAGCGCACCGGCACCAGCTTCGCTTGATCCACACGAACAGGGGCTGGAGGGAGAGAGAGAACGAAGAGAGCCGAAGGGAAAGATGCAGAGAGAGAGACGGAGAGAGTGAGAGTTACGTGTGCGCGGGGCGAGGCGTTTTTCTTAGTCCGCCTGAGCCGCCGGAGATTTATTCCCAGGTCCCGCAAGACAAATGGTGAGATTGTGTCCAAAATTTTAACAGCGCATTTGGGTGAACACGTCCCTGCACCGCGAAGATACCCTTGTTCCTCCCCCCCTCTCTCTCTCTCTCTCACTCACTCTCTTCTTGGACCACCCTTCTGTCCTCTCTGTGTCCCTCTCTCTCTCTCTCTCTCTCTCTCTCTTGTTGCTCTTACGCTCGCACAACTGGTATAAAGGATAAACGGCCTTACGGGTGGAGTTCGAAGGGACGAGGGGGCTAGGAAAGTGTTTCGAGACAGGAGGAAAAGAAGTTTTCTAGTTATCCCTTCGGCGAGAATGCGGTCCCGAAACTCCTCGCTCGGTTCGTGACAGAATCGAGCCGTGAAACGAGATCGCCACGGAAACTGCCGGTCGGGGACTGGTTTATACCAATTATTGGCTTTCGATCAGCTCCGACGCGCTAGCTGCTTCGCGATCATCTATGCGCGTTGGTTAGGATGCTGCTGGCAGCCTTGGTCCGTCTCTTCGATGGCTGAAAGAGTAAAATTTAACCCTTATCCGACCCTCATTTCACGAACTGAATCTGTCCCTCGGTGTCAAATCGACAAATTGTAAAATAACAAGGAAAACTGTTATTTTTCGATGACTTTTACCTGGTTTTTAACTTGAGTTTTTCGGTCATGTGTAACAACCGAATATTCATACGCATCATTGGGCAAGGGTGGGTAGCAATAAGGGAGCAAGAGTAATGTCGTCGGAAATTGACTCGCAAAGTGCCGGCGACCGGTGGATATTAACCTATTACATCCGAGTCCATCCTCGGTAGGTTGTGTGTATATTAATTTAAAGAATGTTGTAGCGCGTCGAGCATTCCATATATGAAATTTTGCGCGGCGGAAAGGGTAGAAAATAACGAGCATTGCTCGACCGGTGTCCGGGGCGGAGACGGTCGAGCGTGCCTGGCGTGCCCGGCCACCAATTTCGCGCCGGTATAAATAATACACTGAGGGATGATCCTCGAGATCTGGACGGGCCACCCTCTTCGCCGGAATTAGATTTCCTATCTGTCTCGGGAGCGCGGTTTTCTTACCGTTTTTCCCGGGTGCTTTTATTACACTCGCGGCCCCGAAAGAAACGGGATTGCCGGCGCTCGATCTTCGGAGGCGGATTCGTTTCGTTTCGTTCCGTTTCGTTTCTTTCTTTCAGAACACACACACACACACACACACACACAGACATACACATACATATATAGTGAAAGCTGGGAACGCACCATACGCTTTCAGACGGGAATTTTCGTTTCCACGGATCGCGACGGAATAAAAAATCTGACCCCGCGACCGCTCTCCAGCTTCGTCTATTCCGTAAATAACGCCACAGGCCATCCCTTACTTTAACTTAGTGCCGGTTCGAGACAATGGCAATAAGAAGAACGAGAATCAATGTTGGGCATTGGTAAATGAAGACGAAGCGTCCCGGAGCTTTACAGTTCCTCCCCATCGAACCACGGGAAGATGCACCGCGGCTGAGTGCCACGTTGACAGAATAAAGGGGACAGGAAGAGATCGAACCAGAGAAAGAGGAAGAGAGAGACAGAGGGTGAGAGGATAGGGTTGGCAGCCAGGCAGAGCAACCATGGGAGGGGATGACGTACACGTTCAGAGATAAACGCGCGCTGCGTTCAATGAAGTCGGCTATAAAGGTGGCACCAGGTTCGGTTCTCGGTGCAGACAGTCACGAGATTCGAAGGGGGTTAAGGGCTCTGGCACACGTCAGGGGTGAAACAGACCGATCGGCCCGCGGGATCGTCAAATTATCCCCGCGGAGTTCCAATTCGTTCTTCCCCCGCGCCGTCGAATCGCCAAAATAATCCTTTGCTACCCTCGCTTCAATAAATTCTGTTTTGTAGAAGTATTCCGTGTACAAGCATTTTCCAAACCGGAGGACGGTTTAATAGCTCACCAAAAAATTGGCAACACCGAATATATTGCAGCAAAAATTAATTTTTATTTCCAAACAGTTTTTCTATTATTAAATTCGACACAATGTAGAAAAATGTGTCGATACCGGAGTTAAAATAGCTTCGAAGGGCGAAGGGTTGAGTACGAATTAAGAGTAACGGTGTTCATAGTGTTAATGACCGTCCACTATCAATTTTGCGGATGTAACATCTTTGTTTTGGAATATTCCGACTCGTTAGTCAATTTCGAATGCGTCCCGCGGTGGGCAGAAAGATGGCTGGCGCGCAAGAAAGCCGGAGAACGGTTTATTGGCTGAGTGGCGAGGCAACCCCCAACCACCCTCGGGCTCATCCCCCCGGCAATCTCTTTCCTTTACTCACGTAGCCAATTCTATTCAGACCGATCCTATCTATCTCTTTTTCTAAGCCGGTTCGCTGATACCGATTGCGATAGGCGACGCTGTCAGCCTCCCCTCCCCCACCCCAATAAAACTCACAGGGACGGGGCCGGCACAATTTTAAGTTTTACGCCATTTACAAAATGAGTCGCCATTATTTTTGCCGGCTGGATTTATCGCTACATACATTTGGACCGAGCGACAATCCAATTTATGTG
The DNA here is from genome assembly GCA_916610235.2 of Lasioglossum morio. Taxonomy (NCBI): domain Eukaryota; kingdom Metazoa; phylum Arthropoda; class Insecta; order Hymenoptera; family Halictidae; genus Lasioglossum; species Lasioglossum morio. Next base: position 14,284,439 of record OU744328.1, on the reverse strand, counting down.
GGAGTCCCGTAATAGTCTGCCACCGCAACGCGAGAAACCCACCCCTCTCTTTCCTCCTTTCTCGCTTCCGCTCCGACTTTTCCGCCTCTGTTTGCCTCGCTCCAACCCTCCAACCCTCCGTACCAACCCCCCCCCCTGCACTGATTAAATAAAAGAACAAATGGAGGTGACTCCTAATTAGTGCACTACTTCCTTGCATTCTTGCTCCCCGTGACCAACGACCTTACGCGGATTAGTTGCAGTCGTGCGTTACGTCGACCACTGTTCTGTGCTCAACCCCTCGCCCTCCCTCTGTGAGTTATTAGTCCTTCTTACCTCCTTATTCGCTGCTTCCTCTTCTTCTGCTTCTTCTTCGTCGATCTCATTTTTAATTGAAGAAGTCACGAATTCTTAGCAACGGTCTCCCAGTTGCTACGTTTTAGGGATGAACAGTGACGTGGAAGGGTTGCAGGGGGTGGACATCATGTGCGGCAGGAGATTGTACATTTTTCAGTTGAATGTTTTAGGGGACCCATAAACCGGGACGCGCAATTAACGACGGAACTCCTGACCAGCGAGAAGGGTGACTACCCCTTCTGGGTTTACAGTTTTTAAATTGCACGCAGGTGCACCGTGATGATGGGTTTATGGGGAGGCTGATGGTTGTATTGAGGAGAGTTTAATTTACTCGATACTCTAAAAGCAATTGAACTTGTAATCGATAAATAAAAGTGTTCGAATACTTTGTTATTTCATACGAATATTTTTTACCGGTGATACTAAGTCAAAAAATGACCGACGCTTCTCACAATTGGTTAGAAATTCCACTGTTCGATGAATCCTGTTTAATCAGGCCCGTATTCCGGCAACTCGCAGACGCGACGAAATTTAATATGTCGTTCTCGCATTCTCAGTTTCCCTTTTTTTGGCACCAGGGGATGGTAAAAGGGGGCAGTCATTTTTGCGCGCACTTTCGGAGGCCAGGCTCGACGGGACGCGAGCTCCCCGGGGCTGATACCGAAATTGCGCTCCGTTACATCGTAAATTTCGCGATAAATCCAGGCGCGCGAAATAGTCACGCGGAAATGCCCCGGTCCGGTGTTTGGACGAACGTAGAAATTGCCGCTGACGACGACAAATATTTCGCGAGCTCGCCGCTCCCCTGTAATTCGGCTTGATTTAATCGGCCCGGGCCCGGGAACGATGATTTTTGGTAATATTTCGAGGATAGCGACACGTAGTTGATGGAATACAGGATGCTGGCCGGATGCGTCGTCAGTTCGGCTTCGAAGGAACTCGTTCCCGATCATTAAATGGACCTTAATTAATATATCGCGTAGGTGTTGCAATTTACTTGCCATTATCCTCTGTAATTAACCCTGTACGATTGATCATTGTGTCGCTTACGTAACAACAAACTTTTTGTTTCTATAAATGAATGATAATGATGAACAGACACATACATACGTGAAAGTATTTCGTGTTTTTTTTTTTTCATTGTTATAGCTTATTATAATTTTTATAATTGTCATGATTTCAATCCCCCAACGATTGCACCAGTTCCTGTGTCCTTTAATTAAATTCTGAACAACAAAAGTTCTGACGACAGTAGCAGCCAAAGAAACGGTGAAAGAGGGAGATCTATCAGAAGCCTTACGTGTCCGGTATTAGAACAACCCCTAGTGTTCGGGGGTGGAATCCAGCTCGTTTTCGCGAGTCATCGGTCACCGGTGTGTTTACACGAGATGATCGAATGCCGGATCAGGGGTAGCGTATAATACGAAGGAGCGATGAGGGAGGAAAAAAGAGGGGTGGGTTGAGGAGGGTTGGCTGCGAAGAGAAGGCAGGAAAAAGGGAAAAGTTCGAGTACCGAGGGATGAGGGGATGGAGGAGTATCGGACGATAGCGAGTCGAGTCACAAGGGGGGTTGAAGAGAGAAGGGCAGGGGCGCGGCTGCGTCTGAGCTGCTCGCGATCTATGGCTCTCCTTTCTAGCCCCCACCTTTTCATCCCTCTCTACGGGGGTAGCCGGTCTCCAGCTCTTGCTGGGAGCAATTTTTTGTCCGTGGCCCGCTTGTATCAAATTACGATAAATATTGCGGTGCCGACGTGCATCCCCCCGCCCACGCCGCGACCTAACGTCACGGAGGAAAGAAAATCAACGCGCACCGAAGGCGTTTCTCAACAAAATGGACGGCCAGAACCTTCGGGGATTGTTGCACTTGCGGGCACGAAGGTCCATGGTCGTAGATGGTTCCTAGGTTTTATTCATTATCGACCTTCACCCCGCCGTGCGACTGTCATTGACTGGTCCCTTTAGGTGGAGCAATTTGTTATGAACTCAATTTATCCCTTCGGATATTCAAACAAGAACTGAAATGAAATATAACTACAAAAATTGTAGACCCAAGCTCGCAGAAGGACACTGTTTTTAAGCTTCGTTAAGACATTTAAGGGTTAAAGATCCTGTTCCCTCTTGTCGCTACCCTGACAAATACAAATTTAATTAAAACCGTAAAACCACTACAAAACTTGCAAATGACACAGTCTTATGGATGGCACGTGGCTGGATAGGGGTTGAGCATGTTGCCACTAATTGTCTGTAGGCCCTCACTTTACGCACCCCCTATCGAAAGCGACATTGAAGAGGAATATATAAATTATTAGGATGAGTCACACAGATAATTTCTTCAGACCGCGGATTTATTCCAAATAATGGTGATTATACGATCGATTAATTAGTTATAGATAGATCGATTAAATTGAGAGAATGGACGATGGATAGACTGGGCAGAAAAGTGGGGGTCAACTATATGGGAGAAGTACAGCTGAAGCGTCTTTTTCGTGGGGTGGTTGGACCAAAGGGTTAGCGACTGACCTACGCCTCCCGCCCTTTTGGCAAGCCGAAAGGGGTGTGCTCTATTCTCGCGATTCGAAACGCTGTCTTTCGGGCGGCACGCAAATGTCGGCTGATTTATGAACGCGGCGAAGAACAATACGGTCCGAAACGGTCGGACGTGATTACGCGTTGAATGGAGTGGACGTCGGTGACGTCGCGGGTTTCAATCGTTCCCCTTCCGATTGATTTCGCGTATCAGCGCCGGACAATGGTCACGAAAGAGCGAGAGAAAAAAAATAGAGAAAAATATAGAGAGGGAGGGAGAACGAGAGGGATTTAATAAACCCTACCAGAGGCCGAAAATGAAAACGGACGCGGGCGTAGCCGAGTCGGTATCGGTCCCGAAGAATAGTTGGGAAAAGAATAATGGTGGCACTCGGCGCGATGGCGAGAAGAAGGGTACCCAAAGACGCGGTAGTAAGGCGAGGAGAAGCAGAGGAGAAAGATGAGAGGAGACGACGGGTGTTGAGGGGGAGGAGCGGAAGAAGAAGAAGAAGAAGAAGGAATCCCGCGTGCGAAAGACTCTAGATGATTCTCTGGAAAGAAGCGTGACGAGGGTAGGTATGTGAAAGAAGCGAGTATTATGTATAACCGGGAGGAAAGTAAATATGTGCGGGACCGATGGTATACATAGCCGGGTATCCACCCTATCCAGTTGCGTGCGAAGGATAGAAAACACGAGGAGAGGGCAGGACGCGAAGGGGGTTGTGGGCGGCGGATCCGGGGGATGGTGTGTAGCTAGTGGATGAGGTGAAACGAGACAGTCGGAGGGGAGAGAAAATGCGCGGGACAAAGAAAGAAGCGAAACAGACGGAGAGGGAGAGAGGGAGAGAATGAAAGAGCGAGAGAGAAGGAGGGAGATAACAGAGAACAAGAACGAGCGAGCAAAAGGGGGTGGGCAGAGGGGAGAGGGTGAGAAAGAGAAAGGGCGGGAAAGAGAGGCGACTAGTGGGGCAGGTAGTGGGGGCTGACAGAGATGAATTCGTTTCATTTCACGCTGGGAAGCTCTCGCGTTCCCCGCGTCCGATGATTTACTGGGCTACAATGTGGTAACCCATGATTTATCGCTACCAACACGCCGCCTCGCCACTACGCCATACCTGGGTACCATGACTACGTATGCGTCGGGTCCGTGTGTCCAGAGAACTTTATACTCTTTCTCTGTTTTTCGCTCTGCCTCTCTCCTCCTGCCCCTAGCCGGCTCGAGAGAGCCTGTCTTTCCGTCGCGAGTGGGAGGAGAGGGAAAGAGAGAGAGAGAGAGAGAAAGGGGGTTGAAGACTCTCATGGCCAGAGTCATGGGATATATATATATGCTATCCACCTACCTACATATCGCACCGAGCACCACGATGACGTCGTCGTCGTCGTTGTCGTCTTCGTCGGGCACCTCGCGGTCCCCATGATTCCACGGTCCGCCACCTTTATTTATGCGCGCGAGAAACCAACGCCGCTTCGCGCCACTCTGCGCGCAACGCCGAGCCGAGCACAGGCTCGCTAGCGAGAGCGATCTGTCATTTTCAATGCGTGCTTATCTGTGAATTAACTATCGAAGTCACTCCCGGCACCGGGTTACCAGCGCTCGCCGATAAATTGCCAAGGACCGAGCGAGCTAATCATTAACTCGGCATTTTCGAATTGATCTATCGGCCGCGCCGCGCTATTATTCCGTGCCGAACCGGTGACGCTCGCATACCCGCGCTACCCTGAAAATTAACCCGCGTTCTTGTTTTGCTACCATGTTGCACGCCGCGTTTTTCCTGCCACCACCATCCGTGCTCACTTCCGGCTGTCTCGTGACCATCGGGGTCGTCAGTTCTAACCTTTGGTCAAAATGACCAAAGATTTTGGATTTTCGATTTCACAATTATTGAAATTGTAACAATGCTTGCCGTAGAATAATATAATGAAAATCTAATAAAATCTGAATAAATTGTGGCATCTTTGTAAGGCAGCGCGTCCTATAGACGGATCCTGCAGGATGCTCCTAATGCGGATTAACGTATCGAACGATGTAAAAGTTTGACGACGGGAATGGTCGGGGGATGGCGTAATCTGTGGCTCGCCGGCTGATTTACCGACGGGGTAAATACAAGTCTCCCTCTCTCCGTCGCTCTGGCCTCTCGAACTTCCGTTCGACGAATTTCGATGCCAGATAAAAGAAGCGGCGGGGGAAGAAGTTTGATCGTGAATCACGTCTCCGGGGGGAAGCGATTTTTGTAAAATGCTAGAGGCGAAGTATTCGCCGAGAATCGGTTCGCCGGAAACGTCCTCGCCGGATGGAGAGGAGACACTGCTGCTTCTGCTTTTGCGGGGGGTGGAAGCGGCGGCTACGGTTTAAACGGTCGAGGATTTGCCTGTTGTTTACAGGGGCCGAGCAAAGTTTACGCGGTCGAGATAAATTTCGTGGGCAAGGTGGCTGCGGCCGCTCGAAACACCGTCAGGATCAGCAAGATCCCTAATGAATCTGGCCGGAAGGACCCCCCCCCCAAACAGTACGAGATCCTCTCGCACTCGAAGTTCGGGTCTTCCCTCGACTTTTCAGAGGGTGTCCAACTTCGGACGGCTAAGACTTCGAGTTTCCAACGAGCCGAGGATACCTTACAAGGTATCGCTCCACCTTCCTGCGAACTTACGGCCGTTTGCAATTACCTGCACTTATAATTGCGCGAAAGCTACGGATTCTCTGCGGTACAACCATCGCGTTCCTCTTGCGCAAGTATTCGCCAAGTTACTGTTATTCTTGCGAACCTTCGCAGCCGTAAATAACGTGGACAGACGCCGCGAAGTTCCGGTGCGTAGGGACGCCTCGGTGACGACCGAAAAAATTCCGGTGACCCGTGTCACTGCGCCCGAGGAACGTTTATTCCCGTGTGACAATTTACTCGTTGGTAACTTTGATTTGATTTTGTTCATCGCCGGTGGTACTGTAAAATATTATTATTCTTCGGAGGGTCTTCTTGGAAATCTCAGCGTATTGTAATTTTATTATTCTTTACGTTGCCTTCCTTCAACATTCGATGTCTTCGCGCGAAGTTTAATAACGAATTCCACCTGGTGAGTTCGCAAGTGACGCGCGCGACGGCATTCCGCGGAACTTCCGGTAATCGCGCGATAATAACGGGCCAGCTCCGGAGGAACTTTTGCCGCATTTTGTCGCGCGGCAGCCCGGCAGTTATAGTTCCATATGCTCGTTGACCAGGTCCATTTCGGCTCGTGATGGTCGCGATACGGTCGCGTTACGGTTCACCGAGCGATTTGACGCGGAGTGCCGTAGTCTCCATGGTCCGGCCGCGGATGGAACCGCAGACGGACGTTAATATGCGCGCGACATCGCGGCTGTTAATCTTGTCCTTGGTCAGGGACGTTCTCAAGTAGCCACTGTGGCTACTCGTTAACAAAAGAACCACCGAGTATCGGTCGTCGATCGAGCAACGTCCAGGAATCCAATTCGACATTAGAATCGATTCGTTCATGGGAATATGTAATCACTGTAGTCGGAGAGAAAAACAATTTTGGAGAACTGTGTCTTGTCAAAAATATTTTCCGAAATTGTCTTTCGAATATCAACCTGAAGAAAATTGATTGATCCCTTGTGGTGATCGTTAGAAGATTGCCAGAAGAAGAATATTGCTGGAGAGATGAGGTCGAATCGATTCGATCGAAATGCAGTGTAGACTGCCTATCGAAGCAACCGCGCTTCATTTGACGCGCCTGCGGCTGCAGGGGCGCGTCGCGGGAGATCATCAGACACAAAATCGTCCGCTTGTTGCTCGCGGAAGTCGGTTGGTTTTTCGCCGGCGGTTTAATTAATCGGCGGCAGAGGGCATTCCGCGCCGCGATATCTCAAACGCGGAAGCGTTATATTCCGTTGCGTAACTGCGTAACGCGATATATTTCAGCAAATAACGAGCGTGCCTCTCCGCGTTGTTCGCGTGCAACGCGGTGTTCCCCTGCGCTACAGTGAAGCTCGCGCTCTCGCCCTTTATGATTTGTGGGTCCGTGCAAGTTCTAGGCATCCATCACATTTAGCGGTCGTGAAACGAGAGTCGAGTTGTAAAACACCGCCGGCCAAATGAGGATATACGTGGCGGAAGGAGTGTCCCGGGATCGTCCCGTTGCCCGAGAGCCCGTTGGGGGTAAGTTTTCGCGTCCGGGGGTGGAAAACCGTCGCCCGGGAGGTTGGAGCAGAGAGAGAGAGGTAACACGCGTGTGCCTCCCTAGAAACCTCTCCCAACCCTTCGGGTTTTATACGGCCGTTAAGTTAGCCCGACGATTTTCCAAACTCGTGTGATTGTCTTGTCGCGGCAAGCCGGCTATTAAATGCCACGGAAAATAAATATGCCACGGTCTCGCGCATGGCTTTTATACGGCCGCGCAACCCCTGCCCCGGTTAGTCGAATACGCTCAACTTCGCGGTCGTGTTTTATCGGTTTCCTGATTTTTACGCTCGTTCCGCCACGCGGAAACGCCGTATCGTTTTTAAATTATTCGATTTTTCCGTGATTTCCGCTGGACCAGCCTCGAGCGACTGATTCCGGATGAACTTTTCCGTTCATTGTTACAGATGGGCCGGGTGCTCGCGATTTTTAGAGATCCAGTGTACAACTAGTTTAGTATATTATGCGAAATAAAGGCAGTTGTAATGCGACAACTGCACAAAGAGAGCACCTCGTTGAGAGGATCTGCTAACACCATCGTCAGCACCCTTTCTCGGAATTGTGAACAGCGATTTACGGTTCTTTAAGCAACAACCCCTGACAAATATGGTGGCCAAGTCGAAGGGTGCCTGTACGCTTCCTCTCCGCAGGATTAGCTTGATTACGCGTACAGGCGTCGCGAGGGGAATAATTGCTGTCGCGTATTCTTTACGGGTTGTTGAACACTCCGCCGAGGGTCCCCATCCAAGACGGTTGCTTTTCCCCGAACGGCTCTCGAAGATTTACGTTAGCGGATTGCTTAGGCTAACCAGACAGACGAGCGATCGACGCGGAAGTACCGCATCGCCGGGACGTGTCGCGAATTCGCGCGTCGCGTCGCGCGTCGGCCAACTATACTACAACAACTCCGATCGGGTGAAAGTGCTGACGCTTCACGAATGAAGACGGGAAGATAAGATCCGGGAACGCCGGCGAACAAATTAACCGTGTTTCCGCGAGATAGCATCGCTGAACTGATCACCGATACCCTCGCGTCGATAAGCAGAGAACGCGTCCGGACGATCGCTCGCCTGCGATTTTGAAATGCTCATTACTTCGACGTGTCGCAGCATGCTCATAAATCGATTCAATGCTATCCATATGATCACTGTTAACTTCTTACCATCTGCTACGATATAAAGATATTCGGTGAGTAATTTCTATTTCATTCGGAGCAGTTTGCGCTCTTGAAACGGTTGTAATTAATGATTATCCAACTTTATTGCTTGGCAACCTCGGTTTCTGCAAAAGGAGAAAAAGCGAAAGAGGATCATTTGTAGGAACGTTTATACATGGTGAACCACGAATCCTGATCAGTAATCGAGGTGTTTCCTGTAGGACCGTTGTAATTTGTTTTTATCGAACGGTCATCGTTTATCTCGTACGTTGCTCGCTTTTACAAGTTGATTGTACCTTGAGTTAACACCGGTGCGACGATAAAAAATGAATGAGGTGTAAAGATGGACAACGAACATTCCCCATATTCCAAGTTGTTCAAAACTCGTCAGAATTTGGTATAAATCGCTGTTCCCAGAAACAGCGTGAGCGGGTTCCAGTAAAAATCGTGGCTACATTAGAAGCTTCTCAAAACCCGCGTTATTTAGAGCTGGAGGCTCATCGATCACGTCAGTTGCGGCAAGATAGTGCAGGAAGGAGGGCGCCTGATGCGGTGGTATCGGCGCCGACAAAGACGCGCGCGGTATCGTGCGGTTGTTGGGCTCGATTCGCGCCCGTTCCGGCGAGAATTTTCTATGGTAGACGTTGGTCGAAGGGGTGTATCGGAGGGAAGATTGCCCGCGACCACGCTTTTCACCGTCGTGCCCCGCAGCTGTAACTCTAGGCAGGAGAGGGCAGGGCGTCGTAGAAAAAGGGGGTTGTACGGGGGTAGGGCAGCTGAATGACGGGATTCATGCCCGGGCCGTGGATTCGCAGACGCCTTGAATGGAGCTGGCGGAAGGGCTTCGGAAATTAAACGTCCTGTAGATGGTCTTTTTTCGCGTGCGGTAATGTACGATCCTCTCTCCCACCCGTTTTCTTCGTTCGTCTCTCCAGCTTCTCCCTCTACCAGACTCTCTCTCTCTCTCTCTCTCTTTCTCTTCTCGGCTGCTAGAGGGTGGAAGGAAGAGGCTGGGGACCTGCCACGCCGGCCAGGACAATTTCGCTGCGATAAGGAAGTAGATCGAGGCAGGAGATACGACGCATCCTCTTCCCTATACACAGAGCCACCTCGAGACTGTGTTCACCTGTACGTGTGTCTCCCACGGCTCAAAGGGCCGCAACACCGACAAGGACCCCGTAAATGCTTCCTAAAATTAACAGGAAGTAGTCCCCAAATATCCAACTTCTGCTTGGTTCTCCTAGGATCGTGCTAGACCTCTTCGTAATTAGTCAACTTCGGGTTTAACGCATTTATGACAAAAATGGTTGTCATTTGAAATAGCAGAGCGTCAATACATTACTGCTAGTTTGCTTGAATTATTCATGGAAGCAAGCCATTTCGTAACAATTTGAAACTTGTCATTTGGTCTGACAGTGTCAGAGTCAGTGTTCAACGTTTTCGTAGAATGATTTGTATCCGTTATCGTGTCGCGCGAAGGGTCAAGCAAAATTTTCAAAATTCCCGGTAAGAAACGCGCGATATATCTTCATTAGTCGCGTGAACTTGAACTCGTCGTGTCACGGACTTCGGAAGTCTCATAATCCCGGGAACAGGTTCTGTTCGGACTTCTCGAAGTTGTTGGCGAGAGTGAAGTAAGTAACGATGTGGGGAGCGAGCCAATGCAACGCATGCCTACTGCATGAATAACAGGAATATCGTTGCGCCGAGGGCCACGCACATGATCCACGCTTGCGTCGGCCACCAACGAAAGCCGTGCTGCTTGCTGAAATTCGCCCATAAAGCGGAAAGTTCGCCGAATAACACGGGAGACCGCGCGATAAAAACTTGAACAAGATATCGACGGGAGTTTCGCGGCTCGAGGGGAGTTAGCCTGGGGTTTTAGGAGGGCGTGCGCGGGGCCGCCACTGACCCACTTGTCGTCCCCTCTGATGTATATTAATAGCAGGATCGTGGAATCTAACGGATAATGCCGTTCATTCCGGGGATTCCAGCCGGATCGCGTCAAAAACGCTCGCGAAACTTCCTGGTTTCGTGAAGAAAACGCTTACACTTGCATAAACATCCACTGCCTACTAATTATTCTCTAGAAGATAAAAGCAATTTGTATTTATTTTACGTCTGAATTTAGTGCACTTTTAAAACATCTTCATTTTTAAGTTGTTCATCCCTAATCATTTTCTAGAAGGGAGAAAAATTTATTTTACGTCACTCGAATAAGCGATAGAAATGTAGTAGGCTTATCCGATTAAGTTGCAGTACCCGGAGTAGCCTGTCATCTCTACGATTGCAATAATGTAGACCGTGCGTAGGTACACCCGCCGATAGAAACCAGCGATTAATATTCTGTCTGCATGTTGACGGCCGATCGATCGGGAATAAATGTCTAAGCAATAGTTATGCGCCTCGGAGTCGCATGAACGCGACATTGACTTTCACGTGGCGACCCCGATCGCATCTCTTTCGTTGCGGAAACGTATACGATCCGTTCGAAAGGAAATCGCCTTCCAAGTATTTCCGCAATCTTTCCGGAAGCAATATTTTCCCTTCGATCCAGAAGATAATCTTATATAATACCGTCGGATTTTCTTGAATATTTTCTTCCGTATTTCGAAAAGATACTTCGACAACAGCGATTTGTGAATCAATACAAACTCTTCTTTAAATCTACAACAATTAGAAATTTTTATAATTTTCTAGAAAAAGAAGAAAATTTGTATCGTCTGTTGATTTGTATATTTTAGTTGACGGTTACTTCAAATTCTCAACTGCTAGCAATCCAATTTAAATAGGATTTCAAATTGAGCCCTCAGCAAGGAAATTATATAATAAATAATTGAAGTCTGTATACGATTGAATGTTTCAGTGTATTGTTTGGTGTGTTGGACAGCGATAAGACCGAGTACGTAAATTGAAAGAGCGACGGTGAACGTCGGTGGCGTTATTCCAAGTTTCCCGCGTTTCATTCGCTTTTAAGGAGAGAAATCGGGAACGAGGGAGGTAGTTAAACCGAGCAGGCATCGATGTGAAACCGACACATCTTAATTTCCTGTCAAAATATTGACAGCCGAGCGGCCATTAGCATTATGAACGACTGGTACTGGGTCAGTACCGGTTCGCCGGCTTTGCCGGCTGTTTAGTTATTGTTTCCGCCACAGATTATAGGGATGGGGTCTTTATTGCCCTATGGCGGTAATATAGGTATACCCCGGCCACACCGATACACTCCTACGAGCCCACCAATACACCCGGAGGTAGGCTTGTGCAAGCTCGCACCTGTTGGCGCCTGCGATTATGGCCGCAATAACATTCCGTCAAACTGCGAACACGTACCTAGACCTTCTAACCCAACCTAAGCCGCCCCGAACATACCGGAAACCACGTGGCCGGTGCACTCTAACCGCTCTATCCTTTTACTGCTTCTCTTCCAATAGGACATTCCAATTGACACTTGGCAATTGTCCTCATTTTAATCGCTTTTTTAAACAATTTTCTAATGAACTAAGATTTTTTTATAAATCTACTTTTATACAAATCTACTTTCCAATTTCATTTCCAATGGCACAATCAATTCTAAATTGTCTACGAATTTGTAACGAGTATATTTCTAATTTTAAATATAAGTGGTAAGATTTGAAGTAAACATGGTGTCGGCCTGAACGAATTTGAGTCACATAAACCCACCGGAAGCAGGTGAGTGTTCCCAGCGACTTCAACCCTTGGAGCGGTTTTTCTTAATGGACCTTGCTCTTCATTCCGAGTGCCATTTGTAAGTTTTGACGGATATACACGGCATCAGGTGCACGGATGGAAATTGTGACGGAGCGGGAGGGAGCGAGAGCGATAGTCCCATGTAATTCGGTAGGGACTAATAAAAGGCATCCGTGATATATCTTCGCGGTGCAAGTTATTTTTTGTTTTTTTTTTTTTTTCAAGCGGCTTCGGTCGGCAGTAGTCCGTTTATATTTATTCCGCGTGTTCGCGTGTTTTTGCAGACTTTTTCGGAGCTAATATTGTCCGGCGAAACAAATACGCGAAACGGAAAGGAGAGGAGCCGGGGCTACGATTCATTGATTTTACGTCGCGGCATTATTTATCGTCCAATATATCGGGCTTGTCGATACCATTCGTTGCGTCATGCGCCATAATAACGGTATCTTCTTCAAAAATTGTTCATTGCCGACGACGAAGAGCCGCAGAAAGGGCGACGTCGATCGGACCACGGGTTGCTCTGCCGCTTTTATATTCTTCGGCCACACTGACGAACGGAACGCGAGGATGATGTATCGCGCGAGTTTTTCGACAACGGGTTAGGTGCTCGCGCGAGAACATCAGAATGGCCCCTCTACCCATCGGCCGTGACCACGCACACGGTGTACCCTCCGATTCTAAATTCGCCGGGTAGGTCCGAACTCGATTTAAATTTGCCAAAAGTGGAATTGACTGCATGGCGAAACAATTTCGACGAGAGTTTATTCTACCGGCGAATTCAAGCGAATGCAACGCGTGACTTTCCCAGTTAGGGGGATTCCCGTAACCTTGAGAACTTCTATATCATTTTTCTCATTTTATGGATATGAAATTAATGTAACATCTCCTTCAATACTTAAATGTTTAATAATTAATTAGATACCAACACATTTAGCAATCTAAACAATATTTTGAATAATGGTATAGCATTTAGTGACGACTTTTAAACATGTTCAAAAGTTTTATTTTCTTACAGGAAATTTAATTCTCAACTTTTGAAGAATGTGACCAATTTTATAATCATTTAAAAATGTTGCTTATCATAGAATCATTCAGCGAGAGGTACCATTTCTTGGTCCTTTAACACTAAACCTATCACTGCCGGTCAGAAACACAGGATTCAAATTTGTTTCATTATAATTCTTGCAATTGTAAAGATGCATTCATACACAGAAGACATCTAAAAAGATCGCAGTTTAGTGCAAGCCTACAAGAATGTTCAGATGACTTCAAAGGACAGTGCGAAGGGAGGAAACGAATGAAAGGCACCAATTACAAACGTGCAGAAATTCGGATCGAAACCCCGCGAAACGGGTAGGTAGTTCGTGCTCGTTAATCTCCAGGTGGCAGGCTCGCGTGGCAGCGGGTACAAATTAGAAGAATGCGACGAATCCGGTCGCGCGGCCCGCGAGATGACCTATCAACCGTCGGAGCACCGTTAATTTCTCGATTAACAAATCTCCACTTATCTTGCGATGCTCGCTGGAGATCCGTGCAATTAAAGGTGGAAGCAAAAGGTGAACGTCGGGGGACAAGGGGCGACGGTGTGCAGAGGGATGAGAGGAGGATAAAGAGAAAAACGAAGACGAAGAATGAAGGCTGCGGGACGAGGCAGGTCCAGCGCGAGGCGTCTGCGTGAAAACAGGAAAGCCGAACGAGATAAGAGAGTAATTAAATTCGCATACTCCTTGCGCGTCGATAATTCGCGCAGCAACCGGAGAGTCTCCGGTAGCGGCGGGAGAAATAGTTGAGCCAGAAAGAGAGCCACAGATAGACAGAGAAAGCTAGAGAACGAGTGCGAGAGAGACATCGTCCGGGGGGTGAGGAAGAGGGGAGTGTCGGGTGGCGGAGCGGGTGCGCAGGGTACAGCGACCACGTGGTTGCACCGAGAATCCGAGCATGTGTGCGGAGGAGCGGCCACAAATCACCATTACTCGATGTGTATCGCGACGCTATATAATTATACCTATAACGCCAAGCACCAGGTAATGGCTCAATCCTGCATGTGCATGCGATGATAACCAGGCCTGAAGGTGGGCCACTAGGTGGGGTCTGGCTTGGCCCGCGAGATTCAAACCGGCTGAGCAGGATTGGCCCGCGCTCGGTCACGTGGCCGGGTTTACGTCACCGTGGCCATCCTCGTGAGAGCGGGTACGAGGCTGGCGGCGCGCAACGCCGCGAGAAGGACGGAGTACCCTGCCGCGGGTACGCGTGGTAGGGATGCGAAGACAAAGACGGGGGAACCGGCGGCGTTGGTTGGAACGAGGTGGCCGACTGTAGTCGACGAAAGAGGACACCGAGCGCCGATTCTCGTAAATAAGGATAGACCAAGGAACGACAAAGACGAAACTGATAGCCGGTAGGAAGAGTAACGAGGTTAAAGAAGACGGCGAGTATGCGAGTGCGAGCGAGAGAGAGCGAGAGAGGGAGACGGGCGGGGACAGAGACAACAGGCCTATACCCTACGCCGAGCCCCCTCCCGCCATTAACAACGCCCTTGCATATAAATCCCCGTCTCATCGGTGTACAGGCGGCGGGTAGCCGTGTGTGTGTGCGTGGGATCGTTCGTCTCCGTCTTGATCGCGGCGCCCTGGAATCGCGCGATCTCCGTTCACGCTCGGCTCTCCTCTCTCTGTCGGCGGTTCTCTTTGTCGCGCCAACGGGCCAGATTCCCCGCCTTTGCACTGGCCGCAGGACAGCCGGGACGGGGTGCGGAGCCGAGAGGAGCCGAGAGGAGCGTTCGAGGGGCCATAGGTCCGAGAGAGACGGGCTGAGAGAGCGCGAGGGCCAGACCGGAGTGCCGTAGAGTGGGAAAGAGAGGAAACGAACGGTGCCGGGCGAGAGCGAGACACCCGGGGAATTTCTGGCCGGTTGGACAGGGACGAAAACGCGAACGAGAGAGAGGCGGAGTGCCACCGAGGAGAGAGAGAGAGAACGGAGGCAGCGCCGCGTGGCGGTACGAGGTGGGGACTATCGGGCCGTAAACCATCCGCGGTGAACATTTAACTCACGTATTGCCATCCGACAAGTTTGCTTTGGCCCGCGAGAGAGCGTCACCCGAGCGACCGAGCGTCCGACGTCTCGAAAGCGAGCCTTCCGCGAAACACGCGAGGAGGTGGACACCACCAAGAGCCCTCGACTTCACGTGGCTCCTCGTACCCGCGTTATCGTTCCGGAGAGAGCCGCCGATCCTGCGCTGCCGCCTTCTCCTCGGTGTTCACTCGGCTCCAAAATCTTCCGAGATCTCGTGCCAGGCCGTCTTCTCTCCGGCGCCACTCCGCCGATTTCTCGTTCGAATTTCGCGCGACTTGGGAACCCCTGGTTCGGGAAAAATCTGTCGCCTCGACACCCTCCGGTCTATCAGCTTACCCAGCCGTCGTACCCGCGTCGAACCAACTCCCCGAGATCACTCGACACCCTCTCGGCGACGTCCCGGAGCCAGCCAGCCGCCACGAGACTCCCGGATGCAGCCGCCGGTTCCGGTCTGATCCACGACCGCTATCATGAGCTACAAGAAACGGGCGCGGACTAGCATTCCGCAGACGGCACTCCGCTTCCGTTGACTCCCTTCGACCGGCCGCTACGGTAAGTGATCGTTCTCAGATACTTATGCGTATCGCGCGGTTATCACGACGATCCCGGACGATCCCGCCGCGAGATCGTGTAATCATAGACCTCCAGAGTGATCGAACCGGCCGCGTCCGTGGGTGTCGTCGCGAAAAATACCCTCCCGCCAAAAACGCTGGCCCAGTGCACATGCTCCGCCGTAGGACAGAGTGATGGCTGCTGGCCGGGTACACGATCCGTTCGAAATAATCGGCGCACCTGTGATACCTATATTCCTCATTCCTCGAAGAAACAAACTTGCTATGCTCGATGCTACTCAACGATACTCCCGCCGCCGGGGCATAGAATGAACGAACGAACGCGTGCACGTGGTGTGTTCGCGTGAACGCACGCCATGAAGCGGTTTCACCCGCGATCAAACCGATAACCACCGCGATATTTCTTTTTTGCTCCCCCGTTTGAGTATCGCGTAGCCTCTTTCTCGCGCGGGCGCGTACTGTGTGTATAGATATCAATTACGGGAACGAATCTCCGGGCCCGGGCAGCTTACATCAATTTTCCCTTGTATCTCGGTCTGTCAAACCGGTGTTTTACGGCCGGCGTTAATGAAGAACTATAACCGGCCGGACGTGATACGCTTGTAACGCTTCGCGCGCCACGGCATAATAACATCCCGCGATAAATGTTACCCGGGGCTGGTTGCTCTCGAGAGGTGTGTGTACGGCTCTTCTCGCGGACTCAGCCCGCGAAACCAGGACTCGTGCCAAATGGTAAATAATCGCGGGCCTAATAGCCGAGGGCTCATCTTGGCCGCACCAACGGACGCTTGTTGGGGCTTAATCTTGCTCGTTTCCTCTTCTTACGGACGCGTTTCTTGTCACCGTCGTCGGTGTTACGCGAGATACCGGGGCCCGAGCCTGTTCGCTACCCGCGGCCGTTCCTTAAATCACCCAGCTAGACTTGTGTGTCTGTGCGTGTGTGTCTCTTCGGCGTGTTTCCAGCGCGTTTTAATGCGTTGTTTTGTCACTGGGATCGATCCCGGCCGAGAACCGGCTGCCTTCGATTTTCCCCGGGAAAAAGAGGGGAAGAGAATCCGTCCCGAAAATAAAGTGAGTTCGGTATCGCGAGGCCCGGGGGTGAAATAGGTGGTGTGTACCGCACCGACGCCTGACGGGGACCATAAATAAGGATCCGACGGTCGGTGCGGCTGCAGCCGGTGATAAGCGTTCCTTTGCCCCCACCAGCCAACCCTCTTTAGACTTTCTTCCTCGTCCTCTTCCCGCTCGAACGCCTCGTAACCCCTTTCGCGGGTCCGTGCGGCATCCCTTAAGGGTGGAATCAACGAACGTCTATCGCCAGATTCGATCCTTTCTTCGGAGTTTGTCTCCCAGCCTCGGAACAACTTCTCCGAAGAATCGATCCACCAAATACAGAACACCGCTTTTCGTTCGATTCTCCCGGTCCCATCGGGGACCTCCATCATCCGAACAATTTGTCGAAAATGTTCTTCGCAAGTCCGCGCCGCCACTCTCCGGGAATATTTCGACCGTGCAGCCCGGAGATTGCAACTCGGACAGCACTTGCAACTGGATTAAACTACAGTTCCGAATTAATTCGCCGACCCTGTTAAAATGTATACCGCCCCTTTGCAACTGCGGGAGAGATGATTGCACGGCTCTCTCTCTCTCTCTCTCTCGCTCTTTCTCTTTCTCTTCGACGGCCCCCGCCGCGCCGCGTGTGTCGGCGTAATTAGTTTGTCAAAGTGACAACGCGATACTTTTTTGCCTCCCCTGGCGAAGCCTCGCGCGCGCGTCCCTGCGGTGCGATTCCGGAGCAAGAGGGTCGCAGAACCGTTTCATCCCGACAATAAGTTACCGGATCAACCGACGCGAGCCGCGAATATTCCGCACGATCCGCGCGAATGAGAGATCTCGCTGCGAAATCTCCCGCTCTGCGAATTTCTGCCGGAGCGGGGATTGGTTCGAAAAGAGGCGTAAGACGGTAAACTCGGTCGGGCAGCCTGTATCGCCGCAAATATCGTATCGGAACGGGGGGTTACGGAACGCGCGAGAGAGATAGCTGCCTGAACGTTTCCCGACCGTGTAACGTATAGGCGTGTAGTCGGGTTCCTTCATCCCCCACGGGCAACACGAAGCGACCATTTCTCATATCAGTTTAGCCGACACTTTCGAGAACTTGCTCGCAGAGCCCCAGGCGTCGCGACGTCACCCGATGCCTCCTGCCCTCTGTCTGTCCCTCTACCCCTTCGTGTACAACACCCTCCAACTTCCTTTACCACCCCGTTCGAACGGCACGCAGGGGTTCGAACACTGCGCGATGGACGAAATTGAAGTTCGATAGGAAAGATGCGCAAAAACCATGCAATCTTCCGTTTCCGATTGTCACTTGGACCTATAACATCCGGTCAACATTGGGAGCAGTCTCTTGAATTAAAGTTGGAGAACAGAAAAGTACAGCCCCAATCAGCCAGCTCATATCTCCCGAGAATACTTGATCATTCCCAGTACGTCTGGGACACGCACACTTTGTACGCATTTCTAGATCCTTTTCCTCCCATTTTCCATTTCGGCCGTCGCAACCCCTACAACTGAATAGCCGCGGGCAACGCGAGATAAGTGATGCCCGAAACTTAACAAACCCTGGATGATGAAGGGTCCCGCGACCTCTTGGATCAACTCCGGTTGGAGATTGCGAGCGCTTTATCAGAGAACCACCGTCCTGTTACCGAAAACTGCACCCTCAGCCGCTGATCAAACCCCTTGAATCCGTGTTCCATTGTTCCGAAGTGCAAAGGTTCCAACGATAACCTATCCGAGTTTTCTCGAACCGTATCCTCTAACCTGTATCCTAAAGTTGTATCTTCAGTTTTACTCTAGAGCAATCTTCAGCGTATCGATTGTAAAATTAAATACAAAAATAGCGATCGCTTGCACGGCCTGTGCACAATGCAATCGCAAAAATGCAAATCGCGTATCGTTTATCGAAGCATCCGTTAATTCGGGAACCGAGCGGTCTTCTCGTGCTTTTTCGCCGCAATTGGTATTATATTTTCCAACCCCCGGATGTTCGCGTATCCACCCCCGAATTTAACACCGCGGAACCGCGATGTATATCGGCGAACGGTGAATCAAGTGTTTTCACAGGTGTTATACGTTATTCAATAAAAAGTAACGGTTTCAAGACACAGTTAAGCCTGATAAATGGCCGGGCAGATAGTATTTTTAAATGGCGGTCGGGGGTTGTGCGGCCGCGCGGCAGCGCGTTGTTCGCATAAATTCGTCCGATCTTCCAGTCGGCCGCGAGGTATTCGCGTATTCCTATTGAATTCGATAACTCAAACCGGGCCACTGTATATCACGCGGAGCGGACCGAGCGCTCGGTACTTGCACGTGCTCTTAATTATTCCTGTAAATAATTCAAACACACCCCGTTACTCTTCTTTTTTACTACCGTGGGACGATGCGTCTTCATTAAACATCTATTGCTTTGTCGAATATGCTCGGTCCCCAACCTTTCTTCAGAAAAGGGTTGCTACCTCAAGAAGCACCGCTGGACGAGAATGTGGCTGAAAAAACTCAAAGATTCTCGTACAGACAAAGACTGAATGTTCTTTAATTACTCCAGTAAATAATTTAAACATTCCCTACAACCCATCCTACAACAGAAAAATCTGACAACACTGAGAGACATCACTAAAACGGAGATATAAAATTCTGAGATGCTCGACCAGACAGAGATCAAGATAAAGGTTGATATATCGCGGATTAGTTGTCTCAATCATTCTAGCAATATCCGCACAAACATACAATTTCATTAAACCTCTCCAACGTCGTCGAATATGATATTCTCAGACCATTCTGAAAGAATCATTGAAAGAGACAACGCTCGGCAAGCGTGTGGCTGAAAATTCCAAGATTCCTTAGCAGCTAGAGATTGCGAAATGGACAATTTCGAGGCACCATACATCACTTATCTTAATCATTCCCGTAAATAATTCCGCCACGCCTCGTGGCTGCTCGTTTTCTTCAAAACAAAAGGGTAGCAGCTTGGGCAGACATCGGCGTCCGAGTCCTCGGCTTAAAATTTTGATGTTCTCGACCAGATAGGGATTGCGGACCGGGAAAATTTAGGGCTCCATACATCGTGGATTGTTTGTCGTGTACGTTTGTCTCCGAAATGTTACATAGTGTCGACGCACAGCTGAAATTCTCGCGTTGTAACGACGCGTCCCATGCTCGCGACAGTTATGGCTGCCGTCGGATCGCAGCACGTGCGGCTCCACGTCGCGGCTGGCGCAGCCTCGAAGTAGTGTAACCGCCTCCTCGTCTTCGAGACCGAGCCAGGAAATCGCGGCAACGGTAGCACCCGCACCATGTTCTTCCGTGGAGCTGGTGATATTTCAATTTTATTGCGCCCGGCTAAATATACTTTTGAATATTTTGTTTGCGGCGCCGATAAACGTAACGCGCGGGCCGACCGCATAGCTCGGTTGACAGGCAGTCTCCAGGCTCTTTACCGGTTGATATAATTTCAGGCAAGAAATATATGCTCGTCGGTGCTCGCCAGCCCGGTTACATAAAGTAAGTAAATTAATGATCGGGTGGTTAAACTGCGAATGTATCACGCGAGAGAGCGGCCGCCCGCGATAGAGGGAGAAGGCAGATATTTCGGATTAATGGCCGGCCTATTAATTTCCAAAGCAGTTCTCAACTCCTCGGCCAGTATCTACGATATTTTTCAGCGATTCATAGCGAATCGGATCGGCTCGGGTACCATTAAGGGATCCTAAGTTGCTGAACAGGAACTGAATTGCACGGGAACAAGCTGTTGTAGGTGTTTCATATCCGAAATGACACATGAAATCAGACATGTCCAGGAAGTCGAAGAGAAATAAAGTCGAAACGGATGTACATAAAATTACGGCGGAAATAGTGTTGAATATCTGTTGGAGCAAGTTACGATCCGTAAGGGTGGCGCCCGGTTCCGAAAATCGCTGAAATATTGGACAATCGTGTTCCGCTCTGGGCGCGAGCGGGCCGCAATTAGGTGGGAATTATTCCTTCCGATGTTGAAAGTATCCATCTTCGCGGGGACGGCGATTTACAGTGCGCGGGGTCCGGTTAATAATTGAAACGCCTTCGCGTTTCTGCGATCGGCCGTCTCGCAAATTCGCGCGGCCGCGGCAGGCCCCGCTCGACACGAATAAATCCCGAATTAGGGGACATAAATCGGCGTGCTCCGCTCAAAAACTGCAACCGGCGAGTAAACACGGACTTCGGGCGGGAGTTTAGCAACAGCGATTCCTCGGCCGGGCCTCCGGAACATTCCTCTCGCCTCCACCTTGAAATCGCGCGGCGGCTCCCCGCATTCTTCACGGATCAACCGAAAACCGTGTCGCCTACGAGTGACCTTAGCTATAGCGGCGAGAAAGAGAGAGAGAGAGAGAGACAGAGAAGAAGGAAAAAAATATTCAAATCGGTTCGTTTGAAAGTACAATGGATTCCTTTGTGGCCCGGAGAGGCGCGCGGGACAGAGGACGACGCACAACTGTGCTGAAGTTAGGGGAGGGAGTACCAAGGGTACCGTCCGCTTGGGGGGTAGCTACTACGAGGGTGTGAAAATGTTTTTGGAGCAAGGTCAGCCACAATTGCGTCACCTGTACACCCTGCTCTTTCTCCGCCGTTTCTCGCTCTCTTTTGCTCTCTTGTCCTACCTGGCGAGTTAATGCACGGAAACGACCTTAACCACGACCGTTCCCATAAATTCGAGCAGTCGTAAAGAGACGAAACAGGCGCAGAAGAAAAAAAAACCGTCAAAATGAGCTAGCCACTTACCGGCCGTAACGGTACAACAATTCGACCTTTCTGCTGGCGAAGGTCACTGCTCCGATGTTTCCAGAAGCGTGCTTGTCCAGGGACAACCTTGTTCCCAGGACAGTCGCGATGCCCTCGCGATCACGATTTCGGCGGTCGCGACCGATGGCGAGACCTTAGCATTCTCCATTCTGTAAATGTGGACAAAAATCCCGTTTGCTAGAAACATTGGTTAATGTACAAGAAGAGGAAGTTTAACAATCAATTCTCTCGTAAGGGATAAATTGTATCTTCATCAGTATTGTCTTCTAATATTCTGTGGAAGAAGGAGTTCTTGTTGGTTGTAATAGTAGAGGCGCCATTCTACAACCCATTCCCCCGAAGGGAATCAAGGCTCTCACCCCATTCGCGAGCGTGATCCGGCGTCTGGGATTTGACGGACGTCGAACGAAAGGGATTACCGTGTGCAGCGCCGGGGATTATTCGGAAAAGCTTAGCGTCCAGTTTCGAGATAACTCGTAAATCACGGTGGTAGTGGGGTCTGGTCGGATCGGAAACCGGGCGACGTTTACGCTAAAACGATTAAGTGTACGTCTCGCGTCGATGATTTACGGACGCGAAACGGACGGGAAGAAAACGACGACACCAAGAGCAAAACGAGACGGAGCAAAGACCGATACCGGACGAGGACGAGTTCGAGAATGGGGTACAGCAAGGATGCAGAGGATGAGGGGGTGTACACGGGGAGGGTCGCGTTTGGAAAACGAGAGGAAGGGAGGGAGAAAGAGAGCCGCGTGTAAGTAGATATCGCTTAGCCGTGATCGATTAATGAATTCGACTCGGAACGGATAAGACACGAAGAAACCACTCTCATTTGTAAGTTGAATTATGACAACGGTCCTGGGGCCCTCGTTCGTTAAGAGCATTATTTATAAATTCAACGTTAAACTTGTGGAGGGGGGGAGGGGAGAGAGAAAGAGAGAGGGAGGATATGAAAAGTCCTCCTCGGGTGGAGACCAGAAGAACACGGCACAGGACGATAATGGACGGTCAACAACGAAGAACCGGCGATTCCGTTGTTGGTCCGTCGTTTGATTTATAAGTTCAACCCGGGGACGGACGGACAATATTTTTGTTTGAATGCTCGTTTTGTCCGAAACCGTACGTGCCCGGACTGCCGGATGGGGCGCGAGCTGGACATAGGTGGCTGATGATGTCACTACCTTCGCCAGCGTGGCGAAACGAACGAGAACGAGACGAAGAAACACCGGAGGAGGGAACACCGTACGAGGCACCGGACATCGGGCTACACGGTGCCTAGTTTAAGCCCCGGGGTTGTCGCGATGGCACACAGAGATTACATCGTACACCGCGGAATATACTCAAGGTGTCGCCGACGATTCTTAGCTACACGAAGATTCTTAATAGCTCCGCTCCAGAGCCACGTATATGACTCTAGCCGCGACGCTACACGCCGCGCGTCCTCCATCGCGCCTCCTTGCGACCACCATCTTTTTTTCTCTCTCGCGAAAAGTAGATCTCTGATTGCCGACCGGAATATAGCAGGTGCAGGGGACACGTTAAACTACTTGTCCGAGGACGTTCTCAAGGTTCGATTTTGTTTGAAGATTTTTGCAGATGATGAACTTTTTTGAGGTGGAATGATTGCACGTGTGATAAATTTCTAATAAATTTATTTCGATTTTTATAGAAAATTCATTTCAGAATTACTGCAAGTGAAAGGAATTTTTTATATGAAACCAATGGTGTATTGTTTGGGATTTTTCAGTTACAATGGTGCAACCCCTATTTTTTGAATACTATTCACCGTAAAAATGGAAAGAAACACAAATTGTTCGCGCAGCCAATAAATTCAACGACAACAAAGTCGACAAGAAGAGTCGATCTCGAGTTAATAAATCACTAATCTGGCTCTCATAATAAATTTCCGAGTGGCTTCTTGTAACCGGTGAGCGCAGATAAGTTTTTCGAAGCTGGAAATAGAAAAAGAAATATTAATTACGTGCACGTCTTGATGTTCTTGCACGCAATCCCGCCGACTCTAGAAACAGTATTATCTCCTAGGTGCGCTTAATTGCGTTAGTTACCGTCGGTTGTATTCTTCGCCGGCTTATCTGCCGGCGACTGAAAAATCGTTCTTCGCTCGACTGTGATTGATGGCAACGACGAGTGGGTGGATGTTCAGATTGAATAAGGGGATAACAAATTACGTCAGCGTGTAGGTACAATTTACAATTTAAGAAACAAAGAGCCCACGGTACAATGTAATCGTCAACAATACCACAAGAGAATTCTGCTGAAAAAAGAAAACCTTTGGACGCTGCGCAAAAAAAGAAACAAAAATAGGTATCGCATCGGATCGTCGATACGATTCGCAACAAACTCGCGAACATAGCAACGACTGGCTTACACAACGCTAAACATCTGTTCCGGCGATTCGGCCGGGTATCGTAGTGTTCGCATTAATTGATACCGCGGGAAACAGAGCGTGTCCGATTAATTGCGCGCCGTTACGAAAAGTAATGTATCTTTTTCACATATATATATATCTATATACAAAAAAAAAACGCTAGCACGAGAGAAAAAGAGAGAGAGAGAGAGGGAATTAGAGAGGAAGAGAGATAATAGCGAGCGTGCCAGTCCCAAATATCAACAGAGAACGCGCGCCGTAGAACCGTACAGATAGGATCGCGAGCGATTAACGCGAGCAATTAAAGCGCACATCGCTCAGCGCGGATACGCGATAAATTACCGAGATGTAGACAAAACAATTTGTTGGGCATTAATAATTAGCAGTTCGTTAGCGGCCGCCGAGGGATCCTCGTCGATTAGGGAAACTTCTGCTGGCCAGAAGAGACCGGGAGCCGTGCGGCGCTTCGCGTTCGTTTTGAAAGTCGAATTGCGCAACGGAACGCTGCCTCTAATTAGAATTGTTCCATTGATAGCGTCCACGCAGGGAGCAAGTGGCGAACGAGCACGTGGCCCGTGCAGAAAGGTCTTATCGGCGACCTGCGTTGCGTGGAACCGTGCTACCATGCAAAATATTGTGTTTTGCATACGGCTTTCGTTGCGCAGGACGATGGGACACTCGTCTGATTAACATGAGACCACCGAAACACCTGTACGCCACGATTCTACCTCTCTTTCTCGCTCTTTCTCCCCTACTCTGTCGCGAATAATTATTCCACCGAGCTCGAGCTAAGATGCTCGATAAACAGTCTACTCCTGGCTCCACTTGTCTCGTTGATAGCGGATGCTCGGCCAATTTCGTTTTAATTTAATTTGTATTAACTGGAATATTTATCGCACTCGCGACTTGTTTCTCTGCGGGCAGCTGGTAATCTAGTTAACATTTATTCCCTCCGCAAATAATTATATTTTACATAGGCTGTGCAGAGTTCTGCTGGAATATAGAGCCCCGTGTTAGTCCTTCGATATTAGTTTTAATTTCTCAGAATGTCCAAAGGAAAAAAGGACACAGAAAGGTAATATAAATGAATGAACGGACGAACGAATGAATACATACTCCAAATGTAGAAAAGCGATGGTGTCATAATGGAATGTATAGATATGAATTCATAACGAAGAAATGAAAGTTAGACCCACCCCTCGTCGCTCGTTACCTTGTGGACCGGAGTTGATGATATGTAACGAGAACATACTGTTGTGCCGGTTGACGGACCATCAGGCTGGAAAGTTCAAGGAAGATTTATTCGATCGGATCTGTCTGAAGTATCCCGGCACTCGAAGTATTCAAGTAGCTCGATAAGATTGATATTTTAACCGAGTACTTATTCATCTGTGTGCGATACTGTTTGCGGGGCAACTCGAGAAACTCGAGTGTTCCGAGATTGAAGCTTGGATAAAGTACGTTTTGCGAGAGGGAAGCACTTGGTCACTGGAGAATCTTGAAATTTGAGCAGGGCGGTCAATCATTCGAGCGACACAGCGCCGGTGGTTAATAAAAGTTCCCGTAAAGTGATATTCTAGCTGCGCTCGCGATTTCAAATTTCAACTGAACACGACTAATTAATGCTGGATCGCATCGGTGATCATTTACAGTTCGCAGGATCCGACCAACTTTCTTTTCATAGATTCAAAGTTACTAACTCGTAATAATTAATAACTCGACTGTCTTCCTGTTAAGAAACATTAAATTTGAGGGTGTTGTTTAGCAAATTAAAAATTGTGGATTGCAATAGTAGCTTTGGATTTCTAATTTGTTACATAACACATCCATACTAATTTTTTATTAACCAGGATACTGCACTAAAATTGATACTGTCACTTATGGAGAGAACTGAGTGTCTCTGTGAACTCAACTATGTTTGGCGGAGTTGTGATTGAAATAAGATACGGGGTAAGGAGATTCGGGGGCAATTTGCACGCTGATCGCGCAACGATCGTCGGTATACGAGATTTCCATCCCTTTCCCGGTGTCCGATATTTCCTTAACGAGCAATTAATGGCCGGTTTCGAACGACCACTTCATATTCGACGTTCATTGAGTCATAAAACCCGATAATGATCGTTAAACCACACGATCTTGTACCAGCTCCGCGGACTGGCTCAGGGACTTGTGGCTCGCGGGATCATTTTTCTCCATTAGGAGACCGGGTAAATTATGCGGCCCCCATTACAGAGAGTGATAACGGGAAAAAAGGACAGGGAACGATCGTCGAAGAAGTGACGGAATTAGCTTATAAGAAATAAACTAGTGTTTACGCGTTCAGTTTGCGCTCTCGGTCACATGCACGCCGCCGCACACCGTAACGTTTCCTATGTGCCTTGGCAGGTGCTACTGTTTATGGGAATCCCCTGGAACAGCTTATCCGATGAGGGAGCCTCCGATAAGGAGGATAGCGGTTAGCATTCGCTTAACCCGGTTCTAATTATGGTATTCCCATTTCGTGTATTATATTCCGCATATACGGCGCCTCGTAATAGACCGTTCAAACGTTGAGAAATTTAGTTTACGAAAAAAATACGATGGTAAATGATCAGTCCACTGATGCGGGACACCGGTTGCTAGTCCCTGGTTCATCAATAACATGTCAACATAAATTATCACGGTTAAAAACTATTAAGATGCGGTGAATCGATCGATAGCACCACTATCGCTTCGTTGAATAATAAGCATGAACACTGGTCTTTCAATTATCCTTCTTTCCCTTTGGTAATAATACATGAACCTTCCCAGCGTCATTTTGATGTATTCGCCATTAATTCCGAGTAAATTGTAGGACACGAGAATCGTTTCATTAATTGTCGCTAATAATTATATTGTATGTACGTTTCTATACAAAATTATTCTACATTCGTATCTTCGATGCACAAAGAATAGCGCGACAGATATGCGTCAATTAGTCGAGCTATTAAGGCAGTTGACTGACTTGCCAATTACAGCGTCGCCTCTGTTCATTACTTACAATTATCGCAACGCCTGGAAGAAAGAAATCGGGCCATTGGATTATCGAATTAATTGGCAACATTGTATGTACCTACATCTGATAAAAATGAACGCGTATAACCGGCGGAGTTACAATTTCAAGTTTGAATACGTTTAACAGTAATGTTTAAACTGGAATGCGTGTCTGCGACGCGACGGAGCTCTCGGAGGAGATCGAGAAGTCGCTGATGGGCAGACTTCAAGTTTTCGAAGGGTCGCGCTTCCTGCCGTCACGGGGTCCCATTGTCGGCGGGCTAGACGAGGCAAAGGGACAGGGATCGAGAGGCCGCGGTGGTAGCGTTTAATTAATTTCGAGGACAATCGAAATGCCGGGTCGTCGGAAGCTCAAAAGTCCGACAACTTAACTCTCGGTTTGCTGAGCTGAGCGCGCAACAGCTGTGCGCGCCGTAAGCATATGCGCGCCGCGCCGGCGAAAGAACAACGAGAAGGAGGAAGAGCATCGGGAACCAGTTTCATCTCTTAAACGCTTAATTAAGGTAGTTCGAGGGAGAGTGAAACGCACAGTGGAGGGTGGGGGGGGGAAGGGGAGGAGAACGAAGGGGGATATACGTGAATCCGAGTGACGCGGCCCGAACCGAGAGAAGATCCCTGCTGCTCCCCCGAGAGGGAAAGATATCGATATGCGAACACATACCGCGAGGATGATACACGTACGAGTATGGATACACGGACCAGGATGATACACATACGAGGGGATACCAATACACAGATGAACCGAATCAGAGACCCGTTCAGAAGAGCGTGTAGGTGTAGCCCGTAGGTACCGAACCACGTCCTCGTCTTCCACCGTCCGGCTCCGCGCATTTCGATTTATCGTTAACGGCTCTATCGCATGCGTGGACCTCGAACCAGTTTCTCGTTTTATCATGGTCCCGAGCGCGGCTCCACGTAACCGGGTAGCGGAGTAATTATTGTAAGGGGCATATATACGTGCATACTGAGTGTGCCCGGGAATTACTCACTCGCGACAACAACGAGATCGCGAACCGAACATCCTCGCGATTCACTTGTTACGCGACCAACTCCGAATCGCGAACAGACGAATTGGCGTGCACCCTCTACTACTGTCTTTTTACAAAATCTTTTCCTTCTTCAGATCCTTGTGAAATCAATAACAAAGAGCGTCCATCGAGATTCATGGAATATATCAAATTGTTTTTCGGGCAGTCTTAAAAACAATATTCCGCACACAGCGTAGAGCAGAACCCAGTACAAATCTACCAGCGTCATGCGAGTCCATTAAACTCGGAGTACAGTGGTTCAGAGACAGATAATGACTCTAAACTCTTTTTCCCGTGCAACCGGGTGAAAGTAGTTACGGAGAAAGAGTGCAATTTAGGATAACGAGCGTTAACGATAGTTCTGTGAAGGATTTCAACCCTCAGATTACAGCTCACCCGTCTCCGCCAACCACGTCAAAGACACCTTCCAGCTAGGATCTCTGCTCCCTCTGCACTTGCTCGGCAGAAAGTGATTTATCGTAGGATTATACGACAAAACGATCGCGATAGACCGTTTTCTGGGTGCGTGTAACCCGCGAATATCGAGGGAATACTGATATACCCGGGGTTAGCGCAACAGCCGGTGTACGCGTTGAATCAAAACGTGTAACGGCACTCTCCGGTTGCATACACACCTCGTTCTTATAAAGTGTTCCCGTTGTTAAGCACGATTTACCGTAAATTCCTCGAGATTTTATCGATCCGTGTCCCCCCAGCGGCGTCGGTGGCCGTGCTCAACGCGTCGGAATGCCGGTGCCGAGAGAAAGAGACAACCAAGCTCTGTTATCTGCAGGCCCAGAAGACAATCCTCCTTGATCGCTTCATTTCCGTCGGCCTGTTCGAAAGGCAAACGGCGAACTGTGGACATCCCACGGCGAGCGTAATTTCGCTGCCGCGGAACGAGCTCGTTATCGTAACCTTGAATTCGAATCGAAAATTGAATATGTAGCTCTCTCGGTTTCTTAATCGATGGACGTCGCCGGCTCGATGTGTACAACCACGAGGAACTACATCGACGGTGACACACCATCGTCGTCGTTGTCGTCGTGCATGTGCGTTTTGCATTTCTCAAATGCGCTCGCGTATGTCGCAAGTCGCAGCGCCTACTTGCACCGAGGTTTTTCTGCTGCTTTCTTTTTTCTTTTTCACGGCGAGCACCGTGCTGTTACCCCTGAGCTATGCGGCTCTGTGGAGCAACGCGGACAGCTCTCTTTGCTTCGCTAATCGATGAGAATGTTCGGTGCCGGCGACTTTGTCTTTTACAGCCGTGCGCTGCCGGTGTCGTTATGGACGTGGAATTCGAGTGGAAATTTGTGGATTGGTATGAGGTTTTTGCGGAGTTTGTGTTTGGAGTTTGCTGTTGATAAAATCGTCGAGGATGACGGCTCACCGAGACAGAAAAATCGAAAGTTTTACGGAGGTGGATGCTACAGTTACCCAGCTACAGCAAGGTGCGGTATAGCTGAACAGAGCGGACTGGCCAGCTCAAGGCCACTACGGAGGACCACGCCAATTCTGCTTTTGAAATGTGCTAATGGAACAGGATGAGGTCTATTGAAACAAATATTCAAAATACCGATTGATGAAATAGCTAATGGCAAAGACAAACGCCAGGATCGAGTGGTAGAACGTTGGTGAAGCAAGATTTCGATCGTGATGATCAGCAAAAATGATGGGTCTAAACGAAATATCTTCAAAATTAAAAAATTTTGTATATTCCACAAAAGAGATAAAAATTTACACAGATGTTTCGAAAGGGGCAATTGACAAAGGGTGAAGCGCGCTGCCCTAGACGACGAGAAATCCGTGGAAGGGTAAAATGGCCAGAGGGCAGAATCGGCATGAGCCGGCCGGAGTTCTAGGTGGAAAAAAGGGGCGACTCTGCTGCAGGTGAAACGAAGCGGTTGGGTTATAGGTGGGGATAGGCATCGAGCCGGGTGTAGGTGTAAAGTGAGCGTGATCGCTCGGTGGATGAGCGCGGGGTACCAAGGGGGAGTGGTCACCGGTTGAAGCCTCGTGCTGACCTATTCCTTTCTGTGCCGCCGCAGTGCATTATGGCCGCTCTGCAAGGCTCTCGGCCACGGCTCCCTCGATCACCATAGACGGCGAATGTGTCCGCGGCCTATCCTCGCTTCGGTTTATCGGGCACCGTTTCTCGATGCGTTATCGGACTGTTCCGCGGCGAAATCTGTTCCGGCTGGATCAGGATCGTGGTTCCCTGGGCCACGGTGTTTCCTGATGCCTTCGCCTGGCCGTTCTTCGGCTCTGTGCGCCGCTGTGTAAGTGTGCTCTCTCGCTCTCGCTCGCTGCTCTGGTCTGCTCGGCAGTGTGTCAGCTCTTCGAGAACTGCGACCGTGGAACGGCGCGGGAGAAGTTCGCCGGAAGGCAGAGAGGGGACTTGTGTCGTTGCGGCACAATGGGACCACTACTGCAACGCTGTAAGTACCCTGAGGAGCTTACACGTTGATCTCTCTCCTCTCTCTCTCTCTCTTTCTCTTTCTCTCTTTGTGTGCGTCCTCTTCCAGCTCTTCCAACCCAACGCTCGTTCGCATACTCCCGCGCTTTCGTTCTTGCGACGCGAAGAGCTTTTGCGGCCGGCTTTGGCTACCGGCGGCTGCAAACTTCCAGGGTATTCCTGGGATTAAGAATCCTGCCGGTACTGGACCAGCTACCCCCTCTATCCCCATGAGATTCACGTAAAACCGAAACGCCGTCCGACGCCAGTTTACCTCGCGACGGATCGAAATTCAGTTTCCTCTTAGTTGGAACGTTTTCGCGTTGTCCGATTCTCGCTGGCTCATTGGCCAACGCATTTCAGTCGATTACTGTAATCGCCGATCATCTGGCACGGTGTAAACACGGCGTAAACAATCTATGAAACAATGGAATGTTTCTCTACGCTTCGTTCTCGTCTTATCATTCATCGCAGCTCCGATCGGGAACGTTCTTCTATAAGAACGTCGATTACCGATAGACGCTGCTAAAAAGTGTCTTTCTTTGTTTGCATTTCTAGAGAAGCAATTCTATTAATCATAGAACATTCGCTTATCAATTTCTCCGAATCTGCTATCGATAAGATTAGAAATCGATTACGAGGACAGCGATAATGGCGAAGAAAAATTTATAGTACTCGAAAAAGTATGAAGTACTTGGTTCTTATATCGATGCTTGTCTCGTTGATTATCTAGTCACAGTCTTAATATAGACACACTGCCATCAACAAACGATAGAGCGTTCATATCAGATTGTAACAAGAATAAGTTCAGTTTTCAAAGCATGAAAGCATAAAAATTCTTGACTTTACATTGAACAGCGGCGAAGCAACGTAGTCTCGGGATTCCGGGGCCATCGGTAAACAAAATTCCTGGCGGAATTAGCGATTTCTTTTTCGCCGGTTGACGAGCTCCGGGTTGGATCCCGGAGGATTGTGGAACGGCGACCGCGGTCAGTGAAACACGGTACCGTAACTAGCCGATCGAAGTTAGCCGGGGCGCTGGAACGCCGCGCCGCGCGAGCTTAGGAGAATCTAGAGAGACAGACCAACCGGTTCGCGACTTTGGCGGCCGCCATCTTCCCCTCCCCGGTTGTCTCTTTCGCCTCGCGTGAGAACCTGCTCCCTATATAACCACCTTTCTACTCGAGAGGATACTCTGCCCCGAGAGTTCCGCTTCTTGCGGGATTCTTTATGAAATCCGCCAGCGACCCCGGAAAATCTTCAGGCCCTTCGCCGAGTCTTGGAGGGCAGTACGCTGCTGGATAGCGCGGTTGTTGGGATACACATATAACAATTGAGCAGAGAGAGTCTATTCGTTGGGGCTCCTTGTAATGCGAGGATAATCGTGCTGGATAGGAACTAGTGTACGAGATCGTGTTTTGTAATGATTCCGAGTGTCAACGTGATAGAGGATTTAACAGATTAGTGCAACAAGGACTCGCGGTGAGAGGCTCGAAGTAACAAGACCACCGAATGCACGGAACAAGTAGACTGCCTCCGAAGACTCGAGGAAACGACAGGATCATCATATTTCCTTCTCGACAAGGATTGGTATCGATACCAGAAAGATCTGATCCACCGATAAGTTGCAGCAGTCGGTGACCCAGACTCGCATTAAAACTACTCAGTCCGCTAATAGCAGCCGATAGATCCGCGGAGTCATAAACCACATCAACGGATCGAGCAAGGATTTATGAAATGTTTGACCGTCGCTCGAGCCGAGGAGGAAGGCTTCTCTCTCGCCTGTCTGGGATTAGCGGGCGACGCTCGTAGCCGCGGATGAGTTATTGTCTACTTAATTCAATTATACGAGCCGCGGTGTGTTTTAAGATGCGTGCGATTTTTACGCTCCGCGGCCCGTGATGGTACGCGCTTCTGTCTGGCCCCGGCCAGTTGTAATTCATTCCGGCCGTTGCATTAGCGTTTTACATTCCTTCGGGCGAGAAATTAATATTCATTCATCCACCGTTTACCGGCTTGCTAATTTCCTCTTTGTCGCGACCGAGGGAGAGAGAGAGAGAGAGAGGGGATAGAAAACCGACGATCTCGGCGCAGAGCCGATACCATCGGTGAACGGTCCAGGATCCTGAATAATCTCCAGACGGAGGTACTGTGCGGAGATCGTAAGTTGTCGAGCGCCTGCAGACTGTGTTATTATTGTAAACAATCTATTAAGCAATAGATTAGTCTGTGGGTCAATCTTCCCAGTAGCCATTGCTTCGTTTATGACGACAATGACTAGAAGAAGAATTCAACCCTTATCCGTCCATCGTGTCAATCAGACACAGTTTTCCCGAAATAAGTTATACTCTTCTGTTATTTGCAGGTAAATTTGCCTGACTTTTATTTTCATAATGCGAAACACGGAACCGAAGAACCTGAGATGTAAATGTTAACTCGTCAATTTGAATAAATAACTGTCGGAAACTGTTTTTCTGGTTATTTTATCGACTTTTTACACTGTGTCAATTTGACACCGTGGGACAGAATCAGATATACATATTATTATATTACTTCCAATTTAGGTAAAAAATTCTTCAATTTTTATTGTACGACAAGCACAGGTGTTCTCATCTGAATAAGACCAACTGGAACATTGAATGAGGGAATAGTATAGATTCCCAGCAACTTGCGATCTCTGTACAGTATACAGGACTCTCCTCGACCGGTCGAGAAGAAGGCCAACGATGAAGCCGAACACCGTTTTCAACCGTGTCTGCTCGATTATCGTTGCCCCCGTTACGCGATAACAACGCGAGCAGAACAACCCGTCCTCGCTGATTCCACTCCCGGGAATCGCAAGAAAACCTCTGCTCTTTCGCCGAGCGGATTCCAGCGTGTGCCGCGCGCGTACGTGCCGGCCGTAATTAAAGGTGCGTAACGCGTGCGAGAGTTATTTCGAGCGGAACACGTGTCCTCGCGAACAACCATCCGTCAGGAGCAGACCGAGACCAGCACGCGGATGAGCACCCTCGACGAGAGACTCTGCCAATACTAATGCGAGTCTTTACGTCGGTTCACGTTTTTAAGGACTAATTAAGTCAAACAGGAACTGAACGGCTACCGAGCGAGTCTAATGAACTTTTTACTCGGGAAATCGAGTGGCGAGTCTGTAGACGGGATTTATGGTATTTTTCAAAGATGTTTCAAGATCCTCAATTTACTTGTTCGCCCTTAAACGAAGAGGCTGCAGTTCGTTTCAATCATTATATCAGTATTATTTGAATAGAACGCTTAAATCGCTTTTACTAGGCAATATCACAATCGCATATCATAACACTGTCTCGAAGTCCATACCCAATCAGGAGATCCTCCGATCCCATGCTCCCTAAATTCCCACACCCTTTCCCCACGTTTCTGATAATAGTTTCGCTGGGGAATCGAGTCGACAGACGGGGAAAGATGAACTTTCGAGCGAGCGATCAGTCGGCTGCGTCGATTGCAGACAAATGGAGTCGAGGAGGAACGAAAAAGTCGGATCGAGCGTTAAATGTCAAGGATGCCGGGGCGCTCATCCTCTAACTGGGTCTCCTTCCGCGTAATGGCGGTTGCATTCGATTTTCCCGTGATTTAACGCGGTCGCGTAGTATCCGGGACACGCGACGGTTAAATTCTCGTTGGTATATCGGTTATTCTCGGCCGCTTCGGCGTAGAACGTTCGAGCGGCGCGCGGCGCGGCGCGGCGAGGCAGACGCGAGGCGAGAGCGAGGCGAGCGGTAATCTGCCGACACATTGGCCTATCGCGGCCGTTCCATAGCCAATCGGGACACGGGGATCATGAGAATCCAGCCGGCATAAATCAGAATGGATGACGAAAGTCTCTCGCGCGCGGCCAGTGTCGTTCCAGCTAAAGGGATTTTCTAGGTCGCGAGAGTGGAGCGTTACGAGCGGGCAAGCAGCGGCGGCGGCGTCTTGTCCGCTCGCGGATTTCCATCGCGGCGAAAACAGCCGAGAAAGTATCCGATTCGAATCCCATAGGCGCGCGCGCGTGCCACGTTTACGCGCGGATTACCCGCTCCTCTCCGCTTCTCTCCGCGATTTCCGTCGAGGCCGCTCCCGTGATTCATGACGCGTTTAATTTGCACAAGCCGCCACGTTACCTTGCCGCCTCCGCCCGAGCAGACTGAAAGTCCGCGCAGGACCGGCTCCGTCGCTTCGAGCATGATCGAGCCCCGCTTTTACCGTTTCCGCGACACTCTGCCAGAACCATCTGGCACCGTTCCGTTCCGACACCTCGTCGTCTCGCTTCGAAATACGGAGATTAGAACTGCCATCGAGCGGTTTCGTCGTTGCGCAACAACGACCACCTGAACATTGCCGATGCTACGGCAGCGTTTCGAAATCGTTTGTGCGTCGATCGAAACGATACTGGAATGGGAAAGTTTGAAGACCATCGGCTGCCTTGTTCGTCGGATTTTTATGCAAAATAAAAATTCTACCTATCGGTTGCAAGAAACAGAAACCGTATAGAAACATCTCGAAATAAGCACTGAGGCGTTTCTGCCATAAAGATGACGCTAATAGCATTAATTGGAGGAGGTAGAACGAATTCCGAATTATTTCTTCACAAGAGTTTGCTATCGGTTACCAGAATCTTTTCAATTTTGCTTCCGCTTCTACGAATATGTTGCAACACATGGTATGCACATGCAGAAAATCGGCAGTCTAGTAATATACCCAACGACCGTTTCATCATGCAACGACAAATTGAATTTCGGTCTCCGCTTATTTCAGGAACGTTTTAAACAATTACTTTCTCTTTCTCTCTCTCGAGCGCCCGCAACGGAATACGATTAACATTTGAAATCTCCGTTAGATTCATTCAAAGTATCCGCGGAATTCGATATCAATTCGCCGGGAGTACCTCATAAAGGCAGCTCAGCTCAATTACTTCGGCCTACTATTTCTCGATCGACTCCATATCCGACTCGCTACGAAAGTCTATCGGTATTCGTTTCGCGTAATGGCAGGCTAATTGTGTAGGTCCTTTTCCTTCGTGAACGTAATTTGTTTAATACATTGTGGCCGAGACGATGGGTGCGCGCACCTGGCTAGGGTCTTTTAAAAAGTTGCCCCCTTCTTAATTACGTCATACTGCGAGCTCCCGGGTGAATGCGTCTTCTTCTACTTCGGCAGACTTTGAATTAGCGGTAATAACACCCTTGCTAATTGATTTCTGACAGGTTACGTGTTTATTGCCCACCTGTGAATATCTTTAATTTTACACCCTAATATTTGTACTTTTATCGTCAATTTTATACTTTCCACATTGCACGTAGCTTCGAGCATCCTCTATTTAAAACATTCATCAGCATTAGTCTTATTCTGCAATCCAAGCTACGTCGAGTTATCCTGTCCGCAAACCAGTCTATCCTGTCAACCATAACATATTAGCACCTGAATCCTAGATACACGGTACACCATCTATGAATCTCGACCAATCAGACAACTAGTCAGAAGCCTCAACCCATGCGACAACTTCTGCCAAGCCCAACAGTGCAAACAGCATCGAACCAATTACTTCTAGACCATCCTCCGATAACCAATCCGCGAGTCAACCCGAAGCTGATCCACGCAAGGGTACAACTAGCCCGGGACCGTAGTCACCTGCCGGTATCCGATCCAGGGAACACGCGTAACACCCAGTTCAGAGTGGTATCGGACCAATTACAGGGTCGCTCGGAGATCATTCTTCCCTGGACATTCTAATAACCAGTCTGCGTACTCGTGTAACACTGTGCACCGAAGCTGAAGAGGCAAGGGTATACATAGTGTGCCGCGGTACACCTGTCCGTGAGCGAGCGACGGATATTAACCGCTTAGGACGTATCGGTAGCAAGAATATCCACAATGTTGACGCACGTATGCTGCACAAGATCTTTGCACAACTTCAAGATGAACATCGTTGAATGACCTTGAACGACCTTGCGCGAGTTTCAACGTATTATACGTCGATCAATTCGTGATGGAATAGGCTAAGTACTCGTGTAAGTAAATAAAAACAGTTTTATACAAGAAACACAGAGGTCATCTTGAAGTCAGTGAAGCAATTGTTGAAGCAACGTAATAACAACAATAGTACACGGGGAGGCTGAGGGTAATTTTGCGCGTGTGTTCGTGCTTGAATAAAAATGACGAGTGGCCTATCTTTTTGTTCCGGACTGTATGTTCACCTGCCCGGAGGATCGGCGCTGGGACCGGGCCCGTAACCGGCTCGGCAGCATGTCACCCTCATGCGCGGGTGACTCTATGCCTGGTTCCTTTTACTCCGCAGTCTTGTCACGCCTTCCCTTCCATGCCCACCGGAGGATACGACGGAGTGGCAAGAGAGCCCGGAGGAGAAGCGGGGCCCGAAGAACGGGGCCCCGGGAGCGTGGTCAGAGAGCCTGGGCCCCGAGGAACGTTTACACACCGGGCACCGGTCGCTTCGGGGCATTTTTCGCGGTCGCACGAGAATCTCACGCAGACTGTAAGGCCGCCGACTGATAAGGCAACATCCCGGATACGGTCCATCCGCGGACGATTTTTTTCACGCGGATCCAGCGCGAGTAACTGAGCCTAACGGGACCGCTTTTAGAGGCGGCCGCGACCACGGTCGTTATAGTTATCTGGATGCTGGACGGACCTTTACGTACCGTGGCGATTGTGTTCACTGCCGCTTTACAGGGTCTGAATGGTAGTGTCTAGTTTAGGTTGTATCTAAGTGTCGATGGTATTGCTGTCTTTCCTGGATGCAACATTGTTTTACATCCACCATGCTAATTTTTTTTTATTATAGCAGGGATTAGCTCAGTTAGCAACTGGATCTGGCTTGGACATAGTTTATAAATTTTTGTTTCTTCGCAGTTTCTTCCTCAGATTCATGACTCATAAATTGTCTGGTGTCTCGTCGAATTCATTTTATCAGGATGAGATTAATAGAATCGAGCAGCTTATTTAAAAATTATACAACTTATACGTACCTTGAACAATTACTTACGAATTGCACGATCGATTAAAATTAAGTTTGTAGACATTTTCTTTGCAATATTAATATGTGGTATCTTTTTGAAAATATTGCATGACACTTCGGTGTTAGTGTCTTCTGAAATGCATACCTAATTGCTTGCATAAAGCGAGAAGGATTAATGCCACGATAGCTGAGTATGGCAATGGGCGGGTCAAAGTGATGCATCATTAGGTGGGCGCGAGTTAAGAATCAAAATGGTGGCCGGTGCTATCTATAGCCGTGGAAAATGTACCTGTGAGATGTCTCTCTTTGAACGAATCGATACAAAACAACCCCTTCCTGTACACTAATTCCATCAATTTCAAGTTACCAAACTAAAAACGAAACAATACATTATAATTAAATATTCTCGTAGATTCGAATAAAATTGATTTACGAGTTCCGCAATGATGACCGAGGTGGCAATAAAAATCTATTAAATCCAAGAACGTTTCTCCAAACAAACGAAAGCCGTTCTTCAGCCTCATTCGCTCTCATTACAGTGGTTCGCGCGCGTCATAATTTTCGCGAGACACGAAGGGGATCGAGAAAGAGAGCAAACCGGCGCGATTGCTCACGATCTCTCGTCGCCGCGGCGGATGAGCCTCGTGTCTCAGTGCGACGGTTATAATTATCCTTTATTTAATTGCCTCCTGCTGCCCCGATGTCGCGTGAGAAACGTCGTATTTTTTCCTCGGCGGGCACGGGGGCAGGAAATATGGCGCGCTATTTATGACCGTACGCCGCGCCGCGCCGGTGTCCGCGTCTTCCGCGCGGCCGGACGCGGACGGCCGGATGCTCTTGCGCGAAAACCGTCGGAGTTCGCACAGCGAAAACCGCGATATATCAGCGTGCAGCTCCTCCGAGGATTCGCGGAGACGAATATTGGCCGGCGGACGACCTCCCTCGTGAAATATTACCGGCCGTGACGTCAGACAAAACCCGCCCAGGGTCGTTGGACTCGGTCAAATAGAAAGTTTCGTCATTGATCCGATATTTATGAGCACGTTAGAGATTAAACGATTATGCGAAGGAAACTTTATTCTAATAGGATCAATAGGGTCTGTGTTGGGAGCTGACACTGGGAAGAGGCAGGATTTATCACAGTGCTCCTTCAGTTTGTCTGACATTAAAAAGTCATTTCGTAGTTGGAGAAAGTGTTTTGTTAGATAGATATGATTCAAGTGGTTGCTGGAGTGTTTTGATAGCGAGACGATTGAGTAACGGCGGTGAGTATGGGGACAGCAGAACTGGTCGGTGGACTAATAATAGTGGTAATTATGAAGACTTGGAACCGTTAGACTTACAATTAGTAGGATTCAATGAGAGATAGCAAGGTCTGGCAAGAATTCCGTTCTTCGCGCGTGACCGACACGTTAGACAAAGCGTTCAGGGGCGAAACAACGCCTGTTAAATGGAGACAAGAGGATACAGAGCCAACAAATTTTCAGCTAAATTCAATTAGATCCAACACCATCTGGCAGGAATTGTATTCTTTGACAGACATGAAAATCTAAGCAGTACGTAGCAAAACGATAAGATTTTTTGTAAAATGATGAGAAATTATGAATCTCGTTAAAGGCATACATTTGATCAATTCTCAATGAAGTTGAGCATGATTCAGCAACTTTTTTAGTCGTCCACGTGCGTCAGACGTTGCATAATGTTAAATAGCGAAGCAACGGCTAAATGAGCTAGACACGAGGCTACAACGTCAACAAATCTCGCGAAATCGGAGATCAGAGACAACGAGGATCATCGCCGCTATCTCCTCAGAAAGATTCATAGTAGATATTCAAAAGAGTTTAATTGATTTCGTGGAAAGACATGAATGGCCGCGCGATAAAATCGCGCGAGCCGTTCCATTCCGGGCAGGATTGGTCAAATTGGTTTTTGCAGTAGTTTCGGCCGGCGGCGTGGCGGCGTTGATCAACGGCTCGCATACATTGTGAATTAATCTAGCTTAATTGGAACGATTGGATAATATCTCGGCGCGCACGGCCTGTCGGTCTTTTCCCCATTTATGGGACAACGTATTTAGAAATTACGCACCAAAGCATTCACGTGGAGAGGATCGCGCTCGGTCCGCGTCGCTTATATACATCGAGCTCTCGAGCGAACACACGCGTACCGGTTCCATAACGAGGATTACTTCATCTCCTTGTCCTTCGACGGCTAACCACCGTATCCGCCGCAAGAGAGTCCGCTCTCGCTGGCAACCTGCTGCCTATTGGAAAATAATCGAATGCCTCGGATTCGTCCGCGACGCGTCATCGATCACGGTACTCGCTATTTCTCTCTCTCTCTCTCTCTCTCTCTCTCTCTCTCGTCGTTTGAACGTGGCAAACGAAATCGTGATACATAGACGAAAGAATGAAAGAAATAACGCCCCGGTTGATGGAGCGGCGTGTTTACCGGCCGTCTAATTTATACGCGTTTGAGCTTTCAACCCCTTAATCTTCGCGCCCGTGTCCGACACGTCCGGCTACCAACCCGGACGATTTATTTAGCGGTACTTTGTCTTGGGAAGTATACTTTATGCTATTAGCCTCGGCTCTGCATTGGCCGTGGGATCATCATCTGCTCGGCCCACTTCAAAGGCTCCCGAAAATCGTTGGGGACGTACAATATATTTGAAATAATTTCAAGATCCTAGAACTTGCAACTGCACATTAGGTTATCGTTCCTAAGACCCTTTTCTAAAATTTCTAGAAGCGTGGATAATTTTTCAGAGATTGTGCGATATATGTGCCTCTTCCAGCCGGAAAACCAAACGGCGCTATTACGCAAATAGTGGCGAACGTTCTCGGAAGCGGTTCCCAAAGACGCGTCGGTCGAAAATACGCAAAGTTTCTGTGAAGCGAGCAGGCAGGCAAGGTGTCCAGGCCCATTTATCTCTCAAGCAGCCGAACCGACCCGTTCCGCGGCGGTACGTTCACCAGATCTTGCACACGCGTTCAATGGTCGTGACGAATAGTCCCCGAGGTTCCCGAATTCTTCCCGGTGGACCGTGGTTAGCAGTCGCAGAGAAGCCAAAGGTTCTGAGAGGACGTAACTCATCGCCACGCCTCTGCTACGTAGCACGTTGCATGAGGCAGTGCTTCCTCCCGGGCCGACGTGCATACGTAACAAGAGCTCGGCTACTGCGACAGCTGAGCCATACTATTCGCGTGTCCGCCAGAAACTTTCTGTATCGACCGGACACCCTTTCCGTGACCGAAACCCTACGCCGAACGGATCGGACCAGTTTTCTGCGTTCGCGCCTTGTAATTCCCTCGACTCCTCGCTCCCCGATCTAATCGAGACCTTAATCCTGACACTGTCCCTCTTGGACTAGCGTCCCCAATTTTTTCGAGCTCTGTAGATTCCTTGATAGCGTGCCCCGAGGACTGCGAGTCCTTTCGAGATCTCGCTAGTAGCACTTGGGACTTTTTAAAAGGTCCAATGATTGCTGGTTGCACATCTTTAAAGAGGAAATGGCAAGTCGAAGGTCCTTTGGACCTTGTGGAAGATGGGATGAATATTTTCTTGGATGTATTGGGTATAGTTACTGCGAGGTGCTTATTACACTGTGTCCCCAATATTTCGGAGCAACACAGATCTTTCGATAGTAACGTCTGAGCGCATTGAGCCCTCTGGGGTAACAGGAAGTGACAGTTGGCTCTCGAAAGAGCGTCAATAATCGCCGATTTCAAGTCCCGATAAGTGAAAGTCTAGTTAAAAATAAATGTTTGTCGTTTCTTGTGAAAGTTCGAGTGCGCATTGATGAATAAAACAAGATAGTACAATAACGTTTTTACTACAGCTGCGAACACTTTCTGCCTTTCAGGCATTGTAACGCTTAGATGGCGCTGCAATCGCGCCGCCATCATTGTATAAATAGGATGATCTTGGACTTGAATAATATAAGTCATTTTTAATTTCATTATGATTCAATTTGCTATGGTACTAATTCGAGTAATCGTCATTGTAAAATTCTAGGATCACGCTTAACTTCATAAAAAACACAAATTGTCATCTTCAACCTGAATTTCTACAAAATCTTCTAATTTGTATGCGGCAGTTTCATTAAGAGAAATCTCTTATCTTCAACTTCCTAGGGGCGTGTTTTGACAAAGTCAAGTGGTCCACATTGTTCCACATTAGGAAGAAATCTGGAACGATAAATTGTAAGAAAAGCGATTCTTTTAATCGGAGCCGCAATTGGCAAAGAAACCGTGGATCGGTTCATGACAAATTCGCACCTGGCAGACTACAAAAAGCTTCTCGGATCGAGTTGGTTCGCCGACGATCACGTCGTCGCCGCAATTGCGTTGGAAAGATTCCGGAGCCGTTCAAGAAAAACGGCGGACTTTGCATGCGCGAGACCAATGCATTCGCGTCATATTCATCGTCCGCTCGATATTCAGATCACGGCGGCGGTGTGCAGGAATATCCTCCTTTCTCTTCCATCTCTTCATTCGCCAGGGTGGTTGGTGTGTTTCGCTCTCGAAGAGTTAGCTGGGCCCGTCTCTCCCTCCGCCGTTTCTCCGCTTCTTCTTCGCTGCACACCGAAGGACGACCGCCTCCGGTAGAATAAAGCCTATCCATACTCTCAATCTGTCAACCGCCTCCCACCCGTGTACACGGCGCACATCGCGAATCAAGCGTTGTTATGTAAATATGGAAAAGGTTGTTGATTCATGCATGAGGAGGGCATGAATCTCGTTGTCTTGTCCGACGAGCCGTGAAACTGATGCATTTGTATCGCTAGGCCTCCGATCCTCTCGCGTATTGTGCCCTGTGATACGCGTGCGTTACGCTCGAGGAACATGCGCCGCGATCCCACACGTCTATCCGGGCCGTTTGCAAATTTTCGCGGGCCTGCGAATACTCCAGCACACGTTCAATCCTAGCGGACGTAACTCTGCGTTACGATGCTCAAGTAAGATACTCTGAGGCTCTTTCACTTTTTCGTTCATTTATCTCGAAATTGTTTAACGTTGTCTTGAGTTTTGTATATGTACATGAATAAATCGCACGGTATTGTTTTTATCAGACTGTCAGTGTGATCTTAATCGAATGAAAAACTGATACATATTGGCATTATTAAATTCCTTTAATTTGCGGGCCGGTTTAAATTTCACCTGATTTGATAAAATTTAAGAAAATTGCTTAGCTCGCTCGGCGAGCTCGCGAACGTGTTTGTGGTAATTTACCGATAGCAAGGTCACGTTCTTCGATCGGATGATCGGAAACCACGGAAGATTGAGCGATCCGAGGCTGGTTCTCGAAAAAGGAAGAGGAACGTGAGCCACAGATGCGAAACCTATGTAAGCGATTATCGGGAAGGAGGATTCGGCCGTAGGCGAATATGAAGCAAGCGTCACGAGCAGCCGTTTTCGAGGCACGAGGAACAGGCCAGGTTCATACATATTTGCAATGTGCGGCCAAGATGGACGATATGCAATTGTATGCACGAAGGCATACGCGAACGATATCGCGGGAGAGGATGAGGATAGATGTGCATACACAACGCGTGGGTAAATGCTTTATTGCGGGTCCGTGAATATCCTTGCACGGCCGTAGGAGCTCTCTCCGTCTGTGTCTATTGGGTGTAGTACCCAACACACACACGCACAGCCGACAGAATCGCCCGCGTGTAGGATAATAGTGTATGGTAGAGTGTAGACTCTCGCACCGAAACGCGCCGCGACTGTAAATAAATGTGTACACGAGGTGCGGAATTCTAGGTGTATACGTGAACACCGAAGACACCGGAGTTCCTTTCTTTCTGACGGAGTCAAGGAAGTTCGTTCCTCCAGTTAAATGACGTCGCGATTCCACGAGGTTTCCATACGATATCCTTCCTATTAAGATAGATATACAGTGGGCTCCAGCATTCTAAAAGAAATTCGCACAAGGGGGCTCTTGAGAGTACGAACAATTAAGGGCGGCAGGTTGTAGGTAACAACTTCCGAATCTGAAAGACGAAAATAAAGAGGCGCGGGAACGTCGAAGAAAAATCAGCAGCGCCATTAAAACAGCGTAACGAGAGATGTTCGATAAAAATTCGCAGAGGAGGGCCATTGAGAGTTCTCCCACACACTTCACCCGTTGACACGGGCCCCGTCAGTCGCAAAAATTCTTGCCGATGTATCAGACAGTAGTCTTCCGGCTCTCGGTGGTAATCTCCGGCTCGCGGAATTTCGAGATCGCGGGTCCCGAAGAGTTTCCGCGCGCGGTATCTGATCGGAACTCCGCGGCGGCGCATAATGGAAAAACGTAATATTTGTTCGGCTGATGAGCGTCGGTGAAATATGGCCGGCGGGAATAGGTAACCGGGGGCGTGGGTAAAAGAGAGGGTGGTGGTGGTGTGCGCGGAGGGTTGGACGTGGGGTGGGCCGGCTCCGGGGCGGAATGAGACCAACGC
The DNA here is from genome assembly GCA_916610235.2 of Lasioglossum morio. NCBI lineage: Eukaryota > Metazoa > Arthropoda > Insecta > Hymenoptera > Halictidae > Lasioglossum > Lasioglossum morio. The sequence continues at coordinate 14,240,712 of OU744328.1, read as the reverse complement.
GGGCATAAATCAACATTACTCTGCATTAGAGTAGAGTTTCCGGCGTAGGTACCTACTAGAGTTTACCACCAAGGTAAACTCCGGCTAAAGGTGGCTACGCCGCATTACGTGTACGTACAAGCGCGCGTTCACACGCCGAACAACGCCGAGCCGCGCCGAGCCGCGCCGGTTCCCTCTTGAACACGCGCGCGGAACGCGCCTGTATCAACCCCGCCAACCCCCCTTCTAACTTCCAAGTTACTTACCTACTTGCCACTTAGAACCACCCAGACTACCAACAGTAATTCACTGTCAACCCTGCCCCGCGGATTCGGACGCGAATAACCTTGGACGTTTTTTGGGGTTTGTATTCTGAAGCCGATTCGATTGTTCAGCGAAGGTGCAAGAGTTAGGTCATATTTGCTAGGAGATAATTCATCAACAATTATTCATAATTGATATTTACACTCGTCTTCTCAAAGTGCTCATGCAAATGATCTCCCCCAACAGTGATTATAACCATAATTTATCTTCATAAGCGATAGCACGTCTCACAAGACGTCTCGTTAGGCTGGTTAAGATGTCAAGATAGCCAGCGGTAGAATGTGTTCTAATCTTGATCGGTACACATGCAAAATTGCTGAGATAAGCAGATTCATGATGTTTTTCGTGTCAACCGTGTGTCGTCGAGTTTTTGGTAACGAGGAAGAAGTAAATGGGTTTTGGAAACGCGGGAAGCAGTGTATCGCGGACGAGGGATACGTTCGTCTTCCCCTGGCCGTCTAATTTGCATCCACGGCGATTAACATAATCTGTATTCCGAATATTTATTTGGAATTAGCCGTGGCTTGCTCGTAACTCATGCAGGAATTAGTTAAGCTCAAGGATTTGGGGCTTACCAATCCCTCCCTCTTTCGCGTCGCGTCGGTGCCTTCGCCTTCGGTACTCCCCCCGTTATCGCGAGAGATCCTCGTCCTTTCACCTACTGTTAACCCTTCCTGGCAGGCTAACGGTGGATTTCCTGATACGTGCGAGCCCTGCAAAAATCCCTTTTTTTCTATTTTTACTGAAAAAAAATAGCAGTAACTTGTTCCAGTTCCCAGAATCACCCTTTATATCGATAAATAATAGTTTACCTATATCTGATCGATAATCTTTAAATGCATCTCTATCCCAGAGGCTCCAGAACCACCACTCGCCTAATTATTAGGATGAGCCCATCGTTCGGGGACTCACTTCACCCCATCCAGCAGGAATAATCAAAACGGTGGTCAAGAATGCCGGCGGGTCTGATTGGATATGAAATTTCCATGTGACGAGGGGCCCCGGAATTCCGGTGGAGAAATGCGGTGCGGGGCCCGTTGGCGGGGAGAAGTTCGCGAAACGCGGATGATGGATTCCCGTCAATTATGGAGGCAACATCGTATTGTTTTACCGTCGGACGGCAAACATTGATTGATCGGTCCCGTAGCCGTGTAGCTACTTGCCTTGTTGCCTTTTTGCGCGGAGGAGCCTTGGGGCTCCGACACATCGCGAAGCGGGGGCCCCTCGGCTACCATCGGTGACCGGCGCGACGCTCCCCGCTGGACAGACCGGGGCCCCCGAACTTCTTGCCGGGCCCCCGGGCCCCCTACAAGCCCGACAAGCGCCGCGACTCCAATCTCAGAGCCGCGTAAGCCGCGCGAAAACGAATTGCCCCAGCCTCGGTTTCGACCGATTCGATACAAATCGGAACCCCCATAACTCACGCCGACAAATTTTTCCACCCGGGCCCTCGGTAGCCGGACCCCCGCCCCTGACGGGCCTTGTTTCGTGCATGCGCAATGCGCACTCTCTTTTACATGACTACGCAAAATGAAAAGAGCCAGACGCGTTTCTTCATACAAATTCTCTGGGTCAGTTCGAAAGTTATCATTTTCGGTTTTATGTTTGTTTTAATAAATTTTGAGTGCATTGGCAAAAGCTGATTGGAAAATTGCTGTTTTCTAGTGTCGATTTCTTCGAGTTTGAAGATGAAATAAATCAAGATCTATGCATCATACGGTTGCATAAATATTTATGATTTATTCATATTACACAGCAATTTAGTATTTAAAATGAGATCTAATCCGGACCTCGTGTCGTGCCCCGTTCCATTGATTTACTACTTAATTGCGTTACTAATATGTGTCTAATTGGAAAATTGTAGTTGCGTTGTTAAACAGCTAATTTCGAGTACCTTTTCTGAATTATTCATACCATAAATTATCGGGTGCTTTGGTGAGATGGTAGTATGCGATGAATATATGTATATCATTTGCGCGAGGATGTAGATTCTATCTGCTGAAAGAATTGATATCCAAAGGGCATGGGTCACAATCTTTAAAGTCAAGATCTTCCAAAATTAATTACTATTTTGATTGATAATATCTATTTACTTAAATTACTCTCGTTTTGTTGTAGTAGTTCCCATATTGATGCGAATCAATCTCGAATTTTTGATAGATCGAGTTGTGAAAGTTTGCGATGTTGTAGTCTTGATGTTCACTTTGAAAATGCACACAGGATTAAAAACTGCAACTTCTGTTGTCACGACAGCGTTAACAGAGGACTCGATGGCGACAAGTAAATGCATGTAACCCGATTACAGTTCAGCCGAGGAGCGTATGTTTGTTTTCCCTGTAAACGTCCCGAATTTCAGCAGCTCCCGGTTTCCAAAATATTTAGATTTTTCCGAAAGCGCTTCGAGAAAGAAGTTTAAAGACCCCTTTGAAGAGAAGGGGGATAGGGGTCCGGGCACCCCTCGAAAGAAAGGCTGCCGAGTCGGCCGGCTCTATTTCTGTATGGTAGTCAGCAATGGGCCATTCATCAGTCGACTTGTTAAAGACAACCTCATGGTATTCAGACAGTCTGTACTTGAAGTAGCTGTCAAGGTGCCAGGCGTTAATAAATATACCGGCAACGGTGGTAAGAACAGATAGTCGGAATCACTGAGCCATTCCCTGCCGACATCGAAGGCGTTATCGTCCGCCATATATAAAATTCCCACTAGCATTCTTTATTAGCGAACATTTGGAATGCCCACGAAAATTCCTCGTTAATTTTTACGATTTCTCAACTCGTTTTCAAAACGAATTCGGAAAATCGGTCTCATTATTCTCCATTCTAAAAATTCTCACCGACGACGTTCTTATTGTCGAACGTCTAGAATGTCTACAAATATTCTTTGTTAGTCTCTACATTAAACCAATTTGTTTTTCACAAACAGTTGGAGTCACTACATTTTAGATTTCACAAGGCAACTAATAACTTGAACAGGCACTCAAATAAATGAGTTTGTTGCAATTCAGATAGAAAATGTTTCGTTTGCATAAAGATCTGCTGTCATCGGTGAGGGGACAGGGAAAAGATGAATGAGGGAACAGTTCCGAGTCAGCTGTTCGATGGGCACACGCAAACAAGACGCGACGCGTGCGCCGCTTTACAGCCGATACATTTTGGTGGAGCGCTAACCCGAAACGCGAGGCATTTCCGTCCGGCTTCGTTCTTATTGTTCCCCGTGTCCCGTTTCCATGCCAAGTCCGCCATTCTCTTCGGCCCCGGCGAAATAAACGCAAATTCGCCGTGTCGAGCAGCAATATCCCCACTTCGGTAAAGGGCATTCCCATCGCGATTAGAAATAGATCGAGTTCCGCGCGCACGGAAACCGTCCGGTTTATTCTCGGGGACAAAAATTCCCGTCCTGGCGTTTCTGTCTCTCTACCACGAGAAAAATGCTCCGGAGTCGCTTTTAGACGACGGTATTTCGTGCCCCGTTTCGAACGTTTTATGGGCTCAGCCCCTGGAACGAAAGTTCCGACCGACGCGCCGCGCGGCCATTGTTTTCGAACCGCGGACCTTGAAATTCTTTTCCTGTTGTCCCAAAGGCCCCGAAGTTTTCCTCGGTGACCATTTCGAAGTTTTGACTGCCGGCAATCGTGCAGCTTGCACAATGCTTCGACTGTCTGAGAATTTTACGATGAACTCAAATGTACTTTCTTCGAGATCCTCGTTATGTCTTTTCGGCTACAACATATTAAATGATCTTTCTTGGGTCTTCAGAAATTTGGGGTGAAAAGGGATTGATAGGACCCGCGCAAAGTCTAAATGAAATCGATCTTGTCATTTTTATAAGGGACCATGTACCGGTATATTTTTAAGCATCGGTATGTATAATGTTAAGAATATTTGCAGTTGGTACGGCGAGAGTTGAACATTTCAATACGACTGATTATAAACGAGACTCGGGAGCAAAAAGAGGCCAAGTAGCAATTTCAGCACGGTATAATTTCCGCGAGCGTTCTACTAACTCCGATCGAGAGGAACATCCACCCCCTATCTGATCAGTTCGAAGAAACCGCCTCCGGTGGCCAAGGGGGAGGATCGACTTCCGATGGAAATTCTCGTAATGGCTTAACAACGAGACGATGCGTAGTTATACCCGCATTTCCATAACTTTGCATACGCGTTTTAATAATTCATCCCCGTCTCCGGCTGTGCGCTGCGGCCGTCGCGCCGCGCGGAGGGCACGTTTACTAATAAGCAGCGCTAGATAAACATCAACCGCCGGTTAATGGAACAGTGAAAAGGATGTCCTGACCCGAAGATATCGGACGTGCTGCGATCTAAACGCGTACTGAGTGTACGCCTGTTTTAATTCATAAACTGAAGCATTTAGCGATTGCATCGACCTACCTTTTTAACCTTTCGTAACATTCGCTTTAATACATTATTAATATCACCGCGACACAATTGAAAATCCTCCACTGGAAAAATAGAAATCAAACGTTAAATCTATCAACAACAGTGAAATTACCGGTCTCACATGTTTCTTTTTTTTTTTGAAATTAGTGAAAATCAATTTGGAAAATTTGTATTTTGCCTAAAGAATCCGCAGTCGGTACTTGTAACAGAGACAAAAGTCTGAAAGGAACGAGAAGTCGGTCAAGACGTCCATCGCCAGGCTAAATCATGGTCATTCCGAGTGTCCTCTGTGCGGGGCGTCACGTCGAAGCGGCTCCGTCGTTCATCATCTCGTTCTAATGACACGTTTTCGACGGAACCGGAGCACCTATTAAACGATCCGGTTGGCGCCTTCCCGTTTGATCGACGTCAACGTCAGGCGACAATGTGTTCCAGGATCCACGCATTGCTATGAGAAACGATTGGTGCGTTATCCGGGGTCGGACGGTTGGTCTATCGCTGCCAGATCTTAAGGAGATACCGGGAGGGCACGGTGTCATAAATGTCGGGAATAAAGCTCGTACGCGACAACGCCGCTTGAAAAACTGGACTGGCTAAGGGTATTAGACGCTGTTGGACGCCGGTATCGCGGCGTTCGCGTAATAATGCTCGTGATGGACGAGTATCCAGCGTACTCTTGGCAGCGACTTCGCGGGGCCAGGAGCTGAGGCTATCGAACGGAAAGGGGTGGTCTTCGGGGATGAGGAGGAGGCCGAACGGGGGTGGCTCTCTCGAACTCGATACTAAAGCAGCCGGGGATGGGTTGTTGGCTGAACCGCCGCGGATTCGAAGCGGGAGAAGAGGACGATCCAACAGCGTTCCCTACAGAGACATCTCTCTCGCTCTTTCTTTCTCTCTCTCTCTCTCTCTCTCTCTCTCTCTTTGTCTTTCTCGTTCCTCTCCGTGTATCCGCGGCCGCAGAGCAAAGCAAATATTTGGAGCTCGGCCACTAAAAACTCGAGACGAGCCAACAGACGAGTTGATTTGTTTCCCTACATCCCATTTCTTCTCTTTTCCTCGGAGACTCTCTGTTTCTCCGACCCGCTCTGCCTCCTTCAATTCATCCCCCTCGACGACGCTTCTTCTCGACCACCCTCTTCTCTTCTCGCTTCTCTTCTATCTTCTCTTTCCAGTGGCATCTTCGCGAGGGAACGGCCGAGTTCCATCCGAAAATGACTGTCATAAGTCAAGTTAAATGTACACGCGGCCCCGTTCTGCTGTTTATCGGCATACGTCTTTCGACGACCCCGGGAAGCTTCCGGTTCTGTCGACATCGATCCGACGACGCTCCACGCGACTCACAGAGACTGTTATGGCTGTCCTCGCGATGGGGCAGGGGTACTGTAATGTCCATTAGTGACAATACCACGGCAATTATTAGTGGCAATCTATTTTAACAAAGATTCATTCTCGTAACACCTGTTACGAAAGTGTTCGAAGCGTTCGACTGCAACGAACGAGCAGTCGAACCTTTAAAACTCGAAAATGTTCGCTCGTATTCTTATTCAAACTGATGCAGCGACGAGTAGAAAAATGACTGCAACGTGAAAAATAGCGGAAAGTGACGAGAAGCTATCGCGTCAGTAATTGCAGGAAGCGGGTCGGTGAAAACTCTGTACCGGCTTAGACACACGGATGTTCATATCGACGATTTATGCGAACCCGTTGATAAACGGCGGCTTCTGCTGGACTAGACCATGGCCCGCGTGACGAACGAGCCCGGCCACTTGAATCGAAAGCCGAGACAATCATTTAAATTTAATTAAACCGGAACGAATTTACGCTCGCTGCCGACGCGCTTTTAAATTCACTGAAACTGACCGCCTCCTCGCTGCGGTTATTTACGTTCTCTTCCGCGAACGAAACTCGAAATGAACCTCTTATTGTCGTTTCCGCAACTTCGATATCCTAAATTCCGTGTCCGTCCCGTTCTACAAAACGCTAGGACAATTCCAAAGCCGAAAATGAAAAACATTTTAAACATTTCTAATTATGCTTTAGCCTCGGAAGACTGGAAAGATCATGTTCCTAGCAAGACACAATTAACTCCGTATCAACGATCCGTGTCGTCGTTATCCGGTCAGCTGTTCCGGGGTTAAAGTTCTAATTAACCATTCCGCGGGAATTTTTGCCAGAAAGATAAATCGCCGCGCGCAATTGTCTTATTTAGGCGAACGTATCCGGTAATCCTGGACGCGTCATTTTCGTCGCGAAACGCGTAATCCCGAACTCAGGGTCATTAAACGGCGGCGTTGGAGCGACCGAGAGCAGTATCTTTCCGCGTTCGTATCCAGCGCGAAATTAATTAGTTAATTAAGCAACGCGCGATGGTGTCCATCCAATTAAATCCCGCCGGTGAATGCGCAGACTCGACAACCGGGCGAAGCAGCTCGCTTTACAGGCAACTTTCTGGCCACCCTCTCTTCCCTCTAGCAAAGAGCGAGAGAGAAAGAGAGAGCTCTCTCTCATCCTCTCAGCCAACAACCGGCCATCTCTCTCGTCGGCTGTCTTCCGCTTTCATCTTCGCACTCCATATCCACGGGTTCGGGTCCCTCATGTGCCGTGCAGTCACGTGAGCCACGTGTCTGCCATACCTTTGCGTCTCCCTTCATCCCTTGACACTACGCCACCGTGAAACTTCCTCGATTTTGGCGTTGCTCGACTCTACGTGAAAATATCCACGCGATGGCCGCTACGACCTCGTTGCCAATGCGCCATCTTTCGCCCGGTATTATTTACTTAATTAAACGAATCCGTCATTCTCTTAATGTTTAGCAAACTGCAACATTTGTACTTTGAAATTGCTCTTGTTCTAGCGAAAATCTTATTCGATTAATGTGTTGCTGCAAGGATAATTCCTGGACTGCCGATTATCATGCAAAATTAAAATTTCATGCGTCCATTGCGAGAAGAAGAGCAACATACACATTTCATTCCTTATCTCATAATTTTAATGAGTTGGAAATTAGATATCGATATTTTCAAATTATTTTGATATCTGTGCTATTTTAAATTGCACCTACTTAAGTGCATATAATACATTTCTAGAACACTGCTCTTTCCCCAGGATTAATGAAACCTGATTACTTTATATTTCTTTATTGCGCTATTTTTTATCGGATTATTACCATTGTCGTTAGGTAGCAAATCACGGAGGCGTTTCCACCCCATCCGACGACACTCCTTAATGGAGAGCTCCTCGAGAAAGAGAGAGAGAGAGGCCGCCGCAGAAGCATTCCAATTTCAGCGGGCGAGTCGTTTGATTAACGCGCGTTAATTATTTCTTCCCGATGCGTTTTTACTGCACGATCGGTGGCGTGGCGCGCTCGTCACGCCTCCAGTATTGACGGAAGAGTTATTACTTCATACCATCCCGGCTACTTCGAGCACGCTGTTCCACGGGATCGCGACGCTCGCGCGGAATGATCGATCGATGATCCTTAATTATTCCTTCGGACGCGAGAGAAAAACGACCACCGTCGCGACGATGAGGTACCCCGCTGAAACGTTCGACTGTGCGGTTAATAATCTTCGGAGCTTCGAGAGGCCAGCATGATCCGACTCTTTCGACCCTTCCGGCGGAGTTTAATGACCCATTGACCCATTCGACTCGCTATTAATAGGAAATCTCTAAATCGGTGAAAACACGATTGTGAATCATTGTCAAGTATCACATTTCAAACAAAATTTAATAGCAGCACGTTGTTCCATCGTAACGAGGTTAGAAATTTGTTCTCAGTAAAACACGTGACAACAGTTGTAGATGAAACAAAACACGATCAACCAATTATATGGAACTACTGAGATGTGAATGAAACTGTTTCACGCGTTATCAACCCCAGATGTCCAATAGTGCCTTTAAGAAAAGAATCATTCCAGGAACTTTACGGACACACTGTGTATATGCGGATCTAGCGATGTGTGAGTGTGCCACCACACTCTCTCTCGTGCACGCGATACACAATTAAACGTTTTTAGACGTTTTACAACGTTACAAACTAGTTGGATAAATTTCTAGCTACTTTCTCTTAAGAATGTACAGAGTACTCGTTTACTATTCGCCTCAAGCCAGTAGAACGCTACCGAAGAAGGCAACAATCCCCGATCTTCCCATCAAGAAAGAATCTTCGTGGCGAACCCCCAACCAAAATTAACTGCGCGATCCTCAAGGACTTCGTCTGGGAGCGACGTCCCCGCGGTTCGGTCTCTTTAAATAACGGAATATTGCTCGGAGAGATTTAACAGGCGACAGAGAATGAAACGGAATGGAGAGAACAAGAGGGAGCGAGGAAGACAGGGAGCAGCCGAACGAACAGACTGGGAAAATGATGGGCCGAATGAAACTCGGTGTGAAACAGTGGGTAAATTTTAGCGCGAAGAAACAAAGCGTTTGTTGCCGGTGGACGAGAAGAGAATGAAGAGCGGCGGGGATGGTCGGGGACGACCAGGGGAGGCAAAATGAGAGAGATAGAGAGTGAGAGAGAGAGAGAGAGAGAGAGCGAGAGAGAGGTACACGGGCGGAGAGGTGAATCGCCGGAGCGATTTGTCCCGTCTGTTAATTAGTGAAAAAACGGAGTATGAATCTCGAGCGATCGTATATTACCACGGCCGTAATGGATGGGATTACAGCTGCTGTGTTAAATTAAACCGACCGGCGGCCGCGGCTACGCTACAGTACGTTATGTAGATATAGCTGCACGCTAACCCGTGGCGCAGGGGGGTTAGGTTCCCTTCCTCTATCTATGTATTACCCATGTACAGCAAGTACAGTTACCTATAGTATTTTCCCCCGTGCTTCAACCCTCTCCTCCCACCACCTCCTCTCTTTCCTCTCTCGCCCTCTCTCTCTCTCTGTCTCTCTCTCTCTCTCTCCATCCTGAAGAGTGTTCTTCTCCCGAGGACGACAACGACGACGACAACATTCTCTCGGTATAATTCGCGGAAACCCGGGCCACGTTACGCGTAATTATTTCCGTCGACGTATCGGTCCCTCGAACTTCGGAAGACACCAAGATAGCAACCGTCAGCGGAGGAAATCCGGAAAGCGAGTCGGATTTCCAGCGGAATTGTACCGACAGAATGGGAGTCGGTCTCTGTTTAGGCGAATAGAGCCGGCCGCTCGGTTATAATTCAACGCGCGGCCCTCGTCGCGGGCTTTTAGAGAGGTTGCGACAATGTGGAAGCTGTCCGCTGTCCCCTGACGAAAGGGGATGATCATCATTAATTGTATACGTCCGTTGAATGCTAAGGGACACATGACTTCTTCAAATTCTCGCCATATTTTGTGACGAAGACATGTTGCGACTGTACAAGCTACCGACATGTCTACAACCTACCCTATCATGCATAAAAGCACGATAGCAGGAGGGGAAAAAATATTAAGACAATTATCAGACAGATCGTTGCCAGAGCAAAATCGTACAGCGAGTCGTAATTAATGTTAAATCGGCGTCACTCGAAGATTCATGCAGCGACCGGTCGTCGTCGACCATCCCGACGACAGTTTTTCACGCGATAAACTAGTCATAGCCATTCTGTTGGTCTGGAGAGAGGGAGAAAGAGAGGACGAGGCTGAGTCTGTTGGAAATGAAACCCGTCAAATATTTCTTCGTCACGTCGGCCGGCACTCGAATTACTTTATTGCAACAATAATGAACGCGATGGCGATGGCGGCGCGGCGAGTCGTGCGCGGCGCGGCGCGTTTCGCGCGGATATCAGCCATGCATAACGGATGAGAATCCAGTAGCCGGGGTGTCCAGTACATGTATGTATACACACCACGGACAGAAGCACACCCGCCTCTCTAGGAAGCTTGATATATCCCGCGTAATTGCGTCGGCCGGCGTATCAGTCGTTAGTCGGCTCGCCGGCTGAAGGATGCGGATGGAAAATGGCAATAAAGCAGCCCCGGCTGAATGGTCCTGGCACTCTTCCGTGCAATTATTGTGCAATAAGGGGGTGAAGCACGTGTTGCGACCGGTCCCCGGCTGTTTTGACCCGTCCGTGATTTACATGGGCTCTCGGCCGAGAGCTATCCTCTCAATTAATTAACTAATCAACCGCTCGCGGAAAGAATTCGAATGGCCATCGGTCTTCCAGGACGATCGCCAGGATTTTTCTGGTCCGGACTATTCATTCTTTCGGCGAACTTTATTAGCGAAGCTTCATTCTGTAGCCGAGTGTGCGAGTTTTTAAAATATTTTTTTCTAGTTGGTGCTGTGTGCAGATTGAACGAGAATTTTATTTCATTATAGTAGGTTCAATGACCCGTCAGCTTGCGCAGCGAGTTCATTCTATTACAGTAGATCCAATAGCCAGTCTACTGTCTGCACAACCGTTTCAGTCTGTAATAGTAGGTTCAAAGGTCAGTTTGCTTAAACGATGATTTTCTTCTGTGCGCAATGGCAGTATCGAAATTCTAACCCAAGATCGAAATCCTCGAAAAGCGAAGCAGCCAGTATCGAAGCTAGTTCAGCGTTATTTCATGGCTGGGCATTGATTATTCAGAACCGTAAACTCCGCGACAAGTATGAGAATTTAGTGGCCGCCTGGGAGCAGGGAAGTCGCAGACTCTTCCGGAAGCCGTCGAATCCTTTTTGGCGGGCGGATAAGGGATCGTCCGCTTATCTCGATAACACAATTAGGTGGCCGCGCGTCGACTCTCGGACCGGAAGGACAAATCTCTTTTATCTGTGCCGGGGACAGATCAAGGAATTTTCTTCGTTGTTCCGGAGAAGGGGGTAGGGGTTAGAAACGTGTGCCCTTTCGTCCGTGTGAGAGGTTGCGCGCACACATTCTGGCGAATAGTATAGCGGCGCGAGCGCGTTAGAAGAGGGGTGCTCGAGAGAGGGAACCTGGGAAAAGAAGAGAGAGCCCGCGGAGGCAAGGAGAGATAGATTACTCCGCCATTCTTGCAATTTCCCTGTCGTATCGAGGCTCGTAAATTCCCGGTGAAATATGCGAAGGGGCGCCTGGTGCGGGCAGCACGCTGCTGCTCTGCTCTCCTCCGTTCTCTCTCGCTTGCTTTCTCTCTCTCTCTCTCTCTCTCTCTCTCTCTCTCTCTCTGTCCCTCTCTTTGCTCACCCGCGCCACTCGTACACCCTCCGCCCTTTACTCCCCCTGATAGGGGTCGCAAGGGGTACGTCTGCCCCGGCAGAGCCAAGGCCTCGACGTATCGCTAGCCGGGGTGCGAAATATCCGGAATTAGCGTTATCTCACGGAATCGCCTTGGTGGATCCTGGATTTCGGGCCGACGCTTTTATCCGACCGACATCGCTGACTCGCCGCATGGAAAAACGGCTGTTGTACTGTTTAGAGGCGGATCTACGCGCTCGAGACCGTTCTGGGTCATTAGGGTAACTTCTAATCGCGTGACTGCGGTTTTTGCGCGTTCATACGCTTCGCACACCTTCGGGATTAACAGCGGAACAGAAACTTCGATGGCATTTAACTTTAACTGTTACGAATCAATCGGGAAACATTGTAAAAATTTGAGAGAAGATATTTCTTAAAAAGACAACTCCTGTTTCAGATTTTTGGGAAAATGAACAGCTTACTTCATTCAATGTCTCGATAACCTAGCCACATTGAAATACACGTATAATATTCGATATTTTTCCGCTCCCATTGTATTTTATCCGGTCACCGGAATTTCCTAAGGAAATTTTTGTTTTCTGTGTGAAAAGTTTCCAAGAGTTGCTCGCAATTGTCAGCTCCATCGACAAATCGATCAGTCGAACATCAGAAGGGTGGACCCAAGTACTGCCTTCTCATCCAGCGTTATAGTATTTTTATTTCGCGATACTCCGAAAGTGACTCTTTCCCTCGGCCCAAGGTAAATCATTCCGATTGGTTGGATAGCGGATGTTGGATACCGGGCGGGCCAGTGTTATTGCTTATCTGAAGAGCGGCCTTTTTTTGCACGATAGCGGTTGCCTTTGCCATAGGGCCGGGATCTAAATCGGAGGGTTGGCGAGCCGAGTGGCTTTCAGATACAAGGGGGAGGTGTTTGTCAAGACGACAGCAGAGAGGGGAAAGTCTGCGGTGGCAGATAAGGGCGAAAGGAGCAACGAGAACGAGAGAGAACAGTTGGAGGGAAGTCGGAGCCACTTTTTCGTGGCGGGAAGAACGAAACCGAGCCTATATCACCGCAACCCGCCGCCGCTTGCAATTCGGCCCCTATATTTAATTTCGCTGGTTTGGGGATTGTGGATGGAATAGGTGGTAGAAACGGCCGGACGAGTAGGAATCGTCGTTTAATCTAACCGCGATCCTATCTTCGCTGGAATTTATCATTCGATAAATTGCCTGAAACCCAACCCCGCAACTCGAATATCTTCCCTCTGACGTTGTTTCATCGATTCCTCCAAGACGATTGCCCGTGGCAGTCATTTCGATCAACTTTCTGTACCGTCTACGGCGGAACAACCATCTCTACCGAGTTAAAAATTTTAACAAGGATTATAAATGAAGATTATTATTTCCCTGAATAATAAATAACGAGCTGGTAATCAAAGAAAATGATGTTGAACTCTGGCCGAATCCAGAGAAATTTTCCGATGGGTCCAGATAATTTCACGTGGCGGACGTCACGGAGATCGTCAGGAGCGGGTAAAAATGAACGGATAGAAGGCTGCGGGCCCTATTCAGGACATAATCGTTCCTCGAGCTCCCCGGGAGGTCCTAGAAGGGGTCAACGGGGTAATTGGCGGTTTATGAATCGTAGTGCGCCTCCTCTCCTCGCCGGCTTCACGGCCACGACTATTTCCGTGTAATTCTCACACCCTGCTTTCCTCTTAACTTAATGTTGTTTCCCTCAGTCCATTAAAAGCTACGCCACTCGGCTCGTTTCACTTCCCACACTGCGGTTGCGGCCTTGTGGTCGCACTTGCCCTCACCTCTCTTCCTCTCTCTCTCTCTCTCTCTCTCTTTTCTCTCCTCACTCCTCTAGTCGCTGTTCTCGGTTCTCTTTGCCGACTCTTTCGCGCAGAGAGCCGGCGCACGAGGAGCCCGTGTTCCATTACCCTTCTTTGCCAACCTGTTCTTACCTGTTCCTCTTCTTGCGAGCCGGGGCAACGAAAGTGTCCTGAACTTTTTGCCCTGAACCGCGCCACGCCGCGCGAACGCTTCTTACACACCAGCCTGTTACTTACGGAGAATAATAGTGTCGTATCACGGAAGCCGGTGCCCCGTTACGACGCCCGTTGGAATTTAATTAACACGATTTAATTAAAAAAATGATTCACCGCCCCGCCTTTGTATCTGATCGCCTCCCCGGATACCAAGATCATTCTGGGTCGCCATTGTCCACCGGCTCTTTATTCGAAAGTAGTTATCGTACTCTGCTCTTCCTGCAACACTGTCTATTATCCCAGCCTTTGTTAACACTTTACCCACCGACAGTTAGTTAACCCTCTTCCGCAGCAATTAGATTCGTTAAATAGGAGATGGACCTCTTCTTCATTATTCAATTCCTTATCATTTTCGGGTAAACGTCGCCGAACCGACACACGGCGGTAATTTCTTTGGTTCAACAAATATTCCAATCCAGCGTCACAATGAAACGCAGAGACTCGAAGATCACGTCCTCGGATTAATTTGCCCGGAAGACGAATCATCCCGGATTCCAAGGGTCACGTTCCAGGTGCAGCGTCAAAGTAACCGTAAACATAATTATCGCGGGCCATTAATCTGCATTCGCGGGTCAGGTCACCGGTTGATTGGCCAGGTCGGAATTACACGTTGCTGGTCCTGTAGAGTCCTAGGTTGTAATGTCGTCGAGACTAACGACGAGAAACCAGTATATTAACCGCGGCGCGAGGTAGCGAAGCCTAGGCTGTCAGACGGACTGTTCTGTTAGAGGGTGGCCGGGCGAACAGAAGAGGAAGAGAGTGTCGAAGGGTGGCAGAGAGGGTGGTCAGAAGGGTAGAGACTGGTAGCAGACGAGGAGAGAGAGAGAGAGAGAGAGAGAGGCCGTGAGTTGGTTTGGCTTGATATCGTACCTACCTGGCGCGCACACACGGTAATATGCTAGGTAGTGCATTACGTAACAGTGAACTCGGTATTCAGGGTTAGGCGAGCCACGTGTAGAACGGTAACGCGCTTTCGGGGGTTGGCTGGCGGCGCGACATCCGTTGCAATGGGGGCGGTGGGTGCGGGGCTGGAAACTCGGACACGGCGGCACGGATGACAAACGGCATCACCGGTTGGCACGCCGCTACGATACCGAGATCCATAACTGTCATCACTTCGAAACTGGATCTGGGAGGATTCAGATTGCCCGAGCGCACCTCGCCGACAGGTTGCGAAAATCGCGGAACGTGCTGAGTGATTGAAACGTACGCCCCGCACGATACCCCGCACCGCCGTGATCTATTGTGGGTCAGTGGTAACGAGATGGACGGGCGAGACTCGCGATCCACAACGAGTCCGGGTACCCCGTCTGTCATTAAAAATTAACTTTCGAATCTGCGCTTTACACCATGCCAGAGTTATACGAGAATTATCATTTGAAACATTAATTTTACCAAACACGGAATGTATCAATTTCAATCCCCGGTAAAGAATATTGTTGCAACAAGCCGATCCAGAGTTGAATCTCGCGACTGCTGGCGCCATTTTGCAGAAGCACAGCACAATGCCGAGAGTGAAGTGCGCACGGCAAAAGAACTGCTACGATAATTGCCAGGTTGAGATCTTAGCATTCGAACGCGATTTACATCGGTTAGCGCCGTGCTACCCCTCTTTCGAGTAAAACGATCGTGAGAAACGAGAGAACGCGCCGGCCTCGACGTCTTCATCTTGCAACTTTTTTATCGAAGATGATGATCGGTTGCGCTTAACTGCCCGCTATCAGTGCAACGGCATCGATTTGAAAATTACAGGATTTAAGGGTCAACATCAGACGTGGGAAAGCATCAAAGTGCACGGATTTTGCATTTACGGACACGCGAACGGTCGAGTTATTATGTATCCTGAATGCCTGGAGCTGAGCATCGGTGTAGCTCGGAAATTTCGGTCGAACGGGATTAATTATATTTTTCGGTTAATTAAAATCGCCGGAGAGTTCCGTTTATGTAGAATCGCCGACGGCGATCGTTGCGAAACCGCGGGAGCAGTTTTAAATAAAATCCTAATAAAACGGGGGAACGATGCTGCTCACGACGAAACTTCGGCTGACAGTGAGTGACGAATGGCTTGCTCGCTGCGCCGACTATGATTGCTTAATTCGCATGCCGATGGTCGAAACCGGCTAGTCAGTCCGTTCTTATCGAGATCTTGCTTGGCGGAATAATAATTAACCGCGGCAGCGCGGTGTATACCGGCGCGCCGATCGACGTTCTTATCGGGTTCTAATAATTTCGGCATCGGGGACGCGTGTTGATTTTAATCGGAAAATAAAAATGGCCAGGCTGACGTGGTCGAGCTAGCGACGTTCAACGATACCCTTCGATCCATCCTTCATGCGCAGAAAAATCCTCAACATCGAGAGGCATGTACTTGTCTTTTATTTCTCGCATGTTCCGGCTATAAGCAAGATTGATTCGCGTCTCGCATGCTCTTCCCGCGAGGTTTTGCCAGATGGCGCGACGATCGCCCATTCAATCAATCCGATAAATCTCAGAATCCTTTGCTATTTAGACATTCGTATAAAAAGAGATCAATTCTCTCCATTTGGTAGATTAAAGCGAACTGAAACGTAACTGATTTGCGACTGTAAATTCGCAGAATGCATCTCCGATAATCGCGAGGTGACCATTTCCGCCATCTTTGTTCGCATCAGCGTCGCAGTTTTTGAATAAAAAGAGGTCGATCCACTGTTTACCTTGCGAAATTCTCGATCGATTACCTCCGCATTGTGACGTTTAAATTAATGTTTCACGGTTGGCGAGGGTTTAAAAAATGGTAAATGTCCTCGGAGAATGACGTTTGCGCATATGCTCGTATCTCTTCGCTATAGGGGGAACGGAAAGGTGGCAGAGGAATATAAATGCTATTAATTTAGGCAAAGGAATCCATCGGCCCGTGAAAAGACTGTGCGTGCGGCGGAATAGGAAAAAAAGAAAATTACGCTGACGCTCTTTCCGCTCGCATACCTATGACTGCTCATAGGGTTGCACCCTGGGGGCTATTGTCGCCGGATTCCATGGACCTAGGCACCGGCCAAGCAACCATAATCTATTCAGGGGTAGGGCTCTGCCGAGGCGTACACGCCACGACCCCAAACTCCGCCCTAATACTTTGGAAAATTGTGAAAAGTACGCGCTGGGGAGGCGATAAATTTTGTTTCATTAAATATTCTAATACGCGGGCCCCCTCTTCAGAATCCACGACGACAATATTAACTCCGGAGGATCTTCGTAATTCGGTCGGCGCCGGCGGAATTACAAATTGAAATGGAAGGCGCTTGATGGAGAGGCATATTGGACTCCGGAACTTTTCCACCGCCATTATAGTCGCCATTGACGAGCGGAAAAATTGAATTCGCAGTCGTAAATCTTCTTCTTCGCCCGGAGTCTACTAGGAAATGATTCCGGGTAGATCTTTCCTTAAGTGGAGGGGGTAGGAACGCGATGAAGAGCTCGGAGGTTTTTTAGGTGCTATTGCAACCTCCTGGAAGGAGAATGAATGTTATACAATTGTGGGAACACAGCTAGATTTGAGTTTGGTTGTGTATTCTTAGTCCAAAGGGTGAGCATATTACAAATTAATTTAATGTAATTTCTGTGTTATTCAATTGTTCTTTTAGAAAGAGAAAAATACAATGTAAAAATATTTCGTCAAATGACTACAGGATTTTTAGCAAAATCCCAACGCGACAATTCGTAGTTTGAGGAATCAGGTTATCACTGCAGGGTTAATTGTCGCACATAAATTTAGATTGTCTATGTCAAGAGGATTTTAAGATCGTTCCCATGAGGCTCGAAGCACAAAGAACATTTCGTTCGTATTGTCCGCTTGACTTGATTAAGCAGTATAAATTATATACACCATTTATAACCCGGTAAAAAGATCGGGCATCTCTAATGGGCTGCCTTCGAGCCTCCGATTTTGCTGTTCTAGACGAGGGCGAACAGTTCTAGGTAAGAGACAGGACGGAAAAAAAAGCCAGCGCGATGCGTCGGATAACGTAATGCAGGAATGTCGCGCTTCTGGTTTTTTTTTCGTCGCGGCTAAGTAAGAATGAAAGCGCGCTGCCAACGTGTAACTATGCGGAGGAAATGTGGGATAAGGATTTGCGCTTGCCATTACGTACGCGGGACAGAATGAACGAAGAGCAACGTCGCTCATTTGCCTGCGCATACCGTTGAAATCTCGCTATAACAAAAGTATTCGCAACTTGCACAGCAGACGGCATATCTTCTTCCCTGGATTAAATCATCGTATGACAATTAAAAAATTACAACAGATCAATCGTTCAGACTGTCGTAGCAATTTAAAAGCGAAAACACAAGAATCCTTGAGACTATTTGTTGATATAATAATTCGTAAAAAGACGGAAAGGATAACCTGTTTCGAAGCAGGTTTTCGAACAGGTTTTTGATTCAGAAATTTCTCGAGGACTTTGAATCACTGAAAATATAATTTTGCCTTTTTTCCCAATCGGGACACGTTTGTCGTGAGTAATGATATTTCCGGGGTTATTTGGGATTAAAAATAATGCACGGGTCTAGAAAGGAATGTTTTTAGGTTGATCGAAACGTATTTCTACAAAAAGTTCTAGACAACTTAACATTGGATAAACGCACTCGCGAATTCGTGGCAAATTGCGCGATGAGTATCGTGGGAGGGAGAAAGAGGAGATGAACAACGTGATAGTAGAATAGAAAAAAGAAGGAAGCAACGTAAGAAGATAATGGATGTGGTTCTTACAACAGAGAGCAGCAGTGACGCGTGAAAGACACGAGCGTCGAATTCGCCCCGGGACACTTCTCGTAAGCCCCACCCCGTCAACCCCTACCCTCTATTCTAACCAGTCCCCCTTTTACCCCCGTCAGAAAATCCCATCATAGCAGGCTGGGGTTCGAGCGGGTCCATGGCACGTTGGGTCCACCATAGTAAATCAGGCAGTCGCAGGCGGTCCTTCTGATCCAGCCGAGCGGGCTGCCGTAAGACGCGTCAACTTAGCCCGTCCCACTCGCGCCCGTGTGCCCGGTTCCGCCACGGAAAGTAGTGAAATAACTCGTCTAAGTAACTCTATCTACCCTGTGGAATCGCTTATGGCTCATAAACGCCTCGTAACTTAGCTCGGTGGCACGCGCCCTTGAGAAATACGGCCGTACACACAGGCCCGAGAAGCCCGTGAGCTTCGCAACCGCCGAAACCCCGGGCTTGTCCACGGACTAACGCGGGGGCCGAAGTGTATACAATTTTTCCTGTGCGAACCAGTGACCGATATTTTCGCGAAACTGCCAATGCGAAACACCGCGGTCAACCCCGTGACTTGAGTTTTGACGATGGGGCGCCTCGATTACAGGTAAAGCATCTCTAGATTGTGACTCTTTCTACTTCTTCTTATCTACGAAACAATTTGCAAGAAAATTTTATAGTGTACCGTGTCTACAGAATTTCCACGTGTTTTATATCTAGAGAATTTTTATAGGTAGAGAAACTGAAAATAAAAAGTCGTACAGGATGCCAGCTGAATTGACTAGGAAATATTTTTGTTGTTTATATCCAAGTTTGTATCCACATAGTGCATTATATCCAAATGGAACAGCACTGAATCGAAATTGAAATGCAAAGACTATGTAGCAATTAGAGTTATCAGCGCTACCTTTAGCCCAAAGTAGCAAACAAAGGTGAATTACGCGAGACCGTGTGTAGCGATACGTTATCGAGAGTTTAGCGTCGGCGGTTTTAATTTTTGCCGGGCGCATGCACGAGTCATTAAAAACCCATTTGCAATTGCTTCGCGTCGTCAGACGTCGGTGCGTTTGAAGAACCGTTTCCGTTCTCGTTTCTTCCTCGGTAGCGCGGGAGATATAGTCCTTTAAGTTTCCTCGTTGCACAATGTTGTTTCGCGTTAACTCGCAACGTTGCGCTGCGCTGCCGCGATTCGTCAAGATAGCGGCCACAATTTTTTAATCCGCGCGAAAACGCTCGGCAACCGTGTTGCCCTAATTCACAGGACGTAGCAAAAAGAGCACACGTTGAAAACTATGCGTCCTGCCGCGTGTTCCAACGACGAGCCTCCACTCTCCGTTCCACTCGCGGATTTGTCTCGTGTAAATCGAGTTTTTCGGTAAGCGAGGCACGCGCGACTCCGCTTTAACGGCCGGCCGCCGGTGATTCACGGATTCCCGGCGTAATTCACGAAAGTTCATTTACAATAGATTCGTTAAAAACACGGATAATACCCCGGCGCGGCCGAGATTAATCATCGCCGCGCGGCGAACGAACCCGGCTATAGAAATTAATTAAAATTAATGAAGCGTAAACGGAAGTAACGATAACATGACGGATCGGCGCATTTACAAGCAAACAGCCCCCCGGAATATTCCTCCCCCTCTTTCTCTCTCTCTCTCTCTCTCTCTCTCTCTCTCTCTATCGCGAGAACCCCCTCTCTCGGCTTTAATGCTGCCGGCGCGGCGCCGAATTTCGCGAGATAGTTAAATCTCTATTGACAAAACATCATCACTATCCACCCGCTAAACAAACAACCAATTCTTCGCTGGCATCGGCTTCCAGTTCCAAGTAAGCGAAAATTCATCATTGAAACGGCCATCGGTCCGGCTACACGAAAACAATAGAATTTTTTGGCCGAAGGATTGCGTCACGCACGAAAATATTTTGTTGCGCGCCAGTTTCAATCATAGATGAATTTCTCGATTCACAGGTGAGGTTACTTTCCTCCGCGTTTTCTCTTGAAAGTCTATTAAAAAAGAAGGGGTAAAAAGATAATGAACGCCATATACCCAGTGGATCTTACTTATTCGAATTCCCGTGTGATAAATTCAAGGAAAATTCTTCGCGAAGAGGAGACGATAAAAACAAGCATGGTGTGCCAGTTTTCCTGCGTTCCTCGTTCCGATTCGACCATCGCCAAAGTTTCGGTCGCCACCAGCTACGGGGGTGGTTCGCGCGTGTGCGCGGAGGGAGGCACAAGCGGCCGCGTTTCCGCGTATATAAACGCGATACGTGTCCTGCGTTTACACCGTTGATGTATGTTCTCGGCAGCGATCGATCTCTCTCACACGAACTGCTAATTGTGCGGCATCATAACTCTCCGCGGCTCTCGCCCCCATCCCCTCGGCACCGTTCTGTCTCTCGCCTCTCCTGCCGTCGCATCCCCATGGAGCACACGCACCGACGCACCACTTTCCGACTCTTCCCTTGCTTTACACGCGTACCTCTGTATTATTTCTACACTTACTCGCGCTCCCGCGCATGCGAGCGAGCGAGCGAATAACGGTCGAACGAATTACACGGCTCGTAGTTGCTTCATAATGCTCGTATAGAATGAGAAAGCTGTATCCTAACTCCTAGCCGGTTACTAGTTAGCTGGAACTGCCAGTTTTGTCCCGTCAGCCGGAACGCGACGAAAATTCGGCTTGTTAGAGCTCTGGAACTGTTAGGCCATTCCATATGTCTCCAACTAATAATCCGAGTTGCGCTTGGTTGCTGTTTAATACATTTTTAGCGAGTAATTAAGATAAACTCTGTTGAATGAGGACTGGGGATGTCGGATTCCGTTAATAGTATTTTATATTTTCTGTTTAACCCTCGTCCACACGGGTAATTTTTTGTACTATTCTAAATGAATTTGAAATAGGTACCCGGGTACCACGTCGTGTGGATGAGGGTTAATAAAGGAACATGTCTGTTGTTGAAAAGTGTCGCCAGTCGCAATGCGAACGCTGTTTTTGGTTCGTCGAGAGGGAATGTAGATTTGACGGAGCCCGAACCACAATTGGGGGCTCAATTTTCCGTATCAATTTGCCGGTGCGCGATCCCGAGGGTGGCTAGCAACTTCGAGAACGCGCTCCGTCCCCTTCCACCGTTCTTTTTCCCGGGAAAAAGTTTCGGCCGCGCCTATGAGCACTGAGCAGATAGGAAAAAGGGGGTTGGGTGACAGGGCGCAGGGAGACGGCGCGGCGGTACGCGAATAATAAAAATCACCCCCATAACTCAACCGGAGGGTCCTGGCGTGGGATAAGAAAGCGAAGGGGCGCGGGGGCGTCTGCCTGAGCTTCTTATCTCACCGCGAGGGTGACATTAGCGCTACCGCGGTAATTCTCTCTGTCTATATATCGCTTAACACGCTCGCTGCCGAATATCAACCCCCAAGATTCCCATAAAATCAAAAGAACCCAATCGACCCTCCCAACAAAATGGCGATGCACTGATTTTGGAAAATCTATCTGTAACTTTATAAATTGTAAAAGAAAAACTCCGTCATTTTGACGGTCTTCGTATTTCTGATATTGAGAACACAGTTTTAATCATGTGAGACGAAAACAACACGGCGAGGAGTTAAAAGCATCGAAACTAAAAAAAACGAAAAATTTGTCATGCTCGGACGTATCGCCACTCGAACAGAATTTTTTTAAACCCGTCCAGAGATTACCGTCGCCTATACATGATTGATGCAGCGGTTAACGTGTTAAAGACGCGCCGGCTCGCGCTCGCGACTCCATCTTCGTCCTGCGAGTTCTATAATTCATGTAATCCAGCCGATGATAGGGTGTCCCGGGCTAACAATCGAGCTGGCGTTCATTAACGGCGATTCGCAACGGCAGAAATTACAGGGACACAACCCCGGCAACCCTCTGTTTATATTCTAATTTACGATCTTTACACCTCCGTCTCCTTGATTGTATATTAATTCCTCGGCGAATTACACGAGCAATCTTCCCGGTGATCGTTGTCCGCGCGGCGCAACGCGGCAACGGCAATCGCCCCGGCTCGCAAGATAATCGGTAATTATTCCCCCGAACACTATACTTCCCTCGTTAAGGCTTCCTCCGGTAAAATTTCAGCGATTTTCTCGCTACCGTTACACGCGCCTCGACAACGATGCAACAGAGAAGACCCCTGCCCCCGCTCGCTTGCTCGCTCGCTCGCTCGCTTACGTCTTCTTCGCTGGTGCGGCTCTATTGTATTCATAGCAGCGCCGCTTCTGAAATGAGTACAATGGATAGCAATTGCACAATCGCGCTGTTTATCGATCCGCGGGTTCCTCGAAGCGATCGAGAGACGCCGGGAAACGACTGACCGGCGTGCAACGCGCGTAATTTGTCCATTTTTCGCGAGCCCTGCATATCCAACTCTGCACTCGCTGTCAAATAACTGGAACTCTTCGTTATTTTAAAACGCAAATATTTTACCTTGTCTAAACGATTCACAAAACGTGGAATGGAAACTAATTTAGACATTAGATGGTGAATCTAACGAACGCCGATTGCAATAAAATCTTTTCGCCCTTTGGGCTGGTGCAATTTTAATTCCAAAGTCAAGACATTTCTTTGAAACCAGATCATTTTTATTCTATGTAATCTCTTTTCCATTGTAACAGTTAAGCTTTTTACCATTTACAGAATACAAACGAAGTTAATAATATTAAAACTGTTTTGAATAATAGTACGGCAATTTTTACTGACGCCTCAGAGTCACCATTCGAGTGCAAGGGGTTAGTACTTGGCTATCGACGGAGGCCACGATCACGCTGAACAATTCGCGACAACTGTGCAAAACTTGGATAATTGGTGAAATAGGGGATGAAGTCGCTTCCGTGCTATAGCCGTGAAAGTTGGGTGTAAGCCGGCTCCGAGTCGAACGTAACAGGTCCGCTCGGTCGGACAATTAAGGGGGTAATCGTTAAATAGCCGGCCGATCATTTGCGTCGACTTCTCGCCAGCGTATTTTCAACAAAGAGTTTTAAGCAGCGCGGTTGACTTGAAAGAGGCCAAGTGACGTAACGGCCGGCGGAGCAGTAAATTCTCCGGTGTATTTGTCGCCGGTTCTGGGTAGAGAGAAGAGAAGCAAGAGAGGATACAGAGAGCACCAGCAACCAGCATCATCTATCTCTCTTTCTCTCTGGCCGTGGTCAGAGTATCGATGGGCGACCAATGGGCACCCACGAAGTGAGTTCGTGCATCCTCGTAGCCCGACGGACCGCATTCTTACCCGTGACTTTGGGCATTGTTCCTGCTAAAGTTCCCTCCGTTTCCCTTTACCTTCTCTCTCACCCGCTCTCTTTCTATTTCTCTCCTTTCCTCTCTACGGTCTCGGTTCCACTTCGGGACGGGGGAGAGTCCCCTTTAAGGCCCCACCTCACCCCACGGGGCCTGATCGGCGTCCGGCTAACCGGAGGACCGCTTATAACAAGCCGGACAGAGAAGCGGACCGAGTTTTTGCCCCGACGCCTCCCTTTTTTCGCCGGGGCCCTTTTTGCCCTTTTTCCCGGCTAGCACAGGCCGAAAAACGCCAACCGTTGATTTACGGCCGCCACGATGACCGACTGTTGTCCTCATTCGCTTATGACTACGGCCACAGGGCCGACCTTGGAGGAGCACCAGAACTACATCCCCGAAAACGCGCCACGCTCGAGATTTGATTATCTACCATCGCGATAAGTTTACCTGACTCGGCGCAGCGAAATAATTGTCCGCTGGATTTATCCCCGCATCTTATCGCCACCAGGACCCGCTCCTTCCTCTGATTACCCCGCCGTGATTTATTTCGACGAAACTGACGCCTACGAGCGCCAATTGCTTCGTTAAGACTGGCTCGAGAGCGACTACTGGTCTAGCATTTACTACCTTGGCCACTACTACGTTGGTTCTAGATCAAGTCTTACTACGATCTCCTACGGATAATCCTCTATTAGAGTACTGCAATTTTCTTTGTCAATTTAGTCACTGTAAGAAACTGCCGCTGAAGCAGTTAGACTATCCTCTTTATCTTTAATAGCCGATAGCTCCCAGCTTTTACGACATTGGCTGCCTTTCTATTTTCTTCTGTTAACTTCTGTCCCATTCACCTGCCCCATTCAATACATTCACTGAACAACACTCTGGAACACTTCTGAAGAACTTCTACAAACTTCCTCTTCGAAACTTGAAACCGCAATCAAATCCTTGTTTCATTCACAAGTCCCATCTCTTCACGTGTATGTATAACTTCATCGAAACGGTTAACGGATTCGCGAGATGGCTACATGTTTTAACCAAACAAACCATCTTTCCACAATTGCAACATCTTAACAATCAATGGACTCGCAAGATGCGAACGTGTATTTCCCAATAGTGTTTCACAAATTCGTTTTATAATGCCCAGTTTCCTTGGGGCTTTTTTTGTCGTCGACCAGCATCTTGCATCTACCTTGTTGAACAGAGGAAAAATGTCGAGACGCAGGATTTATGGTTTTACAGCGTGCTTTGCGGTTCATCCTTGCGACTTTTGCGCCCGACCTTCGGCGGCCCGGTCAACGGGAGAGGATTTCGAGGGTGGCCCTTTTTAGGCCGTCGCTTATCTGCCCGTCGCTATGCTACAGTCAGGACGGGACGTACTCTTGTCCTTGCGCTAGCCTGGCCGGATCCACAGGAGATTTTTTTACTGGCGTGTCCTTTGGCACTTTTTGCGCGTTTACCTGCCGGGCAATAAAGCGAGACTTCCTCCTTGACTCCTAACGGAGCTCCGGGTTCTTTTATTCAGTCGGGCTAAAAACCTCGGCGACTACGGCCCAAGATGGTGACTGCCCGCTCCACTGGGCCTCTGTGAAATTTATTGTGCTGCGGGCACCGAATTTGCAGCGGTCGAATTGCCGCAATTCGTCACCATTCACGACCGTGATTAAAATACTATTATCGATGCTTCTATTTCGTCCTCCGAAGACGTGCCCATGTGTTTCGGGACCTTGGTCCGGTTAAAAACGTCAATGCAATCCTGGAAAGGAGAATACCCCCTGCAAGAACCTCCTATTTTACATAACTCTGTAAAAGAGAGAAGAATTTCTTTTTTAGTACAAGAAAATCGTGTACGATTATATTGCACCATTGTAGACTTGTTACTTGCAAATTATGGATTTATTGCGGTCTGCTTCGAACGCGATTCTTGGTTGTATTCCACTTCTTGTGCTAACAAAGAAGATTTACTTCATTTCTTGTACTTCATCCTTTAGATCGACATTTATGGGGATGGCAAGGCTGTTTACGATAATATTGGATCACTGCAAACTTGTTATTTGCAAATTATGGCTTTATTGGGTTTCGGCTTGAACACAGCTCTTGACCGCTATTTTTTGTACTGACCATAAAGACTTACTTCATTTCTTATGCTTCGTGCTTGACATTAACCATTTTTGGGATAATCAGATCGTGTTCGATAATGTTGGATATCATTATACCCCTGTTATTTGCCAATTACAGGTTTATTGAGGTTTGATTTTGGACATGGTTCTTAGGCGTACACCATTTTTTGTACTAACAAT
The DNA here is from genome assembly GCA_916610235.2 of Lasioglossum morio. NCBI lineage: Eukaryota > Metazoa > Arthropoda > Insecta > Hymenoptera > Halictidae > Lasioglossum > Lasioglossum morio. Next base: position 14,214,539 of record OU744328.1, on the reverse strand, counting down.
GAAGTATTACTTCGTTTCTTGATCTTCTTGCTTTCCCGTTCTCATGCTTGATACAACAAAGAAAAACTTAGCTTAATTACATCCAAATAACACTTGAAATTACTGAGCACCGAGTCAGTACAACATAGTTAGACAACTTATAAAGCGCTGTGCAATTCAAAACCCACGAGGCGATATCCTACAGTGTTCTTATCAAAACTCGCGGTCGGTTATCGAGCGGGATAAAGATCGCAGTCTCCTCGAAGCGGGAGTATTGCCACTTGGTGCCGAATCATTAGCGTCGCAGTGGCCCATGAATATACATTACTCTCGCGTCTACGCGCTCGCGCGGGTTTCAGCCTCGGCTCGGTGCTCGCTTGGCCGCGCGGAGCGTTGCGGCCGCCGCGTGCTACCTAGAGTCGCTGACAATTAGTCGCAAAAGTTCGTGCCTCGCCTAATAATGGATTTCCTCACGAAGAACAAATTGGTGGAACGATATATCTTTCTGGCGCCCCGGCGGAACGTCTGTATTCTTACACGCGAGCCCTCGGATATTTAATTTGCGTGCATACGAACGCTCGCTCGCTTGCTCGCGCGCACGAACGCCGTTCTCGCGGGCGAGAAAGCGAGCGAGGGCCTGTGGGATGTGCTGTTTCGCGAACACACGCGGGGGGGGGGGGGGAGAAAAAAGAAACGACGCTCGCAAGCCGACGACGTTGCATTTAATTACCCCGTTAGCCGCGCGACCGATGCCCGACGGATTCCACGGAATTTTTAATCCGCGATAAATTTGTACGATCCACGAGCCGGCCGGTTGTAGCCGCGTGTCGCGGCGACTCAATTTGGATCGTTACGCGCCGCCCCGATCGGGATCAACGATCTCGATCGGACGTCGTATTCCTTTTTCGGCTTATTGATGTCTCTTTATCGGCGCTGACGGCCTGCCCGCTCCTGCTCCGGCCCGAGCCCGCCATTTCGCTGAGCTCCGTTCGAATCGATCCAGCTTCTCCCAACTTTTTCGTTTTCAAACTGCAATCTATCTCTTCTCCCTTCTCTACTAAATTACTCAACCATTTTTACAATACCTCGAATGCGGAATCGTCGAGAAGGTAGTCGTTGAATCGACGATCCCTCATTTTTAACAATATTATCATTACAAAAATTTGACATCAAGAGCACATTGAAATAAGCAAGTTGCAAACAGCGTGTGATTCATACAGTTGAAAATTCCATCCAATATCGCTGCAACCCAAGTTGCAGCGTTTGGAACTTCGTCGAGGGCGGCCGACCATAAGTCCTGCCGTCGGATCACATGGTCGGCGCTCGCGCCATTTTCGGGCCTGCACAGTTGAGATTCCAACTGTGATCTTTCGTTCCGCGACGATTGTTATTAAAAGCTCGAACCCAGAGGCGAGAGTAGCGACCGTGGATGTTTGCGTTGAACAAGAAATTCTTAACTCGGCACATCCTGCCCGATGAAGCATGCGTTACAACCGCGTCGTTCATCATAAACGCGTGTCCGATTTATATAGGTACACAGCCACATCTGAATGAAAAGTTACGGTCGCGGGGATTGAATCTTTTATGCTTTGCGCGGTTCCCGCGTTTCGTTCACTTTCACGGAACTTCGCCTTATAAACATATCCATCACGTTATTTTGGGAGGCTGACGTACTTTCCGCACCATCTAGTCTGCGCCTGCTCTATTCTGTACCGTTTCAGATTGTTCCTAGCGTGAACTGGCATTGTTCGTTTCGTTCGAGTCGTCAAAACGAGAACAAACTTGCTACAGATTGAGTACACAATATTCACTCTGAGATGTTAAAGCTGTGTTAAGTGTGCCATCGTTTTCTTCATGTTCTAGAGTAATGTTTAATTTCCTAAGTGAAGTGTAAGTTGATTTTGTCTTTACGCAAAGCTGGAACACATCAGAATGTAATTATTCCCAACAAACTCAAGATCATCCGAAACAGACCAAATTACGATCTGAATCCGACTTCGCAGTCTGCAAATATACGGTCGCAAAGGGTTAAACGACCTGATGCAGCAGGAAGCGAGCGTGGCCGATCGGTTAGTTTATTAATCAGAAGCTTAGATTAATAGAGAGTGTGGAAGGTAGCGGAGATCAAAAGGCAGCGTGGCCAGGGCGTTGTAGTAGTCTCGATGAAATTTTCACGGGTCGGTTTTCGTTAGTGTCCGCCGCAAATAGACGGCGGGTCCTCTGGCTGGGAAAATCGACGACAGCAAGCGACCAAGAGGAAGGAACGAAAGAAAGAAAGAGACGGAGAAGAAGATAGAAACGCGACGCAAAGGGAGCAGAGGAACGTCCAGCGGAAAGGAGCGCGAGGAGCGTACACGCGCCCGCGGATTAAAGAGTTATTTGAGTCTTGGAGGCGGCCATAACTCTCCGGGGCTATTCCCGTCCCGCGCTCGCTCGCCCACCGGAATATTTTAACATCGGGGGTGGGTGGCTGGCGGGTCTTCTTTCGGCTATGTGTATGTGTGTGTGTGTGTGTGCTAGTGTGTTCCAGTGCTCGAAACACAGGGGACCGTGTGTACCCGACACGCACACCAACTATCCAGAGTAACGGGGAAAGGAGGGTTGGTGGGTGAGACGACAGGGTCCGCAACTCCACGCAGCTGACAGCTGTTTCCTCGGTGGGCCGACCGGTCGGTGGGGAGGATTCAGCCTAGTCGCGCCCCTTCTATAATGGCTCCCTTTTCTTCCTTCCCCTACCTACGCCAGCATGGCTGGCCACGGGTTTCTCTCTCTCCTAGGTGCGCGCTGTTACGTCACCGAACCGACCGCGTCCCTCTCTATGGAGCCCGGTGACGTCAGGCCTCCACGTACCCGTCGACCGGTGACGTAGCGACCGCCGCGTCATCGCCGATACACGACACCCGGCACTCGATCGAACGCAGACCGCCAGGGGCGCGACCGTCGCCGCGCGAAACTGTTACGCCGATCTTGATCCTCGATAGCGTCCCGCTTTCTGCACACGCCGCTGCACCCGCAACGAGGAATGCTGCCGCACGATCCAACGACGGGTCAACCTTGAGTTTCGTTGATGGATCCTTCAATGCTCGCTATCGGCGCGGCAAATTACGTCCGAGATCTTAGAGGGGGAAATTTGGTGTTTTGTGGACTGGTCCTTGGACTCATCTGTTCTCGAGTCCTTTCATCCTGTAGTGTGTGGACAACTAACCCGCCAACAATCATTTTGTTCATCGATAACATTTTATGATAATGGTCTACCGTTATTATCTACTGCCACGCCTATGTGAAAGAAGGTAGACTCGTTCCGATTGGTTGAACGCATATCAGAGCCGCGCCATTGTAGCGTGGATACTTTAGCATCGCCCACAAAAATTCAAATTGTCTGTTGCGCGAACAAAAATGAAGTTACGTTGGAAAATACACAGAAGTACACGGATTCGTGTACTGACAAACAGTACTTCTGCAATGGAATTTTTTCAAAATCATTGCACTTGAAATAGCAGCAACGGGAAACTAGATAGCGTGGTTGCATGCGAAATAAATATTGTTTCTATTCAAATTTTAACACACGGGAACCGCAGATACATATCTATATGTATGTATTTCTTTTCTTAACAGTTTGAACAAGACAATGCAGTATATTTAGATTCCGTGAACGTGTTCACTGTTCTGCAATTAATCCGCTGATGATTTTATCTTAGCATATAAAATTCGCAGTCTAGCGATTACTCATCTGCGAGGGTGTTCCCATTATTTAGTCGAACTGGCGCGCATAGCGCGGCGAAACTGGCAATCGAGGACGAGGTGCGAACAGGTTTACGGAAAGCGATAGTATGGGGGGCAGTGATATGGATGGCGGCGTAAGTACTTCTGGCCGCACGGTGGCGGTATCATCAGCGATAGGCAGCAATCGTAAAACGCTTGTTTTACGATGGCCTATCGTGGTGGGAGAAGCAGGCGCGCCGGTAGAGAGAGAAACCGGCCCGGAGAGAGCGTCGAGTGGGGCTCTCACGGTTTACGAGCGCATAACAGACGCGTTTATGGCCGTGATCACGTGGCCCCCGCATACCTATGGCTATATAACCGGGTCCCATAACCCACTGCGGAGTAAACAAATCGTAAAGCTTGGTTTCGGATTTACTGACCTGGCACAATATACGGAAAGCAATACGGAAAGCCCAGCCACCGAACGGCAATGATAACCGGTGGTAGTCCGTTCCCCCCTTCTACCCTGGTCTGTCGACACACCGTTCAGAGACACTATCGTGATGTCCCGTGCAATAGAGACGTCGTTTGAACCGTGCAAGGAGATGGTTATGGCTTCCGTAACTGTGACACGTGCCTCGACTACTCCCATGTGGTCGCGCACGGCTTATTAAAACGCGAGGTCGTGTGTACCAGGGTCTTTTGTGAAATCTTTACATGATTTCCGGCAGCTGCTGCGGGATTTTACTCGAACATCGTCTACCTTTACTCGAACTACCTGACCCTGCTGAATTGTCCAGAACTTTTCTTACTCATTCGATTTTTTTTTTTTGGCTTTTAACCCTCTGACCATTTAATTTCCTAAGGCAAATGCGTATCCCTACCACCATTACAGCTATCGAAAATCCCATAATTTTAGAAAAGTTTAGTCAGGACCCATTTAGCACTCGAGTGGTAACTAAATTCAATATATTGTTTATACTATTAAATGTGTAAGGATCTAACTAATTACACTAAATATTTAAATATTATACAGGCTGGCCGGACGGGTGGTATAACCGGGCAGAGGGTTTTTCTACATGCAAAAATAAGTCGAAAGAACGGAATAACATTTTGTCGTTTGGCAGTTCGTTCTCCAGAAAATCGAGTTTGAAAATGCAGCGAGTACACGTGCTATTGCATAGGAATCGTCTGACGCGTCTGACCATTATCAACCAATTCTACTTTGTGCATATACTAAACACGCGAACCTGGCGGAACTTTAAACTCGATTTTCTCGAAAACGAGCTGTCAAACGAAAAGATGTTATTCTTTTTCTTCGATTTATTTTTACATGAAGAATCATCCCCTGCTCGGTTGTGCCACCTGTTCTGCCACACCCTGTAGAAAATGATTAAGAAATGTTTAACTTTCGAAATAAAATAGCTCCAAGTGCAAAGGATTAACTCATACACATTTTTAATATCATATACATGTATATGTTATAGTACGTTAGCCTGAATAATTATCCTTTCGTACGAATGACTATCGAGACATTTAAGACACTAAACATTTTAACTAAACAATTTAATATCAAATTAAACATTCTAATGTTATTTGAAGTGCTTTTTCATGAACTAGGTTCGTTATTGATGGTTGAAGAATCGTCAGAGGATTGCTCTAGGTTTTCGTAGCCCGCATGGCCATGTTGGATACTACATCGAGGAATAGTCTCTCGATGTCCTTAACTTTTCATCCCGCCCAATTATTCTTTATCGTTCAGATTACTCACCTAGATCGTCCTTTTTCTTCATTAGTCGTGTGGCGAGGGTGGACAGTGCCAGGAGCATCATAAAGTGGTTGTTGCAAATCGGGAAAAATTAGTCTCCGAGCCAAATCTCCTCGCGGTAGCAATATCTCTCGATCAATGGACCATGATGCGCCCGCGCACACAATACTTCGTCTTCGGGGGCCGCGTTGTTTCGTTTGTTCTCACGGATGCCGGCAGATGCCGGCACCGCTTTACGACTCCCAACAGCCGAACAGTTAACGGCTTCGATCGTTTTATCTTCCATTTACTCTTCGCCTTTTGCAATCGGCCTGACATAATACCGCCAGCCTATTTGCCTGGCCGGACAGTGAGGGAGGGAGCGAGAGAGAGGTCGCCCAGTTGAAACACGCGAGATTTCATTGGCCCATAAATAAAGAGTATTATTTAGCATTACGTTGTTGTTGTTGTTTTTAGCGCGGACGTTTGCCAAGGCAATTGCCGCGTCCTCGAAACTGCTAAATAAATAGCGCCGGGCCCCCGGTGTTTAGCCTTAGATTACACGCGCTATTGTTTCGAAAAATTAATAACCGCTACGATAAATCAAGATAAATGAGAGGCGGCCCGATGCGGGCAACAATTCATTTGTTGCTAACCCGTGGATTCTTGCCCGTCCTCTCCGCCCTGCCGCAAATAAAATAAAATTAAAACCGGCGCTCGTTAATGGAGGCTAGCCGTGACAAAGTTCCCGCTTGTTTAAATATTTTAATATTTTTCACTTGCGTGATACACGGCGCCAGATCCATTTTGCCGGATGGGATCAGAACAATTGATGTGCGTCAGGATGTCGGGGTTGAAACTTAATTAGTGTACACTTCGATGGAAATGCAACGTTCCTTTGAATAGATGATTTTTCATCGTGCATATTTTTGTTCATTTTAACCCTTGACTGCAATCAATTTGAAATGCGATGAGGCCTTACTCTTTGCTGGAATTAACGAAGCCTCGCTTGTTTGACCTTCACACTTTCCTCAAGGTGAAATTCAAATTGAACCTCAACGAAGAATGACTTTGTCCACGCTAGACCCAACAAAGTCTCGTAAACCAGGGTATTAATGTTACTGGTCAAATATGGACGAATTGAAGCGCGTTGAGGTTAATAATGAGGGTGCGTCTGGTTTGGGGGATGGGAATTAGCAAGAGAGTGCGGGGGTGGTGCGCAGCATCGTAAAAGAAATTTGAACTCTTTCGAGCGAGGAGACGAGCAACTCTCTGCGTAGCGGTGCCGAGCCACCGAGGTGATTTATTCGAGTTAATTCCAATTCCATTGGAGCCGCGAGGGCAGTCGGAGGGGGTGGGTAGGGCGAGAGAGCGGGTGGGGTAGAGGGTGGATATTCTTATGCAATTTGCCAGAAAGGTTCAAGAACCCGGGAGATCCCGCAATTTATCTTGCCTTATGTTACGCCGAGCCAAGGCAACGGAAGATAGATGGCGTCACTGCTTCCAACCCCTCCTCTCTCCTTTTGCCGTATCTCTCTCTCAGTCTCTCTTTCTCGACCGGCGGGTTTCTCTCTGTCTCGGTTTCCTCGCCTCTCTCGGGTCACCCAAACCCCGTACAGACCCCTGCGACCACCCCTTCCCCCAGCCAATGAGGGACGACCGCGGTGGCCATCTTGGATGGAGAGTTATTGAACGAAAAAGATGAGTAAGAAACTTGTTATGGGGGTGCGTTCTCTCTGCGCCGCTGGGAGCCGGTAGAGGGGCGGCGCGGGCAGACGACGGGGACTGGAAGCTGAAGAAGGGTGGTTACGAGGGGTTGTTGGCGCTATATTGATCAATTGCTTTGCCGTGCTTTGCACTACTTTCGTGCTATAATGTACAATGCTCCGGCCTGCCTGCCTGCTTGCCGGTGGTGGTAACGGTGCCCATGCCGCCCGCGATACCCACTGCGTGGTCGAGTGAGACTAATTATATAACGATCGTGTTCTTGGGAATTTCAGTACTTTCGAGCATTCAATCTTCCAACGCCGGCCGTCCGGCTCGCGCTAGATTAATTTCATTCGCACCAACACTTTTTTTCCGACCGCGATTTATCGTAGAACCGCTGCGCCTCTAAACTTTCATTCATCCTTATTGATGCAGGGGAGCGGTAGCAATTTTCTTTATTAGTTATGTTTACGATGTTAACATCAACTTTTTGAACGGAAACACGAAATTCTTGGCGTTTTAGTACCCCCAACTGCTACCTAGGGGTAATCAGGAGTTTAGGTGCCACAGAAGAAGTTGATGCCAGTTCCACTAATAAAGTATTCTCGCAAGGAGCGCAAAGAATGATCGAGACGAGAAATGAATGAGGGTAAGTTTAATGGTTACCTTGACCATTGAACTTGCGCGGCCTAAAAACGGAAAGGAAATTGGTGCCAGTCCCCGGGCCGCCAATTAGGCAACGCGGTATCGGGTGCATCGTCGGATAAGATATTGTGAGCACAGTTCGGCCGAGAATTTTTATTGCGGCTCGTGATCAGGGGCTTTGCAGGTTGAAAGACACGTATTGGCCGGTGCGTGGAAGTATCATCGGCTCACGGGTGGTCCTCCGATCGCGTTTCACGAATGCCTCGCGCGTCCCTGGTTTATGGACGCGTGTGCGCGAGCTGTCGCCTAACTAAATTTCGCCTTGAGGATTTTCGAAGTCCCCTGGCCAAGTCCCGAGGCACGCAGAGAGGCCGGGACTTCGTTACACGCCACGCATGCACGGCTCCGACGATCGTGAGTCGCTTAACAATGCCGCAATTAGGTTGACGAATTGTGACAGGCATTCGCAAATAATGAACACCGGGCCCCGGCCCGATATCGGCCGGTGGTCCGGCAAACACGATTGTACCTATACCACACGATTCTATGTACACCGTACGATCGCATATGTGTACACCATACGATTCAACTCGAACCCCAGCCACGCGAAAACGTTAGATAGCCTGAAGGAAACCGAAAATTTCAATTTGTATGCAAATAGATCTGTTCGGCGGGTCATGTCGGTCCGCGGAAAATGCACCGCGACCAGCCGCCTGCGCGACATCACCGGCTGAAACTTTAACAACCTCGGAAATTTGCTCCCGCGCAATTACTTATACATTTTTCAGACTAATCGCCGTCTATAGAACACCCTCACCAACCTCGTCTACCTCGTTCAATCCGTCGCGGTGTAGTCCCAAGCAAATTCTTTATGACTTTTCATTTTTCGGGACACGATCCGTTCAATATTTCCACGCGAGATTTCATTCTGACTCTGTGAACGCGTTATGAATACCTAACACGACTTTTTGTGTAGAATTATTGCTTCGATCCGTGACACATAGGAAAAATTCATGGCTGACTGTGTGAAGTAGAATTGGTTGGCTGTGGTCAGACGTGGTCGGACGATTCCACTGCAAGAGCAAAAGAAAATTTTTTTGATAAGTTTCCCCTTTACAATGATTTCTCACAAGGTGAACTACTATTTTTTTCACGATGTTATTCCACTTTAAATAAAAAGTGTCGCCGTTAGTAGAATAGCCTGTCGAGTAGAACTGCAAGTTGAGCAATTTCACGGATTGTCACGAAGTTCCCGGGGGTTTTCCTGGCTGAGGTAACCATACCATTTTTTCCGGACAGTGTTCATGGTTTCTCTCGGAGATGGCGTTACGGCGGCATCGGTTCGCCTCGCCATCTATGGCGTTTCGAGGGAAGTTTGTCGGCGAGCACCACGTGCGCGCGCCCCACCAGACGGCGTGATAGCGGGGACTCCCTGTTTGATGGTGTGGCCGCTTCGGGGTTGGATGGTGGGGGTCGCGGACACCCATGGCATGCCTGCAACGGCGCAGAATCCCATCGATCATTCGTGCCGTTTCCCCGTGTTTCACGCCGCCGTGTGTTGCACCGTGTAGAGAGAGGAGTCGGCCACCGCCGCCCTCCCTCTTCAGCCTCCACTTCTGCCCCTGACACGTCCACCCATCCAACCCCACCCCCGCTCGCGAATTCCCCCTACCCTGAGGACGTGCTGAGTCCGTGACGGTTCGGCGGGCAATGCCGACCAACCATCACGAGGCCTTACCTTCCCTATTATATTTATGTGGCGGCTCGCGGTCGGGAAGGTTTATGCGGTGTCTCCAGTCTGTCTCGCGCCACTCTTTTTTTCTCTCTTCCCTTGTCCTCCTCCTTTTCCCTCTTCCAACACGCGTGTTCGTCCACTCGATGCGCGCGTTATCATCACCAACCCCTGTCGATCGTACCGTTCCCATCCCTGGTCCCATTCGTCCTCTTGAAACCCCCGGTGCACGATTTTTTCTTTTATCGCGTTTCGATCATTTCCAGTGATTGTTTTCCGCGGCCTTAACAGGCCTGACAGTCCAGATAGGTTCGTTGGTGTGTTTAAATTCTTGTGTGATGTTTGGGTAGTTTTGGGTGCTGGTTCGGTCTGTCGAGGGTGATCGTCTCTTCTGTACGCGTTCAGTGTGTGAGATCGCATCCGGTAGCATGCTTGCCAGATCGAAGCCTGCACCACGTGCACAGTGGACCCAGTAAGTGCGAGCGGGTGCCGAACATTGTCCAATGGGAGTGTAAGGATGCTGAGCCGCGCTCCGGATACCGACGACGTTCACTCGCCCGAAACGTGACCTTACCTTGCGCGCATTTTGGCGGATTCCGCTCCATTCAGCCGGTAACTCTCTCGCCGAATGCTTGCTTGTTCGACTCGGTCGTTTGCTACTGCTCGGCGTGTGCGCGCCGTTCTCCTTCGATTCTCGTTGCTCTTTTACCGTCTACATTGTCGTGGCTCGTCCAGGGGAAAATATCCAGCTAGAAAGTTCGCAGAGAAAGTTGTGAACTGTTTTCGGAAGGCTAGAAAGTGTCCGGGAAAATTCGAGCCTGTCAGAATTCGAGTCGGTGCGATAACAGACTGATTTTGCTTGGGAGTCCCCGAGAAGTGCAATGTTCAATAATATAGCTAGCTCAAATAATAATTTTATGAACTCTCCATTACAAGGGCCAGAGGGATCTATTTTTTAAATAAATTAAAGGGAATTTTAACTCAACCCGTGCGATGGAGGGTGAAATTGAAAATTTTCGGAGATTGTTTGATAATAGTTCACAGAAAAAGTAAGAAAAACATTAATATACTCGTACGTAATGTAACCGACTACTGCAAAACAACAATTAACTCTTTAGTATATTCATATATTCATCTGGAAAATGTATTTCTATACGTATAATCGCATGGAAATGTTCATAGTGATACAAAACAAGTAGTATCTAATCATTTTGGCTCTATCTGGGAATATCATACTTTCAGTAGAATTACCCACGTAACAGGTTAATTATTTATTCAAATTACAGTCCCGCGCAGTAAAATCCCCCATTTCGTGCTTAACCTCTTCCAGGCAACATGCGTGTACATTTAATAACGCTTTGGTATTACATCCTGATGGCTACATGAGTGAAGATAATTTTTCAAACACGTTAATGATTGCTTACCGGCTTGTGTTCTCCGTTTTAGCCAACCCCTTATGTACTTAAACTTTATCGAGCAGAATCAATTAGAAACTACTTTCAAGTATTCTTTATCATTAACAGGAGTCATGCTTTTGAATAAAATTGTATATTAAGACGTTGGCACATCCTACTCTAAATTACCCTTGTTTCAGTCGGACGGTAGCCCGATAAAACTCTCATTTTCATGCTTCATTTCGCGTAACCCCTATCTGTGACTTCATACCATGGCTGTTGAACAATTTGAATAAAGAAGTCCTCAATCATTTATCCTCGATCTTGGTCTGTTAGAAAGGGCTGTTAAGCAGGAATTATTTATTGTGATTTAAACATTGATTATTGCACTGTATATGATTATTAGGACTTTACCGGTGTGCACAATCTAAAAAAAAGATTACATAGAATAAAAATGGGTTGAAAGAAATGTCTTGATTCTCGGATGAAAGTTTCTTCGAGTCCAAAGGGTTAACAGGCTTTCGATAAAGCTAAATCTGCTTTGACTCTATGCTATTTTTAAGATTGCCATCTCGACGATCATAGTATCGAGTGACTATCGATAAAGTGTTGCCCGGTAACTCGAACCGTTCTCGCTCCCAAGAAAATCAACCTTGGAGCCTGAAACAAAAAAATAGGAAAACGTGCAGGCAGACTCGATCAATACTTAACTAAAAAGAATGCTAAATGAAAACAGGACAACCGTCATTGGCGGCAAACGCATTCACCGTCGTTCTCCCATCGTAGTACTTTCGTAGACACGGTTGTACAGGTGCTCCGTTGTACGGGAGTGCTTGTAAGCACATGTACGCGCACACGTAACGCGGAGGAGCTCGTAAATCAGTCAGTTACCTATATATGCGCATATTATACGTACGCAACGTAACGGTATGTAATTTATTGTTTCAGGTAAGTGACATCGCACCGCCCCAGGCCTCTCGGAGAGAGCACATGCGTGCGCGTCTTCCTTTCCCGGCGTAATGTAAGCAACCCAATGTTGTATACCTATTACGAGCGATGTCAACCGAGGGACTCGGGGAAATAATAAACGAAATGGGACCATCGCGCGGAATCGAGCTGCTTCCTGGCCTTTTTCAACGAAAAATTTCAGCCGGGCCACAGCGGTTCTATTGTCCGCGAGGCACAATGAGTGCAGATTTTATCGGGGAACACCATACACGCGACAACGTCGCCGGGACGCGTCCTTTTTAAGCGTTTCGATAGGTCTGGACAGTTTGTATCCTGCGAGGATGTTGATTACGACCTTAATAGCCGAACACGAAGGACGCGATGTTTTATTTACGGTGCGATGACTACGGTTACCATAAATCGCGCCTCTATGGTCTGCGGTCATCAGTTGAAAATTTCGAGAATCCTAGTTGAAGCAGTGTAGCTAATTGAAAAGATTTCGTACATATGAGTGACAGAAATGGACTATTACATGGTGGCTAGATTTTTCGCGTATTCTCTGACAATGGATGGCGGTGAATTACGCAGGAAACGGATTGGCGGGTTTGTGGACAGCGTTTCCGGCAGTTAGTCAGCTCGGGCGTCAGTAGGAGGACCTAAAGGGGGGGGGGGGTCAGCTTCCTAATTTCGCAAGCGTGTATTCGATGGTCGTCGTTGGTCCCGCCAACACAGCTGTCGATACTAAAATCCGGTTTTATAGCGATTTCGATTACACCTCTGGCCCGATACTCCCGCAGCGATAAGGCCGGGGGACCATAAAGGCGAGCACCTGTAATACAATAAATTACCGTAATGGTGCGTGCCCGGCCCGGAGTAAGATAAAGGACACTGGGCTACGGTCGTACAGGTGTAAACGGGCCTAAACGAGGTGCGGTTATTAGCGGACGCCACGGGAGGGTGGGAGAACAAGAAAATAATAACCCAAAGATGGATGAAAGTGAAAGGACCTCTTCGGGGGATGAGGAGAACGGAAGAGGCGGGGGAGAGGAGAAGTGGAAGAGAAAAAGAAAGGGAAAGGTTTCACGGTAGAGTGCTGAGAAATCCTCGTCAACGACGAAGATGAGATAGGCCACACACCGGCGGCTTGTAAAACACGCGGCGAGATTAAATGCTTCATTAATGTGATTAAAGTAAAAAGCTGCCTGAGTAATGAACCCAGCTGAATCATCCGGCAGTCCTTCGCCAGTCCACCCTCGGCACTCCTGTCTTTCTGGTTGGACAACGTGCGATACTGGCCGATTATGTTTATAAATCCCTCTCGATCTTCAAATTTCGTTCAATACATTTTTGTTGCAATTACTTTCAATAATCTTACAATTTTTGCGTAGATACTGGAATCGGAGAACATATGCGTTGAATACAAAGAAATTTGACAGGCAGCATGGAACTGATAAAAATTAGCAACATTCCTTCCGGACTTCGAATTTGATTTAAATCAGTATTTTAATTGTTAAAAAGTAACGCGCTTCGAACTTGAATACCGACACGATTCTAATTGAACAATGACTGTACAAACGGTTTCATACAGTGCTACGAGCGAAAAAACATGTAAAAGTTGTAGCATCGGCGCGAACAATCGCAAGCAAATGAATTCATGAATTTACAAGTAAAAGTACAGGAAAGAGTTAGCTCGCGTTTGTTAGACACTAGTTAACCTCGATGTTCTTTTAGACAAACATGTAAATCAAAACGGAATAGTAGGAGTCTACGGCAAATGAACCACGAAGTGGACCACTTGTGGCCTCCGCCATATTGGAGTCCTTGAACGATTTGCCTGAAGAGATATACATCTACCCCAGACCTAAATGGAACAGACAGAGCAAAGAAAAAGAAGTAGAAACTTCGACGAGAAACGAAACCGAGCACACGAAAACTCAGTAATACATACTAACTTTACTAAAAAAAGTTCTCTCTGCTTTCCACAGAAAACAAGATTACACTTCTGTAAGCTTGTCGCAACGTCAGCAACTAAATCCGCACCGTTAAAAAATCGTGCTGCGAACCTAATGCGTTGTGTCTCGCGCGGAGGTGGTGAAGCGGCGAAGACAGATTTCGAAAATACTCGTCCGTTAATCCGGCATGGTCAAATCGATTTCACATGGCGGCTCGGCTGAAGGTTCCTGGACCGCTTAGAGTGGCGAAGAGAGTCGAGGGCGAGGACGATCGGATACCATGGGAGTTTTTTTTAAGTCGCTATAGCGGCGGAGAGCAGCGGCTATCTGCCGTTCGGAGAGAGAGAGAATAAAAGTCGCGCGGCGTTCACAATTGGTAATGCCGATAGAGCTGCCATCGTCTTGCCATACAAACGTCCTCTCGGTCGGCTATGTGCGCCGGAGCCTTTCTTCGCTAAACACAACGACCGTTGTGCATTTCTTCGGCACGCGCATCAGAAACGTCCGGCGAGTGGCCGCATGCGGATACTTTGTTTCGAACGGGCGCGTTCGCCACTGAAAACCGCCACGGGGCCCATGATTCCCCTTTCGGAACTGCCTCCATTGTTCCCCGGATTTTTCCACGGGGGGCGTGCGTCGAAATGCTCGGCCGGTAAATTGAGTAATATAATTGAACAAACAAGAACAGCCGATCAAGGCTGAAAGCTTCGAGCGGACGATTTGTGGTTATTCGCTCTCTCGGACGTCTCTGTAGATCTTTGAAAGCTGTCCAGTAGCAAAGAGAATCGCTCCTCGGACATCTATCAAGTGGATAATACAGTAGCGCACGCGAAAGCGGTCCGCAGTCGCGACCGAACGAGGAATTCGCGCGGCAAACTATTTTTTACTTGGTGGGGTAATGTCGGATACATAAGTGTGCACCACTGTGCCACCTTCAGGATGAATTCCAACGTCACTACCGAACGCTATTCCGCAGGAAATGCGGCCTGATGCGGGCGAGCTGTGTCAAGACGAGCATAAACGCTTGTCTCTGTAGCGTGTTGCGTCGAAACGCGCCAGTTAACGTCCTATTTCCGAACAGTTTGCATATTTCACCGGGAACGTCGCCGCTCGTTTATCAACCAGACAAAAACTTTCGTTATGAGCGCAAGTGTCAAGTTCAATTACGGAACGAAGAAATCCGCCGCGTCGAACAGAAACGCTAAACGAGCCGCCACGTGTTTTAACGTTATCGTTGAACTTTATTGTGAAATTATACACCCGACTGTGCAGTGGAAAAAAGATGACCGTTAATCGTCACTGAAGCTATGCTTTTGCAAAGCTGAAGAGTTTTTAAGTAATCAACAAACACGTAGGGTAAAGCTAGCAGAAGTCCTACAGATAGATCACTGCACGCTGAGGACGATTGCGAAGCGGATCCAGGAAGAGGATCGGTCGGAGCACGCGTCAAGGATCCGGGGGCGGAAGAAATAAACTCCCCGTCCAATCGGCATTTCATAAGCCGTCAATTGGCGTTGTTAAAGGCGTCAGGTGAAACGGCAGGCGTGACGCCTCATCGGCGTACCCGTCGTCCGGCGAGTACACGGCGAACGTCAGGTCGTTACAGCGCCAGATACGAGGATCTCTGACGGGGCGGTCGGTCCGGCGGACGTACAAGGTGCTGTGGCTTGACGCAAAGTGCAAGGAGATGCGATCGACGATTATGCACTTACGGTGTTACCGTATATAAACGGGGCCCGTATAAGCCTCGCCGGGGTATGCACACGGTCCGGCGTACATATAACGCGGACCAAGCCACGAGAGCAATGTATCTTCCCCGTGACATTGGGGCCCGCACTAATCGCGCGACAATCTTCGCCAAGCGGCGCGGCAAGGAGAAGGAGGACTGAAACGGCGAATGGCCACGGTGCAACACGTTGGAACAGGACGGAGAAACTCGCTGCGGATGCGCGCGTACCTTCTTCCTCTCGCCCCGAACGGATTCGCAGAGGCGGACGGATTCGCGGCAATGGGAGAAATTGGGATCGGAGTAGCTATGGAGAGAGGGGGTTGACACCTTGCTCCGTTTGCATGGGGTGGTTCCTCGTTTGCCGGTCGCTTTCCATTCTCGAATGACCAGACCCGGTGCCTGGGTCCATTTGGACCCAGATTATCGAAATCCGAATTTCCAGCGATCAAATTAAATGAACAGATGCTACATTAGGAACAACTTAATAAACGCAGCTACAAGAAATGTCACCAAAAATATGTTTAGAACTACATCAATCATAAACTCGTAATAATGACCTGTCGTTTAAATATTAATATATTCCGCCCGATAAGTGATCCACTAACTCAGCGGTACGTACGTCGACGTTTAAATTCACCACAGTTTTCCCAGTCTGACAGCGCATTTGTCAATCGAATTTTTCCGTGTCCCGCTGTCTACTTATCGATTGATCTATACCCTGACCGCTTCGCTCGCAGGCAATCATTCATCGCGGCGAATAAGATCCTTTCTTTCCCCCCGGACCGAAAAAGAAATGTCCGCAGCGCAGTAATAGCAGGTTCGCTGTGCACGCACCGCAATTAACAACGCAAACATCTCCTCGATGCATCCCACTCGCGGCAGAACAACGATCTAATTGTTCACGAGAGAACAATGTCCCGCGTGGAAAGGCGTCAACGTTACGCGCGACCGCTTTGTTCTCCGTTCCGCAGTGTTCTCCATTGCGGAGGCTCTTTTTTTTCACTTTTATTTCTTCCGCGGCTTTCGAAGCTTTGTGAATACGTTTAGCTCTGAAGTTTGCGGGTCGATCGGTATCGCGGCGTAGAAAAATTACAGCGAGTGCGATCTAACGGTCTGCGAAATGTTTGCGAGCGACCGGTGAGCTTGCACGCAACGTGAATATTCAATGTCGCGGCGATCCACGACGGTTCCGATCTGGCTGCGGAAATTCCGAAAGCTGCGGACTTCATTACTGCAGTCAGTATTGCAATTCAAAAATCGTGACTTCCACTTTACAGAAGTGACTTATGCAGAAAATTTTTATTGTACACGAAGTACATATATAGAGTTCTCTAACAAAATTCGGTGTAGCCTATGGTGACGTATCGTTATCCCTAAATGTAGTCTGGAGGTTTGGAGATGTACGTTGACGATTTCGGAGAGCAGTCTGCGACGCTTGCGCGGCCGGAAAATCGACGATCAATGGACGTGGTCGCAAAAAGCAATCGTAGCATCCAACATTCGCGGAACCGGTGCGCGTTGCATGCCGGTCACGTTGCCTCGCAGCCGAAAAGCCTTATTTTTAGGCTGTTCCGCGCTGAAAGGCTGAAAGCGACGCCAGCATCCGGGTGATCCCGTTCGTCGACCAGCTCACGAGCATTCCGGCCCGCATTCCAGCATCGATTACCGGACACACACCGATTCCTGGACGATAGCCGCTCGCAATCATGCTCCTCCATGACCAAGGACCTGCTCCCTAGGTGCCGGCAATGTGTCGTCCCCGCAGATATTGTGTAGCGTCCGCCAGGACACCTAATTATACGATTGTCGCGGGACCTCGCGCACTCGAACGATATCGCGGCCCCGCAAGCCTCCTGTCTTCTGCTTCTTCCTCTTCTTCTTCTTCGACTCTCCAGGTTCTCTGCTTCTCTCCCGTGTCTCCGTTCTCCGGTTTACAAGCCCTCGTTGCTCTTTTCGATTCGCACAACTGGTTATCTTCCTACTCGACGCTACCCGGCCCCTTCTCCCTCTTTTCACCTCGTTCCTCTGCTAGCCTCTTCTTCTCACTATGGCCCCTTGGTTTAAGTAATACCCGGTCGCCTTTGCTTCCTTTCGTAATATTTACCGGTCGGAAGCGGCTGGAGAAGCGTTACACTTCCTCTCCGGAAGAGTAGCCATTCCATTTCTACGAGCTTCTTTCGACCGAGCTGATTTATCTCGCTGATTCGGGGACTGAGAGGTGATTCATGCGATTTTTAGGCTGCCATGATTCGCTAGTCGGGTGATCTTCTATTGTAACATTTGCTTTCTGAAAGTCACTTTTAACCCTTTGCACTCGAATGGTGACTCCGAGACGCCAGTCAAAATTACCATATCATTATTTGAAACAATTTTTACATGATAAAATTCTTCTGTATTCTAGAAATTCAAATATGGAGTAAAAATTGGAGTCCAATGGGTTAAGCTTAGTCACATTTAAAATTGTACAAAAATGAATTAAAATTTGAAAGTATTTATATATTGTCCTCAGCTTATAAAAATTATTAGAGGAAGAAGGAAATGTCGCAATTGCCAGAAACAATTTTTCTTTTGCAAAATTGTTGATCGTTATACTATATATATTTTCCGCAATCGCGTGACTATTTAGCCAGGCACGAATTAAATTGGAAAAATGAGAGCCAGTTAAGGATTGAAAGTTTAAAGTTTATTTTGAAAGTTGGACGGCATCGAGGCCTTGAGAGAGAGAGAGAGAGAGAGAGAGAGAGAGAGAGAGAGAGAGAGAGAGAGAGAGAGAGAGAGAGAGAGTAGCGTTTTATAGGGTCGCCAGAACAGAAATTGATCCCGCGACGTCGTAAAGTAATTAGCATCGCGCAAAACATATTTATACTCGGCGGAGTGAAACTCGAGCGTGCCGTGGCCCACGATCGTATTAATGCCGATAAAAAATTGCGGAAGCCAGCAGCTGCGGTGGCGCTCTCTATCGAACAGAATGCTCTGATACGGATCTATCGAACGCGCCTATGCCGCTATGTGGACTGCACGCAGCAAGCAAACCCGTAATTTATTTCCCGGCGGCCGCCTACCTTCCAACTCCAATATAATCATTATAATTATTGTCTCCCCTTCAAGTCGACCTCGATAATCATCGTCTGTATTTGTTACACGGCTCGCATTAACTTCGCACATTCGTATGGCCGCTGTCTAGTCCTCCCAACCACGACACCATCGTTCTAATCGTCGATTCCATTGTCTGGAATCATTTCTACTGGCCATTTTCTTTCCTCCTATTCGTCGGCGTTGACATGCTGATTTTAAACGCGTACACTCTGATTTTTAGTAATATTTTATTTTCTCTATCAATCTTCCTGCTGTGCGACAATTTACACTTCTACTTCACGTATCGATATTACAAAATTTAGTTTGTACAAATTGTCAATTTTAATAATTCAGTCTTTGCGACCTCGTTCTAATTTTAAATCTCAATCGCTAGGTTCAAATTTGAAAACTCTGAAACTTTGAGGTTCCACGTACTGTTTAAACAGTCACGCTGAATAAAATTGGAATGGTCGGATGAAAAATTTAAACGTGATCGGCCTCCATCAAACTTTGGACGGTAACGGTCAAGTTCGGGGTCCGCCATTTTTCGATCGCGATAACCAGCATGTTCGCCCCACGGTATAGCGTTCGGCCGGGCAGCAGCCGCGACATTATAAATTGCGACGATCCATTCGCCGTGTTAATTTGTCCGCTCTTCAATTAGCGGCCGAGCGAGTTCGGCGGCGTCGAATAAATCGAGCGTCGGCTCGCGAGTGCCGGTTCGTGACTTTCTAAACCCGCCACGTGTGCGCGCGCCTCCTGTGTACGAAACGTTTGTGGCCCCCTTATAACTGTTCACCGGTCGTCGTTCGGCACGGTGTTTTCGCCGACAGGTGGATGGAAGAAGAAGCTCTCCCAGCCGCCCCTTGGATTTCTTCCAAAATCTCTTTCCCGGTGTCCCTGGTGCATGGAGCACACCGCTCCATTGCGGCACAGGGTGAAGGAGAAACGTTCCGATGTTACGATTTGTCGAAACTCCTTTGCGTCAAACTGGCGAACGCTAGACCGTCTCGATCGATGGGGAATGCTCGTGCGACCACGTTGCAGGGGATGTTTTCCTGAGCCCTGTTTACTCGTTCCCTGTCACGCCACAACTTTCACACGCTTTCAGACACTGTTTGTGTAATTCCTTTACGGACGACCGGGGATATTGATTGATAAATGTGCCCATAATTATGAAAGTGGTCTAAGTCACATACACACTTCTTGTTTCGAGATATTTCAATAATGTGCGAAATAACTGATAAACTCATTTCTTTTAAATTTTCACTTAACCCACTTTCACAATTATGGGCACAAATGATAAATCCTCCTGTTACAATATAGCCAGCGAGGGTACAAAGAAAAATCCCGTAAATCAACTCAGAGTTGATCGCAGATGGAAATATTGAAGTTCCTAGCCAAAGACCTTCGAGGGCATGGTTCGCATTGCTCTGAATCATTATCGATCGTCATTTGCGATCGCAGCGAAGACCCGGTGAACCGTTTCGAGGAGTATAGGGGTCGGGCTATCGTGATGGGATTTGATGAATTCGCGGTATTGACATACGTGACAGTAATTTCCATGAAAAAGCCAGCGGTACGGTCGGACGTAATATTCCGTCATTCAAAAACGTAGCGCCGCCACGAAGGGAACTTCGTGCCGGCCACCTGCACAGGTAACCTGGGAGCGTCACGACGCCGCCGTCGCCGCGAGTTACGGCCACAAATCACGCAATTCGTAATTGCCGCTACCGACTACGCGATTTCGTGTGAGGGACCCAGGGGATGGGGTTTGGTGGCCGGTGGGGCGGAAGGGGGGGAGCGCGTGCACGTGTGGATGGAAATCCATAAACATCGATTGGCTTCTGGCTTGCCAGACCAAAACGTCGAACACCGGCGAAGGCTAAATATTTCCGTGTCGTGATCCGCCACTATGAAACCCGCGGAAAAGTTGCTTGATTTTGCGCGCGCGATGTCCGCATGGACGATCCATCGGGTAGCATCCGTTCCCCGAATGCCCCCTCCTACCGGGCGAACAGTTTGCGGCTCGGGAATCGTAGATGACACGAACAACCTCCCTTCGAAAACCATCAGAAGCGTTTAGCACTCGAGCTTTGATACAGCCATTTTGCGACCGTGCCGAACCATTTTGCGGTAATCCTTATATCATAATGCCGCGACAATTGCGCACTCCGACAGCTTGACAGACATGTTCGAAACTTTGAATTTCAACGGTTGCGTTTGCAATATCAAACTGGAACAGTTTTAAGATTGCGCGTCTAATTTAAAATGCTAACGTTCGCATTTAAAATTTAAACTTGACGTACACATTCGAAAGTACAAACTCTAACGTCCAGACCCGAGATATTGATTATTGCAAATTCCGAATCTTCGCGGTTACAAATTTTCTGTTTCGCCGGTGATATTCGAACTTTAAACCTGAACCATCGTAGTCAAGCTGTTTTGTGTCAACTCTCACTGATCACGTTTAAAATTGCAAATTCGAAGGATCTCGTTGAAAAATACATATTTACTGGGTTCACGCATTAGAAATTTCAAATACGGAAGGTCGTGCTTCAAATTTCATGTTGCGCGGCAGGTGGTACACATGAATTTTCAACCGTTGCCGGTCGAAATGTCCAAGCGCAGCCTTGTCTAAAATTACAAATGTCAACCGTTACATGTTCCCAATGGCTCGCATGTTAACCTTGAGGTTCGGTCTAGCTGTTGGTTTGCGCGTAACGACAATTTCCGAGTGTCACGCGGGTCCGTCGGGTTATTCTTTACAGCCGGCTGTAAAAGTAGTAGCCAAGAGATCGCTAGAAAATCGGTTACACTCTCGCTCGACCCGGGCGAGTATTCTCTATTCCACGCCAAGAGCAAAGCGGGGCCGGGTTTCTAGTTCACAAGATCGCGCCGTTTGTTACACGCGACCCCGGATGGCGTGGGGTGTGATAGTGCAACATTGTACCAACACACTGCAATTTCCGTAGCGATATATTACCGCTCGCGATCCAAGTATGTATTACTTGGGGCCTCCGTCGAATGTCGGCGACGGCCTCTGAGTCCTGACTCTCGGTGCTCTGCGAGCGAGCGAACGGCGAGTTTGATTTGTCGGGTAGGGAGGGCAAGAACGATCCGCTCTTGCTGTCTTTTCTGCCTCAACCGTGTGGCAAGAATCACTGCCAATAATAAGCAGCCTCGCGACGCACCATTGCATTACGCGTAATGGATTATTTCGTGTTCGTAGTCTAATACGCTGTAATCAGTAGCTCGTTTTCCAAGGCGTCGCTGAATTTACATTCGAACCGTTCGGCTCGACCATCTCACGCGGAAACCGATGCCGTGGTGCACAGTACTACTCAGTAACGAGTAGTCATTTTCTCAAACAAGTTCCTCATTACCACGATGCGTTCTATTAAATTAGAGGCGAGCCTAACTGCCCGGGAAACTTGCGCATCTATTATTCAGTTATCGTCCCCGCTAATTTACTTCGTTAGCCTATATTTATTAAAATTTAATATTTTTACCGGCCATATATAAAGTATCAGATCGTGACTGTTTTGTTCCAAATTTTTCGCTCTGACGTCGACTCGCATATCGAAGAACGCAGAAAATGAATAACTAGACGGGATTGTTTATTCCAAATAGCAGTGTGACTAACACAAAAATGGTCCTTCCGCACATGTTCGCAACGGAACGTCTTCCGGCGAAAATTACACGGAAAATTCGACTGTAATCTCGCCGTAGGATCGATGTCCAGCAGTGGACGTCACAACGCACTATATCACGCACCGCGTCGGAACGTGTTACAATGGTAACACGTTCGTACCCGGGGCAATACATTATGTTACGTCCGCGTCCCCAAGTATTAGCCGTGGCTCCTTCAACGTTAGCAGTGGCGCACACCGTAGCATTCGGCCCCGTCTTCGGAGGTCGGCTGAAAGCTTTCTTCTCTCCGGCAATTACGGATAAAACCGTGTAAAGCCACCGTGGCCCCGAAATCGAGAAATGGTCAGCATCGATCAGCCCGGCCGACAAACAATAATAGCTGTCGGCGTCGATCCTCCTGGCCCGTGTGCGTTCCAATAGGGAGAAATGATAGGGTAGACATGGGATCAGAAGTGGATTCGTTTCTACCTTTGATATTCGTTTCCTCGACGTTCCCACCAGTTGGTCGAGCTTGGCACACAGGTATTTGGTATCACCAGTGTAAGCTTTCCATAGTTTTGATAGTTTAACGTAACAGTTTATGCCCTGACCACAGACGTGTTCGGTTGCTTGATATTGGAAGATATTCTACGATAACAAAGAATTATCGTGTCCCGCCGACAAGTCGCAGACCTGCACCTTTTCATTCACATTAGTCGCCAGCCAGATGCGTATTAATTCCTCGCGATCATTTAATAGCACAGCTTCGCCAGGTTCGTTAGCATACCGTATCGCTGGTAAGACTGATCAACCCAACTCGAAGAACCATTCTATTCTTTGTTAATGGGAATACAGGCCGTTCGATTCCTCTTCTCGGCACGTGTGTGCTCTATATAGGGGTACCAGTATGACTCTGTAATTACAAGGTCCTTTACCCTCTTACCCGTGATCCTCGAAAACAAGGTGGGCGCGTTCGCTGGCGATTCAACGCCGGCATAGGTGTGTCCGTGCGTTTTCTCGGCATCCGGCGGCCGGTGTGGGTGCGTTCCTGTGTTTCGCGCTCCTTCCTCCTTCACCGGCGCTGCCTGCCATCGTATCAACATCGCACTTCATAATCCTGGCAGTGTTTCTGCGCGTCTCGATCCGTTACCTCAGCCCGATCGGTTGGTTCTCTAGTCCCCGGTTCTCACTCTCAGTCTCCTAACAAGTAACCCAATCGGCTCCAGTCTTTCGATTGAACAGCTTCAGTGAACAACACGAGCACCCAATCAGTACCAGTTCTTCAATTGAACACCTCGAGTGACCATCCAGTGTGTTCATCCACTTTGCTAATCGTTAATGCTAATGGATACTTTGAAGTTTGATATAGTTAATGGGATTCTAACGATGATCTGATATGGTTCATGCGACTTTAACAGTGACGAAGACCTGATAGCTTCAGTTTTACGTAACCAGTGTGTTCAAGTTGGAAGTGTCTCTAGTAAATGATGAGTTTGAAGTTGAAACTAGTGTCGGTGGATACTCGACAGCCTAGCAGCTACTCCAGGATGGCAGGTACGAGAGATCGCCGCGTTTCCGTGGGTTTTTCGGGGTCCCCGGCAGCGAGGAGGGTCTCGCCGACAAAAAAGTTCGTTACAATTTGCTCGGTTGATAGGATCGGTGGCTTCGAGAAATGGAGCAAAGGGACGGACAAGCTCTTAAAGACGTTCCGACTGGGGGGCCCCGGAGCGGTTCCGAGGCTCGCCGAACATCCAGAATGCTTATCTCGAAATAGATCGCGAGAATTCGGTGGACGAAGAGCCGGAGCCGAGCCACGGAAGGTACGCGGGAGCCGAGGAATGCGCGGCCGACGGTTTTTCCTAGTTAAATCCATTCCCGACGGTTTCACCGTGGCCGCCACTATATCAAGCAATACGCATTTCTGTCGTGCCAACGTGAAACGCCATTTCTATCCGTCAGGCATCGAGCCAGCCGTACCCGGGTTGAACTCCGTGCACTTCTTGACCCTGATTTTTTAGTATCGTGCGCCGCGCGTTCGGTCGGTTTTCTAGGTTCGTAATGGCCGGCCGTAAATCACCGGGAGCCTCTCCGAATCCGCTCATTTCAGTAAACCGTCGCTTCTGCTACAGTTTTCGTAGGAAACGCCGTGCCAACACAGGACGGACCTTCGGAATTATACTTGTCACACTTTCGAAGGTCCTAACCGAGATACGCTGGTAAACCGACGTCCATAAAAACTGTCACATCTTGTTCATCTTGTTGGAGGAATGGTTTGATGGATGTTGACGTTGATTCGCTACATTGATGTTCATGTTATTTTCAACTAATCGAGTCAGTCTTTGGCACTTCATAAATCGTTCGAAGTCTAATGTACTGTTTGAATAGGTTCATCGATAAAGCTTGTCTCGTATTTTACGATTCAAAGACAGCTTGTAAACAAGTAGTTGGATATCGAAACAATTACACCAGAATTAGGGTTAACACATGGAATCGATTCTTCAAGATCCTTTGTTCTGAATCATCCTCTAAACTTCGCCATCCAAAGGGGAAGCGTTAGGCTGTTTCTAGCCCGGGCAATCGTGTGGGGGTTAGGCCAGTCCGAGGAGCAGATTGGACTCGCTTCTAGCGTAAAAAAATGTGCGAACATTTGGCAAGAGGTCAGCTCTCAGCCGCAATCTTTCACTGTAGGCAGTCTAGCGGTCGGAGGGGGGTTCGAGGGGAGGTCGACGAAGAAGGAGGGGTTGGTGGGAGGCTAGACGTAATTTGCCCTGGGGGCCCCGTGGGTGGTTGCTTGATTCTTGGTTGTACTGTGCAGGATTGGTCGGACGTCTGACAGTTGACGGATGACGAGGCGGCCTTTCAAGCTCTCCCCTTTTACGCCCTCGACGGTGAGGTTCGCCTCGGCCTCTCGACTCGGGCTCGGGCTTCGAGGCAGCGTCCATTATCCGCCGCGAGGCAAGGCTGAGCCGGGCGTAACGGGATTATTAACTGAAATAGGCGTATAAGTCATGCGTCTTCGTCTTCCGTGCCCCTGCCCCCGAAACTGGCCCCCCTTAACTTTAGAACTGCCTCAGCCTCGGGCCGTTACGCGGAGGACCGGCTCAACCGACCCACCCGATGGAAAATGTCGAAGAAACGTTACTCCCTGCCAATAAATAAAATTATTTATCGCTTGCCCCGCCGAGATTCTCACTAAATTATCACGTTCGACAAATGGAATTTAGTAAGTGGATGTAGTTTGCGGTTTACGTCGAACAACTGTTTTTAGACAAGAGTAGTAAGTGTATTCTCAAAGAATGCACGTCAGGATTTTATTTGACCTTGCAGTGACCTTGGAACGTACTTGTACATTTTGAAGAAGTTAGTCTTGCCAATTTTTGCTGTGTCGAATTGTTTCCGAATGGAAGGGAGTTACATGAACGATGAAGGGTCAACCTGGTCGGTGTGTGGCGAGGCACGGGGTCCTTGGAAATTAGAGAAATTCCGTGTCCCTTAGCCGCGAGAATTCTCAGCGATGGCCGGCGGATAAGCCGCGGCACGCAGCGGAGATGCGAATCTTCGCAACCGGCGAGTGGAAACATTAAAAATAATTTCTACTTCTCGGTGGGTTTATTCACTCGACGCGGGCCCGGCCGTGACTCATCCGACTTATCGCGCCTTGATCGTGATTGCCTTCGTACACGCGTAAACGCTTTTCACCTCGTGAGAGAAGAAAATGGCTCCCGGGGATCGGGGCTTCTCAGGTTTGGCACCTGCCGGAAACCTGCGTGGTCTCACCTGTGTAGTCTCACTTCTACTTCTTTCCAGTTTTCGAAGTTGGCGATCTTGAACTCTGCCAGGACCTCGATTTCTAGAATAAGAGAGACATCGAAGATTACAATAGTTGTTTGTCTTGACATTATGAGTGGAATTCTGTTATGAAACTTTACAATTCCGCCTGTAGGCATTCCAGCAGATGCTTCTGAGAAAGGATACATTATTGTCATAAATGCATCAAATCCGCAAGCTGGTGATAACAAATGGAAGCAATATCATCTCTTCACGAAAAATAAAATTATATTCCGAATGAGTTAACAAATTCCACGAATTGCCAAAATAAATTTGGACAGTGCATTCCGATGCCGGAGTGTATCATCCACGGATGTGATTGGTCGCGAAGAGGGCAGAGATTTTTCCATAACTGTTGCAAGATCGGCGCAAGGCGGCGTCCGATAAGCTGGTTGTCGGATCGCGATTTTTCGATGCCGCGGTCGCGATAAAACACCTCTTGCGCGGCAATGATGCGGATCTGGAGGCGATGCGCGAAATGTTCAGCAACAGAATCCGCGCTTCGTGGCCGAGCGTTAAAGCCGCGCGCAACAGCTACAACGCCGGTGTCACGTTTATCTGACCGGCGATCGGCGGAGCAGCGCGCAGCGCAACGCGATTGCAAGGACCACTGCGTTGGATCACGGCGCTCGAACCTAGAAGAGAGAGAGAGAAAGAGAGAGAGAGAGAGAGAGAGAGAGAGAATACCGAACCGCGTGTTCAACCGGCAAACCGGTTGAACTCCTCGCCGGGTTTCCTGCCCGATCCCGTCCCTGGAAAACCGAACAGTTTTCTGCGGCTGAAATTCGATTTCTTACCGGACATTCCTAAGCCAATTATTATTTGAATGCGCGTACGTGACCTCTTTGCACCATGATCGACAATTATAGGTCTCGTTGAATTTTTTCGGAATGCTTTGAGAAGTATTAGGTAGAAGTCGCAGTAATTAAAAACCATTTTTGTAAGGCTAGATCGGTTCGTATCTATAAAATCTTCTTCATATTGATTGTACCAATGGTGTTTCATTTGTAATATAATAGGGGCTTCGCACTACTCACACCTGCTGGTACAGTCACCCGATAATAAAAGACAATGTTCACGTCACTGAACTTATACATCTATTTCGTAATTCTGAAGTTACAAGTTTGAAGTGCATCTGGTTAATTGAGTTATTGCGTCTACGAAGTCCGTTTTGAAGTGGTCGAGGCATCCAGCGAACGTCTGAAGAACCTAGGCAGGATGTCGGTTTTTGTGTTGGCTTGCGAACAGTTAGCGAATTGTTTCCAGCGGCTACATTCCTTAAAGGGCGTCCCCAGGCGTCCGCGGTTGGCTGGGAAACGAGCGGGAAAATATTCATAAATAATTGTTCGCGGTAGATGCGAGATAGCCGTCGGGCACTTAAGCAATGAATATCTGATGATTTCCGCTCGAATTTCCGCAAATCTGTTTCACGGACCGTGTCCCTTTTTTCTCGTGCAACGCGACGGGGCGGTGCAAAAACCGAGGGAAATTAGCGTCCCCATCACCTACCACGCGGATTACAAACGGCCGCGTGTAAAGCGGTTTGTTTCTTCTCCTCGCAATTTGCCCGGCACTTTACTCTCTTTCTCTGTGATAGGTGTGCGTGTGTATGGAAACGGTGAGCACGCTAAACACGTTCCGCGAACCCTAGAATGTAAACAGGAACAGCGTAAGGCAGCGCTGAGGAGGGTAAATGAAATCCGAGTGCGCGCCGATCGGCGTGCAGTTTTTTCTGCAAGGGATGGCCTAACGCGGCGCGAACCACTAATTAAGATTATTCCTACGGTTTATCGCGGTGGCCGGGGCGAGCGCAACTCGCCTCTCATTGTGCAGTTTCGGTGGAAGTTCGTGATGCGTGAGAAAACGGACACGAACCGGCATCCCGGTTCGTGGCGCGATTAAATCTTCGCCTTTTCCACGTTACGTGTATCGTAGCGCTCGTAAAAACGGTTATGTGGGCTAATTGGTCGTCGCTGATACTTCTTTTTCTCGTCAACCCCCACCCTAGCCGATTCTCCTTCTTCGTGCTTCTCTCACGGACTTCTTCTCTTCTTCTTAGTCTTCTTCTTGCTCTTGTACTCTCTCTCTCTCTCTTCGAGTCTCCTTCATCGTGTTCTCCTCCGACTCTCCTTGCACCCCGGTCTTTTTGCTTTCGCTCGGTTCTACGCTCGGTTCCTGCAATCCTTTTTCGTCGTCACGTCACAATTTCCTCCTCGGTCCCGGCTCCCATGAGTTACAGCATCCATGAGGAGTATTACTACCTGTCGAACCCGACTCGTACACTCTACCCCGGCCTATCATTTATCATCTCATTTTATAGTCAACCGATCGCCGGACCCCGCCGTAGCCGATAGCGTTTACGCTAGCCAACGACGGCAATCTGCTGCAACGTGCACACCCTGCGGAGTTAGATGAACGTGGAAACGGAAAAATCACCGGCTCGTCGTCGTTCAGTCTTTTAACATTGTCAGGACTACCTTGTTTTTTCATTAACATTGTCGATTTGTTTGTGGCAGTACACCAGTTTAGGTTTCCTCTGTCGATCATTCGTTTATCCAAATTTATGGGTCTGTTTATTGTAAACGGCAGAAATCCAAGTATAAGTCCGAACCGCATTTGAATAGAAACACCGAAGTTAAAGAAGATAAGCATTCTGCGAGCAAGATTGTATTTATCAACTATTTATCATCCTGTTGGCTCATTATACTCGAGCTACTTTGTTAAGCGGCAACAAAACTTTGCACCCGACGACGAATAATTACCGGTCCGCTGATAAATATAATATGATGTATTACTATAAACGTTACGTCTACAAGTCGACCGAATACAATATTTACATTAGATAAACATGTAACAAGCAACGGGCTGGACGTATTCGAACAGGAACGACACTTACTTGGCGTAAGAGAAAAGGTGTAAACTCATTTCCTATAAAAAGAAACGAACGCATAGAGTAAATCACGGTTGAACGAAATCCATTGCGTCGAACAAAGCTATGGAAGCATGACGTTGTTCCCGAGTCCAGTGTCCAAAAGTAGTTGGCGAGGCAGACGAGAGTAATATGCCGATCAGAAATTGGTCACCGCTTAAATCCGTCGTTTCGATGCGGGACAAGGCGGCATGATGCGCGATGGATCATCTAATCGTTATTCATCGTGCGGCCGGCCATTCCGTGCAGCGACGGATCCGCAGGAAAGGTTAGAGAGGCGCCTTGACGCGAAAACCGGCGTGCCATCACGTGCACGAGCTCTATTCGCCCCGATCTCTAATAATATACTTTAACACCTCGCTGGTCTCGTCTGGCAGACCACCCAAATGATACTGTCGAGCGATTTGGCCACGCGAATGGTGGGCCTGATTGGTATTGCGGGAACAGCGAACGCGCAAACAAACAGTAGGTCGACTGACGTGATTGATAATCACCGCCACGCGCCGTTCCTGGACAAATACGATCGTCCAGAAGGCGACAGGACCGCCCGCAGTCCGACTCGGTCCCGCTGCCATAATTCCCTGTACTTCTTCCAACTCGGTGAACGAATGTGCGCGATGAGTTGCTCATGTTACTCGAAACAAGACCAGCGGGACGGCAGAGAGGATTCTAATTAGATATTAGAAGACGTGGGTGTAATTTCGAACGACCATTGATTACAAGAATTTAAGAGAGGAATTAATTCCTGTTTAAATTTACAGAGACTCCCATTAATAAAAATAGGGATAATTTTTTATTAATACTATACTTGAATTTCGACAATTTCGCCGAGCCCAATATACGGTGGGAAAGAGTTGAGCTGCGTCATGTAAATTAAACCGTGCACCGGTGTAGTTAGCAAAAGTCGCACGCCGACTAACTATACTGACCAGTCTCGTTGTATCGAGTACGAAGCTCCACGGGACTCCGGAGAAAAAACGCACCGATTGCGCCGCCGGAAAAACGTGCCGGTTACAATGTTGATAACGGCCACGCAATTATACTTGCGGAGAAAAAGGAATATGCGAGCCGGATCGAAGCGGATCGCACGAGTACCATTAGACCGCCCGCGGAGCTCTGTACCACGCATAATGCACGCGACCAGCAAGAAAGCTCGCGATTTTCGCATTCTGTCTCTCGTTGGGAACTCCGCACACGCGTTCCAGCCGTGGAAACCCCGCGATCGTTGATTTATCGCCGTCAAGAGAATTTCAGAAATGCATTGAGACGTCTTTTTGCGGTGGCCGAGCTCTCTCGATGCGTTCCTCTTCGTTTGGTGGAATTTCGACTTTCTTTGTCTTCTCGTTATTTGGCTCCTCGACGTATTAACAGTAAAATTATCCAGCATTTCTTTTTATTGTGTACAATTCTTAATATAATGTAAACGAAATAAGGAATGTTAAACTATTTTTACTTTCCAACAACCTATGTTTAAGTTATTTGAAATTCTGCTCCTGGTTGCCGCTGACGTGAATTTACAAATTGTACGCTTTTCTTATCGGAGATTTGTTTATAGTTGAAGAAGGTGAAATTTGTTAAATATTGGTTGTGATGAGAATGGTGGGCTATTTATTAGTACAGCCAGTAATTTAATCGCTGTATTAATTGCGGATTGGCTCGGTAACTCGTTCGGATCAGGACCTGGAAAGTTCCGTCGCGTCGGTCGGATTTCGAAACCGCCTCGGCAGAGTTCGTGAAACTTTTACGTGGCTCGTCGTGCGAGGCCCCCTTTCGTCGAGGCATAACCTTAATTAGCATTTCCGTACTAAATGTATGCACAATTTGTCCGATATTCGATGTAAATAACGAACGCGCCCGGCTACCCGCGCGCGGCGCGTCGAGGCGAGCGATCATTTGCATACATGAATATTGAGACGCCGATATCGGATTAAGTGACAACTATCTGGGATAACTGTCTAAAAAACTCGGGGCAGCGGCGGTGTTCGTTTAGTCGCGATTCGGCAAAAGGAACCGGTTATCGTCGATTATCATGTTAGGTTCACAATTTTTTTCCGGTTTAATCGGGATTTCGTCGTCGACCGTGTCGATTATGCAAATGATACGCGGTTCCCAGGGCTTTTTCGGGTGCTCGGAATTCAAACGACCCGCGCCGATGGTTGTTGGCAAGCTTGATGCTGTCACGTGGGGTCTGAGTTTCCGAGGATTTCCCTGATTTCCCGCCGAATGAGGCCACGGCCACCTATCGAAGCCGGAAGGAACCCCGAGGAAGCAGATGTTCCGGAAAAGCACGAGAGATGGCGTGCAGAGTGATTCGAGGTCGTGGAACAGAGGCCATCGGTGTTCCAGTGCTGCCACCTTCTGGTGGTTCCCCGTAAATTCAAGGCGGTACTGACCTGCGCGTGTCCCGCACCATCATAACACACAGACCGAACGCCATGCTGCCAGAAGATTTATGGGCCGTATCATGGCGCGGCATCTAAACGATTATTTGCTGTTAAACGTAAACGGCTTATAAAAACGAGCCTGCATAATAGAGTAAATATAGGCTCGATGCTCTCAGCCCCCGGTAAAATTTATAGACCCACTTAAGACGATCTCGTATCGACGCTTGAGCTGACCGGTAACCCCTAACCCTGACCAGGAACTGATCGTTTCTCAGGCAACGGGGCGAAACCCACCGCGCCAATTAATTGCAATATTTTCAAACTTCAATCCTATCGGTTTTTCATTAAATTCAGTCCATCGTAGGCTATTGTACGGAAGAAACTAGTGGCGAGGTGCTAATCGCTCACCATATTGATTCCATGCTGCTACAACACTATTTACGGCTTTTGAGAACTTATTATCTATTTAATAATCTTAATTATATTAAACTGTGTTAAGGAGAATGTTATTAAATAAATTTTAAAAAATTGTTAGATTCTATTACTACCCTACTAACAAGAGCCCAAGTCACTGCGACTAATAACGCTGTTTTGTGCGATAATCGACTGCATCGAATTTTCTGATTAAATGATGCTCGCACGTCACGATTCTGTGGATTCCGTCCTGCGAACCTTAATTGGCAGGCTAGACTCTCGAACCGCGAAAGTATTAATTAGAAATAATTATAGCTCTCGTCTAATTGATATGCCAAGGCCAATAATCAGCTTGTTCCTCGGAAGATAATCCTGTTCCGGATATCAGTGGAACAATCGTCAATTACTAAAGTCGAACGTAGATCCGCGACAAATGGCGCGCCGCGCAAGATAATGCACGTTGTAAACATCGATTATTGCTGTTATACTTTTGACGTTAGGTCAATAGAAGCGCAAAGCAAACAGCTCGGGCGGCTCTCGATTAAACATTCAGACGTCTCGATCGTCTAGCTCGTATATTAGGCACGTGCTTAGAAACGGAATCGAGCGCCTCCTATGAAGAACAATAATTTATTAAACGGATACGTCATCGCCCTGTTGCGATAGTCGCGCGTTTCCCTCATTGAGAGTCAGAGGAGTGAATCGGGCCATTTGAATAACAAACGGTATGCAAATTCATTTGCCCTGCAGTCGTTTAGTCCTCGTACGAATTTATCTCCCGCGGCATCCGAAAATACACCGTGGCCGTTTTCGAACGGCACCGAACAGCACCTCCGCAAACATGACTGCGGTATGGCAACAACCTCGATTTTATTTAACCGAGCATTCCTTCGATCGCAATTTTCAATGCTCACCAACGAAAGCATCGAGCGATCTCTCAGGCCCACGTGGGTGACTTAATAAATTAATTGATAATGTTTGCGAATTATTTACCGGAAGATTTTTGTAAAAACAACGAGACCTAAAGTTTGAGTTAACACTTTATTAGTCCCGTGAATTTTGCCGAATTATTTTGATTGCAATAAGGTCCGAGCGATCGTAAATCACAAGGCAATAATTATATGGAAGTTTGATTAACGGGTGTCCAAGGCGGTTTCCCGAAAACTGTGAGACAGAAACGCGAAGATTTATCGGAAATTCGCTGGACTCATTGGTAGTAAGCGTCGGCGTAACAACAATACGGAATAAATTACCATATAAATAGGTTTGCCGTTACACTGTGTTTCCTTGTAGGAACCTGGCCGCTCTACTCTCTTCGTTAATCCGGCCCCGGACTCTACTCAGAAATACCATCGGCAGGGAAACCTCTTAATGTTCTATTCTTACATCTCGCAGCGAGACCCGAGACTCGTGATAGCCGGCTGCCTCCAAGAAGATTTTAATTAAGCCCGCCCTTCCAATGTTTCGTCTGATTGGATGAGCTAATCCCGTTCCGTTCGTAGAAAATTTAGGGTTTCCCTTCCGCCAGAGGACAACCCCGACTGTCTCGGACGCCCGTTAACATTTTTTCGCGGCCTACTAAGAAAATTATCATGATTTATACCGGGCCGATAAATAAATCCATCCACCCCGCGGGGCAACATGGCGTTCCGTCTTTCGTGGTTCATCTTCTTCGGTATTTTTAACGCAACCGTCAGGTCGGTACGATACTCTTTTGTTACTCAACTATTTTCTTGGGTTAGGGATCTCTAGGGAACGTCTTATTGTTTGACAGAACTGTACACATTTTTATTGTATTTTTGAATATTCATAATTTGTTAGATTAAAATTGTTTTGTATATGTACTTCAAATATTCCATTAGTTTATTTAAAAGTCAATTCAATGACCTTCCGCTATCCATTTCGAACGTCCTTCTGAAAATTGCTCAATTTCTAACGAGATATTTAATGAGCTACTGTTATTGCTGTGTGGGGAAGTATTCGAGGGTTGAGGATTTTTTGTGACCGCGCCAGGGAACTTCTTTATTTGTAGAAATCACCTGAAACAGCTCCATCGTTAACGGAACAGAGTTCAGTCAAGAGCAACTGTTCTCGCCCTAAAACACCCTTGGTAACAGCTCGTTTCCTGATGAGTTTTCCAGAAGCGCAGTCGGCATTTTTTCCATCATCGTGGAAGAGCATTTGGGCCTGGTGGGTGGAAAAGTTGTCGGTCTAGGGGTGTGGGCTAAAGGGAAAGCAGCACGTCAGGGGATGACATCTAAATCTCCCTTTTCGTTTCACGCTGACTGCCCGCCCTTTCGCTGGCTGGGCTCGCCGACCGGCCCTCCCTTTCCCCTTGCTAGCTGTCTTCAGAGGGGTGGGTTCTTCGGGTACACTCGCTCGCAAAACCTTTAACCTGCCTTTGGATCTGCTACGGCGGATTAATTGAAAACAAACTGGATCGAATCAATTATTAGATCGTTCGGAAAGTCATTTTGTTTTCTCAAGGAAAAAATGAAAGCGAATTTTTTACCATTTACCATTTTACCTTTCGCTATTTTTCAGGCAACTTAAAGACCCCATGCTTCTAGAGTTTCTGTTTTTTTTTATTAGCGAAGAATGTTGCACCGCCAACGTTGCACCTTAACCAGCTAGATAAATAATTTTAGCAGATCAGATGTAAGAATGAATTGTTAAGGAGTAACATCTGAGGATGATCGCCGTTGAAATAATCTAGGAAAAGAGATTTCAACTCAGTTTCGTGTTGCGGCGCGCCATGAAGCACCAAGGCAACGTTTCAGCGGTCCGTCGGGCAACGAAAGTAAAATTCTTCGCAGTTTCCACGAGGGAAGCGGTAACGAGCCACGCTGGCGAGCAAACAAGGGGATTCGCATGGAAAGCGCGAAGTTTATTGTTGTAGGTATTCCGAAGCGGGTCCCGGAGTCCTCGGTACAGTTTCACGCAACCGGGTCTTTTATATTTTTATGGCGGTGAAAGTCGCCGCTGGGGCCGATGGGGTCGCGACCGTGAAGGCATTCCACGTCCCTAAGTTTCGCCCGGAGCCCGGAAAAACGAGGACAATGCCTATGGTAGAGGCGAGTTTCACTTTTGCCCCACCAAGATACTAGGGTCCCCAGTAAAAACCTTTAGGAAGAACGAACTGAACGTTTCGGGAAAACTAAAGGATCTAACGGCGCATCATCCCCTGGCGAGATCAGTTTCGCAGGATCTACCGGCGAGATCTTGCGGCCGAACCACTCAAGGACGTCACGGTGGAAGGCAAAATTGCGAGGGTGTGATACCATCAACGCGGTTCAAAGTGTAACATTTTCTGTGGCTCCGAGAGGACTGAGACTTTTACCTCGAGCAATTTTACTACAGAACTAGTTGCTCGAAGCGTTGATCTTGTGTTCGATTTTTTCAAATGGAGGGCTGGAAAAGGAGGTTAGGGAAAAGTTTAATCAAGATTGAGTGCTCTGATATCGATCAGGAATTCCTGTTCTTGTGCAGAGGGAATTGAATTTTGTATTTTGTGCTGTGGACGACAGGAAGAATTGTGATTTTGTAGATAAAACGGCCTTGTACGGCACCTGAAACGACGAAGAAAATCATGAAGTCAATACTGGAATTAGCAGTCAATAAGGAAGTAATTAGCTGGTTGTAGAATCGATAAAAAAGAAGTCAAATGTATCAGAGAATTGTTCAAGATAGAATGACGTTGAGCGACACATAAACGAGGAAGTAATCAAAAAATGTAAAGTATCTGCACCGAGAAGTTGTTCAAAGATAAAATGATTGACAAAAAAAAAAATGAGATGAAGAAAATGCTGAACGTCAAGAACGGAATTAACGATCAATAAGGCATTATGTGGAAGGTTAATGTAAATTTGCTGTGCAGGATACGATAGTGGAATAGCTGTGCAGGATACAAAGGAAAATGTTGATGCATTCTGATGGGAGTTCGCGGGATCGATCGTGTACCGTTTCGCGGACCTGCTTCTCCCGCAGAATCGAAAGCGAGAAGGTGAAGAATTGCCGGAGATACTTTCGCCGACGTTGTTCATAAATTTCTGGCCACGCATAGTAATCCCCGCTTCTCGAGTTTACCGTAAACAGATCATCTTGAATCTTCCGGTTGCCTCTAGACGACGCTGCGTTCCGACGTGGTCGCTCTGATCTCGTTACACAATATTGACCGCGATCTTGATAAACAACCACTTTTGAAATTTGGATAAAAATGCAACTGAAAGCATTACACCGTCTGAGATAATTCGTATCGATTCGATTTCGTGCTGAGCATTTTCGAGTGTGGATTCATTGAATGGTTTTCGATGTATTGTATTTTTATTCAAATTTTATTCAATGAAGCGATGCATTAAGTTCGGTCTGAATAATTAATGAACCTCCATAAAGTTGAATGACTTTGAGCGATGTAGAAGTTTTTTTTTTTTGCAAAATCCCAGTGAATTTTTTCGAAGACAGTTTCTATTCTGATTAAAGAACTACGCTGTCCGGCGTAACAAATTCCATGAAAAAACATCAATCTCACTCATCGAGGAGCGCAACATCCATCTTCTATCAATCGAAGACGTCGATCGGCCTCGGACGACTCCATCGACGTCCAAAAAATGATCATCCGTGGAGGAAAAAGTGACAGTGGCGAGGTTTAAATTCGCAAAACACGGGGCCCGCGAGTTTCCACGTAACGCGCCGGTCATTCTACGAAATCGTGCACGTGTGCAACGCCGGATTCAGCTGCCTCGTTCGGTTCACGAATGAATTATCGCCCGTTCGGGGTTGGGCTCTTTCATTTCCAGTCCACGCGGTAGCTCCGTCCTTTCCTCCCTTCTTTCGCTCTCTCGTTTTCTCTCCTCCTCTCTTTCTCCCGTATCGGTCGAGCCTGCCGTCAGCAACGCTTTTTCCCATCCCTACGCGATTCCGCTCTACACCGCCATTCTCCCCCTTTCTTTTTCCATTTCCAGCGGAAAGATACCGCGCAACCCTCCCCCCAGATTATTTTTATAGACTCACGTGTGCTCGCTAAACACACCGCCCGCTTAGACCCGCGATTTTCCACCCCCACGGTGTTTGTTCGCCGACTTAAACCAGTGTCTGCGATATTTTATTCCCAACCCGACCACGGAATAATAGAAAACGTGTCTGAGATGTTTGTTATCATTTTCAGAATGGTCGAGAATTGCTTCATGTACTTTATTCGTTGAATTATTTAATTCGTGAACAGGAGATATTGAATTCCATGTATTTGTCTGCAGTATTTTATTGCCTAGATAAGTAGAAGAAGCGATAAAAAAATGTGCTTCAGAATTTTTGTAATTATTTGATCAGAGACAATATAATACATGGAACTCGTTATTAAATTCTTTCCTTCGAATATTAAATTGATTTCTACACATTGTCTAAGTACTCGACAGCGGCATTTTTAGTTTCACACCCCATATAATGTCGATTCCATACTTGTAGACGCGAGTCGGACAAGGGTGAGGAAGTTTGATTTTATTCATGGCTGGTACGTCGCAAGCGTCAGCCATTCAATTAGGAATCCTTTTGAAACCAGTTCAACAGTCAATTATTTAAAGGAAAGGTGGCGAGACGAGTCCGATATTATATGGATGCTTCAATACGAGCGCGTAGAATCATCTGCCACATTGAGTTATGTGTTTCGATATAACCAGGTGTGGTTGAGGGCTAGAATGAGACTCTGGGTTCTTAAGTAACTTGGTCCACGGTGAACGTTAGGTTAAAATCCGGTCCGAGTCTGTTAAAGTCCAGTTAAAGTCAGCTGGACTCCCTGAAGTGTTCTTTCGTGACCCTCACGTAGCCATCTTGGAGAAAAGTTGCGTCCAAAGAATCTTAGAATGTCCTTATCGAGGTCTAGATTTCTATTTTGTATGTTCGTCTTCCTTGAGTAGCATTATTTTTAACGAGTCCTCTAGTATCTCGTTTTAATACAGCTTCAATTTTAACAGAATTAAATTAATTAGCTTGTTGTTCGAACATATTTGCACTCCTCGAGTAGAATTATTTTTAACGAGTCCTCTAGTATCTCGTTTTAATCCAGCTTCAATTTTAACGGAATGAAATTAATTAGCTTGTTGTTCGAACATATTTTCACTCCTCGAGTAGAATTATTTTTAACGATTTCTCTAGTATCTCGTTCTAATCTCAGCTTTAACACAATTAAATAAATTGGTTTGTTGTTCGAACATTTATTATTCATTTTTGCAATACTTTTTTGGTGTAACTTGGGAAAGTAGGAGGCCCATCGTCGTCGCGCAATTTCCAAGCGTTTCTGCGGTTTTGACGAATTTGTTTACGACACGATAATTTCCAAGTTTGAGGAACGGTGTCTGGAAGTTTCGTACGGATGCCTCCTCGTAGGAGGGGCAGCAGGGTCTTGGAACCTCTTTCGAGAGGGCAAGCACCCGTCACAACAGCTGCTATACTCTCGAAGAGCCGCGCGTTTCCAAACTCTCCTTCTCTCTCGCTCTTCATTGGCCTTAATAAAATCGATATTAACTCCGGCTCCTTTCTATCGGGAACTTCAACGATAACCGTGTACTCTTGCTCACCTATTTTCTTCCGAATAACTTGCTTTGTATTTCGTGCAGAACCTCGACTAAATTACTTTTTCATTACCGGGGGATTTTCTCGTTTTACTCTGGGAAAGAGAGTGCGCCGTTGCAAGAAGTTCTCTTGCTACGTTACTGGTTACTGGGCAGAAAAGCGGTTTGTTTCCCCATCTCGGAGGGTCAGAAATGCGTGGAAGGAATCAAAGGGAGAAACGCAATCAATCGAGTGTTTTCCTTCTGAACAATGGCTTGCAAAGGGGAAAGGGACAGCGAGGGTAAATTGAAATTCCGTGACACGGAAGGAACTCTGATTGGGAGAGGGACGACAATGAAAATGGCGCGCGATTGCTTTCTGCCTGTGGTTCGTCGTCTTCGCGTCCGTATCCGCAAAATAAATAAATTAAGAGACTTTGAATATATTGCTTTCTCTTGTCCTCTGCCAGAAGTGCAAGTAAATAGAACAACAAAGTAAATACTTCTAGAATTCATACATTTCATACATTTTTGCAATTATAAAATTGTACGTCCTTTTTAAAACACAATGTAGCTCCTAATTAGGGTAAAGAAATGTTTTCAGAATTCTTTTACCACACGGTTGTACGTAAAAATATGACTATGAAGTTCCGCAGCCGATGTCCGAATACATTCTTCAATCCCAAACGCACCTAGAACAACGTTTCTCCGTAAAAACGAGGGCGCAGAGGCGAAGAGAAAAGTGCGAAACAGAACGAAGTGCTGGAAAAGGAGCGAAAGAAACAAATTGTCGATCGAAGTAACGAGCGCGACATTCAGGTCTGTTGGAGGGGGTTGAATTTTAATCGAGTAGAAGAGGAAGAATAATGGCGGGAAGGAGCCGAGGACGCCATCAATTGAATGTTTTCGTTTTGAAGCGTGCGCCGGGTCCGATCGGCGACGGCGGCGGCGTCCGGGGAGGATCGAGGGGATCGGTGGAGGATCGGTAGGAGAAGAAGAGGGTGTAGATCCCCCGAAGAGGGTAAATTGGAATTCCGCGACGCGAAGAGTGCCTCGGTTAGTTGCACGGGGCCAAACAGGGGGTCAGTGGGGTGAAGGCGAGACCAGGAAACCGGGGAAAAGCGGCGTGGGAGAAGAGAGAAAGAGAAAGAGAGAACAGAGAGAGAGAGAGAGAGATAGAGAGCGCGCGGAGAGAGCACCGACACCCAAGGAATATTTACTGCCATCTTCTCTACCACTTACCCACAGATTCCCTGCCCGAAGTTGTAAACACCTCTTAACTGTATAGAGATAGTATCTCGGTTTCCCTTCTCGTGTATCCTAAGCAGTTACGCGGCCGTTATAACTAAAGGATTATTAATTAGATCGCCCGGCGATTACATCGCGATATTTTCCATCCCCTTTTTTCCTTCCGAGTTTATCTGGTTTTTTTCCCCCTTCTCCTCTCCTCTCTCCCTTTTTTCCCCAGCCATTACACACGAGCTTCTCTCTTTCTCTTTCACTCTCCGGTTCGTCTCTATTTCTCTCGTGATCGCGAGTGCTGCAGCAGCGTTACCGTTCTCTGTCGCGTTCGTTCCGCTGCCGAGAGGTTTAATTGATTCGAACTGCCGCGACTATCGGATTATTAATTGCGCTGTTAATCGGGGACGACGGTAATTAAGCTGTCGACGATTCAGTTTTATGATGCCCCGCGCCCTGTCCGCTATACTTCTGTCCTTTGTGCACGGGATACCGGTGTTTAGCGGAACTATAGCGCCGGCGAACAACGTTGCAAGAATTCACCTCCCTTCCGGTGAGCTTCCACCGTGACGAAGCTTCTTTGCTGTCGCATTTTTTCTCATTCTAGATGCTCGTCGATTCGATTGGATCCGAAAAAGCGACGGCATTCGCCATTTATTCTTCCGACGCTAGCTTGTCGCAGTCGCACCGTCCAATCAAGATTTTTCTACGGGAAATTATTCAGTGAATTTCATTGTTTGTGTACTGATTGGAACCTTTTCATGCTCAATAATTGGAAAGAAAAATTTCATTCGTTGTCTACATATAGTGTTTATATATTGATCACAGGAGAATGGACTGTTTGCAATATCGAGCGACCAGAGACCAACACCAATTTGAAGTGTTCAAATTTTCGTTTTCGAGCGAACCGCGCGAATGGAAACTCCATTTTGAAAATCTCCGATCTTTCCTCATCACCGATCACGCCAAACACGCCGTAAATTAACGCCAGATACATAAAGACAACGTGTCAGTTGGCAGACAGACAGATGTCTCGAAAGCTCACAGTGCTCTCCGTTTACCAGCTCAGAAAACACGACCGATAAGGCTCGACGAAATTATCTGAATCGCTAGTTAACGAGCAGCGTGGTCGGCGAAATAATCGTTCTAACCTAAGCGATGCCGTCGCAAACGAACGCTAGAACACGCGGAAGCCATCGTGGAATTTGTTGGGGATAACGGGAGGACACGTGACCGGCCCGATAATTGTTCGAATTCGACGGGGATCGGTATTCGAACGAAGTTGTCGTCGCCGTCGATTTGCATACCTCGCGTCGGCGTCGTCGTTGTTGCCGTCGTTTTCTACTGGCTCGCGAATCGCCTGTCGATCGACGAGACTTTTTTTTCTCTCTCCTGACAGTTCACCTGTACAAACCTGACTCGTTGTTTGACAATGACTGTAGCAATATTTGCACCTTGCAAAGAAATTTCACGCGACACGACCTTCGGCTCTGAAAAGCTCGCACCCGATAAACGTCTAAAATTATTATTATACTCTCGTTATCAATTTTGGCGTCCTTTATTCGATGATTGATCGGTTTCCGACAAATATGATTTTTATTTTTGGTATCGAGCGCATTAAATATACAGACGTCATTCTCTGTACTGTATATAATCTTTAGAATTTCATACACAGTACAGTAAAATTGGGGGAATATAGTTAGAATAAATATTTTAATAAATATTCTTGTAATATGCGTATGGGGTCTTTTCAGGCTTAAAGCTCTCCGGAAAGCAGACGTCAGCGTGTCTCACGATCGGAGAACTAACTCGATCGTCATGGCGACGTCAACACGGAAATCCGCGGCTTCTATTTTATTCAAGGAGAGAGTCAAAGCGAAGAACGTTGTTCGGCTACGTGTGCTGAAAGCGGAAACGCCGAGGATTCGAGACGAAGATCCGCGGAGACGCTCGTGCAGATGCTCGACGCCTCGAGAGTATTTTATTGCTCGTTCGCCGGCTCGTTCCTCTCGCTCGCTCCTGAAAAATGTTCGCGGACGGATTACGCGCGATTAATACTCTTGAAAAAACTGCCTCTTCATGTCACCCACAAACAATAAACACTCGAACGTTTTACAACGAATCGTTTCGAATCATTACAAAAATTAAGGCTTCATTCAATATAATGGGATGAACAATTGTGTAGTACAAACTTTCAAACACATTAATGCTAGACCGTGGATTTTGTACATTTGTGACAAAAAGTAATAGATGAATAATTAATAACGAAACAAGTGAACAGATTAAAAAAACAAAAGCAGTGAAAGATGAGAATAATCTACGAACACGTTAGGATGTTTTCAATGTAAAAACTCTATTAAGGGATGAAGTGAATTTTTATTTAACTCCTGCTGTCCACAATCGTTGCAAAATATTTTTATTTTGCATAAAGATCCGCAGTCTAGTCATGAGCCAAATATAAGATATATCTTTGAAACTAGAAATTTACGTTGCGAGAAATATTCTCCGAGAATCGGCCATCAAAAACCAGCACCGCAAGGATCTCTGTATCTATGGTGTCGTGTTTAGCCAGTCTAGGGATCGTTGTGCCACCACGAAAAAAAAGAAAGGACTCGTCGCGAGAGAGCTGGAGCGGCGTGGCACCGGAAAAGCCAAGAAATCGAAGCCCTGAAACAACGAGCGGACGAGCCGATGCGCCCTCGCAGCCGGAGACGCGGCGGAGATGTAGAACGAGAGAGACAAATAGAAGGAGACGGTGAAACCCACTAAATCAATACTCTGCCATCGCTCCAACTCCGGCTGATCCCCTCGCGCACCCCCTTAGCCGCCGTTTTCCTCGCGCTCTCCGCATCCCGGCTCGGCTCCGCTCCGTTCTGCTCCGTTCTGCCTCTGCTCTGCGTCCTCCTTCAGCGTCCTCCTCGGCTCGTGGCCTGCCACCCTTCGTTCCACCCCCGTCACGCTCTCCGGGGCGAAACTTCCTCTCTTCTCTACTCCCGCAGAGAGTTCGCCTCTGTCGGGGTTGGATATTCCCCTTTCGCGTCCGAGGCCGGCTCGCGAGACGTCGACGATCACGATGGAACCGCCGCCACACGCGGGGTCCTAAACGCTTAGGCTATTGCGATCCTTCGTCCCTTCTCCAGGCTTCGAGGGAGCCGACGGACCGTGTCCGACCAGGTTCTTCGCGGTAGGTTCCCTTCCGATGTCTTGGACCTGGAACATGCTCGGATTCCGACTTTGATCTCTGCTTCTGCTTGGAAGCTGCCGGACTACTTCAGACATGTTCCCGCAAGATCAGATGGGGTTGTTCATTTCTAGAAATGTCTTAGTGGACGTTTAGGGCTGATGAATTATTGTCCTGGTTGCGAAATTACGATTTAACCAGGTGCTGAGATCGGGCCGATCGCTTTGGAAATATTCCTGCAAAATGAAAAGAGCTTGCAGGATTAAAATTCGAAAATAGGATTAATCATTATCAACTCTCTATCGCAGAAAAGATCGCCGAAAAGTCCGTCCACATTAAAGAAAAGAAAATCAAAGACACGGGCAGATAGAAAGTCCAGCAATGAAATGATGATAAAGCATGACGATTCCTTCGCGGCCGAGTAGGATCGAGGAGATCGAGGGATCCGAAGAGGCCAGGCGGATATCACGCGGCTGATCAACGAACTGGGTCACGTAGCCTGTGCGGCACACGCTTACGCAGCCGACGACCATCTGCGGACCCACTACCGAACGTACATAATATATCTACGATCGTGAGATTCGAACGGCCTCCGAA
This sequence comes from Lasioglossum morio, assembly GCA_916610235.2. Lineage (NCBI taxonomy): Eukaryota > Metazoa > Arthropoda > Insecta > Hymenoptera > Halictidae > Lasioglossum > Lasioglossum morio. Next base: position 14,171,182 of record OU744328.1, on the reverse strand, counting down.
GAAGTAGGAGGAAGAGGTCACTGATTGCCAGAGGGGCTCTGCTCCCTCTCTGCGAACTCGGCTAACCACTAACCCGACGAATAAACGGTCAGCTGCCGTTTTGACGGTCACCTACCGGCGCCATTTGCCTTCGCCTTGCTATAATCGCCTTTCTGTGCGACGTCGGCATCCTGTGGGACTCTTCCCTCGGCAAATTGATTCGTCGCCATTTCGTAGCCCCTCTCGAGATTCCGTAAACAAATATTCCTAATAAACCATTCCGTACTTTTCAGCCTTTCACGGACTTAATGCGCAAATAAAGCTTTATCAATTATTATCAAATACATTTCTAACGAATCATCATATTTCTTAATTCATCATATTTCTAAAACGCATTTGTCAGAATATGAGTCTTGCAGTTTCTCCATCTAACAAGATGTAACATTAGCTAAAAATCGTGTATCGTGGTCGCAGAGTCTGGTCTTCAGAAGAATGCGAGGCATTCGGTAACGCGACGGGTCACGGAGCAGCGGTGTCCGCAGGCGAGACCGATTAAAAGTCAGGATTAGCAAGTAAAAAGGAATGGATCCTGGTCCGGCGGGTTCTTGAAGGGAGCATCGAGAGTCCCAGCGAGTCCAATTACACGGACACCGGGTTCTGCTTTGTTTCACGGCCGCTGCCCGTAGTCTGACGCCTCTTCCAACAGCTCTCCCTCTTTCTCTCTCTCTCTCTCTCTCTCTCTCTCTCTCGCGCGCTTTTACCGTGCGTACTCGCGAGTAACTTCCGGCGATGGAAACGCTACGATTCCGCTCGGGCCGAACGAACGAGCGAGCGAGCGAGCAACGCGCGTTCTCCGGCTCCGGCCACGCTCCTGTGGCCTCGGCGTCCCGTTAATTTCTCGCGATCCGCGCCGCGATTACGCGCCGCACCCGCCCGAAAATTTAGCGCTTTTCGGCCACCCTTTAAATCTCCGCCGGCCCCGCCGCCGCCGCCGGAAATAGCGTGGCCAACGCCGCCGCCACCTAATACGCCACACAGCGGTCCTTTATTTATTAGGCGTATCAACCGCCGTCCCGTTGAAACGCAACAGTTAATTAAATGCGGACCGCGTTGCTACTTTGTGCCATCGCGCACGCTCAGAATTTAGCCTCGCAATTGAGGTTCCTCCGCGGGCCATCCGCAGCGTGTTCTTCGGTGATGGGCTCTTGAAAAATGGCGGCGGTAACCTGCGTCGTCGAGACACAAAAATCTTCTCACACGATTCACTTCTTAAATGATTCGTTCAACGAAATTGTATTCCGACGCATTACACCGTCTCGCAATTAAAACATCAAAGATAAATAATCTTGCATCGAATCGCTAGAGTAAATCATCTTGTATTAAATCGTTAAAATAAATCATCTCGTATTAAAACGTTAGAGTGCATCATCTCACGGGGAAACGTTCTCAAAGTACCAATCAAATGGAATCAGATAAACCCGGCGCTCGTACACGAACAGTTTCACGATCCGCCGTGCATACAGTGGAAGTATCGCGATCTGCGAAATAAAATCGACGAACCCCGAATCGTTGTTTATAATGGAATCGTCGACCAAGGGAACAGAGGAGAATCCTATCGTTCTATGGATCGCCACGAGCAGATAATGATTTTATTTTCCAAACAAGCAATTAGAGGCACGATAACGCGACGGAACCGCGTACGCGTACCCTAATAAGCGAACGCTGGATCTCGCTGAAGCGGAATCGTCTGCTGCGAGAATTAATATTTATAACGTAACGCACTCTTTAGTGGGCTCGCGCGTTCTCCGACGCTTATCCCGCGATATCTCGCAATTAATTTCCTCGCTGCGCGGCTCGCTGCTCGACGCACCGTTTCGCGTTAATTAATCAAATTCTTCTAACTGTTGCAGGTAAGAGCGCTTTGATGTTTCTGCTACGCCTACGCCGTTGATAGTCATGCCGGTAAGTGTTAAACTCCAGCTGCCCCGCGACAAGCTTACATCTTGTAAATCGTAATTGGGAGACGCTTCGGACCGCGGCGGACTTTATGAGCCAATTCGATGGGGGCAATTTGTCGCTGGGAGCTGCTCCGTGCTGGGAAAAACGGTCGTTGCCGCTACCAATTTATTACTACCTACCCGGCGCAACCATTCGGACGCTCTTTGCAGCCTCGGCGTTGCCCTAACTTTGTTGCGCCCGAGAATTATATACAGACCAAGATGAAGATGTTTTTTGCAATTCGCTTTTGGCAACTGGTAATGCTGTAATATTGTACTCTGATGCTAACCTCGATTATTTGTACAGCAATTTTCTTCGTGTAATATCTTCCATCGATTTAGTTCGGACACGTTTCATTTTAAACCTGACTCGAATTGGGTACGTGTTCCGATGCTGACGAGCGACCGTGTGTTTTCCAGAGATTCTGGTTAGTGTCTTTCAAAGATAGGGCCCGTGTACGCCCATGGGAGTGTCGAGGGCTTGCGTCTATTCCTCCAGATGTTGAGCTCTTTTTTCCGGACACACATTACACCATGAAAAGTGATGCTCACGGACGTCGCTTCTAGAAAATCGTGGGGTAGAACATACAGGGATAGGAGACTTTTCTAAAGAATTTTTTCCAGGAAATTTTTCTAATGAATACCTGAAAATGTTTCCTTCCTATCCCAGAAATTATTCCAGAACAAATTGTGTACCCTCGCCAATTAAATGAACTATCAAAGACAATGACTCAACAAGGCGTGGAAATTAAACGGCCACTGAGTCATCCCGTTCTGCTCGATATATTCGGGACAAAGGACCAAAGATTCACAGGTGAATTACACTGGTTTCTGGATCGACACGCGCTCGTCCGCGGCGTGCTCGCCTATTTAAAGCACTTCCTGCCTAGCCTCGCGTTAGAGATAGATATATCAGGCTCTATTCGCGGCGAGGGCGCACGAAAGTATCCGTCCGCCTCTATCCCGGGTTTGCGAAGCTGATGTAGCCGGTCGTTCTCGCAGCTTGTTGAAAGATTGACGGCCGAATCCGTCGGCGAGCGGCGCGCGCGGGATTTTCTGCAATTTTCCGCGCGGTCCGCAAGCTCGTAGGCCGTGCACGTCTCGCCGAGGTTCGAGAGCTTCGCATTCAATTCGATTCGCGTACGCGTACGTTTCGTTCGTGGCTTGAACTGCAGGCACGTGGCCTGTGACGAGCGTCGTCGCGAAGACTCGCCTTCCCCGCGCCGATTTCATCCTCTAGATGTCTAGATCCATGATCGATTCCTCGATCCATTGCGAAATTCTTCGTTATTCGATATTTTTTAGACTTTTTCTTGTATACTGAAAATAAAAATGAAAGCCGATTTCTTACCATTTAGAATATATTTTATTTAAAGATCCCATGAATTTCACTTTTTACGCCTTTATTTGAAATGCTTCTTTAGAGACACAAGATGGCGGGTTTCTCCCTCGCCAACATGGGTATACCGACTGGAGTAATGTCGCTCAATATACTTCAATGATTGTGGGTAAAATGAGTGAAGGCTGGGGCAAGGTATTGGTGACGAATTGAAATAAATCGATCTATTAAGCCATTAAGCCACGCTCGCAAAGAGAATTGAGTTAATTTGAACGTTCTGCCTGAACAGTTAGCTAAAAATTCGATCTCGATTTTATTTACAGACTTCTCTGCAAGGAAAAATGAAAATAAAATGTCCATTCTCCACTCTTTACTTTCCAAAATTTCTTAAGACGAATACGAGCTAATTTACGGTTCAGCCCAAGTGACTCTACATACCCAAGCAAGTAATAAACAGTTCTGTGCGAACATTGTAACGTTGTAACGATATCCACGTTCCACTTTGATCAGCATCCTCGCTCGTTTCGCTTTCGAGAACTTCAGCACCCCCATGCTCGTTCAATAAATCGGTACGCTGTTCGGAGGAAGCCTCCGAAAATTCAGCACCCCCATAAACAGTTGGTCGCCGTGCGTTTCTAAGCGGGTCGGCGCGCGTAGGTCCGTCGTCCGAGGACGATTTATTTTCCGGTTCTAACGGAGCAGCGTCCAATACGGGCGCAACGAGAGAGATCCAATACGGGCAATCAAACGCTGTCGAGCGTACGCCTCCCTTTGTTGACGCAGAAAGAAGCAGCGTGACAGCCTCCTCGGTCGACCCCCGGTTCAGGGGGTAGCAAAACCAACGGGAGAAAGACGGAGACAGCGAGATACCGAGAAAGTAAGAGATAGAGGGAGAGGGAGATGGAGGAAAAGGTAGAGAACGTGGGGAGCGAGGAGCATCCAGGCGACGAGAGAAAGCGGCTAGATAAAGCCGTGGAAAAAGATGGGAAGATCGCGCGCGAAGTAGAAGCATGAGACACGTTGGAAGAGAAAGGAGAGTCGGCTGTGTGCGCGCGGGGGGGAATACGCAACCACCATCGTGCTGGATCACGGGGGCGTAAAGAGAGAATAGAGACGGGAGGTTGGAAGGAGAGAGAGAGAGAGAGAGAGAGAGAGAGAGAGAGAGAGAGAGAGAGAGAGAGAGAGAGATATTGAAGATGGCGAGGGGCAGCGGGGTTGCAAGAGGGTGTCGGGGGAGGGGGCGCAGTTTAACGCATGTGCACAGGGCGCCTCGCGTCGCGGCGCTCTGGTCCCGCCGGCTCTCGGAGGCTGCGAAACCGAGCGGCCGGAATTCGCGGATCAGAGTGGTCGCATCTCCCGCTTCAGATCTACGCTCGGCGCGAGAACAGAGGTGCGAGGAAGCCCGCGGTTTTCCATGAGAATCGAGCGACTCGGTGCCATTCGTTCGACGCTGGCCCCCGGTACGGTGCAAGACGGTTGTCTCGATCAGGTGGACCAGGGACGACAGGATGAGGGTGCCGTGGCGGTCGTTGGCTGGCCATCGGTGACGACGAGCACCGGTTCGCAGAGTAACCGATCCTGTCACGAGCGCGGAGTGCACGTGCGACGCAGACACGTCCGCCTCGAGACGCAGCCGATCACCGTCAACCGAAAGCTTCTTCGTCTAGCTTCTTGGCGACCTGGGACTGATAGTTAACAGAGACGAGGAGACGATCGGAACCGGTAGCCTTGAGGGAGACAGGATCAACCCGGAGGCAACCTAGACAATCGCAAGACCCGCGCGACGGGTGTATGACTCGCTAAGGCAATCGCTCGCTTATTTTTTATTGTTCTTCATCCGCAGACGACATAGCCTGGATTTAGAGTGCTCGCCAAACGTGAATATCGAGTTCTGAAAGCTTGGTGGATCGCGGTTCAGTGACACACGGTTGGTTGAAGGGATAGTTCTCTCTGGTCCTCGCGGAACGTTGCGCAAGGTGATGGTGATTGGACTCGAATGCCCCCGTGGTTGTTCACTGCTGAGTAAGCTACCGCGAAGGACACATGTTCCGCGAACAGTGTTGTCGGTCTGCTGTTGTTGGTACCGCTCCACAAGGTGTCTGGCTGGCTCGGTGACTCGACGCGATCTACAGCGGACCCAGAACGGCAACGAGGAGGAGCTGCTGGCGCCTGGTGGGAAGAACCAGCCACGACGGGGCCCGGCGCCGGGGCACGAACAAGGCCCCCGGTGCAGGGAAGAAGCCAGGCGGAGGGGGAACCCGGGCCCGGCGTAGCAGCAACGGCCCTGAAACTACAGGGGAACCTAGCTACCCCCTTGCACAGGGGGGAGACCAGGAGGAGACCGCGCCGACGACGGCGACGGAAAAAGAAGCGACGGAGGTGAGCCTGACCGTTGCATTTTTCAACCCCTAGGATTACCAATTTATACCCCGAGTTCGACTGCCTCTTCCGCTCTGAACGAACGAATCGATCACGAGGATCGTCCACGATCAGACCCTCTGTTTTGGTTAGGCTTCCTCTATGTGTACGCGAGGCAGCATCGTTGATGCATGTTCGAGGGAAGTGATGCTCCCGATGCGATGGTGAGGATAGTGCTTGGGGGATACAGTGATGACGGTACAGTGTTCTGGGAAAGGATGCTGCCGACCTCGTTTCTGTCAATGGGCTAGCTTATTTTGGTAGTGCAAGTGCACCGCTTGCGTTAAACATTCAACGCGTCGTTTTTCTGGTTTAGTGTGAATTTTGTATGGAGATTCGGATTGGTGGGATTGTCGGTTGAGGATTTCGATCCTTCGCTGTGCAGAGTGCATTCATTTTTTTGTTTGCACATTTGTCTCAGTTACCTTTGTAATACACTATTTTATTTATTACATTGCGATGAGAATAAGTGGAGAGATTGCTGAGTCTGTTTCACTTCATAATGTTAGAATGCTGTTTACCTGACAAATTTTGAACACATTCTTTCTCTTCCTCCGAAATGACACTTCTCTTGGACTTCTCTTTACTCGAGGGTTAAAAAGCTTTCTCTCGAGAAATGCAGTGACCAGAGTCATGTTCTCGTTTGATCCGAAGAAGAATATCCGGGTGTTCGTGGGTTCAGGTCGACGGAAAATCAAGTCCAGTCACGTGTACGCGAAAAATTCGGTACACGGTGTGTTTCGCCGACCAGTTCTTGCGCGCAGAAGGGACACAGAGCGCGAGACGAGTATTACGACGATGAATAACGACCAGTGGAATTGCCGCAATAACACGTTCGGCCAATAAGAACGTAAGATCCGATCGCGAGAAGGGGTCCTGTTCAATATTCGAGGAACGCGGTTGGTGTACGGTTCGCTGCGACAAAAACGCGAAAAAAATCCCCGCTGTTGCTGGCCGTCGGACGAATTTCAGCAATGAAGGATTCGTTTTCGACTACGGAACCAGACCTTTCAAACCTCTTTTATTTCATCTTGAAACCGTGCGGAATCGTTCGAAGGGAATTCGAGGCTCGTGACAGGACTGTGACGAATGGTCTGATTGCGCGCTATTAATTAGGTTCGGGGGATGTTGCGCGGCGTTCCTGTTAATCTGAATCTTGATTGTAGGTTCAAGTTAGATTAGCTTCGTGTTCAACTCTTCGTTGACATTTTGTTGTGGGAAAGAAAAATTTTTCAGGCTTCGATAAATATATGAAATGATTTTCAAGCGACTGTCGAATCGATAGAAAACATGAGTAATCATTCTGGGGACCAGAATTTGCAAATGTGGTCTCAACAGGCAATTGTTGTGTGTATTCAAAAATGGCGAAGGTTTAGAATGGAAATCTGATTCACGGGAGAGAGTGCTCGTTAATCCGAGCATAGTTAATCAGCGTAGGAGGTGTGTGACTCGAGAAAGGGAGGCACAACGAGGTCGCGGAGGCGAGTGGCGCGCGTGCAACATAAATCGAAGGGAAACCGAAAGCAGACAGCCGCGTCGTCTACGTACAACAGGTCACTCGTTGAATAATTTACCATCGGGAAATGTCTGGATAGAAACTGGGGCCTCTGTGAGCGTCGCCAAGGACCGACACGAATTTCGCGTGAAACCGTGGCCCCGAATCGCGACGCTTCGCGGTCGCAGCTTTGCATCCATTTCTCACGAGACGCTCGCCGTCTGGTGCCTCGTTCTTGAAACGGCAAATTTCCCCGCCACCTTTACGAGACAGAAATTTCGTAATTGTTCCCAATTCGATCGGAACAAACCGCCAGAACTTTCACAATTTCATTATTTCTAAATTCTTTAAATTATTTTATAGTTCACATCCTGTTTCCTTCGTTCTTGTCTCTCGCGATACGAAATGCAGATGTACCAATTGCATTGAATTCTATCAGCGAGTCGCTGACTGACTCACAAGCAGGAAACGTCTAAATCGCTTGGTACAAGCTGTGCGACAACTCAATTTCTGCCAAGTATCCAGTTGGCTGAGAAGGTTGTTCAATTTTATTTGTCGGACAAATTTTTTGGCCTGTCCGATGCTGTTTCAGAAACATTTACATTTATTCGGGGCAATGAAATAGCAAGCTTCTGACTGGTCTGGATCAGGTCTGGGTCATTCTTGTCTCCCACTGAAAATACAATTTGTTTCCTAAGAAATACTGCAAGTTTCTTGCTCTTTACGACTTCTAACACATTCTATGATAGTTCGGAGCCATTGAATCCATTTTTTTTATCACTTAACAGTGAACAACCGACACAACATTAAACTACCACTCGCATCTCTAACCCTCTGTTCTTGAAGCTTTAGAAAATTATTTGTTGTTATTAGAAGAATCCCAGAATTATTTCTGCGGTCCTTTTGCGCCATCCCCTACCTAATGGCTGATTTCCACAGCGAGTTAATGAACAATTCGCGAAAAACGCGCGAACGCTGGTCGGAACACGGTCGCACGACACCGAACTGCTCTCGTGAAAGGGCTCTTATGATAAAACGCGGGACGTGCGGGAGATAACGTGACGTTTAAATTAACGCCGGGCCCGCAACACACGACACGCTTCGAATGTCACATTACGATATCCCCGTAACGGTTGATCAACGCTCCCGCCAAAATTCGTTACCGGGTTCCCGCTTATTCATCAAAACTCCCGCGCCGGTGTATCGACGAAACGCGTTCGACCGCCGACGAAGTTATCTGATTCTCCAATTTTTTCCCAGTTTTTTTTTTATTTTGTTCCCCTCTTGTTCGTTCATTCGTTCAGTTCCCTTCCTCTCTCTCTCTCTCTCTCTCTCTCTCTCTCTCTCTCTCTCTCTCTCTCTCCCTCTCTCTCGTTCATTCCCACTCTTGTCTCGCTTTTCCCCCGTTCCGTCCTCCCGGAGGCTTCTTCCGCCGTTGTCGGTCGCCCCCCGATGAAATCGAAAGCTACGCCCGCAAAAATAAATGATCTAGATCCCGTCGAGAGAGAGTCGCGCCACTGAAAAATTGCCAGTTGAAAAGTTAACCGCCGATGTATCTTGCCGGTCCCGAACTGTGTTGAAAACCGGTGTTTTGCGGTGTCCCATCGTTTGCCGAGACTCACGCACTCCGCTGCCTCCACGTAGACTTTCTTTTCGACTTTTTACCGAGCTTTTGATCGTCGCTCTACTGCGAACTGAAGTACTAAATAATCAAACATCGATCTTTCCATAAAAAACAAATATTCCTTACTAATCTTTCCATTTCAATTTGTTTCACCTAGATATCTCCCTGTTTCACGTATATTTAAATACACGTTTTTTAATTCGTATTAACTTCTAGGATACAGTTACCAATTTCAATAGCAAAAAATGAGTATCTAAAAATAGACTGAAAAATTAATTTGAAAACAACCCTCGTTAAAAAAAATGTGATCATCTGTACTCTCTAGTTTATTAGAGAAGAATCTGATACGTTTCAAAACCATGATCTTTAGTTTCAACATGTTCACTCTCGCGGGTTCGAACACGTAAAAATGGAGTACCGGAAAGAACCCATAGAAAAAGACCACCGTGCAGTCATCCGTCTCCACTTACTCCGCGTCGGTCAATTTGTAAGGACGCTTTCCCAGGTTCGCGAACCGCGCGGAATTGCGGGTTCGAAGAAAATGGCGGTGCCCCGATACGCGCGTGCCTGGGCCATTCGGTAATTCGCTAACCGCTCTTAATTGTAATTGTTCCGGCGCGGCGGATTCCATGCCGTACGTCCAAGGGGGCCCCCCGCAAAAAAACACGGATTCCAGTGTTAACCAGCATGCAGCTCGGGCCCCTTCTTCTGCTCGATGGGTACCCGCGGTCGGCGTTACAATCCCCGTTTTTCTTCTGGCGCGTCAACAAATTTCATCGACGTGCCGATCAGATGCCGGCCCTAAAACCCGACCACCGCGAGCGGGATTCGTGCGAAGCGGAGAGGAGCCGAGCGGAGAGCTGGTTACACGCGCGCGCGCGCGCGAGGAACGCTTCCCGGGAAGCATTCCTACGGCTCGTTTGTCCGGCCCGCCTAGATCGCTTACCTAGATACTTTAATGGCCGGTCGTTTTGATTAAATGCCGATAATTGCCCGGCCTCGGGAAGAAATTCGCCTCGACCGCGGAGAGGGACGCGTGCGGCTTCGCGCCGAGAACCGTAATCGGCCCTTGTCCGAGAGATCGAATCGATGGCGTGCTAAACCGTGAACGATCTTGCGGAGAAACCGCCGCCGCTGCACGCCGGAATACTGCATCTTTTACGGTCGCATTTTTTCCTGGGGCCGGAAACGGAGAGCGATTACGTTGAAACAGCGAATCCGAGGCTTGCTACAAGATCCGCGAGTTCCAACTGTTAGTGCCCACTTCAGACAGTGTGGAAACCACGCATTTTCGATCGCTCGATTTTTCTTTTCTTTTGCTCGACCCCGCGGACACGTTTTAACGAATACGAAGACTGGAACGAACTGAATTATAATGTTCATTTGTATCCATGAACGAACGAAGGTGAGGCACGGATGAAACGCACGAATTTCGCGTGGCAGTGAACGTGTTAATGTACGCAATTGGAATTTCGTTTGTGGATATGGCTTGCACATACCTTGGATTCCGGTTGCGTTCTGCCGGCGTAGCTTGCAGGCGGCCATCTGCGCTGACAGGAAGCTTTTTCGAAAAACGCCATGCTAGAGTTTTTTTTTTTTTTCTTTTTTTCCCCTCTGTGAAAAGCGAGACGGGCCCTGGGCGCGGCTCGTGCAGAATTCTTAGGCTGAAAGGCCTAAGCGATGCTGGTTGGCTGAGGTTCCCCTCGTTCGCATTACGTCCCTTCCGTTCGTGACAGACTGGGCACGGGAGGGTGGGGGGTGGCTGTGGGGGAGGTTTGCGATGGCAGGAAATGAAGGGAACGATAGAGGAGGAGGAGGGGGGTGATAGGAAAATTTGATGGAGGGTGGCTCCCCGGGAGCGGGGAACCCGCGGAGTGAAAGCGGAGAGAAAGAGAAGGAGACGGAAAGCGCATAGAGTGACAGAGGCCGAGAGCAGAAAGCAGTGAGAGAGTGAGAGAAATGGACAGTAGAGAGAAATGGATGGTAAGAGAGAGTGAGAGGGAGAGAAGGTGAGGGAGCCGATCAAGGGGAAACAGGAGGAACGGAGGGCTATCAATGACGCGTTAGAGCACGTCACGTCGTGCAACACATCTGCCACCATGCCCCGTCATATATATTATCTTGACGATACGTCAATTCGGCCACTGATCATTATACTGATTACCTTGGCACGCAAACTGCCCCGCGTGCGCGGCCGTTCTCATGACTCGGTTATTAATAAGCGCGGCCTGGTCGCTGGGATTTCGACGAGATAACGATCTCAGAGAGGACGAAAGGATCGCCTGGATCCTTTTGATCCGACCACATTGATTCCGTCAACTCGCTTCTAGCTCCTTCAGTCTGCAGACTGGATTTTAAAGAGCTTTTTAGAGGATCTGCTTGGTCTACGGATTTCTTACACCCTGGTGATCTTTCAGTAGCTTATAACTAGACAGCGGATTTTATGCATTTATGAAAGAAATGAGTAGCTGTAATTTAAAATAGCGAGGACATTAAAATGCGGAACAGTTTGAAATGGAAAGGAGATTATTCCAGAAGGTTCGAAATTCGAAATACGAATTCCTGTACGAATATTTATAGATCGGAATTAGCGAATAATCGATGCCTGGAAACAGTGAGGAAAAACAGGTGCACGAATTTTTAATCATACCCAGTTGCATAAAGGAATGATTCTTTCATTTACTTCGAACTCTATCTCTCTCTCTCCCGGTGTATTTCAAATATTTATAAACAATCTGATACACTGTGCTACATACAAGAATAAAACGGCGACTTTAATATTTGAGTACTTCCTCCGCCGGGTTTATTTGTGCAATACGTTGTCTAAATGCGAAGATGAATAAAAAGTGATACTGTATTGTAATACTATTATCAATACGGAAATAAAACTTTTACGAATTAAACTCGGAGAATCGAGGACTCCCCTCCTTTATGTCTAGACATGATTGTGTGCACGTAACCCACTGTGTCCACGGAGGGTTAAATAAACTATTCTCGGGTCGAAATATTGGAGAACAGACGTCCAAGGCAGGACGCATCAAAATAAAAGCTGGTCCCGAAAAAATGACACCTGGCCGAGGACATTGTCTCGAATTCCCGAAAGTGTGAAAAGTGCGACGAGGAATCGACAACGCAGAAAGAGGGAAAAGAAAGAATGAAGGGAACAGGCAGAAGGTGCCGAAGAGTGGAAGCTCGGGCCGCTGTCTGTGCCTAAAGCAAGGCCCCGGTGCGGCCTGTGCCATAAATTTTGATATTATACACGAGGCCTCTCGCCGGCTCGGGGCGAAAGAAGAGAAAACTGGCTGCTCTCGGCGAGGGTTGGAGGAATAGCCCGCCGGTGACGCAACCAACAATGCTCTCACGAGGTTTTAACTTTCTTTTTTCGCTCCCCCAGCCAACAATGGCCCGGGCACGCTCTTGCGCAAACTTTCCCCGATTTCCCCCGGACTTGCTGCGGACCGTTTCGCTACAAAAGGACACGACTACGGCCCCGGAGGATCCTCCGTGATCTCCCGGTCCTTTTTTTTTCTCGTCCCCGTCATTTCCGCTCACGAAGGAATCGTATTCAAGGTCGGGACGTATGAAAACGTGACGACCGTGCGCTCGGGATGCAGCACGATCCTGAATTTGTTTCTCGCCTTCGTCTCCATCGTGTCCTCCTTGTTCTCGGGCCTGGTCGAAGAGGGGGGACTGGAATTAATCCTGGGCCCGCCGACTTGGCTGCGAACATGATCGTTTGTATCGCTTATTAGCGTCTTTTTCTTTGAACCTTCAATATAGGATCGCTTCGAATGGACTACTGATAATTTGAAACAATAATTTGAAACTGTAGAACACCTTGTTACATTTTCCCCAATTTTATTTGAGCTCACAAATTCTAATAACTTTCTGGACAAATTGCTTCAACACCGAGCTATTCAACTTCAAAGTGTCAATCTACGCTCTCTGAAACGTCCCATTGAATCATTCTAAGTCGGATAAATTATTCAGAGATTGTTGTAAATTTAGCTCGCCCATTACTGTAAAATAACGGGAAAAGTCTGCCAGGAGCTTCGTCCGAGGCGCACGTATTGTTGCCAGATGATGAAGCCATTAGGAGGTTCATTGAGCAAATGCAAGGCGCCTCCGTTCGTACGAGTAAACAGTTCGTGTCCGACTCGTTTGATTTACACATTAATGAGCCGAGGCTTCTGGAACTGATTCATTTATTAGTACCTTGCTGGGAAACGCTTTCTTTGAAGTGTAAAGTGGTTTGTAAAAGTATCTCATCACTCGTTTAGTCAAGAGAATTCAAGTGACCGCTCGAAGTTGTTCTACGTATCGTTCCGTTCGTAAAGAACTCTGCGAATAATCTTGTTTAAAATTCATCTACATTTTTAACACTAAATAAAAGCGTGTCCCACATTCTCGAAACAGTAAATTATTGTAAGAGGTGAACCATTTTCGACCGATAGCGCGCAAACAGCGTGAACAGAGCGAAGACTATGGCTGGCGCTCAGTACGGGCGTCGTCCCGTCAATTATCCGTGTGGCGTCGGGTAAAAATCGTCCCCGGGGGCCGGTTTCCCCGGTGGCCGGTAAACAGAAGAATTCTTTTAGCCAAAAATCGGGAAAAACGGCTCGTTAAAGCGTCCCGTCGTAAATCAAAGACTATTTGTCCCGTGTCGAGGCGTCGGGACTCGCGCGAGCGCGCGATCTTCGGGAGTGGATTTTTATTTCGGGAATGAGCGGTGGCATGCAACCGTGCTCCTGTTGGATATCCCTCTTGTTATTTCTCGTACTTTCCATTGCGATAAATCACGGGCGCCGACGGAAGGGCTGAGGAAGTAAGACCGACAGAAGGGGGCAACGCTTGTTGCCAGACGGAAAACCGAAACCGCTTCTTCGCCTCTGGAAAAGTCGTCGTGGTCGTCGTCGTTGTGTCGTGCGCATCGATAGAATTTATCGACGTTGCTGAAAATTATAGAGAACGCGCGCGCACGAGCGCCCGCGTTTTTCGCCGGTGATTTTCACTGGTCGAGGTTTTTAAACGGGCATAAATTTTCTTCGGCCCTCGGTCGCAGGCCACCCCCGATAAATACTCGGCGCACAATGGCCCCCGAAATTGACCGCTTTTACACGCTCGAAATGTGTCTTTAATAGGTTAACGGGACGCATCGATATCTATTGTCGGCGACACGGCACCAGCGCCGATGTGTTTCGCCGTTGTTTCCCATCGCAACGGGAAAAAGGCGGAAAAATCGATGGAACACCCGAACCGTGACTTCTCGATTTCTATTGTCCGCCTATCCGCGTTAATCTCTTCCTGTCCCCTGGAAATTCCGCGGCACCTACAGGAATAACGCCTATTCCGGCGAATTCACCGTCGCTGATTTTGCTAACCTTCGAATTATCCGTTACGTCTCGTTGCTTGTATTATGTATAAACACTCCGTACGATTTTAACTACAGACTCTAAACGCTTCCTCCTCGGAATATATTCTTCCATGTTGTTTTAATGATATGCGCATGAAACTTAGCACGTTTATTTAAATTTCTAGTCATTTATTCAATACGAACAAATTTAGAACTGTATAATGTATCTTGTGCATTCATAGCGAAAATGGTTGGGCGCGACTTAAAATAGAAAGATTACGATTATTTATATACATAATGTATGTTCGACTTATTTTCAGTTTGTTACAATTATTAACGAAATAACTTTCATAGTCTTGTAGTGAGTAACGAGTCAACTCGATCGATAATTCTGAGAACCACGGAAACCTCCAACGTGAATCATCAAAGGGAGTCGATGCATTAGGAATTGTTTCCCAATCAACAAAAAAAAAGAAGTAATTCGAGAGTACCCCTCGCACGGTGGGCGGGCAGAGCCTTGAAGGGACCAGCCCTAACTCGATTTCCCCTAAAAGTTGCTGGTGGAAAGGAACGCGGAACGGTAGTCGTTAATTTCCCGGAGAACGATAGAGCTGTTACGCAATCGGCGAAAACCCGCCCCGTATTGTTTTCGAGCGTGAGCTTCTTAAATTCGAGTTATTTTCGTCTAGCGCTGGCCAAGATGGATGGCGCGTGGGGTTTCTGGCAACATCGTTGCTCTTCGCGATGGCAACTGCTACGCAGCAGTGGAAGAAGAGGAGACGGTGATGAGCGAAGAGGAGAGAGGACCGATGAGAGGGACAGAGAAAGAGACAGAGAGGGAGGGAGATGGTTCTGTGTTGGAAGTTGTTCCCGAGGAACGTCGCGTAGTTGGCGAACGAAACGCCAGCCGCCCCCGTACGTCGACGATGTCTCTTCTTCTGCCCTCGGCCTCTGTCCTCCTCATCCTTTCGTCTCCTCGTACGAGAGGAACACCGTGTGACGCCTTCGGGGCGCCGTGTCTCGTTATCCGCGTGATTTATGCCGCGCTAATTGCACCGCGGCGAACAATAACCGCCGCGGTCCGCGCCGATTGTCAAGGCTGGTCCTCCGCGACGACTTCTTACTTCTTTTCCCATCCCTGCGGCTCCAGTCCCTCCGTTCTTTCTCAATCTCGCCTCTCGTACATCATTGATTCGTCCGTTAACGTCGTCCCTCGTCTCCACTAATTTTAAAACTAATTTTTCCCCGAGACTATGACCAGGATAAAAATCTATGTAAAAATATTAAAGCATTTCCGAACGTCCATATCTATGACTTTCAATTTATTCAAGTTGTTAAAGAACGAAGTTTTCATATGGTTTCTGCGGATACAAAATACGAATAATTTTGTTTGTCATTCTTAGTTATATTATATTAGAGTTGAGCTAGTTGACTATAAATTTCCCCAAAATTGCAGACCACTTACAACCATCAGGAACGAAAGACTAGACCACCCTAAACCATCTCGGTCTCTAAATTCGATCGCAACCCTCGAACTCCATCGTTCTCAATCCATCAATCGCAATTACCAAAAGAACTTCCTGAAAAATGTTCCCCCCAGAATAGCCGTCGGAAATCGAGGAAATGGTGTGATAACAACCGTGGTCGTGCCACGTGGTCCGCAGGTATCCACCTGGCCGTTTCCCATGGATCTTCCAACGTTCCTTGTCCGCGAGGCGCTTGTTCCTTGTTACACGTGTACCCAACGTTTTACTCGCTGCTTCTGTGTGCACCGACACGCCGGTTATGCAAATACCGTCCACGCATATATATTCGCGAGTCACACAATCGCGGTGCGTCGGTGCGAGAACGGCCTGCACACAATGGCCTGCCGATTTATTATTGTAAAACTCGAAAAGCGTGACGCAACGCCGCGTTAAACAGTCCGCCCCGATATCTCAATAGTGTTTCCAGAGGAATAAGGAAGGAAGATCACGGTCCCCTCGACCAGGGTCGCGATCTTAATTCCGCCGCGAGAAACGCAAATCACCGGCGGTTTCTCTTTTCTTTTTTTTTTTTTGTTCAAGCGAGCTATAATTTATGGCTGCCGGGGGATGTTTGTTTCGTCTGTTACCGCTCGAGCGTTCACAGCGAGATATTTCACCGGTTGTAACGAGTGTAACGAGGTCTCTTGGGGTCCAGGCTCTCGATGTTACATCATCGGTGGTTCGCGACGAGGTTCCGGCGAAGGACGTCGGCTTCGTCTCTCGAATTTTTCACAATTTATTACGTAGTCAACGCGGAATCCTGTATTTTGAAAGCCTGACGATTCGGCGACGCTTGAAAGGAGCTGACTCGTGGAATTGCTGGACGATGAAACAGTCATTCGGGTCTGACAGGAATTACGAGACAACTAGCATGCAAATCTAGAAAAAGTATGTTTGATGAATTGGAGAATTAATCATTTTTTTTAAGTCGCTGTTCTTGAGGTATATCCGAGTCCAGTGTTTTAACCTTCTTGCATTTTGTAAATCTGGATTTTTAAATGTGGATGAACAATATGGACGATCGTGAATCAGTAAATGTCGAAGTAGGAAGCAAGAGGAAAGAGAATACGTGGTGGGATCGGTAGAAGGGCTTTGTAATCATCGGTAATAAGGTGAACGGTCTACCGTAGTTTTTTCGAAGCACGCGACAGTCTGTCATTAGTCCCAGTCGATTTGATACGAGCGCGATCGTTAAAGAAATACTTAGATGATTGTGGCTTGCGAGGGAATCAGCGTAATAAGTGGTCCTCGGGGAGTGGTACAGAAACTACCGAGAGCCCTTGCTACGATATTTACGAGCGCCATTGTCGGACAGCCGGCGGGAGGAGGGATTTTCGCGGTGGTATGTACGAATACTTACGAGGGTCCGGAGATTTCCTTTCCTTCCTCGACTATCCTCAAATTGTTTCTCTATCTGTTACATCGTTTCCGGCCGCTCGTTTCGATCCGAGCACGCTATCATCCAATCGCTTACCATCTCCTCAAAACTTCCCCAAGCCACTCTGAAAACGTTCTCTTACCGATTTAATCATTTACAATCTCCTTAAAATACGTGATAAATTATTTCTCGATCTCGAACCATTTGCCACGCAACATATCATCATCTTATCCGTAATGGTTCCACGAAGTAGTCAAAGTCGCAATTGTAAAGAACGAATCTGCGAAGAAACGAACGCTGGCGAACGTCGTCTCGCAAACCGTCGAATCGCAGCCCGATAAAATCGCCGGAGCCTTGTGATTAAAACTCGCACACGTGTGCCGTTCGAACAACAGAAACCTAATAACAGCGTTCCACCCTCGCGCAACGCGGGAAACTTTTTATCTGAGCGGGGGGAGACGGCGTCCATTTGGGAGCCGCAGAAAATCAAGATGGTCGTCCCTAATCGTCACCAGATGGTGGGCAAGTCTCTACCCATAATTCGTTCCTCGTAATTTTTCTCCTGTAACGCGTGCGCTGCCCGCATACATGCTCGCTCTCTCGGAGAAATATCAAACCGTATCAAAAGCGATCGAGGCAATCAAGAGGAACGGGTCGTCCGAGCGTAGAGCTGAGCCGAGCGGAGCGGAGCCGGCTGTCTGTTGTTCGCTGGTCAGCAGGCAGGCAGGATATCATCTACCGATCCTCTCTCGTTCCTTGCACGCGGAGGAGGGGGCCGGCCATAGGGCAGCATATAATTATCAAGACCGTAATGGCGGTCATAAATCATAGGCGCTTCTCTCCCCTGGTTCAGCTCGTTTCTTTCTTCCACGGACGGGGCCGGGACCGCGGGTCTGCCCACGGCTAGACGATGAATACGCATGAGAAATCGGCCCAGCCGATTGGATAGAGTCATCACTCCAACACCGCAGACACGGGCCAACTCCATTTTCTTTGGAAACCCTGCTACACGGTTCACGATTCCTCAAAGAACACTCTTTTGTCTTCAATTTCTCCAAAACCATCTTCACGATGGTGCAACCACAGGTTTCGGTCTGAAGCTCGTCCTTCGTCATAGATCTCTGTGTTTATTCGACGTCAGAAGATGTAAGAATTTCATTCGAGTTCCGATGTACCTTGGGGGGTGCTTCAGGTAGCTTTCTAATAAATATGAACGACAAAGAGAATAACGAAATAAAGATCCTACGGTATAGATCAGCGGCTCGAAGATTTTCATTTCAGCGCACACCTAGCAGAAGTTCGAGCGCCATACGCTGGCGATCGCGGTGCAGAGGAGAAAGTGCCCGTCGTCCACCCACGTCTCAATTACAGCAAATAGCGAACGATCGCGCGAACGAAGGGAACGAGCGATAAGAGCGGAATAAACGTCGCAATAAAGCCGTAGCCTCGTCATCCCGGTAACGGATCGAGGGGAAACAAAGACCGTGACGGGTGTAATATTTGCTGAATCGATTCGACGGCAGGGAGAGGCGAGCATACAGGCGAGTTTCTCTGGACAAAGAAAAGCTCCACGCTTCCCTTCGTCCCGCAAGGACAAAGGGATCTGTTTCGCCAGTAATCAGGACCCTACGGTTCTCTCGCCTCCCCAAAGGTCAGCCTCCGGTTGTTCCGCCAATGGCGGACCGTTCGATCGTCTCTCGAGGGACAAGTTTCCTTTGGATCCTCATTCCATACTCGCATACTCTCGTTCCCAGAGACGAGCGACCATAAGTCCTCGGGAGAGCTGAAGCCAACCCTCTGACATTCACTGACGACGGGGTGGGCCTTGGTCATGGTCCGATGGTGGGGGCGAACAGGAAGCCGGGGGAAAAACGGAACAGGAAATGGAACTTCGAACAATAAACGCGGATAGGATAGCACGGTATTGGGGGATTGGAGGAGCCATCAACGGGGGCGCAATTATTTCTGCCCCTCGGCGTAAACGAAATTCGAAAGTTTGGAGAAACAATATTTACTTGTGTTAATTAAGTATCGCCGATTTAAATTGTTACGTAAGATGATGCAAGAATAGTGTACGAGATTTTTCATCTCAGACTTGGTCAAGTAAAATCGCTGAAAGCGTCCAGTATGTGCATAAACTATATTGACCTCAATAATGGCCGTCATAAAATCGTTCATATCGAAGCCACTAAAATCAACGTTGCTCTCGCAGAAACATCACTACAAATATAAAAGAAGACTGACGCGTATGGACGCTCGCCAGAAAGTCGTCAAATGCACCGTGGCCGCGTGAAATAAAATACGTCGGACCTCTGGAGCATCATTTCCAATGCCACCCCCCCTGTCTCCCGAGCGTCGTCGCCTTCGTTATCAGCGCGCGCCGTTGTCCACGTGATAAAGAGTAATGAAACGAACGAGGGAAAACGAGGAACAGGCCGAACGAAAGGGAAAAGCGACACGAAAAAGGGGGAGCGCGGGCAAGCCGACAGGGAGGTGGACGTAGGAAGGAATATGTAGGCGCGGCGGCGGATGCCGGAAAACCCGTGTGCGTTTTCGTCCCTTCGCGTTTCCGCGCCGACGTAGATGGATCATAATTCTTGCTTACCTCGCGGTCGAAAACCGTCTCCGCCGCCCTTTTGCTTCGGTTTCGACTTTCGGCCGGGTCTGTCCTCCCTCGCGTGGCATCGGACCGTGACCAGAACCCACCCCATAATCATGATAAAATGTCAGCCGACTGACAGGGAGAGTCGCGACGGCGGTGTGCACGCGCGATGGACGCGCTCTGGCCCCGGTAATTGTCCGAAATGCAGTAAATCACACCGGCGAACGGAGACGGAAATCTCTCTGGCGTGGGGATCCTCGTTATCCGCCAAGTGGACCCACCCCGCGCATGGCTTTTTCATTTTTCACAGCAAGAAACACGCGACGGTCTAATGGAAATTTTCATACCAGAAATGGCACGGCCGAATTCGCCCGCGACCCCTACTCCTGCTGCTAGAAATAATTAATACGGGCTACGGATGTCTTCTGTTCGCTTTATAATATCCACCCTCGCAGTCTCCACGACGAAAACTAAGAAATGCGCGTTCACTACCTCAAACAATCACCCCCAACTTCTGTTACAATAAATTCGATTCTCTCTATTGTACCATTTCCACAAAAATCAGCTCCCCAAAAAATTACAAACCAACTCGTAACTCACCCACACCACCAAAGAACCACTGTACCTCCAACATTTCCTCGAGGCAATAGTGTCAAATTCCTCGAAAAGCTGCAGAAACCGAGATCCCACCCCCTACAGTCATCCTAAACAAGACGCTTCGGACTTTCTCGGAGGCGTCAAACCCTCGGGAAACGGTTCGAATAATATACACGTCACCCTAACGCAGAAGAAACTGAAAGAGAGAGAGAACGCCAGAAGGCGAGTGAAAAAAATGAAGAATTCCCAGCGTGTTGGTTGCCTCTCGCATCCCGTTTCCCGTTTCATTCGGTTTTCTTCGATGACGGGCTTGCCTAGGGGGTGCGGAGGGGGTTGCAAGGGGCGTCGAAAGAGAGACAGCGAGCCAAACGGAATGAAGGAGAGAGAGAGAGAGAGAGAATTATGGTCGAGAGAAGGTAGGGGATAACCGAGGGAAAGCTCGGGAGGGAGGTGGCTCGTCACGGTAGGAGGGGTTGGTTTCCGAGGGGGGATTTCGGGGAGGGGTGCGCTGACAGCTCGACGCTCTCGTCCGCTCCACGCTCGACAGGAGGATACGCTTGCCTGCACACATTCACCGGTGCGCATAGACGCACACACTTTCGCGTAGACACACACGCACACGTATTCACGCGTCTACACGCGCGCGACACGACGTCCTTTTTTTCCCTACGGCTCGTCTTCGTCTCCTACACGCTCGTGCACACACGAACACAGGCTCGCTGCCAGTCACTGAGAGCCGCCTCTCTCTCTCTCTCTCTCTCTATCGCTCTCTTATCCCGGTCTCTCTCCCTCTATCACTCGATGTTTCTCTCTCCTTCTAGTTCAGTCTCTGTCGGCCAGCCGTGTGCGCGCGTTAGCCGTCACATTGCGTAGTTTCGTTTCTGTCTGTACTTCTGCCGAGTCAGAAGCTCCGACACGGAGTTGTGCTGGCTGCGTCGCTCGCATGGACACGCGGCCCTCTTCTTCGTCTTCATCCTCTTCCTCTTCCTCCGCCTCCTATCACCGTCCTCCTCGTTCGATGACAGTCGCCGGGGGAATCAGTCTGCCGCCGCGATCATGATCGACCCGAGCCGCGCCGCAATCGCGAACCGCCTGCATCCTGGTGAACCGCGGACACGTGACGCCGAACGTGACGTTCGCCGGATCCCACGTGTCGCACAGTGAACCAAAGCTAACCGAGCCGACCGGTTCCATCGTAGAACAGCCATAGTCGCGTACCGAACCGCTGAATTCTGTGGGAAATCGACCCGTGTCACTTGCTGCCCGAGTGACATACTCCAGTTGATTTGATTCCCTTCGCGAGATCAGACTTTCTGCGACATTGCTACGTATCGGTTCGTGTTCCAGTGTCCTCGAGGAACTTCGTTCGACCCGCCACAAACGAGAGAACAAACACTGTGTGGAAGTGCGCGAGTGAGCAAATTTGTTTCGATCGGTTTCGTTTGCAAGATTTGTTCTGAATTAATTGAAGAGATCGGTTGAACGTTGCAGAGAATGGACTAGTATCGGTTATCCTTCAAGTGACCCGAAGCGTTTGGTTCGGTTTGATCTGGTTTGTGATATCGCTCGAACTTCGTCGGGAATTGTTCCAGGTTGGTGGCGAAGATATTGTGCAAAGTGGTGTTGAACTATGAACAATATCGTTTGTCGACATTGTTGGAAATCGTTCCATAGTGATTGACAGCCCAGTGATGTCTTGCTACTCTGTTCAGTTCGGTTTGATTCGGCGAAATTTGTATGACATTGAAATTTGATTTAGTTTGTGGAACCGTTCGAACGTTATGAGGACTACGTACCAATTGAATTGAAGTGACGTCGAAGTATACTACGTTTGATTCCGTTTGACGGAGTAAACATCGTGCACGAATTATACGATATTATTTGAGTGTGGAACGAGAAGTTAATTTACTTAATGTGACATGCAAGATGTTTGAACATTGTGAGAAAACGCCGGTGTGTACAATTGGCCATCGTTGAGCAGCGAGGCTCGTTTGCTGCGGTTTGCCCGAGCGACTTGATAGAGTCAAGGCACGATCGTTTGAGGCGGGGTTGAACCTCAAGGATAAATTGATCGGGTTATCGAGCGATAACGTTCCCACGTTGATGATCGACGGTTCGATTGTGTCGAATATTCCCGACATTCCGCAGCAATGAGTGTCGAGCGTCACCCTCGGACTAACTTGTCGATCGCTGATCGCCGCTCGGAATATTTTGTCGGCGACGTTGATCCACGTGGATAACACCGGAGAACAGCAGGTACGCTTCGGCATATTTTGCGCGTTTCAGTTCGCGACACGTAAGTGCACCAGATGTGTATTCTTTTTTTTTATTGTCACGTCGATTAACACAAGTGGGGAGTCCAGTGCGGAAATTCCGAGCTGGTTAGAAAGCATTCGGGAGGCAATTTAATCGAGGAAAAATCGAATACGGACCTGTTCGACACTTTCGCTTTTCCTCTTCCAACGGGACTGGAATCGTTTACACAAATCGATTAGACGTTTGTCTGCCGATATTTGCAAGTGGCATTTACAGTAAGAACATTTTATTTTTGGATACGCAGAAAAATCGGAATAAATCATAAGGCGACTGGGTCGCTGATAATATTTAATACTTTCTAAAACTAGTCTACAATCCTCGGAGTAAACGTCCAGTACATTTTTATAAATATCTGGCCACCATATTGTATTATCACAACAAAATATTGATGTCGAACCTAATGGGATACTATTTCAAAAATTCATCTTACATTTCTACAGTTTTCATTTCTGAAATAGCTCCAATAAATCAACCGGAGTGCCCACAGTCTTTTAAATTCCCCAGAATCACCCTTTAATACTCGGGCTAAGAATCAAGACGATTTTTATAAATCATCGGGGAGATCGGTTGAATGGATTTCCGAGCTACAGGCGTCTTAAAAAATATCAAAACATTCGAACAAACTGCGACACAAGTCCAGGCAATCCTTAAACGATTCTAGAACCAGTTTGCAAGCTCCATTTTGTACATGACCAGCGATAAAGTCGCTGTCGCGTTCGGCGAGCACGCGAGCAGTTCTCGTGGTCAGGCGGGCACGGGGATCGCGAAAATTCTGTTCCGCTATCGCAGAGAGGTTCCTTCGAAGTGCGCCGGGGAAAGCGTTGTTCGTTGCGTTGTCTCGGAACGTGTGTCGATAGAAGCGTGTATGCGTAATTGGCAGTGTGTTTGCACAGTCTGGCCGTTGCAGTGGCGCGTCGCCGGTTTTCGCGGTTGACAACGCGCCGCGATAACGACGCCGCGAGTCATTCCAGCACCATTTTCTCGCTTCCTCTTTTTTCCTTTCTATCTCTCTAATCCGAGCCAGGTGTTAATCAGTCGATAGCCAAGAAAATCGCGTTTCTCGCGCTGGCGATCGGTTACCTTGCGAACGTGCTGCTATTACTTGGAGATCTTTGATTCGAGATCTTTACAGCGAACGAATCGCCTCTTCAAGGACGCCTCGTGGCGTGACAGGTACGTGCGATGACATGACGATAGCGCACAATTCTTTAGTCGTGGACTATACCTCTAAAAATGGATATACCTCTAAGAAGTTTTTCTTCTCATTTATCATTAAAGACTGCTCGAAATTAGCCTACTTTCCCCAGGATCTCGGCGTCTCTCGAGCCCCAAAGAAATCTCGTTAATCTCGCGCAGCATCAGGTGCGTGTTCGACGGAGAAGCGCGACACCGACGAAGCCTCGGCGCGTCACGCTTTCCCAGATGCCGAAGGAGAGACACCGGAACAATTATGTCGCCGGTAGCGTAACACTAAGCGTCGTCGTGTGGGATCTCTGGCATCGGTTTCAGCGGAACGGTTATCTCGACGAGACCCGGTTGGAACGCGAAGACAAATGTCCGGAGCGCGGCGGCACCCCCGCATTATCTCGGATTAAAATCTGAAATACAGGTCAAACGGTCCGTCGGTGTTCTTTGGTTGTTGGCTGGCCACGTGGCACGGAACTGGCTCTCGGGCTCGTTAACGCACGGTAGCGAAAGGACACGCACCCCCCGGGGGCCTCGCTAGCTAGCCAGCCTTATTTTACCTG
This sequence comes from Lasioglossum morio, assembly GCA_916610235.2. NCBI lineage: Eukaryota > Metazoa > Arthropoda > Insecta > Hymenoptera > Halictidae > Lasioglossum > Lasioglossum morio. The sequence continues at coordinate 14,146,810 of OU744328.1, read as the reverse complement.
CGACAGATAACAGACGCGTCTTGCATAATCTCCTCGAACCGGCATCCTTGCCCGGCTGTTTTGAATCCTCGCCAGCACGCGACCGTCCTGGAGCACGACACTGGGACACACACCAGGTCGCTGGAAAGCCTCGATCCTTGATCGGGAAGGGGCTGCGAATGCACGCGAGCTGCGCGATCAATCGGATTTCTGTAATTGTGAACATCAATTTGAAATTGTTAGAGGTATCGAGGATCGTACCTGAGGTCAGAGTTGTGCTCAATTACAATTGAATTACTTCATGAATTATAATTACAAAGTAATTCAATTACATTGTCTTCAATTATTCTGTAATTCGAAATTCAGTTGGTACATTTGATTAAATGACAATGTAATTTGTAAATCTGGTCTCTCGTTCAGTTAAGTTATAAGGTAATTCGTTTTCACAATTGAAATACAAAGTACGGTGTAATTATGAATGATATTCGTAAATTCATATTGTGTGATCAAAAGTAAACTTGTTCATTACGTGCGTCTCAGAAAAGAAATATAAATCGTTGAGAGACATAGGACAAAATTACCAGAGAAAAGTTTGGAGCACGATCAGGGATTGTTCTTGTTCGGATGTGAAGGGGTGGTAGAGAGAGGTGGAACCGTTTCGATATGGTATCGCGACCCCATAAATATTTAATGAAGCTAACCCGAACCCTTCGATCTGACGAGGGTCACGGATTTAATCCTCGAGGGGATAATCGCGAGAATCGGCGTGTTAAGGAACGCGTTTACAGCCGATTAAGCGCGACTACGTTTTCGCGTGCGCGATAATCGCCGCGAAATTAATAGCGATCGTTTCGAAGAAAAATGTTTGGCTCGCGGTCCCATTAATTCGGAGTCACCTGTATACTTTATCCGTGACAACGACGCAACTAAACCCTGGCTTCCAAAAGAATTAGAAGAATTTTCTTAATCTTTACTGGCCGAGGAAAGCTAGGATTGGAGTAAGATTTGATTAAAAATTATTTTGAAATGTTAATTTCATGTATTTACTCTGTTAAATCGTGTTTTCGAACAGGCAATTCATTCTCAGAGAGAACGTGGTCGAATTTCTCTCTAAGTTTAGCTCGAATTGCATAATACAATTTTTCACCGCGCTCCCGACACCATCCGAAAATAATTCGAGATCAATCTCGGCCTCTGGTGGTTCTTTGATCTCTAGCGGGGAGACAAACGTTAGTTCTTCGACACGACAATGATGTACACGATCTTCTGCTACAAATCGTAGTTCCTGCAGGAAGCATGAATCTCCTTCCACCAGCGTTTCGCCCAGCCCGGTTGACAGAGGAATGAAAAATACCGTGTTCCGAATGTTGCTTTTAGCTTGAACCGAGATAAATTCGAAACCCGACTATCTATCCTGAACCGCTTTCTAATAAATTAACGGTAGCCTCGGAAAAATGTAGACTCTCTCGATTCTCCTCTTACAATCGCACCTCTCAACACGGTTGAAAAACCTCGTAAATTTTCCCGGCGAACATCGAAAGCAGTTTCGCGGTTAATTTTCGACGAGTTCGGTGAAAAAAAAAAAGGAATTCCAGCACGGAGCTGCGCAGCGTGGCAAGCGAAAGTAAAAATCGGGGAAAAATGTTGATGACACCGCAACAGGTTGGTAGCAAATTACGAGTCGAGTGGAACGTGCGAGAGCTTTCCGGCGAAAGCGCGGAATAGGTAGAATTTATACGCGGCCGGTGGATGTTGTTAATTATAGATTTGTTAAGAGGAAAAGAATGCGGGCCTGCAACGTTGTCGCATGCGAGGAACACGTTTTCAAGCGGCGCAAAGAGCTCGCGCAAATATGCCGCTCCGCACCGTGTGCCGTTTCCAATGTGCAAACAACGACGGACAATCGACCGGCTCGACAGTCCGTTCCGTTCACAGACACGTAATGCTGCCATTTGAAGTCAATGCGTCGCCTTCGTTAACCAGCTCCCTTCGTTAGTCCTTTCCCGACGCCATTGCTGCCGGAAATTTCATCTATCATCGTTCCGCGATGAATTTCTTGCAAATATCCGTCAGTGGCCAAAATTCTTGAATCGTTCGTTATTTAATGCGGAGGTTTTACAGTTGTGATGTAAATGGGTGGTGGTCAGGAAACAGTGAAAACGGGAGAAAAATTTAACGATAGTATTCTCCATTTATTATAATTATTGAGATATGAAGTGCGGAATTTATTCTTTTACGATACAGATGGCAATTTTCTTTTGTCGGTAATCGATGGACGTGGATCGCCTAACGGGTTAAGGAGGTAATTCGTAGGGAGAGGTTGAAGCGGGGATTAATCACTATAGCAGTGTCGCCCACGACCAGACGCAGCGACGCTGACCTTTCGCGAGTTCCCACTTTGTAGACAGCGTCGACCAGAGTTTGAACTTTGCCTCACCTTCAGGTGGCAACTACGGCGAAACCCGAATTCGAGGGTGATCCGAGACTATTCCGGGGTGAAGACGCTTCGCTGCGCTTCTGATTTAGTAGATTCGTAGCCGCGAGGTCGGTGTTGGGGTGTCTAGTAGCTTAGAGAAGCTTACAACGGGGGATGAGGAACGACCAGAAAGCGCAAATGTCTCGGCCCCCCGCATAAATTAACGATTATTCATTCGGACTGCCATCGACTGCGACTTTCTGCGAAAACTTGGATCCTTCGTGAAATTAAAAAATTCTCCCTCGACACCCTCACGTTAGACCTCATTATTAAAGTTCCTTTTGTGTTCCTTTTTGTGTCTCGAATATAATTATGAAGAGATTGAAAATCTAACACTTGAAAGTTAACGTACGACAGTGCCAGAGGTTTTCCTCGCAATTAACACCTGTGGAAAGCGATTGCTGGAAATGTTTACCACGATTTTTCCTGGAACAGTTTCTCACGACCGTGAACATGTTCGTTTCCTTTTCGTCGAACGGGTTTCTCCGGAATTATTCAGTAGAAAAATTGAAAATAGACTATGATTTACTAAACGACGAATTTTCTGAGTTGTTCATGTTTGTTTTTACATGTTATTCGCTCGATTTATACAGGAGTAGTCTTCTCCACCAATGCTCCGCCATTTAAGCATCAATAGATTTAGATTCTGTGGATCTTGCTTGAAAACTGGTTATTAACCACTCGATCGCAGTTTAATGACTCGGCAATTCACCGTGGTTGATTCTCGGAACACCTCGAATAGCAAGACTTCAGCTAATTCCAGGGCAGGGGAGCGTTATTCCGCAGATTTTGTGTTAATTTTAGGGTAGCCGAAGAGAAAATGATCCGAACCCTCTAATCAGCTGCAGGATTCGCGTAAAAGTGACCTTCGACTGGTTTCGAAACGCCTAGGCTTGCCCCATAAATCAGTGACCCAAGAATGCGAGTATATTCGGGAGTTATAGCACTTTCGAATGTTCAAAGTGTTGCTATGATATCAAATAATTACATTTCTAACACCAGCGAAAATTTTCTTGATCAGTGGTATAGTAACATAGTAGATCGAAATTTAGCAGATCGTAATCGGTAATAGATTCATTGCTCGGTTCTCACTTTTACTCGTTTTAAAAGGGGTACAAATGTTTCCTCAAACATGCCCAGTCACGCTCTCGTTCACATGCTTTCGAAACTAGTGGTATAAACATTCTTATCCGACGTCCAATCAATCATCCTCACTATTTATACTGTTAGCACCTCGGGCTAGTTATTTCGACATCGAATCTGCAATTTTCATTCGACCGAATCAGTGTGCCAGTGTAAAAGTGCGAATAATCTACAGTTTGAAGGTACTTTTCGACGGGCCCACGATTTTATTTTTTTCGATGCATGTGTACCATATTTAAGATTGTGTAAAAATTTTTGTTGTAACGATTTCATAGATTCTTTAGTGAAGATTCGATTAAAGATTCTCAGATTCAAGTAAAGTAACCAAAATTTATTTCCCACTGTTTTAATCCGTTTGACGTCCATATCAAACAAAAATAGTTTTATCTCAATGAACGATTCCAAAAAGTGGCAAACAATTTCTGAAAGAACACAGACGGTTCCCAGGATATTCGCTGCATCAAAGAACACCGGCATCGTCGAGCAACGACCTCGGAAAGCTCATCAGCCACGCGAATGTCGGCCGAGAGAAAAGGAACGTGCTCGAAAAGGAAAAAAGAAGGGGAGAACGAAAAGAACGAGAGAGAGAACGGGGAAAAAAGGGGAATAATGCGAGCCATGGCCGTGAACAACTCGAATGATTTTCCACAATGGCATACCGCGGCCGGCCGATACCCGTTCGAAAGGCAATAAATATTTCAGCTAACCACCGCGTGTGTAAGGCGTGCTCCGCAAAAGCGTTCCATTCATACCGCGGCATAACTCCGCCACGATGTATACCGACTCTTTCCGCGTTCCCCTGCCCCCGATGGCCCCCCGGTGGCCCCCACGGTGGCCCCGGCAGCTCGCGTGGCCGCATTGATACATGTACAACCGGACCCCCTCACGGTTTACGAGCTGCTAGCATGATTTATCGCGATCGAGAACCGCCGCGAGGATCATTAGAAGCATCGCATCGCATCGGAACCGCGGGACCCGCCCGTACGATCGAAGATCGACGTTTGTACTCCATTGATCCACGTCGTTCGACACGGTCTCGATCGCTGGGACCCCGTTCGATCCATGAATGGATCGAGGGGTGGCCCAACGCAACGACGAGTACTAAATCGTCTATCCGATTCGATCGGGCGAATCGACTCATGATTTGTGACTTTCAAAGTCTGATCGTGTTTAGAACTCGATTATGAAGAGCATTAGCAATCGTTCTTTTTGTGCGCTTCGTGATTGCATATCTCGGGGTTCATCGTGCTGGTAAATTAAAGGGTTGTTAATGTTGCTAAATTTTTTGATTAATGGATAGAGAATCGGCTTAGATTTATCACTTTGAAATAAAGTGGGATCTCTCTTTTGTGCGATTATGCGTTCGGAATGGCATTGGAGTCCATCTTGTTGATAGGTTAAAAAAGGTTTCGATGTTGTTTCAGTGCTCTTTTAAGTTCTATATAATTTGTGATTATAAAAGAATGATAGCGATTAGGATTTCATTATACTACAAAAAGAAACAACGTGAAACAATCCAAAAAGAAGTCGCAGTAACATTCGAGCAATCGTCACCTTTCCGCGCGAGAGGTTTCCAGGCCTCCCGTGTTTTCCAGACGGCAAACTGGTGGAAGGTTAGTCTCTCGCATGCGTCTGTGTGTCGAGGGGATGGTCCTGGAGGCCGGTTATCTCTCACGGTCTTCCGATTTAATTAAGCACCGTTTCTGCCTGAGCCAGGAACTTTCGATATTAGGCCCGGCCCCGTATCTATCGGGTCGAGCAAGCAAACTCGCCTCGAACTCCCTCGCTCCCCTTTCGCTACCCCTCCCCCGTACGGTATATAATATATACAAACACACAGAGTGGCATGGTGTGTATGGGTGATCTCGTTTCGAAAGTCCGAGAGAGGCAGTGTTCAGCAGCGAGGTTGCAGCCAGCCGGCGGCCTTTGTTCACGGCGTCGGATCTGCCGGGCTTTCATCCCCCTACCACCCTACCCTAACCCTCCGTCGGACGCTCAGCGTCGCGACGCCTCTCTCTCTCTCTCTCTCTCTCTCTCTCTCTCTCTCTCTCACTCACTCTTCTCCTCTACGCGGGTTCTCTTTCTCCCTTTCTAGCAAACCGCCCCTACGTCCATGCGGCTCCGCCGCGGCCTTTGTGCTCTTGTCAACTTGTCAAACTACCCCTACCGTGAGCTTCGCCGAGGCAGCATCCAATACCAACCCCCGAACCAACCGCTTCCAGCCAAATCCTCGCTTCTCACCCCGGCACGGCTACTCCACCCAATTTCCTCCTTTGCTCCTACGCTCAGCCCATCCTCTACTACCCCCTAACCTCCTAGCCGTACCTACTGCTACCTACCTCCACGGTCTCTGCCAGTTTCTGTCTGTCACGCGACCTCCAACGACAGCAAGCCGTTACACCGGATACGTATTTCCTTCGGGAGACACACGACAACTCGACTCTCCACCCTGCGTTTGATCTTACTTCGATTATCGGATCCGCCTCGGGGCTGAACGCTGTCCTCCCCTTTCGCGCATCTATGGGTCCTGAGGATTTTCCTTTGGAAATTGTTCTGTTGGTTTTTCAAATTGCTTTTCTGCGGATTTTATGAACACTCTGACTGAATTATAAATGTTCCTGGGGAAGTAATTTTTTCAGATTGATTTCTGGTTAGTTTTTTGAATTCGGAAAAAATTGACATGGCAATTGAGAACAAAGAGAAGCAGCGAGCGATGGAACGCGATAGAGAGGGAAGAATCAAGAGAGAGAGGAAAAAGAAGACAGGAAAGGGACGAGGCAGAGAGGGAAGGGAGAGAAGAAATTCCGCGAAAGAAGGAATTCGCGGTCGCGCCGGCCACCTGTACGCTCGGAGACGGTTCCATTTCTGCTCGGCCCGTATGCCGTCGCGGCGTATCGGTATTCGATCTATTCAAAATATCCTCGGCAATATCCTCGACGCAGCTAGATGCCCTGCAGACGGTGAAATATTGGACGGGGGCAGGCAAGGTGTTTCCTCTCGATAAACGATAGCGGGCGTTAAAGCGCGGGAGTTCTCGCGCCCGTTCCACCGATCCAAGATATAATCGACTTCCCCATTCGCTAATTATATCCGCTAATTGTGCGACGTCTATAGCCTACGAAGCCTTCGCCGCCGCGACACACCGCCGCGGCCAATCGCGAGCACGCAAACGTTCGCGACATGTGTACCAGCTAAACGTTCCCCCTCGTGCCGGACATTTTCGCGATTATCGGCTCGCGATATCGGCGTCGCCCGCGAACACGGCCCGAGTCTCGAACACGACGCGAATTTGCATTCGTCCATTTCTCCGCGACCTCTTTTTCTTCGTTGCACCCTTACGGACGTCTCATTTTCCGACGGACTTAGTTTATTCGCTTAAATATTCCATTTGATCAGTCTGTTTGGAAAATGAATTGAAAAGAATTGTTGTATGTTAACGTACATCTGCTCGGCACACAAAGGATTATTTATTTGGAATTTTTGCCGTATCCCTTCGCATCTAATCCTGATGAATAACGCGCCCCATTGATAGCGCTATTATACAGCTTTTATTGCGTGTCAACAAAGCACAGAGCGATAATGCAAGAAAGATAAGACTGAAATTATGACCGGTCGCAGTGGGTGGCGACGTGAAAAAATTACTATGTGGACAGGCGTTATCTCGTTTTTTTTTCCTTCGACATGAAAGTAGATCAATCGATGTTTCATCCATATTTTAATGGAACTATTTAATGAAATACAGGAAATTGTTATTTTATCTAAATAGTGAATCTATAACCAAAAAATTTACGAAAAAGAATTAATTTTGGAGTCACGGAGCTCAAAGGGCAGAATTCAAATATCGAAGCCCTAGCTCCAGAGGCCTTTGCGTGCTCTTTCACCCCATTTTCAGTAGGATCCACCCTCGCAGCTTGAATTCCCATCGGTGGTGGTCCTCCGAACTATCAGCAGCGTAGAATTTTTTGCTCGCGGGGGCTGTCTCGCGCGTTAATTCGGAAAAACGCGTCACCGGTTCCACCCCCGTAGCCGACGGGCCGCAGACGCGACATAAATTAACTCCAGGGGTAATTATTTCAAAGCGGTGGCGGCCGAGGGGAGCGCGAGGAACGGCCGGGGGGTGGGTCTGTTGGAATTTTTGACTCACCTTGTACAAGCTGTCTGTGCGGAGAGCGAAGGAGACATACGGTGAGCGAAACTCTCGAGCCGGGGTGAGCCCGTAACAACGTTCCGGCCGAGCGAGCGAGCCTGCAGCTTGATTTATAGGGTGGCGTCAAAACTTTCCACTCTCCGGCGTGTCTCGACGGTCTTATAGGCAACCCGAGGCAACCCGCGACGAAATAGAGGCTCACCTTTCGTAATTTTCGGCGGGCAGCCCTGTACGCGTCGAAAAACGTCCTGGGGCCACCCCCATGTCTCTCGTTGCCCTCTCATTGATTCTTCATCAACTTTTTTGTCCGTTCTCACTGTGATAATTATTACTAAATGCGGGTCTTTATGCAAAATAAAAATGCTCAGCAGCGATTGTGGGCTGCAGGAGTTCAATGAAAACTTACTTCATCCCCTAATAATATTTTACACATGAAAACAACGTAACACTATTTTTAGATTTTTCTAATTTTTCACTGTTTTATATTTCATCTAGCCAATTTTGTCTCAAATGCATACAAATCCGCAGTCTAATTATTAGATTGAGACCGAAATTTGCTTCGATTATTGTTGATACGTATAAAGCAAATTTGGAATTGTTTTTCAACCCTCATCCATCCATTTATGTGTTGGTGCGACACCTGGGGTGATATTATAAGAAGTGTGACTCGTTATAGCAATGAGAAAGCTTTTGAGTGTCTTCTATTTTTACTGTCGGCTATTCTTCTTCCAACCCTTAGCATGATGGCGGCTGCCCAAAATCATAAGTGACACAATGGCGGTCAAAAGAGGATTTAAAGGGTCAAGATACCAACAACGGTAACGATGAGAAGGTCCCAGTTAACTGAAAGCCCGTGGACCCTCTCTAATGAATGCCTCGAGGGTTGTTACCAGTTGCGACGAGTGAACCTTAAGGTTGCGGATACGTATAACGAACGTTACCCTAGTGTTTCAGGAGCACGTATAGGCCACGTCTCATCGGTCAACCACACGTCCATAAATTATGAATTATCCGGCCACCCCAACCCTTTCGGCCTGTTGTCCCTCCGGAAAGCAAGTTGCACCATGAATTCAAATTATCCGTTTTATAGCGCCGGATATAGCGTTCGAGCCCTTTTTCCAATATACGTAAACAATTATTATCTTGCACCTCTCGACGGGCGTAGGTAGAATTCTCTAAAAAAAGTCCATTTTTTTGGCTCTATTTATTCACTCTTTATTTAAGAGATAGCAATCGTAATATTTTTATAAATGTCGAGTGTACAAAAATCCACTTGCGCAAGTAATTTTTCTAGTTGTTTCTACTCGACCATTTTTGTCGCGAATATCTCGCGAATTATCTCGCTTGGTCTTGGACTGAATTCTTTTTTTAACGCAACAAAGCAGCTTGAAACGGGTCGCCGTAGTTGCTCAATTTCCCTAGTACGACGGCAGCAACGAGGTATCTTAATTCCTCTATCTCCGAGTTTTAAAGCCCCCTTTAGAAAACTTTCGTTATTCGACGATGAACTGCACGATAGCGGGACATTTATTAACGAAGTAGAATCTAGATTTCGAGGAACCTTGTCTCCGACTTTTAACCTCTTCGCTCGAGTGAAACTCGCCGTTCTCAGGGAATGGCCGACTCGCCGCGTGTGTTTTATATGCACCGGTATGTACGCAATACTGTTGGCCGCGATTACTATCTGGTCTAGCTTTCTTGCGCGACGCGCACCGAGCATCCGCGTGTCTCCGTTACCATTTTTTAACGACCGGTGTGGTCTACAAGGTGTTACTCTTTACGAGCGTGTTCCGCCTCCTTGTTCGCAGCGAATTATGTAAATTAAATGTTTGAACTTCCGAGGCGAGGGCCATCGTCGACGAATCTTAATGCTCGCGCAGACCTGCTCCGAAACTTTCTGTAACCTGCTCCCTCCCGATTAAACTGATACGCATCGTCAAACGTGTCTACCGAACCTCGAGGAAAATTACAAAATTTATAAACACCTGTCGAAAGAGTTCTAAGGACATTACACGCGTTTGTGACAAAAATGTGTCGGCGAAGTTGTCTTACTTTCAACAGGTTTTTACACGACGAGAACAACATTAAGCAGACTTAATTAGCACGTGAGAACAAGCTGTTTTCTTGATGTACACGTTAAAACCGGCTACAAAAATGACTACAGCGCACGTACCTAAGCTCCATAAGGTTCCGAGATCACGAGAACCTCTCCGGAAGGGTCGTTAGCGTTAAAATTACGCTGGTGCTCTCGATTCCGACAGTTCTCGACCTGGAGAAAAGACGTGGAAAGTGGAAACTGGATCGTGCTCTCTCCCAAAGACCATTTCCGAGTAACAGAAATCGTCGTTTCAAAGATTCAGCGACCTTCTACTCAAAACGAGAGCGTGACCAAAAGAGAAAGTTGCCCGCCCGAAATTTCCGGCCGGTAGACAAAAAAGTTTTGCCGAAAAAATGTGAAAGTTAGGCGGAAGACGAACTCGGCAGGCTTTTCAGAGCAGCTTGGGGCAATTCTCGGTGCCGGACACCCTGCTGAGAGGGAGCCACGCAAAATTCGAGCAGCTCATTTGGGTCAACGAGCGAATCCTCCCGGCTTGCCGGTGTGCTTTTCTCTTTGCACGGTTCCTCGACCCTCTGTTTATGGTGTCCGTTCCCTTGTTGGCCGAACCTGCGCCTGCGAAATCGATCTTCTTCCCACTTTGCTTTGACTTCTGGCGTTTCCGATTCCCTCCTGTGAAAATACGCCATTTATTTCACTGCGGCTCGAGCCTGCTCGTGAAACACGCCAGCAAATGTTCGAACTACATTCGTGGCTGGATTCGTTGATTGTATAAACGTCGTTTAACCCTCTTTCATCTCCTGCGTCGGTCGAACACACTTTTTACTAATCCTGAATTTCTTGTTGGCAGCCAGCCACAGAAGTTTAAATTTCTTTCGGTAACAAAGTTTAAAAAGTTGAGCAGACCAAGTTTATTGATTTATGCACTAGGTTCTGTCTTTTAGAGCGTCCGAATACTAATGGGAGTCACTGTATGTTGTTTTTAAAATTCGAGAAACGATAAATTGCTATATCTTCCGGTACAATAAAATAGCAGAAGAAATATGTCGAGGAACGCGCCGCGACAAGACCGAGCTCGATCATGCGATTTTTGGACTGACGCGGGCTTAACTCTGTCAATCGTTGGCCCGGCGCGATGCTGTCCTGTCGAATAAATTAGAGTGACTGATCGAAGGAGGCACATAATTCATGGGATCGGATCGAGTTCCTGCTCGCAATAATTTCCACACGCCGATGCGAAATATTTAAAGATGTCAGCGGCGCGTGTCACGGCGCATAATCTACGGATCATACATTATTCGTTTCGAGAACTCTACATTTTACAAACTGACTGGATATCAATGCACACGCAGGTGGGAAGAAAAATAGAAAACAGCCGCGCGCCGACGGAAAGTTAGAGCCTGTCCGATAAGGTTTTCATTGAAAGGACTATATTTACGGAACTTGCTATCAAGCCACCGGTGGTTCGATCCAACGGAAAACAAAAACGACGGGTTGCTCGTTGGAAAATACGACCGTTGATAATCTCGAATGCGGAATTGAGCCGTGCAGCTGGGCGGGGAACGAAAACCGTAAAAGGGTGAAACGTGGTAACTGACGCCGTAACCGAAGTAAGTTGAAAACGAACAGGAAAAAACGCGTGTTAGAGGGAAAAAAGGGCCGTGGGTGTAGTAATACATATCGTCGGCCGGGCACAACGTAGCCGGGATTTATCTGCGACGTTCATGGCCGACTATTTCAACCCTCTTCATCCCCTAGGCGCCCTGCTTCTCCCTCCAACCAGAACTTCTACGATCCCCGAGGTCCATACGCCTCTGGCCGTATCTCTGTTTATTAAATACGTTTACCAGTGGCCATCGGATTCCTCTGAAATAATCAGCAGCAGAAATAATTCTTCGAGACCTACCAAAGTCGACGATTACGGAAGAATTATTTATTTTATGAATTACAATGCTTCATTCGTATGAAGGAAGCCAATCATATAATTGCTACACGATCGTAAACGTGTAATTGTTAATAATCTGGGTTTCCTTGAGACTGTATGAGACACCCTCCAACGAATCTGGCAACGAGCAGACGATCAATAAGTATATAGTTCACCCCTACATTCATATCTTCGAGGACTCGGGAAATTCACAAAGTTCTGCATCGCACTGTAGATAATTAATAAGAGCAAAAATGATGTTGCTAAAACAATTTATATGCGCACTGTATATTCAGCTTTAACAAGAGTAGTCCAGGTTTACAAAATATCCTGGAACCAGTTACCGAGCAGTAAAATTAGTTCTACCCGCAAAACAGATCTCTTATCCTGAGCGATATGCAAGAATGTGTTTAACACCTCCGCAAGACGTAAATTGATCTACGAAGTTTATCATCGCGTTACTAAAATAACCCAGAGAGCACGTCTACACTCTAGCTACTTTATATTTCACTTATACTGTACATACTTCTTGAAATTATTCCTCGAATAATTGGAGATAAATATTCCTTCAAAAACTTAGGGAACACATCCCTTGAAATATTGAGGATACGTAACCTTTGAAAGTAAGCCATAGAAACTTATTTCTTTTCACAAGAAAATTATTGAACATCTTCTTGCTGGGGTGATTAAAACCTCCATTAATAAGCTTCCGGAACTAAAACCACGCCAGGTGTAGAAAACACTCTGGAACCAGTTCTTAACAGCACCCTAATCGAACAGCTCTCTATTGCTGCGATTTATCTCGCGGAGCTGCTCCGTTTCGAATTTTTCTCTCGCCGGGAATGCGAGAAACGCAACCTCCGCAAGCTTCTATCTTCCATCTAATCAGCACAACGAGCGGCTGCACAAAGTCGCGGGATTCCCGATGAATTCCGCGATGTTCGCGAGCAGCGGGACACGAGCATGATCGGGGCCTGGTCCGGCGCAGCGGCTCGCGGTCAGCTGACTCTCGATGCAAGGCGATGCGACTGCACCGGTAGGGGGAAATGGAATTACGGATGCACTCCGCGCCGTCCTCTGCACTCCTCTTCGCCGCTCCTCCATTCCGCGGAGAGCGGCATAAGCTATTGGGCGGCCGGCTTTTGAGCGGCCTTGCAAACTGGTTTCCTGCAGCCGACTCGATTATGCTAATCGCATATGCATGTTAGCATTTGGCTGATCCGCTGCCGTGCCCGTTCGCCGTTCACCGGTCTCCCCGGCTGCGTACGTGCGTGCGTGTTCCCCCCGTGTGTGCGTCACCAAGACCACCGAGATCTCGGACCGAGGATACATATAGATCCTTTTCGGAGCAGTCCGCACGAAACCTTGATCGCGGCCACCCTTTAGTGCCGACTCGACCTTCCGCCAGCTGGACACCTAACGCGTAACGGTATCCCTCGTTGATTTCCCTCGACGCAATCCACTTCTCTCCGTTATACCTCTTCTTGTTCTTCTTGTTCTTCCTCTTCTTCTTCTTCTTCTTCGACGAGGACACCTCCTGGCTCCTGCAGATACACCGAAGTCTTCCGCTAGTTTGGAAATTTGATACTTGCCTTTTGAATACCGAACACCTGGAATCTTATCTCGGACAACTCCGTTGTGGAATATTCAGCGTGGCCTGGTGAACTCCGTGTCCTGGTTCCTGCGGGTCTCCGGGTCTCTGAGGACGCTTGTTCCATGGATTCTCAAGTGTTTCGCAATTTTATGTGCGTCGGATTACCGGGAGCTTCATGTTTTGCGTTTCGGGGATTTGTCCTGGCAGAAGCTAGGCAGAGTCTTTTCCGAAACTGTTACAATGATCCACATAGGGATCGAAACGTTGAGAAATTCAAATATTTAATTTGCACAATTGTTGTTTGTTTCTAAAGTGATCGAACCTGGCGCCGATATCATATTTACAATTTATGTTACAATGAAGCTTGCCGCTTCATGTAGTCAGTGTAAAGAACGCGGTGATGTCACTGAAAGTTCAATTACGACAAATACTGAGGAGCCTTGTTATAGAAAAGAAATATTGTCTAACTGGATCGCGATTTTTACTAACTGACGAACAGCGAGTTCATTAGATCAGCGATCATTTCGAGCGGCAAGGGCCGAAGTGGGCACGAATTGCCGTGCATCCCGATTAAACGGGACGAGATAACGGCGAGCCAGTCGCGGTCTTATCGTCGCATCCCTTCATTGCCGCAATGCTTCGCCACCTCGATGGAGCCCATAAATCTGCAAAACCGCGGAGCGCGCAAATAGAACGGAATGCGTTTGCGCGTTCTCGCGACGATGTTATCTGCACGAGAGAGCGTTTCGCGCGTCGTAAACATAGACAAAATCTTTCGTGGAAGGCCGACCTCGAATCGAACCGACACCCTGGAAGTTGGGATCGCTCTCTCTCTCTTCTTCTCTCGTTACCGGAAACGTAGATGACCAAGACGTTATCGCCTTTGCTAACCTATTCGTGACCAACTGTTCCTCCCCTTGCGGTAACACAGTTGCGAATATACATACAGTGGAGTTGTAAACTAGGTGGACCGTGAAGGCTCGGAAACTGCTGAAATCAAAGAACTGGAGAACACACAAATACTTGAGATCCGAGGAAGCTGGCCTAACCGTAGAATTCTCAGAAAAGTATAATCATTAAACTGTGGATTCTTTCTGTCGGCACAATAAAACCTAGAGAAACCGGTAATACATTTTCTCTTTTTTAACGAACAATTAACCTCGACTTTCTGTTTCTCCGTGCGTCGCAGCCAGTTAAAGAGGATGGTAGAGGAGAGACGAGCCTGATTTCTGGCGGCGATAAACCCGCAGCTGAGCAGCTAATTTGCTACAAATAAAGGCGGTTATTAAGCAGGAAAAAGCCAGATAATTATTCCATTCGAATTGGCCGAGTGAATTGGGTCGTGGTGTTCGAATCGCCGCAAGGAGAGAATTCTCGAGTCGTTAGGCGTCACTCCGTTGCTGAACCGGTCTCCCGTTCGACGCTATCCGGTTATTACAACGTTGGATTTTCAATTAACAACTCGCCGATTAATTCCGTTGAATACAGCTTACGATTAACCGCTAATTAGATTAACACGATACCGATGTATCCGGGAAAATTGACTATAAATACTCGGCCGGCGATTATGACGAGGATATTAACACTACCTTGTAGAACATAATCGGCCGGTTGTTGCGAAACACGGTCGCCGACATGGGAAATTCCCCGACTCCGCGTTTTTTTTCAGCTTGATCGTTAATCGACAGTGATATCATTTATTTCTGAATTTCTTAATCGTGCAAGATAAGCGACTATGACGATTATATGCATCAGTAAACACATCAGTAAGCAGTTTCTTTTGTGCGTATCGGAACTAATTTTTTAAGGGTGATGCTGTTGCAACTTCAGGAATTGTTGGACCGGGGGGAACGAAAGGAAAAGGAAGCGGGAATCAGGTTGGAACGAAAGAGTACTGGGTCACAATTTTCTGTTTCTTCGTTTTTTTCTCTTTTCGAGACCTCGGTGCCGTAGGTGGCTCGCTCGAGGGTTCCCATTTTACGAGCTCCTTTAGTTTACGAGTGTTTTACGGCGTGCGAACGGCTGGCACGAGCTACGGGCCCCATAAACGTCAAATCCTGCCACCGTTTACGAGCCAACAAATTTTTAGTAGACCAGCCGGCCGCGATATCGCCCCGTTTACATAATCGGGCCATCTCATCTCCGCCATTCGACGGCACTCGAGCTTTCGCGGCCTTTTTCGACTACCTACCGCGCGACGGTTTGTTTCTTGATTACCGTCCATTAGTTTATCGCGAGGAACACGATGGCCGTGTATGCTAATTTCCGGTCGCCATTTTTATGAGTCCGTTCAATTTCTTGACCAGTCTTTTTTCGCATTTTATACGCTTTCACTCCTTTAAAATAATTGCATTCCTGCAGTTCATCGATTTTTTAATCGAGTGGTGAATATTAATTGTATTCGCTCGGCTTTATTAAAAATATTGTACATTCTGTCAAGAATTAATTTGATTTCTGCAAATTAAGCTGTCTACATGTTAATAGAAATCTCATTTTCCTTATTTCATTGCAATTTGCTCTTTTTAAATAATCGTTCAACGATTTATGTTTACGGGTTTCGTGATTCAGTGCAAAATGTATAAATAGCACACTAAGCAAACACGCTTTTAAAATTGTAATATAAACATCGCGTGTTAATAATATTGCCCCGCGGAAAATAAAACCGATTATTTTTGTAAACGACAGCCAAGGTAATCTGATAAATCTATAACAATTTGACCGGTCAATTGTTTGCGCAACAGTTCTTTCATATATCATAAATATCGTGGGTTTTCAAATAAATTTGCCTTGTACTGCGGTGATTGAATGTACCACGTTATAAGCTCCGTCCATTTTTATTCCGCGTGGAAAGCTGCAAGCTTTTATTTTAGCTACAAAGGATCAAATTTACAATTTATTATATTTTCAAATTTTGTGAACGGGGAAAGCGGGCTTTTATTTTAGCTACAAAGGATCAAAATTGATGATCTATTACTCTTTGAAAGTGCTCGATATTTTGCCAGGAAAATTGCAAGCTTTCATTTCAGCTACGGGGGTCATCGTAAAAAAATGTTTATCTTGCTTTATTTTATTCGAACGAAATATTAGTTCATTGAATTACTTGGAAATGCATTTTCCACAAAAATTTAGGAATGGTGTGAATATTTCTTTATTTTCTGTTAATTCAAATGGCTGATTTCATTCCGAATAAAAATACTAGTTATTTGAAAATAATGTTTCTCGTAATTTGAAAATTATAGAATGTAGGGGTATATTGTTGATAATTAATTTGAGAGACGGACTGTGGTCTATTGCAGAATTTCAGTCTACTGAAAAGGAACACGATCGTTTCTTCAGGCAGTCGCAGCAGCGAGCTAGGAACGAGAGACAAAGAAATCCCAGGGAGGAGCCATTTTGTTAACTAGAGGCCATCATAGCTGCCTGACGTCACTTCCATATCCAGCTATGGCGTCACGTGACGCTCCACCCTGTTTTCAATCACCTTGGCCCCGAACCCACCCAGCTGTCAGACACGCTCCACCCCGTTTTTTCCACTTCTTTCGGCTATCACTATCGCCATCTGTCGGCAATAACACCAACTCCTTAGACCTTTAAATGGCTAGTTAGTTTATGTCTTTTCCGATCGGTGTCACCACCAGGCAAAGACCATTTCGCGGCGCGTAACCTTGAAAAATTTTAGCCCCCCGAAAGGTCAAGACACCCGCTGTTGCGAACACACAATTCTTTCCTTTCTTCAGACAAATCCTCGATCTACTATTTTCATTTTACAACGGAAGTGGCTTTCCGTTAAGAGACACCGGCACGTAATTAAATTCCGCTCGAGAGGAAGGGGCAGAAAAACGATTCCAACGGAAAACAATGAAACACAGACGTTACCGACAATAGCGAGGCGTGACGTTTTCCAGGTGGAGAACGGTTTATTACACGGATCGTGTAGCAGCGGTCGCTTTTAAGGACTCTGGGCGTATGCGATAGTTAAAATCAGTGGGTTGTTACGTGTTGGGCTGGTTTCGTATCGTTTCATGGGCGTAACAATACCTTTAGCAGTTAATTGTGCACGTATTGTCAAGAAACATTCACGAGCACCTGATTGCGTTGTAATTTCTAGAATTGTTGGAATATTTTCATGAAATTTTCCTTAAATGTTCACAAAGAATGACTCTCAATCTCAATTTTTAAGTCTCAAAATTCAACTCGTTCAGTCTGCTAACTTCCGTAATAATTCGAATATTCGATTGAAAATTTTCTTAAAATAGTCACAAAGAATGAGACTTCGAATCTCGCTAATCAAAATATCGGTTTTTTCAAGTGTGAGAAGTCTGGTACCTGATAATCGCGCCATATTGTTTCAACCGCGGTCGTACCTCGCGGCACAGGTGAAAGAAGAAGGTAAAAACCTCGAAGGGGAACGGGAAACGAGCCCGTATGGACGGAAGAAGGGTTCCGGTTTGGTTCCGATGGAAGCGAGGCATAAGCCTGTATCTCGATCGGCGGCTTGGAAGGGCTGAATAAATAAGAGGGAACATACGTTCCGCGGGGACAAGGCTGTTTCAAGAGAACGGCGCGGCGCGGCGGGGAGAGAAAGAATACGGTAAAGGCGAGTCCGTAAACCGGGAATTGAGTTAAAATCCTGCGAGAGGTAGAATTTATACCACGATCCTGGGATCGTTCGCGTCCGCGGGAGCGCGCGCGCGTTCTCTCGCACGATGCGGGGGTGGTTGAGGAGGGAGAGTACGGAGAGCGCATGGAATCGCTATCGGCGGCCATTCATCAATCCGGGGAATCAATACGCTGGAATTAATGAAAGCGCCGCGCGAACAGCGAGCTAGCGGCCGGAATGTTAATCGCGATCGTCCCGCGTCCGACCCATTCTCGTGTACAGCAAACTCCCAAGGGCCCCACCTCCGCCCGAACCCTTCAACCTGCCACCCAAACCGCCCCCCTTTCGATCCCGTGTACATCCGCCCCCGCACCCTCTTCCCACACGCTGTCTCTTTTCATCCGACTGAGCCGACGCCGACCACCGTGCTGCCCACAATACCGTCGCACCCGTGCATTCTATTCCCTCGTTTCGAAGCCGTGCTTTTTCTTTTAGCCACGCCGATTCCGATCGACGTTCCCTTCTCTCGCGCGTCCTTTTCTGCTAAACATTATTTATTTCAATCTTTATGTCGAGGTGATGAACACCAGCTGCTAAAGGTCAAAATCGAATACGATCTCGATTAACCGGCTCAACACAATAACTTATATACAATAATACATTGATTTATGAAAATCAGCCTAGTACTTACAGTAGAGATACAAACGAAACAACAACTAAATCAAATTAATGCAGACATTCCAAACTATTTCCAAAAATTCAGAGAAGAGTCTAAACCCGTGTCGTTCAGTTTGAACAGTCTCCAACTTCTCGAAGCCATCGCTACCTTGACGGGGGAAGTTTCACGGCCAATTTCCCATGCTCTGGCACGAAATAACCAGCACACAGAGAGCTGTACCTTGTCCAAAGTTCTCAGTCGCACAACTTCAAAGTCATCGTGTGACAGTCGGTATGTTAGGACACCATCGATAGATCGGCGCCGGAAGGATCGATGCGGCCGATAAGAGACCGGCAGAACTCGCCAGTCACGTGACGTCCGTTTCTTCCGCGAGATTCAAAGTAGACCTACTAGACGGAACCTCCCCAACTAATCTATAATTAAATCTCTGAAAACCTACTCTTCGCCGTTTCCTCTCGAGACCGACGCAATTTCTTAAGAGTTTCTGCTTGTTCCCAGAACTGGCCTTCGTCAGAAAGACAAAAAGACTCGCGTGTGTCCCTGGTTACGTACTAACGAGACCCGATGGAAACCCCTTTGGAACGCACGACAAAAAAAAATTAGTAGGTCCGGGGAGGATGTCGACGAGGCGTTCAGTAGCCATGCTCTGGGCTAATGGACGGGAATTTTTCCAAATTTAACGATCGTTTAGCCCGCCCACACAGAAGACCCGAGGCGAGTTCGGCGTCTGGGCGATGGCCGTCACCGTGACGAGCACGTGTGTACCTCGCCTTCTGTCACTTTTGTCAGAGTCGAACCGAGCTCGGTTCATTCAGTTCGTCGGGCAAAGATCGGCAAACGGAGCTTTGATTTCGGTGGTCCCTCGAAGACTGTTCAGAAAACTTTGTTCACCTCTGTGCGACCCTCGTGTCTATTCTTTGCCATCGCTTTATCATTTGATGCGTTTGATTAAAAAGCATGACATCATGAAAGAAACGCAGTTGCTCGGTTTAGCATCGGTTGATCGGTCACATGCTACACAACTCGTGATCTCTGCTTGCTATCATAAGGCAAGGCTACGGTTAAGTTGATTGTCTACCCGGTTAAACTGTTTGTAGGTTGCTGACAGATGTTTGTATTTTATGTTGCAGGTGCGGCACAACTTCGTTAGCAGGGTGGACAGAGGAACGGAGCGTGTCTGGAGCGGCTTGGCGCTTTGAACGAAGGTACCACACCGAAGAAGACGTAGAACTCTGATCATCATCTCTTCCCCCCCTCGTGTACAAGTTAAACCCTCCCTCCCCTCAAGCCGGCGGCTTGATAACGTACGGTTCTTTAGTGTTCCAGTTGAAACAGGTTCTTTCTTTCTTGGTGAATCGGAAGTGTGATAACGAGAGAGGAGCGAAACGGAAATAATTTACTCGCTCCGATCCGTATGATACACTAGTGATTCGCAGTGATGGTGGTGTGATAGAAAAAATATAGTGCGCGTGTCCTAGAAGAGAGAGAGAGAGAGAGTGTGTTTCGATATAAAATCGCTCTGGAAGTGAGTCTATACATAGTATCTGTAAAAAAAAAAGTCTACATATAGAAACCGTGTGACAGTGTCCGTAATACGACGAAGCAGCATCCCCAGCGACAGAGAGTCGGAAGAAACCCTGTGGAAAAAGTAGAATCGGAAGAGAGTACAAAAGGAAGAAGTGAAAAGGAGTGTGATCCGAGTGTAGGATTGAAGAGTAAAATTATACTGGATCAAGAACAAACCACGGAGAGCGCCCAACAAGACCGAGGTGGCACTAGCAGGTGGGACCGGTGGGACAGTAGCATGAGTTCGTACTTCGCGAATTCATACATCCCGGACCTGCGTAATGGCGGGGTGGAACACCCGCATCAGCATCAGCAGCACTACGGTGCGGCCGTCCAGGTGCCCCAGCAGACGCAGTCGGTGCAGCAGCAGTCTCAGCAAGCCGGGGACCCTTGCGACCCTAGCCTGCTCAGGCAGGCGGTGCCAGGCCACCATTATGGAGCCGCTGGTAGCCAGCAGGATATGCCATACCCGAGGTTTCCGCCGTACAACCGGATGGATATGCGGAACGCGACCTACTACCAGCACCAGCAGGAGCACGGCAGCATCGACGGCATGGGCGCTTACAGGTCGACCTCGCCGAGCCCTGGCATGGGACACATGGGACACACACCGACCCCGAACGGACATCCGTCCACGCCCATCGTCTACGCGAGCTGCAAGCTCCAGGCGTCCGCGGTCGATCACCAGGGTAGCGTGCTCGACGGACCGGACAGCCCACCGCTCGTCGAGCCGCAGATGCACCATCAGATGCACTCGCAGCATCCTCACATGCAGCCCCAACAGACCCAACACCCCCAGCAACAACCCCAGCATCAGCACCTACAGGCGCAACAACAGCACATGATGTACCAACAGCAACAACCCGCGCAAGCGGCCACACAACAGACACAGGCTGGTATGCATCCTCAGCAACAGCAACAAGCACCGCAACATCAAGGGGTTGTTACATCGCCACTCAGCCAGCAACAGCAGGGCGCTCCTCAGGGCGCTGCCAGCGCCAACCTACCCAGCCCGCTTTACCCGTGGATGAGAAGTCAATTCGGTGAGTTACTCGTTAAAAGATTCATCGGTTTACCCTTAACGCGAAGACTGGCGCCATGGAGCCATCGTAGTTGGATTAATCTTCAAATCCACGCTTCCTGGTGTCCTCGAGAGGTTCACTTTCAGTATACTCCGTCCCAAGATCAAATTTTCAAATCTCCATGAGGTTAGCTACAAATTGTCACCTCGACAGACACAATCCCATTTACATGAGTTTGCCGCTAAACCGGTTCTACCTTCCCACGGGCGTTAATTAGATTCATTAGAGTACTACGAGACCTAAAGTCGGTTACCACGTTCAATGCAACCAACGACACTTAATCAATGCTGAGCGGGTTATCAAAATACAGTGAGTCATGCGTTTGTTCGCGTGTGTAAATTCAGGGTGGACATTGTTACATGACAAGTACAGGTTTATTTCTCTCACGCCTGTTGATTTAAGATTCCTTCCGTGATGGTCCTTTAGAAGTGTCAGTACGTTGTAAATGAAATCTCTGAAATTTGGAACAAATCCGCAAACTTGGTAGTGAACATAGAGAAAGTCATATCGGAACGGAAACATCTTAAATATTCAGGCAACCTTCCCATTTTTGTCAGCTATCTCGAACGACCTTTTCCATGAGGAAGACATCAATCGCTTGGGGAAAAAAAAACGCGGCCGGGTAGTACAAGGGAGAAGAAAAGGAATTTGGTATTCGCGAGCGTGGATACGTACCTCGGTGTACACGTGACGCGGTTCTCGAAAATAGGCTCAAGGCTTCCGCCGCGTGACCAGAAGGTTTCGTAGAAAGCAAGGTTTTCTAGAGAGGCTACGCCAGGTAGCCGGCCGCTTTCAGATTTATGCAACAGTAGGTAAAACTAGACCACATTTGTACGGGTCCGCGAGCCAAGATTGGCATAATGTCTCCAGTTTCTAGGTATACCGACGTCCGGAGTTATTTATTGCGCTGACCTTTTAGCCCGGTAGTTTCACCACACGTACACCGTGCTAGCCCCCCATAAAAGTTCCCTCGACTCTAGCTGAGTTGGCTCCACGGCTTGGCAGAGCCGGAGAGGCTCATCCACTTTTATTCCCATGATGGCTGCTTGTTTCCATTCGACGGTGAACTGGTTGCGTTTCGTCCTGGTGTCGCCGAAAATTGAAAAACACCGACCAAAATCCCTCTTCATTCACCGTTTCTCATACGTCTTTGAGTCTGCTGAAACGTACACTACACAGACACAAGAAAAATCTTAAAAGCACATTCGACATTCTGGAAAATTATAAGAACCTTCTCGACAGGGTTAAAAATGAATTCCATTTACAATACACTTCCTGAAATGTAGTCTGATCACTATTTGGATTTTCAACAAACCAGAGTGAAATTAAAATTTATTTTCTTTCTCAATATGTTTAATAGGTTGAAAATAATGTAACAGTATTTTTAAATTCTTCGAACGCTTTCACTGTTTTAAATTACACCTAGTCAGCTTTGTCGTAAATACATCAAATCCGCTGTATAATCACCAGGGTTCATAGAACCCAAAATTGCGAAGGGTTTGCAGTTTCCACCCTATTGGCTAAATTGTTATGATTTTATGGGTCGTTCCGAGATCCTTGTTGAGTAGGTAAAGGGGCAAGTTCATCTCAGGTAGATCGAGAATCCTTCCGATCGCAATAGTCGGTGCATGCCACCTGCTCGAAGCGCGAAGGGATGCCGGAAAAGGTTGACCGGAAATTTTCTCGGTCGCTGCGAAGAATCGCAGGGGTAATTCTGGTGTAACGAGTTGGAAATTTATGACGGCAGTAACGAAGTGATAATAGCCGGCACCCTTCACTCCAGTTAGGTAAGAGTGCACAGGTCCCAGCACCCTGCTGCGTTTGCTCTTATTTCTCCCCCGTTCTCGAAATCCTGGGAAATGCAAGGTCGAAGCTCGTTCTTTTGCACTAGGCTTCAGTTCTTCCGGTGACTTCGAGCCGGTTAGGTTCGACTTTCGAAAAGTGCATCCGTATCTGCAAACTTCCTGCGTGTCGAAGAAAATGTACTCGTCCAACGTAAGTTAAAATGTTTTTCTTGCGTAGAAATTTTAGGGTGGAAGGATTATTTTATATTTTATAATTGTTTATTGAATAAGTCTGTTGGGAACCATCTCTCGGTCCAGCTCGGAAGCTGCGCAAGCCTCTCGATTCGCCGATAAAAGGCCCGTGTGCGTACTTCGCTGCCAGTCAAAGGAAGAAAGAGGATCGAGTGCATGAATCCGCTCACAGATGTCGGCACGATGACGTCTTTTCTCGGTTCATCGAACAATGCGTGCCCCCGTGGTCCTCCAACAAGGGTATCGATCCTCCTCCTCGGCTAGGTAATCCCCCATGTCGAAGACATGAACCCAGAATATCAATTTACATCGCCTCTTTCCATCGCCCAGGGTCCTCGGAAAATTTCCGATCGTGCGATACTACAAAACTTGTTGAAACGACTCCTCCCTACCCGTTATTTCAGTACACACCCCCTAGGTCTTGTAATCGTTCACAACAAGCATGTAAATTCAAGAATCAATTTATATTTCCACTTTACATCATTCTTGCACTCCAAACAATTTTATAGGCATTCGATAGAAGAAAATTTGTTCAGACAATTTCTCGCCCTTGCAATTGATGAACACCTCCTTGTCTTCCCAAATACATATTTATAAAATTAATGTACATTTCCTTTTTACATGATTTTTGGTTCTCAAAATAATCTTGTACTCATTTGATGCAAGAAAATTTGATGAGACAGTTTTTTCACCCCTCGTAAATTACGTATCGTTACCCTTCTAATTCGCAACCTTCTGTACCAAATATTGTGCATAAACCTACAAAATTTTATTTTTTTCTCTCATTGTTCTTCACCCTATTCTTCTGCATAATGTCTCATCCCATGCAAAATGTGTACCTTGTTCTTTCTTGGAACAGTTAATGAACGATCCGAGGTCTGAGAATGTTCAATGCTGAGGAGATCTTCGCATCGGTTGGCGAGATCCGCCATCGTTCTCAGTTTCATCGTCATCTATTAGTTCGCACTCGATCCCATTACCCTTACTGGGCTACCAATCACGCCGAAGTTCATATCAATTTATCTGGCCATCCATTTCAGGCGGTGGCCGCCGGTTTCTTTTCCGACGTTGCAAAACACCAGCTGAGCGAAGCCCTCGCGCGAGCGAGCGAGCGAGTGAACGCTATAAGCAGGCCACCCCATGAATAATGCATGGATCAATTTTATAGATGCAGGTGCTCCCGGGGCATTTGCCCGGCGAAACCGCCGAGATTCTCTGGCACCTTTTGTGGGACATTCGCGTTACATCGGTTAGGAAATTCCGGCATAGTTCGCCGGGCCCGCGAGACACACACCACGACAAAGTGGCATTTCGAGTGCGCACCGGTCGCAGTTTACTGCCGAACGTCACGAAAACCTATTCGCGAACGTGCACGGCTTCTAATGTCGAGATGTCTAACGATGTTTCGCCGAACCGCCATTTGCGAACGGGATGGGGTCGTTGAATGGCCACCTGTCGGTAGCTGGGACACTCAATATCAGTTTTATAAATTTTTATACATAGATTGCAATTGCAGTTTTATGGGATTCGAATTGCAATCGATGTAATATGTTTATTTATGGGAGAGGTCTTTTTTTTGGATTTATTTGATAATTGTTTTGTATCATACAAAACAAAAATTTTCTACTCGAATCACAACAAACTGAAATTATTTACCGTACGACCTAATAGTTTGATGATTTTATCAAGCATTAGAACAGGAATTATTTTAATATGATTCCTAGTTGCAATCCGAAGCTCTAGAGGTAATTAGTGCGAATTAGGGCGAATAATCGAAACCATATTGACAGGATTCAATGTAAATCGAGATCTGCCATCTTCGAATAGCAATCCACGCGAATCTCCCGCACATCCGCGCATGCAAAATTCACTTATTTCCATTGAACACAATCAGTTTCACCATGGCTCGAGATTAATGTTTCCGGATACGGATCATGTCCCCGTGGAAAATAATTCAACAGCCATAGGCGAGAGAGCAGCTCGATCCGACTATGCGGATGTACCTCCACTGGATTTTCAATTTAATTGTAACCTGTCATTGATACCTCTCGTACACGATGCATCCGTCTGCATCGTTGCTTAACATCTTCTGTTTCCATAGATCCGCCAAGATGATAACGATAAAAAGTATCTCGGAAAAGCGAGGGCGGCTGGTCTACGAGCCAATTAGTTTGACAGAGAACCAGCGTAAAAATTATATCTGCTGTTCGAGCGCCGTTCGACCATTGCCAATTACAATGTAAAATTACAGGGGAGGACGGAGGGCTCAGATTCATGTTGCGTTATGCTTATTATCACGGGGGAAGATGCAATATTTTTGCGAGTCGGGACGCGTGAAACGCCACCGCGGAAGAAGTAAACCACGATGAACTTGTAATTCTGCTCCGCCGACACCGTGACGCGGTTCTGGAATTCCGGCTGATTCTAGGGGAAGAAATTGACGTGTGAAATCGGTGCTGATTCCTGGAATTGACCAGACGAAATTCCTTTCGAGACCCTTCATCTGGAAAAGAGGTTCTCCTCTCCACAGTCTACTAATTATATTCGAATTTAATCTTTATAATTAAAAGTATGTTGAAACGTAGCGCGGATAAAAGAGTTTTCAAAGCACTATAACGGAGTAATATCAAGTCGAACACGTTCCGAAGGAGTACATGAAGAAATATACGTAAAGCTGTAATTTTTTGCAGTAATTATGGCAAAATTCAGTAGTATGGCAATGATCCTGTACGCAATCATCTCCGGACTATCTTTGTGCTTCGATCCCCAATCTGAGGCAGTAGGAAGAGCAGAGCCCATCGGGACAGGCGATGCTTTTAATGCGCAAGATAATTGCGATCCTCTTGCGCGAAAAGATTTATGATATCGTCTCGTTCCCTCTCTCTCTCTCGTTCTCTCTCTCCGGGTCCTCTCGGCCGGTAAATAAGCATGCGCCGGTGCAGCCGGTGCATAGGTGTGAGGCTTCCGTTATCGCGTGTGCACGTGTACGTTTTCTTATGTAATCCCCGGTGCACCGACGCGAGGAACAAGTGTGCGCACCGCTCTGCGAACCGGCGCGGCGAAAGAGTGCATTACCACTGAATTAATCGCGCGAATATCTACGTAAATGGCCAATAACCCGTGCACCTAATGAGGAATTAAAAGTGGCCCCTTCCGAGCTCTCTCTCTCTCTCTCTCTCTCTCTCTCTCTCTCTCTCTCTCTCTCTCTCTCTTCGTCTTACGCTGCTCCGACCGCTTTACTTTTCTTTTCTTTCGCTTTATTCTCTTTATCTGTTCTCTTTTAACTGTACCTCGATTAATTGGGCGAACGGATTTATGGGCTGGACACCATAAGCTGGATGAACGAACTTCGCGTCGGACCACGTGGGCGTGTTTATTTGTCTGTGAGCACTCATTTTTTATGCTCTTCCGGGTTTTCAAATCTTGAGGTTGGACTCATAAAGAAGGTACGGAACGAATGTATTTGATTCCTGCTTGAAAATACGTTCTCATTTTTGACGTACCATGTTATCAGCCTCATTCTTCTTACCGTTTCATTTCTTTTCAATTTTTTCGATGGAATATTTCATAAAATGGTAGAAAGTACCGCTAGATCCTAATTGCCGCGAAATACCTTGTGCGTATATTCTGGAGTGCAGCCAAGATATCGCGGTGATGGCGTTCTGAAAGAAAATTCCTTCGCGCCATGTGGCAAGCGAACGATTTGAACCTGCGTGCGCGAGTTGCCGTGGATTAGGGTGCGGTTACGTTGGAGGCAATATGAACATGCCGGTTCTACAATTATATTTTAGTAGAATTATGTATCTTATTTATGATTACTATTTACTAGTTCTTTAAAGTAAACACGCCAATAGTTGACCAGATAAGAAAAATTTTAAGAGTGAGCATGAGAAACTATATTTTTCTGCCGCGACTTTTTTTGTCAAACATTATTTCTCACGTGTGCAAGAAAAATGGTCAGCTACTGATACGAGGTCAATCACTGATGCATTTACAATAAATACAATCGAGTCGAAGGGATTTTTATGATCGTGCAAGCTTAAACAAAAAGCTTCAGCCATTTCTCGTGGAAAGATTTGAATAGTTTCAGAATAAAATATTGATGAAACCGATAAATTAGAGGTTTTGTGTTAGTGATGAGGTTAGTAATTTTTAAACCGCGTGGAGCATAACCGCTCCCTTAGGCCCGAGAATTCCATCTCGAAATCCGTTTGGTCCTGAACTAGGCTTCACGAGATTGGTGTCCGTAACGATGGCGGCCTCGTGGGATATTCAAAAAGAGGATGGAGGCCCCACAGGTCCAGGAAAGGAGGAGCGTCGAGGAAACGACGTGGGAGCGAACGAGAGCAAACGAGAGAGACCGTTGTAGCGTGGGAGGGGGTGAGAGAAGGAAGGGTCGAAAGAGCGGAGTAAAAAGAGAGGAGAGAAAGTACGGAGAAAAGAGAGGAAGTCGTGTGGCCGTGGTAGGCGGAGGGCGTAGGGACGGATGACGATGATGGATGAGTCCACGGAAATCCTATGTCCGTTTGCTTTTTGGGCCGCCGCCATCAACTCCTCGGACAACCATGGACGATACGGGCGGCGGCTATGGGATATGGGTCTCTCTCCAGCTAGCCTAGTATAAATTAAACCCCTGAAATTGGGGGAAACTCGGGTGAAAGCGAGAACACTCCCGGGACTTCGTTACGTGAACAGATTAGACATTTCCGAGACCACAAAAAGCGAGGATCGCTGGGAAAGCTTGAAACATAGCAAGATCATGGGAACGATCTTGGTCCTTGATCTTAGCCCGAGAAGTTTTAACTTCGGGACGTGGTAACCTGAAGAGTCCCACGAAATCCAATCTGTATGCATTTTGAATAATTCTCGGGAATTTTTCGAATGTTTCTCTACTTCGTACGAGGATTCTATGCCGTTCCAAGATTGAAACATCCGAATCGTCAGTTCCCGAAGAAGTCGGTAAAACTTGGTCCAAGGTTGATTCACTCTCGCAGCTCTTCATCACCATGAAACGCAGCGATAGCGCGTCGAGCGTTCACCGGGGCCATAATTTAAGGCGCTCACGTTGTCCCCCAGGTTAATCAGCAATTGCAGGAGGGTTCGCCGAAAGGGGGAGCACAGGTGTAAATGAAAAGGGAGGACCGCGGACAAAGTAGGACATCGGATAAGCCGAGTGATATCCCCGGTACAAATGCATACGTCGCGCGGGGCCATTCTCGCCGCTCATTATCTCGGCGAGTTTCTAGCGGTCCTCTCAGCCTCCTTGTCCGGCTGTCTGCTCGTCTGGCCTCCCCGGCAAAAATAAAAGAAAAAAAAAACGACACGCCGGAACGAGAGGAAAGAAGGGAGAGAAGGAAGAAGGGACCTTCTATCTGATACTCTGGCTGTTCTCCTCCGTTGGGGGCTCTCTAACGTTCCCCTCTCTCTATGACTGTCTTGACGTTCTTCTTGCCCTCCCTTGCGTCTCTTGGCGGCGACTTCTGTTGAATTCCTTTTTCCGTCGTCCTCCACACTTCGGCCCAGGTGGCTGTTCCACGCTTAGGACACATCCACTTGGCCGTCTCCGCAAACTATACGGTTCCACGGCGACGAGAATAATCGCGGCCAGCTGCTACACTCTCCACGCGAACCGAACGAAAGACGAGGTTCCGATCGGTTCAACGACTTGGTTCCTCGCATTCTTCCGTGTGTCTAACCGTAGCTGACGATGACTCGTCGTTTCTGCCGATCATTGATGGCGGTTTAATTCGAGGAACTAGTCTGGAGGATGCTGAACTGCCACGCGGATTCTTCCGACGCTCTCCTTGAACGCTAATGTCTTCAGCCGTTGCGGAAATGGGTTTCGAATGTCTGTCCTGGAGACATCGGTGAAGATACGAATCACAAATATACAGGGATATTTTATTTTTTAACATTGATCCTACCGAGCTTTAAAGTAGCCGGTACGTGTTGCCTTATGACAATAAGTATAATAAATTGATATAGCCGATGATGTAAAAATGAAATCCCGGATGATCAACTTCAGATCGAAAAAATTCGAGCAGCTCCTCTCACGTCTTAAAAAACAAATTGTTCACCGAGAAACTGATGAACCCGCGGTCCATATTTCCTCCGAGGCATTCCTCGGCTAAACGGATTACCCAAATCCACCGGTCGGGCAATTTTTTTCCGATCAAAAATTCAGGAAGTCCCCCAGCATCCGAGAACGCGACCCTCTCGTCGCGGCTTCGCATAAACAACCGCCGAAATTCCTGAACGAAGGTTGTCTCGTCTGCTCGGCCCGACTTCGTGCTTCTGGTAAAAACCAGGGCTCTCCTCGTCGAGAAGAAAGTTCACCGAAAGCAAACGTGACGCGAGTCGCCCTAGGACGGAAGCAGAAAAAGCGAGACGGATAGCCAAGTCGAAAATATATGGCGGTTTGGACGGGGAACCGGAGGAAGTTTCGATCACGTGTTCGGGATTAAAGGGATGCCAACGGAGATGGTTCGATGTGGTTGGTATTCCGCGTCTTGTGTAGTCTTCTGGTTGGACAGGTGTTGGAATGATCGGCGATTTGAATCCTTCGTACTCGAAGTTGTTTGAACTGCTGTGAAAATAGAGACGCGATTGTTTATTTCTTCACAAAATGTTTAAAATGATTGTCGAATAATCGAGGATTTGTTGGTGACCGTTGAGCAGCGATGGCAGCCAGCAGGAGAACCATCGGAAACACCTGAATCCTCGAAATATCCATCGCAGACGTTCTCCGGGGCGGTTCACCGGATTCCTCGCGATTAATCTGAACCTCTGTCAGCAGCATCGGCCGGTCATATAATCCGACGGGTCTGTGTGGCCCGGAGGAGGTAGAGAGGCTGAAGAGGACGAGAGGATGAGAAGGAGGACGAGGAGGATGGAGAGAGGGTAGACCGATAAAATTAATGGGATATCTAGGGTATCTAATCGAAGAGCGTTTCAAGGCCTGGCCTTAAGGTGCCCACGTAAAGCTTAATTGGGCAGCGAGTGGTGGCCGCGCCTTATTAGCGGGTTACAACATCCGGCTAGCTAGCTAGCCAGCCAGCTAGTTCGTCTGAAAAGAGTCCTGCGCGCGTGTATCCTGCGGCGGCTCTGAAAGGAGACCAAGCTCAGCACTCGAGGAGAAGCGGAGAAGCGGAGCAACTAGCCTATAATAAGCCAGTACGGTTGTGTACGTTCTGTTCTGTTCCGTTCCGTTCCGTTCCTTCATGCTGCGCCAGTGAAGGCAGACCCATAAATCTCTCGGGCATACTCCAGGGGACATTTGATCCTTGCGTAACCCAACGCCGTTAATTTATTGCCCCGCGTTTAAAGTCACCTCCGTCCGCGAGAGAGCAACGCCGCCATCAGAACACGCCGGTTCAGCAGAAACCCAGAGGGTACCTACCGGCCCAGGTTTTCTTGTTATCGACCTATTTAACACCCCACTCATCCCCATAGTCGCAGATAATACGGGTTCAGCTTTCAGTATCGGTCGCAACCTCGGAAATTGACACAGTCCTCGATTGGTCAGCTGTAGGTGTTTACTTTTACGGATTTCAAAATGAATTAACAGAATTAAAATTTTCTATGCGAAGTGCAACAAACTGAGGTGAAATAGAAATCAAGTATTTTTCAGACGTTTCTTAATGAGAAACACGAACAACACCGAAAATCGTGAGCGATCCTATTTTTTAGGCCACAGCCTGTAAATCCTGCTCGACTGTTTAGGCTCAGCGGACCACGAGAACCTAATAACGGGGTTCACCCAGTGGTACCACCTAATCGCCACCGGCAACGTTGTCCCAGCTGTCCCAGTGTTCCACTCGCTCCGATCAACGGGGAAAAAGAAAATCTCACACCCTCGTCTCTGGCACGGCGCGCCCGTGTTTCCCACGACGTGCTCGCACGATGAAAACGCCATGAAATTCTTCGTGCCGGTAAGGCTGTGCACCGCGGTGATTAATTTGCCGGAGATCACGCGCGCGGATAACGCTTTCGCACCGTCTCAAGGACTCTCTCGTTGCGCGCCTAGGATCGAAACTAATATTGTTACCTCGGCGCCTACCTTTCCGAAAAAAAGACCCAGTAATTCATTGCCGAGTCGAGTGAACTTTGCTCGAAATGCTCGATAGCTCGACCTCTATTTGTGCTCGTTTTTTTCTTTAATAATCTTAAACATTGGGGACTGGACGGGTACTTTTAAATATTGTTAATCCCTCTCCTTCTTTGTCATAAATGTACCATTATAATAAATTCTAATGCTATTTCCTTTAAATTTTTACTTAGACTGCTTCTATAATTATGGGCACAAATGGTATCCACCCATTTCGCGCATACCCATTAAACAGTAGCCGAACACCTCAAGGAACATTCCTGCCGAAAGACAGATAATTCAATATCGTAGAATTCATTACACAATCTACTAATACGCCATTTTCCACGCACATGCCAATTACATTCGCAGCCAGCTCGTCAACCTAAATCGAACAGTTCAATGTCTAATCCGGTCTCCGTGAATGAAGTCGAGTCGGGAGCGTTATCGAACCGTAGAGGATATTGGCAATATCGGCAACCCAGTTATTAGGGTAATAGTCGTTCGCAACGAAGTTATGGTTTCTTAGCAGCGAAGGTGTCCGCTCGTCGTTTCATCAGGCGGATTCCGTGTTGGGAAAATTGATCGAGCCCGTTTGATCCGCGGAATTTGGAGCGGTTTCGTAGTTGCGACCGTGTTCCCGTCGAGGCAGCCTAACGAGCTTATGGTCTAAAACCAGAGTATTCTTCCGATATTATCTCCGTTCTCCGTAGGACAAACGAAGTTTAATAGGAAGCGGTCCGAGTACCGGGAATCAGTCAACGACCGCTTTTAACTTGTCGGTGGTATAAGACGTGTTTGTTGCTTTGCCACTTTGACCAGAGTTGACTTGGGCCAATTACTTGGACGGTCCACGTTCTTCTATCCCCGGGTAACACGGGTACACGTAAATCCTTCGTTTGCCGGTCCCTGGCAATTAGGTAATAAGCCTGTTATCGATAAAGAGGCGTGAACTAATCGGTGCGCGGGCCTGGTTCTTGAGCGTGACTCCCGGCCGTTTCATTATTCCGTGAACGCTTTGATGATCTTCTGGGTCAGAATGTAGACCATCGGCCAGAGGAGCCACCTTCATTAACCGTCTGACGAATGAACATTAATAAGTCGCGCAGACGACGACGACACTGCAACAGCAGCATCCGCCGCCATCAGCTGCGAGAGCGCAAGAGAGAATCTCGTCAGTCCTCTTTGATGAAACTTTGCGGGTGTCTATGTTTATCCCGGGAGTCCTTTGATTGGCTGACTAGAACTCCAACTTCGCGGGAAACCTGGCCCGGACCTATTTCGGGCCGGATTGATCGCGGCCTGTTACTCAAATTGACGCGCACTTAGTGAACGATCAATATTATCGGGGGAGATTCGGGGAGCTTCCGAGATGCGTACAGATTGCCGCGATTATTTATTTCGATGCACTGGGGCTCACTGAGGACCTCGGCACTGCTGTGGAATCGATAGAAAATGGTCGTACATGAAACTACCCGTCGCTGTTCAAAAAATTTGATAAAATGCACAGGTCGAGAGAAAATAATTTCTTCGTAAATGCATAAAGATCCGCGGTCTAGTTATAAGTAGAATGTTTATCGATTGACATCTTCAATTTTCGAAATTTTCCTACAATTTTGACTTTCATCTACTCGATTTTGCTATAAACGCATAAAGATCCGCAGTCTAGTTATAAGTAAAGAGGCTAGAGATTGGTATGTTGTTAATTTGAGACCGTAGCCTCAGGGAGGGTACAAGAGGGCATCTTCCCAGAGTGGTTCTCTCTCGGACCTCTCGGTCCAGTCTTGAAGGGACGGGAGAGAACCCTCCGAGAAACGGTCTCTCTCTCTCTCTCTCTCTCTCCTCTCTCTCTTCTCTGCTTGGAGGAGAGTCGCCATCCGTCTTCATCGGCCGACAGCGCGACGGGCGGCGTTTGCCTCGAATGCTCACCAAGGAGTTTTCTTCTTCTTCTTCTCCTCCTTCTCCCCAGGCTCCCCTCTTCTTTTTTCCCTCCCTCGTACCTCGAATATTCTCGTTTTGCCCTCTTGCGCTCGTGTGGCAACAGCCAGCCTAACCCTTTGAGATTATGCCTGCGCGAGACAGTATGAAGGCTCGCACCGACGCAGGCTACCTCGAAGACCCGTCCTAACCTCTCTATCTCTTTCTCCCTTTCTATCTGTACATGCACACGACTTCTCCCTTTCCCTTGCTCCCTTCCCGTGCACAATTAATATTCTTGTTCGGGATTCGTGTACCGCCACACCGAGCGCAGATCATGTCACGGATATCTGTTAGGTATCTATCATACGCGGAACTGCGCCCACGAAACCGGTGAGCTTTGTCTTCGTGGTAGTTTTCTCTTCGCGTACGAAAAATTCCAATGTTTAGACGCAGGTTGCTGGGCAATAGGCGTTCATTCAATCAGCTGTCCGAAGCGATTAATTGCCCTTCCAGTTTCCTTGGTTTTCATTACTGAAGTACTTGATCAAGCCAACATTGAAAGAATTTTTCGAAATCAATGTATACAGTTTTGTTCATTTTTCTTTAATTCCGATCGATTCTGCTAGTTCTCTGAAATGAGGAACGTACGAGTTTATTCGCGGTTTCGAGGAAAATGATTGTCGAGACACGTGCGATTGATCGCAGAAGTCGGCGCGAGTTGATGCATTAAGATACTCGGTTGAAGGTTCACGAATGGTACAAGAGAACTCCATTTATGCAAACGAAGCTTTCCTCGCCGTTATCGGAAGTAGTGTCAGCCACTTCTGTTATGGCAGTGACGCTTGCTGCCTCGTGGTCAGACAAATGACTTTATGCTGCTCTCTGGCATTCTTTATCTCTTGCATTTTTATTAGTTGCCCAATTCCATCGCCAGCTCTGAACTTTTGTTAGAACCTATGATAAATTCTGCAGTTTTTAATTCTTGTTTTCGTACGTTTATTATTTTTCGAGGAATGTGCTTGAAGTTTGCTGATTTGACAGGTTGTTTGCTTAAATGGGATATTTAAATCGCTTCTTTGGAATGTAATCTGTGGTTCTACAGTGTTTCTGTTAAGATTCTTAACGTCATTCGAGTTTCTTTTTAGCCCTCTCTCTCTCTCTCTCTCTCTCTCTCTCTCTCTCTCTCTCTCTCACTCTGTCTTTTTGGTACAATACTGTACTGTGGTTCTACAGTGTTGTTCAAGTTTTCCACACTGTGCGCATACCGCTGTAGGTGCAGTTGCATCGTTATCAGGAGAGTCGAACTTATAAATCGTGCTCGTTTATCCAAGCAGACAGACCCGAGGATCAAGGTCAAGCTGCCCCATTCATCCTCTTTAAGTATTCCACTAGATCGTTGAACTGTTAACAAACGTGCTAGGGATGTTTCTATCAAATGCAATTATAAGGTGCACGATGTAGCATAAAATAAAATCAAATGATCCACCTTGAAATCTCCATACCAATCACCTGTGTGAGTGATTTAGACCCTGCCCACCCCAAAAAAATATCACAGCAGAATGATGGTCCACCTTGAGACCTCAATGCTAGTCAGCTATTCGGACAATTTAGACCTCGGTCCCCCAAGAATCTATATCAGAAAGAATGACAAATTATAGTGGTCTAACAAGGACAATCGATATTTGATGTTTCAGAGAGGAAACGAGGCCGGCAAACGTACACCCGATACCAAACCCTGGAGCTGGAGAAGGAGTTCCACTTCAACCGCTACCTGACGAGGCGGCGTCGCATCGAGATCGCTCACGCGCTGTGTTTAACGGAACGGCAAATCAAAATCTGGTTCCAAAACAGACGGATGAAGTGGAAGAAAGAGAACAAAACGAAGGGCGAGCCGGGTTCCGGCGACGGTGACACGGAGATCTCGCCGCAGACGTCGCCGCAGGGTTGAGAGTGCCCCGAAGAGTGGAACTTCCAAAGAGGTCTCATCTCTCTCAGGGTCATTAATACCTTGTTTCCAGCACTACCTCCTACCAAACCACCCCCCGCGCCACACCCCGCCAGCCCTGCAACCCCCCGACGACCTCCAAATACGTACTCCCCTGAACAAGAAGAAGAAGAAGAAGAAGAGGAAGATACAACCAACCCCCTAGCGCCCACATCCACCCACACACACACACAAACACACAGACACATACACAACCCCCTGAAAACAGCAATGACGCTTATTTTGTCGTGTTAATCACAAGTTGCTCGTACCAAAAATGGAGAAGAGAGACGAAGGGAAATATAGAGAGACGAACGTGTGTAGCCGACTGACAGCGTGGATATGATAGTGAACACGTGGGACAGGACGATGACAAAGGGACGAAGATAGCCAGAGAGAAAGAAACGGAGAGAGAGAGAGAGAGAGAAAAAAAGAGAAAAATATATATATATATATATATAGTGAATGAGAGGAAGAGGAAGCGGAATACGAGATAAGGCGAGGACACAAGGGAATACGGAATGGAAAACGGGACACACGAACGAGTCGGATGAAGATTTATAGGGACACGCGATCTTATAATAATCGTAATGTAGCGGAACGCCGAGGGAAAGAACGGATCGGAACCGAATGAAAAAAATATAAGAAACAGTAAAAAGAGAAACTGGATCACATGCTAATCAGAACCGCGTTAACCTCTATTACATTTAACCGAATGTAATTGTAACTAAAGCCTATATAATTAACGATAGGGATAAACAAGGAACGCCGGAGAGAAAAAAAGAAACGAATATACGTACTTGAAAGAGTCGCGACGCTGCTCGTGGGAATTGCGAACGATCTAATTGTAAGTAGAAGTGCGAATGCGAACACCGTGGATGCGTGTACAGTGATATACATATACATACAAATATATATATATATATAGAAATATATATGTATATGAGCGTATACAATATATACGGGAACGACGCGCCACGCTGAAAGAGGGATGAAAGGGATAAGTAAAACATGGAGAGAGAGAGAGAAAGAGAGAATGTGCGTCCGTGTATGTATGTATCCGAGTGTTGATATGATTGAGCATGAGTCTGTGGAGATACCGCGCGAATATACCTTAGTAAAAGCGTTTTATTATTTATTCTCTTACGTCGTACACGCGTAGAGTCGTAGAGCGGTTAGGCGAAATAGCGGAGAAAGAGGAGACTGTCGTGTCTCTGTTTAGCGAGTAGGTGAACAAAAAAAAAAACGGTTTAGTGTTCTGTATAGTGGAGGATCGTTTAGATAGATTTTTTCTCGACCGAAAATACCGCGGTGGCTCAGCGAGGGTATCCAGGTAATCGCGAACGTGCCAAGTGTGATCATCGGATGTGTTTTCTCCAGAGGATCTCGAGAGGAAACGCTTTGAACAACGTGGAAAACCAATCCCGGTAAACATCCGCGCACACGAATAGAGCAGCAAGCTGAAATAAATTCGAGAACGGTGATACCAGTGGAAGAGCGAGAGAGAGGGAGCTGAAGTGTTAGTGTGCTTGCAATTGGTTCAATTCCAGTGATTTTCGGTGATGAAATCTCTTTGCGGAATCGAGCCGCACCGATGAAAGAGTGGAAACGGTGGTTTGAGAGAGCGGAGGCCTCCGGCGGAGCAGAATCGAGCGGATTTTTGACAGTTCTTCGTCAGTGGCGTCGACAAGGTCAGTCCAGAAATTATCTATGACATCGTATATTCATTTTCTGTTTGGTTTTTCTTTGAATCGTATTATTTCGTCGGTTACTGCTTGAAGAACGTGTCAGAGACTCGATTTGTCCGTTATTTATTTCTATCGTGATTTCGTACACCTACGTCATCTGCTTGAACAAAGAGTGCCTTCGACAGTTCAACTTATTATTACAATTATCTACATCTTCAGTGGAAATCACAATTTCAATATTTCGCGCCAAAGCTCTCGTCATCTTGACACTCGCCACACATCCTACGCTTTTCTTTTCTTTTAGATACCAAATTTCGAGACTGTTGAAGACATCTTTTTGTTTATAGGGGCGCCGACGTTTCCATACTGATTTCGTGTAAATAAAGAAAAGTGGCGATCCTCGATACGATACCGAGACTCGGCCGATTTTCGCGAGCTTTTTCGAATGAACTGGTCGGCGCAAAATTTACCGCTGCTCCGCGCGACACGAGGCCAAGTTACCAAGTGATGTAATTCGTAGCGTATTTTTGGAATAGGATGCTTTCGGCATGAAACCGCTTGGCACCTTAATAGCGACTCTAGAAAGCAAAGCCGCCGACAGAAAACTCTACTCCGCCGCGAAATGATTCAGAGTACCTCTTTACCCTCTTCGAGTGACCGGCGTGTTAGCGTACGTCGCGAGACGCGACTGTCAAATCATTGGAAATGGCTAACTTTCACAATTACACATGGTCCAGAAAATCGAATTCGTCATCCGTGTTGCATCGATGAGTGTTCTGCGCTTCGCTAGTCCTGTTGCTCCGACTGGGATGATATTCATTCATTCGTTCATTCGTTCGTGCATTCATGGGTCAAACTTAGAGTAGTCCGTTCTAGCCATTCTTCATTTGTGCCAATAATTATAAACGTGGTCTAACTGAAAATTGAAAAGAAATGAGTTTATTACGAGCTATGTACTTGTTTGCAGCTTCTTTGCATGCTCTTCAAGACACTCTTCAGACTTTTTATAAATTGTTCAAGTATTGCGTATCAGCTGAGACACTTGAGGCAAGCCTCGTAAGAGCAACAGGACCAGTCGCGTTATTCTAACAGCAACCCCTAGTCACAATTTTCACGTCCATTTCAAGATTCTGTCCGGATGCGGAGCATCTGCGCAACGCGTTAAGCGTGCCAAGCAGTACCGAACCAACAACAATCGTCGGTCCGATAACAACTATTAATTATCGATGTCCGGCGCCGGACACGCGTGGCCGACACGTCGGAGAACTCCGCCGCGGCGAAGAATTCTTGTGCTGTGTTTGTAAACCTAGATCGACATTAATTTAGTTTCTACCTTGTATACACGCAATCTACGATTACACGTAATAAACGATAATTAACGAATACGTAAGATAATTGTATAAATGATTAGAGGAGGGTATTTAAAGCGAGAGAACGAGAGAGAGAGAGAGAGAAAATTTTGGAAAAAAGGCGAAAAAGAGGGGGCGAACACGAGCCATTTGAGGGGAACCTGGGCGATCATTGTAGATCTCGTAACGCGGCGCGAATTTCGAATTTCGGAAAAAGAACCGTCGTGAGAACGCACCAGCGTTTCGCGGGGTTTCCTTTTCGAATTCGTTCGACTCGCGCAAGTAAACGTGGAGAGAACGATCACGGGGGAAAACGGGAGATCTATGGAACTGATATACGTAATACATGGTCCAGCTCGCGCACGCGCATCGATTGAGCACCGGCCGGCCTTTCTTTCTCGAGAGATTTATTTATGTATAACTTTTTGTCCTTGAGGAGCAACGAACTGTGAAAAACGGAAGATCTTCGTCGACGATCGCTCGCTGTCCCTCGCGAACGGCCGATCTTCTCTGTTTCTTTTTTCGCGAACCTGGTGGTTGGGGGAAGAAGAGAGGAAAGGGAACACCACCGAAACGTACGTTTATCCGGCGAAAGGGGTCGCGATCCTAAATTGCCCGGGCAAATTGGCGTCAATTAAGCTCGATCGCCGCCGACGGGCTTCGTATCGGTCTCTCGGTTACGGGTTTCCGTAAAACTTTTCAGGAAAGAGAAACACCGGCGATAAATAATGAATGAAACGCCCGCCGAGACACTGCCCCGTAATTGCATGGTTCCGCTGATTATCCTTCGTGTCTCGATTGCCGCAAAACATCCGCTATTTTAATTGTACACGCCTAAACGAGGGGGAGGATTGGACGAATTAGCTGCGTCTTCGATACCTCATTTTTTCGACTCGCATCTTTTTTCACTGCCATTGTTTCGTATTTGGAGATCGCTCAAAATCAAGACGCGTTTTAATCGTTCCATCGTTGTCCGTCGATTTTTATTTGAAACACACCACAAGATCTTTTAAACGAAAACCGATCAAGTCAAATCTTATAAATTTTGAACCAAGTGTGACATTAAAAGAATTTCCAAAAGAGTTGTGGTTCCCTCTCGAGGTCAACCATAGACATTGATTTGAAAAATTCTTGATCACCGTTCCCAACAAATTTATACTAGTCTCTGTGATGTCGGGGAACCGAACGCGTCAATCAGAGGAACAACAACAACAACATGAAAAGACGCGTCGCGAGTCGAGTATCTTACCGATCAGCAAACCGCCGGAGGTCAGCTGGATTGTCGGTGGCTATCGATTACGATTTATAACCCCCGCGATGAATCGATTAACCTCACACGATTCGTGGCGGATTTTTGCGCGTCCCGCGGTAGGTAAGTGAGACATGTGTTAATTCTGGGTACATTAATCAGCGATACGATCTATGTAGGCCAGGTAATGACCGGCATTGAAGCGTTAGGGTGCGGCGCTCGAGACAAAGGAAGTATTTATTGCCCGGTTGCGTCACTGTATCAACCGTGTTACGACATAGTGTTGAACCGAGAGCGCAGGCGAAATTTCACGCATAAATGCCTGTCTGACAAACCGTTTTCTGCGACTTCTCGCGACCGCTCCGGTCGCCGGCATTAATCCTGGTCGTTTCAGTATGATCGGCAAAGGTGTCGGGTCGATCGTTCTGTCTCAATTCGAACGGCGATCGGCATTGCTAACAACAACAAAAGAAATAAGAAAAATCGTTTCTCTGCCCTGTTATCTACCACGAGACGAAAAAGATCGGCAGCCGATATCGGCGAATTAATCACCGGTGTCTCTCTTTCTAGCGATCGTACGCAAGACGTGGAAACACCGGCCGTAATCAAATCGAATTGTGCAATAATATCTCGCGTTACTCAATGTCTCTGCTTTAAGTTGCAAAACCGCCGGAAGGCAGATTTCCGTGGAACAGAATATAAAGAAAGGATCGGCGCGTCGTGATCGGGGACAGCGATCGTCGAGCGATCGTCGTGAACAACCAGGCTAGCTTAAAGTGAAAATTTTTGTATCCATTGGATAGCGAACTACTACTTATATATATATAGAGTAAATATATATATATAAAAATATATATATATACAAAGAGAAAAAAAAATGAAACGCGACGACTAGAGTGGCGGGGGTGGAACGAATCCTCCGCCGACCGGGATGTGTAAAATGCAAATTATATATTTTATCTTTACTCTTATATAGTCGCGTAAAAATTAACGGATATACGTAATTTAAACAAAGTCGGAAACGAGTGCCGTGATTGTACCGTAGAGTTAAAGCGCGTTGGCAAAGAGGATTAAAAACGCCGGTCGAAAGGGGGGAAACGAAGAGAGAACGAGAGAGTATGAAAGTGAGAGAAAGAGAGAATACGTAAAAACCAGAGATAATAGGCGGCAACGGTGTGCGCACGTGCGAAGTGAGTCACTAAGCTAGCGCTTAAACGATAAGGTTCACGTCTAAAGCCTAAGTCTTAAGATGATAATTAAATAGAATTAAGGAAACGGGCATGTCGGTTGCAGCGAGCGGGGGCGGTGGTCCTAGGAGAAACAAAATAATAAAGAAAGACGTCGATCGATCCTTTTACCGAAATCCGTGGGGTTTGCGATTATGTACATAGAATCGATGTGTCTATCCGGGGAGCACGCAGACTCCACAGATATAAGAGATTCCGAGGCAGAGCTGATCCAAAACGCGCTTGACAACCAGCTTTCGGCCACTTATGTTCATGTAGCTCCGCGTAATATTTATTGACGCCGTGTTGCGCGCAACAGGCGCACCTTTCTCCCTTATGTTTTCATTACATTGTCCAATAAATGTTTTTTACAACCGCAAACCTTGCTTTTCTCGCACCGGATACCCCAGAGAGAGACTGTTCTACCGAGTGATCCTCCCGGAGAGCCTGTACACGATGAACTCCATAAACGCACTGCTTCACTCGGTTTCAAATTAACTCTGCAATGCATTTAAGATGAGTTTGTTCGTATAAGGAACATCGTGTAAGGGCGCCTTTGCGATTCAACCCTCATACGTTCTACCGAACAAAAGTTCACTCGTTTTATACTTAACGATATTGAACTACGTTTGATGAATTACTGTTTAATTGACTGACATCCATGTCGCTCGATCAAGAATATTTTTATTTCGCATAAAGCTCCGCTGTCTAGTTATAAACACAATTAGCTGATTCGAGGTCTACGGGAAGAGTGGGTTTAGTCTAACATCTCTCGCACAAGAATCCCCAATGAACGTGTTAGGGTTGAACCAGTTGCAGCCCTCTAACGAGAGGACCATTTTTTATTTTCACCCGTAACCGATATCGTGCGATTTTCGCAACATCTACTCAAAAGACAGAACGACATTACCATAAATTTGTTTCTAATATAAATTAGCATTTTAGAGTGTTTCACGTGTTTGGTAGCTTGAGCGATCTCGATGACGATCGAAAAATCAAGTCTACGGAACTGTCCCAAATATGGACTCCACGGTGTTGGTTACGGCTTGCCGAAGATGTTTTGTATTTTTTTAAGGGTGTTTGATAGAACGTTTTCATTTGGCAATTGGCGAATAAGAAGCCACGTCCTCGCACGCCCACGCGCCGAAGAGTTCCTGACCGCCTGTCGTTCTCCGGACAGGCGTCGCTAGATTTCGTATACCTTTCTAGGATACCTGTGTGTATCTACCTAAATACGTAATGAAAACGGGAATGGCATCGCCATCACTGTTCCTCGGAAGGCAGCGCGAAATCCATCACTACGTGTGCCGCAACATGAACGCGTTCATCATCCCGAGCAACTCAACTAACCGTCTTTTTTACGATGCGAATGGACACACACGAGGAAAAACGAGGAACGAGAAAAGAACAGAACGATGTCATATCGACTTCATAACGAGAGAGATTGTGAGAGTGAGAGTGAGAGAGAGAGAGAGAGAGAGAGAGAGAGAGAGAGAGAGAGAGAGATTGTTTGCTACATTCTATAAGATCACGCGTACCGCATTCTTCCTGACGTTCCACACCAAAAATACCGAAACCTGCGGATGTTCGTGCGGATCCACGATCTTAGTCGCCTATTTATAAAAACTGAACGGGGAAAATCGAATTCTATTGCGTTCACGGTAACATATTTATTTGACTG
The DNA here is from genome assembly GCA_916610235.2 of Lasioglossum morio. Lineage (NCBI taxonomy): Eukaryota > Metazoa > Arthropoda > Insecta > Hymenoptera > Halictidae > Lasioglossum > Lasioglossum morio. Next base: position 14,104,345 of record OU744328.1, on the reverse strand, counting down.
GCAACAGAACGCAGGAACATCCGTAGCATAGTGATATATGTCGTTCAGCGTTTTCTATCGGCTTTAATTTCCACCGAGAGAAAGAGAGAGAGAGAGAGAGAGAGAGAGAGTGTCTCAGAGTGTGTGAGGGAGAAAGATAGAGAGAGAGAGAGAGCGTCGTACACGAGATCTCGATTTCGAATTTTGGCGAATAGCCGCCGCGCCGAATCGTCCGATTCTCCGGAAGTTGTACAACCGCGATGCATTTTGTAAATACAAACAAGTAGAGAGAGAGAGAGAGAGAGAGAGAGAGAGAGAGAGAGAGAGAGAGAGAGAGAGAGAGAGAGAAAAGAAAAGTAAAACGGTAGCGTGTAATCGCTTTTCCCCGCCCGACTCGCGCGCGCAGTTCGCAGGTGTTGTCGTCATTGTTAACGAGGAGCATCGTCTTGTTGCAATTCAATTTCAACGGGTTCCGCTCTATGTGAAGACTGATAGACCCCCGGTGATACACGTGGGCGAGAACGATGCACCACAGAAAAATAAAATCTTTAAACGGCTAATCAGAGAAATCAGTTTCTTCGTAGGATCGTCGTCTCGAGAGACTACGAGTCGTTCCAAGTCGTCAAACCTTTTTACTTTTAGAAATTACCTCGCGGGTCAACAATAGTACTTATTCGGGAGTGTGTTCTGATTTTTTTGGCTCGTTCGCCGTCTAAGGAATTTTCTTGAGGCGGTGTCGAACGCCCGTAGAGTAACGTGTAGTGTCGTTACGCTCTTGTAAATAATTCCATTTGAATCGAATGGCGGGCGCAGACATTTCCTTTTTTTCGTTCTTATCGGCGGGGCAATGTGAAAGGCGACGTCTGACGTCGCGGCGTCGAATCGCGAAACGCGACCACTGTATACGATACCGCGTAGGTAAAGTAGGTACCTGTTTAATAGACTAAAAGAATTACAAAGTAACGGTAGCAGAGGACTAATTAATTAACTATTTATTGATACGGTACTGTAACGATATACGAGCATCGTCGACGGCTGCCGGCGACCCGGGACTGACCCGCTCGCCCGCAGCTGTCGCGGAGGACATAGTGTTAAAGGATGACAATATTGTTAAGAGCCGCGATGTTGGCGTCACCTAATGCGCTAATGATCGCTCCCGTGTGCTGCAATTTACGTTTTTTTATTCAACCATTTTTAAGCGATTTTTAGAATCATTTTTCTATTCAGATATTTCCAAGATTTTCCCTTCAAAGTTCTGGCTGCTGCATTGTTGAAATAGTCTTTCGTCTTTATCAAATTAAGTATTCTTTAATATTCCCACATTGAACTAGCATAATTTACGCCACCTAACTTTGAACCCACTCTTAGAGCTCCAAAAAATTCAATTATAAACAGCAGATTTTAATTTGTAAGCCGAGCAGATCCACTTATCTATGAAGAAGACGTCCAACATCCTCGAAAAAAAAAATGAGAAATTGCCCCAGCCACGTAAACAGCAAAAGTATTAGTGCCCCAAAGATATCGAAGCGAGCAGTGTTTCTCTGTAGCAGCGTTCACGATTTGTCAGACACCGGTTAGAGCGGTGTAACCGGGATCCCGGAGATTAATTTCTTTTTTTTTTGTTCTCCTCTCACACCCCCAACTACCCCCATATCGGCCGCACACTCGAGTCATCGCACAGTGTTCCATGGACACATTGCCCCGACCGAATCCGGTGGAACCATCTATGTACATGTTATATTATACAGAAGCGAGAGCTACGCACACCGACCTCCGCGTCTATCCATACACTCCTACACTAAACGTGTACACACTCGCATAGATGCATCGGTGTACGCCCAGAGACACACGAGAAGATCGGGTACAACGCCGCATTCAAAACGTTCGAAACGGTTAGACGACGCGAAAGGAAAAAAATGAGGAAAAAGAAAAAATTGAAACGTTAGATAGGGGTGTGTGCCTACTGGCCGAAAAAAATGTGTAGGCTGCGCCACTTTACCGAGATATAAGAGGAAAAGATGATATAAATAAATGAATCTATATATATATATATATAAATATAAATATAAATTATATATATATTTAAATATAAATATAAATATAAATATGGATATGAATATAAATATAAATATAATAGTATTACGAATTATGATAAACGTATATAATTATTTTGTAGTGTCCCGCATTATGTAAACTAAATGTACACATGAAAGAGCGCGAACGAGAGCGTGTGTGTGTGTGAGAGAGAGCGAGAGAATGCGTGCGAAATAAAAAATTGGAGCGATGTTGATGATGACGACGATGACGATGATGATGATAGTGGGTGATGGTGACGACGATTACGATAATAACGATACGATTGCAATGACGAACGATATGCCACGCGAATGAGCTATGTATTATGAATAATAAAACGACGACGACTACGACGACGACGACGACGACGACCACGACGACGATGGGAAACGATAATAGTATTATACGCTATCATGTCGACAAGTCTAAACCGTATTGTATTATATTATATAAGAGTCTGTCCATATTAATAATAATTATATTAATTATAATAGCTGTGTTTGAAAACGAGAAATAAATTGTGGTTGAATATGAAAACTATCGTCTCGCACGTCAACTAAGGGAACATAACCGGATATACATACATATACATACATTCATATGCACGTTCTCCTCTTCAACTTTCGTTCATGCTCGAGCCAAACTTTATCGATTCGGGGCTCGAGCCACGGGGGATACACTCTCGAACCGGTCGAGTTCGGTCGACCTCGATTCTCGAGATTGATCGAGCCTGTGCTGCTTCTTCTCCTTCGTTTTCAATCAATTTCTATGCGATTTTCTACAAAATTTTTCTCAAAAAATTTTCTAATCGAACATCGACGTCCGCAAGCTCGATTCTATGGAAGCTTCACAATGGAGAACACCCGGTGGCTCGGAAACAGAAAATATTAATTGGAGTTTTAACTGTGACGTTCTTAGATCTATCCTCTAAAAATCGAACGAACAATGATCGCGACTTCAATGATCAGTCCCTCAATTCCCGATCGATAGTATCGAGCTTGCGAAATTCGTTGTGCACAGAAACGATCGTCGCGAGGTCGAAAACCAAAGGAGATCCAGGAAAGCGTTTCACGGTCGAGCGAAAATATTCGCCGGCTGGGTTACGCCACTGGGACCCTTCGGAAAGGTTGCCGGGTAACCCGAAGGTTGCATTTATACGAATTGTGGCGGAAGGAACCATTGTATAATCCAAGATGGCCTCCACCTCGGAGAGGATTATTATTGGCTAATACGAGGCAAGAGGCTCCGCCTTGGCTCACGGCTCGTGACGGGATGATTTATTGGGATTTCTGTCTGTTCGCCCCTGCGCTGCAACGAACATACCGTGTGCTAGCCTAGCTTCTAGGCGGCCCGGTAGGTATGCCTGGAACACTACGATATTGGATTTCGACGTTTCGCCAAACTGCAGCTGCAACGGTTTCTTCTCCGAGGTGGCCAGGACACACGGGACACGTCTCCATTCCGACTGGAATTCCTGTTTGCCTGACCCAATTTTCATTCACAGCTTGTCCCGGATATGCTCCTTGCTGTAGAAATTGTCGCCGAGGACCTGGAAGTCATCCTGAGAATCATTCTTCCACCATCGTCACCATTGAGCATATCAGTATTTTCTTACAAGAATATTAACCCTCTATAACGATGTGCAACATTAAAAGAATTCTTTATTTTAGTTACGTTACCTAGATCTTCCAACACATTTCATGTTCTATACGTTTCTGTTCAGACTTGGAAAATGTTGTTACAGAGGCTTAAATTCTGAGACAGCTTGCTAAAAGGGTTGACCTCTTCAAGTTAGATGAATAAAATGTTATACATGGTCGTGGTAGATCTTCAGAATGAGGTTCGTAGTTTCACGCGAATCAGAATCGAAGTAGCGAACTGGGTGAAGATCAATATTGCGCATCGACAAGGATGTCTGTTGGATCAATTGACGCGGTCTCCGAGGGCTATTCACGGCCAAGGACGGTCTGGTAGAATTGAACGCATTAACTCCTAAATAGACAACACTCTCTGGGAAACAGCTGCACAATAGAATACGAACCTCTCGTCTAATCCATCCCATCGCCAACTAACACAGACCTTAACAAACTACGAATCGTCAAGGTAAGTATATCTCATAGCAACGGAACTCATCTTCTTCATTAATTATCCAGCGAATTCTTTTGGTATCGTCGAATGGAGGACTCGAGTGAGTATCAGCGACGCAGAGTCTAAGACCAACGAAGCCGCTCGCTGACCTTTGCCAATTCCGTTGTTGCAGGTGCATTCAGGTTGCTGAGATGACCGACAAGGAGCAACATGGTTAATGGAGAAGGGAGAGAGAGACGATGGGGAAGGAAGAGACGGTTGGAGCAGAGAGCCTGGCAAGATAGAGGGGCTCGGTGGGAGGATGGCGGTCAGAATTTATGGCCGCTTTATCACTTTACCGGCCTTGCCGCGTCTCCGTGAGGAGGGCAGGATCTCACGATGAACTTTGGCACTCGACTCCGCTGCACTCGACGAACGGTGAGCCCTCTAACTTTCTTGTTTACTCGCGTTTCGCCGGGGAGAGATTACGCGTACACCTGTTTCCTGTTTCTCCCTTTTTCGGGGCCTTCGATCCCTACGAACCGGGAATTAGGTTATGATCATTGCTCTCCTTCGGGAGGGAGCACTAGCCTTGCATCAAAAGAAACAACCCCTAAAACTGTCTGACTAAAATAGTGCTTTATATGTAGACACATTTTCGGAAAGTGGAATAAGAAGAAAATCTTATTATTAGTGGGAAAAGCCTTACTGATTCAAAAGAAAAGTTATTCCATAATTAATACAATAAATTTGCTAGGTGTTCACACACACGTCGACGTCGACATATGTCCTGTTAGAACAGACTACGCGAAAGAATCCGGGACTCCAAAGTTCTAGAGGTGCTGCAGGGTGTTCAAGCTTTGCTTCACTGATCCTGGATCTCCACTAGCTCGGACAATTCTGTAACCCTCTACTCCACGAAGAATTCTGATCTCCTAGAAAATTCAGGCGGCCAGCGTCGCGCATGGCTGCATAACGCATAAAGTAACCCCCATTAGCAGACCATAAATCCAATCCCTGCGGCACCGTTGTTACGTATGAGCGTCGTTAGTGTTAATAGAGTGTTAATTGCTCCTATACCGCTCTCGATTCTGTTCAGGTGACGGAGGCCGGTGGTGGTGGTGGTACAAGACGCGAGACAGACGAGCCAAGAGAAAGAGAGAGAGAGAGATTGTGAGAGAGAAAGATAGAGATAGTGAGCCATAGAGGATTCCCGGTTGCGTGTCGTCCAGCTACTACTAGCGCCGTGCTTCTGCTATTTTGCATAGGGAATACATCAATTTTCGGCGCTTCCTACCCCCTCCCTCTCTCTTTCTCTCTCTGTTGCTCTCTGCGGCTCACTGTCTCTGTCTTCGCGCTAGCCACCCCCGCAGGGCTCATCCCCAAACTGAACTTCCGGCACCCACAACTTCCCCCCACCAGCTGCGTCGGACCGGTTCGCGAAACCGTAATTCGCATCGAAGATAATTGATATCGCGGCCGACCGCTTCCCTCTCGATGATCGCGGCCCGCTTCCGTGACGTCTGTCCCCCGCGATCATCGGCCGCGATTTACTGCGCCCGAACGGGCCTGCGCCATGATCGAGACAATTGTCACGGATTCGCGGTTGTTCGACGCCCAGGAACCAACACGTTTCGCTCTGATACGCGCCCCTCGAGCGACTTCCATCTCCTCTAACACCCTAATCCACCAACACTTAGGCGGGATAGCCTTGGTGACGACGATCTAGGTCTTGGACCCCTTAGGAAGCTGCAGAGGTGGTCAAAGAAGGCATTTGGAGTTTGACTAGTGCTGACCCTCGTAGAACTTGCATTTCTCAGGAATTGTATATTGTTCGTTCAATAATTCATAAGAATATATTTCAACCATACTTGCATATTTTAAAGAAATACATCTTACAATGCTATACAATGCTGACAAGGAACAAATCAACAGTATTAGGAAAATTTTTGTGAAAATAAAATGAAGCCCTAGCTTCATAATATTATAGCAAACCCTTGATGAAGACCGTGAACAGAATTAAAGTACTGATCTTACTAATTTCTCTTAGAACGATAAATTGGAAAAAATTTTGTGTACAGACAATTTCAATCAATTAGCTTCAACAACTCTTAGCTTATCTCTGGTTAATATCAACTCCTAAAGTCGCAAACATTCGTCTAACAGTCCTTTAAAACTGTATCCCCGAAGAATATAAAAATCGTTTCGAATACGCACAAGCAATTTACCAGGGAAATTCAAACCGACGTCCATGATCACAAAGACAATGTTCACGCTTAGGGTAGACGAAGTAGATCGTGTAGAGGGTGTCCCCGATGTCAGAATATTCAAAGTCGAAGCTCAAACCGTTGGAGAACGGTTGCAGGCCAGGTCCGGATCATTCGGTGCCTTGGTGTAGGAGCTGGAATACATAACGTAGAACGGCACATAAATCAATAATATCGCCGCCCCCTCTCCTTCGTTTCCTCCCCCGGGACAGCCACCCCCGCAACCCCTCAACCAACCCCCTCGACACACCACGTCTCTCCTCGTGCAAACGCGACGCCGGCGTCTCTCTCGCAATCAATGTTCGCGTCTAAAGCGTCACAAACAATATATGACCTCCGGCGCTCGCCGATTAATACGTCCTGTCGCGTGCGCGCAAAAGTATTTCCACGACTTAATTAACGAATCAATCGGAGCCCCGGCACCGACGAACGCCCCGAGAATTATTCGACGATTGTACGCACGATAAGATCGCACCGCCGCGCGTCGCGGTCGCGATCGATACATCAAAATTATTGGAAAACCCTTTGTGCTGGACTGGGTACCGTCTGCGATTGGTCATTGTCACTGTCTTGTCTCTCGTTGCACGCAGTTGGTCGGAAAGGTCTCGTGACTCCAGTATTACTGCTATCAATTAATCTTCTCTGGTATTGTCTTGGAGTCGCCATGAAAATTTCGCATTGTCTGGTGCATTTTCCTAGAAACATTTATTGTTAACATACTGCACTGATATCGTATTATTGTTCTAGTATCTCCTCCTTATATCCATATTATTGAAAATAATTTTCCTTGGAGGTACTATACACCTGTCGTGTTCTACATTTTCTTTGAATGTTTTGTTAACAAGGACGTAAGAATCATTGTGGCAGCCATATATGTGCCTATAATTATGAAAGTGGTCGAAGTCATATGAATATTTCTTTCTTCGAGGTATTTAAAGACAACGGATTTTAACAGTCATCTTATCATCAGAACCCGGCTCGTCACCCTAAGCTCAGGGCAAAGCGACCTCGCAGCATGCACAGGACTGTCTATTAACGCTTTGGTGGCGAAGTTAGGGTAGAAACTTCCCCCGGTTTCCGCGGAGTTCCGTGCTGTACGTGTCGTCGATACGGAAAGGCTAAATGCAAAACCTTGTAAGGGGAGATGGTCTCGAGTTCCGACAGGCCAACAAAACATCCTCGCAATTAGCCGTATATTCCGATGACACTGGTGTGCAGTATCCCCGTGGGTTTTCAGGAGGGTAGTAAAGGGGTGAGAGAGAGCCGAGCCTCCTGGCACGCCCGCTAATTTTCGTATCCGTACCTTTCAACCCCCGGTGTTCGCCTTGACCGACCCGATTTTTGACCGGCGCAAAGTAAATAATCAAACCAACCGGTTAAATAATAGAAACCTTCCGACGGATTGATGTTCCGACGAATTGAGCCTGCAGATTGAGCCAATCGGTAGCCGGGGGTGGTGGAGGGGTGGGGGTAGGAGCGGTTGCTGGGAAATTCGTCGGACGAAATTGAAAAGTGGCCGAGAGATATTCCCCCGGACGCATATCGGTAGGCAGATGGATGAGGAGAACGGGGCCGAACAGGGGATTGAAACGGACAAACGGACGTGAAAAAATATCCCGGCCCAAGCCCGATCGACTGAAAAGTGCTCACCGATCCGGGCGAAACCCGTGTTTCTTTTTTTTTTTCGCGAGCAAACGTGTTTTCGCGCCGCTCTAAGGGAGAAGTTATTGCGATGAATTATGCCGGGGACACGCCGCGCGACTTTGTTGATTTTTGCGCGAAGCTTGACGGGATTGCTGGCCATTGACGACGCCGGACAGCGTCTGTCGCTCATGGAGGTCGGACACGTTCGACTTAGCGAGATGTAATCTCTTCTCACCTGTCGATAGATTTTTTAGTATACCGTTGATTCAGCGTACTATACAGTTTGCGCCGGGGATTTGCCGTGTCGAGTCGTTGTCAGGATTGTATGTTTGTTTGCGATGCGCTGGGCGGTCTAGATTGTCGCGAGAGCCACCAATCTGTTGAGTAATACACGTTTCGTTTGTTCCAGGTGGTGGAGGCTGGGATCAGTTTGACGAAGATGTTAATGGATTATGCTGTTTTTGATCGAGCTTCCGATTCCGATGGAGATTATTGTTTGATTATTGGGGAACTTTCGGTGGTTTTAACTGGAAGAAGATTAGATTGTAAGCTGAGCATCAGTCAGCTTTTGACTGCTCGGCGAAATCTGCCGGAAGTGATGAATCCTGTCGCATTTTGTATAGATTATGGAGTGTAACATGAAGGTGGCAGGCGACATATGAGTCACTCTACTCACGGGCATCTACTAGAGTTCTACCGTTTTATATTTCCGGGCCATTTGCCGGGGACGCTGCCACTCTCGCCGACTAGTATTCGGAAATTCTGACCAACTTCCGGTTAATGATGACCTGAAGGAGGCTGGCTACCTTTTCACATTGTCATTCAATTTTCGGTTGCGAGCTGAGCCGAGATTCACGCTAGATTCATGTTATAATATTGAACCTGCTTCTTTGATGTTTGATTGATCCTCTCGTGGGATACAGCATAAAAACCTGCAGACTCGGATTGCATGAAGATTAAGGGCTAAATTATGTAATTCAATTACCGTTCATGTCATGTTACTATTGGCAATGACCTGGACCTGCAGGTTTTTGAATAAATTCAACTATAATTTAGTCAAATGGACTAACAGGATTCAGATAAGCTACATGACAATCGGAGAATGATTAGAAGCAGTTTGGAACGTTCTTCGAGTCTTGCCATCCAAGGATTAATACCTGAAATTATCGTACTATGATTAAATCACTATTAGCAATAACCTGAGCCTGATTATCTTTAATAAATTCGATTACTATTTAAGAAAAAAACCTAAACGGATTACAGCAAGCTACGCACCAGTTGAAAGGGGGTTGGACACATCCTAGAACGATCACGAAGTCTCACTAACCAAGGATGAACATCTAAAAGTATCGTATAATCATCTAATCACCATCAGAAACAACCTAAGCCTGCAGTGCTATGCTTGAACCCAGTTATTACTTGGCAAGACGAGTTAAAAGAATCCAAAAAGCAGGATGATAGTCGAAGAAGGATTAGACATAACTTAGAATGACCTCAAAGACTCATCAACCAAGGACTAACGTCTAAGACGATCGTATGATTATCTAATTACCATTATCAGCTACCTGGATCTGCAGATCGCGAATAAATCCATCAATTACTCGACAAGACAGCCAAAAACGATGGAAACGAACTGGATGGTAGTCGAAGAGCGATTAGACACAGCTTAGAACGATCTCGAAGTCCCACCATCACGGTATAATCATCTAATTACCATTATCGGTAACCTGGATCTGCAGTTCACGAGTAAATCGAATTATTAGCCGATCGGATCACAAAAAGAATTCGGAGAAGCAACGTGGTTGTCGAAGAGGGATTAGATGATGGTTAGAGGGATGATCTAACGGAGCCGGGCACGTGGTCCAGCGGAAGTCGATCGAGGATCGCGAAGGTACTGTCGGACCTGTTCGAAATTCGCGCCGTTTTGGAGGTGGCTGGCAGCCATTAGGTTGCCCCCGTGACATTCGAGGGAGAGGATGATGGTTCCATCGAGTAGGTAGTGCCTAGACGGGGCTCCACCCAGCACTTAGTTCACGTCGTGACTGTGGCCCGGGGCACGGCCGTTTCCAGGGTACAGTCACGCCCCTGCCGTGCCGGTACTGTACTCCGATTCGCTGGCCCATATCTCATCTGGTCCATCGCATTAGCCTAATCTGCCAACTACGAGAGGAATAGAGGGACGTGAAAAAACAACCGGGAACACAAAAAAACAGGAGCAAAAAGAAAAAACGCGGCCATCAATGGCTACCCCCGCCGACGCGAAATCGCTTGGCGAGGTGCTGCCACCTTCGCGGACGAATCGTGAACGGTGCCGATCGATGTTTCCTTTTCTTTTTTCTACTCTTTCCCCTCTCGTCACCCCTCCCTCTCTCTCTCTCTCTATCTATCTTTTTAGCAGGACGTTACCTGGAACATTTTCTGTCGTGCAAGTCCCGGTTCGATTTCTTCGTATTCCGGGGAATATCCTTTGATCCGCGACGTGGACACCATCCGCGATTCGATGACTACAGCCCCGATTTTTCATTGTTATCGGACGGCCCCCTGAGTCATCGTAACGATTGCCGCGCCACGAGTAGAATCTGGGAAACGCGAATTCCTCCAGGTAATTTCCTTTTTCGGATCTATGTATTTCATCGTGATTCAATGCAATTTTTGGAGTATCCTTACCATTTTTTGTTGACGCCAATTCCACATTACTGGATTTTGCCATCTTTTCCTTGAAACTTGCCGAGCTCTCATTTTTAAGGATACAAGTCGCAATACATAGTTTCGAAATGATTCTAGAATTAGTGAATTGTTTCCACGAGTATTGATAACGAAGAATTCATTGAATTTCAATAAAAGAACAGGAGTAACAATGTTTTTGCTGTTCACACTCCAATTTCAGAGAAAAGCAGTGCTAGAAAAGTATAATTATAAAATGTACAGTGACTTTGATGTCGAATCTCTACCTAAAACAAGTAGTGGGATTTTTCTTAATATATAATACTTAAGTATAGCTATCACATTTTGTGAAGTTTGTAGTTGAACCTCTGAATTGATTAAATAAATCACTATTGTAGCTGCTACTGTGTTCAACGTTGCAAAATGTATACTAGAATCTATCCTTACAATTTATGTTTCCATCTAACTGGAATCTGCACTTAATTCTCTTCTGTTTGAACACAAAATAGCAAGTATACTACTGAAAATCTAACAACCACCGTATTTCTTGCATACAAATCGCACACCACGCTGCACACCATAAACGAACATCTCCGGCAAAGTTAGCCGATGTTTTTCATCCTGCATTCGCAATTGGTAAATCGAGAAAAAGGCACATCTTTTCGCACGATAATCAACAATATCCCGACCACAAAGTATCTTCGAAAGAATCTCAATACCCACCTGGTATTCGTACTACCGAATCAATAAAACACCGTGACCATGTCGAAACCTGATCGGCTAAAAACCGCGTCATTGTTCGGCGATCGCATTAAAACGATACAATGATCGCCGATCGTTGCAATGAACCAGGTTTGAAAAAGATTCGGTATCGCGTTCGAGCAATAAACTTTTTATAGAACACCTTAGGAACACGGTCTCGGTGCGGTCTGGGAGTCAGTTTGCGTTTCACGTCGGACGAGGAAGCAGCGTGCCGTGACGTCGTGGCCCTGCTTGGACCTTTCCAAACATCCTCTTCGAAACATCCTCTGCGAAATCGGTGAGTACGTTCTGCATGCGATTTCTTGTGCCTTGTTCTGATCGCATCCGGGGACACCGATCGACAGCGAGTTTTAGCGCTGTGGATCGAGCTAGCGACGGGGAAACGAGGATTCGAAGAGCTACAGTCGCACTGAAGAATTCTATCAGAATTCTCTTGAAGCGAAACATAAATTTTTATGGTTGAAAGTAATGTTCAATTAACTTTTAATTGATACGTTTAGAGGATTTTTGTGTTTACTCAGCCTCCGGCACAGAGGAGATTTTTGTTAAGCGATTCTAAAACTGCAATTTATGAAAAGCCACTTACCCCGACTACATTCGGAACAGAATGTGTAGTATTTACACGGCGTATTTGATGCAATTATAGTAAAATTGGGTTCGTACAATGTAAAGCAGTGGGCATGTTAAAAATATTTAATATTATTTTCAGCTCGATAGGATAATTAAAAGAAGAATACGATTTTTATTTGGCTTCTATGTCTTGCAATCAATGCGAAAATTTTTTATTTTGCTTGAAAATCCGCAGTCTAGTAATATTCCTTGCGTCTCGCATTCGAAACACTGTCCAAATAAGATCGTAAACGCACAGTCCAGCGACGCAACACTCGGATCGAGCTAATAAAATTTATCGTCCGCGGATGAAATCGTATTAACCACGGGCTGAATATCCGCGAGCAGCTTTAACGTTGTAACAATTCGCATTACACGATTCGTAATTTAATCAGACTGCAGCGGCACCGTTGGCCGCCATTCGCCGGGATTAGGGGGCGATTATGAACGAATACGAAGTATTACGAGCCATATTACTTTGGCTACGTAATCCATTACCACTCCATTATTATTTGGACGCGGCAACAAATGAAGCAAAATCTTCAACTCGAAAATAGAAAGACGAATCACTTAAACAATACTAATCAATTACTACACATCTGAGTATTGTATGAGGTATTACATCAATTTCATATCCATAAAATGTAAGAGATCATATACAATGCGATTATTCTAGATCGGACGAAATGTTTAAGTTTCAAGTTAAAAAATACTAATCAATTACTACACATTTGAGTATTGTATGAGGTATTACATCAATTTCATATCCATAAAATGAAAGAGATCATATACAATGCGATTATTCTAGATTGGACGAAATGTTTAAGTTTCAAGTTAAAAAATACTAATTAATTACCACACATTTGAGTATTGTATGAGGTATTACATCAATTTCATATCCATAAAATGACAGAGATCATATACAATGGAATTATTCTAGATCGGACGAAATGTTTAATTTTCAAGTTAAAAAATACTAATCAATTACTACACATTTGAGTATTGTATGAGGTATTACATCAATTTCATATCCATAAAATGAAAGAGATCATATACAATGGAATTATCCTATGTCGGACGAAGTGTTTAATTTTCAAGTTAAAACAGTGTTTTATGACGGTAAGGCTCGGTAATAATTGCATCCTAAAGTCGGACACGTGATGCGTAGCAACTTAGTACACGAGAAATGTTGAGCAGGTCTGTAGAACACATTGTCAATTCACAAGACGGTCCCCGTTAAGGGAATTGGCTTATTTGCCACACGATGACGATACAAATCGTCCAGTTTCGAATTGCCCAACATAAATCCTCGTTTCCCCGTGGAGTCGACAAAGAGAGGCCATCCGGGCCGGCCAAGAAAAAAGCCAGATGTCGGCGAGCCCCGTCGAGGTAGCATTGCGACGATTTTCGGGCCCCATAAATTGCTCCAGTTTCGAAGGAAAACGCGGCGTGACACGTGTACGTGTGTACCCTGTCCTGGAACGATGCCGGGTTTCTTCGAGCCGGAACAGACCTGCGAATAGCCCGCGATATTGTTCTCTGCCAAGGTCGGGACGTGTTGCGCAACCGGGAAGACAAAGGAAACACGTGAATATGAAGGAACAATTGGTTCTGCGGGATTCCTGGTCGTCCCAGAACCCTGGGCCTTTGATGCGGGTCCCTTTATTTGCCTAAACGCCGCATACTTCTGCCGCAGTTGCGAAAATCCGGCCGAAAGTCACGGAGTCTCTCGAGTTTGGGTTCGTTTTCGAGCGACGCGAAGGAATATTTTCCTGGATGGATACTAACAATATACAATCGGCCTTTCTCCCTGTGTCGAATAAAATTTCAATCTGAGACAAATTACACGATGCACGGATTAAAGAACGCGGTAAGGTTCATCGTAATTGGTTCGATCCGACAGAGTCTTTGTCTCTCGAGTTTGAACCCAATCACATTATCGGTGCCCGGACGATCGTTAAACAATTAGGAAAATTGCACTTGTTGAAATGAAATTTTCCTCGTGAGATCGATAGGGTACGAAGCAAGGCAGCTCTCGAACAACGGCCGGCAATTAATATCGCGGCGATGTTGTATGTCCAGAAGCGGAAAATGATAGTGAGCGCTCTGTAATTTAGCAAAGATAAATGTACGTCGGAGTCGCTGCCTTGGCTGAGGTCAATGGGCAATCGTACGACAAGTTAATAAGCGAGACATTTAATTAAAGAACGATCGTGTGTGCGCATTACGGATATTTCGACGGGAAATCCTGAATCTTTGATATTAGTCGCGGCGCTATAAATCAATTTTTTCCGCGGCGCGAACGTTTGACGCCTACGACGCCTGACCATAAATCATAGCGAATCGAAGAATACGTATTCTGTCGAATAATCGTCGCGGTCGCGTTGCCTCGAGTACGGCGAAACCGGCGAGATAAAAGCTTCGAACTTAGGCGAGGTGGTAAAGTGGTTGAAAAATCATAGAATTATGCGCGAATGCCCGTACATTTTAGGTTAACGAGGAATTAATGGCCAATTACCATTTCTATCTACGCGCAGCAACAATTCCGAACAATTTGCATACATTGCTCTACCATATTATTCGTTGTACTGGAAAATCCAATTTTCGTCAATCTACCGAAGCAAATACAATATTACTGCGTCCATTTTAAGTAGATATGCTCGGTAAAAAATGCGGAATAAATACAAAATCGACTGAGTAGAGGCCACGGCGTGGCTCAAGCGATAAGAGCTTTATTTTATACAAGAAAAACAGGTAAAAAACCGTACAGCACCTGCGGCGAAATTTATGCGTCGCGTACAAGTCACGCGTATCGTTTCTTCCAACAAATTACATGCATACTTGATGGAACGAAATATTTATTCGCGGAGAGGCGCCGGGAATCATAACGAACGTTGCCGCGACGGCGGACTAATTTCGCACACAATAAGCTATTTTACACGATTTCACGTAATAATTAACACCAAGCTAATATAACTAATACCACACTTTACGCCTAACAACCTCGTGAATTAATTTAAACGAACGCTTAAGCCTTCCGCGCTCTATCGTACATCGTCGCCTCCGTTTTCCACTGAATAATCAATTTACAGCAGATCGGGACCGCCGATCTTCTGGCGCCTCGACGTCGAAATTCCCTCTCATCTCCTCTGCCTATCCAGGTCGGGGCGAAACTTCGTTGAAAACCCGGCGATTCCGTTAATTACGATTTATTACGCTCGAAACTTCCCGAATCAGCTACACGCTTCTAGATTTTTGAGTCGTGTCGATCAGACGTTTCGTTCGCAACATTCCCTCGAAATTGATGTGGTCTCTAATAAATTGATCATTACTGCAAATTTTAGATACTACGGCTACGTAGAGTATTTTTGAATTCATTAAATGATTTTAGTGTCCTCCACAAAATCCAACACACCATAAATTAAACAGTAATTAATCCAAAGCACCGAAAGACAAAATCCAACTTCAAAAAATAAATGAAGAGAACCGCTGTGTTCCCAGCAGACATCGCAGAGCAGATTAATTCGAAGTCTTGTCTGAAATCGATGCATACAAAATCAGATGGGGTTGGTTTTTTTTTTATTTTTCCACCAACGAGATTCGATACCTTTTTTTTTTTGGTCCCGATAAAAATTGTTACCGGTCCCCGGTTACGAGCCCATATTGTAAGGGACACCTCGGACGATTTTTCACCGCGGCCATCACGCGTTCCATTCATCAACCGCTTCGCACTGCCACGAGCCGTTTATTTGTCTTTCAATTCCGTTTATCATGCATCTGCGGATTCCACGACGCCGGCACACTTCGACAAAGAGAGAACAAGAGAAACAAGAGAGAGAGAGAGAGAGAGAGAGAAAGACAGAGAAGACTTTCTCAGAGAGACATTGAGTCGTCCCGCTGACAAATCGCGGTCGTTTACGTTTCTTACCGAATATTTTCGGCGTTCCTTCGCCGACGCGTTGGTTCGGCCTCCATTATGTTCGCTGGGCCGATTGATGGTCCCAAAATGGGCCACGGAACACTATAAGTGGAAACAGAGGAGATCGATGCTGCACTCATCGGTCAGCTTCTTTTCTTCATCCAGGAAAACACCGGAAGAACTCACTAATTCTCCTTATTGAGTCGTTCCCGAGCTCTAGTCTCTTTAATTAGAGTTCAAGCCGTGGTATAGCCTCTGAGAAATGACTATAATATCCTCCAACAATCAGAACACATAGATTTTTAATTTCAAAGTTTTTACCGGTTTATTGAATCACTTTTCCATCATGCAGAATGGAATCGAACATTTTTCTCAAAAAGAATTTACTTCATTAAATTAGAGTTGATAAAATACATTGTGTAAGTGTTGTCTATCACGTTTGAAAACGTCAGTCAAGTTTTATAATACAATCATCAGTCTAATTGTGTTTTAAGTGATTGCCGAAAGATACTGGACAAGTCGACCGAGCTGATTAATTATCAAGGAAGCACGATTTCAACTTTCTAAAATCGCGTCTACAGGTCCAGTCAGTAATTTTCCTAATTAAAGTCATAGTGGACGTTCGATTTGTCTTTTCGCCAAGAATTCCGTCATCGATTCCCTGATTCCTGCCGGATACCGATTCCATTTATTTACCTAATGATCCCCGCGAGCCGCCTCGGAAGTAGCACCTGTTCCAACAATGACTCCGTTGTCGCTTATAGCGCAGGACAAGATTAATGATCCCTTAATGACTACATAAGTGGCTTCGTGAGCCGCGAAAGTATAACTCAATCTTCCCCGTTGGAAAATATTCCGCGTCGCGTGTAAAACATAATTACGTAACTGTCGATGAACCGACCAGCCAAGTACGAGGAATTAACATAACCGCGATATTTTACGGCGAGCGGTTAACTTTAAGGGGACAGCGATTTAGAATCGAGTGTTGGTCGTTTAATGTGTTCTTTAAATTCGCCTGTGTTTTACATACGTTCGACTCCGGACGATGTCGTTGCGTTCGGGAGTAAGGGGAACGATCATTTTAGCATTTCATAGTAAATGAGCCCGGGGAAATGAAAAATTAGCTGTGGTTAGGGGGTCGGAATAAATTTTAGTATCTTTGCGAAGGAGTCTGGAAATTTTTACATTTTTAGAAGAGCTGCTCGAGGTTTTTCTATTTCTCTTGCTTTTTATTGTTATCTGTTTGACAATATACAATACAGTTCACAAAATACATATAATATGTAGTGGAAATAAAAATGGTTTCTTTTGGATAAATACGACAACTTCACTGACTGCAATCCTAGAATATTTCGATTCAAAAAACGCATACAGTATTACGCTAAGGGAAGTAAAGAAATTGACAAATTTGTTAGTTCAGTGTCAGGAAGATAGGCTAAAATTTGGGAAAATGTAGTTTCGTTGAAGTTTCCAGATCTCTGGAGTTCCACGCGATTCTAGGACCGCTCCAACAGATAAGGAAGTTGGATCCTCCGGAATCATAGTGCACAACGTCTCGCCGACTTCGGCTGCTAATAGCTGGAAAAGAGAAACGATGCGCGTTAGCCCCGTAATTAGCGGACCGCCGATAATCGCGCCTCGCACGCGTAATTATCTTCGGAAATTTTAGAAAGCTCTCGTTATAGTATACGGCTCCGTACGCCAATTACAACGAGTACCATTTTAATTACATAATCGGCCACGCGGATAGTTTTTAATCGTTCGCGGTCTGTGCCCGGTGAACGTTCCACAGGATTTATGGATTACAAAGTTATATTTTCTGGGTCTCAATCTGCGGAGACCTTGTTCGAGTCTCTTCTTCCGGGGCCATTAATCACCTTTCGAGCTATCTAGCTGTCCAACGGCCATTTTGACGACCACCGTCTAGCGTCCTATTTCAAATTCTATTACATTGTAATATTTTTCGAATTACATTGAATTGAATGGAATAAAAGACAGGAATTACAAATATAATTGTCATTTAATTGAACGAAACGACTGAATTTCGAATTACAAAATGATCGAATAGAATGATATACAATTACTTTGTAATTTTAATTCGTGAAGTAATTCAATTGCAATTCAGCGCAATCCTGGCCAGCATTAATCAAACGAGGCCAGACAAATAGGCGACGACACTCGCCAGCTAAAATTAGCAGATTTCGCGATGCGAATCGCGAAGACTGGTTTAATAGCGTATTTTTATCTGAAGATCGCGTTATCCGCGGTGAGATCGTCGCGTCGGCTAGCGCCGCGTCCGGCGTATTTACCTGACACTGCTAATTCCGCGCTTTAATTTCATCCGGATTACAGTTCTGACGTTTGTTGGCCGTTGCGTGGGCAGAAACAGCGGCAGCTGGATCCTGTTGTTTGTCGTTCCGTGCAACGGGCCCGGAGACCGTAACAACCATCGAGAATTGTCTTACACACGTGGTCCTTGTTAAACGCTCCCGACAGCTACAAGCTCCCTCTCTCCGAGAGCCGGTAATTGAACGAAATTTCGGGAACTCCTAGGAGGGTCCGTTCCGCTGCCAAAACGCCCATTCCGTTCCCCCTCGGAAACCATTCCGTAAAATAAAACAGCGGCCTGGCGACCGTCGTCCACCATTTTCTTGATTTTCGTACCCGAACCAAGAAACTTCTTCCTCGGCAAGCTAGAATTTTCTGCACCGAAGGCTTCGTTCACGCTGGAATTCTGTGAACAATATTGCAGATTACCAACAATTTGTAGGGGTTAAAATAATTTGTGGAAATTAAGATTTCGAGCGGTTGATTTGTTGAATACAGCAAGGAAATTTGTAATTCTCTGGTGGCACTCTTTCTATTCGATCCTCGGATCATTTGTTGGTGTAATAGAGTACAGGGAAAAAAGTTTGAAGAACGCGTAAGTGGGTGTACTTGCAGCTAATGGTACGAGTTTCCTCCATGGCGCGAACCAGGGGGAGAAATAGGAGCTAGGGGGACCATAGAGGGAGTGGAAAGATCGCTATGGTGTCCGCATCAATATGGAACGATAACATGGGGCCTCGTGCTGAGCCGATATTTATATCTGACTCTTGTAACATCAAGTACGTCTAATAATTATTACAGTAGCAATGGGGGTAGGGTGAGTGTCTAGCCAATATTCGTGTACACACATTTTTAACGATACAGCTCCGAAAAATCGCAGCTACATTTATTCGTAACAATTGTAATCTACGCTGTTCCAAAAATTTGTTGGCGTTGACTCTGTAAATGATGAAATTTTTGAGGAGTTGGGTAGCAGAACCCTGTTAAAATCGAATAGGTTTTAAAGCGCGATCTCTATTCGCGCGTCGGATGCGGCACGCGGGAATTATTAGGCATAAATAACAGTTATTTGTGCGTGACGTTAACGACGGACCGATTATTAATTTCCATTATTGCGATTAGCGGCGGTGGAATGCGCGTTAATACAACAAAAAGGTTAATATGGAGGAGTTAGCTAGGCCGCGAGAGTCAAGACCTCTAACGAATATTAATAACGCGCTGGAGTTAAAAACATTTCCTGTGCATTACGTCTAATGTGATCCTGGCGAGCATGTCGGCCCCGCGTAATTGAAAGCGCACCTACGATACGGGAATTAATATCAATTACCGTCGCTCTCCTCGTTTTGGACGTTTCGCTGCTCCGTTTCGGGAATCGTGGAACTGATTCTGTATAGTTTGACGCGAACTACTTCGACCCTACGCTGGTATTTCCGGGTCTCTTTTAATTGTCTAAATCACACGATCTGTAAAAAAAATTATATTCTTCGTGTTAATTATACAGAGGATGATTTTATTGAATTTTATTGTCTTTATTATTCCGTGCCAATTGTGTTCCTTATTGTGCTGCTTGATCTAAAGGTAACAAATCATTGTTAAGGTAATCGTGTCGCAAATCGCACAACGTCCGAATGGTCTTAATAATAAAAAATGCAGAAAAGTACGGCGCGCGGTAAAGTCGCAGATTATGCTCATTTGTTTTCCAGTTCACACGGCGTGATTTACAAATGTTCATCACGAAACGAACAGCGCGCTGCAATAAACGCCGGAATATGGCACCTTTTGCTCGTGCTACTTACGATTTAAAATGTCCTAACGTTTGTATCCATTGCTGTGCGTGTAGAACACAATTGGCCTTAGAGCATTATCGTCTCCTGGTGTCGCTCTAACAAAATTCATTCATAAAAGTACAAAATAATTTCTGGTCAATAGAAGCATATTTTAAAACAAGAAGATAAACTAAAGACGATAAAAATCGAAAACCAGGATGACGAATATAAATATAGAAACAGAGATACACTGGTAGCCAATTTCTACCACGATTTGATTTGATCTGACTCGAGGAAAAGCGATTCTAATTCAAAACCAATTCGCGATTGCCACGAATCGAGCCGCAGCGAAGCATCTGCGCGGCAAATTGATTAACAAAAACAGAGAACGCAATACCGAGGGGAAAAAAAGTTGCATGGCGGAGGGGTGGGAGAGAGGAGGAAGAGGAGGGTGGGAGGGAGAGAGGTTCCTGGGGCGCAACGAATATTAATAACGTGGCAAAGTTAAAAATGTTTACCGTGCGTTACGTTTGATACGAGGGCCACGGACGTGGCAGCAGGGTCCCTCGTGATTGATTGCACGTCTCTGCATCTCTCCCTCTGACACGGGGTGTTCCTATGGATATTGCTTTGGTACGGTGCTGCACGCCGCCATCTCCCCCGTGTCTGTCGAGGCAGACACCGTACTCGATCCGTTCTATCCCCCTACGAATCAAATCTAGCCTCTCTCTGGGCCTCCTCTTGCCCCGACCCCCCTATTGCTGATATACCCACCCCGTGGACCCCGTGTGTGCAGCTACGAAAATCATCGTTCAGGAATGCGACCAACCACTTCGCCTGACTTCGTTGTCATTCCACCAATCTTCGCCAGGAATCTCTGTCCAATATGTTTACTCGCATCCGCCACTTCGAAGTCAATTTAATTGGCTCCTCCATTTATAAATTTCTCAATGTTTTATTAGGCGAACCTTTACCATTTATTCATCCCCTATCAAAGGAATGAGACCAGCCACTTCGTTGTCATTCCACTAGTAGTAGTTATTTCGTTAATCTCTGTTTCTTCGAATTCCATTAGAAAATGTTTATGTGGCATAAAGATCCCCGCTTTAAGAAATTAATCAGCATGACATCCGCCTGTCCAATATTCGTTTACCAAAGGCTAACGAAGCAGACCACCAGCATCTCCCATGGAAATTGAATAACAAATGAACCGGTGCGCCGTACGAAGCTTTATTATTTCAAGACAGTGGACTCGTTCTTGTCCCAGGACCAGTTGATCGGTGGCGTTTTCAAAGGTGTATACGGAAAAAAGGAAGCGTCGCCGATGTACCGGGGCACGGTCCACGGGTGCAATTAATTTCGCGTGCGACCACGTATCGCGATTTATCACCGTGTTTGGCAACGGTGTCACAACGGTGGCGATCGAAGTTGGTTCCCGAAGCTGCAATTAGTCCCCCGCGGCAAAACTGTGATCGAACGGGAAAAATTGTCGACAACGGGCGCGGCGTATAATTCTAATTAGCCGTATTCCACCGGATTGGACGCGGACCCCGTTTGTTGTTAGTCGCGCTTAGCCGGTTGATAATCTCTTCTTTCGTTCGCTCGTTAATGAGAGCGGCGCTCGCGAGCGCGAACGCGTAATCTCGCAAATGGCTACCGTGCAAACGTGACTAGACGCTGACTGAGGGAGAACGATGGCAGGGACTGACGCTCAAATGAGACAGAAGACGAACGACCGCGGCAGACGAGGGCCCCGTGGCTTCCTCGTTTTCGACGCATTTTTGAAAGACTAGCCTGGACACTCGAAATAGACGCCAAATTGGATGATCTCTGTCTGGGTTCGCCCGCGACGAAACTCGCCATTCGCGATTAGTAAACTGGCATCTAATTGCTAGGTGATTCGGAATGTAATTTTGTTTTTCATTTAGAGATGACATTGCTTCCGGGTTTTATTACTAGCCTGCGGATCATAGAACATAATAATATAAAACTTATTCTAAATAGTAAAATATTGGCAAATTGTCTTCGGCAAATTTCGAAACACTTTGGGAAAAATTCGGCTAGAGAACCGGCTGGGATTGAATCAC
This sequence comes from Lasioglossum morio, assembly GCA_916610235.2. Lineage (NCBI taxonomy): Eukaryota > Metazoa > Arthropoda > Insecta > Hymenoptera > Halictidae > Lasioglossum > Lasioglossum morio. The sequence goes on along the minus strand of OU744328.1, from coordinate 14,082,177 downwards.
ATTTTTCTGGTGCATAATATGCACTGGCACGCATCAGCCGGCGTTGCCCTAATCACCAGAAGCCTCGTTAACGCATCTCCGTTTTTTGCCGAAGCGGAATTAGGTTCCTTGACCTCACAGCGACCCGGTGTACGCATTTGGTAGCAACTGGTTGCAGTAGCAAGAATTAGCAATTAATCTTTTAGTTGGTGTTACGACGAATGAGGGGGGAGGGGCAGAGAGAGAAAGAGAGAGAGCGAGAGAGATAGAGGATGGTAGAGGGGGAAGAGAGCCGATAGGATGAGGTGGATTCAAGGAAGAGATACGCGGAGAGGCCAATAAAGAGGGTATCAAGAGAAACGAAGAGGGTAGAGAGAAAGAGATAGAAAGGGAGCAAAGGGAAGAGAGTAGTTACAGACCAGGCATTATGCAAACGACGCAACAATTAGAGCATGGTCTTCCACCGGTTATTTAGTATTTAATATAATTTACCTCGAGCCCGCCGCGTAATGGCTATCTTCACACATTCCGCCATGACTTTCGGATGTATCCAACAGGTATTCTAGTCTGCATGCGCTCTGAAATCATGGGGCTGGTATCTAACTATTATACTTCGGACCCCCTCGGTTCAGTGTTCTGTATAAAAAGATGCTGTGACTTTGCTGACCGACGGCCTTAGGGTATTGTTTGTTTGGCGACGTTGCAAATTGCTGCTAAATTCATGACCGCGGACAAAGTAATGATATACGCTGGATACTTTGGTCTAATCGAAATTAGTAAAACGGAGTATTATTATTACAATAATAAAATGGGAATAAGAATAGTCGTTGGGGTATAAGGGCAGTCCAACATCTCTTGCGAGCCACTTCTCCAGAAAACAAGAGCAGATTCGCGAGTGGAACAAAAGCGAATGCACCTCGATCTTTGGGGGTGGGGCAAGGGTGTCCGATAAATCGGGGTTCGTAAAAAAGAGAGCAGGCGAGGCTTCGATTTGGTGGCGGGTTCCAACAAAAGCATTCCGCTCGGATAAATTTCTACAGCGGCCGCTTTTCGCGTCAGCCCTTCGACAACCTTCGGGCTCTTCCTCACAAAGGAGGACCAGCGATGGCGGTGGCCAGCGAGACAGCAGTAGGCAGGTCCCTCGGGAATCTCTCTCTCTCTCTCTTCTTCATCATCCATTCTCTCTCTCTCTTTCTCTCTTCTTCGTGATCCATTCTCTCTCGCACATACTGGCACTCCCCACTCTGGGTCTCTTTTGAACGAAGGAGGGAGAGAGGAAGAGAGACAGAACGGAACCTGGATGAAGAGGGAGACGCTACGGGGGGAGGATCGCGTCTTGCTCCGCAGGACTCTCGCTCTCGCCACCGGCGCCCCCGCTATTTATTTTCCAGGATTTCAGAGTCCGAAGCCATTAATCTCCGCTCCGCAGCGTCAGTGGAGCGCGTCAGGGCGACGTCGGGGTGCGTGGCGTCGGCGACGTCGTTCTGCTCTTAGCCGCAGAGCCTCGTGTACAGCGTCGTGGCTGCCTGCTGCGGAGACGCAGAGAGAGAGAGAGAGAGAGAGAGAGAGAGAGAGAGAGGGAGAGAAGGAGAGAGAGAGAGAATACTGTGGAGATGAGGTGTCGGTTGCCGGAGAACAGGGACGATGGGGAGGGAACAGGCTCTCGGATCAGGTGGGGAGGGTGCCAGGACGAGGACCAGCCTCTAGGAGGGGGTGCCGATCCTGCGACCACGGGGCGAGACTCGAAGTTATGCGAAATTGCGAAATGATCCTGCCACGACGCTGAATATATCTCGCTACATCGCTTATATCGAGACTGTTGTACTTCCTACACTGGTCCAGCGGTTTTTCGATTATTTCTCTTGCTTCGTTAAGCCTCGATAGGCCTCCAAAATGAACCACAAAAATACGACTTCTCGATTCACGTATTATGCTCATTATGCAAAATAAAAATTGTTTGTAGCAATTACAAAAAAGGGAAGTTACATGAAAACTGATTTGTTTTCTTAGTAATTTCATCTGAGGTTTCTTCAATCTTTTAAGTTTTATGGATTTGGTGTAACTGTGAAATTAGTTTCACTTGATAATTGTTGTAGTTGTTGAGTGTAAGAAGGTATGAAGGATTGTTTGTCGAATCCGGGAGCACGATTTCTGGGTCACGTGTAGACGGAGCCAGCGACGGTATCCGTGAGAAATGTTACACGTTGCGGTGCGAGGCTCCTCAATGATTCATGGTGTTACTGGGCCGATGCACCTAGCAGCCCCTGTTCTGTAGAAGACACTTCGGCCATAATTCTACAGCAGGAATCATCGAAGACAGTGTGCTCGCCGGGGCTGAACTTTTCAACTCCCTGCGGTGAATAGGATGTCCGTGTTCTTCGATTCGCGTTTGTTTTAGTCGATCTGGAGTCGTTGGACTTGCAGTTTCTATAGTCCGCCCCCTATTCCAATACATTGTCTATCAACATATTGGAAACTGAAACTTGTAACTTCAAGAACCAGTTGATTCGGTCTCTCTAGTAGCGTTTACAAATTGATTATAAATATTTTTACATTCTCAACAACGGAGTACAAAGACAATAGACGAACGTAGATATCCATTGACGTGTAAATAATTTTTTCGAGCTGGTCCATCTTCTTGAGAAGAGGAAGAGTGGCTCGGAGACCGCACCCCAGAAATTGGCAGACAAATTGCATCACTCTCGCGCGCGCGAGGCATGTACAAATCCGGCTAATGGGGCGCATTTCACGCGGAATCGTCTACGGATTGTGTCAGAATCGATCTGATGTTGCGAGGTCTCGTCTCGAGACCGCAATTTCGCCGTAAACGTTGCTCGTTGGGGTGGCAGTTTCGAACACGCGACTCGAGTACGTTGAACATCTTTCGCAGGCTACACGCGCACCTCCGCCAAGAAATTCGAAAGGGATCGAGGAGAATCTTCTAAATCGCAAGCTGCGTCCGTCAGGAATCGGCCACGGGAATAAACACGCGGAACCTGTGGAAAACGGTCGGTCTTTAATTCGGCGCCGGCTGTAATTTGATCGTATAGGTAAAATTACGCGGCGTGTCGTATTATCAATCTCGGTTCTCCTTCCTGTCTCTCTCTCTCTCTCTCTCTCTGTCTTTTGCTCGCTGGCAGAACGTAATTTTCAGCCCGGCTGGATCTGTAATCAGAGTGGATTCGCAAGCCGCGGAGACGCGCGTCGATATCACGGATAAGATTGCGCGCCAGCCGAAATTATCCTGCGCCAACCCTCCTATGAAGATGATTATGTGTATACGAGCGGCTTGATCGCGGCTCCGTTTGCCAATTAGTCGCCGTTAATTATAGATCCGCGGACGGTTCGCCCCGTAATGAAATTCAACGTGTCTCGGCCTCGAGATTGTGCTCCGGCACCTTGCAATTATCATGCTCCGGATCGATCAGTTATCGGCGATTTCAGAGTACCGATCGATCCTGGCGCACTTAGGGTATCTGCCGTGGTAGATGCGGCTGCGAGTGACTGAACGATTCCATTCGATTTCATCGTGATTGGTTGATCATTGGAAGACAGGCGTCGAATATGGAGTAATGCGATTTTTAAAGGTGTTATTAGTTGCAATTGCTTATTCTCAAAAGGAATGTTCGTAAACAAACACGTGGATCAACTTAACAGATAATTCACGAAATTCACCTAACCCAAACTGCCAGCGGAAAGAATCGTGTCAACAGTGGCAGAGTCTGCTAAAGGCTATATTTTATGGTACCAGAGCTTCCCCCAGAATGCTCCGCGCAACTCTTCAATCCTGTTTGCATACACGCGACATCCGCAGGTCAGAGGGTCCGCAATTTCGCATCCATCAGCCCGTTCCTCCAGGAGGACGGTGAAAAACCGTCTCGCGAAGGCGTCCCGAAGCAGCTTCGTTCATTAAACGTTCTATACTTAGTTTGCATAACTCGGGCTAGTGGGGGGGGCAGGAGTAGCAGGGGGGTTGGGATGAAAAGGGGGGGTTGGCTCATGAATACCATCGTTGATTGAGAACGGTGAACGGGGTCGGGATTCTCGGGCTCTCCTCTCGTTAATTAACATTGTGCACCGCGGGCACGGAGGAAGACGTCAAAGCTCTGTCGGCCTCGGACCCCGAACACCCTTTTGTCCTGGGGGCAGCAACCCTTTCCCCTCTGTTTCACCCCCGCCCCCTTTTATTGTTTACCCCGGTCACTTATTATGCCGGCGAACGCTTGTTACTCGCCTCTTGATATTCTAATCAGCCGACGCTCCTCTTCTTCTGTATTTCCAACACCCTCTCTGCTCCTCTTTCGATGGTTTCGTCTTCGAGACTACCGGAATTCCAGGCGTCGACGATAACTCTCGGATTCCTCGCGGATGAAAGAAAACGCCCGGAACATCTACGAGAAATGCTCTTCCAGGGGCTGAAAGGAAATTCCTCCCGCAGACGATCGCCGAGGATGATCGGTGACCTCGCCATCCTCCCCCGTCGCACCCTCTTGGCGTCGTATTTATAGATCTGACCCCGTTACGCAGCCCCCGCGGAGATTCCGAAACATCATCCCTCCATCTTGAAAATCGCGGTTTCTTTGAATCTGGAACGTTCTTCGCGAAAGCTAATGCTCTGTGGTTCGGTCGTCTGAAATGTTAATACAAATATGACGCTTTAGACCAGCCGTAGAGGGAGATTGTTGTTAAAAGGAGATAGAATCGACGATAGTTTATTCCTTGAAAAGAAAACGCAACGATAACTTGACGATAGAACCGTTTATTAAGACATTGAGAAAGAGACTAACTCGACCGAAGACAATGCCGAGAGATGGGGAACATTAACACCTGTGAGGTATAGCGCGAAATACAAATTACTAATTGTTCCGCCTTCACGCTAACAGAACGAGTGTACAAAAGACAAACGGAAATCCCACGCAGCAAGACGAAAGCAATTTCGACGGCGTCTCATTGACGGGGAAAGAATCGCGGGGCTGTTTGAAATTCAAATACATTTTCCATTCGTGTGTCGCGTCGGCCACCACCGGTGAGAGAGCGTCGCCGATAAGGGGTGTGTAACGTATATCGACGCAAAATGAAGGAACATGTTTGCAGATCGGAGGGGTGGCGCATAGGAATATCTAATAAGAACCCGGAGCTCATCCATCGTACGGTGGGGCACTCGGGGGGAGGGGGGCTGTCACCGTGGGCGTCAGCGAGCTATGGAGAAGGGGTGATTTACATAGTAATAATATCGGGACGCTGGGCTGCACCACGGGCTCCGGAGGCTTCGGCTCCAAACCACCCTGGTCTTAAACTTGTTTCCTAATACGCGCCGACTACCCGGGGCCGTCATTACCCTCTGCGTACCCTCCTGGAGCTGCCCTCTCAGACATTCTGGTCGTTATTCCCCCAAAAAGTCAACTTTAAAAAGCGCAAACTACAAGGTACAAAGTTTTTTTCATCGATGCCACACAATTTTGCGGATTGGTCCGGGTGTTCTTAAAAGCGGAATACTGAATAAACAGTATAGTAGAACGTCGATTATCTGTCGTTAACTCCCCCCGGGCATTCTGGTCGTCATTCCTCCAAAAATCAACGTGAACCCCTTACCGTTTGACTAAGTTATTTATTTGTTCATTTACTGACAGCAATTAATTAATTTTACTCATTTGTATATTAAATAGAACAGCTGAGGAAACAGTAAGACCTGAGGAAAATGAGATGCACCCATGAAGTTAAATGGAAAGGCGAATGAATGTTTGGACTCGAAGAGTGAGTGAACGAATGGAAACAAGAAGTAGAATAATGAGTGCAAATAATTATAAATTAAAATACGGCAAGGGGTAAGAAGCACAAAACTGAACAACTCGAGGGGTAAGTTGCGCCACCTCCCAGAGTTGGAAACGCTTCTGTTTCTATCAATGTAAAAGCGAATTAGAGTGACTCCATAATTCCTAATTAGCGATCGATACCGGCTAGCCCCGTCGTCGTCGGGTAAGGAAGAAGCGTCGCCGTTCCGGAGCCATCCGTTAAATACGGGGTTTTTTGCGGGGAAACTGGTCGCGGGCAGGGGTGTTCCGTGCTCGGAGGACAATGGATGATATAGGTATCGCCGATTGTTCAGCCGTCCGCCAGATTTTTCAATGTAACTTGAGAGCCGCTCCCTCGCGAGGTCCCAGGACAGAGGAATGGATGAACAGGCGGCGAAGAAGGGTGGCGAACGCCAGTGGCCTGAACACCGGGGAAAGAGAGAAAGAAACAAGGGAGCGAGAACGAGAAGGATCGCGGAGAGTGAGAAAGAAAGAAAGAGAGGGTCAGGGCGACAAGAACACCGGAGACAGAGGAGCGAGAGGTCCCGCGAAAGAAAAAGAGACCGTAGTAGAATGGAGAATGGCCGTGGAGAGGAGATAGACATGGGAAGAGCGGCGAGACGACCAGTTCCTGTTCTTCTTGCCCGGGGAATACAATAATGCCGGGAAAAAAGGTCCCGGCGAGATGGAAAGGAACGAATCCCGAGGTTACCGCGGCGGATGCAGCCCGCCAAGGCAGGAAAATCTGCCCGGAGGGTTCTCGAGGGTTGAACAGTTCGCCGGGAGGGGTGAGCGCGCGGCCCTGGGAGGGTGGGTTCGGTGCTTCAGGCATCGATGTCATTAATAAAAGTGTCAATGGTGTCAGTGGACTAATGTCGGTAGTCACTCGCCCCGGCTGGGCGGACGGGGGCGGCATCAACCTACACCCCCTGCCCTCCCCCCCGAACCCGTCCTATCGAAGTATTTCAACCCCCTCGCCCTGCCCACTCCACCCCCGACGCCGCCACGGCGACTCCACGGCTTCAATCGTTTTCCGTTGCCCTCGCCGTAGTTCGATACCTTCTCCTTTTCGACTAAATTACCGGGTCTTATCGCGTGTCTCACGCAGAGATGGGGAAAAGAATGTCCCCGAAACGGGATCCTCGAGGATGTCGGGAACTGTTTTCGAGTAGGCGAGGCGTGAGCGAGTTCGATTGGGCTGGTTTTTCGGGGAAAATTGGAATCCCGGGATGGCGTCAGTTTAGAATGGAAAGCATTAAGTAATACGTTCTTCTTCTGATTTGATATTAATTGGTTTTCTTGCATGGCTGTATACAAGACCAATCTGCCACAGGACACGCAGGCCACTCATTAGAGATTATGATAATGTATCTTCGCCCAGTGAGTCGGCTTTATCTCGCGTACACTATAATCTGGTCGTTAGTTCCACCGTTTTTTACTTTCATTTTTGCTCCGGCGCTTCTCAGTTTCGCTTGCTTTCGATCTTGCCAGATGACACTGGTAATCTAGTCCTTACTGTTATACAGATCCGAGAAAGTTTGTAAGCGAGGAAATATATTTGTAGTGATTTTAACGCGCCGTGGTAACATTTGCAGACCGCGGCCAATGAAATAACTGGCGCTCTGGGAGAGGTTGATCATTTGTCAACGATCTTGTGACGGAAGAGATCGATTACAGGATTTGCTTCGTCCAGAGCGAGCCTCCCAAATGTCTTGCACTATCCTTGTAATTCGAACAATTTTATAGGGTGAACATTATTAGGATTTTTTTGGAGGGAGGGGGTGGGACAGATTGTCAGACAGTTAAGGTTTCAATTTCGTGTACTAACGTTTCATTAGACACCGTCTCCCTAAGCCCTTCGTCAGGTTTCCCGTCGAGCAATACTCTGATTACGAAGCAAGAAATCGCGGGGTTGGTTGCGGGGACTGTCGGGAAATAAATCTTATAAGTAGGCAGTTCACGATACTCGGATCGGTGGCCGCAAATCCGTGGATAAGCCGTCGCGAACAAAAGTCTGGGAACGACGTCGCCAGGAATGCAGTGCACATTCGAGCCCGGATAAAAGCGTGGGCTTTGTGGTTGTCGGTCGAGAGAGGTGGAGGAGACTCCGGAGGGTGGAAAACAGGGTGGAGGCGATGGGAGGCTAGAGAGGAGTTGAAACGTTCCGATCGAATCGTCATTACAAACGACGTGACAATTTGGAGCGAGCCTCTGTATACATATACATTGCTTGTTACATCGATTTCTAGCGTGGTCTGACAAGTTTCTAGGTGGTGTACTCCTACCCCTGTCCCGGTATTTCATAAATTACGCCGATCACGTTCCGACCCGCTACAACCCCCCGACGCGATTCTAATTTATTTGAAAATGACGAGGCGCGTATCGAAGATGGCGATGCCGGGAATCGAGGGTGGAATTACTTGACGGTGTCTGCGAGAGACTTTTTGCAACGAGCTTCGTATTTTTTTTTTATTTTTTCGTTCATAGGAAGCGCCGTGTTCCGTGAATTCTGTTGAACATCTGGAAAACGAGTGCGACACGGTAGGTCAAGGGATTAACCAGTTACTTTGTGAATCGTTTCTAGCCCTACGAGAGGAGGCAAGATAAGACGCCTAGGATCGGTCTAGGCTGGGTCAGGCTCCGGTATGGTATCTCGTGGTGGTAGGAGCGTGTGCTGATGGATGACAAATGGCTCCTCCACGACGCGTCACTCTAGGCGCTGCTAGGGGCTCCTCCTATACGTGATCAACCATAGCTCTGGCTGACGTAGGGGGAGTGGGAGAGACAGGGGTAGAGAGAGAGAGTGGAAGATCGAAAGCGAGAGAAAGCAAACGTGAGAGAAGGAGAAAGAGGGATAGAGAGAGAGGACGTTGGGGTAGAAAACCGAGGCGCGCAACGGGGGTTGCGGCAGGATAGAGCGCGGCTTGAAGAGGGGTAGGAACCGACATGGGATACGGGGCCACACCGGTGGCCGGGGGTGTGCAGGGGTTGGTTGAGGGTCCGGGGGTGAGACGAGGGGCAGGGGGATGGCTTGAACGGGTCGGCGGAGATAAAGTGGGACGTCTGATCCTCCGTCGAGGCGAGCAAAAAGATCCTCGCGCTTCGCGTCCCAGGAGACGGAAGCCGGGAACGAGAAAAACTCCCCCAAGCCACGTCGACCATCCCCTTCTTCTCTCTCCGCTCTCTCGTCTCGTCTCGTCTCGTCCCGTCTCGTCGCATCCTCTCTTCCTTTCTCTCTTCTTCTACGTCCTTCCATGCTCCTTCCTTCGAAACTCGCACCACCATCAGCCGACGTGGCCGACGCTTTCATCCACCTTTTCCAGCACGACGAACCAACCACCCTCTCCACCCCCTCCTACTCCTTCTCCTTCATCCCCTGCACGCCACCGAGAAAGAAACTTCGAAGGGAAAGAATCTGCGCTATACCTCATCCCGTACCGGTGGCCCATTAATTAGTTCCGAGGAGGCCGACGGGACGCAGGGCGGAATGTTATCCGCGGCCCGAGACTGTTTGCGGAATTTTTAATTGATTGGGGAACGCGCCGCCACGGTGACGAGAGAATATTGTTCGCGGAGGATCGTTTCAGGAGAACGACTCATGGCTTCTGGAGCATAATTTTCGAATATTCTCAAGTATACCCAAATTATGACCTCGAGCCGCCCTTGAGCAGGAAAACTAAATTTCTAAAAAATCTTGACGATGCTCCTCATCGACACATTGAAACTGTAAACAGTTCCCCGGATGTCAGAAACGAAGTCTAGACCAAGTTCGCGATCGCAAGAGCAAAATCCCATGAGGGCGTCTTACGTCACGAAGCTCAGCGGACAACCCGGAGGACCTCGAAAGATGGATGACCACTGGTCTGGGGCCTCCATCATGAGCGACACGTCAGGCGGTTCGTATGAATTCTTCTTGATTGCTGGGCTGGCTGTAAGCATAACGAGCCACCCGCTACGTCCATCAACCACGCACCGGTCAATTCATTTCGGATACGAGTCGCTCGCACACAAACGGCGACCGAGAGCCAAGCGACACACGATGCTCTCTCTCCCTCCCTCTCTCCCTCCTTCTCCCTATGTACACGTACATATCTCTTCTCGCTCTCTCCTCCCTCTCGGTGCAAGCTCCTCGTCACGGACATGCCCGCAGCGTGTACTTACGCGCCAGATATCCCCGCTGGGTTGACGCCTAACCTGCCTACCTACGGTATGCGGTTCTGCTCGTTTTGCTTGATTTCTCGATTTCAATCTTCGTCCAGTTCGGCCGCTCCAGACGGACACGCCGGGCGACTGATGAGCTGCTTTGTAAGCGAAATGTCAAACCGAGGCCGAGCCCCCTTCGCTCTATCCTGCGTACTCTCCTTCTCTCTTTATCCTACTTCTTCCTGTACCGATTCGTCTTTCCTGATCCGACCCCCTTTCACAAACGGGACGGAAAAAATGCGAATTGTTGCGGCGAGCTGTGCAAACATCCAGCTTCCTCCAAACCAACACGATCGTCCTGGGGATGGAAACTGGCTACAGAGATCTGGAGGAACTAGAATTACGCTCGCTACCATTGTCACACTTATGTGACGTTTGTCATATGGTTTATTTAATTAAAGATAATCAAAATCATTTTATACGTCCCGAATATTCGGCCATTGACACCCCCACCACGGTCGACGCTAGAACAGAGTTCGGCCGAGAATGAAGCCGTTACCAGACTAGTTATTAAATACCTGTCTGTTCTTTTTAGTGCGAGTACGCCGCGTGTAATTTGCGGACAAGTCTGGATCCCCCTCCCTCTCTCTCTTGCGCTCTTTCTGCCGAGCAAGCCGAACAGCGTTTCGCCTTTAGGTTTGCTCGTATCAATTACCGTATATAGCAGGATAGGGCCCAGAAACGCAATAAAGACATTTAACATTGCGGTTTTATTACACGCTGACCGGTGTATAAGCGCCGGCGAGTTCGCGTCCGCAGGGACCGTTTAATATTTTACCCGTCTCATTTTCGCTGCTCGTAAACTATTCATTTATCCGCGCCTATAATCTTCATCGAAACTACGGATTATTATCCTTCTTGTACCATCATTCCTGCCGAGGCTCTTCTCCTCCCTTCCTTGATCGGCCGCGAGCCCCTTTCGGGGTCTTCTACCAATCTTCACGCACGTCGCGATCATTTCATTTTTCACCGCGGTTGAACGATTTCGCCGCGCGCAGCTTGTTTCGAAATAGAAATCGCTCGGATCAAAATGTCGCGACAAGATATTTGTAATCGTTCTCGTTTAGCCCCTTGCTTGTTAGAGTTTGTTCAAATCTTCATCACAAGTCTAACACGTAAAACAAAAAACGGCAAGGGCGGTTAGGACGAATTTATGATTGTGAAATTTGTATCGTAGTACGGTAATAGTATAATAACACGTTCGTTGGATAGGTGTGTTTGCAATGAAATTAGTGTCACGGTGAAAACCGTCTCGGAGCTCGTCTTTTTCTAGACTCTCGAAGAGGATTAAAATCTACCTGGCTCGGTGAATTCCGCGCGCGGCGGGAAGGCGTGTTCCCCGCACGATAAACGAATTTTCCACGTTTCAGCGGCGCTGAATTATCGATCGGCTCGGCGGCGTTTAACGCGGTCCGCGCGCGGCGCGTTGTTGTTGCACGTTTGCATTATGCATTTATCGCGCGAGGAGCGCAGAAAATAATTATATAACGGTGGTGGGACACGGGGTCGCGGAGGAGGGGGGCTCTGAAATTTTTCCTCCGCTAACGGGGGGCCGGTGTATTGATAAACACCGCCCCGCCATAGGCGTAGACGACGCGGCGCGGGGCCGTTTCGGGGCACAATCTGCATAATATGTATTAAAGTTTATTATCCTGACGGGGCCGAGGATCGATACTTTCGCGGTCTTTACTTACCGGGGCCCTGGTTTTTGTCTAAATTATACACGTCCCCTAATGTCTTAACTGAAAACCGCTCGGAATCATTATCATAATTTTGGCATTTCGCGGGGTTCTTGTTTTCGTGGCGCACGATGCAATCATCTTTCTGGGTGGCGTCGCAAGTTATTGCCCGTTTTTATACGGGCGATTGAGATATCGGTGCCCCTTCTCCGCCCCTCCCACACCGCCACCCTTTCTTTTCGCTCATTTTCTTCCAGCGGGGCCACATACTTGGACGATGACCGCCGAAACGCCGCAAAAATGGCGCATCGCTGGCGGAAACTAATTATCGGTCTCGGTACCGACGCGACGTCTCGGAGTGAAACTCCTCCTGTGCGGCACGTGATTGCGCGATCTCCGACGCCATTTTGCCTGGTCCCTGATCGATCTTGCTCGAAAGAAGTTCGATACACACGGTTTTGTCCTTTTCTGGCGAAGCATTAACGTCGGCGATTTAATTCTCGTTATTCCGTGACGTTATTTATTGCGGCCATGTTTTGGGATTCGTTAATGATTATTCGCACCGTGGTCCAGACAATTATCATTAAAATTTCTTCGCTTTAATGTGATTTATCCTCTTCCGGCGAGCGTAGCGTTAATAAAACCCGGTGGCGATTTTAATGAGCCGCTGTCCGTTGCTTCGAGAAACAACTGTATTCCATCCATGGATTACGATTATATTATTTGCACGAGATTAATTATCTAGTAAAATCGAAATTTATAAAATGTTCAACTCAAGTAATTGGACCGATCGACTCCGGAGAACCACCCCTTGCCGAGAAAATGAATAAAGAAGATGAGCGCTGCTTCATGTTAACGCGACAACGAAATTTCCCGCAGCAATGATTCCAATTAAGGCGAAGAGTTTATCAATAGACGGGGATGAATAGCAATTAGGGGGTGCGTCGCGGCCTGTCGAGACAGAATCAAAACGTAACGAGATAAATTCGTGGGGGGTTGAAGCGGGACAAGGAGGTGGCACCCCCCGATAAAGGCCAAGGGGTGGCTCCGGCGTTATTGAATGCCACGAAAGGAGAGAAGGCCAGCCAGAGTTTTCAGCGGGGGTTGCGGGGGAGGAGACAACGGCGGAGGGTAGTGATTAAACTGAGGGATGAATCCCGGGGATCCGGCGTAGTGGGCCGTGGGATCCTCTCGAGGTATTTCCGTTGGACCATGGAAGGGGTTGAAACAACGGCATTCTGTGTTTAATCATGTCTGACCGAGTGAGGGGACAGCCGGACGGGGTGGAATTTGCATAGCCAGGACTGTGCTCTCGTGTGAGCCACTTGGACCAGGGGATGAAATTCGAAGATCTTCCAAGGAAACGAAAAAATCTCGAGAGAGAATTTGGCTAACTTGCCGTGTCAGTCGCAAAAGGGTTGAAAGTAGAAAACAGTGGTTTCTTGAATTTTCTTCGGTTTGATAAAGGATGAAGAATGATTGTAGCGATAAAAGATAATTTTTATGGAGTTCGCGGTGGGGATCGATGGGGTGTTGAAAGCCACTGGTGACACCGTAAGAAAATGGCATCGTCGCGTTTCCGAGGCGTTAAACGGAACGCGGCAGATTGTTTCGTTGTATACGGCCGCGTAACGACCGCATTTAAACCGCTAAATGGATCGTCTTTCTCTCTATGTGTATCTCTTTAACTGTTATGTTATGGCGACTCTCCGGCTGCGCCGTTCTACATCCCCTTATAGCATCGCGTTTACGTTTACGAGCACCACCGCTGACGTTTACGAGCCACCGGCTGACGTACGAGCCACTTGCTGCTCTCTTGCTTTCATTGCGAGCGCTCGCACGTTAGCGTTTTGCCACCGTCGCCACCGATCTACGGCCCGAACACGTATTTTAATGTTATTTTCGTACAGCGCCCACTGTCCCACACCAAATAGCTCAGCATTCGCCTAATTCCTCCTTGATTCCACCCACTCTTGCCCTCGAGACAACAATCATCCCTCTGGCACAACTAATTATTCTTTCAACTCCCTCGAATCACACAATTCTCTCTCACATTCAATCTTATGGAATTTTTGCTTCAACAAAAGTAAAATAAAATTTATTTAGTGAAACAAAAACTGAGAAGTTATTTACTTTTAAGAAATAAATTTTCGAATCTGAAGAAATGATTCCTTAAAAGGGGTCTCTGTCATATTCAGCGTGTTAATGTAAAAAATTGGAATTAAAAATAAAGTTACAATTGATTGATCGCGAGGGCTACGGATCATGAATTAAGTCCAATCCAGACCCAGGTCCAAATTCGCCCGCGCGTTTCCAGCATCGAAGCAACCCGAAATAATCAAATCCACCATGCGAAGACAAACCAAATCGCTGCGGACGCGAATGGTAGACCATGAAGCTTGGAAAGAAAGAGGAGTCGAACGAACGGGCAAATTGGCCCGAAATCAGCCCAGGCCGACTGGGGCTTAAATCATCCGGTGCGTGTCCGGAATTGGAATCGTGTGCCCTGGGCTCGAGGGATCAGGGCCCGGTTCTGCGGGGGGGCAGGCGACACGAGAAAGCTGTCAAGAGAAATCATTCAGGTATGGCTTGCGGAGGGGTGGGTGTACCGAAAGGTGGCGGGCCGAAATTCGGGTGCAATTGGTTTTGCATTTCGTCCACGTAACCGGCGTCCATTGCAGGAGCGGCGTTTGAGCGATTTATGGGTTCAGGAACCGCATTGTATCTGTACGTGCCGGCCGCCGTGACGCACCGTGACGCGACGTGACGTGACGCAACTGACAAGTCGGATGCGGAAACTCGGAGCTGATCTTGCTTGCTACCTAACGCATATCCTAACCTGCCCTAACCGGCGACGATACCCATCGCCACGTGCTCTCTGGCTCTCCCGTGGTCTCTCTTTCTATTTCGTTGCTCCTCCTCCGCTCCATCCTCTCTTTCCCTCGCACGCACTCTTCCGTCTCAGTCCTCCCTTTTCCTTTTCTCTTCTTTTAAAAGCCCCGCAGGAAATTTATCGCCGGCAGCTATCCCGGCAAAAGGAAGAAAGTTGTTCAAAATTGTGTACACACTCGCTGTACAGTGGAGGGGTGATAAGTACCTAGGATCAAGGACTCGGGCTTGGCTGCCGGCCATATTTCTGGAACGTGGCTCCCACCAGCCGTGGGATTCTATATCGCGAATTGATATTCGGATCTTTCCCGCGGTCTCTCGATCTACAACTCGGGATCGTGCCACCACTCGATTCTGGCCGGCGTTTAATGCCGGCCAATCCGGTGATGATCGATGGGATCCGGAGAGTGGAGGGTCCTTTGGATTAGCTGGGTTCCACTGCTACGATCGGCACGAGGCAACCCTGTTCTGTTGTTTTCAACTTGTGAAAATTATTCAAACAGGAAACACATTTTTATGCGACCTCTAACGCCTGATCCTCGCGAGCCAATAATGATAACGTGGTATCCGCATTGCATCTCGGGAAGGGTCAGCAACCACCAACGAAAACGGAAAAACAGATTCCTCTCTGGCCGCGTAATTGCCATCGTCATTAGCGCCGGGAGTTGTTGAATTAATAATGACGTCACAACACCAAGCACTTCTGTTTGGCTTTAATAAGGAGACGACAGGTCGCGTTCGCCGTCAGCGACAACGGCGAAGGGGTTGCTTTCTTGACTGATTAACTATCCCCGACGCTAATTATCCTCCGGTAGTTAGCCACCCTACACGTGACGTTGTCGTCGTCCTCGTCGACGTCAACGACGTCCACGGCGAAGAAGACGTTCCTCGTTTCCAGAGAACTCGCCTCCTGTCGTCGTTAACCAACGAAACGGGCGAAACGTCCCAGTGTCCTCGAAAGAGTGTCATTTCCAAGGGGGATGGTCGCGTTTCAACCCCCCGAGCTCACGCCTCGGCCTCGTCGCAACGTCATTTTGCAAACGTGCACTTTGCGACGCGAGCTTGTCTGTATTAACGGGCCTGTATGTTCTTTGCATCGCAATGATTATGGCTGCGCCGATGGGGGTACACGGCCGCCATGTTGGATTTTATAAGGGACCAGAGAAAAAAGTAGATCTCGTGAGGTAGAAAGAGGTAATAAGCTTTGTTTTAATTTGTGGAGGATGCAGGCTTCGAAAATTGCTTATTTTCTCTTGCCTGTATTATTAATATTTATTTCATATCGACAGAACGAGGTACATATTTTAAGACGAGGGGTTAGTTTTACGAAGTAAGACGACGAATCGTGTTCCACCGCGCGCAAAATTCAATGATCAGTGGGCGTACGACCGGTTTATGAATAAATATACAGGAACGTGTGTGTACGGGGGTGCGATCCACCCCTCGTGAGCCGATTCAACCCCTGGCAGCCACGCAAACCTCCAAGCGACAAAAGCAAACAATGAGCCGGCGTTGCGGTCGGTTTTATTTTTTTGAAAAATGGAGGAACGAGCGACGTCGTGGCAGGCGGACATCCGGAGGCCTTCCCCGACATCCAGTCATTCCCCCGGCTCCCTCCATTATGCTTCCATTCTCTCCTCTATTCCGCTTCATTCCTCCCTGTTTACTCTGTTTTCTTTCTGGCCCCCGACTTTTTCCCTCTGCTCTTCGCCCGTGTTTTCTTTATCGATTTACCTCGCGTCTTTCCCCTTTCATTTTCACGTTGTGCACGACGTCTTCTCTCTTTCTCTCTGTCTCTTTCTCTCACTAGTGCACAGACAAGAATTTCTGTAGGCACCCTCTAGTCACACTCGATCTTTCTAGCTGACGTTTATCCCTTTCTCTCCCGATCTTTCACTTTTTCTTACTCTCCTCCGTCTCTCCCGTCTCCGGTCTCTCGGTTCTTCGCTGCCCTAGCACTCTCTCTCCCATGATTCATTGCCGCCACGATGGATTATCCATCTCCTTCTCCTGCCCCCTGTCTCCCCACAGCTCCTCTACACCCTCGGATAGGGCCAGGGGCTTGACCAGATCGGACACGAGGCGAACGTGGCAACCATCGACCTGTATCGCGTAGCCCCACTAGTTCCGAGGCTTCGTTTCGTCCTCGATTCACGACCCGCTCGACGTCAACCTATACACCATCTTCCCAACTATACAGAACACTATTGCTCCTTTTTAGTCGAAACCTGTTCAGAACACTTTTTCCTAATCGATTAACCTCGAACACGACTGCTCCTTTGTGCCTAACTACTCGAGTATCTGATAAGTGAACGATAACGTCTTAACCCTTCATAAAGAAATTAATCAATTGTCCGGGGTTCCACTTAGAAGATTTCAGTGATCATTCTGCCCTTCGAGAACCGTTCCTTAGAAAGTTTTATAATTTCATGAAATAAAGCGTTTGATGTTGTTCATGTTTTACGAGCTTCTCCTGTTAAAAAGTGAAAATGTTGTCTCGAAAGCTTCCTGCGAAAAGGAAAAAAAGGAATGGTATTCTGGAAACGTTTAGAAAGACATGATCTGTGTTAGACACCCTAAGAAATTGCATCAAGACAACATTCATATAAAATCCTGCGGGGTCGGCAACGAAACCAGCAACATTTCTATCGGAGGATCTGAACGCGGAGAATTTGCAGGTCTGAAACAGCCTTGAGCAACATCCTTCCCGACTCACACCCGTCGTCCAGCTGCATTCCCGACGCGAACGCGTGTGTATCGGCGTGATCGTAGGAAAAATGTGAACGGCAAACAGTGGCCCGATAACGCACACGCATGTTGAAGGTAAAACAGGGAAAAGAAGGGAAGTGGCAGAGCGGGAAGGAAGGCGCACGCGAAACCGGAAATTACGCTCGATATACAATATAAAATATTCTAGATACGCGGGCTGCGCGTGTAATGGCCGTCGATCGGGGCCCGGGCTTAATGCCCGCCGGTGCTTATAATAATCTCAGCTAATAATATATTTAAATATGAACACAAGTGAGAGAGCCAGCAATGGCGGACCGGGATTAAAGGACGGCTGATGACGGCGTGCTGTACCGAACACAGCCTCGAGAGAGCGCGATGGACCGCGGAACTCGCGCAGAGACGCGCAAACTGGT
This sequence comes from Lasioglossum morio, assembly GCA_916610235.2. Lineage (NCBI taxonomy): Eukaryota > Metazoa > Arthropoda > Insecta > Hymenoptera > Halictidae > Lasioglossum > Lasioglossum morio. The sequence goes on along the minus strand of OU744328.1, from coordinate 14,064,492 downwards.
CCCAAGGTGGATAGGGCCCGGTATTCCGGTCCGTGTGCTCCTTGTTGCTCTGTTTTTCGTTCCGGCGACCGCCCGAAGCCTCCTCCGACCGCACCGACCCTCCCTCGGACCGGCCCCGTTTCAAAACTGCAACGTATTACGCGTTGCAAAACGCAATTTTGTTTCGCCGAGCCGCTCAAGATTGCAGCGGCGCTGCGCTCTCTGGCCCCCTCTTCTCTCTCTCACTCTCCTCTCGCCGCTCTTCGCGTGCTAATTGCGTCTTTTCGCTCGAAACTTTCCGCTTGTCTCGAGTTCGTTGCTCTTCGCCTTGCGAGAACAAAAACTGGGAACGCTTCCTGCGAAAGTGAGGCTGCAGCCTTGAAAATTGATCTTCGAAGTTCTGTGCAGATGCTATTCGGCGGTAAGTTCCTCTGTGGAACTGTGTCATGGCTCTTTTAATAGCGAGGGCCACGAAACCACGCCCCCGGAGATAGGAGACTTTGAATTTTCCTTGAAAATGCGCGCAAGGTTGCAGCCACTTCAATTTTGTTCTTTATGTGAAATACTGTGGGGCACTGTCGTCGCTCCGTTTATGGTACGAGCAACGAAGCCACGCCCACGAAAAGAAAGAATGTAGATTATCCACAAATGCACGGGGCCTTGAGCATTACAAACTGAATTTTGTCTGATGATATGCTACGACCTGCGAATTGCCCTGTGGGGCATTGTTTTAGCTCCTTCGAAAGTGGGAGCGATGAAGCCACGCCCACAAAAATAAAAGACGCCGAAGTCTCATGAAACAGACGACGTTACAGTCGTGCAACTTGCATTTTGTTGTATACGGTACCATAAAAGTTTTATCACTGTGTAGTGACTGGACATTTTACAAGTGTTTGAAGATATTCCTCTAAAGTGTGCAATCTCCATGTAGATCTGTACAGGTGCATCAGAGAGCCGGAACGTGGAAATCGCCGTTCTCTTTTTGCTAGCGCCTTTCGTTTAGTTTATTGGAGGTTTGACTGTACTGTAAATTATTTCCCGAGTATCTCGATAACGAAAAATAATGGGCAACCGTTGTTTCTACTCTACTCTTCTTTTTTTTTTTTTTTGACCACGCACGGAAGCTTTCTAGCTTTCATTAGAGGCACCGACAACGTATCGGCACGCCGGGGAATCATTTGTTACGGATCGTTGATCGGTAAGTGCTGCTTTTAATCACTTTTTCAGCTGGCCAGTTCTTTATTGCCGTGTCGCTTAATTAGATTTCAGTTAGTCGCGGCTGATTAATTAAAGCCTGCGCTTGATGATCAATGATGTGTGACACGACCGTGGACACCTTTAGCCGGGTAGCAATTGTGGGAGACGTATGGCGCATATACTATGCTGCACTTAGATGCAACAACATCGATCTGGATTCACTCGAGTATATATTCTATCTTTTATGATACTGTTTTATTTTTTGTAGCAAGTAGCTGACAAAGTAAAAGAGCATTTATCCAAACAGTGTTTTAGCGTGATTAATAATTTCATTGAATCAGAACGGGCCGCAACATCCGGTTAGGGGTCCGCTTAGGATGATGGACGATTGCTCTCGCGGATCCTTTTGTTCCTAGTGGGTTTCGCTCTGGGCCCTCGACTTCGGCTCCGTCTTCATTAATGCCGCTTCGATGGAAGTAGTTCGGAACCAGTCGTTCCGAAACGGTTCATTTCATGAAGACGTTTGCGCTACTTGCGGTCGCCGAGCGAAAATTATTGGCATTCGTTTGCCGATTGATCGATCGTCGCCGGCGAGCCCGAGCCGGCTAATGCCGATCTATCATTTGCCAGTTATGGTTCACGATTCCCGAGCTAAACACGGCTGCTCCGTGCTTCATCTCTTCTCGCTCGTTTTGTATCACACTCGATACCCGGGGTTGCTTGTTTTACGCTTTTTGCCGAGGCCGGCCGGAGCGTTAACGTGTCTGTCCGCGTGATTTCTTCCGTGAATTCGCGTGTCACGGATCGTTCGGCCGGTTTAACAGCCTTTAGAACTGAAACCGGTGGACATTTGTCACCGGAGAAGAGACCGGGACGCTCGAGAAAGTCTTATTCTGAAATATAATCGAGTCTCGTGGGCGGCGCGGCGTACGCCGAGAAAATGTCAACGCGGCGATTGCCTCAAGGCAGATTGCGAATATGCGCGAATTATCCGCGACATCTGTCTGACGCACAGTGGGCCATTGCCATGAAATAGGTGGAGTTAATCCGAATGGTAAAATTAGACGCAATCGTGAGCTTACGCTCGATTCGGACCCAGTGAGAACGGGACGCAAACCAAGAAATTTATTTCTCAGCTTATTATTTATCGTGTTGTGGATTTGAAAGCTTAATTTGTAGATTCTAAACGAGAATGGGTGAAATATTATTCTAGGATCTTGCATACTATTAGTTCTAGGGAGCGTACGCGGGTTAATGTTCTGACTCTTTAGTATTCCTGTTCCTAATTTCCATCATGTACTTACAATATCCTCAATCTAATTATTAATGACCGTATGCCGATCGGAAACCATCATGTAACCAGGTAAACGAGTCGATCCAGACACCCCCTCGACCTTCCAGCCCCTCTCCACGACTCTTCAGGTAGTTTCGGATGCAAATTGCATAGTATGTCGCGGACATTGTACCCGGGCCTCAATCTCTCGCGGCTACAGAAACAGTCCCCCGGCAATTATATCATCTACAATGTCTTGCAATTTCCTCCCCTTACAGCTGGCCATCGGAAACCAGCAGTTCTGACCAGGATCGGCCGACTCTTTTCTCGATGATGATCGGCTTCGCCGCGCTACCTGCACGCGATCTTCCAGATCGCTCGCATACTTGCGATTTTTTGGCGATTACATTGTCGGATCAGGATTGAGACATTACCGCAATGATGTCTGACTCGAATTCTGCGGTTTCTTGAATCTTTTTATTCCTGTCGTAACTGATTCGCTCGTTACGAATGAGTGAACAGTACATTGAATTATAACTTGATTTTATAAAGTCGTCCCATTTGTGCCACATTGATCGATCGGAGATCTTGAGAATTCAAAAATTGCGTAAAATCATGTCAATCATTTAGAAATATCAAGTTTGAAGTTACATACTATAAAACCATTTTAGAAATATTTTGATGTTCTTGAATGAGAAAATCCGGAGTGTCATTGCTTAGAAATCCATTTCGATTTAATTGATCCAGGTAGCCCGAAGTCTCGAATGGCCATGATAGCGAACGGCCATCATACCTTCGGCCCTCCCTCTTCCACAAGGTTTATCGGACGCCCTTTCGCCTTGAGAAATATCGCAGGCTGGCTCGACGGAAGATGATCTCGCCGTGGCTGACGCTCCCGGCCGTTAAAGAATGACCGATACGTCTATGGAAAGTTATCTGTAAACATCTTTATCGGACGGGCCGAGCTATTGGCAAAGGCTTGTTCTTCGTACAATAAGCGGTTGCGCAGGCGTGATATACTGGGTGTTCCGTAATCCTTTCTCGCTTTATTATGAATTGCGTCACTTGAACGCGATTGAATTATGGCCGAGGCGACTAGGATTATTAATGGCCGATGAAGAGTGGACTCTGGATCGGGTCGCCTCCTCGGGTACAATGTCTGACGACAGAGACCACTCGTTTTTTCACCCTCTGCAGGGATTCAGGTATTCGAACAACCATCCCTCAATTTCACCCGACAATTCTTGTTAAATGTTCGTTCAATTCATTTCTTCAACAATTTATTCAATTAGTCAAGACTTCGATGGTTTATGTCCTACTCCAAACGAGATTTCTGATATTAGACTCATTTAAAAATAAAAATGATTTTATCCTCCAATGACTTTGTTAGATTAAAAACAATATTACAATGTTATTAAATTTTGTACTGTTTTAATTTCGTACTGTTTCACATTTCGCTCAAGTAATTTTATCATGAATATATAAAGATCCTCAGTATAATGATTAAAAATGCACTCTGGAATAACATACTATTTAAATAAGAAAAATAGTGATTGTTTTTCGACAGAATACTGATTATCCTGCAGGAGGCTGCGTCTACAATTACATGAAACAGAATTTGAATCAAAGTTGATGGTGAAATTATTATTTTCCAATTTTAAGTGGACACTTAGGATAGTTATTGCTACAAGGAACAACAGAATGGCACCGGCACGGCGCATTATGCGCGAGTCGGATAGCTCGGCAATTTTCGACAGAGCCCAAAGAGATCAAGCGGAGTCAAATGATTAATCCGAAGGGATTAAAGGACACGTCCGTAGTAAATGTAAGAGCAGATAGCTCGAACAGTTCCCAGGCTGGTTTTTCGATAATGCTTATCGAATACGTGGTTTCGGGGTCGATCCGCCATTATCCGCGAGGTGATCGCCATGCTAATGGCCGTCCATTACCGAAATGCTACCTTCCCGTGACTTTTTCCAGCCGGCGTAAACGGTTTTCCAGTTTTAACCCCGTTAACATGCTTTACATTTTACTCGATAAGTGACGCCCGGTAATTTCGAAGCAATCGTCCATTAAATGTTTATCGGTGTCGCTGTAACACGCGTACACCATATGCGATGCCAGGACACCACACTGACTGATCTCGCTGATCCAAACGTGATCGTATAAACATCACGATGATAATAAATCTCGTGAGAGAAGAAGAAACAATTCAATTCTCGGAAGCGAAACAGGTGGGTGGCGAAAATCATCTGGCGAAGATAATGTTTTAGTTTTTATACACATTTTCAACATTTCAGAATTTTCAATCAGAGCAGAAGTTAGCTTACATAACTTCTACTTGATCGGTTTCGATCGAATCTATTAAGACAGTGTACACGTATTTCTTAATATTGCATGAATTATATTTATTTTGTACATTGAAATTTTGACAAATCGCTTGACATGTTACACAGCTGGTAAGAAATATCACTGCGATGCCAGAATGGTAGTTTGACTGATCCGAACGATCTTGTGAATGATCATCGCGAAGTATAAATTTGGAGGGACGTTGAAACAATTCAATTCTCGGAAGAGACACGAAGATTTCGAGGAAGGAACATCGCGAAACAGGTGGGTGGCGTAAATCATCTGGCAAAGACAATGGTCTAGTTTTTATCGGTGTTCATGCTGGACCGGCAGCGTAATAAACGATTTCCTCGGTGATCGGTGGCCAGAATGATCGACGAGGGTAACTCGGCCGAGTCGCGCTCATCACGCTAACAAGATTTCGAAAACGCGACGATTCATTAGGTATCGCAGTTGCTCGGAACGAGAACGTAGCCGATCCGAGGGACGACGCTGCTGAAGCTGCGTCTCTTTTTTCATTCCGCGGTGCCCGGCACCGGCTGCCATTAATCAATGTATACATACATTGTCGCCGGTGGACGGCCCACGTCTGACACGGAGGATGATTATCTGAAATAAAATATCGTGCGACAAATCACTTCCTTGCCAAGAGTCATTTAACTGGTTATATAAAATTACAGCCGCGGTTTCAACCGAGGCTCCGCCACTGCACGCCGCGCCAGAAAACTGAACCGTGAAATACTACAACCGTTAAATTATTCAACGTGATTTTCGTTGACGGGAAACGACTGATAGGAGACAAAGTTTTTGACTGGTCCGAACGCGATGATTCGCAGCTCTTTTGGGGCGGTTCCAGCTTCCAACAAGATCGAAATTTCGGATTTATTGAAATTAATCTAATACGTGTAATGTTGTAGGTAGTTAATTTTGTTTTCCGGGAATATCTGTTGAAGGCAACATTTACTTGTACGCGAGCTTCGAGTATTATGCGATCTTAGCCTTCGATAATGAGATATTTAAAAATTTCTTCAATTTATAATTTTTAAATCTTCAAATATTTACAGTTTTAAATTTTTCAATATTTAAGAGCGGAACAATTCCGAATATTCAAAGAATTCTCTGGCGTTAGTAGGATATTTCAAAATGTAAAAATTAGCGACATTTCACCACACGGCTGTAGTAATTCCGAGTTAGGTGTCCTAATAGCGAATGAATTAGAGCCAGCGCCCTCGAAAATGGTGAAACGCGGAATACTCTCGACCCGATTCCCCCATGTCAAATATGGCGGTCACCGTGGTCCCGTTAAAAACGCGAAATTTCGTGTCGCATTTTCTCGTGGCCCGCTCGCATAAATCACGCCCGGAAACTCACCGCTTTTTGGTACGGACGATATAAATTCTTTTCTTCATTTTCATGCAAACGACGACAGGGCCGCCGCCATATTCTCGATCGCCTGCGAGACATTTTTCCAGTGGGACTTTGTTCCGAACACGTTCGGCACTGCTACCCATCCACTTGGTGTACTCCGAAAATTTTAACCGAATATAAAACCTCTATAAAACTTCGTACCTCAAAAATAACTCAAATTCGCACTTAAACCAAAATCATTATAATCACTCAAGACCATACAGACTGTATTATTTAATCTTTTATTATTAAATATTTATGCCTAATTTTATGGAACAATAGAAAGCATATTTTTAATGTTTTGTAATTTCTGTAGAAGAAGCCACTCGAAAAATAAAGCCTCATAGAAGTAAACAAATTATATCTCAACGATGACAAAACTATCAAAAATAAATTTTCATCAAACGCGACACTTTTTCTTTAATGTAATATCACAATTCAATCGACTTCGATGCATTTAGAAAGGAAAAAACGGCTGTGTAATCAACTAACTAAAAATGATGCGATCAACACCAGCTTCAGCAGCTCGTTTTCCGCGGCACCCAGTAGAAATTGTATATTACGCGTGTCGCGGCCGCGTGCCTATCCGTGTATGTATATGTATTTATTATTATTTCCCGGGCTTTTTTCCCTTGCTGCCGAAGCAGAGAGCCGTCAGACGCAGGGACGCCATTCGTCCTGGCGGTGCATGTGAAAATACGACGGGAATATTTCACTTTTCGTAGCGCCCGCGCGCCCCGACGACAGCGTCGCGGTGCCACGTCACGAGGCATTCATTTCGAAATACGTACACTGGTACGTCCAGGCTCCGGGGAGTAGCCTTAATAAATGTAGAAGCATTTATAAAGGCAGCAAGATGCGAATGTTACTCCCCCGTTCCTCTTTTCCCCATCGCCGTCTCTGTTTCGCCCTCTCGTTTCCGTTCCGGTTTCTCTCTTTCACCCCTTTATTCCTCTTCCTCTTTTCTCTCTCCTTTCCCTCCCTTTCTCGCGCGCTGTTCGCGCCGGTGACCGATGGAAATAAACGTCAGGGAAGTTCGTCGAAAAATGTCAATAACGCGGAACGCTGCCAGTTAAAAGCGCGAGATCGCTCGTTCCGCAGCTTTGTCGGGCTGTTTTCCCTGAATGGAAGACGAAGCGGGACTTTTCCCGACCGGAAATAGACGCGGCACCGGGATATATTCGTATCGCTTTCTTTAACCGGCTGCTGTTTAGCCCCTTGATTTATTAGAACGAGTCATACCCGCCGCGCGAGAGCTGCCCTGCAGTTATTAATTGCGAGACGGCAACCGGCTCGCCGATCCTCGTTTTCGCGTTTTCGAGGCTTTACTCGAATCGTATACCTCGATTACGCAACCGGTTCCCTGCTCCCACTTGCCACATACACGAATTCTTCAAGGTTATCCCCCGAACATGCTCCGTACCCTATGAAAGCAAACATTTATCGAAATACACCGAGTGTTTGACGAAACAAGCGATTTTAAGTGTTTTGTCATATTCTAATTACGATTTACCTGTCTGACCGTGAACGATTCTTATCTTTCTGCGTAGTTCAAAGTGTTTTTAATGTAGGTAACGAGCTCACTCGTTTTTGTATTTAATTTATTTATATTCATGCAGCTCGTATCGTCCTGATCTGAACAGACTTTGTGTTAAAATGATATATTTTCCGTACTTGCCTGCATGATTTATGGAGAGTTTACGTCAGCCAGTTTTTAAATGCAGATAATTGATCTAGAATTGCTTTTTATCTTCTTTATTAACCTTTAGGAAGTTAAGAAACAGCTTGTGGAGGCACTTCGTCTTTTGCATTGCAAATTTCATTTAATTCCTGCTCTTGAGTCTCTCCTTTGGCTGAAATTCGGATGTAAATCATTTTCTTTGTGCAGAAATAATTGGTTCGCATGTTTTGATATGTCCAGAGCGTACGAAACATTTTCAGAAACACTAAACGTAGAATATTCATTAATTAGGCTTCACGTGTTATTTTGTTAGACCGCAGATTTTAGACGCAGATCAACAAGATCCACATGCTTCCTCATCAAACGCAAGTTAACTTTCTCTATACAGAAATGTTTTTAACATTCTTCTGTCTCATTCTTCGATCGATCAACTGTTTCAGGTTCGAAAGCCAGCGCGCAAGCGAATAAACGTTATAGTGAGAAGCGCCGAGTAGAACTGTCTTTTACCATTGTTTGACAGATTCATTTGCCTCGCGGATCTCGTGACACGCGTTTTGCAAAAGACAAATCAGCCGGGGCATCTTGGAATCGATAAAACGGCCCTCGTCGATTTTTCATCAAGCCGCACGGTTTGCCAGCTGTGTGACTAATGGACCCGGGCGACTTTTGTTCTCGCGATCGCCCGCGAAATCCGACAATGTGTCGTCGCAACGAGAGCCTTACGCAACCGTGTCCCGTGATTGAGCATTGTATCGGGCACCGTGTACAAATTGACGCACGAAACAGTGTCACTCGAGCTTACTGTGCCGAACAATTGAACGTCGGCGGGCGTTATTTAACGCTGATTCACACCGGCCGGTGGAAATTCATTATCTACACCTTCGGCGTACCTGTGTGCGCGCCAGGAAGTGGCCACTTGCCGTTGAAAAATTGCTGTTTTCATTCCGCTTACTTTGACGAAAACCAACATACAAAATCTGCAATTTTTTCCCCTTTTGCTACTGCACAGCTGTACTTTATTATTTTTTTGCTTGACGCGAAAGATCTTCCTGAAGAGATAATTACAATGTCCGACGCTTATCAATGGTTTCAAAGTTGATCAGCTAAAAGAACTGTATCCTTCTTTTTCTTGGATGCCAGATACAGTAGATTAAATAAAGAAAAATTCTTGTCCTGAGATCTAAAGCCGCAATTTTTGTCCCGTTTTCTCTCCTGGTTTAAAAGATTGTTACGTAGGGATTAACATTCCCGAGCAATGTATCGTGACGTTATACGATTTTTTTATTTTTCGTCTACAGACTCGTTTCATGGCCCGTTTTCTCGCGGCGGACCTTTTTGCCCGCATTTTCCTCGTCGCGTCGTCGTCCGATTCCGTCTTTTTATTTCCCGTTCTGAAATCTCGGGGATGGAACAGGGACGATTCACGCAAACGAATGTTCATCTTATTGTGGTCCTCCTAATGACGACAAGCTAACACAGGAGCACGTCCCGCGACACGGACGAATTTCGAGCGACTTGAACAAATGCCGGCGCATTTCTAACTGTAGCGAGACGCACCAGCGTCCGACGGACGTGCTTTTGATCGGACTTCCGGCAAACTTGAAGCTTTGGGAAGCGACGCGATGAAAAATGCCCGGCTGCGTCCTGTCGCGCGTTGAATCACTCAAACATTCCCGTCCTTTTCGAACGCGGGACACGAATTCAATTAAATCTGGACGATTTTCAGCGTTCTCTGAGCCATCCGACACACATTTTTCTTTGGTATATTCTATTTCCGACACAAAAAAAACTGAACAATGCTACTCTTGTTTCAATTTTCTTACTGGAGACACTCTATTTATTAATAGTTGTAGAATATCCGCGGAATTGTTTAAATTACCCTGTTTGAATTTCAACATTTCCAATTGAACACGAATTTAACTTGAACCATGTGGTATTCGCAACCGATAAAACGATTTATACATAGGCCGGTGGTTGATGGGGGAAATAAAGAACAGGGGACAGTGAGAATCGTCAAGAACAACTTGTTCAGCCTCGATGCCTGACCTTTTTAGGGTTATCGTCATCGTGGTCGTCCAGGAGAGCCAACGAAAAAATCATGCGATCGGTCTATTGGTTTCTCGTCCGAGTTTCCTACAGTGTCTAATTACCGGCGGCTGTAGCGGCGCAGCAGCATCGAAACCGATATCAATTTCGCGTTATTAGCGGCGTCGGACTAATCTCTATAAATATTAGCATCCACACGTACGAGCGCATACACACGCTCGGCTACCGCGTGAACGGCCACGGAACATCTATTTCCAGCTGAAAAGAATGTCCGTTCGTTTTCCGCTTGCTATTAATAGCCCTCTCTAACGATCGCGCAACATTCTCTGTTTATCCGACCCTTATCTGTGCCGTTCAACTTTCCATTAAACAAATCGAAAAATTACGAAACACACTCTCCGCGGGCGCAGAAGGTCGCTCGGATAGTATCTCTCTTGTTGCATTCTATCCGGCACGATGGTAATTCAATTTCGCCGGTGTTGTTCGAGCCTACGCTCGCTTGCGGCTCGTTCCACTGAATTTTTTTTCTTCTTGGTTCTGTTACATGGAAGTTGGTCGGACGTGTTAACGAGCGGAAATGGGAAATGCTGGGTCAGTAAGATGAATGCTATCGACTCGGCAAGATTCACTTAATAAAACTGCTTCTTCCTTCACCGAAGGAAAACTATTTCTTTCTGTTTAGGTCTAGCTAACTCTAGCCAAATAACTCCGTCAAATGAATATAAGAGAGACTTCTGAATCACGAATAACGCAAAAGACCCGCAGCTTCGTCTCCAGCAAGCCTGATCATCGATGCTTCGTCTAAAGAAAATGATTTACAGCTACTTCGCACAGCGTTCTCAAAATAATCTAGCGTCAGAACGCTGCTCTCTGTCACACAACTATCCCCAGAAGACAAAGCATCGGCGCCCCTGTTTCCCTCAGCATCAGTCTTCCTCGGAACCGCACGAAAACATCAACAAAATCCATCGGGATCTTGAAGTGACATCTCAAAAATTCCTGCTATCGGAGGAGAACGGAGTATAGCATCCGTCGCGACGATGATCGTGGCCGGCGTCGGCGATCACGAGGTTTTACCAGCGCGTGCATCGTTCGACGAGGCAATTTATATTACTCGCGTCGTCCCCCTAATCAATACCATTCGATCCGGCTCGTCTGGCTCAGTGGGACCCACCAAAATCTCATTCTGCGGCTGTCTCCTCCATGTAGAAAGGAGAACGTGACGCCGCACCGTCCGCCGCCGGGAGCAAAATAAGGAACCAAGGGGGAAAAAAGAAAAGCAAGGGAGAAGATAGAAAGAAAGACAGAGAGAATCGAGGGGATACAGTGACAGCTTGGCTGAATCCTCGGCGAGGCAGCCTCCGATCGGAACAGCTGTTCCCGGACGCTAGAGCCGAAGATTCTGGCACGATTTCCGCGGGCGCCGCTGAAAAATAACGAAAATGCGTTCGGCCGTGCGACGCGCCGTTGCCGGCACGATTAATTCTCGGCCAGTTAAATGCCCCTGGGGGCAGAGCCAGGCCAGACCAGGACAGGACAGGCCAGACCAGGCCAGGCCGGTCGAAAGTGCGTCAAAAATACGCGGCGCACAGGTTCGCCGTCGCGGATATATATTCACCCACACAACAACGAATAATACACCGTGTCTGTGGCGCACTCACGCACAAGCGTGTTACACACGCTGAGAGACGTATTAATAGAAGCGTGTGCTCTCCTCTGCTCTGCTCCGCTTTGCTCCGCTCAGCTCCGCTCCGAGAGCGGCTTCGCGCCGCTCGCCGTTGTTGCCGACTGTCAAGCGATATTCTAACGAGCCGTGACCGTTGAAACGCGGCGATTTTTCAAAAGCAATCTGCCGAATAGGATCCCATGGAATCCTGTAACGAGGCCGGACCGAACGCCGAGAACAGACCGGCCCCAGCGCCGGCCAGTCGCCATGTTCCGACGGCCGTCGCTCCGCCATGTTGCCCCGTACTCCCACGGACACCGCACCGGTCACGTTCTCCTCTCATCCTGACACGCCATCACTGATTCACAAAACTTTTTACCACACTACGTGTAGATTCCACCGTACTCGACATTTTCTACTAATTTTCAATCCCCGATTCCCTCGATTGTTAAACATATTTGCGCAGATCTACACCCCTCCTCGACGCGCCGCGCACTCCATTTTGTGCAGAGTTTGGAGCTAAGGTGGATTCTCCTGTACCCGGGCATTTTCTTTTGGTTTAGTGGATGTATTTTTGTTGAAACGATTACTACGTGTGTTTTCGGAGATTGAGAACCTGGATTTTGTGGGAATATTTACGAAGTATAAGTTTAATCGCTGGGAAGTTGCGTCTGTGGAGGATTTAAATTTTTGTTGTATTTTCATGGATTTTCTTATGGTTTAGTGGATGTAATAGTGCAGGAAATATTCATGAAATGTACGATTTATGACACGATGATTTCCTGTTGTGTTCAAGTTCGTTTAAAATTGTGTTTCCCCATGTATTTCGGTCCATTCGATTTAGATTATAACATATAAAAGACATCTACTAAGTAAAATTGTAATAATCTGTAATCTTCATCGTTTTCTCTTACGAATCACTGTACAATAATTCTAGCATCGTTTTTAAAGAATGGAGTAAAGTAGTTACAAAATCAAACTCTTCCTTTTTTAATCGAAGCGGTCTTTTCACTCCCAATTTTTATCTTACTGAAGTCTATGTACCTAATCAATTGCTGATTGCTCGATATAAATTGAACGGTTCGCCGAAAAAACCGATTTTTCCGAATTGATTCGCATCATTTTTTCCCCGAATCGAACCACCGCGAATTTAATACAGGATCGTAAATAATTCGACTTTTTGCGAACCGTCGAATGGTAGATCGCTTTCAAACAGAACTCTCGCGGTAAATGTATTCGTGCATTACGTTTTTTACCTTTCGGCTTTTACACGGGAATGATTTCAACCGAAAATTGGGCTGGCGCGCGCCATTAATTTTTTACTGCAAGCTTTTTGGTTACATTTCCCAACGTAACGCCCGAAAATACGTTCTACCGTTTCTTTATTTTTGTTCTGCGCGTTGTAAATGTAACGAATCGCTCTTTTAATTAATTTCAACGGTGTCATTTTATGCTTTTGGAATTGAAACGGAAAGAGTTCTCCGTTATTGAAAATAACGTGGACATCTTTGTCTTTTTTCGAGTGTGTGTTTTCAGTTTGTATTCTACGGGGTTAAATAACGCAAAATTACATGTATTAATTATGAAATGTAGCGGAATTATTTTTAGTGGAAGAAATTCCCCGTTGACTACGCGCCATGTTCCGACGGCCGACGGCTTCGACGCGCCATATGTGAACGTCAACCATTCACGATCATTGCCAGAACATTATAAAATAGTTCATTAATCTTTCCACACAAAAATATGAACAAGAATAGTGTGTACTTTAAACAAACATGAATATTTTCACCGATATACACGTCCTACACATTTGTTTTAAATCTTTCTTTCATGCGAAGCGAAGAGGGATACACACCCACTTGCTAGTCAAAACTCATCTCATCCTTTGATCTCCAGAAACAACTCAAACAACTGAAGATGTAAAGAACACACACAGTTACTGAAATTTAACTAATTAGAATAGCTGTATCATTTTGATCACGCACACTTTGACAGATCTTCGAGTAAAACATTTACTTCTGAAGAATTCTGATGGTTCAAACGAAGTAAACGTCAACTCATCCACAATTTCACCCACATGATCCAAGAAAGCATGATCCGCGTTAAAGCGGCAATATTGAAATTCGCAAAAATTTCAGTAGTTTTAAATTGCAAATCAAATTCCCGCGAGCACCGAGGGAGAGTTTTGCAAGCGTCGAGGTTGAAAGTTCATCGTCCAACAAATCACGAAAGCCCGCGTAGAAATCCAAGAAGAAAATTACAAGATGGCGTGACCGGCGGACGGCCGACGAAACGAACGTCGCCCGATCGAAATTTATCGATATTGCGTGCCGCGAACGCGGCTAATCGTCGTCGGGATCGTTGAAAAAAACGCGAGGAACGAGGTCTCTCCTCTCTCCCTCTTTCTCTCGGCTAATTTTATTATTTTTTCGCGGGGGTCTCGTCGATGGGGATATAGGGTTGCAAAAATTATTAATCGAGAGCGGGCCAACAGCTCGCGGAACCGAGCGTCCTCTCGCAGCGCACGTGAAAGAAAGAAGGCCGTGGAACGAGAGGACCGTATTTACGAAACCGGCGAGTACCACGTGTGCGTCGTAAATCATTTGGCTGACTCCTCTAATTATAAGTATGACTATCGCCGCTATCGCATCGTCGCGCGTATAATGCCCGGAGTCAGAGAGAGAGCCGGTAACAGTGAAGTTCTGCCCGCGATAAAACCGTCCTTTGCTCTTACTCGCGCGGCCGGAAAGAAACCAGTGCAAAAAGGGCCGACAGATGAATTCCACGGTGCACGGAATCGGTCCCCGTTTACCGAGAACCAGTTTTAATTGGCTTTTTTACGACCTTTCGCCGACCTTTTTCCGCGACGCCACCCGGTAGCCGCTGCTGCGCTCGGCATTGTTCGGTACTGTTCACAGAAACCGGTCAACAGACTAGAAAGTACTCTCTTACCCTTTTTTCGAACATCCGAAAAAATAACAGTATCGAAAATGCGGTGGACTTGAATAAAATCACGATTTATTGTCGCCTCTTCCTTCTGAGAAAGAGGTAACACGATTTTTTTAGACGAATTGACAAATTGTGTGTTGCAAGATATTTAAGACTACTGTTAAAATATGTAACAATATAATCGTAGTTTATTCGCAAATTTTAATGGACTGTAAAGATAGTAAACGTACCAAATAACTCCCACATTCCACTTCTTGTGTTTTACTGTGCATATAAAAAATGGTTATCTATTACCATTAATCGCGAGTGGTTAGTATCTAAATAAGTATCTAAATAATCAGTAATTTCAATTACAGTATCCTGCCCGTCGCGTCGGAGCTCTTATCTTCACCCGAACAGCACCACCTGCTTCATTATTGATTTTTCAACGTCGAAATGATCGAACCACCAGAACGCTTTCAACAATCGCTCACGCGAGCCTTTCGTTTTCGTATCTGCTATGTTTTCGTTTCCACATAAAAGCGTTTTCATTAATCATCGAAACTCGGCTTTCCCCTCGAACATTTTTCTGCCACGAAGGTCGCCACACCCTATTACAAAACAATATATAATTTTCTCGCTTTCCCGGCACGCGAGTTCATTTTCCCGAAACCGGGATAAACAAGTGCATTTTTCATAAGCGGGTAGTTATCTGGACTCGAAAACTATAAAATATATCATCGACAAAATTTCCTGGACGTTCGTGTTCGATTTTCAAAGATTTCCTTCGGAGAAAACCCACGCAATTCACGAAAAATAAATTGCATCCGGCATTGTAAAACGTTGGGAGACCACTGTGGAAAATGGCGGTGAGGTAACGTGCAGTTTGCGACGCTGTATAAATCATGGTTTGAAAATCAAGTTCAGAGGTTCGTAGATAAAATGGAAGGGAATTTAATGATACAAAAATCGTTGGGAGTTACGGTGTGGGAATTTTTAGTGGCGCCTCAGGGCCGGCGGAGTGCAAAGGGCTAATGAATATCAATGGAGCGGAACCACGAGAAAGGGCGTGAAAGTGAGGCCGTCGACGGAACCGTCCGGGACCTAGCAGCGCGTTATCATTCGCGAATTTAAAAATATTTTCGATAACCGATATCGGCGGGTGCATCGCCGGCCCGCTGTCCGCTGCCGGCAGATATATCGCGCGTCCGAAAATATTACTTCCCGTACATCATGCGCAAGCGGGGCCGGACCGCAGATATCGCGGCCCATTATCGATGTTGCATCAATACCTAACGCACGAATTCTAATCATCGTTGCCTCGATCCCCTTTCGGCTGTCCACCGACGCCATTTTGACTGCCGATCAGAAAAGAATCTTCCTCCTATCACAAGATAAGCTTCACTTCGAGAGGACATGATTTAAAAAGGATGGCATTTGAACTAGCCCTTAACGAAACCCTCGTGATTTACAATTCTGTTGACGAACAAACTCCGAATTTCATGCACTTACGACCAAAAAATTAAGAGAATTTAAAAACATCAGTGTATTATTGGAGAAAGAAGTTTACCAATATAAAAGAACAGAATTAAATGTGAACAGCATCCGCCAGCTTGTAACATGAAACATTTACCTCGATACTCCGAATCCTGAAGCAAAAGACTCGAACATCACTAGAATCAGAACCACAATACACTCGACCACTCTCTCGCGATTTTCCATCGAACGGGCGCCGATTTAAAGAATCTAGCAAATCGATCAAAGATCTAGCAGAGGCTGTAGAACAGAATCGATGGACCGGACGTCCGGTCTGCGTGGAATTTAGTGTAGAACTGAACCAGGTAACTCGATTTTCTCTCGTCGGTCGGGAATGAAGCCCTTGCGACCTTGAATCTTGCAATTTGCTTATTCAAAACGAATATTGCGGGGTTAGGCGGTGGCAAGCAAGCCTTTGGGTTGTCCGGCAGTAAATCAAACCGTGAACGGATCCCTGGTCATGGTTGTTCTCCGTCGAACTCTCTCTCTCTCTCTCCCTCTGTTCGTGGGTAAAGGATGAGAGCGGATGGTTCGACAGGTGAAGCGAGAATCTAATTTAAACGATCGTTGCGATCGTAGGAGAGACGGCTAGGATCGTTTGTACACGATATTGCGCGCCGACCTTTCGCGATGGAATCCGCACTCGGCCTCGTTATGGATCCATCGGGGAATTTTAATTGAAGCTGGAAGATGGCGTGTTGCGAGGACCTTGTTCCCTCGAACAACGCTCGACGGTTTTCCTTGTTAGAGATTTGTTGTACCGGCGCTTACGCTCGCGCAATTAGCGCTTCGGTAGGCTATCGCAATTTTAATGCGGCCATTTTCAACCATGCAACTCTGTAGTTTCCCTTTCTTCCCGAGCGTTCTCACAGTAAAAATGATCCACGAATAACCTAAAGTCTGGAATTTTTTTATTTCGTGTAATTGTATGCCTCGAACATGTTTTTTCGCGAGTTATTATCGTGGTTGTGAAAGTACTCGATCTCGGAGGTAGATTATTTTGAGTAGAGTCGGTGTAAAAATCGCTGTTTGGTTTGCCGTGGTTCTTTTTGCGGTGTTAATTGGCGCTGTCGTCGATGGTCTGTTGATTTTTATTTCATCATGCGTCTGGAAAGTGTGGGGATTATAAACTTCGATTTTATTATGGCAGATGGCTGTGTGTGGGGAAGTTCGCCCGCGTTCTTGCTTCGGCTTTGTGCAAACACGGACGACGTTTGCGAACTTTCTTCATTCCTGCTCGCGGAGTTTCCTTTTTGTAAATGTAACTTGGCGGAGTTGTATTTATAGTTTTCTTGGAGGAGTTTCCTTTTGTTCGCCGCGGTCCTGCGGGACGTCTCGGGATCATTATTATTGCGAATATGTGTCCGCTGCTTTATTACAGACTGTTTCCTGCTGTTCCGCCATTTATCAAACGACGTTTTAAGGAAATAAATGGACAAATAAAAATCGTAATATAGAGGAATATGAAATACATTCTCCTGCGTTAAATTGTAACAGACTACTGATACTTCGGTCTGCCTCTTAATTTAGGAGTCTTGTCCAACGCCACAACATTCTCGTTTCCGTCAGTATTTTCGAAATGTGTGTTCGCGTCAGCGTGGCTTTATATAAATACAAAGTTTGCTATTCCCATTTAAATGGCGTGGACAAATGGCTTGGTCTTTTTCCATTTTCGTCACAGGAACCGGAATGATTTATTGCCGAAGCAACAACAGCTCGGAGATAGCAAGCTTCCTCTAATCCAAGCATTTCGTAACACGCAGATAACTTTCCGAAACGCTTTCAGATTTGGCTACTGCTTCTTAGGATGCTGTACCGGATGATTCTAGATAAACTGACCGCCTACGGTTTTTCAGAACTGTTTCCCGTTCCCTAACCAGAAATCAAAATATTCATTATCTTTAAAACAATTAATATCTGATAAACCCTCAGTCTCGAGTATTCAAATATGTATACACATAACGGTTTTATAAATGATTTATATGTTGGGCATCCTAACCCTGACACGTCCAAAACTGAACCTTCCAAACCACTCGTATTTCCTCTAAATGTTTCCACATGCTTCAGAAACCATACCAACTCACACAAAACACCGTGGCCAACCTCAGACACCTTAGCCCACCGCAACCGACTAAACTCAACTCCAAATTCAGATCCCATCTCACAACGAAAAGTTCGGCCATGGCTTTGACGTCACAGGCTATCGCTCTACGTTCCGAAGCTTCCAAAACGAATTCGTGGAGGATGTACGACGTTGCGTGTCCCACTGTGCACGCGTAAAGGGTCTGTGGACGGAAGGGCAAGCCTTTGGCAGTAAATCACAGCGGATCGGTCCATTTTGACGAACATCCAGAACGGACACGGGCGAGGTGACCTCGTTGCGCTTCCACGGAGCATTTAAAGTGGGTCTCGCAGGTATCGGTTCGTTTGCATAACTCCGGTAACCCCTTGTAACCGAGAACCCTTCACGGGGTTCTTCGTTGACGGGTTCCCCCCCTCCCCCGACGGGGTGCAGGCAAGAACTGGACGAATTTCTTGGTGTCGAGGATAAAGGCGAGCACGGTAAACAGAGAAACGGCACGGTTGGCACCCTGCGGCCGCCAACGTCGTAAAACCCGATCGCGCGATTCGCTCTGCTTCAGTTAACGTGAATGCCGGACACCATCGGAAGTCTTTGCGGATTCGCCGAGGACCGTCGCGCGGACGAAAGAACGTTTGCGGATGTGGCGGCCGCCCGGAATTCCACGTGAAATGCGCCCCGGCTTTCCGTCCCTGCGACCAGCTCGTCGCTCGTTTTCCGCGAGGATTCCTCGGGAATCCTTGACTGCCGACCAGCTGATAGATGGGCCTCGCCTATCTTGCTCTAGCCGAGGATACAAACCGTGCACTAGAGCTCCCTGACCGTTTTCAAACTGGGTGATGCTCGGACCCGAAGATTATGCCACTGGACGGTTGAACACGCTGCTCTAGATGGCCAGTCTCTGATTATTTTTCCTCTATCCGAGGATCCAGGTCGTAGATGTTACCGAGGATTGAGCTTTTATTATTTTTTCAAGCAACGATGCAACCGATTATCAGGTGTTGCTCCCTTCGTTTCCTAGCGTGTTCATACGAAACGAAACACCGGCCAATGACGGTAACAAGAAGATGCCGCTGCGATTACATTACAATATTCTAATAAGCACGGAATTACACCGGCGAGCTGCGTAATTAACCACTTCCTTTACATTTCTCGAGATACTGTCGCGATTTCACACGTCCGAAGTGAACCTCGAAATTCGTTCGTAGCTACTTCCTCCTGAAGACCCCGCATCGAATATAATCTACGCATCTTGAAATATTAGTACAAGCGCGGTTCAAATTCAATTAACAAAGATTACATACGAAAAAGAGTTGTCTACAATTTTTTTTGTGCACCTGGAACTCGAAGAGCCCTCGCGAGTCGTGTACAAAATTATCGAAGTGCTATTATTCACTTAAGTCTAGACGAAGAACGAGAGAAGAGGAAGAAGACGCTAAACATTGTTGATTCAACTTCAAAATTAACAAATTGCTGATGTTCGCTAGATTAAGATCAAGAGTAAAGGCGAAAGACGGCGTTAAAAATATTGTTGATTTGACATGCACAAAATTAAAATCTAGATGAACATTACGAGCATAATGAGAGATGAAGAAGACATTAAACAATTCAGAATAGTAATTAAAATTTCAATTGAACAGGAAAAATCACGTACGCGCGACAGCGGCCTCCCGCGAGGAGTTTAACTGCCACGTGTACCCAATATAACAAGTGAGCTCGTTGAATAAAACTATCAGGCCCGGACGAGCACCCGCAAATCGTCAGATCGCAATCTGCGCATTATTCCGACGATGCCGAATAAAATATCGATTATTCTTGCGAGCGGGTAGGAAGCGGCGGATTGAAGCGCGCCGGAACGTGTCCTGAAAACGAGGAGCGGTCAGTTATCGGACGGTCGGTTATCCCGGCTGGAAAAATTGCGTGCCGGTCGCAGGAAAATTGCGTGTCGGTAGACAGATTATTTTCGCGCCGTTTCGAGCAGCGGCGACTTAATTCGCGAAGACACGCGAAAGCGCGGCAGACAGTGTATAATATTCGCGGCAATGCTAACCGGCCGTTGAATATGTACATTTTTATAAAGCATATACCTGCTACGGTTCTCGAAGCCTTCGCCGCGAGAAAACAGATAGAACTGCGGAGAGAACGTGAAGAATTAACAGTGCCACGCCGGTGATTTATTCGAGCGTTAATATTCCAGATCCTTTATCGAGTGGATTACTCGGCCGTGGTCCGGGAACGATTCAATTCGACGCCATTCTTTTGTCCTTTGCGGTTTTGCGGTTCTGCAAGTATTTGCTTTCTATGCTGGAGGCTGCAAAGTTGAAGGTCCAGGTTCTGCAACCCTAAAAATCAACCTTGAAACATTATTAATTGTATTATTAGGTTGTTCGGAAATTAATTTCGTTTTTGTGTACAGAGCCAACAAAACGATTTTCCGAACGAACTAATATAATATAAAGTATACGACCAAAGTACTTGCATTGTATCAGCTAAAAATGTTTTGTACATTTCGCGTAACAATTTTGAAATAATTTTGTCGATGTCAAAGTTTGATAGTTTTATTCCGAAGCAGTCTGTGTTTGTAATGCATTACTGAATTCCGGATGAGCTCTCGAGGCTCTTCCGGCGTCGCGTTCATTGATGGATAGCGTATCGCAATCATTGATAAGGAAACGGTGAATAAAACAATTTGTATGAGTTAGCGGGGTGATGAATGAAGGTAAACTGTTCGAGACACGAGGTGGGAGGTATCGCAGCGGACGCAACACGCCGCGCCTCTAATAATGATAAATGAATAAGTAGCCAAATCGGCCTCCACAAAGGGCCCATTGATTCGGTTTGATTGATGATTCCATAGTCTTTGTGTTTCGGTGCCTGATGGAAACCACAGACGCGGTACGCCTCCCTTGTTGTGAAACGCGCTACGTTATTGTGATGGTCGCGTCCATTACGACGATGACGGCCGATACCACGCGCGAAAAGGCCTCCAAACGAAATTATTGGTAATTTATGGAAAATCCTCACACGCCCGACATTCGTTTCGAGTGGAACCAACGAACGGTGAAATTTGCGCCGCATTGCATTATCGTAAATAATTGATTAACTCCTCCAAGAAGCATTGTTCCGTCAGAGAAGTATTTTCTCGTTAGGGTTGAATGGGGCTGTTGAAAATTTTACTTGCAAAATTATAGATATTTTTGTAACTGCGCGTTAAGCATCTTTTTACTCCTGGCAATAGTATAAAAAAATTTTACTCGGCAAAAATGTATGGGCATTTTAACTGAATCAAGAAAGGAATTACAGCGGGTCGAACGAAATCGTGTAAAATCAGTTGAAGCGAAGGCAAACAACCGACCACAAATTCGCAACAGAGTATTCGAGTGTGCACAGGTTGACCGGAAGTGGTATCCAGAGGGTCAGACTCGGACGAGGGGTTAAAAAACGTTGGGTTGGACGATTCGAGCGATCAAATCGAATGATTATCGGTGGCGGCGCGGAGTAGTTGAACACAAAGTACGCGAGGTAGCCGTCGCTTATCCGGTTCGGATCTAGGTGCATTAAAGCTCGTCTGTGCACGGCGGATCGTTAGATTCGCGGCCCGTTATTTTCACACCGATAAGAAGACGGTGTCGGCCATCTTGATACGGTTCACCTGTCGCTTGTTCCGCCGGTGCAAAGCGCGTTTCGGCCGAGAGACGATCGGTGCCGCATTAAAAGCGACGTCCCTTAATTAATTCGTCCGGAGGAATAAATTTCCCCTCGCTCCCCTCCTTCTCCTCTTCGTCCGCCGTCCGACGAATCGGCCGATAATTAGCGTCAATATTCGATGACTAATGCGGGCCCGCCGGTGACGTCGTCGTTAATTTTTGCGCGGCGTATCGTAAACAGGACGGTTATAAATTAACGGATCTCCGCGGAGGCTCGAAATTAACACCGTTTACTGACTAGCTTCTGGCTGTGCAGGATTCCCAGGCGCTGTTTGAACGCAGCAGCGCATCGAATAACGCTGCGCTCGATATTTTTATATCCGTAGCGCGCGTACGTCGACGGTGTTTGCGCGCCGGATTAATTTCGGCGCTGTTTAAATACTCCGCGGGACCGTGTCCGATTCAATTAGCAGAATATATTTTATTAAACAAACAGCAGCGGCGCACACGGCATGACCTTGGCTGCCGCTGCTGCCGTGCCCCCCGTGAATTTTTGCGCTCGCAATAAATGCGAAACTGTAAATAAATCTCTGATACAGAGCCGCGGACCAGCGCGCCGTTGTTAGCTGTTTATAATTGTTTACACGCCGCGAGTGTATAACAGGCAGTCGAATATTTCCGAATTCGTGCGTTCCCGCGATTATGAAGTCGGTGAACGCGCGCCGTTTTTCACTCCCGTTTATTTACAGGTTTTTATTCAATCGTTAATGTAGGTTTGCAAATGTTCCGTGGTGGGTGAAACGAGCGAGCAGTTAATGGGGGAAGAGCTGGATGTGTTTATGAAGAGGATACAGTCGTTAGGGGTTGAAGAGAGGGTTGTATTTTATGAATATTTTATGAAAAGTCGTCTTGTTTAACTCGCTTATCGGATCCAATGTAAGTGATACATTTCTACAGGAAAGGAGTGTAAATAAAAATTTAATAAATCGCGAGGAAACATTGATTAAAAAAGGACTTTACTTTTTATTAATTTTTCATGAATTGAAGATTGGCGTCCAGGTAGTGCGGGGAGGGAATCGCGGTGGAAATTCCGCGAAAGCTGGGTTTGTCGGCGAAACGGGGTAAAATCACGAGCGTGCGGGGGGTGGATGGCAGGCTCGTAGCGCGATTGGTCAAAGCGGGCGACCGGAAACGCGAGAAGAGTGGCCGGTGACAAACGGCGGTGCGTATCGCGACCGGTGAATAAAACAAATGAGAGTAGAACAAAGCTGACAGTGGCGGCGCGGCGGTGTACGGACAACGCGGAATTCGAGGGTGAAAGTGGGCGAGGCCCCGGGGCCAAGGGGTAGTTCGGCTAATGCGCGATGATTAAACTAACGGCCACCACCGATCACTCTGCCACGAAAACCCTCTGATCTTCTCTCAAACCCACCCTTGAAATCGACGTCCAGCAATCCTTCGAATCGTTTCTTTCTTTTAGCCTTGCCAGTCGCGTTTCTTGCCGTCATCCTTGACACAGTTCGATCCTCGAGCCACCCCGACGAACAATCCCTCGATCTTCGATCCCCCGATCAGGACCACGGAAAAACTGAGATTGTTTTGGACAGCGCGGATATTTGTTACGGGGGTGGCTGGACGCCGACAACAGAGATTCCTACTGGTTGCAGATCTTATTTGGAGGTGGTTTTATAAATAAATTGAGGAATTCATGTGTAAAGGTTCGAATGACGTAAATGTCTTTTTCAGAATATTTTAATCACATCACTGTAAAGACAAAATAAAATATATACGAATTTCCTCCAAATTTCGTTTCGACGGAATATTTTCTGGAACGGAACGGAACGCGGACTGTTTTGAAGTGGAATCGCGAGCCCGATTCTTCTGTTTGCGTCATTCAAGCTGAAACAGAAGCTGCCCGCGGCAAAAGCCGATAAACATCGGCGGAACTTTTCGTTTTCTTCGGGCAAGAAAGCACCGTCGTCGCTCTGCCGCGCAACTTGAAACAGGATCCGCGGGTTTCCCGGTCCTCGTTTTTGTTTCGCGGTTAAGCGGGGACGTTTCGTGCGTTTTCGAATTTACGATGTCGCAGCGACGACGACACGTATCAAAAGAAATCGAAGGGACGAAGGAGGAGCACAGTGGGAGAGAAGAACGGGGTTGGAAGACGCGGGGGTGGATAGTCGGTAAGAACAATGATGAATGCGACGAACTCCAGGATTCGGCGGAGAGTTCCGGCGAAAAGTTTTACCCCGGTGACTATATCTGTGTCGCAATTTTTCTTTTCCGCGTGTGTAATTACCGTGGGAAACTGGCCGGCGCGCTTTGAATGACGTTTTTCCTACGAAGTTGTTCTTCTACGAAAATACTCCTTTTCCGTAATAAATATTCAACTTCAACAAATATTTACGACGATTATACATATCGATTTCTCCTTTCAAGGTTCGCAGTCCGAAGGTTTCGATTTCTGTTTATTGAATGGATCACGATAAAATAGTTCTAGCCAGTGCATTATGTTCTTAGTAAATGATCGATGATGCCAAGTATCAAACGGGCCTGGTGGAGCTGTGTTAATATTGAGTCGGTGGGGACTCGATATACATATGCTCATATCAGCACTAAGACAAACAGTTCCGACTAATCCGTTCGTTACAGTTTGTCATTCACCAATTGTCTAACATTCTACAAAATTAAACCGTTCTAACAAACTTTCCGGTTACCGCAACTGTCGGCGAAGCAAACGCAAAAATAATCCAAACGAAAACGCTAAGAATCTTACAAATCTGAGAAGAATTAAATAGAGGATCCAAATAATTTTTCACCGGAAGGTATTCTCGTGTTATTAAGAGGTTCCAGGAGAAATTCAGAAGTCTCCCAGTATTTTTGCGACAAGTACGAAGAGCGGGAAGCAAAGAGGAAGCGAAGGGACGCATGAAGAAGCGCCATCTGTCAGTTCTCAATTCCCTTTGGTCATAGCGCTCGCAGACACGGCAGAAAAATGATCCCCCTGGATTTTCGAGCGGTACCATCGCCGGCTTTCACCCTCTCTGACACATACACACATTCGTGCGCGTAGGACACACATATCCGCCGGTTTCATAAAAATCGCGGGACTCCTAAAACCGGAAAGGCGGCTGCGCAATGTTCCATCGTCGAATTCCTCGCGATCTGCGTTAGTTCCTGCAACGATTAATTCCGGCCGTCTTCGAAATCGCGACCCTCGATATCTTTCTTTCGCGTGCGATCCCTTGTCCGTTTCGTCGGCCATTTGTAAGTGGTCCAGGTATTCCGCTTGAATTATTATGTTCCTCCTGCAGATTGCCCGGGTCATACAATCTTCATTAACCCTCGCGAACGGTCCCCCAGTTCCCGATTTTCGGCCCGAGAATGTACGAGACGGAATTAATACGAGGGGCTGCAAGCGAAGTCGCTGGAATACTAATTAATTGACAGCAGAAAATAATTCGATACATTCCGGATCTTTAGGGTGGACCCGAAAGATCGAAAAATTATTTATTTCACACCCCTAAATGTAAAGACCATGTTCAAAGAAGAACACATTGGAAATATTCTCCAGCACACTCGCCCCAGAAAATCTAAAAAGAAGACATCAGAACGGTTTCGTCCCCCACTCCGAAGTACACCAGCATCCCCTAACCGATCCACGAGATTTCCGTGGAACCAACAACAGCAATCTTCGCGGTAACAATTGTTAATACTCGTTGAAGAGGGTAACGGTCGTTACGTTAACGTTCATAGAACGCTTCAGGTATCTTGGTACACGACGAGAGGATCTCTCTCGAGGCAAAACGAGCTGGGAAAAAGAAGATGAAGGGGGGCGGGTGAGAGGGAGGAAAGAGGGATGAAGGGAGTAGAGGTAGGGGGTTGAAAAAAGTTTCCGAAGAAAAATACGTTGAGAGCATGCGAGAGGAAAAGAATATTCCCGGGGTGGTTTCTCCCCCGGTGTCGAAGCCCGCGAAGTGGCGCATCCGCCGTTGGTGGCGTCGAATAGGGTGCGCGAAAAAGGGGGTTGATGGGGAGTAGATGGGTGGGGGGAGGGGGTTGCAAGACGAAGCCAACCAAACCAACCCCCGGGTTGCTCGCTCGCGCCGCGTCCCGCCGCGCAACAAAAGCGTGATAAATCGAGTACATTAATTCGCATTTTACCTTTGTTTGCGTTATGGAATACAATATTAAATGGAATGGCCGCACAATAGATAATGTTGGCCGCCATCATTTACGCGGGAAACGCGGCGCCGAGACCCGGAGACGTTGCTTAGGCTCCTCTCGCCATCATCCGCGATGGAATCCGCTCTTGTAGGCTCTCCAGGATTCGCTTTCCTCTCTTCCTCTCTCTCTCTCTCTCTCTCTCTCATTCTCCATCCTCTCCTCTTCTCCACTGGATTCCACCGTTTCTGATCGCCGTTTTCGGGCTGCCATTAATCTGAGAACCTGCTGAGAACCTGCTCCGGTCCTCGATTGATCCGGCCCGAATATGCGCCGATGATCGATAGATTCTTCGGGGACGCGTCCATATTGATTTTAATGCGCCTCGCTGATTGAATGCGCTTTAGGCTTGCTAGCCACTTGGCGAACGGACCGGAACCTTGTTGCAAGATGTACTGCACGGGAATAGTAAGTTTCCGAGTATCTATAAACTAAAGTAGGAACTAATTCATAACAATTATACTACGGATATTTATGCATTTATTGGATCTGTAAATTTAAGAAATCAGAAGGATTAGTAGAAAATTGCCAGTATGCAAGTATTGAATATAATAAAAATAAAAATGAAAAGATTGAAAAGATTGTTAAAAATGAATGCGAGGCATTATTTTTCACTCATTTCCGATGAGGCCATATCCCGCCCAATAAGGCAGCAGCGAGCTTCGTCAATATCAGCGGAGGAAATGGGGCCGATTCCTCGGAGAAAGCGTCCTTAAAACGAAGCCCGTGTCGCGATTCCATCGAGGCCGTCCGAGAAGAACCAACAACGGTCCGAAAAACGTGTTCCGGTTGCTCGCGGTGGTTGCTCGGAGTTCTCGTTCGAAGGCAGCGATCTTTAATCCGCGGCGGGGAGCGTTTCCGCTCGGTCTGCCCCCGGAGCTCAAGGTCCGTGGAACCCGGTGGCGGCTGCAAATGGTGTTGGCAGGGCCGGGTGACGCATGGATTCGATTCCTGGGAGCTCGTGATTCCGCTCGGTTAGCCCCGCGTCACTCCCAGCGAACCCCAAACCCCATTCCAACCGCCCCAAACCTCCTCCAACCTCCCCGAACCTCTTCCTACCCCGACGCAGCCGTCGCTGCGCTTCCATTCCGCTCGCTGTCGTGGAATCTGGACCTCGTAGCTTACCTACCGTCTATATGTATACGTACACGATCACGGGCACACGCGAACAGTGTGCACCTGTACAGAGGCAAATGTCTATGGAAACTGTGCGACCGATCGGGAACAGGACGCTCGAAAGGATCACGGGAACGCGGATGTCGCAAGGATCAGCCTGATAGCACTATTCAGCGCCGGTGTCCTGCTAATGCGCTTCCACCTGATCGGCCGAACAACGATCGTTCGATTTGACCATAATTGCTGTTCATGGTTCGACCTGCTGAAATATCAATTCAACACATAAAACTAGCAATCAAACAATTAGAATTATGTTTAGACGCCATTCTGAAATAATGGTACCCAATCGTCTCGTTAAAAAGGGACAAGAGGGTTCGCACGCAAAATCTCCATTTTCTCCAGAACGATTCCGAAGACGGTACTCACGAACGAATGAACTCAACTTTTGAAAGCTATCGATTATCGGTCCCGCTCCCTGCTATTCGCTGTCCTTCAGGATCCTCCGCCTCTTCCGGTGAGTTCCACCCCTCCGACATTCATTAGCCCCGGCAATGGCGAAGTAATTTAATTTGTCGCAGGATTTGTGGAATGTTAATGAAAGCAGGACAGGCATCCCTGTATCAATTTCTGATTAAAGTTGGCACGCTCGGTTCGCCAGTTGCGGGACAATCATCTGTTCGACGCATCCCCTAATTCCACCCCCTCTGCCTTGTATTTCGATCATTTTAGCTTTACTTACGAACAAATCATTCCTTTTTTCCATTTGGTACATTCACTTGACACCTGACGTAAAAAAAACTATGCAGAACAATGAGATTTCTTCTTCGTCTTTAGAATATTTAATTATTTCCATTAAACTTTGAACACACGTTTGTAACAGGACACATAACAACCCTGACGAGCACAAAAATACAAAACACATACGAAAAATATATTGTACAATAATTTCCTAGGACACATCCCTGCGGATAGGTAACACAGTTCCAACGTCAAGAATAGCAAAAAAAAAGTTAGAAAACAGTGTTTCTACGATTTCTACTCGTCCCAGAAGCTCATCAACAGCTGTATTCGCGTTTGCAACAATGTCCAGCGGACAGAAGGGTTGAGATATCGGTTTGCACGTCGATGCTCGGAACGTGGAACTAGGGGTGGTACGAGGGGGTGCGAGAGGCTCGATGCTGAATGTTTGGAGAGGGTGGAACAGGAATGAGGGTACCCGCTCACTCCGGTAATGGAATACCTTCGCCGGAGGAACGCAATCACGCTGATGTTTCGGAACCCCAAGGCTGCCACGAGGGATTTCCACGCTCATGAGCAGATCAGGCTTGCGTGTTGCCCCTCTGTCTCTCTTCTGTTTCCACTCTCGGCTCCCGCTCCGTCCTGTTTCTCCAATTTCAGCCTCCCTCCTACTCTCTACGTTCCCCACCTGTCAATCAACGATATCGCGCGGACCAAATTCTTTTTCCCGAATACGATCCCCGATCGGAGACTGATCGCTCCCTTATCGATACTCGCCCTCTTTCAACGAGACCGCCATTCGTCACTTCGCTAACCACTTGACGGGCTAATTGGCTTGTCAGTCCTAGCAACAAAACAATTTTAATGAACAAGATTGCAGTGAAAGATATTATGTGCAGCGAGAAGAGAGAAGAGGTTCCTTCTGAACAAGGTAGAAGTAGAAGACACTGTCAACAATGCTGGAAGCGTTAACTAAGGATCGAAAGAGGAAAGCCAGCAAGTGGTTCGAAACTTTCTAGCAATGCATTACAATCTGTAATTCAAGGAACGATCTTGTTTTGATCCCCTGCCAAGGTACAGTGCAAGATTGTTACCGTGATGGTAACATGAAACATTATTCATGCAGAGAAATTTTCTGATGATCTGTGAAACGAAAGATGGAATAATTTATATAAGATATTTACCCTTCTAAAATCAATTAAAACAAACTCTATCCTCTGCAAAGAAAAATTTCGATTTGCAAAAGCAACAATCCGGTGAAAGATTTTTCAGGAAGATTCTCCGCAGGATCGGTCTTTTTTATACATTCCCATCCGCGAGCGGACGAATTCCGCATTCCGGAAATCGCGGGGCGTTACTCGAGGTCCCTTGCGGGTCGTCGTCGCCCCCCTAGGGCGACATAACACCCCCGGTTTGGAATCTCCGTCTAAGTCTGGCCGAGAGCAAAGTTATGAATTCTTTCGAAAATCTTCGCCGGTGATCCTTCGAAGTTGAGCGGTCGACGGGGATCAAAGAAGTTGCTGGAGGATGCAGAGGGTGGAAAGGGGTGGATCAAGTTGCCTTAGGATGAAGCCTGGACGGCTTTCGGCTCTGGGGGGAGGGGGCGGCTGGTGGAGCTCGAGGAAGAAGAAGGTGGAAAATAAGAGAACGAACAGGGACTGAGGAAAGAAGAAGAAGAAGGGGGTTGGGGAGGCCACGAGCTACGAGAGTTTTCAGCAAGAGGAATACGAGTTGGTGTCGATGAAGGGGTCATGGAAGTTCAAGGGTGGCTAGAAGGGGGTCAAGAAATCGGAGGGCAAAAGATTCAGGGGGCTGAAGAAATCAAGGGGACAAAGATCCACGGTTATTAATGAAATCAGGGGAAACAGATTCAGGGGGCAGTCGAAATAGAGGGGGTTGAGAGAATCAAGGGGGGTGTGGAAATGGAGGGGGCTGAGGAAATTGAGGAGCGAGAGATTCAAAGGACTGAGGGACTCGCGGAGTTTGGGACGATTACGCGAGAGGAATCCCGGCCGGTGTCGATGGAGGAGTCATGGGGGCTCCGGGGTGGCTACGGGGGGTCGAGAAGGGAGTGGGAGATTCTGTGGGCTGAGGGAATCGTGGAGTTTGAGACGATTACGGGTGAGGAAGGGGCCGCCGCGAGCAAGCCGCGTGGAATACAAAGCAGCGACCGAATGATAGACGAAGAAAGAATGATAGAAGAAGACGGGGGTGGCCGAGGGGGGCTAAACGGAGGAGGACCACGCTTCGGAAAAGAAGAGACCCCCTGCCGCCTATTCAAACCACGCGTGATATATTGCCGCGGATAATCTCTAAATATATTTATTTTGTACTTTCTTTTTACACAACGTCGCGTCGCGCCCTCTCCCCTCTCGCCTTTCTTTATATTCAAGCTTCAACTCGAACCCCTGTCTACTCACGACTTTTTGGAATCGGCGCTGGTCGCGGGAGCAATGTTTGTGGAGACCCGATCGCGTCTAGTTTCGGGATTATAAACGAGCGACGCACATGTTTCCAGAGGTAAACCAGAAAAATGACTGTCCGCCACGCGCTTCTGTCCGGTTATCGCGTACAACGAACAGAATTCTCGCTCGACGTGTTCGCGAGAGAATGCTGGTGCATTTTTAACAGTTGGAGATGATAGAGAGTCTTCTGGTACTGCATCTTATTGTATTTTGTTTTGAAGAGACTGACTTCGATTTCATTGTATCGTTGAACTTCATCAAATTATTAAGGGAAGAATGAAATAGCGCAGTTGGCGAAGAAAATGTACTGTATGGACTCCACCTTCGGCACCCCTGTCGAAGAGAATTTCGAAGCAAACAATAGTAGTCTGGGCCGAGGAGGTGCCTTAGATTCCCATAATCCGTTCAAACCCCGTGGCTCTGGTCTAATATCAATGATCGAGGGTTGTCCGATGGTCCCCACGGTGGATTCCTCGATCATTGATATCGTGGAAAGAACGGTTGGGTCTGATGTTTAGACACGAGCAAAGGAGAAGATAGAAGTAGTGGCAAAGTTTGTCCAGGGTGGCTGTTGGAAACGCGGCAGAAGGTCGAGCCGAGGACGTTGCGGGTTTCTGGAGGGGGATGAACGAAGACCACGGGGGAATCAACGTTGAGAGAGTGAGAGAGAGAGAGAGGGAGAAAGGAGAGACCTGGGGAGAGACTGAGAAGGCGGAGAGAAGAGAGAAGAGAGGAGAACGAAGCCCGCCATATCAGTCTTGCTTGCGCCGACAGTTCGTCATTTGTCACTGTCGCGGCCATTAATAACTCCGCCATCCTGTCACTGTGGATAATACGAGTAGGTCTCCGGCGCTCTCGGGCTGTTGTAGCTCGACGAAGAGAGTTCTCGGTGTAGGGGTGGCGTTCCTGTTCAATTCAGTTCGGTTTAAGGGGTCGGTACAACGGATTGGAAGAGGAGACCTTTCAGGGGATGTGTCACTCGCCGCCTGGGGGACATGGCGTGCGGCCCCGTCGTCCATCTTGGAGGAC
The DNA here is from genome assembly GCA_916610235.2 of Lasioglossum morio. NCBI lineage: Eukaryota > Metazoa > Arthropoda > Insecta > Hymenoptera > Halictidae > Lasioglossum > Lasioglossum morio. The sequence goes on along the minus strand of OU744328.1, from coordinate 14,033,131 downwards.
GTTGAATTTTTTAGTATCGCGTCGCTGGTAATTACTGATCCAGTATCGGGACCCTATCTTGCTCTGTATCTTCTCAGTTAATTACCGCATCGATTAAGCCCGCACCGCCGCGCCGCACCGGGCCCGATTCGATGCTGCGAGACCCTCTTGCAACGATGCAACTTGCACTCCGACTGGCACGCCGATTTAGAACCGCTTTTTCGCATAACACCAGATAATAGGTCAGCCTCTGGTCTTCACCCTTTCGCCAATAATCAGATACTTGTTTTCAATTTGTCCTTAAGATTTCTTGCATGTCTCTCATTGGCTTCTACTCTATTCTGTATGGCAGTTTTTGTAAATAATCTCTTACAAAGTTTTAAAATTTATGACAACAAACTAATTCTATTGCGCAACGTACTTCCCACGACCTCTGTGACTGAGAATACCGAACGAATTTTTTCGAATAGCTTCGAGCACAGTGCGTTGCTTTTAATTATTAATGGGCGATCTTCAGGTACAGAAGCTAACAAGGAAAAATCTTTGGCCGTTAATAAGATGGGTATCCCTACCGTCGAAGCCAATCGCGTTCGCCGGAGATCAAAGCGAGCAGCCTCGAAAGCGAGGAAGCGGCACTCATCAGGCCGCATTACTATCCGAGCGTTGAAATAATAGTTTATCGAACCTTTCACCGGGCAACTGGAGCGATCGGATGGTCCGATTAAACGCGTTCGACGTATTAAAACGCGTCGCTATTAACGCTCGTCCTGGAACCTGTTAACGGTGAAATGTATATCAGCCTTTTATCACCGACTGCTACTATATGAACTGCCGAGAACTGGTCTCGGCAGAATCTCCCTCTGTCTTTGTACAGTGTCAGCGCCGGTTTGTTGAAATAACAAATGTTTCGGAACGAGTTATAAAATGGAGCACGCTTGTCTGGGCCTAATCTAAACATATGGGTTTTGCCGCTGAATATGTGTTGGCTTGGAAACTGTCTTTCAACGTTTACACATCGAAGTTGCTAGAGGTGTACCAAAGTTTGTACAAACGTCAACAATGATATTAGGATGCTGTTAGAATGTCGATCTCGCTGAAAAATCGGACATATGCAGTAACTTAATAATAATCTTGAGCCTTTCTCACCATCGATACATCCCCTAACTTGAACTTCTCCAATTCAGAGACATAATCAGAGGCCCACGATCCCCTCAGGCAGCAATCGAAGCAATACAGTGGACAATTACCGAAGGCTCGACACAAAAGGAGTCGAAAGCCCCTTTCGACCAGCAGATATATTGTTCGCAGGGACGTTGGGCAGCGTGATATTCGACGAAACGGGAATGATACTTTGATGAAGGGTTCGCGGCTGCTCTGGATGTCAGGTGCTGCCTCGCTGCCGGCTCTAATTAAAAAGCCGTGTTGGCATCACCGTGAGCGTGGCGTGGCGTGGCATGGCGGCCTGGGCGTGCATAACCTCTTTTTTCCGGGGTCCGCGCTCTTTTTTTCCATTTTTGAAATGGCCCGTCGCAACGCTTACGTAATACCAACAAGCCGTCCAGTGTGTCCCCTTTTTTCCCACCTACACCCCCGCGTTCAACCCTCTTTTCCCGGCCGTTGGTCCGCGACCAAACGAGCTCTCGCGGTGTTAACGTCCACATGTTCGGTGCTTTCACAATAACTCTCCCCCGTAGCTCTCGCAATTCGGACACAATAAAAACTCCAGCGAGACAGTTTGGCGGGCAAGTGTGATGAAAGGGCTTTCGCGAAAATTTTTTTGCCACCAAGCGCGACGCCCGATCCCCCGCTACTCTTCTTCGCTGGGGTATATACGTATTTATTTGCGTGTCTGTATATATATATATTTTTTTTTTTTGGTATTTTGACCGGATGGTGTCCACGGCTTTTTCCCCTCGATTTTTTAATTGCCCGCCGGAATACTTGAAACGCGCGCAGAAACGCGATGCGTCGTGATGGACGGCTGGGACCGTGTCGATGACGAGCGGTTCGCGAATTTGCTGTTTCGAAAGCGTGGCAGTTGACAAGCGTCACTTGATCGATACCGAGTGATAACGCTCGGCCAAGTGACGGAATTCATCGCGAACGTTTACGTTGAAAGACTTCGAAGAGATTCAGGGACAATGGCACTTTGTGATACCTTATTGTCTCTTTGCTACGATTTCCTAAAAGAAGCCTTTCTAGACGTATCTAGAATAGTTCCAAGAGATAGTTCCAATCCAAACATCTTGTATGTATAATCGTAAAATATTGCAGGAAGAAAAATACGGTTTTCGGGAGATCGTAGGAGGACCAGGCGTCGTTCGTCAACGAGCTTCCTCGATTTCCTCGAAGATTTCGTTAGCCGGCAGGATTCTGGCAAGAGCACCGAGACGAACGAGGGAATTTCTGACGCGTACCGCGGCGTAATGGCGCACTCAGCCCGTCGTCCGTCCAGGATAAAGCGAAAAGGAAGCAGGAAGAGTAGCTCGTTGGCCGGGTTACTTTGAACCAGATATGCGCAACGATTCCACGAGTGCCGGTGTGCGAGAGGAACAGGAAACTGAAAGGATGTAGAAGTCAGTGACCTTGGCGGGATTTATGGCCGTCCTTTTAGCTATTCGTGACGCAGGAAACGAAGGTCGTAGTCGCCGCCGCCGCTCTCCGCTCTCCGATCTTCGCCGGCGTAGAATCGGTCGGTCGCAGCGTGAAGTTGAAATCCTTTCCGAACTTAGCCTTGTCCTTGATCCTCGATACAGGCCTATACAATCGTTAGCGAGCCCTTTTGTTGAACTCGAGCAATCGGGTTAAAAGCCCGACACCACCGAAATCTCGTCCTGCCCCATTGTGACGTTCTGTATTCTACTGATCCTTTGGTGGCTGCTCCACGGACATCATTGATGTTTACCCTCGGCATGTGACGTGCGGATCAGTTTGACTCCTCGGCTATTTTATCCTTGGTTAGAGAGACCTTGAACATGAACAATGGGTGGCGCAACCATGACTTCTCCGTTGCAGTGCACGGTTTTGACACGAAACCTACCACCACCGGTCAAAATCACTTGAAATAATAAAAATGATTTAATCATTTTTTCTAATTATATATTTAACTCTAATATTCAAACGTTATTTGCTTGACGATATACCAACCAGCAACAGGTTACATATAATTGTAGCATGATCGCACTGTTAATCGGTCACTTGCTGGTACATTCATCACGTATTCAAACACGGAAATGAAATAAAAATTATAAAACGCTAATCTACAGGTTACGATCTTAGATATCCGTGTTATTTATTCACTCGCGGACAAGGGTAGGAGCCGCGATAAATTATAAAACGGAGGGTTTCTTGCAGCAACGATACCTACCGTGTTAGAATTTTGCGGAAAATGGCCGGAGGCACAAGAGCGTGGGAAGGACAACAGGAAGCATGGCCGAAGAAATCATGAAACTCACGAGCTCCGGTGGTATACGATCGAGGGTTGGGGGTTGGCGAGGGTGAGCCAGAGGGAACCGGGAAACGGGGCGAGAGAGCGCATTCTGCAAGACGAACGAGGGGAGGGTGAAAAAAAAAATATCGAGTGCGATTTATCAAAGGCGTTTTCTTCGGTTGCTGACTCTGTACGAATTTTCGCCGTATTCGAGCGACCGCGAGAAATGTTGACCCCTTGTCCCTGTCTATCAGAGTGCGTTCGCCATGATCAATAACGACAGACACGTACATAATTCGGTCTGTATTAAGAAATTCAAAAATTCATAATTCTTTAATTTCATTGTATCACAGTTTCCAAACTAGTGCAAACCACATATTGTATTTAGAATCAAATCTCAACCTCCTTTCTAGACAGCTATCAATAATCTCAAAATCCTGGACGTTCCCATACGTCTCTCACCTTCAGTTTATCAAGACTACCATCGACTAGCACCAAGAAAGCAATTCTCCTTCTGTTCCACACTACACAGTCTATCCAATCAGTATCTAAACTAAACAAACACAATGCTGAATATACTAGATATAAAATAGATCGCTGTCTATTTACTTTAACAAAGATAAAATTGGTTCGATAAGACTTGGGAAAATTCGAGCAGCAAGTGGCAGCTGGACAAGCCGAAGCGAAAGCCAGCGCACTGACCAAATTCCAGGGTCGCTTCTAATTGCGCGATTTGTATAAAGAGGCGGCTGCGGGCGCGGTGGAGGGGGATCCCTCGGTAGGATCGCCTGGAAATTAAAAAGCATTAATAACAGCGGGATTGGTCGAGCTTTCCGTGGCGAGAGGTGAGGCAGCGAGGCTCGACGATGAAGGTAAGACGCGGCAGACAGGAAGAGGAGAAGAGGAGCAAGAGGACGAGGACGAAGACGAGGAGGAGGCGATCCACGATCCACGGGTGGGTGGATGCGGTGTTGGAGGAGGAAGAGGGCGGCCGGATGAGCCTTGAGGAGGAACGACGAAAGGGGAGAGTCTCCTCTTGGAGGCCTGCGGAGGGTGAAGAGGACTAGACGTAGCCGTTGGACGCTGCCGTGTAATTTATTTCCCTTCGCTTCCGCGTCGCGGCCGAACGAAACGTCGGATCGACGGGGGGTTGGTCCGTGGAACACGGCCCGATGAACCTATCCTCCATCGACCGTCTCCGCCTCACCTCCTCACCTCCTTCCTCGTTTCGTCCTCCTCGCCCTCCTCGTGGCCCCATCGCGGCCGCAACATCGCCCCCTTGCAAGACCCGGTGAAAATTTCGAGAATATCGCCGGCCCGTATAAATCACGTTTATCGGCCGCGGAGAAGCTTGCAAGACCGGGCTGAATGCTCCGCCGGATCGACCAGAAATGATTTTCACGCTTTGGTAATTCGACGTCGACGCCGACGCCCGCTTCCGCTCGGGCTATCGGAGGCGACGCCGGCGGCTGCTGCCGTTTGCATTCCGTTCATCGGATCCGTGACAGAATGCAATCAGACTTTTCGAGTTCTGCGGATCTCGAATTCATCTGAGTTTTGGCGAACAGCTCGGAGACCGTACGATTCAACGGACCTTGTATGAATCTTCATTTGTACTTTAACCCTTACGGCAGGAAACCTTCTTCGCAATATTATGCAATCCACTTTATACGACTTTGAAGACCACTCTGCAGATTCATGTTTTTTAATTGACACATTATTTACAGGTGAACATTTGATCGCTTTTACAAGTCCATGATTCACATTGTGGATTTCTTAACTAGTCTTTCAATTGCAATAACGATTTCAAGATCATTCATGTGTCATGAAGCCACTCCCAGCTGCGTGATCTAGCAGTTCCTTTTGGGATTGCAGTAGAACTTGATTTATCCACACCTCGTTTACAGCAAGTGAGCCTCTATCATCCGAACTAATTTATTTGGCCTTGCTACCTGTCCGGGTAGAATAAACGAGATATTCTGTTAGTTAAAATAATGTTTTCAAAGTACTGTTTTTACCGAATAGACACGTTGGCTGTAATCTACGATCAATCTGCGATTCGATCTATCGATCTTCGATCTAGCCAGGTCCACGATTACAGACTGATAATTCGTACGTCTTTAACTATGTTTTCTACCACCATTTGATTGCAACATACTTTGGTAGAATTGTGGAAGAAACCGCAGGAAAACGTTAAACGATTCCAGAGATACTTGCTGGTAAATTATATAATTTTGATCGTTATCGACAGTCATTTTTTGTTTGTCATGTTCAGCGGACTCGGAAAAGACCGGTCATTAAATAATCCTGTCGAGGTCTTTCCCAAGATTACAAAGTTTTACCTTACAACTCAATATTTAAATACGCGAGAATGTGAGAAAGAAAACTTGTGTTTGCAACGAACGAGAGATCGATTGTCGAACATTAGAAACTTTCAGACAGTCAAAATGACGTATCTTCTAATCAAAATTCTACATGATTCAGGTGAGAAGTGAATTTTGTCGACGAACTAAGGTGTACGGTTTTTTCAAACAATTTACATTATGAAAATAAGTAAGAGACAAGACATAATTAACTCAAAATGAAAAATGGAACATAAAACGTTGAATAAAATTATTAATTTACGGACACAGTACCGTACAACATAAAGTTTGTCCATGATAAAATCCACTATTATCGAACCTGTCACGGCAGAGCAGTGATTCCGCCATTTTCCAGGAGAAATTCCATCGCCACGAACAATCCTGCAGCGCGTCCGCCATCAGAAACCCTCATCCAATGATTGATCCGTCCCGGATTATTGACAATGTCACCCCAGCCGTAGCATTCGGGAAGAAAGAGGGGGGAGAAACTTTCGGCGGGTCGGAACGTTATCATTAAGAACTCATTATTCAAATTCGAGCTTTTGCATACTTAATCATGGCCGCGCATGTAACCACCGCATAGAAACGGTTTGAGAGAGGAGAGAGGAGAGAGAAGAGGAGGGGAGGTGGAGAGAGGGGGGAGGGCCAAGCTGCCAGAGATAAAGCATAATATCGCGATTCCCGGCAACGTAATGATGATGACCGGCTTGCCGCCGCATGGATAGCCAGGTAAGGGCTGCGTCCGCTACATAATATGCGTAATGTGAAAAGAGGCCATTTTGTTCGACGGGGCCCCGGCGAAGGCGCGAGTAAAACAACCGGCCCCGGTAAATTCGTGTTATCAGTGGTAAAGGAGAGCGTGCCCAGGGCCCTGGCCCAGGACCGATGAAGTTGCTAAAGCGTACGCGCACTTAGGCGACCCGTGAAACACGCTGGAATTATTCCTGAAAGAAGCCTCCGACCGATTGAGTTATTTTGTAGTTCCATTTGCCATGCTCCGCGCACCGTGCTCCATTATTTTAAACTTTATACTACGCGCCGAACACTCCCCATCCAAGGGGTGTCCCTAAAACAACGTGTGAGTCCTTGAGAATTGAAATATTCTAATTGTTCGTCGGAAGAAATTAAATTAAGAAAGAAAACCAAATTTCTCTTTCACTCGAGTTTGTTGCAATTCAAGTGGAACATTTTTACTTTACATAAAGATCCGCTGTCTAGTTATTATATGTGTACGAAGCAAATGTTCTTATAGGAAATATACAGTGTAAAAGATTAGAAATGGAGCAAAGATGAAGAGGCTTGAAGGATGATCGAAACGGCGTGTTTCTCTCAGAGATCAAGGCTCGAAAGTGTCATTTGAAGTCGCCATCCGCAGTCGGCAACAACTCTCGATCAAGAACTGTTGTGCCAGGTGTCGCGAGGTCTTATATCAAGGAAGCAGTCGTGAAAAAATGGCGTCCGTTGCGGCTCGTACGTCTCGAGCCGCAAGTTACGGCCTACGACAGATAATTACTTTCCTTAGCCGCGCGCCCAGCCACCGCGGACAGTAATTAATAGTCCTTCCTGTCCCGCGAAAGACGTTCCGCGCTTTGGTGTCTCCCAGCTCGAGGATATGAGCACCCTACCCACCGACGAACCGAAGAAAAAAAACTGAGATATTCCAGGAGGATGACGGGGAAGACGTTCCCTGGAAAAAGACGTTCCTCAAATGAAACTAATCTCTCGAATTTTTCACTGGAGCGTATATCCTCTGACGCCTCGTTGACAGCGCTGATAATCTTCGGTGTGAAAAACATGAAGAAGTCCTTCGCCGGGCCTTTGATGTTTTTGTTACACTGATCTCTTTCGGAAGTTCGAATTTTTGGTCTGCTTTCTCCAAGGTTATAGGATCTTCAGGTTTTACAATTCCAACAGTAAATACAGTGCCATCACAAAGAACCTCGTTCTAATGAAAGCTTTGCGCACACCACTGTCTATAATAACTGTTTACATGGAACCTTGTATGATTCCAACATAGATAAATTTATATATCCAACGAAATCACTACTTTAATGTAAAATAAATATTTGCTAGTGTAGTCCAAAACTTTATATACGCTTGAGTCATCAGATTTAAAGTTTTTAGTAATTAAAAGTTAACCACTGTTCCCAGCATCGTTTACCTACGGAGACCCAGGCTCATTTTTCTCCTCATCTAGCCCAAATCCCGAAAAGTCCAAACAAGAAGAGGCACCACCGAGGCAGTCAAAGCTCCATTCCACGGGAATCATCCCCGACGAATCTCTTTGATCTCTCCAAGCGATCAAAGCCCGCTAGAGAAGAAGAAGCAACGGAGACAATACAGGAGGAAGAGTCTGATCTCCTCTAGCGCATCCATCAGCGTTGATGTCTTTGTTCTTCTCCCCAAGCCACGTAAGAAAGCCCAGGCCATCTCACAGTTGGGGGACTGGAACTGTTGCGGTCTTCGGGCCCTGGAAAAACAGAGTGACTCCCGTGACACGATACTCGCGATCCATCAAACGTCACCGATCGCCTTTTTTTCCCGTCCAGAAAGTGTGTCCGAGGCACGAACACCCGTCACGCTTCTTCAGCATCTTCGGGGACCTGAAGTTTGGGGAGAGGCGGGGCTTCGAAACTGTTATACAGTATCGATTTAGACTCTAGAAACGGTTGCGGACAGCCCTTATTCCAAACAACTCTTGAGCATCATCAACATTTTATTCATGACAATATTTACATGTAATGTTCTTCATTTTGTTCCATTAATTCTCGGATCAAATCAATTTCAATCAGTTCTGGTAAGGTGCCAAGGATGGACTAGAATATCGACGATGTTGATTTGTAATTGATTTGCTAATTATTTATATACAGAGTGAGACAGAAATAAATAAATAATTTGAAATAAATTCCTCACAACAAATTCTGAAAAATTCATTTTTGTCTGTTCGCACCAAGCTACCCTCTGAAACCCTGGCCAGCTGTTGTCAGGGACGTCTTTCGTCTTTCGAAGAGGGGTTCTGGTTCGAATTCGGTGAATTTCAAGAGGAGTGAAGACGAACACGTCCCCCAGCCCTTTAGACAGGCGGTTTTCCGTTCGGTCGATTTTTCAAAACAGCAAGAAAGAGACTGCAGGAACGCGCGGCCTGTGGGCCCGATCCTGAAGGGGGATGGGCTTTCGACACGGTCGAGACACGGTAAACACGGGCCGGGAATATGAGCGGAACACGTCTCGGCGCTGTACTCGAGATAACCGGGAACATGTCCGCCTGCGAGAATGCGCGCCCGGATTTTTAGGTATTAATTAAGGGTGCCGCGGAGACGCGTGATGAATCGGGGACGTTGTTCCCCGTGAACCCTTCGACGATGTACCAGCAGTCCTTCGACGACCCTGCGTATCACGTAAGACGGGACACTCTGTGTGTTCAACGTTTTTAAGCTCATCGGTGCTTGTTTATTCGTTCCTCGCTGCGAGTTCGAGCGAGGTGGGTGTGTAGGGGATGATGAGAATGGTAATGGACGTATAGCAGATCATCCTGACGTCTCTGGACCTCGGATGCTTCGGTAATATGGGTTTGCAGAGGATTCTTGCAAGCACTGCGTCCTCTAATGGCTGGTCTTTTGAGTTTAAGAGCTGTGCTTTAAGGGACGAGGCTGGAAATTCTGTTTTGTGAATGTTTTAGACTAAAATGTTATTTTTTAAAGAGAATACATGCATCATTACTTGTCTTCAAATTTAAATTTTTTCCATTTCAACAATGTATGACTGAAATGATATTCCTAAAACGAACCAGCGACTTATCAGAAAATGTTCCAAAACTTTCTAGAGAAAATCTGTTCTAGCCAATTCGAACGAGCTCACGGCCTAAAGACCCAAAGTATAATAGCTCGTCTGCACTACAGCATAGTCCATCCATAACGTCGAACAAAAAGCCGGGCAGTAGACAGTGCAGCAGTTGGAATTAGCAAGCGGCGATTCATACCGTTCAGAAGTTTTTCTTCTCGCTCGGAGCGCATTGAACAACGATTAGAACAGCGAGGCGAAATGACGGTACATTAATTACGGGACGAGGTAGTCCGCGCAGAAAGAATCTATTATTAATAGGAAGTAATACAGGGCGCGACGTCGCCGACACAGGACGTTTCTAATGTATAATAACTCGGCGTCCGATCGCCGGGGAGACCCCGGTAATCCAATTTCGATGTTTGCTTTTTTCGTGACACGCGTGATAAAGCAGTGTACCCGAGCGTGGACATGAGAAATCGCGGCCATATTGTATATGTGCCTGTGAGTGACTGCCTACCTCACCGTCTCGCGATCCATACGCCGTGATTAATCAATGACGGCCATTGGAAGAATGTCTTCGGGTTTGTATTTGTCACTGGCACGGATCCTTTGAGGCCGGCTCGCTGCGGGGGATTCGACCAGTGAAAAAGGAGAAGGATCACGGAATCGATCTCGTTGCAACGCAGTCCACAAATAAAATTTTCGTCGAATTATTCCGCTCCGTGTAACACCCCGAAAACGTCTTCGTGATCGAACGGAAGACGGATAACGAAAATCCACCCTTACGTCGGCACCTATAATTGATCAAAATATTAGGTCGTTCGGAAAGTAATATCGGTTTTCCTGTAGAGATGGCAATCGCATCCGAATAATTGAATGACCCAGATCCAAGAGAGTGCGTACAGCAACGAGAGGGGATTTTATGCGGAAGTGAAAAATGAGAAACGAGTAAATCGTGTTCAGTGCAGCAATTAAAGCTCGCGTAAATATGCAATAATTCGCGGGACAAGCGTGCAACAATGTTTTTAACGGGTCGAAAAAGCTGGCAGGCTGAGCACTCAACCGCTCCGAACATCCTTCTTGCCCAGCGCAACGCGTACCTCGTGCATGCTGCATGCGATGCTGCATCCTATTGTCCTATCTTGCAGCTTGTATTTGGCACACGCAAGTGTGCTTCAGGAACACTCCACGCTGGCGAGAAGTTTGCATAAACGAGACTGGTGGTGTCAGCGCGGGACACCAGGCAGCCTGAAAATAGAATATATAATATGAAGAATATCTGTAACACGGTCGAGGATCTAATAAACAACGTCCTTGTCGCATAAACAGTCGGCCACACCTGTAGATAAGACTGGTCCGCTCTTATAACATCGCATTCGCTAATTCTGAAATTTATTTGACCGAACATCGTGCTCTTCGCCAGCTGAACCCATTCATATCCTACAGTTTTGTGGTTAAACGAGTTGTTGTAAAATTAGCGTTTGCAAAAGATCTTGCAAACTTTCGAAATGAATGGGAATCAGTCTTAACGCCGAAACCCATCCCAAATCAGTATCCTCTAAAATTTTAACCGATGCATTAAAAATTCGCGAAAAATTTCGGACGAATCTAGCTGGGGCCAGCATGCGCCATCATCCCCATTCTTCAGTGTCCTCTGTAGCCACCCCGGTCTCCGAGTTCGCCGCAAAAAATTAATATTCGCGAACGCGGCGCTCGGCAGGCCAGCGGAAAGGAAGCAGTCACGTTCCTTGGTCGCGTCGTCCTCGGACGACGTATTTGTCAGGCGCAAGAATGCTTTAGAAAGACTACTCTACGGGATGCGGGGGTGTATGGGGGTTGAAGAGGGTGGTCGGGGCAGAGGGTTGTCGCTGGCAACGCGGGACAGAGCCGCCGCATGGCACCGGAATACGTAATACGGGGAATAGCCCTGGTTCACGTGGCGTTGGAGGGCTTTCGGAGGGTGGTTCGCCGGGGAATCGCGGTGAAAGGGGTGACGGGGGGGGGGCAGAAGGGGGCGGGAGGGGTGCCGGGAAGAGAGGTGGAGGCCCAGGGCTCGGAGAGGGTAACGAGCCGCGGCAATTAATATCGCCGGGTTTCCACAATGCGCTTGCAAATGAAAGGCCTTTGTGACGTATGATTGCGTTACCGAGTGAATAGTTGAGTAATGGCGGTTCGTGGCGCCGCCATCCGAATCGCGCTAACCGTGCAAAAGCTCAGTCTCGGCTACCGCCCGATAGTACCTGCCAGGCGACCCCCTCGCAGCCCCCTGCCAACCACTTCTGACGCCGACAGTTTTCGTATTGAAGCGCCGCGCTAGATGAATCGCTTCTGATGTCTCGCGTATTAGAATCGCTGAATGAACCGGCGCCGAGAATCCGTGGAAAGCCTGTTGTTTTCGGGCGGGGCTGGAGCTGGAGGTGAGGGGTATGCCGGGTGGTAACACTGGGTGATCGTTCGCATTGACTATTGTAGCTTTTTGGTGGTAAAAGTGATGGTACATTAAAGCAACAACTTGAATACGTACTCCAGAAATTATTCAGATTTTTCGGAAACCTAGAACAGTAGTGATAAATTAGTCGTGGATATAATCGACCCAAGTTGCCCACGGATAGTGTAAAAAACATGCTTACCCAAGCCCTCTAATTGCATAAAAGCTTATATAAAATTGCTTGTTAAGTTTTCCAGATCCACTAACAAGTGAATTACAGCTTGGTAATAGATCTATTGACACCGGATTACGGTGGACGGTTTCGATGGTTTCCACGGTGGGTTTTAAAGCAGATAGGCCGCAATTAGCGAGCGATCGTCGAACGAGAAAAAGGTCAGACCTCGACAGTGACGCGTAATGTCCAACCAATCACCGGTTCGGCAAACGTGTCAGGTGGCCGACAGGGATCCGCTGCAACGCAAGCTTATAATTTATCGGATCAAAAAAGGTGGATGCAAAACGTATGGGTTTTGCATCAGACACAACAAATAAATATACGGATTTGTTGGTGAGTCCTCGCCTAACAAATTTACCCGCGGAACGTTGCATAGGATCGCCGTCGTTCGCTTGCGCAAGCGCATCTACGCGAGTACACAAGCATACAATATTTACGGAAGAATCGCTCGTCACATTGTCAATATATATCTTATAACTAAATGCACCGACAAATTGTTTATCTCCACATCATGAAAACGGTGGCTCGCTGATTTACATGCGGATAAATACTTTCGATTTTTGTTATCTGTTACAATTTTATCATCGAGAACACGTTGCTGAAGCGATCATTCCACTAGATTGAGATGATGTACTTTATTGAACTCCCGAATTCTAAACTGGCATGTATTTTCAAAAATAACAGGATTGGATTTATACAGATTAAAATTGATTATTTACCATAAGCAATAAGAAGTTGTCAGATTAATACAAGGAACACATGATACATTAAATAAATAGCTGATGATAGAGTACTGCGTAAAATCCAGGCAATTATTACGCACAGAATGAATACATGAAGATTTAATCTGTACGCTAATACAGTCCAGCAACCAACTGACCCGCAATACGTGCGATAAAGCTTCTTCACCCTGTAAAACCGCCATCGGGGTGGCTGGGGTTCGCGAAAAAAGGGCCGTTGCTTTCAGAAGATCGAGTATGAATAAATAATTCCCTCTCGTACTCCTCTGTACCATGGGGTGCCGTCAAGAATTATTAGAAGCACAGCAAGCCGAGCAAGCCCAGCAAAAACACAGCAAACAACGAAGGGTTAAATTCCCTTTGAGTAAAAAGAGTCCCGTTTCATTACAAGCATAATTCTCAACACTCGAACACTCTCTCCTACTTAAACAAACACCTAACGCACGAGAATAAAATAATTCGAAGCAAAATAAAGGCTGGAGGGGTCTCCCAAGAGACTTCAACGCCGGAGTAGCGGTATGTACAAGGTCGCCGTCGTTTTCCGAAACAATTTTTCAATATTAAAGTTCGGGTGGGCGTCGATTCAATCTCCCGGCCGATTAAATCTCTCCCTGAGATAAGGGATCGAATGTCCACCTCGAACTCGACGCGGAATAGGTGAAAAGGAGAAGAAAGTGGTTGTGTGTGTGAAGGGGGCGGGCAGGGGGATGAACGCGCGGAAACGGAAGAGAGAAGGAGGATAGGGGTGGTAGGTTTGAGGGGGTGGAACGAGGCCCACGGACTATGAGTAATATTGCGGGGCTTTTCCACCCCTGGGAGCGCGAACCTGAACGTGGAGGGTGGTTCACGGGGGTGGAAGCCCGGAGAGGGTGCAACGGAGGGAGGAGCGCCGATCCATCAGCGTCCCTCCACCCTCGCCTTTCCGCCACTCTCATTTTTCTCCACGGTCCGCGCTCCATCATTCCGCGTCACATCCGCCCTCTTTCATCCCTCTTTCCTCCCTCCGGTTCTGATACCGTGGCTCCAGCTCTCTCCTTGTCCCACCCCCACCACAGTTTCGCCGGCTCCACGACCCTGAAGTCACCCCCCGCACCACCCCTTTAGGGCTGCGCTACTGATTGCACTTTCCAAATTCATTACCGTAGCCCTTGTCGGAGGTTTGCCCGACTTCGAAACGTAGCCTCCTGTTCCTCGAACCACCCCCGATTCAGGGAGAAACGCCAAGGGTTGTTACGATTTCTGTAGATGTTATGACCGCTTGACGAGCTGTTTCGAGCTGATTCTGGTTTTTAGATTACTCCTGCTGATCCGGTGCACGAGGTGATTGAGTAGTTATGCTGTCTAAACCACCCCCGATTCAGAGATGTTGTTCTGGACGCTTGACGAGCTGTTTTTAGATGACTCCTGCCGATGTAGGGTATTCAGTACGTCGTGATTCAGTAATTAGTGAGTAACGCCAAGGGTTGCTACGATTTCTTCGAACGTCATTGTAAACCTACAAAATGAAGAGCTACCAAACCCAAGCGGAAACAAGAAAAATGTGAAAATCCCGCAGCAAGAACGAAACCTAACCGATCCTACCCTCCGAGGAGCAATCGTCCTCCAATTTCCGAATGCAGATCGCCGGGCGCTCGTCAGAATCGCGCGCGTCCAGCGGTCCACGGTCGGCGCATTCATTTCCATTCGAGTTTAATTAGCTATGCATTGGTTGTAACGGTGGCCAATTAAATTAATAAGCGGAGGCATCAGTTAGTATATCCGGAATAATGACGGTGATCCATCTTGCCGGGCTGCTACCGTCTTGGCTCCCTCGGCGTGCAACCGATTTCGCGACACTGCCTCACGGTCCTCGGGTCCGATTTTCTACTTCGATTCGGACCCGGCGTCTCCGTTCGAACCGATCGCAGCAGTAGAGGGGCCCCTCTCGCGGGCCCCCCTGATTCGAGGATACGATTTGCCCGCTAATGGACGGCCATCTTTTACACGTCGAAGGGAATATGTTCGGGAATGCATGTTGATGCTCGGTAATTCACTTTCGTACGTGTTAATATCGGCAGGGCCCGACGACGCGGAGGAATACGCCGGTTAATGCGGCCATAAATCCACCGGCCTGCTAATCTAAAAATATTTTGTAACGCGTTTGTCATTGGGCCCGCGGCGGCCAAGCGCCGATAGAACCCGCGCGTCGTTCCCTCCGATGTAGAATGTTTGATTCCGAACGATCAATCTCGAATACGCAAACCCGCCGGCGTTCCTCCTCTGCAGAGCTTTGCCCAAAGGAAACACCTTACCCTGCCTCCTTTTTGCTACCTGCTAGCAAAGAAGCTGGATGGGCGGCTCGCTTCCGCGGTAATGACCATTAACGTCATCATCATTATCGCCGCTCTCGCGCGTCCCCGTTACTACGAAACCTGTCGCGAATCTGCACGCTCTATGCGCTGGCGATCGACTCCGCGAAGAAGATTCGCTGTTTGATGAGCCGCGATGATGGGATTCTCGCGATTAGCCGCGCTTGTTGCCAATTAACCGCTTACTGGAACGACTGGGCATGGCGTTCTCTGCTCGGACACCTAGGCAAATGCCGACACTTGTGAAATCTTTCACGGTTTTCTAGGTGCTTCCGCTTTGGCTCTGCATTTTCGAGAATCATCTAATACCACGGTAATGGTAAACCAATCTCGTTGCACAGAAGCCTTGAAAAGCTGAAATTTGGTACATAGGTTATCTCAAAGGGATGCACGAATATGCTTTTATCCCGGAAATCCTTCAAGATTAAGTGGTAAATATAAATTAGTGGTATTCCTCTAGATGTAAGCCAGCCGTTGATTGTTCAACGGGAATTTTGCTAGTTACCAAATAATGATTCGGACGGCGCATCGACGACGTCAATGTTCCTGTTCATTTTCCATCGAATAAAGTCCGCATTCCGTAGCGCGTGCTCGAAGGGGCCCCGTTCTCCGCAGTCGGTAATCAAATACGCATTACGTGTAGATTCAGCTTGCGTCGCGTGTCCACGGAAGCTCGCACGGTTGCAGAAGCTCGCGGCTTCGACTAGGCGACGCGACGCGACGCGACGTGACGTTACGTTACGTTACGGGGTAGATGAGTATTCCTTGAGCACCGGTTCCGTACTCACACGTCCCGCGCGTACCACTTGGTATGACGTGTTTCGGTGGGCCGGCGCCACGTACCGATAGGTAATAACGTGTCTGCGGCGCATTTATCTTGGCACGCGAGGCGACCATCATGCTCATGAACCCGAATCAGTGGCGGAGATCTGCCGGGGAAAAAGAATACGTGCCTCGGATTTGTTGCCGCGAGAACGCACGGGGATGATTTAGGGGCCGCGACGGAACCGGAATACTATCCACGACTCTCGATGCCTGTTACCGTCTGACCGTCCCTCTCACCTGTTCAAGCTAATTGCCGGGTGACAATGGCTCCGTGATCGACGGCGATTTCAACGCTGCTTTAGAAAGTAGAGAGCAGCGTCGATTTAGCTGGCACGTGATCGCGTGAAAACTCGTCCCGCGAACTATTACAATGAAACATTTCGGCTGCGATTCGATCAGGCTTCTGAGCAGCTATGAGGCGTACCTGCCACTTCCAATGAAAAGATTGCTTCATTCTGCTGCAGCTGTTTCGTCTCAATCGTCGGTAATTCTTTGTTGCTGCGTGATAATTGAAATTCGAATTTTAAGCAGCTACGATTGGACATAGTAGATCGTTCGGAGAGTAATTTCCTTCTAACCCTTCGAAACTCTCTCTCCGCCATTCCATCTCCGGATCCGCCATCAAAAATGCTTCGAAATGGATTCCTGAAGCAAGGAATTCCTCGACCAATGCCGTTTACCTTAGGAAAAGTAAACTTTCGAAACGTGGCACGCAGGCCACAGAATTTATCAGCGCATTCCATCTGCCGATCGTCGCTTTCCACTCCATCCTCATTCCCCCAGAAAACGAACGTACAATCACCGATCGATGTCGCTTCGAAGACGATCCTCTCTCTCTCGCTCTCTCTTTCTCCTCGGTATTCCACCCTCTAGCATCTCGAAAATAATGAAAATAAAAAATCAAGAAAAATTGGTGCGTGTAGTCGATTCCTGCTCCAGATTCTCCCGCGGCGTCGGCCGACAAATAACAGGTTCGCCATCTTGATATGAAATACGATTACTCGGGTTCGGCGTACGAGTCGCATCGGTCAAACACACGATTCCCAACCCCGTTGCCAAGCCAAAGCAAATATTGCTACCAATTGTCTTTATTGTCAGCAATTCATGATAATCTACAAAGATTTATATTTTATATTTATATCGTAAAGAGTTATATCATATTTAAAAAAAAAATTATCCGTCCCCTGAGAATAAGGAACCTTTCGAAATGACGACTAAAATCCGCGATCAACACATTCTGAACAACAACTAACTTGGGATCAGCTCGAAAACGGCATCAATCAGCAGAAGTTTTCAGCGCGCGAATTCGAGCGCAGCGTGGTTCAGCGGCGTTCTGTGCGCGGATGAATCGGTGCCAGAGTCAGAATTTCCAAGCGTGTCGCTCGCGGTAACGCGAGAGACGAAACGGGACGAATAGAAGGAAACACGGTGACGTGGAAGGGAAAAAGAGAGTGAAAGAGAGAGAGAGAGAGGGAGAGAGGTAGAGAGAGATAGAGAATGAGGAACAGCGTGGAAAAGACAAGGAGAGATAGGAGGGCGAAGCGATACGAGGCAAGCATCGCGAGCACGGCACACAGAGCCTACACACAGCACGAACTTGTTCGGGTTGGGATAGAATAGGATAGGTGGGGCCGTTATTAATCTGGTGTCGAGTTGAGCACAAAGTTATATAGGAGCTCAGGAAATGAAACACGAGAAACCTCCCCCTTCTCCAACCCCCTGCCCCCACAGAACCCCCATCCCACTCTCGCAGCCGGTGGCTCCCTCCTGCCTCTCTCACCTCTTCAGCCCTCTCCTGCCTTCACCTCTTCAGCGTCCACCTACTTCGCCACCCTCGCGTTCTCCTCTTCCAACCGACCAGCTAGCTAGCCATAGTTCCTCCGACCTTCTCGTACAACCTAACCCACCCCCTTCGCCGCCACCTTCTGTCCCAGCACTCTCTACACCCTACAGCCAACTTTGAATGTATTACCGGACCACCACCGAACCCCCTGCCTCTTCCAGTCGCCGGTCAGATGGAGATATAACGATCACCGGCACATGAACCATGGGCCCGCGGAGACATGCATATTTATGCTGGCTGCCCATAGTCTCAGTCTGCCCGACCTGACGTTGCGATCGTCCGACGATGGAACCCGTAGCTGTTCCACGTTTTTCTAGATTCTAGAGGATGCACCCGATGGTGGACGATAGAGGGATTCCAGACTGATCTCTGTACTCTGGATCTTCTTCCAGAAAAAGTGGAATGGTTGGTTGAGCACCCTAACCCTCCCAACAACTACCAAGAGTCTCCTGACCACCTGGACCAGCCAGCACATTTCGAAACGTAAGAAAATTGTTGGAGTATACGCCGAAATGCATGAGCATGGAGAAAGGTCTTTCTGACCTGCGTT
The DNA here is from genome assembly GCA_916610235.2 of Lasioglossum morio. Taxonomy (NCBI): domain Eukaryota; kingdom Metazoa; phylum Arthropoda; class Insecta; order Hymenoptera; family Halictidae; genus Lasioglossum; species Lasioglossum morio. The sequence goes on along the minus strand of OU744328.1, from coordinate 14,014,607 downwards.
TTATTGCACGTCGAGTCACGCCACTTTCCGCACTAAAGGGCCAAGGAAGAATAAGGCAATTCTAGGTTAGTCAGTCCGAGCTAGCCTACCGAACAAGTCACAGCTCTCACACGGTTCAAATAAAGTTCAATTATATTGTGTTATTATGTGCAAATATTATTTAATCACACTTGAACAACGTTTATCTTATTGTGCTGTGCTATTCGGTTGAACATCTAGTGCTGAAAAATATATTCAAGTCTGCTAATATATAATCCCAAGAAAAATTGATCACTATAATTAAACACCGATCTCAAAGGAGCTCTAACACAGCAAACAGAGCCTCGTTCCGCTCTCCAAGCATCACGATGATCCCCAGAACGTTCCAAGCAGGAGGAGTCGCCCCCGAAGGGCTCCTTAAACGCTTGACAACTATATCCTCGTAATTATAATCGGTCCAAGTTTTAATCGCCGGGTCGGATCTCGGCCAGCAGCCACAGTTATCCTTGGATCTGGCGCTAAGAGTGGCTTTCGTCGCGACTCGACAGCCGCTCGTCATGTCAGCAAGAGTTAATTACCCGAGGGCTCGCGCCCGTGATTCGCGGGGACGACAATGGCAGGAAGACATGAATTACGAACGGGAGGCGGCTGTCGACTTGTTAGATTTCTTCGATATCATGAAGGAAGAGGGCAGACCATCAAACTTAACCCTTGACACGTTGGCTGCCGTTACGGTGTCCATCAAAGTTGCACAGAATCACATGGAACAACGTATTTGGTAAGACAAGAATAGAAAATGCTAATAGAATTGATAACAAAAAAAATGATTGAGAAAAATATGAAATATTTAGTTTGGACATACAAAGGAAAATAGAATATTATTCAGTACCACGTTCTTTAAATTTGTCTAGAAATATTGAAAATTGCTTGAACATCCGCAGTCTAGTGATAAGAATTCAATTGAAGTAGACAAGTTGATTTGTCAATTTGTGCGAGTGTGTAATAATCTGATCGCTGGCTGCACTTTGTACCCTCGGCCTTTATCTATGTCTCTATGACTGTAGTACAGTTTTAGCTCAAGAGCGTAGTCGAGGGTTAATCGGTTTCGTAGCTGGCTAGGGGTTGGTCAGGCCTGTGGTGTCGGCGGGGCCTTTGGCAGCGAAGGGGGGTAGCCTCGATTAAAATCGCATCAGACCGACTTTGATGCACGAAATGCCCGCGTTACTGGCTCTCGTCCGCCATGCTGATCGCGTCCGTGTCCCAACACAACGCAATAGAACACAACAACACCAAAAGCGTTGTCTCCCATGGCTTTCGTCCCGTCAGAAAAACGCGCAGCTTCGTTCAACGTTGATGGCCTTATAATTGCGGGAGTATTGCTCGCGAAACAGGGGTTGGGCAAACGAGGGGACCCTGAAGAGTATGCGCGCCTTCCCTTCAGCCCCTCTACTGCGTACCTGCCTCTTCCTCGTCCAGCCTAATGCACTCATGTTTACGCGCGCTTTGCATAAAGATAGCCCTCGATGCCGCTCATTCAAGCACCGCTGATAGCGGACTCGCTTAATAAGCGAGGCTACTTGCGAGGATGTTTATTTACCTCGAACGGATTCTGCGGCAACATCTGCCTTCGTGTTCTAATCGGACCGGATGCTCGACTGGATCGGTTGTTAGGCGATTGTTAAGTTCATGGCTGGCGACGTGCGAGCTAATTCGCTAAGTGCGTTAGGCTGATTGATCTGCTCGGAGAGTCTAGAAATTAGATATCCAGGCTGTGCGTTCTGCTGATGAAGATGTTGCAGTTGTACTTGAACAGCGAAGGGGTTGGTCAGTTTGGTGGTAATGGAGCGGAATGTTTAGAGCACGATTATTATACCGTTTCCGAGGATTGAGAATGATTACTGTGTAATCAGAAAATGAAAGGAAGCTGTAAGACATCGTCGGAGGAAACTATTCAGGATCATTGAATAAACCTGACAGTTAACCCTTCCGGTTTTTTCATAATAAAATTCAATTTAGACGGGTACATCGTAACTATGATTCAGTTTATAACCGAGACGCGAGTTTCCAAATGGTTTTACAACCAGTTAAACGAGGATTGCAATCATTGAGTTGTCATTGAATATTGCAGAAAATTATGGGCATTGACATGAAGGTTATTGAAATAACTTTATCTTCCAGAGACCCGTTCGCAGCACTCGGACAGCAGCAGTAAGAAATCGCCTAAAAATTCTGAATGAGTAGGGGAACGATCCCCGATATTCTTAGAGGTTCCTCGGCGGTTAAGCACCAGAGGTATCGACCGTTGTCCATCGGGGTCCCGGAAGAAAGGGGTAAAAAGCGAGTAAAGATCGCAAGGGTGGTCGGACAAGAGGGGCGAAGACGATAGGACGGGACATTTGTCGCTCTCCGAGCAAACACTCGGGTCTCCATCAACGTCCCCGAAGTTTCTTTCGGGTGTTGCCTCTCCAAGGTTGTATTCGTCCCCAACGTTGCCGGTATCGTCGGCGTTCTCTATCGGTTTTCGGTTTTTGTAGACGCGCAACCACTCGGTGGTAACCGGGAGCCCCCCCTCGTCCCTACCGTCCTCGGGCCCCTGTTGAGAAATCGCGCTACTTTTATTTTGCCAGTTCCCTACGTTAGCGATTTTTCCATCACCGCGGCGAGATATTTCACCGGCAATCTAAGAGTCGCAAATGGAGTCCACAATGAGGCAGAAATGGCTTGGCGCACTGATGGCCCCCGCATTTGTCTTCCCGCTGTTCCTTCTTCGTGCGCTCCCTCGGCGAACACGCGCCTTTTCCACCCCCGTTGGAACGACAGACAGACGTAATCGAGCACTTGTGCACTCGACGGGACCGACTCTCTCTCTCTCTCTCTCTCTCTCTCTCTCTCTCTCTGCCCCTCTCTCTGCATTCTGCTTACTTCTTTCTAATCGGTCCGTGTCGCCTCTTATGTTGGCCCCCTTCCCTCTCCTTGTAACCTCGCAAGGAGACAGGGATTCATGTGTTCTCGATCCACGAGATTTCAAACTGCGGGACCAATTTTTGACAACTTTGGGGTCCCATCTGACACAGATCATTCTTAAATGTCGTCTCTTAAAGCACAAGCTTCAGCATCTATCAAAGTGTTCTCCCATTTTGGAGAACATGCTATTATAAGAGTACATACTAAATATTTGCTATTGTGTTTCCAATTCAGTCATTTTTAGTGGTCGACGCCCTATCGTTCTGCCAAAATGTAGCCTTCAGTCCACCAGAGTAGATACATAATTTGAAACGTAGTTTGCTTCGGAAGAAATGATCCAGCAACGATCACGGAAGCTTGTGTAAATCCTCTTTCGCATCAGCGCTAGTGAAATTGATTAGAATTACAATTACGTTGATTTATTGGGGACTGGACAAAGTCGAGGCGTAACTCGGTTCCCGACAGTCGATTATTAATCCCAAATTACCCCGGTAATCCGTAATGCCGGTGGCCACGAATTGATTTCATCAAGCGCCATAAATCCCTCTAAACGCGAGAGAGTCCGCGGCGGAGGTAAGGTAACAACGTTCGCCATTAGCGGGACCTGGGCTCTCTCGCGATGGAGCAAGAAACAAGAGGAGCGGTAATAGACAATAGAAAGGTCCTGGGAGTTAGAGAGAGGCGAGAGAAAGAGAGAAAGAGAGAAAGAGAGAGAGAGAAGAGAGTGAAAAGGGGATGATAGAGGATAGAGACCGCGCGCGCGATATAAGGAGCGACTTTTTCTCGCGGGTTGATAGATGGCCCAGGACCCGAACTGGTAACAGAAAGGCGAGCAGAGGAAAGAAATCACGAGCGCAGGGAACGCTATGGGGACGCGCGGTGGCGTCATTAGGCTGCTCGGACGAGAGCTAATGCACCGTTCCCCCGGATTTCGCCGGAGGCCTTTGGAAAAACCGAGCGAGGTCAGCATGTGAGCCGAGCACGAAAGAACGACGGCCGCGTAAATGGCGTCTGCGAAAGTTGCCACGGTTTGTGATTCTTCGCCTCGCTCGCGCGCGCTTCGTTGAGGCCCTCCTCCTCTTCCGTCTTCATAGCCCGGAGAAATTCCGAGCGCGCTGGTTCGGCCAAAGAAACGACGCTCGTACGCCGCGGACCGGAGAAAACGCTCGGGGGAGCTTGCGCGTAACGAGGCGATCGCGGCTGATGCACCGATCGCATGCTCGCTGATTGAATGCCTTTAGAAATTGTTTTGCGACCGGGGTACCCCGTTTTTGGCACCCGGCGCCACGCACTTGCAACCCTAGCTAAGATCATTCGCTGTATGTGCCAAGAATCACCTCTTTGATAGCGCATTTCAAGGATAACAGAGGAGGACTCTAATGTTCTTAAACATCGTGAAGAATATTAACTATTGCCAGTGGGGAAACCCTTTGCACTCGGAGCTATTGTAATTCGAAAATATTTCTGTTTTCTATCATTTTCTTAATCTTGTCAATATAAAACTGATATAATGTCTATTGAAACTGAATAATACTATAATGGTATAAGAACTCGAGTGCAAAGGGTTGGATACCAGTACTGGGAGATACCGAAAAGTTCCCATAGCAGAGGTCGTCCAGCAACGAGAACGGCGCGTCTTCGAGGTTCAAGAAAAAGGAAGGTGAAAGCGAAGAAAGGAGGAAGAGAGGGAGCGAGCGAGAGAGCAGCGCAAGCCGAAGGGATGGCGACGGAGGGTTAAGCGCCGGAGGGATCCGGCAGGAGAGGAAAGTGTAATCCCAGACGATCAGCGTGCGGCAGATTCGGCCTTAATGAGCTACAGCAATGATAAATGACGCCGTGGGCCGCGCCTCTCTCTTACCGCGTTTATCCTCCGCTCGGAATAAGGTGTATCCTTGTAGCCGAGGCCCGACCCGGCCCGACGTTACCTGTTCCACGCCGTACGACCGGCATCCATCCTGTACCCGGCGACGAGCCTTCCATCTCTCGTCGTTCGTTCCGCGCCTGTAAAAGCTTCATCTCCGCCTACGATCCCTCAAACTCGGCCCCGGAGGATCGAGGGGAATTCAAAATGGCAACCGGTGTGTGTCCAGACCTCCCCCGAGCCCGGCGACACCCATCCATCCGACGCTCCCGGACGTTTCAATTGGATGTCCTTCTTGAACCACGACGTCCACCCTAAACCCAACGATCCTCGGACTCTTGTAACGGCGCTGAGAATCTTGTACCGTCGCGCCGACCCGCTGCGACCACTCTCCCATGAATGACAGTCTCATCCACTCACTTTTTTGCCAACATTTCGCGATGACTTCCTGCCCGAGAATCAAGCAGGAAGGAGCGGCTGTTCCGGGGACCAGGAAATCATGTCTTCGGGGTGGGGCTTCCAGCGATTCAATTTGATTTCGGAGCATGATTGATGGCGTGCCTCGTTTGATTCTCGCTGAGGATGTCTTTATAACTGCCTTTGGCCGCATCATTTCGTTAGAGTCCTCCACTTGTGCATTCTAGCCTGTAAACAATAAATCGAATTTTCTTATACTCCGAAATTTCTGGTTACGCTCGATAGAATTAAATAATGTTTTCGAGCTGAAAACAATGCGTTTCGATCTCGTTGATTTTGCTGATTTCACCAGCGTTTTAAAATTCTTTTAGTCTGCTCGACACGGCAGAAAAAGTGGTTCGAACAATAATGAAGCATTCTCATCAGCCGCCGGTGTCCCGGTTCGTTGTTCCGTAATGGGTTCTCCGTTCGAATTGACACGGGGCCATTCGTTCTCGTGACGTTTCAATTGTGAAGCGGTTTTCAACCTGCACAGAGATCCGACACAGAAATTGATCGACCACCTTTCCTTCGAAATTTTCGAGACCCGAAGATGGCGCGATCCAAAGGATGCTGATGGGAAACAAGAACGCCTCACTCCTACCTGGACCGACGTTTATCGACGGACTCTTTTATTAACGAGGGTGCTGGATTCTTGGCGATCTGGCCATTCCGAGAGAGAACCTATCATCTATTAATTTCCCAAAAATTGTCCCTTGTGCCAGGAATCCCTACAAATTAATACAATTATCTTGATTACAGGCGGACAAGTAAATGCAGCCCAAAGTCACTCATCTTTTCTCAATCTTTTCAGACTGCAAGTACTACGTGTATGCGAGTAATTAAAAGTTAATCAAATGGGAATCTTCGAAAATTATTTTCTGGTTCTTTCATTTGTCTTTGACCATCTAAAGATTAATTACAAGACCAAATAAATTCTATTGTATTTGCAACACAATTAAAATTGATCTGCATAGACTAAAATAGAACGTGCTAAATTGGTTGAGCAGAGCATCCTGAACAAAGTGAGAATGCACGATGATTTTTCGATCGGGCGAAGATAATAGCAACAATAATTAATCTGTATTTCGTTGTCGGGCATGATCGGAGAACCAGTTGCCCCCTCGGTCGAATAAATGGTAATAAATGTTTGGTCGTCGTTAGCCGACGTCGTCCCTGAATCAGGATCGTGAAGGAAGTCATTTTCCTGCTTGCCATTAATCGAGGCCGAGGAGTGCCTCTATATTAGCGCAGGTGCAGACGGCTATCGACGCCATACTGACAGGTGATCTGCTCTCGATGGAGGAAGGTGATCCATCGTTAATGAGCTCGTTATCTCGAGTACGTAGCCTTCCACCGTGGTCCTCCGCGGCTCTGTCAACAACCACCTCCTCCGTATTTGCTATTTTATCGGCTGGAAATTGCTTAATACCCCGATCAATTTGCGAGATCGTGAGAGAAGAACCGCGAAAACGTTCACGGCGTTACAAGTCCGTGAATTTACATGAAATCGACCGGCGGATCGACCCTCGGCCAGTCCCCGCAGCATCGCAAACATTGTATAAAGAGCTTTGTTTGCGAAAGAAGACAGGAAATTGGCGTGATTCATTCCACCGGAGAACGGAGACCATGGTTGCGATAATAATAATAAGTCAAGGCGAACCGGTGGCGAACGAACAATCGACCGTAATTTTCGCGGAGAATTAAATGTAACGTTCTCTATTAGTTAAGCGTTCGGTTTCTTTTTTCTTCTTCTTCTTTTTCCCTCTTCGAAATCAAGGATACGTTCGATTTCGAGGCTGCCGAGGATTTAAAAGCGACTAATTATTCCGTATCTTTTACTAGATCGGAGGTATCGCGGTGGGATATCGTGTTTCACAGTCTTTACGCGAGTTATCTTGATGGAAACATGCCAATTTGTTGGCAGAAAAAGGATACACGACTTCATTAACTTCCCTTTCACGTCGAAACAACGAAGAAACTCTCAATCAGCGGATCGGAGTTCGTTTTACCAGAGAATTCGCAGCTTCTGTCTCGAGTGAATGATCAAGGAGGTATAATTTGATGCGTAATTAGTAGAGCGCACATTTTTTTGTGAGAACTCGTTATTATTACGGGTTGCGAGACTGTGGAATTTTCAACTGGAATCTCATTTTCGGTGCTAACGCCTCGAGGATATTACGTGCATCGAAAGCTTCGCGCAATCACGTTAACTTTCAATCCTTCTAACTATTTCAGATTCTAATAAAAAGCAATAACTACGCTAGTCAGCTTCTGAGCGTTCCACACGCTTGCCCGGATGATCCAAGATGGTGAGATGATCTAAGAAAGGTTTCCGAGTGTATAGAGTTAAAATATATCCTCGCAGACGTCGCTAATTCAGCCTAATTCAGCCAGAAGATCATCAATTACACCGCCACGTCGCGGCCGTAGGCCGGCATTCAATCCTAATCAAATCCAAACATCTTCTGTCGAACAACTGTTAAACCCACCGATCCCGACACACCTATCTACACCCGTTGATCAGTAGAATGGCCGATGATCCATCGCTGCAACCAGCGGAGCGTATCCTCTTCATGGACGTCTACCCGCGGCGTGTCTTCAGCAACCGTTTCCCGTTTCCCGTGCGGTTATTCATTCTGTTGGGCCCTCCGTAGCATTTCCATTTTCCTTAGCAAGTATCAATATCGCCTTACTTCAGCCCAGAATCAGTCCCGTTATCGGGATTCACACTCCTCTTTATTCCTTCAGGGAGAAGGACACCTATGTAAACATGTGAGTATATTCTTAAATTATATTTAATCTGAGTAAAATAAAATACCAGCTCGTTTCGGAAAGTCATTTCATTTCCTCAAAGAAAAATTAAGCCAACTTTGTTTTACGATCTTTTGCGATTTTTCAGGCATCTTGAAGATCCCATGCACGGAGAATTTCTGTTTTTTTAGAAAAGAAAACAGATACAAAAATTTCTCTACACAAAAAACGAAATTACTTTCCGAACGACTTAATTAATGGGAAAATCAGCAAGCCCGATTAAAAATGGGGAAGAATGTTGGGGTTCGATACGAAGCTGACCGGAGCGAAATTTGTCGAATGAGATAGGACGTAGAATCGCGCGAAGGGTTAAGGGCCCGTGCACAAAGGCCGCGGAACGACAACGTCCGCGGCCGTTTAGCGGGTACATAGAGGCGTGGGCGTAGAAAGGACGATGCGTAGGCCAGGCCAGGATTAAGACGTCAAGCGCCCGCGGCGCTTGATTAATGCGGCGCATTCACGAGAACGAAAAGATCCTGCGCTGCTTTGCGGGTTCTCGCGCAACCCTCGTTTTGAATCGCGTTTGCTCGCTCTCGCTAGACTCTCTCTACTCCGCGCCGTTCGTTTTTCTAGCGAATAGAAACCAGACTGAGAGAGAGGAAGAGAGAGAGAGAGAGAGACGCCATTGTTGCAGCTGGATCGACGCCGCCGGCGATGGACGTTCGATCCTCTTCCTGCTCTTGTCGGAGTCGGAGCCGACACAATGTTACCAGGAACACAATGGGCCCCGGTATTGTTCGAACTTGATGGCCCTTAGCGCGCTCTTTGTGACCGGCTTCGCTGGTAAATGAGCCGGCTTGATTAGAATTTAATAACTGGACTGGCGATCTATTGCATCGTGCACCGGTACCTTCGCTGTTCGAGTTGGTAGTCGAACATTTCGATACGGATTTTATTTATTTATTACTGACCTTTGGATTTTGCGCATTTATAACAAAAATGGTTAGTTAGAAGACTACTTGACAGGAACAATTTTTGAAAGGACTATCCTGAAACTTAGAAAAATGGAGAACCTATCGCTAGACTGATGTTAGACGGGGAGGGATGGCTTCAAGGCTTCGTGCAACGTAAAAAGAGACATCCTAGCGGACAATCGCATACTCGCCCCTTCGATTTTTCCCGTGGCCCCCCCACGGTTCGGCTACGGAGTGCGGGGCGCGCGAGGAAATCCACGAACACAGGTGAACGGGCGCGCAACGTGAATTAGACAGCTGTCAAAGTCCCGCGGAGGAGAAGATCGAGTGGCCATATATGTGGTGGGCGAAAGGGCATCAGGAGAGCTTAGAGGAGAGGGAGAGAGTGAGAGAGCGAGAGAGAGAGAGAGGGGAGAGAGAGAGAGGTTTTGGCAGGCGAGCGAATGGATTTGGATGTGGAATGGAAGCAAGGCAATAGTAGGAGAACGCTAGACAAAGACAGAGGTCGGAGGCGAGGGAGATGCTGGAAAGATGGGGGACAGGGGGGTTCGGAGGGGTCGAGAGGGGGCGAGCACTGATAAATACCACGCCATTTCTCTTTGTGCTCCCTGGCGAGAGCACAAACACAGGGCGGCTCCCTTCGTTTCAACCTGAGCGAGAGTAGCTACCTAAACCTCTTGCTCTCTTCTTATTCCGGCTCTCTGTTCCTTATCCTTCCTCATCTCTTTTGTGCTCGGCTTCCACCTAACCCTCGTACCCCTTCACTTCTCTCGCTCTTACTCTCTCTCTCTCTCCTCTCCCTCTCACCAACCCTTCCTTCCTTCCTTCCTTCCTTCCTTCCTTTTAACCCCCTTTCTTCCTATACTCCAGCGATCATTCTTCCAAGTTCGCTATTCTACGGTTTCTGTTCCGATGCTGCCAGTTTCGGCGTTATCGCCACTCGCGGGCCCGTTTCGGGTTAACGATGCACCGTGCATCTCGATGCACCCTCGCTGCATTCAATGCGCGGATCGCCCCTGTGTCGATTGTTTTCTTCATGCGACGAGGGAGGCTGAGAAGTTAAAGAGATATTAAATTAGTGAATTCAACGAGAGTACTAGTATCTATGTTTATGTTAAGAAACATCTGCCGATGCTTCAACGATATGGTCGAACCTTCCCCAAAAATTAAAATTCGACGGAAAGTGGTATTCATTATACGGGAACGTTGAAATGAAAATGCCGCTTGCCTCCGAAGTAAATTATACAACAGCCTCTATTCAATGCGCAATTAGCGGGCATCCCAAATCAAAGTGGAGTTTGCGGTAGATTAGCAGACACAACGAACCTGTTAACAGGCCGTGGAATTGACGGAATACACAAACGAGATGACCAGGTATAACGGGCTCCGGTTCGGTCGGTGGGAGTACGGATGGTAGGGAAAAGGAAAAATAGAAGCGAATACGACCTAATCCACGGAGCCCTGGCATCGTTTCGTGGGTGTCATGCTTTCACTTCGGTTCAGGTTGACTGCAGAAGGCGATTGGTTCTCGCTGAGCTCCTCCCAGAATCCATTAAGAGCCGAAACGAAGAAACACAGCATTAATTTTAAAACCAATCCCGGAGGAGAAATCGTGCATTGGCCGCCATTCGTGTGAGCTTGCTCCGTTTGCCGTCGAGAAAATCCTTCCGAAAAAAGCTGTTTTAATTGCGAGACGTACCCTCCCTCCCAGCCCCTCTAATTCCCCCTCGTTCCCCTCGTAACGCGTTATGGAGATCGGAAACACACTGGTTCACCTCGGGGACCGTGTCTGACCTTCAAACGATCTCGTCGATCATCGATCTTCTAAATTCTCGATCCAGTTAGTGGATCCTAGCCTTTTTCACGTGCTGCGATGCGGTGGAAATTATTAATTTATAATATTTTATCCAGATGGGATAAAAGATGATTTTTGAGGGTGAAAAGGATTGAAACAAGGGACGAAGGTAATCGTCGAAGATTTCATCGATTTCCGAGGTAATAGTTCGCGCGGATGTAAACCGGGTCCCGAGTCAAAACATTACGTAAGGTTTTTAGAAGAGGAGGAGAAGACTAATAATCTCGAAATAATGTAAGCATAATAAATGGGCGAGCATTAGCGAGGCGCTCGGCAGCCGGCTCATATTTTCGGTGGCGCTGGCTTTGACGTAGCATTACTCCAAAGTGCGTTACATATTACTAACCATACAATACATATACACTGGTTCACGGTGGTACACGCGTACACTCTTCCGCTTGTGCATTTTTACGGCGGGGTCCTCTACCCGGGCGCGTTGCGCCGCGTTCCCGTAATAAATGTATATCTCATTCCTCGGGGCGAGGCCTGTCCCAACAGAAACGCGTTCCATTCCGTTTCCTGTTTTCTTCAGCGGTCGGTCCCGCGCCGTGGGCCCGTCCTTAACGATCGCGGATCATAAAATACAGTACCTGTTAATTAAATGACAAATACCCCGGGCCCCAAGTATTATTTAAAGCGCGAACGCGCCGACCGGATTACGATCGGCGAACAAATTGCCGGCCGGTCGACAAAACCGGGACAATAATTCGCAAAAATGATTATTAAGAGCGATTGTTCGGTAGCCCGACTGCCCACTGAGTTATCGCGCACTGTTTCTTCCCGATTTTTCAACGCGAAACACCGGCTCGTCGACGACGCCAACACTGCAAACACAATTTGTTTGGATTTTGTCGATGCGACCGATCGCATTGTTAAGTCTCCCAGTAATTTTTCTGCTGTTGGAAACAGGACTAAAATTGATTCCACCTTGCGTGTCTTGAAATTAAAACAGCCCAGGCTGAACGTTTTCTTTTCTGATTTTTTACGATAAAAGCGAGGTCACGTCTCAAAGAAAGAAATTAAAGGTGGTTGCATACGATGCAGTTAGGTTGTACGGTATTTCGGTCCCGTTGCGGCGTCTCCACGCAGAAGATTGCGGTATGGTTCGAAAAGAGCCGAAGCTCTAAGAAAGTTCAGCGACGAAGGGAAAGGTTAAGCCGGTGAAAAATGGAACGGGAAAAGTGAAACGAGCCCCGGCGAAATTGTAGACCGGGCCGCGAAGTTTCTACCCGCTTCCGTCGAACTTCGAAGGGATTAAGGACAAGCCGTTATGGGTCCGCCGCCGCGCGTGAAAAATGAAACAAAAATTGCCGGGGACGGCCGCGATCGATCTCTCCCCCGAATATTAATTAACGAAACCCGTCCGCCGCGCGCGGGAACTTTTCTTCGGAACGGACCAAAATTTCTCGCGTGCTTCCGAATTATTAAGCACGTCCTGCATCTGTTTCAACGCGTGCTCAATTCATGCTTTCTTCAATTTCAAATTAATAATACGGCAATAAGAAATTTTATTCCGGCATATTTGCTTGTCTTTATACGAACTATTCATAAAATCATATTGATCGCGGTTACATTGTGTGGGAGAAGATTCTAAACATGGTTTATTAAATTTTTAATGCTCTCTCTCTCTCCCGGTATAAAAGGTTTTCTATCATTAAACGAAGTCGAAGCGCTAAAAGGAAATAGTTAATGTAAGACATGTTCTTCATAATTACACTATCCATTACTCGAGGATCATATTTATGCGGTGAATTTTTCATGATACGCAAAAGGATCGACAAAGGTAATTACATCGCCGATAAAATGTTCAATGATTACTGGAATTAAGCTTCTGTTTTATTTATTACTCCTGCCTACCGGAAGCCTATTAGTAGATTTTTTTTTTTTTAGTGGTAGTACTTTTGAGAGAGAGGCTTGATAATTTCCAACAAAATAACTATACAAAAGAAGTTTGTACACCACGTTACTCGAAATTACTTTAATGTTGTATTCTTCGGCTGTGTGAAAAAACAAACAGAGGTAGGTCTGAAGCACGCTGACATTTTTCGCGGTACTTGGCATGCACGCGACTTGGATTCCAGGCTCGCGCGAAGAGCCTCGAAGAAGCAGTCGGGGGAGAAGAAGCCGAAGAAGAAGAAGACACGGTTGGAATAAGAAGACGAAGCCGAAGAAGAAGAGGAAGAAGAAGAAGAAGAAGGTAAGGCAAGAGTGCGCGCAGTCAACGGGTACAGAGACTATCCGAGGTGCCGGTTGACAGCAACAAATGCCTCGGTGCGGGCAAGACGGGGAGCTCGCGCCCGGGACGCCGGTTGCAGGACCAGCTTGAGATATTACCAGGCAGATGCGGTCGCGCGCTGATCAAAGAAACGCTCCTCACTGAGAGAGATTAAATGGATGCTGGTGCGCGCCGGCAAACCACCACGCTGCGGCTACAAATAATAAGTCGGGAGAAAGAGAGAATCAGAAGGGAGAGAAAGAGAGAGAGAGAGAGAGAGTTGAAGGCTGTGAGAAGGGGAACCGGCCAGAAACGAACGGAGAAAGATGCTGGATTGCGAGGCACAGGCTGCCGAGGCCGAGAGCCAAGCCGCGCCGGGGCCCTAACTCGGATTTGATACATTCCCATCTTGAGGAGTATTGCTCCTGCCGCCCGTTACTCCCTTCGGGAAACCTCCTAACGCGATTATGCCTTCTGCTCGCACAGGGAACAGGGTCAGACACTCTCGGTATCCCCAGAGAGCTCACCGACTGTTTCTTGAGGTCTTCGGGGGACTGACCTGCGATTCATACGAATTCTGGGCGATCAAACAGATCCATATTCTCCTTATTTTATCTCTGCTTATTGAGTTTACCAGTGGAACATGTTAGAATAATGTAACGATAAGATAGGAATATTCGTAGAAAAACGTCGTACGTGACGGTATGCACGGAGATGATTCCGAGCACGGATTTTAACGAAGATGAACCTTGTGTTCCTGGCATAGCTACGTCTGGAATAACCTATTTGCCGCGATATTTCATCGAAAGACAGACCGAGTAGCTGGTAATAGCTTCTATACGTCAATGAGAAATGTTTGCAATTACTGGGGAAAATAATGGGGAAGAGCGTAACACTTGTTAATCACTCTGCAATAATATACTATAAATTAGAGACTCGATTTCCCTTACAATTATTGTGTGGCCTGATCGGTTCGATTGCGCAGAAAATTCTAGAAATTTCGTCAATTCCAAAAGATGGTCGGATCCAGTGGCCAGAGATGCAATAATCTTTCCCCGTAATTGTATCGTCGTTTGAAGATCGCAAGAGTCCGACGATGAGGATGGTAGCATAGGAATCGTAGTGGAACGTGCATTAATCGGTACGAATGGAAATCGGCTGGTAGGTAGCCTGGCTGTCTCCGGCGCTCGGTGGGCGTTCGTCTTGAAATTCAATTAATCCGCCGGCGATGACTATCTGCTAGAATAATGAGAGTGCATCTCGACAAGCGTTATCACCGTTGGATCGGCCCCGGCGTCCCCCTTATTTAGAAGATAACGACGGCTGCTCGCTAAAACTTACTCTCCCTGAATGGTGTTGTCATTCGTCGTGTACACCTCCTACCTTCCCGAGGCATCGCGAAGGGTTTAGAGTGAACTAGCCAATGAGAGAGACTCTGGTCTCCTCTCCTCCGTTCTGTACACCTTTCTCTCCCTCGCTCTGTCTCTCGCTGGTGGCGGCGGCTACGGACTAGCCTCTCGCTCGCTCGTTCGTACTCTCTTCTCCTCTCCTTTCACCGTACACGTTCTGCCCCCTCGACTCTCCTACACAACCTGTCCCCCCTCGCCCCTCGAACCCACGGCATCTCCACGTCTACCTTCTCGCTCGGGTTCCCGCGATGAGATATGACTGCCACATTATCACCTGATTATGTTATCACTTTGCATCGCCCGTTCCTTTGCCGCGCTGCTGGCTGAAACTACCGTTTATCACGACCGTGGAGATCCGCCGGCGGTGAACGGCCCCCGGAATCCTACGCTTTGCCAAGATGCTCCAGTAATTCGCAAGGGTCAACCGACCGTTCGCCGATTCCCCTGTTTTCGTCCCGGTGTTTAGTTTACTGTGCAATTCTGTCGCGTCGACTTATTCGAATCACGGGGAATTCAGGGTTTCTTATTGTTACGGGGCCGTGGTTCACGCAGACATCTCCCAAAAAAAAAAAATTATGAACACTTCAGAACCTCTCCCTAACCGCATTCCCACGCGAGATTAAATCCCCACAAGTATTCACGAACAGAAACCCACCCCCACGTTCGATCGGTAACGCTCCCGTCGTCTCCACCTCCTGATTCGAGACTTTTTTCCCCGAGCAACGTTTCGCGAAATCCGTTCCTACCGAATGTAGAGATTCGGGATGGCTAGAGGGGGGTTCGTAAAAAAATTAAAAAAAAAAAAACGAGATTACGCGGGACAAACGTAGAGACAGTAACTGGATCCGGTATGAACGGGGTCGGCCGCGAGTTCAGGCGGGCATGGCAGCGCTACGGGACCATCAGGTCGCCCACAGCTCATCGCCAAGCGATCACATCTCATCGCCTCGTACCATCGCAGACTATTACAAACAGAGCGTCCCCGTCACGGCGGCCTCTCCATCCTCTCCTAGCTCTCTCCCGGTTCATCCTCTCTCTTTCACTCTCTCTCTCTCTCTCTCTCGAACTCTCGGATCCACCCTCCCGGCCCCGAACCGTAACCGTATCGTTCCGTTTCTCTCTGGCAGAGCCCGGTTTTCAACCCCATCGCGATCCCACCTCCAGTCGTACGTATCACTGCCGCTCTATCAGCATATCCGACCGCTTAGCACCTACTTCCCAGGAGTGCGATACCGCTCGTAACTCATTTGAATTACACATTTCCCTGGCTCCTGCGAAATAATACGTGCGAGGATCCGCGAGGACGCAAATTGCGCGCCCGACCCCCTTTCCATCCGCCACTGGATCTCTCTCTTTCGGTTCTATCTTTCTCTCTATCACGCTACCCGTGCCTCTCCGTTTCTCTTCAACCCCTAACACGCGCGACACTGAACAAGCGGAGTACAACGTTCCCACTCGCGATCACCGATTTTAAGCAGGCCCAGGTGAGAACGATCTACGGCACGCTTGGGTCTGATCGGATTGCGCGGACCTTCCTTCTATGCGGCTCGTATAATTGCTCGTTTCTGAATTAGAATCGCGGAGAAGCATGTCTCGGAGGAAGGGTTGCGCAGGTATCGATCAGGATGTAGATTTTGCGTGATCGGTAATGGTGATTGGGAACGGAAGAATAAATTTTATTGTCTTTTACGACTTTATACGCAGCTGGAATGCTGGAGCTTCTTGTTAGAGGGTGAGTGAAAGAGGGGTGATTAAACTTTGCGTATTTTGTAATTATTATTAGAAGTACGTACGTAGAACATATTTTAGGAAATTGTGGTTGAAGATTCTTAACGATGAATGTTTAGGAGACCTAGTTCAGAGTGGTGAATTTAATGATAATGGTTGGTGAGTTTTATTTTCCAACTGCACTTGAAAATAAAATATTTATCATAAAAGTTGTGTATATAATTCCCCTTTCAAGTCCCGTCGTCATAGACTATTTTATAGATCATCACAGACACCGATCTTGAACTTTGAAAATAATGTTGCGTGTATGAAGAACTTCGTTCCGAAAGCACGGATAGCTAGAGGACCGATTTAAAAATCGAGGGAAATCTGCAAGATAAGTGGAAGAAAATCCTTTTCGGGTAAGGGAAGCAGCCGATCTCCCGGACCGATTCGTGAAACCTCCAGGCGGCGTGGCGCGGCGGTTTCAAGCGTAAAAAGATTAGAACTCCGTAACTGTTCGGGGAAAGTGGCTTTCCGGGTCTCGAGAGTATCGGCGGAGGTTTCGTCGAAGAAACACAGGAATGTGGACGCGCGAAAAGTGGCTGCTCATGGTTCTCCGGTGTCTACGGCTCCCTGGCGCCTAGCTTCGCTAATCGCGGCCCATTAAAACGCCCTACCCAACCATCGCATCGCATCGCGTTCTTGGCGTTGGAGCGAGAGTTTCGCTCCCGCAAATTTTCTCGCGCTGATCTTGACGGTAATGTCCTAACTTTCGAAACCGCCGAGACCCGACCGAAGTGGTTCTTAAACTCGGGATATCGTTGCCCGAAGCCGTTCCAACCGAGATTGCGCTTCTTTCGACGCTTCGATAATTAGGCGATCAGCGGGGACCGGGAACAACCATTTTTCCGTAGTATAGCGTCCTGAGCTTTTCAATTCAACGAACACTGCGGAAATCATTTCGTTATCTCAAGGGAAAATAAAAGCCAATTTTTTATCACTTAGATAAGTTTTACGACACTTTGTTTTATGATGTTTCGTTAACAAATATTGTGTTACATGATTTTTTGCAACTTTATTTGAAATGAAATTTTTCCTCTCGTGCACTGCATGTTTATCCTTGTTACACAATATGCATTCTGATTGTTAACGAAGAAGAAGTCGGACATTATGATACAGTATCTAACAAGTTTGTAAGAAATGGTAGATCGACCCCAATTAGAGACTGGTTGCCGAGACCTTAGGAATTATAGGAAGAGACAACAAAGCGAACAGGGCAAGAGAGGAAGAACGGTCGCAGGATTTATTATTAGAGCGTCGTGCACGCGTTGGACACGCGTGTCTGACGGCCGGTCATCAGTATCGCGTGATTCTTTCTAATTAATTCCGGCAGCGTGTTGGTTATTAGCGGCGCAGCCACTAGGGCAGAAAGTATCGCGATTCAATCATAAATCTGACCAAGTTTCTACGTAGCAGCCAGCTGTGGATAGAGAGGAGAGTTCAGAGAACAAGAAGAAGAAGAAGAAAACGACGAAGAAAGCAAGAGATATTGCAACTATGAGGAAGGTCGAAGATGAGAGTTTGGCGGGGGTGTCAGCGAAGAGAAACGCGGGGCAAACGAGGACCGATATCGCAAGAATTTCCCTAATTATTATAACCCATTAATGCGATGAGCAGTTATTATTTTAATGTCGGTTATCTGCCGGCGGCCCGTGGGCTAATTTGCCTCCGTGAAATCGATTGTGCCGCGTGCGTTTGCACGTTCATAAATAATCAGGCCGTGTTTATGGAATGAAAAATCGGTGCCGGCTCGGTAGCGGTCCGTGCACTGCCGTTCCGACGTTTATTATAAATTCGCTGTTCCGTGAGGGCTGTCTAACGAGGGGCCCAGAAACTGAACGAACGAACGAACGAACGGCTGTCGATTATATCAATCGCTGCCAGCCGAAAGCCTGCGGTTTCCTTCCGCGAAACCCGACGTCAAGCACCATTAAGCCACGGGAATCATTTCGACGTGTTGCGAGCCGAACGCCTCGCTTCCTACCGAGGAAAAAATAACGCCGTAGGAACCGAGTGGGAGACTAAACGGTTCTGTTTGATCGCCGTACAATTACCGTAATCGATTGAATTGTCCCGGACGGCGATTAATATCAGCGACTATGGCCGGCAGGAACGAGTCGGCTGGAACTTGACACTCTCGCGTTCCTCTACGCTCGTTCTTTTGATCCCTACCTTAGTGATTGATTAATCTGGGACGTAACGTGTTTGTTTTAGTTACCAGCTGTGAGTACTGGACACGGGATTTTCTAATATCGTTAGAAGAGTTTAAAAAATTGATTGCAGACCAATTTATCGAAGATCCAGTGAGATAGACAGCTAGAAAAATTTTATAACATTTCTTAGAGCCGTCTAAAAAATTATTATCTCTCCGCAGAAGCTAGAGTAAATAAATGAAAAAATAATTACTGATGTATATTTTTTTTAGAACCGTTTAAAAAATTATTATATAATATGCAGCAATCACCTCAAAATGAATGGAACAATGAATGGAAAAAATAATTGTACACTACAGCCTTGAACTTACCCCGTCCCACGAATGGCGCTTAGTATAATCGGATCCATATTCCGCAGGGTTGTCGATCCATCATGGCGTCGGCCGGAGCCACAGTGAAAAAAGCCTCACCTCGCGAAATCATGATCGTTTAGCTCCGAGGTGGAGTCGCGAACCAGTTGTCAGGTAAGCGTATCGTGTGACCCGGTTGTGCACGTGTCGCAGATAGTTATCATAATCCTTGTGTTCGTTGTAGGGTTATCATTAACCACCCACCGATACATGAACCCGTGGCGTGGCCGACAACGAGCCACGTGTCCTTTACCGGCCACGGGACACGGTGGAACTCACGTTGACAGGAGTTTCGCGGTTTGCCCGACAGATGGCCGTCGTTTAAGCGTCGTTTTCAACCCCCTAAGCCTGCCAACCCGTAAGCCGTAAGTCTGTTGTTGGTCTATCCTGCGGCAGAGAGCCGGAGGGTAGACGGTGGATGAATTACCGACCCGACGTCAAAACGAGAGGATCAGCTTTATGGCCGCTCGTCTAAATAAGTGGCCACGACTCGCCGTGCTCCCTCAACGGCCACTGTTTATATTTGTTCGCTTCGATCTTCTTCTTCAACCCCTGTGTCAATACCCGATATTTTCGACGACGTTCGTACAATCAATTACTAACTTCGATAGATGTAATTCATTCGTGAACTGTTCCTCAAGGAATTAAAATACATGCTACCCCAGGTCGAATTAATCAAATATCTCTACACATGTAAATGTTGTACGAGGTATTATATCGACGTCACATCCACAGCAAATGAAAAAAAATCGTGCACAATGAAATTATTCTAGGTCGGAAAAAATGTTGAATTTTCAACGTAATTCGAGTAACGCATTGCTGACGCGGCGAACGACTTCATCCCTTCCGAAGAATTCCTACAATGTTAATGACCAATGGAAAATTTACTAGTATGCTAAATTTCCTTCTGGATTCTAATCGCGTCCACGATCTTCAGACAGAGCCCAATCCCAAGTCCTTGATCACGTCCAGCCAGAAAAAATGACGAACTGGTACCCCAACCTTTCGCGGACCATGGAAACGAAGGATCGGCCCCGTACCGTTATCTATCAAAAATGGCTCGGTAGCATACCGCGGATGCCAACAGCTAGATCAACGACGGGGAAAGGAGAGAGGAAGAAACGGGTAGAGAAATCGGGCGGTAAGTTTCTTTGAAGATTCCTCCGAAAGCCGACGAAGCTACGACCGCCCCGGCGGGCAAGACGGTAGAGCGCGATCGCCGTAATTTCGCCTCATTACAATTACGCTAATATCCAACCATCAATTAGCCTCGGCTAAAGAGCCTCGCATTAAATAGCTAATGCATCGGCGTCGTCGCGGACTCGCTCGTTCTGCTCGGCTCGGTTTGAGTCTCGATAGGCGACGATCGTCGTTGCCCGTGAACTAGCTTTTCCACGGTCAACCCCTAGGATTCAACAATTTTTTCATATGAGAACAAGCGAGCATAACAATCTGAAACCATTGCATATACTTTTGTCATACATTTGTCCTGTTACATAAATTTTTTCAGTTACGTTTCGTTGGAATTGCAGATTTCACAAAATGTTGACTGGGTATCATCCCTCGCATCGGTCACACCGACAGAATCTTCGTGAATTCTTTGCTTCAGGAAGACGAACTGTTACTCAGCCGAAAATATTGCTGAAGGTTACTCGATATATGTGCTTTTAAATAAGATACACGCCGAAGAAAGCAGCCCATTAATTTCTCCGGGAAAAATTCGCAAAAATCAACGGTTTTTTTCAGACAGCTAACTAGCCATGACCCCTTAATGGCTGAATTACACGTTACGATTGTATCGCGACTCGCCGCGCGTTGTTTCGTCCGCTTATTAACCGGAGCCGGCTTTCAGTTTCGTGCTTTGATAATTACGATCCATGAATCACCGCGATTACGGGGACGGTAGCGGCCAATAAGATATCGCGAGGCCGCGTCGAGCAGCTGTGCAAAAGACCGCTGCGAATTCCCGCTCTTCGCCGTGGAGACGCGATGAAACTGTTGATTTCTGAAAGTGAAACCTTGTGATTATCGGAAGCTGAGCGCCCCGTAACTGATAGGAAACGGCGTGCTTCCGAGAAACATGGCATTGGCTCCTGTATCCTGGGGCATGAGCGAATGCTATGATCCTTCTTGCAGGATCTAACCATCCATCTAACCGATAGTATTAAATAACTATGTGTAGGTAATGCAGTCGAGTAAATGATACCTTGGAAATCTTATTTGCAACAGTGTGCTGAAAACTTCTGTTCTTTCTTCTTAAATTTCTATTCTTAATTATTAAAACTTCTATTCAATTCTCGGAAATATTTTGGCACACAGATTAGCAAGTCCTCCAGAGCTTTTGTGTTTTAACTGCTTGAATCTTGATCTTGGACCATGACCAATTCCCTCGCGAGTGTCCAAGACACCAGTGACGTCGAGCAAAGGGTATCTCATCGATCCCCTCTGCAACTCGATCGGAGTTAACAACGCGACGATGTAAATAACGAGGATTCCAGGCTGCACGAGTCATTAATTCTCGGTATACGTATGTATATGAATGACAGCGATATCACGTGCACGATATTCCTTTTTACAACGGCGGGAAGATAAACCGCGTAAGAGGGTTCAATGTTTCACGGCACGTGCTGCTCTACCACTGTTTCTCGTTCGATAAACTTGATCTTCCCGGATTTATGTGTCTTTTTCGGCCTGTCGATTCGCGACGGTTCTACTCCGCAGCGAAACTGTTTGCCGCACGATGTCTTCTTCCGGGGAACCAGCCGACGATGATCCTCTTTCAAGGTTTGTTAGACCACCGTTGATCTGTCCTCGGACAATTTGTCGGAAAACGTTGGGCAACGCGAAACTCTGGACGCGCGGCAGGTACTAAATGTTATTTCTTCGCGACCCGTCATCGGCTCGTATTTCGATGATTTATCGCCGCTTGTGTGCGATGCAATACCCTCTGCCGAGGCCGTAAGTGCGCGTTTAAACGATAAATCTCGGCAGTCACGGTACGAGAACCTTTTCAGGTCGCGACACACACACACACAGCATCGAGCTTCTTCTGCTTATCGATATCTTCACGGTTTGCCTGTCGCCGAACCGTTCGAATAGGGTAAACGTACCTATCACTGCGGGTGTACGTTTTACTGCGGTATTTTTCCCCAATGAGATTAAAATACGCATGAATTTTGCACTGAATACATTTGTGCAATTCAAAGGAGAATGTATTCTCGTTGGCGAGGCAAACAGAATTGTCAATCGCTCTAATATTTTTATAATCTCGGGGTTTACAGAGTTCATTTACCCTATGAAGGCGGAAGACATTTTCTGAAGATAAAATGTGTTGATAATGGTAATTACGGTCAACTCTACATCGTTACGTTCATATAGAATACAGAGCACATACATATGTGTTAATGTATGATATAAAATAAAAATCGACAGCAGAATTTGTCGGATTTGATCGATTTCGACGAGTTTCCAAGCGACCGTCCGCTCCCAGCCTTCAGGGGTGTCTTTCAATTACAGTTTTCTGCCATTTCCGTGGACGAGGAGCGGATCGATAATAACGCGATAAATCTGGCCGGGTTTTCACGGTCGGTTATAGCAGTCAACTTATTCTTTTCGGGTGTTCGTAAACAACGTGACAAATGCCCCGCCGGCCCATTAATCAACTCGTCGTAAATTTGCCCGGCACTTCGAGTGCTTTAATTGGAATTAAAACGCGGCCGGGCCGCCGCCGCTGCTGCTGTTGCTACCTACCTCCTCGTTTTGTTCGCGCATTGATCTCGGATTACTGCATTACAACCGACATCGCGGACGTGACGTTATCCCGTGGACGAATGAAATTCGGCCGCTTTTTATTGTTCGACCATTGTTGTCCATGTTCCGGCTTCTTGTCGAGCGTTGGATTCTTTTTTTCCACGTCGCTCTGTCGCGTTCCGTCTCCTGCAACAAATCATTTCTGTCCATCCGGTTTAAAAATATATCGAATCGGGAAATATTGGTGACGTTACTCCTGTTGTCACGTGGGTAATTTAATTTGCAATGGTTTCAGTGACACTGCAGATCGTTGTGCAAACTATCCCCTTGCCGTAACATTTTCTTTACAGTTACACTGGCGAAAGTATTTTTATCCCGAGAAATGTCGTAGAAGAGGAAAGAAAATTTATATTATTTGTACGGCCACATTAAGAATAATAACATAAGAATAATTTTTTAATGAATTTCAGCGGAAATGTCACAAATAGACAGACAAACACGATTTTATTATATATAGAGATTATATGAAGATTAAAATAAGAGAAATAGTCGATCCTCGTTTACGAGGATGAAGGATATTATCGTGTACGGACGGTACACAGTTCGGAAACAGCGAAATCATTAATTTGTGAAGTTTTTACCATTTTCATTGTGTTCTCAGGCGACAACCGTTGTTTTGTTCGAGATCAAGCGAAAAGGAAGCGTCCCCGTCCAGGGTTTCTCCCTTGAATCGTCTCGGGCGAACGCAACCGCAATAATGTTACAACCGCAGATTCGAACTTATAAGGGAGTAGCTGAAGAAAGTCAAAGCCTTAGACGGGACTTCACGCGAAATCAAGATCCGGGCTTTAAGGTGGGGACACGGGGGTAATGGCGTGTGCATTATTCTGATAAATCGCCCCCGGGCCGGCGTCAAACCTGACTTCGTGGCTGACAGGAACCTTGGTCAATCGTATCTACCTCTACGCAAGACGTTCGCATTCGAACCACCAAAGTTATTCGACGCCGAACACATTTCACCCTCGAAAAATTTCACAACGAACAATTTTTATTAAATATTTCCCTGCGGTTAAACGCTGATGTTATTCGGGTGGAAATCGGGAAAGAAAACTGCGGTCGGTCTCGAAAAGTTCAATTCTAAAGTCCTCAGTGTTTCGTCCTTTATTTTCGAAAAATTGATAAAAACAATCATAAATACTTTTACAATCTAGTAATAAAAGCAAGGCAGAAGCAATTATGTATCTCCCAGGGTATCGAGACCGATCGAAGGCCGCGCGGCAGCAACAATTTCTAAATCAGTCGCGAAATGGAGGGTGGCGATGGAATGGACCACGACAGAAAATCTGCGGGGACCGCCATTAATCGGCGAGTCTCGGCCAATCGGCGGCCGCCTCGAATTTCCGTGGACACTGATTAAGCAACGGGACTGTCAGCTTAATATCCAGATGCCCGATAAAGACCTTACGGGCGGCGGTTGTGGTTCCGGCGATCGAGGACCGAGATAGATCGGGATCGTCCGGCGGACGCGCATTCAGATCGCATGCGAAATATTCGCGAAACGAATGGCCTGCGTCCCCGTGGACACGGCTACCGTGCATTTGTCCAGGGGCCGTCCCTTTCGACCGGATCGTATTAATCCGTCGCTAATGAGCAACCGGCCGATTGGTGCGCCGAGCGAGTATCATCCTCGAGATACGAGGGACAGCCTCATTACCGAGCCTGGGCCGCGTGTGCTTCGTGACCGGCTCAATATTTAACGCGTCTCGGCCCGCTCCATCACCTTTCGATATCTCGATACACCTGGCCCGGGATTAGGCAGGCTTCGGGACCATGGACGCAGCCTGAGATCCGGGACTCATAATGAAACAAGACCCGAATCAATGAATAAAATCGAATTTTCTGCGAGACAAATGAAAAAAATACATTTCTAAACCTGTTCGGAGAACAGTGTCACTCACGTAACGTCCCACGTGTCAGTGAACGTGTGAAAAGCACGCTGACCACTTCCAGTCGCTAGAATCCAGTCAACTAAATACCAGAATCCATAAAAATCCGATAAAAAATCCAAGTTACGCCACGTACAAGCTTGCATACAAGCAGTTTTCACCAACGCTGTCCGTCATTAATAAAACCGATAAGCCAGCACACTGAATCGTGCCTAAATTGAAAAAATTCGAGCAGCTAAGCACGATCAAGATTCGAATTGAGTTCCTAATCCCCGAAACGCGGCCGTGCATTCCCTAGGCTCGCGTTCCGGCCTGTTAATTAACCGAAAAGTCACAATTACAGTCGGATCGCGATAAAAATCCGGATTCCCCGTGCGACAATTATCTCGATCATCTGGGGAGGGAAAAATCGTGGAAAAAAAAAGAAACGGTGCAAGAACACACAGAAAGAGTGAGAGAGGGAGGCTAGGTATTGATCTGAGGTCCGGTCTGAGCCCGATAATTAGTCAATCAGTCAGCGGGGCGAGCGTTGTTTTATTGAAACGAGGCCGAACTCTTAACAAGGCGGGCCCCACGGTTCATTCATGCCGGCTAATTCCCAGCCCGTTTCCCTTTCGCGTCGCCTCGTCCAGGTACTTTTACGCGAGCCGTGTCATTAATCGTTCGATTAAGCCGCCTGATAACGCCCTCTGCGAGAAGCGAACGCGGCCAGGGCTGCCAACCGATTGGCTGCCATAACTCCCTAGGCTGTTCAGCGAGCCCCAAGCACAACGATCGCGAACACCCGTTCAGGGGAACCCAACGCGACTCGCCGCGGCGACCGCCTACCACGAACATCGGTCCCGATTTTTCAACGAACACCATACGTCCGAGACACGCATGCGCCTCCTTCGAGGAACCGTGAAACATAGGGACATTTCGCAGGACACGAAAATACACTCTTATCGATTCCGCGAACCCGAACGATTCCTGGCGACCCCCGAGAACCCACGCTGATAATTAATTACCGGGCCTGATTGAGACTGCGCGAGTTACCCGGCAGTTTTTAACGAGAGACGGACCTCCTCGCACACTGCATGCGATTCAAAGAATAAATCGATCGGAATCCCTTGGTAATCGCGCATCAGATCTATTAGATACCCAGTTTCCTCAAAAAAACATCTAGTCTTACTTCGGAGGAAGATGGAAAGTTTTAGAGGTAAACAGTTTTCGCATAGAGGTATTAAACCAAGAGATTCTACACAAACCGATATACAATGCCTCCGAAACCGAAATAAGTAGAGATAGGTCTGGGTTTTTCCAATGCAAGTGAACACCCCAATAAAAGAGATCTTCTTCACGATTACCCTAGAACCGTTAAGACGCATAATCACCTAAATTACAATATCTCAGTATACACAAAATGTATAAATGAGTTCCGTCGTAAAACCGTCCGGAGAAGGAACAAGCGTTGCCCCAAATTCAGGTAACTGTCCTGCGACGACAATACCATAACCGTCATAAAATAATAATACTAAACCTACCGAGCCTTAAAAGTAGGTCGCACATGCTTTGTTCTAAAAATAACAAGACTGATTTTATTCCTTCGATGTGAAATAATAAATCTGGAACCGTAAATCTTTACAGGTGATGGTAACTAAGTAGAGTTAAACACCGACGAATTGTCTCACGGCCCTAAAAGACGTATTTTCGGAGATGTCGTTAACCATAACATTTAGGAAAAAATAGCCGTAAAATACTGCATTTTACGCATCGATATAAGTCAATGTGTAAAAATCAATTTAAAGCTCCAATTCCTCGTCCCAGCCACCGCATCCAAATCCTCTGCTACAACCCTAAAAAAAAATAAAGAAAATTCCAGCTCACCCAGCTGCGAAAAATACAATTTTCGAACCAGAGGCATTCGGGCAGTGGATGCGAGGCAGCGCTCCATTTTCGCGTCCATTTCCGCAACCGAGGGCAGATAGTCTCCCGATCGCTGTTAATCGGTCAATTCCGAATTCGAATCCATCACCGGGCGCGGCTGGTTTGAAAATAGTTCCGTAGGAACGGAAGCAACAAATAATCGTGCGAGGTGCGGACGCAAACCGCGCGTAACGCGGTTCCCGGTCGCGGCGAGAAGCGCGAAAGAAGCAACGTGGAACACGACAGAAGCGGATCGAAAGAGCCGCGGAAGAGCAAGAGTGTCGGAAAATAGAGAAGCATGTTTGAAATGGACGCGCCCCATATAATCTCTGCGATGCCAGTCGGGACAGAGACTACCGTCTTCTACGCCTTGGAGATCCTCTGTCGCCGTGGCACCCTCGACTGTCTGTTTGTTGCTCCATTGTCGCGGAACTTTGTCCGTTTTGTTCTTGAATTATCGAGCCAGTTACGACATTCTTGAGGAAACTCGACATTTCAGTGAATTTAGTTTGAAGATTGTTATCACTGTTCCTGCCAGAAGACCAACAGGATTTCTGTAGGAAAAAATCCTCAGGAAATCTATTGAGTCTATGTGACATTATATTGTCTTTTTTTTTATTAGTCATTTTGGGGGGGTCTTCTTCCAAAGCAACACAAATATGTTCTTCGCGCCTCAAAGGGTTGAAACAGGGTGGTTTTGTTACTTTTGGGTATATTTTATTTTTTCATTCGAAATATGATATAGAAAATCTCGCAGAAGTATACGATTGATAGATGGATCGTAAGGATTGAAATTAGCGTAGCCGAGTTCGGGCTTATTGAATTTGATCGAGGGTGCGAGTCGTCGAAAATAGAGCGGGACACAATGGTCGGAAAATAATAGAAAAGGAGGGAGTGGCTATTAGCGTCGACGCCAATGCACGGGTTATACTATATACACGGACGGTCTCACGTTCATATACACGCGAGTACTGAATTTGCCGTCCAAAGCAAACCGTATGTCGGACATCGAGCACGATTTATCGCGTTGACACGTGTCTCTTACAGAGACGCGTTTCGCCCCCGTGCACGGCCTCTCTTTTAACCGCGATTAAAATACATTTTCGAGGATAGAACGACCGAATTTCGGCGGCCTGTGTTCCCTTCTTACGAAGCCGGCGAACTCTTCCCTAGTAATTTATATCCTCGCGAGCGGCGCTCCTTTGCGGAGGGCTTCATTAAAGGCGAAGCTGTCGAGCGTTGTGCCCGGTCTATCAGATTTCCTCTCGTTCTGCTGGCTACATACATATCATCTCGAACACTCTATACCAGTCCATACAGTTTACACAATTTGCCGGTTTGGCCCAACATCGTGGCAACAACCGAGAACATTAATCGACTTTTGCAGCTGCGATCTGTTCCCGAATGATTCTTTTATCAATAGACTGCAAAACATTGTGTAACTTAAAACAATTCCCTTAAAACACCTCTCATAAATTTACTAAAAATTTTGAAATTATCAAACGTTACACAGACCCCAGCAATTTTCTTTGAAACAAGGAGATCCGATATCGTAAATTAAACTCGAATCGCTGGTACCACGGGCAAGGGATTCGAAAGGATCCGCGTTGAGTCACGGGGGTCAAAGACACGGGGGTTCCTTCAG
Source organism: Lasioglossum morio (assembly GCA_916610235.2). Classification (NCBI taxonomy): domain Eukaryota; kingdom Metazoa; phylum Arthropoda; class Insecta; order Hymenoptera; family Halictidae; genus Lasioglossum; species Lasioglossum morio. The sequence goes on along the minus strand of OU744328.1, from coordinate 13,986,561 downwards.
GTCGAATCGTCGGCCTAGAAAAAGAAGTCGACAGAGGTTTCGCAGCTACTTGCGGATAATTAATAATGCCGGGATCAAAAGTGTGCCCATTGAATGTTCGCTCATTCACAAAACGATCTCTCTCCGCCCAGATGAATGCTGGACCAGATCGTTACAAGGGTATTCTACGGGCGTGCCCCTAACGGGTGTCTTCAGGTCAATACCGGCGGTTCGTTGAATACAATTATTAATGCCGTCATTAAGAGCATTTACCATTTTTAATGCGAGCGATCGGAAAGAAATATAAATCATATCCGCCGCATAGCGTCTCTCTCTCTCTCTCTCTCTCTCTCTCTCTCTCTCTCTCTCTTCCTTTCTCTCTTATGCGTCTCTTTTCGCCGACGCGTCTTCGCGCGAGCCTGTTTTCAACTCCAGCAGATCCTCTCCCTCTTTCCCCCCATTGCAGCTCGCTTTCTCTCCATATGTAATTTGACCGAGAGGAAAAATTGGGCCAGCTGGACTTGGATCGATCTCTCGCGGTTCAGTTTAATGCGTTTCCGAGAGAAAAGGGTGCGCACCCCTCGAGGAAATTTCATTAATTCGAAATTAATGCGTCCGATGCTCGAGGAGGAGCGAATATTAGAGGTGAGGAGCAATATTTTCGAAGAAATTTTTCAATGCAATTAAATGCGACTGTTTATGGTGTAACGGTGACGAGAGAATAGCGAAGCACATTCTCGTACTTCCTCAGCTGAGAAATCTGTGAAATTAACAGATTATAGCTTTTACTCCCACGACAAAAAATGGCCCAATAACGTCCCTGTAATAAAAAATAATATTCCCCATAAACCAATCGCCCAAGCAAGCCCCTGGATCGTTCTAAAATCTCAACCACAACTTTCCCGGCGTCTACCATTAGATAATCGTTCTCACATCCTTTCTACCGCGCAGAATTTTTAACTTTCCCCGCGAATCGATCTCGAACGGCGAAACACGCGTCCCGAAGGAAACTCTCATGCGATCCCGAGCGGATGTGGGCGTCGCTTACGATAGCCAGAGCATACTGAAGCAAACTCGGGTAAAGGATCGGCCGCGGGGCCATCGGAAATCGCTCGAATCGCGACCCTTATCGCCTTATTAGAGATTATGCGTGCGCCCTGCGCGGCACGGACCGTTTCCCGAGTGCTCTCTCCGCGCCACGGGTTTCGATATTTTTATCGGCGTCCTGTATCGACGGTACTCACGCTCCCTTTCATGGTCTTTAAACCGGCGCACTTAGCATGGCCCCCGTCATTACTTAACGGTGAGTAATAAAGTTGTACCACCAATTAGCCGACGCCGTGGAAGCACGCGCATCAACGACGCGGAGCCGGTAGCCGGCCTTGCGTATCGCGGCCACGCTATCAACGCGATATCTCGTTTCGCTCGGCCGGGATAAAATCGGTAATCCGAGAATAATCGTTATTATCCTTACCTGTGCGAGCCGCCAGGCGTACAGGTAACCGTCGCAGAACGGCCTCTCTCGCCAATTTGCCTTGCCCCGTTCGATTGTTCCATGGGAAACCGGGGGTGGTTTCGCAATCATTCAATTTTTCGCTCGCGATCGACGAGCTGGAGCCACGGAACCCTGGGAAAAAATTGCTCTCGAATATTCTGCTTAATTTTCTTTTTATTTTAACCACTTCAAGCCGTACACCTGCTTCTCATTATGTCTTATCACGTTACACGTTACTAGACTGCGAATTTTTATGGATTTATGGCTCATGAAGATTTTCAAGACATTTTTATTTGTTTCGGTTCTGCAAAGGCCGTATATCCACTGGAAATACGACTTTATTTCATTAAATCAAATTTGTGCATTACGACTTATACACAGTGTGCGATACTCATAAACGATCCTTCCTTTCTCGGAAGGATCAAATTGTCTGAACACCCACGCCAAGGCATTCCTGGAAAAACACCCCCATTTTTCGCGTGCGTACTTTCTGGGTCGCGTTTTCCCGAGGAAAATCGCATGAATACGACTTGTTTAAAGACGTTCAATTTTCTTTAATGACTTTGATAAATTGAAATAACGTCTATTTATTAATTCCTTTGAATCGGAAACGAAATTCTATTTTATCAATATGCATTGGAGAGAACACGATTATTTCTCCGATGAAATGATGAACGGCAAAGAAGTTCTAATCACTGTAACGGTAAAATAGATCGTAGGACAAGGGATTAATTAACAAAACCGTGCAACGATCGGGACAGCGTCCATTATCGAATAATCAATGAATCAGAGCGGAGGGATCGAGCCCCGGTAGATCACCGTCTACAATTATCGTGACATCGACGACTGCTGGAAGAAGAATTAGAGTTCGGTTGGCGCGGAAAGGGGACGCCATCGGCCTCGGGGATGAAGAGGAGGAAGGAGGAGGATGAGGTGGAGGTGAAGGAGGGTCGTCGGCGAGGGATGAGGAGGTAGCAGAAAACGGGTCTCGGTTACGTCCAAATAGAAATTCAATTGATCTTGTCCGGTAGTGTCAGGCAATCCATCTTGTTCCTTCCGCCGCGTCTGAACGCGCGTCTCTAACCTCGGGGATACCCAGAAGGAGGTTTCCGCGTTTCTCGTTCTCCTCGCCGTGGCGACGGCCACGATTCCGTCCGTCGCCGTCAGAAGAACCACCGACCGAGAGAAAAAAAGGAACCGGCAGACAGCTGTCCAGCCGACCGCCAAACTGCTCATTAATTACGTTCCTGAAGACCACTCACACGCGACCGGTTGTTTGTCTTTCCCACTCCGACTGTCATGCGGCTGAAACCGAATCAAAATCGGACCGTGCGGTTCCTCCATTTCCGCAAATTCGATTTTTGATCGGTCACAATGATTTCTAACGAACTAGCAGCATTCTAGGGAAGAGGCTAAGGACATTCGGGAAAAATGATTGAGACAAGAGCAGCGGGTAACTATGTATGGGCAAAGTGATATATATTATCTTTCGTAGGAGATAATGTATGCGAAACACGCAGATGCAATAGAAAACAGAGGTTAGGTTCCGCTATTCACGTTAAAGTGTCCGCCACCATTTGTATTTGTCAAGCATAATAATTTTATCTATTGCCCACAGCTCAATCTAAGCTCAATTAATCAAGCGCGCGCGATGATGCAGCATTTAAAGTTTAATCAAGATGCAAAAACAATCTAAAACACTCAAGAACTTTCGCCGTATTAATATTCAAACACACGCACACACACAACCATTCCTACGTAGGAACACTGTGTACAGACTCTCTTTCGAATCTATGTACATTATAAAACATTTTACAAATCAAAATGACTTTGCATTCTCTTATCCTTGTTGCGTCATTCGTCATCCATGGTTTAACATCCATAAATCGTTGTTGATGAATGCTTGAGCTAGCAAGGAGCTGAACACACGTAATCGAGGTGATTTTATCGAACGTCCATTGGAAAATCTTGATCAAGATTAGCAAAATTATTTCTCGAAGGATTAATAAGACGGATGATTGGTTCCGAACCTGGCTGTCTTAAATCCTCCACTCAGTGTTCGAAGAAAATAAAGAAAATGCGCTTCTGAAAAAAATTCAGCCGAGTACACGATCAAGGTAATTTTATCGAACATTCGATGGAAAATCTTGATCGAGATTGGTAAAATTGTTTCTCGAAGGATTAATAAAACAGTCGATGATTTTGAAGTTGTCCTAACATTGTTTAGGGCCCGACGAAAATAGAAGGGCTCTCGGTGCTTGACCGCTCATGATAGCCAAGTGATAATAAATGGGTTTCGAAGTAGCTGCCTAATTACCTTCACGGACATTGCACGAAGCTCAAGCGATGGTGGCGCTGATACCGTGTATATTATTTTTTTCCTCTACGACAGACCAGCTACCGGTTTTACAGCGTCGGTTGAATTTAACTGCCTATTAATTAATACGCGCCAATTAATTACAGTCGCGGCATAAAAACGCCATTCCGCGTAATTACAGTGGTGGCGAGTCGTGTCCCGGGCGAACGCTCCTCCGTCCCTCTCGCCCCCGGATCCACCTGGATCCGAAGATTTTTCTATAGATCCGTGAGAGACGTCCGCATCCTTTCCCCATGCATTTACTTTGATCATATATTTTTATTTTTCCTGATCTCGCTGCATTCATTCAGGCAACCTTGAATTAGAACTAAAATGACTGAGATTAGCTTTTCAGTACCTAGTTACCTAATTTCCTATCACTTTTATCCGTTTTCGATTTCAATACTATCGACTCGTGTTCGACTTTCATTTTTTGAATTAATTGTGATTTAATTTCATATACCATTTCACCAAGCCAAAGGATCGCATCAAAGAGGGTATGGATTCGGGTTAAATTCCGATCACGTCGAGATTGGGTCTGGCACGGTCGAAATTAACTCCCGAATCAAAGCCAGCGTTTCTCGATTGTCTGCGAACAGAAAGAATTCAGTTCATCGCGTACGACCAAGGCTAACTCGGCAAAACAATGTTCCCGATAACATGGTTACCCAGTTTTACGTCACTTGGCCGTTTTCCACGGTGCGTTGTTTCTTTCCACGCCGGCATGTCACTGTCAAGAGCGTATCGCATAGAACAAGCAGTCAATAACCGATTGCGATTATCAACCGACTGATGATACGCCCCGCGCGACTCAGTTTATTCCTCGAAAACGATTGTGAAAGTCGAGGCTTGTATATATCGCCAGACGAAGAATGCGAAAATAATTGCGAGCTTCTTTCAAGTACATCGAAAAAGGTACTGTAAAAAGTACTGTATTAATGTATTAAAGTACTGTATTTATGGCTTTTAAAAATTGCTGTACCATTATTCGAAATATTGTATAGATTAATAAATAAATGTTGATATCTAATCAATTGCTAAACATTTACGTATTGTATGAGATATTATATCAATTTTATATTCTAGGTTAGAAGAAATGTTTAATTTTCCAGTTCAAGTAGCTCAGAGTGCAATGGGTTAGGAGGGAACAACGTAAAAGGGTGTGTTCGATTAAATAAAAATGAAAAGATGTAGTATCTGGTTGTTCCATTTGCGTCAGTGCCTGAATGATCCGAACAGGATGATGCATTCCTGTTGGTCCGTGCTCCTTAAGGACAAGTTCCCGTCGGCCGAGCCCCCCCTCGTGAAATAAAAAGGGCTAATTCGAACAAAAGCCAGGCAAAGTTACCCGGTGTGCACGACCAGGGCCGTTGTTCAATGTATCATTAGGTAGTCATTGCGATCACCGTGGGTCCCGTATGTACACGCACCGGCCGACGGACACGTAGGTAAGCCATCCTGGCTTCATTCACGTCAGATGCGAGGCAACCACGTCATTTATCTGCCAACCATCCCGGCTAACGATGCATTGCCGGTTTGTTGGCCAAACGTCGTGCCCCGTCCTCGTGTAGCGTCCACCAGTTCTCCCTCCCTTCCGCCCCCCGTTGAAATTTAGTCCGTTTTTACCGTTTATCCTCTGCTCTTCTCGTTCGCTACGTTCCGATCCCGTAATTCTTCTGTTCCTACCGTCAAATCTTTTTCGCTCGTCTTTTTCACCACCTTTCCAACCTGCTATCCCAAGCCTAATTTACTACGCAGCCGCGCAGTGATCCGAGTCGAGAAATTCAATGACATTTTGTTATAACTCTCGAACCATTAACGGATATTGCAATGAAATATTCACTAAAAATATTAAATATCATTTTTAATCATAGGTAATTAAATATTTTTTGCATTCGCTTAAATACAATCTTACAAACTATTTTTTATTTCCACATATGTATTTTATACACGTAAAAAACAACGCCTAAATCAAATTCCACTTTCCAAAATTCAAATATTTCTTTCACGTAAAAGATTTTCCACATGAAATAGGTATCGACTCCAAAAATTGTTACAAAAACAAGAAATGATTTTGACGATGAAGAAGCGATTAATGGCTCCAGATCGGCCGGTGATTTCGGTTCGAAATTATTCAACGGTGTCGGCGGGTACGATGCTCGATCAAATACCAGTTTTCCATCCGGAACGAATATCAAGAGCCCGGTGTCAGCCGGCGTCTCCCGAAGAAGCAAGGAACGACTTTAAAGTGCAATACAATATCGCAGCTCGGTCGAAGTTAATGAGAGTTTCGCGTGTTCCGGAAGCGAGTGGACTCCTCCGCCGCCGGCAGAGACAGCCACGCTCTTTCCAACCCTGTTTCCTCCCCTCGAAACCCCTCGAAACGTACGTCCCTGGCAAATGTCCGGGCCACTCCCAAATTTTGCACGCACCTTAAATACATCGTGCAATTAGCGAACTGTGCCACGGGTCGTCGTCGACGAAAAAAATTCATGCCCCTTCTGCCGGCGACAGATGACAGCGCTTCTTTCTGTGCCACGGGCGGCTCACGATGCGCTGCGCTAACCCTTTTATTAATCAACGGTGCACCTAATTACGGTCCAAACCTTGCATTTGCTCTGGAGAATTTCATTTTGATTTTTAAAGGACGGACGTCTCATTAACAGTGTGTTAGATTCGAACAAACATTTTCTCGCAACAACGTGGACAGACATCCGTCGATACGCAGCATCGAGATTATTCCGCGATCCTTTATTGCGAACGTGAATTCCGCCGACATCAATTACACTCATACATATTATGCACATTAATTATATTCACGCCCGGCCGATACCGGGGCAGCCAGCAATTCCACGCAAACGAGATTAATGTACATTAATTAAAGATGTGGGTACGCGCGCGAAAAGAGTGCGCCGAACAAGAACTGAATTGAAAAGCGTGTGGCTTTGGCGAGAGCCCACGCGCGAGGACAGTATTCAAGCGTTACGTATACAGGCGAGTTAATTCGTTGAATACGGAATATCGTCGGTGGAAAATGCTTAATCGTAAAACAAGAATGTCGAAGCATAATTTCGAAGAGTGAAATTGTTCCCTGCAAAACGGACGTTCAAACATGAAAATGTGTACCGTTCCGGCCCGTTCTCGACGCGATTAAACCAAATACAACGGAGAAACAACGCCGACCACGAGCAACCGCGAACAACCACACAATTACCATGACTTCGATCCGTCTCCCGTCCCCCGGCCCACTAACAACCCCATGATCTTCAATTACGCTCGCGAAACACCCCGGCATCCGCCCCCGGAAATCTACCAGGCTGTTCCAGTAAATCATCTACTCCGGTAAATCCGAGAATTACTTTCCCAAGGTTATTGATCACGAAATATCAACGACCCTCCAGACTTGCGTCCCTCTAGCCCCTGTAAAGCGTTCCAAAGGAAACACGATTTTCTCCGGAAAAACCTTCTGGAAGAAGGAAGAAGGAGAGAAAGATGAAGTAACAGAGAAAGAGAGAAAGAGAGAAGAGAATGTTCACGAGCAACCGGAGCTATCGATCCCGCATTCGTTTGTATAACGTGTTTACTTCTCACCGCGGATATCTTCTCTCGCATAGTCTTCTCGGTGTCTGTTCGGTCTGCGAGCGGTCCGAGACACCCTCTTCTGGATCCTTCCCGTGCTCAGCAGGGGTGGATCCACGGTGAACGCGGAACTGCGATCGAGGGAGGGGAATATATCATTTATCATGGCCGGGTCTGTCAATCCGTGGCGCATTGATACGATGATGGCACAACGACGCGACGCTGCCACGATCGGACGGCCTGCCGCTGATGCTCGCACAGCCGGATAAGAATGGTATTAGACAGTGAGAGCAGATCCGGGAGAAGCAATGGACTCGCTAGAGTGGAAATAAATTGTTAATGCTCGGACTATATACCCGCTGCTTTTTATTCATACCAGCCTAACTTTCTCCCTGTCAGAGTTGTGTTGAATTACAATTGAATTACTTCACGAATTATAATTACGAAGCAATTCGATTACATTGTCTTCAATTATTTCGTAATTGGAAATGCAGGCGCCTCGATCAATTAAATGACAATGTAATTTCTAATTCTAGTCTCTCATTTCACTAATTACAATGTAATTCGCGTTTACTGTTAAAATACAATTACAAAGTACAGTAAGACTTCAACCGGCTTGATCGGGAGATAAGCAGCCCGATGGATAATCGAGACCCGAGAGACATAATTAAAATGTACGTTATATTCGGCAGCGTAATTTGCATCATTCGGAAGCCTACAACTGCGCATGTAGCTATTTTAATAACTATATGCTGTCGAATAATGCAAATTACGCCTCGTAAACGAAAAATAGGACTTTCAAGGACGATAGCGCTCTAAATTGATGTTTTGTCCAGCGTTTTCGACTGAAATAGAAACGTGAATCCCGTACCCTTGCAATCCTGGAAACAAGTCTACCGTCTAAACACACATTTCATTATGATGGGAATCCCGTTAAATGAGGTCCTATTGTTCAGTGTATTTATGAGTTGTATATGTATAAGGAGTATAAAAGATAGAAAAATAAAACGATTATTGCTAGTGATGAACTATATTCTTCGGAAATTTGTCGAAGGTACTCAAATATTACTAATTGTCGGAGTTCGAGTCCATAAAAATCGACCCAAGCTAAGCTACCTACAATCTTCGGCTACGCGCCCTTCCCTACTACAACGGCTAGGCTCAGGTCGTAAAGGCGGTAGACTCGTTTACTGAATTGCAAGGGTGCAGGATACGCGCTCTCCTTTCTGAATAAAGATGGGATTTTACAAGTAGACCAAATTACAAGATAGAAGATCAGTCTAGGTCTATTTTTACGTATATGAGACGCAATTGCATTATTCACAGTCACAGATTAAAATATGCGATTTTCACAACACCCATTAGCGTTCCTAGAAAATTTGTGGAAATAAACCTTCCTAGGTTTAATAATTCAATATCTTGTTTCATGCATTGAAAAATATCTGTCTGGTTGGATATATCCGGTCGCAAATATTCCAGTATTAACAGACCCTTACGCAGGTAGACGGCAAATCAGTAACATTAATCAGTTACATTCAAAATTGAAACGCATTGAACAAATAATGCAATAGATGGCAGTTATGAATGCATCTATGAATCCGCGTAAATATTGTCTTGCAGTTAGATTATGCTGTTTTCACACACTCAAAGATCGAGCCACACGAACACTATGAACTTAAACTAGAGATTATGGTTTTAACCCTTTGCACTCGGAGCTATTTTAACTAGAAAATTAAACGTTTCTTCTGACCTACAATATTTCCATTCTCTATGATTTTTTAAATTTGATAAATATTAAATTGATATAATACCTCATACAATACTTAAATGTGTAGTAATTGGTTAGATACTGACATATCTGATAGTGTAAACAATTATTTAAATAATAGTACAGCAATTTTTAGTGGCGCCTCAGAGGCGCCGCTCGAGTGCTAAGGGTTAAACGTGTACCGAGGATACAGTAGGACCTCGATTAACCGTATCCATTTGCAAACCATTGCGTAAACCAAATTGATTATAAAATATCAGGTCGTTTCGTACAATTATAAAACAGTTATTTTGTTTCAAAGGGCGTTCGAATGCTTTCGATAGCCACTGTATATCCGTGTATTAAATAGTATCCGGAATTCTGCAGGGATTATATTATTTACACGTACAATAGGTATCTCTAACTTTCGAAACTACCTCGGGGACTTTCTCAATGGTAGAACCGACTTTACTCAAATTTACATCTCCTTCCCTGAAAGCCGAAGTCCCAAGGGACAGCCGCTCGAGAGGTTGATTCGTGAAAGGGTAAACATTGACAGTCATTAGCCGTGGTTTAAATGTTGAGTATCAGTCACGTCTATTGATTACACGACCCAAGGAATGCATTTCGCGTTAAATGTTTCTATTTCTATAACTCAGTTGGATAGTCGGAAAGCGAAGGACCGAACAAACAACCCTTCCCACCAAAGATTTTGAAACTTGAATGCGACGGGGAATGGCGCTCAACGTTTTCTATAGGCCTCCAATCACAATGTCTTCCACTGTAGACGGACTTGTACAATTATTTAGAACCCGATACATTCAACAAGACCAATGGTTTATTACCGTTACCTGCAAATGTATATTGAAACAATGGCAGCAAATTTAGTGGTTTACGCCTCTTAGTGTCCTGTTGAGCCCGGTAATTCCCGAGCGTGAATACTTGCGTTTTTCTGGGCCGCGATTTACACAGGTAGAGATGAACCAGCGTAGGATTCACAAAGGATATTACGGTCGGCAATTGCACCTTATTGAAACGACCAAATGACTGTTATAAAAGTGGACCAACGCGCAGTGAAGATGTCCATCGTTTTATTTAAACCAAGGACTTTGTAAAATGAGGCTATACCGAAATAGAAATAATAAAATAATGGTTGCAACAGCAGATGCAGTTTAAACAAAGTCCAAGGGAAGCGGCGGGAAGAAAGTCGAACGAAAAAGTATATCACTACCCTGAGAAATGATATTATGCTTTTTGTCGGAGTTCTGTGTGCCTCTGGCCGAAAGATCGGCCGCCCTTTGAACGATTGCTCAGCAGTTTTTCCGCTCCGCCCCGAAACGCCTGCTTGTCACGGCCTCGGTATTGCTGCCATTAAAGCCGTTGCTTCTGGTTATGGACATCCATTTTGAATTTTCTATTGCTTCCTCTATATCGCACAATTTAATCATCAGAAAACCCGCGAGATATACTTTTCCATTTAATTGCAAACGCGACAGAGATACATCATCAGCCGCGCGAGAAATCTAGAAGCTATTCTTACTTACAAATGCTAAACCACCAAACCAACGAAAGTGGTCTAAGTCGAAATTTAAACAAAAAAATGAGCTTATCAGTTATTTCACATTATTTTAAACTAAAATGTATAATTCAATGTACTTTCATAATTATCATCCCTTATACCCTTTCATAATTATGGGCACATGTAAACAATATTCAAGTGAAAAATGATCTCCAAAAATTCCAAAAAAAATGGAGACGGTCATCTCAACATACAATTTTCTTGTTTTCAATAAAAAATAAAAAGCACAATAGATATCAATTTCAAAGCAACCATCAGATCGGATTTTTCCGTGACAAAGAGTGAAAGTCCATTGAAGTAATCGGGAAGTCCACCGAGGTAAAATATATTTTAGCGGCGGTAAATATTTAAATAAAAAATGTCTCATTAGTTACGAAAGCAGGGAGAGTCGTCTCAATCCCAGAATAAATATTAAAAATCGCAGAGTCCAGGTCGCCAGCAAATAGATCCATAAAGTCGGTCGGCGGCGCGTCGCAAACAAATATAAATCAATCGAACAATGATAGGAGGCTTCCTGGCTTGATCCCGATATTTCCACTTTTCCCAAATGGTTGCGAACGTCGCCCTCCTGTTGTTGTCCAGAATTTCGTTCCCTTCAGAGGAGGGTACACCCGGGGTACATGGGGCACATATGTTACCCCCCGAGATGCCACGCCATTTCACGCAACGCGAGCCCCAATTTAATTTGTCCTGCAGAAGCGAGCAAGAATCCGCATTCGGAGTAACTGGTTCAAAGGTTGACCCCCTTTGTTCGAACACGCGCAGATGGACGCTGATCGTTGAATCCGGAGTGCCTTCTATTTGGCATCCTTAAGAGATGAGTCATTAATTAATATTTCTAGTTACAGTGGGCGTACAAACTATTTGTACACCTTTTAAAAACGAAGAACTCTTCCAAAACTCGTCCGAACAGCTCGAGTTTCTTTGATACGTTACGAGGATTAGTTTACTGGTTAATGTGTAAATAAATTTTTTTAACACTACACCTACCAACACCGGTCAAAATAACCGTATCCATATGTTTTATTTCACAATTATTGGAATAATAAAAGTTATTTCATAAGACACGATCATATTAAAATAACATTTACCAGTTAATTTTAAGAAAAAATGGCAAAAGTAAAGCTGCAGATAGAGGTTTAACATGATCGCAAAATTCCATTTTACATTGTCTCTTTTTATAGCACTATTCGAGAAAGCTTCAGTGAACGTGCAGTCTAAAATATGGAGGTTAGAAATGGTATTCAATGTCGAAGCAAAACGAACGCGCCGTTCCACAGTGAATCGGTTTAGAGGTAGCCAGGGGGTTATAAAAAAAAGGTGACGGGGAGGTCCTCGGTGCGAGGCCAGGTACTTATTTGCAGTTGAGCTAGACGTGGCAATAAGCGAACTACCTGGACGACACCTGAGATGACGTACACAGCCGGAGTGCGCTGTCTTCATATTTTGCGAGTCCGCATCATAAATAGCATTGTCCTCAGCCGTCGAGCCGACTCAAACAGGCACGCGTATTCGTCCCCACGCGTTATTCCCATCCCTGGAAGTGAAGATGTTGGCATCTTTTTTCCGTCGCGTCGTCGGTCCTAAAACTTGACGGAACACCAATAAACAAGATTATTGCCAGTTGTTCCGTTTGCTTTTTCTTGCAGCCAGGTAAAAGGCAAAACGTGAACCCACGAGCCAGTAAGTTTACCAAAATTTTTCGTTTTATGCCAGCAGGACAATAAATACTAAAACTTTCACCCACGGTCTGCCCTTGGCGATGATTTTGTCCTGCAATCTGCTACGCCCGACCTGCCAGGGAGCTGAAATCGTTGTTGAAGCTAAAACAGTCCGGGGGGCTTTTTGTTCACGTGTTAGACCGTGTACGTGTTGATCTATCGCCTCGGGACATCTTGATACACCGTGTTTTGGGGGTCAATGGTTTTGAGGTCCGAGTTTGTGGGTCACTGGGGCGGGATGCAGGTCAAAAGAAAGACTAGAAGCTGGTGGACCAAATTTCTTTGAATTTCTAGCAACGACGAGTAAATGTATTTCCAAGTTTGCGAGATTCAACTTTCTTTTGAGTTGCACGCGATTCCCGCGTGACCAGACAACTGTCCCCAACGTGTACAGAAATTCGCTTGACAAGGTTCGTTTGAAGTGGACCAACTATTATACAAAGATTTTAGACTAGTAAGAGGCAATATTGTCTTCTCATTTACAACCCTTTGTGTAATTGAAAGGAATCGAGCGAAGCAGTGACGGGGTTGAGAAGTTCGGTCAATATTCCCGTCTACAGGTAACAATTTTCGATTGTCTCCTGTTCTAGAATATGGACGTACCCTTCCTCGATGAAAGGCCTACTTTCATAATTCTTCAGCTATCCTCGGGCTTTTCTCTCCCCTACGAATTCGCCGAAACGAAAGTGGGATTAATGAAAATACTGAAGGTGAACGGGGGCAGAAGAGACGTGCTAAATGCACGTGTATATAACAGGAAAAGTAGGAGTGTGAGAAAGAGAGAGGGAGAAAGGAGTAGACACATGAGAGGGAGAGAGAGAGAGAGAGAGAGAGAGAGAGAGAGAGGGAAGAGAGAGGTTTCAGAGGGGTTGATTAATCGTCGCCGGTCAGGCTTCTAGAAAGAGACGTCACTCGCAAGACTGCCTGCGTCTAGCTTTGCTACCCGACGTTCTTTGTTTACTTGCTCGAAATATCTATTTCAATCTCTTCCGTTCCGGAAAGGAAAAACATTGCAAAACATTCGAATCACGGCGAAAGAACCTTTATAAAATGGGGACGGGACGTAGAACGAGTTCGAGATTGCCGCCGCGGTAATATTACTACCCCTGGGAGATGGCTCTCGTGTGTTTTGAAATTTAGTTCAAATATCCGACAAGAAATTCCCTAGCAAAATTCGTAAACTTAATTTGATATATCGGTACAATATATTCATTTAATTCTCGTGAACGATCTACCAATTCAGAAACAACATCATTAAGAATTTAATTCCCCTAAATGATCGAAATATTACACTGTGCGTCGGTATGAAAACTGTCGAATCAATGATCCCTGGATTAAGATGCAATCATCTCGCGAAGAAGACGCTAATGATCGGCCCTTGTTTGAAGAGCCGGCCTCGAAACAATTATCGCTCGCCGGAGATAATAGACGGCCTCGCGGACAAACTATAAATAGTAAAGCAACCCTGAAAAAAAAGAGGAGAAAAAGCATGATTAATGATACGTTCGACGCGGTGACCAAACCTACGGGGACTCCAACGGCTGATCAGAATGGACACGCGTCTGCACGCACATAATCGCTATTCTCTCTACACGTATACGAAACTCGGTACCAATACTATCTTGCAAATGATGTCTGAGAGAACAACGTCCGAGCCCGCTCGCGTGTGTACGGGACGAACGACCACGATGATAATAAATAATAATCCGCAAAGGGCGATACTTGTGGGAAGGAACGAGGGGTCCCCCTACGTACACCGCAGCGTAAATGATTTTACCTACTGACTTCATTTTCCTCGGCCGAGGAAAAATCATGGGCCTCGTTTACGGTGGGGAAGATGTGCAAGATGGATGTTGCAGGAAATGGAGAAACTCCGATTAAGGTGGATGTACCAAGCGATGATCGAGAACTTCTTTAATTCCTCTTTGTCTTTTCCAAAAATTTCCCCTTCTTTCCATTCTTAATGATTGTACCTTCCATTTTTCTTTTCGTACATTCACACACCGCGTCGTCTCCATGAATGAGTAGGCAAGCTAAAATAAATTAAGAATACAGTCATTGATACTATTCGCAATTAGTAAATCAAAATTCAAAATATTCCATGAAATAACTCTTCGCCAGTTGTGCGGAAAGAAATTCGGAAACGGCAATTACGGAGTTTCAAGGATGCCTCCGCGTTGGCTGATACATGTTCCGTGCATACACGCGGTTTGCGCGATGTTTACGTCTGGGTGCGTTCACCTGTATTCGACGTCGAGGCCGTACAGCTGATCATCGAAAAACTCCAAACACGCGACGTTCTTATGCTCCGAGTCTCGACGTCGAATATGCGGCTAGGAAAGTGACCTTTTTTCCGCGGTTTCGAATTCGGGGTCGTTACGTGTCAAACAGAATACATGTTTGAAATTATCATTAATAGTTATTCGATTGCAAAATGTGTAGAAATACTTTGTACACCCGCTGTACGACATAGACCACTTCCATAATTATACATGCAGAAATGTCGCTTATCAATTTCGCCAATATTAGCAAATCTCGCGATGCATTTTCGATTCTGTTGGGGGATTGGTGTTCACCGATAGGTCGACACGTACTCCGCACGTATGGGACAGCCGAAGGGGGTCGCGCACATGGCCGGCATTGTGCGAGGTCGTGCGCATGGGGATTCAAGGGGAACCAAGGGGAACCAATATCTGTTCTGTGTCAATAGCGTTAATAGTGGGAGGGGGCTGCAGTACATATCGGAAAGCGGGTCCGTAGTATCGGGGGTGGTCTTAACTCTGAATCAAAGGGCAGCTGATAGGAAGGTTCCCCTGGATGTAGCCACGGGAGCCTTTGATACAGAGAACGAAATCAGGAAGAGGGAGTAACGAAAGAAAGAAAAGAGAGAGAGACCCTAATTGTAAACCAACCCCCTCCACCTTCGCACGACTACCTCGGCCCGCTTGGTGCGGTTATAAATCCAGAGAAAGTTTGTTGGGTTGCTCATTTTTGGCACGCGTGACACCCTCTGTGCATGGGACTGGTCGAAATCCTAACGGGGGACGTTTCATTCCATTGTAAGTCGGCTACGGTGCCCGGCGGACCTTCCCTCACTTTCCTTCAAGTACCTGAACTACCCTCACTACCCCTGG
Source organism: Lasioglossum morio (assembly GCA_916610235.2). NCBI lineage: Eukaryota > Metazoa > Arthropoda > Insecta > Hymenoptera > Halictidae > Lasioglossum > Lasioglossum morio. The sequence continues at coordinate 13,970,971 of OU744328.1, read as the reverse complement.
AAACGGTCAAGGTAGTGGCACATTACCTGTAATTCTCGAAACAGTCAATTCGCGACGCGCTTGCAGTACGGTCGGAACTCTTCGTACTCCTAACAGTGTCCTCAAAATCTACACGCTTCCTGAGGGTTTGCAGGATAGCTTGTCAATTACGAAGTGCAGTGCTACTCGTGTCGCGAAGAGACAACGTGCTCGGATCATTTCTAGCCGTGAACTTCAGAATACATAGTGCAGTCTATAACACTTTTAGAAACAGTGAAGAAACATTTCGTGCAGTTTGTGTCGCCTGTTATGATAATAAGTGCATCACGATTACTGCATCCACCTTGTAACTGGCATGCGATACGGGTTGGCAAAGTGAAAGACAAGGGATTCCCTGTTTGACCCAATTCTAGTTGGACCTGACTATCTTTGTGGTCCTGTTCTTCAGCCACATTTCAAAATGTCAAACTCCACGCCCTTTGACAACTGCGCGGCCGGCTACTGGCCTTATCAATCACCGGTCGTCGACCGACCACCTCAACAAGTTATGTATCCGAAACACGCGTATCTGGCGCATCAGCCAGTACAGCCCAGCTCGGATTACACGCAGCAACTTCAAGTACCAGAACTCGCGCCGACTCCTTCGAGTCTTCTAGAAACGATTCTTCGCCACGGCAGAAACGCAGTTCCAGAGAGTTACGCGAATTCTTTCGGGAAACCGCCGACTCCACCAGGCGGACACTGCCGCCTCACACCGCCATATACACCAACTTCGACAAGCGGACAATCACCTGTCGCAGCATGCATGTCGTTTGGTCAAGTGCAGGAGACCAGCAACGACCTACAAGGATATCAGAATTATTCACAGCAGCCGCTGTGCAATGGACCGTACGTGCAGCCACATTATGGGGCGCAACCAATTTCCGAAAGTGGTTATCAGGATAATTATAATGTTATCAACCAAAATGACATTAGCACCGATAACAATTATAATGGACAATTGAATCCTGCGGTGAAATTTACCAAAAAGGCCCAGGTAGATTACGCGTGGATGAAATCAAATGGTTCGTAGATTGCGACTTTTTGGAAATGTTATTCTGTGGTTGTCCTATTTCATGTTTAAAAATTAACACGTTGGTTGCCACGTCACCCATGCTTCTGTGGGGGTTCTCTCTACCAGTTATGAATGACGCTCTTCTTTGTCGAGTTAGATAGAATTTTACAAGTAATTTATAAAAATCATCCGGCAATAAGCAAATATAAAATATATACAAATTAAAAATATTTAAAACAAATACACTATTATACTTATTTATATTTAAAATTAATTATAACAATACATTAGGTATTCATTAAAACAATTAAAATATTTTCTCGCCTCCTGGCGTTCGAGAATTTGTTTCTCTTTCTGGTAACGTAGAACGCAAATCGTTTTAATAGGCTAGAGCCCCGCTGATTTTTACGAACTTCTAAACGGTGAGACGCCTTAGCTGCTTTCTCTCTTTCATTGTCTGACCGTATGTTCCGAGTACAACCATTCTCTACCTAGAAGTTATCGGAATTTATTTATTTGCAATTTTTTGACTATCGGATTTCGTATTCACACTGGGCGACCAACGTGTTAAATAAAGTTTTATAGGGGTGGGCCGGTACCTGAAAATTTTGGGTACCCAATCCTCGGGTTGGGTTTTAATATGTCTCCGATATGAAATAAATAAAAATCGTACTCGATTCTATCGAACTTAATATTCTAGTATTTTTTGAAAATTTCCAGAAGCCATAAATGCATAAAGAACCGCAGTCTACTTATTAGTTGTGGCGTGCAAAATCGCTAATCGTGATTTATCACGTATCGTTAATGTAACACGTATCACGAATTTTCTCGCGTATCACCCTTCAAAGCTAGATCAAAACTAAGTAAATCTTTTGTTTCAGGCGAAACCAGCGAAGTTGCATATAAACGGACCCGCCAAACGTACACAAGGTACCAAACCTTGGAGTTGGAGAAGGATTTCCACTTCAGTCGGTATCTGAACAAAAAACGCCGCAAGGAAATTGCTGAATCCCTATGTCTGACCGAGCGCCAAATCAAAATCTGGTTCCAAAATCGACGAATGAAGGCGAAAAAAAAGAAATCCGAGATAACAGTCAACAGGCATAATGTATCCACCGGTCAACCTGCCTCGTCGATGAACAATCAATGTGCTATTCAAACAATGACCACACCAATGATGGCACCGATGCAAATAGCACAATTACCGTCGACCAATCAGCCGACTACTGATCAGCCGACTACCAATCAGCCGACGACTTCTAATGTGCAGGACTATCCATATCTACACGAAGCCTACTTGCATTATAGACAAACTATGTACGAAGACAATAGCGTGGAACCTATGCCTCAATTGGATGAAATTGGAGGCTTGTAAGTCTATGCATTTTGTCACTTCTTGTACGACTAATGAAGGGCAATTGCAAAGACTGATTTAGTATAGATGAGATCATTTTTTGGAGGTCGCTTGACTATGACTACAAATGGATTAGCACTTTCGATAATGACTATCTACAGCTAGTAGCGTAACTATTTCCACACATTTTAAACAGAATAAATTATTTATGAATGGACCAAACGACATTTGGTTACATATCGTCATACGTCAATTTCTCTGCAAGGCTAGAAGAATTAGATTAGTAAATGACATCTAATAAATAAGTTGAAAAAATGCATTTAGATTTTTACAACTTTTTTAGATGGGCAAATTTCGAGAATTTCAAAGATTTGTTTTGTAAACTTTTATGAAGTATGTATATACGTTCTAAAAATTTCATTGAAATTGATTTACGGATTACAAACGACGGAGTGTCGTAAGAAAGGCCAAAAATTATGAAAAATGGCAATTTTTACTAGTTTTCATCGTTTATAATTCGTTTAGAAAAGTTATTCTGATTTAAAATGTGTGGAAATAATAGTCCTCTTACTGCGTGTATGTACGTAATGGGTAAAGAAAATCTGACACCAGTGAGAAACACTAAACCTACCACATCTTATACATAACTTGTAAATAAATGCAATGTATAAAATCATCTCTATTCTCTTAATATTTGTAACATAATAAATCTTGACGCGGTCATATTGACCATTGGTGGTAGGTTTAGTGTCAATAGGTGTGAGTTAGGAGGATTTCTAGGACTTAATTATTGTTATGCTAATTTATACGTACATTCTAATAGTCCCATCGTACACGCAAGCCGTAAAGGCTTTAAGTTACTTGATACCAAACGAGATATATTACAGATGTATATTACAATATCACTATCCGTTTGTCAGAAAACATTACAACTTAGTTTCTTGATTCCGATGATATCAACAGTATTCCCCCGGTATAATTGTACTATGCGAGTCACGCAACGTGATTATAGAGATCAGTGCAATTCGATAATCTGTAGATCATACTTCTACAGCGTAGATAAAGGTTGCGCAATATATAGTACGTGCAATATAATTAATTAATGATTTTCCGATTCCGTAGAACTGTCTGTTATAGTCGGTATCTGAATCTTGTTTTGACAAATGATAAAATGGAAATCTGCACGAAGAGTCGCGGTTTTATAATGGGGGTGGTATGCTCTAAAACCCCATGATATGGTGAAAACAGAAACGCCATTATTGTATGTATAGAAGGGGTCGACAAAGAGCTGTTAGGGGGAATACTGTACTTCATCAGCTGCGAACGCAAATTCTAATGATATGTATACATATGTGCCAAGAGTATTGTTACTCAAGTAATTAGATGTTCTACGATTATGTTAATTCATCTGTTGAGATATATGGAAATAAAATGGGAAGAACTAGACATTGTTGTACCATTAATAATTACCTGCCTTACGATAACGTACCTAAGACTGAGCATTGCCAATTAGTATTTATACTCATTAATTGATTTAATAGGATCTTTAAATTTAAATTAGCTTCTTTAATTTTCTGAGGAAACCGTCGATTTTCCAGTCTCGCGGATCATTTTTATTAGCCCTTTTAACACTAAACCTATCAACCATCAAAAGTAACTGATGTGTATAGTCTTATAAAAATAACAAGATTAAATTTATTTATTCTTTATGCGACTTTTATTATCACTGAAATCAAGAAATATATTCAATAAATTCCCATGAAAACACTTTTACATTTTCCGTAATTGTCAAGTCATAAATCTCAAATGGGTCCTTTGACCCTCGTGGTAGGTTTAGTGTTAAAACATGAGGGTTTCAGCGCCAGTTTTCCAGACGCCGTCAAAGCAAACGGCGCTTGTCGAAGACGCCGCGCCGTTGCGAAAGGCGTAACGAAATCGGAAGCGGTTAGCTGAGTCATCGCCCATTAATCAGCCGAAAAGTATGAATTTTAGCGCGTCAAAATATTTTCATGATGACGTTCGCAGTAATACTCGAACTGCGGAGGAGTGGTCGAAACGCGAAGAGATCGGTAGAGAACCTACGGAACGTGGCGTGAACGGCCGCGCGCGCTTTCGGTATACCTGAGAGAGCTACAGGATGCTCGGTTGTTTCGCTTGGTCCGACAATAAATCATAGTGGTTGCAGGGTCAGCTGGCCTGATCTTGCCCAGGACAGCATCCTCTCTCCTCACGATCCACCGTAAAGGTCGGACTTTGTCGTGCGATTCTCGTAATTTTCTTTTTTTTTGCATCATTAAATAATTAACATTTTTGCTTATCGCTAATGTGAAACCTAAAACAGTAAAATTATTGTACACATGATAAATAAACATTTTGCTTCGTCTACTTATGACATTGCACGATTTTTTCTTGATTTTATTTCAGTTTAATAACATTTTTTTCACACTCATTTGAGGGTTACGGTTGTATCAAGTGTATAGAAAAATTTTAGCCATTTTTAGGACTGGATTTTCTGAAGAATGAATATTTCTAATTAAAAATGTGAAAGCAGCTCGGAACTGGCTGGTAGTTAAGGGCAAGCAGAATAGAGGGTAGCTTCAAAGGGAGTTGAAAAGTTAAGGGATGAGGAGTAGGGATCGGACTGGCAGCTGCGCTGTTCACACCGAACAAGATGGCCGAAAACGTTTCTCTTGCGTGTGCAGGAGCGTCCTCACAGTTTATTTTTTATCGGAAATATTGTTAAGTTTAATTTACAGTGGAATATCTTTGTTCATTTCTGATTCACAATATGAAACGCGTGTCGTCGAATATTCTCATTCTACGTTTTTTAATTCTGCTCCGGAAAATGTGAACTGTGTGCGTAGACAATTGCATCTTACCGATCATTCTTGTGAGACTGTTGCGATATGTTCAAGGTTTATCGAAGACTTACCGTTCTACTGTCGCGCACGTGTTTCTCGATGCAATCATTTGTGAATTCGTAAGAGACGCGTATGTGTAGACTGTTCAAATGATTTTTATAGCTATTTACAGTGTTCTATTTTTCATTCTTCAATTTTTTGATATCTATGTATTTATTAGGAATAATAACAGACAAAACTAGTAATGCTAGTTGATTTTATTGAAACCTTAGAAACTAAATTTACAACAATACATATACAATATGTTACTGTAAAATCGAATATTAGACATTACGTAGAATGGTTAATGTTTTCGCCGCAATGTTCGATCGTTTTCGAAAAGTATTACTGTTCGTCATTTTTCACAACACGGTCATCATTATCATCTTCGATCAATTTTAATTTGCATATCATTTCAATTATCTTTAATATCTGTCCTATCGTCAAATCTACTGTCCACAGATTCATACAAATATTTTCGAAAGTCTCCCAGTGGCTTCAAGAAAAATAATTGTTGCGATCTCCTCGACACCGTCTCTTTTCTTTTATATTTGCACCCTTAGAAATTAATTCAGAACTCCCACGAAGGGCCGACACGATTCCAGGCTAACGAAATCGGTTGCAAACGGGGCCGCTAAATCGCGAATCGTGTCGCCGTTATCGGCCGATCGCTGGCCATCAATGGCGATCGATAAAACATTTTAATGGGGGCGGCGAGCCTCCGTTTGCCACACGGATACCGTCTACTTCGAAGCTGGTTCAACACTTTACCTACCAAAAGCCTATTAATAGCATTTTTAATCATTCAAGTGCACTAAGAGAAGTCAAAATTTCTTTACTCAAGAACATAATAAAAATTGCACAAAATCTAAATAAATATTGTTTTGTCCTTTTTTGTATTTAAAACATTTTAATCGGTTCTAGTACTCGCCCGTATGCGCCCCACGTTGAACTTCTCTTTCAGGCCGATTGGAATTCTCATTGAAAAACGAAGAATTTTTGAAAAATTTATTGTAAAGTCAAGTAGAGGTATCTTAAGACTATAAAATATTCCGACCAAAAGAATGAGGTAAGTATTATTTAAAAAATGCAATACAAAACAAAGAAAATGGACTGAATGAAAAATCGAGCAAAAACAGCTCGGCATGGAACGTGTTAACCCTTTGAACTCGGAGCTATTTTAACTCGAAAATCAAACGTTTCTTCTGACCTAGAATATTTCCATTCATTATGAAATTGATATAATACCTCATACAATACTTAAATGTTTCGTAATTGTTCAGATACCGACATATGTAATAGCGTAAACAATATTTTAAATAATAGTACAGCATTTTTTAATGACGCCTCAGCTGCACCCCCCGAGTGCTAAGGGTTAATCTACTAGAAACGACACAGTTCAAGTGAATGTATAAAGGGTATCAATTAAAACTCCTCAATGTTAGGAGAACTTGTCGGTAGGCAAGGTGTTAAATATAGATCCCGCGATTCTTTCTTATGCAAACACGGGCGATCCATGGTGGAGGAGATGTGCCATTTGCGAAATGGTCATGGACTCTCGGGCAAGGCGTCAGCGGTGGGGGACGGTAGAGAGGAAAAACGGGGGCCGAGAAAAGGTTTGTATGGTAGTGTATAGGTAAACCTACATTGCGGAGCGCAACCCTGGGACGGAACGCGCCGCCGGCAGCGAGAGTGAACCTTCGGTTTCTAGGGGTTGGACGGAGAGGGCGAGGGTCGATATTGTGCTTGACAGATAGTTTCCCATAGCTCCGGCAATCCATCATGGCCGGCACGCGGATACGTATTGGTTTTTCTGCAACGCGTCTTAGCTATGAACCTCGAATTGAATATATTCTTTTTTTTCTTTCTCTTTCTCTCTCTCTTGACGGCCTGTCCGGGTAACCCGCGCGGAATTTATCAGCCCTCGCGCTCTGTTTATACGTCTTCCCCCCTTTCCTTAGGGGTCTATTGGTCTTGGACGCTTCGAGCATTTGATGGGGGTGAATATCGTCTCGGTGCAATTAGGGAAATTTCCGGTTTGAAAAAATAGTTTGATCAGTAGACAGCCTCCAATAACTTGCCGTGAAATAGAAATATTTTTTTAATTTGTTTACTGCATCAAATTATACCTACTCAATTTTCTCATGAATGCATGAAATCCGCTGTCTATCGATTAGTTCGAAATCGTGTAAAAATTCGAAGAAATTCATTTTAAATGAAAGTATATTATTTATTTTTTCTTTAGAATTTTTTAACTTTTTCATACCTTCGTAAGTGGTCATAATAAACGGAGAATCAGAGTATGTATAACCATAATGTATTAAATGTATATTTTATTCCTAATTTATTGCAAGATTTTTCGGCTACGTGTGTAAATTCTGTAGTAAACGTTACAACGAAATCCCCGTACAACGGTTCGACTTGTCGCATATTATTCGCATAGAATCGCGAGCATCTCTGATACATATTGAACTCGCTACCACATCCGATGGTAGTACAGCTCGGAGATCGATGACGCAATGATTCTCCGAGTAAGTTTAGGAGGCAGAGGTTTAATGTAGATCTTGTCGCGGTTGTGCCTGTCATGATGCTCATATGTTAACACTCTCGCGGACCGTTCCGCGTGTATGGAGAACTAAGATCGAATAGATCCAGGTTTTGTTTTCTTTTCGCTGTTAATAGATACCGGGGCTCAGAGTCTCTTGTACTCTAATAAAGAAGATTGAGCTGAACGACGTTCTGACCGAGTCCTCGAATGTTTCTCCCGCGAATCAATAGATAAACACAATTCATTCACACACTGGGCATCCTTCATGCTTGACGAACACACGGAAACTTACGAAACAACATTTCGCGAGATAAAAAATTGTCTGTGTTAATTTCAAGAGACGGGAGTTACGTGGACAGTATTCTTATTTTTTCACTAACATTTTAAGATTCAACCCCTTGCCTTTTTTTATCGAGTCAGTTTGGTGATGAAGATTTGATTAACGTCTAAAAAGTCAATGTTACGCCTTTCGTTTGTAATCAATCAATATTTATTTGTATTTAAGCCCTCAAATAAATGTACCAATGCAGAAAATATAAATTTTCTTTTCTCTTCTGCGACACTTTTCGGGATAGAGACGTTTTGGTTACTGTAACTCTAAAGAACATATTACGACAAAGGGTTAAATTGATGATTGATGTGTTAAAAGAATAGCTTGTGACTCAACGAGGAGCAGAAATCATTGAGAGCGGTGTCGATTAGCTGACCTACGGCAACCATTTCTCCGACCGCATCAGCTAAACCGCTTGGACCCCATTTTCAAGCAGCCGGGCTTCCCCTCGAGCCTGCGACTACTTATAAATCTCTCGATTTCACCCCGGCAGCAGTCGGGAGTGATACAGATACATCTGAACAGTAATTCGCAGCCAGTTAAAACCCGGTATCAACCGCAATAATCACTTCCCCTGGCTATGGTCGCGGTCCGACGACCTGCTGGATTATGGGGGTGCGGGGAAATCGGAGGGACCAAGAGGACTCCGGAGAGAATGGCATAACAGATACACGTGTCCTGGCGGCTCTGCTTTGCGACACGTGATTCATGGGGGTCCCGATACGTTTTTTACACCTGCGACGGCTTTATTAGAATTTCTAATGGGATGGGACAGCAGGGGGACAGAGAAAGAGAGAGAGGATAGTCAGCGAAGAGTGACACGCGGACGCGAGCCCGATCCTCCACTATTCAGGCCCCGAAATGCAACGACCGTGCCCGACTTCTTCAGGGTCCCTCCGATGCATTCGGCTTTCATTACGTCAGACTTGAAATACGTCCATTTCCTGACGTGATGACTTCGTTATCTTGCTCGAGGGAATGCTCTGCTGATGGGATCCGCGAAACCATCAGCAAACCCTGAAGAATCTTTAGCTTTTAAATATTTTAAACTGTGGGCTATATGCGTTCATTGCTACAGCAAGTAGATGAAATTTAAAACAGAAAAGAAATTGAAATGAATTAAAAATACTGTTGTTTTCCACACATTGCTCTCTCCACCCACTAAAATTCTTTAAAAAAGAAATAAATGTCTATGTGCCTCCGTGTCTTGCAATGAATGCAGATAATTTTTATTTTACATAGATATCTTCTAAAAGATTGATAAATGCGATCCTGCTCTTCCGACGGTTAAAGTGAAACACAATCTTATGACACAAGCCTAAAAGTTTTAAAGAGTGTAACATGATTAAAGAAGTATTTCTTGAGGTAGCACAACGATTGCATCAATAAATCACCCTCTCCCCAAGAATAAGGATCCGCCCACCCCAACCACAACTTAATAGATCTATTATCATACCTATGAAGTGACCACGTAATCCCCACAGCCCTTGAGTCGACTTTAAATCACCAAGTACTTTCCAGTACTTTCTCCACCGTCAACCAATACAAAGACTTTCCCTGAAAGAAGACATTTCCATCCCCGTGTTTGCAATAGCAGCTGAAACAACCCCGAAATAGGCATACCCTAAAATCAGCACTAGAACCATGAACAAAAGTGAGTCTCCGATGACGGATTCGCGTGCGTTCCGGCGATGATCGCGTTTCGAGCGAGTTGTCGATGTTTTGCGGGCCGGGATGAGCCGTGTCTGATCCGCGATCGGTCTTCGGGCTCTCTCGGATCCGCGTCTCAGTCTCTCCTGAAGTGCGCGCGCGCGTGTGGAGGGCACGCCGCCGCCGTGCGCGGCGCGAGGAGACGAGACGAGACGAGGAAAGCGAGGCCTAGAGGAAGGATGGTAGGTGTAGGACAAATACCGGGCTCCGAAGTGGCGAATACCGAATAAGAGGTGGTGGGGATGGTGCCGGCGGTGCACGAGCGCACGACCGCGAGAGAACTTAAAGTGGAAGAGATAGCCGGTTCCGTTTCTCGGTAGTGGGGGACGTTTCAACGGAACGGTGGGGGGACACGAGCGAAGGGGTGGGGCGGCCGGGGGCGGGCGCGCGCGACAATTCAACAGGAACGGCCGCGCTTGCCACATCTGGCGAGTGAGTGGCACACTATTCCGGCACTTCTTGCTTTTCTTCGGGATCTAATCGAGCCTTCCTTCCTCGGACAAGCGATACTGAAAATTCCCTTCCACAAAGGACGCTCGGTGAAAAATGATTTACGATGTCCGCGACCTGGTGAAAGGGTTTTTTTTTAAGGTGATTTCCAAGGGAAGAAGGAAAGAAGAAAGGTGGAAGTTGAGAAAGACGGTTGATGAAGAAGAGGGACGGTAGAGGGAAAACGCGAAAAGTATGCGTAGGAAAACACGAGCAAGTCGGCCACGGGCCTCGCGTTATCCGCGAGAGGCAAGGAGAGCTCCGCCTCCTCGGCCGTCCCCTTCGCTCCGGAACCCCACCGACACGTCGCCACCCCGCGGTGCCCCCCGTTTGACCAACTGGCTACTACGTCACACATGCTTCTGCTCGCCTTGGTGCCGGCAACTCCGAAGGCTCTCCTCTCTCGGCCGGCTCAGTCGGCTCAGTGAGTTACGAGTTGCGTCCGGGTTCGCCGTACGCGCGATAACGGGGGCGTCAATCGGACCGCGCGGCGATTGGGAGAGGATTCCTAGAGCCACTCGTGCTACACCGTTTTCCTCGCTCACTCCCTCTGTCTTGCTCGTCGTGCTGTCGTAAATATCTGTCTCTCTGTCCCCCCGGATGGAACACGTCTCTGTCGCTCCTTCTCGAACGGCGGTTGCCCGTCCCTCCGATTCGGCTCCGGGCAACAGGTTTGAATTTATGGGACAATAAAGAGTGCCGGTGCGTAGTGCGCGCGTGTTCCCCTCTCGCTTGCTCGCATTCCAGCTTTTTCTTCGACACGTCCCGACCGACACGGTCGTCTCTCGTCGGCGCGGAGAACAGCGAGCGCCGTGCCAGACTATCAAACTCTCATAAAACTGTCAGCCGCGACCGGCCGGCTGACTTATGCGCGACCCCTCTTCGCGACAAGGCTTCCGACCTGTTCCGATCCATGAACAGTGCCCCATCTCTTAGGGGCCCGCGCTGCGTCCGGAAGTGGGCCGAGTGGTAGATCCTTGATCAACACAAACGAGTCAAAAATCCGTGTTGAAAGTCTTCGACGTATTCGCGAGACCGTAAAGTTCGCGGATAGAATCGCACGGGTACCGCGTGCACAGATCGTCACCGGAGTTCCGAGAGCGATCGGACGAGGTGTATCGGTGTATCGAGCCGTCGATCGAGGATCGAGGATCGCGCGGGAGCTGGGATCGCAGGGAACCACCTCTTCTTTCCTTCTTGGCTGTGCACACGAGGGTGTACGCGGAAGGGGGCGCGTGCGCGCGTTGCCCCCTCGAGAGACGGCAAGCGGAAGACTACTTCTCGGTGACGTTCCGGCCAGAAGGTTGCTGAGAAGAGAGGAGAACAGGAGAAAGAGAGAGAGAGAGAGAGGAGAGAGAGGAGAGAGAGAGAGGAGAGAGAGGAAAGGAGTGAGAAAGAGATCCTCGCCCCACCATAGAGACCTCGGGGCTCCCGAATATCTCTCCATTAGCCCCCCTGACGGTGCTATCCCCTCTCTGTGACCCCTTGGATTTCTCATCTCGCTCGCACACCCCTCTCGTCGGCTCTTGTCACGTCGGGTAGCAGCCAGGCAACACCACCACACGAGCAAGCAACGGCGGCAGCGCCAGCAGCAGCACCCAGCAGCAGCTTCAGCACTAGCACCACCAGCAGCAGCAGCACCACAACCATCACCAACATCAGCAGCATCGGCACACACCACCATCAAGCAAAGAGACGACCCGACCCGACTCGACTCGACGCGGCGCGACGCGACGGAGACGCACGCGGAGGAGAGAACGGGGTTGAAGAATCCTACGCCGCGGCGGAGAGACCAATCAAGGTTTGACGAACGACGGGGATTGGTCGAGGCGCTCTCCTCTGACACGCAGAGAGCGCGGGCACGTGACAAGCTACCGCACACACCGGGGCCTCCGTTGGATCGCGGCGAGGCCTTCAGTACGATACCAACCACCCTCCGCGCACGCAACAGGAACGGTGAACGCCGAGGCCGCGGTAATACGCCTTTTCACCCCCCTGATGCGGTGATATCGGGTCTCTCCACCCGGGATAACAAGGGAGACCAGAGAGAGCCCGGCGACGTTGGACGGTTTTTCGCAAAACTTGTTCCCCTGTTTCGTGTTTCATTCGCAACCGCGTGTCAACGTTCTTCTTCCTCTTCTTCTTCTTCTTCGACAATCAAGAAGATACGGTAGTCCGTGGCCGGTACCAGCGAATTCGTCGTTTCGTCGGAGTCTCCGGCGGTGTCGAAATAAATCATCGGTGAAGGAGAAGGAAGGAGGAGAGAGGGAACAGTGCGCACACAACGGGGTCTCGTCTTCAATGGGGCGGCCCGATAAGCCGGCTGTTACGCGCTACTGCACGCTGCCGCCGCGAGTTCTCCGTAGGTAATTGCGCCTCGTGAGGTCGTAAAGAAGCAGAAGACAGTTTTATAGCCCAGGCCCACGTGGCCCTCGTAAACTCGACGCGGCTCAGGTCGGCATCGGACTCTCTGCCCCGGCCTGTGGTCCACACGCGAGCGGGGCCGGCCTCTTCAGACAAAACCGCGCTCCACGCCGAAACGTTCTCCTGGGTTCTCCAACCCCCTCGTTCATTATCGAGTCGTTTCGGGGACGGTGTTTATCCGCGTATAACCGTCCGCGATAGGTGTGAACGAGCCTGTCTCTCCCTCCCTTCTTTCTCTTCTCTCTTTCTATCTATCTTTCACTCTCTCTTTCTCTATCTATCACCAGCTACCAAAAAGATACCGCGGTGGTACGCGCACAGTTTGTTCTCCTTTTCTCTGAACCGAGTCAGTGGCTGCTGTATACCGAGAAGTGTGACGTGCAACCGTTTGCCGCGTGGCCGCCGACAGGATGACACCGCGATCTAGTACTTAACGAACAACCAACCCGAGACAACCACAGTGCCGTGCGAAACAACAAAGTACCAATTCCACGAACTAATCGTGGCCCCGGAGAGGAATCCAAAGGTGTGTTGTTCTCCGTGAATGTCGAGCCGTGGACGCGCCGGTACCGATCGGTATACAGTGAGAGGCTGTCGTCGTCGTCGAGCGGTTCATCAGGTGAACCATGAGTTCGTACCAGTTCGTGAACTCGCTGGCGTCGTGCTACGCTGGTCAACAGCCGCAACAACAGCCGAGGGCCACCGCGAGTTCACCTGGCGAGCCGATGCAGGCCGCGTCGCCGGCGGGTGGAGACTATTACAACCCTAATGCCGCGGCAACCAGTTACCCGGCACCCTGCTACTCGCCCCAACAACACTATCCTCAGCACCCGTACGCGACGCCGGCGTCCGGGATGCAGCACACGGCGCCCACCGGGATGATCGACTACACGCAGCTGCAGCCCCAGCCAAGGCTCAGCGCGACCGCCACGTCGCAGCAACATAGTCTTCACGCGCAACAGTCCCAACACCATCCGCAGCCCCATCATCCCCAGCAGCAGCTGCACCAGGACCCGACGACGCCGCTCCTGCAGGCCGCCTCGGCGCCATCCGCGCCGTCAACCTCCAGCTGCAAGTACGCCGACTCCACGTCCTCCACCAGCGTCGCCTCGCCCCAGGACCTCACCACGTCCACCTCAAGGAACAGTCCCACGCCTCTGGTCGCACCCGGCACCAGCAAAGCTGCCTCGGGACTCACCTCGCCACCAGGTAGTTCATCAAGGTCCTCGGTCGCTGCATCCGCTGCATCGCCACCCAGTGGTAGCTCCAGACCAGGTCCGGAAGGCAGTTCCACTCTGACAACAGCCTCTTCGGCGTCCTCGCCAGCTTCCTCGACATCCAGCACCTCCAGCACTGGGAACAACTCGTCGAACAAGTCCAACGCCACCGGTAGCAATCCGCCGCAGATTTACCCGTGGATGAAGAGGGTGCACATCGGCCAGAGTAAGTCGATCCTTTTTCACTCTTTCTCGTATCTTCGTCTTCGGACGCTTCTGCTGAGCCCGCGAGATTGCGTTTAATTGAGGGTTGCCGCGCGCACAGCCTCCGACCGAGGCCGTTCAACGACCGCCAACATTCGATTGGAAAGTAGTTCTTGCGGTCGGCAGAAGATGCCTGTGGAATTTCGAGGGGAATCGCTGCGTGTCCGGGGGGCTGATCGAGCGGATTTTTCTGATGGTTGCGGAGTCGATCGACGGAAAAATCGAAATTATACTGGGCGGGACGGTGGAGATATGTTAGGCTAGTTGGCAACTTGTGCTTTTGTTTGTTCGGCTGATTGGAGTCTCGATAGTGTCTCGATAGTCTTCGAAAAGTATGAGAAGAACGTGTGGTTTGCATTTTAGCAGTCCGACGTCTTTGAAAATTATTCTACCTAAGCTGTGTCTAGAATCTTTAGGTAGTTTCGTTGTTAAAATTGTCTAGGCTGGTATATTTTACTGGTTGAACAAGCAGAATGATTAAACGACTGCCGTTCTTTTAAACGACGCAAGTTTTTATAAACTAATTAGTAAAACATTAAGATCCGATGGAATTTGTCCTCGTGGTCGTGATTAATACAGGAAACATTTAAACAGACTGCACCTGAACGTTTGAATATGTTAGATTCATAATCTAATTTGCATGTAATGATCGGGTACTGATTCTTGATGACAACGTTATCATATAAAGAAATTGTGGGACCATTTATCTTTCACTTGATGAAATTGATCGCACGAGGCACATTTATTAAAAACTCTAACCCTAAACACGATTTGTTATTGTTCCTATATAAAACTTGAATTATTAACTACGCGACTACATTTTCCACTGTTAGAAAATGTTCTACAAACCACGCAGAACATTTCTATTTTCCATAAGGGATCTCAGACTAAACATAACCAATGTCAAACTGGCTTAATCATCAGTCCCCTTTTTTCCCACGTACCCTTAATTTGCATTAGGAGAACGTACTCCAAAGCCTCCACCCTCAAACACTCCAGATCCTCCTCGTCGACAAGTAAATTCTGCCGATCTTCTTAAACACTCTACATTTTCCCATTCGACAAGCAAATTCCAGAGATCTTTACAAGAGCGGCTAGAAAATGTCAACTCGAAAATTCTCCACATTCTTCCGGTGCACTCGTTGCATCCTGCAGTAAAAGGCAATTCACAATGCGACAGTTTAAATAAAAAAAAAACAATGGGCCAGTATGGTAGTTGTTTCGGATCCCGTAGTTTGGCCTCCCACGACGCGTACCACGTGTTCCCAGGTCCCCGATCGGCAGCGAAAAAAAAAGATTCGGATTTCCGTAGGGCCCCGCAGGGTCTGTTCTCGTGTTTCCCTTACGGCGGAAAGTCCGCGACAAGGTATTCGACGAGTCCCCGAGAAAAAGAGCGGAAGAGAGGACCGTGAAATCGTCGAGCCAAAGCCGTAAATCGCTTGTCGGCCTGTGGCGGGCCCCGGGCCGATCGGTGATAAGTCATCATGGAAATGAACGAAAGAAATATCGCCGGCCTGGGCCGAAGTTAGCGGTGATTTGTAGATCGGCGCCGCGGAAATTTGTGCCAGTGTGTCATAACAGGAATGTGAAATTACGGCGGTTAATAATCGCGATTACTCCACGGGCCCGCTCCTCCTCATTGGGCCCGCTAAATCACCGCTGAAATATTCGCGGCGCGATTATAAATTTCGATAGTACGTCGCGATAGCGATCCGAGCTCCTCCGGAACGTTTCAAGGATTTCAGATCTCCGGGATCTCTCCCGATTTTCATGATTCTGACAGATCAATCGCGAATGATTAGCGTTGCCATTATAAATTTTCACGACCTCACGAGGTAGGATTTCAATGATTCTGACCGACGATAGATGAATCGCGGATGGTCCAGATCGAGATTCGTCCGGTGTCGATCGTTTTCGTCGGTTCCGCAGCCTCGGATAACAAATTACACGGCGAACGATTTAGAACAATTTGCAGCTCGGTTAGTCGGTGGCTCGTAAATGTTTCACGTTATCGCGGCGCGGCTGACGTCCACGGACGAGAAAGTAAGAATAGCAGAAAAATAATCGATAGGACAGAAAGAGAGTGAGAGAGAGCGAGAGAGAGAGTGTCGGCTGCATGATAGCGGACGAGAATTACCGGAATATTGTGTTACCGCTTCGATTCGATTAGGGGAACTTCGCGAAATTAGGGGGCAATCTGTGTCGATGTAGAGCGCCGAGAAGTTTGACGCTGTTGGGTCGTAATTATGGATCTACGCTCACTAAGCATTTCTATTTTTCGATCGGTGATCGATGCGAGATTAAAGAGGACTCTCGAAGTCCTGATTATACTGTGTTCGATTACGAGGATCTTTCCGGAAGGATTTTCGTCGATTCTTGGAAAGTAGAGGTGCAAATTGAAGTACAAGCTTTGAAGTACTAATGCGAGGCTGAAATCCTGCGTAACACCTTATTACGAAACATTGCTGTATGCCAAAGAGACAAACGGCGATCGAAAGCCAAAATCGAACGCGCAACAACCGCGAACGAACGCCCACGCGGGGCCGACGCAACGTGGGCTGATTACGCAAACCCTGGTCCCACGTGAAATCGTCTCTGCAGTTCCGAGATAGGTCCCAACAAGTGGTCCCGCGTGAATTCGGCTCGCTGTAAAAATACGGAAACGAGAGGAGACAAATAGAGCGCGTCGCGTTCGGCTGAAACACGGTGTGGGAACGCGGCGCCGAAAGAAAACGAGAGAGAACGAAAGAGAGGGAGTGAGTGAGAGGAGGGGAGTGGGGGCCGTGGACCAAGAGTAATTCAGCGGAGTCCAAGGGACTGGATTCACCTGCCCCCGTGGTTCAAAGGAGATAAGACAGCGAGCGCTGGTCGCGTTCACATTAGTCGCCCCGCGTGATTTACTGCGCGGCCAGTATGATTCAGTCAGCGGGGAATTTGACGAAGAATTAATGGTATTATGATATCGTGTGTAACTCTATGTATGTGCGCCCGGGCCATAAATCAGGCTGCATTGTAAGGCGCGGGGGGCCCTTTCCTTCGCGTTCCGTCCCTCTCCCTCCGTAGCGGCCCGACCCGAGTCCTCTCCGTCACTCTTTCCTTCTATTGCGGCCCTCTTCGTCACTCCCGACCTCTCACGGACGAAGGCCGAAGCCCCATTCGACGGCCCTTCCAAACGGACCACGAAAACCGAAACGCTCCTTTCCAACCTCTCTTTCTCACTTTCTCCTTCTCCGTTTCGATCCCTTTTAGCTCACGCCTTCTCCACCTAGGCTCCTTTACGCAGTCTGCCGCGTTTCTGAAGAACTGGATAGGATTACGGGTTTCCCGAACGGTAGCGCACGTTCCCTGCAGCATGGGACCCCCTCAAACATGGCGGACTGGCCCCCGGGGTCAGCAAGTCTCTCAGACTTGCAAACCTTTCTTTACAACCTTCCGATCCTATTTTACACCCTTTTCTTCACTCAGCGGACTCCAAGCTTTCACTTCGGCGTTTCCAGGTTTTTGCGATCGGTGTGGCGGTCTGATGAAGGTATTTTTAAATTGAGTGCCTTGTAACGTGTTGATGTCCATAAAATTAATTACAAATGACCACACAGTTCAACAAATCGATGCAAATATTCCATGTAATGATCTCCTTGGAAAATTCTGCGATACCTGCAAGGAGTTCGAGGATCCGGAGTCAGAGGCAGAGTTTTTCTTAGATTTCTGACTTCGTTCGTTCGCTTCTCGATGCACTTCGCGAAAGATGTGTAAGAGTATAGTTTTTCCGCGAAGTTCCTTTCCACTCTCATATTCTCGACTTCCACTCTCGTGGGTCACTTCTAATCTACCTCCGGCTCGTGAAACCTCCACGTTTCCCGGTACGATCTGTCGCTTGATATTTTATTTACACAAAACTCCGTGCGTTCTTTTTATTTCTGTTAAATTTTCCCGCGCCATGCACGCTTGCCACGCATTTATTTATGCATTTGCTTCGGCCGTTGGTCTTCTCAGAACTCTCTCTCTCTCTTGGTCTTCTCTTTTCCTTGAAGTTCTACTTCCCGCCGAGTCTCTCGGAATTCCATAATACTTGTAAAAAGAAGAAATATCGCTGGGAACCTGCCTAATGAGTCAGAGCATATTTGAGGACGTCGCAAACATCCGCGAAACACTTATAAACATTGTCAACGTAGGTTTATCAATTTCTCTTTCGACAGTCGAGTCTTCGAACCGTTCGATCCAGAAAAACTGAAAATAAAAGTAAAATTTCATTCTCCAACAATTTTCTCTGAAATGTAATTAAAGTACTTGTCGTATTGGAAACGTGTACTTGCTTTCAGGCAGTTCAAGCAAGCTGAAGCTTGTCCGACGGGACCGCCAATTCTCGGTTCCTGAGAGATCGACATTTTTCGAGGACAAACGCCATAGTGTCCTCTTCAGCAACCCCCCGAACGTTCATTGTACGTTTTCTCGAGCCGAGGCGCAATAATTGCCTCGTTCTCCGAATCGCGGAGAAGAGCGGCACAAGGCTGGCCGTAAATCACGGACAGTTGCACGAGATTCGTCTCGTCAAAGGGTTAATTGTATTCAGAGATCATTTGCTAGGTAATTTCTGACCTGGCCATGTCTTCTCTAAACGATCCTGAAAGCAAGCACCCCGTCGCCTCGTCCCTTCGGACGCGAAATACCGATTTGGACCGGATTGGCTTCGGATTTTGACAGTGATTCGACTCAAGGTCGACGTTTCCGTTTTTAGTTACGTTTTGACAACGCACGGGCTGCAATTAACAATAACACCACGTCTAGAATAGACCTGCGTGACGTTTGCTGATGGTTATAGGGTGCTTGAGGCCGTCTCCGTGAGTTTATTGATACAATTTAACTTCTCATTGCAGCACGATGCAATAATTAAAGAAAATAAAAGTGACCGCGACAAGACCCCGCTTTCCCAATTAATAATTTATATCGCAATCTTCGAATTTGTTTCCCCCAAAATTGCAAACGCGTCGTCTCGTCGAGAGAGAACCCACGGAACTCCGCAAGAGAATAATTGCCAGGTTGTTGGTAATTGCGGACATAATTGCCTATAACGAGGAGCATAATTGCTGGGGCTGGATTAAGTCGATGAACATCGGCCGATACCACTTTCTACGGAACACCGTACAATCTCGGTTGTTCGACGACGTTTCCCATCTTTCTGTTTGTATTTTAACGTATTCTGCAAATATGTGAATTTTTAACTAATAAGACATATTACTGTATGTTACGGAGCTTCCAAGAATTTTTAAATGTGAGAAAGCACACTTATTAATTGCGTCTTAAAATAACTTATATCACCTTGTAGTGAAAAAGCGAAGGAGTCGTACAAGGGAGAACCACAATTCGCGCGCGCCAAATCGAGGAGGAAATAATTGATTCGTCGAGGATCACGTTGAGAAACGGCGCCGCCGTCGCGACGCTTTGATGTCATAAACGCATCAGCAGCCTGGAGTGAAGAAACAAACGTACGCTGTGAAAATTCAGCGTTTCTGTATCTGCGACCGAGGAAATACCAATTATACACAGATTACTGGAGAATGCTTCCTATTATCAAATGAACAATGTAAACTTAACAATGGGTCGTTCAACTTTTAACATAATTCACTATTTTAGGAGGAATAGAGAAATAGAGTAAAATCCAATTGTTGAAGATAATATACAATTCTCCAGTTACCAGACTGCTGTCGTTAGAAGTTTGAAAGTGGATTGAAGACACGCTGAAACATTCATTCAATCTTTTTGGTTGCTCCGAAAATAATAGCAACTTCACAACTCTTTGATTGGCAGAAAAGTCGGTCGTTTAGAGGAATTCTGCTATCGTTCAGAGAATTGGCGTCGTTAATTATTAATCTTAATAAATTGAACATATCGTAGTTTCTTTTAATCTACTGTTTTAAATAGCATCTGATTATTAATTTCCAAATAATTGGCTCTCATTGTGCAACAACGTGTCAAAACTTGAAAGAATTTAGTACGTGTCTAGAAACAAGAGGGGAATAAATCTTCATTCGAAGTCTGCGCGAGGGTTCGGAAGATGGTCAGAAGTAATTACTCGTAAACTCGGCACAGTCTTTTCAAGGATAACAAAGAGAGCCGAAGTGTACAAGCGATTGCACGTGCCAGCGAGTAAGACCTTGCCCCAAAAGCGGGCTCGCAACCCCCCCATGATATCCGATCGGCTCAGCAAAAATGCAAATGCGTGGCTTACTCTCTCTCTCTCTTTCTGCCTCTCTTCGTCAGACAGAGAGTTCTCCAATCCGGGCCGAAATCTTTATTCGGGGCGTGTCTGTCGTGGAAAATCGGTCGGACGAGCGAATCGCCGGTCGGTGTAGACCGCGTTAATGTCCGCGGATCACGCAGCATTAAGACGAATGTCCGATAAAGATCGGCGAAAGGCGTGCCACCGATTAGTATCGTCTCGGAGCAGGTCTTGCGCAAGTCTAATGATGATCGGTCGAGAAAAAAAATCGTGTTTTCCATCGAATTTCGTCGGGAAAGGTCGCCTGAGCCGATTTCGGGTATCTCGATCGCCGATTATCGAGGAGAAAGCCGATCTGATTATGGTCGTGGCCATCTTGACCGGGCCAGGATTGAAGGTTCGCGATTCGGGGGCCGCTTGTTTGCCAGTCGGAAGATGGTTCCGCTCCTGGAACGAGTAATTACCTGGGCCGATCGGTTCCTCGTAAATAAGCGCGAACGGCTATGTGGCACACGGGTTCACCTGGCAACCGGTTCCCTCGTTTGAGAGATTGGCATTGCGAGTTTCTTTGACCTGTACTTGACGTAATTGAATCATTACGTGGACCTGCGACGCTACGGAGGACCACCGAAATTATTCGGACCGGCGATCAGGCGGCTTTCTGATGGGGCAACCATTTTGATGCCTTCCTGGACGAGTACATATCTACAACGAGAGAGTCTCAACATAATTTTAGAAGACTCTTGATACTTGTACAAATTTTTTCAAACGTACAGCTACCAGATTGTTAGTTATGTTTCCAGTTATGGGTGGCATTTTTTCCCGGAGTTCTGTTAGGTCGATTCTCAGATGCAGTGCAAAAATAGACGGGTATTCGACGAGAAGACGGGGCGTGCAAAGATGTCCAAGAAGTTGTTCTAGACAAGAACTAGTGGTTTAGCATAAATAGTACGGCTATGCTAATTGACCGCCTACGGAATGGAAACTACAGAGCGTCTACTTCCGCTGCAAGATGTCATTAGTAGAAGCGAAGAACGATAATACGTGGTACGTCTACGCGATATTTCAAAACCGGAATTTTTATAAATAATATCTCGTTCCTATACACGTTCGAACTTAGCCGAACGATAACCGGCGATAATTTTCGTAGATAACTGAACACCTCGAACAAATTGAAACCTAAGCGGATTCGATTTCTAAGAATTTATTCCTGTTCGATATTTTACAACAAATCCGAACGATTTCATCAATCATCTCGTTCCTTTTTTGTCTCTCTTAATATTTCAATACGGTGCGCTAAAAATAAGAAACTTTCGACCAGTTTCTACACTTCTATTGCTAATATTCTTTTATTATTATTCAGCAAATCTCCTCTGGGATTTCCTTTTTCGAAATGGATTGCTACATCCGACATCTACAACGTATCCTTGGGATTTCGTCAATCGATGTCGTTTTTTCTCTGTCTCTAAATGTTTGAGTTGTATTTATTAAAAAATGGGTAACTTTCCAGCAGTTTCTATATTTCTATTGCCAATATCCTTTGATTATTATTCCGCAAATCTTTCGAGATTTATCTCTCGAGATGTAATCTTGTTTCTCTCGCGCCAATAAATCTCTGGAAAGTTCGAATCTTTTTTCGAGCCTATAAATTCGCAATGACGCGCGGATGGTACCAAGGACTCGCGAATAGGAGTTTGAAATATTAAAAAAAGATGGCTTGTTTTTCATAGCGCTCCATGTTTGCATATAGAAAGTTGATCGGCCGGTAGCCTTCGAGGAAGACGTTTCGCCGTCGAAACAGAAACGATAGAAAATGGCGAGGAAAGAGACGCATCCGGGTCCCCGACAGCTTTCAAGAAGCCTACCGCCAGGATTTTAATCCCTCCTGGTGACTTTCTCTGGAAACATGATTTTCTCCTTAAATCGCCATGCCTGTTTCAATTGTATACCATTCTTGCCACTTGTTAGGCAAATAGAGAAAATCAAGGTGGAAGAAACACCTCAACCTCTCAGAAATGACTGTAAAAATGTCGTAGGCACAGACAAAAAAGTTAAAAATCGTGACCTTTATCTTTTTCTTCGCAATCGCGACCAATAACAATTTTAAAAAATTCCTTAACATTACCTAGTAAACAATCATTCTAACGTCTCAAAGTAGCTCAAGCAGCTGGGTCCAATTTCGAAAGAGTTATTCGTTTTTAAAAGGTGCACGAACACTTTTTACACTCACTGTAGTTATGGTTTCCCATTAAAGCGAGAGAAGGAATGCTGTGTTGGTGTCTTTCGATAGGATGGTTCGCCATTCGGCAAGGTCGCTTCCCGCAGCCCATAATCACGGGTCAATCATTCTGCTATAAATAAGGACGTGCAAAGGTTCACCAAGGTGCAATTCCGAGGGTAGCACGCAATTCGCAGGGCAAAATCATCTGGTGATCCGCGTGCTAAAACGCTCTGATGATCACGGGTTCTGTACCGAACAATTTGAGCCTCTCCTTTGGCAACTCGATGAGAAACAATTCACATAAACCTCGCAAATGAACAGTCCGTGGATTTATTGCTAAACCATCATAATCGTTACACATCAATTTAATCGGATTAAGAAGATTAAACGGAGCCACATTCTCTTTGACAATAGATTCAGTCAATAAAAAGAAAATGTTAACTTCTACAGTTTATGTTTTCTCAGACTTTTATGTGATCCACGACTGCAAATTCTCCAGCAGGTTGAACAAGTTTTCCAAACGTGGTTATTTTGCGAGACTCCATTAACACCTCTAAATGACTGCGGACGTTATCGTCGTGATTCTGTCGTTCAAACTGGCTTATCAAACTCGCAATTACTGTAATCTTGTGCTACAGGTTATTAAGATCAACTTCTGCCATTATTTACCTATGATTAATACATCTTGCACATTATATTTACATATTATGAAACGTTCCTCTGCACATTAACGCGCGGTTGATGTCTGAGCATTAGCCTGACGAATAAGAAACGTCACTTTGTAATCGAAAACTTGCACTTGTCTTAAGTGTTTGACAAATACGTGAATACAAATGCGAGAAAGTGGCAAAACGAAAATCGTAAAACTCTTGCTCTAGAATACCTCTAAAAAATCCTAAAAATTAATCCATCGATCGCCGAACGCTCAGAAAATGCGTAAGAAATTTTTCCGGCGGTATGAATGAAACTAACGCGCTGCGTATCCTTCAAAGGATGCTGTATCTTTCCAAGGACCCTCGGAATAAGCGAGGAATTTTTTGGAACGACATTTACCGTGGGATTGGAGTAGTCGGCCGCGAGGATCACGAGATCGGCAAAACGATCGGGTTTTTCGCCGATCGGCCATAAGAAATTAACAAGCTTAGGAGATGGTTTCCCGTTCAAGGGTTCCTCGAGGCCGGCGATACCGGTCGCATGATGATGAGAGAGCACGCGGACGTGTATGCATCCGCGATTACCATGGCTAACAGGCGAAACTAACACGGGAACGCCGGCCTGGAACTGGTTTTCCCGGTCGCATCGCATATTTCATTTCAGTAACAACAAAAATTTCTTTTCATTAGTATGCATTAATCAATCAGCATGCATGAGCAATACCCTGTCAAATATGCCTGCTAAGTTCCGTATTATGGTCGGGAAAGGGGCCCCGATTCCTTCTCGTCGAGAGAAGACGGCACCGCTTTGCCGCGCGTTAACAATACCTAATTTAACCGCGGGATTGCTACTTCACGAATTTTATTTTACTTCTTCCCGATTTAGTTTATTTCTTCGCCGAGGAAATCGACCGGTCCGAGGTTCAATAATCGACGGCCGCAATCTTATTATACCGCATACAAGGTAGCCAATTTCGAGCGAAACTTTGGCCCATTAAACTGACTTTTAACAATCTCCCCGAGCACAGTGAAATAATCGCGCGTGGAAATTGAAATTCCGACGACAGAAATTTGCATGGATCAACGTTGAATTATTAAGTGACGTTTGCTATTAGGGCTGCCGTGTGTAACCGTCCGAGACCAATTATTTTTTTTTTTGCAATTATTATTACAGATTATTGGCCAGTACAAATTGCTTCATGTACCTCAAAGTACCTCTTCATCGTGCTGATATTGGCTTCCAGAAACTGCGGAACAACAGACTTTAATTACGCGGAGTCAGAAGTCTTGGTTAATTATTTGTTAAGCGGTCGGTTAATCGAATTGTATATAGATTCTTCGGCGCGGTAGAGTTTACACGGATCGTGTACGCTTCTCCCTCGAAAAGAAGGTATAATTAATTACCCGGCCGCGGAACAAAACAATTAACAGGTTTAATCGTTGCCTAATCAAAAATACTTACTCTCGATATTAAACAGAACACGGGGCTGAACAAAACGAAACTCGTACCATCAGTCATCGGCAGCCAAAGCGATAATTATCATCCCCGCCGAACCGAAATTACTCATTGCACCACTTCGAGCGCAATTAATCTCCATCATTACATAATGCCCAGGCCCATACAATCAATCCTTAACCAAGCAAAGTCAACAGTACCTTTGCGAGGCCTGCGAACGAGAAAATGCTTCGGTACAATCGACATGACATTTTTCAAGGCTGATCTGCTTGCTGCGCGCACCGGCAAACAAAATGGCCGCTGATCTCGCCTGCAAAATGACGCTCGTGTCTCGAGCTGGACATTGCCAATTTTGCAGTGAACGTTGGTAAATAACAGCATCAACTTCGTTCTATCAAACGAGATTCAAATGGTCCACGTATAGATACTTGAATTGGAGTAAATTCAATTTTGATATTTTCAGAAAACTACTAAGTGGGTGTACAAAGTATTCGTACAGCTTTTAAAATCGATACACTTTTTTAAAGTTGGATCCAACAGCTTCAGAAGCTGTTTTTTGCAGTAGTTTCAAAGAGATCGAGATGAGAATTTTTAAAGTGTCTTTCAAGCTGGAAGTTTCTATTATGGGGGTGTATGTGCACCATAAATATTTAATACTTATTTGTTTGCCTGATAAATACCTGAACGGTATTTGCCTAAATAAACATGGTCCACTCAGCATATGCGGCGCTCAGGGGTAGTTTACGACGCGACCCTGAAACGACGGAATTTACACAGAGCTAGGGGTGGTGGTTTTCGGTAAGGACGCGGTACAAATCACTTATTAGGGCATAAATTTTCATTGCGAGCAGCTAGTGCAAACGGGATGAGCCGATGGGGTAATGGATGTGTGCCGGGAGCGAAGTGGGCCGCCTGTTGCTGCGTGGCCCGCTCGCCACGGGGATCCTTGATCCTTATGCTCCTGCAGTCGGTCTTTCGGCCCTCTCCGGCGAGAACCCCTCCCGAAGGAGGATTCCCGTTCCTGAAAATTTACGAGCTGCCGGTGAATGGAGCTCGAGCAGCCCTGCCGCGCCGGCACGCTACACACGTTCCGTGGTTTTCCCGCGACAAAAGTCCCCGGAAAACCTTGCCACGATCATCCCGACGATGCGATGTCTCTCTTCGGCTTATTGCGCGACGTCTTCATGCCTAATCCATGACCTCCAGTCCCGTGAAACGTCCACGCGGCCAGCCCCAAATCAGGATTTATCGGAATCAATGCAAGTCACTTTGTTTAAAAAGTTTTCGAGAAGTACCACTGGGAATGCTGTTACAAATTCATTCTAATTCGTAAAGACACTCTCATATTAGATTTAATACGTTAGGTTTACTACAGTTATTATATCAATTTGATAACCACATGAAATTTAAAGTAATCATAGAGAATGGAAATATTCTAAGTCGAACAAATGTTTAATGTTCGAGTTAAAATAGCACCAAAATAATGAGACATTCTAAAAAATGCCGTGTAGAACAGAACACACAAGTTTGTGTAATTGTCGAGGAAAAACGACTCGGCACGAAACGTATTAAAAAAGGTCATGCTCCCGAATGACCGGATACCCTGTGGCTCTCTTCTCGCAATGAAGACGTCGCGTCGGTAAAAAAAATATTTATGAGCGGTAGTTTGTTATCTTGCCAGAGGAATTAAATTCAAATTACTTGAATTTGTTACATTGTTACGGTCACGGGTCCAATTTTCTTTTTCCCTCTGTTCTGGTCTCCCCTCGCAGTCTCGCGCTCTCTCTCTCTCTCTCTCTCCGCCTGTTGCGTTTCTTCTTTTTTTCAATATAACTAATTTAAGTATCGGAAGCGGTTCAAACGATCCCGGCAAAAAATCCCGGCGGAATCCGTGGCTCGTATGAAACAGAGCGTTCACTGGTTCGGGTTGCACGGCCGATTGTAAAAAAGCAGTCTTTCGCTCCCCAGGAAATTTATGGCCTGCTCTTGAATGGCGTCTGTTCGGTTCGTCTTGGGGGTTTTGATACGGCACGGGAGAACACCGCACAATGATTATTATTACGGTCGCGCGAATATTGACTCTTGAATATCGGGAACAATTTCACATGTCCTCGAGGCGTAACATCGTCCGACAATCCTACCTGGCAGAAGCCGCTGTCCTGAGTTATTTATGTGAATTAGAGAAAGAGAGACGGGAAGAGAGAGACTGTGCTCTCTTTTTGCCCCTTGTCCTCCGCCACTCTCCACGGTTTCCCTTCTCGTAAGAGACAGTCGTCTCCGTTCACAAGTGTATCGAATTCATACGGTATTTTTACTCCGAGTTTTCGGCAATATATTTCCCCGGTGCTCGATCCCTCGGTGTCATAACATTTATGAGTTATTCGATGCGTGTAGCCTTTCTCTCAACCCCCTTGTTGCTATTGTAGCATTTGTTCCTGCAGCTTGGAAATTTTATACCGACCCGAAATCTACTAGAATATTGGATTTGTGATTTTTGGGAGATACTTCTTTAATCAAATTTAATCGAACCTCCAAGTCTTCGCTGTCGCAATTAAACTAAGGAAATTTTCCAAGAAGAGAAAAATCTTGGGTTGAACTTTCGCAATTGTCGAAGAAGAACATTTCGTAGATCTTGCAGTTGGATGTTGCAGAAGCTCGCAGAACATCGGCAGAAAATTCATCAGAAAGTCGAAAGATGATAAATCGGGCCCGATGCCTCGACGAGCATAAATAGTCAATTAAACACGGCGGCAGCGAACGACGGAAAAATCGGTTTTGCACGCTTTCGCCGACGATCGACGGGTTCGAGGACCCCGGATCAATCTGGAGGCGTCGATCGATTAATCAGGATCGCGGAACGTCGTCGTCGCGGCACCGGTGAAAACTATTTACATAAATGGCGCGTGGTACGACAATCGACAAATGCGAACAGCGCCGCTTACACGTCGTCATATTTCCCTGGGACGTCGACGGATATTCGCCGGATGCATCGATTAGAATGCACAATATGGGACGCAACGGGAGAATGCATTTTTTAACTGTGTGTATTCTGCGTCGGGTGCAACACGGAGTCTATCAGTCAGTTTCGCGTCTCAATTAACGGTGTTAAGAAATATTGCTGCTATGCTGTTCCTGGCTCCTAAGCACATTCTATGCACCTATGCTGTTGCTGTGCGTTTATGATCTTACATGGTGGATCCATGTCGTTCTATATCACCGGCGATGATCGATTTTCAGCTGGTTTTGCAGTGATCGAGAACGTTGATTTTCGTGACGTAAACGTTCCTCAACATTAAAAAGGATTTCACATGTTAAGCATTTCTTTCATTGCGTGGTTAACATGCGATACGACCTTCAAATGACCTTGAAAGGTAACTTTAAATATCGGATAACACTTGAAAAAAATTTTTGAAGAAAATTGCATAATGGGAATCAATGAATTAAAACACAGAATACGCAGCAACTGTGTAATGTAACAAAGATGAATATAAAAAGAAAGCAGCGTAGGATAAAATTGGAAGAAAGCTCCGCGTGGAAAATTGGGCCATCCAACGCGAATAAAAAAGGTCTAAGCGATTTCTAAACGCGGATCATGAGAGTAATAAGCGGTTCGGCTGAGCTAAAGTGGAACTAGTGAGCTGAATGGAGTTAACGACGTGCTAACAATAACATATTTTACGAATATTCGCGGCGGCGTGCAATTTGTATCCGCTTCAATTACCCGGCTGCCTCCGTTCGAACGGTCTCGCGTGTCGGTGCGCATCAAGCCTCGCGAATAATCCGCGAGCACCCGCTATAATGAATTCTTCCGAGCATGATAGACACGGTCGACCAACGACCCGACAATTCCTCCGACCACCACCAAAGCATCGGCGAGGAGGAGGCAATCGTCTTGAAAATGTTTGCCGGTTCTCGGACCGAGCTAATCGTCGGATGGTCGGTCGCAGCGTTAACGTTAACACTCGCGTTCCTCGCAAATCGAGTCCCATTAACGAACTCGGTGGTTAAAGGCAAATGAGCGTACGTTTCAACGTGGAATTCTTTAACACCTTCGTTCTATGACACGGCACATTACGTCGCGCGTGTAACGATTTCACGGGCGCATCATCGACACACACATAAATTTTCCAGGATCGCGGATCCTGGCTCCGGTTACGCTCGTTGCGCTCGTCAGAGAACTATCGTTCTGACTTGGCAGAAACGCGGCTCGAATACACTGTGGATTTTCATGGGAAAATTTGTTTCGATTTTTAGTAGTGTTCAATGAAAATTGTCTACATCGATTTCAACATACTCTTCATTCAAGACGAAGTCCGAAGGATTTCGAAATCCTTGCAAAATTTAAACGATTCGAGAAATAAAACGGGGCAAATTGTGGTGCACCTGCCGAGCCATTAAACAGAGCAACTAATTGAGAAGTATTTTCCCCATTAGCCGGAACTATGCGTGTTTTCCGATGGGTTCCGCGTCGATCGCAGCCAGCGACAGTCGCGCCGAAAATAGTTGCTAAGGGTGTGAAAGGGGACGCTGCAAGCTGAGCGTGATTCCGCGGTACCGAAAAATACTGTTTCTCGCACCCTCGCCAATTGAGACTGTAGTTGAAATCACTTTCCGTAGAAAATGACTGAATGAATAAACAAATTGATATTCGTGTTAATAACTGCGTTTCTCTCTTCAGAAGTTAACGAATTCGCTGGAACGCGTTGATCATGAAGGACACTGATTTTTCTTGTAATTTTTGTACATTTGATTAATCCTTCTGTTGTTCTTTATTTATGAAATGAATTTCTATAATCATTTCACTCGTTTTGGTAATAGGTGAACTTTTGCTTGAGGAACACGCGAGGGTTAATTGGTGACATATTGGTTTTTTTTTTTAACATTTTACTCAGTCGCAAATAACAAGAGAAATTTAATAAACGTTCGTTAAGAATTGTATCTTATTGTATTCGAGACACTCAGACAAGTAGCAGCAAAAACTTCGCAGTCTAGTCATTAATATCACTTGAAGTTCAGATGTAGGGTTAATGGAGTTGGGTCGAGTATGTGCTCCGATGTAATACATAATCAAACGTAACAGTATTAAAATTCTATCAAAATTTGAAACAGATTTGATAACAGAACTAATCGAATCTTCTGGTGAATTGAAGTTACGATATTTTATTGGGCTGTAATATTTTGTGTAAAGCTGGCGATGTGTTGAGAAGCCATGTACGATTGAAAGCACAGATTTGCAAATACTCTGGTGAAAACGGCAATACCATGTAGCAAGTGGAACGTGCTAATTTTCGTCGGTGAAAACGTTTTATTGGAACCGAGGCAATCGAGGAATCCGCAAAGGCACCGAGTGATGTCAGATAGTCCCCATTCGCCAATTGTCAAGTGATGCAGCGTTAATTAAGTGGACGGTTTCGAGTGTACCGAACAGAGTGGAAGGCAGAATTAAGTAGGGAACAGCTTTATTCCGTGGGTGATGCTCGGTGTAAAATATGTTCTGTAAAGTGTGTTGTAGAGGCGCCCCCGTCGCACACCCGGTGACCCGAGACCATAAATAAATGCTTGCGTGAGGTTTACATACTACTGTGAATTCTTCCGAGGGATCTTACGATACACGAATACGGCTCCCAGGCAGTTGCTCCTGTTTAGATCGGAATAATCCGATTACGCTAAAAATAATGCTAGGAAGTGTCGCTCTATCCTAACAACGTTCACTAAATCTTTCGCTTCCCCTCGTGAGTGACAGATCCTATGAAAAAATTAAAACATGACCGCAATTAATTCAGTCTATCATAAATCAAACCAATCTGACCTTTTTATAAATCTTCATTTCTTAACAGAGATTCTAGGTGAAGCTATTTTGTTTCTCAACATTTCTTGAGAAAGTAATTAAAATGAGCCTGTCAGTGTTACAAGGACTAAAATCGTCAGCAAATCAATTAGCAACATCTCAAAAATAAGCTTTAGCTACGAGGAATAGGAAGAGAGTTCTAAGCTGATCTGAGGGGCAGATCGCGGAATCTTGTCGATTCGAGTGGCAAGCCGAGGGTGCAGCAACTTGTTCTCCGAAAAAAAGCTCCGCGGATTAGGGTGTAAAATTAACGAAGGGATCCGGGTCTAAGCCGGGAACAGCTCGATCGGATGGTTGACTCCGTTCGCAAAGAGTGCTCGTGGTCTTGTCGAGGCGGTTCTCCTCTAGCAGCCGAGAGCGATCCCGGACCATAAATAAATGCTGGTGCGCGCGAGGCTTACGTGCCACCACCGAGCTCCTCTTCGTGGCTGGGGCACCAGCCGAGAGACCGGGGTAAACCAGGAGGAACGCCATCGCCGATCAAAACCGACAGCCTCCTAAGAGGAACAACCTGACCTAAAACATCGGTACTACATGATTCATAGAGGACGGAACGACCGCGGCGTGTCTGCCTGGTTGCTTCGAAAGAGGGATGCGTTTCCGATGATATTTATCTGCAACGCGCACGCTTGGCATGGGAAATAAGAAGCAGATGGCGGACGATCGGCCATCGCGGATGGATTCTGGCAACCACGGAAATATCATCTGGGAGGATCGTTCCCTGCTGATTCTGGGCGAGGTTCGATCATTAGACCAGGCTAGAACATCCGTTTCGTATTAGCCTACTTTCGAAACACATTGCGCATTGCTGTAAAATATTTTACAGGTTCGAATAAAACATGCTGGATTGAAAACAAAAAATATACTAAAGGATTTCTACAACTCCAGTCTTTACTCGACCGATCAGAAAATTCGCTGTTCACCACAGGCTCGCCGTGAGCCTATGAAAAAAATGGGGGATAAAATCGGCCGGCAATTAATTGACGATAACCGGGGTCCGTCTCCGCCCTAAGTTCCCGGCATTCAACGACCATAGTCTCGCGCGTGCACGAGCGCGCAGCGGCGTGTGGCCGTAACACACGGGCCCGAGAGCAGGCAGCGTTCCTGCCGCGGGAAAATTAATGACTTACCTTCGCCGGGAACAATACAGTCAGCTGCGACTCTTTACGTGTCTGAGTGCCGCGGCGGTGATGCGAGCTGCCTAAGGTCGAACGAACAAAACGCGCACGCGAGCACGAGTAGGGCCTGCGAAACGTGGGCATAAGCGAGAGCTAGCGAACGCGAACCTAAACGTGAACGCGGAGACTAACACACCGAGAACGAGCCAGAAAGCGTGGCACGCACGACACGGCGTGTGGATCGATTTATTTCCAGCAAGAGCGCAAGAATGTGAACGCGTATAATTTTCATACGGCCAAGGGTTTTTCGTTTGCGACCCCGAGCTCGGAACGCTTAATCCGTTCGACGGCGCGTCTTCTCTTGGCGCGCGAGTCCTCGTGCTAGCCGATTCGCAACGGTTTCGCCGGATTACCGTGCTTTATGCGCCTCCACGCCGCTACATTGTTGGCTGGTACTACCGCGTTTCGAATCCTGCGATTTAGCTGAACATCGCGCGATTATTTTCGGCGGACCTCTTCTGCTTCCTGACCGGACCCCTTCTCTTCGCCCCCCCCCCCCCCTCCTTCTCTTTCTCACGGCTTTTGCTCCCCGGGGTGAAAGACTTCGCTTCCCGGTGACCCCGCGCCATCTTCCTAACTGTGTTTAACTCCTCGGACCTCGAACCAGCAGATACCATAAAGCGCATCGGCTGTTCAAAGTGCGTTATCGTTGCCTCCGACACTTCCACCAACGGTACACGTCCGAAATTAGATGTTGTCCATTCAGTGGGTCATCGTGGTATCGGGAATAACATATTATCTGTTCCCCGGAGCTCTTCGGATTGAATTCACGCGGGTAAGAAACTGTCCTAACCGAGGGGTTACTTTTGTTGCGAGCGGATGAAAGAGAGGCCAGAAGAAGATGCTCGGGAGATTGCGTATTCGCTTCGAAAGAAAGAAAGAGAGAGAGAGAGAGAGAGAGAGAGAGAGGTTGGGACAGGATTGAGGAAGAATGGGGAATACGCGTCTCCATCCATCAGGCAACGGTCCGATCGGTCGACACACGCGACTCGAACCTACGGACAACCACCGAATGCATTATCTCTCCCCGTACGCGGCTATCCGACTCGGAGTCGATGCCTTTTCGATAATCAGAGCGTTTAGGGGTCTTTATACGTTCGTTGAATAACGTATGGCGAACTGCTAGACCGATACTGATGTCACCGGCTCAACGTCCGGCCGTCTCTCTGCCCCTTATACGTACCGGCGGACCTCCTCACCGTGATGTTCTCGATGGACTATGAGCTTCCTAAATGATTTGAATAGCGTGTTCCTGCGATGCGTTCGCTTGAGTTTGATCGATCGGGAATCATCAAACGGCTTCTTCGGTTGTTCACGACGTTGCCCGAGCCGCGTTATGGGCAATGTCTTTGTTGGATTATGTCGAAAATGACGGCCACGCTTCTGTGTTCAATCTGAGATGAACCACATTCTGATATTATATTAATAGGGGATCATTAGACTGCGGATCTTAATGAGGAATTTTAAGAATGTGAATTTTTATAATGAAACAATAACATTTGTACTTTAATCTTTTTATGAAGAAGCTTCTGATCGACGATGGACATTTTTCGCCTATTCTAGTTTTTAGGAAACAGCCCACGAAGATGGGGAAATATATCATTCGCAAATGTATCATCCCAAATAGAACTTAATCATTTCAAAAAGTCTACGATAGTGTAACGACATCGTAAAATTTACGAAACGTTCAACGAACACGGTAGAAAAAGAACCGAAGAAAAATATTTAATACTCTCGAAGAAAAAGAGCAGAAGGTAGCGAAGAAGTTTCTCTCGAGCCAGAAAAATATCAAAATCTATAATCGATGATTCCCGCTCCGAACTCGCATGCCCAGATACAATCTGGAAGTTCCACGCCATAGAAGCTTGATAAATGACTGTGGAACGTTTCAATAATCAATTCCGAGCGGTTCGAATTGTTTCTCGCGGGCTGAGCAATCAGTTCTTATTGCATTCAGGCATCTCCGTTTTGGCTGTGGTAATTAGGCAGGGCGACAAATCGGGTTTTCCTCTTCGGTGTACGGCCACGTTCGCATGATCATGCGTTCCTGGCACGTCCGTCGATATTCGACCATAGTGAAAGAGAGGCGAAAGTAAAAGGACCGCGACTTTCGTTGGCTGTCAACCGGTACAAAGTGCAGAAACGGCTTCGCCTAGCTCGGCTCTGCTCGGCGCAGCACGGCGCGACGAGGCGTTAATTGAATTTGGGTTCGTGTGGATTATTGTGAAGCGTTTAAAGCGGCCAGAAACAAACCTATTTGCGTCGGGGAGCTTTCTCGTGGAAGATAACAAATGATCCACGAGGCGGCGGCCGGCTCTCTCGCAAACTTCGGCATAAAAGCTTCGCCCGAGAGCTCTCTCCCTCTCTTTCCTCTTCTCTCTCCTCTCCGGTTCAGCCGGGATCCGCTTCGTTTCTTTCTTCAACCCCTCGCGTTCTTTCGTTCGTTTCCCTCTCGGCACTCTCTCTCTCTCTCTCTCTCTCTCTACTCTCCTCTCTTCCACGTCGTTGGTCCCGTACTCCTCAACCCCGGGACACGTTCTTCTCACTCTCTCTCTCTCTCTCTCTCTCTCTCTCTCTCTCTCTCTCTCTCTCTTGCTTTTGAGAGAGAAACCTCTCGCCACGCAGCCGCGGATTGAAAAGCAATAGTTTTTGAATCTATTTATAACTGTCCGTTCCACGCGGCCAACGCGGAACGAGAATCGTCCGATTTTAATATGGCCGCCCTTCGCCGAGAGGAAGTTTCGACGGTTTACGGGGGATTACGTTTTGGTACCGGGCCAACGATCGGGTATTAGACTCACCTGTCTGGTATCGGTTCCGCTTCTGTATATTTCGAGCTGGCGAAAAACTGGATCGAGGTTTTCTTGCGATGGGTGTGGGTGCTGATTATTTTCAGTGGATCAGTTGGAATTCGTCGCGTCACTCTTGTATTGAGTTTTAGAAAAATTTTTAATTGATCAAAAACAAGCATTGGCCTTAGAGATGACTTTTAGGTGATTCGAAAATGTGTATTGAACTTTGGACATTTTGTTCGAATTTTCTCCATGCTAGAAACCGAATAGAAAGGCAACGTTGTTACTCGCGACACCACGTATCGAAATCTCCACTCCTCGCGGAAACCACCCGTTCACGTAGTAGAGTATTGCTTGGTTCCAATCAAATCATATTCTACATTGTCGATAATACCACAGTCTTCATGCCGTTCACATGAAAATGTATATAATAAGAACATCCAATAACACATGTGCGAAATATCAAGCGGAGTTTTAGTAGCAGTTTCCTGCAATCAAACAGAACTATGAATAACATACAGACCAGAGAAATCAAAACAAAGCGAACCGATGAAATCGTATACGACCAACAAACCAACTGGCACAAGTAACAAACGTGGCTCGTATAGCCATTATAAAACTTCATCTCTTTGAAATTTCACTACATAATGCTCGGCAATGAGCAAATAAACATGTTATATGAAATTCTTTTTCTCATTCTTCCGATTAGAAATTCCAAATAGTCGAAAATATATATTTCCAACCCCCAATTTCGGGGGTTCGTGGCAAATCTCACCCTCGTTGCGAACCCTCAACATGGCCAACAGCCAGCAGAAAACACACACATCGAATATTTTTCCAAGGTCCATCTCTCACCCAGACTTCATCGGAATCAGCTTGTGCAACATGTTCTCGACTCGAAAACCCGAAACCTCCGGAGGCCGCAATATTTTATAAGCACGAATCAATCTTGTGCCGCAGAGCAGCAGAGCAGCGGGTCCACTCCATCACACGGGCGTCGCCAGTTCCGTGGATTCACATAAACTGTGACTGTTTAGACTCGAAACTTTCGAGAAACTATCAACCATGAAGCGTCCATCCTGCCCCCGGTGGCTCGTTTCCTCATCGTCGTTCCGCGCGAGACTGGATCGGCCGTCACGGCCCATAAATATCGCGCGGGTCCCTTTCTGAAAATGATTACTTCGCCAGAATTTATAACGAGCGAGTTAGTCGCGCGGCGGGTCGAACGTGTCAGCTGTTTATCAGTCGAAATAGATCCGGACCAGTCCGAGGAGCGGGTCGGACGTGCGGTAACAGGTGGATCGTGGAAAGCATCGGATTCGCCGATTACTGCATAGTGGTCCGCAACGTCGTTTTGGTTGTTCGAGTCTTTCATCTGAAATTAATTCTGAAAGAGTCCTCGCTGAAGTTCTATGTTGTTCTATGTTGTTCTAATCAATGCTTTTGTAATTGTATTAAGCATTCTGCATCTTATACAAACAGTTCCTTAACCTTAGAATGACTAGGGGCGGGAATGCTATAGTCATTGCCTGCGTGACGTCACAGTGCTATAGTGTAGTCTAACGCGAGTGACGTCGAGATTCGTGCTGAAAGTGGGGATACTATCACGACCCCGCATTAGGGATAGTAATACTAAGTAACCCCACTATTGGCATGACAATTTATTACAGGAATAAAATGTTCCGAGCGAGTCTACAAAAAGTTGGTAATGCAAAATTCCTATTCTTGAAGTGAGAGATGGTAACGTTCCGACTGGCCGACCCAGTTTCGGCATCCTTTTGTCTGGGAACGAGTGTTCGAGTGACCCGCGCATGATGAACCTCGCAACCTATGCGTCATAAAGCCGCGGAATCCTCTGGCTAGCAAAGAGTACCGCCGACGATAGCGATCAGGTCGGGGCAGATCGGCGGCGACTGGCTTGCGGCCAGTGGCGCCCACGGAGTTTTGCGCGGAGAAACGCTTGCGAGTCGCGACGGAAGGGAGAGACGGACAGAACGCGAGAGACTACCGAGCAGACCCGGCCCGTGTGCAATTTAAATTTATCTAGGCGTGTTTTGCGTCATTCAGCCTCCATCCCGGCTGATTTGTGACCTTTCGGTGGTTTCGCAGCTGGCGGCCAATCACGGGCCAAAGATCGGGCCAGTCGTCGGCCAGCAAAATCAACGACCTGTCGACATTCCTCGCCGGAGAAGAGACCGAAGAGGCCGACGCGAATCGACGTCCCGGGACGCGGCACAGTGGTCCCAGAATTTACCTCCGAGGAATCGATACAACCTCTCAAAGTTCAATCGAATGCACACCTGTACACCTTTCACGTACGATCACGTTTAGCAAGCTAAAAATTGTTCGAAAGCTGACAGCGAGAAAGGTAAATGTATCTAGACGTTTTAGCAATAGTATTAGCCTTTAGGATTCTGCTCGTTCAGCTCCCATTCACCGTTCAAGAGACTCAGAGCCAGTCTTTGCAACAATACGTATCATCAGAAAGCATCGCCTTCCACTTGGCGCGACTTCGGGATCGGAATTGTTTACTTTGGAGGATATCTAAAGGAATGATGTGTTAATTTGGCTCAACGCTGAACCGCGTCCAACAGTGTTTGCATATTGATGTTGGCCGAGCACGATTCGGATAATCGTCGAGATCAAAGGGAACTGGTGTGCTCGATCCGCTTGATCTATCCATCTAAGAAGTATCTAAATCTCTTTCTACAGAAGTACTTATATTATCACGCGGAAATTAAAACCCAGAAACTCTATTACAACAACGAACGCTTTGTTGATTCGGAAACGAAGAAATTAATTATTCGACACATGTATCATTCTTTACACCGACCAGTTTCTCTCTAGCTGCGATCATGTAACCGAAGGCTACCAGAAAAATCGAGCTGGAAGTCCCCTTATCAGAGAACCACAGGTACATTCGGAGAGAACATTATCCCCCAATGATACCGAGCCACTTTACAAGGAAAGGATCGCTTGAGCGTAGAAAATTAATGACACCGTCAAAAATAACACAAGCTCCGCGCGCCGGGAAAGCCTCGGAAAGTAACGCAAGATAAATCCACGGGAAATTTGAACAAGCAACGGTCCGTTGGTACCTGTTCTCGCCGGCTATCCGCGACACTCGTGCAAGCCGTCGTCCCCAATTATCAATTACGCAACGCGTGCTTATCAGCGTGCTATTCAATGCCCACTTTCGTAACGGAAACGTATACGACTGTTCAGCGAGCATGTTCCACTGTACAAGTTCCTTTAACGAGATCAAGAAAATCGAAGAAAATCATCGGCACACGGAAATAACCTTCTTTACTCAAGGATTACTGTGCTGAAACTCTTGAAGGGATATGAGCTTTCCCGGAACGAGAGGGAGAGAGATAGAAGTAGAAGGACCGAGAGAAAATAGACCAAAGATGGAGAGAGCGAAACAGAGTCGAAACAAACGACAAGTTTTTAAGAGCAGCATTATCTCGTTGACTCGGCTGTAGGATCTTGAGACCGGGGACCACCTAGGCTTCAAAGATGCAATCGTAATTGCATAATAGCCACGATAAACTGGCCGGGTTATTTATGAACCTCCTCTCTCCTTTTGTCGGCCGTGTCAATGGGGAGCTGGGATTCGAACGGCCTCCGCTGGATGTGTTTCACTGGATCGGGCCCGAGGAGATTTTAGATCCAACATCGTCTTCGGCGTTGTGCCACAAGCCGCTCCGGAGGAGCTTAATCTCCCTCCAAGCCCCGGATAGATGATTTATAATTTCTACGGGCGCAGATTCCTGTTCGCGGTTATAAATACTTGTTGCTCGAACACGACCCATACGTCGCATACCGATTTCACGATTTCTTTACGATGCACACCGATTCCTGCCACCGACATTTCCCAAACTTTGCGGTACCCTCGGTACTACGCTCCATTCGATTTACTTACGAACGACTTAATAATTCTCGTTTTCGCTAAAGCGTCGCGACGAAGTGATTTTCCGCGGACTAAATTTCTGATCGACACGCACGCAGATTTATGAATACCCTCCCGTTCTGCACCGCGACTTGGTAACTTAATTTCGCGCGGTATCAAGATCAGCCATCAACGAGCTAGAAAACAAGCCTAATTAATTCGTGCCGCGGAAGATCGCCTTTGTTTCTGTTCGCGGTGTGTTACACCGATTAGCAACATGTTGCACGCTCTCTACGTTTCCCGTTGTTATCTGCGATCATCGCCGTTAACCGCGATCGGCTTCCATCATGCAACGCCTAGAAGGAATCTACGCGAAGAAGAACTGTTCCAACGTTCCCCCCGTAGGTAGGAAGCAATGCTTCACGTTCAAAGGTCCTGTTTTTAATGTTTCCGACTGAATTCTGAAGCTCAAGGCTGGATTCTCTTGGCAACGACATTCCTCGGGTACGCGGCGGCCTTTAATGAAATGCATAACATCTCTTGCATCGCGTCGAGATCAATGGGAGAATTTTTTCCGAGCGTGTCGCTGGAATGCGTATTTATGGGGATCGCGAAATTCAGGGTTGAAGATGTTCCGTGGGGAAAGGTCGACGTTAATGGACAATTATGACGACGGGGATGCGCTGGATGCTGATGTAGATAGGGTAACTAGAGAATTCGATGTTGGATTGCTGGTTCGAACGGGTTTATGATGCTGTTAGAGTCCTCGGGATGTCGCGAGGGCCTAGGGTGGTTAATAGAATCGTTAGAATCTGCGTAGCTTAGGTAAGAGTGAGTAACGAGCTTCTGGTAGCTACTAACAAGTTTTCCGGTGATTACGAATGCGAAGTGTCTACTTTCTTCGAGATATTTAAATAATTATTGAAATTAATCAACGTAGCACCGAAATCGAAGACCACGAATAGTCACAAGCTTGAACAGCACTCTGCAGATGCGAAGTGCACCTGCAGCTCAACATAGTCACCATTCGCCCCATCATAATGGAGGACGTAAATCTGCGCCCGCATTGTTTCTTTCCACCAGCATGTAATTCCGCTGACACCGATTGAAAAATCGCAAAGTTCAAGGTCCCTCCCTTTCCGCGAGAGTCCGAGTTCCCGAACAGCCCTTAAAGACACTTAATTTCTCCTTATCATTAGCCCCGCGACTCGCGGCAGAGCTCCCATTACTTTCTTTGGAATTCCCCGATCGATCGGTCAGATGGAAGCGTCCGATAGAGGACCCCGGTGTATACTCGCGGCCGTATCAGATAACCACTTAGATACGCGTGGCAGGGTGCACCGGTGGTAAGATTCTATATATACTTTCGTAGAATCCGCTGCTGGCCGCGCGAACGCTATCATGCGTGGCAGAGAAGCGGCCTCGGAATGCGACACGCGGCCGCGTGTTCCTCCGTTTCGTTCGTTCCCTTCGTTCATTCGTTCGCCGAGCATCCGATTCTGGCTTTCTCTCTCTCTCTCTCGCTTTCCCTCTCTTTCTGTCCAGCTTAATCGAGCAATTCGAACTGTGGTCCACCAGTTGCACGCGCCGATCCTCAACAAACGCGATTAATTGCCCGCCGAGGAAGATAATTCCGTAACGCTGCGCCCCGAGATATCTGAATCGCCCCGGAGATCCTCTTCAGCGAGACCCTTTGTGCTCGCTCTTCCCAGAATCCTCAGACGTCCGTGTTTAGGATCCGGGGGATTGGTCGCCGATTGTCGTTTCATTCGATTTCTGCACGTGGAACTGGCCATCTTTTTGCGATACAATTGCTCTAGAATGGATTTAGACGCTAGGTTTTCGATTTTCGAGAGGTTGCTTAGACTTCCAAGTGGCTAGGAATTGTAGGATTGTGATCCTAAAATATGTTTAATTCCTTGTTTCAACGCTTGGCGATTTTATTTTTGCTATCTATTTTCATCTAAGATGCTCTTACACGAAATACTGTGAGCTCGAACGTCTCTGAAATCATTACTAAGCTTACATTAGCTTCCTATTTGTAACAATACCGGAAAACTTGAGATACGATTTAAAATCGATTGCATCTCACCTGTCGGACAAAATAATAAAAAGACGAGCCCTTGGAAAAATCGTGAAGATTCAGACGGTGATCCAGCAGGGTCGTTCAGCTGATCGAACTATTAGCAGGAACACGGTGAACGCGAGCGCCGTGCCGCGCGGGCAAAGCGTGTCATCGGTAAGGACAACGCGCCGGCGCTTTTTCTAAATCCTCTCCGATGATTAATGGCCGTCCACGCGTTTCGCATCGCGGCGTCGCATCGAGCCACGGCTGAAAGAATGCTGCGACCAAGGATTCGCAGCAACAAAGCCCCGAGGGCCGGGCCGCGGGCAACCGAGCGCCGCCTTTTGAATCATCTGAATGCGCTCGCGGATCCGTATTCGACCGGGAACGCGAACAAAGCGTCCCGGATAATGATCCATTATCAGCCATTGATAAAGATAGCCGGGAACTGGCGCGATTCCGTGACTCGAATACACGGCCCCGAGATTTCTTTTCCCTCCGCCGTGGGCCCCGGTTGCCATGATTAATCGATCCTTGTCGGTCTTGTCAACGTCGATGCACCGGAAGAATGCGGGCCCCGGCGAGTTTCGTTGTTTCGCTCTGCAATCGATATTTAATTTTCTTGTCCCCGATATAGCGTGTGAACACGAGCCTTCGTTCATACTCTTCCGTTCTGAGATATTGTTAGGGGATTGTTGGTTGTTGACCCTGGGACTCGAAGTAACCAGACTAGATTCTGTATACGAAGAATATTAATGATCCAATCGTCTAAGTTGAAAAATCAATCAGAACATCATCGTCTTCTGGAGCTCTTGAAGATGCTTTTGCAGAACTTGAAGTTCTACAATACTGATGTTCGTCTAAT
Source organism: Lasioglossum morio (assembly GCA_916610235.2). NCBI lineage: Eukaryota > Metazoa > Arthropoda > Insecta > Hymenoptera > Halictidae > Lasioglossum > Lasioglossum morio. The sequence goes on along the minus strand of OU744328.1, from coordinate 13,929,514 downwards.
TATAACGAGTGCAGCTCCAGGTGCATCCTCTATTTCTTATGCTATCGATCCGCTTGATCGTCGTTCCTGAGGACCGACGCGGCAACAGTAGCGAACATAGTCATGTCAAAATTAGAAGATAAGGATATAAACAGGTACGAGCAAAGTGCGCGGCGCCTAATAGCCTGTCATTAGCGATACTACGTAATTCTCGAATACAGGATGACCGAGATCGGTTCCCCGAACAGCGAGCCGGCAATTAGCGACCTCTTTTTGTTCGTGGCAGACGGCATTACCGGTAATTAAAGAAAAGCTCGGCCATCGGAGAGTGATCGCGGAACGTTTTATTAACCATTTGTTGCGAGCACGTTGCCCGATTATGGTCGGGCTGAATCTCGCCGGCGAATCTGCGAAAAAAGGGAACAGCCGGCTTATCGTCTTACGATCAATCTCTCTTCCTGCGATTACTTTCCCTTTGAATATTACGTCCTGCCATACGTTCCGCTTCCTGCTAACAATATAATTCTCGGTTTCTTTTTACAAAGTAAAATTTTCGATCGCGCCTTGTGCCGCGGTTCGCGCGAGTTCCCAAGTCGGAGACTCGGTGAGAGTAGAATGCTGACTGCCGACGCGCCTCTCCGTCGTCCCCACGGCAGAAAAACGTTGACAGTCGTTGACGTGCTAGTACATGTTTGCATTAGGAATGGTCGACGGTCGTGGAATCAGTGTTGCGTCATTTCACAAGATTCCCCGGACGAAGACCGAGCACAAAATACACGCGGTGATCGTCGATTTTCTAGGATTCCTTCGCTGGAATGCGTCGGACTGCCGCGTGCGAAATAGTATTTTTTTTTTATCCCATCATTCGCGGTTTTTATCGCGCGACGTTGCGTCGGTTATTACCAGACTGCGAATCTTCAAGCAAAATAAAAATTGGCTGCATAAACAGCTGCTGAAGTTGAATTTTTATTTTTTAACACGATAAATTGTTAGATCACAGTTCAATGAAACTGTAGTCAGTTATTTGTACTTTTTTTTTGGGGGAGTGCATTTTACAAGATAAAAATACGAAGAATAAAGAGACACACATTCCTGTGAAAACGAAAGGAGCCACCGTTTCGAAGCACCGTAAGAATAAGATTTCTCGGAGTTTCCAAACCGCTCCAAAAAATGTGGAAACGAGTTTCTATCTGCTTTCGAAAATTCTTTTCTAAAAATCGAGGATCACGAGGAATTTCACAATGTAATAACAGCGTGGTTGGATCGGTGAAGCCTGGCATCGCCGTTCCACATTGGATTTTCTCATCGTTAGAAAACGGACGAGCTCCCGGCGGATGACTATCGATTAGTGTTATGAGTATCGCGAGTCTCAGATTTTCGCCGTGCGCAAACCCTGTGTTTCGGAGATCGCCGAGTACTCCGAGTCGCTTCTGAATTAAACATGAATTGCGAAACGAACGGCGCGGCGTTACGTTCGTTTCTCAGATTACAGGCTTCTTCGCTTTCGCATCTCGTGATCAAAATTGAAAACCGCGTTCATGGATTTATCAAGATTTCGCACGAACCCTTAGACCAGCTGTGTTCCGGGTTCAACGTATCCGATTTTCTCTTTGGTCGATCGAACACCATGCCGGAGGATCAATGCTCGATCTCGAGGAACATTGTTTTAGGTGTTAGAATTACGTTTTGAGCGGTACCAACCCTCGGGAAAAGGGATCGGGGATCAAATATACGGACTGTCGACAACGGTTGCAAATAAGAGCAGCTGCGAGTGCTCGCCCTTGTTCCCCTTTCTGCTACCATTACAAGACCGGGCTCGCCGTAAGCGAAAGAAGAAGGAAGATGGCGATAAAGAGCTCGTTGTATCAATATACACACGTGTAGCAACAACACGGGATTCTTCACCGTGTTACAGTGAAGTGTTACAAATTGCGGCCGCATTGATGGGCCTCGTTGAAGATCGTCCGCGGCTTTTCAGCAGTTTGCACCTTTGTGCTCCAACATTTGACGGAAAGACGGTGCAGTGACGATTCAGGTTTTGATAGACGGATATTCTTCGAAGATTTTCTTCACGATTTTCTTGGCTTGGTCGTTCTTAATTTCAGTACATCTAGGCGAAAAGAATAACGTATTATTGGTATGTACCAACAGCGTGGGGAGGCAACTGCATTGTTCGAATCTCGAAAAAGTTCAAACCGTATTATTCCAATATTCATAAAGGTATCTCCTCTTTAAGAATGTTGTAAAAACTGTCAATATCGTAATAGGTGTTAAAGAACAAGGTCCTCGACGAATCTCTATTCTAACCCATCGATTATCGAACGAACCTCTGACTGAAAAGCAAATGGCAAAAACAAACGATTTCGGATGCATTGTCTTCGAAGAGGGGTCTGGCACGAATGCTAATAAAAATTGATCTACAGCATAAACAATCGTTCCTCTCGCCACACAACGTGCTTCGTGCCCCCACGGAGTAAAAACAAACCTGGGAAAGTATAGGCGCCGAAGAAAATCTCTCGAGCCTAATAATAAATTCCGACGCGAGGCAAATCGAAGCTTTATTTCTCGGGTTAGCGTAGGGATCGCGAGGCCCGGCCGAAAATGTTTGACATCCGCGGGGGAAGAAGGGGGGGGCTCGGTCGACAGGGTCATCGAGAGTCACATAGCTGTCGGTGTTGTTAAGACAGCAGAGGCGGCCGGCGTAGAATGAGAGACTGCGCTAAGCGCAGGGCCGTGTCGTGTCAGGAATCCTGGTGTCACCTCGTGTCGTGTCTAGCGTTTTCGTGGCTCGCTCTTAATAGAACGGGCCGCTCGCGTGTATTCGCATCGAACAGGAAAGAAAGAGAGAGAGAGTCTTTTAGAGGTGTGTGTGCGAGAGAGACAGAGTCTGTTAGCCGAGCGTATCACTGGCTGCCACTCTAGAGACCGTTTCTGACCCGGCTGACTGACAGACCGGCTGGCTGAGCCTGACTAAACCGTGGCCAGGATAACCTCGCTATACTCTGTCGCTATAGGCTGCTCGCGATGGGGTGGTTGCCGCGATTCCACCGTCAAAAGTGCCGATGCTTTTCCCACCCTTAAATATCGGGTATAGTTACATTACGAACCGAATATTCAGGCATATCGTCTTTTAACTTGTTTCAAGCAATGCAATTTAGAGATTTCTAGCTATGCACTTAATGTCAAATGGTAAATTAGTAACACATTATCTAACGATCTTCTGACTCGAAGCAACGGAATCAGAACAGTGATCAAATAAATTATCGCCGGACATAATGTGCTCGAAGAAGTTTGCGCGAGTGCGACAGTGTACGTAGGCGCGATTAGGGGCTAGTTTCGATCGTGTCAGGTGCTTTAGGGGGAATAAAAGTGAGCGATCAAAGGCTAGCGTATAATAACGGGTGGCCGGCGCGGCCCGGCGCGTAACGCTCCGCGGTTAGGTTAATTATTTCAACGAGTGGAGCGGCTAATGCATCGGCCGTGGCTACTGGATCGCGGACTGGCCAGTTGGCAGCTGTTTTACCTATTTGCTCAGCACGCCCGAGCCATAAATAATTTTGCAACGGTGTTATTACGATACAACTCCGCCTGTTACACCTATCTCTTCGGGTTGTTGCAAAAGCCGTGACTATCTGGTAATGAATAGGCTCTCTCTCTGGCGCGTTCAACGAGCATCATAGAAACGTTCGAGGTCGCGGATTTAAATACCAATTACCTGTTACCTACTCAGCTTTTCCAGCGCGCCGCTGCTATACTACGTAAATACTCTGATTTAGTCGTTAGATCTTAATATTCGGATCGCGTGATTGGCCGATACGGGCGTTTGCGAAACCGGAGATTCAGCTGACAACGGTCGCATTAATCGCGAATGAATGAAACGAATCGTTTAATCACGCGCCGTCGAGGCACCGCACTACCATTGTTGCGTAAAATATCCCTTTATTAACCGGCTCGCTTCGTTTGCTTTCTATCGGCCGTTGGATAAATACCATCCGCTCTAAATAATCCGATCCCAGTCGTTCGCTGCTACTTCGATTCATAATATCGTACCCGGTCCTTGAAGGCTTGTTTAATCCAAATACTGGCGTCGATGCTGATTTATATCTTTGGAAACTGCTGTGGGAACTCGTTTCTCGATTTTTAATGCGTTGACGGGTGGGAGTTACCAGTGCTACTGAATGGAAAATAAGACGATTGGAGTGGAAGAATATTCGGAAGCTAGAAATGGCCCCAAACGGTCAGTAGGTGATTTATGAAAAGAATGAAATAGATTTTTGCACACAGGCTTACTCGCGGAGCAAATGACAATAACGCCACTTGGCAATGCACAAAACGTTATCTGAACGATTCTATCTATCCAACGGGTGAATTACAGTTTTCCAGCAAGCGAAATGAGCGCTCATGGATTATTCAGTGTGCAGCAGATAATTAATCAAACTCTGTCACTGGGAAAGCTTTCAGTCGACCATTTATTGGACTACGATAGAGCTGACCTAGACCTGGTTCGCCGTTCCAAACAAATCAATTCGCGAAAGAAGTGTTTACTCGAATACCTGCGTGGTGAAATTAATCATCCACCTTTCACAGTTTGTGTACGATATCAAATAATATTATTAATATTTCACGGTGAGATGGCATCGCTTCCATTTGTTATTACTAGACTGCGGATTCTTTATGCAAAATAAAAGTTTCAGTTTCGGCCGAAATTCTGTATATTCACAGTCTAATTGCGAGATTAGAGAGCCGCTGTCGTATATCTCGTATTTTTGTGAACTTTCTCGCAATTGCGAAAAGTTTATCATTCGCGAACGTGATTCAAGCAGTCCCTGCAGCCACAGTACAGTCCCTGAGAACGTAGCTCGAGCTCTCACCCTCGCAACGCTATTAATAGCGTGTTCATTAATGCTGTAAATGAGCCGACTCTTTAATATCCGCATTGACATGGATCTATGATCGTGCTAGAGGCGCGACGCCGTACACTCGTCTTGCACCTGCTCGAATCGGCCATCCGAAACGAGAGCTTTCCCCATTATCTCTTTTTCATCGATTCAACTCGTTACAAATTCGCAAACGCGTCATCACCACCCACTCTCTAAACATCAGAACCTTCGATCAACACCAATATTCCAACTTCTTCGAAACTGTAAAAGTTCTTCTCCATATGTCACAACAATTATTGTGAAAAAAATGATCTCTGGCTTAAGACACTCCCACGAAACCGCTCTCTCATGATCGTGACGTATCTTATCTGCCGGCTGGTCTATCAGGATGTCAGCAGCTTGACAGCTAGATTAGAAGTATCACCTACATACGAAAATAAAACAATTTCACAACTTTCGGTTAATCTTTCCCGGAGTAAAATTAACTTGTACGAGAACACGCGTGTCGCATGACTGCGTAAAAATTTATTAGAAACGAATCTTCGTTGTTACTGTGTTCGATTAACTTTTTTCATAGTTGACACATTACCGACCGGTGATTATTGCATATTTTTGAAAAATGTATGGTACATGGCTAAATTTTCATTTAGCATTTAGTATGAACTAACTAAGTCACCCTCAATAACGTCGTCTAATAGTTTCATTTAAGATTGCAATGTCAAAGAAACTATGCTTTTTTTTGATACAGCAGAATTATTGAAAATCCTATTAATAGGCTTCCGGTCGGTACAGTGTTAAGTCTCTCAACAACGCTCTGATCATCCTGAAACCAAATTGAACGCAACTATAACAATTTACAATCAGAACCATGAGACACAAAAAATAAAACGAACTCGTCAGAAATGTATTGTTCTCGCAAACAATCACGCCGCGAGCCAAAAATCGTTCTCAGGTCTACCACACGAGTAGAGGGGACAGCAGAGAGCAGAAGAGTCGAGAAATTTTTGCTTTCAAGGTCCGTTGACCGTTTCCGAGCTTTCCGGCGAGATGTCCAAGCGAAGCTTAATGACCGGGACCATTCGAGGGCCGCGTTATCGCTTTCCTCCCGATGTAGCACGTCGCTGGCTTGACTTTTTAATAAATAGTGTCCCCGGCCGGGCTTCCCGCATATCGTTTATCCGGCACACTTAGCCGTTTTGTAACCGGGATTCCTCTTACTGGCCGGGCTCATTATTATACGACAGCCGAACGCGCGAACCTAAGCTAGGCCGGCACGCGCACAGAGGTCCAGGGGATCGAGCCCGGTTCTCGATCCTGGATCCTTTCTGGTGATTAATCGCTATCCATGTCCCGTTGACGTCGATACAACCTATGCTCGCGACCGGAGACAGTCTGGACCCTCGACGGACGCTTCCTCTCGACAAAACCTAGGATTCGAACTGTATGGACAGGAAAACTTGCTAACAATTTTTGTCGCTAATTATTCCATCATGTTTCTTAACAATTTCGTTGTTGTTTATTCAGGAACGCTGAGTTTGATATTTCTTTAACCCTTCACTGCAGGATTTTTTAAATTGGAATGAAAAAATTGAAAGAGGTTCAGTTTTTGTATTTTATTATTTCAGGGAAAAATATTTAAAAAATTAAAACAACAGTTTCAGAAAAATAAACATAATATAGAATAGTAAGAAAACCAGATTTGTTAACTTTATCAGATATGATACACTATGCAGCGAAGGATTAATTAGAAGCTGTAGAAATGTTTTTCTCAGGAATTGTGACAAATTTCGAAAAAATGTTATCGTGTTCGAAAGGGCTTAGTTTTGAGAGTACCTCGTACTTTTTTTAATCGTATACGTTTGTTCATTGCAAAGTTATGATTAGGTTTTCATATCCTATCGAGAACGTGAATGTGTTGGGATTGTTGAAATAAAGTTTAAACAATGATTTCAAGTCTATTGAGCTATTCGGAAAATGTGGTTGGCAACAGATGTAGGCAAATTATCATGCGGAACGAATTCCCCGAGGTGTGACAGACCATAGAGCGCTAAGCGCGCCGTAGAATGCTTCCTGAATCGATTTGCCGCGCGTTAGACGCAACAATCGGCCCGGCACGACGTTCGACGAGTTTTTCGATTGAATTCGATTGCGACACACGGATCCGGCGAATGGATCCGGTGACACGCGTCGAACGTGCTAAAACGAGAAGGTTAAATTGTTCCGAGGATTGCGATCGACCGCTTACCCGATGGAATTCAATTCAACATAGTTCCGGTTGGGTGCAAGCTAGTTACTGGGCTCCAGAGGGAATGTCCATCTGATATGTTCGACAACCGGCCACGCGGGTTATCAGCTCGCGGCGATAATCCTAGGTAACCTGGTTTAATAGTCAGGAAATGTTGTCACTTTCCTTGCCAGCCTGTGCTGATCAGGTGTTCTTGTACCGGGGGGATACCATCCAAAAAGTTTTAAATGAATTGCGTCGGATCTGCACTAGATAGAACAGTAATTATGTTGATCAAAGATGATTCAAGTACTCGTAATGTTCGATGTACTATTTCTGTACATAGATGACTCGATGAACAATTACTTGCTTGAACCCTCAAGAACCTAGCGAAGCGATCTGATTAAACTCTGTAACACCTGCACCCAGGTTCAGCTTTGACATTAGCGTTGTCCTTGATCTCATCTAGAGGATCTGCCCTAGCCAGAACAGTAATTATGTTAATCAAAGATGCTTCAAGTACTCGTAATATTTGTTGTACTGTTTATGTACATAGATGATTCGATGAACAATTACTTGCTTGAACCTTAATGAACCTAACGACGCGATCTGATTAAACTCTGTAACACCTGCACCTAGTACAGCTTTGACATTAGCGTTGTCCTTGATCTCATCTAGAGGAGGTCCAGGCAAGCAGTCTTGACAGTAGCGTTGCCCTTGATCTCACCAAGAGGAGGTCCAGGCAAGCAGCCTCGACGGTAGCGTTGTCCTTGATCTCACCTACAGGAGGTCCAGGCAAGCAACCTTGACAGTAGCGTACTGCTTGATCTCAGCTAGAGGAGGTCCAGGCAAGCAGCCTTGACAGTAGCGTTGTTCTCGATCTCATCTAGTTTAGGTCCAGGCTAACAGCTTCGACAGTAACGTTTGTCCTAGCTCTCATCCAGAGAAGGGCCAAGCTAGCAGCCTTGGTACTTCCTACAGCTTTGATACAGTTTAAATCGGAGAGATGATTGGGACAGGTTGTAACGGTGAAATTTCAATTGCAGGCACGGTGAACGCGAACGGGGAGACGAAACGGCAGAGGACGTCGTACACCAGGTACCAGACGTTGGAGCTGGAGAAGGAGTTCCACTTCAATCGCTACCTGACGAGGCGGCGTCGGATCGAGATCGCGCACGCCCTCTGCCTGACGGAACGTCAGATCAAGATCTGGTTCCAGAATCGGCGGATGAAGTGGAAAAAGGAGCACAAGATGGCGAGCATGAACATTGTACCGTACCACATGTCGCCGTACGGCCACCCTTACCAGTTCGCGCCCCACCCAGGCCAGTTCGCTCACTTGGCCACATAGGACGAGTTCTCGCCCGCCGAGCTCGGAGCACACGCTGTCCGGTTCCCGGGGATGTACGGCGAGCAGAACTTCTAAACGGCTTTTTTCCCCCGTGGCTCCGCAGGGTCGGGTCTTTTCGTCGTTGACGTTACGCTTGACCCGAGCCGAGCCGGGACCACTTCGCTTCCAGTAGGACACGTGGCATGACACAGGCCTCAGAACATCCGAACGATTGTCACTCGTCAACCGGAATCCTTCTTCCACCTCTTCCTTCTCATATTTTCCTCTTCGTCTTCTCCACCGTCTTCGTCGGACACTCTGAACAACCTACCAAAGAGGTCCCATGACTTTTTGCCTCCGTCGAGCTTCGAGGCTTTCGTGGATTGACTCGTTGCTCAGCCCTCTTCCTCCTCCTCCTCCTCCTCTTCTTCTTCTTCATACCCTTTTTTCCCCGTTCGAAAATCAAACGGTCTTCTGAAACCGAGATTCGATCTTAGCTATAGTCAGCGGCAAGAAGTGTTCAATGATTCATTGAATGATTCCGTGTGACCATTGAACCTCTATCGTCCTCTATCTTCAGCATCTTTTTCGAACGTATTAAGATCCCTTTTACTGCTTCACCCTAAAATCGTCCAATCTCGCGCAAGCAAGATTCGCCAAGCCCACCCTCTCTTCCTCCTCCAGGATCCGAAAACTGTTCGAGACCGACGTTCGTCGGGGCTAGCCTGTGTCCGCGAGATTAACCAGCACGGTCACAGGACTGCTCGAAGCCGAAGGGAAGCCGGGAATAGTCTGCAAGCACGCCGTGCGCCCGATTAAATGGACTGGACGCGCTCCGAGGGGCTCTCGCCGCTCGTAGATTACAAAGTACCGATGTTGAACGCCGGCGAGCAGCCACCTCAGCGGGTGAGATGAAACCGAATCATAGTAGTTTAAGGCGTAGAATTTAGCGGAGTTTAGGTCTGAGTAATTAATTAATTCGGACGACTAATTAATTAATTCTCTTTCCTGCGCACTGTTTCGCATCCTCTGCGATCACCTTCCCCCACCCCCTTCTCCTTCTCCTCTTCCCCGCCGAACCAATAACCATCTCCACACTTACGGACGAAGAACAAAAAAAAAACAAAATGGTTCGACAGACGATGCGCTGATGTACTTACTCCTTGTTTTCCTTTTGCCCCACTTCCTCTTTCTCTTCTTTCGCTCGTTTTTCGAAAACGAAATAAAATGAAAAATCGGAAACGCGACTTCCGTTCGAAGAGAGGGAGAGTCGTCTTTCTCCCAGGCGGAGCGTCGTTTCTATGTGCACGTTAAAGTCTCCACTTCGTAGTACGTAAGGTGCCTATCAATACTCGATCTATCCTCTGCCGTTTCTCGATACCGAGGCTGCTGTGAACGTCCCGCTGTCCTTCGTTCGATCGAGTCCCGCGGGAAACGATTCGACAGTGTCTCTTGGGAATACGATCGACGGTGGATCAAATTGATCAAGGATCCCCGGAAATGTCCTCTCTTGCAAGTGGAACTCACCGTTCCTCTTCTTCTACCGGTTCTCCGCAATCGAGATCGTGGAGTTAATTAGCAACAGGGAGAAAAGACTTTTGTAAATAATCGCGTGTGACGTCCAGAATTACCGGTTCCGGGTCACAGATGAGCTGTTGTTCGATTAACAAATACAGAATAAGATATTGAAGTCCAAAGTTTGCTTTGTTCACCATTCGATTAGATACGTTCATGATCTCAAGATTATTCAATTTTGAGAGCTTGATAGTTCCAGCGTGCAATGAAGCAACGATTCAACGGTGTACTGGAAATGGAATGTGTATAGCTTTCTGTATAAAAGTCGCGAGACCTGAACGGAGATTAATAAGGTAATTGCGGCGACGCAAGCGCGTGCCACCTCGTTGCGTAGTTGCACTGCGCATCTCGCTGCGTTATAATTCGACGAAAGAGGAGGCAGAAGACGAGGAACCCTTCGGGGATCGAATCGAGCGGGACGTGCAGGTGTGTAAATGAATTTAGATAGTGTGTGCGCGGCGCGAGACGCGTTAATTGGTTATCTTGTGATACGAAGTAACTGATAATGAATGGGAAACGAGAAGCTAGGCCCGCGTTTACGGCGTCAGAGTCGCGCGGCACGCGAAGCAAATTCGGAAGAATACAGGGATCTAAAAAAAAGTATATAATTGATGATATCTAGTGTGAGCGTGTGAGAGAGCGAGAGAGAGACCGAGAGAAAGGGAGAGAGAAAAAGAGATGGGAGAGAAAGAGAGACCGAGATATCGCGACGGCGAAAATAAAAAAGGCGAACAAGGCGGAAAGAGAGAATTTAAGGAATAGGCTAATGTTGAAATGTACATAGCTATTGAATATACGACAACACGATATTTGAATGACGTTATTATTCGTTCGAGGCGCTAACGAACGAGCCCGGCTACCACGGATTTATTGTTCTTCTTCTCCAACCGGCCGACAATGAGAGACAGTGTTATTTTAAACAACATTGATTGGATTCGTTTCTCGTAATAATATAACAAATCGATGTAATTGAAGAAAACCGCGTAGCTGTCGTCGATCGTCTACGTTCGGCGCTCTTTCGTTATCGCCTGGCACGCCTGTAGGGATATTTAAATAAAAGAATAGTGAGGATTCTAATAATTATTATTATTATTATTATTAATATTATTACGATGATTATTGAAAAAAATTATTGATATTATCGCTATTATTCTATTGAGAGTGAGCCTGTTGCTAATGACTTGGTCCAGTGTTAATATTTGTATTTTATTTGTTTCGTTATTATTATTATTATTTTTTTTTTTGTTGTTCACGCCGCGTGTCGTATACAACACGTTCCGTACCTATGAATGCGAATTTCAGGTGTTTCCTTGTTCCATTGCGAGGGGAATAGAAGAGACACGCAGATGCATAGACTCGTACACGTACATACACACACACACACGCGTCCACACACGTGGTGGCGATCGAGAAATCCCCGCGGACGATACTCTTCGCTCTCGATCGCGTGTCGAACGCGGATCGAGGAGATAAGGGGGCCGGGTCTCTCAACGCGAATGAAAGAAAAATAGCTGTTTTACTCGTCAGGTGCGAAGGATGCGTTCTCCACTTTAAATTAAGCTCAAGTATTACGTTCGTGTAGCGTCAAACTCAAATGTTACTTCATTCCATGTAATATACGTAATAGTCTAACTAAAATACCTACTTATTACATCTACGTAACCTAGAGCACCGTACGCGTAAGGTCGTATAATTATATAATTTAAATTGTAATTATTAAATGGTATGACGTACAGAATCACACGGCTGGACTATCATTTCCTGCAATCCTCCCCGAAAACCAACAAATGTTATTTTGTAATCTCTTTACTGTCGAACAGGAGCCAGGTAAAAATTTCGTTTTTTCTTTAATAATTTGAATGTTTTTACTGTTCTATAACATGTTCATTTCGCGCAGTATTTTCTTGTTACAAACGCTGCTTCACTTTCTCGTAAATGCGCGAGAGTCGTGCCGCTGTATCTGCTCTTATAAAAATGTTTTAATAGTCCGTGCAATAAACTGCCGGCATTAAATAACGCCATAAAAATCGGGTCAACAATGCTATCTCACGAAGACAATAACACAGCGTTAAAATAAGAATGCCACAGCCTTGGCAGTAATCGAGGTTCGATTACGCGGCGCGAACTATCTCTAATATTTTTCTGCTCGTTTTTGGGAACTAACAGAGAACCGTCGACCGTCTACCATGTCTGAAATCATTCCAGTGAAATGTCGTCGAATATTTTCTGTGGAATATCTGCCGACGGTCCACGTTTTGTCGTTTCAATTACAAGAAATGTTGCGCATTACGAGATAACGAGAACGTTTTTCTGGCCCGATGCGATAACGCTTTATGAATTGCTCGTTAATGGTCGGGACGAGAATCGGCGACGCATTAAAAATCGTGTTAATTACCCGGCGGCTCGTAAACCGATAATTGTTATGTGTTTACAATTATTGATAACGGTGCTGGCGGTTGATGAAATTCCACGGGTGTACACGATAACATCCGGAGTCGAAAGATCGAGCGATGCCCGCGCGAAGGGGTTATCGGACGATTCTCTTCTCGGGTTACGGTCTCCGGGATCGTTCTTTAATTGGCCCAGCTTCCATGTTCGACAGTCTTAATTTCAATCGGACCCTGGGACGATCAGGGATAATCCGTAATTACCGATAATAAACCTCGGATGGTTATGTTTCGCCGCAGCCGGAAAATAATAGCTCCTCGGGCCGGGACAGTAAAACATAACGAGCTGCAACCGGTGCGGAATAATTGGCCAATTTTAATGAGAGATCGCGACGATTAGCGGGCATCTTATCCGGGGACTGTCCGGGAGCATCTTCATCTCTTGCCTGTCGGACGATATTCTTCGATTGTCCAAATTTACCCGCCACGACTTCAGACTGAGAATGCAATAATGATCTGTATTGTCAAAAAGATTCGAATAAAAATTAGATGGTAAAGAAACGGAATGAAGTCGCTCCGTATATTTTAACTAAAAAAAATCGTCTAAAAGGAAAGATAATTTGTTAGACTTTGTTCAAGTCTTCATCACGGAGCTGACTCGTTAGAACACGGCAAGGGATTGAAATAAAAATGTGAAGAGGAGGAGAGGGTAGCATTTGTGTATATTCAATTAAGAGAGAATCTGCGAGTCTCGAGGGGATCGATCCGGGATCGGTGATCGTGTGGTTCGTGAGCGACCGGAATCGAGGATCGAGACGGTCCGATAAGATCGCGTGACAACAGCGGGGGGTCGGTTGTGATAAAGCAGCCTCACACCCTCGAAAACTACCGAAACGGACAGGAGTCGTGTAACAAGGAGACAAGAGAAGACAAGGCTTGGACGCAAGTCACGATCCTTGCGAGCAAGACTCTCTTTTCTACCATTGGTTCACCATGCTACCGACGATGACGTCGCAGATTCGATCGGTCCAGCGAGCAACTCTTTTACTGTCTGTCTCTCTCTCTCTCTCTCCCCCTCTCTATCATGCTTTCTTTCGAGTAACGTCTGAGACGATCGTGACTTTCGTTGTCCAAAGATCGTAACGATAGACCTGACCGTACGAACGGTGAACCGACGCCAGGGCACCGTTGAATTATCGATTCTTTTGCGTTTCGCCGGATCCATCGGCTTCCACGCGTAATCGTGAATCGGTGATTGCCACCCGTGCCGCCGGACAACCGTGATTTAGAGCACAGATGGAAGACTGTGCCAGTTGCCAGACGAAATTGCTACTGCCGTTGCCTGCGAGCGCGTCGCCGCAACGGGAACCTGATGAGAACTATGCTCGTAAACTAATGTACTTCTTCCTTTTGCGAAAATCGCGCTATTTCTGGGATTTCATTCAGGAGGAATTTCCTAGCTGTCGAGCTTAACAAATAGGCAGACTTCAGTCGCAGTTACAGTCATTTGTTAGAGATCGCGGTTATGAACGTATTTAAATACACGTAAAATAGGGATCTGTAATTTTTACATTACTGTTCTGATTGAACTTGGCATAGGGTTGAACAAGATAGAGTAACTGCGAAACGATTAATCTAAATCGCAAATAGTCCCAAAAAATCCCCAGTATCTAAATCCAATAAAGCTCGACAAGAAAGGCTCCGAAAGCTATCAAACGATGACCCCAACCGAAAATCCGAGTGCCATCCATCGCTATGGAGGCCGGTGCTTAATGGATTCTCTCCCTTTCGTTCGCGGGACACCGACGCAAGAAACCCGCCCCACCATGTAATCCGGAATGGAGGAATTTTCATTGAGAACCCGTACGGTATAAAATTCCGATCGACACGACGGTAACACCGGTGTCGGGTTCCTTTCCTCTAGCCGCCGCCACTGGATCCCGCCAAGGAAAATTCGCTGAGGAAAGCGTGTTCCCGAGTGTTTCGCGCGAACGCCGTAAGGTATATAATACCTCTCTTGGCTGGCGTCAGTCACTCAGTCAGTCATTGATACCGCGGGGTGATTAATGAAGAGTCAAGGTTCGGGATCACGGTGCCGAGTTCAGAGGAGGGGACACGGCGGGAGAGCTCTCGACATCCAGAGACGAGCTTCGATACCAAACGTTCCTCGGGAGTGAAGTCGAGAGACGCGGTCGTCGCGCGTGGAACGCGGCGCACACGCTCGCGGCACTGCCAAAACGATTTCAAAACGATCGGGACTACCAATCGAAAATAAATGCCTTCGATTTTTTCAACTACGAAATTTTTTGGTCCATAACGTTTTCATTTTCCTTAATTTTTCAATTCAATCTTTTTATTTTTCCAATCCTTTACTCTTCACTTCATCAATCTCCATTTTGTTATTGACAATTTTTTTTGTCTTTTTGTTAGTCTACAATTTTTTAATGCTCAATTTCCTAGACTCGAATTCAATGATCTTCGTTTCTTCAATATTTAGCTTCTCTATTTTTTCAATGTTTATTATTCAATTCGATCTTCATTTTTTCTTTCTTCAATTTTTTATTCGTCAATTCAACAGCAATTCAGTCAATTTTTAGACTTCACTGTTTCCATCTTCATCATTCCAAGCTTCAATCTGTTACTCGGGAACGTCTGCATCTCCAATTTCTCTGTCTCCCGTTCTTCCAATCTCGAACGTTTCGGTGAATAGATTCACTTTTTCATTCCTCGATCCCGCAATCTCCGATCAGAAAGCAGCTAAACCTCAGCAAACACGAAGGTAAACAAGCCGGCACCTTAGAAGAGACATCACACAGGTCCCCATAAGAAGATTCAATTGTGCCGACCCATTTCCGCGTGTCCGATAAAAAGCGGACTTGTAGAAGCCGGTGTAGTTGCAAACCCATTAACAGGAAGCTGTTGATAGAGGTCTGGCATGGTCTCGTCCGCGTTTGGGAAAGTTCTAACGCGGTCGTCGGTGTCAGTTTTTCCTATAGAACGTTGCGGTCCCGCGGCCGGGGGGGGGGGCGGGCGGGGAGGAGGAGTTGGAGGGCCTGCGGCCCCTGCTGTCCGGTATCTCGTCGGCTGGGACCGAATGAGTGACAGGCGACGTAGGAACCAGAGAAGAGAAAGAGCAAGAGAGATCGAGAAAGAGAGAATGACTTGGAAGCAGGCCGTCCATCCGTCCGGGTCCGCGTTTGTTCGTTCCGTTCTGCCGTTGCGTGTCCGTGGACGTTCCCCGGTCGTCTTGGTCTTGGAGCCGTCGAGCAGTCGCGGAGTCCTGTCCACAAACGGAGCGGAGCAAGACTTCACCACTTTTATGTACGGAGTCTGAATAACAAATCTGTCCAATTCACATGTCGACATCAAAGAAGATAATATAAACACTACATCGATACATCGTCTACAAAACCTTAATGTTTTATTAATGCGGCCTCCGGGCCCCGCGTCCAGCCCAGAGAAGCCCCATTCCCGCTTCGCCGCGGTGTCCATTCCATTCCATCCCCGGTTAGGCGACCAGCCACCGACGGACACCCGGCATCTCCTCTACGAACCAAACTCACCAACGCGGAGAAGAGTATGTATCGCGCTATACCCACGATTATTCCCCGCGGATCCCCGCGACCGGGACGCTTGTTTTGCACGTTTTGCCCGTACCACCGTGCCCGAGCCTACGGACCGAACGTTTTGATCGGCTGTCCAACCATAACGTCGAGATTCTTGTCTTGACGCCCGGCGCATCGCGGGCTACCATCGACTCTGCACGCCGGAAAAAATCCGAGAGGCGAAAACCTGCGAACGACGCGGCTGTCGTGGACACGTGGTGTCACGTTTAATTCTCTTCGTTTGCGGATTGAATCGACTCCGGTGTCGGACTCTTCGCGGTTACGGCGGAAAACGACTCTTTCAAACTTTATGTACACTCTCGGGTACACCTCGTGTACTCTTCCAAGCTTAGAACTTGTTCGGCGAGTTTAATCTTTAATCTCTTCCTTACCGAGTTAGCCGTCTTGTTTTACATCCATTTTGTGTTATCATTTAGATTTTTTGTGATTTTTATTATAATATGTGCTTGGATACAAAAATGTATAATAATTATCTCCAGTGGAAGCATCATTGTAATTTCAATAATTGCGAAATAAAAAAAAATCAGAGACCGGTGATGTGACCGACGGTGGTAGGTTTAGTGTTAAGAATCGCGTACGCGAATATAATTACTTCAGAGTTACGCTGAATAAATGAATAATTAATCTCTAAATGAATATAATTGCACCGAACAATTATATTATAATTTTCTAATTGCAGAGAAGTAATGAATAATTCCTTTATTAAGTAATAAGTATTTACATTGTATAAGTGAATAATTGCACTTCACCTCTGAGTCTAACATCTCCTTTCCCCTAGAGTCGGCGGATCAGGGGAATTGACTAGAGGAGAAAAATGTATCCCCTCTCTACCAGTTCCAGACTAGTCACGTGACATTGTGACAGGTTGACAATGTTTGTCATGTGTTCGGAACTACTTCCTTCTAACTGTTAAAGCCGACCATAGTTGAAGATGCAACGTGTACGTGCGGGAACAAAAGGGTTTGTCGTGGATGTAAGTGCGATTCAATTTGCCGTTCACGTTTCCCGAACTCATCGATGGCCGGCGGCCTAGCGTATTACCATATTTCGCAGCCGGATCGATGCTGCTCGCGCGGCTTCAATTTGTATGTAAATCCTCGGCGGCGCTGAAACGTTTGACCGAGTTACCCAATTTGGCAGCGAGCCGCGATAGTCATCGGCAGAAAGGCGATCGGGGAACAGGCGAGCAGATCGTTGGAGTCCACCGGTTGCGTTTATCTGTAATTTTTAATTCGATCCCGAGAATCAACCGTGCGCTCGGACAAGAGAAAAAAAGAAACCTTGTACACCTATAAGAAGTGTACACGCAGCCATTTTTGGAAGCCGCTTTCGAACAGCGGTACCGATCAATCAGATACGAATTACACGCGAAGGGTATCGATAAAACGGTGTCGAGAAATGACTCGTCCGTTGAAAAAAAAGTAACAAGCTGATCGTGCAATTTCGAGCGCATAATTTCGCTGCTACCTTGCTCGCGAACAACGTTGTATATGTACACTTCCGTTGCGTGAAAAAATTAGAGGGTTCGAGGGGGATCATTATGCGAAGAGCAACCGGCAGCGCTCGTGAAACCAGCGCACACGAAGTTGTTGTTAAACAGGGTAACGATAAGGGGGATCGAACCACGTTAATTTCTCGTGCAACCCGGTTGCGAACGATAAGGGAGGTGGATGAAGGATAGCGATCTAGCGTTCGGGCTAATTATGGTTTTAAAAAGGTAAGTTTCGTCGGTGGAAGGACATCGGTCTGGCTCGCGAAACGAGGCAGAGGCTGTAAACGCGGAAGCTGGTTAAAAATGCGGCCCGCGAACCAGTATTTTTCAAGCGGGAACGCGGGGCTCAGCCCCATCAGCTCGCCGGGAAGCTACGTTTCTGCGAAGTATATACGCTTTCTGCCCATCCCCCTTACACTCTTCGTCTCTCTCTCAAACCGAACGACGAACATGGGAGTCTGCTCTCCGCGTCGAAAGTCAGCGAGCGTTACGCACGAAATGCATAAGCGCAGCCCCGTGTAATTGTATGCAGGAATGCAGGCAAGGTAGCGAAGACAGGGTGTACGCGGACTGTTCTGTAGGGAGGTTTGAAATCGAACGAGGACATGGAGAGAGGGAGAGGGAGAGAGAGAGAGCGTGAGGGACGAACGGAGGGAATCGGAGAGGAAGAAAAGAAACGGCGAGGTAGATAGAGAGGAGCCCCTGATCCGCGGGCTGATGTGAGTGAAGGCCGAGGAGAGAGGCCTGAGAGCTGAGTGACAGCCTCGCCACGTACGTGGGAGGCGAGCCCGCAACAAAGGGAAGACGATAGCCTTATGCAAATAGCTGCGATATCGCGAGCACTCCCCGCGAGACCCGAGGAACACGAACGAACCCGAGGTACCCGCACCCGTTCCTTCTGGATTCGTCCTCGGTTGCGCCCGGGAAAAATTCGACGCCGCTTGGGAAAAACCACGGACGCCGCGATTCCTCCTGACCGGAGACGTATGGCTAGATCTTGTCCCTCGGACCGGACCCGTACCCCTCTTCGTCGAGACTTTTAGCTTGGGGGACGTTGCCATGGGTCTCTGGATACTGGTACGTATGGAGGTGACCGTGTCTCCGCGTCCCAGGGACTTTTCTCCAAGCTTAACATATGGACATTTATCTTGTACTTCGCATTCGCGACTAAGTAGTTCAGTGAAATGTATCCTTTTGGTCGTGACAGTATACTCGGTTAATTTTTGGTGGTCGAAGGTCATTGCTAGGTCATAAGAAAAAGATCAAACTAATTGGAAATTTCGTATCGATGTAGAATTGGTTAAAAAAAATTAAAGTCGAGGGTGCTTGAAATTGGAGGAAATTGTTGAAAAACAAACGGAAGGAGGAGTCTGAAAGGGGCGAGTGGGGGTAGAAGGCGGGTAAAAACCGAGAAAAGACAAAGAGTCCGCGGTAAGAAGACCCCGCGACCGGTTAAAGCAACGGCGGCCCTTAGACGTCACTCGGAATTCCAAATATCCGCGAGTTTCTACGATGTAATAACGAATGACACGGCTGGAGAACAAACGAAACGAGAAAGTCTGCCGGCGGTAAGAGCGGCTCAGAGGGTTGAGAGACGTGGGACGGGGTTGTAGCTGCAGAGGGAGCCGATGGAACGGTGGAACGGGACAGAGAAGACGGGTGGAACGGGCGCTACAACCGAGTTCCAAAGGGTCTGGCGCTTTCCGCCGAGAATTAATCATCCCTGGCAGCTCTCAATGTCCCTACCTACTACTTTCTTCGCATTCCCAATTATACGCTTATCTACCAAATCCGCGTCAAAGCTTAAACCGTAAACGCACCCCCATCGAAAACTGCGGATTCCGCTTCTGGCCAAAAGCGTTAACCCATTGTTCCAGAACAAAGTTACTCTTCGAATCCTGCTCCAGAAAATGGTCCTCATATATCTGTGTTATTTGATATGGAATCGTTATTTCAATTCAATTGTATTTCCTAACTACCTGGAAGCACACGTAGGTACATACATGTTAGATTGTATTTGTTATTTCAACATTATATGGATAGTTCAAGAAATATATGACTTAGACTACTTTCATAATTAGGGGCACATATCAGACATCAACAGCTCACAAGAAAAATGATTTAGAATTATACACACTTGTATCTTCATGGAGATGCTATGCAAAATAAGGAGTGAAATAAATGGCAGAGGGTGTAGAAAAAGAGTTTAATATGACCAGCAAAAGCAGCTAGGAAAAAAAATGATGTTAGCCCAGCAGGTGACATCGAGTGGTAGCTATAAATTAAGTAAGAAAGGAAAAAGCCGACCGTTCATGCATAATTCGAAAGAGTCTAGTAGAACGAACTATTGAATACGACAGCCTAATTAACACCGCAAGCGTAATACAGAGGGCAAGAACAGGGGCTCGTAAATAACATTCTAGGAGATCACGATGAAAGAAGAGAGGAAGTAAGGAGTAAACACTTCTACACATGGATACAGCGAGGTAGCAGCAGAGAATTTACGAGATAGCTACCCCCACTACGATTCCCCATTCGTCCCACCTTCCTCGTCCTGTCCTCAACAGGTGGTCGTTTTGCTCAACTTCTGTATAGTAATTTATAATTTAATTGATTTATGCTCTCGAGCGCGGTTATACAGCGGCCCGGCACTCTGTTTTCGAGAAAAGTACCGTTCCGTAGCTCGGATAACGGTCCTTCGACGAATCCGATTTAAAACCGCATTTCATCGCGTTCAACATTCGATCTATCGATCACGGTATCACCCTCGTATCTATCTCCTTCGATATCTCGTGTTTTTTGTGCCACCATTTGATGATCTAAACAGAGCAATTAATGGAAAGCCCAAATGATCACTGAAATTTATTGTCTGGGAGTCACGCAATTTTTTCGAATCTGTTTTTCGACAAAATTATTCACCTCGAAAACACAGATCTAAATTTTGAAGAAGGATATAGTTCAGCAACAAAAGATGGATCTAAGTGTCTCGTGCTTTGTAAAATTTTGTCGATCAAGCTTTACAAATTTTTCCAAAAACATTTGCCAGGTAAAACTTGAACGAAAAGTTGCTAGAAATTTATGCCGAGCTGATGCATTAGTGTCAGTGTTTGATATATAGTGTTCAGGCAGGAAACTTACCTACAGGTACGTCAAGGTAGAAAATTTTAGGGCGGCTTTCAACGAGGGGAGTTCATCTCCATCGTGCGACGGGTCCCTGAAAGGAGCGTAGCACGCGAACCAAATGCAAAGGACACGCTCCTCTCTTTCGTACGGTTATTGTTTCGGATGCATTTGCATGACCTTGTCGCAAATTTCGAGCAAAAGGGTTTCGCCCATAAATCAGAAGCACCGATTGAGAAGCTTCTTGGAAACCCTTTCGTGCATTTACCGGGCTAATGATGAAACAAGGGATACTTAACCTTGCTACCCTTCAGGCTAACGTTATTTACTGCTTTCTTCAGCGTGCGCTGTCGCTTGGAGCACGTGCTTGCTTGTTGCCAACAAATTGCGCTTAATAAAAGAACTTCCTTGACCACTGATCATCATAAAACCCGACTTCTACATTTGCATAGCGTTCTGCTGCGAGGTATTCTATTTGCAGCAAGAACACGTTCTGCCAAGTAAGAACATATTTTTAGTTTCATTCTGTATTTGACACTAATCCTACCACCACCGGTAAAATGACAAGTACCAATTTATTTCACAATAATAATTTCACAATAATTAAATAACTATATTTAGGAGAGTAGATATTATAATATGAACCGTACAAGTTGAAATAAATTTAATCTTATTACTTTTGTAAGGCAATGTGTACCGGCTACTTGTACAGCTCGGTACGTTTACTGTTAATAAGGACAAATTAAAAATAATTTTTAAATGATTGGTGACATCAAATAGTGATTGTCATCCTCAAGAGAAACAGAGAATAAAATTGAATGAATAACGAGAAGAATAATTCTTAGCAAAGCTATTTTCAATAACGAGCAGCCAATATTAAACATGATGAACCGTAAGGAATCACAGTGGAATCGCCAAGGTACGGCGACGAAGACCAAACGACGTGGAGTTCTAACTTCCTTTTAAACGTTCTCCGTGGGGGGTGGGTCGGGAGAGGGAATTAGATTCGGAGGGGGGGATTTAAATCTCCATCGGTAAATGGCAGCTTTATCGACGTAACATCGGTGAATTAAAGGTGCCCGCAATTCGCGGCGAGGTCATTAGGAGATAGACGTAGAACGGCAGTCGAATCACGGCCGTCTTATCAGGATTCTGAATCACGGGCAAAGAAAACAAGTTCTTCTTCAATCCAACTTACTTGATGAACTCGCGACCTGATCGTTGCCTGACGTGCAACCACCGAGACTCGGTCGACACCTGAAAACTTTCCTCCTCGCCCTTCCTGCCCTCCGTGGACGTCTGCTTTCTGTCTCATCGATTTGTAATACCCTCGTGCCTCGTCCTTAATGACGGCAACCGGCGAGCATGCTGGCCAACGTTAGTGCAATCATACTGCTGCATAAAAGTGTATTGGAACTAGTGCTTTGTTTTTCTTGTATTAATCGTTTACATTAACCGGTTCATTTGCAATATGGATAATATTTTTACAAAATGTTTCAATTAATAAAATCAATGTTATTTCAGTTACGTGAAATGAGGGACAGGATGGTTAAGAGATCAATTTCCGGAAAGTGTGCGTAGCTCTTCCGTCAGTATCGTCCTTGACGATGAAAGATCCAATGGTCGTTACAGCAGAATCCGGATCAATTGTCCAGGACTTGAAGGTTTCAGGCAAAGGAGGTCCAAGGATCGGTAGGTTGACGAGAGAACGTGACCAAAGAGTCTGAGAAAAAGGTGGACAAAGGCCTGGCAAGCTGGCACGAGGGGCTCGCGAGAGACCGGGGACCAGCGTTCTTTCTGTTCTTACGGGGGTGGGTTTCGCCGCAGACTGCGTTAACCCTGCGAGCGAAACTATTACAATTCCTGGTGTGGCTGAAGCGCGTTCCCTTCCTTTTGCACCTCCCCATTCCAGCATCCTGCCACCCCGTTCCTCGTTGCTCGCAGCCCTCTGCAACCCAGGTCCTCCCCTCAGCCCCCCAACACCCCTCGGCCGTCCTGGCATCGCGCCCGTCAAGGGAGATTTATAGTAACTCGAATTCCTCGACTACTAGTCGGCCGTGGCTGAAGGAACGAAGAGGAGACGTGGAGAAGAGAAGCAAAGAGTGAAAGAGGGGACGGGGGAGATGGCAAAGAGAGAGGGAGAGAGAGAGAGAGAGAGAGAGAGGACGCCGTTCTCTCCGCGGTTCCGGAGAACCTGGAGGTCCCACCCTCTCCGGTTGTGGGTGGTTTGCAGGGTGGATGGGTGGTTTGTGGAGGGTGGCGGTTGGGTGACGTTGGGTTGTTGGCCCGCCGGATGGGCTGCGAGGGTGTCGGCGGACGTGGAGGGAGGCACTCGTCACTCTCCGACGTGACGGCCGCAGAACTCGCTTCGTACTCCATCGCCTGCTCAGCTAACCCGTCGACGTCGTTGCTGTTGCTGGTCGGAGGGGTTGGCGCGATGGTTCCCGATGTGGTCGATGCTTTTCCTGCTGCTGACTGTGGCTTGTTGTTCCATGGATGGAAATTCAGTGTATGTCGATGGTACCGATTAGATAATTCATCTCGCTTGTAAACTTGCTATCGTTAGAGAATTTCGCTTTGGGGTTGTGAAGCTTGTCATAAGGAAATGGGTCAGTAATACTTTAAGAGAGAAAATCGAGGGGCTAACAGGGATGGGAGAGGTCCGCTGGGCTCAGGAGAAGGTGGAGGCATCAGGAGTGGATGGAGCGTTTAGGATTCAGTACGCATATCCGGGGGAAGGGGTGCAAGATCCAGGCAAAAGTAGGGGGATCAGGGAAAGGTGGAGGATCTAATCATGTTCTCTTCGAACAGTATCTACGACACTTGACACGACCCTAATAGCTAACATAGCCAGCCGGGTGTCATGGAAGAACCAACCCAAAAAGTAACCTTCTTGCGTAGCCTAACTAAAACTCCGACCATTCGAAACTGTCGTTCAGCCAACACCAACGGGACCGTATACGTTCTAAAACAAAAACGCGACCGGCATAGTTTCCCGGCAGGCTGCGGTGGGAATCGTGCGGATAAAAGGCAGAAGGAGGCGAAGCAGATATCAATCACCTCGGGCCGGTGACGGGCTGAGATTTGGCAGCAGCTTCGGAACGCGTGGTAGCGGGGGCGGCGGCCCGACCCGGCCCGCAAACAACTGCGTCCATTCTATCGTCATTTTTCTAAGAAACCCTCGCGCTATATTGATTCACGAGTTATCGAAGTGTCAACGCCGGCTCCCATTGTCGTTGGCCGACCTGTGCGCTGGCTGTCGCGTCTCTCGATGAAACCTGTCAAGCTATCCGCGAGCGCTTCTTGTCACCGTTTTCCAGGGACACTGGAATCTTGGCACCGAATCTAAATGGCCCGTTTCACCGGGAAACCGTGGGACACCGTGTCTTCATCTTTGATTGATCTCTATTTTCTTTCTCGAGCTACGAGCGTTTCGATTTAGTACGAACCAAAGTCAACACGATGACAGTCCAACGTGGCTCGCCTTAGAACCCGATCATGTTATGAAACACCAGAGTCGTCCAATCCTTTGAATCCGACTTGATAGCACGCTCCAAAATACATATATCGTTCCCAATTTGTTTGCAGCCTTGGATCACTTTTTGAAGCATTAATTTGAACCTGTTCATTATTCTTGACTTTAATCTTCACCGTTGAAAATTTTATTTAATTAAATTTCGAATGGGCATTGAAATAGGCACTTTCGGGGGAAGGTTGTCGGAACATTTTTATGAAACATTCTAAATTCATGTCGGCGAAATTCAAAGGGAGGCGGAGCCGCAAGCATGTTCCTCGTGTTATGCGGGTTCAGTCAGCGTCAGCTTCAATGAGGAAGAAACCGTGCTTCTCTTCTGACCAGTGTCAGTTACATGTCCTAGAAGACTGGCCCCATGGGAGCGCGAAGGTAAGACTTCAGGCCGGCGCAACCCGTGGGTGTCAGGATGACTGAAAACGTGATGTGACACGTGCGCGTGTTTAGGTCGACGAGCGTTGTTATGAGATTGCGTAACCCTGAGCCGTGTTCTCTGTAGAAGCCGGCTCGGCGCGGCTATATAAAACCCGAGGATGTGTTTGAAAAACGGACAATGGCAATGCTCCACCAGTTGGTAGCCGTCGAAGTAGCTGAACTTGGAATCCGATGTTGGAACAATCGATCGGTTTAGGTAGTTGTAACCTAACAAAACTAATGTAAACTAATTGTAAGTTAGACACTAAGCCATATTGTAACATAACCGTATATTGTATAATTTATAATGTATATGCTATATAAACCTTATATGGTTTAAAGCAATAAATAAATAATAATAATACCAATAGAACAGTATAACTTATTTCGGGAAAACTTTGTCAAATGACACGAGGGAAGGATGAGGGTTTACGTTTTAGAAGTGATTCTTAAAGGGTAGAAAATAGTAAAGAATGCTTTAATAATGCAATTATTACAGGATAAAACGGATTAGGTAATTAATATTACAATTGAGAGATTAATTAGGAGGTAGCAGCGTAGGGGTGGTTTTTGGAGAACAAGTAATTCTGCCATCTACGAAGAACAGCAAACAGGTTCTAGTAGAACAACAGGCTAAGCCGATAATAGTTCTTCAGTGTTCTTCAGTATCGAGCGATGAAAGCTTACGAAAGGCTTGAAAGGTTTCAGCAGGTCGCTATAAGATGGCGAGTTAGTCGTTGTACAGCCATCATGAATCAAATTATGTCAAGAGGAAGTGGGGGTTGATGGTGACGAGAGGTGGGCCTATCTGGTTAAGCCTACCGCTCGAAGGGTGGAGTCTGCCACGAATGACCTACGACCACCTGGATCTGCCGCATTGGCGTAGGAATACATTATGAATCATCATAGTCGCACTCCAACAGACTCGTATTTTCCCAAATGTAATTTTTAATAAAGCAATAAAACACAAAACTCAAAAAGATTTGCCTAACTGTAATAAACTCGAATCTTTTAACCAGTATTTGGCATAAATGGGATAATATCATTCTAATAAAAAGTGCTATCAAACTTTGGGAATTTTATGTTGTATACACATGTATAATGTCTTTGTAAAGTGTTAAAATACATTGCCAAACATAATATTGTATAACTTAATTCAGAATTCAAACTTTCCCTTTTAGAAATGGTCCATCTGGTGCCTCCTCCTGGAACCTCTTCAAAATCCAATGGTTGGTAAAATTTTGAAAAAGCTTCAAATATGTTATAATAAAATTCGAAGTAGATCTTGTAGAAAAAACATTTACAATCAAAATTGTATATAAATTTTTCTTTGTATAAATATTCTGTTCGGTTCACTTTTCTACCAACGAAAGATAAGATACACTACCTACAGTATTAGCTGATGGTACCCACGAAGTTCTTGGCAGTTGGTAACGTAGTCTGTTCTTCAACCCCCGAAGAATTATTTAACATTGCTTAATTTGTGTCCTTGATCTAATATCTTCTACTAAATTTCTCAAGTACTGTCTAATCACACAAAGGAACAATTTAGATCCATATAAGATAGAACAACAAATTTTTTACTGTAACGAAATATAAACAAAAGATATGTCCGACAGTGTATTTTACAACACCATGATAATTTGCTAATAAAATTATAATTCGAATCAGGCGAATAATCTTCTGAGGAACTCCGCAGACGTGCAGATCTCCGAGCCGAGAAAGCTAGTGGGCGACATGGTTATCGCAACAGAATATCTTGCAACCATGATCAATGACTACTATCCGTGACTATGCAGTCTTCGGAGGCTGTCTATCCGAATACGTCGACAGGCTCAAGGTCACGGTCAATATCACGAACAAGATATTGCCAGGAGGAATGCGGAATATAAATAGGCTCGGGATACCGCAATCTGTGTGCTGCCATTGATCAGCATGCAGATGGCTTTCAAACAAGACCTCGTCGAATCGCTTTTTTCTGCTCGATGCGGACACTTATCGCGTGTAATTTGTCATCTCTCCTTGCGCAGGCACCTTCGTCTCCGTCTTCGCCAAATTATCAAAAAGAAAAACAAAATGTTTACATTAAACCTATTCCAACTCCGATTCGTTTTCGGATTTTTAGTTCATTGATTACAACAGAACGTGGGTTGACTTTCCACAATTTATAAAGAAATAGATCAATAATAATTATGCCTACAATAAAAGTGGTATAAGTGAAAATTAAAAAAAAAATGATTAGATAGTGCTTGTTATTTAAAAATTATATGAAATTCGATGTGTTCTTGTATTGACTAGTTTTCTACGTACGACGAACATTTTTCGGGAAAACGGTCCGTAATGTTGAACAATAATTAACATAATTTTCGCATGCTCGGGAGCGTGTCGGCGAAAAAGAATTTGATACCGCGTGGCCATCGCGAAAAATGAAATTCCTTCGCAGTTTCGCGGCCTCCTAATATCATTTCGGCGGAACCGGGCCGAAGAGTGGTGGAAATAACTGTCACCGAAGACAATTTATGTTAATGACTGTTCCTGGGCCGAGGTGGGACGCGGCTGGACCTCGGAACAGTCTGCAGGTCTCCGTGGAGCCGATCGGACACGCTGCAGCCTGCTCTCTTTCCGCGCCGGGGTCTCTCCCACCATGGAGCATCAGCCACCCTACTCGTTTTCAACCCCACGATGGCGACGCCCAGCGTCGATCCGTCTGCTCCACCACGCAAACTCGGCCTCGGCGTCCTATGGCGTTCGTGTGTTCCCGTGGAAAAGCGTCGCGAGCCGTGTCTCACTGAAAAAACACCCTCGAACAACCCCAAAAACCATCATCTCGACTCTGGAAGCTGAAGATCAGTGATCGGTGAGCTCATTTAATTAAAAAAACAACCTGGACCATCGACGGAGCATTGTTCCTCGATTTAGAGGGACGCGCAGGTCCTGGGGATGATGGTGTCCTTCATCTTGGAGCTCTAGAGCAGGGGCAGATCTTCCTTGCGATCTGAAAATCGGTTTGCTAGGTCAACGTCGATCACAGTGGATAGTGGTGATTGCAGATGCGAGATTTTCCTTTGTCTTTCTCGTCAACGATGGATTTTTTCGACGGATAATGGTGGAGGATGCCTTTGGATGCTACAGGGTACGTTAAATTGATGGATGGAGGGTCTAATATGGAGTTTGAATTGTCTGGAGTGGTTAATGGGTTTGCAAGGTTCGTTAATTTGTAGAATTATGTGGATTTCGTTCGTGGCCGTGTTCTGCGTCGATGTTAATGTCCCCTTTCAACCCTCAGAGCGCAGACTCGTCGGGAATCCATTGCTATCATCTCGTGACGGAGGGGTGGAACGGTGGTGAAACCTCCGTCGCGATCTCTGGCAACAAAATCGTCGACGCATTTCAAAATACCCGACGCCAGATGGATTCGGTGAGCGTGAGTATGAGTTCATAGTTGCGTAGACTATATTTAGGCCATTGATGAGCCGAAATGTGTGTGCAGTTTTGTATGGCTCTGCGGTAGAACTTCGGTGAGAATATATTTTCGTGTAGTTTCGTAGACCTGTACGAATTTTCGATAATTCACATTGGTTTTGTAACGTTAAGTACCGCAGAATTTCGCAAGAAACTGTGTAATTAGATGATGAACTTATCCTCTTCATCGACAGTGTGTAAAATCTTCTCTAGGCAAACGTTTTGTAGAGGTTTATATGAAATTCAGTTGAATTTACAGTCTGAAGAATTTTGTTTACAAAGAAGGACAATATTGTCAACAGAAAATGGCCACACTCCGTTTTTGTCTGAACAGTGTAATGCTCTCTCGAGTGCTGTAATGGTGAAAATTTCTTCTTATTTACATTTCCAACAACCACTCACGTTTCGTAAATGAAAACAATTTCCAGCAGAAAAATGGCTACAGTCCACCTTTTCCTGGAAAGTATACTTTCTCGTATACCTAAATGGAAATTCCAGTAATTACTATGCGCTGCTGTTCGTTTTATGTACATTTCTAACAGCCACGTTCTACCATCGAAACGACTTCACTGTTGCTCGTCGAGTTCGTTTTGCATTCTGGTCTTTTCTATTGAACTTATAAGGTTTCGTGTATCTTTTTGTAATATCAGATCTTTTGTTTGATTGATTGAAACAAAAAATAGAAGCCTGCCCGGGTTGGCTCGTTTTGAATAGGCACAGTGGCGCCAACGCTGGCGAATTTCGCGAGTTGTTTCGGCCAGCATCTCGGAATCTGGCGGGACATCGATCGATTTTCACTGTACTCCTCACTGGCGGCACAGTTTCGTTTCGCTTGGTTTCACAACGAATGGAAAAAGCGGCTGCGGGTTGTCCTTGTGAAAATTATTGCGCGTAGTTCCCCCATTTCCTTAATTTCTATCTTCTTTAACCTTATTTTTTTTTAGAAAGTAAATCCTACTGCTCTGATTAACGAAACAACGTTTTACATATTAAAAATAACATATTCTAGCGTGTAGGTAGAATATATCGTGCTGTATATTTTCTATTTAACTTTACAATATGTATACATTTTGGAACCAACATCAAAATGTTTGCAGAAATGTACGAACACATTTGTTACAGATTTCGTGTACCAAAAGATTAATGTTACGTTTCTACTATTATCGCAATGATATTCAAAGACTTTTATAGCATTGAGTCGAGTCAAAGTGGTCCAGAGGTCTAAAATTATCTGCGATTCCTCGAAGAATTAAATCATAACGTCCCCCGATCGTTGTGAAACCCACAACCGCCGCCATTATCATTATCACCGGCCTCCTTGAGCTTCGAATAGATTCAAAGCCGTCCCCGTTTCGCTAACTATTTTCGAAACTGGACTTAACTACTAGAAACAGTCATAATGGACCTGTCCGCTGCCATTATGTTCTAGGTCGTAAGCAATTTCGCAAGAATTTAAAGTCGCCCTGAAATACCAAGATCATTTTCGAAAGGTTTTGGCCCTCCCCTATTATAAAATCTACAGTTAAAACGATAACGACACTTTCAGGAGTACCATTCCCATCGAGTCACTGCCATAGGCTCTCTCGTTCTCTCCCTCCATCTTTCTCTCTCTCTCTCTTTCTCCATTCAACCGCGCGGTCTTTCGGTCTGTGTTCAGGAAGGCGACAGTATACTGAAAGTGGACGTGTGTGCACGAGGGCAAACCGGCTATGACTCCAATCAAGGACTCAGTCGGTCCACATTCCACGTCTAGCCTTTCGATCCCTAAAACTCGCAGGCACGTCCGCCCTGATGGTCCATTTTCGTTATGGCCCGATTGGTCCTCGATTCCTGGCGTTCATTTATCCAACTGAGTTTTTCTGAAAGCCTCGCTTGCACTTCCGAGTTGCCTACTGTCACCTCAAACTTGTACACAGTGCCAAAAAATTCTTGGTCCATAGATTCATCGACCAAATAGAGCAATTATTTTCAATACACTGATTGCTAGGTAACTTAATCCAGCTGTAAATATTTCCCTGGCTTTATTTATCCCCTAAAACTTTTCTGAAAAAAATCTCATGCAATTTAGAGCGAACTGCAGTTGACGCAGTCTTGTACAGAGTGCGCTAAAATTCGGGGTTAATTTTTAATCACGTGGAGCAATTATTATCTAATATTAATCCAGTTGGAAATATTTTCCTAGCTTTTTGTATCGTCTAAAATATTTCTGGAAAACTTTCATGCAATCTCGAATGACTTTCAGACGACGCAGTTTTGCACAGAGTGCTCCAAACATCGTGGTCCATTCATTACCACGTATTACCTAATATTAGTCAAGCTAGAAATCGTTTTCCAGGCTCCCATCAAATAAGATCATCCGGAAGATCATTTTTCAAAGCATGGTCGTCTCAATTTCGTGCCTATCGACACCAGGAAATCGACACGCGAAACACGCGTCGTTTGTCGATCGTGTTATTAGTTAAAACATATCGACAGGCGGCGTGAATCGACACCTGAATGAACAAGAAGCGGCATGACGCGACAAACCGTCAGGTGATCGATGTTGTTGTCCTCCGCCGCGTCAAAGAATACACGGGCCGGTGATTTTTGGACATTACAAGCATCACTCACGACCTTTCAGCGTGTTTATTTGTTAGGCGTGCCGGTTTCGACACGGAATAACTCCATTCACAATCGTCTGCTTACCGATCCTCCCACTTGACGGTGTTTACGCGATTCGCAAAGATGGTGCTCATTTTCAATAGAATCTTCAAAATCATTAAGTGTACGTTTGCAAGCGTTTCATCTCTTGAAATAATTTCTAGTTTCGAAGTTTCAAGTAAAAGTGGAGGAAGCGCAATCGTAGGATATCTCGTGCCACTTAGAAGTGGCGTGGGAAATGAAACAAAATTTTTAACGTCAAGAGGAGGGCGGTTAAGTGGACCAGTCTCGCAGGAGATAAAAGTTTATTCCCCGTGAAATTCAAATTACCTCCGTGAGGACGCTAGTAATATCTGGGTTAATTGCAGCGAGGGAATTTCGAGAAAGAGCAATCGTCTTCGCTGCTGCTCGAGCAGTATGTACCGATACATAAATTTCGAAGTTAGTTTCCATCGCGTGAAGGGTATCGCGTAAGCTCTATCTTGCTTTTAATTAATTCCGAAAGGGAGAGATTATTTTTCGAGACTCGGCGCACACCTTAAGCTTATCGCGTCGATACAGTAAACGAAGCTCGAGTAATAGAACGTAAAACGTGTAATATCGAGTGAAACGTTGTTATCATTTCCGTAGCTGTTTGCTCTCGGCTTGACAACTGTTTCGTTGTATTGTGACTGTGACGTTCTCTCCGCTTGTCGTTTTCTCTTTTTTGTGTTTCTTTTTTGCGCGAATGGTATGGAAATGGAGCGTGGGCGTGCGATGCAGAATCGACGAAAGTTAAACCCCGGCGCTCGGCGAAATTCATTGAGAACCCTCGTCCGGTCCGTTAAAACGCTTAACGATCCGTTTGGGCAAAACATCGCGTGACGGCTCGCTGATTTCTACTATCGTAATCGAAATCCGACGGAAGGAACGAGGCTCCGCGTTTTCTTTTCCCTTGCCCGACTCCTTTGATCTGCTAACAAAACAATGTAACGAGAATTATACGATCTTTGACGCTGGAACTTCGCCTGGAGAGATCGGAACGATCCACTTCGGAGCTCTGCTTTCGTAATTATTCAGCACGTTTCTTCGTGTACTTTGGAATTAACGTGAATCCGAATGGTCATTTAAATTTTTTTAATAAGGCTCCTGCTAATGCGGTCAGAACGATTCACTTCCGATTTTGTAATTATTCTGCACGCTCATTTGGTTTTTTTTTGGTATTGCGTGTGAAAGTCAATTGAAATTGAAACTAGTCATCTTAGATTTTTCATTTTACTGATACTGAACGAATTGCAACAATTGATACAAAGTGCATGCGCGCATAAATTTTTCGAAACTGAATGGTATTCCGCTGGAATAAAAATGGGTCTCCCGGTTATGAGAGCCACGTACACAGAATTACGCTAATTTCCCAGCGTTTCCACGCAATTTCGCGACGCCCGACGCCTAAAAATTAAAGCGTCGCGGTCGTAAATTAACACGTTTCCGCGAGAAGTGACGTCACGCGGCGCAATTCGACCATGGGAGTCGCAACGAGGTCTCGTTACTCTTTTATAGTCCACCATATGGGCGCGAGTCGATTCCCACCACTGACACCGATACGTTGCATGCCGGAGACGTATAAAATTTTTATGCGTGTGCGTAACAGATTCGGCGTTCTGAGTTCCAGACCGTAAAAAAGTATTCTTCTAATTTCTTCACAAAATTAATTTTAACGACCGATGACGTAATGTTTCATTTTCTTTTCGGAGTTTACATCAATTTTGTGTCGAGCCGCAGATGTAATTGTTTTACATTAATGCATACAATTAGGTGAAGTCTCGAGCTATTTATTCATAAATATGCATGCCGCAGTGCATGCTAAATATTATTGCGACCCCGTTTTTCTTTTCGCACATTGCGCTCAGCCGCACTTCCTTTTTATGTTTGCAGTTGTAAGTTTACACTGCGGCGCGGTAAAAACCTTCCGCTGCTATTCGTCGGAAATTATTATTGTCGCTTTTAATTCGACTGGGTAAAACAGGGGAATATCTGCATATTTGTTTTTATTTACAACAATTTCAATTGTAATTATTCACGCGAGATAAAAGTTGAATCCTTTCCGTGGAATGTCGTCGTAGAATTTCCCTCTTCAGGGCTCCAGCAAAAAATACTCCGACGGAGTTACACTCGAATTTCCCTGACGAGTTGGGGACGATTAGAAACTGTTAGGGGCTCCTCCGTTAAAATGCAAAGTTAACGGACCGCCGAGAATTTTCTCGGAACTCCGTGTCCGGTTTTACGGAGTTTTATTGCCGCAATATAGCGAGGATCCTCGCTGTTGTGCTGTTGTTCAACTTTTTCCTCGCCCAGGCTTCAGAGCTGCGCAGGTATCGTGGTCCTCGGCAAACTAATGGGACTGAAAACGATGGCGGAGAACGATCGGCCTTCGATTTACCTGCCGCGTGCTTCCAAATTCTGGAAATTCCGCCTCCTAAACTTTCTCTTCACCGTGTTATTCTCCACTCGATTCTTCCTTATTTTGGCACTCGGAAATCGGACGGCTTCGGTACTCGTGTTGACGACAATGTTTAGCTGCTATTACGCTATTAATATTCTCTTCCATTTAGCATTTCAATTTTTATTACACGAGTCACACTCGCGATCAAGATTTTGAACAAAGTCTAACAAATATGAATGTTACGCCTCTCTTATTAAATGAAGTTGCCGTACGAAAAATATAAATGTTCTATTCTCCTCTAAAGTTTTTGACCAAGTGACTTATGATGGCTCTCAATATTTCTACATATTCGATGCGGTTTTAACCCTTAGCAGTCGAGATGTGACTCAGAGTGACTATCGAAAATTGCTGTACCATTATTGACAATAAACATTTAAATATTGTACGAGGTATTATGTGAATTTTCACGTTCATAAAATGAAAAAAATCATATACAATGGAATTATTGTAGTTCGGAAGAAATGTTTAATTTTCAAGATAAAATAGCTCCGATTGCAAAGCGTTAATACATGGAGGGGGATGTCAGTGGCCCCAATCATTACAAGAAAGAAAATTCATGCAAAACCGACTTCCTCTCTGTACTCGGTCAATTTTCATGTTCGGAAGCGAGAACCTCTGTACGAAACCGAGTTAATACACGGAAAGGGAAGTCAGTGGCACCAATCATCGTAACACGTGTCCCCGAGCACGCATCACTACCCTCAATCTGAGAGAGAGAGTGAGAGAGAGAGAGAGAGAGGCCACCCCTTCGTCATCCCATCGACCGATCACATCCCCCATCTCGTAGGGGTTGGTTATATCGGTAGGCGGAATTCCTCAGCGTTTCGAAAAATCGCGGTTATGCGAGTCCTGGCTGGCTCCGTTCATTGTCGTGGAATAAAAGCCGCGGGAGTTCCCCACGGATGCTGAGCCCTCGCGTGGATCTCATTTCAGGATCGTATAAAATGGTGGTGGCCGTTGTCGAGGGGGGCCAGGGCCGAAGGAGGGGTTCGGTGAAACGGGAACGAACAGAGGGGAGAGAAGAATGGCGAGGACAGAAGGCGATGGGGCACCGAATGTCGGAGAGAGATAAACGGCGAATGGGAGTGAGACAGCGAAGAGAGAGCGAAAGAGAAAGAGGGGACAAAGAGAGAAAGAGATACACGCCGGCTGGCGAGCAGATGGTTGCGCCGTTTATTGGTTTATTCGTCGGTTCAGCCATCACGTCCCGTCCAGCCATCCGACCAGCCGGTGGACTCTTTGTGTTGTGAGCACCGACACTACCAGGACTCTTATCTACCCTGAGGAGGACTGATAACAACGCATCTACGTCGCGGGGTCGCGACCCGTCGATGGAACCCACGCTACGATGTACGGTGATCTCATGGTGGTCGAACGATTTTTTATCCTTGCGAGGATCGGGCCTTCGTTTGGTCAGAGTAGGCCGGAAGTATGATTTTTATGGAGCTTTTCGGAGGCTGTAGAATCAGTTTTTGCTTGTTGTGAGCTTACGGTGGTTCCATGTAGAGAGTGTACTGTACTCGGGACATTTTTATTCTCGTGGAAATAGATACAGTCCCTATTATTTTGGAGAAAATTATCCTTTCTCTTGGTGTTTTTGTGAATATTGTTGAGCTTTGATTTTTATGCTTGGGACTGGGTAGTGGAAGGATTCTTCAAGTTGGTGGTGTTGTTGATGGTTGTATTTTACTTGAAAAGTTTTTATTCTGGAGATTCTTCAAAAGGGGAATAATAATAATTGAGTTCTGGAATTCTTGCCATTTAGAGTAAATTATATTTTGATGCCTGGATATAAACCTCGTCTAAATTTACACCATTTTTTGAGTCCAGAGGCTTTCCGACGGGACTTCGCTGTCTGCATACGTCGAAGTTTCTTGTGAATTATTTTGATCTTACCGAAGTGTTGAAAAGACATGAAAATTGCATTTTACAACGACTCGAGCAGTGAGCCAGAACGAAAGTGAATCGAAAGTAGAAATCCATTGAAGGAGTAACGAATGGTAGTGAATTAAATGTAGAACGAAAAAACGTTTATCGCGGTCGAACAAGTAAAAGTAGTTACGCGATTGGTTTATTTTTCCAGGACTGTTAGGGTGCGGATGTCGATTGTTCGACGAGGGGCTCTCGCCGGTGAAAGGGTTGATTGATGCTGACTCGGCGGCTTTTATCGCCACTTACACGGTACTCTATATTTCATTTATGTTCTGCCCGCGGTTCTAAACGAAGCTAATTCCATCGACTCTGCTTCGACGTAGCTATTCGCAAAGTTCTTTGCCGACGCAGCCGCAAAAACAATCTAAGCAAATTCATTTCAATTCCAGGGATCACGGAAAATCTCACCATCATGAAACAGTGCATTCAGTTTTCGATCAAATCAACACTAGACTCAAGTAAAAGGTATGTAATCAAACAACAAAAATGGAAAGACTATAAAATATAAAGAATACGATATTGTTCTAGAACTGTGAAATACAACGCCAACGAGACGAACTTTAAACAATTCCGAAGATCTTCGGAAGACAGCTCCGGGAAACCATAAAATCAAAGAAAGGTAAGTTCTTCAAACCTGTTATATTAGACGGCGGATTTTATGCATTTATGACCAAAATGAGTAGATGCAATTTAAAACAGCAAAAACATTAGAATTATTTAAAAATACTGTCATGTTCAACCAGTTGGTTGCAATTCAGGTGGAAGATTTTATTTTACATAAAGATCCGAGGTAGTTATCATCTAGTGACTGATCAAATTGTTACAGTCCAATATCCATTCTATAACACTTGCTTTATTAATGCAAGTCTTGAAAATTGTTCATTTCGATCTAAGCTCGTTAATCCACAGAAGTGGCTCTTATAATCCGATCACTCTCTAACTATTACAACACAGTATTCAACCAGAAAACATTTGCTCCTGAACCATCGCGTAACCGTCACACTAAAGTACGCTCTAGTCAGTTAAACCGTGCAATTTCCACGGGTCAGCGGAAGTTTCACTATTTTATCCGTCTCTCTTCACGCTAATAAACACAGTTTCTTATCGGTCGGGACCCGCCACTTCGTCGCAGTAATTTCGAAAGCATTACAGTTTGCGAGCCGGGACGCGTAGTGTAGTCGTTTCGCGCGCCGGTTTGCTGCTCTCGACCGTAACTCAGAGAGCCCAGAGAGAGTGAGAGAGAGAGAGAGAAAGTCCGGCAACAGGGCCAGAAAAGTTTCGATGGCCTCCCGGAGCAACAGTTCTAATGCCGAAAATTATGTGAACAGGGGGATGACGATAATAGCGTCGCCGGTGCTCGGGGTGCAGACGCGCGCCTGGACGGTAATGGCGGAGACCACCAAAGGGGGTGGCTTTTCGGGTCGATACAAGGGAAAACCCCGTGGAACTTCCGACAACCAACGCTATCCACCTATCGGAACCCATGAACCGTTCGAGTACGCCCTCTGGACGGGACGCTCATGGAAACTTTGCACGATTTTCATCGCTACGCCATTGTATGTATTGTCTCAGAATGAATAGGGGAAGTTTAATAATAATCTGAATAAGTTCAGGGCAGATTAATTACAAAATTTTTAATCTATCTACTAGATCTTCCAAAAAAATTTTAATTGCAATTTCGTTGGTTGAAGGAACGTAAATTATTTCGGGATCGGTTATGCAATTCACTGTTTCAACAAGGTTGGTTTATTCGATCGAAGAAAATTGCTTTGCAAGAATGGTATATCCGATTCGATTTATATGTTAAAATTGTGGCAGTTCGTCCGAGTGTTCAACGTTGAAGAAGCTTTTATAAAATTCATATTACCAAGCCGTCTCTCGACTTATTGATCCCAGAGGGGAGATTATTTGCGTCCCAAGGGAGCAAATCAACGTCTACCTGCTCGTAAATAAGTGCTCGCAAGGATTCGTTTCGAATGGCAGTCTCAGAGTCGGCTTTCTGGAGATTAAGGCCTCCGACCAACTTTGGAATGCTCGTTAGCGAGCCATTTTTACCACTAGTCACTGAACTTGTTCTTTTTCATAAATATAAGACACGTGTGTTCGTTAAGCATCAGGAAGGCTAAATGTCACTCCGAATTTTTCAAATAATTTTTCAAACGCTTTCAAAATTATCATTGAACAATCTTCAGATGCAAAATTCTCAAACTGATCGTTCTTAAAAATCGTTATGTATCGAATTAAACAAAAACAAAAAGATGAATAATATTTTCAAAATATTGATTTGGTATAATAATGAGGATTAAAGATAATTGGCAGAATAGTGAAAGGTTTGATGTGTATTGACGCCAGGTACAAGCTAGAATCCCGGGCCCGCCTTTATTCGGCTGAATCCCGATTAGCAAGCTGGAGGGGTGGATTCTAAGAGGATTAGCACCTCCAGGGCAAAGCTTGAGGAAATCTGTTATTCTATTGTGTTGTGACCTATCCGTTCCAATTTTCGAAGAGAATAGTGAATTTGTACAATATTTTGACTGACTGCAGAAGTCTTATCCCTCGAAGTACAAGAAATTAGGAGATGAGCCTAAGCTGACAAACGATCCCTTTGCTGGTCCTGTAGATTAACTGCTTGACTTCTGAAGACGCTTACTGTGATGGACACTTCTGGGTTGGCTTGGTCAGTGAGATACACAAACACCCACTTTTTCTTTTACAATTTCAATCCTCTCCAATTTCAAATTCTTTTGATTTCTTTACTGATACTAAAGTGTAATAAATGACACAGATACGTTGAAAAATTACCAATAACATCGACAAGGCTTGGAATCTCATTTTCTATGAATGAATGAACTTTAGTGGAAATTCCGAGTGACATTGATAGAAAACGGTTTTCCAGATAATAGTCTAAGTGGAACAGGTTAAGCTAATTACGAGAGTGACGAACAGATCCTCCAGGTGCTTCGGCTAACTACAACCCCGCGATGATTTCAGGTAAACATCATCGTCGGCGCGGGATGACCAAGTAACCTGGAAACGCAAGGTACATCGACATCGTCGGCGCTCAAATAAAAGGAGCTGTACCGCTAAGGAATAAGAAGAGAAAGAGGACGAAGGAGAACACGACCTTGCTAGCATTCAGCTGTGTCATCCGTGAGCCGTTAACGCTCAGGTGCCTTCGATCCCAGGGACGAGCATCAATCACTATCGGCTGCGCAGGTGTAATATGATTATTGTCGCTAAAGATAACCCGCTATGATATGCGCCCAGGAAGTGTGCCAAGTGACATAACAGGATTTATCTTTAATGGCCTATCGGGGACTGTCGAACCCGACAATCGAATCCTGGCGACCCTCGTGGCGGGACTTTCAAAATTCTCGATTCAATCCACTATATTTTACTCAGTATTTATTTTATATTTCTTTTGGTCAGTACAACTAGCGTTTTAAAATTTACTTATCGTTTTGAGCCGGTTTAGTTCATCCTAATATAGACTAGTAGTAAAATAATGTAGTTTATACGTTGGTGAGTTTAACAATGATTTTCGATCTGCAATTAGGCTATTCTTGCCTGAGATTTCCGAAATGGATGTTTCTTGAATTTTCACGAATTTTTAAGAAGATGTATTGTATCTAGTTTTGATGTTCGCTGTTGATGGGTTCGATAAGGATAATGGTCTGGGAACAAGTTGATGTTGTTTGTTTTAACTGTTTCGTGCAACGACAAAGTGTTCGAGGTTTAATAGGTGTGAAAGAAAAGTCGGAGAGGAAGTCGAGAAAAAAGTATGGGAATTATTCATGGGCTTTTTTCACGCACGAAGAAAGTTTCGTTTCGCGACACGCAGAAATAGATGCCTCCCTGCTCCCTTCGAGAATGACTCGGCGGAACCAGTCTATTTTCGAATGACTCGGCGATTCGAGTTCTCCTGATCTGGGCTAGTGAGAGCGCCAATTTTAACTGTTTATTGGACACACTGCAATACCCCTGGGACGAGTGAAATTCAAATTTAATACCGATCCCTGTTTCATACTTTGCGAAAATCAGGGATTCACAGAAAAGAAACTTTTTAAGGGTAATTGCAATTTTAATCGTGTACCTATATTTCCGAAAATCGATCCTTAAACAGTACTGAAAACGGTAATAAAAAAAAGTAAAAGGTGATGGGAATGCTTTGATTTTTCGTAATTGATGCGACGACAAAAAAATACTTGAAAGGTTAAAAATTTCTATGATTATTCATGTTTAGCAACTTGACTGTAAAACTTAAGATTAAATATTTTTGTGACTTGGAGTCTAGATATTAATTTGAGAATATTTTCAGGTTCACAGACGAAGAACGAACAGGAAGCAGAGGGTTGTGATCGTCTGATACTGGGCCAACGAAGAAGTTATAACCGGCACGAGCGCCATAACCAAGAAAAATGTCGATTATGTCGTAAGATCTATGTGCCGATAGGAGAAGGCCCAGTTAATGCTCTACATCTACCCTGTAGATCCGAATTTGTTTGATAAGAGGCGACAAATTCGGTTCTAGAGAGGTTTGTGTGGTGCATACAGAGCTACAGTGGTCTGGAAACTGCGTTTCACCCCTTTGCGTGCACAATTTAGTCTTAACATTACAATTATAATTAATTTTAAGCTTCCTAAATGCTCGGTGCAATCTCGAATTAATTATCAACGCGTCGTTCATGTGAATTTAAAAAATCTGTTTATACAACTTCATAAATAATCTCACACTGTTAGAAAAGCGAACTTATAAAATGTCGAGGACACTTCAGATCTCTTTGAGACTGTTAATAGCTACGGGTTACTAAAAATAACTATTATAAGCTTTAAATAGCTATTACAAGCAAGAATATAAAACGCATTGTGATCGTTCTGAACGCTACAGCATGTCGATTCTCATGGATTCGAAGAATTCCAATCGTTTTAATGTCGTATGTTAATTTCCCCGCTGTAATTCATATTTATTGTTCGTCCGCTTTATTATACACGTGTACAACATTCGAATGTACCCAGCCGTCATGTTGGATTTATCCGAACTCCTCGCAATAGTTCAAAATGCCTAATTAATAGATTTTCATCAATTACATCAAACAGAGCTTATATTTCATCTCTGAATAATTTGAACACACTGGAAAATAATAGAACAATATTTTTCCAAGTTCCTTTATTGTTTTACCATTTTGTAGTTCACGTGCCCATTCTGAATATAAAATCCACAGTCTAATAATTAGAATTTGAGCACTCTTTACGACGTTATTAATTTAATGGACTTTTACACGCACAGAAAGTTTCCATAAAATTGAATAATCGAAAGGTAATAATTCTTAGAACGTGAACAGAGATTCCTCGACCAACAATCGATGTCTTGATTGTTGTTCGGATGTTTGCGAGATGCGCAGGATAATGATTCGCATGGCACGTCTCGGAGGCGACGGGAGCCCCGACAAAAACGTCATTGTTAATTGCCGCGCGCAATTATTCTTCTCGGATGACGGTGCCGCGTCGTGTTCCACGGTTTCGCCGATCGTTTTTCAGGATACACTTTATGACTAGGCGTCCGCGCCGGGAACCGATCCCGGCGAGAAAAAAAATGTGTTAAAGGTGATAAGGAATTAATGATCGTCATTAATACCGCGAGGGGAGTGAAAGAAGGGGAGAGGCGAGAGAACCAACGACGAACCCGTGTTGCGAGTCGCGCGCGACCCGTTGCACTGCCGCCGCCGCCGCACACCTTGCATTACCTTGCACATTCCTCTCTCGTACCTTGCAGACGGCCTTAAAGTTTAATTGCGGATTATAAATTGATTGTTTCCGAGCCGCTTCAACCCGTAAATGATTGATCCGACGCGAGAAACCGGGCTGCATTACTAAAATATTGAATTAACACGTTCGCTACCTGTGGGAAATGCGAGTGCATGTTTTGCGACGAGAATTGCAATGTTTTGATTATAGTGCATTTCCTCGCGTCTAAATTAATAGGGAATCGTACGATCCTTGTGAGAGGGAGTCGAAATTCCTTCCTTAAGGAACGTGTTTAACTCAACGGCTATTTTCACACCTAAAAATACAGAGCGTCCCAAAAGTGTTGTACTACCTTCAAAGTGGTAATTCCAGGCAATTTCTACGGTAATAACAGATACATTAATGTTATCGGCGCACTGGTTCGATCAATTATTATTTAAAAACACTATTTGAAAATTACCACATTAATTTCAACGTTCCGATCATTACTTTAGATCATTTTCAAGAAATAATGATCCTACGGTCATGCGGGGAAATTTTTCCTTTGCGAAAATGCTCTCCGTAGATTAGTTGATTTTTGCGTGCAACATTTTTAGGACACCGTGTATTTATACTTGTCTCCTGAGAATTGTAGATTAGTAATATTGTCCGACGTCCTCGACAAGTTTCTCGAAAGAGAAGTCGCAAGAAGTCATGGGTCTAAGAGGCGGATTATGTTTTCCAGGACCACAGCGATGTTCAGGGAGTCTCGGACAGATCGTCGGGACCGGCGTTTCATCTTTTTTAATTCGATCCTCTATCCTTTCATTCACGGTCGATCTCGAGTCTCCGTCTTTCACGCGGGTTTTCTTGGATCCTTCTGTAACGGCCGCGCGTCCCGTCCATTAATCTTTGATCGTGCTCACATTAAAATGACACGCCGGCCGTTACGCAACCGCTGGTAAGTGCTAATGAAGTGCATACAGCTCCGTAATTACCATTCGAGCGGCCTGCCCACTTTTCACGTGCGCGAGCGCGGTAATCGAACAGAGGAAAAGGAAAAAAAATGGTGGTTTCATAACGATTCCATTGGAAAAAGCCGGGCGCGGGATAAAAACCATGGGTCATGATTAAAAAATTGTGCAAATCGTTCCATAATTATTCAGCTAAGTTGCCACGACTCTATCTGGGAGATTAGGCCACTCGAAAATGTTTGTTAAGGATCGCTGATCTTCATTAATTATGTAGAAATGTATTTCAGCAACAATCGAACACTGATCATGGTTGGCGCGTAGTTGTCTTTTAAAAATGTCAAGACGTTTATTTATTACAGCGAGAAATACGATAAGCACGTTATCCGGTCGTTCGATAACAAAATGGCCCCAGACGTTTTCACTCCGGGGAAAGTCGAGCCCCGCCACGAAAGAAATTGATTATTTATGGACGTTGAAGACCGTGCTCGCTGATACGCCGCTGAATTCTAATTATCGCTTAATTGAATCGCGGTTAATTTGTTCCCTTATCACGGGAACGAGCGCGGTATCGCGTGAGCCGATCAATAAAGCTCATTAACTCATTGGTGACAAGTAACTATCTAATCGCCGCTTGTAATCGCGACGCGTTACACATCGACGCGGGACGAAGGGAGCTAGGTAAGTAAAAGGAGAGAAAAAAAAATATGAATGACGATGGAAGCGTGCCTGGGAAATCTGCAATTCAGAACAAAGTGTCCGGCCGGAGATGTGTCGAGAGAAACGAGAGTGTACGTGCACGATTGAGAAAGACAGACGACTCGCATTAATATGGAGAAGGATGTCGTACCTCGGCAACATTGACTCCAACATTTTCCTAGCTGTCAGTCATCTCGAGTTTTTTGCTATTCGATAGATACTCGATGTTAAATGCATCGATTGTGTGCTTTATTAATCTTTCTTAATCAGCGGAATGCATTGGAAAATTCAGCGGTAATTCACTTGCGGTCTAAAGTCCAACAGATGGGATGTGTTCAAAGAAATGAAACATAATTAAATGCGGAAAATTTTCAAGAAATGATGGAGTACAAAATTTAGCAGAATTTAATACGAGAATAAATCACAGGAGCAAAAATTCCGAGAAGTGACGCGTGTGGTCAACTTCCATCAGTCTGCATAACCGAATATCGTCCGAAATCATCGCGGGTCCGTATCGTCGTCAGAAAATCGGCCTACAAAGGCGAGGAATCCGTCCAACACCTGCGGCGCATCACGGTACCGGCAAAATGGCCAAAATTACGCGAGTAGCAGACGCGGGTCGTTAACAACGGCGCACGACGCGCCGTGCCTCTCTTCTCGCATCAATTTCATCCGCAATTTCCTCCATCAAGGAAGTCACAGGTGGCGAGAATCATTAGTTAATACGCGAACATCATCAAAGTGTCCTTATCCGCGTGCCGGCCCCGTAAAAAGCTTTTGTGCACGGTGATCCGGAGCATCGGGCATGAATTTCTTCATTAGAGGGCCCGCGGGCCGCGAGGGGTCATTAACTCGCCTGTAAACATCGCCTCGCCATCAGAACGTCATCAGTTATATACGAAATTGCGAAAAAATGGTCGCGCGCGTGAGCCCGCGCAACGGTAAAAACGCGTAACAGCTAACCGGACGTGCATCAAACACGGGCAGCGGGTTTCTCCATTAGGCTTCTCTCTGGCTCCCGGCGACCAGATTCGATCGCATTCCGGTTTCGGTCGAATACCGTTCAATGCGATTTAAATTGGCGAACGCAGCTGCATGGCCAGCCTAGACACACGAGGTTCCGCGGATATATTGAATAACGCGCGGACCGGGCCGGCGACCTAACCCACATCCGATTACCGTGATTAGATCGATCGCGGACATTAGGCTTGATGCTGGCTGATGTGTTGCCCGTTTCGTTTCATTCGCCTGTAGCTTCCGAATAAATATCCCGTTCCGACATGATAATCATCGGCATTTTTCATTTCAGTCCGATTATTATTTTCGGCAGGTTCACTAGACCAGTCAGCCTACCTTGAAGTACCTTGATCGCGTGTTCGTATTTTAGTGAGATTCATTGTGAAGTTCCACATTCAACACGAAAAGGGCATCACAAATGTTATTTTCGGTAGGTTCGTTAGATCGATCAGCCTAGCTTGAAATAATTTGATTGCCTGTTCGTATTTTAGCGAGATTCGTGTTGAAATTCTACAATC
The DNA here is from genome assembly GCA_916610235.2 of Lasioglossum morio. Taxonomy (NCBI): domain Eukaryota; kingdom Metazoa; phylum Arthropoda; class Insecta; order Hymenoptera; family Halictidae; genus Lasioglossum; species Lasioglossum morio. The sequence goes on along the minus strand of OU744328.1, from coordinate 13,885,510 downwards.
AACACGAAAAGGGCATCGCAAATGTTATTTTCGGCAGGTTCGCTAGATCGGTCAGCCTACCTTGAAGTACCTTGATTGTGTGTTCATATTTTAGTGAAATTCATGTTGAAGTTCCACATAGATTTACTTCCGTAAATCGGACTTGAATGTGCAGAGCTCGGGGAGTGGGGGGCTCGTTATAGTCCAAGAAGAGGGACCTATTTTTGTGAAGCGTTCTTCGAAGGGAATTCCACGGTACATCCGGCGGATGTTCGCGTCAGAGGGCAGCAGAATTCGATCGGCATCGCGGAATGGAGACAAACGGTTTCGCGAAGTAGTCCCGCGGTGGTGCCGCGTTCACCTCCACGTTTCCAGAGATCTTCGCCCGGAGAGACTCGGGTTCTAAATCCACATCCGAGTGGCGCGAGAAAACATAGCAAGATTAATGATATGCCCCCAACGCGAGGGGAAGAGGGGTGCCGGTCGACGAGCCTGGCAAGTCGCGCGAGGAAACACCAACCGCAGGAATAGCTTTGCTACTTTTCGCTGCGCGCCGTTCCGCGCCGTCCTGCGCCTCGCTCGAGTTGCATACTTGTCAGTCATTCACCGACGTGCTTAGAGGATCTCGCGACACCTTGCGCACCGCTGCCTGTTGTTCCCTGCCTGTCAGACCCGTGGCCAATGTTTTTTTGTTGCACAGCCTGGAACATGTTCCACGCAGGAATATTAAACAATGGAGTCGCAGCGCGTCGCTCTGAATTTTAAACGGTTTCCTCAATTTTCAGATCACAGGTTTCGCTGTTTTTCAGCTGGAAACCTTGTTTGTCTTTGCTGCGTTGCACATTTTCAGAAAGAAGGAAATAGGGATAAATTGTAAATTGAGAAATTGTTGATTTACTGATGTTTGTATTTATTGAACTACTTTCCGTCTTTTTCCAACCTTACCCTCTGGTAAACTATCTTTGTAACAATAACGTACGAATTGCGTTGATCGTATAATTAATTGAACGAAAATAGATCGAAAAGAAAGTAGTTGGGAATTAAAAAATTGTTAACTACAATAAAGAAATATAAGAAAATTTACGTCATTTTAAGTTAAATAAATGTTACCTTAATGGCGTTTTATGATTCTCGTTAGATAGACGGTTTCAGGATTTGATTCAGGCGAAAGATGAGGCACGGAATGATTTCTTTAATTGCCAGCGGAAGGTGTAGCTTCCCCAGACGCGATAAAAAAAATCCCGCAGAAGCGATATCGAGCCCCGGACTTTTTGCAATGCCGGTAATTATGATTTATATCTATTCGGTTTCTTGTTGTAACGCATAGGTATCTGATTAGTTTTCGTAAATTACGTCGTTCCACATTTTCTCGGTAGGAATGATTGATGAATTCTAGCCGATTAACATTCCGACTTGACACCAGCTACTCATTAGCCGGCGAGATTGTACCGCGCGTCGCATTAAAAATACTGCGGTTCACCGGTTTCATTAGTAGCAAATCGTTCGCGTTTAGCCCATTCATGCGTTCCCTCGCCGGAGTATAATAATTTCTCTGCCGTTGTTTGTCCTCTGTGCTCGCTGTTGAAATAGCTTTATCAACAACCGAACACAACAACGCTTTATTAGCACACCGATTATACCTGCTAGTTACCATTACTGGTATTCTTTTGCAATTAAGTGAAAGGTTACAGATTAATTTTTAAAAATCCACTTATCTCAATTTATATGTTCAGATTGTTATGTTCAATTAATTATTTTCGATTATTTCATCCAAGAATTAGTTCTTCAACTTCTGGACTGTATGAATAAATTGAGAAATAAATTTCAATCACACGAGAGAGAATCACTTTCACGTTTAACTCCACCGAACACACTTCGAAGCACTAATAATTAAAATTTTGTACCACCACCAGCATTTCTCCTTGTTCCTCGAATCACGAGTGGAGTGAGTTTCCCCCAAAAAACTCGCAAAGATGTCGCAAGATGATTTTCTGTCGTTGGAAAACGTCACCGAAAGGGAGATCCGTTCCGAATGACAGCTGATCCGGAATTAGCATGATTTGTATCGGACGTGCCTTTGCATAGCCGAGTCCTCCCTCCTCCGTTCTTTTCCTTCTCGGCGTGTGGCGACGTTCAGAGATCGTTCGTGATCGAGGAGGTGTCATCAGTCACTGACGAATCCGACGGGGGTTGCAATGTTTGCGCGAACACTGCCTTTAGTTAACCCCGTTCGCTTGCTCTGCTAAACAGTCGACGTGACGACGCTTAAGTACTGCGAACCGAAAGCTACGACGCCATCTTGTTACCTCGTGAACCATTTTTGCTCTATCCGATTCGCAAACGTTGTTCGAAAATTCCATGCGCTACCTGAAGAAACTGAAGAGCGTTCCACAGAATTTTCTGAAAAAGAGTCTGCAAAAGAGAAGCAAGCTCCGCCAGTTCCGCCGAAGGATGCCGATCGTCTACGTCTTGTTTTGCCATAATTCCGTTCGCCGTTTCTACCTCTCAATCCATCGCGTCGGGTTGATCAATCCGCAGATTGCGGTGGTGAAACTTGAAATCAGCGATATCGCTGGCTCGAGTCTGGTTTTCCACGACACTGCTTAATAAATAAACCAGCGGCTGTCGAACATACTCTCCAGAGGAGGTCCGGCTTGGTCGGACGCGTCAGTCAACTGGTCCCACCTCGGCTCCTTCTTAATTATATCCCGTAATTCATAATTATTATGCGCGAACTGGTACGCTCTCTCTCACACACACACGCGCGCACACATATGTCAGCCAAACAAAGATTTCTTTAAAAAAGAAAAAGAAACACGCATACACACGTCCAGAGACACACGAGAAGAAAGAAAGAGAAGGGTAGAAAACACGTCCGAAGTCTCGGGGTTCGGGATATCTCGTATTTTCAGGTGGACAGATAGTCATCAATTTAAGGTTCGGATCAAGAAGATATAATGAGTCTAGAGGCTGGTGGGACGTCCAGGTCTGGTGGCGTGCGCGTTCAGCGAGATTGGTAGAGAAACGAGGTGGAAGGTGGCTTTTGATGCGTCTGGCCTTCGGACTCCGCATGGATCTCTCATGGATCTCTCCTGGATCGGACGTGGACAGAAAGAGGTCGGCATAGATCTGACGCGATGAGCGCCGCTGCACTATAATATTAATGATGACTCGGTTGCCCCCATAGAGCAGCCTATCTATTTCGCTCTGTCCCGGACTGTCTTGTTCCTTCGGGATGCAATTTCTTCGATAATTCCGGCTCGCCGATCCGACGTCGTTAATATTAATAAGCTGCTCAATATTAATATTGATAAGCACGCTAATGGCGACTGTGTTTCCGTTTCCTACGTACCCGAATCTGATACAGTGTCCTCTTCGAAAAACCAATTCCGTTCTCTGTTCATATTTCTAACGCACCACTTCTGTGTACAGTGTATTTCTTAATGTGCACTATATGATATCGGCGCTACAGGTTCGATCACAGATACAAAAATTAGCAATTTTGCAGTATTATAATTTCAACGTTTCGGTTCAGTTTTGAACCATTATCAAGAAAAGTCCGCGTCTGTGAAAATTAATTTGGTTCAAAACTGAACCGAAACGTTGAAATTATAATACTGAAAAATTGCTAATTTTTGTATCTGTGATCGCACCTGTAGCGCCGATATCATATAGTGCATATACAAAATTTATGATCGTTCAAAATGGAGAATAGTATTTCTTAATGTGTAGAATGGACAGCGGATGTTACACGTTAATGACAAATATCAAGTAACAATATTAGAATAATTTCAAAACACTGTTAAATTATATTTGACCCATTCAACACATTAACGCTTCTCAGTCGGGACTATTTTAAGTCGAGAATTAAACACTTCTTCCGACCTGAAATCATTCCATTGTACATGATTTTTATTTTAAAACTATGAATATGAAAATTGATATAACACCTTCTACAATACTTCAATGTGTAGCTATTGACTAGATACCAACATGTTTAATAATGTAAACGATATTGTGAACAATACATTAAAATATTTTGCTGTAGTTTGTTTCAATTCAGGTAGAACTGTTGCCACTTCTTATTTCACAAGTACCCACTGCATCTGGAGGATGATATTTGCTGCTTTAAAAATTGCGTGAAGCGACTTATAATAAAAATTCGGTCTATGGAGATTCTCAGTAGCAGGGAAAATCTCGACGCGGGTAGATCGCCGGCGATATGGTGCATCGCGGGAGAAATATGTCTCCATCCAGGGCCGTAATAAAGCGAACAGGGCAGCGGAATGTTGTCTGATCGCGAGCGCTAAGTTTCCCAATAAATCTTTCCGCGTGCTTCGTTTGCACATTAGTCACTGGCCGTTCGACTTGTTTTTGCGGGGCCGATGTCGGTGCATTTGCTGAAACTCCGTCGGAAACAGTGTCATCGGCTATTCCACGATGGCGCGGCACGATTAATGAGAGCCCCCGAGAAGCCGCCTCAGGAAATCCACTAGACTCCTAACGAGTGCATAAATATTTAACACGCGCGAGCTCGCGCGCGAGCGAGGAACACTCCGGTGTACCGTGCACGATGCACCGCGGCGCACGGTGCATCCGATGAAATTTTTCCTAGCTTATGAACAATTATTTACCGTAGTTCGTCGAGCACCATCTTAATTACGATCTCCTCGCACTTGTTACTCGTATTTATTTTTAGAAGCCCCGGCCCGGTGTAACATTACAACGCCGAGAGACATTAAGCACGCTTACAGTCGAATCTATCTTACGACCGTGTGTGTGCTTGCTTCCCTCGTCATTTTTCTTCCGCCACGCTAATTGCTTTTTATGCTTTTTATCCTATGAATCTTATTGTCGAGTCCTTGACTTTCGATTTCAGTTCGTTGTTGTTTGTTTCAATATTTTTCCACTATTCAGATTTCGATCTTGAACTGTTGTTGGTTTTTCTGTGATATTTTTGTCACTTCTGTGGTACTTTCTCCGAGTGTTTTTCGTTTATATGTTTCTTAATGGTACCGGTGAAAAATTGCACCGATTCTAATGTTATTAATTGACTGCGGAACTTTATGCAAATTGTTATGAGGAACTTTTCCGAAGCGAAATTCTGTTTTCTTCGCTAATGGACTCGCCGAGTGGAAGACAAAATGAAGCTGCATTAATTCGATCAATTTTGTGTTTTGTAAGTGCCGCTTGGTGCTTTTATTTACCTTGTTGTCCAAATGTTTTATCAAACATGTATAGTTGATAAACAATTTTTGTGAAATTCTTCTGTTTGGAGGTTCGAGAAAATGATCGGCCATTCGATAGTCAGGAAAACGACTGTTAACGGCCTAGCACGCATACCCACCTTCCCCTGTAAAATCCATCAAGTCAAGCCTAGAAAAATGTTCAGAATAATAATTAATTACGGGTTCTAGTCGAGCGAGGGGAAGGTGAAAAAAATGGACTAGCCAAGATGGTTCCGTCGTCTTACGTGACCATTTCTAGGCAGCTGGACCGGGAGGATGCCCAGCCCACTGGCTTCGAAGCTCGCCGCTCCTGAGACACGTGGGGAGATAATTAGTATTCTCAGAGAGGGACCGGCGTTTTTGGTAAAATGGCGGCGCAGTAGAATGTCGGCCAGACCCGGATTTCCCAAAACATTCCAAAAATACTCGATTCTCAAACAGGAAAATTCTTGAGACTCCAAAAAACGTCGCAAACCACGTTGTCCGAAGACGTTAAGAACTCCAAAATTATTTTTCACTGATATTCAACTTTTTCTATCTTTTAACCTTCAATCATTCATCGTTTAAAAAAAAAATGGTCGATGAAGAAAATTTATCCTCGTTCTTAGCCCTCTCTGTACTGTGCCTTGTGTAACACATGATTTAAACAATAAATAATGAATTGAATGTCTATTACAGTTCTCGTCAATTTAATAAAAAAAAACCTAACCCACACCTTCCGTTAAGTCACCCTCGCGTTAAAGAGACTTCTAACTCTCTTCTTTATAATTCTAATTTCTCACAGCTTCACAGTTCCACGAGCAACGAACAGGCAGTATAAAGAAAAAAATCATTTCTGACAGCTTCCGTCAATCGTACGAACGTCGAGGTTGATAGTAACATCGATGGCTGGACATCAAGGTCTCCGTTACACGGGTCCTGTCCGCAGGCACCTGGAAATCGATTCCAACCGATTATTTTTGTTTCATCGTCGGGACTTGGTACACGGGACTGGTTCCCGCGCAATGGATTCCGGTAGATGTTCCGGCTGGTTCTCCACGATCGATCATATATTAGAAGGTAAGGTACGAAGTGTTTCAGTACACCTACAATGCCCCGGAGACGGGACGATCCATCGTCAATGAACGTCGGAATTACACGGCTAAATGAGATTCTAGCGGCGGTATCAAAGTGGCAGCAGGTGGTCAGGGCCACGGCCATTTTTCCCGGCTGGATACGGTTTGCTGACTGCCTCGCGTTCTACCAACCCCACTGTCTTTTCTACCTCGTTGTCCTTTTGTTTGCTGGATCGTACATGCTCCGCGGGAGAAACCGATGCATTCACCTTTTCGAATCTTTACCACCTTTGTCGTGCAATTACAGCGAGAAACAACATTCTACCTCTTTAACCATTTCTTTAAAAAAAAATCACAAGACGCACACGATTCTAGATTATTACGCCGTCCTTTCGTTGGTCAGTCAAAATTCATTTCTTCGAATTTCTCTTCTGAGAAATTTCTCAGCTTCCGTATTGTTAGATCGCGTAATTATCCCCACCCATGAATCGCAACGTCACTATCTGGGTAAGACTACACTGTACCTTCGTGACGTCACGCGGATTCTGACTATAGCATTATCCCCACTATTTCACCCTTAAATCCGTCGATCTGGCGACACTGGTTCCAGGACACTTACAGATACCTGATGGTAAAATCGCGTTGGTGAATTTCTAAAATGTTCAATGTAACCGTTCCCACTCATTTTCAGCTCCCATCACGCCGCACGCGCACCTGGCACTAAAATTGTGGCATCCTCGTTCGCCCATCGAAGCGTTGCTTCTTCTGTTTCATGCCCGGTGCATGATCCGGGGTCCGGCGGCTGATTGTGGGTCTAGACTGTGGGTATAAATTCGCTTGGTCATCAGCCGACCGGGTACAGTACACCGCCAATGGCCTAACAGTAACTTTCTCTCTCTCTCTCTCCTTCTCCGTCGTTCACCATACCCGTCTCGGTTCTTCCGTATTTACGTGTAGGCGAGCCACGAGCACGAGCACGTGCACCGTTCCGAATAACGAACGCTTATTAGCCGGCTACCATTTGCGTCCGATTCACCTGATGAGCAGCATTCTCGGCCGATATCCTGCATTGTGGCGGCGAATCAATTGGCGGCTCGACTTTGGCTGTCGACGCCGCCTGTCAACGACCTCTCTCTCTCTCTCTGTCTCTCTCTCGCTCTCTTCGCTCCGCGCGAGTTAAGAAGCTCGATGAAAGAAGTATCAACGCGTAAAGAAGATCAAAGATGCTCGGAGCCGTAAATTGCGCGGCTTCAGACAGCGTTAGACGCCATCTTCACACATTCACCGGGCCATTCGGAATGTCTAGCTGAAATTGAAATCTGGTACGCTTTTCAAAATTCTTTCAAGTTTTCAGGATATACTCGCGCGCAGCGGCCGAGCGGTTTGATTCTCGGCCGTCCCGGACGAGGCACGGCTCCGGTATTAATGGCGCTACGTCGCGTCGGTACCATTTCGACGCGATTCACCTGATGAGCCTCATTCTTGGTCTCATAATCGGCCCCTGTGCGTGGATGTGGGATCACTCCGATAAATCCTCCGCACACCCCTTCGTCCCTCTGCTCGTCTCGTGAAGAAGCCGAGAAACGCGTTCGCGCGCGCGCCTCACGATGACTAATGACGGACATCGTAAGTCACTCACAAATTGAATTAAACGCGACTGTAAAACCGTGACGCGGCGCAAACAATCAGCCCGCTATTCATTGTCGGATGGTACCGCAGCCTGCATCATTGTCTTCCGCGGATTCGGGGGTAGCATCGGTGGCTCTTGGCCAGCGAACTCGTTTGGAATCATCGATCGGGACGCGTGAACGCTGGAAAGCAAATTGGGACAGCATGATTTTGATAATTCCGATGCACTTGCAACTCCGATCGAATCGTCTGTCGGTTCCTTACCACCATTTCGGATTTGACTCTATTCTATTTTGTTTAACGCTGTAATAGAATGATGCAGAAACCATATTCTGCCATCAAGGTCGACGAATCGGGCAACTCTGCGGGGCCGTTCTCCGTTGACAGGGTCATCGGGCATTATCTCGAGTATCCGAGACATCTCGCGAGCAGGAAGATGGCAGTGACGGAGACAGAGAGTAAGGGAACGAATGGTCGAGCCCGAGAAAAGTATGGTAGTGGTGAGTGGGTGATACACGTTGATCGCGAGAGACACGAGAGAGAGAGAGAGAGAGAGAGAGAGAGACTAAGGGGCAGAAAGGATACCGGGGGAGAAAGAAATAAGGAACGGTGGAAAGAAATGAAAGGCTGTCAGAGGTGAGGAGAAAGGAGCGAGGGGAGTGGAGGGGCGAGTGGAGGCAGAGAGGCAGAGAAAGAGCTCTAGGAGGGTATTAGTTGGTCTGAAGGGTGGATGCGAAGAAAGAGAGTTCCCTCTTTCTTATATATTTTTTCTTATATTCTTCGGCGTTCCTTGGGAAAAGTTTGTTGTTTGAAGCAGCGCTCTGCCTCTCGCGATCATTAATCATGCCGAGTTTTGGTTTGACTAGCAGCACCGCCGGCATGGCTCCCTCTCTCCCACCACCCTCTCTCTCTCTCTCTCTCTCTCTCTCTCTCTCTCTTTTTCTTTCTCCCTCTCGGAGCAGTTCGTTCCTGTTACGCCGTGTTCCTTCGGCTACGCCAACCTCGAGGCTTTCCAGGGAGAAAGAAAGAGGGTAGTTTCCAGAGGTAGGGGTAGTTTCTACCCCCACTGAACATCCCCCAATCTCCTGCCACCCTGTCCCACCGTGTCCCCCCACGTACGAAGACGCCGTCTATTCGGAAATATCATAGAGGGGTGCCACCGTAGAAAAGCAAACCCTCCCTTCGCGTTTCACCCTTCTCCTTCTTTTCAACCCCTCACCGTCGAACGTTTTGCCTCACCCTTGACCAACCTCGCCGATTTCTTTCTCCGCGGAAACCTCTCCTAGATGACAATAATAGATTCGGGAACTTTCGCCGAGCTACACACCCCCTGTCATCCCCCTGGACTCTTTGTGGGTCGAGCATGGAGACCGTTTTTCGGGGAGGCAGTGGGTTGCGCTGGAAAATGGAATCACGGACGACTGATCGTTCGCTGCTGCAGAATTTCATCTGGATTTTTTTTGAACAATCACGTATTTTTCACTTTCATGCTCTTGGGTCTTTTTTTTGTTCGAATGTCTGTGTCTTCTTTAATAATTCTAGCGATTCAATCTTCGAATATTTTTTTACGATCTATTCGCATTTCTTGCTCAATGTTGTAATGTTTCAAGTGGTTGTATAATGTCTGTCCCGGTTGGAAGATTAAATTCTTGGGCATACCATTATCAAAGTGAATTATGATTGTTAAAACCAGGCCAATAAGTTTATGGTTACCGTAATGCTTTTAGAATGTCTTATCGTACTGAAAACTCGGTTAATGTAGTATTGAAGCTGATGTAACGAAGTGTGTTAACGTGTTTCGTGCCCCGCGCTGCAAGTAGCTTCGGCTGTGTGCCGAGCAATAACATTACAATGGAAATAGGGAGCGAGATTATAAACTGCAATATTTTATGACCTATTAGCAGTGCCGGGGGTATATCAGATGGAACACGTTTGATACACGAGAGAGTGAATAGAACATTTTTCAGAGCCTCCTGACTGTCGTGACCTTTGAAACCCGGGGGAAGCCATGTTTGCTCTCTTTACACGAATCGAGGATAGCTTAACACACTTTCTACTGGAAAATAATTTTACTCCTGTAAATATTCATGATATATTCCGTACAGAAAACATTTCTGAAATATATACTTTTTGACTTGTCCCCATTCTGGAACCTTTCAGATTCTAGAACAACAAAATGGGATTTAAAGAAAATCGTTCTTCGTCATCTCAGACAGTCTGAGTCGCTCAGACTCCGCGTTCAGAGGCCGAAGAGGATTCGCGTGGCTCACAGAAGGTGCCGATGAGCCGGAAGAGGTCCTCAGGCTGGTCCCCGGGCTTATGGCAGGGGAATCGACCGATTTCGATCCCATCGCGTGGACAAACGGACGTGACGATAGCCGGCGATCGCGCCGATGTCTACCGAACCGGTCGATGGAGGGACCAGATGAAACGTACGAGTTATAATAATCCGTGATAGCAACGGTGGCGATGTCGTGGAGCGGAGGAGCGGCCGTGCTGTCACAAAGGCATGCGCCACCCACCTCGACCTGGACGCTCACATCGTTAATCAACTGCACCGGGACCCCTAACTTTCGAGGCACCGATCCACAGGTACGAGAGGCTTCGCCAAACTCGACGGCGTTGCGTGAACGTGCCTTTAAATAGACCAATGGGATTCACCCCGCGGATAACTCGCATGTTGTCTTCCGAACCCCCCTCGTTCTCCTTGACAATCCTGCAAATGTGTCTTCTCCATTTTATCAACCTCTTGCCGCTGCCGTAGATCCGGTTCCTTAGACTGCGGATTTTATGCGTTTGCGAGAAAAATGAGCAGATGCAATTTACAAGAGAAGTTCGGGACGGCAAGGCAGTGGTTCAACTTATTAAAATTATAAATGGAATAAAAATCCTTGTACTGATCACTAACTGCTGATGTTTCCCTAAAATGAGAGATTGAGACTTTATTAAAGGCTCTGACCTTTGAGGTTCAGGATCATGGGAGAAGGATGATTATGCGAGTGGATTCAGAATGAAAATTGTTGCAAGAAGTTGATGTCGAGCAGCCCCGCTACTCTGTTTGATATTAATCATAACGGGATGCACTGGGAGCATGTTCGAATATTCAGTAACCCGTAACTGGAGTTGCATCCATGATGAATTGTACCTTTTCCATCGGTGCATACGATGCTGACTATCGCGTCGCGAGAAGTCCGAGAAAAATATTAATAACACTTACAGCGCTTCGACTCTTTTCGAACGTGTTCAGTGTTATCTGGTATACGATGAGCAACAGTGTTGCGTGTCCTCCATCATTTTTTAATCGCGACATAGGCTGCTGGCTTTCTGAGCAACGTATGCGGTGAACCGCCATTTTGTTTCTGTCAGAGTAATTGCCGAGCAGGTACAGCGAGATGATGTAACAAATGGATAGTCAATGCAAACGAACATATTGAATAAACACGATCAGAATAAATACGTCTAATTCAAAGGGGATAAAACAAGAATTTAAAGATGTTACATTAATTACAAATTTTTAAGATAATTATATTTAAAAGTGAAAATGCGTTTTCATTAAACCTCGGTTTCTACAATTGACTCGAAAAATCCTACGCAATGGAAATATTTTAGGTCGGAAGACAAGTTTGGCTTTATGATTGAAATAGCTCTAATTGCAGAGGGTTAAAAGGAAGTATTCACCTTTCCAGAGTTGGAGGGTTCGGGATGCGACTTTGCATTTCTCAATAATGCAAAGATGGGGGGTTTCGGTAGTCAAAAGCGCTAGATAAAAGATAAATGTAGACCGTTGTGTTCCTCAAATGTCCTACTTTCGCATGTAGATATCATAAAGCTCGACAGGAAAAATGGTTGAACTGAGAACATTTCTTAACACGATGAAATAGCTGTTTCTTTTGAAAATGGAGGGGCAAAAATGAACGTATTTTTGAGGCTTGTAAAAATAGGGTAGGCGAAATCAGTGAGGCGACCCGCTCCGAAACAACCCCGATAGGATCCATTTTGCGAAATGAGTCGGGTCCAGCGGCGACGGGAGGAGAGAGTCGAAGAGAAGGCGGGTAAAAAGGATAAGGGTCGATCTGACGAGGGTACCTACCCTATATTGGCAGGCGTGGCCGCGGGTTACAGGGTGCGAGAGAGATTCGAGGGATCGCTGATTGGTTCTCTTCGAACGGAATCGACTGGAACGGACGGAGAGGAGACGATAAGAGGCCGAACAAAGCTAGACAAAGCAAAGGCGAACGGTTTCCGCGCGCGGCTTCTATGAAAAGCCGAGTCGTCGGAGGGGTCGAAATACTATTCCCTATCGCGAGATGGAAGGGGGACGATACCCTTATTCACCCTTAATAAAATGCGCATTTATACGAGGTCTCTCCCGTAGACCCGATATCGGCACGGAATTTGCAACGAGCTTCGCTGGCTTAACCGGGACACCCGGTCGCTGATTAAATACAGGACGGATTCTGCGACCGATCTTCGGCTGAATTTCAATTGATAGATCATTTTTCTTTCCTCGAATCTCGTCCTCGCGACACATGCTCGCGCGGTTCCTCGGTGCGAAGACACTCCAAAGAAAAATATAGAAATACCTAACTGTTGATTTTTTATTTTAGAAAATTTCCGATGAGCTAAGCGTTAATGCAGACAGCTTTTATTTCGCATAAAAATCCGCAGTCTCGTGATGAGTTTGAAAAAGATTAGAAGAGTGTGAAACTCTATAGTGTGCTGATTGTTAATGTCGTGCAATAAATTTTGCATGTTTCTAATGTTTTGCATGCGACGGGAATTCCTGTGGATCGATGTTCCCGTTAGAATCCACCGGGCAGAAACATCCGAAACGTGTCAAGAAATCCGCAATGGCGGGTCGAGGAAGGACGTCGAAATTTCTTTGACCTATTTCGCCGTCGGTGCACCGCTGTGGAAGCTACCACCCTGGATGCTTTCCTCGGCTAAGAAAAAATTCGATTCGCACGGTAATAAATCACCGTGGTAGGATTGCAACCCTTTGGCTCGGCCATGGGCTGCCTGCAGGCTACCGAAGGCCCACGGACGCCATTCTACACGACCGAGGGCACTGTAGGCTACCGATGATGCCACAATGAGGTCTCGTTCCGGTTGATTACAATCGGCGTTATTTACGGCCCGTAAATTATTCAAATTTACCCCGAAGAAAGTCCATTTGCCTATCTTCCTCCTCCGCAACCCTTTTGCACATTTCTCCGTCGATGCTTTACCGTTTTCCCGTTTTCCCTTTCAACGCGCGACACGCTGCTCCACGTTTTATCTGCTCCTCGCATCTCTTCACCACGGAAACCTATGATCGTGTCTGCTGAATTCGAATAACGGTACTTGCGAGGCTTCTCCGTGCGTTGATTGACTCGCAATGGGATGACTTAAAGCATCGATTGGGAGTATCGAGTCCTGTCGATGTACTGTTAACCCCCTGTTCTATTAGTTCCATCAGAGTTATGTCGATTAGAGCTTCTTTATCATTTCTTTGATATTTCAGTCTACAAGGATCCACGTACAACAAGATTTATCATCAGCGAAAACGTAGTTCAGCATTGAAACCGATAACTAGACTGCGGATCTTTATGCATTTGCAGCAAAATATTTTAAATTGAAGATGTCAATACATGATTCCTCTTTCAAAATCATTCACAGAGGAAATTAAGGTCGGAATCATTAAGACAATTTATTTTGCATACAGATGCGCAGTCAACTAATAACTAATTATAACTCTTATTAATTCAAACAATCCAGACATAGAAAGTTCATTTTCATCGTTTTCGTTATCAACGTGTAATGTTTTCACAGCTAGACAAATTAAATTTACCATATGTATTCATTTGCCATGGACCAGTATTCGGGAAATTGCCCTTAAATATTCCATTAAACATTTTTATGGACCGGTGGATCTTTCTGGTGATAACTGAAGGGTTTTTTTTCGCGGAGATTACGGTTGTCCCAGATTCACAACGGGAACAGAGAACATCGTTGGGGAAGAAGAAGCGCTTTGGCAGCGGGCGAGGAACAGTCACGATGATCCATCCACTTCGTCGGGCCGAACGGGACTCTTTAAAGTTTCCTCCGGGAAAGTTTGATGAGTCTATCGAACGCTATTATTCCGTACCCCCTTCCTATCGCCCTCCTTCCGCGTTCTTTAATCATTCAAAGCGAATCAATCACCTATCCGAGATCGCCCTCCGTCGCTCGGCGTCGTCGTCGTCATTCTCGAGACCTCTCGCGACTCAAGACCTGGCATGAACGACGTTATCAAACCAAACCATTTCTCCGTGGTTCGCCTTCGTTCTCCTTCTGACAGTTATGAAAATGTTGCCGGGGGTCGGGGAGATGGAAACTGTCGTAGGATTGTGTTCCCTCGAATCCTTGTTCGATCATTTCTCAAAAAATGCGCCCGCGAGCCATTTCTACGGATGGAAATCTGGTGGGAGCGGAAACGACAACGATTTATCCCTTGTTCATTTTATTCGTGTATTCTTTATGGGAAACATGATCGACCTCGAAATTCTTCTAATTGCGATGGCTGTGAAAAAATTTATAAGGCGTTAATCATAAAGGATTAAAGCTGTGGAAATGGAAAATGGAATTATATATACAGTAAATCCTGCCAAGTTGCGCGGGCTAGAAACCTGGTAAGTTGCATCGGCCTACTCACTCCACTGCCTGTCAACGCTGCCCCGCGCCGCAGGACGGCGACTATTGTCGTCGGCTCGGGTATATCGGTGTGACCACCACTACATTGACTCAATGAATCGAATGTTCAAACTTCTTAATAATCATTATTTTTCATGGGACTTTTTGAAAACGTATTTCTGGCATCTTTCTGAGTAAAACAAGACCAAACACGATATAGTTTCAATTGTAATTTAGTGGTGTAATCGACGAAGAAAGTTAACAGTCGCAATGTGCGTAGCCGTCGCCGACACCGTTGCTCTATTGTAGTCTCGCTCGGCGCGATCGGAGGGGTAGACCCAGCCATAAATCAAAAAAGCGAGTCTACCTCGTAAGTTGCTCAGTCAGAGAACAGCGTTTTTGCAACTTATCAGGATTTACTGTATAGTGCTCGGTAGGTTTAGCGTTAAAAAGCAGACGGTTGAATGAATTTGATCAAAAAGTCGCGGTCGCGCAATGGCGATTTCGTCCTTCGATTTTGCGGTCCGAGAGGATCGCAGCGATAAATATCGCGCACCTAGCTCCAGCACGAAAGACGGGATGAAAGATAGCGGTACTGCTTGCGGAGGGTTATTGTGCGTCGATCGGTTACGGCTCATCAGCTGCTGTAACGTCTAACTGAAGCCTTAGAGAGAAGGTTCGGAGGTCCCAAGGCGCCAACTATCGTCCTGCACCGCCTTCACCATGTTTCCCACCTTTTCCTCCAAGTTGTTCCGTACCTACCATTCTATTCTGATTGCTGTAAATCTTCAAATTATCAATAAACACCACAAATTACCTGGCTCGTGCTGCCACGACCACCGAATGCTCGGACTATAGGGTCCCCGGTGGCTCGTAAAACTCCGAAACATTTTTACAAGGAGAATACGATCTTACACGGTGTGTTGCGTTTTCCGTTTTGCGTTGTTCGGCGACTCCTTTGAATCCTCGAAGCCAGCAGGTATCTCTATGTTTCCATTCGGCCACGTTTCTTTTGGGATATGGTAATTTGTGACCGGGGCCTCGCTGAAATAGAGGTTCCGGCTGATTAATAGACGATGAGAATCCAGAAGTTCGTTTCCAATGGACTGGCAGCCCCTGCAAAAATAGATTAGCCGAAAACAAAATTTCGTCTAGCCTGTTCAACAGAAAATTGTATAAAATGGTCCTTTAACGACTCAACAATTTGGCAGTTTTTGCTGTTCCCCATCATTATGTAATCATTAACCGTAACCCTCTCCACAAGTAACATGTAAGATACATTCGATTGTAAACCATGTGGCCGCTAATGACCTAGCTGTTAATGTGACCACATTAAAATAAACCATAAATATATAAATAAATAAATTTGACAATTTCACCTTCCGCTGAACCTTTCAGGTAAAACTGGTATTTGGATAAATCGTGGATGAACAACTGTTTGTTTAAGCCCGTGTTCAAGCAGATACGTATTGATCGGCGCATTGAAACGTTTGAAATGTCACAGGATCGACGCGCGATCGTTGCGCCATTCTCGATCACGGTGTACATATATTTATCGAAGAACTATCGTTGCCCATTCTTACGTAACGCCGAGTACACAAGCCTGTCAAACGATACGTGTAAAGTTACCTGCCCCAGCCGCGCGAGAAGCACACGCTTTAATTCGGAACCATTAGCGCGCGGCGAATCGATTGCGATTTTCTATCGGGCCGGGTTACGGCCCCGGTTTTTGAAAAATGAGACGCTCTCCGGCTCTCAAAAGTGGTCCTAAAACGCTTGAAAAAATGCCGACAATGTGAATCCATTAATCTTTTCGGGCAGAGCTCGCGCTCCCGTCACCTCTCTTTCTTCGTTTCTCTCTATCTTGCTCTCCTGGACCTGCCTGGCTGCCTCCAGGACATCCCTTTGCACTTACCACCTGGAACAACAACGCTTTTCCAGAACGCCTGGACGATTTACTCTCGCGCGGTTGCGTTCCACGTGACCGGACGCTTTCGGTGGACATCAGGAGCAGACTACGGGAGCCATCTTGAGCAATTGGTAGTCTGGAAATGGTAAAATGGGGTCTGGGAAAAATTTTGGGACTCGGAGAGTAGATGTAGTATGAGGGATCTTCTGATTGAGCTCGGAGGAGTTAAATGTACAGTGAGTTCCGCTAATATTCGAACTCTCTTAAAAAGACGATAACTTTTTCAATATTGGACCATACGATTTGAACTCTTTTGAGAAGTTAGAACAATCGGTTTGCTACACAACGTGAAAAAATTTTTGGAAAAAATTGCACGTTGTCAACAACAAGTTTTTTTCGTGGACTTATATGGACAATTTAGAATACACTTTTCTGAATTTTAAATCTATCATTTTTCTATGTTTGTGTATGCCGAAGCATTAATATTTGGACATTTTCATCTAATTTGAGGATATATCTAATTGGAGATCTACAATAGTTGACTGTACGTATCTGTAGAAGGAAGAGAATTAAACAAATGTCTCCGTCGCAAAGATACCTGCATGTTTAAACAGCAATATCGTAAAGTAGAGAATGTACGATTTACGGTTGTCCGTGCTGCATCTTCAGACGCACCGCCTCCAGCCGGGATAATTAAAGTCGAGCTGCTATATGGAGGCTGAAATATTACCGGGTACTTGACACGTCCAGACTAGGCAGTGGTAACCTCTTTACCTCCTTTTCTTGGTCTGTATAGACTGCTGCAGAACCATATTATTATTTCCCATATGTGGACTGTGGATTTCTATGCATTTACGACGTATGTAAATTTCTAACATTGAATACTAATTTTCCTTCAACCGACAAACATCAAGACTTCAGAAATAAATCATTTCTCCGTTTGAATTGCTTCGAATCAACCAAATAAAATATTGCGAAGCATTTCAAATAATCATTAATAATTTTATCAAATAGCTTGTTATACAAATAAAGTTACATGTCTGCGTTTCAACCAACACACGTGCTAACGTCAATGGTTCGTGTTGGAAATCGTCCCCAGGAGTCCAACTCGATATAATAAGACGAAGAGTTAATTAAGACAGCGGAAAGGACAAGATCGCAGGTTTCTCCGAGTCGGAGCTGTCGCCCGTGTCGAATCGCGAGCAGGGGAAACGTTAGGCGAAGGGTGAAGCGTGTAAACGTCCCTTGGTCGTTGATTACCGTCCGAAGCAGAAGAAAGAAGGAGGTAACTGGGTGAAGGTCGGCCAGCATCCGTGACCCCGACAATTACCATTCGACGCCCTTCGGCCTCGTCTTTCCGAAGACAGTTTGCATACACCGAAAACGCTGCCGCATTGTTCGGAAAGGGCCCCGGACATGGAACGCCGACCCAGAAACGTTCCCCGAGCTAATTGCTTTCGAACGACCCACTGAGATATCCTCCTTCCCGTTGCCAAGGTCCTTCAACATCCTTCGACAGCCATGCTCCGCGCCGGAAGAACCGATGAAGGCCTCCATGCTCCAACGAAATCCCTAAAACGTTTAAAATTTAATCTGTTCCAACAAAATCTGAAAAATCCCGAACGATACTCCAGAATTAAGATCTGGTCAGAGGACGACTTATTTGGATTTCGGTCGAGGATCAAAAGGATGTCACGGTAATTCTGGTCGCTAACGATTGCTCAAGGCGTCCGCGAAAGCCTCTGAATCAGTTTTACGACTCACTCCGACATTATTCGCGATGGTCGGCACCGAACTGGCAACGTAATCCGCTATAAAACGCGAATTTTTGTTCGGTCGAAGCGGGGTCTTCTTCAGGAACAGTCCGGTTCCACGCAAATTGCTTTCGAGCACCGGTGTCAGGTGGTAATTGCCGGTGGGCCCCGGGGTCGTGGGTCGCGTTAACGTCGTTACCATCCTGGCGGACCGATAATTACCGCACTCCTGGTCCCACTTTTCTTTCGTTTTTCTTCGCGCGCCGCGTACGAACTACTGTTGGCCGAGCAGCTGGAACTTTCACTCGGGGATCATAGTTGTTTGCTCGAACGTTTCTGCCTCGGAACTGTTCTCGGCTTCTTGTTTCGTGCCGGTGAAACACGTGTTTTCATCGTTCCACCAAAAAGCTTCGCGCTCTTGTCTCGGACTCTAAAAGATTCTGTTAGGGTCGCGTCTGTCGGCTGTCAGGGGTGACGCTGATCAGTCAACGTGCCACTGACACTGTCGTGTTCTTGTACCGTGGTAGTTCAAACGATTCTCACTCAAGTCAAAGGGATCGAGTGCTACAGCTTTTTGTACGACAATTTGTACGGCTCCGAGGGTTCGGTTAAGAGTTTTGAGTGTTGCTGTCAATTTTGGTCGTAAAGAATTGTTCGAAAACGAAATTGAAAGAGGTTTCGATGTACGTCGACGACACTTGTCGAAGTATTTTCCAAAATTCCCTACTACAACAAAAATGTTTAGATGAGACAATGAAACGAAGAAGATTTGTTTGATTGAATGAAAGGGAAGTATATTGTAAATCGTGTGTGAACGTGGAAGGTTTTGAAAAAGGATCCCCGAACCAGATCGTCCTCGTTTCACCGTCTCATCCGGTCGATCCTGATCCCCGTCGACTGACGGACAACGGAGGAAGGATCAAAAGGGTGACAAGCGAGCCTTTCGAAGGTCGACCTCGATACCTCGGGGTCCCGAGGTGCACAGGGATGTCCCTAGGAGGACACGGTCCCCCTTTTCACGTCGACAAACACGGGATCGTGACTCAGCAGCGAAATAGAATCTCCGGAGACTCATGCTTTCCGCCCCGAACAGATCCGCTGCCAACACCTCGACGCAGAATACATGCGAAAATAGCCGGGGATCCCTGCTATAGCAGCGGGAAACAGCAAGGAAAACCCGCGCCTGAATTCCACCGTGAACCAAATCGAATTCTGGCGACGGACCGCGTGTTGGACGAGTTTGTAAATATTTGGAATATCCTGGAAATTGCAGACCGATCGGTCCCTGAAGACTCGCGTACCGAAATATTTTGATTCTTGTTTGCCATCGATCCCCGAAGAGTTTTATGTCCTCTTATGTCCGTATCATGGGTTCTGAAAACCATGGTACTCTGGGGAGTGGAGGATTTTTTGCAGAAAGACTAGTCAATATTTTTTAATATCTCTCGGCAACTGAATATTGTATACGTCAGAAGCCCACAACGAGTGAAAGTCACTTATAATTTCCTTTGAACCGGAGGAAAGCCCCTGGGAAATGAAAATAGACATACCGAGATAATTGGCTCAGCATTCCTAGAACGATGTCAAGAAAAGTGGACACCGAGCCTCCGCGGGGAAAAAAAAATCGAAGGCAGCGAGTAAATCATCATCAGGGTGCGCGAGAGAAGGAACGTTCGCGTGAAGAACGACGTCACCGCGCGAATGCGGCGAGGCGAATCGAACCACACAACCCAGACACACGAAAACACACCGGCGAATAATCACAGTCGGTTTTTGCACAGTCGAGGGATCATCCTCGACTGTCAGAACGCTTTCCCGTGGAAACCCGTTTGGTTGGAATTCCCCCGGGCTTCGAAAGAGTCGCGGAACCACGGCGAGTTCCGTCGTGATAATGATAAATGGCCACGCAGTAGTTTACGATTTAATATCAATCTCGGGCCGAGCGGCTGCTTATTATCGACCATTAGTAAAGTTTTAATAACGCAATACACCGCGGTTGGCCCGGGCACCAGGGGTGGGGATCGTCGCGATTTATCACTTTCATCGCTTTATTACCGGCGTTCCCAGCTTCGTTTTACTTGTTGATGGTGACACGAGTCGTTTCGGCTATCGAGGTTTCCGCGAACGATTCTCCCTTTTTCTTTTTTTTTCGCCGTGTTTTAATTGGAGGACGATCGTTATCGATCGGTCGTGTTCCGCCATTTTCGAGTTCTCGTTTGATAAATCGCTTCTGAAGCACACGCGACCGAACTTCGTCTCGATACTTCGCTCGGTGATCTTGATGGGAACGCGGCAAAAATGGTTAACACGAAAGTTCCGATTTTTCTAGGGCAGACTGGAGAAACTGGAACTCAAGTTTCACTCGTTAATGGTTCCGCTCGAGCGGAGTTCGGATCGCTGGATTCCTCAGATTCTTATCTCGTGCAAGTGAAATAAGCAGCCGTTGCCGTACCGTGCTCGCTAAATAAATGGATAAACATTTGGTAAAGAAACGGTCGAAGAATCAGGTCCTAAAACGCGTCTATGATCCAGTACAAATATAAATGTCAGTAATCTCAAAGGATTAACGTTGGTCTCAAAGTATCAGGCCTACAGAAACATTTAGGATAGTACATCCAACCGCACTTGCCATAAAATCAAACCACCCCCGGTCCAAGTGTTAAATTCTCAGCTCTCGTCGCAGGCCATGAAGAGCGTCACCAAGATCTTGAAGAAGGAAAAGAAGGCCGAAAGTGCTCGAGTAGGCAATATTGTCAGTGTAAGGGTGGCAACGATGCCAAAGCGAGGGTGCGTGTATCCAGGGGGTGGCTGAGAGCGCGTCACCTGGTTTTTCCAGCGTCGGTGTCGCCGTTTCCTCCGGCTCCTTTAGTTTTTCGTTAGGCGGAGGACACGAGGAGACTTATTTCTATTTTTCCGGGGGGCCACTTCATGCCGGCTCCCGGGAGAACGGGACGCACGGTCGAGTGGAATCTGCGAGGGGGTTGAAGGGGCTTTTGCGGATGACGTGGGCGACGTGGGGGAGAACTGCGAACCTGAAGAGGGAGGGTTTGTCTCCTCGTTTTGCGGCTCGACCTCTCCGTCTCTATCAACGTGGCCGTACCTCGCGGCCTTCCATCCCCTCTCGCCAACCCCCGTTTCGCGTCTTCTGGTTACACGGCTTCTTTCTTCGTCTTTCCCGAAACCACCCTCTTCGACCCCCGTTCCCCACCATCCCCCGTGCAGCCCCTGTTTCTACCCCGAGTCTTCGCCGCTCCTCTTCTCTTCCGGCGAAACACGATCAATCACTTTTCCCGGCGAGCCGGCATGACACCCTCCTTTTACACCCTCCACCACCCCCGTAGGCCCGTAGCTCGTCAACGACGACTCCCCCGCTCTCTCGCGATCCCCCCTACCTTCTCAACCCCCACGGTCTTTTTTTCCGAGTCCCTCTTCTCGCTACCGAACCGATCCCGATCGCACAGATGACGATCGCCGAGAGATAGCCCGTGAGAGCACCAGCTCGAACCGCCACGTGCACACAGCTGTCCCTTCGAGGACCTAGAATATTCGGGGGTGGCACCATTGCGATTTCGAGACGCGAGGGTGGCATGCTTTTGTCGAAACGAATATCCGCGGTGGTGCTTTTTTTCTGGGGACCATCCGATCGACGAACTTTTTCATCCACGGGGCTGGTTGTTTCGAGTAATGGCCTCTGGTCTGCTGGGGGTTGATTCGGGGTTGAACTATGATTAATCAATTTCCAAATTCGACTTCTCACTATGAATTATTATATTTGAATTTGTTCGAATGGCGTATGGACGGAAACTTACCCAACAGCACGACAATCGTTGCGCATCTTCGTCGCTCTTTTCCGCCATTTTATAGTTGCGAGTCTTGAACAACATTCCGCTGGAATCGTTGTGGCACTAAGCAACGGTAGCAGCGTGACGAGGATGAGTAAAAGTAAAATGCAGGATATCTCGTCCTGTTCTCTCTCGTTGGAACGGTTTGCGCCGCGAGAGAGAAGATCGGAGGCTCTCGAGACTGTGGGTATTGTCGTGCCGCGGCAAAACAGAGTGAGTATGCTCTTTGTATAATGACTCGGCGCTTTATATGCTCCGGCTCTCGGAGCCGCGCAGCTGATCGCAAGTAGACGTACTTGACCGAGTGCAGACCGAGACACTTGTGGAGCACTAATATAAACACGCCGCGAAAGAACGAGCCGCGCGCGGCCATTACTTTCAATTTGGACCGCATCGGAGACCTTACGTAACGATGAAGAGTCTGCGATATCCCGGCACCGACATGACATGCCGATAGAAAGTCGACGTTCTAATGGCTCCTAGTTGTTGGCTTCTACGTTGCTACATCCCTCGAGTTGTTCGCTTCAAGTGTGCGTGATTCGTTTAGGGGTAACTTTTTTATTATTCACTCAAATATTGTATCTTTCACTTAGGGGTAATTTATGAGGGTGAAAGTATTGTCTGTAGAGATAACACTGTTTCCAGATTAGGAATTACATCTCTGCACGTGTTACACGAATTATTGATTTATAATAGTTATTCTTTACAGCCTTCTCGTTGTTTACTCAAACAGCTGACAATTTATTTTAACGACGATAACGAACCTAAATGTAAACTGTACCAAATATTTACAAGTAGTCCAATTGCAAATCGAATGGGAAACAGTATAAACATTGATTGAATTGAAAAATACTGTAGCGCTGTTCTCAACTCTATGAAATGATTCAAAAAGGAAATGAAAGTCTAGGTACCTCCTGTACCTTGCAATTATAATACAGAAAATTTTTATTATATCTAAAGACCCACAGTCTAGCTACAACAGTAAAGGCAAACTAAAGTTGCTAATCAAGAACAAGTCAAAAGCGTGGATTCGGTACCTTATTAAATCAAAACACACAAGACCATCCTCCAACAAGACATCGTAGTCCCATAATATTTCTGCCTCCTCCACTCACCCTCGTGCTAACCCTAGAACCCTTCCATCCTCCCCCCTAACCCGAAAACCTCTGAAAATGCAACCATCATCGCCGGGAATCGACGATCCTCGAATCCCGACTGAAATCCTCGGAACTATGCGATCAGCCCTCAATTAGGACCGGCTCTGTCATTTAACCCCGTTCGAACTCAATAAAGTCGGCGTGCGTTCGATCGGCATGGTTTCGGTGTCGAGCCGTTGACCACGTTGCTAAGATGGGTTTCCTCAGGATGGAGGCGGGTTAAGGAGAGATCTGTAGGAGTGACTATACGGTTCCTGTATAGGTGCCCTCGAGTATGGCCCCATAAGGGCACGGGATCCACGGTTTCCGTGGCAGGGGTTGGTCTCGTGGTTCGCCGGTGGTGGGGCATGGGTTCGGGGAGAGGGAGAGCAAACGACGAAGAGAGGGGCTTGTCCCCGGCTCGAAGCCAGCCGGCGGCCTCGTCGAGAACCTGGAGGGAGTTGGGAACAAGCCGGAGTTGCCAGACGAGTTTCTGCCGAGGCAGGACGAGCTCACTTTCATGGCTCTCTGACAGCTTGGCCGGTCGACGCGATTTCCGTTCGTTGGTGCACCGTTGTACGACCTCAGTGCGCGGCTCTCTCGAACCCGAAGAGAACCCCAAACGCAAATCTAGTGATCTCCTTGATACTGCAACAAAAAATCTCTCGGCGCTCTACGGACACACTTTCAACGATTTTCCGAACGGGTGGACATTTGTGTACGAAAGGCAACGGGTTGAGGAGGCTAATCGTCTTCTGGTAGTGGTATTGTGTGAACTCGAAGAACCTAAAGCGATTGAAATTGGAGGAGCAAGCATTGGAGAGGGATTGGTGACCGTTGCACGGGAGGTTTGCTGAAAGAAGTTGGTGCACCTGCCGCAGTGGTTCTCGCGGCGCCACTCACGTGTTGCATGCGTGCCTCGCTATCCATCATGGTCGCGGGCACCGGGCGGCTCTGATTGGTTCGGCGGAGGGTCACGTGGTATGGTAATTGAGCCCCGGTGGGCGGGGAGGAGCGAACGAGGCCGCGGAGGCTCGCGGAGGATCGCGAGCTCGGCGGAAGGAGAGAAGAGGAGAGGATAAGCAGCTGTCCGCCGGGAGTCCGCTGCTCTTCGTGGTCCCTCTCTCTCTTTCTCTCTCTTCTCTCCCCCTGGTGGTGTCTCCATTTTACCCGGTGGTCGTCGTCTCGGCTCTCACCCTTTCCCCCGTCGGGAGGAAAAAGTCACCCCGTGCCGGGCACAGGCTACGCAGGGGGAGAGGGATGTCGGCCACGGGCCTTGGTGCAGTGTGGTGTGCGCGCTTCCGATACAATGAATATTAACATGGAGCCTAACTCTATGAGCTAAGAGCTGCCGCGACAGCAGAGGACAGTGTCCGCCAAGGTGCGAACGTGTTGGAAAGTTTCGAGGAAAGGGGACGCAGTGTTGTTCTAGCGGGAACCGTCGTCGCGAAGATGAGTTCGTTTCTGATGAACCCGTCCGCCGGCGGTGGATACCATCATCACCAGCACCAGCAGGCCGCGGGAGCGCATCATCTTGCCGCGACTTCGGTCATGGTGGACCCTAAGTTCCCTCCTAGCGAGGAGTATAGTCAGAGCAATTATATCCCGTCGACCGGCGCAGACTTTTTCCCGGCCAGCGGGGGCGGCCACCACCTGAACCATCCGCAGTCTCATCAGCTGCAGTACGGCTACCATCAGCATCACCATCAAGCCGCGTCGACCCCTTACGGCGCGTCCTCCGCGGTGCAGTTGAATGGCGGTTATGCCGGTTACGGAGGCTACTATGGACCTCATCATCCCCATCACCAAGTGCACGCGGTGCACCACGCGAGCCTGCATCCTCATCATCACGCGGTCGGAGCCCTGGCAATGCCACCAGAGGCTCAGCAACCGCCGCTCACGTGTCCATCCGCGATGTCCCAACAACAGCCCCAGCAACAACCACCTGTGTCCGCGTCCACAGTTCTCGGATCCACGCCGCTCAGTCCTGGAATTATGCAGAATCACGTGCAGCCACCGCCTCCACCGCCCGATAGTCTTCAGCATCATCAGCCGCCAAGTCAGCACGATAGCAACGCCTGTAGTCCTGCAAGCTCCGGTCAACTGCACCGAGATAACTCGCCAGAGCTGCAACAACAATCGACTGGCCAACAGTCGCAGCATATACAGAACGCGCAGCAACAACAGTCGCAGAGCCAACAACAGTCCCAGCAACAGCTTCACGTGGATGACGGGTCCGATCAGGATGACATGGAGGACGATCAGATGATGGACGGGTCGCCGGGCATGATGGAGGACGACGACGACGACGAGGAGAACGGAGACCGAGTGATTTATCCGTGGATGAAGAAGATCCACGTCGCTGGCGTCGGTGAGTCGAGGTTTTGAGGGAATGATCGGGACCAGGGGTTGGGGGCTTGTTAGGCAGCGGTTCTGAGGGTGGCTTGCTACTTAGTGTTGTAGCATTCCGATTA
Organism: Lasioglossum morio; assembly: GCA_916610235.2. Lineage (NCBI taxonomy): Eukaryota > Metazoa > Arthropoda > Insecta > Hymenoptera > Halictidae > Lasioglossum > Lasioglossum morio. The sequence continues at coordinate 13,859,853 of OU744328.1, read as the reverse complement.
GATGTTAAACTGTTTTTTGGGGATACATTTGAAAGAGCGACGCGAGGATAGAATGGGATAGCTGATAGTACACTATGGAAAATATATTTTATACCCATGAGATGGAAAATGATGATTTCACATTTATTAAGCCTCTATATGTAAGAGTAAAATGAACAAGAATTCAGCGTAACTAGGTTGTTGATTAAAAATTGTTTATATCAAGCTTAAATTGTGCAGAAACCTCTACTAATTCGATCACTTATTGTAGTTTAGAAAAATCGGACATTCGAACTACCTTTAGATTTTGGAAAATAGTTCGAGAAAAGGGGTGGGTAATTAGGGTAATTGATTGGTTAGGAATTAAATGTTGAAGATGAGTTGGTTCTCAAGTGTGCTATGCACTGTCGCAGCGATACCAAGTATTAAATTACCTGTGGTTCCCCAAAAAAGTTTAAAACAATGGAGTATACTTCTTCCAATGAGTATACCATGCAGTTCACGTATGAAACAGCCTGTAGCTTTCGAAAAACAGTTCAGAGAGACAGTAGCAAATTAGTGTGACTGATTGTGAAGTCGGAAAGGCAGCGAACAAGTAGAAGTTGCCGCCCGTCGGAACCCTGTCTGCGAGACGTTAGGCTTATCCACTTGGGAACCTTGCTGAGCACACTGTAACATCCTCATTATTTTCTTCGATCAGTCTTTTTCATTTAGAATCACTTAAATATTACTGATACATTTCTCAACATAGTATTCAATGAGATTCAATCATTTTAGAGTACAATTTCCACGATTTTATTGAATCTCCGACAGCAGAGATATGCCCGAAATGATTTCAAAGGGAGCAGCAAGGTGCGCAACAAAAGAACGCGGGGATCATTGCAAAGCTAACCTGTTAGGCTGATACATTGCGGTCGCAAGGTGACACGTTACCGAAAAGCCGGAAGACTGATGAGCCGCAATTTATCGTTGCACCTTCCGATCACCTGCGCGAGATTCTCTCCCGTCTCTTCACCATTCGGCTACGCTTAAGCAGCATCCCGTCATCCTTCACGTTCCCGTTGATGTCACCGAAAGAAACAGGAAATTTGAAAAGCGACTCGAAATATACACGAACCGAACAAATTGCCAACAGTCTATTTTCGGTGGGGTAAACAGTCTTTCACGCCAAGGAAACGCACTTTGTATTGGAACACGAAACTACACTGAACCCGAATCACGGAACCATCAAGTTAACAAAGTCCCTCGCAAGTGCAAGAGAATAAACTAGAAGTTGAATTTGTAAACATTTAGACATGAGAAAAGATATTCGAGCGAACGCGATACTTTTCTTGGTTCTATTTTTTGTGAAAGTCTTCAAGGACATTGCAATTTGGATTGCTCGGGTAATTGTATGTTATTTTCTGTAAACTAAATTTACAACGAGTTAAAAATTCTCGGAACAGTGGAGTTTTTTTATCGGCAATCTACAATTGCGACAGAAATAGTGGTCCGCCGCAAAGGCGTCGATAAAAATGGCGCCGGTCGAGCGCGCGTCGAGCCACGGTAGGCGTTTCGCAGAAGGATTATGAATCTTCAAAGGGAATTTTTGCAACGTAATATCCTTCAGAATTGGGCTGCCTTTGCAGCCTCAAATTTCTATTCGGTTTTGACCCGGGGGAAACTGCTGTTCATTCCAGCTTGCAACTATTCCTTTTGAGCCGCATTCTACGGGGATATAGGATCGCCGTGAAGCCGAATATCATAATTCATGTTTCCAGGTAACAAAAAAATCGCGGTGAAAGAGACACACGGCGTGTTGTCCGCGAAATGAGCTTTTTGGGACCTGGTTCCGCATCTGCAACGTTGCGTCTTTCAATAATTCTTTTTTAACAACCGTTACTTGTCTCCGAACAAATCCTCGTGATTCTTAAATATGTACAAATATCTGGATAAAGAAATTGCACGTTTCAGTGTCTTTCTACCGTGCATAATATAGTTGCAACGGTTCTGAACAATCTGTCTTTGTCTCCGAACTGAACCAGGCAATTCTGGAATCTGCAGACATAATCCCATTATTTATTTTCAAACAATATCTCATTGGTTCTCTGTATACTTTGTTAACATCGTGGAAGGCCATCGCCTTGTACAGTGGCGGCCATATTGCCAACGCAGCGTCAATAGCGATGCTCAACCTATACATCCATTTGCAAATCGTTCAATCCTCGAAATTGCACTAATTATCTTATTCTTAAAATAATTCATAGAATTCTAAACTGAAAGACTACATCTATTCACATACAAGAGTGATTCAAAAAATCCCTTACTCCTAGAAATGTTCAAACCGTGATTCACATTAATTAACCTGTACATAAAATATTTCCGATGCATACAGAAATGGAATTGCTGTCGATAAAAGTACAAAAGAGCGTCCAGCAGTCGAACGCAAGTCCGAGAATTGGACTCATTTAGCTCGTTAGGTTTCCACGAACAAAACAATCCCCGAAATTCCATCCATCGTCCCTAATTGTCACATTCGCGGGCGCATGAAGCCTGTCAGCGTTCAAGAAGCTCTCCGGACGTCTCTCATTCGGCTTGACATCCGCTGCCAAACTTTCCTGTCTCCCGAGCCCGTCCAATTTCCACAGGAGACGCGTCTCTGTGGTTCGTCGGCAAACAGCAGTTAGTTTTTCGGTCGAGTATAGTTGATCTACGGATCCTCTTCTGTTGTCCATGAGGCCTGTGGCATGCGAGACTGCAATCTCTTTCCCCTTTCGACCGAGGCCTGGTCACCGGACGCTGCTGTTAGGAGAGGGACCGACGGTCAGCTTCGGAATGGAATGTGTCTGCACAGATTCTAAACTGAACTCGCTCCCATGTTTCCTCTATCGAGTCCTCCGGACCACCAAGAAACGCTTCTAGCCCTGCCACCACGGGGATTGACGTTGCTTGATAGGGACCATGGGATCGACGCACGAATCTTGCCGTCTGTGTCACCGTGACGATTGTCGCCGTGATAACTCTCTTTCGGATCTTCGTTCGACTCGTCTCCAGTGCTGGAATTGCTCGATCTTCGTATCTAACTGGCTTGCAGTTGTTTGGACGATTGGTTGTTTGAAACATTTTTACGATTTTTCCAGAATTATTTTAAGGAGAGATTTGAGTATGTTTAAGAGGGAGCAAATTTTTGTCATGGTGGAAAGAACAAATTTACACAATTTTATCCAGAGCAATTTTAGGAGGAGAATCGAGGGAACAAATGTTTAATTGAAGAGGGATTAAGTTTTTGTCATTTTGTACGGAAAAACAAATTTTTATATGTGAACAAATTCACTCAAGATCAAAGATGTATTGAAGAAATCAATATTCCAGCATCATATGAACGGAATAAAGATTTCGATGATTAAATCTGAATCAAAGGTCGACTGATATTCCTCCCATTCTGGTATTGATAGAGTTTAATTGCTCCAGGTTGTGGCACAACCGTTCTCGAACTTTTCGATCTGTATGAAAGACGGCTGCCCATAATCCTCGTTCAAGTTCGTCCACCATCGAACGGATCGGCCTTGGGGAACATTGGTCCGCCGATTGTGAAATGTAGAGCCGGTTATTATTACACTTCTCTTTCTCGAGGGAGCGTCGGTTCGGTTCGTTGGTGTACGCGACGTGTCTCTTTATCTGTTACAATCGGGGATCGCGCACTTTGCAGATGGAAACGACGACGATCGTTCTCGGTTTAGTTCGAAGGGATTGACACTGGAGCTGGTCGTAAAATAATGGCCGGTTGTCGCGAGGTAAACGCTCGCTGCTGCCAAGCCACCTGACGGGATGCTAATTTATTTGTTGAGCTAATGGCCGATTTATTATTTTCTTAGCTGACAATGCTTGTCTCAATCCGAGACGGTTCTCTGTAAAAATGTTCTTAGAGGACAAAATAAATAACGAATTAATTGTCTGAATAATTAGCAAGTTAGCTACTGGAATCCTGTTAATAGAATTCTTAACGATTGTGCTGCCTGTAATAATGTTCTTTCGAGAAATTAGAAGATTGTGATACTGGAAGTTTTCTGTCTGTAAATTATCAAATAATTTATCTTTTCGCTTGGAGAAAATATTCCCAGTCCCCGAGTATAATTATTGGGAAAAGTTTACGAGGAAAATGCGAAAGGGACGCCAGGTGTACCCAAGAGATTATCCACGGGATTGTTTGCGAGTTATTTGCACTTGTATTCGAGTGTACCTTGCAGATAAGAATAATGGAAACATGAGCGAAAAGGACGATTCTTGCATACCAAACAGGGAATTATGCGATATTATTGACGAATGATGCTACCAGCGAACGCGGACACGTATTACGCCATTTTGTAGTAACGCGGCAAGGTCGAAACGGTTACGTGTTTCCCCTGTGTGTGCATGGTTGGGAAAATTGTTTTCATCGCTGGACATCGCCTGGAGACTGATAAATCAATGTAAAAAATGAGTGTACACCTTTGGAACAGAGTGCCTGTATAAATGCATATTCATACGTGTTTTCTGTGCGTACCCGTGTACTTACATCGATTTTATCGGGGCATGTTTTATTTATAAAAGTCAGTGATACTCCGTTTTTTTTAGAAAAGTGGTGGGAGCCAAGCAACAGTTGCATTATTCACCGAGTATAGTTTCTAGTGGTTGCTGTATATTTTGTTTAACTTGTATTCAATACGTTTGAAAATTTGTTCAATGATTCGTGGGGTTTGTGAAGTTATTATTTATTAGAGTTCTATGTTTCTAAGAATTTAGTTGTATGGTTAGTATATCTTCGGTTGAAGAGAAATTGCTTCCAAGCGTCGGGTTCCGTCGCTACTGTCGCGAACTGTTTCATTCGCTAACTGCAGAGTGAATTATACTGCCGTGAATTTTCTAGTCATTCAATCTCTAAAAACCGCGAGAAACAGTAAAGTTAACAAGAACTCTGCATCAACTGTAACGAACAGGGAACAAACCGATGTTCCTTTTTCCCTCCACTAATTTCAGTGATTATGTAGAACTTCTACAATATGTCGAATTATACAGAACATGTATACATATGTAGAACTTCTTAAGAATCATCTAGTCATTTGTGCCATACGCGCACAAAATCCACAGTTCAATTAGTCCGAAAGTACCAGCACTAGGTTGCGGGCCTAGCGAAATAAAAATCGCCCGTTCTAAAACTTTCGATTCCAAAATGCTGGAACTCCGATCAGCCAAGTGACCCTGTGAATTTCCGTGTTCTAGCAAACGGCTCGTACCAACCGGGCATGGAACCGAAACGCCAGCGCACAGCGTACACGAGGCACCAGATCCTGGAGCTGGAGAAGGAGTTCCACTACAATAGGTACCTGACGAGACGGCGACGGATCGAGATCGCTCACACACTGGTGTTGTCGGAGCGGCAGATAAAAATCTGGTTCCAGAACCGTCGGATGAAGTGGAAGAAGGACAACAAGCTGCCGAACACGAAGAACGTACGCAGGAAGAACGCGAACGGCCAATCCTCCGGCTCGTCAGCCTCGGCATCGAAATCGTCGAAGACTTCGGGGTCGAGGAGCAAGTTGCCAACAGGAAACAACAACAGCCAGAGGAAGAACAACAACAACTCGCCATCCAGTGGGATCGATAGCAGTTTGGACTCGAGCGTCGGCTTGGACATGGGGGACGTTCACGCGGTGAACGCGGCCCTTCCGCATACGAACGTGGTGCATCCGAGTTTCCAAGGTCACCCGCATCCCCTGGCCCATCTCCAGGCCCAGCTGAGTCATCATCACGTGAGCGGAATGATGGAGGGCCCGACGGGGGGACCGTTGGGCCACATAGGCTCCGGAAGCATCAGCCCCCTCGCGCCGGCCACCAGCCCGTCAGGACTATCGCAGGTCACGGCTCCCATCCCGCCGTCGGCGATAAAGTCTGATTATGGTTTAACGGCGCTGTAACATCCGTCCGTGGGACTGGAATACGTGAGCACGCTGGATTTGTACCCGAGGAGCCTAACCGTCAGATCCTAGGGACCCTGGAGCCGCGAGACCATCCTAGCTGGATGATCTAACTGTAACGATGACTTGGAAGTCTCGTCGAACTGTGTACCACCGTGTGACCCTATCCGAAGGATGACGATCGTTCATGGAGAGACTTGGGACGGGGTTGGAGGTAGCTATGATAGCTACTGCAGGATCTAGGAGAAGCTGGTTCATGTTGATGAAGTCCACTGGTTGATCCAGTTCGAGGCTTCTTATAGTCACTAAATCAGTTAATGTTTAATTGACACGCGTTTTTTTATCGCCGGCTATTTTGTTTCTTAAAGAACGAATTTTTCAAAGTCGATAGACAATAGAGAATGGGCTCTTCCCAAAATTGAATTTCTCAGAAACTCGCGAAGAGAAACGACTTTCGGATTCGTGTGTAATAAAATTTACGTTGACCAGTGGGCCCCAGCAATTCTTTAATTAAAATTGTTTCGGAACTTCGGTTCTGAAGAGTTGATAGCGCTCGGTAATTAAACTGGAACCAGTGAATTGGAAACTTAAGGGATGGTGGACGCAGCTGTGCTTCTAGACGACGCTCGAGTCTCTGGTACATTGAAACAAATGATGACTGTTTGAACCGTTGCAACCATTGCGTTTTCTATCAGGCAAGGAAGTGGGTGCGCTTATTCCAGTTGTCTCCGTGACACTGCGAGTCGCTGCGGTTTCCGAAACTGATCCCGATGATCGTTTCTACCCTCTGGACTGTACTTGAAGAGAACGTGTGACGAACTGGAAGACTTTTCGAGTGTTTTCGAGTGCTAGAATTTAATACTTGAAGGCAATTGACTATCGAAAGTGGACTTTCAGAGATCCGGTGTGAAAGAAGTGCAGGCGAAATGATCGGAACGTCGTGAACGGTTCGGGCAGCGATAACGTTCGAGTCTGAGACTGAATTTGTGAGAAGCTTCGACCTGGTACGTTCGAATTGTTTTTTCTATTCCGATAGTGATTTCGATGCTCCAGCAGACCTAAGCACTTTTATGCATTCGTGAAAAAATTCAATTCTGTACACACTGATTCAGCAAAGATTTTCCTTTTATTTTGAACAGCGAAGGGATCTTCTCAACAGCAAAAATATGTTATCGTCTAGGTCGTTAATAAAAATCATGCGCATAAGAATGTGAGGTCTGCTCATTAAAAAAATGATAGAAATTGTACAAAAAAGCACCATCATCCCCCAATCTTCGACAACGTCCCCAACGATAAAAACAGCTCTCTGTCAGAGAAGGAACACACACACACACACAAGTTTGTTCCTTGCTACTGTAAATACATCCGGACACTTGATTGTGTATATGTATAGTCGTGTAAAGAAAGTCTTATCGCTATTGTGATTAAACCGTGCTTCGTATGCTATTACCTAAGTGTGCGACCTGTCGAGTATTGGAACGACTGTCGATTGTGCTTTATTTAATGGACGAAATGAAGCTTTCGCGAGTTCGTGAGAAACGACGAGTGACGTGAGAAATTTTGCGGTCGCGAATACTCGGTATTAGCTTAGCGGTAGAGCACCAGTAGACGTTTCTTTTTTTTCCAGGAGAATGTCTGTTTTTCCGTATTCGGCGTCGATCGTGTTCGGTCGATTAGGCTGACGAAGCTGATGGAAACGAATCGCGAAGTAAAAGCTTCCCGTCGTCGTCAGACGCGATTTTTTCCACGACTTCGGAGATTCAGGTTTTGCGAATCGCTCACGTCACAAGCACCCTGTAAATATTGGACCCCCGGAACCACGAGATGACGTCTATTTTTGTCGAGAACGTACAGAGAACGACCAAGTTTAGTGTAAAGTTAGGCTAGAGACCTGACTCGGACCGGAAGCGTGTACTATGACGACGCGACGAGTAGCAATCAAACGATTAAATGCACAGAGCCGCTGTGACGATATACCAAAACGATGTTTATCAGATTATTATTATAGGGAAACGTAGAGATGTTAAGATTTATGCGACACCGTTCATTCTAAAGGATGCCCGAGAGCGAGTATGAATACGAGCGTGTGTGAATGAGAGTAAGAGAGAGAGAGAGATTATAGTGTAATTAGCGAGTTCTAAGAGCGCACGAGTTTACGAGAACATTCTATTAAGTGTGACATTATATTCCTTGATATTCTATCGATAATGTATATAGCCTGTACGATAAGAACCGTATTTGGGCACACTCCGATGCTTATGTTTATATTGATCGTAGAGACCGATCAAATACAATCGTGAAGTAAATAAATCAATAAATAAATGTTTCATAATTTACGATAACGCCGTGTTTCTTGGACGATGCGACCACCTATCCAACTGCCAGCCCAATCCAATTTTTATCACAATCAAAATTTATTTTGTAAATCTGATAGACAATCTCTGCTAAATTATTTCGAGGATCGTTTCACCCCGTAGCATAACGTAACAGCAGAATAAATAATTCTGTATATTTAACACAAAGTTATGCTCGGATACAATTGATATATCATTTTGGAAGTCGTGAAAAATTTTTATTTTTGTTATGTATACTCTCCGAACTTATTCGCTCGTGTAAATAAATTTGGAACTCGTGCAAACGAGAGTCACTATTAATTTTCTGTTCCAGCACAGACTGAACGATCTCATTCGTGCTTTTCTGAGTATCATGAAATACTAGTTGAAGCCTGGACAGTATCGATTTGTTTCAGGTATTTCTTTTGGGGGATACCTAGTTGTCCAATGAAAAGCTAGCGAAATTTCATCAGTTTTTCGCGCGCCACAAGCAGGAAACAAACGATAGCCAGTCGAGGTAAACTTGTTACCTGACGGCGTTGACAGTATCTCATCCTTATTACGTATGTAAAATTGTGTGCATAAATTTAACGGTAATAGAGTCCGCATAATAAATCATTTCCCTTCGAAAAGGAATAGCCCATTGCTGGAAAATGTATGAAAGAACGAGATAATGCTGGACAGTGTAGCGCGCCGATAAAACCGAATCGACACGCTGCTACGGCTTCGACATTGCTGCCAGATAATTTCTAACAAAAAACAAAACAAAAAAATATGGACTATCGATCGTTTCTTTTATAATCGCGACATTAATTAAAATTGTCTCTCTCGACATCAACTTGCCACGCAATAGCCACTGATTTAGTCTTTCAGAAAATTCTCCCGTAGTGTTAACAATTGAATAAGGACTTGATTAGGTGAATAATATCCTGTTAGAGATGGGATAAAACTGTGGACGGGTCGAAATGGACCCAGAGGACAGAGGCGTCGAATTCGAAGCAGACTTTCGAGTAGAAAGGGGAGCCTCTCCGCCGCCCACGCGGTCACATGTATTCGTGTCTGTCGGATGTATGCGGGCGCCCATGCGTGCGGCGTTGCCGGTTTGGCGCATGCGTGAGCACGTGCGTGATTGCCGCAGCCCGGGCTGGGGATATGCCGCAGCAGCCTCGAAAAGAAGGGTGGCACCCGGAAAGCGAATGAGGGGCCGTCTGCACGACCCTGCCTCCGCCCATGCAACCAGCAGCCCGGCCAACAGTCGGGATAACCTGCTACCACCCAGGATCGAAAGCCCGTGCTGCATTGCGATCCCGTGATCCTCGATGGAACAACCGAGAATTATTTCTCGAATGATCGCGAGGGCCACCGACCACATAAAATCCACTCTCAAATCAAAATCGATCAACTCGTGGAATGATTAGATTCGAGGGAATGTTCTGTCGTATTTTAAAGAAAACATTCGAATCAATTTATAACAATATATCTTCAATATTATTCAATGATATTAGTTGAGGCTTGGCAATAATGAGTTAGAATTTTTTTTTACACTTATTCAGAAACAGTTAGATTATTATAGATTTCTATATTTGAATAAAAATTGCAATTGAACGTTGTATAAAATGTCGAATATAAAGTAAATTACTAAGTTGGTAATCGTGGGCGATTGGAGTTCGACAGCAAGAAATCGAACAGCGCGAGCAAGATCCAATAAGATTGGGGACGGCGAATCGTTGTGACAGAGGTAACGTAAAAACGCAGACTGAACCAGTGAGCGACAAGATTAACAGGGAGGTTCTCGACGGGCAAGGAGGAAGGAACCACACAAGAGCAGCTAATTGCAAGATCTATACACTGCTCCGTTATCCGTACCGCCGACCTGCGTTGTCTTCCGGTGCTGAATACCCTTACAAGCCACTCTCGGATATAGATTGTGTTAGCCGAGAATTAAGGCAAACAGGCTGGCCAGTTGATTGTTCTAGGGCAAAACAACCCTTGCCAAACACGGGGCTCCTATCCCTTCGACTATTATACTCCCGAACGCATCGAGACGAATTTTTTTTAGACATGCATCATATTCAAGAACAGCCAGAATCAACCTAGCTCTTCAGAAAGTCGTAGTCGCTCTCGCAATGTTTCACTGTTTCAATTTAATTAGGTGGCAAAAGACGTTCCCAGAGGACTTCCGAACCGGCTTGTACGTTTATGCAGAGGACTATCTGCCGACAGCGACAGCAGATAGTCACGTTGTCGATAAACTCGTCACCTTCAATGTCCAGTTGAAGTCACGTCGCATTGAAATATGACTTCGTGCTTCTCCGGGCTGTCGTTCCTACTGACGTCATTTAAATCGCGCTGGAATCCCTGATGAACCAACAAATTAAATAAAAATCCTCCTCACTGAAATCGGAAAAGTGTCGCAGTAAAACCTAAATTTTTCGGAAGAGGCTCTCTCGGATAAGCACAATCAAGTCTTAATAAAACACTTGGAAGAATAGCGTTAAACTATAAGCAGCTCCAAATTAAATGATATTTCATCGGAATTCTTCATAATTATTTTTCTAAAGATAAACCACTTCTTTAGAACAATATTCCTAGACAATTGAGGTATGTCGAGTACTTTCGGAGCAGGTTGAAGCAACGGCTATTTTCCCAAAGATTAATTCCAGTGATCCAAGAGGCTGTTTCGCGAATCCGAAGCGTGCAACGAGTCAAAGCGAAGTGTTCGGGTGGTAGTCGACGGTTTTCTGCGAAATTTTCTGCGGGATCGTCTTCCGGGAGGCGTTATCAGATCCACGACACGATTCGTGACCCTGTTTTCAGGCTGCGTTTTGTGCCACCTACACGGTCGCGTTCCACATTCGTTGCTTGAAGACAAATGATCCATACGCGCCCGGTCATTTCGTCCGCATCCGCCTGGCAATCGCGGGATCTACAAGCTGTACGTCGCAGAATGTACAGTGGGTGGTCAGTGAATCGCTCGTTTGGCAAACTCCGGGGACAAACAACGTGAAATTCGCGCCTCCCTGACGTTCGTGAAAGCTCCCCCGCGCGCCCCCCGACACCCTCCTGCTCTTTCCGCCGGCGTAGTCAAGATTTAACGGGTTTCTGACCACACACTTCGGTTGCGCAACGCGCTTGCGATCCTCCTGATAAATGATTCCCGGGAAACTGTCGACGGTGGACTACTTAAGGTGATTGCGGGACCCGGACGGATTTGGATCGCTGAGCTTCCGATTGATTCTCCGCTGAAAAATGCCTTGGAAATCGGACGCGGTGGTCCCCGAGGTTAGATTGCGGTTTGGCTTTTGTTTGAACCTGTTGGAAATGAAATCAGTTGATCTTGATGCCGAGGGTGGTTCCACAGGTTCTAAAAGCTACGCGAAAATGAAAATCGGAAATGTCAGAACGTGGCCACGATTGTGAGGAGTACTCTAATTTAGTTCATAAAATTGATAATTTCGGATTTTTCGGGTCCCGTGATAGCAAGGATAATGTCCCAGCTATCCAGCTAACGGAAGTCGCAGTCGAGGTGCATTCATCAGTCGGTCGAGCGAGCTGCACAGTAGCGATCGGGGACACGCGCGGCTGATGCAGCGAGGGACCCGGAAAGTTAACACGGGCGGTCGCGTCGCTCCTCAGAATTAATTAAAACCATCGAACCGTGGGGGGAACGTGTATTTTTATCTGCCCCCACCGCCGACGGCCCGTTGGTGACACGTCTATCTCCAAGTAGCCGGACGCGACGAAAAACGAACTAAAAAGAACTCGCTCCCGCTGGCTACCGCTGCTGGCTACCGTTGCCTTTATCTGGCCTGCCAATCCCAATACCGCGGCTTATAACTTTTCTCCACCGGTGCGTATATCGACCAAGACCACTGACTCTCTCTCTCTCTGTCTCTCTTTCTCTGTATTCTAAGAGATCGCGAATCGAACGGGTCCCCGCCGACAGGAAAAATTTTTTAAATATTGCTGTTCGACGTCAATGCACGTCTTGTTCGGTTAACGGCACAGTTCGATCAAGAGCAACGATACCGGCAACAAATGTCGCGCGACTTGTCCTGTCTCGCCAGATGCGCTATTATTTTGGGATGTTTGCCGAGAAATCTGTGCGTCCAGATCAACTTATTAATTCATTTCGACCACAATGTTCTTATTAGGATTATTCATCCGCTGGATAGGCAGGACACGATGCTGGAAACGATCGGCTAACGGTTGATCGTGCTGCGCCGGTAATTGGGATGGCGAGGGATCATTTCGCAGGCTTGCTGTCCTCGAGGTTTTTCTGCATCTATTGTACGAAACAGGAGAAGTTGAGGAGAAAGAGAGAAAGGAGAGAATAAATATACCAAATTAACAAAAATGCAGAAGTTAGGGAATGGGGAAGCATGCAATAAGAAAGTAAATAAGTAGGTTAGTGATAATTAGGATACTGAAAGAACAGGACAGGGTAAGAATGAGTAAGATAAAGAAAAAAAAATGAGAGGAGGTATGTACCGAATGCGTGAAATAAGATTTGTACAGATAGGTTAATGTGAACCAAGTCACATTTCTTAGCTGTAAGGCAGAAATAAAGCAAATTCTATTGAATTCTATTCTCATACGAAAGAGGAGTAAAGTAAAAATGTATTTCTTCGTTTAATAGTTTCAATAAATAAAAATAATCGATGAAATGTATCTTGTATCCGAAACTGAATTGCCTCCGGGTACTTTGTGCACGTGCGATAATTATTGCAGCGATGAATACAATAAGAGAGGTATGATACCGAGTTGACAGAGCTCCGGACAGGTTGTAGGCATCGCTTTGAAAATCTGGTGTAAGTCAGGCGAAGCTCATCGTTCGCGATTAACATCGCCGGGATCGGAACACGGGTGATGAGGTGTCCGCGGTGTCTGCGGACTCGAATCTAATTTCACCGTGGCTCCCCCTCGACGACACGGGGCTCCTGTTATCTTTAGTTACAGCCTAATGTGTATTTGAGATGCGAAACTGCCTCTGGGGGGATGTCAGTCAGTCGCCGTAGCGAGCGTAAAGTGACGCGCACCAACGCGGAAGGGTGAGGAGAATGCTGCCGCGGGAGGGAGGCGAGATGCTTTGTAATTACGGGGCCTGATAAATGGAGTCGTGACTCGTTAATCCCCTCCAATTACAAGTAATGGGGATCGCTCGAATCTACGTAGACGCCCGTCATTTTTCCTATTCTCGAACTCGGCCGATATCGCGAGCGAATTGGACAGGTGCTGTCGCGGGGACAGCTGCTGCTCTTTCGGCGAAAGAGGAACAACTGCAGCCTCAATACAGACGCGAGACGTCATAAAACATGCCGGACATCTTTCGTAATAAGTTCCAATTACGCTGCATGTGCGATCTGACATGTCTACTCGAGCCGAAAATCGTGTTTCTTCGATTTCGCTCCAACTCGAAGTTATTCCGATCTCACCGTCCCCAAAGTCCCATTATCAACATCAAATTGGATGCAGCAAGTCGCATCGACAACAGATAATTGTTACGATGATATACACCCAAAAAACTACATTCTCAAAAACCTTGAAGACCCTCACTGACCATCTCTAACAGATCCAAATCTCGACATCCCCTAAGTTTCATGATCAACACCGTGGTCGACCAATCTCCCACCAGGATATTCCGCAGGGCACACGGTTGGCATCGAGGATAGGTGTCTGTTCAGCGAGCAGAGAGCTGGCAAACGGTACCCGAGCACCAGCCACCGCGAACCACGCTATTACGAGGACACGTCGACGTTACCTGTCGCTAGTCGCTGCCGTTGCGTAGATCGACGGGGTACGAGAAAGAATTAGAGTGAAAAAGAGAACCTGTGTAGAAGGAAGAAGCGGAACAGAGAGGGTAGACGTCGAGGGGAAAAGAGAAAGAGTAAGAGAGACAGAGAGAAGAGCAGCCTGGGCGGCGCAAAGGCTTCGCTTCGACTCGCAAGCCGCACGTTCATTAATCTTGATCGGATCAGTCGAGATAGCGGCGAGCTGTTTCGGAAACCCTCCCCCACCAGCCGTTCTCATCAAGTCCCCTAGTACCATCGCCTCAACCTCCCCCATCGACCCTCTCTCTCTCTCTTTCTCTCTCCTCGTCCTCATCCTCGTCTTCTTCTTCCTCTTCTTCTTCGTTGAAGGTTCGCCTTCCACCGTCGCCGCGTCTCGAAGCTCCTTTTTCTTCTGGCTTTTCGAACTCTTTCCTGGACCATGCTCTACACAGAACGTTCGGCGAACCTTCGGCCGAACCTTCGGCCGAACCCTGGCCTGGGTGCAAGAAAACCCCCGAAGACGGATCGGCACCGCAGAACCCCTAGACGGCCAGCCGTTTTAATTCCGGCCGGATCGACTGCCAATCCCCTAACTCCGCTGACCCCCCACCCCTCTTTCCCTATTGCGGGATGCAGTCTTTATAATTCATTAAATTCCTTTTTCTCCCGCTGCGAACGCTGCACTATAGCACGCGACGACGCAACTATGGGCCAGAGTTGCAAAAACCTGGACGAAACTCGTGTCTCAGTTGGTAATACATTATTAACTCCTTGCCGTAAGATTTTCTTTACAGTTACAGCGATTGAAACGTCTTTATACTGAAAAATGTATATTATTTATAATACACCTTCACACATTTTTCTAATCTCAATTTCTCCTAATCATTCTCTCTCATTGATTAATTATATTGACAGAATGTTGAAAGAATTCTCGCGAGAGGATTGTCAGGGGCTTTGTGTCTTTGCAGAAATATTTGTTTACAAGATGCAAAGAAGTAAGATTCTAGAAGTGGACAGATACAATATAATGTTCGGTCCGACAATCGACAATCAGCTTCGCGATAATAAGCAACACGCTTGTCAGTGTCGTAACGTAACTAAGCAGTGGCTTAACATGCTACTTGAATAAATATTAAGAATGTCACCATTCTTATACCATCAATAACAAATCTTTAAATTAATCTTCATCTCGACACTGCACACCTATGCACATGGACACTGGTATGAAAACCATGCGAGATGACCGTGGCATATAAAAATCATGAATGATGCATTTGGTTTTTCTATTGCACCATCAGCAATTGATCTCTTGTTATTACTTCGCGGATTATTCAGACGCTGGTTTTTCATTAAAATTTTAATAACTTGAATCCCAGACTTCTGAATAGCCTGCAGTACGCAGAATAATTATTAGATTGTGAATCTTCATGGAAATAAAAATTTGTTGCGTCGATCGCAAGAGATCATACGTTATACAGAGCTTCTTTTTTCCATTACTTTTAACAAGTTGTTGTACGAGCTTCATTGATGATATAGGTTTTACACTCGAAATTCACCCTTTTAAAATTCGAGGTGTCGCAAATTGCGACTGGAGAGAAGCGAAGCAATCTATTCTAAAAATTAGTAACCATCCAGTGGTGTTCTCGCCGCGCAAAAAAAAACCGGAGAGCTGCAGCATAATGGCCGGCAGCGTCCTCAGTGGGCAGCTCCCTTAATTTCACCAGGATCGCCTGTCAATCCTCCTTCATACCTGCTCCTTATAATTCATTAAAATTCTTTTTGCTTGCCCGAAAACGTGACGGATCTTGTTTTCAATTTAGTAGAGCCCCGACTGCGACTACCATAATGCCCCGCATGAGTTACTCCGCGGAATAGCAATGAGCCTCCACCACGCGCAGCCCAGGATTCTTCCTTTGGAACTCGTTTTCGGTGGCTGGGATCGATTCTGACCAACTGGAATACTTCTACTCTTGTCTCCGATCCTGTTCTACGCTCACCAACATTTACTTCCTGCGAGCAATTATTGATTCACACGGAATTGCGTGAAAGTCCTAAGCGGATTTTGTGCATCTGTGAGAAAAATGGATGAGGGAAGCATAAAATTGTAGAAGGATTAAAAGGTATAATAATTTATGTATTCCACGGAAAATTGGAGTTTGCTCAGCGTTTTATCAGGAATGTTTGACGACACGCCTTATCACCGGCTCACTGGAAAGCCGAGGATTGACTAGTGTCCAGACACCCTTGGTCCACAACATCCCCTTCAGCACTGACCGAATTGGGCATCAACGCCCTTCGTGTAATTAATCCCCTAATTCCGTTGACCCGGTTCCAAATACTAGACGGATCAATATTAATCCTGTCTCGTCATACAGTGGCTCCGAAAAGTATTCCAACTCATCGTCAGCGTCAGTGTCTCCACTCATTTCAAGCCTAGAACTTACTTTTCCTCGAAAGTACCACGGATTGAAGCGTCTGTAAAAACACTGAAAATTTTTATCTGCGAACGAACTTACCACAGACTTGAAGACCGAAGCTTTCCCTTCACAACCTAACCCTGAAAATTGATGGACGATTTTTTTCAGCTGTTTTATTGAACTTTTAATGAAAAATGGACCGTCAACTTTACAACAATACG
Organism: Lasioglossum morio; assembly: GCA_916610235.2. Taxonomy (NCBI): domain Eukaryota; kingdom Metazoa; phylum Arthropoda; class Insecta; order Hymenoptera; family Halictidae; genus Lasioglossum; species Lasioglossum morio. Next base: position 13,843,199 of record OU744328.1, on the reverse strand, counting down.
AGGTCTTTACAGGACTAAATTTATACTCCGTTTTTTGTCTATCGAACAGCCAAAAAAAATCGTGCGTCAATTTTTAGACACTCGTTGTAAAGAGGACACTTTAGTCTTCAAACCTGTGATGGGTTCATTCACGAAAAGAATTTTGCAAACTTTTTATAGATGTTTGAAATTGCACTATTTTCGAGGAAAACACATCATCATTTTTCCACCCACAGTGTCATGCAAAAAAATCTAAGAAAATGACTGACATTTTGTGAAAGTAGAAGTTCCAAGCTTTAATTATTGTACAATTTTGTATTACAAAAGTAGAATCGTTTGAATGTCAGCGATCTCTTGAAAATCTGACATTGTTCAAATACGATTTACAATAATTTTGATTTCTGTGTACAGAAGATCTAGAACTCTTCCAGCCTAATGTATCACAATGTATGCCACTTTTTACCGAAACTAGCAGGTACAGGAAATTCACTTTGTCAGCGACGATGAAATTAAGCGCCGACCAGGATGATCGTTCCGATTCTTTTATCGGCTAACGAACCGTGACGTTCTAAACGGTGAAATTAGACCGTTTCTTTGAGAATACTCGCACAAAAAGATAATCCACGGGGAATGACGACAGAATCGAGGAGCAAGACACAGCCGAGCAGGAAGGATCATAGCCGAGCGACTTGTGACGCGCATAGAATCGCCATTTCAAGGTTTTCTCTTCACAGCTGCTCCTCTTTCTTTTCTTTTTTCGTCCATCACGCTGCTCTTGTCCCATTGTGACAGCCCTTGTCGAGCACAAAGCTCGGATACGCGGACACGAGCTACGATTCTTCACAGATTGGCGGCAAGTTTGAATGATACGTCTCAATCAAGCTGATACACATTGGAGGAACGTTCTTGGGACCTTTCGTTGTTGGTCTCGCGTGGCAGTGAAATGTTGCAAAATATCCGAATGTTCAGTTAAAATATATTTTTTCTAGACTGTCTAGATCGTATATCAATGTTTCAAATGCATTGCATATTTTGAATGATTTGATCTAACAATGGAAAGGAAAGTTAAGAGTGATCGAATGAGCGAATGGATGAATAAATGTTTAAAAATTTTATTGGTTATGTTTATGTAAATCTAGTCCAATTTCTTAGCCGGTAGGCTGAAATAAAGTATACGTATGTTATCACAAATGAACTGGATTTTTCAAATAAATTGTAATATGTTTGGTGTAGCGATTTTTATGTCTGGTTACTTTGAAGGCTGAAGAAGGTTTGTAGAGTAAGGATATCAAATTGGACACTTCCGAGAGTCACAAAAGCCACTAGCATTTTCCATCGAGTGTCGGGTCGGTCCCGAGTGTATGATATTGAAGAACCTCTCACTGTTTCAGCAATTTGTCCCGGTTTTTCGTAGGCGACGGCTAAATTAATGATATCCGTTTTCACGGAAAGCCGGGGCAGATGAATTGGAGGTTCGTGTGCGCGCATTCCGTTTCTCACGAGTCTTTGACCGGAGGGCTCCGGTGTGGATCGACCCTTCGATACAATTAAAAGAAGGGTCCGCCTCTGGAACCTATTTGGTCCAGCCTACAACAACATCCTGCCGTACACACACCGCCACGGGATTGGACGAGGAAAGGTCCTTTGACATTGGTCCACAGCACCGGTACCAAATTCCAGGACCATTATTAACACCCCGCTGCTTTCCGCGGGCCTCTGTCTCGGCTTTCATGGCCGACGCACAAAGAGAATGCCGTCCTTTTACTAGAAAATATACGAAAAACGCAGGGAAAGGATCCACTTCATGTAATTCCCAAAATACAGCTCGAACATCATCAATTAAGGGCTTCGAGTCCACTATAAGTTCCCATGGTTTCTGAGAAAAGGAAGAAACAATTATGCGTTTGCTCAGGAAATGGTAACATATGTTTTAAAACCCATAAAGAATTTTTACATCTGTTTTGGACACTGCCAGTCCAATGTCCAATTTGAGATGAAGTTGCTTAAGCAAAAATTGATTCGATATATTTTTTTATCCAAGCACATATTGTGATCAATATTGCACACACAATCTAAATAAATGGAGTCCTGCCATTTTTGTAAACTAAAAAATTTTAATCGCTTTTCTTGGTGGGTAGGTTAAGTGTTAACCCGCTTTCAAATACAATTCCAAAGTAGTGGAAAACCCCTTGATAATTTCAATTACTGGATTGAAACGATAAAAAAATTACCACATTTTCGAATTGAAAGCGTCATAGACTGTCTCCACTTCATTTCATATGAACATCGCCTAATCCCGGTTGATTCCGTCGGCGACGGCGATCATCCTCGCGATCATCACGCCGCAGGAGCTGACGGATCCGCAAGCTCGCAGAAACAGCCGAAGCTTTTAATCCCGGGTGTGTCAAAGAAAACGCGGAAATAGAGTTCGGGCTGGGAGGATGGCCGCTGTCAGCGTCGCGGCGTCGCCAGGGACGCGTCGCCATCCCCATATCCCATCAGCTCCCAGTTCGCCGACGTCCACCCCCCCGACATCCCCCACCCCCAACATCCACTCCTCGTTCACAAAAGGGGTTGATGGTGGCTCCGGATCATCCACGAACGCCGAACGCCGACAATACGCCGGAAATTTCACCCCCGAAACGCTCGCACCCCCGTTGATTTCCGCGGGGAGCACTCTCTCCTATTTTCTACCCCCCTCACACCCCCGGACTGCTCTTTTGGGCCCACCTTCGGCCGACGATGGCCGAAACTGTCGAAGGGTGCGTTTGTTCGACGCTGGTGAATTATTTTTGCGAGTTTGTTCACCGGAGAATGTGTCCATCCCGGGTTTAGGGGAAATTGAAAGGGTGGTTGGAGAACCAATCCGTATTTTGCGATTTTTAAGGAATCAGGGCGGAAGAAATTGTTTTACTTAGATGTTTCTGTTTTTCGTGGAATGATATGTTTTGTAGATTAATTGATTCGAATTGTGCGAGGTTGGTTTGTAGATTCTACAGAAAATACTTGGCGAAATAGGATTTCTAGTTCTACTGTTAAACGAACCTGTCCAATACAGAGTCGGCCCGGGAAATTAAGAAGTCACGAGGGGTCGAGGAAGAAATCAGTCAGTGCCCGTTCCAAGCACGATGACTTTGATTCTATCGGGCTCGCTTCCCGCCTATCTAAATCACTTATCGATATCTTCGTGATCGCAGTTTCCTTCAATATCCGAATGCCGTCGATCTTAATAATCGTAAGACGTTTTGGCCTCGTGTTCACGTAGCAGGATTCTTATTATTCCTGTTTCCTTGAAGACTCCGTTTGAGATTTTTACATTTGAAAAACGCCGGGGATGAGGAGAATAACCTCCCGTTTAGAATAATGAATCGGAATGAATGCATTATTCAAGCCTGACGTTCGGTAGCCATTCGGCCCGCAAGCGTTTAGGGGCGCATGGCCGCCAAGCATGGCCGCTAAAACCAAATCTGCAGACTCTCTTCTTCGATTCCATTCTAATATTATCTTATTCTAAACTCTCGTGTAAATAATATTATCTCTTTTAAATCGAAGGTGTATGTTATTAATATTTAAACGTTATATTCCATGTAGGTACACTGAAATAGTTCTAATTACTAAATGATTAATAAATATACAATGTATAATATGATGACTATTCTAGCCTATACTTCCTGAATTAAGGTGGGATCTCCTTTTTCGTTTTGTTATCATACTGTATTTGTCGTAGCACCCTGCTTCGCCTCTGGACGCACAAGTGTGCGTTCCTATCATGCGATTTGGTATGTCTTTCCTTGTTTTTCACTTGCGAAAAAAAGCGAAAAAGCATCGCCTAAACTCAAACACGTGCGTCGATCGATTTACGATACGTGCATTTTTGTTAACATGTTTATAAGTGGTTTGTGTAATGTTACAGTAGAACAGAACTTTTTTAAACATAGTAATCCGATCCGGGAGTGAATAGTTCGTGACAGCATAATTATTGACTGCAAAGTGCTTGCAAATGGCGGACGAGGAGCGAGCGCGTATTATTCTGGCAGTATCATTCACACTTTGCCAAGCCATTAATATAGTATCCCAACATTACGAAATGAATATTGTGTAATGACAGAGTGTAAAACACATGCTAAAAGCACGCAGGATAAAAATGATAATAAAGATACGTTTAGAAACCAGAAAATTGGAGTTGAGTTTCCAAATAGACGACACCGTGCCGGCTAGATTAAGTAGCCGGAATTTCAGGCCGAAGAAAAGCAGAATATTGATAGCAAGTCGAATCGTATGTTCACGGTAAGTAGTTGATAATTACGGTTTAGTTGTCTGATTGACGAGATCATTATTATTAGAAACAGTCTCTCTTTATCTCTCGAGGGAAATGATATCGGCGATCCGTTTTGCGTGGAAGGAAATCTTAATGCTGCAGAGGAGATTGAGAGTAATGAGCATAGAATGATTGCTAGGAGTCAATAATTACAGTTTAGTGAACATGTTGCATGGATTATTATGGCTGGTGAAGCGGCCTAGCGAGAGGCGAGGACATTAATGAGCAATTACAGTCCGGGGAATTTAGAAAATTGAAAGTGCTGTCTTACTCGCCAGCGAAATGACTTATTGCCGGCAGCGAGCTGGAATTTACTGAAACGCGATAGGGTATACTACCTACTTCGTGATCATTTTTAACTGTTATTGCGAGCTATTTATTTCGCGGTTCTTTTACTTCTCGAGTGATTTCTGAATCGATCGCACGTCTATCATATCGTATCTGATTCGGAACGCTTAAATCCTTGCGCATTGTTTGGGAAATCGGCACATTTCTTCTTTTCAGAATTACTTATCGTTGCAGCTGATGCTCAATTCTGGAAAAAATATTGTTCTTTACTCGTGTGCAGTGTGTGTAAGTTGCTGATGCTAATTTATGTATTTCAGCTGGAAAAATTACGATTGAGAAAACAGTGCACAAAAATTAGTTCATAGATTATTCTTATAAATGAAGAAGTTATGTCACGTAGTTCTTGAAGAATTCTCATAGAGAAAGAAATGATGAAATGAATTATTCTGAATGGAGTAATCGTGTTATCAGAAATCGATGAGGGATACAAAAGGTAGGAAATCTTCACAGACTTGTCGTCGCCTAAACTCTACACGCGTCCATGTTGGTAACACTTGCAACGACGGCCGTGATGGCCGGCGAACTCGGTTCCGTCCGGGGGATGAAATACTTGATGATATTAAACATGAATAATGTAACGGCTCGGGGGCGAGGAACAGCGGCTGCCATAAAGCCTTCTAGAATACAACATACGCAAAATCACAACGTAACATCTGTCGAGTCTGTAAGACCTACGAGAGATAAGCTTTGCAAAAATCAGTATTTTCTCTAACTTCTAAAAAATTGAATTCTAATTCTGTTTATGGAAGCTAGAAAGCTCGTCCGGAGAAATATATTTTTACAGAACGTAGACAAGTGTAACTTGAAAGCGTGGAATAAATATGTTTATAAACGTTGAAAGAGCCGTGCACAGAAAATATTGCGATTACGAAAGAATTCTTCTAGAAAGTCACAATTTTGTCCTGTCGATGGAAAATAAATTGTTGACGCGAGGCTACTTAATATTATCGAGGTTGGTAGGTCGACAAGAATGCGAAACTTCTCGTCGAGCAATCGGTACGAGGCTTATCGACGGGAATAACGACAGCGGAGTAAATTGGTCGAAACAAGAGGGCCCGGGAACCGGGAAAAAATCAGTGCCGGATGACTCGTCGGTTTCTGAACGAACCGGAATGACTAAGTGTGAATTCAATTAAGGGTTTGTTTTAAGCATCTATCAAACCTTGTTTACAGGCGAATCATTATTTACGTAACAAGATGAGATTGACAATTCCGTCTTGGATTAATTAATGACTCCGTGTCGGGTCATCGTAATTCGCGCGTTACCTTCGTCGAAATTAGCTTAATCTAATTAGATCTGCTAATCTACTCTATTCGCTTCTTCGCTCAATTAACTTTTTCTGGCTCCGCGAACAAATTTATGCTCGGAATAAATTTAGACTGATCGGGAAGAAACACTAATTTGACACGCGCCGATGCCTTTCGCACTCAAATCCTCAACGCACTCAAACACAGTATCTCCGACCGCGGAAAAACCTTGTCACACGTATCTTTGAAACTTGCAGTAGCCACTCGGTGTCCATTAAACCTCCGGGCTCCGGCAACGAAAGAATTATTCAGTACCGACGGTGCTCGCATAAACATCTTACCCCTTCCTCGGAGGGCTGATATCTGACCCTGTTCCAGGAGTCTAGAAGAGGAAGGTAAACGCGAAAGGAGAGAACGAGCATCGAGGGAAAACCAGCTGGCTGCTTGGGCAGCGTAGAAAATAGGAGCGAGAGATGATGATCGGAGAGTGGAACCGCGTAGAAGAAAGAGGATCGCCCAGCGAAAGAAGAAAGCTGGCAGACAGTCAGATTGCAGGCTGGGACGAAGACCAGAAAGAGAGAGAGAGATGAATCTAGCAAAAGACGAAGAAGAGCAATTTCAGCGGCAGCGAGAACGTCAGCGGCAGCAGCAGGGGTTGCTGAAAGAGAGAGCCTGTGTACGAGGGAAGAGAAAACGCGGACGTCCAGGGAAGAAGGGAATCGACTTCGTACTGGAAGAGGAGCGAGAACCTTGGTCACGGTGATCGGTAGAGAGGGATGGCGGGACCATGAAGAGGTGGGGCGGAAAAGAGAGGAGAGAACGGGTGTACGGTGCACGGGCTCTCCGTCGCGATCATTAATCACATTCTCGTGTCACGGCTAGCACCGCGCCGCCAGGGGTACCATGGGTAAGGGTATACGCTCTTTCCAGTGGTATGAGACTACTAAAGGGAGGACCAGGATGCTGCCGCTCTTCTGATCATGAAGACGAGGGCAGCCGCCGCCGCCTGCTGCCTCCGCGCGGCTCACCATCTCTCTCTCTCTCTCTCTCTCTCGCACACATTCTCTTTCGACCAACGCAACCGTCTAACATGTATACCGTTATCGTCTCCTTGCCTAGAGAGCCCCGGACCCGCTCTCTGTTGCTGATGATACGCCGCTGATCGAAGAGGTATCCGTTTCTTTATCGGGGGCTCTTTTGTCTTCGCAAGGTGATCGATGATCCCTACCGGCACGCAACTGACCTAGGTCCGGGTTTTCAGACTTTCGCAACTCGACAGAATCCGCCGAGTACCGATCTTGACAGAACCGATGTTCAATTTCGCGGAGGAGACTCGAGTTTTGTTGTAATTGTTGTGTTGAGGATCGTCAAGCTTCAGCTTCGATGGTGAATTCTTTTGGGAGCTTACCTGTAGGGCTTGCAATCCCGCCAAGTGGAATCCCGCTTCGTTTTTTAGTCTCGTATTTCTTAAACGGGTGAAGCGAAATCCCAGAAAGTTTCCAGGACTATGAGTGTAATGAAAGTGGCGTGATTGCATACCCGATTTGCAATCACAGTCTATTAATAACAAAGATATCTAGTAAAATCCGTTCAGGATGTTCGACAAGCATCTGACTCGATGTGCAAAGGGCTAGCGCGGTCGCAATCAACCCAGAATCAACCGGAGAAGGCTTGAAGTATTCAAGATCTCCGACTTGAAAATTACTATGATTTACCGGGCAACGATGGAACGCAGAAACGATTTCTTTAGGAACACATGCTCCGGCCACGTCCACAGGAAAGTAGGAAATCGCCGTAGCGAACGCTACCGGGTAGCTTTCCCGTTAATAGAGTGCGACAGGAGTTCTGCCATTAACTTTCTAGTCCCGTCACGGCAATTTGCAAAGTACCTGCACGTGCGAATAAATCCTCCGGTGTGGCAGGAGTCGCGAGACGTCGCGCCGGGTGACTTATTTATGATCATCCTCTCGGCGGGGCCCGGGCGAAAGGGTTAACGGCGAAACAATGCGTTGGCCTGCGTTGTTTTGATGCGGTCAGAACCGAGGAGATCGTTGAAAGACTCCCCGAGAACCCTTCCCGACGTGTGCCGGTGGGTAAATGTCCACCGGGAAATTTGCAGCGGCACTTTTCTTGGGAGAAGGAAATCACCGAAACGGTGGTTCCTTCGGACTACCTTCGAAATTATGCCTCGTGCATTATTTGCGGTCTGCTGCTGTGCACAGGTATAAATAAAGACGATAAAGTTCAATGCATGAATTTTGCACAATGGAGAATAAAAGGTTTGTAAATCTACGCGATTCCTTGAGCACACGAGGCATTCACGAGGCGAAATGGAACTCGAAATCAATTCCGAGCGGGCTGGAACGAGCACGATACTTCTCGAGCCCCCTAATTCCTTCTCGAGCACGATCTAAAAGCGATTCAAACGTCCCGAGTGACGAATCACTGAGCTTTTTCCGAATAATCAGATAAGCTGGGCTCTATAAACGGTAAGTGCCGCGGAAACAATGTTTGCCGAGGTTCTTCGGGGAAAAAGAGCGAGGAGAAAAAACACAGAGTGAAAGAGAGAGGGAGAAAGGCTCTGACGTTAGCAGCACGCTAGCAGAGCGACAATAGAGGAGGGGAAGTGTATAATTATTATTGGCAGCGTTACGGGGCGAAAGTTATCCTGGAAGAACGGCGAAAACGGTGTATGCGTGATTCCAGCCCCGACTCCTAATTACTTGCAGATAAATATCAAGCCGGGCCCCGCAAATGGCGTGCTCCTGCAGCGACGTCTGAGAGCTCGTCAGTCAAACCCGTCGACTATGCTCGGATGTTATCGTGCGCTGTAATAACCTTTGTATTACACTTACCGCGAACTATGATGCTCTCGAAACATCAGAACGAAAGAAATATGATCCGACCTGTCAGTTCCCCGCCTAGACAGCGATTTGGACGCGCGCCTGATCCTGATCCTCGATCCTGATCCTCGATCCTGATCCTCGAACCCGGCCCGATCCGGCCTGTCGAAGTTGCGTGCGCGACTGCCATGCTGATTGCGTACCTTGCTTATGCGATCTATCAGTTATTCTGACCGACCGGCTGATCGCTGCATTGTGATCGGTAATTGTTTGTCGACCGTGCGTTTCTAATGGTCTATGTACCTACTCCAGTGTTTGCGATCGTTCAGCTGGTTGAAATACTCTTTCTCGTGTTCTCGAGAACGGTAAATCACGTTGCGTATACATCTTTTCGTTAACTGTTTATATTCTTTATCATGTTTTTGATATTTTTAACTGTTCAAGTTCGAGATGTTAGGGGAAGGTTTAACGGGTAGCATGCCCCTTCGACGATCGAGAATTGTTGAAAACACGGCACGTACAGGTCGAGTTTCCTGTGGCGCACAATCAGCCGCGTTTCGGAGCTACCGAGGACGGAGATAAGATCTCTTTTCCGGCTAACCGCGCATTAGATCGTCAGGGGGTGTGCCTGGAACACAACGACGAACTTCGAGAGAACGGGAGAGAGAGAACGAGACGACAGATAGACACCAAGAAAGTGAAAGAGAGAGAGAGAGAGGGGTTGTTGAAGAACAGCGTGCCCGATACTCCGCCGCTAGCACGTAAGATATTGTTCTCCCGATGAAATTAATAGTGGGCCCGTAAGCCCCGCCACGTAACATTAATCCTCGCGGTATTAGTGACACCCTGAAGAGCCCGTGGGCTCGGACGGCTCGAGGGGGTAGGACACGGACGGAACTCGAGGAGCCCAGAATCGTGCGAAGAAGACAACGAGAGATTCGGTGTTAGAAGGCTCGAGCCATCCGGAGAGCAGAAAGAGGGAGAAGAGATCCTGAAAAGAGAGAGAGAGAGAGAGAGAGAGAGAGAGAGAGAGAGAGAGAGAGAGAGAGAGAGAGAGAGAGAGAGATGCTGAAGAGAACGAGAAGAGCCCGGCAGGATATTACATTCGCGAGGCTGGCAGACCGAGCGGAAGAAGACGAGCAAACTCCCGTGGGGTGGGTGGAGAAGGGTGCAAGAGGGGATCCGTTGAAGAGACTCTTCAAGTTGTCCACGGGAAGGAAGATTTGTGCGGCTCTTCTCTTTCTCCGCCTCGCCCTACCACCCCTTTCGCTCCGGTCCGTGGATCTGAAATAAATGGTTATCGTGGATTACCCCCGGATGCTGACACGTCATAATGGCGGGGATTCGCCTTAACCCACTGGCGCGTCATTGGAGAACGATATTTCTTCATCTGTCGGTCATTATCGCGCGATTAATGCCGCGCGACCTTACCACGGCTTCCGTGTTTCTGCCGTGCGATCACCCCGGCGGCAATTTTGAATCTGGAATTGTATCTGGAAGACGGTCGACACTGTCTTCGAAATTGGTATGCTCGGAACATGCAATTACTTAATCATCTTTACTGCACTATATGCATTTCATTTTTCACTCAGTCAATAGGCACATTTCACAAATTAGTGAAGATTGTATAAATTCGAATATGCAGGGTGATTTTTATTCTATTTTTACTGGTTCACCTTAAAAACTCCGGAAAAAAGACCTTGAGGAAGAAATAACATTTGCAAAGCATTCACCTTGTCATATACCATTTACATTGCATTAAAAACATTTCTTATGCGATCAGAAATAAAGTTAAACCTGAGTGCATTTATGTGGACCATCCAGTAGTCCATTTAATGGTCGAAGCTCTGCAGAAATATTACGCGAAAAGTTCTACAGGGAAAAATTGTACATTCAAATTTTTCTGGAAATGTTTTCGAGGTAACAGCAATTTTAATAGCACCGAGCAGAGGTGGTAGAAAATTGTTACACGCTGAGGGAAACAGGGTAGCGAGGTCGAGCGTTATCCGGCTCGTCGAAGAAAGAAAAAGGCGTTCTCGTAGGGGCACGGTAGATATGCATCCAGCTTGTAAACGTTTTTTCTTCCCGCAGCCAGTACAAAGGTTAACGTGCAACCCGGTAGTACCAGGAGAACGCCAGGGATCACGACAGCTGATGGGGACAGAGCTCGAGGGACGATCAATAATATAATACCTCGTCGCCCCGGGTACCACCATGCTATCGCACCATCAAACGCTCCGGCCTCCATGCACTCGGATCCGCTTATCGTCCGCCTTTTCGTGAACGTGTTTTGTATTTCTTTGCGTCTCGACCGTGAACGCTTTTGCCATCTTCTGACCTGAAAGGCCATTAACAAAAGAAACAAAATTAATATCAGAAGACATTGAAAAACGAAATCTGTTCGCCGAGAGAAATCTTGATAAGAACAACATGAAATCTGCAGTAAATCAGCGAAATTATTTTTCCCTGGTGAATCCGTCGAGCTTGAGAACGATTCAGATGGGAATTAGGATTTAGAGGGATGAAATGTGGATTTAGAAAATCGTTTACCTATATTGGAGCACTGTTTAGTTATTTATTAGAATATATATTTGTAGATTGCACACGAGTGACCTCTTGACAGAGGTAAAACTGTTCTAGCTGAGTGCAAGAGGTTGATACCCTTCTCCGTTAGGGGTTGATCCTCAGTTGCAAGGTGTATCGTGCTGCCATCTAACGGCACGAGTTCTGAACTAAATATATTACCCTAGGAGATATTTAAAATCATTCGATTCTATGGATTACATGAAGCTACGCATTACAGATTTGTGTAAATCAATGTTTTCTTAAAGTATTGTAACACAACTTACTCTATTATTGAAAGGAAACAGACTTTTTGCTGGAAACTCAGTTGGTAACGTCGAAACCATGCATAATTCTCCTACGTTTGCAGATTCCTTCTGCAGCGATCGAGGAAAGTCACTGGGAGTTTGAGCGAAACTCCGTTAGGGTATCAATTTAAAATTTAAATTCAGACACTACTTTTTCTGACGCTAAATAAGCACCAGAATTCTAATCAATATCGAATTGAAACAGCTCTGACCAAGTCTATCTATCACTATCAATTTATCTAGCAATATACTAATTTTTCATTTACGTGTAGAAGATGGGTTTAGGGGATGAAATAATTCAATTAGATCTAACGATATACTTCAGAGGTTTGTTTATATTTCAAAATACCACATTATACATAACTCCTTACATATGCACTAAAGATGTACAACGAAACGTCGAACCACTGTCCAAAGCGCCAGTCAGCATACTCCGTAAATTATTTATTCAATGTTTTATTTCAGGTCCTAGAATACAACTGATGAAAGAGGAATAAACAATGGATACGCTCTAGGGAAATGGTGAAGCTCCTAAAATAGAAACGAAACAACGCAAACTATTTTCTAGGTTTTGGGTACAATTCACAAGTGGACCTATTACAACTACGTATGTTAAGTTGAAGAGAAAGTTCTGTCGTATTTTAAATAAGCAGGCAATTTTGCTTGGAAATGAAAAAACACGTGTTTTTAGTGATTGGGAAACGGGAATTGACAGAAATTGTATCATTGAATAATATTAAACATATATTTTTATAAGTTGATTGAAATGTTTTCTTTCAAATACGACAGAGCTTTCCCTCCCACCTAATACATATATGATATAAATTCTAACGTCGAGTAAAGCGGAGAACGGCCCCGTTTTTCCTTTGCTATTTATTGCTTTTGCAGGTAGACAACAGCCGACGTTCTCTCGGCCGCTAAGCTAAACAACGGCTCCCAGTGGGATTGTTTAAAAAGCTCGGGGCGACAGGGTGATTTATAAACGTACGCGCCCGACCGCCATGCATTGCAATCTAGAGTCGCGTGGCATGTCATCCGTAAGATACCTGTAGAGACGAGCTTCTGATATTTACAATTCTACAAAAGCCCGGATCTACAGGGTAGATCACGAATGTGCCTATCTTATGCAACCACGCAGGCCCCGCTCTTCGGTAGCGATATCTGCAACACAGAGAAGCCCAGTTTTTATTCTCGGCCGCCATCGGCGGCACCAAGAGTTCCAATTTTTATTCAAAGTTCGAACAAAGACATTTAATTTTGTGCAAGAGATAAGAGTTTATACGATCGTGTGGAAAATTCATGCATATAAAAAGAACGTTGTTAAAAAATTTTATAGAGAAGTCGCAAGGGAAAATTTGGCTTCACGTTTTTCCAGAGGTTACGCTCCAAGCAGCCAAGAAAATGGAATAACGGTCCTGCTAATTTTGAATTCATTCTTGCTCTTTTATAGAAAATTGTAAAAGAATATTTAATGTATCAAATTGTATGGAAAATGTCCCAAGATATTTAATTTTACATAACAAAATCATAATTGATTAACTGTATTTGTATAAATTTTATTGTGTAGAATAGAATCGACTTGGTAGTCTAGAAGAATGATTAATAATTAGACAGCTGATCTTCCTGCAAAATAAAAATTTCCTACTTAAATCACAAGAAAGTGGAGTGAAATAGAAAGTCTCTCTTAATATGTTTATCAGGTTGAAAATCCGCTGTCCATTACTAATGTATGTAAAATAAAAGCTGCTCGGTGAATGAATATCGATGTTAATACCAATCCGGCGACCGAGTCGAACAATAGTCGGTCTGATCGAGTGATCCGTGTGCATGATCGCGTCAGAGCAACGAGCATGACTATACCGAGCAGGCACGGATTAGAAATTTCGTTACGGACGTCGTTCCGTACGTGACGTCGGAAAACCTCCGCCGAAACCGGACGTGACCTGGCATGCACATCCGGACTACGGTTAAAGGAAGTCGTGAATTAATGCGGTGTCCTGCGCACGATTACGTTTTCTGCGATTTTAGCGGCCGATCGGATGAGCTCTACAGTGCGATACTGAAACCGAATGAAACACTGTTTTAATGATCATAATCTAGTGCAAGCAAGCAGACCACAGAGTACAGTACAGCACATTAGAGGGCCAATAGTACTAGTCTCCTCTTCAATGAAAATGAAAAAATCCATTACTTCCAACTGGTACAGAAAAGAATTAACGAAAAAAAAAAGATCACAGATATAACTGGCACACAACAATAACAAACAGCCAATGAACAAAAACCAACCGCGCAAAGTTCGAGCTCCGGTGAGAAACCTCTTCAACGAGCACAAGATGGCAGAAGCGACGATTCCATCCAGAATCACCGAAAACCGAGAGGACAGATGAGAGAACGGTTACCGACACGATACGATAAGTGTTGTCACTTCCAGTGTTGATGAAACGATCGACCATCGTTTGTTACTCGCCCGAGCAACAGGCGAGGCAAATAGCTCGCGTGCAACACTGCTGGACAGAGCTCGAGGCAAGAAAGCGCACGGAACACGAAACGGAAGCCACTCGATTTCACGAAATTCCATGGGTGGCTGTGACGCGCGGTCGTTGGCGCGCGCGCGCGCACCTCTCTGCTACGCTCATGGAATCCAGGTCGTAGTATTGACACGCGGAGAATACGATTAGGCGAGTGAAACGGGACGAGGCTGCGAGCAACGCGATTCTACACGCAAAAGCGAGTGACCAGTCAAGGTCAGCTCCGAGTCTACAACACGCGGCCCTTTCAAGAAGCTATTCGGCAGATAGAAGATCGTGTTAGCCGTTCTAGATGATTGAAATGGGAGGTGGTAGTCGGTGTCTGAAGGGAATGATGCTTCTTGTGACTTAACTTTTACCCCTGACTCAAATTCATGCTAACTTCACGTTTCGGACGAATGCGTTGGGGGGAGTTAGTAGAATTTGCTCTTTGTCGTCAGACGCCTACTTTCATGCTTAGAGGAGCTAGCTCATGGAAAATATGATAGGAGGATTATGCTTGGCGTCTGAAGGGGATGATGCTTCTAGTAGCTTGACTTTGGCCTCTGGCTCAAATTGACGCCAACGTTACTCCTAACTCTTCGTCATCAGACGTCTACTTCTATGCGTAGAGAAGCTAGCTTAGGAAGACTAGAAGGATAGGATGATGATGCTTGGCGTCTGAAACAATGAGATTTCTATCGGACAGTTTTAGGTACCTGGTTTCAGAAAGTCTTTTATTTGGTAGTGCTTCTAACCAAATAGACTTGCAGTAGGTCTACTTATCTTGTTCTCTTCAGACGTCCACTTCAACGTTGCTGACAGTAGCTAGCTCATGGACATTAAGCTAGTAGGTGAATGGTAGTTGGCGTCTGAGAGGTATGAGGCTGTTATAAGTTTCTTTCAAACTTGATAGCTTGTAAACCAGGCTTCGTTTAGAGACGCCAACTACCACATTGCTCGCGTCATTCATCCACCAATGAAGAACACCCAGACACGTCCACACGTGCACTATAGGACCCCCAAACAATCTGATCTCATGCAAAACCCGATCGAGGATCGTCCATCGAGAGACTCATACACACTTAAGGAAAATCATGCGTGAACTCACGGATCCATAGTGCGAGGATGACGGTGGTGTGCCACCGCGTGGCTGATGTGCGTGTATATGTACATGCGCGTGCTAGAGGCTGTCTCCTCTCACTGGTGTTCTCGGTTTCCACTTGTCAGCGGCACTCGTGGCGTTGTTCGACGGGATGAGGAAAATTCGCGGGAAGCCGCGAGAAGAGAATCCGCGGTAAACACGTCGGGCCAACGCCCTAGCGAAACGAAACGGAACGAAAC
Organism: Lasioglossum morio; assembly: GCA_916610235.2. Classification (NCBI taxonomy): domain Eukaryota; kingdom Metazoa; phylum Arthropoda; class Insecta; order Hymenoptera; family Halictidae; genus Lasioglossum; species Lasioglossum morio. The sequence continues at coordinate 13,827,742 of OU744328.1, read as the reverse complement.
GGAACGGAACGCACGGGCCGACTGTCCTTTTTGGCCATGAGCGAACCGGAGAAGGCATATTCGGCGACAAGCGCGAATCCTCGAGTCGCGGGGCGTCTCTCCCACGGCTGCCCGGCCGAACCCAGGGGCATCCCCCGGATTCTGCGATGATTGGACCGCGCGCACACCCCCGCCCTCCCCGCAAAACCCCACCAACGAGGGACAGGGGGATGCCACCGCACAGGGCTGTATCAACTGGAACGATCGCCCCAGGAACCCGAGCCTCCTGCCAGCATCCCCCTTTGAAATGAGTATTGATAACACATTATTCCACGGCCTGGCGACGCACGCGTCCTAATGCCGCGAGCCCGGATTAGCGGATAGACCGCCTGGATATTTCGGCTTTCCGATCTGCCGGAATCTTCAACTCGCTTAATAGATACTCTCTTCGTTTTATCGTTTGCATCGGAGAGCACCAACACTTTGCTACCTAGACGAAGAGAGACTGCTACAAAAATCGATGTGTGTGTGTGCGCGTTTGACTGTTTGTCTACGTGTTTCCTAGACGCTCTTCAGCTTCTATGCGTTCAATTTAATTAAACAGAGACTCGAGAAAAATAACAGCTGGGTCTAATTTGTTCATCTCGAATTTCACTCGGCTTAATTCAACAGGAGTTCTAACGCCTGAGGAAAGGCCACAACCAACAGATAAGAAGGAGCATATAATTAATATGAATATCATAGTTAGACAACGAATCTATATGCAAACATGGAAATATATTTTCTTTCTTAATATGTTTAATACCTTGAAAATTACACGAGAGTATTTTGAAATTCTTCCAATGTTTTTACTGTTTTAAATTACACCAATTCATTTTCGTCATAAATGTATAAAATCCGCTGTCTAATTATAATGCATATATCTAACCGGAAACGAATTCCCAAGACCCTGCACTTGTGCGTTTCGATTATCATCTCCCGCTCCAAATTACCTGATAAAAATGTCCAAGCAAAAATGTCGGATGGAGGTTCGTTATGATTGTAAGTTGTACACAAATACACACACACACACACAGACGAGACAGACTCGAGTGTTGCTTATTAACGAATGCATCTTATTAACGAATGCAACATTCGTTGTTTCTTCGTTTTCGACTGGGAATACTGACGCGTAATTAAGAACTGGCTGTGCCGCTGTTGCCTTATGTATTATGTAACGCGATGGGAGGTAGTGATTAGGTATCTGGAATTCTTCTTATGAAATTCTCGCGCGCGTATTCATGCATTATTTACGCCCTCGCGCCACACGAGGGAGAACTGGATTCATATGGGCATGTGTTCAAGAAACGAGCCTCGACGGCTTGTCGCTTGCATGTCTAAGCAGAAAGTGGTGTTAACGCGATTGCTAAACACCTATCGCCGGCGTCCATGCGCATCCCTGCGGAGGCGGCAACTTTCTACCGAGGATGGAAAGTCCGCTTAACCCTGACATTACTCGACCATGTTCGTTTTCAGCGAATACACCTACTCTCCGTGTCTCGCAAGTTGTCGTTCCACACTTTCGGTTACAGTTGAATTACTGGCTAAACTGTGTGACGTCAAAGTGCGAGCGATGACCCCCTTTGCTCTTGAGCTATCTCGATGGACGTCTTGCGACATTCACGAAATTCTGACTATTCGAGAAGGCGACGACTGTTCTGCTCGCGATCAGTAGATTGTGAATTTCGAGGAAAGATGAGCACAGTGAATAAGAATCTTGAAGATGAAGATCCTCACGTTTGGTTTTAATCAAATGTTTTTACAAAGCCGAATCTTTAACAAACAAAGGAAAGTCGAAGCAATAAAGTGAGAAATTTCTGAAGAAAGCGTAGAATTCTAGGGAAGCACAGCTGGGACACGATTGTCGGTGGCTACAGCCCTGGCATCGTTTCTATTCGGCCAGGATCGTGTGGCCTCGGCCCGGAATCCCTGTCAACTGGATCACGGGCGAAAGAGAGAGAGAGAAAGAGCCAGAAATAGAGAAAGAGAGACAACGCGAGAAAGAGAAGAGGAGAGGGTAAAAGCCAGGGGCCACCCTTCGTCTCATCATCTTTTCGCGCTCATAGCCGGGCATATCTGCCTGGAGCCAGGGCTCTCCTCCACTCTGTTCAGCTCTGCTACGCTCTGCTCTCTCTCTCTATCTCTCTTTCTCTCCTCTCCTCGAGGAATCGCCTGGAAAACCTCCGTTTTCCCTCGGCCAACCCCTTCTCCAGGGGTTCTCGTCGTGATCCTGCAAACCCCCCTCGACCAACTTCTCCCCCCCATCCACCCCTCGCGGCAAACTCTCCCAATGACGTAGCTTCCGTTCCTTCTCTACGTTCTGGAGCGACGTATTGATCGTCTCTCCGACTCTCCTGAAGAGCAGAGGAGCCACAGGCCTGACACACCACCGCGGAGGGAAAACGAAGAATGGAGAGAAAACGTGTCTACCGGAGAGAGTGATGGGGGGTGGCGAAACTGGGTGTACCTACCTACCTACCCCTCTGGTTCGCCACTGCTGCTCTGTTACTGCTGCTGCCTCTGCTCTGCTCTGCTGTCTTTGTTCGAGCTAGCCGTCGGGACAAATAGAGAACCGAACGGAATGGAAACAGTCACGTAGCCGGCTGCCACCGCCGGCAAAAACACCGGCCGACGACGATGGAAATCGAGAACCAACCCCCACAAGTGCCGGCCACGAATTTTCGGCTGGATTAAAATCATGAAGTCGCGCCTCAGACTGTTCGGTTCTGGATGATGGCCGATCCTTCTAGGATCGCTTTGGTTTTTCTTTTATGATTTTTCGAAAGGTTGAATTCTCTCTGGACTACACAATTTTGTATTTTGTAAGAGTACAGTCAGGATTGAGAAAATATCTGTTCTTCTCTTATCTTGTAAATGTACTATTAAATCGATCGGAAAGTCATTGCAAGACTACGGATCTTTATGCATTTATGAAAACGTTAGTTGGGTAAAATATAAAACTGTAGATTCGAAAAATTCAAGAATATTCTAATGTTGTTTTTAACGTAACAAAGTCAGTGAGGGATGAAATCGATTTTTTTAATTGAATTTCATTATTAATTTTGAGTTTGAAAGGCTAAATTAAAAACAATTTCTTCCTGTCAAATTGGGTTAGTATCTACGAGAGTGTTAAAAGATTAATCACTACGACAAACTCCTGCTTTTAGCGTCATCTTTACAGCTTTCATTGAATCCGTCAAAGAGAATTATCACCGGCAATAAAAGATCTAATTAGGTCAAGAGTCCCACCCAATAAGAGAGTCCTCATCAAATGCGAACAGTCCCAGCGAATCTTATAAAACGAATTAATTCCTTGTCAGCAGAAAATTCACGATTCATAGAACCGCGAACTATTGCACGTACTATGTTAAATCAGAGATAATTTTGAAAGAAACTGCTGCATTATATTCATCTATATAATGTACGAAATAATGAATGACATTGCAGTTACTTATGGTAGATAAATCGTTAAAATAACCAAGCTCTGTTTTTAGACTGCGGATCTGTATGTACAAAATTTGTACGGAGCGCGTGCCAATAATTTCGAACATTCCGAATTTCTGTACAGTATCGCAGTAACAAATTTATTCTGCCGCAGTTTCCGCGTAATAGAAATGTAATTTGGCTGGGAGCTCGGACAGGAAGAGCAGCTTTTAACACGTTGACTGCCACTGTATGGATGACATTATTCTTCGAAATTCATTTCTGTTTTAAATAATTCAACTAAATCGAATCTCAGTGAAGTTCTTGAAGCATTTGATCAAGACAAACAATGCGTTAACACTAAACCTATCGACCATCAAAAGTGACTGATATGATTATAAAAATAACGAGATGAAATTTTATTATAATATATACTGAAATAATTAAATTTGTTCAATTAATTTCCAAGAGAACGCCTTTATAATTATAGTAGGGTTGTACAATAAAACTCTGAAGCCGGTCGTTTGACCGACGGTGGTAGGTTCAGTGTTAATGGCTACAAATTTCCACCCATAGCGTCGCAAAAAAAAAAAAGAAACGAACAGAATCCGACAGCGACTGGACAACTGATAAGGGCGAGGATCGCAAGTTAACTCGATAAATCGCCAGCTCGTCGTTCGGACCGGTGTGTAACATCATCCTCGCATCATACGGCACTCGACCAACATTCTGGCTGTCGTCCTCTACTCACGTGCAATACGTCTTCCACGGGTTTGCTCGGGCGCGTCGTCGACTGCTACCCTCCATGACGACGATCAAACCTCTATCGGTCGTTCGGCAACTTCGAAGACACATTTTTTCCTGGCCGCGGCGCCGTGCGCCGGTGTTTGTCGGTTTTATGACGAGTGCGCCGACCCGAAACGATCCGCCGAATGGACGATAAATCGTGTCGGTGCTGTTGGCTTCATCCCTTTCTCCGCTTCCTGTTGCGCGGAAAAAAAACCCGTTCGAAAGCCTCCTGCCTCGGATCCGCTAGAAATTTCAGACCAGAATTCATCCGGAACAGAAATTAATTAAATGTACCGTTCGAGCTTCGGGGAAGTGAAACTCCCAAAGTCCTCCATTAATGAAAGCACCGAGAATTTTAGGATTTTATTTTGTCAGACGATTGTAAGAATATTGTAATTAGTTAGCGGATTTCATGCACTTACGGGAAGAATGAATAGCTGTAATTTAATAAAGTGGAAACGTTAGAAGTATTTAAAAATACTGTTACATTATTTCCAACCAATTGAACATATTAACGATGATGATTCCGGTAGAAAATTTTTATTTTGCATAGAGATCCGTTGTCTAATTATAATCGTACCTATATGAATGTTTGAATACATTAATTAAATACACACATTATTCTCAATGAATGTATCTGTGAATAAGTATAGTATTTTTGACAACTAAATTCTGAAGGAATGAGAAGAATGACTACCGGAAATAGTTTGTAAAGGATGGCTGAAAAAAAAAGATGAAAATCGTCCGCCAGCCGAGTGTCAAACAATAAAATCCAGCTTCGCGAAGTTTCTGTGTGGGAGTTACTGCATAATTGTTTGAAAAGTGTCGCCATTGCGGGTCCGGGCGAAGGACTCGGCTCGCAATTTTCCCCGGCGGCCGTTCCCAGGGAGAAAGAAACGTTAACGACGACGGGTCGGGTTGGATGCATTATACATTAACCCGGCTGTGCAGGAATTATGATCAGTTTATGGGCAGCGAGAGTGCCCGGGCCGAGCTCATAGACACACCGTGGAACATGGCGGTTCCAGGCTCGCGTTAGCAGACATCGTTTACGAGCAAGCTCTACCGGTAGTTAACGGACTGGCCCCCGCCAGTATTTATTGATTAATTCACGGTGGGTCATCGCCGTACGGTGCAATTTGCTTCGGTCGGCCTGACAAATAAGAGACCGTGTTTCGTTAAATGAAATGCCGGGAATGCAAGCCGAGCTGAATGGACACGATCGCCTTGGGGACGAGAGCTCTAGGAAAATAGCTGTCTTGTGCCCGTCGTTCCCATCATTTCAAATATTACGTCCGATACAGGCTTTGGAACCTTGGAAAAATCTCTCGAGTATCCTTAAAATCCACCGTCTTTTTAGCACGAGCAATTCTTTCCTATCGAAAGTCTACAATTTTCTCTAATTTTGGAGATTACATTATGCTACATAAACGTTTCGGTACTTTAGAAAAAATCCACTCAACTTCAGCATACGCCGTTTCTTTCGTTCGTGGCTCTATAATTTTTTGTAAATGCAAGAGGACGCAGTGCTGGATTTAAAATTGAACAGAGAATAAGAGAAGAGGGAGGTGTCGAGTGAAAATAAAATTTACCTGCAGCGCTCCAGAGGATCCCAGCTGGAAGGTTCTTTTTCTGGAGTCGATGGTTTCTTGCGCACCGGAATTTTTGCGGCCGATTAGATGAAAGCGAGTGTCTTGCTGAGATGTACCTTACTCGCGCGACTTCCGGCACGGAGCCACAGCTATCTCGCATGAGGCGCTGTCTTCGACTGTGGCATCGCCTGTCGTATCGTGGAATGCTTCTGAAGGAAGGAACGTCCGGACCCCGTGTCTTGAATAATAAACCGATCGCCAGTCGATTTCCTTTTCCATGCTGCCACGCCGATTCGCATTCGTCGCTCGCCGGGCTTTCGAATCTCGGATCGGCCACGCCATAAAAGAATCGAGTCGAACTTCCTCCCAGCAACATTCGCCAGGTCTGGGCCCCGATGGATTATGTCATCGACGGAGACCGCCGTCGCCTGAATGGACAATTTTTTTTCAGAGTTATTACAGGTACTCCCGAAAAATGTTATCCGTGAAACACGTACAGCGAACCACAGTAATATTCGGATACTTTTAAAAGCACGATAACTTCTTTAATATCAAATTATACGATTTGGATTTTCTTGAAAAATTAGAACAATTAACTTAGGTACTACATGACGTGAAAAAAATTTTTGAAAAAACTGCAATTGAAACATTGTGGAGACAACAACGCAAGATTCTACTTTATCCTTTTTCACAAAGAATATTGAGTCTTCGGCGCCATTACGTTGCATAACGAATACTTTAATAAATTAATTTTAAACAGTGTATAAATAGCTCCAATATTTTTCTGTAAATAAATGAAATCATATAAAAGGAAACATTGTGGAGCCAACAAAGCAACATTCTACTTTATTCTACGCTACAAAGAATTCTTCAAGAAATTGATGAACGCCACAGACTTCCACATTTTCCTCAGGGTGTAAAAATTGAAACAACATCATGGAGAATACCACACGCTCCTCCCGTACGTGCACGTGGAAACCAAGGAAAGCGTATCAACGATTTTAAAGCGCCGTCAGTAGAGGTAAAGAGGAGGTAAGACCAGAATCTCAGAGATTCGTACAAGGGAGATTTGTTAAGGTGAATAGATTATTTCGAGCTGGATGGCAGAGAAGCCAAACAAATTGCTCTCGGCCAGCTCTCCGAATAAATACAACTCCCAGCAATAAAAGCTTAAGCGACTAAGCTAATGTTATTGAGATGAAGCCGAAAGCTAGGGATGGTGGGCGTGCTGGAATCCTCGGCAAGGAATTGCAATGCCGCCCACTTCGGCGAAATTTAGCTTTGTTCGTTTTCCTTCCCTTTGAAAAATACACCCTCGCAAATTCAATTGCGGTCATGCCGCGCGACGTTCGCGGATTATACTAACTGCGAGCTGATTAATCGTCCTCGGAGGTCCTTTAACATGCTAACCGTTCAGACACCGAAGATGCACTACGAAAAATAACCTTCCGAACTTCAAAATCAATTTTTACTGGAATCTATTAACTAGAAGCTATCAAGGGCTATGGTACTAAAATTTTGAACAATTTAAAATCAGCGTATAATAAACAGCTTTTCATTCCTGCATGGTCCAGTGAACGCGATGCAACTTCTCTAAATGATTATTTTAACGGACGTATGGATATTAATATTTCGGGGGAAAAATATTTGGTGAACTTCTGTATTTTTCCAGCCCTAACGAGCAAAGTCGGCGTGCGCTCGCGCGCGGAAAGTTGCTTACTTGAGGGACCATAAAATTTTTTGGCGAATGGTTCGCTTTTAACGAATAAAGCCCCCGGCGAAAGCTCGCCTCGTATAAATTACCATGCGGCCACGCGGAAGTAACGGAAAACCCAGACGAATTCTTTTTCCGCGGCGTGGCGTTGCAGCTTGTAAATAAATTGCTCGGTGCACCGTCGCGTGTGTTTCTGATACGCGGAAAGTCGCGCGGCACGGCGAGAGTTCAACCTAAACGCGCGGATTCAGGCGATTTCTGCGAGGGCGGGGGCCGCGCCGCGCCGGTGAATTTCCGCCTCGCGGAAACGCCTCGCGCTCTTTCGCTATTTATGAAACTCGAGTCGAATGAATTCCCCTCTTCCAACCGATTTAATCCTTGTTTGCTGAATTATCTTGGCCCGGCCCCTCGGGGAATAGGGTCTGCAAATTGAACGAAACTTTGCGTTTTGGACGAGCGCCGTTTCAACGACTGTTCCCAATTATGTCGTGTACACAGCGCGGGCTCACGATTTTTATTGCTCTCGTTTCGCTGGTCGGGCCAAGAACATTTCAGGTCGCGAGATTATGAATTTTTCGTGCAAGTTACCAACGTCTTACATAAGGAGTGTCTCGAAATTGAAAACAATGTAACCGTCAAAGAACAGAATCGACAAAGCAATCGATCGTCGAACCGTCGCCGTAGCTGTCTCCGTGAACCTTGTGTAAAACACACTCCCCACCCCGAATACCGGAAACGTTGGCTGTCGCATCGATTCGTCGATATTGGCAAAGTTGACCGGTTAATCCGGTCGGCGCGTAACATCCGACGAATTCTTGCGGTAGGTTGCATTAACGGGACCATAAATCATGGCGGGGGCAGAAGAATGGAGGGAAGTTGGAATCTGAGTGACGTCTAGTCAGAGAGAGCTCCTTGTCGTCGTTCGGGCTGTCCGAGTGCTCGCGGTGCCGAGAAACGAGGGTGGAAGAGCGAGAGTCGGGGGTGGTAGAAGAGAGAGTTCTCTCTCGCAGGACGTTGACGCGGGTCCCGCGGGGCATTTTTGCGGATGAAAGGTCCGCCCTATCTTAAACTCGACGTAACAGGAGATTCCGTTTTCCTTCCTCCGGCCGCCCCTTTCATTTCCCACCCCTTCGTCATCCCCCGTCTCCCTCTTTCTCTCTCTCTCTCTCTTTCTCTTCACCCCCTGTCACTCTTCTACCTCCGTGTCTCTCTTCAGCTCTGTCACCCTTCAAGTTCGCCTCTCTTTCTCTCTCTTCAGGCCTGTCCCTCTTCCTCACCCTCGCTCCCATTCTCACCCGGCGCGCCCTCGTTTTTTTTCCGGGTTTTCTCCCGACGCGTCCCCTTATTTCGCGGCCGGTCTCTCGAATCGAGAAACTAATATCGCGCGACAGGCATTCGAGGTTCCCGAGATAGCATCCGTGAAGCGCTGGAAATCTCGCTTCTTCTTCTTCTTCTTCTTGCTTAGGGGGAGGGTGGTATGGGTAACTTGAAAGCAGAACGATTTGCAACGATGTTACAGAATGATACCGAAACCTCGACAGTCCCGAGCTGCTACGAATATTCCTCTCCCGGCATGGAGAGAGTCGAGATAACCACCGCGGAATTTTCGGAGACGGTATCTCTGTTAACCCCCGTTTAGCCCCTCCAATGTATTTGTCGATGCGATTTTTATTTCGACGAATTTTTACAGGAATTCTGCACTCTTGTTTTGGATCTAGGTGAATGTCGGAGAAATCGTTACGGAACAAATGAAATACAGCAGTCTAGTAAAGGGGTGTGTTTTACAATAATTAAAAATTCTAAATTCTACGCAATATATTTTTCTAGTAGCGAAGGTTCGTGTACAGAATTGTTATTGGTCCAGATTCCACTGCAGGGTTAATAATGAATCGTGTGAACAAAATGGATCGAGTAGGGGATGATCCACCCCAACAATAGAAAAAGGGACATCGAACTCCATTCGTGCCAGCTAGAACTGCTTCCGTCGGAAAGTTTTGCTTAACGGACACAGAAAGAGCAACAATATTGAGTTCGAACGGGGGTGGTCGCGGGGGTGGATCGGAAGAAGACGATCATTTGTCAGGACGAAGTGGACGCGAACGCGAACACGTTATCGCGGCTTTCCCGGGGCAATCTATCGCGTGTCCTTTAACAGAAAGAGATTTCTGACGAAAGGAGACAGTCGGCCGTCAATAGGAATACACGTTGCTGCGGGAATAGGCTCCACCGAACCGATGAATTTTTGAGTGAGCGTGTCTCTCGCACAGAATCTCCCATAACTCGCCGCGACGGTGGTGAAACTTGCAATTTTTATCCCTCTAGAAATTCTGGCAACCTCGCGGAGAAATTAGAAAAAAATTGTTGACGGTAAAAATACATTTGATGTCTGAAAACATTGCTGGACTGATTTATAGTTGTGCAAACAATTTTTATTTCGTCAGAAATTCGCACATGCTCACGGATAAATTATAAAAAAAATTCTTGACAACAGAGTCGTACATTATCCTTGCAATGATGATTAAACAAATACGGAATATTCTTTGCTGTTTTGAAACATTAACGCGTTCATCTTCCAGCAACGTGAGGCAGCCTGCAAGACTCTACCAGCTGTAAAAAAAAGTTCCACCTCGCGCCACAGCCATAAGAATTTTACGCTCTAATAACTACTATTATGGTCTGAGATAGCTCGAAAGTGGAGCCTGAAAAATTGAAGATTTACAGTCATGTTTGTTTAAAGTTCAAACTTGACTGACACATGTTTTCTGTAATAAAATTCAGAAAAGTGGAAAGAATAGAAAAATTTCGAATGCACGGGGATCTCATTAAGCACACATTAATTCCTTTCGTCATCGTTCTGCCTGTTTCTGACACGAATACGATTTACAGTCGCCAATGCAACCTTACGGCTTGTTTATACCGAGTTCCGGAACTAATTTAATAAAGCCTATTCACGCGGAAAGTTTGAAGCGGCCGTGCGGGGATGGCGCGCGATTTTAATTAAAAAAGTGGACGTTCGGTCCGGAACGAGGGGAGCAGAGTAAACGAAAGTGGAAATGGCTGTTCCGACCCGCCATTGCTCGATCTCCCCGAAAACCATCCTCCAAGTTCCCAATCATTAACCCACGCGTGACGAGAGCAGGGTGATTTTGACCCAACTGCATCTGTTGCCATTTATTTAGTCCCACAATTATTTAGGTGACGAAACTAAGAACACACACGCCGGATTTACTACTCGCACAGTGGAATTACTTACATAACAATAATTCTGCGTTTGTCACCGTTTGTTTGACAGAAATCGTTGTAACTCGAAGGTAGCGAAATTTTTTAAGTGGATTCTAAGAAATTCAGTTGTAATTTCTAGCAAAATATCTTTGCGCCAAAATTAAGAAATTTGTACCTTCAAACATTGAGTCATTTTTGTGCAATTTCGGGAGGAAGAGTGTACGTTCGCATACGTTTGATATCGAAGTAACATCCTTGAATGTTTCCATCAATAGTATTTACCGAAAGCAAACCACTTCGTTCCAAGACATATATTGTTTCACTTAAAGCATCGCATCACAGGAAATATCCAATATGGCTGCAGTTGGTGGCTGTACACGTTGCAATATACTATGTAAAAGATTGAACCACTCCAATATTCCAAGCTGGTTCTTTTTGAACATTTTCCACTGATGTAAAATATATTCCGGACTTCAGACGTTTCCGGGTCACAGTTACTCTACGTCCTACGCCAACGTACAAACGTGAACAATAACTTTTCATCCTGCAGAATGGGAACTTTCTTAGAAGACACATTTTCACTCGAATTGCATACCGTGCACAAGTCAGACATTTTAAACCTTTCGTCTGCGCAGTAAAATTGTAAAAATCATTTTACGAGACTGCGTAAATACTTCATGAAAAAACTTCATAGAAAATATTTAACACCAAGCAGCGACGTAAAGGTGGTATCTCCTATGCGAGAACTGGAATTTCCTTTAAGGCAACAAAATTTAAAGAATTAATTAAAAAATTATTAGAAAAAATATATTTATTACGATAGTAGGTAGGAATAATTTTTTAAATGAATTTTAGTGGTAATTTCATCTTGATATCATTTATAGTTCAAAAGTTATAGTAAAATGCCAGATTGAGATAGTCTCCCCCCTTGCCCTTCGTGACGCTGTCCCTTCACCCTCGCGCTCAACTGAGGCAGGCGCGAAAAATTCTGTCGCGAGTAAATTTCGATTGATTTCGCTATTGCCAAATATACCGATGTTTCGCGATCTTTTCACTTCTTTTCTACATACACTCTACATAGGAAAACTACACTCCCCTTACTTAACGTCCCCTCCTGGAAGGAACGAAACTCACCAGGGGATGGGGACGAAGGTTTTACCCACAAAACTGCCTGAACTGGCCGAGAAAATTTTCCGGGCGCGGACGAGGCACCAATACATATTGCCTCGCTGGGCTGCGGCAAACAACGCGTTATCGCATTGCTTGCCTCACCTGACCGATTCATGGATTAGCGCATATTTATTTAACGGTTCATTTCACAGGATTTTTTTAAACGCAGTTCTCGTTATAAGACCTTAACCGTTGAGAAAGTGCAATCTGAAAATTTTTAAGACTTTAAAAAAGCACATATATGTAATATCCTGCGAAATAATCTAGAATTAAAAATAAATAAGTTCCGCAAGTTAAAAAAAGAAGCATTCTTTGCTAATAAAGTAGATAGAAATAATTTTTTAATGAAGTTTAGTGGAAAATTCATGCCGACATCTTGAAGAGTTTTAGTAAAATGTTACGATCCAGCTCACTGTGTTATTCGGCCGTCCGAGATTGTATTTGTGACGCAGCGTTCATTTCAAATAATTTCAATTTCGTCAGTTTTCAAATTTCAAAATGTATGTTTTCAATTAGCAAATGTTTAAAACGCAGTGGCTCGCATTTAGACGCAGTTCTGACAAAGTACGACGCAGTGTCCAGTCGCGAAAGAAGATCCCGCCTTAATATAACTTTTGTCCAGCGTCACGAATCCTCGCTGATCGTACGACAATCATTAAAATCCCCAAAATGAACGATTTAACCAAAAATATTGCCGCAGAAGTGTTCAATCAAGGGAAATATTTCTTCGACGTGATAAATCAAGAGACCCAAGGAAAAAAAGCGGTTTAATCGTACCGTATCCTTCAATTCGATCAAATGGTCGATCATAGGTCAATTTATTCCGTCGAAGGGGACGAATAAAATCGGCGACATGCACGTCAAACACCCGTCGACCGGCATTAAAAATAACTGCGTCGGCGAACAGGGATCGTTCCGTGAACGCGAAATGTAATCGTTTCGCGCCGACAAAAAGCGGATTAATTTCTCGGTGGTCGTGGAAGAAAAAGAGGGGAACAAAAAATACAGCAACAGAGAGAGAGACGGAGAGAGGAAAACCCGGTGAAATCCGTCGATCGCGCGCGCGTCGCGTGTTCGATTTGCAGCGCGAGCAGCAGGAGGCAGGATCGCGCGCCACTACTCTCTGTCACCGACAAATTCATTTATCGCGGCGGCCGCTGAAAAAGATAAGTAAAAACCGCGATATATCTCGTACATACCTAACCACTCCCTGTTATTTACATATTCTTTACATATCCGGCCGCGCACGTATACGAGAGCCACGCAGACCGCGACGAAACGACCTCACGACGATCGCGGATCTGTTACTTCGCTTTTCTCACTTCAACACGGTGGATCTGGTTCTAGGATAATCTCTAATAGCTTAATTTATCTTTTTAGAATCCGGTAGCAGGCTCTGAAATTGTAGAAAAATTGTACAGGTTGATCCAAAGGTCATTAAATTATTTTGACTTTACTTTTCTGATTTGTACACGGTGAATCTAGTTCTAGAATACATTCTAATCCCCTAATTTATCTTTCTATAGAAATTTTACCTAGAGAAGCTGTAAATCATCTTAAAGTATCTTGTAAATAATGCAGAACATTTTTCTTTCGGTATGAAGATCTAGTTTGTAATCATTCGATAGCCTGGAATAATTCGAGTGCGACGGAAGGGAAGAATTGGGGAAGAGAGTTTCTCGCGAACGCGGTGAAATAGCCAAGTTCGAATTTTTATATTTCGTCCCAACATCCAATATTATCAAGTCACCCCTGTTCACGAGAAGCACAAACGTGCGCGCGCGCTATCATGTTGGTAGAGAGACGGTTGCCTCGGTAGTAGGTAGAGGTCCGTAAGTAGCCGAGCAGAAAGTGTACATAGGTATAGGCGGAGACGAGGGGTTGGCAGGCAGTCCGAAGCATTGAAGGGGGTTGGAACGTGGTGGCAGTTGGCGGAAAAAGGGGAAGGGGAAGTTGCGATTCCATCTGCCAGCCTGTCATTCTGATACTACGTAGAATGTCGGCTGTTGGCGGAGACGATCAATACATTGCAATCTATATAAAATGGCTGCAGTATCTGGAGCGTCGTGAATAAAACGCGCGGCAGCCCTCTCTCCCTCTCTTGCTCTCTTCGACGTCGTGGAAACGAAAACCGATGCCAGACGGGTTACGCAGACCTTCCGGACCTTTTCCCACCCGTTTCCCTCGCCCTCAAAGGAACCACTACCACCCCCCATGGACAGCTTTTTCTTTTATTTCGCTGTTTCAAATTTTTCCGGACGCGAGAAACGAGGCTTCCGGAAATTCGATTTTCGGAATTGAATCTGATTCCGCCGGTGCTTGCTGGCAAAGTTATCGGGCTCGTAATTTTTCCGGTGGTTCTCGTTTCAGATGTGCTATGGCTGTCTTTGGGATTGTCTATGGAGGATTCGGGACCCAAAAGAGAATATTGAATTAGTCGAGAGCACTTAAAATTTTGGTACACGTATGGCAATTTTGAACCAGAAAATTGGAAGAAGTTTTTCCTTGTCTAAATGGGGGTGCAAAGGTAGGGAATAAGTGTCTTCATTATCTTTACGACTCTTTATTATTTTGGTAAACTTGTCGAAACGCGTTGTCAAAGGAATATAAAACTTGAAAAATATTTTTGCGAACATTGAAAAACTGAAAGAGACCGCCTATTTTTTGAATAGGAAAAAGATTGTTCAGAATGTCGAGAATTATAACACATTTCAATTTCATCAAAATCCGCGAGGAAGTGACGTTTCGACAAATTTATGAATTTGAATCTCTATTTTCATTAATTTAATTCTCTTTGTCCAAAATGGGGGCTGCGTTAATGAGAGGTGAGTGTCTAACCGACTCGCTTGGTTTCTTAAAAAAGATTACAGGAGTACGTAACAGTGTCGTTACAGTGTTTAATCGTCGTCGGCAGCCTCGACTTAAATTCGACATAAAATAATGGCGTTTGGGGTTGGGAGGGAGGGGTAGTTTACACGTTAACGCGTCTCTGTTACGAAAAGATGTAAGAAAAAGGAAATACACGGTCGAATCGTTACCGTGTCGCCATCTCCCTGTAACTCGGTGATCTAACAACGTTCACGGTTTCTCCGTTAGATGTCGGCCATATTACCTGCTCATTTCACCTCGCAGCTTTGGATAAACATTAATTAACAATGCTTTCGTTTACGAGAAGTTTAATATGTCCTATAATTGTTGCAGCACTGAAGAAAGTTAAAGAAAAGTGTCTTATAAAAATGCTCCACCTTTTAGTCTGTTATCGATTTCTGGTTCTCGGCGAATGTTTTACTACGCTAATCAATGTTCACTTAGGATTTAATTATTCGAAAATATTTTACTGATATTGTAAATGGATAAAGTATAAAAGAGATTGTTAGAAATGTGACACAGTTGAGAGGTTAACAGTAATTTCTCTTACCCATTCATGGTGGACATCCGCGGTACAGATACGTCAATACCGAGTCCAAATTATCAACTGAAAAGTAAAAACTTTTAAAAAATTGTACAACCACTGACAATCGAATTGAATTTGTCTGAACACTTTGGTAGGATAAAAGAAACGTGGTAAAATAAAAGGAAGTCGAGATTGAATACAAAACTCGCGTGTTTGTTTGCGGACGCATTCTTTAGTGCGGTGACTCACATGGTACGAGTGCAATTAACATAACACCACCGAGAAAAGAAAAAACAAGAAAATCTATCCTGACGACAGAAACGAGGTGCAGGCTGATGGTTCGACTGCACGGAGGCCAGGTCGAAGCACAACTAACCCGGGTTTCGTGCAATAAAGGGGATCATTTTGAATCTGTGTGCTGAAATTTATGGTCCCCCACCAGCACAGCCTCTACTGTAGGGCCGCGTAGTAAAGGACGGCTATTAATTTTACGTTTGCCGTGAACTGTTCACGCTCTAAGAGCCGAAGATCAGGGGTCGCTTCGTCGTCGACACTAGGGATCGATACGGATCGTTGCAGCATCGGAAAACCAAAAATATTCTCTCTACAAACGCACGACACTAAATAACTTTACTAAAATTCAAAATTTGCCTTTCTCTTCTTCTCCTGTTAAAATTTTGTTCAAAAAATTTCGAGATAAACAATTTATTACTGAACTGAACAACGAAATACATAGTCTCACATATCAGATGTGTGACTTTACAGATACGATGAAGTCACCCTCGCCTGCAGTCGACTCGCAATCGATTGGTCAATCAAGGCCACCTGGCCGTGTACGAATGATATACGTCTTCCTTCCGATCTCTTCAAGATCGATAAACCGAATCTACATATACCCACGGACGCTACAACCCCTCAATCACACCGAACAGTTGATTAGCCTCTAATTCCACATCATTGCTATTAACTTCTTAGAAATTCGAACATAAAGACGAAGTAAAAAGTTGTAAACTCACTTGTTCAGTCCACTTCGGAAAAGGAATTTGGGCCACGAGGTAGGCACACTTGAAAAATTAGGCCGAAGCTTAGGTTGGCCGCGAATACGATTACCACGAAGTCAACCAGGAATTGTCCAACAATGCACCACTGCACCAGCGCGCGCGTTTGTGCAACTGATTATACGTATGCACTCGGGATCGGAATCGCGTTTTCGAGGAACCGGACCAGGAGAAGTTCCAGGTGATGTTGGCTGGTAGCCGATCGCCGGGATTATGCTGCGGAGAAACGCCGAGGGGTAGTATCACGGGGAAATGATTTATGACCTCGGGGACCAGGTAGGGCGCCATTCAGCATCAGGCTCGTTCTCTTCTTCTCTCCTACTCCCCCCAGGAGGCACCCGGTGACTTCCACCGTGTCAATGCGTTTTCAGTTGGCCTATTTGCGCGATACGCGTAAGATCCGACCGCCGGGTCGCAGATAAACATGATACTTTACGATGTGAACGCGTACGTTCGGGCCCGGTGTTACTCGCCGAGAGATTTTCGAGCCGGTTCTGGTGACTCTTCAGGGTGTGTTGGACTAAGGGACGATGCGGTGACCCAGGGTACGTTTTTGTTTTTTTTTATTATAGAAAATCTCATATGAGATTTATTACAACATAATTACAAAACAGAAATACACTACATATAATACAGAGTATGAAGATTACAAAACAGAATGGGTTTCTTATAGAAATACAGATATTATAATATTAACATATGATTAAAAGGAACAGTATATGAACAGGGAGACCCAGGGTACGTTGATTTAATTTATTTGATTATTTGGGGTGGTTCTGGTGGATGGACTTTCTGTTATTTTACTTTTATATATTACCTCTGGAGTGGGGATGATGGAGTGATATGTTCAATTTGAATTTTTCGAAGAAATATCTTATTCGTTCGTAAAATATGGAACACTCGAAAATGAACCGTACAAACTCATCAGAAGCAGATCACGATCTACTAACAAATGACCAGATACACGTATAAAATCGTTGCGGTTCTGAACAATTCTAATATTCCACGGTGAAATTGAAGATGATACGTCCGCCGTGTGTTCGGATTCGAATTGGCAAAAAACGCGATTCCCGTCATGAATTACACCCAGTCCTCATCGAATCCAGGTCCGAGAAGGTAGCGGAAGACAAAAGGAACGGTGAAAGCGACCCGCTTCTACCTGCCACGAGGGAATTAGCCCGAAGGAATCAGCTGCAGTCGCGGTCGCGATGCATAATGCAGGGGCAGGGGCGTGAATTTATGTAACTTAATTTGTAACAAGGCGACGTCCGGCTATCCGCGGTGTCTAAGAACAGGGCAGGGGGTGCGAGAGGCGAGAGGAACGATCACGAGGGCTACGAACACGCGAGACAGAGTGTAATAATGGTCAACCCGAAGGGCAACTTTTTCACTTTGCATGTAATAACCGCGGCACAGGGCGCGAAACGCGTACCGACCGCGGTTTAATAAAATCTCGTTGGCCTAAGAACGCGTGGGCCGATAGGGAAACCGCGGATGAAAAGCGAAAGAGAAATTGTCTACTGCTGAGGGTGTTGAGGTGGTTCGTGGTGTTACTCGATGATGGAGGAAGAAGGACTTGAAAGAATGGTTCCGAATGTACAGTGACTTCCACTATTACAATTTGAACTTTTTGAGAAGTTAGAATAAGTGATTTGCAAAAACATTTGCAAGTGCTCGGAATTGCAGAGACAATACTAAAAGCTACATGTTGCTTCAAGCAATTTATTTTGCATTTTTCATCCAGCAATGAAAATTAAGAATAGGTATCTTGCAGTGACCGAATCCGACCGAACCAGCAACCGCACTGTCTAAATTGAAATTTTCCAACCCAATAATTTCCGAATTCGGAATGAACGGGGGTTTAAACAGCGACGTGGGTGCGATTACGGTTTCCGGAGAACGTTTCTCGCCTCTCTCTCTCTCTCTCTCTTTCTCGCTTCCGGTCCATGTTGTAAAATCGTGTGCCGAGCGAAATTCCGAAGGAAGCTCGGTATTCCGGGCTCGTATATCGACCGGCTGCGTTGCACTGGAATCGCCGAGGAAACGAAAAAAAGCCGGCGGGAAATGAGGGAAAAGACAGACGCGGTGTCAAGGCGGCGGCAACGGCAGCAGCAGCTACCCCGAACGATCATCAATCATCAAGAGCGAGACAATCGAATAGCGCAGCCAACCGGTGAACAGCTGTCGCTTCGTTCAGCTCTAACCGTACACGTTACACGTTGCTACCGTGTTTTCAGAAAACTCCTCCCAAATCGACGAACAAAAAAAAAAGCCGTGCGCCGACCTTGTGTGCGGTTTTCATCCTGCAATGACGAAATAAATTAATCCTGCCGGTTGCCGATGATGAATTCGAGTTTGATACGACTTATCGAACGCTGCAAAATTTATTTTTGTTGAGGTGAATATTTAAAATACAATATTGTGACGATGAAAAATGTTAAAGCCCGATTTGTGAGAATACAGCAGCGTAATTCGAGTTTATTGTGTTCCGGGGTCTTTTTGTTTGGTAACAGGATATATTTAATTGTGTCTATTGACTCTGAATTTAGTGAATAATGTGATGACAAAACAATGCGATTCAATTTTAATTTAACTTAGTACTGAAGATCAATTTGTATAGGGGTAGCAACGTGATTTGATTTTATTGTGAGCCGAGTTCTTTTGATTCTTTAAAGAAAATTTTACAGTACAGTCAGCTTTGAATTTCGGGAATATTGTGGCGGTGGATGAAGGCTGACGCGCACTGTCTGCATTTCAAGGAGGCTCGATCCTCTTCACATCACATCGTATCATATCGCGACGCCGCGCCGTCAGATTTCGCCGTCATCCCCCGGCCGTGCTACTATATTGCCTGCTACGTTTCATAAATAACTCTCATATTACGAAAGAATACAATTTCAATATTACATCCGATGGATACGCCAATATCGTCCGTACGAGTGATAGATAGAGGAGCGTTATTGTCTTTAGAAAAACATAACCATTTATCCTAGAAATCCGCAATAAGAACAAGAAAAATTACCGGGCGAAATAAATCATTCACCGGGGCGTCGATCCTTTCACGAATATTCAAATCGTTTAACCCTTTGCGGTCCGAACTAGGGGGAAAAATTTTCTACTTGCGTCTTACAGTTAATGTAATTGGAATTGTTAGAATTATCAATTGTTACTGCATAAATTGAATCTGGCTCGATGTAAGATTGCAGAGGGTAAGTCGTACGGTTCCCCTTTTTTTAGTTTGTTAAAGAATTCTCAGTTATGTACAACGGAAAATGTATGAAAGTCTCGCGGAAATGTGTCGAAAAGCCAGGAACGCGGACTACAACAAGAAATGTTTATCCCCCGGGAAAATTGCGCGTGAATTTTCGCGATTCGACGGTGAGAAAGGCAAACTGAAATGAAACGTAAGATGTGTCCTTTGGACAGGACGAAAATATGAATGCTAGAACCGGAATTATATTAATAACGTCGTGCTTCTCACCCTCGAACGAACGAGACGACACCCCCGCGGAACTTTAATTAAATTTTCGTGCGTTTTATACCGTCCGTCGCTGTCATTCTTCCTTGCCTTTCAAAAAGGGTTTTATAAGCGACCTAATGCAAGTCCTCGGGATGCGGTCTCATATTCCGCGATGATTGAAAGAATCAAAAAAAGCAAAATTTTATCAAGAACTGTTCGTTTTATCGGCTAGGGCAGGGACAACGAGGAAATCTAGGGGAAAACGGAATTTTCCTTAGAATCTGACCTGACGCTGGTAAGGCAGGATCCTGGGGAAGATAATATTCGATGGGGAGGCTGTTAGTGAGTGGCTGACACTGGTAGATGGCAGCTATGAAACATTAGTCACCCCTAATCGTTGTTTTAAATTTATATTAACTTTTAATTACTCGCATATGATACTTACAGTCTCAAAACATTAAATTTAGTGATTCAAGAATAATGAA
Organism: Lasioglossum morio; assembly: GCA_916610235.2. Taxonomy (NCBI): domain Eukaryota; kingdom Metazoa; phylum Arthropoda; class Insecta; order Hymenoptera; family Halictidae; genus Lasioglossum; species Lasioglossum morio. The sequence goes on along the minus strand of OU744328.1, from coordinate 13,807,417 downwards.
AGGTGTCGACTACACTAGCAAATCTTATTTTGCATCGAAGTAGTTATTTTATTCAATAAAAATTAGTAAATTAATAAATTAGTAACATGAGCTGATATTTTTCACATAGGGTAAGTAACAATAAAATTTCTGATGAGTGCATCATGGACTTTAAAAGTCCACAATTTAGCAAATAAAAATTTTTTCTATCTCAGTTAAAACAATTATTTTTATTATTACGCATTAGAATAATGGTCTACATTTTTTAATTTTTTTTAAAGAAACACTGCGGATTATAAAATGAAAATAAATGTCTTCTTGTGTCTTCTGTTTACCAAAAAAAAAGGAAAGATGTTTTGTTTGAGCATTTAAGTCCCTGTTTACACTAAAGACAGAGGGTGGCAATGGAAAATATTTGCGGATGGAGGTGAAAAAGCCAGAAAAAAAACGGACGAGGTGAATTTCGGGGTTGTCGGTGCACATTCTTAACGTTAATGCAGTTTACAACGGAGAGAAGCGTCTCTCCAAGATTGATATCTCCGTAACACGATTATCAGCGAAGGCGTAGACGTAGCCAGTCAAAAGTAGCAAGCAGAGACGGGAGGGTTGTCACCCTTGTCTCTCCCCGAGCCGCGTGAGAAGCCAGCCATCTTGAATGATGTATGGCGCCGGTTACGGGGTCGACTGAGCGGCCATCACTCAACGCTGAGCTCCATGGCTTTTGGGGACACACGTCCTCGGGACTCTGGTTCTACTTCTGGCCCTGTCCGCTCCTCTATGGCCTTCTGTCTGTCGACAGTGTTCAGGCTAACTGTTACTTCGCGATACTCTCCACCATTTCACGCGTGCTTACCCCGTTTCCCCTCTTTCCATTCCGCGAATCCGAACAAACTTCCTGATGCAGCTTTCACCCCGCACCAGAAACTAGGTCTTTCCTAATTCTTCAGTTTGAGTTAAGTCTGGTTTAGGTTGAATATAAAAAATATAACTGTACTTTGATTACATATTACTCTGAATTATTAGAAACTCGAGAAAGGTAAATTTTGACAAAAGGGCAAATATATGTAGTTGAAAAAGTTGTTTAGATGTTGAGATGAACTAACGTTTCGACAAGTTTACCCAATAGTTTATCGAGTAAATTGTTAAATTTCAATACATATTTACTACAATTATATTAAACCCACTGTTTAAATTGATTATGAAATTCATTTATTATATCCAGCACACGTTGCTCCGATCCATCAGGTTCGACAGAAGATTTAGAATGTCGTAAAAAAGTGAAGCGAGAAATAGCTAAAAAAAATATGGGAAGCACGATTCGATGAAATTCGATAAAAATATTCTGCAGTAAGGTATATCGATGAAACAATTCGCAGATTGATCTTCGATTCGATATTCCCGAATTACGACAAAATGGCTCCGGTGCGAATCTATTTACATATTCCCCTCGGTGCGATCGATGCAAAAAAAAAGAAGTATTTACAGGCAGAGCGGTTCGGAAAATAGTAGGAAAAAAAATGCGGGGAAAAGAAAATAGCAAATCGAACACGGCCGGGAGTAGAAATTGATGGCTATTCGTGACTGAATACGGTGGCCGCGCGTACCAGGAGCATATTCCTGTGTGCGTAACGAAAAACGGTCACCGTTTCCATATGACGGGCCGTCAATGACAGTGGCCTGTAATCAATAACCGCATCAAGCTTACACACATTGCTCCACACCGTTCCTCTCCAGCATCCCAGAGCCATTCTGTCTACCCCCTACTCTTCCTTCTTTCGTTTCATCCCCCTATCAGCGTATTTAATATGCAATACCCCATTTACCCCATTGAATACCCCGCTGAATCTACTCGAGGGAGCTTTGCGACCCACATTTCGCCTCTTCGTATTCCTTCTCTCTTTCTCTTACACACACTCTAGTGCTCTCTCTCTCACTCTCTCTCTCTCTCTCTTCCTTCTTACGTGCAGAACTTTCGACCAAGATTCCTAATCCGTGGAGAAATTGCAGTGCGAGCACCATTGAAACAACCTGTAATGGGCTGGCCATGAATCTTGCTGTCAAACCAGCATCCCTCTCGTCATTTTCAATTGCTTTTTCATGGTGAATATGAGAAGCGTCAATACACTCATGTTTTTGTATTTACATAAATATTGTATGTATATGTATAGATTATGTACTCAAGTAAACCGCACTTGATATAAATAAATATAGCAAGTTTATTCGTTGTGATAGTACATCGACATTCATATGAAATTCGAAACAAGTTATTTCTCTAACAGTATAATTAAACGTCTAAAATCAGATGAAATGTCTCCTGACCACATAAATGATTATTGTTATATCAATTAATTGAACGTCAAGTGAAAAATCGAAAAGAAAACAATTTCAAGAAGGAGGGGTATTTTCATTAAAACAACTATTAGAATCTTAAAGACCGCAAACTATAATCTCACTCCGGAACAAAAAATCTCAGACACCTCTTAAGAGAACAGCAATCTTTTCCGAGGATTCCAACCCCGTCGCGATTTTCCAGGCCAATGGCGGAGAGCCGCGCGAGGAAACACTTCCTAAACTGAATTATACAAGCCATTGCAATTAATTAGCCTTAATAAAAATTATACGAAGAATCGCAATTATAAGCGACCGTTAGCCGGCCGGGGTTGCGGGGGTGGTTCGTTCTCCGAGAAGGGGTGAGAAAAGAAAGGCTGGTGGTGGAGAAGAAGAAGAAGGAGGAGGAGGAGGCCGTGGGAAGCGTTGGCAGGCAGTTTGTGGGTAACCCAGAGAACGCGGAAAACGCTGGTACACGGGGGTGGTTTGGGGGGTGTGAGAAAGCGAGAAAAGGAGTAGGATGAGTCCGGTGGTCGTTGGCGCGGAAGAAAAGAGAGTCACGAGATGCTGGGCCTATGGCGCGGGGATGGTTGAGGAAAGGATGGAGAAAAGGGGGTTGAGGTGAGATTCAGAGGGTAGAGTCGGGGGGTGGGCGGTGGATGAAACCGGAGAATCGTGGGTGGTGGCTGGGACGGTGGACAAAGCTGGAGGAAAAAGAGGAAGAAGGAAGGTTGAGGGTGCGGACCGAGGAGAGGACGCAAAAGGGGTGGTTTGGGAGGGTTTGAGGGGGTTGGAACGGCACGCGGGTGTGCTCCGGAGGATCCCGCGCAATCCCGGGGGCCGCTTTAAATGAGTCAGCGTTTTTATGCCCCGCGATGTTGTCAAAGTGCAAACAGCGCCCGATAATATATCATCCCTTGCGCAAGCAGCCACCCCCGCGCTCGACGCTTTCGGCTCCGCGGAGCGAACGCTAGAGACTCTGACTCTGCTATGTTCTGGCCCTGCTCTGCCCATCGGACACCGATGTTTGTATAGTGTAACCTATAATAAAGCTTGATAAGGGATTTCAACTGGGCCGGAACACGGCCGCCAGGTGACTGTGATACGTCCGCGTGAAATACGACGACAACGCTTGACGGAATAATTCGCGCTATCGCTGCCCGCGGCGCAGCCCCTGCAAATTTTAGCGGTTGCGGTCACTCTGTTGTGTTAGGTAATTGGCTAGTTGATGCTAGTTTCTCATTTTTAGAGACGGTACAGTAAACTACCGTATAACGCGATCAAGAAACCGTTTTAAAAAACTGTATACTTATGAACCGTTCAAAAAAACTGTACACTTACCGACAAAAAATACATATTTGTACGTACACAGTAATTTTAAACAATTTTATGATCGTGTTATACAAGAGCCGACTGTATGCATGTACACAAATGAATATGATTGTTAACAGAAGAAAGAAATTGCTTTTTGGCTTCTGTTCATGGTGATCAATTCAAACAATGTTTACTTTCATAAAGACGTACAGGGGCGTAAATTTTTTGTTGTACGCGGTGCAGGATTTCGAAAAGCTTAATGAAAAAAACCGCAATCAGCCGGCGCCAGCCAAGCATTTTATTAAGGCCGGGGGTTGACTGCCGCGCTGGAAGTTTTCATAATTTACTGCTTATACCCTCAACCGAAACGGCGGGCAGCCTCTTCCAGGGTCATTCACAGAATTTAGCACTACTTCGACCAAACAATGCGGCGCCACCTTAAGCAGGGTGAAGAAATCTAAGCAGTCTGACACCATGGCGCGGTTTTTGTTTAAACGTGTCCTCTGGGTCTAGAGGCTCAAACGAAAGTCGGCAGGTTTATTACCCTATTCAGCAATACGATGCTTATTATTATTGTCCTACGACCGGTCGAGATTATATTGGCCATTAGCCTGTCGACGCGCGACACCATGACGCCGATCGAAACGGTAACTTACGTTTCGGCTTCTCGTCGGAGGCCAACCGGAGCTTATTCAAGCAAAAAATGCTCGCTCGCTGCAAAACCATGGGAGTTAAGCGGTTAATCCCAGGATTACAAAGGGGTAGTTAATGGTATAACGTTCGGGGGTCGTGGGTTCCTCGAAAAAGTTTGAAAACGGCGAATTGAAAACGCTTTTTCTGTCATGAACTCGAGCTTTCATAGAAACATGAATTCTTTTGATGTCGAATTAATTTTTTCTGTGACTAGAGGATGCAAAGAATTTCGTGGACGTGGCATAAAAATAATCCCTATGTTAATTATAACCCTGGTATGTTAATTATAAATCAATACAATAGAAAGAGAGTCACTTTACGTGAAATTAGATGAAGCAGCGTTCACGAGGATCAATGATTGGTGCAGTAAAGCCTTGATCTAAGAAAACGGAAACCGTAGGATCTACGAAAAACGAATACCCGCGAATCATTGCGCGGAATTGATCTAATAGGGCGTTTTAATGGAAAAGAGGACCGTTCCGGGCGTGGTAATTTATCATTACGGACTCGAATCGTCCGAGGGCGACTAGTCGAAGAATTTGCGCGGAAGAATCGGGGGACGCGTCGTCACCGAGAGTCAGTTCCATTAAAATACGATACAAGTTGGCCGTGAAGAGCGACAGCCGACTGATTTTGTATTCAGCCAACTTCCGTTATAAAATTGCCAAGTTTTTTGCCGGTCGCTGAGACACGGGACAAGAAGGAGACGAGAGGCGGGAAAAGAAAAATGGTTGCCGCGGACGCGGACGGACGGCGAAATTCCGCGGCCGCAAAAAGAGAAACGACGCGGACGCAAAATGCACCGGATCCGTGTACACGTTTCTTAGAACACGAAGAAAAGAAACCTCGCGAATAGAAATGGAGTATTAACACGCTGACCATCGTGAGACGCAGCCAACTATCGCTTGCGACGCCATTTTGCCTCTAACACGGACGCTGCACAGCGTATTTTACAGTGCGTGACCTTTTTCGAGAGTGAACTTTTTACAAAATGTTACAACTCATTATTAGGTCGTTCGGAAAGTTGTTTTCCGTGTAGAGATGGCATTGCTTCCATTTGTTGTTAGTAATCGATCATGAATGTAATAGGAATCGATGACGTAAGTAACTACCCTTGCAAAAGTTAACGTCGAGTCTGACTCGACATCGAACCGCAAAGGCTTAAAGGTTTTATGGTTTGTTTGGAGGAGTCACTTGTCCTGATTCATTGCGAATTTTACAGTAATTAGTGTGGAAGGGACCACGTCAGTGCTTGTCACAGGAAAACGGAATTAGTACATTAGGAAGGACTATTATCTGCCGATGGATATCAACGCTTGAAGCGTCCGCAGTCACTAATGAAATTCAGTTTAGTGCACTTTGTCGGGTACTTGTATTTAGCTTCAGATACTTTGTTCGTGATACATCGTACCCTTTTAGCGGAGCGGTTTCGGTACTTGGCATTCGTTAATCATACGGTAGACTGCGGATCTTTATGCAAAATAAAAATGTTCTGTATTTCTGATAAGATACAGGAGCCACTAATGAGCTTCCTCGCTTTAACAATTTTGCTAGATCAAAAGTAGTATAGACGGTGATATTCAATTCTTTCAACCTTTACACGAAGTGAAATTACAACTGAAAGTAAGAAAGAAAAGTTAGAAACGATTTCGTTAGCCATCTGCCACGTTAAATCAAGTAAGGTACATTTCCCGTTTCCAGTCAACTCGAGATTAATAAACAAATTGCGAGAGAGTTTGATGCGAAAAGACAGGTTGATCTAAATGGTTAGAATTTAGGGGTAAGCGAGGGCGTAGATAGCTGAAAAAGGGAGAAAATCGACGCAGGGGTTGACTATGACACGAGACGTCAACCGAACTGTCGGAGGCGGCGCGGGGGTAAGGATAGCTTCACCCCAGAAAGTCAAAATAACTTCCTAAACTTTAACCTCCAGAGTATAAAAGTGGGATGCCTTTTCTATCTGCTCGCTGGGATCTCCGTATCCGGCTCGAAGTTGACGGGCGACCTAGGCTTCGATCTTCGCCGCGGTTCCGCCGATAAAAACACGTCATATCCGCGGCTGCTTCTTGCCTCGAACTGCTAGCCTCGCTCTGCGAAATGATCGGCAACGAACCCTCCGGACAGAGCCGGTTCTGCTTCGTTCTATTCGGTCTTGCTACCTTTTCGTTCTATTCGATATTTTGATCGGACTGGCCACAAAGAACGTTCCTTATTCTCTCCAGTCCTCTCAAGGCTGAAATTTACAAATTTGCATTGAGCTGGTGCATTTTAAAACCACAGAAAAATTAAAAGAAAATCACGAATCTGACTCGTTAAGGGGTAGTTTTACTCCTCTACTAATTTTTTGGAGAGTAGTACATATTTTTGTGAACTCTGTCCAACATAATTTGCCATATCTTGACTGCGGGTTTTTATGCAAACATATGATGCATCACTGACACTATAAAAAAATTTGTTCTTCACGAGCGCACATTTCAATCAAACTTTCAGTTCACGTATTTAAATGAATAATCGAATAAAAATTTCTTTCTAGAATCTTCTAGACAATATGTTACCGCAAATTTGGAATAGAGTAACAGAGGAAACGTTTAGCGATTTTAGCATAATTTAGTCGTAATTACTTTTCTATACTCGAAATAATCCCCTGATCCAGGGGTGTCTACCCCCCGCCGTCCCGTCCCGTCCCGTCGCCCCACGAAGCTTCAGTATTCTTCGTACACCGTTTCCCTATTTCCATCTCTCTCGCCGACTGGCCTGACTCTCCCGTCGCCGTTGCCGAAGGCAATCCGCCGTCAGACCCTGTCAAACTTCTAGATTACATTATACAAAAGCAGAGGTACGGCTCGTCGATCTCGAAATCCGCGCACCGGGAAAATTCGCCGCCATTGGGAAACACGGAGACACAAGCGGAGACCCTTCTCACTGGATGACGAGTAACGAGAGACCCGAAATTAATTTCGTATTTCTGCCGATGAAAATTTCATCGTTTCCCAGCCGATGGAACCGTTGAACAAAATGATTATTAAATATCACGAACATACGGGCATTTTTAGCGACCGTTTTGCAAGTCTAACAAATATGAATGCTACGCCTTTCTTTCTACCATTAACATCAATCTAGCTATACAAAAAATATACATTTTCTTTTCTCTTCTACGACATTTTTCGGAATAAAGACGGTTTCATCACTGCGACTGTAAAGAAAATGTACGGAAAGGGGCTAATAGTTGAAGAAGTCTGAAAGTGTTTCAAATATACATATTGTTTAGTATGATAGGAAGAATTAATTCTTTGGAGATAATTGTTATCAAAGGTATTTCGGCATAATAATCTAATGGAAACAAAGTCCGATAACATTGGGATTGATTTTCCCCGAGGCGTTTCACCTCTTGCTTATCGGCAAGCATTAGGGAAGTGGGACATGCAACATACGCGGCATAGTTCGCCTGAATTCCTTTTTCTTTTCTCGTGTGTACAATATTTCTACAACTATTTTTCAGGTTGCAGTCAAAACGGAAATGTAATTTAAGCAATTCTCATTTCGTGTGCATCAAGATTCAGTGAATTCAGTGATTCACGAACGAACTAATTTTGTCGACGTTCCCAATACAAAAGCTGCACTTGCTGCAGAGGATTATTTCGTACAGAAATCGAAGGTAGATCATTTCACGGTACGTATAAAGGGAACAAGAGCAAGCCGAAGGAATTAGGCGGCGTAATCGGCTTTTACGCAATGGCGGTTAATCCATGCCGAGGAGTTTTCCATTCGTTTGCATCGATTCGTTGCGGATCAGCCGTCGCCGTGAAGAGTCAAGCCGCTTTCACGAGGACGTAAACCTCGTTCCACGTAAGACCAACGAGGACGTAAACGCCTTATCAACCGCCAGTCTAATCCTTCGAAGGATCGCACTTGTCTGCGAGCAGTCGTCGCAGACCTCCCGGTAATTTATGGCGTTTTAACTTCCCTCCCCCGTGCAGATTAGTATGGAAAATCCTCCGTGTCGATCCTCCTGCGATTGCCACATCGCCGATTTACGAGATCCGAGCCCTCGATATTTACCTGGATACCTCGAATCGAATGCAGTCGACATTAAAAGGGATGACACACAGTTAGTTGTCTTTGTTCAATTGCATTCATCCGTGGAAGCTCAGTTTGCCCGTCGATTCGTAGAAGCTTCTTATGAACTTTAGATTATCACTTTCATATAGCAATGGAGAAAATTCTATGAATTGAAAGCAATTTATTAAATGATATAAGAATGGAACAATTCAGATCTATTAACGCAAACATCCATTTTTTAAAATCTGGGAAAGTAATTCCCGGTCACCTCTTTACAATATTGAAGTATGACGAGACAGCGGATTTTATGCATTTACGACAAAAATGAGTAGATCTAATTTAAATCAGTGAACACATTCGAATTAAACAATTAAATATATTAACAAAGAGAATAAATGTCTAACCCATCGTTCGAGATTCACAAGTTGAGAGTCACGAGCAAGAGTGAGAGGAGCGGAGACATATTTTTATCTAAACGCGTCTCACTGCCATAAAGTAGCGGCCATAAAACGTTCTGCGCGAGACGCGGTAATAGAAAACCGCGAATCAACACCAGCCCTCGAGATCGCGTCAAAAGAATTCCTTCGGAGGGAGGTCTTGGAACGTGGCAACCCCCTCTTCTTCAACCCCCTTTCCCTCCGTGACACTAGTCGCCGTGTAACATATGCTTTTATCTAAATTAAACAGTGTCGGCGCGATTTTCATTTCCTGGCCTGAAGCCGCTGATGTTATCCACAGGATAGCGCGTCGCGAGAGCGTTGCTAAGGGTCGGGAAAGGTTTACCCTCCCTTCGAGCGACCAACCCTCTTCTCCTCTCTCTCTGTCATCAGGCTACCATCGTCCCCCTTCCTGTCCTCCTTCACCCTGCACCTCAGCCGCCTTACACGGCCTTTCTCTCTATGTATACCTATGCTCGCCTTCCCGTGCTATCTCCCCCCCATATTCTAGCCGAACCCTTCGCCCCCTTTTCCTGGCTTTTCCTGTTCCGTCCCTCTCCTTCTCGCAAAATTTCCAGGAACCTGCACCGGCTCGTAGTTCTGCGAAATACCGTGTTTCGTGGAAGCCGGGGTCGTCGCAATTGGGATTGTAATTTGCTCGAGCCGCGAATCGGCACTGGGGATCATGAGAATGAAGGTGATAACATAATGTTGGAGGCCTAACAGCGGTTAGCTGACTCGGTACCAGCCCAATAAGAAGGCAATAGGGAGATTCATTTTTCGCTTAACCCTTTTGAAAACCACCGTTTTTCTTTAAAAAAATAACGAACACAGCCTCAGTCTGTGAACTTTCATTGCAGTAAAATGAACAGATTTGCAACTGTCTACAACTCCCTAAGAAGTTCGTGGTCAACGAATAATAGTCGTACAGCAATTTCAGCCCTTCGAACAGTTCGAAAACCGAGTCGAACGATACGGTAGCACGGATTTCAGTGGAGAACAGTGCTCAGGATATTCGCGTGTGGAAAAACCAGTCGGTAAGAAGGGAATTAGCGAAAGAAGCAACGGGGAGGATGCCTTTTTTCCTTTGTGCCACCCCCGCGCGGCTCACACGCGGCATTCCTTTTTCGTTCGAACGGATCTTTGTCTACAGCACGATCCAACGTTGAAAAAGAGAACGCTCGAGGAGCAGGAGGTGGCATCCACGGAAGGTGGACGTGGTTTGGGGGTTGAAACCCCGATGGTGAGGGGGTGGAAAACGCGGACCTGCAGACAGCTCTCGGCGCGGACGGAGAATGGCTGATTCCGTGAGAAGGGAAAACTGGGAAGAAAGGAGAAAATAGAGCAACCGGGTGGGGGTGGAGTCGAGAAAAAGGGAATATAGGATCCAGTGGGGTTGAAGGAAAGCGGGAGAGACCGGGAGCATTCAGGAATGGTCGGACAGAATGACGCTGATCAATTTCTCGGTTTCGCGTCCCTGGACCTGCGGAAAACGAACCGATCCAATGATTCACCGATCTATAGGTGGGATTTCCTGGCCGACTCGAAACGAGCCTGAGGGTGGTCGCCTAACTATTCACTCAATGAGCACACTGCGACGTTTATGTCCGACGCTATTCTATTATCTTTTCCAGCATCTATTTCAGTTATGAATATTTAAATAAAAAAGAATTTTTAATGTACCACGTTTTTAAGACGGACTAAAAAGTATACAATTTGTCCTGGCCCCGTACAGATAGTCTTAAAACGTGGGGCGCATGCAATAAATAATAGTTTATCTAAGTCACTAAGAATTTTATTGCACTGCAAAAGATATGAACTGTTGTATGAGTTTTCTCAACGGTAGCTACTCTCTACACTCCTTACTATTATCTTGCGCCCCACATTTTTCGTTTTAAATCTTGCAAGTATTTTCGTAGCTATTAAAAATTCACAATCACAAATTTTCTGGACTATCTGTATGGGGCTAGAAAAAATTATTTTATACTGATTAGTCTTAAAAAGGTGGAATATTAAAAAAAAATTTATTTAAGTAATTATTTTCTGCTTTTTAGACGAACAGACAGATAAGAAAGCGAGTTAATATTGCATTGTTATCCAGTTCTGAGTAAGATTAATGTTCCAAGTCTCTAGCTCATCGGGAAGTTAGTTTAAAATCAATTGTAAAATTTGTACCGAACAGACAAACAGACAGGCAAGATAGCGAGTTAATAAAAAAAAACATGGTAAAAAGGAAAGTACATTGGATTAAGTCATTTTACTTTGACTAAAAGCGATGTATTTCGAAAAAGGTGCTATAAAATGGCTGATTGGAGAAAGTGCCTGTTGCATAGCGTTTACCATCAGATTACGTCGATGCGTTTCAATGGACGGCAACATTCATAAAAGTGAGAACAAAGGCCGGGTCGTCCCTGGCTCCAGTCTGGCGGAGGTAAGTCACAGTTGTAAGGAATACCACAATTTAGCGCATTATATCGATGCCAACTACCCATGGGTCTATAATCCGTGAAAGGGGTGAGGGAAGGGGTTCACCTGTCTTTCCTCGGTTGCTTCCAGGAGTTCACCGTTATTGGGAAATTCAGATCGACTAACTGATAGCTATCTGTGTGTTGTGACTAGAACAAGACTGGACATTCGCTCTGAAAATAAATCGTTTTAAAGGAATACAATTGTTTTAGAAGCAGTAGTAAAAGATACATACTTCTTATAGAAGTTTCAGCTACCAACAATTTCTCCTGAAGGTTAACCCTTAGCAGTCGAGGGATGGCTCAGAGAGTAATTGCTGCACCATTATTCATGCTATCGTTTAAAATATCGTAGAAATAGGAATTTTTATGGCGATTCCGGCTGGGACTGATCTTTTATCTAGCGCCTTGACTATTGAAAACTTATATCTAGCACTATCTTTGCGCTATCGAGAAATGGGAAGGCTCATCCCAGGCATTTCTGGAAACGAGTTAATCCTTTCAACTCGGAAATATCCTGGGGGAAAAAATAGGTACGCCCTGAACGAAGCAAGTCGAAGAGGAAGGGATGGTTATCGAGTTTCTATCGCACAAAGTGACTCTTCTTCGCCAATCAGAAGTCAGGTGCATCGTTTACCGAAGTCGACACGGCGCCGGAACCGATATTCCGACGTTTCGTGTGGCCTAGCCCGAAAATGGGGCCTGGCTAGATACGCATCAGTGGCGTAATCCGGGAATACAATAGTTCTGACGGATGATCGCCCGCCTATTGGTCGAGACAGGTCACACGGATTCCTATAAATTGGGAAGGAACCGTCTTGGACATATTACTTGTCACGAGCAACCCGAAGACGTGATTTTGTACAAAGATGGCTTCCGCTGAATTGTCCCAGTACTCTCAGTCTCAGCTGATGGTCAAATCTACGTTGGAGACTGTCTACTCGTCGTCTCTGATCAGCGGGGATTCTTCGGCGTCATCGTCAAGCTGGAACCAGGAGTACGGCAACCACCATTACAACACGATGGTGAATGCAAATGAAGATTGCTTCTGGAATGGTGCTGGAGAAGCCGTATGGATCACTGGAGAGCAACACGGGATGGCGATTCTGGAGAATCCTATCACGAGCCAACAGCCAGCCGTGGGGATCCAGAATCATCCCGTGGGGATCCAGCCTCCAACCGTGGGGATCCAGGATCCAACGCCTGCTTCCGGGAGTTCGGAAGTGAATCAAGGTAGATATCCCCTATTACTTGTTGATTCCTTTTTTGTTTTACCTCATTTTAACGTCGCTTTTTGAATTCTTCTCTGGAGATGGCACATGGAATATATTTCCAAAGATGCCGGGCGGTGGGATCGAACCCGCGACCACAGTGTCCGCAGTCGTGCGCTCTAACCACTGAGCCACTGCGCCCCCCTTGTGTTTATTCCTTCGAAGCGCTAATTTTCTGTTCGATTGGTTCGACATCGATCCTGTTCCGATTTTAATGAACGAATTGAATCCAATATTGATTTTGATTCTCTAGATGAAATGACATAATTGGAAGTATTGATTGAATATTTATCCTCTAGAAGTTTTGTCGTTGTTCTATCGAAGCCTATATTAAAATTAAACATTTCTTGTGACGTAGAGTATTTCCATTTTGTACGATTTTGTGCATTTTATGTATATTAAATTTACCACGTACAATTTCGTCTTCTCATCGTCGAGTATGTAATTCATAATTCTGCCGTCTTAAACTGTCAGTCGACTTATTTGTGTTATTGACCTATGTAGAAGTTATTTCGACCTATACGTCCCTGTTTGTGTGTGTGTGTCGAGCTGTGATACCGCGTGCCTTTGGTAAGACCATTGTTCTTGTCGTCTACATCGAACAGTAAACACGTGTATTAAAACAGTGTCATCAATGTACGCGAATAGATTGTTCAAGCCACATTCTTCGGCAAGTTCCAACATTGAGAAAATTCTCCAGTCTTATTTGCTGAGCTTTGATTAAATATTCGCTTCGAAATATTAGTGTGCGCGATAATAAAAAGTCTGTGATCACTTTATAAACACGCCGGCCAAAAAATTCACCGCTCCGCAAGATGAATATAGATCGCGTTGAAGAAAAACCTGGACGGATTTTTAGTCGGAGGTGAGCTAAAATTACGCGACAATGTTAAACAAGAACGTCCCTCCGCCGTCACGGATTCTAGGCAAATAGACGGTTCTCCCGTAGACATCATTGAATCAAGTTTGATTAACGAGCTGCCCATTTAGGAGACTTTAGTCTCGAGGGATTATAAAACGGCGCTCGGCCCGCTTGCTCGTCGATGCTCTACATAGGTTTACATAAAACAGAGTCACCCGATGATGGACTGCTATCCTCGGGTCAGTACTGACATGTTTATTGGTCGAGAAGTCCGATCAATCTGCCGTTCATTCTGCTTTTTAACTGCTCGTTTCCCATATTTCGCAATCTACGTTTTCTGGAAATTCGTCGGTTCACGTTTTGTAGAAATTCTACCGACTAGAAAATTGAAATTTATCATTTTCGCTATATGTCAGTACCGAGGAGACTTCAAAATCAATTTTTCCGAAAATATCTAGATCCTGAACTCGTATTCATTCTTGATTCAATGAATTCAAATATTCTTGTTGTACGAGGTGTGTTTAAGAAATAGTAGAAATTTGTAATTTTGCGGGTTGTATTAGTCGTTCATTCTATACTTTTTAACTGCCCACGGAAAGTCCACGATTCACATTTCGTAGAAATTTCACGAAATAAAGAATTGAAATTTATATAATTTTCAATAATAAATATCGGTGCCAAAGAAACTTGAAAATCAATTTTCTGAAACATCTACCATAACATCTATAAATTCAAATATTTTGTTGTAATATAAATATCTAGCATTTCGTCCAGATAGAAAGCTCTCGTAACATTCTCGCACGTTCGATTGTTTCGTATATTTCGACTGTTTTAATCAGAATGTGGCAATCGAGAATAGCATCTATTCCCGCCGATAAGGAATACTTGGAAATGGTTCTGGTGCCCTCCGGGCACCGATACGTCCTAAAATACCAGAAGAATCACACGGTTTGATCCTCGTGTCACAATACGCGTCTTATCTCGTTCGGAATAGAGAAAAAATTTTGAAAAGCGGGACGTGCATTTCGTAACGTAAGCGAATTCCAATCGGCTGAGTCGAAAGTACATCAACATTTCCGACACAACCTGTAAATTTTCCAAATCCTTGAAATCTTATATTTCGTGCTTTGTCTATTTTCTGCTTGTATGCACAAAAGTTCCAATCTGGCAATAATTTAAATGGGTTTTCAAACAATGTAAAACTCCATTAAGGAAATATAGTTTCGAATACCATGGGCTCGGAGTCAAGTAGGTCCGTGATTTTATTACACATTTATTATATACCTACTTATTCCACGAAAATTCTACCTAGCTAATCATTACAAATAACATCTGTTCGGGCAAGTTCTTTGTAAATTGTAAAGGACCGAAGTACCGAATATAATTTCGGGTTTTCCTGACATTACGGCGATTGCCCCTTGTTAGTCGATTGTTCAATTTTGGAGCATGCCCGACAATTGGACCGGCCCCTTGTGCGACTCCGAGCATTGACCAGCTTTTGCTAATAAATTCACGGCAAGACCCGTTTAGTCCTATAACACGGGTTTATTGCTGGGCGTGTTAGCTGCACAGCGGGAACGCGAGTCTCTTCGTAGGTAAACAAGTTTCTTCATTGGGTCACCCTTAATACCTTCCTTTCACAGACCAGCGTTTCTGTGTCAGGTGAAATTCACCGGTAAATATTTAGATTTTACAAGCTTGGTTCAGTTCTTTTCTATTCCGCCATTAAAATTGCCAGATTATGACTTGATCGTCCACTCTACTGACTCGCATCTATGTACCTGCTATAGGCAGAGGTTAATTCCCCTCGATTCGAGTCAATTACTATATTCTTATTACATAATTAGGGTAAACTGTACAATGGTTGGCGCCCTATAGACGAAACTCGTAGTAAAAATTTTTATATCTTCTTTTGAAAGGTTTAAACGAGCGTAACCTGTTTTTATTATAAGCTAGAGATTGTTCAGCAAAATCAAACAGTTCTACGAGACATCATTCTTTAACTAATAAGATTTGTAAGACGAAGAGTACAGTTATTGGCACAGTAAGAGAGTAAACGGTAAACGGGCTACTGTTATATCGTCCAGTCTACTGATTCGCATCTATGTACCTGCTATAGGCAGAGGGTAATTCCCCTCAAATCGAGTCAATTAGTATATTATAATTACATTATTAGGGTAAACTGTACAGTGATTGGCACCCTAGACCAAAATCGTTGTAAAAATCTTTATATCTTCTTTTGACAGGTTTAAATGAGCGTAACTTGCTGTTATTATAAGCTAGAGATTGTTCAGCAAAATCAAACAGTTTTACGATTCATCATTCTTTAACTAATAAGACGAAGAGTGCAGTTATTGGCACAGTAAGAAGTAAACATTAAACAGGTTATTTGTTTTATAGTTAAATATATATCCACTTATTACGTCCTGGAACTCTGTTATGAAAACTTACAACGTTGCTTTGAAATAGAAATAAGAAACAATATAAAATGATTTTCTATATCAGGAATTCTTAATATTTGCCGTTTAAATCAAAAGTGCCAATAACTACTGTAGTGCCAGCAAACAGTTTACTCTATGCGGCGTCATTTCTGACAACTAATTGTCGCCTAAGAATTTTTAGGAAGATTTTACCTAAAATGAACTTTCTCGTGTCGATGTCTAATCAATAGACTGCGGATCTGTATACGAAATAAAAATGGTCTAAGTTGATTGCGGGAAGCAGGAATAAAATAAAAATTGATTTCATCCCTTAACGACTGTGTTACATTAAAAACTATTCCTTTACTGTTTTATATTTCACGCAACCAATTTCTTCATAAATGCATACACATCCGCAGTCAACGAACCTGGAATAATCAATGACCTCGGAAATTAAAAAAATAGTCAGACTTTCGGAACCACATGAAAAATCGCGGCAACGGTTACGTGCCATATCCTGTATAATACATAGAGATTATAATACAGTACTAATTCCGAATTTTCGAATTTCAGCGCCCGCAAAGAAGCAAACCGGCAAACGAACCCGCACAGCATATACGAGCGCGCAGCTGGTGGAGTTGGAGAAGGAGTTCCACCGCGGTCGCTACCTATGCCGTCCTCGTCGGATCGAAATGGCTGCTGCCTTATGCCTGACGGAACGTCAGATCAAGATCTGGTTCCAGAACCGACGTATGAAGTACAAGAAGGTATCGAACCTCGAAGGCAACGCTTACACGAAAAATAGATCTCGCAAGGACACCTCGCCTTCTCAGTGCAGCGAAAAGAAGAGCGAAACCACGCATTCAACGACCTCGTCTGCAACTTGGTCGTCTACGACTTGGTCGCCATGCAGTGCTGTGTCAAACGTTCCGTCCAATGTACATCTCAACTTTAACCAACACAGCGGCCAGAATTATACAATGGCGGCGTCTGAGCTGCAGAATTGCGTCGCTCAAGGAAGTACTTTCTTCGAGCCGCAGGGACACGGATATCTTCAAGGATCGACGGAGCAGGTAGCTATGCATCTCCCTCCGTTTCAGTCGTACGATTATGCGCAACATTGGCATGATCAGTACTTTCCGATCAGCAATGTTGCGTATAATTCGTACACTCCAAATGCCACTGGAGACGTACAAGATGCTTCGAGGTCGTGTGGCGACTATGACAATTCCAGGCATCTGTCTCTACTGGATGGATTAAATTTCTGGGATAGTGAGGGAGCGGAATTGCATTCTGCCGCTGCAAACAGCTTCGACGAAGCTGTTCGCAGTAGCCTCCCCTTGGAGTATCCGGAATTATCTGCCGATTTGATAGACCTGTAGATATTATATGTATACATACAGTGAGTGCAAAATGCATTTTTTCATTTTGCATGTGACCTTGTATTATAATTTTTTTAAAATCTTTTTTTATGTCATTTTGTAAACCAATTCTTATAAAATTCTAGTTCAAAAGGGGTACGAATACATTTTACACTCGCTGTAGGTGTGTATAACAGGATTTATAGACGTTGAACATTTGCACATAAGGTTAATTCATTACTAGACTTTAGATTTTCGACACGATGGCGGTGAAACTTTTTGTACGTTGTATTATCAACACCTAAGTTATGTAGTTTTTTATAGATAAATTATCTTGTTACTACAGCTCTATCTTTTCCGTCCGTTAACATTAAACCTACCACTGCCGGTATTATATTTTTCATGTTACAATTATTGCAATTATGAATTTCCAAGATTTTGAAAATCTAGATAAACAGAGCCTAGTCATTTTTATAATCGATGATTTTAATCGTTTTTTAGTCCGGTATGTTTAGTGTTAATTCAAACTCGAAGAAACTGCGACCGTCTAGTTCAGCGTGAAAGTTCTCGTTAAGTAATTAGCAATTAAGCTGTGCGTGCTGTGATTGACAATCTTGTGATTAGTTCGTTTACCTAAACTTTTACAGCAGTCAAGCAATTTTTCAATGTAAATAGGAGATTGTGTTGATTAGGAACTGAACAGAAAACCAGTGCGATGCACTTTTGAGACAACAAGTGCCCGAACAAGTGCATTACCTTGTGAAATAACGATGTGATACCGATCTTGTGTAATACTAATTATTTGTAGACGTCGACTTCTAAAGTTGGACGAGTCTCGTATCTCTCAGTGACGAGTTTAGTCATACTCGTTAAGGGAAGCGCGGTAATAATTGCACCGCAGGAGACACAATGAGCGCTTAGGTCATCCGTTACGACGAATAACGGCAACGACGATCACTCGACTTGAGTAATAGGCGATTTACGATCGATACGACGCGCATTCTTCCTCGTTTTAGCCTACACGCGTATCGATACCTTTAAGTGAACGGAAAAGGGTACGCTTATTAGACTTCCAGCTATGTAATTAGAAACCGAAACCCAAATTACTGGAAATCGAACAATTTTTATACCTAAATTATTTTTTTACTCCAATTCTAACTATTGTATATCTAATATCAGCTTGTAAATATACTATTTTATGACCGTTCTAATGTGTATGCGGATGATATATGTAAATATAATTTTATTTACAATTTATTTATAATATTACAATTAAAGTGTTGTATTCTTTTAAAACTGTGTTCTATAACTAGTCTCGATTGTTGTATGTGTTATACATTTTACTTTTTCGAAATAAACTTTACGATTAATCCATAACTTGTACACTATCGATCTCACCCTCCTAAAGCGAATTTGTGTAGCGAATTAAAATATCCAGGACGTGTCGTAAAGATCTATACTATATTCATATAATATATGTATTGTATCACTTAATGGTTAAATTGTAAAAAACTATGCTACACAACCAACATTACGCTACCAGCTCAGAAACCGCGAGAGAGAATTCTCCATCGCCGATCCTTGCGGCTATTAAATCGCGATGGGAAAAAAAGAATCGCGAAGCGTCTCCATCGCCGACGTATTTGTATTTTAAAGCACAAAAGACGCGAAAGGGGATGATACGAGATCGAAGCGCGGAATAACGCGGGGATGGAAGTATAAGGGTGGTCGCAAACAGAATGGAGGGGTTACCCTCCCCGCTATTTCTCTCTCTCTTTCTGTTCCACCCTTCGACAGCTTTCTCTTTCTCTCTCTTTCTCGCGGGGGTGGGTGTAGGAAGGGAGGGGTAGTCGGGTTTCAACCATGATTTCCATTCGCAAGCCATCCATCTTGTTTGAGACTGGAAACTGACAGATAGACGCGGATCCGAGTGCCGGTGACGTGGCAAGTCTTGCACGACTATGCAGGGCCCGAGTATAGCGGTGTACGTGTATAGTGTACGTGTGGGAACGAGCACACGGGCCGAGTGTACACTTGCGGTACCAACCAACTTCCGTATCCGCTGTGAAAAATTCATTTTCGACGACATTAGCGCGCAAGAAATTGCTTTTCCTTTCTGACCAGCCAGCCCTCCACCATCGACCGCTGTTAACGCCATGGCCGCACGCTTTTCGAATTTTTCCCACCCCTTAGAACACGGGGCAACTCTCCGGCTCGCAGGAAATGTAGTTCGATCGGCCAATCTCATTTTCCGCGATGCTTCCAATCGAAATGTTCTAAAGACTTTCGAGAAACTTCGCAGCATAGATTACTTCAAACAATTGTCTTCCTATAAACGTCATTTTTTACCAGATGTTGTTAAACGCGAAGCATTTCATGCGGCGTGAACTTTCCAGTTTAGAATAAAAGTTTGTGACAGGAAGAACAGGTTTCCGGAAACGGTCGATCCGGAAGCTCCGCGTAGGAATATCGTTCGGTGATTTCGATTCTATCGAGACAGTCGAGTGTACAAGCAAACGCGTGGTCGACCCGCGATGTTGAGGTAAACTTTCCGCAAGACTATATTTGATCCAGGGTAGCCTGTCTCCGCCAATAAATACAATGGGCTCCGGGATGGCCGCGGATCTACAGCGGGATCTATGGGCATTTGAATCTGAATCAGACACTTCTCGCCATTCGCGTCTACCGCGAATACGATTCCCGAAAGATTCCGCCGGTGATCCGGGATGAATAATGGATGGATAATATTAAGAGAGGGCCGGCTGTTACTTGTATAAATGGTATATAATACAAGGTTTTTCCCTGTGGCCGGAATCCACTTTCCCAGGCGAGTTTCTCTCGGAGATTTTATGCGATTCGATAGATCGAATGTCTGGGGCCGTGTCTGGCCGAAATTGTTTCCAAATACTATTTCCATAGTGTGTAAATCTTACAATTTATATATTTGAGTCGCGACACGTTTTGTCAGCACATCGACAGAGCGACTGTGTTCTGTCTATTTCGGTAAAATTAATGTTTCATTTCCAGATTTCATATTCCTTCTGGTAATCTTGCAGTTCGGTGGTAAAAAAAATCGGTAAAAAATCGCAGATAGCTCGGTTGAACGAAAATAGAACGGCATCGATTTTCTCGATCGATTTTACAAGAAAAGGCGCCACCAAGAAGGATTGCGGGTCACGTATAGTTCGGATACTTACCGCGGAATGGCGTCCCCTTTCCTATTTTCCCTTCGCTGCGAGATTCCACCCCCCCCCCGCAGCCGGCCTGGCCTCTCTCTCTTTCCACCCCCCACGAATATATCAAAGTTCATGCGTTTCTACCTAATATCATTCGCGTGCACGGGCCTCGCCCCTCCCGGCCACTTTCAACGGCAAACCGAGTTGCCGGTTTACGTGCTGCCGGCAGAGCAACCCACCCTGCAAACCCTTACGGGGGCTTTCTCTGATCTTTATTCATTCTTTCGCCTCGCCCATTTCAATTTTTCTACAGTTTAGCCCGAAGAACAGTCGGGCCTCGATCTGGGAGGGCCCGAGATGTACGCGTGCTCGATAAATTTCGCGGCTCCTAATGTTTCGCTTCCTTGGCCCGACAGCCCTCCCGTCGAAAATCTGCTCGAGTGCTGCCAGGTGATATCACCGAGCCCTCTTTCTCGATTTCGGGATCCAACTTAGCTTCACTAACTATTATTGACCTGTTTCATTAATGAGAGTACAATTTTAGTTGAAATACTATTCCCAAAATCGTGAATGAAATCACAATATGAGCTAGTTAACACATTACCGACCGGTGAGTATTACATATTTTTGAAAAATGTATGGTACATGGGTAAATTTTCATTTAGCATATAGTATGAACTAACTAAGTCACCCTCAATAACGTCGTCTAATAGTTTCATTTAAGATTGCAATGTCAAAGAAAATTTCTATGCTTTTTTTTTTGGTACAGCAGAATTATTGAAAATCCTATAATAGGCTTCCGGTCGGTAAAGTGTTAAGCAACAATCCTCGAGTTCATAGACCGCAATAGTCAGTTTTAGATAGTCAATCAAGGAACAAAAGTGTCTTCAAGTTCGTTGACCACAAAAGACGCTTAATTAGCCAGTAGGAGAACAGTCTGCTCTCTCCTGGTCAATGGTGGAAGTTTTGAGGAATTTATTACAGGTAAACTAAATGCGATAGAGCTGTAGAACCTTCTGCAATGAAATCTTTCAAAATTTCGTAGACAAATTTTTTGTGTGCCGTGGTTAACGGTAGTGCTTACAGCCGACTATTAAATGAAGTGCAGAAATGTTACGAGGACTATTGACGCGACGACCGGTCAAAGCGCAAAGTGTTCGATCAACAGCCCAGAATCCAAAGACGTTCGACCGATCGAGAAAAGTTGGTAGAGTCGGGGCCAAGGTGTGGGGCAGACAGTGAATCAGCCTGATGATCTTTAAACACGGTTAGAAGCGGAAGTGCCGAGGCAGAAGAATCAACGTTGGTGTGGGGTGGTACCCGGAGGAAGTTCCTCGGCTGCGGAGAGAAGCTGAGGAAAATGTGGCCGTTAGTTCTTCCGGTCGAAGTCGGATGCATCGAAGAGTGGCCGCGGGAACGGCGCGAGAATTCGGTGGTTGCGAAAGAAAAAGAAGCTAGTGGAGTAGGGGCGGCGGGGAGGGGGTGAGAATCTAAAAGAGAGACCAGGAGAGAAAGAGAAAGTAGAGGGGCGGAGGGAAGAGAAACAGCGGAAGGCGGAAAACAACGGAAAATAAAGCAGCGGAAGAATCGCGTCGCTGGAAAAAGAATGAGGGCGCTGTCAGCTGGTGGAAATTATTCTGATTATGCTAATTCCGGTTCTGTTCCACTCCTTTACCCAACCGTCCCCCAGACCCATTGCCTCCCTGCTGCTGTCTGCGCCATCTTTCATGGCTGATATTTATAATATAGGGGTGCCCGAGCAGTTTCAAACTCTTTTTGGCCCCCTATACCCCCCACCCCCCTCGCCGGCCCGCCACCATTTGGCCCTCCATCGAGCGGCACCACTGTCTTCGGGCTTTCGATAAATTTATTCATATTCTCGGCAAAATTTCGCCCGAGCCCAGCTTCTCCAGAACTCGGTCACCGAGAAACGCTTCCTATACTCGCGAACAGTTTAGAATTTCACCGAGGAAACTCATGCACGGAAGTGGTATGCGCACCAATCGCTGCCGTGGCCGCCTTACGTTCGCGGAAACGTGCATTCGTAAAGCTATCGATCATCTGCGATCTAATTCCGATGCGTTCTCGAACTGACAGTCGGTGCTCTTCAACGTTTAAAATGAACACTAACCATCTTTAAGAAAAGAATAAATCTCTAACAAGAATATTAGGTTGTTGGTTAGTTAATGCACATTTTGTTACCTAATTCCCTGCGCATCGTGAATTCGTCGGACATTCAGACTAGAGCGCATCAATCGAAAAGAAATATAAACGAAGCGAAGGTCGGGAGACGCTCTCAGTCGAGTAAAGCTCTCTGTCCTTGTGTACCGTAATCTTCTTCAAGGTCGTAAGTTTTCCTTTTTAATTAAAGGTGCTTTCTATTCATGCCGGAGAGTGGCACGCCCACGGCCAGAAGTTACGGTACGTTATTTCGTGCATTACGAAAAAGGTTATTCGCGCGGGCCCCGCAATTTTGCGGAGAGTATCGTTTGATCGATCTCGGTTAATTGCTCCATTCCGTAGAAAACATTTTCTACAAGAATATCATGCACCGAAGCTGCCGGATTTTCTCGTCGGCAGTAGATTCGATTATGAAATCAGAACGTCGTCGTGGACAGCTTGGCGAGATGATCGTCAAACATCCCGCTCCGCAAACGTGAATATGTAAATACACACTAATGCTCAAACAGAGTGTGTTTACCGTGGGGAGTTGTATGAAAGGATCGCTTTACCCTATCCTCGGTGTTAACTTTCGAATAAAAACCGATCGAGCCGAGTGATATGGGGAGTTAACCCCTTATTATCGCTCCGACAGGATTGCCTTCGAATTCAGTGGTCGCCGATTGTTTGTTCATGTAAAAGTTAGCTCAACAGTACGCCTTGATCTTCAAACGACGAACCCTCTGAAATTCTATTTTAAATCCAACCATTTCCAAAATCGCTGAACCAAAATTCTTTCGTGCCGCAGGTTTCTTATTCAATTCTTATTCACTTCGAAATTCAAATAGCCCGAATGACACATATCTCCACCCTCGACACACGAGCCCTGGAAAGTTAGCCGACGACTGTCAGCCTGCAGGAAACTTAATCCCCTCAAACCGTGTTCAATTCACAGGGCCACGGAATATCGAAGATCCTCTCGGAATCAGCATAATCCGCGACGCCTAAACTCGGGGAGCTCGAGCGGGACAAGCATAAGCTATAAGCATATGGCGAAAAGCGGTGTACACATCCGCAGAGCAGATAGCGAAGTTATTAATCGCGGTGGTTGTCCCTTCGAGGAATCAAAGCTCGGTTATTACTCAGCTCGGGTAGAATGCTCGGTGTACGTGTATGTAGGTTACGAAGGAGCCGGACAATGGCGAGTAGAAAATGATCCTGAGCGTCGTAGGTGGGCGACCGTGGTTCACCGTCACCTTTAATTAATCACGCGACTGTATTATTTCCCGTTTAAGCTTCCCTTTTCGTCGGCAAACTCTGGCGACGCTCCGAAACGACGACAACGTTTTCGAACGTTGCGTTGGTTTGCTCCAACAAAGAACCAACGGGAAACCAAAGCCACCTCTTCACAGACAGCCGTCGTATAAACACGTCAGCCGAGACTCGTCCCGAGAAACATGGGCCCGTGTTCATCCATCACTCGGCTGGCTCCCCCTGATCCGAGCTAGCCTAGCTATCTTCCGCGACCCCGAAGACCCGTACCGCTCGATTCGCGGGCTAGTCGACTACACGAATTCTTTACGAACGAGCCTAACTGCCCGCGAGAACCTCCTCGATGGTCTACGTAACGGGAACGACAGGAGAGAATCCTCATTTTTGTACGGGGCTCGGTTTGTTCGCGATTGGTACCGTTATGGGTTCAGAGATGAGGATGATGGTGGAACTGTTGTTTCACGGTTTCTCCTGTTCGAGAATCGATTCACTGGAAGTATAACTCCAGGCTATCTCGAAGCAATCTTCTCAGATCAGGGAACACGTTCAGTTGCCAACCATCCTCCAGATTGTCTTAACCCTTCACTGCATGATTCTTTTAATTGGGATGAAAACATCGAATGAAGGTCAGTTGTTGTGTTTTATTTAAGGGAAACATATTAAAAAGAATTAAAACATCATTTTCAGAAAAATAAACGTAAATAAACATAGTAAGAAAACACATTCTTAGTTTACTGTATACGAGATTTGTTAACTGTATCAGATACGATACACTATGCAGCGAAGGGTCAAGTTCGTATCTTTAAGACATTAAAAACATCTTTATTTTGAAAAATGCTAATTTTAACCTGTCCGGAAAAACGCTTTCACCAAACCACTGACCGTTCCTCATCTCCAAACGCATCCCAACACACCTCCAGTCTAAATTGAAACTGCCCACCCTCCTCACCCCAACCGATCGTAACTCAAACTCGAAACGACCCTCTGATCGGCAACCCCAGAACGTTGGAATCGTCTCGGGGGTTGCAGGAAAGATGCACACACTAGGGATCGGGGGTTGGAGGTAACCCGCGTTGAACGGAAGGTTCGAAGGAAAAATTCTCGGTGAAAAAAGCGCGAGCTCAGGCGACGAAAGGGGTAAGTAAATGCTGGAACGGACGGGAAGGGGGTTGACGGGAACTGGGGGGTTTGGCGCGGTGACGTATGGCGCGTCGTCAGAAAGCGTCACTTAGAGTGGCGGATGAGAAAACGTCGCGGGGGCGGGAAAGAGAAAACCGGGGGACCTCTAAGAACGCCGGGGAACCTGTCTGCGCCGGTGACGGCGCATTGTTGCCAGGGAAATCAGACGAAAAGACGCGATAACTAACCGCATAATAAATGAACTGTTCACGGGAGTGTGCGACGCGGCCCCCCTTCCTCTGCCCTCCCCCCGCCCCCCGTCACGGTGATGCGCGCGGCAAGCCATCCCTTTTCGTCTTTCTTTCAGATTATCTGCGGGAACCCGAATTCTATGGAGCCCTGACAGCCGAGACGTGTGAGACGCCGCCGCACCAAAGAGAATCCCGCGGACCGACGCGATATGACCTGATTTTTCGTGCGAACTATAAGCCACCGGCGATCATGCTGCCCTCGGAGCTGGGGCTGATCCATTATGACCGGTCTTTAGGGAAAATACGGATTTTATACTTTGCACAATTCCGTGGGTAAAATAAAAATTATTGGAACGTAAACAGATTTTATTTTGCACAGAGAATGATTATGAAAATAAATAATTACGCAGTCTGATTAATAGAATTATTTTGGAAGACATTTTTGTAGAAGATCCGATTATATAAAACTTCTTTCTCCTGAATATCGTAGAGGAGAAAAGAAAATTTATATTTTTCGAAAGGCGTGACATTTATACTTGTTGAAATCTTCATCACGAGACTGACTCGTTAAAATAAGGCAACGGTTTAAAGCCGGTATCCACACAAAATTATTAGAGGGTGGTTATCAGGTAGAAAGCAGATCTCGTTTTCTATCAGAAACTCATCCACAGCATCCGCGTAGATGGCCGGTGATTGATACCTGTCACTTCCTGGGCATTCTCCCTCATCAGCATCAGCGCGGAAGAGGCGTTCTCCCCGAGACCAGCTCTACCACCGTAGACTGCTAATTTACTGATAAGAAACATTCAGCGAGCGTCTCGCTCGGCTTCTCTCTCCCCCGGCTCAATACTTATTGGTTCGTATCTCGGCCGGCGGAGACCGATAGCGGTAGAAACGGGGAATTACCCCACCGCGGGGGGGGCGGCTGTAAACCGAACGACGGTGATCTGCTACGGAAAAATATCTGGGGCTTGTATTGTCTTAGGTTCGGATCTTGGAACCTTGCTTCGTCCACCGGTTTCACGTTTTCTCGAGAATTTCCTTATAAAAGATCTCGACCGTTGAAGACGTTGAAAACATCCTTATTTAGAAAGACGCTCATTTTAAACTGTCTGATTAATAGACGGCGGATTTTATGCATTTCTGACAAAAATGGGAAAATGTATTATAATTTAAAATAGTAATAATATTAGTAGAATTTAAGAATACTGTTATTGAATATTCAGAATGATAATTAATTTGTATGTCACTCCTATTTGTTGCAATTCCGGTGGAAAATTTTTATTGCATGAAGATCCGCTGTCTACTTATTAAACCTAGAAAAATAACATTTCATTGTGCAACTAGAAGACCTCTTCGATCAAGAATAAAATAAAATACTGAATACGCAATCGGTCTAAAGAAGAACAAATGGACTAATCGTTTGTCTTGAGCATATGTAACGATTTACGGATCGTTCGTACAATCCCGAGGGAATAAAGTCGTCGTAAAAGAGATGTAAAGAATTTGTCGTGGTGGGACAAGCATTCGACAGAGCAGATAATCACGCGAAGAGCGTGCGCTCCGTTTTCCTATCAAGGCCGCCGTAAATTTAATGCGATTCGCCGCGATAAGGATGAAAGCGACGAAAGGAGAGAAGCCGATGTAGGGTGGCGAGGGCCGAGATGCTTCGGTAATGCCCGACTAACATTGTCAATTGATCTATCGACCAAACGGTGGATGAAAGTGGAGAGAGCGAGGCTCTAGATTCAACCTTAACGAAATCTGGTAATGGCTCAGATAGAAGGTGCTATACGGGGGTGGAATCACGGTGGAAAGGGCAGGGAAACTGTAGCGATGAAGAAACCATGATTCTTACCTTGGATTTCACACGAAAAGAAAATTATAGTGCTTGTTCCACCTTTTTCATTTTTTAAAATTAACGCTAACAATTTAAACTCGAGAACTTTTGAAGTACAACGTTACATGGTTTGGTTGGAATTAAGAGAAATTTAAATATTAGTACGAAGTTGAAGAATTCTTGGTCTAAAAATAAGAATATTGTTAATTTTTAATATCCAACAATATTTTCTCCATACTAACCCCTTTAAATAATTTTAAATAATTTTCCATGCTTGGAAAATAAAGAATCAAACCACCAAAGGTAGGTATGATTGAAAGATGAGAGGGAGGTTCTTTTTCGTTTAATGAGAGGCAAAATAGGACTTTTCCCAGAACGAAAAGGAGCAAAGAGGGTAGGAAAGGGGTGGTAGGTGAGTCAAGGGTGTACCAAAAGCCACCACAACGGTGTCTCGATGGGGGGTAAGGACGATAAGACGGCGTGAGTAATGAGCAATGCCGCGAGTGATATCAGCGACCGAGAATGAGACACTTCTCGACGCCTTTAAGGGGCTTGGAAGAAAGTTCCAACAGGAGAGAGCGAGATAGGGAGAGAGAGAAAAAGAGAGGAAGAAAGGGGGTGCGAGAGAGGACGTTACAAATCAAGTTTTATACCGAGGAAAAAAAAAGTTCATTATTGGTTACCCGTAAAAAGCTGCGGCCGAGGATCCACCATGGGGTAAGGGAGTGCTTTCTCCCTGCAGAGGGGGATGCTCGGGAGGGGTGGTTTCCTGCGAATATGAAGCGAGAGAGAAAGAGGGAGAATTTAGAGCATTCTCGTCAATTCTTCTCATCACTGCTGATAGCGGATACCTCGACGGGGTGGAATTCTTAGCATCGAATGAAGCAGCCCTCAAACGACACCCCCCATGCACCTGGATCAATTTTTTAGACCATATTTAATTGACGAAAGTGCAGCATTAAACGGTGTACGGGAAATTGCTGGCAATCCTGAGTCAGAAGTGTTCGACACGATATATGGGAAGCATCGTTTTCCTTCGTGTACAATTGATTATTAAATATAAACTAAAATTATATATTATTATAAATTAGTTGTATGTTTTAATTATATGTCTTAATATTGTCAAAGTGTCTAGTTCATTTTAATCAACACAAGTACATCCAAACTGTACCCGAAAAATATGTGCAAGCCAGAAATACATAAAAATCCACCTTCTACAACCCTCACCCCCTAAAAATACGGAACTACTGAATCAACCAGACAGATGAGACCACCGAAAACTTTGGTTCTTCAATAAATCGTGATCTTAACGAATTAAAAGCGCACGTCAGGACGCTCCTCGTTCTTCTTGCAGGGTCCAAGAGACACATGTTCCCCGAAGACTATGAAACGCTAGGACGTAGATTAGCGACGGGACTATGAGTCTATGAGGGTGGCGGATAATTCTAATTGCCGGAGGAGAGCGGTTCGTTTAAAAATGTTCTTGTCGTAGCACAGGGCACCCCATCCTGGTCCCGGCGCGTGCAACCCGCCCCTGTAAATCTACGCGGTGTCGTTTCCACATCCTGTTTCACTGTTTTCCACCAAATAATTTCAGCTTCATTCTTCATTTAGCTTGGCACAAACTGCCGCAAACAACCGGGCCCTCCCCGCGCGGAGAGGCCAAGTCCACAGCCGCATTTATATTAAAATACTAAGAAAAACTTCCACCCACACCCCCGAACGCCGCCTCCAGCCGAACCAGACCCCCTTCCCCCCAACTCACCCCTCAAACTCACCCTCTCTCTCTCTTTCCTTGGGAATCGTTAATTTTCTGCTTCCATTCGCTTCTCGTAAATCCCCGTGCCCCGCCGCGGAAAATAATACGAGCAGGAAATGTTGACCATTATTTTCGGAGCTCGTAGCGCTTTCATTAAAATTATGATTTCGATTCGGCGCACCCACCAGCCGACGGACTGGAATCGTTCCTGGCCAGAGATGTGCTGGACTTTCTTTCATAAACGAAGAGTACACTCGTTTTTACATTAAATGTGTTAAATCCGTAATTTTACTGATTAGTAGACTGGATTTTTGTATAAATTAAAAATCGATAGACATTCACTTATTTTTCTGATTCCCATCTGTTTGTTTCAATTTGCTGGAGGAGATTTCCAGGTTGCTAGAGAAGAAGGTTTAGGTGTACAGGAACACGCAGTTGGAGAAGACGTGTATCGACCTCCGTTCTCCTTTGTGCGTGTTTCTTTCGCTCGGTGCCACGCAAGAAACGTCGGTCAATGTCTGGTCACCATGCACGATGAGAGCGGACTTTTCGTGAGATCCGACCGGGTGCATCATTAAGGTACCCCACACGTGAAACTTTCCTACCGGGTGGACGCCGAAGAAACCCGGGATTTTTTGTAATTACCGGGTGAAAGAACCGGTCCCGTAGTACACGTTGGGATTAAACCTGGCAAGAACGAATTTGACTATGCTTCGCCCCGGAAGAAGCAACCTTCGAATATCCTGCACTTTTGCACCAGCATCTTTTACCTGGTATCTAAAAAAATTCTACAATACACAATCTTTTCTCGTGGAAAGAATAATTTCAATAATTGCAAAATAAAATATGTTAAACTTCTATATTATATTGTACTTTGGCTTATTTTAACCCTGGGGTGCAAAGCCTTTCTCTGTCACAGAAGATCCTTCATTGGAACATGAATGTATCTAGTTCTAGAAAAGTGAGAGACATCTAAATTAGAATTTAGCTATCCATCCATTTCCACATCTCTCAACTTAAAAAGTACAGTGATTTCTCAGGTCCGGAGGAATTTAAAAATGACGAGGCTATGAATTTGGGAAATTTTCAATCGTATCATTGAAAAACCGATCGACTTCGGGGACACCCAGTGTAGCTACCCGCGAGGCAGCTAGAAGTCGACGCGAGGTAGCGTCGCTTTCTGCTCACGCTACATTACGTTCCATTATCTCACATTCACTTTTTCAAAAAGAAAGCCAGCGGAGCGGACCGTACATAAACCCGTGACGGTCGTCCCGTCGCGGAATTAAAGCTCTTCTCCGTTACATGTGTCCTCTGGTGGAGAACTAAAACGTCCACCATAGGAGCTTTCGTATAGTATACATGCATGGTATACTGTATGTGTGCTGGTCTCCATCTATGTATTGCGAAAGAGGACCTACCGCGGTGTTTATTCCAACGAATAAATACGGCTGGTTGACAAAGGAGCTGCGCCTTCGAAGAGACAACGCCGGATGATTAATGGCGTGAAGACGCTCTCTATTCCTTCGTCAGAATCTCGCCGGAGAAAAGAAATCGACCACGGCGCTGGGAACTTCCGGTTTTGTCGAACTAGACTGTACTTCACTGTACAGAAGTTTTACAATCGTCGTGGAACCAACAAAATATTCTCCAAATAACTTGTTGACGTGTATGTAATGTTTTTCTGCATTATTAAACCATACACATTATGCGTCGTAATCGAAAGTGAACCAACATTTTCTCAGCATGCTGTGAGTGGCAATTTCAACAATTTCGATGCAGTTTCAACCCTTCGGAGCATAGTGTATCATATCTGACACAGTTAACAAATCTGATATACATATAGTAAAACTAAGAATGTGTTTTCTTACTATTCTATATTATGTTGTTTTAATTTCTATTAACATTTTTCCCTTAAATAAAACACAAAAACTGACCTTCTTTCAATTTTTTCGTCCCAATTAAAAAAGTCTTGCAACGAAGGATTAATCCACTGCATGAAAAAAATATTAAAAAGAATTAAAACAACATTTTCAGAAAAATAAAAATAAATAAACATAGTAAGAAAACACGTTCTTAGTTTACTTTATACCAGATTTGTTAATCCTCATATGCTCCTCAGACTCAGAATAATATTTCACCCCACTTCACATTTTAGATCTACGAATTATGCTACATTTATAGTGTGATATTCCAAAGAAATATAATATTGCGACACAGAAAAAAAGAAATCAATCGTTTTACAATACGTGAAAAAGGTAAATGGGTGAATTTTCACTCTGACGAACGTATGAGGGTTAACTGTATCAGATATGGTACACTATGCAGCGAAGGGTTAAATCTCTGCAACTGCACCGAGCACATGCAAGGATGCATTTCCCGAGCGAATCAAGGAGCATGTTGTTTGCCGCAAGGGGGTGCGGGGGCTCGGGGGCCGAAGAAACAATAAAAAGGAGAAGAAGAGGGTCCCGGTGGAGCCGAAAAGGGCATCCGTGGCGGGGCCGGCCTCGGCGAATGAAATTGCCCCGGCAATCGGTGGTTGCTTATTAGCGTTTGACGTTCGATTAGTCAAGTGCACCGGCTAAGATCCGCCGTTTGAAGGCTCCGTGGCTCCTCCCATTACCGGTTCCCGTGGGTTCCCCGGGCCCTCTTTTCTGTGCACGGGCAAACCACGCGTCCACGGATGCAACAGGCGATGTGCACAGGCACACACACCAGCCAGCATCATCATTCTTCTGCCTCCGAGAGAGTCCTCCGCGTTCACCAAGCCCCAGCGCATACCTTGTAATTACGTTAACCGTACTACTGCCAGCCGGTAATAGCACGAATTAGTTGCACTTCAATGTTTTCCCTCCCTTCCACCTCCGCTCCCCAACCATCTCGTGTTCGTCGAGCCCCTCTGCAGAGATCCAGCAGCAGCAGCAGCAGCAGCTGCATTCCTGGTGCAGCGCGTCTCGGCCCCGATGATGTTCGAGCATCGACGCCGGCGATGGGAAGCGGAATCGTGGATCCGGGTAACAGCCGCCTGGGAAATCGCGGATTTTTATTTGCATTGTAATCCGACCGAGAGATTATTCCGTAACTACGCTATCGCGTGAGCCCTCAGCTCCGACGAGGATTCTGGGTAGATCTCTCGGGAATCGACGAGGTTTTTGAGCTTCGAGGGCTCTGGGAGCTGGCAAGAAAGATTTTATGTTTGTAACCATCTTTCCGAGGCCTTTCTCAAGGCATTGCAACCTGCTAGATCGTTGTTTAGGCTATTTTGACGATTGTAGAATTGAAAGCAGTTAGTGTAGATCGTACTCCTTTTAAATTATGCATATTGAAAGGTATGATTCTGCAAGGAGTCTGAAAGTTTTATTCCGCACGATAACAGAACGAATCGCGCAGTTAAAAGTGAAATATGAGGGGAGGATAATAAGAAAGAAGCGAACCGAAACTGTAAAGAGGAATTGAAAAGCTAGGATCGTGTTATGGGACAGTGTAGATGAAGTATATCAACGGAAATTACCATGACCGAAGTAGGGACGGTCTCCGGTTTATATCGAGTGTTTTCAGGAAGTGTTAAGAACTCATTCCCGCAAAACATGTTCCTCCTCTCAGCAAGTGATGAATAGTAGCACGCAAATTGACTGCATTCCTATCAAAAATCACTTGCCACTCAAGACAGAATTGAATTTTCACCTTGGGCTCGTTAGTTGCGGTATCTACATGCTCTAGACAATATTTCCTCATGCTTTCAATGAGTTTTCAATAATTTTTTAACCTCTTCGAAATGCACAGAGATCCTTGACTTTACATGACGACATTTCCTAATTCATTTTTTCTCATTTTAACACTAAATCCCCCATTACCGGTCAAATGACTGTTTCCAAATTTTTTGTTTTACAATTACTGAATGTATAAAGGAGGCTTCCGATGAAAATGATTAGACACGATTCTGTATTGAAGCAGAACTCAGTAGGTACTGTGTTAAAATGATTGTCACTTGTAAAAATATGCAGCTCGATCAAAGAAAAAGAGGCGTACGTCGCGACGGTGATTTCAAAAGATCAAGGAAGCAAAGAAATCAGCAAGAAATCACCGGCGACGCAATCCCGGTTTATTAATTTCGTTCGGGTCGAAGTTTTCGCGAGCAAACGGCCCCGGGGTAGGAACGAGCCGGGGTACGCGGTGCGGCCGAATCACGTATGGAGACATTAATTTCTTACTTGAAAACTTGAGACATGAATTAATAGTGGTACGACGGTGTTCCCCGGCAGGCGTGCCGGCGACAGGATTCCCTGTTATTACACCGAACATTCTACAAAATAATTTTTTCGCCGGATCCCCTCCGCGGCCCCTTGCTCTCGCGCAAGCCCAAGCCCTCGGATAAGATTAATGAGACCGCGGGCAAGAACTTCAATAGCGACTCGTTTCGCAAATTAATCTTGGACATTTCTTTAAAACGTATTAATAACGCGTTGCGCTCGCCGTAGCCTAGGTTTTTCGCCGGCCGAGCCTCTTCGGCTCTATAAATTATGCTCGAACAGGATTTTCCACGTGTCTCGAGGCGTTGCCGGCGAGCCACGAACCAAATAATCGGTCAGACTGTAATAACCTTGCTAAAAAGTTGATATATTTACCTGTTTGTTTTTTCCCCCGGTCACCTGAAACGATATTTTTAAAACGCGAGTAATCATCCTCTCAAGATTTTCTTCCGAGTCGCTGCAAGAAACGTTTGATTTTGTTTAGCGACAAGACTGACAAGTGTCGCTCGAAAGTTGAAATTTCGCAGTGCGGAGCGAATGAAACGAAGGAAAAGCGCGAGAACGACTCTCGGCGAGTGTAGAATCGAGTTGGCCGAGGTCCGCGGAACGAAGAATGCGTCTCGAACGTACAGAAACGAGAAAGATACTGCTCAGAAATCCAATTTAAGTTATCCGTGGAGCGTGACGGGCTCCCGCGAAAGAGAAATTAGTCTGTTCCACGATGGCGGCGACGACGTTCGGAGTGAACGCGAGAAGCCCATGTTCACCACCGTGTTAGCGCAGATAACGACACAAGGTTTCGTTCCATTAAGTGGATTTAGACGGAAATTAGCTTTGTTAACGCGCATCCCGGAGTGGAACGGCCGCTGTTCATACATGAAGAAGGATACAATTAGGCTGCTAATTACGCGGCGCGTACCACCGCCACAGGCCAACGTACTACCCACCCTATTTTCCATGTGCAATCTTCTTTTTTTTTTTTGTTCACTCTTTCCGAACGAGCGAACCCAGACCGGCGGCTTATCTGATGGAAATGCGCACGAAACGTTGCATAGAAAATATTTCGCCTAGTATCTTGAATCTCGGAGAAAAATGTTGCTTGCGATTCTAACAGTCTATCGGCGCTGCTGTGTTGATACGAGGCGAGAAAAGTGCGAAACGGGTGAATATGTATGAGCCTTAAGTGCGAATACTATTTGGTATGTTGCTGGGCCTAATTTGGCAGATACTTATCAATTTTATTTATGCACATCATTTTTCTGCATTTCGTTTCTACGTTTAAATTTAATTCGACGGACATTCGTCATCGAAGCTCGTTCTCGTTCTCTTGAACACGCTCGTGGAAACGAGTGTTTAATTTTTACCATATGAGATTGTTTACAACGAAACCCGTGTCGTTCAATAATTTATATTTCTCTTCTGAGACGAACTTAATAAACAAGGTTCTCTTCGATCACGCAATATACCATGTTCATCATTGATATTAATCTTTTTCTTTTTCCACCTCTCAATCTTCTTCTTCTTGTAATTTAATTCAACGAGAGACCAGAATTACAAGTTACATTGTCATTTGATTGAATGCAGCGACCGAATTTCGAATTACTAAATAATTAAAGACAGTGTAATTGAATTACTTTGTAATTATAATTCGCGAAGTAATTTAATTGTAATTCAATACAGCTCTGCCCATTAGGAGAGGGTGAATGTCGCAGTATAGAGGATGAAGCATGAGCAAGGGTGCAAGTCGAATCCTCAGGTGCGGAGGTGGATCTTCCGGTGTCCCTGTCGTGGTCAGGGGTGAAAGTGGATACCGGTTGATCGTGGCGCGACTATGGTAACACAGGTTGTAGCGTGGTACCGGTTACACTTGGCCGGCTGTAATAGGGTGAGAGGGTCGTGGGGTGAGGCCAGAGAGCTCGGACTTGACTAATGAGGCGGCGCGTCCTCGACGTTATTAGATCGCCGAAAGAGTTTTTGAGGATGGCCCGGCCCCGACCAGGGACGAATCCACCGCGAAGGATGGGTAATGATACGGCTGGACCCCGTTTCTTATTTGTCAAACGTCAGCGGCAAAGACGTTGCCCGGTTGTTTTCGGGCCAGAAGGAAGTCCCGGCTCTTCTCGGAATGATCATCTACTTGCAAATGCGACTCTGCCCTCTCTCACCCCCGCCGCGAACCCTCCGTATACTAAGGAACGTTGGCTCGACGCTTTCGGGTAACGGAGGAAACTCCTCAGTTATGTAATTATCGATAATCGTTCTAAAGCTACGTGGCCATCTGAGAGAATCAAGTTCGCCAGTGTACGCGGTATTAACCCTTATACGTTCCTCAGGGTGAGAATTCACCCAAACAATATTTTCACATACTGTACAATTATTCACACTTTTATATTCTACGTCGTGACATGTATTTCTTTAAACTGTGACGCTATAAATGCAACCTAATTTGTTGATTTAACATGTAAAATAAAAATGGGTGAGTTGTTATCCTAGTCCCTTTTATGCAGCTATTTTTGAGAAAGGTATGAGGGTTAAGAATGCTGTTATGTAATTATCGATAATCGTTCTAAAGGTACGTGGCCATCTGAGAGAATCAAGTTCGTCAGTGTACGCGGTATTAACCCTTATACGTTCCTCAGAGTGAAAATTCACCCAAACAATATTTTCACAAACTGTACAATTATTCACCCTTTTATGTCTTCGTCGTGACATGTATTTCTTTAAACTGTGACGCTATAAATGCAACCTAATTTGTTGATTTAACATGTAAAATAAAAATGGGTGAGTTGTTATCCTAGTCCCTTTTATGCAGCTATTTTTGAGAAAGGTATGAGGGTTAAGAATGCTGTTATGTAATTATCGATAATCGTTCTAAAGGTACGTGGCCATCTGAGAGAATCTAGTTCGTCAGTGTACGCGGTATTAACCCTTATACGTTCCTCAGAGTGAAAATTCACCCAAACAATATTTTCACATACTGTACAATTATTCACTCTTTTATATTCTACGTCGTGACATGTATTTCTTTAAACTGTGACGCTGTAAATGCAACACAATTTGTTGATTTAACATGTAAAATAAAAATGGGTGAATTGTTATCCTAGTCTCTTTTGTGCAGCTATTTTTGAGGAAGGTATGAGGGTTAAGAATGCTGTTATGTAATTATCGATAATCGTTCTAAAGGTACGTGGCCATCTGAGAGAATCAAGTTCGCCAGTGTACGCGGTATTAACCCTTATACGTTCCTCAGAGTGAAAATTCACCCAAACAATATTTTCACATACTGTACAATTATTCACCCTTTTATGTCTACGTCGTGACATGTATTTCTTTAAACTGTGACGCTGTAAATGCAACACAATTTGTTGATTTAACATGTAAAATAAAAATGGGTGAGTTGTTATCCTAGTCCCTTTTATGCAGCTATTTTTGAGGAAGGTATGAGGGTTAAGAATGCTGTTATGTAATTATCGATAATCGTTCTAAAGGTACGTGGCCATCTGAGAGAATCTAGTTCGTCAGTGTACGCGGTATTAACCCTTATACGTTCCTCAGAGTGAAAACTCACCCAAACAATATTTTCACATACTGTACAATTATTCACTCTTTTATATTCTACGTCGTGACATGTTTTTCTTTAAACTGTGACGCTATAAATGCAACACAATTTGTTGATTTAACATTTAAAATAAAAATGGGTGAATTGTTATCCTAGTCCCTTTTATGCAGCTATTTTTGAGGAAGGTATGAGGATTAAGAATCCTGTTATGTAATTATCAATAATCGTTCTAAAGGTACGTGGCCATCTGAGAGAATCAAGTTCGTCAGTGTACGCGGTATTAACCCTTATACGTTCCTCAGAGTGAAAATTCACCCAAACAATATTTTCACAAACTGTACAATTATTCACCCTTTTATGTCTACGTCGTGACATGTATTTCTTTAAACTGTGACGCTATAAATGCAACCTAATTTGTTGATTTAACATGTAAAATAAAAATGGGTGAGTTGTTATCCTAGTCCCTTTTATGCAGCTATTTTTGAGAAAGGTATGAGGGTTAAGAATGCTGTTATGTAATTATCGATAATCGTTCTAAAGGTACGTGGCCATCTGAGAGAATCTAGTTCGTCAGTGTACGCGGTATTAACCCTTATACGTTCCTCAGAGTGAAAACTCACCCAAACAATATTTTCACATACTGTACAATTATTCACTCTTTTATATTCTACGTCGTGACATGTATTTCTTTAAACTGTGACGCTATAAATGCAACCAAATTTGTTGATTTAACATGTAAAATAAAAATGGGTGAATTGTTATCCTAGTCCCTTTTATGCAGCTATTTTTGAGGAAGGTATGAGGGTTAAGAATGTTAGCGGAGAGTTGCACAAGAAAAACTCTCGGAGAGCGAACAGTAAATTGAAACACGCGAATGGACACGTTCAAGATTTCCTCGACGAGCAACTATCGTTTACACGTGTCGTGTATGCGTGTTATGGATCTAGAAATCAATTGTAACCGCAGTCTTTCGTACTTTTACGCAAAACTAATTCTCACGCGCCGCAACGATCTCGATGAAATCGTAATTGCCCACGAACAGGAAACGACCGATTCTAGCACGAGTTTCCGCGCGTTTCCCTGGATGTGGTACAGTTGCCTGGATAATTGGAAAATTCCGCTTGCACGGATTATTCCCGCCAACGTCCGAGCGATTGGCAAATCTCGATTAATGGTGAACGTACGAGTTCTTACATACATATGTGCCGCTGTGCCCCGGGTTCCTAAGTTGATAAGTAGAATTGCGAAACAGTTTAACGATGTGGAAATTGGCTGTCGGGATATAGACATATCCATCGATGTCTACATTTTATAATTTCAATCAATATTATCATAATATTCATTTTATTTTATTTACTGAACCTGCCTACCGCTTACAATCATTCTTAGGTGATGTTTCAAACGTCTTGCAACCTGAATTGTCAAGCTATGGCCACACGAAAGTCGCGTTTAAACTCGCATGAATACAAAACGATTAAAAGTAGAATTAAATATGAAAGCGATTAAATGCGCAACGAGGAGCAGAGATGGGTAGGGCGCAGGGGCAATTAATTCGAAGCGTTTTCTTTTCGGTGGTGTCGTCGTTAAACTTGCGGGCAGGCAATCGCGCCAAAAATATTGAGGACGCTTCGAATCCCGCATCGGGGGTAGCCGAAGGCGGCTGCGGAAAGTCTAGGGTGAGGGCGCGGGGCAAGGGAAAGGGAAGGAAACAAGAGAAAAAGGGAGGAAAAGTGCGGGGTTTGGTACGTAGGGCACGTCCGTGGGACCGCCGCCAATGTATGCTACCCGCATAAACTAACAGCCGCATCGGATTTTACATAAAATTCTGGCGAGAGCCGTGATTTCAGGAGATGGACGGGGAGACGTGACGGACCATCCCAGCAGTGTCATCGGTTACTGCGAAACCGGTAGCACGCCGCTGCTGGCTTGAATTATGATTACGGATTACACGTCGTTACATACCGCGGACGTTTCCCCTCCCTTATTTCCTTTATTTACGAAACAATGTCGCCGTCTCGCGAACGC
Organism: Lasioglossum morio; assembly: GCA_916610235.2. Taxonomy (NCBI): domain Eukaryota; kingdom Metazoa; phylum Arthropoda; class Insecta; order Hymenoptera; family Halictidae; genus Lasioglossum; species Lasioglossum morio. The sequence goes on along the minus strand of OU744328.1, from coordinate 13,768,817 downwards.
GTCACCTCTTCCGCCGATCTCGATTCGTTTCACCCTTTTTCTCCGAAGTGGCTGGAATTTATTATCCAGGCGTTAGAGAGCTGAGAATATTGGTAAAATTTCCGTACATCCACGCGAAATTGATCGGCATGAATGATCCATCGAATTAACGCCCCTGTCGCTCATAATTCGACAACAGGACCAAAAACTCGTCGTTCACCGACGTTTTCGAGTGCCTGACAAATCTTCAGAGCACTTCTGCGATTTTTCATCTCGTCCCCAGCCTCCCGCAATCTCCTTGACCATTCCGACCAATTCCGACGATTCTTTCTCGACCACTTCGAATATTTTTCCCACCATTCCTCTCACGTGTCCGCTATTTCTCTGTTTTGAATCATTCTTGTCCACTCCTGTGGCTATTCCTGGCTCTGGCGATCTACAAACCAACCCTCGAAATCCTTCGGAATCATTAAAAGACGTTGCAGAGACCGAAACGACGTACAAGAAATCGTACGGCATCTCAACTCTGGGTTTCAAGCAACAAGACATGTTCTATCGTGATTCCTCACGATCCTATGGCCACCGTAGACTAACGTCTCGTAAAGAGCAAGCCTGGCCACTCGAAATTCGCCGCAGCATTTGACCGAGATTCACGCGCTCGGAAATGCTCGCGGCGTGTTCGCGTCGAAATTGCCAGGGGAAGGTAGATTTGCATGAGATTGCGGCTTGTCCAAGTAGAAATTACGCGATCAGATCGGCTGGTAGGTCACGTAAACGTCGTATTGTAGACCGAATGGGGGGCCTGTGCGATTTGAATTCGCGAGGATTCTGCGAATCCGCCGCGGTGGACAGTCTGAGGGCAAGGATGAGAGCGGAAGCGGAACAAAAGGGACTGAAAAAAGACGGGGAAGGGTGAGAGGGTCCCGTTGCCACGGTCTCACGGGACGGATGGATGGATGTGAATGCAATTGTTTAATTGGGGAAACGGTACGTGGCTCGTATAGACGAAACCGCTCGAGCAGAAGCCCATCCATCACCTACGCCGGACTACGCTGCGACGCTCTCCATTCGACACGGCTTCTTGCGAGAACCCTCCCAGCGAATTGAAAATTACCGGGCTCTGGACTCGCCTATGAGACTCCCGCTTCTGGAACCGTGTTGCGCTCCGTCTGAAACCGTGCGAATTGTTTCTGGAGCCTAGAATCTTCAATTTAAGCAGTGGGAATTGATACAATTTCGATTTTGCTTCTGGAACCGTGTTGCGCTCCGTCTGAAACCGTGCGAATTTTTTCTGGAGCCGAGAATCTTCAATTTAAGCAGTGGGAATTGATACAATTTCGATTTTGCTTCTAGAATCGTGTTGCGCTCCGTCTGAAACCGTGCGAATTGTTTCTGGAGCCCAGAATCTTCAATTTAAGCAGTGGGAATTGATACAATTTCGATTTTGCTTCTGGAACCGTGTTGCGCTCCGTCTGAAACCGTGCGAATTTTTTCTGAAGCCCAGAATCTCGAATTTAAGCAGTGGGAATTGATATAATTTCTATTTTGCTTCTGGAACCGTGTTGCGCTCCGTCTGAAACCGTGCGAATTGTTTCTGAAGCCGAGAATCTTCAATTTAAGCAGTAGGAATTGATACAATTTCGATTTTGCTTCTGGAACCGTGTTGCGCTCCGTCTGAAATCGTTCGAATTTTTTCTGAAGCCCAGAATCTCGATTTTAGACAGTGAGAATTGATACAGACAATTTCTATTTTGCATAAAAATTTCCGGTCTACTTATCACTCTTTAATTTTGAGCGTTTACTGAATACAATTTTACAAAATTTGTTAACTGCACCTCAGAGTTGCCTTGATTGAATTTTTAAACGAGAACGAATTTAGACGGGCAACAATAATTTCCAGTGTCCTTCGCGGTCGCAGAAATTGAATAAAGAGCGATGGAAAAATGGGAAAAAATGTGCGAGCAAGGAGGGTCGAGGTCGCGTTGACATTCGACGTCGCCAGCGGTCACTGACAGTGCTCCGCTTTCTCTCTCTCTCTCTTTCTCCCTCTCTCTCGTTTGCTCTTCCCGATGCTCTGACAGGGCGCCGTTGAAAAATGATGCGCCGTTCCGCGGCCCGACTAAAAGCACAAAATAGTTTTTCACTCTCGGAAAAACACGACTTTTTGTCGGCATCGACGGCCCTGAATCTGCCCGGCGAGATCGACTCTCTCTTCATTTTTCTTCTCGAACCGTCGCGGAATCTCGTTGATTCTTAATCTTCTCCACTGTTTCTCAAATCGGCAAAAATAAAATATTAGGCTGCCGCATAGGGAGATATTCTACGTGAAATTGTACCTCCACATTGTTGTCATAAGTGCATCAAATTCGATTTTACTCTAAAAAGGAAGATTGCGAGAGGTCTGTATGACGTTCGATCTAATTTATCCCGGATCGACTCGAGGAACAATGATGGCAGGAGGGTGGATTCCCTTCGTCGGACTTCTGGTTCGGTTCGCAGGGTCGCAAATGACACTCGGGCCGCAACGAACCTTTCCGGACAGACATTTAACTCATTCCCGTTAAATACACGAAATTAATGCGGCGCCCCGACACGGTTTGCCTCGGAAGAAAAGAGATTCCCGCGGCCACGCACTTCGGGCTAGCTTTCATGGTTGGAGGGCGCATGAATCTTCCCGCTTGGCCACCGGCACGACATTTTAAACCGGTGAATTATCATCCGAAGAAAATGCTCCTCGAACTTCCACCGAATTTCCGAAACTCGAGAAACATGTGTGCGCTCGGGAAATTCCGAACTATTCTCCTGAAGATCATCGCTGCTTCTGTACACGATTAAAATATTTATCGTTAGATGAAAATTCAGCTTGTTGAATACACTTTTTTCAGAATAATTGACTACTCTGTGAAATGGGTTAAATAAAACCCTTAAAGATTTTAATCAATACACTCAAGGTTTTCCAATAAAGAGGTGCACGGAAAAGATCTGTTTAATCCCGGCGTAGCGGCCATTAATAGAGGGACCCGCCTAACGAGATCAGGAGGCGCGATCGGTGCGGAATCCTCGCGGCGGAATTCGCGTGAACGAATGGCGCGCGGAGGACCGACCGCAAAAAATTCCGGCGCGGGCCGGACGAGATTTGATTCCCGGTGACGTATTAAATGTGTAGTAGCAGCGAGTGGTGTCAGGGGGATTGCTTTAATCAGTAGATTAATTCGTCATGGCCTCCGCCGCGTAGCAGCGTCCTTTGTCGGTCGCTGGTAAAATATGAGCCAACGTACATAATCAACTATTTGTGGTAATGAATATTATGCGGCCTGGCCTCGCGTCATTAATAACGCCCCGGACCGTACCGAGTAATCTGTTGTTTTTTCATCGCCGACGATCTGAACAAGCGTTATACATACATGTAGAACCTGCGTCGTAGGTGCAAGAGCCTCGCATTGTCTATCGCCCGAAACTCCACCAAGAAACCATACTCCCTTCATTTTCACGACAAACTACCGAAACATGATTCATCAAGCTCCCGTTCCGTCGCCCTGAATTTTCTAATTCGGCAATTTCGGTAATACCTCTCGCGCTTGTAGACACAAGAAAAGCTTATTATTTTATGTGCAGATTAATTTCGATTGTGCTCAGAGGAAAATTTGTGTACTGCTTCTATTCTATCGAATTTTCAATGTATAGTTAAGGCCGTTGAATACATTACATACCAGCGATGATTTCTTATAAAAGTGTAATCAGAAGAAATTTTTAATACCGCTTCTAATGTTCTAGCGACAGTGTTAAAATTATAGCTACCCATTGTGATCATTAATGCACAAAAACGCTAAAATGCAGTAATCATTGGGGCATTTTAGGCTCACGAAACGCGTTTCCCAGTCGTCTAGGAACTCTCCAGTCGCCATTTCACCTGACATGGTTCCGTCCAGGACTCCGGCGACGTGAATCGTTTACTTCCAGACTAGAACAGAGGCTGAAACTCGCTGGAACTCGCAAGCGGACGAGAGCGGTTACAGAGACGAGCGGCCGGAACGATCAGGAGAAGTGAGAGAGATGGTGGGGAGGGTTAGTTTGCGAGGTTTTGGTGTAGCCTCTCGGAGAGACTCCCCAGTTCTCTTTTCCACCAGCTTCGTAGCCAGGTTGGACCCCCTCTACGAACAACTCCCCGCGGCGAAAAGACAAATGAGCCTGAGGTGAGAACTTGCCCGATAAATACCAAAGGCGACACAGTGTTTGACCAGGGAGCATACACCGTGGACCCGGGGCAAGAAATACTGCGTCCGAGGGTACTCTAGCCCTTTCGGACCTCCCCTCTACAACGACCGACTCACCCCTTCAACGTCGAAAACCACCCTCACCTACTCTCGACGATGTCGTTTCGCCCTGTGAATCGTTTAGTCGCGGGATTTGCTCTCGTACTTTCAATTTGCTTTTTCCACGAACGACCCTACTCTCTCTCTCTCTCTCTCTTTCTCTCTCTCTTGCTGACCAGCCACTTGTTTCGCGACTGGCTTACTATTGATGGATTTTAAATTGGATTTGTTTTGCGCTGTGAACGAGGGTTCGCCTCATTCTTACCGTAGACCACGTCGGCTGAGAGTTTGCCTTTTTCATGTCGGTTATCTGAGCAAATTTAGCAGCTTCTTACTACCGTCTGTAATTGTTTCGTGTAATTGAGGCAGAATTTAGATTCAAACATGATAATCGAATGTAAATTTCGATTTAAATATAAATGATTGAGAGTTGAATTTAGATTTAAATATAATGAATGAAAGTCGAATTTTGATTTAAATTCGTTTGCTGAGACTCGAATTTGAATTTAGATTTACATAATTTGACAATGCAACTCGCGCGTACCCCGAAAAGGAAATAATTGCAGAATTGGGAAATTTCGAAAAAAAAAATAGCAGAATTCGAGCAGGAGCTCCTTCGAGTCCCGGACGTCGGATAATTAACAGCTAATTCTTCATGGTCGTCCGGCCAGGCCTTGCCACGGTTTTATAACGTCGTTAACCTTTGGGAACGCATAACGCGCGAATTATTCTAATCGCGGACGGATTTGCATTCTCGCGGCTGGAACGTTTACAAATTAGTTTTAAATGAATCGTCCCGCGCGCCGATGCGTTGCGAGAACTGTCTGTTTTATTAAGACGCGCAGCGGGATAACTTATTACAATTCACGTAACAGATTCCGTCAATGTTTATAGCCTGGGAGATTTCATCCATCACCATTTTTCAGCATATCTGCGATCATCCATCACGAACGCTCCGGAATCCTGGGGTGGGCCTGACGCGCGCGCGAGGCTGCCCTTCCCGAGCTAACAACTTGTTCCTGTTGACACTATCGAAAGCGTAACCACTTATGGATGATCATGCACGATTTATCTCGCGAGTGATCGCGCGATCGCCCGCTTGGGGATCGTCCGGTCAGCGATCGGAAGAACCGTTTCCGGATCGATCCTCCACATCCCCGGCGAATAAAACGCGAAATTGTTCCACCCTCTCCTGAATTCGAATAATCGAACTATGATGATACCACGCTGATAGCCCCGTAATGTTTCTATTTTGTTACTGACCTGATAAAGTGGCAGATAATTCACACTTTCGCGATTTTAACTACTCGTTGTGTAAAATGGAGCGAAATAGAAATTTATTTTCTCTTTTAATACGTTCAATAAGTTAAAAACAATCTAATAGTATTTTTAAATTCTTATGATGTTTAATTATCTATCACGGACTAGTAATTACTTATCATTAAATTCGACGATTTCCTTACAAACAAACTTCTTCTTCCACAATCTAAGAACCACCCCTAAAACACGTGTTAATTCACAAACCACCCTACAAATTAATTTAATAATTGCACATACAGGCACACCAATATTATCCCCAGCCCCAGTCATCAAACCTTCCTCACCCTCCAGCAATCTTTGAAAAAAAAACTAGAATTACCCCAATACCACCCCTCCTTTAATTGCTCCAAACAAATAAATATCCTTTCAGGTTCCTCACGCCACGCATTACCAATTCATACGTCCATTCTCATTTGCGAACCCTCAATTTCTCCTGGCATCCCCTAACTCTCTCTCAATCTTTTATGACACCGAAAATCGGACACGAACTCAACAAAAATTCTGTGCCAAGGTGCCATACATCAGAACCTGGAAGGAGAGCGATAAGAAGGCCGACAGTGACGTCCATCCTACTATCCGACGCGAATCTACCAAAAAAATCCGTTCGACCGATTGGCTGGTAGGCTCGTTAAGGTTCCGCGACATTTTTCGGCAGATTGTAGATCCGAAAAAGGGGGTCGAGGGTTCTCCGTTGGAAACGGTGTCCTTAGAGCCGCACCGCGAAAAGAGAACCCGGCTGCACGCGAACAAGCACTTAGCCTCGTGAATTGATACCGCGGGTCACGTGACTGGAAACATCAAAGCGGCTCTATGCAGAACCGCACGTTCCCCCTTTCCCCGAGGATCCCTCAAAGTCCCCCCGAGGACCCCTCGATGCCGATTGGCCGAGGTGGCGATACACGTTTCGCGTGGCACGCCTTCCGCTCACGCGAATCGCCTTCTTTGTTTCTGTCTTTGCAGGGTTGAATTTCCCCCGGAAAGTTAGCCACCTCATTCTCGATTTCCAATGCTGACTGTTCATTCCAAATTTCGGGATTTAACCCCTCGCCGTAATTTACCGAGTAAGATTCGTGATGTAGATTTGAAAAAAGTCTAACAAATATGAATGTCACACGCTTCTTTTTAGCATTAACATAAATGTAGCCGTGCAAACTTGTAAAGAAAATGTTAAGACAAGGGGTTAATTGTCGAAAGTGGTTAATATTTTCGATTTTGAATACTTCACGACTTGTCAATTGGTGTATACGAAAAATTGATCAAACTACGACACATCAAAAATTGCAATAGAGACAGAAAAAGAATCTGGGATGCGTTAGTGGAAATTCGGGGGTCTGAAAACGATTCCACCGACTGGAACAGCCCTCGGCCGAGTGCAATATGTTCGGCAAACCCAGTTATTAGGTGGTATCGCTATCTGGTGATCGAGCGGGTGCTGGTTGGCGGGCTGGAATTACACGAATAATAAGCAGCGCTCATTTCCGCGGCCGGCAACGATGGCCCAATGGCCTCCTAGCTAACGAAACCACCCCACGACGATGCACGCGTAATTATAGAGGGGGCTCGACGAGTTCCCACCCCCCTGTACGAAAGGGGCACGTATGTATTACGCGCACGATGCCGAAAAAGAGATATTAGGAACGCGACTCGCTGACGATCCGAGATAACACGCTGCGCTCGGAGAGATAGACGACGAACAGTGGCTTCTAACGAGCTGACACCGCTGACAGCTTGACTTCGTCTAGCCGATCTAACTATCCATTGTTAACTTTATCTGACGCGCCCGTTGTCCAAACAACTGGGAAGCTCGTACTCGCCGATCCTTTTGTTCTACTGTTTTTTTTACTGCTAATTAGTGAGACTTCGCTGTTCCACGTGAACACCGTGCGAAAAACGCTGTGGCATGCTGTCAGGTATCGTTAAAGAATCGTGGTTGACGAATTTTTCAAAAACAGTACTTTCCACAGAGAAACTAGATTATGGAAGATCGATCTTTTCTCATATAACAGAGTTATACAATGAGAAAAAATGCTGGACTATCAAATTCGATAGAATTTAGTAGGAAATGTTATTACCAGTGAAATTAGGATTCGACTTTGTACCACTTTCTGAAAATTTGTGTACAAAAATTGAAAATTGCGTGTACATTTAATAATGTTTTAATAACACTGTCAGATTAATTTCATATTTCTGCTGCTGCAATCTTTCAGTGTAATCCATCATCAATCTTTCTCTGGCTCCTAATTTAATTGTCGCGACGAATTCGCGCTCGCCATTGCGCACACATGCTCTCCAGCGCAATGAACGAATCCGCAGTCTTTATTCCCGAGTTTCACGGGTTAGGTTACAGTTAAAAGGTCCGCAGCTTTCAACGCGTCCGTTCGCTGCGGCCAGGGCAGATGTCTTAATTTTTCTGGGGGCTAAGGCTGTGTTTATATCGACGTTATAAGTGCAGAATCCGCTCGTTAATCGACTGTGCACATTTTAATGCCAGCGCATCTGCCCTCTTGATCGCATAATCGCGCGGTTATAATCGGTCTCGGGCACGTATCATCGCAATTTAAAGTCGGCGCTCGTCGTTAGAAATTCCCGGTATCCGAAGTTTCGCCTGATTTTCTTGCATATTAACGTCAGCCTGATAGATGACAGATAATCGTCCATAGATGCGAACCGGCCCGCTACTTTTTACCAAATTCCATTCCAGGAACGAGTTAACTCACCGCTAATCTCTGACCATTCTGTACACTGACGAGATTTTTCGATTTTACGCATTACAGGTTTGTGTGTTCCCGTAGAGGAAACTCGTGGATTATGTTCGCAACACGTTTTTCTATTGTTCTGCATTTTTAAGGAAGCTGATCAATTCTGCTACGCGTGTGTTGAAATATGTCAAAATTAATGTACTGTCCCCACACAAGGAACGATCGATTCAATATCGGTATAGTTCAGTTTAATTATGAAACCGTTAGTAGTTTGTTCGTATTGTATCGTTCAACACTTTCTAGCCTGAATAATCCTCACTTGATATTTTTTTAATAGAAAATCTCATACGAGATTTATTTCAACATGATGAAGAATACAATACGAAAATTACAAACTGATGAAGACTTTTATACAGCAGAAAAATTGAAAGCACAAAAACATTATAATGAAAATATGATAACACAACACAGTACATATTTTACACATTCACACTTATCCAGTCCATACTACACCAAATTAAATTTGTAGTTTACATTTTCTCAAAAACTTAAAAATAATCCTCACTTGATTGATCCTCATTTAAACCAAAAAGACGTGATTTCCACGTGCTCGTACTTCTCTTGCTTGTGTTAATTCGTTTAGTTAATTTTGTTTATTGAATTACATAATCTAATAGCGTGTTTAGTGGTTTAATTCAGGCCTGGGCAACTGGTGCTCCAAGGGTCGATGACGTAGATCCGCGTGTAAAATGCGATAGTGGGGGTAGCCGATTTTATCCATTATGTCTTTTTTAGTCTGAGCAACAGCACGAACCGGACGTTTCTTCAGAGATCAAAAATTTCCTGTATACACATTAATAGGAAAACGTAAATATTGAAACGAAAGAAATTCAGAGTAGCAGACGTCGCATATCTGCGAGGCTAGTAGCGAACGTGTATTCGCAGCTTGTAGTCCGGCGTCAGCAGCACAAAAGACTTCTCTCTGGCGGACAACTGGAGGCGCATCGACGAGGCGCATTGAAATGACGAAAATTCAAAGGCACGATACGTTTCTAGCAGGAGAGGCGCGGTTCCCGAGGAACTTATCTCTCCTCGGGCTAATAGAAAAGCGAGGAAGGCAATGCCTTCGGGGAGAAGTCAGCGAGAACCGGCTGCGGCTTCCAGTCCCCGTTCCCGCGGCATTCGAATTGCAAATACCAGAATGTTTGCATGTTGTTGTCACCGCATCGGTACCTAGCCGCAGGGGACACCGTGGAAGAGGAGAGCCAGAGGAGGAGGAAGAAGAAGAAGAAGAAGAAGAAGAAGTGGTGATGGTGGTAGTGTCGAGGTTAGAGAGGAGGGGACGGTGTTCGAGGAGGATGAGTAGGACGGGCCGGAGGAGGAAGAACTCCTCAAGAGGAAATGGAGAGGAACCGACTCAAGTCTCAGATAAAGACGAATAAAAATAGGCGAGCGAGCGGAGAGATAGAGGGTGCAGGATGGAGACGGCGTTTCCTGCCCAAGGAACATTAGCGCCCTCGATACTCGCCCCAAACCACCCTTTTCTGCCAGCCACCACCAACGTTGGGAAAGGGGCCACGTTCCTCTGCCCAACCGTTCACCTCTCTCTCGTCCAAGTGACAGACGTGGCCCGACAGCAGCCAGCCACGGAAACGCGTCTCGGGCTTGCTTGTTTGTTTATTGACTCGGTACCGTGCGATACACCACCGCGAAACATCGAATTTATGCGGTCTCCGCATGCATTTTTATCGCGAGGGCGCTCCTTCTTTCATCCCTTGGTCTCCTAAAATGCTCAACATTGCTGAAACATAATTTCACAGTTAAATGTAAAGTATCAACTTTAAGATGTTCATTGGAAAGTGTATCCAACACATTCTCCAACAGCATGGCTTTGTTTCACTTGGTTTTCTCCCTCGACCGAGTGAATATTTGTCACCAAGGCGGAATACCATCCCTTATCAGCGTTGCAGTGGAATCAGCGGTCGTTACCAAGGAATCGATAGGGAGGACGCGAGTTTTTACCGAAGATATTGCTAAGTAGAAAGGGAAGGTCTTTCGGGCATTGTGGAGGACCGTGTAATGCTCTCTGTGCCCCAGATCTTCCTCGCCTCTTCGATTCAACGAGAAATCAAGCCTCCAGGTTCGAACCGACTCGAAAACTACCACGTTTTCCATTCATACGATTCGTGAAACTTTGAAGCTTGCAAGTGGATATCGTTGGAACCGAATGAAATAATATCTAGAAAAGTAGGGGAAAGGTATAGACTCGTTTGTGAATTTGCTAGCAATTTCGAGAACAGGAGGGTGCGATCCGAAGACCGGATGTCTCACGAGATCCAGTCCTGCGATTTGTCCTGCTGTTGCTCCCACCGAAGTTATAAAGTCCCCCCCCCCCCCACACCCGTATCGCGAACGAGAAGATACGTCTTTCGTCTTTGCCGGGGGAGCGTTTATCGCCCGATCCATATTGAAAACCGTGGATACACTCGGGGAAGAATCGCGATGCGTCTACGGCGGTCTTTGTTGCCGTTTATTGCGTCGATCCACTGGGGTGCAAACTTAATCATAGGCTTCTGGACACTTTCTTCTTATCAGGTTATCTAGATCCATTCGGTAATATTATTAACCCTTTGCACTCGGAGCTATATTAACTCGAAGATTAAACATTTCTTCCGACTTAAAATATTGCCATTTTTTTAATGAGATTTTAAATTTGGTGGATATGAAATTGCTATTATACCTTATGAAATACTTAAATGTTCAGTAATTGATTAGATACCTACATATCTAATAATGTAAACAATATTCTCAATAATGGTACAGAAATTTTTAATGGCGCCTCATAGGCGCCACTCGAGTGCTAAGGGTTAACACATACCGGGAATTTTCTAATAGCCTATTTAAAACTTGAGAATTCCTCAATAATGGCTTTAAAGCGACAGCAATGTCATTTCTAATTTGAAAAATCTTCAGAATCAATATAATGTAACAACTCCTGCAATTATATCTAAAGTATAATTATCGAGCTTTGATGAAAAATCCACTGGGGTGGATAATTGAATCGTGATCCTTTTCTTTTAGACACATTCTTCTACCTAAGGTGCCTAGATGAAAATTAGAAAACAATTTTGCAATTTTATATTTAAGTCTGTAAATAATCAAGCGAATGTGGGTCTCGATGAGAAGATGTTCTTTAATCATTTTGTTGCAAGGATTGGACGAATGCAAGGATCGGCGTATTCTTTCAAGCTAATCGCTCCCTTATGATTATAAATCTACATCCGGTTGGCGCGAGGGACCCGTGGCCAGGGTCACCGAAGAGTATTATTCAAAATTAGCGGGCCAGCGAAAGTCGGAAATGCCAATTTGGCCCCCGAAGTGAAGTGAGGAAACTCTCTCCGGTGGCGCGCACGGTTTTCTCGCCTCCATCTCGCGGCGCGCACAAAAGAGCGGTTAATTATGATTCTTTTATGATTCGATTTAACCGATCCCCGACCCGGAGGAGTCGGAGCTACCCGCGGAATATCTGCACAATGTACGCCGGGGAATTAACGGACTATTAGCACCGGAACAATGGGAGCCTTTTTCTTGCCTCGCGGCGAGGCTGCTGGCCTCCTCGTCTTTCGACGACAATGGGATCGATGTTGCGTCGGATCGCTGGAAATCTCGCTATCCTTCCACGAACGATTCCACCGAACCAACCTGGGTTCGTTTATCATTTGACAGCGGATCTTTATGCAAAAGAAACATTTTCTACCTGAATTCCAACAATCTGGAGTAAAATAGACATTTCTCTTCTCACTTAATATATTACGTAGATTGAAAACAATATAACAGTATGATAAAAGTCTTCTAATGTTTTTACCATTTTTAATTACACATAGTCATTTCTGTCATAAATGCATAAAATCAATCTTTGCATTGATCCAACCGTGCAGTTGGCTTTCAGACGAATTTTTACAAAACGAACAATAAAAAAAATGGTTATCCGTCAGTTTCACTCTTACAAAAGACATTTTGAAAATTATGCTTACTCATTTCTATCATAAATATATAAAATCACTCGATGCATTGATGCAACCGTGCAGTTGCCTTTCAGGCGAATTTTTACAAAACAAGCAATAAAACAAACCGTTAATCCATCTATTCAACTCTTACAAAAGACATTTTGAAAATTACACTTACTCATGTCTGTCATAAATGCATAAAATCACTCGATACATTGATGCAACAGTGCAGTTGTCTTTCAGACGAATTTTTACAAAACAAGCAATAAAACAAACCGTTGATCCACCTATTCAACTCTTACAAAAGACATTTTGAAAATTACACTTACTCATGTCTGTCATAAATGCATAAAATCACTCGATACATTGATGCCACCGTGCAGTTGTCTTTCAGACGAATTTTCACAAAACGAGCAATAAAAAAGTGGTTGATCCGTCAATTTCACTCTTACAAAAGGCATTGCGAAAATACAGTAAAGTATTTTAAAAAAGAAAATTTTGTTTCACCTGGTGTTGAGGCAGTTGCACGATATCCCAGTTTCGCAGCGGGTCCGCAGCGGTCAAGTGGCAATTAATTTCAATTATAAAAATATCATTGGCCTTTATGGCGCTCGCAGGTGGTTCGCGGTCAGGGGTCAACTTTTTGCACGGTGCGCTCACGGGGCATTCGCGTAAGTTTCACGTAAGTATGGCCGGGACCCGTGCGCCTCGTTGCCGAGATTAATTCTGCACGCCTCGTTTCTGGAAAAAGTGGCCCCTTCGTGGCCACGTTTCGCCGTTCCTGAGATGGGAGAGCGGAACACCTCCACGTGGCGCAGAATTATAAAATGCTCCGATAATTTCTCTGCTCCAACCCTTCCTTGTTCCTCCAAAACGCCATAAATACAAGCACCTCTCTGTTTAAATGCAATCCTGTACCTCCTGCGTCGTACAATTTTGTTAGAACCTTGTTTAATCACTTTGTATTAGATCCTTCGGAAAGTCATTTGGTTTTTGTGCAGAGATGACATTGTTTTAAGAGCAGATAGAGGCGAATGAGAGGAAGAAGGGAGGTTTGGAAATATATTTGTAACCCGGAAGGGATCGAATAAAGAATTATATAGACACTGCTTCCATTTGTTCTTACTCAACTTTATCTTAAATCGCAAAATCATGGTAAATATCATAGAACAGAATGTCATGAAACTTATTCTAAATGATTAAAAATTGGATTTCATTTCACCTTGAGAAAACGAAATGACTTACCGGACGACCTAAAAGCTTTCTTCCACCGAAGGAAGCAACGAGAAATGAACGTTTGTGTCCAAGTTCGTGAAATGAACGGTACCGTGGTAAAATCGACAAAATCGTGCGATGGCGGGTCACGAGAAAGAGAGGAAGAGAGTCGAAGGTTCGGAGTCCGGCGTGCACCCAATCATCAAAGTCGCATTTTCAGTGTAATGGGTGTGTTTAGGCCATGAAACCCGGTGGAAAGGAACGGAGGAATGGTGGAACGATCGAGGATCCAGGGTCTCGATCGTGATCGGCCCCCTCCGCCGCCAATAATCATCGTACGGCCGCAATTACGGGCCTCGGGCGTCCAATCCGGGCCTTCTCCTCGGTCTACGACAAACGCTGCCATCGCCTCGCTCTTTCTCTCTCTTCAACGTTCGCCACTCTATTATTAGGGTGTATTATCGTAATGCGGCGACCAGCATGTCCGCTTGCCGGGGCCAGCGAAATGGCTTCCATAATAGGGACAGACGCCAGAATATCCGGCGTTTTACCTCGCAGCATCCACCAGCGCGATCATCGTGGGACGAGCGCCACGATCATGTGAACCGTGAATGATGCGTGACCATGGTGGTTTCGAAATTTTTCAATCCTTCTCCCGAGAGACGCCGGGCTGGGAATGGCCGAGGGAACGCTTCCTGATCCGATCTTTACAGAAAGCAAATTTAGAAAGTGGAAAACAGTAACGTGCTTACTTGAAAAGTGTGGATCTTGAACGATCTGATATAATTTCAAAATCTTCCGAAATTAAATTAAAATTTAACTGGATAAGGAAAACCCATGGTGGTTTCGAAATTTTTCAATCCTTCTCCCGAGAGACGCCGGGCTGGGAATGGCGGAGGGAACGCTTCCTGATCCGATGTTTACAGAAAGCAAATTTAGAAAGTGGAAAACAGTAACGTGCTTACTTGAAAAGTGTGGATCTTGAACGATCTGATATGATTTCAAAATCTTCCGAAATTAAATTAAAATTGTACTAGATAAGGAAACACCATGGTGGTTTCGAAATTTTTCAATCCTTCTCCCGAGAGACGCCGAGCTGGGAATGGCGGAGGGAACGCTTCCTGATCCGATATTTAAAGAAAGCAAATTTAGAAAGTGGAAAACAGTAACGTGCTTACTTGAAAAGTGTGGATCTTAAACGATCTGATATAATTTCAAAATTTTCTGATATAAAATGGTACTGAATAAGGAAAAAGAACTACCAGATGCATAAATACGTGTTCAATTTATTCGATAAACTATCGATCTCATTTTTCCTTAAAGATCTTAGACAACGAACTAATCACGAACACAACTAAATTGAATGTATCCGTTCATTAATTTTTCGATTTATTTTAGACAAGTATCGGCGAACTTCGGTTGCAAAAAGAAGGAAGAGCGATCGAAATAAATCCAGGCCGCGTATCGTTGAACCCGTAGACTGTATTTTAAAACAACTAAAAGAAGCGGTCGCGGAGAGCCCGGGGCCCCATTTAAATCTGTTGAATGGCTCGGAGGAGCAGAGCAACCTTCTCTTTCAGCGCGGGGATTCGGCAACAAAGGCGGAGGTTTTACTTTTAAATTTAGTACACGGACCGACTATCCCTCTCTCTCTATCTCTCTCTCTTTCTCTCTCTCTCTCCTTTGTTCTGTCTTGCGAACCCTCTCGCGTACTCTCTCACTCTTACGAGTCGTTCGACTCACCCCTCGCGACCGCTCGGTAAGTAAAATAGGGATTTAGACGTAGCTCCGGTTTATTGCGAGCCGGTTTCTTCGGCTGGATACAATAAATCAGCGTTCGGTAAATCGCTACCGATCATCTAGACGTGAATCAGTACCTGGAGCCTGTGTGTTCCGCCAATCCGGATTAACTAATCAAGAATGCTACATGAATGACCATTTCTAACGTTTCTGGGGAATTTCGGACTATTTATTCGTATCTCACAAGACGTCTCTCACTCTTTATTGCTTATTAACAGTCTTTATAAAGAAAAATAAAATTTTTACATTTTCACTAGCGTTTAAATATGTATTGACGACAAAGGAACATCTTATGTCGGTTTAGAATGAAACACTCGAACTGTGTACCTGACACGATATATATTAAATGGTTAATATTACTTTATTTTATGGTTAGTGGGAGGATGTATTTTTGAGAGAATCTTTTGGGGGGGCAGCCATTAGGTTAGCCGAAAGTTCCCCATCACTTTCCGAGCGCTCGCCAAGCACATTACCCTAATGAATTGGAAATCGAGCAGGTATCCGAGACAGAGCCGAAGTTCAATTAACTTTAAGAATCAGATGACATATTTAATTTCCTCGGAATAATGAGAGTGGGTTCGTAGAAGGGCGAGCAGCCGAGATATAACCGGTAGGAGTGCCGGAAGGAGATGCCCGGTCCTTCATGCTGCTGTTAGCGAGACAGAGAGAGCGGCGTCAAACTTATCGTACCGGAGGAAACTGCCTAGAGAGACTTATTTAGAAAATGGAGAACGTTTCTGGTAATCTTCGTTCACCCATTTAACCGAGTAGCAGTCTGCTAAACAATCTCCCATTAAAATCCGATATTGAACGCACGTGGCCAATGCAAACTGCTTTAGGGGATGGTTACGACCATTTTTAATAAATTTAATCGAATAAATTGAACTGTCAAGATTCGTCCAAGCTTGTAGATTGAAATTAATATTATATCCCTAAATTGTACTGTAATGATCATTATCCAGTTTACTATTAAAGTTAAAAATTAAAAAATTTCGAACGCAAGAATATTGTCGACTAATCACCGTCTGCGACTGTTCCAGAGTTCCAGGAAATAAAATCTCGTCTCTCGTCCGAGACATCATTGGTCCATCGTCTCCAGAGGACGACGGACGGTTTTTAGCCGTGGAAAGATCGTGACGGAGTTGGTTTTTTTTTCTTCGACGGGACGATTAGTCGATGGAGAAGCAACACGGTCAGGACGCCAGGATCCGCTGTCACAGCAGGATTTTGTCAGGAAGCTTTTATCCCTTCGCAAGGAGTAAATCGTGCGGTCGTCGCGTACATCTATTTGTCACTTGGTCCGCCTCGTGGATGTCCGAGGGGTCGAAGAGCGTCCTGACGTTCCTCGGACGTACCGTATCCGCACACCTTCTCCTGGAGGCGTCCCTCCACACCCCGTGGGACCGTTCCATCTTTCCTCCTGAGCTCGATCCTCCGAGAGGAATAGGTTACCTTTCGTTAAAGAGGTAATTTGTGCCAGGAACGATCGAGCGGACCACCGAAACTTCTGTACACTTCCGTTTCGGGCTTGTTCCTCGTCGGGGTAGTCTTTGACCCAATATTTCAGCGGACCCTTCGAGCCCTGCGGCGTTCAAACAACTTTTCATTTGTCGGGAACGACTGTCCCGAACGTTAGACACGTTCGCGATATTCTGATTTTTTCGAGAATCTTTCTCAGAAAAATTTCCTTGAAGCTGAGAACTGACAATTTACTACCAAATTGTACCATTAAAATATTTGTAGTAAATCTTGTTAGAAACAGGTTTTTGTTTTCAGATGCTTTGCAATGTTCTAACAAGGGAAACAAGCCGCTGCGTTCACGATCGATCAGCAACACAATCATCGTATTCACGCGCCTAGGTGTATCAAGTTATCCGGTGGCCCGACAGTGTTCTAACTTTAGTCATCTCATCATCCCCTCATGGAGGTTGGTGACTTGCACATTCGTGACTCTGCATCTAGGGCAACGTCGATATATCGCACCCCCATGGCGGACGCGTGTGTGCTTCATTCCCGGATTTCACAGTATGCTCGGATCACAGGTCCATTTATATCCTCTGTTTGCAACGTGAAATCGTCGGTTGGTGTCTCAATCACTGAATTCGCTTAATGTTTGTCTGATTTTAATTATCGAATCTTTTTAATCTCAAAGACAGTTAAATAAAACATTTCTCACCGGTCTGAAAATTTTTCTATAAAGTTTCATTCCGGTGTGGGTGGCTTAATTGTTTGAGAAAAATTGTTGAAGCAATAACAGCAATGGCTGCATCGGTTTTATTGAACTCATCAAGTAAGAATGTGTAGATTCCCGCGCGGTATTGAAGCTTTAATGCATTAGAGATGCAGCACAAAGGATGCACCGGGGGCACCAGAAACGTGTGACCGAGGCCCCCGACGACTCGCCCGGGCTGAATATACAAATTTCTGCAATTATTCGCCGACTTACGACGTCATTATATTGCAATCTGGGAACACCGGCGTGGATAGACCGGGTGGATAGTGATTTCGCCTAATATCAAGCCCTGACCGCACTTTGCAGATACTCCGTTGCGAAGCCGTGCTTCGAATTCACTCGCGACGTTGCAATTGATGGAGATCGTGACCGCATCGTGCGCTATCATGAATTCTTTAGGCTGCCCTTGATTCCTTCCGAGCTCTATCATCAAGACGTATGCACTTGGGACTGTTCGGATCATGATCATATTGTATCCGACAATTTTTTATACAGTTAAGACAGGACATGAAATTACTAAACAAGAAAATACACAACAATGTATTGAAATGTAATTGAATGTATTAAATTTCTTCTTTCTTCTAATTTTTTGTTCATATTTTTATATACAAATTCTTACCTTTAAGTTTTTTTATGGGCAATCATTATTATTATGATTATAGTATATGTATATAAACTTATTTATATCGATCGTAATATTGTTAATAAAAAATCGTTGAATGCTATCGGCGCTACGGTTCGATCGTTAAATACACAAAAAATAATAAAAATTGTGACCGAAACGTCGATTATATAAAATTAGCAAAATTGCTTAGTTAATTTTTATTATTTTTTGTGTATTTAACGATCGAACCGTAGCGTCGATAGCATTCAACGATTTTTTATTATAGTATATGTAAGTAGAGAAAAATGTAAAGAAGTCGATAAAGAAAATCATTTTTTAAAAGGGGTCGATGTAGAAGAAAGGTTGGAAACCCCTGGTATATGGGATATTAAAAATATTAGGATCCCCACGAATTGTAAAGAGTATTCTTGATAAAAACTGTAGCAGTGTGGAGCCGAGAAGATTCCAGGAGAAGTGGCGCGATGGAATCAAAGTGCAGGCGATCCCTTCGTCCTCCACCCACAAGTTCCACGTCGTTCTCCAGTGGTCACCGAATCCCTCGAACCCCTTTTGTCCTTAACCGGTCACCTTAACCGTAACGTCCGCAGCCTGCTCTCGGAAGAGCGAAAGCCCCGGAGGTGGTCTTGCGTAATGCGAATACCATGTCGCATTCCGGGAACTCGGGGTCCCGTGGAAACCCTTCTTTATTCGATTAAATAAATTGGTAGCGATTACGTGGACGAGCCTCCGGCTAATGGAACCCGATAGCCGGTGATGAGCTGGGGTAATTAATGGCGCCGATCCGAAGGTTCATCCAGTTTCCTGTTTATTCTCAAGGATTGCGTCTTGTCCGCCTCTTTTTCTTCTTCTTCTGGATACTGTAGCCCGCGACTTGTAATTAGAACGATGCTGGTCGACGATCATTCGGTGTTTCAACGAAAATGTCGGACCTCGAACTCGAACATCGGACATCCACCAGAGCATAACGAGGAGATGAAGTTTCTAGTCATAAAGTTCATAATTCAGGGTGAACCACGAATTGTGTTCAGTAGAGATTACTCTGTCATTAGCAAAATGTTTTCATCGGATATAGAAGATACACATTTTTATATATTATAAATACACACCAAGTTTTAGCAAATTACACCTATGATCTTTTTATCATAACAGAATAAAAATAATTGCAAGAAAGTTGCTTTTTTGTTTGCTTTCGCAAAACATTTGCCATTCTAGACTATGAAAATATGAAAGGGAGCTTTTTGGGAACAGTTTGTCTAATTTGTGAGTTTCGAGTCACAATCGTTTGAAGAAAATAGATTCAAGTTATCTTCAAGTATTAGCAAATTACACCTATGATCTTTTTATCATAACAGAATAAAAATAATTGCAAGAAAGTTGCTTTTTTATTTGATTTCGCAAAACATTTGCCATTCTAGACTATGAAAATATGAAAGGGAGCTTTTTGGGAACAGTTTGTCTAATTTGTGAGTTTCGAGTCACAATCGTTTGAAGAAAATAGACTATACCACGGAGGACACCAGGGACGTCTCATCAGATTCCACATTACGCTGGGCAACGAACACGGTTAGGCGAGTCGGGGCACAGGTCGGGGGTGTAGCGGAATACCCGAAAAGGTTTTCGGGATGTGCGGCGTGTCGAGGGTTTACGAGAAACGCGGCCACCGCAACACACGCGGTGGCCGAGAGCAAACCAAACCAAAGATTAATGCACTACACTTACTGGGGCAATTTGCGCCAAGTGTCGGCCCTAGACCTGCCTGTATACCTCCGGTCCTCGGGGTAGATTTGTTCCAGAGGAGCGTTCTCGCAGGGAGATCCCTCTCTTTTGTAACAGTCACCCCCTGAAAAGGATACCGAAGAGACTCTCTGCACGAGGAACTTTGCGATCTAGCCTCCATCTGGGGCTACTTGTGGCCCTTCTGCACATTTCACATGGACAAACTTGTATATTCAGTATGGTGCAATGTTTTCATACTTTTCATTAGTAATTTGATTAATAAAAATTTTTACAAATTCAGACAATAGTTAATCTATGTCTATTTTAATTTTGATTCAGTATTTTGTTCGTACACACAAGTAATGGAGTCGGTGTCTTCAGCACGCTTTTTGCGGAATTAATTAAAATTGCACACAACTCTGACCACGTTCGGTCCGCCCATTTAATTTTATTCTCTGCTCGCAGAGGAGCTAATTAAAGCGAGTAACGAGGCACACACACCCCAACTACATTGCTCTACGTTCTGCCGTTCTGATCTCCCATTGAATCAAGAGGCATATCACATAACAATTACGTGTCTATGCTCGAAATAAATGCAAGTTCGCACTGTTCCTCGTGAAACAATCGTTCCTAACAATTTTAATAAAGTGACAATAATTTATTAAATTATGACAAGCCTACAAATATTTTTGTAAATTCCAATCTCCGCAGACAATCGCGTACAACTCAAATCTTCTTTTATTTCGCAAACGAAAAACTTCCTCGAGAGAAATAGAAAATACAAGAATCGCTAATATTCACTTTCCTGTATTTCCTAAAATTCCAAGCGCTGTAAATTCATGAAGATCCGCAGTCGAGTTATGAAACTCGAACTTTCTCGAAGGTGCCGGTTTCAGGTCGTAATTTTAAATGATGGCACCAGGATATAATTCATAGTAGGATTCGACAGGATTCTCGGTGGTTTCGAATAGGAGAAGCAGATTAGCTGATGGCAAACAAGGCAAACGAGTGTTTCTCGGCCAGGAAACGTCTACTCGCGGCCGGGTATCACGGAGGGCTAGGATATAAGCAAATTAAACATGCATAATTAAAACGAAATAGCGACGTTCCTTCCGTCGCGCTGGCGCGGCTCGGTTCTGGGAGGACCTAAGGCGAGGAAGGACCTCGTAGCAACATCTGGCTGCTATGAAGTATAAAGAGGCATGCGATATCATCCGCAGTGAATGCTTAATTAAAACCTCAAACTCCGGCAGCGAGAGAGCTTCCCCTAGTCGCTCGCTAATCGCAAGAACTGCCACTCCCGTTCAACGGCCGCTTCTCCGTCTTTCTGTCTGCGTCTCCGTCCTTCTGTCACACACCCCTCATACCCACGCCACGTGGTCTCTACCTTGTTCTCCGTTGATTTGGGATCTTTCGGCTGGAACTTATTGGAGGGAACCTCCCGCAAGCACGAAACCACCGAATTTTTTCAACGTTTTCCGCAAACGTACCACGCGATGTGTATGTATTCGGGATAGTTTAAATTATTCTGCAAGACTCGCGGGAAAATTGTGTTTTATTTATCGAGTAGGAGAGGATTCTGTCTCGTCTTGAAATAAAATGTTCCATTAATTTCGTTCTAAAGCACTTCATTGAATAAAATGTACCACCAGATTTAATCTAAAGCAATTCTTGGAATAAAATATTGCACCAGATTTATCTAAAATAATTCATTCAATAAAATGTCTCGCCAGAATTATTCTAAAGCAATTCTTTGAATAAAATGTTCCAACAGATTTATTCTAAAAGAATTCTTTGAATAATATGTTCCACCAGATTTATTCTAACACAATTCATTGAATAAAATGTTTCACCAGATTTATTCTAAAAAAATTCATTGAATACAATGTCTCGCCAGATTTGTTTTAAAACAATTCTTTGAATAAAATGTTTCTCCAGATTTATTCTAAAACAATTCATTGGATAAAGCGTTTTATCAGTTAGGTCCTACGCACTCCTTCGAATAAAATGTTTTATTCTTTTCACTTTTTATGCCTACTGCAATAATAGTTCTTGTAAAACTTCCTCGAACAACGGAGAGCGACTATACACCCCCATTCCCGAGAACCGGAAACGTAAAAGTGATCGAGCTTGACCGAAGGGACATTTTCTCGTCAGCGAAACGAGAGAAATACGCCGAGCCAGGTCCGGGCCGACATCCGCCATTAAAAATAAACCATCTTTCGTCGCCATTTTAGCATGCCACGGTCCTAGAGAGAAAGAGAGAGTGCGGGGCTCGATCTGTCAATCACCGGATCACCGAAACGAGTCCTCGGCAGTGCTGGCTTTTCCACAAGGGAGGCTTTCGCCCTACGTCCCTTGGAAACACGACCCTTCCACGAACTTTTTCCTTCGCCGACGACGTCTGAGGTAAAAGCGAACTCGTTAAAGACGCTAAATAAAATCGCCCCTTGCCTTTGAAGCCACCGGAAACGTCGCTTTTTTTCTTTCCAATTGTCCCTTCTTTAATTGCCTCTCAAACGGCTGTCTTCGATTCGACGGTAATGTGTTTTTTTAAACAATTTCCCGAATTCCATCGAATTATGATTAGACAGCGGATTTTAATCATTTATGACAAAACTGAATGGATGTGATTTATTACAGTAAAGCTGTTAAATGTATTAAGAAAAAAAATCAATTTCTATACACCTCCAGTTTGTTGTAATTTAGAATGAAAATTTTTCATAAAAATCCGCTGTCATATTATGATTTTCTATATTATATACAAAGAGAAATATTTCTATACAAATAATTTGTTGATCTTTCGTGTTGCAGTTTCACCTACCTAATTGTTTTATAAATGCATAAAATTCGCGTCTAATAACGTCCACAATTGCACTCCTCGTTCCCTGCTGCGAGAATAATGAAAAATCTCCGGATACTTTACGATTTTCGTAAAATCCAAACGTCTGAGCCATCTGCGAGCCGTACATTCGCCGAGACGAGCGCACTGTGTCGTTTACCGGTGAGATTTTCGCACGACGAAAATTTCTGTGTCTCTCACGGTAAAGTCTGTGCTCGAAATCAGCGAGACTACGCCTCTTATCTTATCTCGGTTAAGCTTAATACTAGAAAAATGGGATTCCACCGGGCGGCGCGACGCGGCGGTACCGTTTCCCGCGACGAAACTGGAATTTCTGTCTGTCAGTTCTCTCCTTTTCCTCTCCGGCTGCCACCGATTGCGAAATGAAGTTTTATATTAAGCTTCCCGGTTTCCTCTCTCTCTCCTCTTGCCCGTTTCCCACCCCCGTTAGCTCCGGAGGGTGGCTCCTCCAAGCCACCCCTGTCAGGCTATCCCACCCCCGCTTTTTTGTCGACGCCTTCCTCCTCGTCCCCCTTCACCCTCCCCGCCTCTTATATATATTTACGTACCGATAGATCGTTATGTCGGCGTTTGCATATATATTGACATCGCCACCCCCTCCGCGAAGATGCCTTGTATAGGCTATCGAGTGGCATAAAGAAACTCGTGTACAACCGATCTTCCCGGCTTTCATCCCCAATTTGAACAAGCTCGATCGTCGCTTTCTTCCTCTTCTTCTCAATCTGCTAAGAGTTTTCAAATTAAATACTTTCGCCTTTCCATTTGAGAAAAAATACACAAGAGACATATTTCTCACAAGGAAGAAAAAGAAGTTCCTTCTTCATCTGTCCGAAAGGACAGACTTCTCAACCGAGAAGGAGTGGGAATTGTGAAATGACAAGGACAAAAAATATACATAGATTGTCGGAAATCGTTTTCGCTGTAAATGCATAAAATCCACAGTCCACTTACGACTTTCTGAAAAAGTCCACAGACGACTAATTAGAAAAGGTCTGAAACGAATACGACGAGGAGACCGTGAAAAAACGTGATGGAAGGTTCGATCGGGGGTGGAATCGGGATCGGAAAAGCCCCGTTGTCCCCGGAGGCGCGGGAAACGCGTCGATCCGAACTCGACACTCTCCACCCCCGCCATCCACCCCGATATATTCTTCCTTGGAAGTTTTCGTTCGTATATTTCGAGCATCCTTCCTATATTCTTCGACGGTGCGCGCCAGAGGAACGAAGGGGTCGCAGCGCGGGGAAGCGGTGAGCGCGCGCGATGAAACTTTTAATAAATGGCGGAGTCGATATGAAGTATAGGACTTTGACATATCGTGTGTCTGTAATGTATAGTTAAATCTGGCGGCAGATGTGGCGGCTGCTCTCCTCCCTCGGCTCGATCTCTCGCTCTCTTGCCTCTGCTTTCCGCTCCGAGCCATCCGCGCCCCCGTGAGCGTTTGCGAACCGGTCGCCGCCCCTGCCAGCCTCGCCAAAATTTTCGCACTAACCCCGCGATCCGCTGGATCATCGATCTTTGATGCCCTGATTCTTTCCTGGCCCTGCACTTTTTCCTAGACATTTTTTTCTACTGCATTTTTGATCGCGGAACGTGAGAGATGGTTTAAACTGTCATGCATCCCTTAAATTTGGAAAAATTGATGCCTTTGGTAATTACAGTGATTCCCATTCATATTCGGAAGCTCTCAAAGAAATGATAACATTTTTCATATTGGACTACACGGTTTGCACTTTTTTGGGAAACTAGAGCAATTCGTTTTGATCTGCGAAACGTGTTTTCTAAAGTTTCCTTACAATCCCATATATGTATAAAGGTTGCAAAATACAACTTTTAGTATTTTCTCTGCACTTCCGACAACTTGCAATTTCAGTTAAAAATTTGTTCCCATTGCTTAGCAAACCAATTGTTCTAAATTCTCAAAAAGAATCTCAAATACTTCGATACGATATTTAAAAAGTTTTCGTCTTTATAAGAGTGTCCGAATATGAGTGGGAGTCACTGCAGATGTTCCGACACTTTGGTGAACCTCCCCGATACAAAAATCGCAGAATAATACGTATAACGGACACGAGGGGTGCAACAGAATTGCATCTGCAAAAAATGTTACATTTTTCCTCACTGGGTTATCTACACGAAGAATTGAGCAACTTCTCTTTTTTTCGTGATTATTTCGAAGCTCTCGATCAAAGTACAGTCGAAGGATGAAGAAAGACTGGCTCATTTCCATTTCGGAGGGTATCGCAGAACGAGGGTAGTAGTGCATCTATTTTTTAGTCTGTTTCGTTAAACGGTCGGCGAACTTTTCAATCAAACGGGCTGTCTAAATGAGAGCTTCTCCACAAAGCGGATCGGGTAATCTGTCATCAAAACTGCCCCATGGCAAGTCGTCGTACCACCAGCCGGCGCCCCCAGCAGCCGAAACCGTTGCGACGACGTCACATCGTTGCATTCGATGCACATCCCACCGCACTGAATTGCCTATCGAACTTACTGCATCGTCCCTGTCACTCTCTCTCTCTCTCTCTCTCTCTCTCTCTCTCTCTCTCTCTCTCTCTCTCTCTCTCTCTCTCTCTCTCTCTCTCCCTCTCTCGTAAATTTCGAACCGTTTCTGCGGTGTTCCTCGTCCAAAAAGTATGAAACATGTCAATAACAGTTTCCTACAAATTGCAATGCTTCTGTAATGCATCCTCTGATGTAATTAAGAAATTGACTACCCAACTGAACTGAGATTCTTCCCTGTCTCCACTTTTCCCTTTCCCACCCTCGCGGAACGACATATGTGTTAATAGACATTCTCGACGAACTGAGAAACTCAAGAAGGAATGACGTACACGATCATATAAATTCTCGACAAATTTACAAAAGCCAGAGAGTCTTGATTAAATTAAGAATTCAATATTTTATCGCAAAACTTCTTTGTTTCCACCCTTATTCTTGGCGAGTTTCTGAACCGAACACAACAATGTGAAATAGTAAAAAAGTCATTCCCATCTGCACAACCCAAAGCAACCCTCCATTACCGCAAGCCTTACAAACAAACACCGTGTTCCTCCTCCGAGGTCAATAAAACCAATTCCCATGATCCTAAGATCCGCGAACCCGCGATCCATTCGTCTAGTTATCCACCCGCGGCCATAAACACATACCCACCTCTCTCTCTCTCTCTCTCTCTCTCTCGTTCCGTCAAGATCTCAGGCTAGATTTTTACCTCTTACTCCGCAGTTCCCCCGCGCCGAAAGACAAGGGACCGCGTGGCCGAGCACGTGAGAGCTTCCCCACCACGTGGCGTACGGTGCACTTGCGCGTCCCGCCCACATCTGCGCCGGAATCCATGACCGCCCAAGTCGGCCTCGTGCTCGCCAGGATCGACAGCATAGTAGAGTAGAGAGTGAAGAGAGAGTCGGTCGGTCGCAGCGTCGCAGGAAGGACGGTGTGTCGTGCCTGCGTGTTTCAACGTGTGCCCCGCTGGTTCCGTGCCCTCCGAGCCCTCCGAGGAACACGGGTCCGCCCCCAGGTTCGGAGGGCCGTGCCTCCTCCTCCCGGATACCGCGCGGGGATTGGCAGGTCGTTTCTGCGAGCAACGGTCACGTGACCCCCTCTCGTCCCCCACCGGCGTCTCGAAGCACAGACCTGCAACCCCCTACCTCGGCCGGGGCAAGAGAGACAGCAGTAACAACAGAGACACGCCACGGAGAACACTGCAGAAGCGAAAAAGAGCGGTGCCGCGCGGTGGCAACTCTCGAGAGTGGAACCCGTCGTAGTACGTCTCCTTCTCCTACCGAGGCCATCATCCTCTCCACCTCTTGCGCTCTCCCGGTGCAACCCAGGTTTCCCACTACTCTTCACCCCGCCGCCCACGAAAAGAGCTCGCCGGCGTTCTCTCGCCTATCTTTCTCCTGTTGCCCTCCTCGCAGTACTCTACCACCACCTCCAACCTCTCTCCTTCTCCTCATCCTTCTCCTCCTCCTCCACCACCTTCTTCCTCGTCCTCTTCGTAGACGAACATCGGAATCGCCAGCCTGCCTCGCCAGCCTGGGTTCCGGCCGATCGGAACACGCTCCTGGTAGCCGCGCTCTACCATTCGGTCCGCCGGCGATCTCGCGCGTTTTCATCGATCCTGTGACAGTGGTACCGCGGTTTTTGTGATCGTCGAGCCTATTGCTCAGGGCGTGAGTGTTCTCTGTGTACCTAGACACCGCTGCCATCGTGGGTTCTCCGACCCCCGTCGCGAACGATGCGGTGAACGGTGGTGTACCTCGCCGGTGAACAACGCTGACAGGGTTTTGGTGAAGCGGGGTCTCGAGTGAGGTACCGTAGGTGTAGAGAAGTACACTGCCAAAGGTGTAGAGTAAGGTGCTGAATTCGAGAAGGTGCCGAGATGTTTGAGTGCTAGGATTGTTGTGTCGATGTTTGGAAGTAGAGACTTGGATGTAAGGTTGATACAGTTGTTCTAGGAGGGGGATGTTGCACTGAGGTAGTTCTACCGAGAACCAGGTCATTTCACCTGGGGAACGTGATTCTCGAGTCGTTGTATCTGATAAGGTTGTAGAAGTTGTTCTATGAGAAGGGTGTTCCACTGAGATCCTTATACCGAGGATGATGCTCTAGCGCTGCACACTGCCGGTCGAGCAGTCGAGGACGTAACTGTTTGGTGGATAGTCGTTGCAACCGACCTGTAGGAGAGTTACGGGATCCTGTAAGGTTAAGGTATCGAGTGGTTCAGCCCTGCCAGCATCGATCGAGCGTCCGCGTCGTTCCATGCGCGGCAAACAACAGCCGCTGGCGCACCAGGAAGAGGACCCCGACGAATCGGCGCAGCTGGGCAGCTCGGGCAACGTGCAGCAGCCCGGCGGACACCTCGAGGCGTTGGTCCACGCAGGCAAGGAGCTCGCGAGCCTGAAGACGAGGCCGACGACACCCGTCCTGGCGAACGACGGAGGGGGCGGCTTCTGGCTGGCCACGGTGGCCGCGGGGGCAGGTGCCCCAGCCGGGCTGCCCCCGCACGGGACCCATCATCCAGCCATGGACCCGACCTGCGGACCCGCCGAAACCGGGTTCATCAACAGTCAACCTTCCATGGCCGAATTCATGACTGCGTTGCCGCAACTGGCCGGCGACGGGAGTCTACAGCACTCGCCGGGAACTGGAGGATCCATCAGTCCAGGATCGCATCATCCAGGCTACCACGCGATGATGGATCCTCATGGAGTCGCCGACCCCTCCGTCAACGTCCCCGAATACCCGTGGATGAAGGAAAAGAAGACCACGAGAAAGAGCAACCAGCAAGGTAAGAAGTGGTGCTGTTCAGGGTCTAGTTTTATGGGGACTGGTGTCGTTGAAAGAGTTTATGAGTTCAGAGTAATAAGTAGACTGCGGACCTTTATGCAAGAGTTAAATAAAAATTCACTTGTTCCTTTGATAAATTTTACACATTGAAAACATAATAATAATATCCTTATTTTTCTCTCGTCTTTAACTGTGTTTTATATTTTGCAATTTCTTCATAAATGCATAAAAGTCTGCATGAAAGCTGTCTCCGTGAACACAATTATCTACGGTTTATCCTACATTGATATCTTGAGATGGACTTTGGAAGAGGTTATACAATTCGTTGAATTTGTACATCGACTTAAGCTAGATCTGGGATGTAGATTGAACGATTGAATTATTGTTTGATGGTAGCAGAGGACGAGGCAAGAGGGCTCTTTGGGGTTCGGTGATTCAGTTGCGCGGAAGGCCGGAGACTTCAACCCTTAGTTCAACCCTTAATTCAACTCTGAAAGCAGACTTTCACAGTGAACGTAGAAAAAATAATTGGCGATAACATATTTGATATACCTGCTACCCTTTAGTGTCAAAAGCTGAATGGAATAATGGTTTGTCTAAATGTTTGAATTTCTTCAGGACTGGTTCAGTAGTTCACTTAGGGGTTGAAAATAATAGTTTATAATACGTGGCCGTTACGTGCTAATAGTCCCTAATTTATGGTCAATCCATTGAAGGAATATACCTGGGATAGGAGTATAATTCGAGACAGAATTTAGTTCGGCATTAACCGGTACAAAGATATTCGTCCAACTGACGCCCCCGCTGTAGATCTCTGAATTTTTTGTAGAAGGCTTCCCTCTCCTGTCCTCGGGGTAGTGAAAAAATGGCATGGGAAAGGAAAGATGTGTTAACGCGAACGCGGAATCTCTATAATTTGTATTTTGCGCTCTATTTGTATTGTATTAAGTTTGATTGTCACGAAAGCTCGCTCTCGTTAAATCTATATTGTATGTCATTCTGTTTCTTATATGATCCGTCTCTATTTCTGTATTGTTCTCTGTCGTCAGTCGAGTTCGCACAACAATAATAAACGTATCTGTTCACCTCGCACACGAGACATCGGTTGATTTCAAATTCCCTTTTTCTATATATAATATAATAATATAATTATCTATATAATAAGTACTTGAGGGTTTCCGGACGGACCCAGAGACTAGGCAATTGCTCTTTTCGCTCTTATCGCTCTGGCATCCCCGAGTGTCAGGTCATTCGGTCCTTCGTACCTTCTCAAGTGATGCGTCCGTTTTCCCAAATTTATTGCACCAACCCCGAGTGGCTCGTCGCTATGCAGAGGGTTTGATTGTTGTTTTACTATTTTCCCCGAAAGCAGGAGAGGTTCGCCAGACTTGCTAGTTACGGACGTGACACCATAAAAGTTTATAACCTATGGTTGTTACCAATACCTTCAAGAAAGACTAATTAAACTAAGCAACACGCGCTGTTAATAAACTTTTCTAAAAAACCTTATAATTGTGAGACCAGTAACACAATCCATCGTCCATGGAGGGTTGAAAACGTGAAAAAGCCAATCGGTTCGATTACCCGTAGCCTTTGAATTCGCATCAGCTGGCTCATAAATCACCGTGGATTAACAGGCTCGAGAATCGGCGAAAAAACGGTGCCTCGTTGTCATTATCAATTAAGACAGTCCCGGTACAGTCGTATAGTGGTCGTCACGGCGGGGTTCGAGCGACAAACAGTGGGCCGCAGAGTCAATTAACGGCGGTGGCGAGTATTCGGCGAGTCTGTTTATAGCATTAGCCTGTCGGGGTCAGGTAGCATAGTATATCGTCTGAGCAGGGGACACATTGTGGTACGCCACGGGGTGCCCAGTGTCCGTCGGCTAATGACAGTTCTCCTCTCTAACCTCTTGCTACTCCTTTTCCTCGAGGATCGCCGGCATCTGGTGTCCATCGTGTGCGAAAACCACGCGCGCGTTTTCCCCCGAGCTTAACACTCGCAAAGTAGACGATGTTTCTACACTCTCTACACCGTAGAATTATGATGTATCTCCCGGAGCGGACAATCGATGGACCGATGGCCAACACATGCGAGCCCACAGCCCGTAAACCCTTTCAATGAGAATGAATTATTGTCTTCCGGAATCCACGGTTCCGGTCACCGCGTGTCTTCGTGACCCCAGAACCCACCGACGATTCGTTCTGGTTTGAGGTTTCGTTTTGACGTCGATTAGGCTATTCGAACCTCGATTCCATTCAGCAACGCCATGTGTCGATCCCGAGAGGCTAATGATTTCTTTCGTTAGCCACCGCTCTTCTTACGCGGCAGCTTTTCTTGATTTATGTACGCATTGTTTGGCAGAGGTCGACAAATTTGATGGTCGACCGGGGTTTCGCGCGAAGAATGAGTCGAAAGGATGTCGAGAGTTTTTGGTTGTCGAGCGAGTGGTGGATCGATCGTTTGAATTGTGGATTGATAGGCTGCAGAGTTGAGTTCGACTTTGTTTGACAGAGTTTGAAGATTAATGGCAATTTAAACATTTTACGGTACGTGATACAACTTGTTTAATTATTGAGAGATTGATGATTTTCACGATTTCATGGCGGATCCATACAAATCGTTAGAGATTATCTTCTCGAGTCTAATTCTCGAGGCGAAATAGCGCAAATTAGTAAAGACCATCAAATTGGAAAATCGAAGCGAAGAAATCTGTATAAAATTGTTATTGAATATGGCTGAACGGTGAAAACTGAAAGCAACCGTCGCACCAAATTGTACATGAAGATAAACCACAAGCCAGGAGCTAATCAAATAACATTAATGATTAACGCGCAACGGACAGTTCATTTTGATTTATTAACTCGCGAGGATCGAGTCGTTCATCAAATCAACTGTGGAAAGAGTTGATCAAGAGTGACCGGAGAATATGTAAAACAATCGGCGAGTCATTTTTGCAAATAATTTCGGACAACCTCTCAGGGGTGAACAATGAATTATTTTTTAATAACGTATTCATTCTTCCAGTTCTTCGTAACTGTTCCATCGCGAACGAATGAAATACATTCTGATGTTTTTTGTCAAAGATTTTGATACATTGTAATATAGTGAGCATTTTCTTCCACAAACACTTTACGCGGAGCACAAATGAAGAAATACCAAGATAATTATCAGGCCCCAGGAGACATATATTCAATCTTCACTTTAGCATAAAATATTCAGTTGAGTAACAACATCGTCCAGTCTGCCATGTGCACTTCATTACGAACTTTCACTAGACAACCAGACACTTAATGCCACGGTGCATGCAGAAAGAGACGTAGAAATTTGCATCGCCACTATAGAATTACTCCGTTAGCCCTGGGCTTTTCGAAAGGTTAATTGCAGAGCCGACAATTCCCCCTAAATTTTCTAGAACTGTCTTTCCAACCCATTCGCGATGCACGTTCCTCCGGAAAAATTAATTAACCAGTTACCCAGCCAGACACTGTTCTAATACCAAACAAGACTTACGTTACAATACCAGACTTCCAGTGACAAATGTTTTCATATCTACAATTGACGTCGTCATTTTCTTAAGTCGTGATTATCAGAACTTTACTGTTAAGTTGAGATTAAGAGAATTAGAGTAAAAGAAATTCCTAAGTGAATGGTGTGCCTGGAAATTCGTGAAGACAATTTTTATTTTACGTGAAGATCCGCGGTCTATTCATAAAACAAGTTACAACCTGGGAATTTCCTCAAAGATTGCAGCAGAAAAGAGACCGATTCAACAGACTCGTCAAGAAGTGAATTAGCAGGTCAAGGTCCTCGTTTAACCTGGTCATGCGACCTTGATCACCGCCATTAACCCCGAAGACAGTGTCGACTGGTTGGTAGCCGGTGTCGATGAGAAGGTAGAGGAGTTCTCGATCGTTTTCCAGCAACTTGTTGGCTATTGTCGGCCCATCGAGGACCGATAAATCTGCGGGGGATAGGTCCGTGGCACGCTCCAGCGACAGGAAGGTCGCATGTACACGCTGGTAGCCTGGCAATGGGATCAGAAGGGTGGCCAAGTTTATGGGCCACTAGGGCCGACGGTCCTCAAAACGATAGCCCCCCATAGAACGCCTCTTTCCATTTATCTAACCATTCCGAGGCCGAGCAAAGCAAAGCGGAGCCGTGTGTTATCGGGAAAGTCGCGATCTGAAGCGGCAGTCGCGGGACACACAGGAAGATTAAGTGTTTGGCACGAAGGTTAACCAGCCGTTGGCCAGGCGGTAACACGCGGAATCATCTGTAAATTGAGCCGAGGGCCAATGGGAGAGAGCGTCGGGACGGCCATAACTCACGCGGCCTGCTGGCACCGATGCCCACGTACCCTCTCTCGGCCCTCTTTGCCCTCTCGGTCCTCGCTCTGGACGCGTTTTGCCTTCGACCCCTCGGTATCCCTTATCGGACTCTCAACCCCTTCGCAATGACCAGCGCCCACGTCTGAAAGTGAAAATTTTAAGATCTCTGGTCGTTTGGCCGGTGAGACCAACTTTAACCGTTTCAGAGTGAAGAATAGTCTGTTCTCCAGACATTATCTAGGATTATTCTTTCAATAAAACTTTGTTGGTTAAAATGAACTAGACGCTTCGCACATACTAAGAACTGATTATAGCTTATATTTAATAATCAATTGTACATGACTCAAGATTGCCAACAAGATTCCGTTGGTATTTGTTAATGAGCAATGCCTAAAAGTATAATAACTCTAATTTCTTTGGTGTCACTGTACGATTAAAAGTAGACAAAAAGGAACCTCTGAAGTATAAAACGTGTCGCTCCGAAAATAATTCATCTTTCATTCAAGAAAAAATCTTGTGAAGAACGTCTGAACCTTCAGAGCCTCTCAAACCCCCAACAGCTCTCGTCCACACGAAGACCTATCCCCGCCGGAAATATCAAAGCCGTAGATCTCCGGGAACAATCCATCCTCCTCGGTAAAATTTCAATTAGCGTAGTTTCATCCCCCTGCTCCTCGAAGACGCGTCTCGTCATCTTCGTCTTCGGGTGCTCCGAAGACAACCCTCCGTCAGTTCCCGGTTCGGCAGCGTGTGGTCGTGCGTCACCGTGGCTCGCATTAAATTCCAATCTGTAACATGAACGTGTCGTCGTCTACGCCGCAACGCTATGTCCCAGACCGTTGCTGAAGGGGATGGAACCACGTACGATTAGTTATTTGCCCGCCGAACGGGGTGGGTGTCGGGGGTTTGCTTGGTAATTCTTGGCGGATACCTTCTCCCCAGGAGAAAGAGTGAGTGAGAGAGAGTGAGAAAAAAGAAGAACCAGCCGCAAAAGAATCCACGAGTGTTTTTCACGATGGCTTGTTCGAGGCGTCTCATCAGTCACGTCGCTCCGGGTAGCAAACCGGAGGCGCCAGCCCAGAAGACTCGCCTCCAAAACGCCGATGTGTCAATTAATCCCTGCATCCCTCGGGACAGTACTAGGCTAGAGGCTGGATTATCATTATCCTCCTTGCTATCGTCCCCCAAGAACGCGAACCACCCTACCAACGGGACGCTATCTTCCGTCTGGTGACACTTCTTCCGTCGCCCAAGACTAGTTTGCTCCCTTGTCGATTCCTCGGTAAACTATAGTGTTCTTGGACACGCGATTCTTAAATGATTGGCACGTCTCACTGTTCGTGGCTATATCGAAAACATTCGTGGGCGAACGGAATCTTAGCAACTCGAGCGATATAATTTAATCCAAATAACTGAATAATTCGTTTTACGTATCCTTAACGGGTGAAATTGATTTGCAGAATCTACAATCACGAATTTCTCCACTACATGTATTGAAAATAACGCGTCTTTATTTAATAATAAAAGATATATCTCATTTAGCCAACAACCGTAGTCCCGTTGAAAGCACCGGTTCTCGTTAGATCACCGAAGTTAAGCAATGCGGAACGTGAACGGCACTAGGATGGGTGACCGTCTGGTAAAAAACCGGAAAGTGACCCACCCGAGGTGTTTTTCACGTGTTGTTGGCAAAAGGTGGTTCGGAAACCACCATAAACAGTAGGTCCCGCTGAAAAGGCGATGGTGAGAGTGGAAAAGAGGGGGATTGGTAAATGAATTTGAAACCCTGAGGGGACCAAATATCATGTTACAAAAAAAAAAGATATATCTCATTTTCCGCTTTACAAAAAAGTATATGTGTATTAGAAGAGCAAAGCACGTCACGTTGGTTGCCTGGTCAGAACTCTAACTGAATATCGATAGCATCGCGAAACAACACTGCAACGAGCACAACCGATCTTGCAAATCCGTGGGCGCTCTCCTCATTGGCCATTGTCGTGGCGCAGAGTATGAAAAGCTTACTTTCCAACAACATGTAACGTGGAAGAACTGTCTTAAAGTAGAACTGGCCGTTCATAACTAGACACGCGTGCGGTTATCGTTCGAGAAAATCTCCCACAAACTAGACCAAAAGTGCATTCACCCTACTTACGCGAAAACGAACATTCGTACGGATTTATTCATAACATTCGATGGAACAATAAGAACAAGAGTTCTGAATCTCACAATGATTAACCCAAATTGCTGCATGAATCAACGGATTTTAATAATCACCGTCATCATTAAACAATTACCAAGTCATTAAAAGAATGATCCTCTATAATGAAAGATATTTACATTTTTCAAGCAATTCAGGCTCACTGGAACGTGCGTGTGCACTGGATTCGTTAATTGTTTCTGCCTCGATTCTCTGATCGTGAAACAATACAGTACGCAGACATTTTATTACGCTACCTCTTTTTGGCGAGCACCTGGTGGGTTAATGGCGACAATATATTCGTTATTATCGAATCGGAAGCTAGCAGGAGACGGTTTCGCAGGTCGCAAGCCCCCGGAGAAGCGGATGAAATCCCCCCGCGGAAACGGAAATACGGGCGCGTTTGGCAAAATGTAAAAATACGAACTATTTCCTAGACAGTTTTATCCGCTGTCGGCTCGACGGTCGAGCATCGAGGAGGAGTAGAAAGAAGAAGCGAGGGTGGACTGTGGGATCAGAAAGGAAGAGGGGCGGCAGGCACCCCCGCACTTTTATGGCGGCCCATTTGGCGCAACAACGAGCGTGGAAACTTCTTTTAGTGTCGGGCCACAGATTCCCGGGTCGAAATATGCGTACGATTATGGGGTTCCGGATTATCAATTTGTTATACCGTGTTTATTATTTGAACGCCACCCGCTCCATACCGAGCACCGCCTTCTGCAGCTGTAAACCGCGTGTTCCGCTTCGGGGGATGACACTGTGGCTTCTACAGATGCTCGCCAACCATTCGCACGATCCTAGATCACGGAAACATGCGCGTCATCGATATCGGTGCACCTTGATTTTATGAATCCGTAAAATATTTTATCCGCAGTGTATTTTTTTAGAAAATACGTGGAAATGGTTATACGATTACAAAATTTCGATAGTCCTCGAGCGGCAAGAACTTTTCGATTTTTGTGAAACAGTACAGAAGATACGATCAGAGGGCTCACGAGGATTTACGTCGGAGAATTGAACTATCCTTCGATTTTATGACCGAACGAGTTCCCCAGACTCTGCTTTTTGGCGACTCAGCCACCCACGCGGTCTGAGAACTTTGCAAAAAAAGTTTCTCTCCCGAAATCGACCTCTTCGCTCCGTCAATAGAAATCGGATACACGAAACGTTCGCGAAGTGCGCAATAGAGACTCGAATGCTTTACGCATCAGCGGAATAATCGAATAAAATCAGATTGCAAGAGAAACGTGTTCGGCAAACATGTGGAAATCCGGAAATGCAGATTTCCGAATGTATTTTCTCGAGGTCATCGCAGCAGAATTCCGGTTTAATCTCGAGGAGTGAAATAACGAGAGCGTATTACTTCGTCGCGAAGAAACACGAGGCACTCGCGTTTATTCGATCGAACGGCACTCGCACCCTTTATCTCGCACAGCCAGAGATTCTCTCGGAACAGTTCTTTCCTCGAGCGTGTACTTTATCCTCCGTTAAATACGTTCCCGGTGATATCATAGCCTTAAGAGCACCCCTCTGCTCTCCTTCTTCAACCCCCCTCTGCCCCGGAGACGCGGCGTCGTCCTCGAAGGACCTCGCTCGTCGGGATTTCCTGCGAGAGTTATCTCTAATTCGCCGCGGATTTACTTGCCAATGAATCTTTAAATTAGATGCTCTACTCTCTCGCTCTACCTCTCTCTCTCTCCCCCCCACCTTCCCGTTACGACGGAACTCTCTTCGCCGCGAGTCCTAATCGTTCAATCACCTTTATCATGAAATCGACGAGAGCACTCCGCGTTTCGAGCACCCCTCACCGGTCTCTTTCACTTTATTCCACCAATCAGACTGCTCCTGATGAAACAAGATCGGGATCCTGCTACTCTATTCTTCAGATTATCATTCATTATAGTCTGGACCATTTTAAAATAGCATTTGGAAAGATTCAGTAAATTAGAAAAATTATGAAACATTGCTCACAAGTATAGAACTCTATTTTTTTCGCACCACTTCTCGCGTTAAAGGGGTGAGACTGGATGAAGCCCACTCTTGAAAGAATTTCAATACTTTCTTTCTCGTGAAATATCTCAAGAATTGTTCTGTCTACCGGACTGTGTAAAAATTTTTTTAATGCATTTCTCAAGAAGAATAAAACAAGTGCATTGAAAAAAAATGTTTTACACGTAGAATAGAATATGAAACGACTTTACTTATGCAATGATCTGGATTTTTGAGAACATTGTGGAGCAAGGTGTTTTGCGCGAAACGTAGGATAGGCGATTTCGCGTTGTTCGGGGGGGTTGGAAACGCGCGAGGGGATCATTTAGGCCCGCGGTTCGCCGACTTTTTCGCCGGGACGCATGCAAATCGTCTGCAAAGTGAGACAAACCGCGATCGCCAGCTTTAATAATAATTTCATGGAAATGTTCCAAGGCATCGTCGCGGAACGACGACATCATCCGCGTCGTCGTCGTCGTCGTCGTCTCAGCGAGTCGCGCGGCCATATTTTCGCTCGGCGAACCCCAAGGCCGGTGAATAATTCCGCAAGTTTTTGCGCCGGTTACTCCAGTCACTCGTAAAAAGAATGTACGTGTAATAGAATACACGCAGAGTCTGTTCGGCGTGTAGAAATAAAAATCGTCACCTCTGTTTCTTCCTCTTACAAACGAACGAAGAATATGTTTATCTGTAACGACACTCTGCTTCACTCGTCGTTAAACTGATTAAATGGCACTTGCTTTGATTCGTGTGGTTTTCTGACTTGGGTAATCTGCAGTTCGCACTTTCACTTAATTTCACTCATCCCCTCTGCAATCCTTGTGAGTCACAGTGCAAGCGCATTGACTGAGTTTCTTTTTGTTTTAGACACTGGAAACGCGTTTATGTCAATTGTTGTTTGTTCGACTGCATTATATGTGAGACAGTATATGCTTGGAAATATTTATTTATCATTTAATGTATATTAAAAATAATTTTCCTTTTTCAACTGATAAAAGAACCTGTTTGTCTAGTTGAATGTTAAATTAAAAAATGGTGTGTCGAATACAACCTCGAGGTTGCATCATGCAGTGTCTTACAAAAATTTTGGAAAAATGATTGGCATGTCCTTATAGTTTAAGATAGCCAGTTGAAATTTTCAGGGAATACCGCTTAAACATCGCTGAATAAGATGCACGAGTTGATTTGTTCAGAAAAAATATTTTTATACGTGAAAAAAATGATTGAACTTCCCCTCGGCTGGGACGTGGCTCGAAGGAACCGTACAAAGTGGCCTAACCGCGTTTCGGGGGTAGTAGCGCGCAACCCTCCAAGGCACCGGCTAATAAATCGCCGGACTGGGACTGTTTATAAACCGTTTAACCGTTGGCAGGTATCGCGAAGTGGTACAGAAAACGCGATGCGAAAAACTCGGGCGTGGAGACGCCGCCGCCGTGTCCGCGTGGCGGGAAAAGCAGCAAAGGGAACGAGCACTATGATGGATGAGCGTGGACGAGTCGTGGAACTCTGTGGCGACAATAGAAACAAATTATTAACTGTCTACTTAGTAACGTTGTCGGCGTGCAAACGTCAATTACCCCGGGGACCCGGAACTTCGATCATTCGAGTTCGTTAACTTTTCGGAGATCAGAACTTACTTCCACCGTGGCTCTCGCGGAAATAATGGAAGCTAATTTCGCTGTAAACTCGATTATTTATTGTTACGTCTCTCGGCGGCGTCTTGTCAGCTATCGTTCGCTGGTAACAGCTTCGGGAATGTTTCATTTTACTTTACGTTGGCAAGTATTCGTAGCGAATATGTCGCGAAGACCGCAGAACGTTCTTCAAGTGAGAGAATAATAAACGAATTGGAAGATCTAAAGAGCTACATGACTCGCTGGCAAGATATTGGGAGCCGGAGAGCATGTTGCTTCGAAATGTGAGTCGACGGATGTACACCTTAAATTGTGTCAATTTTAAAGTGTCTGATTATCGTTACAACATAAATACATTTTTATTCAATGGAATAGCTGCTTAAATGCAAAATCAATATATTTTTTAAATCACGAAACTTAAAGTTTTGAGTTTGTAAATACTATGTGCGAGTGATTAAAAGTTAAATATTCATTATAATACGGATCAAATTTTATTTTATCGAAAATATTAGATTTCCTTTAAAGTCCTCGTCACGAGTCTGACTCGTTAAAATACGGCAAGGGGTTAAGGAAGGACGTCAGTGGAAGCAGCGCGTCGATCTCTTGCGCGAGCCAGATCGAGCGAGGCGAGGATAAAAATGCGAATTGCAGTGCGCTGTTCCCATAGCGAGGCCGTAGGTAGCATTTCGATCTCACCGGGGGGAACCGTAGAAAAACCGTGGGCCGTGTTCCACCCTAAAAATCGACGACGCGAGATTCTGCACGGCGGCGCGGCGCGGTGGACTCGGCGAAAAACAATTCCGTGCATCGGTATAGCGCAAATGGCCGCCTCGGCCGAGGAATTGCAATCTCTGTCGAGGATCAGGGTTTTTCAGCGCGCGTTTCCTCGGCGCGGCGTCTCCTCGCAAACATCAGCAACGATATCAGCCCTGTTCTTTTTGTCGTTACGTCCGGGGGTAGGAGAGAGGGGAAAGAGAGACAGAACTCTTCTTTCGTTTCTTCCCACCCCCACTCCCCCCCGTGCTACCCATCAACCTCCACCTCCTCTGTACGTTCCTTTCTCGAACGTCGTCTTTCAGGACTCTCTCTCTCTCTCTCGCTCTCTCGTTTTATATTAAAAATGAACTGTCGCTTCCACCGACGCGACGAGCGACGGGCATTTGACTGTACTGCCGCCTTTTATTTGATAAATCGCGGGACGACCTTCTCTCTTTCGGTCATCTGAATTTCTAATGCGTTATTTCACCCGGTGCCGGCCACCCCCGTGTCGCGAAGGGTGAACGGACATCCCGGATGCACGAGCAAGGGACGAGAAACGGATTCGACGCGGATAGAGGACGCGCCGAACGATATTACGCTCGGAATCCCCGGGATGATTTTGAGCTCGATTTAATTGTTGCGTGGCATTATCGTAATTCCACTAATTCGACGCGAGCGAGTCCGAGTTTCATCTCTGTCGAGGCTTTGCTCGCTGTTCTGCAGACTTTGGACGAGATAAAGTATAAACATCCTACGAATATTGTACTGTACTCTTTCCTATTTTTTTTTAAGGTTCGTTTGATAACGTTCAAGTAGGTTTGACACGAATAATCATTGTCCATAGAACTTTGAAGTGAAAATGTATTTTTGAAGCTATGACAGTATCGTTAGTGCAGTGGCGATGATTACATACCGTTCGCTGCCAGTTTGAAAACTGGCACTATATGTATA
The DNA here is from genome assembly GCA_916610235.2 of Lasioglossum morio. Taxonomy (NCBI): domain Eukaryota; kingdom Metazoa; phylum Arthropoda; class Insecta; order Hymenoptera; family Halictidae; genus Lasioglossum; species Lasioglossum morio. The sequence continues at coordinate 13,728,899 of OU744328.1, read as the reverse complement.
CACCGAATAAATTATGCGAAATATGCGACGAAAGCATTCCCAAGCGCATTCTCCCTCTTGACACATCCGATTTCACGACTCGCAACAGTCAGACGGAAAGTTGAGCGATTCTCAAAGAGTACTTTGGCAGGTCCGCACGCGCCTGGACTTTGGACGTACGCCAGCGTAACATGCTTCATCAAGTGCACCACAATAAGAAACGAGCAAATGTGGAATCTCAGACAGTAAACAATCCGATTCCGTGGGCGTGCAAGACAATATATCTATAACTACAATGGAATGAAAACCGTGACAAATGCAATTTTCAGAATAGCATTGGATCATTGAAAACTTTTCATAAAATTTGAGAATATAGTCCGAAGTGTCCCATTTTTATTGATTTTTTCAAAACAAGCACACTTCAAAATTGGCCGGATGAAAACACATTTTCTGCACTCACAGGAAGAAAATCGTCTCGGATCTCCGTACGCTAAGGTCTAAAACGCGTCCGCGTTTCGCTAAACCGGGATAATTGCGCAATGGCGTGTTCCGGGGGTTGGTTTGTCGGATCAACGAAAACCTGTTGCCCGTGACGGGCCTCACAGCTAGATAAAAAGTCCTCCGGAGAAGCAGAAGCGGCATCGGGTCCGTGTTTGTTGGACGCGGCGCGCAGTTTAGCCTCATAATGCAAAGTCGCGAGTCATTCGGCGATCAAAGTGCTCGCGGGCAACACACCAACCGCCCCGTTAGCTTTGTGTACGTGTGCTTTTTCTTTTTTTGTTTTCGCCACCGGTCGCAGGGCCACACGGTTTCAAAAGGCACTGTCGGCTCTGATGGCTGTTTGATTCGCCAGTTGGAGTCACGGCCGAGGACGTTGACACGAGGAAACACGGTCTACGCGAGGCGACAGAGCGACGTGGGTGAGGCGATAGCACCCACTTCCTTTTGTCCGATCCGACCGGAGATAAAAGGATTTCGCCGAGCGCGGCGGAAATCGCCGCGGAATGAATGCCCGGGATGATCTTTCGCCTTTTGGATCCCTGATTTTTGCATTGTCTGTCTCGCCGTGAGACTCGCCTGCTGGAAATATTCGTTTCCTCGCTGGAACGAATTAATACGCCGGCAGAAAGAAAGTCTGCGCGTTAAACATTTCGTTCGAATAATGGTTCGAAGGTTTTCTGTAGGTAGTAGATTCATGTTTGGCAGATAGGTTGCAATGTTTTAGCTATCACTAAATGCTAAACGCTATTAAAGTAATTCAGTCTCATAATGTTACTAAAGCAAGTAATCAATTCCTCTCAGAAAGTTTTCGAAAAATTCGACTAAGTTCTTCAACAAAATTCCACTGAAGGGTGAACACAGTCGGTGAAGCAGCGAGCAAATTCAGGCCCCGCGGACCCACTTAACGGTACCGAACGTAACGGGCCTGTGAAGCGGAGGAAACAGCGTGAAACGCGAGCAGAATAGTTGCACGGTCACAAAGGAGAGCATGGAACGTCGGTCAGGGTGTTCTTCTAGCCAAGAAAAAATACGGAAGCCCGCGAAGACTGAACTCTGAAACCTCGATTTCGTATCTCGCAAGAAAAACAATGAACCGTGCGGCAACGGGCGGGTATTCCACGGGTTTAAAATCAACTTAGCAACAATCGGTAGAACGGTTACAAGCGCAGCCGCGGACTAAGCACTTTACTTTTAAGGGACATTAGCCGCGCGAGCTACGACCGGTCCCTTCTTACGCGTCTTTTCTTTCGCGGAAACCGAAACGCTGGAAGCTGGTGGTTCCGGCTACGACAAACGGGGGTGGGTTGAAGGGGGTGAAACCGTCTGGGGTAATTAGCCGACGGTTGCAATAGCGGTTCGTTGAAACTGGCGATCGAAGTTAACAGTTGTCTCTAGCACTTGAAAAATTCTGATCGATTTTATGATATCTTTTTGGATCAGATACATTTTATGGATATTAGATGTGTAGTAATTGATTAGATACTAACATATTTAATAATGTAAACAATATTGTGAATAATGGTACAGGAATTTTAGCGTCAATATATTAAATAATTTCAAAGAAATACAATTACGTGGCAATTTGATAACTTTGCACTATAAACATCAATTTTCGCTGCAATTTCTTATACTTTGTTCATGAAGTACTGAAATGCAGAATACGTATGCTCAAATGCATAACAAATTTATTACTGAGTTAAACTCAGGAACCGATTGCGAGTTTAAAGGACGTAAATTATTAGCAGACTGTCGACTGAAAGATTTTTCAGCGCCCTAGGGTCCGTCAGTATTGACTAGCTGATTTCTCAGTTCCGGAAATGTCAGCCAGCTAATAAAAAGTCATGCGACGTCGAGCGTCGGTCAGAACGGGGGAGAAACTTTCGTAATTTCATTATCAACCGGCGCAATTACCTTCGTACCGTCTCGCGCACCGGAAGCACTGCGTCTTCGAGGGTCTGGAGAAGTTTGGATAAGACCCTCGACCTTCCAAACACAGTCTGGAAAAAGGTCAGCCACATCCCGAAGGACACATGCCTCAAAAACAAGGGCTGTCCTCGTGGAAAGAATGATCGAGTTGCTTGAACGGATAGCAGAAGCCTTTCGAGGAACAAAACTAATCAGCATTAATGGCTAGAGTATGTCTGCTTACTGCGAACTGCCACTACTTACTAGGAACTCTGAACTAGTGGATAATTTTAAAAAAATGCGATTTAATACATAGAATCAATTTTTCCTTTCTCACTAGCTTCAGTTCCAAGAAATAGAAACAATAATAATTCATCACTTGTTGTTATGAATGCAGACTAATTGATGAATAATTCAACAACAAAAAAAAAGATAAGATTGACGTACACATTGACGTGTCTCTTTTCTAGCTATCCTCGGTCTCAAGGAACAGAGATAATAAGCCGTTGCCCATGACGCATTGTTTCTACTTACTGTCAATTAAGGTGTAAAGGATTCGAATAACCGTGGCCCATACGGGTCGCAGTAGGATACCATGTGCTGGTCACGGTGCGGACGTGATTTCATGCTATTTTTGAGATTTAGCGGAACTTTCTGTTTTATGGTAATTTATTAAGGACTTCGTATTTTAGCTAAAGGTCTCAATAGCCGTCGACGTACCATAAAACATCTGCAAACCAAGTGCGAAACTTTGAGGGCCTTAGGTAGGCAACGAGGACTCAAGGTGAGGGTACCTCCACAAACTGGCCAGTTTCCCTCACCTCGTCGCCTCTTGAAGGGCGTACGCTAATTTCAAGTAGACACGATTGGTTTGCGGAAGTAATCGCCTACGATGCGGAAGCATTTATACGAAGACAGCAAAGAAGCAACGGGGCTGTCGTTGTAGCGCGAACGAAAGTTGCTGTAGAATAAACGTTTCCTTTAAAATCCGACACTGATATTTTTTTCGAACATCCTTACAAAGGGGAATGTTTGTTAAAGACATCTGAAACTTTATAAGTGATAGATAAGTGTTTCTAGGAGTAAAAGAATAACCTTATCACCGAACGGTGGATTTTTATGCGAAATACAAATTGCCTGCATCTGCTGTAAGATGTAGGAGGCGGTGAAGCTACTAGCAACTGAAACAGCGAGACCAGTAGCAAACAGAGAGAACTGTCAGTGCAAGAATACAGTCTCCCAGCATCGACAGCGCAGGAAAGAACAATCGTAGAAGTGGTGCAGGTTAGCAGTCAGGCCGGATCGATTGTCAGGCTCCGGTAGTCGAGGCATGACTCGTCGATTCGTAGGTAGATGCCTTCCGAGCGCGAAACTCCGTACGCGTTGGATGTGGCTGACCAGCCGACCGACCGACGGACGGCTGACTGCCTTTCTGATTGATGATCGCTACTGGACTCTCCGCCGCCATGCATACCCTATCCTCGACCTCCACCTACGTCCTACACACCACGAGGCAACCCTTCGAGCAGAGAAAGGCTCGCCGATTCCCTTTACACTCGCTCCGCTCCGGTTTTCTGTTTCTCGTTCCCGGAATCGCGCCACCACCCCAATCTCTCTTTGCACCGGCTCGTTTCTCTGCTAAAGGCGCGATCTCGTGTCTGTAATCGACGTCCAGTTCCAGGAAAAGTGCAACGCGGTGCGCCGCCGCTGCACTGCTGCAACGGCACCTGTCGCGATCAAGACTCTCTACCGGGAAACGATCCTCGAGCTGTTGAAAATTGCCGTTTCTTAGCGAGCATTTCTGTCATGCAATTATGACTGCTGTATCATTCGCTGCTCTCTAGTATAACGCTGCAATCTGTTTTTTTTTTAGTGGATTCTTTTTTTAGAGGTTTCAGAGTCGTTTCCAGAGTTCGTGGATTCTAGTGGTTATTGTGGAAATGAAAATTTTTTGGGAGTTTGCTAGATTGGTTCTAGGAAGTTTCCGAGTTTTTGTCGAGGTGTGGATTGATCCTTTATGACTGTGGTAATTGTTTAATTGAGATTCTGTTTTAAATCCGCAGTCTAGTCACGATAGTGTGACTGTTCGTTGGATTAAGAGAAAACGTAACGTTTCTGAATCGAGATAACAAACATGAATGAGGCGTTCGATAAATGCAATTTTCTTGATTGAAGGGAGTAGGTCTGTAAATGTATTTCGATATCGGCGATGATTACTATGATTAACTATGATCAGCAAGTTTAATCCAGGGAGTAGAATCACGCGGGAAAAACGGCGGACCGGTTTTGTTTCTTAAGGGATGCGAAACAAAGCAGTTCATTATCGATTATCGGTGTGGGATTGCCGCGATATCATCGGGTGGATGTTAAAATAATGAATTGGAATAACCAGGAGACGGGTCACGGTATGAAAGTGATGAAACGTGACTAGACGAAAATCAAACTTCCATCGTGTTTTCCTGGCTAACACCCCTTGCGTAAAAACCGCTCGCGCGGAAAGAGGAACGGTTTCCACTCTGGTAGACGCGTATCCCTTCAAATCGGAATTTTTTAACACCATTCTCTGTTATTCATTCTATCCTGTTCTTAACCCTGAAAACTTTTTAAACACAATATTATCTATATAATTCTATTTATCATATATCTATATATTATATAATTTTATTTATCGTAGTCTTCACTGAAGGCTTGAAACAAGTTGAAACAGGAATTTTTTTAAACAGAGGTAAAACGTTTTCATTTTTTCTTTGTTGGTAATCGCATTCGATAGTAACGCGAAAGCAAGTGGCTCAGAATCCTCAGAGCCGAGAACCACAGAAACAGATCGGCATTTAACTCCTAATCGAGCAGAATTCTCGCGCGGATGACCTGGCACGACCTATCCGAAGGAGCGGTTACAAGCAAAAGGGAGATCCACCCCGATTCAACCCCCTCCCCCCGCTTCCTTTCATTCGGAGCAATATTTCTTTTCGCGAGTCCCCTCGCGGTGTCCTTTATCTAACAAGGAGCAAATCATTTCCCTATTATTTGCTCGCTATCGCGCTCTCGCTCGCCCCGGCTTCCTCTTCGTGGCTCGTTTTGCTCGTTCGAGTGCTCGGCCTGTCTCGTTTCTCTAGTCCCAGCCAAGCGATCCTCTCTATCGTCTTCCTACCCTGTCGGCTATACTTTTTGGAACCCGTCCAAAGACTATTCATCGCGTCCCTTGCCCTTTCTCTCTTCCCCTTGCTCTGCTCCTCTCTCCCTCTTGCATTCTAATTTTTCTTCGAATTCAAATTCAAATCTGTGTTGTTTCTTAGTGTCTAAAAATTTTAAAAATGTATTTCCATCGAAAATTTCATCGACGTGCAGATAAAATGTTTCCACAATTTCTCGCTCCACCAAAAATATCGCAATCGATCTCAAAAGGAGGACGGTCTAACGTAGGAACAAATCAAAACGAAGATTGATGACGCACGAAGATTTAAACAAATTATTCTGCACAGCTGTGAAGAAATCGTCAGAAAACCCTTTTGCTTCCGAGCTGTCGCATTCGTCGAAGATCAGAGCCTGCAGATTTCCTCGTAAACGGCTGAACACGCTCGCGGTTCGCGCGTCGTTCCGAACGTTTCGAACGACCGGGGGTGGTTCTGGGCCCCGGGGGTGCGGTCCTCTCTTAAGTCGTATCAGAAAGCAGTAAGCGCCACTTGTTCGCCGAAATTACGGCCTGGATCGTAAGTCTTAAAACGTGACTGGATTCCCGAGCGTGAATCCCGAGTCCGGTCGGAGGATCCGCGACGAGTCGAGAGGGGAAAAAAACCGGTGCCTCGGGGTGGCAAAGGTGGACCAGGGGCTGGCGAAGGGTGAGGGAAGGGTTCCGAGGTTGCAGTTAAATAAAACCGGCAAAAATCTTCTTCCCCGAGGGCGAGAACCGTCGTCGTCGTCGTCTACAGGCTGGAAGACGCGCGAAGGCAACGGCTCACGGACGGGCGCCATGTGTATAATAATGTTAAAGAATGTTAAATGCGCGGAGGGGCCCCGGCCCGCATACATTAGTTGTTAACAATGCTATAAAGGACACTCGGCCGGTGTCTCACCCTCTGCCGCCCACCCCCCGAGCAGATTTACGAGCGCTCCTTTCCGCGCGATTCTTATGTAATACTCCGACGACTGCGGGGGTGTAAACACTCCGTCGAGGGGTTGGGGTGGGAATGGAAATGTTGTTTGACCTGGCCCGACCAGGACGGGCATATATTCAGCGATTTTTCCGTACGATTTTTACTGCAATTATCGAACGTGTACAAGAGATTAATGGTAAACTCATCGTAACATTACTTCCTCCTGGATTTCGATGATTTTGAAATATGTTGTCAATTTGCAATTTTTGTAGATCTTCCAGTGAATTTAAGATCTAAGTCCATGACAATTTCACCGCCGCCGAAACGGCAACGTCCGCGGTAACCACAAAACAAGGTTCGCATGGTTCATTAATCGCGTTACGCTGAATTATAGCGCGCGACGTAATAAATCGACAAGAATCCTTCCGATTATTCCAGCCCGCTGCGAGCACCTAAGAAAACCCGAGCCCCGCGTTCTTGACTCTAAATATAAATGAACCGAACGAGAAGTGACGTTTATGTGGCGCGACGATATATTAACTAATATCGCCTTTAATTAGGACCCGATCCACATGCGCCAACCGCGTCTGCCAGGCCCTTCTTTTCTTCGAGCTGGCCAACGTTATTGATTGCCTGGAATATCTTCGACCGGTTACTCAGATTTCGGACTGGACCTCGTATTTCGAGCTGCGCGAAATTTTTTACAATCCTAACTATCCCACCTGTTGTTCGGAATGCCGTTTCGTTTTCTCGAAGGGAAATGAAAGCAAACTTTTTACCATTTAGAATAAGTTTGATGACATTTTGTACTATAACTTTTGCAACTTTATTTGGATTGAAACTTGCATAATAAATGTTGAGAATCAAGAATAAAAATTGTTCGGTTTTTTAATTAACTTCCCGATTTATAGGGAAGTTATTGTAATTTTTGTTCATCTAATTGGATTCATCCTTCTAAGTAGAAGCAGTCTAGAAAAATGGTAGGGGTGGTACAGGCAAGTTTCGCGTTCTCGTTTATTTCTCATCAGGGAAAACCGTATTTCGGTGGTGAACAAAGGAAGAATTCGCAGAAGGAAAATATGTTCCCGGGGAAAAGCCAGTGTCCACCGGTTCCCGGCGATTTATTCCCGGCCAGGCTTCGCCTTTCGAAGTTCTCCGCGGGATTAAGGGGAGTAATTTAATCGTAATTAAGTGTCCGCACGTTCGCGTCTAAGTACATAAAGTTTACACGAACGCGGTCCACTCTGGGGACCGGCTACGGTGGTCTAAAAGGGCGCCGGCCAGTGGTCGGTTTAAACAATTATCACAAGGGTTGCAGCTTGCACGAGTTGACAGGGGTGATAAGTTATAGCGGGCGCGGGGTTGCTTAGGAAATGCTGCTGCGTGCCGCCTCGCTTTTGACCGCGATGAATTACATCTATTACTTTAATGCAGCTTTTCTTCCTAATAACCTTTTCATTTCATTCGACCGGGCCGCCCCCGAAACAAAAACGAACATAATTAGACCGTGGTGTCGGGTTATGAGCCCGGGGATTCGTAACCAGTAGGATCTCCCTTCTTTCCTGGCAAATTAGTGAAATTAAAAACGTTTTTTCATGGGAACGTTAACAAATGGTGTTCGACTATATTTCTCTTTAATTTTTTTTTCATACTAGTTCATGAAAAATATTTTTTATTGAGTAATACCAACATTGGACCAAACAGCTTGAGTTTCTTTTTTAGACGTTCGACGGACTAGTTAACTAGCTAATGTGTAAATAATTTTTTTAAAAATTATTATTGGTCGCAATTGCGAAGGAAAGAGTAAAGGTGACGATGTTTAAATATTTTAAGGTGTACGAATACTTTGTACACCCATTCAAAAGGATCGAAGAGTGTGAAGATTTGTCTGTGGCAGGATCCCGATTCGATCCAGCCGCCTAATTACAGCGATATCGATCGATCGTGGCTTCACTTTCTCGCTGCGACACGTGAGAGATTCTCAGGTAATGATTCGCGCGACCGTAATTTCCCCGACGCGACGACGCGACGAGTCACAGTCAACCCGGGGGAGAATAGAAACGGCCGGAACTGTATCTTGATGCTTGATGATTACGCGTGTTCGACGATCGACACGATGATGGGAAACGTGCCGGCAATTAGTGGCAATTATCCGTAGGATGATTGCGACAAGCTTTCTTGAGGCATGTCTCGAAACGGCCGAGTTCATAGGTCAGACTCTCCTCTAACTGGAAATATATATAACCCCGGCAATTTCTCGAAGAGACGTTCGAATTTTTCTCTCTCCTCGCGGAGAAAGTTCCTCGAGGATATCGGAGGACACGCGAGACTTGCAAGAACAAAGTAGTAACCGAGTTCAGGGGTGGGGAAGAACGGTCCAAGGGGCTGGCGAATCTTATTTTCCGTCGCGACAGTTTACACCGTTGGGGGTGGGACGAACCGCGAAGGATTTAAAATTTGTATAGATTAAAATAAACTTTTTTATCCGGCCGAGAGGGCGGAGAACCTGAAGAACGAGGGTGGAAGCAGCTACGTCACCAGACAAGAACAAGGGGTGGTTTTCGGGGACGATCGTGAGAACGGAATCGGAGTGCAACCTTGGAAATAAATCTTCTCGATCGAGGAACTCATTTGATTTTACTCAACAAATTAAGTAACATCAAAACAATTTATTTATTAAAATAAAAACTAAGCATAGGATGAAGAAGAAGAAGAAGACAGTGGTAAAACATAAGAAAAGAAACGACTATATCATAAAAGAAACAACTATAAAACACATTGCACAACAATGGAGTTACCAGATTAGAAGCTCATAGCAGAAAACAAAGAGAGACTACGTAACAAGCAGAATCCGTAGCCAGGCGAGTTCATTAAAAATTATATAATAGTCCGGCGAATAAAAACAGCAATTTCCATGTTACCGTGTGTCAAACACGATCTCCTTATCTCGATCGGCGTAACAAAGTGATAAAAAGTCGGCCAGGAACGGCGCAAGGTCGATTAATAATCGCTTCGCGACGCGCGATTATCCGCTCGTGAAGGAAACCCCTATTTCTCTTTTTATGGTGTGGCGTGTCTTAATGGTATTACGGGGCGAAGTCGTTCGGCCGAAATTGGTCGGCCCTTTGTATTTTGATTATCGCCGGATTATTTTAATCACATTAGCGCTCTCGAGCAGCAACAGCGCCAGCAGGAGCAGAGGATACCGTAGGTACACCGTCGCGTCGGCCTGTTACGCTGAAGAAGGAGAGCTCTCGCAAAATCAATCTCGCGTCTAATGGGAAGATGGCGCTTTTCATCCCTCAGGAGACCACTCCCGTTTTGCGTACCGGCCACCCTTCGTCTCGAGTATCGTTCCCAACCTCCCCTAACTTCGCTTCTTTCCGATACACCGAGACTTCCGAGCCCTTAAAGGGGGCATGCTAAGCGCTGCCAATTAAAGAACCGCGCGACTCCGTGCTGGCGAGGCGGGGGGGACTTCGACGTCACAACTTCCTCTGAATCAGCTCCTTTCTAATCCAAAAATTTATTTTAGACATTTCACTAATTATTTCTATAGAAATATTTCATTTTCCTACATATAGAATTATTTTTTAGTCGTATCTACCGACTCTGTTAGGATAATATAATCTCGAATTGAAAATGCAAACGTAGAAATTGATTCACGACCGGATCTCCCAAGGATTCAGGCACCGAGGATTGTAATCTGGAGTCACTGTCGTTCGCGGTGGTTGCCAAGTAACCAAGTGACCGAGGCAGCCTCGCAGCTCTCTCGACTATGTAGGAAAGCAGCGGAGAAGGTTGAATGATAGGTGGCGATTCGTCAGAATTTTTATTATCACTCGGGACAGAGATAGAGGCGCCTTGGCGGTGCGTGGCAACCGCGGATAAGCTGCCAAGGAACTTCACTTGCTCGTAATCCAGTCGATTTGTACCAGTCGGACGCGTGTACCGGTGTCTAATTACAGGTACACGGGATTCTAATTGTGCCTGTTAGCGCACACATCGATGGGACAAGGTGGACGGAATGCAACGCGATCAATCTCGCCGACGCTCGTTTCTGAAACGTTCGAATGGGCTCCGTGATTGTCGACAGCCATGCTTGAAATATTGTCAACGCTTCCGCGTTTTCAGGTTGCCGGAGTGAACAGGTGGAATTTCCATTCCGACACGAATCTTAGCTGTTTGCCAAATTTTGCAAGTATTTCCTTCATGAAGAATAATCTTTGGAGTTCGGATCGACGTGGGATCGGGTTGTTGATTGTTAGACTGGATTGTGAATTATTGCAAATGACATTGGTACCTGAATCGTTTCATGCATTGCTGGAAAAGAACCTTCGGTTCAGCAATTATTGATTGCAGGACTGGAGTTTGATAATACCCGTTTTATTACAAACGAGATTGGTACCTGAACGGTTTTAGTGTTTTCTTGAAAAAGAACCTTTGAGGTTTAGACTAGTTTATAAAGGTGTGGTCGAAAGTTTAATTACTGGAGTTTGAGCATAGTACCTGAACTATTACAAATGAGGTTGGTACCCAAATGGTTTTAGTGTTTTCTTGAAAAAGATCTTTCGAGGGTTGATTACTGGAGTTTGAACATTCTACAAGAATTATTACGAATGAAATGGTATGCGCGATTCCCGAGTGGAACTGCCGAGGGTTCCCCCCATTGATTCTTCAAAGAAGCCTAATTCCGTATACAAAATAAATTGTTGAATTTCCGCGTGGTGCGAGCGTTCGAAGGTATGCAGCCCTTTCGAGTGGAATGAAAAATCGCGCGGCGTATTACGGTCGACCAAACGAAAAACACACTTGAGCGACAGCCGAGCCATAACTCTTCCCGGTTGATAATAAACGGAAACGACGCGGAGTCGCCTTGTTCTTATAAAAATGTATGCGGTGTGCGCGCGCCTGTGGAACGGGCCGGGGCTTCGGCGTTGTTGCTCCCGTTAATTACACCTAAGGGATTTATCGGCGGGGATCGGTGGAAAAAATGCACGCGTCAAGAAGGACCTGTACGACGTCGTTTTGATTCATTGCCCGCGCTGGCCGGTACGAAAATTACTGGTTGCACCGGCCGGACTCCATTTTTCGATTCTATCTGCGTCGTCACGATAACAAATCCGTGCGGGCCGCGTGCGCAACGCGATCACGCTATACATTCGCTACCATAACGCGTTCGTACGAAACCGCGTCAACCTGGAGACAGCTGTTGCTTGGTGTGCGAGAACTGCTCGCCATTGGTTCTTCAGGCTCGACTATGAAATTATTATACATATAGACGTAGCTCCGAGAGCCGAGATAAACGTCGCGATGCTACCACCGGTTAATAACTCACCAGGCTTTGTTCTTTGCGATCCGCGATACACGAGGAAATCGGTCTGCCTGGATCGCTTCACGCGCCACCGTGATCTAAGTTTAGGTCAGCTCGCGTGAGCGTCGAGGAGCTCGCGGAAAAATCAATTTTTAGCTTCGGTATTATATTACTATTATATTACTATAGGTATTATATTACTATTACTTATTGCAAATACGACAGATATTTTTGTGTAAGCTAATTGATGTGTTTAATAAAAAGAACTAATTCATTCGAGATTAAAAAAAAATACGTGGTAAAATCACGATCGTGATTCTTCGAATCCCGAGGAAGAGTCATCGTAGACCGTGATTACTGGTTTACGAGAAACCGACGGATTCAAACGCAGAATTAGGGTCGCCAGGCCGGAACAATGCTCGCGTTGGTTTTAGAGGGTTGCGTCCCGCGCGAACTATAATCAATTAACGCCGGGTTGAAACAAGAACCGCGGCGGACCACCACGGCCGCGAAATATTTCCTACCTTCCTGCTCCAGTTTCGCAGGAACCCAATTGTTTCGCTCGATTGGCCCCCCGACACTGCGCGATACGGTGCTGGATGAGAAACTACCCCTGTTTCAGGGCTTTTATCGAGCAGAAACGATGCTGCCGATTGAAACGAGAACTGGGGTGAAGAGCAGTGGCTCTTGGGATGGGGATCGTGCTGCTGCGTGACCGTTGGTTACTGTTGTTTGCTGGTTATGCGAGCTGTTCAGAAGTTGGGGGGGGGTGTGTTTATCTGCTGCCGGGTTTGGGGAGAAAGAATATTTAGGGGATTCTTGAATTTTTGATGTTTGCTTCTGGATTTGCGGGTGAATGGGTTCTTGATGATCTTGCTGATGTGTGGGAATTTTCTCCTTGTTCATCTAAATCTTTTCGGGGGCCACACCCTTCAGAGTTGGGGGTCGATGACCATTTACTTTGTTTCTTTTTATGATTCTAAAGGTACGTGTCCATCTCTGAGAGTTTTTGTCGATAATTGCTCTCGAGAGTACTAACTCTCGGAAAGTTGTCTCAGGTATGCGGCCATTTGACTTTCATGCGTATAGCTCTCAGATGAATATCGACAGCGAGTCTTTATGCGAAAGGAAAGTTAAATGGTTGAGATTTTAGGGGTAGGAAAATTGTTAGAGACAGTACATTTCTATTTCACTCCAATTTCTTGGGATTCGGATAGAAACTTTATATTTTGAGTTGACGTGTCGAACATCGATTCGCGCGATCATCGATGGCAATCTCAGGCGTAGATCATCCCCAGACGATCATAGCCCGGTCCTCGGAGCGTTGCTAGCGGGTCGACGTGTTTCGCGCGCAACGGAATAAAAGAAACCGAGAGAAGAAGGCGTCGTAGAGGTTGCGGAAGGTAGCTGGAAGGCAGAGAGAGGCTCGGAAGGTGCCTCGAGGATGAACCGCTTGGGTCGAAGGTGGTCGCTCCACCCCGATGATTGCAGGTTGCATCGGCACGCCTTCGGCCGACGGCGCGCGCGCGCGCGCACACCACACGTCGCCCGGTTCTCTCTTTCTTCGGTGCATCCAATTTTCTTGCACGAAGGGCCTCTCTCCTCCGGTTCGCGGCCACCATAATCATGTTGCATGTGGCCAACATGGCCGCCGATGCGCGCCTCGCCTCGCCTCGCCTCGCCGCGGCAGCTGCAGCTCCGCGGTTGCCGTTTCTCAATGCGCGGTTGCCGCTTATCGCCTTTTTCCTCCGCCCCTTTCATTTACACTTAAGCGGGGCACGAATTTTCGAAAGAATTCTTGCGAATCAGAAAACTTGGCAAGTGGCATTGTGTCGGAACGTAGAAGCGTTTTAAACGGTCAAACCTGTTCTACAGGGTGTTTCATATTATCAGTGAACCCTCGGCCCATTCGATTACACTTAAGCGGGGCGCGAATTCTTAAACGAATTTTTGTGATTCCTTTGTAAACAGCAGCGTGTACATCCTTTGGAACGTAAAAGCTTGCACACTGTTTGAAAGTGCTGACTTTGTTAATTTATTAGATGGCACAATACATAAAAAATTTTTTGTTGTCGCTTTTGACTGCAAGATACCTACTGAATCACTGATTACTGGTTTCACGAGGATCTTACGTGTATACGTTCGTTGGACGTTCCAAGGTCACTGCAAGGTCGAACGATTAAAATTCTGATTCGTTCCCCGACTTCGTACAACTTGTACAACATTTAGAAACACATTTACGAAAATCTAGAATATTATTATATGAAGTTTCTCGCGATTTTCCGTTCTTCCGAATCCACCCCGTGTGTTCTCCAGCTCTGTTTCACCTCGGTTTCTCTCGGCCGTGCTGTTTTCTCCCCGCGATTCCTCTCCACGAAGGTTCTTCGTTCTTTTTGCACGCGAGTCCCGGACGAAACCGAGCCATGGGAAGTTATGCTAATGCGGCCGGCTCGGATTCTCGGAAGAAACCGCTCGCGAAAAATGCGGGGGGACACGCGAGCCAGAGGGGCGGGGAGGCAGCTCGCAGGAAGTCGGTAATAACAAGGTGCGCCCTGTCGTTACGCGGTGTTCTTGCATACAATTTATAGGGGATTATGGCTCCGGGGACATCACGCGTGTGGTATGCTGAACTTCGCTCTAACGAACCAAGGGAGGACCTTAATGAAACCGCTTGCCGGCGGTTGGCTCGAGACCGGATCGCGATCCTCCCCTTTCGGATCCCTTTCGGTACCGGTTCCCTCCCGATTCCTGATTTCGAATTACTCGAGACGATCTCGAGGTGCACGGAGCCCTGAAACCACGCCAAACGCGACATTATGCGAGGGGAAAAATGCTGATCGCCTATCGTTCAGCATTAGCGAACTGGCGCGTTGTTTTTGCAATTGTTACTGCAGAAATGTACACTACGACGAACGCTATGAAACATTGTATGTACATTGGGAGAATGAGGAGAATTTGGACGTGATTGGTTCGGTTAATCTAGCTTCCCCTTTATCGTGGATTAAACAAGTAATTATGTTTCGAATTGCACTGTGTTTGGTATTATTTTAATCAGAAAAATGCGACGAGTATAATGGTGAAAGTTGCATAATAAAAAAATGATTAGAATCAATGTCATCGCATGTTCAGAACCTGATTGCAGATTTGATGCATTCATAACGAAAGTGAATGGATAGAGTGAATAAGTAACGATAGCTATTTAAATATGCCGCAGTATAATTTTCAGTTTATTAAAATGATTAAGAGAAGATCCGACACTAAAGGGTTCAATCGACGATAAATCAGGTACCGCAGCGGTCCTCGCACCGAATTCCAGCCGTGGCTGTTCTTCAGTGTTCGGGCCAGTTCCCTATAGACAGGTGGGAAGGGTCACATGATGGCCGTCTTTGTAATTTGTCTTTTGTTTCCCCCGCGTCCGGGCCCGCGGGAAGAAAACTTACAGGGTAGAACAAAGGACGGAAAGAGCCGCTTCTATCGACTGACGGCGAACAAGAGAGAGGCGCACTCCTCTCTCGCGATCCTTCTCTTCTCCCTCTGTCCGACAGGTTCGCCAGTCTTCTTCGTCCTCTTCTTCAGACCCGTTCCAGCCGCCGCCGCGCCGCGCGTAAAACGTATGAAAAATGAGTGACGAGAGCTCGAAACAAACGAGGGGACAGCCGGTTCCGTATTTCGGAACAGGTAGAGAACGGTCACAGGGTTCTAGCTGGAGGTAATCGATAACCTTTCGATCGCCTCGAGCTACTTTCGAGATTCTGGAGCGACTATCATCGCCGGACTGCGAAACTTTACGCAAAATAAAAATTAATAAACAATAATTAACTAAAACCACTGGGCACTAAAAACGATTTAAATGTTTTATCTCAACAAAATAGCTAGGCTCTATTTATTCAGGTTTTGTGCAATTTTTATCATAATATCAGCTTGGATAAAGAAATTTATCGAATCAGTTTCTGTAATAAAACGTTTACAGTTAATCACCTTCAGGGAAAACTCAAAATATGTAGATACTAACCAGAAGAACCAGAAACTCGAACAAATATGAATTCGTCGTCTTAAAAATGTCATGGAATTGAAAATAGGACCATAATATTCTAAACGTCGAAAATACTGTTTAACTGCTTGTCATAAATTCATAAAGTCGCAACGGTTACGACACAACATTCTAATGAAACAAGCAACAAAATCACTGCAACAAAGTGCTCGCCTCGAGCAAAATGGCAAATGGCGTCTTAGCATTCGGAAAATTCTCGAGAGACTTGATTGAGCGAACAAGTCAGTCTAACCTGTCGCTGTCAAGAGGAGCCATAGAAATCGCTCGATCTCGTGTGTGTCACCCCCGAAGACATTTTCCCTGAATTATTAGGTGAAAGTGTTGCGCAATGAACTGTTCGATTAAGAGAGAACACGGAAGGAGAAAATGGTGGATAATCCTCGGGCTACACTATTGCCACGGCTTCGATAAGCTGCGATTACAGGCTGACGACTAGACCATTACCATTACGAGTAATAACACTGTGGCAGATTCGCCCTGTGGCGGTTTAATTTTAATTTAATCCTACTTAGTCCCCCCGGGGGCCGGTGTATCGATGCGCACGATTTCTATTATAGTGTGACATCCGTGCCCCGGGCACGTATTAGAGAAACCATTTCAGAATTGATAGCTGCGCGTTGATCGATGATTAATGTATCACTGTTCGAACGTTCGCGCCGCAAAGACTTCGATCTAGATCGAGCACAGACATTTCAATCCGTTTAAAAGATCAGGAAAGATCGATTCCCGAATATTTTCGGAGATGAAGGGAAAATTCTGAATTTTACAAAAATTTTTACTATTTCTTTTAACCTTCAGTTACTCGCACTCCACTTTGAGACGTGACTTCAACATAAATCAATTTTTATTCAAGAAAGTAACTACTTTATTGCAAAATACATATTTGCTGGTGTAGTCCACACCTTCGTTTATACATGAAACACTAAATTTAAAGTTTTGAGATTGTATGTACTGTATACGAGTAACTAAAAGTTAACACATTACCGACCGGTGACTATTGCATAATTTTGAAAAATCTATGGTAGATGGTTAAACACTTTTTAATGGAACTTTCAACAGCAATTTTCATCAAACAGTTTGATTTAAGATTGCAACGTAAAAGAAAATTGCTATGCTTTCTTTTGGTACAGCAGAATTATTGAAAATCCTAATAGGCTTCCGGTAGGTAAAGTGTTAAGTTGATTCGTTATGATCTGGCTGCTGATTTGTTTCGAATTGTTGTAACCTCGGGCTTATTTTAATAGGGTGTAAAATTAGAGCGAAGAGTCAACGACTCGAAGAAGCATTGTTGGGCATTATGTTCTTTTCTGCTCGGTCGCCAGCGCGAGTTACGAGACAGATACGAAGAAGAAGGTTCGAAAATAGCCCCGAGAAAAAATCCTGGTAAAAGTGGTCGGCTCGACGACATTATTAAAATAACAGTGGTCTTGTTAGTCGAACGTTCGTCAGTCATCGAGCCGGTAAAAGTTCACCGACGGCCGTCGCTCCACTCCGTTCGCTCCGAAATAGTCTGCTCCTTGTCGAAACACGAAAACGCCAAGCTGACAATTCCTTAAATTGTTACTCGAACCAATCCCCAAAACTCTTAAGTTCGATTAATGAAACAAATTCGAGCAACAACCCTTTTGACGTTCTCGCTGCGTTCGAGACGAGGGAGAAGCAATTTTGTTACACGTTTTCGTTGATCCAGTGAAATCTTTGTCACAAAAGCGTCTCGTGATATTTAGGCAACAAATTCTATTTCTGCGACGCGTAACTCATCATCGCGTACGGTTCCGTCACTCTACGCTCTTCATTCTGACTCGAAGCTGACAGTTCGTCATCCCCTTGGCCACTGGCCGCAAGAATGAAAAGCTCGCGGCTATCGGCGATGATGTATTTCGGTTCCGAATGAAAGAACCGCCGGATACAAAGCAGCCATTCCTGTCGCTATTTTCGGCACACTTTATTCGCTCGCTGAAAGCACTATGACACCTTCGACTTCCGAGCCGCTCGTTACCGATGGAATCCTCGAGCTTCATTGTTACATCTTGTTCATCCTCCTTGGAACTTGTTCTTCACCTCTTCGTTCACTCCACCCTCGTCTCGTATTCATTTTTTTCACACCTTGTAACTTTACCTTGTCCGTTGTTGGAGAAATAGTTCAATGAAAATGTCAACTGGCAACATTAAAAAAATATAAATTCCATTAAATTAAATGTGAATATTTTAAAAAGTATTAACAAACATTGGTCGAAACTGTATTAAAAAGTATACAGTCTTCTACCAATTCTACGTATAAATAAACCGGGTTATTTTTAATTAAATCAGCCCCATTTTTATGGAAATGAAGGGCGCGCGTTTGAAAGAATGAAAAGATTCAAAATAGTTGGTTAATTGCTCCGCGGGTCCAAGAGCGAAGAAAACAATTAAGAGATGGCTAAAGATATTTCGTTGTTTGTCTTCAGAATTTAGAATGCCTTTCATTTCGCTCGCGTGTATACAAAACGTATTACACACGCTTAGCATAGATCGTCATTCATTTCTGGTGCCTGAAAAAGGCACTCGGAGTGCAAAAGGTTAATGGCTTTCGCCTCGGTAGTTTAAATCGGGAATTACTTGTCTATCGTTTCATCATTATCCTTCTTTCTCGCCTTTCAGCGCGGCTACATTCTCTCTCGGCCTTTCCTTTTTTTTTTTTCTACGAACTTCCATCGTTCGCGCCGAGAATAGAATTCGACAAAAATTAGCAACATTCGGACTTTCACTATTGTAACACATCCATTAAACCCTGTTAATTAACTTCACCAATTAATTACTCGCCTTACCAAACTCGAGGCTTGACATTAATTACGATTTCTTCGGCACCGTTTTCACTCGAGGGTACGAAAGCAAAGACGAATGCAAACTATGTTTCTTTGTTGTACGGTATTCTGTTTAAGAAATGTGGTCGAATAATTTTGACGTGCTTATTGCTGCATAAAAATATAAGGGCAAGCACATTGAACAATTTTTATGCACGGAAATATAAGAGCGAGCACATTGAACAATTTTTTTGTATAAAATATAGCGAAGAATTGTTCTGTACAAAACCAGCGAACATGCTGAACAAGAAAACCAGCAATTATAGTGGACAATATTGCGATAAAAATTTAAAGTGTGCAAAAATCTTACTAAAAGAACATCAAAATATAAGAGCAAGTACAGTGAACAATTTTTCTGCATAGAAACATAAGAGCAAGCACATTGAACAATTTTTTTGTATAAAATATAGCGAAGAATTGTTCTGCACAAAACCATCGAACATGCTGAACAAGAAAACCAGCAATTATAGTGGACAATATTGCGACAAAAATTTAAAGTGTGCAAAAATCTTACTAAAAGAACATCAAAATATAAGAGCAAGTACAGTGAACAATTTTCCTGCATAGAAACATAAGAGCGAGCACATTGAACAATTTTTTTTGTATAAAATATAGTGAAGAATTGTTCTGTACAAAACCAGCAAACATGCTGAACAAGAAAGCCAGCAATTATAGTGGATAATATTCCGACAAAAAATTTCAAGAATACAAAAATCGGATTCCACCCCTCGAAACCACCCTATCGAAAAGGGTCGCCAGACTGTACCGGCACGGGACACAACCAATAGGCGTGGAATATCGGCTGATTGACAGGTCCGTCCAGCCAATCGCGAGACCGAAATGCTGATGAGGCCCGCGTCAATCACGCGATACTTCCATCTCGCCCCTTGCCCGCCCCGTAAACCACCCTTATCCTCTGAAAAGCCCACGCGCCGGATTTGCCGAGTTTCGAGCACGCCACCCTCTGGTCGTCCAACCCCCTCTCTCCAACCCCTCTCCATTCGATTTCAATAATTATCCGAACCGTTTTCTGGTTCCACTAGCAAGAGTTTTCCAATTGGAGGAGGACTTTCGGAAAATTCTCTCGGGGACCTTGCAACAAAAAAAAAACAGTCGCGAATTCGCCACGCGAGAACCGCCGCGCAGCTAATTTCATAGCAGCCGATGATTTATGGCCGGTTGCAGCCGTTCCGTTATTGCAACGACCAACGGGGATACAGAAAACGTAAATGCCGAGTTACGACACGTTAATAGGCCGCGGGACCTTGACTTTTAAACGGGGTAATTGGCGGGGATCCGTGTGGCACGGATTTTTCGAATACTTACTGGATCCTGCAATTCGAGGACACCGCGAACTCGAAAATTCGGTTCAGAGGGTCCATCCCTTATTTTTATTGACGCCGTCAGCGTACTGGTCGTTTATGTTCGCGATTAATTTGTTTACTGTTCTTTTAACCCTTCGCACTCGAAGCTATTTTAACTCGAAAATTAAACACTTCCTCCAACCTAGAATATATTCGTTCTATATGATTTTTTTAGTAATTGATAACAAAAATGAGTAGGTGTAATTTAGAATTGTGAACAAATTAGAAGCATTTAAATATACTGTTATATCATTTTCTACAATTTTACAGCAATTTTTAGTGGTGACTCTGAGTCGTCACTCGAATGCTAAGGGTTAAAAGAATTCAAAGAAATTCTGAAATAAGTGTTGAAGTCCCTAAATAAATATTGAAAAAATAACTGAGCAGATGCCGCGACATTTTTAACCCCCTCTGCCTGAGCTTGCTATCAGAATCGTAGTGCTCTTCTAGGAAGACATCCCGAGGGCATTCGCAGAGGGTTTTACATAAATAAAACGGCAAGATTGTTCCCGGATAGCTCGCAGCGATATGATAGAAGGTATTGACGGATTCCCTCAGCAAATCCCCAGATAGAAATATCGATAAGGGCCGTGTCACTCACGCGATACTTCCACCCCCGCGGTCTACTCTATGAAAACTCCACGTGCAAACTTTGCCTCGCTGCACCCTCTATCTGTCGTCTTCCTCTGTCGCCCTTCTCATATCCTTCGCCCTTCAGGTCGTCCTTCTTTTTTTATCCTGATCTCTGTTTCCTTCTTTCGTCCACTACCCTTCCTCTTCGATTCTCCTTCTCTCTCTTTCTCCAGTTGAACCCCCGCCGACTGAGAACCACCCCACGGCCACCCTCGGATCCACTCGCACGCCATGGGGTAGTTTAGCATCTCAGCCCTCCGAAACGAACAACCCTCCTCGCCCGAAAACCTCCCTTCGTTTCGTTCGCGACGCGTCACGCCGTACAGCAGTTCTTTTTTTTCTGGCACGATACCTCGAACGCATTGCGAACACAGAGGAACACGTGGAACGGTAACCATCCCTTCGGAGAACAACCGTGACACCTAAGCCAGGTGCGTCGGCGATCGGTCATGCCAACGGAATCGGTCGATTGCCGGATAATTCGATGTAGTTCGATTGAATTGTTGAGGAGGACACGCGTCCTCGGAAGAGCGATCACTGGTGGCGATTGGCTGCTGACGAAACCGAGGCGATATAATAATAGCGGTAATGACCTCGGGAGATTGATGGGGAGACTCTGATCTGTCCTTCTCTCATGCTACTGTGACACTGGCCCCTTGGAAATTATGCACACCGTACAGAAAAATTAAGAAACGAAAGTTACATACCGTAGACGAAGAAGGGGATGATGAAGGGGATGACTTACTTTTAGGGACATATTGTGGTGTGAATGATGCGTATGCATACCGATACTTGTTTTGGTTTGTATGAAGGTGTTCTAAGTATTAGAATCGAGACCAAAAAGAGTGTGTTGCTAACCGTGATAGAATAAACAACGTGCGAATTAGAGTACAAGATATTTACTGTTATACAATGTATAAGAGAGCACGTGTCGCGAGAAAGGATTCATTTGTTCACCTACATTTCAAATAGTTTTTGTTATCTTTATTAAATATGTTTCTTCACAAATACGTTTACATTCCATTGTGCACAACCACACCTGGAAAGTGATAGACACTGTGAAACAATATTATTTCTCGTGGTTTATACACACGTACGAGTAAAATCGAAGAATCGAATGATTCTATAAATGAAACATTTTTTGAATGTCTTCCCTCGATTAACACTAAACCTACCACTACCAATGACGGGTTTCAGATTTTCTATGTTACAATTATGAAATTATAAAGGTGCTTTCATGAATAGATTGAATAAATTTTTGTATTCTAGCACATATTACGATAAAAATCGCACAAAGTATAAATAAAATCATGTAATTTTTATGCGAGAGCAGATTTCGCTCGATTCGTTTCAAAAATAGATTTAACACAAAGAAACTAGCAGTAGAAACACCGTGTAATCTGAGAACGTGGGTACCTAAGCACGATCTAAATTAAAAACAGGAAACGCACAGCACGCCCCTAAAAACTTTGATTAATCGGCGGAGGAAGTGAAAAAATATGTGGCGTATAATCAAGAGGTAGGAAAAGCTCGAAAAAAAGGGATAGGAATTGATTAAAACGAAAAAAAAAAAATAGCTGGGAGCCGCAGAACGTACAATTTTTCATCAATTACCTTAGAACCGGGCGAGTCGGTTTGATTGTTCGCGGCACAGCAATTTCCACGGCGCGCAGCGGTGTATATTATTCCCATTACACGCGAACAAGAAACGCTGCTCGCATTAACATACTACGAGTCCGGTCTCATTAATTACTGTCAAGAAAACGGAGAAAAATAACTTGCATAACCGTTCGAAACATCCCGTCCCTTCTAATATTCTCAATAAACGAAGAAAAATCGAAGCGCACGCACTGGCACCGGTGAAACAAACGATTCAATTATCCCCGTCACCGAACAATCGTGCGCGAAACCGCGGGAAACGCATTACGACCAAGGCGAACCGGTCAACGGCGATTCAATTTTCATGCGAGCCTTGCCTCGCGGCGATTACTCGCGTTTTGTCGTCCCGATTCGTATCTTTATGGTCGACGGAAAAATAACAAATAGCCGCCGCGCCGGTGTTACGGGAATCCGCTCGGCTCAGAAAAATCGAAACTGTTGATCGACCTCGACGCGTTGCCAGCATCGTTAAAAAATATAAAAAGGTACTTCGCACGAAAAAAACATCTGAACGCGAAGACTAAAGAAGAGGGATACGAATATCAGGTAGAACCAGTAAAATCGAGTTGCGGTGGATCCGGTTGCAAAGAAAAATCACAGCTGTCCAGGGTTAATTGGCTGCATAGACCGTAATTTTCCTGCTGGACTTTAAATTAGCCTGGGATTTTAAATACGGGGACTTTGATTGAAATATTGCGTCTCGAAATCCCAGTGTGTAATTAACTGCTGGCGACTATTAATGATTGTTTACACCGTCCTCCGGAGGCAGATTACCGGCGGTTCCTCATTCGAGATATCGTTCTTACTTTCATCCCCGCCGTGGTCCCTTCCTCTTTCGACGCTTCCCTCGTTATCTCTCGCGACAAGTTTCTTACTAGATAATAATTACGAGATGTTTCGCATCGACACGGAATACCGCTGGCTGGGAACTTGGCCAAAAGTTTCTAAGGAGCCCAGGCAACTCGCCGGAACAACGACAGAACAGGGGGTCTCTTCTGCCGACGCAGGGGGTCTCTCTCTCTCTCTCTCTCTCTCGCTCTCTTGTATTGTTGCGCGAGCGTCCCTTGCTCTCCACGAATCGCCTAAATGATCATTAATTAAACGACTGTTCGGCTGGCGTAATCGGGCAAAAACCGAAGACCGCCTTTGCCACGCGAAATGTGTTCCTGTCGTACGAATTCTGCGACGGGGCTGTCGACATCTTTGTCTACCCCGGGGTCTAATCGGTTCGTTGACACGGGATCCAACCTCCCATAGTGACGGATAATCCTTCGTCAATTTTATGATCGCCGCCTGAAAAATTACCGTTGGATCGCAGTCTGAAGAATTAGCACTAGATCGTTGTTTGAAAAATTAATACTAGATTGCAATTCAAAGAACTGAAACTAGAACGCAGTCTGAAGAATTACGAATAGATTGTAGCCCAAAGAATTAACACTAGCTTGTAGTCGAAAGAATGGAGAGTAGATTGCAGTCTGAAGAATCGAACAGGGTATTCACTTATAATTACTAGACAGCTTCATTTCAGTCAGTTCATAAGTAGACTGTGCATCTTGAGAAGACATGTCAAAACTGTGGACAGAATAAAAAAAAGTCAGTGCATGCATGTTGGAATGAATGAATCAAAGCAACGTATTATGTTCGCCTTATGAAAATGATTAGAAGAAATATGAAATTTCTACTTGGCTCGTATTTCTTACAATTGATGTAAACTATTTTTATTTTGCTTGACTCCTATAATAGCAATGAATTAATCTAGTTAACTAGAAACGATTCGAATATAATTTTCTATACGATTGTTATTGTCAGACGGTATGTCTGATTTTTAAATGGACAGTGTCTCGAGGGGAATCAATCTCCTTCGACTTTCTATTTCGGGAGGAATTCAAAGCAATCCAGACAGAAACGATGAGTAGATCTTGAACAAAAAGAGAAAAATAACCTCTCATTTTTCAGAGAATGGCCTGCCGAGGAGGCTCCGGACGGCCTACACGAACACGCAGCTCCTCGAATTGGAGAAGGAGTTCCACTTCAACAAATACCTGTGCCGGCCACGGAGAATAGAGATCGCCGCGTCTCTGGATCTCACGGAGAGGCAGGTGAGAACAGCGAGAACTCACGATCCATTATTATTCGAATCACCGAAACATTTTCTTCGGGAGAGATCCGATCGATTTTCTAAAACTCCCAATTACATTATGCTTTGTCTATAAAAAAAATATTCGCAGCACCATCAGTTAATCGACCTCAAAATATAAATTAAATCAAGCTTAGCCACTAACCGAAACTCACCCTCGAATCTTCGGATGAATCTACCAAACGCGTAAACCATTTGCTTGCAGGTGAAAGTGTGGTTCCAAAACCGGCGAATGAAGCACAAGCGGCAAACCTTGAGCAAGGAGGACGGCGACGAGAAGGACGGTTCGACGTCCGACGGGATGGAAAAGTCGAAAGGCGAGAAACTTCTATCCCTGGACAGCGACGAGAAGAAGAGCTGCCACAACTGTGATATCTCTGGCGTGAGCGACGTGGGCAGTACGTTATCAGGCGACGTGACGGAGCTGAGCTCATCTGGTCGTCGTAGCAGTAACAACAACAACACGCCCAGCGCGACGAACAACAATAACAACAGCAACCCTGGTTTTAACGCGAACAGTAACGGCGCGAGCAGCGTTGGCAGTACGAACAGCGTCTCCAGTTCGTTCGAAAAAATGATAGCCGACGACGACTCGAGGTCTCAAGACGGTAGCGAGGTGACATCGCCTAGCGTGGCTTCTAAAAAGTTATCCAGCGACGTCCGGGTGAAAGTGGAGAGCGGTCACAAGAGTCCTAACCCTGGTAAACAGATCTCCGTGAGCAAGAAATCGCCGTCAGCCAACACCAAGGAGCTCTGCTCGGTAAATAGTAACGGTGTGTTATTAGCAATGCCAGATTCCACCGTGAGTACACCTGTGCTACCTGGCCAGAACTCCACGAGAAGCCTGACGCCGTCTTCAACGCCTGGGACACCGGTTTCCGTGCAACTGCAACAAGGCAGTCCATTGGGGATCCAAGCCACCCACGCAGCGTACATGCAACGACCCAGGAGCTCTCCATCCTCTACCAGTTCGGTGGCACCTCCCATGATGCACGGTTCCACGAACGCAGGCACCATGTCTCCCCACGGTGCCAGGACCATCTCTAACACCCAGCAAACCCACTTTCAACAGCAGAGCGTCTACCAATCAACATCAGCCGTAGACTACCGAAACGGAGTGCCGAACAGACACTCTGTCCCAGCTGTTCCAGCGACGACCCAACAAACCCAATCTCAGAGCAACTACTGCTCCCGCGACACCTATCAGCAGCCCAGAATCTCGTACCCGGGTGAAGTACATCCACTATACGCGAGACAGAACCAGGTGCTAAACTCCAGAGTCCCTCATCATGTGCGCGGATCGACCAGCAACACATCGAGGACAATGTACAACGCTGGCTCGATGCAGTTCCACCAGCAGCAGAGTCAGTACAGCAACGCTACCGGAGAATACAACGGGTATCCTCAAGCTGGCCCGCCTTATCACGCGTCTTATCACCGTGGGATGCAAGGTAGCAACGCTTACGGGCCCAGCCAAGGATATCCGCAGCATGAACAAGCAGCGACAGAGAGCTACATGGCACCAGGAAACTACGGTTACCCGGTCAGCGGCAATTATCATGGGACTAGCGAAAATCTAGCTTCCCATGGACACGCTGCGGTTTCCGTGCAGACTGGACAACACTATTACAACGACATTCAACAGCAACAGCAACACCAGCAACAACACACTGCAGAGGGATACGTTGCTCATCAACCACCGATGCACCCGAGCTCCGGGGACTATCGGACGGGCACGAAGTGTCACCCGAACGCTTATTACGAGCAGACCAGTCAGCTGCACGTTCATCAAGGCGGAGAGGCGTCCAACATTCCAAACAGTTACGTGTCTTCGCCTGATCCATTCCCAGCGCCAGGAATGACGACCACGGCAACTGCCATTGCCGCAGCCACCGCCGCTGTCATCACTCCGCCAGGTAGCACGGGTCAAGCTGAAGGGAACACCGATTCCTATGGCAACTATGGGAATTTCTATGGGGACCCTGTTCACGGAGCCGCTCCTCCACCGTCAGCTGATAACAGTAACAGCTCCTCGGACTTCAACTTCCTCACGAACCTGGCCAACGACTTCGCTCCGGAGTACTATCAACTCAGCTGAGTTCACGAGACAGAGAATCCCTGCCAGCTGGACTGGAGCGACGAGCAGTGCCTGCTGAACGCGCTCTACTGATCATTGTGATGTGTACATAGCTGATCGTGCGTGGGTGTTCTGTGTCGAGGACTAACGTTCCCGGATAGCTGACCGCTGGGAAACCGGGAAGACGCTCCCGGTGAACTGGTTCGGGGGTTGGTCCTGGTTGTCGCGAGTGATACTGTTCGGTGAATCTGCTGGAGACTGTAGATCGTGAACAGCATGCTGCTTCAGGGATGTAAAGTGCTGTTCCAGCTCTCGGAAGAGTTCAGATGAAGCAGTCCGGACGCGTGAAACGTCAGATTCGATCGAGTCTGAACGTGTGAAACGCGTCGGTGTCAGCTGACAGTCTGTCAACGCAGTGACAAGGTTCGAATTGGTGCAACGATCTTCGCAAAGTGTCGTTTTCCTTGAACTGGGTTCTTGATCCTCGTTGAGTGTCGAATTGCTGTTCAATAAATGAATTGTGGATTTTTGTGCACGCAACGAGCTACATGGACGTTTAGATATGATCTTAATCATGAAAAATTAATGTTTTCACTGGTTTCCATTTGATCCAGCCATTTTCGTCGCGAACGCGTGAAATAGCGGAGTCGTTGCGCTAATCCGAGCCTTCTCAATTAATACAGTGCACTCCAGTTTGTTCGATCTGACGAATTCGAAGTGAGACGCTTTCGCTGACGATCATCTCCGTCCGTAAACAATCATCGAACCGATACTCGGTTTAATATTCGACGTTCAACGAGCAAGACCAGTCGGGAAGTGGGATCGACGAGGATCCGTGGATCTCGGTGCGAGAACAGTGTAAATAAATAATTTAGAGACTGTGAGGAAGCAGAGTTCGGTTCTCGGGAACTCGAGGTGCAAGTGCAATCTTTCGCGAACGATATCGCGAGGTAATTAGCTCCTGTGCACGCGTGATCGAATGAGTTTCCGGGCAAGAGCGGCGACCATTTTGTCGGTACAACGCGGCGCCATTTTGTCGAGGAACAGAGACGGGAATGATCTACGTATAGTATTCGGGAGAGTCTGCGAGGCCTGATAGATTCGCGAGCAATAATTGATAGTGAGAGAACGCGTGTAAATTAAATGACAGCGGGAACATGAGTCTCGTGCGCTCGCAGCTTTGTTTGTTGCTAAAGTGGAGGTGTTTTAATCAAAGTGAACGAGCTTCGAAGAAAATTCTTCTAATAATTCTTCTGATCTAATACTTCGAAGAAAGCGTTAAACATTGAATTTGATTTCTGATTCAGGGAACGTTGCATTGTTCGTTGATTTTACAATACTGTATTGAATCATTTTACAGAATTTTCTACTTTGTTGATTTTATAACATCTCATTGGAGTTCTCTTACAGTTAATGCAGTTTTTTAGTGAACTTTATTGTTGTGAGAAAATGTTGAAATATAACATTGTTCATGGATCCATAATTTTTCCTTCGATTCGGGGAGTATGAATTCGATATTCGACGAGACTTCCTATTTTTAATTGAATTCTACGAATTCGCAGTATCCAGCTGCGAATTGTCGGAAACGCTGAACATTGCAACAGCTGCGAGCACGTTAACGGATTTCCATGTGACAGTTAGCGAACACAGGGAGTGTACAATCCGAGTGGGCGGAGCATAGGTGCAATGCGTTAGTTTTAATTAAGAACAGAACATAATCGTGTAACTGCCTACTGTAAGAATCTGAGATTCGCCCTGGACGAAGTGAGATAGCTGCGGGATAGAACTTGCCTCTCGTCGGATATCTCCTCGGCATCCAGACGTCGAACATCCGACGAGACTATCCGGAACGTTCGCGCGAGTTTCGTTTAGTACGTTTTCAATGATACTTACTTTTTACCGCACGCGGGACTATCATTTGTTTTTTATTTCTCTTTTAGAGTTAACGAGACAAACGCGATTACGCTCTTTCATTTGCGGGGGAATCGATCATTCATTTTTCACGGACCGCGCGTTTCCGCGTTTTTCGAATCTCCGCTGCTGTTGCGACGAGACGAAATGTTTGTTCGTGCACGCTCGAAACTGCGAATAGAAACATTAACTGATCTTCATGCAAAATCATAATCGAGAAAGAACTTCAGTCTCGAATAATTTAGAATGAAATTAGAATAGGGAAAATTTGTTTTAGAGAATGGAAAGTGATCTGTGTTTAAAGTATTCGTTCCCGAGGGGTTGACAACCCCTCTCCGCAGGGGTTCTGGGGCTGCTGCCAAACGGAACTGGTACAACCTAGTCTGTTCAAGTGTTTGTATACAATGCTCGATAATTCCTTTCTTCTGGAAAGAATTCTCGAAGGATTGAGAAACTGCCGTTCAGCCGCTGGTGGCCATTTTCAGCAATCTTTGAAGATGAGCAGCTGTCTTGCTCGAGCAGAAAGTCAATTGATCTCGGTGAATTCTAGTAAAATCATTCCAATGCAAAATAATTTCAATACAGATAATTTCTCGAGTCACAAATCACAGAAATGAAAATTAAAAATGTCAGAAGCAGCATACTTGATCTCGATGAATTCTCGAAAAATTATTTCAATGCAAATAATTTCTCGAGTGACAGATCACAGAAATGAAATTTAAAAATGACAGAATCAGCATACTTGATCTCAGTGAATTCTAGAAAAATAATTTTAATGCAAAATAATTTCTCGAGAATCACAGAAATCAAATTTAAAAATGACAGAAGCAGCATGAGAAGAATCGAGCGAGCAAGAACGAACAGTTTCTGTCGTCCCGATGTCGGGCCGTAATTTAAGCGAACCAAATAAAAAAATCATCGTCATGAGCCGATAGTTAAAAAATACGAGATAAGCTGTAGCTAGCGGACGTGTAACTTTGATTTTCACCTGATCAGCGCGGGGAATACTATTTAATATACCGTCGTCGTCTGGTTTGTATAAAGCATTAGGAGAACCGTGGCTGTTTACACGAGAAATCTTCTTTGTACATAGAGCGCTTACGGTAATCGCGAACACAACAGGAAACAGCAAACAAGCGAGAACTCCACACAAGTACATACCGACACACGTATAAGACACATAAAAACATCGTACACACACACATATACACACACATGTTGTTTATTCAATTCTGAATGTATAATTCCTGAGCGACGAGGAGAAATTCCTCGATTCGAACAAAAAAAAAAAGATATGAAGTGATCATCGCACACACACGTGTACATTCGTTCACCGACGCAAAATACAGGTCGTACCAAACTTAACAGTGCATTGTTTCTTATCTATTCCGGCTTTCCTTCTTTCAGTACTTAGGTGAGTAGCTGATTTCGAGCCTGGAGGTGCTCAAAAATCAATAATGATCGGAACAAACTATCGTTCGAAATTACCTGCACGATTTTTAACTTTTATTTACTCGCATGTAGTATTTACAATCTGAAAACTTTCAATTTAGTACTTTAAGCACAAACAAAGGTGTCGACTACCCAAACCTAAACCAGAATAAAAATTTATTTACTTCGGAGTTGTATAAAGTTCCATGTTACGTAGAAAAGTGCGAGTAACTGAAGGTTGAAATAAGTGGCACAAATATTCCGGTGCAGATTCAGGGAATACTGTTACATAAATTAAGAGATTGATTAAATTGACCTAGATTTTCATTGATCTGTGTTTCGAGCACTAGAACGTGACTGAAATGCACGAGCATCTGCAGTTCTCAGTTTATAAATGGGAATAGAAGATAATAAAAAGGTATCGTGGGAAAATTAATCACGATCTTCGATTCCCATTCTTTCCTCGTTCGGTTCACGTTCATCAACTTCATCGGAGCGACGAGGATCTTTGAATAAATTGAAAAATGCCTCAAGATTAAATCGTTCCATCTCATTAACGCATAACACGGAATCATCGATAATTAATGAACAGCCTCACTGAAAGGATGCTGCAACAATTGAGCTAAAAATATCCACGTTAAACTTATTAAGAAAAAGAATTAATTTCTATTTCACCCCAATTTGTTGCAAATCAGATCCCAATGTTGGAATAGTGTTTTATTAATTATTGTGTTAAATCTATAAGAAACAAGTTTTAGTAAGAAATATTTTCATTTAACAGTGTAAGGATCTTTAATTCGGAATGCCCTGTTTCTATAAATGCTTTGTAAATAAAAAAAAAGATAGTTTAAAAGTTTAAAATGGAGGAGGCCCATGGGGTCGTTCGTTGAGGAAGGACAAGCCCTCTCGAAAGACGAAATCGCGATCGACAGCGGGCGATTCGCGCTAGCAAATCAATTTTAATAGGGTGATAAATGCGGCGCATCGCCTCAGTAAAATATGGATCGAGCGCGCGGCATCGCGCGAGAGGGCCACGCTAAAAATAATATTTCAGTTCGATTGCTCTGATATTTCGAGTCATCCATCATCGTCGGTTCCTTCGTAGCCGACACGGGGCTCGTAGGAAACGGCGATCCAAATACATACATTTCAGTCGCCTCCTTCCGAGGCGCGCACCGACGCGATTTTCCGTACGAAATTCAGACGTTCCCTCGGCGATCCCGAGCGAGATCGTTCTAGATAGCACGGTGTCAGCTGTGCATTAGTGGACAACGGTGCAATACCCGGTGCAGCAATAAGAGCATCCATTCATCGGCTGTATCGCGTCCTCAAAATTACATCAAGAAAACCACCACCGAAATAGATATCAAAAAGAAACCTTCTCTTCAGACTTTCAAAAAAACGAACACTGCGTTCCTGTCATCTTCTAACTTCAATTTCAGAAAACGTGTTCTTCATTTCTTTTCACAAAACGGCCAATAAAATCCTAGATCAAAAAGAGCTCGTTGTAAAGAGGAAGCTTCAATCTTCGAATTCGTACTTAGTTTCTTTTCCAATGTTTTCAGATTTCACACGTCTTCAGATTTCCACCTGCAACATCGCACAGAAAAGTCTCAGATTAAAAGGAACGATGCAGAACTAAACTAGAGACTTCGAGTAAACGAGCCTGATTTCATTGGCGTGCGAGTTTTTCCTCCGAAACTACTGAAATATGAAAAATCGTGACTAGTGTTCGAATGCTATTGGAAGCCACGGTGTTCGGGCACGGGTATCGATAACAACTGGCTCGGGAGGTTCGGGAAATCAGAACACACGCCGTAGAGAAAGAGAGGAACAAAGAGGGCGAATTGCGGAGGGGGCGGTGGGGTTGGGACGGGGGAGAAAGAGAGGGTCGCGAATCGAGAGAGTCCCGTATGCGCGTCCGTAGACCGGACGAACGGCTGTGTCAGTGAAGAGACTGACAATGATGGATGACTGCGCGTGATGCGTGTGAGTCAAGCCCATACGATGCCCCGGCTAGGCTCCAGAGCTCATATGTGGCCTCCTGTCTGAACGAGCCGACACCGAACTGTTGCTATCGTTGCATCTGTGCAGAACACCCCACGGGCCCGATACGAGCGCCGCAACCCTCCGATCAACGATCCTCCCCGCGTCGGCTAATTTCACGACGCTATTAACTTTTTCTGCCCTGGAAACGCCGCCCTTCCGGCCGGACCTAGCACAGAGAAAAAAAAACTGGAAAACCCGGGGAATCGCACTTTCGACCAATTCCTTCGCTCACCCTTCTTCTATTCCGCAACCCCTCGGTTTCCTGCGTTCTCTCGTCGCTCTAGCCGCTTGTCTCTTCTCTCTGGTTCCTTGCGTTTTACTCCCCGACTCCCTAATTCTGCGATTTCTCTACCTCTTCTCGGACCCTGTCACCTTTTTCCACGATTTTTTCAGCCTGCTCAGTTTTTACCTCGCTCCTGTATTTTTTCGATTTCTCGCGTCGTCTTGAATCTTCTAGTCGGTGCTTTTTCACCCGTTCATTTTTTTATTTTTCTGATTAACCTTTCTGGCTGCTTTTTACTTGATTTAACTCGGGAGTTCCTTTACATTTTTCACTATAATATACAGGATACAATGTAATCATAATACTAATAAAAAAACAAGTGGTTTATTCTTTTTGTGTTATTTTCATTTTTAATTTTATATATATTGAAACGGGTATGATCATCTAATAATTGCATTCCATAAAAAATCAATGAAATCTTAAAACAGAAAAATTTATCATCGACGTCCAATATACTCATGGAATACTTTTTAAACTTCCATCGACCCCCAAGGGGTCCACCTGAACTATGTATATTACCTGAACTTATATTAAACATGTTCCTCATTTTTGTTTTATAAAATAATTCAAAAATAATTTTCACTACCCCGTCTACAATAGTAAATAAGTTGTCATTTTTAACAGCCTCCCTGACAAAATACACCACCAGCAGAGACAGAAACGTAAGGACAAGTCGAAGACACTCGAGACTCCTCGAATGCCACTTTGATCGAGCCGAAAGTCGCTGGAATCCTCGAGTTTCCTGCGGCTCGGATATCGGTCGGAGAGCAAAGTGGCATGAATGAGTCGTCCCTTGACGATCGTAAGATTTATGGTCGCGACGGTCGGACGGGGATAGCCAAACATTGCACAGCTCGTGGGGTAGTAACCCTTGACTTCCCTTGGTCCACCCCCGTGGCACGGTTGTCGCAGCGGTGGCGATAAAAATATGACTACCACCGTAAAATATCGGGCAATCTTTTTACCTTTGCCATCAAGACATCTTTACCACGGAGTCTCGCCGCTGAAATCTCGAAAATTTATTTTCTTCAATGTATTCCTGTTTTGCGCTCGTTGATCGCGTCGTTGTTCAGCCTATTCCACAGCCGAGACTGAACAGATTAATCAACGATTCGTTACGGTAAAATGATAGGAGGGTGGCCACCCCTCGGAAGACGCGCCCCATTGGCCTCCCCATAACTGCTTAGGGATACCCCCGTGGTATGCAAACGTGCTACAAAAATCCTACGATTTTCCAATCGGTGTAAGATGCTCTTTCACGTAATTAACATTAGCGTATCGCTTGTGAAATGTCCAATTTTATAACAGCGAAGTTGATCAAATGTCTTCGTAACTGCATCATTATAACATATTCTGTCAATTAATTACAAATCTCTTGCATAACGATAGAAATTTCAGTTTTTCTTCAAGTTCTTCATTCACAATATTGTCGGCTCTATTCTGTAGTCTACTTTACCAGCATTTTCCATGAGAAGAGATTACTGAAATTATTACGAACAAATTTTCTTCACACTTCGAAGTCTGTATAACAAAGACTTGTACATAGGATTTCTTTCGTAAATTTAAAAAAAATTATGAAGTAACTTTTTAATGAGAATGTGAATATCCATCTCGTCGAGGATTCAGCAGAATTTTGGAGACAATAGCGAGCGTGTCGCGAATTAACCCAAATGTCGCGATGACGTCGAATCAGTAACGATCGGAGGAGTTCTAAGAACCCTTCGGCAGATTTCTAACCGGGTCCGAGTGGCCGTTTACGTGGAAAAAGAAGGGAAAGCGTTGAATCGACGAAAAGCAAATGTCGGTCGAGAGAAAACGCTCTCGCGGCGGGTTCGACGTTTAGTGTCGCGTAATCGCAGGCCGCTGCAAAAACGTAAATAACGAGAAACTCATTTTCGAGGTGAAATCCGGCGGTGCAGCCGGACCCGGTTGTGATGAAACGCCCGGGATTTCATGTAATGTAGAAAGTCGAACTGTAAAACACATAACGTGTTCGACGAAGAGAGAGAGAGAGAGAAAGAGGGAAAAAAAAGAAGTCAGTCGGACGCAAAAAGATCGCGTGGCGAATTCTGCGGCTCGCGATTCTGCGGTCTCGATACGTCCGAGGGTGCTGCAGCGGGGGAAGAATAATCGGAGCTTAACTACCTGATTGAAGACGTTCCTGCGGATCCGCAAAAACCGCGATTTCTGACCGATCATCCGAAACGCTATCAAATTGCACAAAACATTCACCTTCCAGGATCGAATTTTTACAAATCTGTTCTCGTTTCTACCATCATCTCAGAAAATCTAGCTGGAAAGGAAAAATTTTGCATACCCTGTTTAACCTTCTCTCTGTGTATGGGGTGTAAATGCGCCCAGGCTGATAAAACTGGAAATATAAAAGGCGACGAATTTCCAAATTTTCAAAGATTTTCTAGGGATTGTATACTTATCTTTAAAAAAATAAATAAAATGTCGGTTAATACTAGAATAGCAGTGTGCAAAGAGGAGATTAAAAACAGTCATCCTTAAAATATTTGATTGGTCATTCGAGACGCTATCAAATTGCAGAAAATGTTCACGCGTGTTCAAATAGCGCAAATATACCTATAATCAAATATATAAAATCGTTCTTCCGGTCATTGTTGATAAAAGGGGCGACGAAAAAAATTTGTGTAAAAGGGGCCAGTCTGAGGTCCATCCGTGGAAATCTCGGGGTCCGAAATTTGAATAAGGGTTGCCACGGACTTAACTAAGAACTCAAGGGTTACCCGTTCGATTTGACACGTACCATAAATCTTTATAAGGTAGGAGAGAGAGAGAGAGAGAGAGAGAGCGAGCACTCGACCGGTCGGGCATCGCCGGAGGGTGGTGGATCCCGAAAATCGAGTGGTAACCGTGCAAAACCATTCGATGCTCCTCCGGGTTCGAAGGGAACCCTGCGCTGCGTTCATGTTTCCACGCACACACGTTTAACCGTGACGTGTACGTGCATACACACAACGGATCGTTATAATGATTAGTTGGCCCGTGTCACGGCAGAATTCGAATATTAGTCCGAGGCCGCATCTCCTACGCTAGACACTCCCCGATACACTTTATTAATTGTTCTGCATCTGGTTCTCGGTAAAAGCCTGGCAGATTGCGATTCATTTTTCAAGAATTTTTCTACCGTGCTCCTTCCGGCCGTCCACTGGCTTGATTGCTTGGCAAAACGTATTAATGCGCAGACCATTCGGCGCTTCTTCTCCATTCGAAAGAACGGGATCAGCTCTGAAAGACACTAGGATACTTGTCCGGCAGCAATAGTTAGCTCGAACAATGTATATTACTTTTACCAAAATATTTTGCGTTGGACAGATTCAACGTCACTTGAAATCTTCACAATCAGTCACTTCATTTGTCTTGATTGTCTTCACTGACAATCAACCTCGCGGATGTTGATCATGACAATCAAATAAAAGATCATCCACAAAAGTATAGCGAGTGAGACGTTGAGCAAAATATTTAATACAATTAAAGGCAAAGATTAGTAAG
Organism: Lasioglossum morio; assembly: GCA_916610235.2. Taxonomy (NCBI): domain Eukaryota; kingdom Metazoa; phylum Arthropoda; class Insecta; order Hymenoptera; family Halictidae; genus Lasioglossum; species Lasioglossum morio. The sequence continues at coordinate 13,693,149 of OU744328.1, read as the reverse complement.
TGTAATTTCAAACAGCAGAAACATTAGAAAATGCAGAGATACTGTTACATCATTTTTAATGACAAATTGGAACATCTACTATTCGAACTGGAGCGAACGAGTTGTAAGCGAATACATTCAGAATTTGAGTCAAGATAGACGCAGGACAGATAATCTGAAGAGTATCTCGCAGAGATTGGCCAGAGGATTTTGATTGGAATTTTTTCTCGATCGTCATGTCCACTATAGCGCGTGTCGCCCGAGATTCTATTTACCAGCAAGGTGTCCCCGCGGTGAAAACTTAACACCGTCTATACATATAACGTTGTAGACGCGTGTAGAGCTGCTGCCGCTTCCTTCATCTATCATGCGAACCATGACAAACCGGGGCTCAAAAGCTGCCGCCAGGTTCGCCGCTCGACTTCTTGCCTTCTGCAGCGCTCACAGTCTCTCAGGTGAGCCTCTACCTGTCCGTCTACGTGGGATCCGGTCTACCCTCTCGCTCCCTCGCACATTTATTAACATTTAAGCGTTAACGACATTTCTCTGACGTTCACGGGACATCGAAGAAACCGGAACCGTCCTCTTTTCTCCCTACTACTTCGCGCACTGGAATCCTTTCATTTCAAAGGAGACAACCTTGCCCCGAAATTGGACATTGTTTCAAACCAGAGGATTCTTCACGGCGAGTCTCTTCGATTCACACCGATTTACATATTTCTACTGGCGGAACAATAGAGCTGGCCACCGAGGATTTGTCAAGAGGTTTCGCTCCATTTCACCACGGGTTAGGATGGTCAAAGATAGAGCACGATATTCGATGCATTTTTATATGTATATGTATGTTATGTACAATTGTGGATCTTCAGTGTGTTGGATAAGAGATCTGGATTTGTAATAATATAATTTGACTGGCCTATACATTAATATTTGTAAAAATTATTAACCCTTCGCTGCATAGTGTATCATACCTGATACAGTTAACAAATCTGGAATATAGTGAACTAAGAATGTGTTTCTTACTATGTTTATTTATGTTTATTTTTCTGTAAATGTTTCCCTTAAATAAAACACAAAAACTGACCTTCTTTTAATTTGTTTATCCCAATTTAAAAAATCATTGAAGGATTAAGTGAAAATTGAAAAAAAATTCAATGTAATTGTTACGATATTGTGAAAAATTTCAGCATTATTTGCAATTCATATAGTGTTAATATCCTTCTCGTTGAAATATCTCGAAACAACAAACATATCACTTATACCACTTTCATAATTATTGTATACATTTCGATTGAATAAATTTTTGAATTCGAGCACAGATTGCAATGAAAACTGTGTAGAACCTGAATAAATTCGATCTTATGGTTTCCATGGGGAAATAAAGCTGCGGTATCACCCTTTAAAAAGCAACGCAATAAGTTGAGAGTAATATTGAGTATGAGCGTGGCTTAAAACTGTTTTCTAGCCAGCAAAGAATAATGAAGTTCCATAGCGTGTGTAGGTAAAGAGGATGCACTGTATAACGTCCCTATAAAATGAGTAATGATGTAAGGTGGGTGTAAAGTGAAGCGGCTATTGATTCGTAGACGCGTAAATGACACGTCTATCGGCTACCGAGGCCACCAGTCATGCTGAGGTTTTAACTCTTAGCACGGTGAACCCCCGAACCTCACTCAACGACCTATACAGATGATGATAAACGGTCCACGCCACCGGTAGCCTGCGGTTTACAATTACCCAGCAATATTTTTCGAACCCGAACCGCATTAAGAACGCCTGGTGGTCCCGCGATTCAAGTGTCACACGAAACTCGATAACTTACTGCGCCTCGATCTGCCTAAAATCAAAAACATTCAAATCTCTCCGAAAAATCTCATCCTCTCACCATACAAAATTTTTTAGATAACACATGAATTTTTGATAAAGAAGACAGATCCCCCCTCTGCTGTAATACCCCACTCACAGTTCACCACTTTTTGTATGACTGCCAAAAATTCTCTACCCAACGACTCAAATTTAGAATCAACCCGAACACGGCCATCATATCCGAAAAACAGACAACAAACACTACTGTATTCCTTAAAGAAATCAACCACCTCCACAAAATCTAAAAGCACCATAGAAGTTCGTTGCTAACGACCTAGATGTAGATGCGACGTTAAACCTTAATTTTAAAAAAAAATTTCTTAAATCAGACCAACTTATGTAATAATGTAAACGAAATTTTGAATAATGGTTCATCAATTTTTAATGGTGTCTCCAAGTCACCACTCGAATGCTAAGGGTTAAAGTTCTATCCTGCTAGGACCATCTCATTAATTTGGATCGATTTCGAATTCTGTGAATGGTTTATTTGAACACATATGTGTGTACCTAAATTGACTTGGTCCTAATTCAATTTTGATTACAAGAATTTATTAGTAACTTGATTCATTTATTTGGTAGAAGTATTTATCAATTACTCGTTTGCAGGAACAATCTCATTAGCTCAGAATATAGAAAAGATATTGAAGTGTAGAATTTGTACTTCGGCAACGAGTGGGACGAACGACTGGAAGAGACGGTGTATTTATTAGTGTTCTGAAGAACAATGCGATTAGTTGAAAGGGAGAAGGAAGACAGAAGTAGACCACGAAAAGATAGGAAAGGTGTTTACTCCTAGTCTGACGTGGAATCCAATCAACGTCTCCATTGCGACTTGACCTTACGAAAATTGGGTCGAGGATCCACGGGGAAGATTAATGCTCGCGCTGATTAGTCTCGGGGTCTTCGAAACGAGCGGCTCTTCAACCATTAGCCGTCCTATGATCTTTGTCCATCGGTCGGATAACATTAGATTGTTCATAAGACAGGCATAAAATCATTTTAGCTGGTACCTCTCCACCGACACCTTCGAATCCACGGAACTGATTGACATTTATTAATTATTCCCGGCTGCCTGTTCAATTTTTCTTCGTGGAACTTCGAACTGGATGCATATAGCGCAATATTCAGTATTATATTTTTATTATCGAAGAAAGTCTCTGCCTTAGATCGAACAATTTTTTACTGTAATATTTCAATTATTTTTTATATTGTTGGGTCTGTGTCTTATTTGAAGAAGAGGTGAAAGGGGTTCTTTGCGAGCCTGCGATCGCTTGTTGCGCGAAGCTTTCGCCGTTTATCAGTTAGGGCAAGGTTTGTTTATGTATGTTAACATGGCGTCGGACTGTCTCACCCATGAGCTCGGTTGATTTATAGGCGGAGCATCTGACAGTACAGATACCACCCCCAAACTCGTCACACCAGCTGTTTCATTCTGTTAAAGAGTGTGGGAATACCCTTGCCGAGCTCCATCTAACCATTTTCAACTATACTTCCCACCTTAAAAGTCTAGGGATTTTTATCTTGGTGCTCGCAGTGTTTAAATTATCCCTAGCAATGAATAAAACTCTAGTTATCGACTAACGGTGTATCAATTTCTACCTTACTGTAGCTACGTAACGCCACCGACGAGAGATAAATGTATAGATGGTAAAACAGCTATCCCCATTACCAGTTTTGGGTACGAACTACTGTACCGACTTTGGATAGCCTAATTCACATATGATAAGAAATTGTAATACCACCAGTGGTTATACCTTCCATTGAGCAAGTAGTCTGTGTAAATTCGTTACCATCTTATAACAACAAGCATAATACCTTCAGTCAATAAATGAATTCTCTCCCAAATAAAAGATTTTGCAATAATTAATAAAATCGAATCTTAAAAAATGTTCTTTTACGATGAATCAATTGTGTAAACTTGTCTGAAGTAGCGTTCAGTATTTGTTGGAGAAAAGCAGAAAATATAATAATACGTAAGTGACTTCCTCACTGACAGCTAACAGTTATTAACAGAGCAATAAAAAGCTTAACCATAGTGCACATAGAATTATTAAAAAACGAAACGAATAGGTGATGTATGTTTATTTTAGACACACTCTTCGAAGTCAAATGATAATAATCTCGTCGAGCGCTGACCAGTTATACAAACTACCCCTGTCGGGCAGTATCTTTTCAATTTTGGAATTAAGATACCATTGTGCTGTTTTTCGAACGAGACGCAGATAGAAGATCGGACGCGTTTTCATTAAATGTCGTTCCTTAATAGAAACTTTAGTCTGAATTGGCAGCATCTGCGAGAGAGTGACGGCAGGCCTTAGAGGGGTTGAACAGGGGGACCAACGATCCTCTGTGTTGACGCCCGAAATGCTGTCCGATCGATCTTCGTCAGACTTGATTTCGCAGCGGTACAATCATCCAACAAATAGAATTGTACGTTACCCCATCCGTGCACACGTTCCCCGTAAAACTTCACAACTGCCGTTCGTTGTCAACAGCCCCTTTTTCCGAGCTACCCGAAATTCTTCGGTCCTATTCTATCACTCTGAATTGTCTATCGTCTCTTCTCGATCAAAAACTACCAAAATCTCTCAACAAGTACAAAACGAAACCCAGCCTTCGTACACAAAATGGATGAACACGTGTGGAAGAACGCTGTCGACTTCAAAATGGCCGACAGCGGGCGCAATACCACATGTAACCATATTTCAATTGCAAACTCGCAGACAGAAACTAATCGCATTATTTTGTCACTGGAACTATATACGCTACTTAGCGATACGTATTTAATGGTTTTTCAAATTCTGTGATTTATCAATTCTTAATATGCTATTACGTCCAGTGGTCCAGCCAGTAATAATTGATGAAATCAATTATAGATGTGTATTAAACTATCACTTATTAGAAAGAGTTAACAAATGTTCAATATTAATGACAATTTCTGCTGTACCCCGCCAATTAAATACATTAAATAAATTAATATATTTTTAAGCTTGTTTCTGATCTAATACGGTCATTGAGAACCTCCTCGACGAGGGAGTCCTGTAAAATATTAATAAATAAGCTCTGAGTGCAGTACTGAAGACAGTACCTACGCGTAAGTTATGCGTCTATTCCAAGACGGTAAATAAAGCACAAAAAGGTGTCTACAAGCGAAAGATACTAAAAGATAAACCACTTCACACCGCGGTTCATCCATTATCTCTTTCATCGTTTCACATGCGCATAAAATCCGTCTATTATTAAACCCCGAGCACTACTATTTCCAATTAACAACAGTCCGATGGGCCGGAGTTACAGGAACGTGTTTACACCGTTCAGAATAGTAATAAATAACGCGAGACGCGAACGGTGTAACAAGCGTTAAATTAATTCCCATTCTAATCTCCGGATAATAAACTAATTCGAAACGCAAGTCCTCGTTGCTCGCATAAACAGCGAGCAAAGATTTATGCAACGGATCCAGAATTAATGGCAGAAAGTGTTGGGTCGCCGAGGATCGAGACGTTTAGCCCACAATGGAAGATCGTGTTTTCTCCATTTCGATACCGATCTGAACCGTCGGTGCGGGTTTTACAACATGCGAAACGATAAGATAGAAACGAGGTACGCGTGTATAAATCATAACACCGAGGGCCCGAGCGAAATCTACACCGAGGAATCGTAATGGCCGAATAAAATCGCGACGGAACACGTAACCAGCAACGAGCGAGAGAGAGCAACAACGAGTTTTCGTTATGCTAGTTGCTCCTAGCCACGCGGCCTATAGTTGCTTTATCGTCTGGTCGATCGGCCGACACGCGTAAAGTGGCATGATTGATTCTCATTCACGGACAGCAGTCGTTACCATATTTACTAACGGCTGCGTTTGTCTTAATTAAAACATTACCGCTCGTACCCCACGGCCAGGAAACAAGAATGGCGTGCCGGCTCGCGGGTTTCCGTATTTTATTTTCACCGACCAGCTTCGCTTCCTCTTGGTCTCCCGTTTCGATGGGAATCGGGAAAGTTAATGCTCGAGCGAGGGGCGAAAAAATTTATTAAGAAAAACCGCGAGAAAGGTAAATGTTCGAAAGATTCATACATGGGGTTTTTAGCGTTCGAATCGCTGCGATCTTTCCTTTCACGTGTTTGATAGAATGTTGTTCGCCTGTGAACTTTCCCTTTCCTTCATCAGGACTTTCGTTCTAGACCGGATGATCTTAAAAATGTTCGTAAAAGGACATTCCTAAAAGGATGTTCCTGAAAGAGAGTTCACTTAAAAATGTTTTCGAAACGGATATTCTTAGACGAGTAAGAATATTTTGTTCTTGTTCGTTGAAGTCGTTTCAAGCCATCAAATTTCAAAATGCATAGAGAATGGAAATATTCTGAGTCGGAAGAAATGTTCAATTTTCGAGTTAACCCTTCACCGCACGATTTGTTTAATTCGGATGAAAAAATTGAAGGAAGGTCAGTTTTTGTGTTTTATTTAAAGGAATAATATTTGAAGAAAGTAAAACAACATTTTCAGAAAAATAAACAATTCAGATTAGTAAGAAAACACATTCTTAGTTTACTATATACCAGATTTGTTAACTGTATCGGATATGATACACTATGCAGCGAAGGGTTAAAATAGCAACTCTTCATCGCGACTCTGACTAGTTAAGATAAAACAAGGTGTTAAGGGCGGCGTTTAATCATTATAGGCAATTTCGTCGATAATGTCAGAGTTCAGGGGACACGAACGAACATATCCGAAGTTGAGGAACACGTCCGACCGTTCCCCGCCCGTTCCCAGAAAGTAGGAAAACCTGCGGAGGAAGGATATATCGAAAGCGAGGAAAAAACGAACGGCTAGAGGACGACGGACGTACAGAATGGTAAAGGCAAAAGGAAGCAGTGGCAGCGCGAAGAATGTCATAGCTAGTTGTTTCTGGCCGTGGAGGGAGGCTGACACCTTCGTGATGGATGATCGCCGGCCGTCCGCTAAAGCTGCCGTTGCTGCCGTCGCCGGCGGAATGGCTGTTGCTGCTATTGCTTCTGTTGCTGGGAATACCGAACAAACCGTTCTGAAACACTATATTCACCGCTCCTTTATTCCGTCTTTGTTTCTCGCTGCAATTGACCATTGAAAATATAAATCTAACCGCGATATTGATCGCCAGCTACGTTATCTTCAATTGTTTCAGATTGCTTTGCCAGATTGAACCTAATTTGCAGCTGATGCTCGCCGAATGCCACTGTTATCTCGCAACGCAAATATTTGTCTTTTTATAATGCAGACTCAAAGTTCATTCATAGTTTGTTAATATTGATAACAACACTATAGATGAAGACTTCTCCTCGAAACTCCACGCTATGTATATTCTTTACAAAGAACTGAAGATTTTTAGTATCAATTTGTTTGTTGGATTCAGATATCGGTGAATATAGTGGGAACACCCTTTCACATAATCTCACTAGCTTCAGTTGCAATTCTGAACCAAGGGGGTGGTTAAAAATAAGCACACCTCCTTAAATCATTCAATTAAGACATTTTGCAGAAAAGCAACCCCTAAACAGTCGCTCCACATCATCCTACAAGCCTCGCCCTTCATGATGCAACGAAGGGTTGGTTAAAAATCATCATAATCACTACAAACCACGTTAAATCATTCAATTAAGACATTTTGCAGAAAACGCAACCCCTAAACAGTCGCTCCACATCATCCTACAAGCCTCGCCCTTCATGATGCAAAGAAGGGTTGGTTAAAAATCATCATAATCACTACAAACCACGTTAAAACATTCAATTAAGACATTTTCCAGAAAAAAGCAACCCCTAAATAGTCGCTCTACGTCATCCTACAAACCTCGCCCGCCATAATGCAACGACGGGTTGATTAAAATTCCACGTGTTCGGAACACACCCTCTCCAAACATTCGACGAACGCTTTTCCCAGCGACGCGAACCTAGAAATCATCTTCGGAGAAGTTTTCCGCCGCGAGCATTTCGTAATTCAAGGGAAAGAAAATGTGCGAGAGGGACGTGTCGACCCGCAGCCCCTCTCGCCCCGAAAAATCTTATTCCGAGGAGTCGTCAGCGAGAGGTAATAACGTTTCCCAGGCCGTCTTCCTGTTTGCTCGTGCATTTCCTCGGTGGTATCGCGGCGGTCTCGCATATTCCGCAGCCGCGGTGCGGTACAGAGGAGGAAGAGCGGTGCCCGATCCATCAAAACTGTGTGTCAGTAGCCATTAGCACGCTCCCAACGGCGCAGCATCGAGTGCCGCCGCCTATACACACCCCCAAAGCCCACTGGATGCTCCCGGGCTTAGCGACCGACTCGTACTTTGCACGTACTTGCTCGCAGAAAAATCCGAAAAATTCGTTTCCACGTGGAAAACTGTCTGGAACACTTACCTCCGCGATTCTTCAGAAGATTTTAGGATGCCGTCGCAACCCTGGAACGAGAACCATCCCCCATTTCCCGAAAAGATTTTTATGCTTCATCCGTAGAGATTCGTTTTCAGGATTTTTCATGTGATCACCTTGAGGACTGCAGCAGTAATTTGTAAATTCCAACCTGGTAATAAAATGAGAAGATTAAATTTATCTGTGAGATTTGCTGCATCCTACATACACACACAGACACACATTCCTCATCGAGTTTTCATAATCTCAGTAGGTAATTGTATGATAATCGATCACGCGGCTGCAGTTAGTGTCGAACATAGTTAATACCCATCATCGACACACATTTCTAACATCGTGAAACAAGGCGAGACTATAATCCAGAATAGATATAATACATACATTCCTGTCCATAATTATGAAAGTGGCCTAAATCATATATTTCTTGTTTCGAGATGTTTAAAGAGGATATCAACACTAAACGAATTCCACGTAACGTCGAAACAACATTACCTAAAGATTCATTTCTGAGTATATCGTAAAACTTACATTGAATGAATTTAGTTTAAAATAATGTGATGTGTGAAATAACTCATTTTTTTTTTTTAATATTCACTTTTAGACCACTTTCGTCATTATTAACACATATTCCCTGTGTTGAAACATCTCGTTTTCACGTTTCAATGACAAGCTGCTTAGGCTAGAGAAAGAGAGAGGGCAAGAGCAATCGCCGGATGATGTATGAAAATAATAAAAGTTGGCAGCTCGGTGGTTCCGATGGGAGCGGAGGTTCTCGAGAAAAAAGGAGCAGCAGGAAGAGCCGAGGAGAGCGGGGCCGCGATAGGTAGATACGCTTTGGAAACGGATAGATACTAATTGGGCAAAGGAAAAGAAAAGAAAGGACACCGCGGCGCGACGCGGGTTGAAGAAGGACGCGGGTGCAGGAACGAACAGCGCGGCGTTGGTATACGTTCGCGTTTGTCCGCGTTGTTCGCGGTGACGCATCTGTCCCCAAGGATACACAAGGATACACCCCTGATCCCGAGGTCTACAGGACCAGACGTCCGCGCACACCGTCGCCCAGAAATTCCCATTGACAACCTGTTCACCTCCGCACGCTCGACGTGCTCACCGCCACAAAGTATTCTATGGAACTGCCGCGACGACACCGATACCCTAACCCGAGGACTTCCTGGGAGTCTAGGTCCTCCGTGGAACACCAGAAACCTGGGGACCTCGCCAAACGCTCGGCCCAATCGAGAGTGAAAGGTTTGATCTCTCAGAACGGAAACAAAAGGCTGCAATTTTCGTGTAGCTGATCCTTCAAATCTAAATTTTATTGAAGGAAGAAAAAAGGCTGCGATTTTGGAAGAGAGTCGATCAGAAATATGAGTGAAGAGAGAATAATCCTAATGCGAGTGCATCGAAGAATGAACATTTCGTACAATTTCAAAAATTTATCTGACGCAATGTACATTAATAATTTTAAAATGACTTGTTACGATTATTAAGTTAATTCTGTACCTCGAAATTGATACAAAGAATTTTTCTCGTGCACCACAATCTACAATCTAATAATGACTATCAGGTTTTGGTTGGTGGTTTTATTTTTCTCGTTCGCTAGAATTTTTTTTTCTGTCCAAGCACGAAACGAGCGAACTTTGGCCTCGGGTCTGAAAGGACAGCGAGCCGGTTGCATGTTTCGAGGGATTAAACGCGTGACTAGGAATACGAATCCTCGGGGACGTGACAAGAGGTCGCACAAAGTGTAGGATCATGTAGGTACCGCTGGTCTGGGTGTCTCCTGAGAGTTCCCCGTGTACCTGGCCTAACATGCCCACGGAACTGAAGAATTTCGGACAAGACTACAGCATTAAGAATCCATATTTCAGCGGCAGAGGTTGCCTGCCTTGGTTCGGGGGTCGAGCGAACTTTATCTTCGAACAGGAGAACCGGAGAAACAATGATCTCGCTGATAATCCTGCGACTGTGATCTACAAATAAATCGAGAATTTATTTGAGAACGGTGCAAACATTTCGATTTTTAAGTTTCCCGAGTCTTTCTGCTTGCAGTATGGATTCCTGTTGGAAGATGAACGTCCGCCGCAGCCCACTTAAACCAAATGACGAATATTTTCATGCTACCCGAAATAACTATTACTGCTAACAATTAAGGCAAAGCAACTCATCGAATTTGGACGCTGATACGATTCGAAGAACGCCAGGCACGCGAGACACAGCTCGTTCACCGATGACTCTCGAAAATTACGAACTTAAAGGTCCAAAACCGGATCATTATCTTCTCAACGGCATGGACGGTTTCTCGTGCAGCTTCAAGTGGGATTAATTAACATCTTAGATAATCATCTGGAAACGAGACCGAGGTCAGTTCGTCGATCCGATCGAGTTCTGTCTTCTCAAGATATCCTCCGATCCCCCCTTCCTATCTCTCTCTCTCTTTTTAAACATCATCGATGCTAGTTTCAAGCGTCGTTCAAATTTTTCTACCTTCTCTAAAATGTGACGAACGTTTTGCAATTATCATTTTGCGATCGCGTGCACTCGACGAACAACAAATCCAACGCTGATACCATAGATGATATCGTGTCGAGCGACTGTGCGTTGGTGTCCAAAGTTGTTTCACTATCTGAGAACAACAATCCAGATGCTTGAATAATAGCGTTTATATTTATCGTCCCCTTTGTACCGCACAAAAGAAATGTTAATCTCGCTTGATCGCTATTTTGTCTGCGATTTTCGTCTGGTCAAAAATGATAGCGGGGAACAAAGCCTTCTTGAACTTTCTTGGAATGTTGCGAATCCTCTGATATTTCACTTCGTTCTGTATATAGAAATTGTTCAATCCGAAACAATCTGTGCGCAACACAATTTATTCTACCAATTACAAGATTGCATTGTCTTTCATTAGCATTGTAAAAATGTTTCGATGAAAAATCGGAGAATCATCGTTCTACGTAACTTCGTAGTAAAGTGAAAAATCTGAGACTGGCTCGAATAGAGTAACGAACTCCCTAAATAATAAATAGACTTCGGATTTTGATGCATTTATGAAAAAAATTGGCTAGGTCAAATACAAAATGGTGAAAAATTAGAAACATCTAAAATTAGTTTTACGTTGTTTTCAGGCGTAGAAATCTGTTAGGGGATGAAATTTGTATTTAACTCCTGCTGCCCACGATCGCTGCTGAGCATATTTAGTTTGTAGAAAGATCCGCAGTCTAATAACGAATGAAGTCTGGCAAAGAGTTGATTCGAAGAGCGGAGACGATACCTGTGGATCTGGTCCACAGGTATCCGGAGTTTTATCTCGAACGCGGGTCTAGTCGTATACATATCGAGTTGGCCGGATGCGTGCCGGTATCGTCGATCCCGTTGCCGGCACCGTGGCTAGTTAGAAGAAAGGGATCCGTGAAAGAGAGGAAGGGGCTGAATGACACGGTCACCGAAAATGACAGGTACACGGCTTCGAAGAGCCGTGGACGTGGGGCCGATATCGCAACCGCATCTGACACAAACCTTGGTCAGCCGGAGCCCCGTCTCTCGTCGTCGTCGTTGTCATCGTCGTCCTCTCGTCCCGTCTCGTTTCCTGCCCGAGCCACTCTTTTCTCTCTACATATATCTCGGCTTCGCCTTTTTCTACGTCTCGTGTCTGCCTGCCAATATGCCTACCTGTCAACACACGCTGCATTCAATTAACTCGGGGACCTGCGCCACGCCTGTGTAATGACGCGGAAATCTAACTTTACCCACCCCCAAACCCTGCGTCCTCTTCGCGGAGGAGAACGACGATCTCTTCCTACGATGTCGTTTCGACAACCACGCGCGAACCCTCTTCGATTCTCCGAGAGATTTGCATCGTTCGACTACCCCTGCGGATGGCCAACACATTTTTCGAAAGGGGTTGTTGCCCAGGAAGTTTCCGAATATTCCATGTGGTTTCAGGAAAGCTGTTGAACTTTACGGAGTTGTTCTTTAATTTGTAGTAATGGCTTTTGCTGGTGAGAATCAACGGGTCCCATGGAAATCTCAGCCACAAATTTCCCCAACACGGTTTTCACCGACAACATTTCACCGACTCCAGATTTGACCGACAATCACTTTGGCCGACAAAGCCTTTAACCGAAAACAACGTTGATCGACAACGAATTTTTCCGGCAACGATTTTAGATTCGTTGTCGGTCAAATTCGTTGTCGATCAAAGTCGTTTTCGGTTGAAGGCGTTGTCGGCCGAACTTATTGTCGGTCAAATCTCGAGTCGGTGAAAACCGTGTCGGAGAAATTTGTGTCGTTGATTTCCATGGGACCCGAATCAACTGGGGGAACTTTTAGATCTGCGTCGATCGCTTCTAACTATTAAGATTTTAACATTTTCAGCAAGTCCTTGTGGAGAAGGCTTCCGAACGTTCCATGCGGTTTCGGGAAAGGCTATTGATCTTCACGAAGTTGTTTTTGAATTTTTAGTAACTGGCTTTTTATGGTGAGAATCAACTGGGAGAACTTATAGATCTGCGTCGATCGCTTCTAACTATTAAGATTTTAACATTTTCAGCAAGTCCTTGTGGAGAAGGCTTCCGAACGTTCCATGCGGTTTCGGGAAAGGCTATTGATCTTCACGAAGTTGTTTTTGAATTTTTAGTAACTGGCTTTTTATGGTGAGAATCAACTGGGGGAACTTTTAGATCTGCGTCGTCCGCTTCTAACTATTAAGATTCTAACATTTTCAGCTAGTCCTTGCGGAGAAAGCTTCCGAACGTTCCATGCGGTTTCAGGAAAGGCTATTGATCTTCACGAAGTTGTTTTTGAATTTTTAGTACTGGCTTTTTATGGTGAGAATCAACTGGGAGAACTTATAGATCTGCGTCGTTCGCTTCTAACCATTAAGATTTTAACATTTTCAGCAAGACCTTGCAGAGAAGGCTTCTGAATCTACGATGCACGCTGCATACGACTTCTACATTCACTTAGCCAGGTTACACTCAGCTTTTATTGCGTGGATCGTCGTTTTCATCATTTCCTCGGCAATCCTGACACTAATTGACTTCTCAACACGGTGGCAACCACACGGTAGTTGATCCACCCTTTCCGTAATCTGTCACTGACTGATTGAACCAGCATATCTATTTCTGCCGAGTCTCATTTCGAATTTTCTTCCATCTATCGCGTTAATAGTCGACGAGCTGTAGGATTTACAAGCTGTTAAGAATGCAATCTAACTTGGTTAAGGATCACGTATCAACGGTAGAGTTTAATGAAGCCTCGCTCCGTCGTTGCTGTACACGTTTCAACAGAGGACGATTAAAAGGTAGTCCATTAATTTCCAATCGGTTTAAGCCGAGTCCGTAATAAATGATTATCGTCAATATATTATTTGCTGACTCGAGAGCGAACGCTGTACGCGCTATCGTTTCTGCGACAGACCTCCATGTCCTTTTAAGCCACCTGTTTAACCACTCTGAGATCAAGTATAAATATTCAGAATCGTTACCCTTAAATTGTATAGACAGTTCGAAATGATTCTTTGTCACGAGATCATTTAGCTACCTGAAGAATAAACTTGAAAGAAATCTTCCAATCTTCACGATGATTTTTATCCTGAAAGAAATTTTTCTCAAGCCAATTTCCTTCGTCGTATAGAATAATTACGCAACAGTGTACGATGTTCAACAATAATTTGAACGACAGTAAATGATTTTCTTGTTTATATTTTACGGGACATGATGATCATCTTATTCGTGAAATTTTTACACTGACGCGACCGGCAATCTTGAAGTAAATGTAAAAATAGAAGCAGTGCGGGTCGAAAACGACCCACTATGCAGATGGAGGGTGGGCAAAGTAACAGGAGAAGTTGCAACAAGGTTTTCAGAAGGGTTGAGGGTGTGTTTCCCATCGAACGAGGGGCTGCCCGCTCGATTTGCCCTATGACGCACGAGTATCATAGCACAGGCAAGGAGAGCGTGTATCCGCAGTAATAAAGTTAGCGCGGTAATTATGACAGGCTCGTTACCAGCACGTCGCAACGGGATATGAAGTGTTAATGAATGGACGCGTCGAACCAAGGGGTGGCTGGTACCGCCGTGTAATTTTCGTTCGGCCGTAAACAAGCCCCGAATATAAGCTGTTTGCCAGTTACCTGTCCGGCTAATAACAATTGCTAATCCTGTTAGCACATTTTCATTCGTTTCACGCTGACTCACCCGAATCAAACACCTATCCCTTCAACACACGATACATGCGACCTGAATCTTTAAAGTTGATTCGTCCTTTTTGAAACGTATACAGAACAAACACTAGTCGTACGAATTAATACTGAACCTGTCGAATCACCGGTTTTATATTTTTTGAAGTTGCTTCGATGAATTTGGCACAAAATCTAAATAAATATAGACCCTTGTCTATCCCTTTTCTAAGCTGAAACATTTTTAATCGCTTTTAATTAAAAAATATATGTTTCTGTTATACTTTTGAATTCGTGTTTGAGCACCAAATAACCAATTTCCAGTAACAATATTATTAGACGTAGATAAATAGCGTCGACTCAAAGGTATTCTTAAAAAAATTCGTAAAAATCGTCAATGTATTCTAAAAATAGAAATAAAATGCGAAAGCGTCTACCTCCGGATAAAAATGATCAAATTTCCAAGACATACACTCTCGGAAAGTATGTTCCGATTGCCACAGTATAAAATTCGTTATTTGCTCCCGCAGCCAACCCATCTCACAAGACAAATACCGAGAGATTCAACTCGAGAAGCTATCTCCCTCGAAAATCCAATTTTTCAAAGAGACGAGAACAGAGCGTCTGTCGAAAAGATAAATTTTCGAAAAATCCTTGGAATTCAGCGAAGTGTTGGCCGATCGCGCGAGTCACGGTTAAAGAAGTTCGCGGATTCCTTCGGGCAAACGTGCACACGTTATCGGTCAGCATCGAGAGATAACGGGAAAGTGCGCAGTGCCCTCGATAAAGACCGATTTTAATTTAATCTACGCGGGCTAAGCTTTCTCGATTCCTACGGTCGATAATAGGTGCAGAGATCCCGGAGTGTTTGCGGATAAGAGATAAACGCTATCTCCGTTCGACCCGTAATCATCGGCGATCTGTTGATTTCGTGTTCCTCATGCTCGATGCTCTCGGGATTATGTCTTCTGGCAGCGGCTGCCTTCTCCTCTCTTTTAACTATTCTATTCCTTTTCTTCAATCCTCTGCCACTTTATTCCTTTCGTTCGATTCGGCTATAAACTGTGTAGCATCAAGTTTCTTTCTTAATTTCTGCTAATCTTTTGCTGTTCCATATTTCGTCCAGCCAAGTTCTTCGTGAATAAATAAAAATTGGTAGTCTAGTCACCACAAATAAAGGAGATATTTAGGTGGCCACATTTAGGTAGACGACCCTGTATACAATTATTGCCTCGCTTCCGATAATGGCGCCTGTTAAGTGCCGCAACGTTAAGCATACGCTTCTTGCGGGAATACCCGGTTTATTATTTTCCGAGCGATTAGGAATATGTATAATCGGAGTAAACGCCGACAGGAAATTGACTTCCTTTTTGCCGAGAGCGTCCGCTCGCGTTAGAAAAAAAAACCCCCGATGTATAATGTCGATGTATAATGTAAAACGGTGCGCGTGTGTGTCGCGAAGGTGAGAAAAGGTGCGCGCTGGAATCAGCAAAGGCGACGGACCCGTTCGTTCGATCGCTGGAATGACGCTGCAATGCTCGATATGCCGTTTCATTCAACCTGACTCACGGCCCCGTGGGCTCTACGTTGATCCTATCATCGTAAATATTGAATAAATGTAATTAGCCATCGGGAGAGGCAGGAAAGCCCGAGGTCGCTTGAGAAACGGTAGCCAATGTTCGGCTCGCACGGTCCCAATCCGATTAGAATTTCATTGTTCGTGCGCTGGCCCGACAAAGTGGACGCCTCCCGATCGCAAATTGCCTTTTTCGAGATCCCCGATACCGTCTAAAGTAGCAGCCCTTTTTTTTCCATGCCCCCGCGAAATTGCCGGCAATTTCGGAAAAAAGCTTCGCGTGCTGCTTTTTCTGTCCCCCTTTCCCTTCGGCCGCAGCTTCGCACGTCGTTTCTTCGCGAATTTGTCGTTCACATTCGTCGATTTCATTCGGGACTCCCATCTCTTCTGAATGTTACTCCCTATGCGTATTTTTAAACAGAGCAACGTGTACTACACTTTTTTTTTCTCATCTCATATGAGATTGATTACAACATAATGCTTAGTACAGAGTATTACATAACAAAGTACAGAGTATATTGTATAGTATAACAAAAATATTATAAGCAGTAGAAAAATCAAAAATACTTAGGCACGTAGGTTACATGTATTTAATGTACTACACTTCGTCTCCTTCTCTCCTCTGATGTTGCATGTTCACTGATAAAAAACAGAATTGTGTAATTCATGCATGTAACACGGGGTAAGGAATATTTCGTAGGGTACTATCGATTTCCCGGAGACGGAGGGAAGACAATGAAAAGATACAAAGGGCATTTGCAACGGGATCTCCCGGACGTATTCGTAAATACACTCGATTACGGCGGGCAAGAAACCGGCACAGTTAGAGCAGCAATCGAGAAACTCTCATACGGAATGATCGATGACTCCATTGTGCGGGGTTTCCCATGTCCCTGGTACGATTCCGTGCGAGCCGCATACAAAAAGCCGAGCCGCCATTTCGAAAATGGGCGGAATTATGGAAAAATTCGGCCCCGGAAGATCGATCGGCAGACGACCCTGCTATACCACGAGCACGGATTCTCCCTGCAATCCGATAGTTGTTGAATTTAGATCTCCTCACGTTCGATGACAGCCTCGGGAAACGCTGTCGAAAAGGAAACATCTGGATCACGACGGTACAGAGATCGGGGGGTAAAGGGAAAAAGATGCGCGACGAATTTCTGAAATGGATTTCGGTGACCGTGAACATTCTGGTGGAAAGTGAAGATTCTTCGAGGAGCAACGTTGTCTCCGATTTTCCATCTGCCACATCGTACACAAACGTCTTATAAAATAATGAAGAACGGACCGAAAAGTAGAGCTTTAAAATTAGCTGGACATCATCGTCAAACAATCATTTTTCATGAAATCGTAGCATTTCGAGTATCGACTATTTTTCAGAAATCCTGAATTCAGTAATTGAACGAGACACGCTGGATTTCGTACGGTAATCGTGCGATATACCTATTGGTCTCCATCAAATTAATTTCTTCCCTTCGTCTGGAATTAACCTTCAATTATTACGCCTTCCACTTTCTACATAACTGGTTAGATAGTACATTACATCTATCCAACATAACTAAATTTTTATTCAATGAAATAACTACTTCAATGCAAATAGATATTTGCTACTGTGGTCGACAACTTTGATTTGGCTTGAAACAGTAAATTTCAAGTTTTGAATTTGTAAACAGTATGCGCGAGTAATTAAAAGTTAAACATCGATCGCGCGACATCCAGCAGGATCCATCTTCCGTTGAACTGCAGACAGTTTGGAACGGAACGTCGCGTCGGATCGATTCCGACTTCCTGAAGGAACAAGGCCCTCTCCTGGATCCCGTTTCGGGCCGAGATTACAGGTTTAGGAGCGGGTCGCACGATTGTTGCCCGATGAGCCGTGTGATTTCTCGTCCAAACAGTCCGGAGCGCGTTTTAATGGAATTTTCCGGGATCAGAGGAGTAAATTCGAGTTTAGCCGAGTCTAATGTCGGGATAAATATCAGCGATCCTCTTCTCCCTTGAAGCCCTCTCTGTTCGCGTCGGACACGCGTAAAGTTCGCCCCGTCGGCTAATCCTCTTAAACAATTACAAACCAGTCGATCGGTCTGGTACCTATCTTGTCGTGGCGCCACGCTGGGTTTTGACGTGGGATGAGGCACCTGCATTGTCATGCTAAGCCGCAGTCGCAGCTTGCTGCAGTTCCCTTTTATCTGCGACCAACAACATCCCGTCGACTTACTCCCGAACTGTCCCGTCCTCCTTCGTGAACTTTGCTTCTCGATTTTTCTACCTTCGATCCGACGCCTCCACTCCTTTATTTAAAGTCTCGGATACTTCTCACACCAGCCTCGAAATGTGGGAACTCGCATCAATCCCTTGCACGACGTTTTATCTCGTCATAATTGTAGCTATTGCGATAGATACCTTTGATCACAACGACATATAGAAAACGAAGTCATATTTTCTTCGATAACACTTCAATTCAATTTAATTTTGTGACGTTTCTTATCCGGCGAGAATAGTCAGCTCCAAAAAATTTGTAAGACAATGCACAAGCCATAATACGCTGAAGATGGTGAACTGTCTGAATTTCGTGTAAGAGCCACAAGCATAGAATAGTCATATTTTCTTTTATGACTATCGCATTGTGTGAAGCAATTTCGTACTCCGATCTCTTTATCCGGCGAGAATACTCAGCTCCAAAAAATTTGTAAGACAATGCACAAGCCATAATACGCAGAAGATGGTGAACTGTCTGAATTTCGTGTAAGAGCCACAAGCATAGGATAGTCATATTTTATTTGATGGTTATCGCATTTTATGAAGCAATTTCGTTCTCCGATCTCTTTATGCGGCTAGAATAGTCAGCTTCGAAAAAATTGTAAGACAATGCACAAGCCATAATACGCAAAAGATGGTGAACTGTCTGAATTTCGTGTAAGAGCCACAAGCATAGAATAGTCATATTTTCTTTGATGACTATCGCATTTTATGAAGCAATTTCGTTCTCCGATCTCTTTATCCGGCAAGAATACTGAGCTCCAAAAAATTTGTAAGACAATGCACGAGCCGTGATACGCAGAAGATGGTGAACTGTCTGAATTTCGTGTAAGAGCCACAAGCATAGAATAGTGATATTTTCTTTTATGACTATCGCATTGTGTGAAGCAATTTCGTACTCCGATCTCTTTATGCGGCTAGAATACTGAGCTCCGAAAAATTTGTAAGACAATGCACCAGCCATATTACGCAGAAGATGGTGAACTGTCTGAATTTCGTGTAAGAGCCACAAGCATAGAATAGTCATATTTTCTTTGATAGCTATCGCATTGTATGAAGCAATTTCGTTCTCCGATCTTTTTATGCGGCGAGAATACTCAGCTCCAAAAAATTTGTAAGACAATGTACGAGCCGTGATACGCAGAAGATGGTGAACAGTCTGATTTCGCGTAAGAGCGACATCACCGTTGGTGGTCAAAGTCAGCATCAACGCAAGAATGATCGTAGCCCGTCGTCCACCGAGACGTTTCATTTAAGCGAGCAACAATAATTGCGGTCGACAATGTCACGTTTTAAGCATCGGCCACAGTGTCTGCCCTCTTGTCACTCAAACAACCAGTCACAACAATCTGGCGGGAGGTTACTGACGAACGGACAGCTGTCTATTGAGAGGATAGACGCTGCTATTCTGTCAGAAAAACCTGGTCTTTACAACAGATAGCGCTGTCTATAGAAGAGTCAACTCTATTCTGCGATGGAAAACGCACGAAAGTCAGGGAACCGCGTGAAATAAAGAGAGGAGAGGCGGAATACCAACGAGGACAGCGAAGAGGATGGTCCCTAGAGGGATAGAGACCTCGAGAAACGTTTCGGGTGTTCTGCTCCGCCCGAAATTTTTCAGAAAGTACCGCTTCTTTTTCGTGTATCCCACGTTTACTTTACTCCCGACGTGCTCGTTGATAGTGGACCGCGGATTTGTGACTTCTTTTGTCTTTGCTCGCGAGTCAATTGGTTGTTAACCTTGAACCGGTGATGGGCGGGTCTCTGGATCTCCGTGGATCTTTTAAACGATCGATTGTCCAGCTGGTTTCGTCGCAAATTAAATGCAGTGTCATCAGATTCTTCGAAACTCTGGTAGACTGCCTGAACAAATATGCAAAATAAAAATGGTCCGCGTGAATTGTCACATACGAGCGTTCAGTAAATGTTTCCTAAATCATTTTGTAGAATCAAAGTTATCAAATTTCACTTTTTCATTCTAGTTACAAGTTAATCAAAATCAATTGGTAGTTTGTATATTCCTCAAGGTTCACATTGTGCACTCGATAAATAAAACGTACTGGAACAATGCTCCAGAATTGTTTAAATGTTTTCTTCGCGGTTTCGCGTATCGGGTGTGCTCATTTTCGTGACAAAAGCAGCAAATCCACCGATAAGCGAAAGAGCAAAGTCCACGAAACCAGAGTCTCCCGTTATTAATTAGTAACATATCCTCTTAATCGTTGGATTAAAGCTGTAAAAGATATACAGACGCAGGGAATATTATAAATCGTTAGGTAAGAGCGTTTATGTTCTTACGCGTCGTTTTTAGTACAGTGACATTTCTATGTACGAAGTAATGGCACAAATTTTATTACCCGTTTTATCGCAAGGAAATTGATCATAAATATTCAAGCTGGTTTCGCTTAATGTGCGCTCATATTTAATATCCTTTTTCTACACTGTCGGACGCGCGTAGATGAAATACTTTGAAAAAAATTCCTATGATTATTTATTTTATTTACGTAGTTCGATCCGTAAGACGATAGAAATGTTCCTGGAGGATATCTCGACCGACCAGTTCCCGGTAAAAAGTGAATAAATAAACGCTTGGAAACATTAATTTTCTTTAACATTGACCCGACTGGTTGCGTGCAAACTAAAAGTCTGCATTAACACGACTGTTCAGTCACAATAATAATTTAGTAAAAGATTGGCTTTCGACCCAAGTAGTTACGATATTTGGAAATAAGCCGGAAATTTGCTTGTATAAGAAGGCAATAATTGAGAACCAAAATGGATCGGAACGGAGAAAGCTGCACGGGTTGGTAGCAAGCTCTCCAGCTGCCAATTAGTAACATTTTAATGCCGTATTAATTCGAGGGCGAGGAGCAAGTGTATCAACAGTGTGGAAACGGATCGTGCAAAGTGGGCCACGCCGCGGAAAGGTGCATTACGAACGGCACACACCGATTGGCCCGGTGCCAATTAGCAACTTTATCGAAGGCAGAGGACATTGCAGCCATAACGAGCACTGACGAATCAAAGGAGCGAGAGGGACGGATGTAGGCCGGCCAGGTTTGGTATACAGGGAAGAATATGTACGTGCGCGTTCAGGTGAAAAAGATCGGCCGACAGTGAGAATCAGAACTATGAGACTGTCAGGGAAGAGAAGTTCGATCAAGATGAAGATTTCCTGATCTTGATGCCACGGGGAACTTATGGGGAACGGATGTCGCGGGTGGCCGCAGGTGGCGCCCTCGATATAAGCTCATCTGACTGAACCGCTGATACGGGACCGCTCTCCTAAAACTTTCACGGCGGAATGTGTCATCCTGTCACTGAACCCACATGGGGTACCAGACGTCCCATGGGCCCGTCACGCGTCCTCCGTCTGACTCTTCCTCTCCGTCGTCCGTTCCATGGAGATGCAGCCCTCCGACAGCACGGATCGCCTTTGCACGAGCCGCCCTTATGTAATGCTCGACAAATGCATCTTGCGAATGCAACTTCTGGGCTATCAATGTCTACAGATGTTCGAGACATCGGCGTCATCCTGTACATTAGATTATTGGGAGCGTAAACTCGTTTCCAGGATTGCCAGGATGCGGGATGCACCTTCTCATATCTCCATGACGCAAAGATGGGGTTTTTCAGGAGTTCGAAGCGCTAGATAAAAGATCCATCTAGGCCGCAGTCGCTCTCAAAAGTCTTAGTTTTACGTTTACGAGGTTTAATTTCTCCAATAGGGTACTTCTACCGGAATTGCGACAAAATAGAAAGTAAAATAAAAATGACTTTCCTTTACAATATCGGTAATAAGCTGAAAATAAAAACGTAGCGTCAACCGCGAGACAAATGGTCGATTCCTAAAATTTCTCCCGAAGCTCCCCATCAACCCCTAAACACCTGGTCCGGGTCCAAGGCTTCGATCCTGCTCTCAGGATTACCGAGGCGATCACGCTGTTAATCCGCTCGGTACGATAGGTTGTCGGGTTACAAACGTATACTTGTCATCGGGACGCGGACCACGCGACCAACTTTCTCAGCGGCGGCGTTGTGCGCGCCGCGGCGTGGCTCGACGATCTCGCGTCCCGTAATTAACCCATCAGCCGTCAGGACTTAATGAAAGTGCAGGACGACGTCGCGTCGGTGCCCGTAGACAGGTGGGACACGCGTGTACACAGAGAGCGCGAGCTGCGACGACCGGTCGCCGGCTCGTTGAAAAAGGACTCGTAGGAAAAGAGGCTCGGTGGCAAAGCAGGCGAAAGCAGCAAGGCAGCTTGGGTAGCTGGTTCCACGGGGAAGAAGAGAGGTGTAGGTAGGAGGAAGAGGAGAAGGAGGAGGAGGAGGAGGGACGGTGATCCTGGAAGGTGGGTACGGAGATATAATACTCGACTACCTACCCGCCACGATAAGTGTCAACTGCAGCGTGCCAGATAAAAAGAACGAACGAAAAATAAAATTTCGCTCCGGTGATCCATCATGAGGCTACGGGCGCCGGACGCGCAGGCTCATTCCCGATTGGCTGGCTCCGCCCATAGAGGGTCACGTGTGCGCGGGGAGGTACACGCCTACTCGTACGAAAGGCAGCGCCTTCCTCGGTTCGGCGTACGGGGAGCAACGCTTCTGCATCGGAGGTTCGACAAGGACGGAGCGAGAGCGTTGTACAGGGGCAACGAGGATGAACAGAGAACTGGACACACGGTAGACCCCTGCGGCTCTCACCTGCGTGCAAGCCTTCGACCGTGCCGCCTTCTAGCTGCGAGTCCACCTAGCCAGTCCACTACAGCGACCCTCGTCGATCGGATCGACGGCCACGCGCGTCTCCGTTCTATCTCTCGCTCTTTTTCTCGCCGTCTTCGGTTTCCCATCTTCTTCTCTCCGTCATCCTCGCGAGTAACGGTCCGCGTCCACTGTCGCGACGCTGAGGTGCCTCGGGATAACTGGCGCCTGCGTCCGCGGATCGACACGAACACACCTGACCAGAGAACCCCTAACGTTCCATTGATAACGAGCACCGAGCTCCCGCCGCGTCGCGCGATCACCATGCCCACCGATCCATGGAACGAGGTTATCTGCTCGCGAAAGTGACTCGCTCGATCACACCTCTTGAACTTTGCTCAATGAAATAGTAGACAGCTGGATATAGCCTGCAGGAGGAGTGCGTCAGTCTGTGATATCTGTGTTGCTTTTGGACTTGTTCGTCGAAAACGCGTGCTCGGACATTCGGTGGCGATGCCGATCGATGATCCTCTTTAAAAAGGAGTCAATCCCTTTTTATTACGGATCGTTCGGCAACGTAGTGATCAGTGAAGGACCCTGGTCGAAGGGACAATTTGATGTATTCGAACCACCGCCACGAGGATGATGATGATGGACATGGGCATGTACGGAACCTACGGCAAGCCTGACTCATATCCGAACTACGTGTGCACGGGACAGGGGAGTCATCATCATCACCAGCCCGTGTCCGTCGGCGGACACGTGCCTGTGCCACCTTCGCCGGAGTTAGCGCCGGCTCATTACTTTCCTCAGACAACGGTCTCACCGTATTCATCTTCCTCCTCGGAGAGTTTCCTTGCTGCGGAATCCGGGACACCTCCGCAAGGGTTCTACTCGTCGTCCAGTGGAGTCCTGCAGGAGGATGGCACCACGACCGCAATCATCTCCTCGGAGAACGGACTGAGCTACACGAACCTGGACTACGCGTCCTCTTCGTCCTCGTACGCCAGTCAGCCGCAAAACGGGACTCATGGCACAGTTGAACAAACCTACCATGTCCAGCAGGCAACCAGCTACAGGGACGACCACCATCATCATCATCACCACGCGCCTTCAACCGGCAGCATCCACCAAAGCTCCATGGTGTCCGGCCACTCGAGGAACGAACACGAGCTGCACCATCAGTCTTCTAGTCATCATCACCACCATCACCATCACCATCACGAGGCCGACTATCAGATCGCCGGCACCACAAACTATCTCCACCAACTGCCCCCCGCCGAAGAATCCATACATTATCATTCTCACATCCGGCAGAACGACTACTCGAATCATCCCGCTGGACATTACAAGGAAGAGACCCCGGACCCAGCTAATTACCACGTCCTACAACAGCCGGGACATCCTCAACATCAACACCAGCACGGCCACGGGCACCATCATCAACAACATCCGCACGCGCACCATCCACAACAACAACAACAACAGCAACAACCCCATGTTCCAACTTATAAGTGGATGCAGGTCAAGAGGAACGTGCCCAAGCCCGTCGGTATGTAGATTTCTCCGTGCGATGTATTCGGTGATGTATTCCGTGATGTATTCCCGGCCAACTACCGTGAAATTAGCATGCCGTGGGGGCGATCCGGTAGCCGCTCGTTAACTTCTGTTTAGCGGAGACTAGACGGCATAGACGCGGACGTCCACCGAGGTGATCGCTATCGCGCCGGGAATTAATGATCGATCGTAACGCCGGGGATCACGAGCGTGTGAACCGATCGAAACCGAACCGGTGATGAGTTCATTTCGGGACTTTCACCGGCCGTTCATTTCTCTTCCGGATGGACAGCAGCACGGTCTTTGAATCATTGTTGGTGGTGATCTTCGTCGGTGGACAAGCTAGAAGTCGGTCTAAAATCAAATCCTGTTGTTTTGTGTTGCGCTAGACAGACATTCTGAGTGAGACAGTTCGTTTTCCGCAAACTTCCGAAGCCGATCGGCGCCGGTAGCAATTCACGTAATCATAATTCGTCGCGACACGACCCAATTGTCGCTCGTTGAGGACACTTTACGCGATCTCTTCGAGGCACAGGGCCCCAATCGAAGTTCAGCGGTTTTCGCTTGGGTGGTGAATTCAATTAAGATTGACGGAGAACGTGAAATGTGACGTACCCGTTGGTCCGACGACCCGGTCGCTTCGAAACGAACACCACATCGTAACGAGATTAATAAAACGTGACACGTAATTCCGGTTCGCGAGATCCACGATTCCCGCACGTGCTTTTCTGCCGATTAAGTGTCGCGGGTCCATCTTTCCTCGCCATCTTGATCCAGGTCTGATAAAATCGTTTGTTAAATATAGACGCGCTTCAAAATATTTTTACGGAACACTGTACTTTGTACGCGGAATCGCTCAATGGTTCAAGACGGCGTGCTATAGGATCATTGATTAACGAACGACGAGTGTTAGCAGGATCATTATCGGATAATCGAAAGAACCAATATAACGGGGCGTGTTCTGCGAAATCTCTGGAATCGGTTTCGATAGATCTAATTTTAAAATCAATAGTAGATTACGAAAGATTTTAAGAATTAAACAACTGTCTATAATTTTAATCGAAAATTAACCTGATCTTCACCAGGATTATAAAAACTTGAGGATCTGTTTATCGTCTGATTGCTATTCCTTAATTTGTTCAATCCCGAACAACTGTTAAACGATCAACTTACCCAAAGAATATTTGCTCAGATGTTCCCTTATCGGCAATATACATATTTGCAAACAGTGCACTTTCTCGTGAAACACGCGTCCCAACGAGAGGAGGGACAAAGGAGGCATCCAAGTACAAGTCGGTGGCAAGAAAGTTTTCGAAAATTAGGATTCGATGCACCGGCACGATAACAGGCATTTCACGAGATAGAATGAACATTTATCGGTGTTTATACTTGTCCCCGGGGGAGTTGTTTAGCTTCTATTTACGTCTATGCGACAGTCGTAAACGCGACTGATAAGATTATGCACACGAAACCAGTGTAAGGAAAGATACACGGAGGTTTTACGAGAATATCGTACGGGGGCGGCCATAAATCAACCTGGCCCTGCAACGTTGCTCTCGCCACGTTGGTTATCTTTTGCCCGCGAACGACTCGATTACTTCACTCGGTTAGGCATTCCGGAAATATTTCAATTTGGTTCCGGAGATTCAATTGGAATCCGACGAGGAGCTCGCTGATTCTCGAACACGTTTCACCCGATCGCTGGGATGGCTCTTTCTGTCTTTCAATCATCTCCCTTGTTCATTACTTTCTTTCAATACGATATAAAACGATATAATTTAGATTAAAGACGATATAATTTCGTGAAACGATTAAACACGAGGAAGGTTGTAATTATTCTAACCACAAAAAAAAAAATCGTACAGCAACGGGTCAAGGTTCTGTTCACACCTTCTTCCTTGAGGAAAGTAAAGATTGTTGTTCGCCAAAGTATGTTTCCAGTGAAATATGTATTTTCCAGACCTGATTCCAGTGACATGTTTAATATCGCGCTGCGGCTATCTTCGATCAAATTTATTTCAATCCAGGAAAAATGTACTCCGCAGTCCCTCGAGGAACATTAGCAAAATATAAATTCACGATTTCAAGAAATTCATTTAGCTGAATGATATATATCAGCCTTGTATTTTTAGAATAGTTGTGGCACGCCGCGCACCGAAAAAAAAATATAAGTATATACCGAAGAAATCTCAAGTCTACCCGAAGGGGACGTTTCTCCCTTCGTAATAAAATAAGGAAGTTAATTGTCTCGAAAGTTTCGCACGCCACTGTATGCCGGAGGCGCAACGCTTTGATTATCTGGACAGCCCCGTTGAAATAGGACACGAATAGGTAGAAGTGATACTACAAGTGTTTAATTTGTAAAAAATATCTAAGCTCGAGCACGATCACGAAGATTTTCGGTTAGGGCTATTCGTTTTATCTGGAATTATACGCGAGATTAAAAGCTTTCCCCGATGTATCTCCGGCGCGTTTGACTCGCGCCAATTGTCCCTGATCGCAGACAGCACGAGAATGATTAAAATTCCATACGCGTGTGTTCATCAACTGTTCCATTGATTTCTCGATGGGAAACTAGAAAAATTACTTGCTAATAGTAGATGCAAATTTTATCTGACTGGTACATGTCATGCACGGCTAGGAAATATTTTTGCCAATGTCATTTTGATCGTGCACGACGTCTGACACGCTATACAAGTCGATTCAAATCTGTCGATGTTAATTTAAGAATTTGCAACGATTGAGAAATCGCTGGAGGAAGTTTACCGGGCAGAGAATTATTCTACACGCCGGGGAATTCCAATATGGCGGACGCTGTTTCGCAAAGGTCGAGATATATTAATTTTATTGACCACTAGGAATTAAACAGGGGACCTTGGTTTGACTAGTATCTGCCTACAAAGAACATTGTAACTTTCTTATAAGTATCGTCGACAACATCCACAATTTAAAAATTTCAATACTCCTCGTATAATAGTGAAGTGAGAAAATGATTAATAATGCTGAAGTATCTGCATACAAATAATCAATTTGTTTATTACTATAAATTAGTGCCTGCTTCAAAACTCACTATTCCGATAGCTACGGTATTGTACAAGTGGTTTAAAGATTGTAAAAAGCTAGAATGTTTACAAATACAATGGTCGAGAGTCGCGAAAAGAGAATACTGGTACGTTCAAACAAAATTTATCGGTTAGCGATGGGAATCAATGGTAGTTGCGAAGATATTGGTAAGCCCTGATAAGATTCGAGCTTAAGAACAAAATTTCTGCACTCGAGTTATCAGATTATTTCGGGAGATTGTACGCTGATAGTGACGATAACGCGCCTTTAAGCTATAATCGAAACGCGATGAACTCGCGAGACTCGCGACCGATCCCGAATCGAGCAAACATTAAAACCAACATACTATGTCTAATGTTAAACATTAAAAATGTGACATACGTTCAATATTGTATGTTCACTGATAACATTCTTCATCGACTCGCATCATTCGTTTACATCGTTTCTAAAAATTATTTCCGGACGCAAGATGTTAATTGGATGGTTGAAAAAATAAATTCGAATAACGAACATTTTGCCCCCATTAAACATTAAAAAAACTGGAGCCACATATAAATTAATTTTCTTTCTTAATAGATTTAGTAGATTGAAAATAATATAACAGTGTGTGTGTTTCCGATAAATGCATAAAATCCGCTGTCTAATAATCACCGACCAAATTCTGCATCGTTTCCAACATCTGAAAATTAATTGTGTCGCAGGAAGAGACTCGATCGACTTAACAAACGGGCAAATAACTGTCTTCAGATGAGGAGGAGCTAATATTAGCGACACGGAAAAACATCAGTAGATTAGAGAACGTAATAGAGAAGCCGTGAACGTTTAGCAAAAGTAATCGCGGTTCGTAATTTCGTGGCGATTATGCGAACGGTGCCGGATGCGTCGTCGTCTCGAAATTACACATTTGAGATCGGTAATCGTCGGCCGATTAGCATACGTGTATCTAGTTATTTGCGAGAGCCGGTTAAATAAAAAAAAAAAGAAAAAGAGAGAGAGATCGGTTCTCATCCGATAGGATAGGTTGATCGCGAACGAGTCCAGTTGTCGAACCGTTGAAAAAAATCTCATGAATAAGCAAGACGTCGATCGAAATCCGTTAATTTAGATGCGATTTCCACGGAGGCCGAGCCAGTCATCGGGACATAAAGGCATTTTCCACGCGAACCGTCCCACCGCTGACAGAAATGTTCTACACACCAGCTTAACGACCGTTTTACATAAAACGCGAATGTTGTCGGGGCAGATTTTTCAATGATTAATTCATATACGATGGATACGCGATACGTTATCCGGCCACAGGTGACCAGATATCATTTATTATTCATTTATGAATCCGCATCGCGCTCGATGAAAATGGACGTGCCGGGAATTACGTTAATTCCCTACGAAATGCCCTAATGTATTCCGCGCCCGTGATTCGTTCGACAGATTACCGTATTTTTCGTTTGCACCGTTGTTCCCTTGTTTGTTCTAATTAGACAGCATTCATGACAAAAATGAATAGGCACAATTCAAGAGAGTATGAAAATATTCAAAGAATTTCAAAATACGACAATATTATTTTCACTTTAGTTTGTTGCAATGTCTCTTGGATTAATGGTTTGTATAGGTGATATGTAAAAACTCATATGAAATTAATATCCAGCACTTAATAGATTACTGACAATGAATAGTGTTCTTCCTAACAGCTGCACATTTAATAATTTTTAGCGAGTTTCATTAGTTTTATCCCTTAAAATTGACAGGAGAAAAGTCGATGAAATGCAGTGCATATTTCACGGGAAACCAGGAATCTCAATTACACTCTCGTGTGTCCAGAGCGTAGGAATTCGCGAGGTTTCTGCACGCGAATGAAAAACGCGGATGTCGCAGAGACTCGGTAAAGGGTTGATCGGCGGGGGCGGTACGGCTCCGTTTGCATGTCTCGATGTAATAAGCGTCACCCTCCGTTACGTCTCGACTGGTGTTATTAATTTGATTATAATGAGCTATTAAGTGAAACGCTGGTAATCCTGACAAGCTTCATTCAACGAGCTAGGCTTTCGAGCCACTCTCGGAACCCGGCGATTGCCTCGAGCCCCGTCGCTGTTAGGCAAATTACCACCGTGAGAGTTAGGGGAACACTCTTCACGCTGCCATTGAATACTTTCCTTTTCAAATACAGAGCTTCAATCATTTTGAACAGTGTAACTCGTTCAATTACTGAATTTATGATTTTCAAAAAGTAGTCGATACTCGAAATGCTATGTACTGTGTAAAAAATAATCGTATGACAATAATATTGAACTCATTTTAAAGGTTGGAACCTCTATTTTCACGGCTCTTCCTTCATTTTTTATAAGATATTTTTGTACGATGTGAGAAAATGTTTTCATCTCTGAATCTTTTATAGATTTGAAGATTGAAGCTGAATGTATCATTTTCTACTTACAGAGGGTTGAAAGCTTGAAGCGCAGAACCGAGCTACAATCCCGTGGACCCACAGAAATTCAAAAATCGCACATTAAATTCCATGACGCGGAATGAACGAAGCTGCGCAGTAGGTTCAAATCGAAATAACAAGATGGGCGGGGCGGTGTAGAGGGGCGATTTCGGTAGATTTTGGTTGGTTAGGTTTTTTGGTTGGCCGGGATCTGACAATAGCCCCCGTGCTTTTTCCCTTCGTGCCTCCATAATGTGTTCCATGGGGTCCAGAGTCCGGAGGGTCTCTATGGGGACGGACCACCCTTCTCTCTGGAACCAGAAGAGAAAAATAGGGGATGAGGAGGGGTGGTAGGTAGAGGGGTTTGACGGTAGTCGCGACGCTGTCAGCCCTCCCGATTTATCATACCAGACTCGATTTCTTCTCTATATAATCAATAGCGGGATTGCCGATAGAGCGACGACGAAAAAAGGGCGGAACAAACAAGCAACCCTTATACCCCCGGTGGCAATCGTAATTCCAGGCATTCACGCCGGCGTCCACGGCAAAAAAACGCCCTCTCGTCGCTTTGGAAATCTGTATACACCTTTTTCGATCGCATCCCAGACAAAAAAACCGGAGCAATTGAACAAATCACCTTGCGGAGAGTTGATCGATTAGAGATTAGCACCCTTAGTTATCAGGAAATACGTTAATAAAGAAATCATCAAAATCAATAATGACAACTATCGATGAACACTTGAAATGTAATCTGCTAAACATAAATGTTATGTCATTCTTTTAAGACGAAATAAAATTCGTAAAGTAAATATAGGTTTACAATAGATACAAATTTTCTGTTCTCAAAGAAGTTGTAATTATTGTAACCATGAAGAAAATCCTGCGGCAAGAGGTTCATCAAATAATTTTGATTCAATTTCTCCGAAACAGTGACCATGTTTATAGATCGCCCGAAAAATCTGGAACAGGTACACGTTTTGCCAGGACACGCATTCTTTCAGATTCTAAAGTGTTCTAGCCGACATCAGAAACAGCGTCAACATCTTCAGTGGCAACGCGTTCGTGAAACAGCGTCAGGAAACACGGAATCGCGTCTAAGACGATCGTTAAACTTGATTTACAGCAGCGGTCGCGTCAAGATACCGTCACAATCCGGTCAAACATCATTCAACGCTCGTGAAATTGATTAACAACGTCTCCATACATTCAATAAACGGTCGACCGGTAATAAAGTCCGTTTAGCGTAAATTAAGGCGCACGCGAACGCATATACGAGACCAGTTATGACGAATTATGCCGGCCGTGCCCCGCAGGGTATTTGCGCCGTTTCGCCAGTTTTACGGCATATTTCACGTTACTTATGAATAGAGCAAAGCAGAACCACCGTCTTGATTGTACGAGCAATCTTTTTCTCTCTCTCTCTCTCTCTCTCTTTCTGCCACCTGGTTCGCGAAATGTTCGTTTTATATTCGAGCGTGTAAAGCCGCTTTACGGCATCGCGTCACGTATCCGTCGACTACAGAGTCGACCGTATCAATTCCGACGATTCTTTCCGCGATTTCTGTCTCGTGGGATCGGAATTCGCTCGACACATCCTATCACATATTCTATCACACTACACTATACACATATGTATGTAATCCACTGCTATAAATTGTATCAGGTCTTCCGTGATCGCCACCGACCTAGCAGTCGACGCGAGTTCAATAAATAAATAAATGAAAAACAACCGGGGTCATCTTGTTCGCCTAGTATTAATAAATGGAAGATAGGGACCATCTCGAATGAACAACGACGCACAGCCGTGAAATCCGCGAACGGCGTGCCTGTTTTGGGGTAAACGGAGTGGCAATAGGGTCGGGTGACTTGCGGGCCGGGTCGGGCTTTTTTCCCGAGGCGTCGCGGCGATATATCGTTCGGTGAAGTGCCGCGGAAATGAAAATCACCGTGAGCGAGACACGTGGACAGGGTCGGTGATTGTCGGAGCTGTTGGGGGTGAGTCTCGGGGGTGGATCGAGGGGGTTCAGGTCGCGGTAGCAGGCAAGCAGGGCTAGCTACCCAGCAGGCAAGCAAGCAAGCTAGCTAGCAAAGGCTGGCTAGTTGCTGGCGAGTCTGCAGCCTCGGGGGTAGCCAGCAGGGGAGAGTCAGTTACTTAGGGTTGTTGCGGGAGTTGCGGGATCCGGGGTTCGCCGTGGTTCGGCGGGTGGCAGCCCGGGTGGAAACACGCGAACGATCCTCTGATCCCCTCGCGAGATATCGGCCACTCACTCACGCGTCCGCCGACGGCCCTAGTCGAGCCGCAACACGCTGCTGCCTTGCTTTGCCTTTGCCGAGCTCTGCCTTGCCTTGCCTGCCTGCCTGCCTGCCTGCCTGCCTGCCTGACTGCCTGACTGCCTGGCTGACACAGCTCGGCTGGTCAGTTGCTCTCCGTTCTACCTACGCTCGCAAAACCGACCGACCTACCTCTTTCTCGCGCGATCCTTCTCTCTCGCTCTTCATTCTCTGCTCGTTTTATTTTCACTCCTCGATTCTTCTTTTTCAACCCGGCTCCTTACCTCACGCTCATTTTCACTACGCTTTTTGCCTGCCTCCTTCTAGATCCTACCACTTCGATCGCCTCGAATCGGGGTGATCCACCCCGTTCTACGAATCTTTGCTACCACCTGATCGGTCTCCTACGCGAAGCCATCTTCTGGAACAGTTGCGTTCTCAGTTTTGGGAATATACTGCAAGTCTTCTTTATTTATAGTTTATTGTAATGTGGTATCATCAACGGCGAGGTTATTAGCGACCATATGGTTTGCAATTGATTGTAACATATCTTACATGTAGCTTGCAAAGAGGGCTACGGTTAATGTTGACATTTGGATTGAGAGGCAACAACACAAATTTATTGCAGTTCATAATACAGGGTGTCCCAAAACTACCCTAGGAGCCGACATTTTCCTTTACAAAAATGTTATCCGCGGCTTTGTTTAGGAGTTATTAACGAAAAACACGGACCAATCAGAGCGCGACCTAGACGCGAGTTGGCAAAATCGGCTCGGCGCGCCAACTATTCATTGGCCGTCTGTGCCAACTTGTGTCTAGGTCGCGCTCTGATTGGTCCGTGTTTTTCGTGAATAACTCCTAAACAAAGCCGCGGACGCAATTTTTGTAAAGGAAAATGTCGCTTCAAATTACCCAAGGAACCTCCCATTTTCGGCTCCTAGGGTAGTTTTGGGACACCCTGTATATCGATGGATAGAAAGAAAAGGACGAGAAAGAGGAGGAGATTTGACTTGAAGTCGTACTCAAGCTTTCGACTGGAGATCACGTGACCGTTCGTTGAACAATTTTGAAATCATACCCGGTAGATAATGAAATTATACTGTCGAGTGGCGCACGCTCGCGCAGACGGTCGCTTCGCTGAAAATAAGAATGGTGAGCGTAATACGGCGTTCGAGGCCAATCAAAATGAAATCGTTAATATGCCAAATCGACTGACCTCGGGTCCATAAATAAAGTTGACTGCACGCAATCGTTCGAGGTACGCAGTACACGTGTACATTTGTCATGGCTGGAAATTCAAATTTCCGAGCAATTCTCCATGGAGCGAAGAAAAAGTGAAATCGAAACGAAGGTTACACGATCCCACGGACGTGTGTGCGGTTTTATCCGAGAGCTTTTTTTTACGGCTACGGAATTATAATCAGTCAGTTTTCTTTCATCGCGAGAAGTCGCTCGTGCAAGAGGGGTAGATAGAATTGAAGAAAAAAGGAATCGCGACGGCAAATTCGCGGGAAGGAAAGCTGCAGAGGTTATCGACAAGCCGAATGCAAAGCGTGCTATGCCTAATTTCAGCGGGAAACGCTTCTAGTGCTGCTATGTCACGCACGTTGCCTTTTACACGTTCTCGAACACTGGCTGTGTGGATCCCTGCTGGTCTGCACGCAGACCCATGTGCCGTACAATGTTGGTTTTTCATTGAATTTCCTCCGCTTCGGAATTCCTCATGCAAGACCTCGATGAAACTTCACAAGAAAGACTAAGAAAAATAATATATATATATGTGCAAAAAGGCGAGCAAGATATGAAGAATTTTGTCATCTTCAGCGGTAAGGCTCGTCGATAACGATTAATTTTCCATTATTGTCACGGCAAACCAGATTGGGATCTTGTTTGTCAAAGTCCGCTGACACTGACTCAGGATATTAGCTATCTCACCACTGAAATCTACATAGTTAATGGCGCGCCCTATCAGAGGGGTGGCAGTGACAGAAATTGGGCCAATAATTCCTACTCAATATTTCAAGCACCTGACTTCTCTCGGTAGTATCAAAATATTGGGCGAAGTCATTTCTTTCAGGACGTAATTCTATGAATTTTCGAACGAAAAAACCACAAATCTACCTACTGTATCATCATAAAAAAATGCATTTCGAATTAATTAACATCTTCAATGAAACTCCTCGATCATTGAAAATCATTTTACAGCGATCCCCGACTCTCTTTCGCTTCAATTCACCCCAGAACGTTCTCCGAGCCAATCACATTCGGCGAAGAAAGTTCGCACGTGTTCCTGGGATGTGTTCGGAAAAGCACAGTAGGTAATAATTAGTGTAGGACCATATTTTCCACAGCGGAAGAGAATGAATGGGCCATTAGAGCATCCTCGCCGGCCGAAACAGTATTTCAAAACCCGGTTCACGATGAAAATCGTGTTCACTGGTGGCGAAACAGGTTCGATTCTTGTTCGTTAGGCGTATCGCAATTTACTGGCCGTACAACCGTGGCCAACGTTTCCGCGAGGAGCGCGTACGATCGCGCGGCGAAACTTTATTACGACGAACGTAAGTAACAGTAAAACACGATAGCGCCTATTGATGCCGTTCGAGTAACAATAACGGTTTTACGAGGCTCGTTAAACGTCCCGATATTCCTTATTACCGTTCACCGGAGGCTTGTTAGGCCTGCGAAACGCTTCCGCTCGCAACGCAACGCGCCCCTGCTCGCTCGTACGTTTAATCATTTGAATATCGTCCGCGCGCGTGCTCCGCGAATTCCTGGATCCGCGAATCGCGGTAAAAATCCCTAACCGGCCGGGCCCTGGACGACGCTGTTTATGGTGTCGTTATCGTTCACGGTAGGCGTCAGAGGGTAGAGAAATTGTCGATGATTAAAGCCTATAAATCGACAACGTTATTACCGGTCGCCGGACATAAACAACGCAAAACCTGAACCCGCGGACTGCGAACGTAAACTAGCTGAAGGGGAAGCTGAAAGCTGCTCTTCAGGCTCGTTTGCCGTGCATTGTTTTCAACAGGAAGCTTCTGCACTTTCGATTCTACGAGCTGCATGCTTTGAATTCTGGGGAATTCGCTTAATAATTTGTGCTCCGTTCTAGGCCGTTTTGTCACTTCGCTTCAATTCGCAAATGAAAACGTCGACTAGCTTTCGTAATTTGAAAGATGGATGTAATCTATTGATATTGTTTCGAGGAATTGCCAGGGGAATTTCGTCGATGATAGAACAGTCACTCTGAAGGGTTTGAATAAAATATGTAACCCACACTTTTCAGGGTCCACTTTCATCGGCTCTTTTTTTTGCGTTCATAAAAATTCCATGATCTACACTTACGACTCAAATATTTATCCACAAGAGGAGCTAGATCGCTCGGCGTTGTAGCGTGTAATCGGATGTGGAAATCAGATACCTTCAAATACAGCTGGATCCTGGCCAGCCGACATTTTTTTCCCCGCTGAAAGGTGTCCTGGCGAGGTGACTATACAACTTTTCCACCAGTGGTGACAACAATAGACTGATTAAACGTTCTCATAAAACACAAAAATGTTCGCGTGCCCGTATGTGGTTGTACAACATTTTTTGCAAATTATTCAAAACTTGTATTTTGGTCAGAAATGCATAAAATCCGCTGTCTATAAATAAGATTATATTCGAAGTTTTCAAGAATTTGGATAATTAGAACCGGTATAAAAGTGGTGCCCCTATAGAGGACCGTCTTTCCTGTAACACTATACCGAAGGACTTGCTGCCCCCGCAAACACATTCACCCCCTACCCCCGTTACGTCATCTGCACTCAGTTGCCCCTGGCTTTTAGCCTTTGAATAATATTTGAATTGCGTAATGCTCGTCTAAAAGGGGGTCGTTACCGTATAAGGGGGCAGATGATCCCGTGTGATTATCGGATTAGTTTCTCCGGAGCTTGCGATTTTATCGAGAAACCCAAAGAACCACAATTAAACCACCGGATCACCAAGCCACTTTGCAATTGCTCAATAATTTGCCAAGACAGCGCCGGTAATATCTTGTTTCGCATCATCGGCGGTCCAAAAAAGTCCGTTTACTAGCTTCTAATTATTGTCGAAGTTAGTTTCCTTTTCGATGGACAAGTGAACGGAGAACGGTTTCGAGTGCTCGCATCCTGTCTACAATGTATTCCGCTCGAGTATTACAGGTTCTACCAGAAGCAATTTGTTGCTTCGTTTTATAGATTTTTCTGCAGTCCGAACTCTCGCACGAAGATTCTCTATCTCTCTCTCTCTCTCTCTATCATTCTCTCGGTGTATCCTTTCACGCAGGACGCATCGCGTCGAGCGATATCTCGTCCGGAAGAAAACGAGCAGAGAGACGGAATCGGAGGAGGGTCGAAAACAGAAGAGGAAAGATGAATCGAGATCGAGCCGTATGAAAACATTAAGGCTCGCCTGCCGGAGAGATAGAGCTCCTGCTCTCCCGATCCGGTTCTCGCGGGACCCGCTTATTAAACGTAGAACTCTAATTTATGCGCACGCTCAAAAATACATATAAACCGACTCGTGTACACCCGGTGCTCCGGCACTTCGACGCCTCTCTTCTTCGATGTTCTCCTCCAATGAGATTCTCTCGGAAAATTTACTTCAGTTCCGGGAAGCTCGGTAACGTTCTTGCGACAATTTTCTTGCGAAGTTCGCCGGAGTAGCTGAAATGGCGAAGTCATCAAGTCATCCCGGACGGTGTATCGCAATTCAAGTGTTATTCGACGCAGTTTAGTATGATCACGATTCTGCTTTTTAGAATGACAATTTTATTCGTTTCCAGTTTCATCTGAACGACGCAGACAATTTTTATGTTGCCGGTCTTGTTATAGTATATTTATGTCGTAGTTTATTCCGAATCGATTGAATCAAGAACTTCCCTTTGAATTGAAATGAATCTCGTTGCTTTTTATTTTGGACTGTTGTGGTCGGATAAGCTGCTTCCTGGGAACAGTTTTAGTTCCAGGTCGGAATAGACGGTGGGAGCTCAGAAATCGTTCGAGTGGCTTCATTCGCTTTTATCCACGGGCATTATCTACGTTTTTCCCTCTCTTTCCAATTTCCTACCGGCCGTTTTAACTGGCAGGCGCCGCGTAAAATAATAATATTAAGCCAGGTGAGATTTAATCGGGGCCCTTTGAACGAGCCCGGTCTGGCATGCATGCTTCGAAACCAGGGCTGTAGGTGTTGGTGGTGTTAACGCGAGCACATACGCCCACACCCGTCGTCGTACACCCTCGTTTGCAACCACCGTTGCACGACAATGTGTGCGGGAATTACATTCATGTTCGGCAGCGAGCTTAAGTGCACTTGGTCGATTCACGTTGAACCAGCAACTTGGGAGACGTTTCGCTTTTAAATTAATTTTTCGGTGGACGCTGACCGCTAGACTAGCCGCTGTACTAGCATAATTCCCGTTGAAAAACCAACGGCTGGCTTATTTCTGTAGTTATGCTACTAATTTACTTTTATAGTTAATCTTTAAGGGAGGCGAATCAAATAGAATGTAATTGCCAGTGACAATGACCTTTGTACATATAAAATTAATAAAAATCGTGCCAGATTCTGTCGAATTTTCTATTCTAATATTTTTTGAAAATTTTTGTACGCCGTAAACGCATAAAGGATCCGCAGTCTAGTTATTACGATGTCTCCAGAAAATTTCGCAGGGAAAGAGAACCGCATTTAGATATTTTGTAGAATAATTTTATAATTATAGGGTAGACACGGTTTAAAGATTAAATCGTTA
This sequence comes from Lasioglossum morio, assembly GCA_916610235.2. Taxonomy (NCBI): domain Eukaryota; kingdom Metazoa; phylum Arthropoda; class Insecta; order Hymenoptera; family Halictidae; genus Lasioglossum; species Lasioglossum morio. The sequence goes on along the minus strand of OU744328.1, from coordinate 13,655,101 downwards.
AATGTTTAACACATTACAGAAGATAATGATTTAGATACTTGAGCGGTAACAGGAAGGAACATTTGTCCAAATGTTCTACAATAATTACCAGAGTTTCTTAGTTGTTCGAACAACAAGAATACCGTTAACGGATTTCCCGTTTCGTAACGGAAGGGAACGGACATCAGCCTCTTTTCACCGATCCAGAAATGGCGCTGTAATTTACAAACTAGATGTAGAAGTCGTGTAATCCGCATTACTGTCTTGCCACTGAATAATCGATAAAACTCGCGCGGTATACGTCGCGTACGGTTCGCCTCGCGATATAATCAGCCACGTCCGATTCCATTTCTGAAAAGACAAATCTCGAACGCCGGCCGATCGAGGAAACGCTTACCCGAGCGGGAATCGGCGAATCACTTTCGATTAAACGGTACACCGCTCGCGCTGTAATTGGAGTTTCCTCCTCGAAGAATATGCGTAACAGTAATTAAAATCGTTTAGCCGACTTAAACGATCTCTCCGAGTCGATGCTGTTTCCTTCGAACGAACGCTTAGCTTGTCAAAATTGAATGTTCGCGAATGCACAAACCTATGTCCACAATTTTGCGAAATAGAAATTTTGCTTTAAATCTCCCCTACTTGTCTTTAATTTATAAAATGAAAAAAATTCAGCTGTGAGAATTGAGGAAAAATTAGTAGAAGCCCCTTGACGAGTAGATGGTTTTCTATAAAAAATTAATTTAGAGAGCTGGACACTTCCGAAACAGAGAAAATGACGTGTCTTTTGAGAGAAGAATGATGTTCCAGAATTATCTGATAGGTCAAGCGACTATCGATCGCATCGAACAATGAATGGTTCTCTCCGCGACAATGTATTTTTTGTTTTCGCCTCGAGATTGTAATTTCTTGAAACCTGTTCATCATACCGACAAAGGAAAGATGCTAAGATATTTCTTCGGACGGCAATCTTATCTCGATGCAACGATAAGAGGTTCGATCGCGAAACGCGAGTCTACAGGGAGACGGAGTGAAAGTCTTGGAGGCCGGAAATTATTTGTCCTGGAAGCAAATGAGAACAGGACGACGCGTCACGGGAGAGGGTAAGAGGTGACAGAATAAGGAATAGACAGATTAGGAAGGGTTAAAGACCGAGATAGCGTGGAATTAAGAGGGTCGTTCGAGATGTTAATTATTTTTCGCGAGCCCGGATCCCTGGAGCACCGTGATTCCAAAAGCCATTAAACAAATAACTCATACGACTTTGTACTTTGAATTTCTGTATCTTTCTTTTCGAAATATTTATTTAATATTGCTATCGGTATTGCCCTCCAAATTCACCCTTCTGCAAATCAATTTCACCCTTTTACAAACAGATCGACACAAGTCGAGTGGATAAATACCATTTTTCAGAATCCTATTTTAACGGTAAAAATGTGCCGAGAAACGCAAAGGTGGTTTCGTCGAGCATTAACGACCGTCGGACGGAAACTTCGCAGCACCGGTGAAATGCAACGGTATAGAAAATCAGTCTGCGCGCTCTGTCCTCCCGTTAAGGCGCTAAATTGATGAATGAGTCGCGAAAACGAGAAACATTTCACTGTACCACGCCGGCCACGGCTAATAGAACTTGTCCAACTTGATTATTCGGGCTCGAAGATGTGCGGGCTTAATGGCCGCCGCGCCGCCGGCCAAGTTCTGGGCCCCAGGATTTAAGTGACTGATGTTTCCGGATAATTCGGGGAAATCCGTCGTGTAACTTCCTAGCGTGTATTCGACGAATAGCTACCGACCGACTGGCAATGGCCAATTGAAATATGAAAGCGAATAATGTATCGGCTAGAGCGGGGAGCAATACAGGCAAACACGGGTGAAAAAGAAGATGTGGCTCTAAGGCGGTGCCTCGAAGGGTTTCGTCCACCCTTCGCCATTAAGTAAATTGACTTCCACATGCCGTAGGACTAAATAACAATTTAATTTCCATAATGCGTAAACGACACCACCTTTTTTTCCAAGAGAGCGCATCATTCTTTCCTCACTTTGCCGCGTTGTCTTCGAGTTCTACGGAGTATCGTGTGTCTGTTGACGGTCTCAATGCTAACAGGGATCGACCTCTACATTGACCTCTAGTTCTCTAGTCATCCCTTAGAAAAATACTATCTGTCTCAAACCAGCAATTTTGGTAGTAGGAACGCATGTCAGGCGCATGCAAGCCATCGTCCATTTCGGTCGCAAAGGTCAAATTAGACAAAATTTGCGGAATGACCAACAGAAGACCGATAGATACGGGCAAAGTAAAATGACGCAACTGCCCTTGACATTCGGCAACAGCTGATGCAATTTGATCCAGATTTAGGGCTCAACCCTATCGGTCTCGGACAGGTCCGTTTCTCGGGACACTGACCAGCTGTGTTGGACAATAAACGGCTGCGGGCCGAAGGATTAAACTTAGGCTTAATTCGACGGATATTGCCTTTAACCTCCTGCGGACACGTTGGACACGTACCACGAGAATTAAAGGAAGAATCAGGATTGTAAGGGACAGGGTGCAAACATGTGGACGATTGATCTGGTCGGCCTTCTAAGCTCTAATTAGAGTATTTCACAGAGCATCGCACAGTTGTGCTTTTACTATATATAATTATATGTACTATATAATAATAACATTAGTCGCAATAGCTAAGTTGAAAATGTGTATATGAAGAAATCAACCCCCGAATTAAGTTTAGAAATCAGTAAATTACCTTACGTAACACGGGGAACCCCGATCCCCAGAATTTTGTGATGGAATGAAATGAATTAATGGATGATTATTTTGATTTGTTGCAGTAGCAAAACCGAATCCAAATTTGGGAGAATTCGGTGGAAACACGATCGGGGGCGGAAGTGCATCTACCTATACGAACGCGACGAACGGTCCAGTGAACTGCCTTACCGGCGGTCCATTGGCCGGTATAGCAGGTGGCTTTAATAATACCGGGCGAACAAACTTCACGAACAAGCAGCTCACAGAGCTCGAGAAAGAGTTCCACTTCAACAAGTACCTGACCAGAGCAAGGCGCATCGAAATCGCGTCCGCGCTGCAGTTGAACGAGACGCAGGTGAAGATTTGGTTTCAGAACAGACGGATGAAGCAGAAGAAGAGGATGAAAGAGGGTCTGATACCGAGCGAGAGCTCGACAGTGACACAACTAGGAGGAGCGAGGAGTAACAGCAATTCGCCGACTAGTTCTTCGAGCCACGAAACCGGCGGACTCGGTTTGTCGAATTTTACCAGCGACAATAGTCGCGAATCGCCGCCAACCTCGTCGAAAGATTGACGGGTTCTTTGCTGCAGCAACGAACGAATTTTCGGCCTAAGATTCCACGACGATTGGTGAATTACGAGAGACACGAGAAACTGATTTCAAATCTCCCGCGCCCAGATGGCGCTACCAACCGGTCCCCTAGCTGCTGCAGCAAACCTAACACGATAGAAAGCATGGGAAAATACTGTAAGACTTTCAAAACGAATTATCAAAATTAATCGATTGTAGAATAGAGATTCGAAGGCGTTATACCGATTGTACGAATTATTTATTTCGATTCCCGATTTTTGAATTCGTCTATGCCACGACGGCAATATTCATAGAGTCGATCCGCAAGGTTACCATATACCTCAGTTTGTGTAAATGGTATAATGATATTTATATATGTAATTAGAAATACCAATGATTACACGCAGTATATCCTGTAAAAATAAACTGTGAAAATGCAACATTCGACGCTGATCGCGTCCTAAGCGGTTACCCTTCTTTTTGGCGAGGACAATTATTGTTTAATGTTATCATCCTCGGTTTGTTTTTCTACAGGTTCGATTTTTAAATATATTTATGTGATACATAGGAAATGATTGACACTCCTTTGTGAACCGCATGTTAGTGTGATAGTATTAACTAAGATTTAACGACCTTCGTAAATGTGGTGTTCATCATAACGAATTATATATATATAACTACTGTGTAATGATAGCATGATAACAGTAGTTGTGCTCCCAATTTGAATATCTTCTGTATGTATATGTACATAAAGTCTAACACAAATCTTAGGTCAACGACAATGTATATCGTGCATTATACAGTATAATTAAAGGTATATAACATTAAAAATAAGCGAAAGCTGAAGAACGTTCTAAACTTTTATAGATATAGTCATTTGTAAAACGAAGAAATTGAATACTGTATAGTGAAACTGTGTTTGAATGCTAAGATTCGTGTTGATTCTATTTAACTTAACTCGACCACTCGAAAAAATTTACAAATTAATATAATCATATAGTTCTATGGGTCGTCATGTGATCCATTCAAGAATCCTGTACCTAAATAAATTCAATTACGATACATTGTGATTAAACTGTAGTTTTACGTAGACTTCTGTAGAAAGAATAAAGTATTATTATATTACTTGGACCAGAGCCTGGGGTTTCGGTGTTCCCACTTTTTCCTACAGCATCTTTATACGTTGAACAGAGCGCACTTCACTGTTATTAAATCTTAAAACTTCATTGTTATTACATTTCAAACTCTAAATGGTACACCTACGCTGACGAACATTCAAATTCAAACATCCTAAGATGACGGTATTGAAGTTAGGAACGAGTGAAGGTGGCCGCACTCGGTCCTAGTCACCTTAGACAATTTCCTCTCTGCCTTAGACCATATCAGAGTGGAAAAATTTGATATTCCTCTCTGATCACTCAAATAAGTTTCTTTGAAGCAAAGAACTAAACTAACTAAAGGTCAAAATTAAATATATACATATGCTGTTTGAATAAATATTGGGGACTGGTTTATTCTTCTGGGCGACAAATAAACAAAAACTTAGGACGTAGATACGTTCCTGGTTTTGACCGCGCATGCGCGTGGAAAGTGCACAATGTCATATTTCTGACTGCGAACATAACCTGAAGGCAATGTTTTGTAGATATTACACAATGAGTTCTTACGAGTTTGTTGATTTTGTATTGGATGACACTGGATAAGAATTACAATAATAAAACAGAAGACTATCGTGTACAAAACAATTCCAAAATAGGCGAACAGTTATGATTCACAAGGAACTGTCGCTTCCTGTTGCATAGTATGCCAAAAGTCAAAACACAACAGTAAGTCTTTACAGATTAACAGAAAATTATTTAAAAAATGGACGACCATTCGGACATGCCTGAAATAAAAATGGGCGCGAACGAGTTGCTCGCCTTTCAAAGAGATCTGAAGCAGGAAAGGGAACTTCTGTTGAAGCTGTTGACAAAAATTGATAACCAAGTTCACAGACTGCAGGTAAGCGCTCCGTTCCTAATGTTTACGCACGTTAGAATTTATAAAATGAATTATTTCATATTCAGGCGAAATTCTTTTATTTTATAAAATTACTTTCATAACTAACTGTCCTAGGTGGAACAACTGAACTTGCTCGCGATAATGAACAAATCGTTGAAGGAACCAACAGACAAATCACCGTCGTACGAATCGGAACACGAAATGCCAGAAGACATGTCGAACAAATCTTTGAACTTATCGATAGCTTCGGCTTTGCAGTACTTGGAAGAAGAGAATGACGATGAAGATGATATTTAATAGAATTAAGCATTATAGATAATACATTTTGTCTTATACTATCGATGATAATTTTATCAGCCCTGTCTTCGATAGAGTTAATCTTTTTACAAGAGAACTAGGTCGAAACATATTATATTGTCAATTTATTTTACCAATATATATATATATATATATTATATTTATATATATTATTAATACGTTTATATCGGCTGTGTCGTTTCATCTATTAACAGTTCAATAAAAATACAGAAAGGAACAACGTTGAATAGAAAATGAACTATTATTATTATTATTTCTTAAGTCAAGGTGTTCCATTGTCTATACAAATTTCATGTACTGGCAATCGCATATCATTCAACTACTATCGTTTCCGTGAATTACGAAACGTTTGTACTTAATTAGTCGAGTGTAATTTGAAATGTATCTAAAATATCATTACATTTTTTACGAAGGATTGCCGTGCGGCGGTGCTCCGAGATGTGGATCATCTGAGAACGAGGAGGGTTTGAACTGTTCCGCGGACATACGTGTGAAAAATATGCCTACACCTTCGATTAAAGCCAACAATACACCGCCGATGATTGCGCTACCAGCCATAGCTGGTAAACCATTTCTTGCAGCTAGTATACCGCCAGTTGCTGCTCCACTGATAATAGAATTCCACGGGTCTTCCTTTTTCCTAATGTGAACCAATGTACAATCTATCGTTGAGAACATACCGCCCCACAGTGCGAAATTGCCTGCTATGATTGGAGAGCGTTGCTTAATAGCCATAAGACTTCCCAGAAGCCGTTTGTTAATTCCACTGGGTGCATTGCGGAAGCCTTTAATACTTTGAAAAACGCCACCACCGATTGCACCCATCGTGAATGCACCACCACAGTCATCTACTATACGCCATGGGCATGGTTCTCTCGTGTATTCTTCCATAACTTAATTGATTATCTGAAAAACAACAGAAATTAGATCGATCCGTATGACACAATGATAAATCCCGTACACTTGCGACGGGTGTTTATGTAATAAAATCGGTTATCATTATCTTTAAAGAAACCGTGTAAAGCGTAACCTTTAACACCGATACATACATTAAAGTTATAATTAAATATACTGATCATACAATTTATTTTGTGTACCTACTTCAAACGATAAATCTATCGCGTAAACGTCACCTTTCTTTTACGCGTCAATTAACAGAACAAGAAATATACGTGAAAAATAATATATACATCCGAATGAGGTTATGTACCGAATCCTCGTGCGAGATCGATCAACATTTGCATAACAATTCGAAACGTTGGAAAATATTCGCCTACGAAAATCATACTCGATCCGATAAACAGATTCTCTATTCACTTACCATAGAATTTATTACGAATACCTCCTATACCGAGGTGCGAGATACCTCTTGCACGATACTGCGATCGGCGTGACTACGTGAATGAATTCTCAAACCGAATTTCGCATGATCCCGTCGAAAACGAAAGAAAGTTTGTCGCGCAAATGAGAAGCAATATTTTCTAGACGGAACGCGCGCGATTCTCGCCGACGTTCCATACATTTATTTCCACCGTAAACACTTTTATTGATCACGCCTCGAAATTCGTTAGTGTAATAAACGATGCATCGACTCGAAGCCCGCGTTGCGCGATATATGCATGCATGTATTTCCAAACGACAAAATCGTAAGCTCGACCATGTCTCTATTCGTGGGATTACATAATGATCGGTAACATCGTCGAATTCACCATAACCGAGCAGCAATTTATTAGAGATCATGGTTTTAAACGTATATTTATACATATATATATAATACACGTATTTCAGTGCGTGTCATTTTAATTGTATACGTATACGCGTGTACTGCATTAAAATGACACGTGAAATAGGGATCTCTAGAATTTATGCATGGGGGGTGGTTGCATATACGATGGGCATACGATTTTTAGCCTGTTCGTCGTTCCACTGGCGCACGTCTACATACGATAGTTTAAAATAGCATGAGCAGTAGAACGTCCAAAAATACACCAGACTTTCGGGTAGTACTGGATATCCAGTCGGCCCGCGTGAAAGTATCGACCGTGTTCTGAGAAAACATCGACGTGCGGTTCCTCTATCGAATCCCTCGGTAATTTTCAAATTCAATTCCTGGAGTTTGCACGGTTGCACGTAGTGCGGGGTACGCGGAACTGTTTCGTACAATACGGGACGATTAGGCTTGCCGAAATTCGCGAAGCGTTTAGTTTGTTGTTGAAGTATATGATACCGTAGAGAAGAAAGTTGCCTACATTTTCAGATGCGTTGGATTAATCTTTGCTGATTAATAGACGGCGGATTTTATGCATTTGTGAGAAAAATGAGCAGCTATAATTCAAAACAGTAAAATGATTAGAATTTAAAGGTATTGTTGTGTTAGTTTCAACCAGTTGGACATATTAAGAAAGAAAAGAGATTTCTGTTTCACTGCAGTTCGTTGCAATCCGGGTAGAAAGTTTTTCATTCGCATAAAGATCCGCTGTCTGCTGATTAATATTTGCGTATCGATAAAAATTGACACAGGGACATTTCCACGAACCGTTCTACAGCTCTTTTGTTTCTCTGTCATTGCAAAAGCTGACGTTTCTTCCAGTTAGAAAATGTCAGACGCGGAAACAGTGAAACAAGATGCGGATCGAGCTTCGAGCGAGCCAGCTAAATTGAATCAACCGAAGAATGCGGAGAATGCAGTTCCGTGTTCCGCCGAAAATGCATCCGCCCCCGCGGTGCTCGAACAAACCTCCCCTCCTCTTGCTACGGAACCCGCGGTTGCAGAGGATGCAAAAGATCAAGACGTACCTGAGAAAGAAGTAAAAACACCAGAGAACAGTAATGATACTGCACCGACAAATGGGGTGGTGACGGAAAAAGAAATTGCGGCTGATTCTGCGGAAAAAATCGTGGTGGAGGATGCCGCGATCACTGAATGCAAACTGACCGAGCAATTGGTAAATTTATAATTTCAAAAATAGGTCTTGGATTTATTAAAATTCGACACGTTGAATGCCACACTTAATGGCGAATACCGCACGATCATTTATTCATAAGTAGACAGTGGATTATATGCATTCATAACAAAAATGAGTAGATATAATTTGAAACCATATAAAGACGTAAGATGAACTTAAAAATACGCAGACTTTAAAATTAAAATTAAATTCGCCGGTGACCACCATGACGTTCAGCGTATTAAACAATGTTGAAATGTAATAGGGTATCAAATTGATCGTATGATCAAAATAAAATTAGTTGACCTTTCAAAGCTATCACAGTGTGACTTTTAAAAGAAGTTACAGTAGTGTATCATCTAGCTTCTAGTTCGAATTAAGAAGAATTTATTAATGAAGCGTAGTCATTTAAAAAATGAAGAGTCTTTATGCAAAATAAAAATTTTCCACCTGAGTGAAATAGTTGAAGGTAATATAACAGTAGTCTTAAATTCTTCTCTAAGGCGTGTATTATTTTAAATAACACCTACACATTTTTGTCAACAATGCATAAATTGGCTATCTTATTAATTTCATTATTGTCTTTGAGTCTGATCGTTCTTTTTGCAGTTGACAGTAGCTGAAGTTACAGAACCAGCAACCGTAGGCGCCGGAGACACTTGTCTGTTGCCTAATCTAGACGTGAAAGATGTCGAAGCTCAGAAGCCTACCAAAGACATCGGCGATCAATTGCCGCCGACAGAAAATATACCACTTGTGGACGACAGTTTGAAAATCAGCGAGTACGAGCTTACGATAATGAAACTGAAGGACGAACTAAAGGTAATCAAGTCTTCTTTCAGGTGTGATTCAATTGGAAAGCTGCTGGATTTTGATTTAAATTCAAGAGAACGACCGAGGAGCGTGCTTCGTGATTTTGATTTAATTTCAGGAAAACGAGCGTGGAGCGTGCTTCATGATTTTGATTTAATTTCAAGAAAACGACCGTGGAGCGTGATTGCTGTCAGAGGAAAGCCCAGATCACCGAAAAGAAGTTGTTCGAGTTGCAAACTTCGTACGATGCTCTGTTGAAAGGCGAAGGAAACGATGTTTTGCTTCGTCGTATGGTGGACCAGTTGAAGGCCCAACTGGTGCAGACATCTTTGCAATTAGAAGATCGAATCCGAGTCGTTTCTAATCAAGAGAAACAGATCATTGCTTTGAACAGCCAAGTATCTTCGTTGAAGGAAGTCGAGTCTCTTACTAGGAGCCTGTTGAAGATTCGCAATTTGGAAGTGAATCAGCTTCAGGTATACCATCCGAATGGAATTAGGTTCGGAACAGCAAATGATGATTGAAATATTTGTTAATGAATTTTCATCGAATTACAGGCAGAGGTCACCGATATGGAGACAAGAATCGCCGAGGAACGCGAACGGAATACCACTATGATTAACAAAATGGAAGCCGCGATGAAACTGAACTCGGACTTGAAGAAGGAATACGAAACGCAGCTACGTCTTTTCCAAGATCTTCGGGAGAAATACAAAGAGAAGGTGACTTTACTGTCCGAGGAGAAACAAGCTCTTGAAAACGCGCAGCCTATTCCTGAATAAGCGAGCCTAACGAGAAACTGAATCGATTTATAATTATCATAAATTTGTATAAAATAAAAAAAATTTGGACATAAAATACGACTACATTTTCACTTGTACCCGATGGTGTTTCTATGAAACAGAAAAACTAATTGCGACAAAATTGATAGGCATTTTTTGGGCCGCTTTTACGGCAGCCTCTGTCGCAATTTTTCTACATTTTTTAACACTATAATTTACTTGCTAGGCAACTTTGCTTGTAAGTAACTGAATCAACTAAAAATAAAACAAATAACATGAGTTACTTAATTTATCCGTACTCCATTCGTCGTAGCTCTTTTCTGTGTCTCTGGACGCACAAGTTTGCGTTCCTATGATGCGATTTGGTATGTCTTCGAAATTTATAACCAAAGACATCCTTGATTTAAATGATCTGAAAAACTGTTAAATATGTAACAGATTGAACAATTTTTTATTTTATTTTAAAACAACAAAATTTAAAGAATTAATTAAAAAATGATTACAAAAAATATATTTATTGCGATTAGTTATCAGTAGGTAGGAATAATTTTTTAATGAATTTTAGTGGAAATTTCATCCCGACATCTCTTATATTCCTTCGGCCGTCCGAGATTGTATATCGCGGTGCAGCGTTCACTTCAAATAATTTTAATTTCGTCAATTGTCAAATGTCCATCTATTGAAAAAGAGATCCGTAAAGGGGACACTCGGGGCTATATCCCTATTTTTTCAAAAGTGGCCCACTATGAAAATACGGCATTTGTTTAAAACAATTGCAAAATAAACGGTGAAAGAAGAATTTTTTCAAATAACATTTCAAGTGGATACTCTTATGTTTCCACTATAAGCCCCTAAAAACTCATTTCTATCGGTTTGTCAGTTCTAGTCTTACAATTTAATGGAACAAAGTTGACACGTATTTTTTATACCTTTGTAAAATCAACTATCCACGTTTATAATATTGAAAGTTAGTTGAAATCACCAGGTCTTCCAATTTTGTTCAATTGCTGCTACAACGTGTTTCCGTGGTGTAGTGGTTATCACATCCGCCTAACACGCGGAAGGTCCCCGGTTCGATCCCGGGCGGAAACATTCTTTTTTTTTCTTGCTAGAATATTGACCTGGTAAATAAATAATGTAGATATGAAATTCTGATGCAATAAATGCAATGCAAGATGTTTGATCGTTATAGCGTTTTATGTGAGCTTGTAAAACGGAGCACACAAGTCTGTAAACAAAAGAATGAGTAAGTGGAACGCAGGTGGTGTGTCTTGCGAGTCGTCAATTCAAACATGTCGGGGAATCCAAAGGAGGAAAACTCAGCATGCCATTTTTATTTTCTTTATCTTCGCGGTGATTCCCAAACGCCCGACGCATTTTCACATGGAAACGAGTTTCCAGCTGACGCGCTGTTCTGCATGAATAAGCAATCTTTATCCGTGTATAAACTATATTATCAGCGTATAGAATTGTCGCGATCTGTTGCATAATAATTAGAATTTGGTGTGAAAATAATATTTGAATTCAAGCTTTTTGAATCTGAATTTGAATCTAAATTTGCTTCTTTGTTTTTTTTTTTTAATTGGAGTTTCTAACGAATGTGCACCCTATATTTTGTTCAATACATAGGATCAAAAATGGTGATTTGATTTAGTGTAACAGGCAGAATTGGGCAAAAATTTAATCAACGATTGACGAATAAATTTCTACTTCAATCGTTAATTGCAATTAAGAATTAAACTCCTACTTTAGTCGTTAATTGCGGTTAACGATTACCTTCTTTTCAATTGTAATCGTCAATCGGATAATTGATTAATGATTAAGTGCTATTTCGAAATGAAATTCGGAATCAAAACTGTATGCATAAATAAATGTAAACCGAGTTGTCATTTGGTCAATAATACGATCTCTATGTACCTACTTATTACAATTTATGAATAGACCGTGTGGCGATTAACTTCAAAAATTGATTAAATCAGTCTCCGATTTTTCGATGATTTCCTTTTAATCAACCATTGAGCATTAACTTCAGCAATCAATTGAATCAATCGTCGATTTTTCAATGATTACCTTTTTTAATCGTACACATTAATCAATTCGGTTAAAATTTCAATCGATTAATGCTCAACTCTGGTAACAGGGTTGAAAGAGCAATCGCTACAATGAATCTATAATCTTTTTAGTCCCATAATCAATTTAATTCACGAAATTACATATCAATATTGTAAGTTATTTATAGATGGTACCTCTACTACGGCGACTAAAATATTAAAGATTTTCACTATTTCGTATGATTACTAAATACAATCAAGTATATGGAAACGATCAAAAATCTAAAAGTGTATAAAAAGATGCGATATTATTTTTATAGTACGCAATACTGAACAATAACAACGTATAGTAAATCATAATGTAATCACGGCAATATTTATTTTCATATTAAATGATTCACGAATCTCACTTTATTGAAAAATGGCTAAAAAACAAAGAGCTTATCGCACATTTGAGCCGCGTGCCCGGTGGTTCCCAGGCAAGCGGCCTAGAGCCTTGAACTCTCACGCAGACACAAGGCATGTCGAACGTTTCGTATAAATACGGTGTGCTTCGATGTATCAGACATCAGTCCCTGCTAATCTGCAGCATCCACATATCGTGAAGAAGTGAGCGGTAAGTAACTACTAATTAGTACATTAACATTGTATACACAAATTACATATCAAAATTAATACTGTATTACCAAGTAGTAGTAACGTAACTTTCTCTTGCAAAGTAACAATTAATTAATAATTCCCTTAGAGGATCGCATATAACTGGTGGATAAAGTACACTTCAACCATGAAGAGTTTCTTCATCCTGACAATTTTCGCCATCGCCTGTACGGCGATGGTAGCTAGCGAGGTTTTCGAAGGACCACCTGGCCCACCCCATCCGGTAAAATTGCATATAAATCATGAAATTAAAAATTTGATACCAGTACGGGTTTAAATATTTATAAAATTCTCGGGTACATTGCAGCGTTTACGTCGAGAAGCCGATCCAGAAGCTGAACCAGGAAGACCTAAGCCAATATACGTCCCTCCTCCACGACCACCACACCCGGTAATTATTTTAAATGATAGTTTCACTGGATAAATAACTCAACAATATTAAATTAATTGTTGTGATCTGCTTTGTTCAGCGTCTTCGTCGTGAAGCTGATCCAGAAGCAGAACCTGGAAGACCTAAGCCAATATACGTCCCTCCTCCACCACCACCACACCCGGTAATTATTTTAAACGGTAGTTTCACTGGATAAATAACTCAACAATATTATATTAATTTTATGATCTGCTTTGTTTAGCGTCTTCGTCGTGAAGCTGATCCAGAAGCAGAACCTGGAAGACCTAAGCCAATATACGTCCCACCTCCACGACCACCACACCCGGTAATTATTTTAAATGATAGTTTCACTGGATAAATAACTCAACAATATTAAATTAATTGTTGTGATCTGCTTTGTTTAGCGTCTTCGTCGTGAAGCTGATCCAGAAGCAGAACCTGGAAGACCTAAGCCAATATACGTCCCTCCTCCACGACCACCACACCCGGTAATTATTTAAATCTATACTTCTACATATCAAATAACTTATGAATATTAAATAAATTGTTGTAATTTCTTTTGTTTAGCGTCTCCGCCGTGAAGCTGACCCAGAAGCTGTATCTGGAAAACCTAAGCCACTAATTTTACCTACGTCAGCGTATGTCCCTCCTTCACAAACACCACAGCCGGTAATTATTTCAATCTATACTTGTATTTATCAAATAACTTGTGAATATTAAATTAATTGGTGTGATTTCTTTTTGGTCAGCGTCCCCGCCGTGAAGCCGATCCCGAGCCTGAACCCGGTAAACCTAGACCAGTGTATGTTCCTGCCCCCAGACCGCCACACCCGGTAATTATTTAACTCTATACTTCTATTTATCAAATAGCTTATGAATATTAAATTAATTGTTATAACTTCTTTTGTTCAGCGTCTCCGCCGTGAAGCCGACCCAGAGCCTGAACCCGGTAAACCTAGGCCAGTGAATGTACCAAGGCCCGTGTACATTCCTCCCCCGAGACCGCCACACCCGGTAATTATTTCAATCTACATATACTTGTACTTATCATATAACTTGTGAATAGTAAATTAATTGTTGTAATTTCTTTTTATTCAGCGTCTCCGCCGTGAAGCCGACCCAGAGCCTGAACCCGGTAAACCTAGGCCAGTAAATGTACCAAGGCCAGTGTATATTCCTCCCCCAAGACCGCCACACCCGGTAATTATTTAAATCTATACTTCTACTTATCAAATAGCGTATGAATATTAAATTAATTGTTGTAATTTCTTTTTGTTCAGCGTCTCCGCCGTGAAGCCGATCCAGAGGCTGAACCCGGTAAACCTAGGCCAGTAAATGTACCAAGGCCAGTGTACATTCCTCCCCCGAGACCACCACACCCGGTAATTATTTAAATCTATACTTCTACTTATCAAATAGCGTATGAATATTAAATTAATTGTTGTAATTTCTTTTTGTTCAGCGTCTCCGCCGTGAAGCCGACCCAGAGGCTGAACCCGGTAAACCTAGGCCAGTAAATGTACCAAGGCCAGTGTACATTCCTCCCCCGAGACCACCACACCCGGTAATTATTTAAATCTATACTTCTATTTATCAAATGGCGTATGAATATTAAATTAATTGATGTAATTTCTTTTTGTTCAGCGTCTCCGCCGTGAAGCCGACCCAGAGCCTGAACCCGGTAAACCTAGGCCAGTGTATGTCCCTCCTCCACGACCACCTCACCCGGTAATTATTTAAATGAGTAATTCTACTTATCAAATAGCTTGTGAATAGTAAATTAATTGTTGTAATTTCTTTTTGTTCAGCGTCTCCGCCGTGAAGCCGACCCAGAGCCTGAACCCGGTAAACCTAGGCCAGTGAATGTACCAAAGCCAGTGTACATTCCTCCCCCCAGACCGCCACACCCGGTAATTATTTCAATCTAAACTTGTACTTATCATATAAATTATGAATATTAAATGAATTTTAATTTATTTTGTTTAGCGCCTCTGAGCTAAAGTTTGATGAACATCCTCTGGCAGTGTTCACACGCTCCTTTGACCAGTTCGCAGTAACTAAGCATTGTGTGACTGTACTTAATAGCATAAGCAAACAATTGCATTTAATATTGTTATGTATCTTGTTTTAATTGTTCTGTGTTATATTATATACTTAATAAAAATCTAATTATTTACAACCAACAAAGCTTTATTTGATTACCGTTGTTATTCCAAAAACACGATTACAGGTGCTTCGTCGTCGTCTTCTTGTTGTATATTAGAAAAGTCCCACAAAAACTTCGTCGTTAACCGATTACGAAACCTCACAGCGTACGTTTTCAAACGACCGTCTATATACGAATTCGCTTCGATGTTCGCGAATAGTTTCCGTAGGTTTTGATAAACAAAATTATTATTAGCTACGATGTCGCAGAGCACATCTTCAGGTACGTGTGTCAACTGCACCTCCAACGCTTTCATAAATTCCATAAAAATGCCGCGCCGTTCTGGAATTACAGAATCGGCGCCGCAAATCAGGCATACTAGCTGTTTCCAGTGTTCAAACGCATCCAGACTTTGTCCGACGAGGAAACAAACAAACGCCAGTTGCATTTCACCAATAATGTCCATAGATCTGACACAATTAAACCATTACATCTCTACCATATGCAAGTATGTTCGAATAGTATAAACAGCCATTATTCTTACTGTGTTAAGTCCTTCAATAATGTGTTGAGAGCATAACTAGAGTCAAGAGAGTGTTTTGTGACTTCACCGGGCGATGCTCCATCTGGATAATTTTTATCTGGCAACTTAGATAACCGAAGCTCTGTACCTGGCATAGGTTTTAAGTCGGGAAGTAGCTCTTTCTCCTTTTCTTCCACAGTAATTCCAGTTCTTTTTGTTCTTTCTGGGGTCAATGCTCCTCCTCTTGGTCTCATCGCATCACTACAGGGCTCTAACTCTAGAGCTGATCTTACAAACCTGAAAGAAAGTAACAGAAACTTTATAATATCATTCGATAAGTACAAATGAGTGAGATTTGTGTGACTACTTTATTCTTTCTACAGACCCACATACAGGAGAACAACGCTCAACAAGGGAAGAGCTAATGTGATTTGTTAATTCCATCCATGGTTTCCATATGTCGTAAGGATAACAGCCTAGATGTTTATCCAAATCGTTCAGGTTCTTCTTCATTCTTTGTACCATTTCTTCTGGCACAGCTAAATGAAGTCATTTTGTTTTATATTTAGTATTAAAATTATTTAACGCAGTGATGAGCAACGGACTACAGTGGGGCAAAAGTAAAAACATTGTTGCGTATAACATTTACATACCTTCCGAACTGAGATCTTCAGCTTTCGCATCCCATTGTCTGACTAAAAATTCAGATTTGTTAAATGTGTGAAGGAACCCAACTTTGGGTGCTAGTTCTCCGCACTCGTTTACAGCACTACATGAAAAATTGATAAGTAAAAAGGCAATTACTATACAGAGAAGGGTATTACATATAATCACCTGTAGTGTACGTAATGAAATCCTGGTGGAATCATTTTAATACCCTTAAAACGATCTGCTGTATTCCACGATTTTAAATCGATTCCCAGCTCAGTACCAATCGGAACATTTAACATAATTACTTTAGCACCCTCGACGTAAAGTCTTTGTGCTAAATTTTGGTCCATTTCTATACATTCAGTTGCCATGATTATTTCTTTGCAAAACAGTAAATAAATGATTAATTTTTATCAAACGAGTTTACGATGTAAACACTTCCTCGCGATCTCACGTTCCTTTGACACTGTCAAATTGACATGCAAACTGACATTGTACATGTACAGGAATGTTTTGATATTTGTTGAAAAAATTGCTTACAAATTACAAATGTCGTAGGTGAATGTAACATTATTTTATAATTGATAGTATGATTTATTCTTTCGAATCATTCCGCTGAGAATTATTATTTATGAATGAGACGTATGGACAACTCATTTTATATATTCTGTGCTGCTATTCAGCCAATCAGAGCAATAGTGTGAACTGTAGATAGTCTAAAATTGACACAGAGCTTCTTTCTTGCTTCTCCATAGCCGATGGTATTCGAATTCCATAGTTTGCAGTAATCGATTACCAACTTCGTCCTATCGAATCTCGAAGTGAGCGATATCGAGAACGATGTTTGCTACTGCTACCGATTTGGAATCATTACCAATTACCACCGATGCTGTACGAAACGCGCTGTTTATAAAACTATAATTTGTTGACATATGGAACAATTGTTGCATCTCCATTGTCAGCTGTATTAAGTCATTTATAGAACTGATGTCACCAACAATGTACTATGTTAGAAATACTTTTCAGAAGATCGCCTCCCGGGAATCGGCTTTATAAATGTTGAATAGGTTAGAACGTAATACAAAACTTTTTTCGTTTTACCGTTTTACACGTAATCTTTCATAGATTTCAATCTTTTTTATATTTAATCATCATGTAATTATTGAAACTAAAATTACTGAATCAACATGACTGGTTCGAGACTCTTATTTTGCAATCACTGAAATTGTAAATACTCTTTCGAATTATTGCATCGATGCATTCAGATACATATTGCAATAAATATTTAAGAAAATTGAAATAAATATAATATTGTCATTTACACAATTATTTCTTATTTTGAAATTCAGGATAGATCGAAGTTACAATGGACCGCGGAAAAGCAGGAATTGGTAGAGGTGCGAAGAGTAAAATAGCTCAACATCCTGCAGACTTGTTCGCGCTGGGATCTAAAGGATCTCGCAGCGAAAGCTCCGATGCTAAAAGACCAGGGGTTATTCATTCTAAACCAAGCACTAGCTCCTCTACTTCTGGTAAAAGATAACGTACATTTAATGTAACAATTCATCAAAAATTACACAATGAGCTCTATTATTTAAAATTTATAGGTAACGATAGGAAGAAAGAAGCTCCATCGGGATCGCTTCAGTCGTTTCAGTACATTCCACCAAAGAAACAGAAGCTTGCAACCCATGCTCCCCATCCGAGGCCACCATTCTCAAGCGCGGAAGCTTGGGAACTGGTAGCTATAGACAGTGATCCAGCCGATTTTGTTCCGATGGTTCTAGAAGCAAACGACAATGACGAGGGTGACAAAGTTATAGGCATCATTTGCGGCGCCATAAAGACTCTGAAGAACCAGAAATGGAAGCCGGACACGTTGATCTACATGGGATTATTGTATCTAGCGAAAATACGCGCGTCTATTTTTTCACACGACTGTATATTACACGCGCTATCGTCCCTGCTGAAACGAGACCAGGCGCACAATTACAAATCCAAGGGTAACCCGTTGGTTCCCGTACTCGCTGCTAATTTATTAATGAAGGGATTCCACGAGAAGAGAAATTGGCCAGAGATTTTCGTTAAGGTTGTTATAAGAGAGTTATTTTACAACTAGACTGCGGATCTTTATGCATTTATAAAGAAATTGATCCAGTGAAATATAAAACAGTGAGGGATTAGAAAAGTTCAAGAATATCGTAATGTCGTTTTTAATGTAATGGAGTCATTAAGGGATGAAATCAATTTTTATGTTGTTCTTGCTTCCCACAATCAATGCAAAACATTTTTATTTTGCATGAAGATCCACAGTCTACTTATAACAATAAGTTTTTGTATTTCAATACGAAATCACGAATTTTTGCACTGACTCATATATTCAACTGAGACTTGGAAGTGAGTTTAAACTAATTCTTACTTCTCTCACAGTTGTACATCGAGGATGCCCTCGGGGAGAGAGTGTGGATCGACCACGAAGAGTGCAAAGGCTTCGTGGACAATATTCTAACGGGCTTCAACACTCGGCATCCGCCGAAAAGCGTTCTGCAACCGGAACTATCGGTTTTAACGCCACGCGATTGTCACAGTCCCTCTACGATAGACGACGAGGACCCAAATTCCTCGTCGGCACAGTTTCCTGGTGACAAGGAGAAGATAGACTTCCCCGTGACTCCTAGATACGCTCTCTGTATAGAAAGTATAGAGTTCATCGTGCTCGAAGCTATAAAGGAACAGCTGAACAGAAGGCAACCAGAGTCGATTACGAAAAACTTTCTGAGGCTGTTGTCCTCAGCCTGCGGATTCGTGGAGATTCGAAACATAGCTGTACCGAGACTGGAAATGTGGCTGCACAATCCTAAACTGATGAGACCCGCTCAGGAGTTGCTCAGCTACATCTGTTACAACTGCACTTCCCACACGCAGAGGGACGTGGAAGTTATAAGTCAATTAGTAAAGATGCGACTGAAGACCAAGGCTGTAATTAATTTGTACTTGAACGGCGTGAAGGAACTGATCGGTCTGCATCCGGAGAATCTAGCTACCATTTTGAAGCACACTATTTACAACGAATTGTCGAACGCAAGGAATCCGAACAACATGCCGATGCTGGGCGTAATGTTCCAAACTTTGCCGGAACAGTCTGCTAAATTACTCGCGGAGATATTCCAGGATTTATTGATGAACCGAGAGGACTATCTCAGGCCTTTGCGTGCCTTGCTCAGGGAAATAGTACGCGTCTGCAGACACGATATCAATTTAATTACGTTCGCTCGCACCATGATGGCCGAGAGACAAGACATAGCGCAACAGTTGCTCAACTTCGAGTTCAAAGAACGAGTCTTCATGTCCATCGCGGACTTGCTATGCCTGTGCATGTTGCTAGCCATCAGTCCGCAAATCAAAGAAGCCGCGGCTCTCGCACAAAGAGGCGATAAGAAAGACGTAGCGTTGTTACATCAATTCCAAAACATGGTGGCGACCATACAATTCGAAGCCGTGATGTGGCTGCAGAATTTGGCGCCGCAGATGTACGCGATCAGTAGAAACGAGCTTCTTCATGCTATGCATAAGATATTGATGCTCGAGTCGCCGGAGCAATATTACAAATTGGACAATTGGCCACCCGAGTCCGATAGAGTGTTTTATTTGCGACTGATCTCTGATGTACCGCTCTTACAAAATACGTTGCTGAGACTGCTGTTAATTGGTTACTCGAAAGTGGGTATCTAGAATGTTTAGATTATATCTTTTCCTAAGTACAGGGTGTTGTAGAGGTTTCACGTTTCAGGATAACGGTATTACCCATTCGGAAACGCTGGACTTGGTGGACCAACTAATACGGAGAGCGGCGGCCAACTCGTCTGAGAGTTTTCCAACTTTGCAATCGGATAAACTGGATGTAATCGAACTTATCTTTAATCTGTGCATCTACCAGCCTCCTGGAACCATAAATATACCGTCAAAGTACTCTACACATTTTCTAATCCGATCATATGCGTACGCAACAGCTTCGTAAATTACTTGTTTCTGTTTTTACAGTTACGTACCACCTACATTGGCGATATCGAATTTATACTGGAAAGGATGGATTATGTTGTTGGTACTAGCTGCTCACAATCCGTCTACTATCGGTGCTGTCGTGTGGAAGCGTTATCCTATTCTAAGAACTCTCATGGAAATGTGTATCACTAAGTAAGTTCGTAATTAAGGGAGTAGTCCAAAAAACCCACACAATCCTGAAAACAAGACTACCCTCTCAAACTGTTAATGCTATATTTTATAGTCACTTCTCGTACCCTCCACCAACGATGGCTCTGCCGGAAGTGATAGAACAAGAGCGATCGAAGGAACTGCAAGTGGAAGCGATCGAAAAGCAAGAGATCCTCGAGTACGAGTCCCATTTAGCGGCTGCTTCAACAAGGATACAGATATCCGAGCAGAACAGTTTGCTATTATCGCAATTAATCACCATGGAGCCGACTGGCATCGCAAGAAGACCGCCTCCAGCGGTGTTAGAACAATTACAATCGTTAAACGTGTCTCATAGATTAGGACACTTACTCTGCCGGTCACGGAAACCAGACTTCCTGTTGGACATAATTCAAAGGCAACAGCAAAGTTCCTCTCAGAGCATGCCTTGGCTGGCAGATCTTGTACAAAGTAGCGAAGGATCCCTTAGTCAATTGCCTGTGCAATGCCTCTGCGAGTTTCTGTTGTCCACTAGCACACAAGCGGTGGAGAAACAACCGAGGCAACAACAATTGCTGGCTCATCTTCAAATGTTGCTGACCGACCCTGATCAGGACCAACAACATGCTTACGAAGTGTTAGAGTACTTTTTGAGAAGATTGAGCAGCCAGCAGACTAACAGCCGTCTACAAGCGATTACTGGTTTGAAAATGGTTTTGGGATCAATACCTACCGAGGAGGAGCCCATGGACATTGATCCGGAAAATGAGAAGTAAGATCTATCAATTTTCACTCCGGTACCACAAGAGTAGTTTTAATGATTTACCCTTTTCTTCATCCGCTCTTTCAATTCAGTTTCTATTTCTTGCAATCGATAATACAATTTTTATCTTGCATAAAGATCCGCAGTGTACTAACGACTTAACAAATGTTTTGAATGCAATGATGGAGGAATGGTTTCTTTTAGGGAGCTCTGGCTAGTCCGTAAGCTACCAACCATTCCGCACTTCCTATCGGTGAGGACTTTGGTCTCGACAGCTCTTCGTGGGGCTTGCCAAGTGGAAAACAATCCTGATCTCGTTCACGCCTACATTTCGTACCTCTCCGCCCACACAACCGACGACGAGCTACCAGAGCTGACGGATCTCGCTAACGAAATCTCTCAGCTGGTAGTTGAGAGGAGCACGATCATAGCAGCGATCTTGCCACAGACGGAATGCGACAATCAACAGGCCAGGCAAACCCTGCACGCGTTCATGGCGATTTTCTGCAATTATTTAGAGAAGGCTCGGTCACCTAGAGGAGAAGAATACACGTGGTCTGAGAGCCAGGATCAGATCTTAGTCCAATGGAGCTCGGGAGAAGAATGCACGATGCACATTCTCGTGGTGCACGCTATGATCATTCTGCTGACCTACGATTCTTCCGAAGACGATGACTTGTTCAACGTTCTCCTGGAGACTTGGTTCCCATTGAACGCAGAGCCTCCGAAAGCGTTTTTGGTTGATACCAGCGAAGAGGCTTTGCTGATACCTGATTGGTTGAAGCTGAGGATGATCAGGAGCAACGTGCCACGACTTGTGGACGCAGCTCTGAAGGACTTGGAGCCTCAGCAGCTGGTCCTGTTCATCCAGAGCTTCGGAATCCCAGTGCCTTCGATGAGCAAGCTGCTGCACACACTGGATACGGGAGTGCAGATCGATCCCGACTCCGTCGGAGAGGCTGTGCTCGATAAAACGTACATGGCACAGTTGGTGGAAGTGCAACACAGAAGAGGAGCCACTGGTGGACTAGTATTCGTGCAAGTTCTGCAGCTGATGGAGCCTCAACTACCCGATGAGAACCCGGTGACCATAGGACAACTGCAGGAACCTCTGCCTCCCAGCGCTATGGTCCAGAAACAATCTGTTATCCAGTGTTCTGTGAAGACAGACGTTCCTCATTTGATCAACAGGCTGTTCATAGAGAACATATCGATCAGCCAGAAGGTGGACGCGTATCGTCGCTTGCACAAAACTCTGGCGAAGGACCTGCAGAAGTCCTCGAAAGAAAGCGGTGCTGTTGTTTTAGCCATACAGCACATCTGCAGCGTTCTAAGCTCGATGCAGGTGAAGCAGTTTCTAGCTTCGCTCGTTCATATGCCGCAGTACTCGTGCACATTGATGAGGATCATCCTGCTGCCCTTGAAGAAATCCTCCACGTCCAAACAGGTCGTCGAACTGACTCGCAACATGTGTTTGAACTTGATACAGCTGATAGGGGACGTGAAAGCACCGGTTCTTTCTATCCTAAGAGACTTTGCTAACGTACAACTGACCAAGACACCGAAGAGCATGGAGTTAACTATGCTGATGCAGACTCGCGACCTTGGATCCATTTTGGAAACCACGGATCCTGTGAATCTCGAAGCTGTCGGACGAAAATTGTTGGATATTTGCTTCAAACAACAGAAGACCGACGTGCTTGTCGAAGCTATGGCGAGGTTGCTGGTTAACGATAGTAACGAAGGTGTTAGGAAACCGAGGACAGGGTTGTTGATCGACTGGCTGGCTTCCGTGGAACCAGAGTTGATCGGAACCTGTCCCAATCTACAGATGAAGCTTCTTTTCGGGAAGACGAAAATACAAATGAAAATTGACAATAACGTAGTTAGTTCGCACTCCTTCAGGCCCTATCTGCTGACCCTATTAACGCACAGAGCGAGCTGGGCTACCTTGCACAAGTGCGTTGGACACTTGTTAGATAAATGCGACGATGGGTAAGTTGTTGAACGCTTTAAAGCAGCGGACGAGGTTAAAAAGCATTTCAGAACATTAGAGGAGCGCAAAGAATTTCTATTTTGAAATTGTTGCGATTTCAGGTACGACCCAACAGCTGTGTTAGATTTTCTTTGGGCTCTGACGTGCAATCCGAAGCTGTGGCAAGGCAGAGACAAATTCACGCCGAAACACTATGTTCCGGAAGATATTTTACTGTTGCACGAGAAGCAGTTGTTGACGCTGGTGGCGTACATTGTCGCAGAAGCTGTTATCACTTGCAATAGCAACAGTAGAACCACCGCGTTGGCCAGGATGGATTCTCGTTTGGACTTGTTGTTGCATTGCATCTCAACAGACGACCATTTGGTATCCAGTGTAGTCAGATATTTGGCTGATCGTATGATGAATGATCCAGAGTACGCGATGCGTTTCATCTACCATCTCCCTTTCTTTTTTCACACGCTACAAGCAATTCTATGTTATAATCTTTTAGCGTGGAATCCGACATGGCGCATCAATTCTTGTTACACATGTACATGAAGATACCCAAGGTGATCTGTTACCTAGACACCTTCCAAACGAAAAAGTTCGTCGAGGGAGCAAAGATCACAGCCTGGACCGGTTCCGTGCTGGACTGCATGAGCCACTCTTTGGTAACAGCGTTGGCAGCGACGCCCAGACAAAAATCTTGGAATTCCAGGTCCCAAGAGTTCGAGATGTGTGCTAGAAAAATGGCCGCCGTTCATCCGATCCTAGTGTTGCGTCAGCTTCCAATGTTAGCGTCGTCTTTAATGGGCAGATGCTATTTAGACTTCGGTCAATTCCGTTCCGGTCATCATTTGAATCTTTTCACGCAAATAATGGGCCTGCTCGAATTGCTACAGCCGCATTTGTTTCGGGAAGAGCATCGAGCTGCTTTGGAAGACACGTTGGAGAATTACTTCCAATGCTTCCAGGTACTTTGAAACACTTGTATGATTCGTGTCAAACGACTGATCCATTTTCTCCGCAGAATTACGGCCCGATAAAAGAGATCATACCGCTCCTGAACAGATTCATCACGCTCCTACAGTCGTACATTTCATACGATCCTCAAAAAGCGTTGAAGTACTTGCAGAAGCACGCTCAGCCTCTTCAGTAAGTACTTGGTGCCTTTGGTTTCCTATATCAAACTTCAGACGTCAGCTTACACTTACATGTAGTGAATTACAGGTACACTATCCGAATCTAGTTACACTTCGTACACTTGTATCAGGCATCCCAGTACCAAGGGAAGGGGAAGACGTGGAGGAAGTTCTGATCACTGTGCCTCCTACACCGCCACCAACCGAGACCATTGTTCCTCAGCATTGGTCCTCGTTGCTGTCTACTCTGGGCAAGATGCATGGCGATGGTACACTATCTCAAAAACGTTTTTCCAACCGAGACACTTTATTTTTATTCTGCTGCATGTAGCTGTCGTAGCTTTCGAAAATAGCTGCATACGCAGCTTTATGCTTCCGAATAATGCAAATTACAACTCGTAAACATAAAAATAGGACTTTTGAGGGCGATTGCGGTCTTGAGCGATCTTTTATCTAGCGCTTTTGATTACTGAAAAACCCCTCAACTCGAACTTTTAGATTAATTTGAACTTCAACGAAGAATTCACAAACGCGTGTTCCCATTTCAGACGTGTTCAACGCTCTTCAGGAAATCGAGCACTTGTCGTCTCGAAAGCCTTCGGTCCTAGAACCGATCACAGACAACATAGCCGAGCTACTGGTGTCTCCTCAGGGTAACATAAGGACTCTAGCTCACACCTTACTGGCAAGAGCGCTGAAGTATCGTCCAGCAACGAACGCAAACATTTTATCCGCCTTTCAAAGATGTCTGGACAGTCCTAGAGCCGATGTGTTAATGTCGGCTCTAGAAAAGTTACCGGAAATTGTACTTTGCATGCAAGGTAAACATTATCTGCAATTGAATTTTCATTTGTTGCTCTCTCCGTTCTAATCAATCGTATTTCGTTCCAGAACATGCTCTACCATTGATGCAGAAGGTGTTTGAATTAGGAGTGAATTCAAATGTGAATACTACGCCGTATATCAGTAAGACCATCACCCTGTTGAATACACAGCAAGGTTGTTAGTATCATGGAAATTGTAATTTTTATATTCTGTAAAATAAAGTCAATAATTTCTAATAAAACGCGGCTCATTGCACTTAGTTTATTTTCTTCGAAGAATAGGTATACTGTTCTTACCGGAAGCTTTACAAACGGTATAGAAAATATGCTAGGTACGATCAAAACAGACAATATTATTCCTTACGCTATAAAAACGGACATAAATAATACATATTATGCGATCGATTATAAAGTACTAGCGTGTCACATGAACGCTTCCGGCGGTACATTGTTAACAGTGTACATGTTCATGAACGTCGTGATAGCAGACCTTATGTCCCAATTGGCTTCTTCGAGGGACTGGTGGCAGAAGTTCATGTTCATTGTAGTTAGCTCGTGCAAGAATGTCAACAATTGTTCCTTCTCGGAGACACTGAACACTGTTGGGTCGAATTTGGGTACAATCTTCGAGTCGAATCTTGCCTCGATGCTTCCCGATTGATTACTGTTAGCAGGTGATCCATCTAGATAGTATTGATCGTTGGTGATACAATATTCGTTGTCTTCTTTCTGGACAATGATGAAAGTCTTGTTGAAGAACATTGGAGGACAAGAAATCTCTCTGAAAGAGAACACGCCTTGGACAGAGATGGCTACATGACTGTCTTCTTCGTACAATAGATCTACATGAAACGATTTAAAATTGTGTATGGTGGCTGGCTGACTTCTCAAGGCAGAAATGATCTTCTCAGGACCTCGCAGTAAAAATTCTTGACACTTGGCGTAATCGACGAACTTCAACAAGTTCCTGTTCGTAGCGAATGATTTAGTTACTTGCTTGTGGGCATAGTTCGTCAGTGTCCCGAGCGTCATCGAATACAGAGCGTCCCTATCGTACAATCCATTCATCACTTGCCTATCATTCTGATCGTACAACGTGAAGTAGTGCTTCACGAACTGTTTGATCAAGCTAGATTTAGACCCATCTCTCAGGTAATTGCTTTGTACGTTCGGAATGAACTTTTGCTCTGTGTCTATAACGATCCCGTCTAGTTTCTGCAGATGTGGAAAAACGCTTTTCACAGCCTGAACATAATCCTGGCATTTGTTATACTTGGTGCACAGTGGATTTCCATCAAGCCAGAGCTCGCTTATCTTGAACTCGCTGAAGTATCGCAAATAGTCCAATTCGTTAATGTCATTGTACCTCAGATCGAGCTTGGTCAAGTGATAATTGAAGAACTTCTCGAACAAAACGATAGCTGTGATTTTGTTATACTTCAAGCTAAGCTCGCGAATGGGTAGTCTGGAATCACGGTTCGTGTTCCAGATTCCCATTCTACTGCATCTGAAGACGAACTGTAATACTTTTGGTAAAGATACAGGGCAAAATATGAGACCCAACGATTTCTCGTTCTCGAAGTTATCAAGATTCAATACCTTCTTGGTGGGCTCGTATCTGAAATATAGGGCTTGAGCGATAACTCTATTAGGATTCAATGGTAAGTCTTGGGAATCCATGAATCCCAATACAATATCGATACGCAACTCTTGTCCATTCTGCAAGCTCACGCATAAACCTTGTTTCACAAGATTTTCTATAGCGTTGGCGCTACACTTGGCCAAGAAGTGACTTTTGTTTGGACTTTCCACTTTGTACCTAACAGGCAGTATGATCTCAGGATCGCAGGCAGTAATGATCTTCTTCATAACCTCCGTCGCTTTGTACTTTCCTACACCATAAAGAATAAATTTGTGCCATAGATCCTGACGAGCCGCGAGTGTCGATTCTTGACTGTTGAAGGATGGTTTAATGTGTGTCAGTCGTAGCGGTTCCCAACTGGTTCCTGCACTTTCAGCTGCTTCTGTTTTCGCCATTGCTCTTGATGCAGCATATAACAAGTTCTCACGAAAATTAAACTATTTTTGAGTAACATAAAATTAAATTACGAACTTTATTTGATCAAACTAGTACATGACATTAAATTATAGGAACGATTAACTTACGAATTTTATTTTAAACGAATTCCGGTAATCTGATCCTATTTAAATGGTAAATAAGCATTCAATTGCATCCTTCAATGAGATTCGGGGCTATACAGCAGGATTAGTAAATATGCGGTACCTTTTGGAAAAATTGATGGTTATATTGTCAACCCCATGTGATTCTCCATATTGCTCAGGAGCGTATATTCATACTCTTTCTAAAACTGGTACAATGCGTACCAGTAAAAATACCATAGTAAAAATGCTAAAAAAATGCTGGAATATGAAATTCAATAGAATTTAATACGATTCTTATTTATTTTGGATCTGCAAATGCTATTACTATTGATGTTTGAAAATTGCAGTAACATCCGCAGTCTAATTATCATTTTCTAAATAAAGATTCATATTTATTATTCGTAACCGGTCATCATTTGATTTGTCCCACTAAATTAAAGATATAATTAGGGGACGCGTCGCTCCACATGCATTTTTGCCGCTGCAACCAGCTCTAACGTTCTAACACAACAAGCTGCAACAAGCTGCAAGAAGCTGACGCACGCAACACATTGATATTCAGATGGCAGCACGAGCATGATTCACAAATGAGAAGTACTGGCAAGTGGGATGGGCGTTGGGGTACATAATTGTTTTTAACACACGTTGGATGCTCGTTTCTAATTAAAACAGAATTTTTTCAACGTCCAAATTATCTCGTTCGACTTATTGACAATATGACAAACGTGTGGCACTCGGTTTTACTCGCTCTCATTTTCCTGTGGCAAGGTAAGCTTCCGTTAAATTTCAAAATCAAAAATGATTGTTTACTACGTTTACACGATTTCTCAAATTTCAAATGAATTTCGTTGGCAACGAAATTGTGTTTCGTCACAATCAAGAAATTTCATTAAGCGTAAATATTTTTGACCAAAGCGATAACGATTGATCCATCGATATCACAGATTCCTGGGGAAATGATCTACCAATTATGTTTGTTTTTCAGTCTCAGATTCTGTTCAAGATTGCCAAATTCCCTCCGTCATAAGAGGATCATGGTTTTCATGGGAAAATGGCAGAAATACTTTGACGGAGATCAATGCGGATACTATGACCGACCATGGTTTTTGTATAAATATGCTTGAAGAGTACCATGTCAATTACACGTTCGTATTTCGACATGAACAGTGCTATCACTGTGTTAAGTTGATCGTTAGAACAGTGAATGTTTTGGAAAAACTTGAAGGTATTAAGCTTAGTACTATACTGCTAATCTTTCCACGAAATAGGAATTATTTGCATCGATTATATAGTTACATGTTGCATTGTATAATTCTATTTCTTCTGCTTTAGCGAGCTGTGTAAATTTGCCTGACGGAGATGAGCCCACTGTAGAGAATGTGTGCAGAGGTATAAATCCCAGTCAACAGTTAATAACATTGTTCTCCGAAAATTACGTGCCTGTAAACTGTAGATCGTCTCTGGAAGGTGTTTGGCAATTTGCGTATCAGGCAAGATATTTCATTGCATCGAATAGAGGTGTTCGAGAAGCCAAAAATGCGTTCTCGCACACATCTACTATTAAACAGCAGAGAAGGGTTCTAAACAGACCAATTAATTTTCCTGTTACGATTACAGAACCGATACAGGTTTAGAGGAGAGTGTAATCACCCAGACGCTCAAATCCGATCGTGTCAAACTGCAGGAACACAGTTCTTAATAACCAATCAGAAGTTTAATATAACTTACAAGAAGTGTCCTGGATTAAAGGAAACTTTCGATGGAGGTAACATAATTAGTAGACAGCTGATCTTTATGCATTCACAAAGAAATTGATTACAGTAGAACATTTTTATTTTGCATAAAGATCTGTAGTCTAATTGTTAGCTACTCAAACGAGATTTTTATAAAAATTGCCTGGCTGATCGAAACCATAAATGTTTCAGTGGTCGAGTACAGTTGTCTGGGAGACTGGTTCGTAGATAAGAACCATTTCTTTGCAGTCGCGAATACAAAAGAGTCGCGGAAAGACGAAAAGTACAGGTGTTTCTTAAAGAACCGAGACGACGATCTCTACATCGGAGTTTCCATTACAGCGGAGTGTAATAAGTTGAAAACGGTTGAGAAAAGTCCCGAGCGTTTAAGGGTGACACCCGTTAAAGCGGAAGTGGTGGAACCAGGATGTAGATTACCGGAAGACATGAGTGGACAATGGATAAACACGGCTAACATTGATGCAGATATATTCATCAATGAAACACACATCATCGAAACCTGGTATCCCGACGAGGGTCGTTATAGACGTACGATTTACGTGTGTCGAGAGTCCAGGGATACCAGAGTGATGATGGCAAGGTTAACTGTTGACGGATGGTACGAAACACTTTCTATATGTATTATTTCATATACCATACAACTTTGGTTTCAACCATTTCTTCATATGTATACCAATTAGATTACAAGTAATTTCTATAATAATCAAGGGAATCGGGTTTTCAGTCAAAAAGATTACGTCTGCTTCGACTTCGTACGTCGACACCACAACATCATCAGGTATCGACGAGGTATCGCAGTGATCAAGGACGACTTCCACACGGTCTGCTCCTGGGTACAGTTTCCCAACAAAGAAGAATGGAAATATGATCTATTCCTGTGTTAGTATGACAAACGATAGAACGAAAATGTTGCTGTACATCATTTAATTAATTGAATTATAGCGAAGGATCCTGTACCGGTGCGGTGTCCCGTAGCTGGCAAATACATGTTCAACCAGAAAGGGGACATTCTTTTCGAGACTAGAATTTTGGGTGGGGTGACGTTATCGCCTCGTCCGAATATTTATTGCAAACAAAACATTTCGGATTTCTCCGTGTGCGACACTGACCAGAAAGAAATCGCCATTGACGAGACCTACTGCCTGTCCGTCGATCATTTGGGAAGACCTGTAGACATTTACAGTAAGCTATTGTCAATCGCAATGCATCAGTTGTGCTAAGTTGTTTGTCCTCTAATTCAGTTTTTCACGTACAGGTCTGCCCGATTACAAAATGAAATGTATCGGATTTTGGAAGGAGAACTTGAAATCGTACTTGATAACTTACGACGAGTTGGATCCTTTCAGCAAGTACCGTTGTTGGGTGTACCAAAGAGCCGATTTAAACAAAGTTCTGATGTCTCAAGCTATCGGTCCCTTCTGCGACCTGAAGCAGGATGTCACGAGCAATAATTATACCGAGGGTGCTGCAGTTGCATTAGAAATGCAGGTAAATCACCGCATGACTCTGTTATTGTTATTAATCGTTGCATGTACTAATCGTAATTTTGAATGCAGGAGTACGAAAGAGAACGCGATCAATGTCCGATGTACTTTGACGATGGCAGCAACCCTTGGAAGGTCACAGAGAATTACATAAAGATATTCCAGTACGGCAGTGGAGGTACAAAGTATTCATATCCGTCCATTATGATGAGTATTTTAATTAGCGTAGTACTACTAATGGGATCTCGATTTTAACCGATCACTCCGTCCACTTTTAATATATAAGATCCGTCCATTTTGTGTATATACACTTTGTTAAATTTGTATATTGCATTTTATATTTTACAACGTACTCGTATAATGTACATTACGTGTTACTAACTAATTAGCTACACACCGCGATGTTCTGACGATGTTGAAAAAAAAACATTGCGAAATCTGCCTTATTGTATTTTTATGTTTAGCATTACATTTGATCGAACGAATCAAACACGTAATAACCATAAGACTTTTGTAGTCCATCCATCTTAGAAGTAGAGATCTGATATTTATATTTTTTTATAAACACTTGCAGTTAAAGTACAATTTTATATAAGAGCCGATACGAGAAGAACTTTAAATAGTATTGTGATTATTTATCTTTACATTGTGTATGTATAAATAAAGTGCTAACAAACGAGAACATGCACCAAAATCGTTCACTTTGTCCAGCTGACTTTCGGTATGTCAAAGTGTTCCGTTAAGCTGTCCAAGTGTCTGTTGAATTCTTCTACTCGTTGTTTGTGTGTCATCGAGGCTTTCTGTTTTATCCTTTCGGTTTGCTGTAAATAATAATACGTTGACAATGCGAATTCTTTGGAGACAGAAAATCAATATGGACACTAGGTTTACGGGAGACATTTACGGATGAATGAATATGTAAAATAGCCACGTTTTAGTGGCCCATAAATCTAATGTTAAACACGGTTATTTACTTACCATTTTCTCTTGCATTTTTTGGAAAGCTATTTCCGCTTTCGTTCTCTTGATCTCTGTTTCTTTGGGTTTCTCTTCTTCTTCAATTTTTGACACTTCTACCAACTTCTTCTTCTTACCTTCTTTGTTTTTCTTCCTAATTGAGAAAAATTCTTTTACTAACTATTTATCTGTACTGCACAGAGGAATTCTGGGAACTGGGACAAGTTACTGCTCTTTTTTTTAAGACCTTACTTTCTATTTGGATGCACACGCATCCGGGTACAATTGTACTTTATTCTTTAATTTTTTTGTTAAACCAATCGCGATCCTTTTTATTAAAAATCGAACAGCAACTTGTCCCAGTTTCCAGAATCACCCTGTATTACAAAAACATTTCTATTTCGAATTCTGTAAAGGGTTGCAGAGCCAAAACAAGTTTTGATGCTTGATGCAAATCGAACAATTTTATTTCGATCGTAACCAATCAGTTTAAAAACGAATTAAACTATTGATCGTTTGTTATATATTGAAAGACACATTCTCACGGAACTCTTTCTCGGTGTCATCTGTCAAAACATCTATATAACCTAAAAGTAAGAGTGAAGTCCATTGTTACATACTTTTTGCTGACGCCTTGATCATTTTTCAATTTCAAAAGGCCCTTAGCCGCGTGTGCATAGGGATCCTCTTCAGTCGACGCAGGCATTTGAAATATTTCGAATCGGTATTAATATTTGAAACACTATTATCGTTCTTCGCATATACTTGTACAGTTTGTCCCCTCCAGTGACACACAATACGCAACATACAAACACAAAACATCGTATATCGAATCTCGACTTAACATGTAATCGATTGCACAATGACGTCATATTATACATCGACCAATCAGAACTCGTTGAGCCAGAGTCGAGCGGTCGATTCAAATTTTTCGTACCGCTCAATTTGAAACATTAACCGTCGATCATCGAATTAAAAATCATTAATCGCTAACTTCTCGTTGAATCGCTAATCCAATTAACGATTAAACAAGTGTTCTAACTACTTGCAATGATGTACAAGTTAAATGAACAATTCAAATAGTTAATTACAATCTGTTGTACTACTGTTAATCGTTAATTGCATTAGACACCGCTGAACTCTGGTTCGATCTTTGGTCTCGGTGGTTAAAAATTTTCGTTAAATATTGTCGTTTTAAAAACATACAATATTTTATTTTTCCTTCTCTTCAATGATTGTAGAAATTCCTTCAAGACGTTCCTCCATTTATAAAAATGGATTACATCATTTTATTCTTCTCATATTTATATATATATATATACGTGTATATACATAACACAACTGTCATATTTTCCCGAGGATCATAATAAATCGGTATAATATAGTTAATCATTCTCCATTAATTATACAAGTTTACTTAGCGTCATATTCGTGTACATATAGCGATCGAATGTACGTTATCTCTATGCCGTGATGTATTAAATGGTAATTAAATATTTCCGAGAATGTGTACTATATGATAAATTGATATTATTTTGCGCCTGTATTCGTACTAACTACCATTGTCTCTACGTTAACCGTTTAAATGCTAATTTCTCATCTGATGGTTTTCATGTATTAGAACAACAGCAGTGTGTTTACTCGAACTGATCATCTAAAAACGCAATATAAAAAAGTTGTTCACTTATTCCCTAAAAGTGCTCGCAAGGATGTATTGTATGTGTCTCGGTTACCGTTCGCTCGAACATATTTGGCTTAAGCATAACTTCCTTGGTATGTTTTTTCCACAACATTTTCTACGATCTTTTTTTTTGTTTTCTGTTTATATATATGTATATATATATATAATCGCCTGAACATAGGACAGCTAAAGCTTAGATTTTTCGAAAAAGAACTTTTTGTTTTTCTACGATAATAATCGCTCAATTCAGAATGAAAATTGCCGAACACTTCCTCGCACGTTTGATCCCAATTCTGCTATCAATATCTTGGGTTTTGTTTTTCCGATAAGAATGTATAAGAGCAGAAAAATTTACAAGTATTAGCGAACACCACTTCTAGAATGTGCTATAAGCCACTGTAATGTAATATCGATATTGTCTTTCTCTTTGCACGAGATACTATAGCAACAAATTTCACGATCTTGAATAGCAGCTAGATTCCTAAAAAAAGAAGTACATATCGATTATTCAAACTTCCCTGTATTAAAGCAATAAGTTCTATCCAAGAATATGAACGTACATTCTTTCTATGAGTCCGTTCTCATCCAAAGCATGAGTTAGATCCCTTTTGTTGCCAAGCACCAACACTGGAATACCAGCCAGTTGAGGTTTATCCAACAAATTGTGCAACTCGTTACGACTCGCTTCTATTTTCTCAGGGTCTGCTGCGTCCACCATGTATACTATCGCATTTACGCCTCTACAGTATCTCTCCCACATGGATCTAAACCTTGGTTGACCTCCAATGTCCCATACTTTTATAGTGACATTGCCTTTCGTTATTTTGCGCATGTTGAAACCCACAGTGGGAATCATGTCCTCACTGAACTGTCCCGACTGCGAACAAAAATACA
Organism: Lasioglossum morio; assembly: GCA_916610235.2. NCBI lineage: Eukaryota > Metazoa > Arthropoda > Insecta > Hymenoptera > Halictidae > Lasioglossum > Lasioglossum morio. Next base: position 13,620,696 of record OU744328.1, on the reverse strand, counting down.
AATCAGCATCGTGGAAAAACTAACTTTCGTCATTCGGGTGGTACATTAGTAGACTGTGGATCTCTAAGCAAAATAAAAAATGTTTGCATTGATGCAGGACACAGGAGACACATAAAAATAGTATTCTTCTTTTAATTATCCTATTAAGCTTAAACTAATACATTGATGCCCACCTTGGGCACCATAGTTTTGGATATCACATCTTTTTCTAACGAGAAGACTGCATTGGAAATATTTCCAAGGGTAGTGGTTAGATTTATAACCCGCAACCACAGTATTCATAGTCGCGAGTTCTATCCACTGAGCCATTTCACCCTTAATTCAATATTGTTTTATTTAGCTTTGCTGCTACATTTTGGAGTATGCTTTTGAAACTGTCATATTTTGTTTATAAATTGAATTTAGATGTTAGGAAATGTCTGGAAATATTTCCAATGCAGTCTTCCCTGCGATACCTAAAACTGTGGTGCCCAGGGTGGTTCGCAATCCACCTTATTAAACTGTATGTCCCATAGTTAATGACTAATGAAGCAAATAAATAAAATAAAAGATTGAATTGAAAACGAGTCGGATAGTCGGTGGAAACGTTCGAGAAAGAGATCGTATTTACGAAGGGTTGATTCAAGGGCGGGTACGTCGAATGGAGTATGAAACCTAACCAAACCGCTGCGTGTGTTCGTGATCGGGAAGAACGTTAACTTTGAAAAATGTAAGGATCGCCGATCGGCGAGGTTGCGATGAAGAAATCGGATCGATCGAATCGCGAGATCGAACAGTAAACATTTCGTACCGCGATGACATTTACGAAGGTAGTTTTCCCACTGTACTGCAAGCCGACGAGAGTGAGCTCCATCTCTTCTTTCCAGAAGAGGGACTTGAACCAGTCCAGGATCCGATTGATGAGCGCCAGCATTTTCGCGAGTGTTCGCGGGATGTGTCCAGCTCCTTTGACACGGTGTAAAAAAATCAAAGGGTTTTCACTTAAAGTACGCCGCTCACTGGCTTTGACATGTAGTCATTTATGCTCTCGGGCCGTACGACGTCAGTCCGCTCGACGTGATCCAAAGGTATGCGTGTGCTGTGTGTGTACCGCGCTAGTCAGTGGCTCGCACTGACTAATCGCCGCTGACTGATCCCGAGCCGAAAATTTGCTCGCGGACGACCGTATTGATATCTCGCGCACAGAGCAAACTTTATCGAGGTTGTCACCGTTCGCTCGGCAAGCGGTCTTGACAGTTCGGGCATTGACGTGCAGCAGAAGACGTCCCAAACGGTTCTCAACCAGTCGCCGTACCCTACCGTCCGTTTCCTTAAATAATTCAACGGCCGAACGAAACGTTGGCGACCTCTGGCTCCAGGTGCTTTACTGTATCTACACGATTATTCGTTTCACCGATGAACAACGTATTTTTCCAAAGTTTCAAAACCATTTTACACGGTCTTCTATTCAATGATAACAATTTCTGGAAGATCGCTCTATTTGGGAAATGTCGGTTTGAATTTGAAGTATGGGGGAGGGTGTGGTGCATATAAGGACCAACAGCGTTCCTGTTCGTACGTGTACGAAATTTGAATAGTTCGTTTTCGAAGGATTTGTATCGGGAATGTTTACTGCTGCATTTGATATTAAATCTTATTCCTATACAGAGGATCTTTATGCATTTATATCGCTTATGAAAACATCTGTTCTATTTATTCATATATTTCTTGTGTGAAAATACAGCATACATTTTTTAAGATCGAATTTATAAGAATAGGGTTTAATAAAACTTTACGATCACTATTAACAATCGTCAAATCTCTCGGTAATTTCTTTTTTTAAATTCATAGTTTTATGCCGCATCGACTGCTAGATTATCAGCGATATCGTACAATAAGCCAGAATTTGCTACATTATTTGTTTGATAAGTTCGGCTTGTAAAATCTTTCATTCAAACAGAAACAAAAAATGTGGTATCTTTCTTTTTCCTACGTTGTCAAGGTACGCATTTTAATGACAACGTGAACGTGCATAAAGATCCGCTACTACCTTTTCCTACTTGTATAAAGATTGCAACGACTGGTGCATCTCCAGATCGATTAAGAGGTACATTCTCTGTACGCTGTAGTTAGTAACGATTGCAGAAATAGTTACGGACGTTTGTGGCTGCTCTGATCTATTTGATTAGTTGTATTCAAGCAAAGCCGGAATGTTTATTACCATATTGAAAGTGTGTAATGACCGTAATTACAGGTGAGTCAGTCGCGGTACGTGACTCTCGGCAATTTCAAGTTGCTACGGAACTATATATTGTGCGACAGTGGTTCTCAATATCGACATTTGTAGATACGATACTTTACGATCTTGTTTCTTCAACATTTATATATTATCATTGTTATGACAATTTTGAACGTTGAACTAGTTTTCACAGACCGGAACGGTTAACAATTGTACACGTTATAAATAGCGACGTGCAACAGCCCACGAAGTTTCAGCACGTTTATTGATCGTTCGAATATTTGACATTACGTCGATTCAAATATTGCGATGTATCGATTGAGGACGATTGTTTCTGTATTTATAGAAGCCATCGACAACACGTCCTGCATAGGAAAGACATGGAAATGCACTCGCAACGAAATCAATGCATTTCGTTTGTCATCCGTGAAAAATATTTGTACAATTTATATTTAATTAGGTAGACAAACATGTCGCATAGTACCATTATTGAGTTTCTGCGTGTTCTTATATAGGGTTTTCAATTGATTATTTGAGGGGTCCTCGGTGTTCATATTTCAGTTTCTGCATAATCTCCGGTTAATTTATTTAGATCTTGCAATCTGCATTTTATTATCTTGTTTTCTCTGTATCTTATCAAAAAATATGCGACTGCTCGTCAGTACCGTCGTGGTAGTCGAATAACACTTGTAGAAATTAATGTCGCATTACCATATTTCCACATAAATTACCATTTCTCATGTGTTCCATACCCTGACCAATTTTACCTGACATTTAACTTTGCATATTTACATCGAACACAAACATTGCTATTTGAAACATTTTTGTCCGGAGGTAAACAAAGAACAGGGTGGAGGAAACAATAGACAATGAAAATGCTATTAAAAGATTATCTAGTTCGTTGAGTCACGCACGCTCTCCTCATCTAATCTCTTATGGAGTCTAAAATAATATTGAATAAGTGATCGGAACTTATCGTAACGGAATAGTTTACAGAGGACTATTTATATTGACCGACAGAAGATTATGATTCAACTTGATAATTATTTCTATGACTATTAGTCATTTGACGAAGATAAGAAAAATAGCGATGCAGAAATGGTTCTGCAGGAACGGCATCGAAACAATCTTATTGTTAGTTTGTTTCGAACAAAGAGGGAAGATATATCTCGAGTTTGCTAGCGTCCTCTTATCAGCCAGTTCTCCTTTTGTACATTATTCCAAGAGGATACAACGTAACAATGAACCTCGACGATTTTCTGAGAACTTGGAAAGCCACTGCGAAGTTCATTGGAAAACCTAACCTAAAGACAAGACTAATTCTTTTCAAATCGGCAGTATCTTAAATTAACTAAATTTAGTTGTAATATTTGTATTGGTCGCAATTCGATTGTAATTACGTCAATATATATCAGTTTTATTCATTTTCAGTTTCCCGGTGTTGATATGTTGTTAGCAAATCAGATGTAAAAATTGATAATAAATAAGCTACTACACATTCCGAAGTATCGTAATTTACATTGTTATTATTTCTCCTTTCGGCTCTTGGTATTCCTTAGCGAAGCATGACATAATATTCAAGATTACCGATGTAAACATTCTTGCACAGTTGACTCAGGACATTTGTATATTTATAGCGACGCCCTGCGGCGATCTAAGGAACTTAATCGATCACCGCTCGATCCACTGTGCAGATTCAGTTCTATTCGAATCAATTTCTGAAAATTGTTCAACATACCTTATTCAACCAGTCCTATTCATCAATTTATTACTTTCTCTACTGATCAACAAATAATAAATTAGAATTGTTTAACCTGGGAATGGTAGATCTTTTTAGAATATTTATAACTCTTATAAACTTTCCCTCCAATCTAATAATTCTAAATTTGAATGGTCGAAGATCCAGTACCCTGGATCAGAGTAGACCCGAACATTGTCGTCCGAGGATTCAAACGAAAGCAGAAAATTCCGCGAGAATGATCGAACCATCGGATTTTTCTTAACAACTCTTTATTCATAATCATATCTAGATGTAGATTCGTATATAAATTATCATTATGCGCACGACACTCTCTCTCCAACTTCTATTCGCCTAACTCTGCCGGGGAACGTGGCACGATGATCGGTTACCTCGGGTCCTCATCATTAGCTTACTCTCTTTACGATAGTACAAAACTAAACCTACCTATGTACAAGGTGTACGAAACGTGCAAAGCGAACGAAACACCAAGTGGACGTTTTGTGCGCGTCGATCGTGTCGCCACGTTATGCTAGATCGAAGAACAACGATCCGATCGATACGGTCTCTATTCCCGTGGTACATACATACTTTCACAGAGGGTTCTGGGGGCTGGGAAGGGTGGCTGGGGGATGTCCAGCGATGGTGATCGCGTCCCAACGTTTCAACGATTGTATTGTATATATATACACAGGGTGGTCTATCTAAATGTAGCCTCCTAAATATCTCCTTTATATGTAATGACTAGACTGCTGAACTTTATGCAAAATAAAAATTGTTTGCATCAACTGTAAGAAACCACTGTTTGAAATTGCAACTACTCATTTTTATCATAAATGCATAAAGATCCGCAGTCTAGTGATGACTTAACAAATGTTTTGAATGTAATATGTAAATGGTATCGCAAGGTGAATGCTTTGCAAATGTTTTTTTTCTCTCAAGGTCATTTTTTCCATCTTGTGATATCATTGCATTAAAAGCATTCGTCATGTCATCAAAAACAAAGGAGATATTTAGGTGGCTACATTTAGGTGGACCAGCCTGCAGTTAGGTAGACGTTAACAATTATTGGTTCGTGTTTGCTGTTTAGGCGGACTCTACGCGAACACGTGAGCAAGTATCGTTACCAGACTGCGGATCTTTATGCAGAATGAATATTACAATTGCCAAGCAGAGATTACGTTCTTTAATCTTTTTAACAGATCATTTACAAACGTCTATCGATAGGCTTTCGGTAGCAAAAGTGTTGCGAATACTTTACAATCTTGAATAGTTTAAATTTTCTTATTGCTTGAAGCTTTTCGAACTCGTTCTCGTCGGAAACGCATAAAGCCCGCAGTCCGATTATTACAATTAGACTTAGCACGCTAATTTTGGACACAAAGACGACGATGATTCTTCGCGCGAATGATCTACATCACAGATCTCTCCGGTTTCACGAGCGTTCCGTCTAGAAAAATACAATGAACAGCGCTCGTCCCTCTGAATTTCGCTGCTCGAGAAAAATAGAAATGCTCGCGGACGATTTCCCTAAAGTCTAACAAATAATTTCATCAACAATAACAACAACAGACAACCATGGTTCTGAACACTCTCGACGATTTAGCACTGTTGTGGATCAGGATCTCCGGTCTCTTAGAAACCGGGAGTCCCAGTCGAATAGATCTTTGATGATCCAGGATGTTCGACGATGATTCTCGAGGCCGAATCTTATTACCTAGATCGCGGAGACGTCGGTGACCTTGAGGGCGACCTCACGATCACCCAAAATGGCCATTCGGTAAGTATCGTGGGAAACTGAGCGGTCCTCGAGATATTATCGTTCGAACAATCGGATGTTAAGGCACATCGGGTTACTCGCAAGGCACATTACAGGAATCGAACACTCGGTTCTCGACGACGTAACACGTTTCCTCGGGTTTGTGCGATTCGTACAATAATATCGACTGAAAGCCAATCAGCGAGAAGCTTCGAAACGGACTGCACCATTATCTGAACGAAATATTCGACGCTGGATAAAGTACGAGATTTGAGAATAATGTTACAGGAGTAGCGTTCATTAAGAATTTTATATTGACTGTAATTTACAGAATTGTTGCCAAAGATGTAAACAGTTTTAGCTTTCCAATGTATTTGTACTGTTTCGAAGGTACTTCTAGATATACCTTCATCTATCCACTGCGTTTAATCAGACAGATTGAGATTGTTAGATTTAGATCGACAGATTAAACTGTATTGTTTAATTAAAGTACCGCCCTACAAAGGGTCGAACCGCCGATTGCCGGTACAGACCCGTTTCTGTCGCCCTCGAACAACGGTAAGTCGAAGCGTAAACGTCGCAATTTGGTGCATCATTCTACATCTACGTTTATCTATACATTATCAATTAAATCGTTAGGTCGTTCTTATTACCGATTAGTAAAAAAACCGCATACTTTGTACAACCTTCCCATCAAATTAAACTCCAATGTTTCCCTTCATTTTATCTCTCTCACTCTCTGTCTCTCGCACTTCTGGTTCCGACTAGCAGGGGTAGATCGCCATCCCGGAGACTCAGAGGACTACAAAACCATGAATTTCTTTCGCTGTTCAAATTCATACTAAGCAGTGGTAATTCGAAAAGCATGAATTCGCACAACAAACAAGAACTGCGTAATGTACATCTATGTATGCCCTACATATCCTCAAAGTTTCACAATTATCTAAAGGTTCCGGGTTGGAGACGTAGCCCTACAAGTTGGCTGTGGGTCAAGCATATCGAAACAGGGCGAACTATATTATGTACAATGCTTCGAGCACCTCCCTAACCATCGGAATCCGTTTTGCCATCCGTTCTATCGCCTGACGATCACTCCCGAGGGCAAATCGTAGCTTGGAACAACATCGGACCCGTTCCTGAAGCTCCGGAAAGTACAGGGGATTCCTTAGAGTCCTAGAGCTTGCAAGAATTTTTAACGCTCTGTAGGAGCTTGTGAGAAGCTCTATGGAGCAGCTAGGATTTTCGAAAGCTTGGAGGACTCTGGCCGTGTTCGCGAGGGCTTGCGACGCTCTCTGGGAGCTTGCAGAAGCTCGTAGGAACCGTCGATGATCGTTTTAGACGGGAAATACCTCGGTTTCCGAAGTCGACGAACTTAGCTTGTGCTAAGGTCCGGTTTCCGCTTTACGTAACCCGCTCGAGGAAAGCGTAGTGAGCGGTACACTCGCGACTGCACACCGGTACGGACTGTCGAATTAAGGTCATCGTTTCTCGATCGAGCGACTTTCATAGAGGAGGGGAGGGGCTCTTCGAGATATCGACGATTGAGACTGCCGGCCCTAGACCCACGAAAAAACGAGATCTTCCCGAATTGCGTAACGAGATAACGGACCGCGGCATTGTTGCGTAAACCCGAACCGAAGGTTCCGCTGTTAACGCGCTTATATAATTCCTTGTTTTTATATAATCTATCCGCCAAGGAAACCGATGACGGGCAAAAACGACTCGGCGGCGTTTCAAAATTATGTAAACCGTAAAAATCCCATCAGACAATGCTCGGTTCTAATGAGAAAGCAACGATTCGAAAGATGGGGGAGGAGATCTCAGTCAATTCCGCGGGCGGAAACGATTTTCACTGTGGTCGATCGGAGATTAACTTCTCCCACGATTCGAGAATCATCGGCAGGTCGATAAGCGATTCTAAGGTTCTATTCTTTTCTAAGACTCGATGGTAAAACGATGAAAAGGGCGGGTCGACACGGGTGTCCGACAGCGACAGGGTCTCTTACACCTCCCTTTGAATTATCTCACCGACACGATTTCGTCAATTTCAAGCTTTCACGACAATATTTACTCACCGACGATGTGTTTACTCAACAATTTTTACCTCTAGCGCGTATAGTAATTTGTTTTTATTCAGCCGATGACAACGTAGGTATATATACATGCATTTTTATCGCCAACAATTTACCGTTATCTCCATATTAGTTTTCTTGTATAAAAAATTACAGTGCAAATGACATTGCAAATGTATTAGGTCATCCCCCAAGTCGTCTTGTTCGCTAACGTTATGTTTGAAATAATGATACGTTCTGGTTTAATCGGTAAAGTATTTGTCACCGGTTTCGAGGAGTTTGCAATTTTGTATCTAAATATTCTGCCTTTGCTTCTTAAAACTCATACTCATTAAATTCATTAACGCTTTCTATCTTTCTGTTTTGTTTCAATTAGGAAACATTAGTCTGAAGTTTCGAATATTCGTTCCGACAAAATATATGAACAATACGACTTATGAGACGACCTAATAGTTATTGTCGCTCTTCACAATTTGATTTCATTATCATTATTAGTAACGTATACTAATCGTTGTACGCAGTAGAATATTAACATCTACTTTATCTTAACATAACATCTGATTTATTAATATCTAGACGTGTCGGTGATCAAATATTATTAAGTTCGATGTCGATGAAATAATCGTCAATGAGACAGGGCTTGAAATGGTTTCGAACTCTGTTTAACGCTGTCTTACAAAGGTTCAATAATTGAAACAGCCATGGAGATCCTCTACCCTAAACAGCTGCCACAATAGACTCGATAATTTTCCATCTGTTCGATAATCGACTTATTTTCTGCATTCAAATTTATTCCGAGCTTCCAGTGCTTATCAAACAAGTCGGACGGACATCGTAATGAGATTCTACTGATTCGTTTAATGTGAAAATATGCAGTTGCTTAATAACACGAATGTCCATTTCTTTTTGTCTTTTCTTTCATAACGATTTTATAAAAAATGCGCGTATGTACAATAAAATTTATACTAAAATCCGTCTAGAAACCATTCCGGAACCGATATAGAAACAGAAGAATAAAAATCACGGATTACCTGAATAATCAGAATGAATCAAAGAAAGTAAGTCCTGAGCAGCTCCCGCTTCTTACCATCGACGCAGATCATGTTTTATCATTAGCTCGTGACCGATCCAACGTTATCGTATCAAGTTCAGAAGGTGCTCCACGACCGTTTGAACGATCGAAAATCAGTAACAGCTTCCAAGCCCCGTAGTTCGCCAAGAGCGACGTTCACAGGCGCCACATTCCTTCTGAGCGTTCTCTTTCTTGCTATCTATCTACCTATCAATCTACCTATCTACCTATCCTAGCTTATCTATCTACCTATCTATCTATCTGTCTGTCTCTCCTTCGGCGGACTCGCGGATCAATTTTGTACTCTCTCCGACTTGTTCTTCTTTCGCGGTGATGTTCCCTGATGTTATAATCGTTGTCCTTTTATCGTTTTTATATTGTACACGGTATTCTCGATGGCCAGAGGATCGGGAGCGTGAAAGATCGAAGCCCGGATGCGACTCGGAGGATCGATGGATAGGGAGGCGAGATGATTTGATGACAGTCTAACGACGTAGCTGAGGGACCCGGTCACTCGGCCGTCGTGTACGATTTTCGCAGGTTCAGCTCGGAGGCTGCTAGGCTGTCGCCTTTCACGTAATAGTCAGCCGCGTCCCTTCTTCCGGAAGTGGACTGGCCCGTTGTCGATGATGTCGTCGAAGAGCCGTTCGCCAGAACGTTGTTGCTCTGTTGATGCCCTTTCGCTGCCGCACCGTTCATCATCATCCTCCTCTTCTTCTGTTGGTAGCTCTGCTGATAGAACTCGTTGAACAGGAAGAAGAACATCGTCGCGTGAAGACCGATCCACCAGACGAACGCTTTCGGGTAGTTGCAGTCGATGAACAGCAGCTGGAACGCGTGGATCATCACTGCGATGAACTGGATCATCTGGAACACCGTCAGGTACTTCTTCCACCACAGGTATGGCTGCACACGGGGACCCATAGCCGCCAACAGGTAATACGTGTACATTACGATGTGCACGAACGTGTTCAGCAGACCGAAGAACGTCGAGTGACCGCCTGAAACATCAGTTCACCTTATTAGTTTTGTTGACGAGCTACCTCTCTTTTCAACCTGTTAATTATACTGTTTCGCCTCACTTCAAGAACGCGCACTTGCGTGCTTCGTTATACTTAACTGCACCGCGCGCGCTCTGTTACATTTTATTTAATAACGAATGTTAATTAATGTCTACCTGGCAAGAGGTATACTTGACGTACAGCGAGTGTAGAAAGAGTTTGTACACCTTTTGAAAAGGAATAATTTTTTCGAAATTGGACCCCTGAAGGTTAATACCTGTTCTAGAATTAGGACATGTAGTTTAATCAATTGCAAATTGTCTCGAAAAAACGTCTTGAAGACGTTTCGAGAAAGACGGGACGAGACGACGTCAAGGAGGGGAAACCGTAACCTTTTCGCAGTGTACATTTCCAATAGTGTTAGGCTCGCGACAGGATCAGCTTCGAACGTGTTCCCGGCGCAACGCTCAAGGACATGCTCAGGAAATGTATCTAACGAGAGACCGCTGCAAAGTGGTTATTAATAAAAAGAACGAGGTTTCTCGTTGAAGAAAGTTGCAGCTGGGCTTCGCGTGCCGTGGGAGTTGCAAAACTTGTAGGTAGTTAAATGTCTATTCATTCGAAGCTGTTGCTCTTTTTTCCCAGTTTCCCTTGGGAAACGCGTTCCCCTTTAATGACGCCGGTCCGGTACAGGTTTTCATGGGGTACAGGCCACGAATTAGGCGCTGACCGCCCCGAAACCACGTGCCCGAACGTTTCATAGAATACAACGACCGAATGACACGAATTCCGGCGGAAAGTTGTGAAACAAGTCCGATCTGTACATTGGCGATCGACTGCTGTCCGTGAGAGTGGCGTTACGAATAGAGAACTTGCCTCGGAATAAGCCTAAATCATTTCCCAGCATGCTCATTTACCTCGCAACCCTCTTTTCCGTCAGTCTAATTTATATCTTCCCGATGAAAACCGACTCTTTCATTCAAATTCGAGGATCGCGGTTTTGAACGTGCACTAAAATACACGTGTACACTTTTGGTTTATCTTTGTATTTCTCGACATTCATTCGAAAGTGAAGGGTTCGAGAGAGCTGGACTCGGTGCTGAAAATGAATCGTGAACGTTTGAAATAATTTGGAGACGAATCGTCGGAAGGTTTTGTCCACGTACCTGGTGTGAATTTAACGCCGAACCACACAGACATTGGCATGCAACCGTGGTGGATCACGTGCAGCGTCGACACGTGGTCATTCTTCTTCCTCAGCACGAAGAAGATCTACAAAAGCGAGCGAACAATGCGAGATCTTAGATAAATCCTCGGCTAAAGAAGATCGAGACGATACCGTCCCCATTCGGAACAGGCTTCCGACTACTCACCGTGTCCATGAACTCCGTGAATTTCGAGAAGTAATACCACCAAGAAGCGTGCACCATCTGTATTTTGCAAAACATCGATTAGATCATTCTGTCCCGAGCCGCGCTCGATCGCTGCGATTGTGCTGACTCGGACGAATCTTCGAAGCTTACCACACATTTGAAATTCAACAACGCGGTCACCTTAAACCTTTTTCTCCTTATACGTACCTCGAAAACAGATTCGTCACTTTTACAAGCATCACGATCACAGTTTCTCTAAATGCTAACGTCGATACTCCGAAGATTCGTCCTGACTAATTGTAAGAGTAGAATGTAGAAGGCAGCAGTCGGTGGATAATATTTAAAATAATTTTTCTAGCGTGTAACTGAAGTGTAATATAGTCTGTGTAGGTGGTAAGCGAGTGTAGCTTGTCGTCGAGTGGTGGCTCGTGTCTGTATTGAAAATTTTGTTTCCTCTTTTTTATATTTGGTTGTTGTGTCTTCATTGTGTTCGTTACCAGACGTGTTAATTGCATGAAGCGGCTATCGTCGATTATGTTAGATTGCTCGAGGTAACTACTGTCGTCTCCAAACACTACTCGGAGACATAGCTCTAAAAGAATGCAATAAACATTGCTCTGATAGAGTACAAAGATAAGGGACACAGAAGAACTAAATACAAGTGTACCATACCCGTTATACTTCCGTTGTTTTGCTTTCGAGATATTCAATTGACAAAGAAATCCTTTCGTTTACATTCCAAGCGCAATTCCATCTCGAAAATAAATGAAATTGTTACATACACATAACGATACATAAACACAGTGTACACGATAGATAATGATTTACTTTCAAGATGAAATTGTGATCAAGACAGAAGCCGACGGATTTATTTGTCAATTGAATGTTGTTTCTGTTATTTGGTGAACCCTTCCAATACTAACGTGGTTAACCATCTTCAAGTCACAATCGATTCTTCCCTAGTAATTTACGTTACGTTGCACCGCTGACAAAACAAATCCCCACAAAGTTTATTGTGCTCTGTGTTAAGTGTGAGTGGTCAAAAGAGTGGGTGTTAAAGTGGAAAACTGTATAGAGTGTTTTACAAAAATCTGTCAATTCAGCAATGTTTCCATCCAACGGAAAAGAAGAATGAATCGACTCCTGCGACTCTGATCCTAATTTCAACATTGCAAAATACTCTGTACAGTCCTTCGATGGTGTGTAACTCGATACCTTGGTGGAGAGAATGTGCGACAAGTGTCTGGTTTAGAGCAGGCACGTCCAAGCTGGGGCGAGAGCAAAAATCTTGAGCTCAGGGGCCACAGGAGAAGCCAGAGCCTCGGAAAAGTGGGAGAAACGCGAGTAAGTTTGCAGCTTCACCCACCACAGAGCTCTGCTGGGGCCTCGCGAGGCGTGGCTAGTGCGTCACGTGAGCCTTGGAAGGCGTGGCTAGCTCTTCGCGTGGCCCCTGAGCCTGCTCCAGAACAAACTGATCCGAACCAAGCTAAATTGGGCCCGGCAAATGAAAGATATAGACTATATAGATTTACTAGCTTATTTTCAAGATGATCAAGAGATTTATTTATTATCTGATCTTTCTTTTCTCGGTTAGAATTCGCTGTTGTTTTCGGCTCAGATTGTCGCGGAGGTTTTCGATAAGCGCGCCGGCTTGGACCTGCTGGGTTTAGTGTATGTTCGCAGTGTTAATGGGGAATGTGTCACCCACCCTTAGTACATCGGGGCGATCGCTGTAGTCTACGGGTTGGCACCTTAGGGAATACTCGCCAGTCAGCCATCCGGACATTCCTATCTGCAACCACAACCGCCCAGAGGCCATTCTCCAATCAGTGAAAAAGAAATAAATGAACGAGACAGAGAAAGGCGTAGAAATAGATAGATAGATAGATAGAGAGAGAGAGAGAGTCAGAATGAGAGTGAGAGTGATAGATAGTGAAAGAGAGGGGAATCGGGGAACATCGAGTGCATTGGGGGGAAGAAAAGCCGGGCTTACATAGTGATAGCTATGCATGCCGGTGCATAGTGTTTCTCGGTCGCAGTCGAACAATGAAGGTCGAACGCGAACGAATCCTTTGTCGGCGGCCTGCGTTCCTCTATTTTCGCTCACGTTACTTACTGTTCAGTTTCGTCGAGCACGATCTCGTGCGTTCACTTTCGAACTGAAAATACGCCGATCAGATCAAACTGTTCAATTTCGAAAATTTTTTGGTTCTCTCTTTCTTTCGGAGCTTTCGCTCATCCGGGACACCTGGTGAAATTTTGCCCAACCTTCGCGCGAGGATAGGACACAAAGACGCAAGCAGAGGCAGAAGCTGGTGGCAGATGTAGAGAATGAAGCAATGTTCGAAGGAGACGGGCGAGGTCTTTCTAATCGAAATATTCCGCGAGGAACTGTGACTCCTGCAATTTCAAGTATTTCGATTTGATAAGATTCTAATCTCAGATTGCACAAAGACGTCTTGAAGACGTCTGTTGTTGTTGTGCTCCGGATCGAGAAATTCAGTGACATTTTGCCTAAGATGAACTTTCTCGTATCGATATGGACCTCGGAAATGAAGGAATTAGTAAGAAGAATGCGAAGCGCCTATTTTTTACATTTCCATCGTGGTAAGGTAAGTCTGTCCGTTCATTGTCATCGAAGTCAGGATTACGTTACAAAGAGACACGTTACAGATTACATTATAAAGAATGAAGATGTAGTGCAATTTCATGAATCTCATAGTTGTAATAAACATTGAACGCTGGACATTCGAAGAAGAGCGTTGTGTCAAGCATAAACAAATAAGGTGTCGACTGCACAAGCATATATTAATTTCGCATTGAACGAAAAGAGTATTGTGAAGGTTTAACAAATGCAAAAAGTGTTTAATTATATACAGTTAAAAATGACTGTCTTTTAAATATGTTTAGTGAACATTTCATTGCGGTGTCTCTAATGGTTCGAAAGTTATAACGAGAATGTCACTGAATTTCCAGACCATTGTATGGTGTTAGCTCGAACTGTTTGATAAATGAATTGTCAGCGCAACTGGTTGCAAGAGAAGTGGCGTTCGAATGGGGTTATTTGAACATGATCGTTCGTCTTTGCCGAGTTTCGAATGCTCGCCCGGCTCCATCTCGGTATAATAGATGCAATCGCACGATTAAACAAAGTGTGAAAGCGTGAAAGCGTTTTAGCACGTTTTACTCCTCCTTCGACAGGCATCCTCCGTTTTTATCCTCCCCTTCAGCGTCGGACGTCTACAAAAGCATCAAACAAACTGCGTTACAACAGCGTGGTTCCTCCTCAACTTCTACGCGTCCACGTCCAAGCTGGGAACGGTTCTGTCGTTCGGTCGAATTGGGTACACGCTCGCCAATTAGGGGATGTCTGATGGTGCACAACAGGAATCCCATCTAATGCAATTTTTTGTTCACGGCGGAGACGTATACAGACGCGCTGCCCGTTCCGAAGTCGCCTAACGTGGATGACGAAACTGGAGAAACCGCGAACGAGGATTGCCAGTTCGACTGGCTGGATGCATCGTTTCAGTTTTGTGATTTATTGACACCTTACAGATAAAATGTGGAAGCTGGTTCTTGATCGTACGATCGTTGGACACTCGCATCTGACGGCGAATTACGACATAGCTGCGGAATCATGATTAGTCTCACTGATCTTTCCTAACGTTGCTGGCGACACAAGCCGTATTTTAACGAGTCAGACTCGTGAGGAAGATTCGAACGTAGTCTAGCAAATACGAGTGTCACGCCTTTTCAGATAAAATAAAAGGACTCGTTTGAAATCAATACACAGCGGATTTAAAACAGTAAAAGATTAGAAATATCGAAGAATATTGATTACGTTAAATCAACACATTATGTTTCATTTATAGGCGTGACATTTTAAAGAAACGCATCTCACGACGTTGATATAAAAGGATAAATAATTTTACAGTATGTGAAAATATTGAATGGGTGAATTTTCACCCTGAGTAACGTATGAGGGTTTAAGGGATGAAGTGAATTTTTATTTCACTCTTGCTGCCCACAATCGTTGCAAAATATTTCTATCTTGCATAAAGATCCGCAGTCTAGTAATCAATGTTTAAACATTGAAATAAATGTAGCTGTACAGGAAATGTAAATTTCCTTGTCTCTTCTACGAAATTTTCGGGGTTAAAGACTGTCTAGAGATTCCAAAGGATTAAGAAATATCGTCATCCACGTTTACCAACGTGTTAGGCGACACGTGAACGTTCCAGAGCGTCGAAACAAATATTCGTTCGATGGGAAAACAATTAGATAGTTGGGAAATCGGTCGATTCG
The DNA here is from genome assembly GCA_916610235.2 of Lasioglossum morio. Taxonomy (NCBI): domain Eukaryota; kingdom Metazoa; phylum Arthropoda; class Insecta; order Hymenoptera; family Halictidae; genus Lasioglossum; species Lasioglossum morio. Next base: position 13,605,155 of record OU744328.1, on the reverse strand, counting down.
GTTTCGTTGTTGTCCAGCTGCGGAAGAGATTGGCGAAGACACACGGAACTTACCCTGATCGCTGTGGGATTGTTGGAATAGTCGACCGGCTGGCAACGGAAACTATAATGGCCCCACCATCCGCCCATCAGGCACTGTTTGTTGGTTTCGGAAAATTAACCTTTTATCACGTTCCTCTTATGCATCGAACGCTGGGCCCGAACGAGCTCGAAACCGGTTTTGCGAATTATTCTAAACAGTTACTCGAGCGCACACAAGCACACCTACTCTCGGACATTTTAGCTTTCGCTGTTTTATAAACATGTTTCTGGCCTGTTCTTGGCCGCTAAAGCTGCTATCGCCGACTGGAATTCCATCGTTGCATACCGGTGGAATATTGTTCTCATTCACCGACAGAATATTGTTAATCGCGTTAAAGATCCACTCTGAATATCTTTCAAAATAATTTCGAGAAATCCTTTCTCCCGGTTCGACTCGTAGCAAGTCGACAACCTCTATCGCCAGGTAAGTCACGTGTCAACGAGTCGTTCCCAGCAAATACTAATCACGCGACGTCATAGATCGCGGTTTCGAGCTCGACCGGACGTTCGACAGGTTCGCAGGAATCGTTGTTTGTCGTGCACGCAGAAGTTTACAGCAGTTGTTACGCAGTGTCTATATTTTTTTCATTTTCATTTTTTTAACGCATGCAACTCTGCGGAATTTCGTCACCTGGATACGTACGACTCGGATCACATCCGATGGAAATTTATATTCGTGCACGTGCTTAGATAGAAGGGGTGGAACGGGATAGCGAGACGGAGATTATTCTTTTTTTTCTCTGATGGAGAGACTTTGTTACCTCGTAGAACAGCCACGCGGAGAAGATCATCTGGAACATGTTGTAGACTATCAACGCGTTCTTCAGTTGAAACGGCTTCCTGTTCTCCATGAATTTCGGGCCCACCACCTTCACGAGGTACACGTACCCCAGGCAGATGAACAACGTCGGGAACGGGGAGCTCATCATGAACCAGTTCGTCGTCCTGTGATCTGAAACGGTGAGTTTCATTAGCGGAGCGTTTGGGATAGGTCTGGGTTCATTGAAGAATTCCCTTGACATTTTTTTTTAGACAGTCTGCACGCTATGATATCGACTTTGAATGCTTCACATGAACATTTTCTTTCTTGTTCGCAATAGCAGTTCGCAAGGATCGTGAAATTCTTTCCAGTTTGTTACGCTGTCTACTGTGAAGTGGCTTTAAAATGTGGAGGTGGAGAAATTACCGCAGTGCTGCCATATTGGAATTAGTAGGACGACATCATGTAACGTAAGTCTCGAAAGAAACCTGTTTTTTACTTGATGATCATGTTCTTAATAATGATTTATTATATGTATAAACGAACATTTTCTTTCTTGTTCACAATAGTAGTTTGTAACGAGCGTAAAATACTTTCCATTTTGTTAAGTTATCAACTGTGAAGTGGCTTTAAAATGTCGAGGTGGAGAAATTACCGCGGTGCTGCCATATTGGAATTAGTAGGACGACATCATGTAACGTAAGTCTCGAAAGAAACCTGTTTTTTACTTGATGATCATGTTCTTAATAATGATTTATTATATGTATAAACGAACATTTTCTTTCTTGTTCACAATAGTAGTTTGTAACGAGCGTAAAATACTTTCCATTTTGTTAAGTTATCAACTGTGAAGTGGCTTTAAAATGTCGAGGTGGAGAAATTACCGCGGTGCTGCCATATTGGAATTAGTAGGACGACATCATGTAACGTAAGTCTCGAAAGAAACCTGTTTTTTACTTGATGATCATGTTCTTAATAATGATTTATTATATGTATAAACGAACATTTTCTTTCTTGTTCACAATAGTAGTTTGTAACGAGCGTAAAATACTTTCCATTTTGTTAAGTTATCAACTGTGAAGTGGCTTTAAAATGTCGAGGTGGAGAAATTACCGCAATGCTGCCATATTGGAATTAGTAGGACGACATCATGTAACGTAAGTCTCAAAAGAAACCTGTTTTTTACTTGATGATCATGTTCTTAATAATGATTTATTATATGTATAAACGAACATTTTCTTTCTTGTTCACAATAGTAGTTTGTAACGAGCGTAAAATACTTTCCATATTGTTAAGTTATCAACTGTGAAGTGGCTTTAAAATGTCGAGGTGGAGAAATTACCGCGGTGCTGCCATATTGGAATTAGTAGGACGACATCATGTAACGTAAGTCTCGAAAGAAACCTGTTTTTTACTTGATGATCATGTTCTTAATAATGATTTATTATATGTATAAACGAACATTTTCTTTCTTGTTCACAATAGTAGTTTGTAACGAGCGTAAAATACTTTCCATTTTGTTAAGTTATCAACTGTGAAGTGGCTTTAAAATGTCGAGGTGGAGAAATTACCGCAATGCTGCCATATTGGAATTAGTAGGACGACATCATGTAACGTAAGTCTCAAAAGAAACCTGTTTTTTACTTGATGATCATGTTCTTAATAATGATTTATTATATGTATAAACGAACATTTTCTTTCTTGTTCACAATAGTAGTTTGTAACGAGCGTAAAATACTTTCCATATTGTTAAGTTATCAACTGTGAAGTGGCTTTAAAATGTCGAGGTGGAGAAATTACCGCGGTGCTTCCATATTGGAATCAGTAGGATTACATTTTCTAGCGTAAATCTCGAAAGAAAACCGTTTGTTACTAGCTAGTATAACGTTCTTAATAATGGAAAAGAAATGATGAGAAGCAAGAATTATTAGAGTAACGAGACTCTATGAAGTAAGAGTGAAATAACGCGTCTTCCAAAAAACAGAAATGGCGTTCAAGCGAGTCGATTGATCAAAAACGACAGGGTAAGAATTCCGGCGGAAGTAGGTCGATGGTCTCGAAATGCCAGGGGGACAGAACGTCCATCTGGTGCTGGCCTCCAGGTAAAAGTATAATAACCTCGACCTTGAGCGTTTGACGAGGGAGAGTCCTTCCTTACCCTTCCCGGCCTTCGGAGGTTCAATCAACTATATCGCGTCATCGTATTAAAAACCAGTTGTGTGGAGTCCGTTTCATTAAATCCTCTCTGTCTGGTTTGAACGTCCGCGAGCGACCTTGGGTGGCGCTTTCATCGGGACTTTTGCAGGAATCGTTCAATAAAAAAACGCAATCTCCACTCGGTACGGAATCGAGGTCGAATCGATCCTCTCGATCAGACCATTCTCATTCGTCATGGTCGATTCCGTTCGGAGTCGGTTTATTCCACTGGCTCTTCGACGTTCATCGACCCTCTTGAAGAAAACCTTTCCATTGATCGGTTCGATGATCTGGCGACCTTGGACGACTTGGATCCGAACCTCGGATCTCCATTTCACAGAGACACTCTAGACCATCTGTCATAAAGAGGATTGTTCTCCGTGAAAAGGCCGTTGCGAGATAGTCCCTTGTAGTCTTTAATCATACTTCACGTTCCACTGACCTTGGGACACCATCGTCTGTCTCTTCAGCATCTTTCGGATGCCATTAAGCAACCAGCAATAAACTGTCTATTCGGTAACAAATCTTTCATTCAGCTCTTCGGGGGTTTTAGGATCAGTGAAATGTGGAGTATTAACCAGTTTATAGGCGATAAAGCGAACCGACATTTTTCTAAACTGTTTCTACAGGAGAGAAGGTCGGCCGAGATTTATGTGTTTCACGAAGAGCTTCCAAGGACCACGAATGCGTTATAAATTGCACGAGAAGTTGCTCAAGGCTTCTCTTCCTCCAAAGAATCGTCATTTAAACATCGCGTTGAAGCCGGGAGATTCGATATCAACCTGTCTGAATGCCTCCGAACGTCTCCTGAACGTCTTGTGTTACAAAACGGTCTTTATGACGTCTTCAAAAATTTTATAAAGAAACGTCTGATGGTGAACCGAATGCGTTTAAAAAACAAGACTCTTTGTTTAATACGTCACAATTGGCCTTGAGACATGTTCGCCAAGCTCTTCAGGGTTCCGAAGGCCCGTTAAACCGTACCAAAAGGAACATCGTGAAAAATCAAGTTCCACTCAAAAAAAAATGTCAAACTGTCTTCGGTTTCTCTTCCTTGGTGCTTCCTCGAAACCCGGTTCGGTCGCGTGCATTGAATTATTCATTCCCGTATGCAACAAGACGCCGGTGTACGGCAGCGAGGAGTGACGTTCGCCTAACTGCAACACGATTCTCCTGCTGCGACCACCCCGCGGCCTTTATGCTTGTGCGCTCATCGAAGTCTCCGGCGCCGCGCGATCCGGATCGACCAGATCATTCCGCTCGATCATTCAGGGACACGATGCACGACGCACGCTTGCATCTTTATGCAAAATCAAAAATTGTCTGCGTCGGTTTCAGGGAATAGAAACTGAATTGAATGTTATTTCTTCCCTTAATCGTTTCACTACAGGACAAAACATAATATTGACATCATCAATTCAATAAATTTTATAATAGTAAGTAAAGGTCCGCAGTCTACTGATCACGAATTTAACTATTCGCTACATAATGTATCATATCTGGTATAAAGTAAACTAAAAATGTGTTTTCTTACTATGCTTATTTATGTTTATTTTTCTGAAAATGTAGTTTTATTTCTTTTAAATATTTTTCTCTTAAATAAAACGGAAAAACTGACCTTCTTTCAATTTCTTTCATCCGAATTTAAAAAAAGCATACAGTGAAGGGTTATATTAACGGATGTACGATTCTATATGGAAGAAAAATGTTTATCGATCCACCGTAGATCGAACCTTACGTAAGGATCAACGTTCTTCGCGCAAGGATCCAGAACAGACTCCACCCGTTTCCCGACCTTACACAACAGCCGTGCGCAAACAACTCGTTTTACACGATTATTTAAAACAAACTTGCACGTCATCGTCATACGATTTAATATTAATCAGCGTTCGTCTCAGTGTGTTTATGATCTGCAATTATGTTGCGTCGGAGTAATAGTAGAACGTACGTTAAAGAAGCATCTATCGCCGATCTGCTTGTCGCGTTAATCATCCTTGAGTATGTTAGAATAAAAACGTTACAATGTGGAAATGTTCCAACACAAAAATACAATTCATTAAAATTATTCAAAGTATCTAGAAACGTGTAGTTCCTTGACAGTATACGTTGATTGATGATTTCGTTGATGAATAACTTCAGTTAAATTACAATTTAACATTACAAACTAAAGATTGAACATTTCGTATACATCAAGCTAATACAACTCTGTCACCTCTCCGACCAATTGAGTCTCTTTTTCAGCTGTTTAATGGATTGCGACGAAACACGATTTCGCGTAGAAATCTGCGATTACGACAGCCTTGCGCAAATCCCTACTGCAGAGAAATCACCGGTTCGCGTACCAAAATCCAAGAAATGCCGGGGAACTCGTAACAAGAGAATATCTGCCAATTGGCAAATCGAATTCCGCGCGTTTCAGGCGGACCTGATAATGATTAGCGGAGTATTTGATCCTAGAATTCTTTAGCAACCTCGTCCACTTTCGCCGGACACGGTCTCGTTTCATTTCAAACACATTCTTTTCGAAATCGAAACGCATTCTTCAGGAACACAGGTTGCAAACAAGAAAAATTAACATTCTCCATTAATCGTCAAACTTCACAGCTAAAATATAAAACAGCACTCTCCTTTTTAACGAAATTCTTCGTCGTTCAAATTTTGACAAATTTTATCTTTCGATCAGCGATAAATAATATTTTTTTGTTAATTAATCTAACGTGAAAGCGGACAGCCGTGAGGGCACATTATTTTAAATGTCCAAATAGAGTGAACAGCAAAGTCAGTGTCGATCCTGTTGGTCGATCGAGCGATTAATCAGACGGTTTCGAAAACGTATGCAAATTGAGGAACACCGAAAATTGCACCGATCTTTCATGTTAATTAATTCAGTGACCGAGTCCTGGAGAGACAGCATTAAATTTTGGTTAAGTGTGCCGTTCATTAATCTTCGAAGGTGGTCGCGCGATTTGAATGAACGAGGATCAAAGCGAGGCTTCCTTCACGATTTGAATTCATTGCAGCATTCAAGGATCGTTTATCGAAGCCCGAGGAATACGTAGTATAGAGTAAAATCAGTTGCCCGACGATTCAAGAAACAACATTTTAACATCTTATTATCGTGCATCGATGATTTATTGTGTTCCGGTACAAAAACACTGTTAAAAAAAGCTTAGTTTATGTTCGTAGATTATAATCGCGCTCGCGGCATCGTTTACGTGGCTCCCGTCAAATCGAATTACAAGTGAAAATCCTTTGCGTGTATATTTTATTGACACTTCTTGTCACCAACTACCTTATATTTCTTTATGCTGTTTAACACGACAAGAAAGACAGATACAGGTTTTTTTTATCTTGACATTCAGCACGCGCAATTAACGACGGATAATAATTATTGCAAATTAATCGATCATCGATCTAGCTGTCACGGTACGTGTACGTGCGAAACTTTTTGCGAGGAAAATTCCAATGGTTTTCTCTAGTTTTCCACGGGCGAAGATCCAGTGGTCGATGTTTAACGCTTGCGTCAGCTGTTAGCGGCAGCTTGAGACGAATATGCAATCGCAATTTGCATGGTTTCGGTCCATTAGGTCCGTTTTCCTCGCGGAAAAAAAAGATCGTCTTGGGGAGCTTGGTAATTGACCGAGCACTTTTTGCCCTGCGAAACGACGCCGCGACGAACGTCATACGATCATGTTTCCTCTCGGACTTATGGCATCTGTTAGCGAAGAGCGGCAAAGTAAACGTCGCGGATGCACTTCTCGTCGATGCACACACCGAACCGCGGAATTTTATGCAAAACAAAATGCTTGTACATTGTTTGCGACGAAACAGAGTCCGATGGATGTTCATTCAGATGTTTATGTTAAATTGCGTAGTAAAAACGCAATTGTCATACAGCGGATTTTACGCATTTATGAGAAATACGAGTAGGCGTGATTTAAAACGGTAAAAACATTAGAAGATCTCGTTCGAATAATCATAATTATTGAAAAGTAAGTTTCATAATTTTTATTTTATTATTATCAAAATTGTGCGGCTACCACCATGGTTAATATTTTAATAAATTTCTTTATTCTAGCACGTGCTATAATAAAATTTGTACAGAATCCAAGTAAATACAGTTTTGTCATTTTTGTACGACAAACAATTTTAATCGATTTTAGAGCTTGATAGGTTTAGTGTTGAATATTGTCTATGTAAAAATGGAGATTATTTTCCAACAAACGCAATGATCAACGCAAGAATCCGATATCAAAGAAGTCCGAAAATTGAGTTTCTGAGACCATGGCCGATGCATTGCGACCGCAAGCCCGAAAGGAAAAATGTTTCATAACGAATTCGCGTCTAGTCACCAGATCGTCGCAGAGATTACTTGTCAGTGGTGAAGAGGCCCGTTCATGGGATCCGGTTAGGGGGTTCACTCCCCAATGAACAGACGAAGGAAGTCGCAGAAGGTCTCTCTCGGAAGGTCTCTCCTCTAATGGGGTCAGTTTCGCGATCGGTGCAACTCACCTGCATTCTTGTCGAGTATCTCGTGGAGCCGGTCCACGTACTGCATTACGATCGACATTCTTCCTGAATTGTTTTCTTCCTAACAGTGATCCTACAGGAGGCTCGTCTTTACCACTTCTGGGATGCCCTCTTTACGATTGGATTCACCGCGAGATTCTGCAACAATGAAAAATAAAAGTGTTATCGCCGAGGAAAAGATTACATATGGATTGTGTTCTTTCTACTTTTGCTTTTCAATTATTAGTAGCTGACCCGACGGACCTTGTCCTGTCCAACTTTCTATAAATTTGTTTGCGATCGTTTCGTGAATTTGTGAAGAGCTATTGAAAATGTGCAAACAAAGTAAAAATGAGAAAAATCGTATTTCTGAGTGATCAAAAAGCATTCATTTTTTCCCGAATTTTCCATTTTTCCAGACTACTTTTCCAATTTTTCTTACCCTAAAAACCTTATTCGGATTATTATGAAATTAAAAAAAAAATATTAGCCAAACCTGTAATTTTTACTTATATACATTATTTTATTATATATATTATATATTTATTATATATACAGATTTCTTAAGAGGATACTTCGATTAAAATCCTCGGGACTACCCTCTCTACCCCCACTATAGGTTTTGCACTAAAAAATCACCCTTTTCCAAAGCGTCACAGTGTACAATTTAAAATTTCGACCGCGTGGAATCGCATTTCGAATCGTTCCGTCTCGTTTCGACGAACGAGGGCGTGTTACTTAACTCGATTACATAAAACCCGTCGATTTTCTGTCGCGATTTTCGACGTCGGCATTGAATTAGAATCCTCGCGATGAGGCCAGGCCAAGATCACCCTCGTCGTTGTTCCTTGCGAAACCATGCTTCGCGTAGAATTCTTTTCGGTGTTATGGATCGCGCGCCTCGCGATTCGATCCTCGCGCAATTCACCGGGCCCGACCATGAATCGGCCGCGGCCTTGAACCACTATGGCACGCCTCCGCCATTACGAATGCCGTCTGAACCAATTTCACCCGCGGAACCGAGCCAGAAATCCTCTTTCTCCGACGCCCGAAAAACCGCCTTCTACAACCTGAATTTTATTGGTTGAAAGTTGCGAAGCTGAGTCGAAAGTGCTAATTTATTTTCCGTAGTGAGAAGATTAATTTTCAATGATGGTTTCGCGCGCATCGGAAACCATTTGTTCATTTTATCTCGCAGTGATAGTGCGCGGCAGTACGCAGATTTTTCAGAAGAATCGAATTTCATCGATCGAAAGTTGCGAAGCCGAGTCAGAAGTGCTAATTTATTTTCCGTAGCGAGAAGATTGATTTGTCCTTGTTATTATGTAGTAATAGAAGGCTGCATAATTAATATGCAGATATTTTCAGCAATATTGAATTCCAGTGGTGTTGAAACTTAGTGAAACTGAGATGTGAGATGCTAATCGATTTTTTTTGTACTAATAAAATCGATATGTTATAACGATTCCAATGTAAGAAAGTCTGGAGCCTCGTAAAACATTGTACATCGTTGAGCAAAGGTTGCTCAACTGAGGTCACATGCTAATCTATTTTCCGACACGACAAGAAAAACCAACAATTCCTCGTTATCTTGTAGCACGACAAACGCATTAGCATACAGTACCTCAAAACTCATAGTATAAAAACAGCATAAGCGCTAACGAGCTTCCACCACTTTTTCCCAATTATTACAATTACGTATTTACAGTTAAACGTACGAGCAAATTGCCCGCAGAGTTACGTAAACGATCAAATAAACAATTGTTAAGAACGAGAAAGATTGACACCATCGCGGCGTCATCGGTCAGCAACGAGGAGTCTTCGCAGAACACTAGAGAATAGCGTCATCGGTCGTTACCGCGTTAATGATACCACTGCCACTCGTAAAATGCCAGTGATTCCATTCCCGATCGACGCTATCTCATTGTTATAAATTTTATAGGCTGCGCAAGGGCATCGTCCGCGACACGTACAACCACAGACGCCATTAAAACGGACATATCATAAACGCTCCTTTCCTTGAAAATAATTGACCGTCTAATGTAGGAGTAATTCTATTTTACTTGTAAACGACGCTGCTAGGCGCAGCGCTCACGACAGAAGAAGAAAAACAATCGTACAACCGTGCAACGATTTATCGAGCCAATAATATGAACAAATAATTACTTTATTTGTTACTCCAGCGGCTCCGTTTTCTTCTTTAACCTTCAATTACTCGCACTCCACTTTCTACGTAACACAAATCAATTTTTATTCAATCAAATAACACCTTTCTTTATTCCTGAGACAATAAATTTCAAGTTTTCAGATTGTAAATACTATACGCGAGTGGTTAAAAGTTAATGTCGACTCGTGTCGTTCAGCTTTTTATTCAATAATCACTCCGAGTGTCATATATTTATCTATCAACATTGACAGGCTTTTTTGTGCTGTTCTATGTAGATCGCGACGGGGGCAAACATAGTTCCGTGTGGAAAACACGATGACATAAGGTAATAATTAAATGTTACCGATAAATTATACTTACTTAATTCACCGAGATCTTATCATAACTATGGCGTCGTGCATTCATTAAATCTGCGGATTCAAGGAGTGCAAGAAAGTGTTTATATAAGCAATGATACTACTATAACAGCGACGTTTATAATCTGAATGGAAATGTTTCGTTTATTGTCGAGTAGAAAATCTTTCACGGATCGAACAAATTCCGGGATGCCGATGGACATCCGGAACCTGATCGTCGATTATTACAGCGATATAGTGGCTAACGCGGCGCCATTATTGTTTCCACGAAGCTATTTCCTCGCGTCGGATACGGAGGTCGCGGAAGAGGAACGCCGCCGCCGGCTAATTGTTTATTTCGATGCCGTAGGTGCCGGTGGCGATTAATTACGCGGCCCTGAACGGATACTCGTGTGTGGACGATCGTGCTAGTGGGGGAGATGTGCCGATGTGTGCGCGTGTACGTGTGTCCACCCGCGGTGGTCAGCTGGACGGTTTGGTAACCCGTTGAATTTCGCTTTCAATACAACTCGGCCGCGCCACGCCGAGAGAATTCCCGCCAAGGCCAGTCGGCGAACGGTCTTGAACGGGTGCCGTCATTAATCATCGGCCAGCCGTCGCGCCGGTCACCGATTCGTCCACGAACCCGTAAGGAGATCGGCAGCTGACCTACTCCATCGTCCCTTGCGCTTCCGATCCCTCTTCCCGAGGGATATCGATCGTTTAATCCCCGTTCAGACACGCCGGAAACCGCGCGTTCAAACCGTGCGAACGTATACGAAGACGCTAATGTGAATCCGTGGTTGTCAGGAAAATCGCAGCATGTCGCAATTTCAAAATATTCGAGCTTGTGCGTTAATTGAACTTTATAGTACAGGACAGTAGCCAACAACCGTAGTCCCGTTGAAAGCACCGGTTCTCGTTAGATCACCGAAGTTAAACAATGTGGAACGTGAACAGCATTAGGATGGGTGACCGTCTGGTAAAAAACCGAAAAGTGACCCACCCGAGGTGTTTTTCACGTGTTGTTGGCAAAAGGGTGGTTCGGAACCCACCATAAATAGTAGGTCCCGCTGAAAAGGCGATGGTCTGAGTGGAAAGAGGGGGAAATGAATTTGAAACCCTGAGGGGACCAAATATCATGTTACATACATACATAGTACAGGACAGGGATTGGCAAACTTGTTTTGATTCCGATCCACGAGATTAATATTGTTCTTTACTTGAAAACATTAAATATAAATCAAATGACATGAAATAAAAAACTTATGTAAAAATATCACTTTCTATTAAAAAATATTTGGAACCCCTGGTTTTTTGTTGCTTTATGGCCCACCAGGCCTAAAAATTTTACGATCTTACCCTTTTCAAAAAAAGTTTGTCGATCCCTGGTATACGATTTACGTATTTACCAGAAAGAATAGATAATGCAACTTAACCGATGTTCTATGTCAAAGGATTCGTGATCAAAACTTTAAACGGCAGTATCTGGAAAATTGAAGTATGTGATATGCGCGATTTTTGTTTTGATAGTTCGACCGCGTGGACACGTGCGAGCGAATACGAAGGCGCTAATGTAAATAGCATCCGCGTGATTTTTGTTTTCGATTGTTTGACCGCGCGGACGTGTGTGGACGAACACGAAGACGCTAATGTAAATAAGATCTGCCGTTTCTGGACACGGAGAACGCGACTCCTGCGGAGTTGGACAGTAGACCGGATGGAAAAAAAAATTTTTTTCGAAATCGATAACGTCCCACATGGTAAAAGTCGTGGTTCGACGAATTTATAAATTTTTTTCAATTATGTATTATGTAATTTATGAATTATTAATATTTTTCCTAATACATTACCACCGTTCACATTGTTAATTATTGCTTAACGTGAAAAATCTTCACCTCGTACGTTTGTGTATATGTACCGCTGACCGGGAGAGGCCGAAATCGATTTTTTCCAGCGAGTAATCACTTTGAGGGGCTGACATCAACCCTCGTAGTATTCTTGTGTATCGAAAATAATTCTGCGAAGCCACTTTGGCAGAGCGCGACATTCTGAAAACGCGCGGTATCAACAAGTACATGTGAAAAATATTGTCACAAAACAATACCCAATTACAAAATTTGGTAAATTACTAAACGAAACGACAAAGGTAAGTGTAGTGGACAAACAAGTACGAGACAAGTAAGTAGTTCAACGAGAAAGATACAACATTCCCTGTGTAGAACTCCAGAAGCCTGATCGTCAATTCCAAAACACTAGAAGCCGTTAAGCATGGAGGTCTCATCGTTCTCGAGCGATTCGCCTAATCGCAAGCCCTTGCACAACGGCGTGTGTCCCCGGCTCGTAGAAACATTCGAACGAAAGTTGCAGCGCGTGCCTAGGGTTAGAGAGATCGCGTAGGGTAGCGATTTTCGTGCCAAGTGGGACCATCGAACGTTGCTATAGTAATCCATGAAACTATGAGAGAGAAAGAGAGAGAGAAACAGGGGCCAGGGTCGATTGGTTGGTCTGCGATGGATCGCGATCGGGCGTCTCGTTGCAAAACGAAAAGTCGAAAACGCGCCGAGCAAGCGAAACACCTCGTCGGATGTTCGTTGCGAAAACCGTATACATTACGGTGGGCCCAGCTCGGGCCAGTTGGGGCCAGAAAACGGGCCATAGTGAATCGTCTTCTTCGTCGCTTCTGTCACCGTGTTACGGTACGTTACGCAAGGAGGAATCGCTTGCTCGCTTGCTCGCTCGCTCGAAGCTGTGTGTCTCGACGCTGGAATCGTCATTAACGATAGGATGAACAAACCACTGACCTCAATACGCGCCGGCTAAATGTTTCGATTCACTGGCAACAATCGCGACCAGCACACCGTCGCCGCTGCCTGCGAGCTAATGCGTCACGCTGGATCGAACGACGAGACGGATCTACGCGTGCACGCGATCCTGCCGATCATCATCCTCGATCGATCGATCCCCCTCATTTCACGATCGCCACATACCTTAACGTTTCACTGCGCGACTACCCTACGCGTTGCATTGTTGAATCTTTCTTTTTGGTGAACGAAGTTAACCAAGTATACCTGTGACAAGTAAAATGGAACGTTGGAGGATACACCTGTATTTCTTTTATAATCAGCGGATCTTTCATTTGTTTTTCTAATTCTTCCAATGAATTCACTCTTTCAAATTGCACCCAACGAAGTCGCTTTTCACTGGAGTCCTTCGACAGAAAAATCTGTTTGCTATACACCCGAACAAGTTTTCCGTGAAAAAATATTGTTGCTCCGATAAAGCCGAGGTTGAACAACACGCCTGTATTTATTTTTGAATTTTCCTATCACCTGTTGCGCTGCGAAAAATATTCCCCGAAAGAGACTATACTCCGTTTATCCGAAAACGTCGATTCACGGTTTGCTGATCGAGATAGGAGCCTTTTGACGGCAGTCCGTCAAAGCGGATCGTCTCGATCGACAGCGTATGCTCGTGAAAAGCTTCATGGATGATAGACAGAGCCTGTCGGCGAATTTTTGCGACACAGTTTCGGCGTCACCTTGCACACACTGCTCCAATAAATCCTGCGTCTCGTCTAAACAACGAGCTGCACGATGCGACTAGAGCACAGACGCCTAGAATCTGGAGCATACACAGTGTATGCTTATCGCGTTAATTGCCGGCGCGAGACACGCTTTGATTAGAACGATCCCTCCTCCCTCCTTTCTGTTTAGTCTCTGAACCAGAACAATACCAATCAAGACAAGTTAACAGTGTCTCTGCAACCTGGGGGAATAAGTTTCTTATAAATCGGGTGTGTCAACATGACACTTTAAACCAGAATATTATTCATCCTTTGCAGTTGAAGCTGTTTTAACTTGAAAATTAAACATTTCTTCCGTTCTAGAGCAATTCCATTGCACATGATTTTATCCATATTATGTAAACGAAATTGATATAATACCTCATTAACCCTTAGCACTCGATTAGTGACTCAGAGTCACCACTAAAAATTGCTTTATCATTAAAAATATTGTTTACATTACTAAATAAAAATAATTGTATAGTATGAAATTATTCTAGGTCGGTGTTTCATTCTCGAGTTAAAGTAGCTCCGGGTGTAAAGGGTTGAATGTGCAGTAATCGATGCACCTTCCAACGGTCTTGTAAATTAACAAATTGTTTATACGAATACCGAGATTCTTTGGTCTGAACGATGCGTGAACGTGCTCGAACGGAACAAACTCACAGCCGTTGTAAGCGATAAGGTCGACGGTCGATTGTTTACACAACACTCGTTTATCAGATAAAGGAGGGTACGCGACCCGTAATAACGGGATCAGCTCGAGAGCACGGAAGTGCACGAATCAATTTGTCTCGTTGTATCGGTCGATCACAGGTACGTGAGTTTGTTTCCGAGGAACACGGTCCTGAAGCGACCGTTGCAAAATGTAGTTGCGTAACGTACATGCGACCCGTCGCCGGCGACTGTTAATTACTGGAAGGTGTTCGGTCCCGTCAAGGTTGCGAACCGTAGATAAGTAAAAGCTAGAACCGGCTCCCGAATCGACTGCAACCGACGCGAAGCGTGCAGCCGACAAGGTGCACCGTGCAATTTTCCACGCAAGGGGGATCGACTCGCGTCGGTTCGGGAACGAGCTCTCTGACAATTGAAGGGTTCAACGGGTCAAGATGTCTGCCGAGAAACACTGAGGACGGGGAGTCAATTGGATTCCATGCTAACTACTCGAGTGACACATCTGTTTCCCTCGTTTTAATTACCTTGCGTCTTTTTGCAACTTTTCTTCCACGATCTAGAACCTTTTTCTTGCAGTAGCTATTTTTACCTGCACAGAAAATTGATTCTTTCGTGCAAAGGGATGATCAACTCTCAAATCAGATTTTTTGTTCTAACGAGATGCCTCTGCCTTGTAACATTTTGCTGCATAACTTTCAATTTTCTGTATTCAATCAACCTTCCTCGCTCTAGAACCTTTTTCTTGCAGTAGCTATTTTTACCTGCACAGAAAATTGATTCTTTCGTGCAAAGGGATGATCAACTCTCAAATCAGATTTTTTGTTCTAACGAGATGCCTCTGCCTTGTAACGTTTTGCTGTATAACTTTCAATTTTCTGCATTCAATCAAACTTCCTCGCTCTAGAACCTTTTTCTTGCAGTAGCTATTTTTACCTGCACAGAAAATTGATTCTTTCGTGCAAAGGGATGATCAACTCTCAAATCAGATTTTTTGTTCTAACGAGATGCCTCTGCCTTGTAACATTTTGCTGCATAACTTTCAATTTTCTGTATTCAATCAACCTTCCTCGCTCTAGAACCTTTTTCTTGCAGTAGCTATTTTTACCTGCACAGAAAATTGATTCTTTCGTGCAAAGGGATGATCAACTCTCAAATCAGATTTTTTGTTCTAACGAGATGCCTCTGCCTTGTAACGTTTTGCTGCATAACTTTCAATTTTCTGCATTCAATCAAACTTCCTCGCTCTAGAACCTTTTTCTTGCAGTAGCTATTTTTACCTGCACAGAAAATTGATTCTTTCGTGCAAAACGATGATCAACTCTCAAATCAGATTTTTTGTTCTAACAAGATGCCTCTGCCTTGTAACATTCTGCTGCATAACTTTCAATTTTCTGTATTCAATCAACCTTCCTCGCTCTAGAACCTTTTTCTTGCAGTAGCTATTTTTACCTGCACAGAAAATTGATTCTTTCGTGCAAAACGATGATCAACTCTCAAATCGGATTTTTTGTTCTAACAAGATGCCTCTGCCTTGTAACATTCTGCTGCATAACTTTCAATTTTCTGTATTCAATCAACCTTCCTCGCTCTAGAACCTTTTTCTCGCAGTAGCTATTTTTACCTGCACAGAAAATTGATTCTTTCGTGCAAAACGATGATCAACTCTCAAATCAGATTTTTTGTTCTAACGAGATGCCTCTGCCTTGTAACATTTTGCTGCATAACTTTCAATTTTCTGTATTCAATCAAACTTCCTCGCTCTAGAACCTTTTTCTCGCAGTAGCTATTTTTACCTGCACAGAAAATTGATTCTTTCGTGCAAAACGATGATCAACTCTCAAATCAGATTTTTTGTTCTAATAAGATGCCTCTGCCTTGTAACATTTTGCTGTATAACTTTCAATTTTTTCTGTATTCAATCAACCTTCCTCGCTCTAGAACCTTTTTCTTGCAGTAGCTACTTTTACCTGCACAGAAAATTGATTCTTTCGTGCAAAGGGATGATCAACTCTCAAATCAGATTTTTTGTTCTAACGAGATGCCTCTGCCTTGTAACATTTTGCTGCATAACTTTCAATTTTCTGTATTCAATCAACCTTCCTCGCTCTAGAACCTTTTGCTCGCAGTAGCTATTTTTACCTGTACAGAAAATTGATTCTTTCGTGCAAAACGATGATCAACTCTCAAATCAGATTTTTTGTTCTAATAAGATGCCTCTGCCTTGTAACATTTTGCTGTATAACTTTCAATTTTTTCTGTATTCAATCAACCTTCCTCGCTCTAGAACCTTCTTCTCGCAGTAACAACTTTTACCTGTACGGAATATTGATTCTGTCGTGCAAGACGATGATCAACTCTCAAATTTTGGGATCTTTTGTTCCGACAAGATGCCTCTGCCCTGTAACATTTTGCTGCATAACTTTCAATTATCTGTACTCAATCAACCTTCCTCACTATAGAACCTTTTTTCTTGCAGTAGTTATTTTTACCTATACAGAAAATTGATTCTTTCGTGCAAGACGATGACCAATTCTCAATTTATAGGATCTCTTAGTATTTACAGAACAGTTTCTGTTAGTGTTCTAACAAAGACGCCTCTGTCTCGTAACATTTACGTTGCGTAACATTAATTTTTATCTATAGTCAATCAGCAGACTTATACGACAAGACACGTATTAATTTTTATTTCAACTACCAGTCCCCTTTATTTTATGTTAATTCTCTGTTTCGCCTCGTTATTTCTCGACACCGACGACAGACACTCTGTTTCGCACGTTTCACAAGTGCAGATTTACAATTTGAAGGTAACTATAGCTGTGAAGAAGCATACAATGCCGAGTGTTGTCTCTTATTACTTCAACGCTGCATAATACGATAAAAAGTATGACAGATTTGATGAAGAAACACGCCGTATCACCTTCGGTTTATCGCGACAGCACAATTTTCACAGAAACATTGCATAACGCCGTTCTATGAATCCATTAATTGTTGCTGCGCGAGAGGTATCTTGTTAACGTGCAGAAAAAAAAATAATAAGAAGCTTCTATATGTACAATCAAACATAATATTCCACTACAGAGAGGAATAATTAACCCTATTCACTCGGAACAATTTTAACTTGAAAATTACACATTTCTTCCGACCTAGAATACTTCCATTCCTTATGATTGTTTAGGTGAATTAAAATATATGAAACTGGTATAATCATACAATACCTAAAGTGTTTAGTAATTGATTAGATACCGACATATTTATTAATGTAAACATATTTATTAATGTAGTGGCGCTATGGAGTCACCATTCGAGTGCTAAGGGGCAAATAAGGAACTATAATAACATTCTCGGAAGAAATGATAATTGTGGCGCGAACAAAAATAGAAACATATAAACCATGTGGTCGCTAATGACCTAGATGTTAATGCGACCACATTAAAAAAATAAACCATTAATAAATAATAATAATAAAAATGGAAACAGAAGCACAGACACTGAACTGTCACAGGACCGAGCACTCACTGTCACGAAAAAACGAGGAACGTAGGTGCCGAGCGAAACGGAAGTCTGTAGGGATCGAGAGGCGAAGGCGTAAACGCCGTGTTGACCCTCCCCGGTCAGGTTAACAATCACGTTCACTGAAGCACCACTGTTTTTCCGAGCGAGACGAGGCGTGTCCGCGCGAGCGTACACCTCCGCTCCGCTCGATGCAATTGCAGTCGAATTACCTTGCCGTCGAGGACAAACGCCGCCGACAAACGATGACAAAGACTACGACCGACCAAAGACACGCGTCTTTCCTCGGCGTTCACCTGGTTACACGGTTCCTCATTAATTTTTCCTCGGACTTCTCCGAACTGGCTCGCGACCCGCTCGATCGAGCTTATCAACGATCTGCTCGCTGCCGAGGCCCTGTTATCATCAACACAGATATCTCACCCGTTCGCTAACCACGGCTGACCATGTTCCTGTGAGTTTCAAGGCTTCACTGATTTACAACAATTTTTCTTAACAAACTCGGTCTTCTGACTAAAGAATTTTCGAAAATTATACGTTCTTCAAAGGAACGACTCCCCAGGTCATTTCAAGAAACATTCTCCTTTGCGAAAATCCTCTCTGCGGCTCCGTCGAGGAGTTATTCGCGAAAAAACGGGGACCAATCAGCGCGCGGCTACTGTGGACTCTCAACTATAGCAATGCACTGATTGGTCCCTTCGTTTTTCGTCAATAACTCCGCAACGAACATTTCTATGTTTTTGTCGGGTCCTAACATCGGGGCATGCTACTATATTATAACTTTTTTAAACAAATGTAATCTGCGAGTCTAGGTGTTATCCTATTGTTATAATGTTATTTCACAGATCTTTATATTTTTTTCCCTGTATGTCTGTAAATTTATATCCAATGTTTTAATAAATGTTTTTTAAGATTTCCAATAAAAAAAAAACTCCGCAACGAAGTCGCGGACAACGTTTTCGCAAGGAGAAAGTTCCTTCAAATGACTTGAGGAATCCTCCCATTCAAGGAAGTGCAAGATCTCGCTCGATTCAAACATTGTTTAAACATGTACAATGTAATAAAAAAAAATACCGCTGTACTCGTGACAGTGTACAGAATACGTCCAGTTGAAAATCATTCTGCCAACCGTGATCGTTAAATCGGAAAAAAAGTTCACAAACCCGATAGTGCAAACTTTCCTTTTCAATTTCTCAAACTTTGAAGATCTCGTAAGACGTATAAAATGAATGTGTTTTTTCGGACGTTGGTTGGTCAGCAGATTAGGCGAGTGATCGGCTCATATCGGCGCGCATTGAACGAGAATCCGCCACAAGCGCGTCACGGATCAATCGATCGAGGAATTTGATTTTTCCGGATGGTGAATAACAAGAATCTGAATAATTCAGGGATCCGGTGGCCGGTCACGAAACGAGACTATGGTTGTGCAGTCATTGTTCAGCGATCGTGTGTACGCTCCTGCTTTTCTCCTCTCTCCTGGTTAGCCGATAACGAATCGAGTGAAATAATTATGAAGGCGTGACCGTTCGGAATACCACGTTCTCGGATTCGTTCGATTCGAAAGAAAGAGTTTCTTACTTTTTTTTTTTTTGTCAGCTCGAGGATTATCTACGATATTGTACGACGTTACGTAAAGTTGATCTATTTGTAATTCGAACGAGAGATAAGATATATTAGACGAATTCGCGTGGCTGCTTTCGCGTCGAAAGATTTTTCGCAGTTGCTGAATGCACGTGATTGTGCGAACCACCAGAAAATTCCACGAGAATTTAGTTGAATCGACGAACGTGAAACTGGAAAGATAAACTACGTTTTACAGCGAATTATTCGCTTAATCTTTCTGTATCTTTCAGTTCTGATTAAAAATTGATTCGACGTGTCCGATCGTGGCTAGCTGATTCTATTTCCTGTACGATTCCAATGCATGAGAACCTGATCCATTTTTAATCAAGATATCACTGGATAACGAAGCCTCGCACCGACATATTTTATTACATTCGAGTTAGTTCTTCTCACAATCTCAATAATCATAAATTAAAATTATTAGAACGCGTTCTGTTCTAACACTGAAAAGTCGAGTTACATAAACATTTGTTCCTTTAATAATTGTATTAAATTGTCGTCAACCTGCGTCACAACTCACATTTAAAAATCGTTTGTTTTCGTAATAATCGTAAGAAATTGACTCAAAGGGTACACATAAATTCACTTCATTTATGTCTTTCGTCATAAACAAAATTAACGAACAACAATGTTGCCAACGTGCACCGGCTAAACCAACAGCGGGATTACGAAAGGATGAAGTTAATTGTTGAAAATGATACAGGATCGTGTTTCTAAGCGGCGTAGAAACTTCGCAAAAGTGTGACCGTATTCGCGAACAAACAACCCTAACATTTCTCTCCCCACTACTACTAATCGAGGGTATTCATTACAACGCGGGAGCGGAACAGAGTGGTTGATTAAGCTCGAGGCAGATTTGATTTTCAGTCGCGCGGTTGCGGCACAATCATCTCCACCGCGAAATTACACGTTCCCGAGGCACGTGTAAACAACCGGCTATAGTGTAATAAGGTTGTTTCGCGTTATTAACGACCGGTGTTGTATAACGCCGATGGCGCGTCTTCTCGAGCCATTGTGCACCGCATTCTTCTTTTTCGCTTTCTTCTACATTTTTCGCCTTCTTCTTCCATTTACTACCAAGCCGACACATTCCGACTCGTTGAATAACAAATATCCAATCTGTTTTATTCAACCCTTCGCTGCATAGTGTATCACATCTGATACAGTTAACAAATCTGGTATATAGTAAACTAATAATGTGTTTCCTTACTATATTTATTTATGTTTATTTTTCTGAAAATATTGTTTTAATTTTTTTCAATATTTTTCCCTTAAATAAAACACAAAAAACTGACCTTCCTTCAATTTTTTCATCACAATTTAAAAAATCATGCAGTGAAGGGTTAATTTTAATACTGAACCTGCCCGGTAAGCACAAGGGTGTGTTTAAAATGTCTCGAAGAAGACGTCTCATTTCAGACGTTAAAACGACCGAGTGCAAAGGGCATAAAGTAGTAATTTTATTGAATAAAAATTGATTTACGTTCGTGTCGTGCGAAGTTCCATGTAGAAAAGTGGAGTGCGAGTAACCGAAGGTTAAATTTACCCGAAGCCGAATTTGTCCGCCGAATGTAGCCGATCGGTCTCGCTACTCACCGCAATAAAGTCATTGTTATTGTTATTACAGTCGGGTGCGTGAATCACGTTCAGTTTGGATAAGGTTTCCCACGATTCGCCAAGCTTCCGACGAGTGACAGTATATTTAGACGAGTCGCGGCGCGAATAGACTCCGCTGGCTGCAGTTCGGGTTAAATAAAGGTGTTCGCAGCTTAGCGTGCAATCTCGGGGGAACTCTCTTGCCGTGATAATTGCCGTTTAGTCATTCAATGCGAAAAGAACGTGACTGCTGTGCAAACTGGCTGCCGTTTTCCAGCGTCAACGTGCCCGACACTCTTCGTCCGATACAACGTGTAATCTTTCGTTTTCTTTCGACAACTCGCAGAAATACAAAAATTCATTTCTTCGCATTGACGACGAAGATTCGCTGCATGGGTTCATTGTATTAATGTATTGTTTTGTAGTGTTCATCGTTGGAAATGGGGCTAGCGTTGACCATGGGCTACCTCCAGGTGCCACGATTATCAAAAATCTCAAAGTATATTTAGCAAAGGGATGGACTGTTCAGTAATTAAACAGGCTAGCTAATGTTTAGCCACACAAGGTATACGATTAAATATAGCCCAATATCGACCATGGGCTATTTACAACAGCCACAACGATCAAAAGTCTAGGAAAATATGTTTAGCAGAAGCATCGATGGTTCAGGAATTAAATAAGGTAACTATCAAATGTTTAGCTACGAAAGATATAGAATAAAGTGCAACTAGCGTCGACCATGGGCTACATCCAGCTGCCACGATTATCAAAAGTCTCAAAAACATATTTAGCAAAGGGATCGACTGCTCAATAATTAAATAGACTAGCTAAGTAATATTTAGCCACACAAGGTACACGATTAAATAGAGCCTAACGTCGACCATGGGCTACCTACAACAACCACAATGATCAAAAGTCTCGGAAAATATGTTCAGTAGAAGCATCGATGGTTCAGGAATTAAATAAATTAACTAAAAAAATGTTTAGCTACGAAAGATGTAGAATAACGTGAAACTATCGTCGACCATGGGCTACCTGCAGCTACCGCAACAGCCAAAATCCCGCAAATCCTCGTTCCACAAGAAGGTTAACCTTCCAACAATGAAATGAGCCGTCGGACATCTGTTTATCCAGCACCAGGGAGCAAAAAGCAGCCGCTTCAACAGAAAAAACGAATGCTCCGGGAACGCGTGGGCGTCGCAGAGCCGAATTCGAGTCGGCGTAAAATCCGAGTGACATAATCGCGACAAGATAGGAACCGGCTGAGAAGTCACGTCGACGTCATACGCCGACGTCCTCTGGTTTTCGTCGTTCGTACGCGGCCGCAATTTTCTCAGCGAGTGTCAACAACGAGGCATGCGGTTCGCTCCTTTCTCTCCTCGGTGTCTACCCGCTACTCTCTCTCCCCACAACTGTTTCTCTCTCTTTCTTGCCGTTTCGTGCTCCGCAGCGGCGCTCTCGTTTTCTCCTTTCGCCGGGCTCGTGTTTCTCTCGCATCTCTCCGTTACTCGCGTTACTCAAGGCGCGCAACAGCTTCTGCGGATTACTTAAGAACGTCGGCCCACGGTTGCGTCGACTGTAATAGTTACACTTGCACTTTCATAGCAAGCGGGGGCCACGCGCCTTGCACTTTCCCGCCATAGTGTTTCGAGAGACCGCGCGCTGATGCTTCTCCGAGAAACCATACTTTTACGGTGTACATGTTTTCGGCTGTAAACGGTGTCCTAGAGGACATCATTCTCTGAACGTGTTGCTGGTTGAGGACACGTTATTAGTACCACTGTATGAGGCGTTTAATTATCAATCTCGATGCATTCGATCGTGAAGAGACTGGGTTCAATCTGGCTCTTGTACATCGGAGAACCAGTTAGGTAGCTAGCCCGACGTGTTCGATGGGTATTGAAAAAATTTAGAGTCGAGCCAGGATTGCCAATCATACTGGTTGTAAACTTGACCATTTTCTAAGCCCCTGAAGCTAGCACCATACGCGTTAGAAGAGTATCGAAAAAATACAGAATCGAGCCATGATTGCCAATCATTCGGGTGGTAAAATACATAAAAATACAGAATCGATCCAGAAGGACTGTCAACCATTGGGGTGCTAAATTAACGATCGCAGGGCAACCTGTTTTCCACGGTTGGCGGGTCAAACGAAAGGGAAATGCGTTTCTCGACGAAGTAAGAATGAAAGTCAGTCATCAAGTAGGTCAAGCAGGTCTAGTCGGTCAAGTAAGAATGAAAAATATGGATCGAGGCTGGGACTTCGAGCTCCGTTGCCCAGTATGTTCCAGAACTCTTCTTAACCCTGGCTGACACACATCTACAATACATATTCTTCAACCCTTCGACGCTAATCTTGACGAAACAAATGGAAAAAACAATCTTGAACAATTTCCTTGGTCCAGTATAATCTATATCGTAATTTTTTCTGCGACCCCTAGAAAATCAATTGAAAGACTTTGTAAGAGTATTAAAAACTGAAATGACAGACTTCCTAGGCGCCCAGTCAATGGAACCCGATTATGTTTCTCGTAATTATCGACAAGCAAGATGAATTGGTGTCTCCCGAGAGCAGAATTCCTTAGCTCGCCTCCGTAATCGCAAGCGCAACCAATGCCTACCGGGACCGGCCGGAAAAGAAAAGAAAGTTTCTACAAACAGAGAAATGCCTCTCGTTACGGAATAACCGTTGAATCACGCTTTTCGACCGTTTGATTTCCTAGATGGAGAACATTTTCACGCGCTTCCTGAACGCTCGACAACCAGAGCTGAATATTCAACGAAGGAATCCTTCGGATTTGTTGCTCGACTCGTTTACTCATCGATCCTTTGTTTGCCGCTCCACCTCGATTTCCGCTTCGTTCGATTCATTTTATTTTAGCCTTCTGTTACGATCACGTGTTTGTACCTTGTTTTAAGTCCGAGGAAAAATTGTTGATCGCAAAATAAAAGGTTCGTGTATCAATTTCAGAATACAGCAACTGAATATAAATTTGTTCACTAATAATTTGATTATGGTGTAAGTAGACATACGAGCTGAATATAAATTTATATTTCATGGTAATAATTTGATTATGGTGAAAATAATAATACTAATCTTATCGCCGTTTTAAATTGCATAGACTCTATAGTCCAATGATTATTATAGTAATTTAGCTTCGTGAACAGTGTAATTTGCGAACAATCTTGTCAAAGGACACAAAGGTTCTCTCGAGGAGGAGAAAAATACGTTCAACCTGGATTTAAATAATTCCTCCGGTGAACGTCGAACGGTTGCAGGATTCCGTTGGAAAAAAAATTAGGCTAACTATATCTCGTCACGGTCGGTAAAACTGTGGAAACGCGCGCCGCGATCCACGTAGCGAACAGCGATACGCGAAATCGTCGAAGCGGACTGTGTCGAGGTCAGAATAGTTTCTGTATTCAGAGCGTTAATTAGACACGTAATTTTGTCGTACGCGGAAAGAAAGAGTAGCTGTCGATCCGTTGCCAGCGTCTTCGGCTTGCTCGCGCAACCGATCAATGCTACTATATGCTTCTTTCAGTCTGTCATCGATTCATTAAAACTCCTTACACAATCATAAGTCTGCGTTAATCGGCGCCGATCAATGTCCACAGAACATTTCTTCGTACTGCGAAAATGTAGAAAATCCTCCAATCATTTAGTATTCTGAATGATTCAATTGTGCATCTACGGCGAACTATAGTAATGAATATTTTTAAAAATGTGTTCCGGCTTTTGGAAATACGTATTCAGATTTTGAACAATTTTTACGATCCACGTTCACGTTGATTGGCACCGATCAATGTCCACAGAACATTTCTTCGTACTGCGAAAATGTAGAGAATCCTCCAATCATTTTGTATTCTGAATGATTCAATTGTACATCTACGGCGAACTATAGTAATGAATATTTTTAAAAATGTGTTCCGGGTTTTGGAAATACGTATTCAGATTTTGGACAATTTTTACGATTCACGTTCACGTTGATTGGCACCGATCAATGTCCACAGAACATTTCTTCGTACTGCGAAAATGTAGAGAATCCTCCAATCATTTTGTATTCTGAATGATTCAATTGTACATCTACGGCGAACTATAGTAATGAATATTTTTAAAAATGTGTTCCGGATTTTGGAAATACGTATTCAAATTTTGAACAATTTTTACGATGCACGTTCACGTTGATTGGCACCGATCAATGTCCACAGAACATTTCTTCGTACTGCGAAAATGTAGAGAATCCTCAAATAATTTTGTATTCTGAATGATTCAATTGTACATCTACGGCAAACTATAATAATCAATATTTTTAAAAATGTGTTCTGGATTTTGGAGATACGTATTCAGATTTTGAACAATTTTTACGATTCACGTTCACGTTGATTGGCACCGATCAATGTCCACAGAACATTTCTTCGTACTGCGAAAATCTAGAGAATCCTCAAATCATTTTGTATTCTGAATGATTCAATTGTACATCTACGGCGAACTATAGTAATGAATATTTTTAAAAATGTGT
Source organism: Lasioglossum morio (assembly GCA_916610235.2). Taxonomy (NCBI): domain Eukaryota; kingdom Metazoa; phylum Arthropoda; class Insecta; order Hymenoptera; family Halictidae; genus Lasioglossum; species Lasioglossum morio. The sequence goes on along the minus strand of OU744328.1, from coordinate 13,579,616 downwards.
TCTGGATTTTGGAAATACGTATTCAGATTTTGAACAATTTTTACGATTCACGTTCACGTTGATTGGCACCGATCAATGTCCACAGAACATTTCTTCGTACTGCGAAAATGTAGAGAAACCTCCAATCATTTTGTATTCTGAATGATTCAATTGTACATCTACGGCGAACTATAGTAATGAATATTTTTAAAAATGTGTTCCGGATTTTGGAAATACGTATTCAAATTTTGAACAATTTTTACGATGCACGTTCACGTTGATTGGCACCGATCAATGTCCACAGAACATTTCTTCGTACTGCGAAAATGTAGAGAATCCTCAAATAATTTTGTATTCTGAATGATTCAATTGTACATCTACGGCGAACTATAATAACGAATATTTTTAAAAATGTGTTCCGGATTTTGGAAATACGTATTCAGATTTTGAACAATTTTTATGATTAAGAAAATGAATGAGAAATATATTTATCGGACAATTCTAAAGAAATAATTGAATAATTTTCTCTGAATGCATATTTACGGTAACCTGAAAAATGGGGAATCGTAAATGTGAGAAGATGTAGCGAAACGGCGCCAATGACGAATCATCAGCGTCCCCAGGCTCTCGATCCACGAGCCACTAATCCAATCATCGTCTCGCCTTGCTCAATCATTCTATCTTTATTGCGAAACAAATCGGCGGCGTCTATTGCGGACGCTTCTTCGCAGGTATTTCACGCATTAATTCGGATTAGACCTGTCGATGATTAGGACCGATTAATTATAGCGTTAGATCGAGTGGCAGCAAATCATATTTCTGTGGGAACGGAATGAAAACTGTGAAGTCCGATATTACTTAATAATATTAGCATCAAGGTCTTACGAATTTCGTAATTCTGAAATGCGGAGGACGTCTGTTACAGAGAACAGAAATACCGAATCCTGTTAATTAATTAATACAGATTTGTATGCAATTGAAATCGGCAGGCTGAAATATAATAAATTTGAACAGTTTAACTTCTTATTCTTCTTATATATAATTCATAATTACACTGTCCGTTTCATAAAAGAATAACCGACTGTTGCGTGAAATAAATATTGGAAATAATGAATTTTTGAGACGATCAGGTTCGAATTACGAGGTCGGATTTATTGTCAAAGGTGTCGTAATGATTTATGATTTTTCCCATAGAAAATCGGCGGATTATGATTTATGGTCTTCCGCGTGAGGTTTCGCAAGGGAAAATTCTTTTCTCGGTGAAATATAATTGGACAGGAAACGCGACGATTAAAAGCTGCGCAATGGTTTCTGGGACACCTCCGCGCAATCGCGTCTAGACAGAGACACGTATTCCGCATGCGAAAACATAATCGAAGAGGTAAACTAACTTTTTTCAAATCGCCTGTCGCAGCGTGGCTCGACTCGAGTACCACTTAGCCTCTCCATATTCTAGGAGTCTGTCCATTACCGGTTATTTCTACTGCGGCCGGTTGTTGTTTATGAATATAAAAGCGAACGATATTTTGCAACGATTCGGCGGAGATTGATAGTTGGGAAATGTTTTCAGACGGGCGACCGGTAACGTGTTATTATCGATAGACTTATCGAGAGTTTTCGAGAGATCAATCGTTTCCGGAACGATTGCCAGAAACCAAGTACGGAGACATATTTATTTTAATAAGCGGGCTGAGGATCTTACGCTAATTTCAATTTCTACGGGGGGTGCTATTTCATGGAGATTGAAACAGCATAGTTGCCGCGCGGCCTGGTGATCTCAGGCGAATCTGAATTTTCGTTTATTTTAGGAGAATTAAAACAGCAAAGTTACGGAGCAGAGGATCTCATGAAAGTTTAAGCAGCAAAGTTAGTAAGCAGGCTCACGATCGTCTGCGAATTTTCATTTCTCCCAGTTTAGTTTATGAAACATTGAAACAGCGAACCTACGAAGCAGAGAAACTTAGGTTAGTTTCGACTTTCTGTGGTTATTTGATGAATATGACGGTGGTGCTTGTTTGCTAATTAGGTAAATCTTTGTCGCATGGACGAGGCAAAAATGCCATTAGTTTATGTCAACATTCAGTATTAATGATCTACAGTATCTAAACAGTACTCGATGTTTTCCGACCTTCGAGGAATTGTCTCATATATTGTACTTGTAATCAATACTTTTAATGAAACATCCGAATCAATTAACAAAATGTTCATTTTAAGTTTACAATCACGAGCGAACATCGGAACCCATTCACAAAATCACGTATCTCTCTAGCTCATCAACAAAGTATCAATTGGTTGGTTCTACAATCACTAGCAAACATCGGAATAAATTTCCAAATCACGTGTTTCTGTAGACCATCAACGAAACGCTTATTTGTTAGATCAAAGATCGCGAAGAGACATCGTAGTGAATTTCTTCTCAGACCAACAAAAACAAAAATGTAATAGTTCAAAGATCAGGAAGAAACATCACAATAAAGTTACAAAATAACGTACAGAACATCTATTCTTTAATTCTACAATCGCGAGTAACTATCGAAATCAATTTACAAAATCCAACATCACGGAGAAACATCGGAATAAATTTCCAAATCACGTGTTTCTGTAGACCATCAACAAAACGCTTATTTGTTAGATCAAAGATCGCGAAGAGACATCGTAGTGAATTTCTTCTCAGACCAACAAAAACAAAAATGTAATAGTTCAAAGATCAGGAAGAAACATCACAATAAAGTTACAAAATTACGTACGGAACATCTATTCTTTAATTCTACAATCGCGAGTAACTATCGAAATCAATTTACAAAATCCAAGATCACGGAGAAACATCGTAGTAAATTTCTTCTCAGATCAACAAAAACAAGAATCTGATAGATCAAATATCAGGAAGAAACATTAGAATAAAGTTACAAAATTACGTACAGAACTCCTATTCTTTAATTCTATAATCACGAGTAACTATCGAAATCAATTTACAAAATCCAAGATCACGGAGAAACATCGTAGTAAACTTCTCAGATCAACAAAAACAAGAATCTGATAGATCAAATATCAGGAAGAAACATTAGAATAAAGTTACAAAATTACGTACAGAATTCCTCTTCTTTAATTCTATAATCACGAGTAACTATCGAAATCAATTTACGAAGTCCACGATCGCGAAGAAACATCGTAGTCAATGTTTTCTTACTTGTTAGATCAACATGAACGCAAATCTGATAGATCAAAGATCAGAAAATAACGTCAGAATAAAAATGTCTCTCTATGCAAGAAAATTCCATTAGGTTAACTATCGAGAATGGTAGAACGTTGATGGAGAGAATCGAGAGAGAGGGAGAAAAATGGCGACTAGGAAACGGAGAATTCGACATTGGAGGCTGGTGACGTCCACTAGCGGAAATTTATGCAGCTGCGAGAACTCGTTGCCCGGTCTCTTCTCTTCAGTGCTAATATGTTTCGAGTGTTCGACAGCCTTTAATCGATGGGTGTCCGGGAGAGGCACGTGCGTCGCAGGCGAAGCTGAAGAGAGACCGGATGTGCCCGACGAAACGCGACGACCACGGTGGTCTTTATACTGCGCGACGCGACGCGTCCGCGAGTCCATGTTCGAGTCAAGTTCAATGCGCGGCTGTTCTTCCCACCGGTCGTTCCTCGAGCGCAATTCACGAATTCATTGAATTACTATCATATAAAACGTGACACACTATTCTCAGACCTTGTGTCATCGCTGTGATGCTTCTAAGAATCCGTCCGGATAAATTATGTCACCTTAAAATAGGAATTCCGCGCGCTCTTCTACGCTCCGTAGCGGAATCTGAGGAATTAAACAGGCGCAGCAAGCTATGCATAATAATTACTATACTCGCGACGATACGAAGCCGGAAAAATTTGTAAATGTCGAGGAGGTATGTGTGAACAAGTCTCTGAAGTTTTATCGAGATGCGTTAATTGGTTCGTCTGAAAAATATTCCGAAATATTGGCATGCTGATAGACTTGATTAGGAAATTGTTCGAACTGAAGAGAAGCTGGGAGAGGTGTGCTTCTTCGGTGAATAATTACCATAATTTTGATGGTAACGGTCTACAAAATTTCATGAATGCAGGCTAGATATTTGTGAACAAGTCTGTCTTTGTGATTGGCTACTTACAAAAATTAGAGGATGTACCCGGTACGTGTGGGAGCAACTCTGCTAAGTTTGATCAAAATCCGCTTCCCAGTTGATTAACAAAGAATTGTCAAATTGTAGTTGGAAAACAAAACAATAAATCAAGGAGAAACCGTTAAGGCACAACAAGCATAACGGTGTCGAGTTCTATGAAGAGTTACTATGATAGAAGAAGACGGATCATAGCACGTGGAGTACCGAGAGGACCATTGGCCAGCAAGGTGAACTCCTCGGCTCAAGGTTACGGGCAAATTTCGAAATCGGCGTGTTAGCTTGTTCAAACAGAGTCGGTCGTCGTAAAAATCTTGCAAATTGATTTTTTTTCCGGTCGATTATCGATCGTTTCTCAGGAATTCACTCTACTAATGATCAATTTACCGAGAAACCTTGTTCGAACCGTCTGCAACGTGTCTACGTCTATGGCCGATGATCTCATCGTCTCGAGACACAGCTGTTAAACCGAAAATTTGATTATCGTTGCTTGGTAGGTGAAATACTTCGCCATTGATCGCGACGACAATAGAGATCTTCTCGGTTGGACCACTACGAATTTACCCTAAATCAAGAGAGAAGATCTTACCAAGAGACCCTTTTAGTTTCGCACACACTCCGAGAGATTGTTATCCTAATTAACAACTTCCTACTCTTGTGTCTGCTTCATTAGCACCCTGGATGAATGAGCTGGACTACTTTGATGCACCTTTATCTCGGCATCGCTCTGATAAAAAGATCTCGGAATATTCTGAATCGTTCAAAGTGAATTTCTTCTTTATATTTATGAGGACAACTTTGGGTCGATTTTTGTTGCGCGAGGAACGTGGAGGAGGTCCGTGGAATTAATTTGGTATGCAACAGAAGGTTCAAAAATTCAAAATTGCAAGTTGTAGAAATTGGGAATCTGGAAAATTGGGGAGCCTTCAAGTTGCAAGTTTTAAAAAATTGGAAGCCTTCAAATTTTAAGCTTTAAAAATTGGATATCTTCAAAAATGCAAGCTGTAAAAATTGGTAATCTTAAAAATTGAGAGCCTTCAAGTTGCAAGTTTTAAAAAATTGAATATCTTCAAAACTGCAAGCTGTAAAAATAGGGAGCCCTCAAATTGTAAGCTTTAATAATTGGATATCTTTAAAACTGTAAGCTTTAAAAATTGGACTTTATCAAAGTTACAATCTTTAGAAATTGGACATCTTCAAAGTTCCAAGCTTTAAAAATTAGACATCTTCATAATTGAAAGCTACAAAAATTGGACATCTAAATTGAAAATTGAGAGCCACCAAATTGTAAGATTTCAAATTGCATGTTTTCTATACTTTTAAACTGTAATTTTTAGTGATTTACCTAGAAACAATAATGTATTTAGCGTATAATTGTGCGCTAAAGGATGTGACAATTGAACGAAAATTGTACTAAGAGAAGGAAGAGGAAAAGGCCGAGTCTCGACAGTCCTTGAAATTGGTCAAATCCAATTATCATTGCCTGTACTTAACACAATCGTTTTCTCGGTTGATCTACCACTGTATATTACTTGCACTAGCTGCTCCATTTATTATACCTAAGTATAATACCCATCAAATTTTATGTTTTCACAAATTCTACAACCAAACTAGAATATACAATTTCAAAAAGTTCTAAAACAATAAAAAATTGGTTGGATTGCCATGATCGGAAGGCTCTGGTGTAATTTTCAGCGGTAGGTAGGATAATTTTGCAGGTTCCGTTTACGCAAAGTATCGCACTCAAATTGATATTTAGGTCAGGCACGATAATGACTAGCGCCGCGGCACGGCTATATATAATTCTATTTCACAAGTGCAATAAAACTGCCGTGTAACTATCGAATATCGTTGGAGTCACGATATTTTTCTCGGTGGATTTCGCATTCGAGCAATCAACAGCTGTCTCGCGCACTTTCTAAATCCACAAAAATATTGTCCATCTAAATGGCTCGCCCATCTGATAAACGCGACTTTACCGTGGGGAACACGTTGTTGCCTTTCACTATCGAAACCCGCGGGGAACCCATTAATATCGATGCGTCGCCGAATTCGACACAATGCAACCATAATCGGGTTCATTCTGCATCGTTCCCACCTCACTATGCCGTCCGTCGTTGCCAAAAACCGCGATCAACGTTTCTTTGATCAATTAATTCGTTATTCATCATCAGAGCATGAATCTTAGAAATACTTCGCATGAATTTCGTGGACGATAGGGACACAATGCAACCATAATCGATCTTGTTATGCATCACTCCGATCATAGTTCGCATCGGGCAAACTTCTGATCAAAATTAATTTCTTTGATCAATTAGCATGGCAGCACGGTGTATATTATTTTCTAAAAATAAATAAAGAATGTTTGTTGGATGTATCAGTGTCAATTGATCGTGCCGAGCTCGCAAACGTGCGAACTATCGCGTTCGCGTATAATCAGCTACGAATTATGTCTGTGCGCTGTGCAACCGATAAGATCGCTGTTCGAGTGGCGCACGTTAATGGGTTTATGGATTGTCCTGTTCGTATCTACATTCCTAATCGATGCAAAGTCCAGTCCGAGTCAGACAAAGTCTAACAAACCTGTCGCTCGCGACGACGAAAAAAAAACACCGGGTTTCTTAGCAGCACCTTCAAATATCAAATTTTCCATTTATAGTCACACTGTCCGGTCTGTAAATAACGGTCCGGTGTTTGTTTAAGAAATTGTTCACGCGATCCGAGCACTTTAAATGTCAAGAAATATACTACGAGAACGAAGGAATTCTTTCTATAAAAAAAAGATTGACACAACTCTTTTATTTATCTCAAGACTGCGTTCGAAAAAGAGGGAAAGAAAGTGTTTGAGAATGGTCCTTTGTTTATTTCATCGTTGAACGTGTAAAATACAGAAAGAAAATTATTTTCACTTATTTCCAGAGCAGAGAATAGAATCGAATTTTTCGAGAATCACTTGCTGAAAACGTTCGATCGTTACTGTTGATTTATCACTCGAACAATTCGGTTCGCAATGAGAGCTGACAAAGATTAAATGCTAAGATAAGACGAGACACGAGTAAAAATGAAAGAGATACACGCAATGCAACGAGAAGGAATAATAATGTTAAGTCACTCACTGCCAGTCGAACACTGCCTAAGCTTACAGAAAAAAAGAAGAAAAACTATTAATAGGTTGTAAAACGAGACCCCGCGACTATGACTGGGAAAATGTGCACCGCGGTTTCCTTTTATAGTCGGATCGTAACGGTGATGGGTGGAAAAAGATAGTTGCCGACGATGAGCATTATGTAACTGATTAGCAAATATCTTCTACATTCCTTTTCGCAACGAGAAATAGTTTAAACAGTTTCAAAAACTTGGTTTACGATGTCCAGTGTCGAAATAACACACTCCAACAAGTGTGTAGTACTTCCGGGACACGCTCGACGATTTGGTTGTATGTCGAAAAAAATCATCGAATCGTTGGAAAAACTAGAACTTTCGACTTTCAGAATATTTTCCTGCTCGACCATAAAAGACATCGAAACTCTCCCAATACACAAATGACATTTTTTAAAAAAAACCATTATGAACATTTGTATGTGTTTAAATATTGTTTCAAGATCGTAAGAAATATTACCAAAGTTGAAAATTGAGTTGTTTCTCGAAAATCTCTCGAGTTGAAAGGATCTACGGTCGCGATCGATGAATGGAGGATTCTCCTGACTGTCGGTTACCGTTGGAAAAATCGCTGATCGAGTTCTCTCGGATCCGAGTAAAAATCAACGCCCCATAAAACACTGTCGATCCTCGGGGAAAGTGCATAGCCGCATGGAGTGCATAGCTGTGAGTTGCTATAACGCGTTAATGGTACCGCGTGGCGTGCACCGAAAGGGGGAAGGAGGGGGCAACGAGAGAATCCTCTTATGCAACGGTCGCATTAAAGTCCTTTCTTAACGGCGATCAACAGGCGCGGAACAAACGCGCGAAATTATTGCAAAAGGTTGCCGCCGCGAGAGACTTTCTTGCACCGCGACACGCGAATATGTCGAATCGTCGCTAACCCGATCGAATCTGGGACTAGCAGAACCATCAGAGAACTTGGACCGTGTTTCCGAGCGATCAGATTTATGGCCCATTACAGTTGCACGAGGATTAAACGGTCTTTCGTTGCTCTAATTCTAATCGATGGTCGCTCGGGAAAAGCGGAAAATTATGCCGGCCGTGCCTCTGTAACAAATCGGGCAGCCTGGGGCGTGTTATAGCGAAGAACAAGATTGCGATGCTCGAACCACTTTCATAATTGTGGGCACACATAATGATCGAAAGTTGAATTTCTATTTAGACTTGAATATTATGATTAATCGTCATCCGTCCTCGTGTCAAATTGACCAGTTTTACCGATATAAGTTATACTGTTGTTTTTTGTAGATTTTGCCTGAAACTTCGTGACTTTTATTTTTTTTTTAATACGAAACACAACCGGGAACCTAATAGATGTAACGGTTAAACTTCCGAAAAGTCCATACCTCCGACATTTTTATACTCTGGATTCTTACGTGTTCTGACGTGCTGAATACGAATATGATAGTGAACGGCACAAATGTTATTTTTATACCGGAAACCATGAAAAAATCATAGTTGTTTCCATTTATTTCCGTAAATAATGGTAATTTTGAAAAATAATCCTTGATCTTTGACTACTGTGTCAATTTGACACGGCGGGACAGATTCATTTCGTGAGACGAGGAACGGACGAAGGGTAAAAGTTCAATTTTAATATAAATTGGGTTCCCGAGAGTCGAGTTTGAATAGAAAATATGTGAAAAATGTCACGCAGAAAATCATAATCAACACATCTCATTAAAATTCAGTGTGAGATGTGAATTTCCAAGAGACACTTATCGAAAAGCCGCTAGAATTCGCAAAACTTGCGACGGACTTCCTCGTTGCGGGTGTTTAAAATTCCGTAGACCTACCGGCCCATAAAATCTTGGTGTATCGATTATGTCGGACGCGGCTCGATAATACCTGACGATATTATTAGCATTTCAATGAAATCACCAGGGAATTGCTGAAATCGCTCAGCTGTTCCGACGTTTCCTCATTTTCAATATCGAAGTTGCGTCTGGCAACGAAGGTCGTGCAACAAGTTATCGTTGACGAAAATAAAGGAGGAGCGTGCCCGTGTGTCGCGAGGTAGCACGTGCGAGTAGATAGCGCACGCAAGATAGCACTATGTAAACAACGGAGAGACAGAGGCGGGGGAGTAACAATTCGTCTCTGCTGGATGGAATTAATTACGATCGTCTGAAGTTATAGCTAATACAGCGAACACACAGACTGTCATCCGACGCTGACTATGGCGGCGAAAGAGGTCAATAATGTCGAGGCTCATCGCCGTGCCTCGATGGAGAGTTAATTGTTCGACGTAACGAGACGAATTAGAAGAAAGCGGGGTTTTCTTCTTGGATGCCATTCTTCGGACCGGTCAACCAACTTTTTCTTTAATTCACGATTGAAACTCCGCCCGTCTAACGATCTCTTTACAGGCTTCGGGATACTGCTAAGTCTAAACGAATATACAATTGTTGTTGACCAACGTAACAAATTACCTCAAGAATATCAGAAGGTGACAGAATAAAATGGAATATATTAATTAATTTCCTGTTCGTATTTTACATGGAAAAAAAACACTACGAACACTCGCGCGAGCCCAAATGAAAAGAGCCGAATAAATGGGAAAAGGAGGTCGAATTATTCAGCACAGGGCTTCATTAATCGAGACTTAGGTCCAGCGCGGAAGGCGAGGTTCCTCTTTCACCTCTATTGATCAAAAGTGCTCGACCGTGTGTCGTTGTATCTCAAAAACCGAATCGAGAATCTTTGAACCCTGAAACCAGGTCAACGAGCCCCGAGGAAGCCCGAGCTTTCCGCCGCCATTTTCCAAACGGAACTATCGACGCTCGACGCGACGCGGGAACTTTGAAAATACCACGCGAAAGAAGGAGAGAATCTGGTTGAGAGAGGGATGGAGAACGAGAAACTAGTTTCGATCTTTTGCCAGAAAATTCGTCGAGTGTCGCAACCTCCCTCTCTCACGTAATCGCCAAGCGGTGCGAACCTAATCCGCGTTTCTCGAACGGGAGAATGAATTCTGCCGACGAATTTCGACGATGTCGGTTCAACGACCATAATCCAGCTTGTTTATTGCTAATATATTTCGCGCGGGGTGTATCGACGGTACGCGGGTACAGAGAACTGTGCCAGCTTAGCTCCGGGCGATAGTGTCCTCGTTTGGCTATCGATCACGGTTTTAGAGACCTCCAAGACTCAGCTTTCGGCTGTTCTCGGTCGGGTTTTTATTTTTTTTCGTCACGCTCTGCTGGGATGCAGGCATTTTTTTTTAGAATTGAACATCGTGCCGATATTCTCCTGCACGTGAAAACAAATAAAACTGTGCGCTGTTGTCCTTCACGGTATTAGCTATCAGATCTCCAGATAGTATTTTGCTACGCCTCAATGTACACATAGCAAACGAGCGAATCAAAAATATTTTCGTACGATGACCTAGACCGATTCGAACCAAAGGAATTAGAAATTCAACGCAGCCTACACGAAACTGCTGAAAAACTTCCGCCTGTCCCCGAAGGCTGTTTCGCAGCGGTCCGTGAGGTCTCGGCGTTTGTTCGGTTCGTTGCTCGTCTCATTCTACGCACGACAGGCACGGACACATGCATTATTAACGATACAATATGAATATGCGCGCGAGATTAGCCGCGGCGTCGAATTAATTATGCTCGTGGCCGATTCACAGACTAGAAGAAAAGATAATCGCCGTGGTAATTGATACTGGAGAAGGAGAACCCGCGGATTCCATTCATTTGTAATGATTAGTGATCGTTACTTTCGATTTATTGAAATTATTGTACGGAGAAATATTAATAATAATATTTTCTCCATTCTAGTGTTTTCTAACCTTTAAAGTATTTTTTTGTTTTTGACATTGCATCAAATATGCAAAATCATAGTACGCATTTTTCATCACCTGTTGCTTTTTTATTATCGCAAGAGGATGTACCATCGGATTAGCATTTTTTTTTGCTTCTTCAATATTTTATGTGCGGTGCAAATTGCGTTTCAGAGTTGCAAAAAATCATATATGTAACTCAATTATTTGCTAATAGAAGACAGAAATTCTCGAGCAAAAGTAACGTATTTACTTCTGTGATTGAGAACGAAAGTTTACGCGCTGGATGAAATGGAAATTGCTTAAAAAATGTACTGCCGAGGTTTGAATAGTGATTAGTTGAATGAATTATTCGTCTAGATTTATAGATAATCTCTGGTGTTAATATATTGTGTGTGCGGAATGTAATATTAAAATGAATTATTGTAATTTCACGAGATTCGAGGTCATTGTGTCAGCAGTGTTAAACTGTATAATATAAAGTTTCGATCGGAATGATAAAACGAATTTGCATGAAACTGTGACGAGAATGCCAAAATCGAGTGAAATTGATTTACAGCCATATAAAGATTGAAATAATTCAAGAGTACATATCATTTAAAAGAATTTTTTTCTTCGGTACCCGTCTCTTACGGTTAATGCGCATTTATGTTGGATTGCGTGATTAGACTTGCAAATAAATTGCAGCTCGATTTAGAGAAAAGAGACCATTTGAATTTTCAGGTGATTTGAATTGGAAATCGACTTCCGGTTATGAGACGGAAAAATCGCCTCGACAGCAACGTGTAAGAAAAAACAATTTTGCGCGACACAAGCGAAACTTATGAGGAAGATGCAGGAACGTTTAAAGATATGTTAGTGTTTATTCGGTGTCCTCGAGATTATTAAAACACTTCTTACGCCTGATGTTTATCTCATAATTGCAACACGCAGGAATTATAATAATTGTCGAGACTGTCTCTATTACAACGATTTGCATACGCTTAGCGGCTTTATTAAGTTGATCTACCGTAGTAACGTTTCTCTTAATTCGGCAATAAAAGTCTGGGAATTTATTCGGTGTCGAGTAAATGAATTATGGACAGGGGACGGTAACGGCTTCCAGCGAATAAATTATGCAAGTCGACGTAATTTTTTCGTATCGAACGTCATCCTAACTGTTTATTGGACAAGTCGAGTGGCAGACACGCATCTTTCACGGAAGATAACAAGTTATAATAGCCGATAAGAGTCTTCGGATTTCATGGCTGGTTACTTTCGTGATACTAACAGCGATATCAATGATTATTATTATCATTGTTATGACTGTGACGTCATCGGTCGACTACCGTGTCAGTGGGGAATCACGGTGACATCAACTAACTGCCAACACCGCTGTCAATGGTCCTCGAATCCGATTCCGACGTACAGCAATCGTCAAAAACACTGAATCATCCGCGTTGGATAAATATACTTCAAAATTAATTAATATAAACGTCGAAACAGCTCGATTTGACTCGACTTAATCGCACGCAGCAATTCAAAGGAGAAATCAAATTCGAAGCAACATGCAGTTATTAATTCGACGTTATTATTCACTGTCGGACGCCACTTTTCGACAACAAAAAACTTACATTTTTAGCTGAAAATAACGCTGATAATGCGTGTTAATCGTCATTAAAATTCCAACGAAATCGAACAGATATCATTAGCTCCTCGTTCCGCCGAACAACAAAATTGTCCCGAAAACGTGGATTCCAGTGAAACAAAAATAAAAAAATAGTTAGAAAAAAAACGAACAGATATTTACGCTACAAGTTTGAAAGAAGAAAGACCGGTAAATCCTTGGCTGTCCGGAGCTAATCTGCATAGAACGTGGCAACTATAGCAGGCCACCTGATAAGCGAGCAAATATTTTTGAAAGGTAATGTACACACGTTTTATTATCGAGACGGTTTCGCATACGAACGCCAGGTTTTTGCGGAACGAGCAATCGCGGGGATGACATATCACTCGTCAACGAAGCGTCCAGGGAATTCGAAAACGTTTCGGGTATGCTAATCGGTTTCGTGAGAGCCTTGACATTTCATGATCTCCTCGCGGAATCTCGTTTTGCGGAAGTCCGGGGGCCCTATGGATCGTCTTCGGGGCCCGCGCGAAGGACGCTACGAGATCGAGGATCGAATTAACAATTAATCACCGAGAACCCTCTCGAGAAACCTCGATGAATGTTTATTATGGGTCATCGTTTCGGAAATTTATCGCAGACAGTTTTTACAAGGTCCAGTTCGATTTTTCGACAGACATTCTATCTTTTTTTCTTCTTCTAGATTTTTTTGGCATGTCGGTTTCGTTGGCGAGATTTTTATTTAGGAATCCTTGGGGATCTTTATCCGACTGCTTTACGTTCCAGATTTTTATTCATCAATTTTTCGAGATCTTTGTCTTACGGTTTTGTTGGATAGATTTTCATTTAGGAATCGTTGGGGACCTCTGCTTGACTGCTTTACGTTCCAGAGTTTTATTCATCGATTTTTCGAGATCTTTGTCTTACGGTTTTGTTGGATAGATTTTCATTTAGGAATCGTTGGGGACCTCTGCCTGACTGCTTTACGTTCCAGAGTTTTATTCATCCATTTTTTCGAGATCTTTGTCTTACGGTTTTGTTGGATAGAGATTTATTTTAGAAATGTTTGGGGACCTTTGTCAGATTGTTTTAACGACCAGATTTTTATAAAGAATTTTTTCAGACACGTTTGCAGACTGTCAATTTTATTTAGATGTTTGAAAGAGCATCGTTTCAAGTTTTCATTATTTAAATTCGTCTTCCAAGAAAATTCGCTAGAGGCTTGTTAGTGCTGAATAAAATCAGCCAATGATTTCCATTAAGTGCCATAAGCTAATGACAAGGTTTGTATAAATCGTTCGACTCGAAAGAAGCAGGAAGTTTGTCCAGTAAATAAACCAAGTGAACCTACTTAACTATTGTTATCAGAGATACGTGAGTTGAAGCAGAGATATATAATCTAGTAATTAGCGGCGCCTATGAGAAGATAATCTTTCGAGCTGAAGCTGCGACTGGTTTCCCAGACGTTTGTTAAAAAGGGATGGGATGATTGGAAATAAAGTACAAAAGCAACACACACTAATGATGGACCTTCCTTAAATTAAAGGATAAAATCAAAAACAATCTCGACAAACTTATCACCTAGGATATCAATAGCTTCCAATTTCCAAAATGAATTCTCGCGAATGTTCACTTCTGCGAATTCCAATGTCAACCTGATTGACCCAAAAAACATGGCCCGGCAAGTTCATCATTCGACAGATCATTCACCAGCACGACACGGTTTCAGAAAACGAGCAGAATCCATTAACAGATGGTTCATATACTATTCCCGTACTCCATCGGCAAGCTCGAGAGCCGTTCATTTTGAAAAAAAGGAAGAAAAAAAAATGAAAAGAATGAACAAGCACGATGCAAATCGACTTGGCCGAAAATAGTCGGGGCTTCCCGAAACGGTCGGCGTTCCTTGTACGGAATCCAGTCGTGCCTACACATTGTTTTCCCGATGCTGCGTGAATATAAAACAACGAGCAACAACGAGCGAGCATGTAGCGTGTCTCGTCGCGAACCATTTCCCCGAAACGAGGAATAAAAAAGAAACAAAAAAAAGAGGATTGGTAGATAGAAACGGGTGCTTGTAGATTTACGAATCGAATCGAAAGGTTGGAGAACGTGTGTAAAACCGGAAATTGTGTCGACGACAGAGAAGAAGTCGAGAAAACACGGCAGCCGTACGAGTTGGAACGTGAACCGAACCTAAATCGGCTGATCGAGGGTCTCGGCTGATTCAAAGAATGGCCTGCCGCTAAAGCTACCGAAAAATCGACTTTTACTCGAGTTTGGGTCACCCGGACGACTAGTTCGTTCGGTAGACAATTATCTATTTTATTCATTTGTTTATCCTGTCATTAGTTCGTCTATTCGGTTCGGTTGGTCGAAGGAACTTAATTACAGTGCTAGACTAGCTTCTGATTAATCGACCGATACACTGAGAAATTGATTTATGGATCACTTCGAGTTCTTACGTGTACAACTAGCACGAAACCAACCCGAACCTTAAAAGTAACTGGTACATTCCCTTATGAAAATGACAAGATTCATTTTGCTCCAATTTCGCGCGGCTCTCCTATATAATAATTTCTTATGAAATGAAGAATTCAATTAAACACGTAAAAATTCTCTATAAATAAAATTGATCAAGGTTCTTTAAGAATCCAGCTGGATTTTCAAAACAGGTACAACTGGAAGATCACCTTGCCGTAAAATTTCGAGTGCGTTTACACCCCCGTACACAGGCTTACACTAAATCTACCACGAGGGGTTAAATGACCCATTTTAGATTTTTTATTCGACTATTATTAAAATTATAAAGCGCAATTTATTAAATATATTTTTTGACTCTAGTATATATTATAGTAAAAATCGCACAAAATAAATGAATTTAATCTTGTTGTCTTTATAATAGTATACACATCAGTCACTTTCGATGGTCGGCAGTGGTTTAGCGTTAAAGAACCCAGCCGAACTTTCAGAACAAATGCAACTGAAAGATCGCCTTGGCCTAGCGTGTACAAAAAAAGACGTGCACGAGCGAAACAGCCCTAAAAACCGAAACCGGGAAAATCAATGAGGGCGGTCGTCTCTCCGGTTTCATTGAGATCGAGAGTCTCCATGGAGAAAGAGATCGAACTGGAGAGAGAGGGGGGGGGGGGGGAAGAGAGATAGAGATACACGCGAGAGTAGTCGAGGCGTGCACACGGTTCGCGTTTCCGCGTGACGGTCGTCTGGTTACGTCAGTAGTGGAAACAAAGTCTGCGGTGTTTCTAATCGGGAGTCTGCGGTCGACGAACAAGCTACTTTCTTCACTTACCGAAGAGCGTACGCCGTCCAGGAACAGTCCGTAGATCTCTCCCACGTAATCGGCTCCGAAATCGTACACACACTCCTGTCTCCCGTCGATCTAGCAATCACTGACGATCCAGAAGCTCTTTGCGATCCTAGGATCTCTGCTATTCTTCCGGGAATCTCGAAATCCCTCAAACAAAATTCCTCGAGAAACTCGTCGAGAGTGTAAGACGGAGTTGACGATGGCACGACGGCGGTTGTCGGTTCGGATCTATCGATCACCGGACGAATCTAGCCGGCTCCCGAAACTTGGTTGTCGATGTCACTCGATCGAGAGTGATTCTTCGAAGAGAGAATTTGGAAGAACGATCGATCGACGTTGATCAACGATCTTCCTGTTGACAGATGTCGGATTGTTGTGGTGTTGAGGTTAGTGTTTATTGCCACGATGCACCGATCTTGATGCGTCGATTGCGATTCCGTTGAATCGTGTTATCGAACGTACACGCTACCGCCGTGCCGAGTCGCGGACTGACAGCGCTTTGCCCGGCGGATTGCTTTTAACCGAGCCGCCATATTGGTACCGCATCCCTCCTACCTTGCGGAACACACCGCGATCCTTCGTGATCGTGGCGGTCGTCGGCAAGGGACCATGCGCGTGCGAGCAAGCGCACGAGTAAACACCTCGTGCACACACCTATACCCGATTCCGATTCTGCACCGGTGGAAAGCTGGAGGACAAAAAAAAACACGATATGCGGATCGGTTCTCGCATTGTCAACGTGCACCGATTTCGACGTTGTTCACCTGTGCTCGGAGCTATGTTTTTCTGACGGTTGTAGTGGTCGAGACTATGTCACTGTTCCGAATTGGTGGACGAGGGAATTTCGGGAATCTCTAGAGCGTTTCTTAAATTTACGAAAAATTTAATTATCATTTTTCTGTTGGTTAGTTAATGTCATATTGTTGTTGGAGCTATCAGCTACGTTTTTCTGACGGTTGTAGTGGTCGAGATTACGTCACTCTTCCGAGTTGGTGGACAAGGGAAATTCGGAAATCTCTAGAGCGTTTTTTAAATTTACGAAAAATTTAATTATCATTTTTCTGTGGGTTAGTCAATGTCATATTGTTGTTGGAGCTCTCAGCTACGTTTTTCTGACGGTTGTAGTGGTCAAGACTGTGTCACTGTTCCGAGTTGGTGGACAAGGGAAATTCGGGAGTCTCTAGAGCGTTTCTTAAATTTACGAAAAATTTAATTATCATTTTTTTGTGGGTTAGTTAATGTCATATTGTTGCTGGAGCTATCAGCTACGTTTTTCTGACGGTTGTAGTGGTCAAGACTACGTCACTCTTCCGAGTTGGTGGACAAGGGAAATTCGGGAGTCTCTAGAGCGTTTCTTAAATTTACGAAAAATTTAATTATCATTTTTTTGTGGGTTAGTTAATGTCATATTGTTGTTGGAGCTCTCAGCTACGTTTTTCTGACGGTTGTAGTGGTCGAGACTACGTCACTGTTCCCATTTGGTGGACAAGGGAAATTCGGGAGTCTCTAGAGCGTTTCTTAAATTTACGAAAAATTTAATTATCATTTTTCTGTGGGTTAGTTAATGTCATATTGTTGTTGGAGCTTCGATCGAGGTTTCTCTGGTGATGGCACTGTTGAAACTTGTGTCTTTCAGTTACATTTTTGTGTTGGATAAAATCAAGGGATTCTAATAGGTGCCCAAGATTCCCTTTAAAGTATATAACAAATTGAATACATTTATACGCGTAATGACTATTGGACAATTACGCACGATCGACACGTGCTGGAAAGGTACTTTGTGATGGTTCGTGATGGATGCGAATATTGTTTTAGAAGCGTTTTTCTGATGACGCAAGTGTTAACGACTGCTTGACATATTAAGTTTTTAAAGTGGCTTTGTAGCTTAATGCCTAAGGGTTACTATTAAACAACATAATCCATATTTATGTGTCGAAATTGCGTAATTCATTTTTTGTCTGAACTATGCACCGACGAATTAGCAAAACCTGAATTCCTATCGCGTTAAAATGATAATTTTCCTTGTGCAACATCCGGCATCTTTCTCCGTAATTACTTTGCGTCACGTAAATTGTTTAAAATCGTCAAAAATGACCGTTCACGACGGTAAACAGAGATTCATTTTGAACCTTGGACTTTGCTTTAAATGTTACAAATTCAATCGACTGTAAGAACGTTGAAAATTTTTTTCGACAGTGAATCACGGATTAAACTCTTGAAATTTGTCCAGCAGTTTTTTTGATCGTTCTGCGGAACAGAAGCGGAGAACGGAAATTAACAAAACTTGTTCGATAAAATATACCTTCGAAGGTTAAATGCTGACTAAGCGAACTGATCTCGATAGCATCACCAAACATCTCGAAAGGTGCACTAATGGGCGGCATATCGGTTTGTCTATATGAGTTTTTTCTATTTGGAATGTCTATTCACTGCGCTGTCGTGGTTATAAATAAATATGTTTGGATGCATTCTCGGTCGTGGGACACTTTACCTTTACTCGAGCGACGTTTCACCCCGTTTTTACAGTTCAACAATTCTTTTTTTTTGTTCCGCTGATATGTGGCATTTTTTCGTCCCGTTTTACCCACCGCGTTACAAATTCGAGATATTAATTTATATTAAGTAATGTCAATTTGTTTTTACGCTCATCCGGTAGCACACTGACAAATGACTGCACTCCGTCGATCAATGAAACGATACGCGTGAACAAAGTGTACGAGTGACACCCGGTGACTTTTTATCAGGTTTTTTTTTAACGTTCACACGTCCATCTACAGGCATACTTCTAATCAATTTCGTCATATTTGACACGATTATTAATGACAAAGGAACATTGACAACGAAAGGCGCTAATTCCGCTTGGCCCCATTTACTAATTGCCTTGGCGTTCTTTTCGAAGTATTCTAACGCGTGTAAATAGTTCACTATTGATTTCTCTTGACAAGAAATAGTTTGTCAAACGTACGTCAATTTCATTACTTGTACATTTCACATTGCAGAAGAAGATCAGTTCAGTGATGAAACTTAGAAATGTTTGGTGTCGTAATAATTGAAGATACGTTCGAGCTTGTACCAATTTTTAAACAAGAAACGGGATTTCAGGAAAAAACAATTAGTTAATGTGAAAGTAGAAACAATTTCCTTTAAAATGAACCGAGGTAGATCATTGTACGATATTTTCCCACAAAGTTACAGTAGTTCAAAGACTCAAACTTTTCAAATCAGAAAAATCCCTCGATTTTTTAATGTGGTTGCCACACGTTCGACTCACAATTTTCACATCAGAAAAATCTCTCGTCTTTTTTTAATAGGAATGCCATACATTTATAAAAAAAATATGTCCTCGAGGTTTTTTAAAAAAGTGTAATTGCGGGATGTGAAAGTAGAAATATTGCCCTTCGAAATGAGCCCAGATACGAGTGCTTTGAGTTGCTATAATTGCCACCAATGGCAGCGAGACAAAGGACAAGCCCAAGGTCACCAAACTACAATGACGGTCGTCGACCCAAGGTCCCATTCGCCACGGAAAATTTCATTTCCTCGAGGTATCCAGATACATACCACCGAGGGCATTCATATTAAACGGAAGATCATTGATCCCCGGAGTCTGGCCGAGTCAAGGTGAGACGGGATGTTGCCATAACCGCGGTTGGAGCCGCACGTGAACCTAGAAACGTGTAACATGTGTCCTCCTGTTCCGCTCTATTACGCAATCATCCTTAATTACAATGGGACAACGGCATTTTATCGAAAATCACGGTTCAAAGAGCAATCTCGAAGGTTCCTAACAGTTTCTGGCAAAATCGTACCATCGCTTCCTCAATATATTCGAGACATTCACGAATAGTACGACGAAAACTAACACTAACGAATAGATTGCGGATCTTTATGCAAAATAAAAATTGCCTAGCAGAACTGCAACAAACTGGAGCTGAATAGAAATTGATTTTATTCCTTAACACTAAACCTACCAAGAAGTAAAATTGCCTGGAAAATATTGCCTTATACAAATGACAGCACTAACGAAACTGTATGTAATTTTCAATATAATAAACACTTGATTAGGGAAATGTATTCCGTTGTTCTACATAAATGAATTTTTATGATTTAAAATTATTTTTTAACTCTTCTAATATCGTTACTGTTTGCAATCACGAGTGAACTTTAAACGACTCTGTAGAGCGCAAAAAAATTTTTTCACGATTTATTCAAAAACGGTTTTACAGAGGGAAGCTTCCCCTTCGCAACCACGTTGAAAAAATTAACGTACGATTTTTATTCCTATGAGAATCAAAAAGTCTCTCGACCACTAAATGTTATTTTTAAACGCCGACAGGTAACAAGGAAGAATAACTGTAATCTTGTTATGAAAAAATTCCACTCGACGTTTGAATACGCAGACATTGCTCGAGGTGGTCGCGGCAGCGTGAAAAAAATATTGATGTTTTGAAAACTGTTCAATCGTTGCGTCCGCGAACCGTGCTCATAATCGACAACCATGAGCACGGCCGTCCCACGCATTCATCGATCGATCTCACAAGGAAAACACTTGTTGGATGTTGGACCAATCGCGCATTGCCATTGTCATCGGAATATCGTTGTTTCCCACGGCACCGAGTATTAGTATGAAAAATTAACGCTTTGCACTCGGTTGTCCCCTCTGAGGCACCACTAAAAATTACTGTATCATTATTCAAAATATTGTTTACATTATTAAAGTATACCGGCATCTAATCAATTACTAAACATTTAGGTATTGTATCAGGTATTACACCAATTTCATATTCGTAAAATTTCAAAAATCATAGGGAATGGAAATATTCTAGATCGGAAGAAATGTTTAATTTTCCAGTTAAAATAACTCCGAGTGCAAAGGGTTAAAGAAAACTCGGAACAATGTTACACTGCATAATGTGCATCGATTTTGTACATGTTCTTGTATCTTGGTAGTAAAAAAGTCTGCTAGTATTTTGATGACTTGGTGTCACCTTCGAGAAGACACAACAAAAACAACAACAGGTTTCAACTGGAAATTTTAATCGTACACTGCGTCTCAAGGTTACCGCAATGTCAAGCAAACTCCATACCCTGGAACTTTCGCCTGAAACACTTTTTACAATCCAACTACCCGAGAATTTCGGGCACCCGCCCGCCCCTGTAAAATATTTCAGGCGAAAGTTCCAGGGTATAGAATTTGCTCGACATTGCGGTAACCTTGAGAAACAGTGTAGAAATTACAATTAAAAAATTCAGCTGATACCTGTTGTTGTTTTTCTTATGTATTCTCGAAGGTGACACCAAGTCATCAAAACGCTAGCAGACTTTTTGTATAAACTATTACCGTGATTTCGACTTCGGGTACATGAAATTTTTCGCATTTCCAAAATTTCTTCGCAAGAAATTTTCGCGTAGAATCGCTGGAACTTTCGGGTCGTGGAAATTTGTCGAGACAACGAGCTTCTCTGACGCATCACCAGTCTCTCCAGGCAAGCACCATGCGTTGTAAAAAAGGGTAGCTGGTAATTACCGATCATTTTATAGCAAGTGACATGCGTCGATCATCGAACACCGCGGTAAAAAGTGAGTGATGGTGGCGATTAACAGTCCCGCTGGGGAAAAACGCTCGGAAAAATTTGAATGCATTACGTGCCGACCGCGGAAAAACAATGTCGATCGTTTTCTTACATAAGCGGTGACGGTAATCCGTTTCCATCATCGGAAATGTACTCTTTGTGCATCAACTCCTGCCAATACCCTTTGCACTCGAAGCTTTTCTTACATCGAAATCAATTGCCAATGCAACACTCGAATTGTTAGTACGTAGTTCATTAGCACTCGACCGTCTCCTGTAAAGACACGATTTCTATCTCATTACAAATGTATTTTAAATAAATAGCTGAATTTCGAAGTGTGATAGCACGAACAAAATTCTTGTTATAAATCATCAAGATCTCGCAGGTTCATGGTCTCGTTTCTTTTTCGAGTCCCATTTTCTCAAACCAGCTGCTACGATATCCTGGAACGTTTACCGGTCGGTCGTAATTCATTTATAATCCATTCGCATTGATTTGCTATTCGACTTTTTTGCAACATATCCACCCTGAATAATGTAATAAAAGAAAATCGATGGGAGTTGCAGCGTCACCGTGCGGAACTCCGACGGAAGCATAAATTATCTTTGGGTTATGACAGCGAAGAAATGAACGTGGGAGAGCGAGGAGATCGTCTTTCTGGGAATTGAAAAACGTTTACGGGACCGTCCGATCGACGGTCAAGAGGCGATCAAGAGATTTTTTTTTCTTCTCTCTCTCTCTCTCGAGAGAGAGAGAGATCTATAGTACGAGGAGCGACTCATATTCGCGAAGATTACCTTGCCTCGAGCAATAACCTACAGGAAGAACGATTCGGACTTCTGCCCGACTTCCGAGGTGATCGATGGGATTTTTGTTCCGGAAAGACAGTGGGCGTGAGTAAGTTTTCGGTTGACGCAAGAAGTCGTACTTTCTGGTCATACCTTTAGCGCTGGACTGTCGATATTTTACGAATTCCTTTTTTTGGTTAGGTTTAGATTTTATTTTCTTCAACGCTCAATGACCTTCATAAACCCTCATACGCTTCTCAAAAATAGCTGCGTAAAAGAGACTAGGATAACAATTTTTAATTAACCCTTTTTAATTAACACCTTAAATCAACACATTATGTCTCATTTATAGTCACATTTTAAAGAAATACATCTAACGACGTAGACATAAAAGCATGAATAATTTTACAATATGTGAAAATATTGATTGAGTGAACTTCCACACTGGGGAATTATTCATCTACAATTTTGGCTGTGCCATTTTCGCTATTTTTCATTCGAGTTCTTCCAGTGTTCTCGTTAAACCACGCCCACAATTTTCCTCTAGCTTCTCTTACCAATTCCTTGACGAAATCGTGGAACGAACGTCCACGCAAAATCAAATAAATATTAATGAAAACGAAACGTGTCTGACCCACATCACAACTTAATTAATGCTAATCCTTTCACCGCATTTCGCGATTCAAGAAAGCCCAAACGAATCGTACTCCATCGAACCACGTAAGTTCCCTCGTCGTCAACGATCATCCGAGATCTATTTATCAAGCTTTTAATTCCATCGGTTCCAAACTGGTGCCGTAAACGCCGTTTATAAACATTATACACATTACAATAGACGTGTTACGAAAGCGTTCCTATGTCAGCCTGATTATACTCATTTCTCGATTTCTCACGGTGCTTTTTGCGCAGCTCGTTAAATGGCGCCTTTGTTTACGCGGTCTCATTTTGCGTACATTCGCGAAACGTTTCCGATGTTTACGAAAAATTATTACAAAACGTGTACGGCCGCAAAAAAATCAAATAGACAAAACATCGTTCAGATACGTGCACTTTGACATTAGCAAGAATCGGCTTGGAATCTATCGATCTCGATATCGCGGTTCCCAGCGTATCTCCGTTCACCTAATCTATACCGCGAACTTTTCATAGTGATTTACCGGTCGATTTTTCTCACTGAAAATCCACTCGCTCCGGGTTTCGACACTGGCCGGTTCACCCGATTCGATACCGATACCGATTCCAACACCTCGCGTATGTTGTACACAGGCCGGCTTGCGAAATCGGTTCTGACCGCAACCAGCACCGGGCCACCAGCTAAACGCGCCTGCAAATTAACGCGATCAATTTCGTGGTCTACCGCCGCGAAAAAATCCGATCAATCAAATCCAACAATCGAGAACTGGTGTTTCCTAGTTCGAGGAAGGGAGAGTGGAACGAAGAAATGAATTTATTGAATAGATCTTTACGAATTCAATCCTTATAAAAAAGAAATGAATAAATTTACAATTGTTTTTACGGGTCTTGTAAATCTACTGTTTATTTTATATATTTACTTGGAACAAGAGTTTGAAAGCGGTACGGCATTTAGGCTACTCTCGATATCGCCTGCAAATTAACGCGATCGATTTGGTGATCTACTGCCGCGGAAAATTCTATGGGCAGAATTTATTCAACGATCGAGAAGCGGTGTCTCATAGGTCGAGGAAAGAAGAATCTAACGAAGAAATAAATTTATTGAATAGATCTTCGCGAATGCAATCCTAATAAATTAAGAAATTCACAATTATTTTTACGGGTCTCGTAAATCTACTGTTCATTTTATATATTTACTTTGCACAAGAGTTTGAAAAGCGGTACGGCATTTAGCCTACTCTCGATATCGCCTGCAAATTAATGCGATCGATTTAGTGATCTAATGCCGCGGAAAATCCGATCGACGAAATTTATCCAATAATCGAGAAGCGGTGTCTCGTAGGTCGAGGAAAGGAGATTGGAACAACGTGATGAATCTATTAAATAGATCTCCACGAATGCAATCCTAATAATCGTAAAGTTAAAAATTTTGAATTATTTCGACGGGTCTCGTAAATCCACTGTTAATTTTATATGTTTACCATTGTGTGTAACTTGATTGCATTTTACAAATAGAACAAGGGAAGAGCATCGCGAACTGGTTTTTTGAAAATCCCCGAGAACCGAGTACGAAAGCAGTCCGGCATTTAGGCTACTCTCGATATCGCTGAAAAATGTCCGATGCGGTTTTGACCGATCGCCAAATCCAGCGTGTGTACACGACACTTTCGCAACGCGCGAAACGCTTTCGGCCGGTGACGTAATTTCTCGTTCGCCGGTCGCGTCACGTTCGATGCAAACGCAGCTTTCAGCGCTATTATATATTTGCACGGTCGAGCATCCTCTATGGAACGTTCTTCTTCTTCTTCTTCTTCTTTTTATTTCATTGTCACACCATCCAGGCTGTGCTATTAACATTACGCACAAACGTTTAAACATTCGCGGATAAATCACTTGAACCGGTGACATTACAATTTTTCGACAAACGCTCAAGACAAACGTTTCTTAATTGAGAGACCGAGTGGAAATCTGCAATTTTAAACGTGATCCGGTCAAACAGATTGTGCTGAGCTTCCGTGGACAAACGAGGTGAGTCACTATGCCAATATGTGATCACTATTACCGGTCCAAACGAGGCTGAACCCTCATCGTCGTCGCGCCGAAAAAAAAAGTATGATTTTTCAATTGGAACCTCATCGAGTTGTCCCATATGAAATTTCCGCTTTTAGAATGCATAGTTTACGAAGTAACGAATACAAAGAGACAGTTTAAGTAAACAATTTCAAGCATTGCAGTGTCGGACGCGTTAACAAATTGCTTCGACCTTATAAGATTCTTCGAGATGCTTTGGGATTGTTTGTTAATGATTGGACTGCGGATCTTTATGCAACATAAAAGATTGTTTCAACTACAAGAAACAAGAACCAAAGAAACAATTTCAGCTAAATAATACATTGAAAAATAAAATCCGCTGTATAATAATGATGAATGTGTTCTCTCTTTATGTAACATAACAATAGTCTCGGTCAAGTACAAGAAACAGGAGGCGAATAAACAATTTTCAACCGTTCGACTGTCCCAAAAACTGCTCATTTTTGTCATAAATGCAAAAAATCCGCAGTGGGAATAACGTGGATTTTTCTAATTCAACGGCCAGGGGCACCATACTTAAATTACCAAAGCCGCCGAAGAGTATATTTGGCATAGTGTCACTGGGTTGTTTAAGGTTGTTCCAGAAGACGAGAGGCGACCGTGCCAAAACTTCTCGAGACCACTGTAAATACGCCGAAAGCTAAAGGTAAGTACACACTGGGGACTCGGTGTAGGATCGTTTGGATGACAGGTGCCGGACACTCCGAAAGCGATCATTGCGACAGAGCAACGCTGACGGAGTGACGGTGTCGCGTGTCCACAACACGATCATGCGAACTCGGGGGCTGTGATAAGTTCAAGGTCGCGCAAGGAATCGTGCAAATAGACGTATATGTAGTCAAATTCTGGTCACAGTGCCACGGAGTCCATTAACCCTGCGAAGTCCCATCTTGTTCGAAGATGAACATACTGAAAAAATCATTTTGCTCGCGAAGAATATTTCGTTTTTCCCATTAATGCTTCAAACATTGGACGTTCAGTTAAATCTATCTATAGATACATAAACTGTTATAAATTCGTCTTTACTCAATCCCATCACAATATAATCATTATTGAGTGTACCAACTCAACGGTAAATACTAACCATTCATAATAAGATCCCAATAACATAATGTAACCGTTGCTTAAAATATATTTTGTTTAATTTTTTTATCTAAAAGCATACTCTCAGACCATTATTAAATACCTGACTCTGATTTCTACCTTCCGAATTCACAACCAAAGCCATTTAGTTATAAAAAATTCTCAATTATCCGAACCGAAGCCGATGAATGCAGGTAGGTTCAAAACTGCATTATATCTTCCATGAAAATCTTTAAATTTATATTACATAATAAAACGTCCACCTTAGGACGTAACAACCGTAACATGTAAGATACATTCGATTGTGAACCATATGGTCGCTAATGACCTAGCTGTTAATGTGACCACATTAAAATACACCATGAATAAATAATTTGGACGTTCAGGTACGCTTTCCAGAACGTTTTCAGATTTTCACAGAACCTAAAACGAATTAGTCGTCGTTGTTCGTGTGTTCCACCTGTTTACGCATGTTCGATTTAATGCCCAGTGATTATTATTTATAAGAATGTACATAAACATCGAGATCACCATTCATTGACCTCTTAATCAAATGTAATGCGGTGAGTTCGATGTTAGATCATTTGTCACGTAACCAGAGGAACGAATGCGATTGTAAGTAAAGTTTAATAGTTGTAAGTAGTGCATCGATTTCGCATCGGTATTCACGGATCACTTCCCCACGGTTCACTGTTAAGCGACGTTCACTTAATTCATCTCGTTTGTCTAATTCGCGGGACGGATTTCCATGTAACTGTTAATTTGCTAATTTGCTAAAATGAATCCGTTAATACAATGACTTTCTTGATTACGTTAATGTCGACATTATTTAATGTGCTTTCATCGATATTCTGTTCTCATGGATATACGCATAAAGGATACACATTCCCACCTGATTTCGCATGCTTCTGACATTTCAATAATTAGCGTGCCTCTACCAAGGTCAGCCAATGTCAAAGTAACAACGAGGGTAATTATGAACGTAATTGCGCCGTGTTTGGTGTCGTTTCAATTGGAAAAAGCGAGACGAATACGATGATGAAAGTTTCCTGAGAAGAATATGAAAAATTAGAAAAGTTGCGACCTAGTCAACAACCGTAGTCCCGTTGAAAGCACCGGTTCTCGTTAGATCACCGAAGTTAAACAATGTGGAACGTGAACGGCACTAGGATGGGTGACCGTCTGGTAAAAAACTGAAAAGTGACCCACCCGAGGTGTTTTTCACGTGTTGTTGGCAAAAGGTGGTTCGGAACCCACCATAAACAGTAGGTCCCGCTGAAAAAGGCGATGGTGAGAGTGGAAAGAGGGGGATTGGTAAATGAATTTGAAACCCTGAGGGGACCAAATATCATGTTACTGTACTGTACTGTAGAAAAGTTGCGACCTGTAGCTTCCCTTGGATTAGCGTGAGTCTGAACGACGAGAGTGGAGTATTAAAGTTGTTTGCTTTCGGAGATAGTTGAATATGTGTATAGAAAAAAATAATCTGATATTTTTCGGAGATTTTCAACGCAGTTGCAGCTGAACAAACGTTCAGAAGGAAATCGTAAATACGGGTTAACTTGTCATCGACAGCTGAAAGGACACATTGCGCAATCGGTGAAGCAGCAAGCTCGATGAAGCATTTCGCGTGCAAGAGAACGATGCAAAGGAAAAATCTTTTCGTATGTGTATCCCGTTTTTTTTTCTCCTGACAACGCTACCGACAGAGTTAGGCAAAAAGTTAACCAACGATTGACGAATTTTTTACTTCAATCGTTAATCGCAATCAACAATTAAACTCCTACATTGATTGCGTCGTTTATTGCGGTTAACGATTACATTCTTTTTATTTAATTATAATCGTCGGTCGGATAATTGATTAATGATCAACTGTTGAAATGAAATACGGAATCAAAACAGAGTTTTTGTGGTGATATATTTCTGTCAATTCTCAATCTCCGCTCTCTCCCTCCTTGTTACAATTTATGGATAGACCGTGAGGCGATTAACTTCATCGATTGATTACATCAGTCTCCGATTTTTTTTCGATGACCTCTTCTTTCAATCAACGATTGTCGATGAACTTCATCAATACATTGAATCAATCGTCCATTTTTTCAATGATTATGATCGACGGGAGTGAAAGCAATCTTTTCGATTGGGTCCTCCGTGGGAATGACGAAATTGTCAGATCTAGATAATATTCCTTGACAAAATTTCGACCACGATCCGGACTCGAATTTCGCAAATCTCGAACGTCCAAAGTTTTGCGTTTCGTTCAGAGATCGATCTCGACGCGGCCGACAAATTCGCGAGTTATGCGCGCGCGATTCAATTGAACCTCGACTCTTTGGTTCTTGGTAAATCAATTATCGCTACTTGCCATTAGACGTCAAATCACCCGACTCTTGAAGAACAAGTTTCTTCTGTCAATTAACGTGAATGTAAAAAAGTGCGTAATATAATTTGTAGTCACATTGCGACGGCGTTTACTTGGATTTGTAAATTGTTAGAAATACTTGCACAAATCCACGTGCTTGCGAAAAAAAAACAGTTCTTGAAAGATGGTCTAAGTGAATGTTAATTTTCTTGGGATATTCTGACATTTCGAAATTGTATATACATATACACTTTGTATACAAGTACAACTGCAGGCTTTTGTGGAAAATAAAAATGGATCTACAATTGTGTCAATGTTTCGATTAACTCGTTCACAGTTTCCTTGTGCTGGCATTTGCTGAGAGATCATCTCAAGAGTGGATTGGATAATAAAGACGACAAACAATGGGAAGTCGGAAGTGCGGTTAATTGGGGGACGTCGCGTCAAGCGCGGTGGCGCGTGCTAATCACTATAAATCAGACACGTGGAAATATGAATTCGCGAATTGAAGCGAATTCGAAGAAGTCGATGCAAGCGACGTCCAAATAAAATAAAAAAAAAACTTTTTAAAAACGACGCTTATATTAAAATCCACTAAAAAGGAGAAAATAATTTTGTTTAGATATCAGTGACTATAAATGAAAGCGTGGAGTTGCATTGTCATCCAGTTCTGAGCTATGTTTAAAGTTTCATGTCTCTAGCTCACATCGGAAAGTGGTTGAATATTCGATTTCAAGATTTGACGCACACAACAACATCGACAACGACAATTCGGCCAGCTAATATAAGCGTAGTAATAAGCGTGGTAATAAAACCTGTTAGCGACAGAGCGTGAAGATAACTGTGCTTGTCTGAATCGATTTTCTTGAAACTGTGTGCAGGGAAATCCACAAGGCATATGATAAACGATTCGAATGGACTAAAAGAAAAATTGAAAATAAATCAGCAACTGCAGTGAAGGACAGTTGTTTCATTGCAAAAGTCGAAGGATAAAAATTGTAAGTGTAAAAACAACTGTAGTGAGATTGTATTTGTTTCGTGTATAAGTATTTATTTCAATGGAAAATTCGAGGAATTAAAATTGAAAGTGAAAAAACAACTGTAGTGAGAGAGGATTGTTCGAACGTACAAATTCAGGGATTAAAAATGTTTAAAAATTCCTGAATGTAGCTTAGGTGAAGAATCGAAATAAAAATTGAGAAACAATAAGAGTTATGTAAGAACGAGCTGAAGATTAAAATCAAAGAAGGGATAGAAAAATTGCAGATTGGAGTGTGGAGAACGTTGAGAGATCGTAACGATCGAGAAACAACTATGTTGGTTGGCCAGCAGGAATGGCGGAACGGTGAAAAGTGATAGTAAGTGCGAGCGATCGAAACCGATGGTGATCGATTCAGTGTCGGATCCAGCAAGAACTGGTGTGGAGTGTGGAGGCAGGAGGAAAGGTGGCACGGAGGCGGGTTTACACGAAGAATTTGCCCTTGGCCCAGTTGTTGGCCCGCTGGGCGAGTTCGGGGCAACGGGCCACCGGGCACAACGTCAGAAAAATCGTGCGTGATCGCCGATTTGTTGTGCAACAATGCTGGAAACGTGATCCTCTTCGGCTTTGCTCTCTGTTCGGGCTTTTTTAATGGATCGCGTGCTCGCGCGCCCGCGCTCATGAATCACGATCGACGCGCGATTCAGTATGCTCGACCATTGCGCCAAACTCCTCCCCTAACTCGGTGTTAGGCAACACTTCAAAATGGCCGATCAAAAAATTCGAAAGAAATTTCATCTAGCTGTCTCACTCGCTGAAAACGCTCATTCATTATTGAAGTTGTGACACATTTGAGGTGACGAACTTTGTTGAAGAAGAAAAAGACTGTCTAAATAGTCGAGACAGTATTTGCAGTCATTTAAGTAATACTAATTTTGACGTGGCTAATTTTACAAATTAGACCCAACAGATAAAGGCATAGACTACATCTATTGGAAAATGGAATAGCTCTGAAAGAAGGATCATATTTTATTTCAGTAATGGCCGACACAGTCCCTGGTTTGCTTTTGTTATTGTTTTTCCATTGTCACAACTGACGAACTACATTATTTTTCGCAACCAGGCGTCTCACCTTTTCGGGAAATGGCACATCTTCGGCGCCATGTTATTTTCGGCGAAGCAAAGACTATAATTGAAAATCGAATGTGAAACCTTCTATGAGAACAGGTGTCAGTTAGTATCGGTCAAGGCTCGCAGTGTTAACGTCCTGCGTTGCCAACAATAATGAGAAAAAAAAGGTCAATATTACCGCAGAAGGCTGTTGCATCTCGATTTCAATCGACAAAAAATGCTAGTGCAAGTTGTGCAAGGCTGCGAGCTATGTGTGCGTGTATGTTTTTAATAAACCTTGTTAAGACGTAGATGATTTACTTCGAAAACAGAAAAAAGCTCGCGTCCTGCTAAGTGGACAGTGTTTGTACGCCGAACAATGGCAAACACAACGGTACTTACGTCATCCGATGGTAAAATCCGTATCCTCGGTTTGTTAACAATTGAATAATGTTTAAACAACTTGCCGCGGACAAACAGAACTTTCAAGATCATCGTCGCACTAGCAGGTATATCGTGTTAGCGCATTCTAATCACAATATTGACAACTACGCTAATCAATTTACCAATTCCAATTTTCACAAAATTGCCTTTAGCAATTTTTTCATGACAAGACTTCGAAAAATGTTCTCGCTTAGACATTTTTCATTTTGCACGAAGATCCACAGTCTAGTGACAAACAGTCGAGATTGATCCTTCGAGAACCTTTTGACAATCCTGGAAAGGAGAACACCGCGCCTTTTAAAGGATTGCGAACAAAGTGACTGTAAATCGAGGCTTGTCAACAATCATAAGATCTCGAAAACGTTGCGTTCGTCGATCGACAAGCCGTAGAAACGTCCAATTTATTGTTCCAATGATAAGCTTGCCGATGACTATTTGCACGGTGGAACAATCATTCGGACGGTGTGTAATTCTCGTCGACACCGAAACTTTCTCTTTGCTAGTCGATCAGAAATCTGTTTCTTTCTTTCTCTCTCTCTCTCTCTTTCTTTGTTTCGTTCTTGCAAACTGTTTGAACGTAATCGACGACATCGAGTCGAGCAAACTATCATTTTTCGAGTTACGACGACGAGGCTGAAATCGCCTAACTATTACTTTACCACGTGAAATTACCCCCCCGATCGTTCAACGCCGATTTGGTCAATTTCCCTGGACGCTTCTGTTCGGTGCGTTCTCTGCCCCACCGATCGATCACTATAAAATAAATACTATAGCATAAACCCTCCGTGGGCAACCAGGGTCGTTTATGCCTTTTTAATTACTCGCATTTAAGGGAGTAGACTCGTTTTTGGAGGATTGTAAGGGTGCAGAACGCGCCTTTTCATTTCTCGATAATAGAAATATGGGGGTTTCCAGTAGTGAAAAGCGCTAGTTAAAAGGTGAATCTAAATCTAGACTGTGTGCGTGTAGGACTCAAAAGTCCTATTTTTACGTTTACGAGGCGTAATTTGCATTATTCAGCAGCTTAATTTGAATTATTTGGAAGCATACAGCCGCGCATGTAGGTATTTTCATAAAGCTGTTTTCGAATAATGTAAATTAAGCCTCGTGAACGTAAAAATAGGAAATTCGGAGTAACTGCGGCCTAGATTGATCTTTTATCTAGCGCGTTTGACTACTGGAAAGTCCCATCTTTGTATTATCGAGAAATCTGACGGCGCATTCCGAACCCTTGCAATTCTGGAAACGAGTATACCGCCTCAATACTTACAATCTCAAAACTATAAAAGTATTTCAAGCATAACGAAAGATGTCGACTACACTAGCCAACGAAGGAGGATAAGCATTATCAGAGTCGCCAGATTCAGACTGGTCTCCTATCTCCCCTTCTACGACGTTGTTTCCCCACGTTTCCAAGTCGTCTTCGGCATTGTCAAATAGAGCGAGTTCGCGTGACCATTTCTCGTTTCTTCTACATAGTAAAAATACATTCTCCGTACCCGCGCGTAAGGTTCCACCCCTCCAGGAGGGGACGAAACTTACCAGGGGATGGGGTTTTTAGCCACAGGACAGGCCTGAGCTGCCTGAGTAAATTTTCCGGGCAAACAATACACGTTGCCTCGCTGGGCCGCTGCGGCAAACAACGCCTCATAGCATTGCTTGCCTCGCCCGGACGGTTCTAAACAGTGGTCGGCAAACTAAGGTTCGCTGCCTATTTTGAATCCGGCCCTCCGCCTGTTTTGAATCCGATCCGCGGGTTAATATTGTTCTTTACATGGAAAAATTAAACATAAATCAAATTACGTGAAATAAAACACTTTCTATTAATAAATATTTGGAACCCCTGATTTTGGTGGTTGCTCAATGGCCCACCAGGCCTAAACATTTTACGACCTGGTCCTTTCCGAAACAAATTTTCCAACCCCTGATTCAGACCATGGATTTGCTCATTTTTATTCAACGGTTCATTTTACAGGATTTTTCAAAATGCAGTTGTCTTTGTAAGACCTAAACAGTTCTTTAGAAAGTGGAGTGCGAGTAACTAAAAGTTAAAGAATTTCTTCGGATTTTTTGAAGGAACAGTCGACGAGAATTAGGTGCTACACTGCGATCCTTCTGGAAGCTCCGATAAAAATTGATGGAATTGTTAAAAGATAATTAAAGGAATCGGAGACGTTCCTCGGACAAGAATCAAATTTTTCGCCACGGCGTTGCAACGGAGCTTGCTGGGGAAATTCTGTTATAAATGTCACGAATGCATAAACCTCTTAACCCTGTTGCATCTCATGGATTCTAATGAAATTAATAATAGTTATTCACAAAGTATACATATATGTATGTACGGTGTATAGTATAATTTAATTTGTAAATGAGTTACACTTTAAAATGCTCGAACGTACAGCAATTGAATGTAATGAAGAAGAACAAAAAGCAATCGGCATGAATAATCGAGCAATTTTTTCGCCGTTAAATTATAACCGAATGTGTGCATGCGCTGCACTGTATCGAGGACGCTGAATCCGGACGACTATATGTATCAAGGTCATTACTTATAACCTTTAATGTCATTACCTATTGTGTAGAAGTTCGATCACGTATGGACTAATAATGATGACGGTGTTATGCTATTAGGGTCGTGAGACAGGGTCAGATCAGAATTCAGAAAATGCTGGCAATTGTTGACGGTTTTTTAAATGTTCCGGTCTGTCTCATGTTTATGGACATTCCGGGAATTGCGTCATTGAATTTTCGATGGTATTCAGCCGAGCAAAATTCATGAATATGATAGCGAAATTATTAGCGCGCAGTTGCAATTCAGATGGAGAATTTTTATATTGCGCGAAGATCCGCGGTCTATTTATTTCCAACCTGTGCCGAATCAAGAAATCCGCGATCTAATAATAATAGATACCGTCATCGATAAACTAATGAAGTCTCGCTCTCCTTTATACGGCTTATTTAAATGATCAAGAATCGAACGCGGTATAAAAATGGCGTCGCGAGACATCAAAGAGCTGTCCGAGTTCATGTTAAGACACGGGTTACCACCGTCAGCGGGCCGAAGTTACGCAATATCGTTCATGCGTTACGTATTAGTATTGTTTACTTGCAAATGATTAGATAATAAAAACCAGAAAAAAAATTAATCATCTACTCCATCCTGTCTAAATTATTATCCGTCGATTGTCGCGGTCGGAAGGAAAAACCGGATCATAAAAGTGCGCTGTAATAAATTAAGCAAATACACAGCTGACGACGCAGAAGATTCATAGAAAAGAGAACAGAAAAGACAGAAAAAAAGACAGAAAATGGAATCTTCCTTCCTGTACATGGAGAGACCATAAAGATCACCAGAAATGTATGTCCTCGACGAGAGTCCTAGGAAGAATAAGACTGGCGAACAGTAGTGGCGAAAGCTCTACTGAGATTGGCCAAGACCGTCACAGTTTAAGCGAATACCTATCACGATTGTTCAACAAGACTGGAAGTTCTGAAAGAAGACAGAGAAGATACCAGAATGGAATCCTTCACGTTCAGCGAAAGCCCTACTATGATTGGCGAACAGTTTCAGCGAAAGCCCTACTAACATTGGCCAACAGTGGCACAGTTTAGGCGAAGCCCTATTGCAAATGTCCAACAAAGCATCACGTTCTGAGAGAAGACAAAGAAGATACCAGAATGAAATCCTTCACATTCGGCGAAAGCCCTAACAGGCTCAGATCGGCACAGAGAAATGCATAATTCTACTGGTAGCTTCTGAGAACAAAGTTTACGCAAGGATCGCAGATCATAGCAGAAAACAACGAAACTAGAAGAAGACTGGAAGAGTAGCATTGATTCGAAGAAGTGACAATAATTCCCTCGTTCGAGTAGTGAACAGTGTAGAAAAGCTGCCGGATTTGAGCATACGAACCCTTCAGTGGATCGCCCCATTGACTAAGCATGCCGTCGAAGTTCCACAGTTCACGAAACAATAAATTAGTGAACAGAAAACCGGTGTACGTATCCGATTCCGGGGATTCGTTGGTCGCTAGAATTAGTTGGAGGTCGAATCAGGAGATCGTGAACGGGATTTCATAATTTCGGGATCGAACGGTCGGATTTCGTGCCACTTTCGGCGAATGTCGACATGTTCACCGACAGCGTCTATTGTCACCGTTCAATTGGTCAATACCGTTCTAGACTGTATCGACTTTCCCTCCCTCGGCTTTTCCTAACGATTTACGACACACGCGCACGAGTCTCGCAACGATCTTCAACTTCGCTCGCCGAGTCCTCGACCTTCGCAACCAGTTGCAAATTCCAATGCTTTCGCGTGCACTGCTGCTTTCCACATTGTTGCTAACACTACGCTTATTACTCGTCGCGCGTTACTTGTGCTTATCTATCGGGGCCCGTACTGGAAACAATAGAAACGATATTAAAAAAGGAAAATGATTTCCTATCACGCTCCGGTTCATCACAGTTCAAGCAGACCATTTTTATTTTGCATAAAGATCTACTAGTCAATAACCTGGATTTTTATGCAATATAAAAATATTCTAGGAAGTAGGCGTTCTTCCAAAAATAACCTAGCAATACTCTCAAGGTTTTTTCGCACCGAAAACCATAAAGAGAAAATGATTTCCTACCTCGCTCTGGTTTGTAACAGTACCATTTTTATTTTGCATAAAGATCTACTAG
This sequence comes from Lasioglossum morio, assembly GCA_916610235.2. Taxonomy (NCBI): domain Eukaryota; kingdom Metazoa; phylum Arthropoda; class Insecta; order Hymenoptera; family Halictidae; genus Lasioglossum; species Lasioglossum morio. The sequence continues at coordinate 13,543,854 of OU744328.1, read as the reverse complement.
TCAATAAACTGGATTTTTACGGAAAATAAATATGTACAAGGAAGAAGGGGTTCTTCCAAAAATAATTTAGCAACGGTCTCAGAGTTACTTAATCTTTCTTCATAAATACATAAAAAGCCGCGGTCCACTGATTAACGTATCGAGTATAGGAAAGCGGTTCTTTTCCATAAAATGGAGATCGAGCTACAATTATTCGGAATATTTATTTGCAATGGTTTCGGCGAATCGATTTGACTTTCGAAGTAGGAACGGAAAACAATGGTGCTTGGGAATTAAATGGAGTTACGGTCACCGAAACTACGTCGACGAATCGCGGATACACTAGGAGGTGTTGACGACGTTATTGTAAGTATTACAAACGACTAACACTGTTCAAACGTACGCGTTAATGGTTGCTCTTTCCTGACCCCGGGCCTAAGGATTGTCCTTGTTCCAGGCGTACGATCGCATAACGCGTCACAGTTATATGCGAATTGCCTTGTCGTACTTTTCCTACCTCATGTTACTACATTACCTGGTCACTTCCGCTTCTTACATTGACGGTAATCGATTCACACAGCGATTTACGGGTTCCAAAAGATCAAACGCAAATGCAAAGTGCTCCGCTTGCATAATCGGGAAAGAAAGCGTCTTTTCTTGATATCGTCTACCTGTTTATCATTAAGTTTTCTTGAATAATGTTTCTTGTGACACCTGTCGCCTTCGAACATTTTGCTCGACGGAAGTGTTCGACCTACCTAAAATGCGAGTTTTTTTCAAAATTATAGCAGATTGTGCTCGAAACGATTCTTTATGACCATAAACGTCGGAAATCACCTTTGTAAATTCTTTTTATGAAAAACCAATGAACCTATCGATTCTAAACTTTGGAAATTAGTTAATACATGTCTCGAGAATATATAGGATTTTTTTTTCAGATCAGAAATGGTGGATATATCCAAAGTTATAATAATTTAACGAGGGTAGAACATCACTGAATAGAAATTGTTCAACAATTCTGAATTTCATCTATTCAATTTTCAAGAAACAGAACTTTTGTTTTTGGAACCGCAAGGCTAAGCAGTAGCAAATGTTAAAGAGGCCCTAGGTTTTGTGTGATAATTAAATAAAACACAACTTTTCCAAACAAAAGGGGACCCCAGCAACGCGGGCCCCGTAACATTGGCTACTTCTGCTATATGACCAATCCGGCCTTGAGACTAAGTCATCGTATCAGTTAATCATAACATAACAACCTATACTTAAAGAATACAAGAGGCATTTCATAATATCATAACAAACTCTAGCGATAGTAAAACGATAAGCGTTAAACTGAAACGATCTCTTAATAGTTTCTGATAAGAATGCTATTCGAACTGCTTTAATTGATACGTGGAATTTTATAAGTAACAATTAACACGTACGAATGCAGTATAATATCCTTAGTCCAACATTTTTTGCATAATCCATTTATGAAAAATTAAATGTTGAATTTTAATTTCACTCCAGTTGGTTGCAAATTGGATAGAAAATTTATATTTTGCATAAAGATCCGCTGTCTAATCGTCATAAATAAAGATTTATGTCATTTGACAACAGCGTCAATAAAAAACATATGCCTGAGGCCTTCAATGACAACCGTAACACACTCTGGCCTCGTTTTTAAAAAGCAGATTATATTAATTGCTCTGATACAATTAAATACAAACGTGACCGACTAAGATGTAACCTCTAGTCTATAAGTTCAATCTATTACCATAATTAAAACCGAATTTCTTTATACAAACGATGAACGTTAATCAATCAAATATTTTCTTATTTATTCTTCTTTGCAAAAGATCGTCGAACAAAAGAGAAAATATGTTATTCATTAAAGTTCATAGCTTGAATAAAACAATTGGGCTTTTTCTCACCTTAAAATACCGAAATTACTTTTTTACCAAGCCAATACAATCAATTTTTCGTCAAAGTCATTTCGTTTTCTCAAAGGAAAAAGAAAGGCAATTTACTACCATTTCGGATAAGCTATTTGCACCGAATAAAAATGTTGAAAAAGGAGGAAGAAATGGTAATCTGATGGTACAAGCAACACCTGACTGAAATGCGTACTTTGATTTTGCATAAATGATGTAATCGGTTGTCAAGTTATACCACGAGTTTGCGATTTGCAATAAGGTTACGTATGAACAAACGGAAGCACCTCTACACGAAAAAGTAATCTCATTTCCGAACAACCTAATAAATAATTGATAATCTGTTATAGACGGGGTAAGAGGAACCAAAGAGTATGATTAAACATGTTTGAACACGTACTTCATGCGTGCGACTAGTTGACGTACTTTGGAGACAATTGGGGCAAATACGGAATTTGTAACTGGACCGAAGTACAGTAAAACCTTAAATACTGTCCGGGATCTCGTGTACGTGAACGTTGTCCAGTCTCTACTCACTCCACTAACTGTCAATGCTGAGCCGGCGACGACGACACTTCTCGGTTACGCCGTCCTTATTTCATTCTGTGCTTTTCTATGTTCGGTTCTCTATTGAAGCCTCGGTCGGCGCGGTAGAGGCAGTCATAAATCAAAAAATAGTGTCTTCTGTGCAAACGCTGTCCGTCTAAAATACGACTGGTGGGGAGTATTTGAGGATTTACTATAAATGTTTTTTCGCTCCTATCTAACATGCAAGTTTAATCAAGCGCTCGAGCGACCGCAACCATCTCGACGAATCTGCATGTTTGGTTGCCTCAGTCAAGGTGCTCGCGGCAACCTCCGTAAGAGGACAGGGATCGTAACCGAAACCCGAATTGATTTCTGTTCTGTGTAACCCACACTAACAGCGGGTTTTGTGTACAAAGTTTAAACTTCTTTTCTTATTTATAATTATAATTGACGCGAATCAGTTGAATTTATCTACGAGTCAATTTTAAATACTATGAGGACAATCTACTGTTGACGTAAAGAAATTTATATTTTAAGTATTTTCGCCTGTAGTATATACACATTCTTTCTTTTATAATAAGTAGACTGCGGATCTTTATGCATTTATGAAGAAATTAGTTGGATGAAGTATAAAACGGTAATAGATTAGAGAAATTCAATGTTGGTTTTAATGAAATTAATTCTCATTTTATTCCTGCTTTCCACAATCAATGCAGAATATTTCTATTTTACATAAAGACCCGTAGTCTAATAATTAGGCAATAATGGACAGAGAATGCCTGGTATTGTTGTTGGAGAGCCGATTGGTAAAAAACGCGGAACACAGAAAGCTCCTCGCGACTGTCGCGAGACGTAAAGAGCGCAAAAGAAAAGAGATTGATGAATTGTTTCTTGATTTTCTTTTGTTATGGGTCAACCACTTAGTGTTCGTTAGTGTTCAGTTAGATTTCTTGAATCTCTATTTAATAGTAACACACTGTTTCTCTCTTTTGATCCCTTGATGTTAGTATGGGTTACAGCGAGTTGCAAAAATCAACCGGCTTGATTAACCAGGTTTGAGTTAGGCTTAGGCGTCGGATAGAATCCCTGGTTCTATTGTTGCCATTGGCTCGCGAGAACAGCGTACCCACGTGGCAAACGCGCGAACACGCGTGTCCGTGATAGCCGGCACATTGATCAGCTGATCGATGCCACAGACTTTCAATGCGAAACGTTACTGACCGTGTGTGCATGCGTAGGTGGCCGGTGTTCTAGAACTCTGTTTTCACTTGTTGCGCCGTTGGAACGTGTCCTGCGCGTCTCTTCTTCTTTGATCCTGCTTCCTAGCCGGTCCTGATCCCCTGCTGCTCGATGGATGCCGCGCACACGAGCCTAAACTTGAAAGCCGAGCTTTGGATAGGTCCCGGTTAAAAATATATACAGGGCGGGGCTCGCCGAAGACGCTCGAGCTTCCGCGATGATTCCTCTTCCTTCCTACAAGACGCGCGCGCGCACGCACGCACAAGAACACGGACTGCTCGGCTGTCGAGGTATTTCTGTGGACGATTCTGGAAGCAGAAATTAGGCGGATCTGTATTATGGTAAAAGTTGCCTCGGATCTTTCTATTTAACAGTACCACTGTCGCACAAATGAGTGGTTTTATATATCTTTCGTTTTACAGTTATAGAAATTATGTAGTTGATTGCATGGAAATTGATTGGATACTTTACTTTTATCTGAGAACATATTGAATCCATCGTAAAAACTGATGTTATTCTATGTATCGTTTACATTGGGCTTGTGGAACCGTTTTGCACTCCAAATTCACCCTTCTGCAAATAAAGTATCTACAAAGATGTACACATCGAACACTTATTTAAAAGTAATTACTAGACTGCGGATCTTTATGCAAAATAAAAATGTTTTGCATTGATTGCGGGAAGTAGGAATAACGTAAAAATTGATTTCATTCCTTAACAACTTTGTTACACTAAAGCAACATTACAACATTCTTGAATTTTTTAAATCTTTTACCGTGTTCTATTTCACCGAGCTAATTTCTTCAAAAGTGCATAAAGTTCCGCAGTCTAGTATGTAATTACCAATTCATTAACTTTGTAATGTATTAAAACACAGTGTGTTATTGTAGCTGTATTCATTTTCTGTTAATAAATTTTCAAAATTAAAGTACATATGTACTTATATAGAAGCTTAAGTCGTTCACGCGTGTCTAAATAAATATAGAATTAGCGGGTGAAATTGATTTGCAAAATCTGCAACTACAAATTTGAGGACGATGTGAACGTTGATGGACGCTCGAGGCCTCAGGCCCTAAGTATTCCGAAGTGCTAGACAATCACGAAACAACAAATCAATTGGGATGCGACAGTAAAAGCGAATATAACTACCAAAAAATAAATTATTAATAAAAGAAGCCAGTTCGAAGGTATAGAATGATATTTCCTTACTACTCCCTCTTTGAAGCAGAAGTATCGAAAAATGTTCGGAGCCCGTTAACCCCACTATTTACCAGAAGAAGCCTGAGGTCATGAACAAGCAGAACGTTGATATTGAATGACACGCATGCTCGGCGCGTGTCTAAACTTAGTTTGTCAAAAACAAAGTCTCGTACCCGAAGAAGTATACACTCGGAGGTTGGCTCGTTTTTCTCACCCCTTTGCCGCCATTGCGGGACACCTTGTATAGCCGGTAGACGGTTACGCTTTCGAAAGGAAATAATTGAGATAAGAACGTGTTCTTATCTTCGAAAGGAGGTGGCAGTGGTAAGTACGGAAACCGTGCGAATGAACAGCCGGAAATGTAAACGGTCGTGAACGGCCGGTGCCTTTGCTTTGAACAACGAAAAGGAACGGTCGAATACAGTTGGTAGTGCTTGCAAAATGTCACGGAACCATTTCGAACAACCCCGTGTTGACAGATGATTCTGTTTTGATTCCATCTGATTCCAACGATCATAGGTGTTAACCTCTTAACTGCGGAATTTAGTTTTAAAAATCCCCCACAGGGTGCGGAATTAAAATCAAGCAATGACGAGTATACAGATCGAACGCAGGCCAAATGGTCCGATCATAAATTTTACGAAAAACGAGAGACGATTACATTTCTATCTGATAAAAAGTCAACGATTCATTCTTCAATAGGTTATTGCGATTGAAAGCTTAAAAATTACCAACAAATAATCAAGTTCACGAACAAGATAAATGAAAGAAAATAAGTAATTCAATTGATTACAGTGTGGTATTTTTCATACACAAACATCATGACTCCTGACGGATTCCATTTCATGAGTAGACGGCACATCTTCGAAGTGGATTTACATTTGATAGTGTCTACTTTTAAAGTCGATGGTAATTTTTTATTTCACACGACGAGTATACACGTCAATCACACCGCGATGGAGATTTGGATTGACGTGTGTACACGTCGAATTAATATCTGGGGTTCACCGTGAAATCAGCTACTCACGTGTCCCGTCGACTCTCGATAGATTTCTCTACGGACTGCCATAAAGTCTGCTTCCCGCCGGCTCGTGTGTCATCGTCGAGCTGACATCATTTCCCACTGTCAACGGTGCTCGATCAACGATCGATGATCGATATCGAACGCCGACAACATGCCACAGAACTATGAACACCATACGAGCACCGGCTTCTGTCATGAAACACGTTTGCCACGGGAAATTCAGCCACGACAAAATCGAAACGGTTTTTACTCGTTGCCCACGTTCGACCTATCGAAGCGACACCAATGCTGTCTCGACGAAACTGCTCGTCACATCGATCGATAAGTCGATACGAATTTTACCGAGGCGATTTTTTGGGAAACTCTTTTCGAGTTCTCAAAAATCCCTTCGGGCGAACATGTTGTTAATGCAAGATAAACCTATTTGCAAAATTTTAGCGCAATCTGACTGGACCGATTTCGCATTTCATCGATTGAGAGCGCTGTCGGTGAAACAGAGAATACGCGGGAAATGCCGAATTTTGAATTGGAAAATTGCTGCTGCGATGAGCAGAATCGTGGATTGTTGATGTATTTATTATAATTCTCATTTCTCTACAATATAACGATGGGATTTTTCAATAGTCAGAAGCGCTAGATAAAAGATCAATCTCGACCGCAGTCGCCCCTGAATTTCCTATTTTTAAGTTCACGAGGTTTAATTTACATTATTCAAAAATAGCTACATGCGCACCTGTATGATTCTGAATAATGAAAATAACGCTGTCAAATAATGCCAATTACGCCTCGTAAACGAAAAAATAGGACTTCTAATTTGCGGCCTAAATTGATCTTTTATCAAATGTTTTTTACTACTGAAAAAACCCCATCTTTGCATTATCGAGCATTGAGAAAGCGTATCAGATATTTGCAATCCTAGAAACAAATCTACCCCCTCAAGATGGGCAGGATAAAATATCAGAACGAACAAGTTTGGATATCAGTCTTTCAGGATTAAAAAGAAAAGTATTAAAAATATATAAGCTTGCGAACTATTCTCATTTTAATTTCTGCAAAAGAAAAATATTTGCAGCAACATAGCAACATGGCGACGCCCTTACCTGTGAAAATCACTGAAAATCGCTCATCTTTAACCACTGATAACTTTTGAACCATTGATCTTCTAGGATCGAAACCTCGATTTTTGACATTTTCTCGCCAAAATCTACTGGATTGCATAGGAGAAAAGCGTGGTGGGGGAAGCAGGAGTATTGAGGGGCTCCTACCGTGCTCTGCTATAGGGTAATGTCGATCAAATAAATCGGACACCGAATTTTCCCTGTGTTCATGGCTGAAGGCAACTCGCTCCTTTTATGTTCACTTTATTCTCGTGTAATTCTCCCGAATTATGTACAAAAATATAATGAGAATCGATAATCATTACAGAGTTCGTAACATTAGGTAGGTACATGAGGATGTGTGCTCTTGTCTCCTCGGGCTCGACACCTTTTCACCATGGCTAAAACAGTTCTCTTTTCTGAAAGTGAAAGACGACCGATCATCGACTTGCCGTGTCCATACGCGCGTGTATAGCCCTCCATTTTCCCATCTTCGAGAAAGACCAAGAAACCAGCAAACAAACAAAACGGCAGAGAGAAAGACAAACGAGCGAACAGAATCGCGGACAAACTTATAAAGAGGAAAACGAAAACGAAACCGAATCGACAAACCTGTACGACAGTGTCCCGGACGTGAACGTCAGCGTTCGTTTGCTGTACCGGAAAAACAATCGTCGGATGCCATAAATCATCTGGTCGTTTCGTATTCTGTCGTCGATCGCGACCGAGAACCAAGGATCAAAGAAATCAACGTTCAGTCGGAGTCGGAGAGTTAATCTAGCCCATTCTTCGATACGTGACCATTGCGAAATCTGCGGAATCCACCCGATATTCCGTGCAGAGAAAACTCCGATCGATCGATACCGGCTCGAGAGTCATCCGTCCGTTAACACACACCGAAAAAATCCCGCTGTCCTCTGCCGCTTCCTATTCGCATCCCGGAACTTTCAATCTGTATTTCGAACGGTGAAGCGCGGAATCGAGGCGAGATATATCGAATTGCCAATCAACCGATTCGATTCCCGTTGCCACGGCACTCGATAATGCCGGCCACGTCCACCGTTCTCGAAATATTTATCCGTTTATGCTGTCTCTATCGCGGGGACTTTTTTTGAAATCAATTTTAACACGTCGCTTATCCTCGGACATTGTTAATTAGCCAAATTTCTTAACGCTAAACCCACCACCACCGGTCTAATGACCGGTTCCAGATCCGTTATTCCACAATTATTCAAATCATAGAAATACTTTCGTGGTAAATGATTAAATAAATATATTTAGTAGCGCATATGTTATTCTACGGACCGCGAACAAAGTTCAAATATACTGAATCTTGTTATTTTTCATAAGGCAATATGTATCGGCTACTTGTCAAGCTCGGTAGGTTTAGTGTTAAAATGTTGCAGAACTCTCTAAGTAGGCGTGACTAAGATGCTCCGGAGCTGAAACTCCCCAGAACCTCTGATAAAATTCCCAAAAAAAAACCGGATGTAATGTTGGAACTGATCGCACCGGAAGTCTCGAGACGGTGTCGTCGACTAAAACCGTGTTCATCTAGGTCTACTAACAGTCATCGAAATTGTTCATCGTTAGAAAAGTGCACGACTCGGCAGAAAAAGTAGCACTCGCATTGTGTACGTGGTTTTAGAAAAATACGAAAGTTGTACATACATCGAGAAGCAGCCTTTTTGTACCGCGTTAGAATCGAAAGGAACACGGAGAGACGGTGCGCGACGTCACACAAGTCGGTCCGCGCACCGTTCACGAGAAAAACGGCAAAAATCCTTTTGTTTGTACAAACGCGTTGACGAAAAAGCTACACGAACATCCGCCGGAGTCATCATCATCATCATCATCATCATCGTGTGTACGTGTCTCGGGGCGTCCACAAGCGGCTTTTATTGTTCTCGTTGAGAGACACAGGCCGCGGAGCGGGCCCGAACTCCTCTTTTCCCCCAGAACTTTCCATTTCCATTCCCCTTCGATTAGTCTTTCGCCAGAGCGCAACTTAAATATTCTTTGCAAGACTTTAACAGGTGCGAAATTGCTTTGTTCTCCTAAATCAGAGGACGTCAAGCTTTGCTCGTTTCGGTCGGTTGTTCGAAGTCCACGTCCCCTTTTTTCCGTCCCAATTCCGGCCCAGGTGGGTACCCTTTGAACTGCACATGGCGCATTAGTTACTTTTGCGAGACGCGCGGACAGGAAAAGGGGGGCGTAGCCTTGGAAAAACAGCCGGAACGAGCAAAACTTGCCGATCTCTGTCCTAAATACTACGACGGAGCATTCGACCCTGGCCCCGGGGTGGCCCCTAGGGGCTATCGCGAGAGCCAGTTGGATCATTTATCGATCTGTTCGCAACTGATACTAATTTTCCACTTTTTGTCTCTCGCGTTTTAGTGTTTGGCCCCCGGACTCGGAGCCACCGACGCCGCATTTGGCCCCGAGGGCCACGGAGCCGAACCCCCTGCGTTATTTTCCGCACACGCGTCGGTAGTACAGAGTGCACCGTCGGTAATCCGAGCACAGCAGAACCTCCGTTATCCGAACGGATGATTTCTACTCACTTCACTGGTTCTATGCTAACTACGGTCGAACGTTTTCTTCACAGTGAGCGAACGTGTGTTTTGTCAGAAGGTAGCGGCACACGCGCAACAATGGCGGGGAAGCTAGCATTGACTACGAACGAGGCGATTCAGCGATTGGAAGATGGCTCCTTTACGGTCTTTCCTCTGTAACGTCGCATCTGTCACCGTGATATCCAAGAGAAGCGACATAATTTTGTGTTTCCTCGTTAGCGACGCTACGGCGTCGGAGAAGCTGCGGTTAGCGTTGACAACGTGTATTTATTTGAGAAAATTTTCGTAGCATCGGTTCAGATATACAAAGGGAACGATCTCCTGTGTCTGTTCCCGTATCCGAACCGATTGTCTCGGTCAGACTCGGATAACGGAGGTTCTGCGCGGTATCAAAATGCAATTTTACGTTCGAATCGATCAGTGTAACACGCGAACGGGTCCGCGATTGTTGCGCGAGCTTGCACGTGATAAAAAATGTGGAGAAGGGACGACGGTTGTTGGGCCGCAAATACAATTCCAGCCGAGCAGGAGTCAAATAAAGTATCGATTCTTCGACAAACATACTGGGAACAATTAATTTCTGGATTACAAATCACCGGGCACGAATATTATTCCGGAAGGAAACGATTTAAAACAATCGGTCGAACAATCGCAAAATGTATCGATGAAAATGAGATAGCCTTGCTCGGGGCTGGAATTGCATTTCCGAGCGAAATCTTGCAAGTCGCAATCGTCGAACGATCGTCACTAGACTGCGGATCTTCATACATTCGTGGCTTCTAAAAATGTTGAATAAATTTGATTCATTTCAGAGATTCATATCACCGAGAAAGAAAATTTAATTCTTCAGAAATGAAAAATTCCATGAACATCCGCAGTCTAATCGTCGCGTTGACTCGTGACCGAGGGAACACACGCGGAGGAATAATGCGCGATCTCAAAGGGGCAACGAGGAGGGGGAAATAACACGTTTTGAGCGTGGACTCATTGCTTCGAAGATAGAAAATTATTCGCTAAATCGTAAACTCGCCGATCAATTCCTGTACAGTGTTCGGGGCGAGCTGCGTCGCCACCGATGCAGAACGAAATGCAACGTGTTTCGAAGCTAGCAGCGGAAGAGTGAACGATCGTTGCGCAAAATGGTGGACGCTTGCGTTTCATGCGCACGTTTCTTTTTCATTCCCGAGAAGAAAAGCGTTCCGAATTGTCACAACTATAAAACAATATTGCAGTAAATCACGAAAAATTAGTTTCTTCGTTGGGAAGAGACCGTCGACCTTGGCGACTGGTTGAAGGTCACCGGGGTTCCGCCATTTTGCACGACAATAGTAAAACGTCCGTTCTCCTCGAGGAATCACGGCGTTAATAATAGCTCGCGGCTGTACGCATCGTTTTTTTTGTTATCTATTTCATTTTTTTTTTTACGTCTATAGTAACAGTCTTGTCGACGTTGCATGATTTTCTCTATCTCTCACTCTCACTCTCTCTCTCTCTCTCTCTCTCGCGCGCGCTCTCGTAATCTAGCATTTTTTCTTTTCTCTTGTCGTCGTTTTATTATAAATCGTCATCTCCACCTCCATCAAATATTTCTCTAATACGTTATTTAAAACTTGGCATTAATAAACTTTTTTGTTATTTTTTTGTTTCTTTTATATGTACGAATACTTTCACCAAGAAAGCACGTCTTTGACACCCATTATTTATCAAACGTGAACGATCTTTCGTCGTCTCGCGATCGCGACGTCGATCTACTTTTCCCTTGTAAAAATATACAACATCGAATTTCTTCGCACAGGATCGAATTCTTCGCGCTCTCCATCTTGCATCTGCTGTCCTTCTATTCTTCTGTCCGCGTGCCTTCTTATTTTCGTTTCTTCGCTGTCGTGCAGTTTGTCTTCTTCAGCCCCATCTCGATCTGTGTCTCTCGTTTCTCGGTTCACATCGGATCCGGCGCGATCGTCAACTGAAAAAGAGAACCTCCTTCGCGTTCGACGAGTACAAAAGTTCTCTCGGTGGACAATTCCTACCACGAGTTAGCTTTGTTATTTGTTTTTCTTTTCTCTTGAAGTCTTCCCTCGCATAGTGTGACTTTCGTCTTTACGGATAGCGTTACTTTTCTATCCCACCTACAAGTAGTATGTAGTATCAATAATGAAACTTTATTACTTTTAAATATTTCGCTACGAAACTTTTACCAACGGATTGACATAATGAGCTCAATGTATTCGATAAACAATTGCTTCACGATTCAAATGTTTTACGAATATCTCGGGAATTAAAGTCAACCGATAAGAACACGCAAAGTTGTTGAAAATTGGTGGGGCGTCACGCATCGAAAGGTTCACCCATATTTGTTAGATTTCCCTGATGAAAAAAAGACCAAACTCGACAGAGTTTCAATCATGTTTACCTATTTCATAGCCAGTGGCGGATCTAATGGTAAGCGTACTAAGCGGCCGCGTGGGGCCCCGGGATACTGTATGAAATTTTTCATTACTTTTCTTTTTTGTTAGTATGTTCAGGCGAGCTTTCTTGCAACTTCTATTTCTAACTTGAGTTTGAGGGCCCCAAAATTTTTACCGCTTGGGGCCTCCAGTTGACTTGAGCCGCCACTGATCATAGCGCGTTATGATCACACTTGAAATCAGTAAATATAGTCCCAATTATGCCGTGTTTAGCCTCATTTAAATTAGAAAAATCTCAGAAATACGTTGGTAAAAGTTTTGTAAAAGAAGGATGAATGACGAAGAACAGTTCTCTTTGCCCAACGTGGAACCTCTACGCTTTCTGAGCTTCCGTACTCTTGAGGCAGTAACACTATGCGAGGGAAGACTGTACTTCCCTCGAAGTCCCTGTCCAGCTCGAAGAACAGCAAACAAACAAGCCCGAGTGCTCTGCGGAAGCTTGGTGCCGTCAAATCATCCGATATAAATGCATCAGTGTGTACAGTCCGCCATCAAAGTCCTCTTACACCCCGCAACACCGAAATCATTCGGAAAATACAAATTGTTGCAGTCGTGAAAATTGCCCACGTTTCCGGAGAAGCGACGAGGATATTCTTAAATTTAGTGGAGAACAAAGATCATGATGTTTACCATATAACGTCGGAGAGGTAGATCAACATTTATTGAACGTTTCATTAAGATTATTATCGTTGTACGTGATAGAAAACTTTATTCGTTCGAATATGTTCATGGCAAGCGTTTCGTGAACTTTCTGCGGCCCTGGTTTTCCTTTGTTCGTGTTTGTTCTGGGAATATTGTTATTTTCTAAGGAGGTACTTAATTGTAATTAACGTCTGACAATGTTCAAGAGCATCGCTCACGAGTCAGACTCTTCGCGAAGATTTCAAAGAAAATCTGTTGAGGATGTGGACGTTACTCTTCCTCTTGAAATCGAGGTAAAATTCTATTTCTTTGGTGTCGATATTTAGCTATTGGAACAAATGAAGGCACAGGATCAATACGCATTTTCTATTCCTTGTTGCAAATCATTAATCGAGGCTGCGAACGTGTCACTAAACGGCGGATCTTCATGCAAATACACATGTTCATCGGCTAACATAGATTTTGTAAATTTTCAAATTTGCGGCCAAACAAAATTCTCAAGAATTAGTATAAATCACGTAGGGTTAACTAGCAAATTAAACATATCTTTCTGGCTACAATAATTCCATTCTATATTATTTTTTTTTCATTTTATGCATATGAAATTGATAATGTTCCATATTAACGACTAAGAAATATCCTGCATAAAGATCCACGTTCGAAAAATGGCTATTTCATTGAACCAGTTCGGAGATTTTTCCCAAAGTGACTATCAAACGACCCAATGTACTGTGAGAACGCATAATTCTCGATTAATTGTCGAAACATAAGCTTTCCTACGATTAGTGTTGGAGGTCTGCGAGGTGTAGGCGGACTTTGGAGCCCGGCTTGTATACAAAAAGAGAGCTTGCAGCGTCGTGGAGGTTCGACAAAAGGAAATAAAGTGTAGCATGGGCTCAGAGTCGTAAAAAAGCTAACTGGCAGCGGATTCCTCGTCACAACGCTGATTAAACGATTCCGAGCCGGAACCAAGCTTCTCAGAGAGGAAGGAGCGTTTTCCTTCGCGCAATTCGACGCTTATTTCCTACGACGAACACCAAAGCTTTGAACACAATCGGGGCTATGTCGAGTCGCGTTCAAATTGACCACGCAAGGTCTCACGGAACATTGTCTTCACCGAGGAATGAGCCACCTGGAAATCCAGCTCGATCAACATGCTATTAACCCTTTGCACTCGAATGGTGACTCAGAGTAACTGAAAATTGCTGTACCATTATTCAAAACAGTTTTAATATTATTAAATTCGTCTGTATTCTACAAATTATTCAATTCGATGCGCACGATATAAATGAGATTACTAATCTGTGGATCTTTATGCAAAATGCAGAAACTAAATTGAATGTTACTTTTTCCCGTAATGATTTTAATAAAGGAGATTGCATATTCTCAATTTTGCTATAAATGCAGAAAGAGCCGCAGTCTAGAGATTACATACAACAAAAATAACCTGGGTTGAAAGAAACGTCTTGATTTTCGAATTGAAATTGCTTCGAGTCCAAAAGGTTAACAGCATTATTTTTCGCAGAACACTTCTTCGTTGTTTTTGATTGTTCGACGAAGATTCAGAATTTTTCCGAGGATTGGTGGGACCGGTACACGTCGATCTATATAAATGCTTTGACCTTCCGCTGACAAAGGCACAGCTACGAGACGTCAAAGCCGCTGAAAGCCGCTTAAAACTGCTTAAAGCTTTAAGCCGAGTTCGACATGCCTCTGTACCGGGTGAAATCGGGTTCCAGCGAGTTCTCTCAGGTGAAAACGGTGTCTATGTGAGACAACGGTGTTGTCGCTTCGACACGCGGCCTGGGCGATAGAGAGTCGGACAACGATAAGGGAGGTTACGGTTAACTGGTAGAGGTCTGCGGGTATCCAAGGTTCTGGTACGACTGCGCCATCGTCAAAGTTTCTCGTGGTTTGGTAACGTTTCCTGCGGGTGACATATATACACACATATGTATATACAACATATATACACACATGTACACAGGCTGGTCCACCCAACTAGCCAACCAAGCATCTCCATCGATCATGATCGTATAAACAATATTTTCCGCGCTGCGAATATATATAAATTTACGCTAAGATTCTTCTACCGCAAGGTATCAGATGATTGCATAAGTTCGTGTCCGATTTAAAAATAATATTGAATAGTTAAATTTTAAAGAATACAGCTTTATTAATCAATAGACTGCGGAACTTTATGCGTTTATGAAGAAATTGATTGAGCGAAATATACAACAATAAAGGGTTAGAAAATTTTAAGAATATCATAGTGTTGCTTTTACTGTAACAAAGTCATTAAAGGATGAAATCAATGTTTATTTTGTTCTTGATTCCCGCAATCAATGCAGAACATTTTTATTTTGCATAAAGATCCGCAGTC
The DNA here is from genome assembly GCA_916610235.2 of Lasioglossum morio. Lineage (NCBI taxonomy): Eukaryota > Metazoa > Arthropoda > Insecta > Hymenoptera > Halictidae > Lasioglossum > Lasioglossum morio. The sequence continues at coordinate 13,528,808 of OU744328.1, read as the reverse complement.
TATTAATCAGTTATATGTATAGTCATCATTCTTTTCTACAATTTGAAAAGAATGGTGACTATATAATTATTTTCTTTTAACACTCCGCCGTACAGTACAGTTCGCGACATCTATGAAAATCTGCTTCGTAGAATCGCAATCAAAGGAGACGTTTAATCGTCGATCTCAGATGCGAACCAGCTCGTGTACGCAAGTAACAAACTGACGTACGCAAGATGCGGTGGTTGGACTTTTTCAGACGTGTTCTCTTATATTCCAATATAAAATAAATAATTACATTACTTAAATCGTGATTCGTAACGCCCCTCCCTTCCCAAGGTTTCTACAAAAAGAAAAAAAGGTATCCGAACAACATACGACGCAGGGGGCGAAGAGATATAGTATAATCCCGTGGGATGGTCGGTCCGAGGAGAATAAAAATTCGTGTACAGCATGTGTGTTTGTGTATGTGTTTCTGTACGTATGTACGACATGATCGTCAGTGTACCCGCTTCGTTGTTTCCCCGGTATTCCAACCCCGAACAACATAATCCCGAAGCGTTTAGGTACCCGCACACCACTAGACGTAGGGGTTGGGAGGTTTTTGTTGGGATCGTATTCTCTGGCGCGTCCCGACGAGAGGAACTGCTCCAGCGCGTGCCTGGCCCCGAGAATCATCTCTTTCTAACAACAGGAAAAAATCATTGCCCATACAATCTCATTCAGACCATCTCTCCTCTTTCTCTCTCGCACGCGAAACAGACACGCAATCGGGAGCGCAGGCAACGCCTACGATTAAAGAACGGAATCGGACCATCCGACGAAGGCCCAGACGACCTCGATCGATCCAGATCCTGGATCGAGATCAAGGATCGCCGTGGGACCGTGTGCGCGTTTTAAATTCTCGTCCGGCGTCATTCCCACCGCTCATCGCTTTCGTCCATCATTTTCGCAATTGTGTCGCTACAATGATTTCGCTGCACACTCGATTAGCGGTTCGATTGACAAAGGAAGAAGCGCCGGCGGACGAGCCCTTCACCCGCTGGTGACGATCTCTTATTCGATTTCTTATCAATAAAACGCGAGTTCAAGCGGCGACAACCCCTTCCACGGCGACGGTCAGCCTCCCAAAGCGGCAAGATCCGCACCTCGGCGGCTTCACCAAGTGTTAAACGACGCTAGCAAAGCCGGTCGTGCGTCTGCGTCTACGGGCCGCGCTTCCAGCCGCCGCAGGCCACGCTCACTAGCCCGTCGGAGCCGAGCGAGGCCCACGGTGCCGTTTTCGGGTTAAATATCCGTCGCACGATCTATCCGGTGGCCCGAACTTGCCTCCAACGACCAAACGCCGCCGTCGTCGCCGCCGAGGGCTCTTCTAAGCGAGCTTCTTCTCCGTGTTGTTGTTCGCCACGTAGCCGTTATTCGTCCCGTTACTGTAACAGCTATTATACTCCTTGTTGTAGATCGTCGCGTACGATGACACGCCGTTTTGCTGCGTCCTCGAGTCCTCTAAGACGGGCATGCACAAACCGCCATTCGAACCATTCTCAGAGCTATGTTTCGATCGGTCCTTCCCCCTCGTCCGGTCGCCGTACTTCGCCTTGTAGAAGTCCGAAAACAGGCCCAGGAACAGCACGCCGTGAAGACCGATCCAGATCATGAAGCCGCGCGGATAGTTGCACTCCGTGAACAGCAATTGGAACTGGTGGGTCATGATCATCACGAATTGCACCTGGAATATGAATAAGACGGGGTTAATTAGAGGGTAAAGTAGCTTCATTCAGTATAGCCTCCGTTATCCGAATACTGGAGAGGTCGAGTTAACCCCTTGACGTAATTTAACGAGTCACACTCGCGATGAAGATTTTAAACAAAGATACTAATATATATAAACGTCTTTCGTTGTAGGTGAAATAGAATTTGATTCGTTCGTAATCAATGTTTAAGCATTGAAATGAATGTGATCTAAGTGAAAATTTCACTTGATTGAAACAGTTAAGGACAGACTGCGGATCTTTATGCATTTATAGTAAAATTGAAGGTGTCAACAAATGATTTCTGCTCTATGAAAATCATTGAGGGAGGGAATAAGATTCAATTTAGTTTACTGTTCCCTGCAGTCGATGCAGACAATTTTTATTTTGCATAAAGAACCGCAGTCTAGTTATGAAGGACTCTGTATTTTTAGTATCGGTCCTTCATAACTGTTCTCAAGCCCTGGTTCTAGGAAAGGTGCCTACCATTTGCAAAGTGGTCAGGTACTTCTTCCACCAGATGTACTTCTGATACTCGGGGCCCATTGCAGCCACCATATAGTAGAAGTACATGATTATGTGAACGAAGGTGTTCAACAAGGCGAAGAAAGTGCTGTGACCACCTGGCGCGAACTTCATCCCCATCCAGACGGAGAACGGCATGATTCCGTGGTGGATCACGTGCAGTGTCGACACATGTTGGTTCTTCTTCCTCAGGATGAAAAAGAGCTGGAAAAAGGAAACGTACATGATATTGAATCATGCCTGCTGCACGGGTTTCTCTTGCCGATAAACGGATGCCAACAATTCGCAGAGCAACAAACAAACTATACTCACGGTATCAAAGAACTCGGTGAACTTGCTGATGTAGTACCACCAACACGTCTCCGCCATTCGTAGCGCCATCGGGCTGTTCGAATAGTCAACCGGTTGGCACCGGAAGCTGTATCCTTTCGCCCAGCCACTCATCAAGTACTGAAACAAGAAAACGGCGGAAAGTGAGGACAATAAAAGGGCTGCATTCAAGCTTCGGGCTCGGCCGCCGACAATCAGCATACATATAGAGTCTCTACGGGCGACTACACGATCGGCCCCCCGCTTTTCACCGTCAAACTCTGTCTCGCTCGCTTTGTTCGATCAAGAAGGTGGCGTAGGGGGTTGTGGTTCGGAGAAAACGGGGGGTTGGACGAGAGACGATCCCGTCGACAGAAGGGGAAACAAAAGGGAGGACTCCACGGTGTATACCGTCGGGACACACGACGACTTCCACGACAACGACGACCACCGTAACGTCGACGACTGTCGCTTCTCTCGTATTTAAAATTCTAAAAGCTCTCTCACTCTCTCTCTTGTGCGCGCGCGCTCGCTCGCGACTCCTTCGAGAACGGGGAACAATGGGGCTGTTTGTTTCGCGTTTTTCTTGGATTTTCACGAGAACCAGGCCACCGGTCCCTGCGACCCCAAAAACAGAATCGATTCCCAGACCGGTTTCTTTCCCTGTCTTTCTTTGTCAATACAACTGTGTGGTGCATATTCCCTTCCCTTAATCATTTCAATCGTTTCCCTACGATTATGAATTTCATCTACTCAATTTTTCTACAAATTCATGAAAATCCACGGTATAATAGTCACAAATAACATCGATCACATAAATTAATCTTCTAAAAATTATGCGGATTAAAGAGTATGAGGTTCGAAACCACGATCTCTACTTTTAACAGAGAATCTACCGAGCTCTACAAGTAGCTGCTACACGTTGCCTTATAAAAATAACAAGATTCAATTTATTTAAACTTGGCGCGGTTCTCTATTATAATAGCTGATTTACTAAATATATCTATTTAATTATTTGCCACGAAAACATCTTTGTAACTTCTATAATTGTGAAATAAAAAATCTGGAACTGGATTAAACTATCATATTTTTCTAGGAAAAACGTGTGTCGTCATTAGGCTAAACCGTTCCGTAAACTTTTGCTAATTCGTTGATGATTAATTTACAGATTTTTTTTATGGAGAAGGAGTTCAGATTTCAATAGTGTTCGTGAGCAATTTAAAGTAGATTTCCCCGGCTGGCAGACGCGTTCGAGCGAAACCTTCCACTCAAATGCTCGTTCGAGCTTGATACGAGTCGGTGGTTGATAATATCGGTTGATTCCCGATTAGCGGAAGCCGGTCGTGCACGAAAACGAGACCGCGGTCACACGTGGCAGGCACGGAAGCGAAAAATCATAATTGGTTAACAAGTGTAAATGGAACCGAGATTGTATTCGCGAGTGCCGGACACGAGAGCAGCTCAACAGCCAAGATTACACGATCAAGGACTCGTTCGCGCGAATCAAAGTGGAAGAATCTACAGCAGTCATCGAGAACGCATCGCAGACCACTTTGCTTATTAACATTTATCTCTATTCTTATTAATATCATACCAGCCTGAAACTATACAGGGAAAACAGACCGTTCGGAAAACGATCTATCATTGATTGAAGTAGACCAATAACAATCATTTTTGCTTAACACAATTCTCATTCTTCTCGCGGAATTTTCTTGAAATTTTGTCTACCAGTAAACTCCTAATGATACGATTAAATAAACTACAACAATTTTACAAAACACGCAGCCAATCCAGATTTTTATTTTGTCAAATGATCCTCCAAAGTTTATTTTGATTTTACTCGCAGAATATTGCTGTAGCCAATTTTTGTGAAATTTGATTTCTATCGAGAGTGGAACGATTCGATAAACTATAAGAATTTTATAGAACGTGTTTCTAATCGAGAACTTTATTTTGTGTATGGAACGGTCTGAATTCTCCAGCAGAGACCGATCCACGTGGAGAGAGATACTGCAGGACAATCGAACTGGATCTAATTATCTCTGACATAAAGATAGTGCGTTTTAATGAGGCGTTGTTCGACGCGTGACACACTTCTCATCGTTTCATATTTTTTTTTTTCATTCAAGTTCGTGACTGTAGGGGGAACACATTGCGCAACGACGATCAGCAGAACTTGATCCACTTGCGCAATTGCGGAAGATCTTATGCAGGAAAGATCACTCGAGGACTCCGGCGAATTAGAATATGAAATTGCATCCTCCGTGCTGTCTGGCCGGTCGCGCGATCTTCGAAATCGTACACGTCTTTATCGTCTTCGTCATCCTCGTTATCAGCAACGTCGTCGAAATACGGAAAGCTGCAGTGTTAGAAAAGAATGGATTTTTCTTCGTTATTGTTCGATAGAAGATTAGGGTAAACTTTACTTTGACGGACTCAAAATTTCGGTCTTTTTTTCGAATGGATTGTGATGTATTTGATATGCAATTCTCTAGGATCAATGATTCCGAATTGTTCGAGTTGATCGTCGAAGAAGTAGAGAAGCATTCGATTCAAATGAACTCGTCTCTTCTGTCAATCGTTTTTATAAGTCGAAAATAATTGAACAATGCTGTTCGGTTCTTGTTATGCAGTCTCTATAGTCTTGCGTCTCAATCAACAAAGATTACAATAAAGTTGCAATTGTAACGAATTCTGGGATGTAAGCAGTGGCAGCTGAAGTCAAGTGGAGGTCCCAAGCGGTAAAAATTTTGGAGTCCTCGAACTCAAGTTTGAAAAATACAAGTTGAAAGAAAACTCTCATAAACTTATTAACAAAAAAGAAAAGTAATGAAAAATTTCATACCGTTACACATTAAATAAATTTTTTTGAAATTCGGGGCCCTATGGTATCCTGAGGCCCCACGCTTAGACTGCTTACCTTTAGATCCGCCACTGGATATGGGTAAACAATATTTCAACTAAGAAATACAAATATTTGCAAATACTATTTCGCACAACTGTTACATATGTTTCATTTGAAACTAATACTAAATTACTGTTTCAAATGAAACATTTTGTAAGACAGTTGCGAGAAATAGTATTTGCAAATATTTGTATTTCTTGGTTGAAATATTTTTTACCTAGGCCTGGTCACGTGACACTGTGACACGTGGACATAAAAGTGGAGACTAGTCACGTGACGGTGATGGGTAGAGTGGGAGAGGATTCTTTATCTGGCGACTCTAGAGAGTAAACGAATCACTTATTCATTCGATCGTAATGGTATCCAATATCTGATCGGTTTGGAAGCGATAAAACACTTGAGGTATTGTAGTGGCGCATAAGAGGCCCGAAGCAGTGCAGTTTTACATTCTTAGAAAGTCGACTTGCATCCGCAGGCTCCTACAGGATATTCTTTGTTCGTCGAGATGAGATAAGACGAGCATTCAGGCTCCAGTGGCAGCCATAATGACAATAAACTGTTGCGCGAGAGTGAGGATATAAAATCCTGAGGTTGAACCAAGAGGAAGGAAAAGAAAATTCTGAATAAAATTGCACGGTTTATTAGAAATAATTGTGTATCACATAATTCGAAGATTCCAATCGCCAGTTCATCAAAGGATTTCTAAATAGTAAATTAAAACCACTGAAACATAAAGGAAGTTCAAACGCGATTTCTCGCAAAAGACCATCGTAAATGGCCGCGGCTAACAACTTTATCGGCGAGAGAGCTCAGCAGGGCAATCGGTCCAGGAAGTCGATAGTCGAACTCGGCCCCGATTCGATGTAACAATTTGTCCCGGTAAGTAAAGCGAGCCTCCGTTACATAGAGAGAAGACGTCGCGCTTTGAATAAGTTACGGTCGCGCGGAGGCGGTCGTTTCGCGACTATTGAAAAATTCTATGCATCCGTGAGCGAGTCACGTCGCTGGGAAACCAACGGGGTGGTTTTCACCACCCACAACCCCACCCCCTTCAACCCCGTCTTCAACTGTCTCCGACTTCCTCAACGGCCCGGCCGAATTAAAGGACTAATTAAAACTTCCAGTTATGCGACACGCCCCCCTCAGCGGCTCGCTCGCGTTCACAAAAACGGGCGTTGCCTGGCCATTCACGATTCTGCAATTTCGAGGAAAATCCTTCGAGGAATCAACACTGGAGCTATCGGAAGGTGTTGGATTATCAATAATATAGTTGATGCGTGTATTGTATGTGTGTACCAGCTCTACATGTGACTGAATTTGTAAGGTAGACCGTAAAAGACGTACTACAAACTAACCAATGTGAGAAAAGAAGCGGAATACAGTGTAAAAAGAATGTAAAAAACTCCTACCACTTAAAATATATTAACCTTAATAACAAAGAATCGGAAATAACAGTAGAGTCATAGAATTATGATCGACGTATCACGAGAAGAAGATCATATCGAAACGAACGCCGCGACAAGAAACACGACTATCAAAACGAATGGTTATCCGTGTGTCCTTACGGCTTTTACAATTAACTTCGGATTTTCCTTACAATAAGAATCGTATTAATAAACAGAGATTCGAAGCATCGATGAAACGATCTCAGAATCGTTTCTATCAAAATCGTTTTCCTCTCAGCGTCACTCGAAGCTGACAATAATATTTCGTTTAGTAAGGAGCTTCCTCCTTCGCCGTGAGATGAAGATTTGTTTTATTTCAAAAGTACCAGTGTGCATTCATTAACACCCATATCTAATAGAAGACTTGTAAGAATTGAGTCGAAGGAAGTTCTATATATGTATATTAAAAATTAAACAGGAAAATATGGTTCGAATCGAGTCGGATCTGGTATCATTTTAATTGGTAAAATATCGCGGATGTAATGATAATAATTAAGTTAGCTAAACCTGCCGAGCTCTAAACATAGCTGGAATGTGTTGTCTTATTTTATTATGACACGTGCTTGGATATAAAAACGTGTATAATCATTTCCAGGGGAAGTATCATTATGATTTCAATAATTGTGAATTAAAAAATCAGGAACAGACGGTGGTAGGTCTAGTGTTAAAAACAGAAACGATCTACTGAAATTGTTAATGGAAGACAGAGCTTTTTATGCGGTTTCCGTTTGTCGCAATCGATGAAGTTTCTGGTTCCAGAAGCAACAGAACCGATGTCTGACCGATATCACGGGGACACGGTGTCCCATTAAACTTGACCGCGTTAAACGGCCAGAAAAGCTCTGTGGTACAGTCGCGTGGGTGGTTCGTTTAACGAGAACACGCCGCTTGTACACACACGCTCCAGAGAATGTGTGACAAATGTTGTGTGCCAAGGCCGCGGGAACAGAGCTGAGCAGAACAGAGCGATCTCGAGCGAGTCGTAGACTGCACGCGAGTTAGAACAATTTCCACCGAAAGGCTTATCGACGCTGATTACGATTTTGCTAACCGTGCTCCACATTGCCGCCGGAGAATGCGAGACAATCACTTTTTCCTCGCGATTAGCCTCGAATTCCGCCCGAAAGCGCTACCGAACACGAGCAGCTGCACTCGAGCAAAAAGCCAATGAATTTCTTAAAGAGTTAAATTTTAACTCGGGACAATGAATACCGACAAGAAAGAATAAATTAATATTGATAGTGTTCAGTGTGGGATTTTTAACTGGAATCCAACTCGACAAATCGTAAGGGGTTGTTCTATCACGGAGAAGGGTTCAATTTTGACTCTGAGCAATAAATACTGTCAAGAAAGAATACAGGCAAAATTAATATTTCATATTTACAGTGTACGTTCAAGATTTTTAGCTGGAATCCAATTCGAAAGATCGTAAGGGGTTGTTCTACCACAGAGAAGGGTTCAATTTTGACTCTGAGCAATAAATACTGTCAAGAAAGAATACAGGCAAAATTAATATTTCATATTTACAGTGTACGTTCAAGATTTTTAGCTGGAATCCAACTCGATAAATCGTAAAGGGTTGTTCTACCACAGAGAAGGGTTCAATTTTAACTCTGAGCAATAAATACTGTCAAGAAAGAATACAGGCAAAATTAATATTTCATATTTACAGTGTACGTTCAAGATTTTTAGGTGGAACCCAACTCGACAGATCGCAAGGGGTTGTTCTACCACTGAGAAGGGTTCAATTTTAACTCTGAGCAATAAATACTGTCAAGAAAGAATACAGGCAAAATTAATATTTCATATTTACAGTGTACGTTCAAGATTTTTAGCTGGAATCCAACTCGACAGATCGTAAGGGGTTGTTCTACCACAGAGAAGGGTTCAATTTTAACTCTGAGCAATAAATACTGTCAAGAAAAAATACAACCAAAATTAATATTTCATATACACAGTATTCGTTTTAAGATTTTTACCTGGAATCCAACTCGACAGATCGTAAGGGGTTGTTCTACCACAGAGAAGGGTTCAATTTTGACTCTGAGCAATAAATACTGTCAAGAAAGAATACAGGCAAAATTAAAATTCCATATTTACAGTGTACGTTCAAGATTTTTAGCTGGAACCCAACTCGACAGATCGTAAGGGGTGGTTCTAGCGCGGAGAGGGTGGCAGCACGTGGTTCGAAAGGTACGTGACAGAGTGAACGTACGATCAGGCAGCGAATCGTGTCATGGTGTCAGAAAAATTACGTCGACCCCGTTCATTACGGTACGCGTGGCTTCTACCCGTGCTAAAACGAAGCGAAACCTTCGCGGCGTACTAATAGCTCCTCCTCGCAACGTTCATCGAAACAATTCTCAGCGTACGCTCGCGATCTTCGCAACTTTGTTCGTTCAACTCCGATGGCAGCGCTTCTCGATATAGGCGTCTCCGTTGCAATCGAACACCTGTGGTGGCAAGGACAGGTTGTGCAAACTTGATTTTATCGATGCGTTTCTGCCCTGCATTTTGCTACCTTCGATTTCACTTCTTGTTTATCAACTCGATCGTTCTGTACCCGAGACTCTACTTCCACCCCTTGCGGTTGCACGATCTATATCGTGTCTAACTCGTGATGAAGATTCTGAACGGATTCTGATAAAAATGTATGTTAATAATTTCTTTTAAACCGAGATAAAGTTCTATTTTGGTTTATTTTACCCTTAGCATTCAGAATCACCACTAAAAGTTCTACCATTATTCAAAATATTGTTTACATTATTTAGTATATTGGACTCTAATGATCAAAGTATTGTACGAGGTGTAACATCAGTTTCATATCCATAAAATGAAAAAAAATTATATAGAATGGAATCATTAGTCGCAGGAAATGTTTGATTTTCAAGTTAAAATGACCCCAGTGCAAAGGGTTAATGTACAGCTCCTTTTCAGGAAGTTGCGATCTACAGAACAAGGTCTAATCACTGAAACCGTAAAATAAATCGTACGGAAAGGGGTTAAACACGTGGGTAAACGAGATTCGGATAACGTCGTCCGATAGTTTCGACCCATTTCTCCCTGAAGACTCGCCCCTTGGGGATTCAGCCAATTTACAAACACCAGGTATGTGAAAATATGCGAAAGGGGCGGTAACCAGACTGACGAATTGCAAATCCAGTTTACTATCGCAAGCTGTTGCTTCGCAAATTAGCTTCCTACAGAGTTGAACGCGAGAGTGAAATCCTCTTTAGGGTGGCTTTTGCGAGCATCCTGAGACTATGAGGGTGCGTTTGGTGACGTGTGCCCCATTACATTGCATGTACAAATTCATAGAATATCCATTAAGAACCTCGATTGTTAAAGATCGTCCGGCAAAGACAATTACACTGTCGATTCGAGCACGAACCGTTCGGCTTCAAAGTTGCGACAATAAAATGCGCCATTCAAACAAAAACTGCAATTGATCTTTGCAGTTACTGATCAAACGCCACGGCGCAGCACGGCGAATTATTTATGCGGCCACTGTGTTGCCAACTAGCATATTATATTGTACTGTGCAAATCCTGATATCGTTTGTATTCGTCGCTATTCAGTAACGTTATCGCTTGGCGTTTTACAACAGGCGATAATAGGATTTACAAGAATAAAAATGTGATGTGATGCGTGGTATGTAGACTGCGGATTTTTATGCATTTATGAAGAAATTGATTGGACGAAATATAAATTTCAATGTAACGAAATCGTTAAGGGATGAAATTAATTTTTGTTATTCCTGCTTCCCACAATCAATCCGAAACATTTTTATTTTGCATAAAAATCCGTAGTCCATGGACAAACAAATTGAAGAAACTTTTGAGAAGGATTTCGCAATTTTTTGAATAAAAATGTGTATTTTACTAGTTGCTAAGAGATTTGCGATTTTTCGATTATTATTTAAGTATTTTACATTATAATTCTGACACGTAATCATGTTATCGGATGTCCTAGATCTCAATTCTATTAAATTTCTGTTGTTATTATTATGTTCATGTTTATCTAAATATTTTGATCGACAAATATTAATAATATTAGACGACTTGATATCACCTATTCCTTTTCCTGTACGGTTTTTTTTATAGAAGCTATTTATTAAATGTGTCTTATCTCAAATGTCTTTGCAGCAACCATAGATTACAAACCGTTTTCACAAAAATCAATTAGTTCAAGATTTATCAGGTAGACACTTTATGAAGATTTTAACAAAGTGCAACAAATATGAATGTCACGCGTTTATTTTTAGATGAAATACAATTTGATCCCTTTGTAATTCATATTGAAGCATTCAAATAAATGTAGCGGTACAAAAAATATAAAGTTTCTTTTCCCTTCCACTACATTTTTTGGGATAAAGACGTTTTAATCACTGTAACTGTAAAGACAATGACACGGCAAGGGATTCACGATTAATCGAGAACGCCTGTATGCTCGATCCGTGAATCATGGCGACCTTCGACGAGATTTCTGCCTAATGAGGTAATGAATATTGGGAGACGCGTAATCGACGGTCTGTTTCTGGAAACGTTGTTTTCGAGAGATTCGAGATGTTTAACGTTCACAGGTATCGCACGGCCCTGAATTTAAATAGATTTAAATGTCCCGAGAAATTCGCCTCGTCTGTTTTTAGACTTTGATAAGGCGGTGTCGGTGAACGGAAATGTTGATAGCCTCGAGATGATGCGCGTCAAGGGTCAACCGCTTCTTTAATTGCAAAAAGAGTTCATTATCGAGGCGTTCGTTTCACTTTTTGTAAAACAGGTCTCGCTGACGCCGCGCGTTATCTCGAGCAGCCCATTGATCGATTTATCACAAACTCTCCCATTCGGTATCGACAGAAACGGAAACAACGTGTGCGTTGATGATAGTCCCGTGAAGACGTTGCGTGCACGTGATAAGACGTTATCGGTGTGTCCGCGTCATCGATGACTCATGCCCTGATAATTTTTGCGATTGGTCGCATTTGGCTCACGCGAGAACGTCAGGCGACACCGAGATTACGCCACGATTGAGAAACGATCTTGTTTTACACGGGCTCCTGAATCTGCCAAATATTTATCGGCTTTATCAGCTCGTGATACCGGTTTGTAAACTTCGAGCTAGGTAGTTTGAACGGTCTTCGTATCATGGACGCAGTTATTTGCAGTTTATGCAATTTGCAATTTTTGTAGGCCAATTTCTTTTTAAGAAAGTGTAAACAAAGAAAGTCTGATTCTCAGTGGTGGTAGCCTTTGTAGGATTTTACTTAACCCTCATCCGTCCCTCATTTCGCCAATTGAATCTGTCCCTCGGTGTCAAATTGACACAGTGACACAAAATAAAAAAGCTTTCAATGTTTTTTTAGTCAAATTGATGAGTTAACATTTACATCTTAGGTTATTTCGGTTATGTGTTCCGCATTAAATAAATAAAAATCACAGGAAGTTTTGAGAAAATTTACCGAAAAATAACAGAACAGTATAACTTATTTCGGCAAAGCTGTGTCAATAGGATTTTTTTGAAAATTTCCAAAGCCACGAATGCATGAAGATCCGCGATTTAATTATAGACTATTCCACAGTGTAACAATTTCTCTGAGAACAAACGAAAAATCACATTCTCGTTGGAAAATTGATTAAAAATCCCATCGACGAGAACATTTTCCAAAGAATGCTGCGGCAGGAGGTTGAAAGATCCCTTGTTCAACTCCGTTGCATTATTCGCTCGAAAATGTGAGCCGGGCGGTGCTGTGAAAGGGCGCGGATCTTAAGTATCGGGTCTCGAATCGAGAAGCGTGGGTGTAGGCTAATTTTTAAGGAGCCCCCCTGGGGGTGCATCGGATTCAAGATTGAAAGAGGGAGCGCGCGGAGGTATCGATCGATCGAAGCCGGAGGATGGGAGAACCAGCGCGTCTAGGAACGCCGTGCTGCGTTTGCAAATTTCATTTGAATTCTATTAGACTCGTTTACATGGTCAACAGAAAACCGGAATGTCGGAAATGTCGCCTCGGGGACGTCCGCCATCGTTCATGAATAAGTCCGAAGATTCATTATTGCGTCGGCTAGATGAGAAGGGCATTCATGGTTGTAGACCTTGTGCTCGATCGAATACGAAAATATCGAATCCACCGCGGAAGTGGCCGATACGCACACAATCGCTTTTATGCATATTCAAACAATTTTTACCGGTCTGTGGATCTTCGCCCAAAATAAAACGAACACTGCCCTTACATCCGAAAAGCACACGCGAAGTACTATTGAATTTCTTAACACTTAAACCTACCAAACCGGTCGAAGCGACTGGTTCCAGATTTTTTATTTTACGTTTATTGATATAATAAAAATAATTTCTTAAGAAATTATTGTATAGATATCTTTAGTGGAGCACTCATTACAACAGGAGCTGCACAAAGTCTAAATAAAATCAATCTTGTCATTTTAATAAAGGAACATGTACCAGTTACTTTTAAGACTCGCCAGGTTTAGTGTTAAAGAAGTGAACCACTTCCACAAAATCTAAAATCATCGTGGAAGTTCGTCGTATAAAACCTTATAATACAAAAAAATGACCAATTTGATTGTATGAATTTATATTACAATTGTCGCAACGACAATCGAAACATTTCTATATATTTCAAGCTCAGTCATATCGGTTTAGCAACCGTGAAAATTGCAATCCGCCGGAATAGTCGACGGAAATCGATCTTTTTTACAACTTTTTTAATCCTAAGCCTATATCGAGTATTTAAAACATTTTTCCGATAGATAGCAAGTTCGAACCACTCTGATTGGACTGGTTACAGAGTCCGATTCCTCGATAGAATATTCAAATGCGAGGATTTATGGTCGCCTCTCCCGAAGATTCGAACCGCTGGCTATTAATTCTGTTTCTGCCATTCCTGTCATTTTTTTTTTTATCAAAAATAGCCACTCTGCCGAAGTGAAAAACGATATATATAAAAACAGTTATGATTGGGATGTTGTCCCATGTAAATTGTAGCGTTGTGTATCTATTATTGTCCAAGGTCGAAGAGGACAGGCGATTTTTCGACTTTTGAATAGCGTTCCTCCGAATTTTTTTCCTGGATTCGACCATGTTATTTGAATATCTTCGTTATTTTTGGGCCTGCGAAGAATTCAGCGTTTTAAAAAATAGTGATTACTTTTTTAGGTGACTATCAGATTTTAAATAGCCATTCGATCTTCCTACTTTTGATGCAGGTTGTGGTGCAGCTAGTGTGACATTTTAAGGAATTTATGGGACTGATGAGAAATTCTGTATTCTAGAAAAAAAGTCATTGTTTCTTTAGGAATTTCGTGATCTTCAGATTTCGAATAGCATTTGTCTTTGTCATTGTCCGAGTGGTGCAGCTAGCGGCATTTTAAGGAATTTATGGGAATGATAAAAAAATTCTGCATTATACTGACACAGTACCACAGCTGTTTCTATTTTTAATAGAGAAAGGTGTCCTTCGAGTAACCTTGCTTTTAGCATATTTTTAGCGTGAGCATTTAGTGCTTCCATAAATTTGTTCGTTATGTAGAAAACCTAAACAAATTCTCACGAACAGTTCCCATCGTTTTCTACAGTCACGTGTTACGAGTAACCGCTAGCGAAAAGATTGGCGTTTCGGTGGATTTTCTTGAAATTTTCTCAGCTCTTCCGTGTTTCCGGGACCGTTCGCATGATCGTGCGTTTCAGTATGTTTCTTGTTCCCGTCTCGACGATACGACTGCAATCTGCTCGCCAGACGACCGCAGTAAACACGTTAATGCTTCGGCGAAGCGTCCGGTATAGTTCTCCGACATTTGCGGCATTCGGATTTAGCTGTCGCGCTAATGGATACTTTCGTGAGCTTGTCCTCTATTTTGAACCGGCTCGATGTTCCAGAGCCATTCGTGACCATTTCGCTTCTGCCGATTGCAGTTTCCTGCTCGCGAGATACATTGTCCAAGGCCGTATTAATTGCTCCGCCTCTGCGAACTTTAATTGATTTCGATGCCGGATCAAGATCATTTGCTGCCGCTTTTTACCGGGGTTGTCGATCGATCTTGAATCGCGACTTCGTGTTCGAGGGACGACGGCGTTTCGAACTTTCTACACCCTTTTACCGTTAATTTTCTTATTCGAAACAGTTTAACCCTCATCCATCCCTCATTTCACGAACTGAATCTGTTCTTTTGGTTTTTGCGGTTATATGTTTCGCATTAAAAAAATAAAAGTCACCAAGTTTTAGACAAATTTACTTACAAATTACCGAACGGTATAACTTATTTCGGGAAAACTGTGTCAAATTGACACGAGGGACGGATGAGGGTTACATTCTTTTTTAAAATATTTATTTAACGTCGCTCTCAACTCTTTTGCTAAGGTCACTTCGCAGTTTTAATATTATTAAATTTATCTGTATTCGCAATTTGAAGAATTACATATTTCATAAAATTAAAATTGCTTCGAGTTCAAAGGGTTAAAGCAGAAAGAATGCAGAAAAATACAAGAATGTACAAGAATGTACAAGAATATTCAAGAATATACGTAACTATACAAGAATGTACAAGAATGTAGTTGAATGTACAAGAATATACATGAATTCTCAAGAATATACAAGAATGTACTGGTAGAATATATTAGAATATACTTACATGAATTCTCAAGAATATACAAGAATATACAAGAATGTACTAGAATATACTAGAATATACTTACATGAATTCTCAAGAATATACAAGAATATACAAGAATGTACTAGACTATACTAGAATATACCAGAATATTTAAGCAAAAAGAATGCAGAAAAATGATGGGGGTAAAAAGGACTTCCGGATTCGTATTCATATAGAATCCGCGTTCAAAGGGGACCAGTAAAAATGGATTGGTAATCAAGGTGCTGGTCGCGTCCGTAGGTATCGGTTTCCTTGAGGAAAACGTAAAAACCGAGGTATGGGGCCGTGGAGATCGTCGAATTCCCGATCGATCGTCGATGCCGTCGGGTGAACGCATTCCTCCGTCGTCTCTCCGTCCCGCCACTTGATAAAATCCGACGACGTAACCCCGATATTCGAGGATCGTCCTCGACGTCACTTCATCGTCTTCGATCGCGTCTAATATGCGGCTTGTCGGGGTCCGCGACGTCGAACGGCTTAAGACCGAGTTTCGTTGTCGTCTTCTGCCGTGACGGATCGACAACGTTGCCGAACCGCTGCCTTTAATTTTGCACAACAATCCCGCCTGCGATCGAGGACACTGTCAATATGTACTCATGAATATCAATTCATTTCGCACTCGGCTACGAGCCCGATCCGTTTCACGGTCTCGCGAGAAACGAAGGAGATTCGTTGTTGTTTTCGATACCACTTATCGACTGTTCGATTAGAATCGCAATTGTTCTATGGACTGAATAAATTAGGATCCGACGGTCACCTTAGCTGTTGCTCTGTCATACATTTTCTGAGCAATGGTAATTTGTTATTTCTTTATTTAGCGAGGCTGGAGTCGGCCTTTCGATGTGTGACGCCATCACCGATTTTCATGATTTCCAGTCAATAATTTGCAGAACAATAATTGGATCGTCGAAACGAAAAAAAAAAAAAAAAAAAAACGGCGTAGAAAGTTACGCGAAGAGGACGGTCCCTACGTGAGTACGATTCTCACGAAATAACAGTACCCAGGCGTGCCGGAGACATACTAAACGCAAACCAAATACGATTGGTATTTGATCGAATACGCATGCGCATTCTTGACCCCTCGATCTGAAGAAAACCGGGACTGCCGCGTGGACTCGTTTACAATTTACATTTCGAGAAACGGGAAAGTCGTCGGATCCGTGGAATCCCATTCAAGCTTCCGATTTGGGAATCGTACGAACTCGTTTAATTAGACGTTTTCTTTTTTTTCAATGTAATTTATGGCGAAATTTTATCGTCGCCTCGAGAAGTCGAACAAGAATTTACCATATTTTTTAGTGATTCGTTCAAGTGGTTAGGATTAAGTCTCTTAGCATACTGAATGCGATTACGATTATTAGCATTTGCTAGATTCTATGATTTATTTAATTGTATCTGAAATTATTTCATCTATTCTGTATGAATAAACATGATTGTAAACGGTTTCGCATGTAATAGATGTGTGACGCGATGTAATCTTTATTACGGAAGACATTATGATTGGATCTGAACATTTTATCGCGAGTGTTGGTTTATCTTATCTGATCTTGCCGTTAGAGTTAATCTCTGTTGGATTGAAATATCCCTCAAACTGAACGGGGAAGAGCTACATATCTCCGCGACTAGTTTTACATATTTAGATTAACTTTTGAAAAATCGCCGGTATTTTTATTGTTGATCAGGAGATTCGGTGAAAGTAACGGGGACAGACATTGTATACACTAGCAATCGAGTGAAATTCCACTATTCAAAAATGAAAATAAAATTTGGCAGAGCCAATGAAAAATCGTAATTTTCATTATTGATCAGGCGATTCGATAAAAGTAAAGGGGGAAGAGTACTATGTAATAAAATGTTAAAAGAGTATGGACTAGCAATCGAGCGAAATTCCACTGTCCGAAAATGAAAATTAAAGCACGAACCTTTGAAAAATCGTAATTTTTAATGTTGATTAGACGATTCGATAAAAGGAAGAAACGCACATACAGATCGAATTGAGTAACCTCCTCCTTGTAATTTATACAATGATGAGAGACTCTCATTGATTAATAAACTCAGTAAAATAGACTTCCAGCTTCCAATGGATGTCTCAGTAATGATAGCCAAACCTAATATTAGGGCTTGTCATTACATATTATTATTTTTTAAAAGCTGTGGTCTTAAAGTATAAGTTTTTTTTTTTACTCTTCTCTCTCTGTTCATATCCTGTTCCTTTTAATCATATGTTAATATTATAATATCTGTATTTCTACAAAAAACCTATTCTATTTTGTAATCTTCATACTCTGTATTATATGTAGTGTATTTCTGTTTTGTAATTATGTTGTAATAAATCTCATATGAGATTTTCTATAATAAAAAAAAAACCTCCTTTTTCGAAGTCGGTTAAAAAATGAGGAATATGGAACGCTATGCGGTACGTCGGTGGAGATCGCGAGAGGATTTCGTCGTCGCGACGAATTCCATTGACTGACACCGAAGTCAGCGCCTTATGCAACCCACGAATCGTCGGCTGGTAGCCGGCAGGCAATAACTTTCACGAATAAGGGACGCGAGAGTAAGCGGCCCGGCCGAGGTCGGCTATTAATTATTCTGGACGGGATCGATGATACACGTCGGAATGGGATTATTTTGTCGGGGACTCAGTCTCTGCGATATACGCACACACAGTAATCGCTTTCTGTGTCACTATAGAAATCGTGAAACTGGCGGAAGGAAAAGGGTGTGTATACACTATCTATGGCCAGCCGAGAGAGAAAAAGAGAGACAGAGAGAGAGAGAGAGTACGTTAACCCCGCGTCGTCTTCTTGCGATTTCTTTCGCAACTGTGCTCATCAGAGCCACTTTATCGTTAATTACTTGCTCGGAGAAGTTGAGGACCCGGGAAACGCTCGCCTCCGCGAGTTTTCGCTTACTTTGCCAGCTCAAATACCGGCGAACGATAGGGAGATCCGCGAATTGTTTCCGAGACCGTTTACACTATTCACCACTCGATTTTGTCATTACCCCATTCGCATCAACGAACAAACACTGCAAATTAATAGACTCAGGATTTTTATTAAAATATCTTTATCTATTTTTTTGTAGAACAGTCTGCAGTTTCCGATATCCTCCTGTATATCACAAAATAAATATTGCAATTAACAGACTGTTATAACTTTTTGTTGTCCGCAAACAAAAAATCGGTTCTGCTCGAAGAAAGAAATTTTTCCGCGTAGAACATTCTGCAGAATTAAAAAATAAATATTGATAGGATCGAACGTTCTAAAGAATGTGCTGGTCCAAAAACGTGTCCAGCACAAAAGAAACGATCTCCTCCGGTAAAATAAAGTGGCATTCCCGGTGCAATTTAGAAAGGCGCAAAACATCTATCCGTAGACGCACCATCCACTTCCGAATGCAAATTTCGTTATATAAAATAACGAAGCCCCCGTGTGTCACGCGTTTCACGAAGATGAAAGTTTCAATTCGATTCCGTTCCGTCTCTCTCTCTCTCTCCCTTTCCTTTCTCCTATCATGGGTTACCTCGCTATAAAAAAGAAGAAGATCTTTTTTGCTGACTACCACAGTAAACGGAAGTGAACGCGAATCGAACAATAGACAGATTCTATAACTGGAACGTTTTCTTGCCGACTTTCTCGTTCCTAACGAAGCGAACATTCGCGAAAAGTTTATTGAATGTGCGGCGAGCATCAGCAACATCCTTAGAGGAATGTGTGGAAATTATTCGCCGGCTAATTAGTTCGCGCTTTCTTAAGTTTTGTTTCTAGATGGTGCAACTATACATTTCATAATTTAAACGAACCCCTCTAAATTTTTTCGAACGTTATTTAGCCGTGTCGGATTAGTTTGTTGTAATCTGTCCTTATAGCAAATGTTGTTTAACCGTGGTCAGAGGAGGAATTGGTTAAATGAGCTCGAACCGAACCATAAACAGAAGCTAGTTTCGCGGGCCCCTGGAACGTGTTCGGTGTTTAAAAACAGTGCCGAACCGGTCCGAAAGGAAAACTAATTTCGAAAGGAGGATTTCGTAACGACGCAGCAAAAACAAATGATATTTGAACAAACCTCGTAGAAGATCCATGACGAGAATATCGTCTGTATGAAATTGTACACTATTAGGATTCGACGGAGGGTGAAGGGTTTTCGGTTCTCCATTATCCTCGGTCCCAAAACCTTGCTGAAATAAGCGTAACAGAGGCATATCGCCATCGTCGGCAACGGACTGCTCATCATCGCCCAATTCTTCACCCTAGGATCTGAAATCAAAACACAACCTGTTAGGGACCAATCGTCTTCAACTCTGTAAAATAAAAGTTGTTTTCGCAGATGGCTTAGCTATACAGGAGTTCAGAGGGTGCAAGCGCGTACAAGCAAAACTTGGGGAAAGGAAGAAGAGAGGATGCCGGGAGGATTTGGAGAATTTCTCGGGGTGGAATCGACAGAGCTAGGCCTAAAATTCTTGAGGCCATCAATCCGGGACAATTGTGCCTCGGAGGGGTTGAGGGGGTGGGAAACGTCGGATCCGACGCGAGGCTGATTAATATCGCGTTCAATGGCGGATCGTTAGCGGCCGGATCGTCGGGGTTATCTCGAAATTAGAGGGGCAACGTGGCTCTATTTCGAAAGCCGTATTAGAGTCTCAGCCGCCGCCGCCGCGGGTAGATAGCCGACTAGCTACCCGCCCAGACCCGCTAAATGAAAGATTCCGCGATCCCGAGGAAATCCCGGCGGCGCCTGGGATATCACCTCGCGAGATTTCTCTCTCTCTCTCTCTCTCTCTCTCTCTCTCTCTCTCTCTCTCTCTCTCTCTCTCTCTCTCTCTCCCCCCCTCTCTCTCTCTCTTTCTCTCCCTCTCTGTTGGACCGTCCATTTCTTCATCCGCGGTTATTCGTTAATTAAACTTCGCTCCTCGGCGATCACGCCGCGGTTTAATTACACCGTCCGACACCAGTTTTGCGTTTCGAGAACCGGCTTGACGATTCCCATACATTTTTGAGCTTCAACTCTGAATTTTTTCTGACTCTACTATTGAAGATATATTTTTGTGCTTCAACTTTTGAACCAATACCAGCTGTTCTCACATACAACGATTTGTACGTCATTAATTCTAATGAAAGTTGAATGTCAATGATGAATTACCACGAAGGTATATGAATACAAAATACAGACAGTCAAGAGTGGATTTAAAGACATAATTATGATTTAGTATTTCAAATTTACCGCCTTATATCAATTGATATAAAATCGATCGTTCTGATACGTTCTTGCCAAATGTTTGCTCTCTCTACCGCAGTGTTTCGATAACCAGCATGTGCTTCACACGTGCCTCACAGTATTCAAAAGTTTAATTTTACCACAAAGCAAGTGAGTAATTTTTCTAAACAGCAATCCTTATAACTTATCTTACAAAAGTTTTTGAAAATTGTATACTATATGTGTTTTACAGACGCAATTCAAACAAATCCTGAAAATGATCTAAACAAAGATCGAAACGTCGATTTAAGTTGATAATTTACAAAAGTGCTTAATAAGAAATACTAAACGACCGAACCGTGCGTCGATAATATTAACCATTTTTTATTAACAAAATATGCGATCGATAGAAGAAACGTATCTATTGTTGAAGATAGCAAAATGATCGTCGCGTGCATCGATTCTGCAGACTCTCACGAATACGACAGTATTTTTTACAATTCTTTTAAAAATGTCTGAAGAGAGCGATACACCTCCTCAAGAAATTGTGAAAACATTTTCGAAATAGTCTGCGATTCCTCGAGCTACGCTTCAACCGTGTCACATTTTATGGCCTGATTTTGAATTATGATGATCAGCCTAACAAGACCGAAGATCGTTTCATGCTCGAGGAGACCGTGAATCGCTCTGCTCGCGCGCTATTGGTTTTTAGTTGTTGTTTTCTTCTTTTTTGTTGTTCCGCGCGCTCGCCGCCAGCCGCCGCCGCCGCCCTTTTCGTATCTTCGCGCGCGACGCTTTCTTTTTGTTCGGCGCCGCGATTTTACGCATCGTTGTCGCAACACACTTTCCTGCGATTACGTGCGACAATAAAGCACAACCTTCCCCGGTTCGTTAACCTCTTTGCGAGGCGATTATTTTTAGAGAGCGACGTACACTCTTTTTAACCCTTTGTGCTCGGAAGCCACTTTCGAGAACCCGCCATTAGGATAGCCACGCTTGTTCATCGAATCCTCTTCGTAATTATTCCATCCGCGTCTCGTAATCATTATGAACGATGCTTCGATTCTTGTCCGTAACGATTCGCACGTTTATCTCGACTCGTTTTACGTTTATTCTCTGCATCAATTCGCTAATGTAAATTCCACCCTTGTTTCACCGAACAAGTTGTTAGGTCGTTCGGAAAGTATTTCGTTACTTTCGTGTAGAGGTGGCATTGCTTCCACTTGTTATTACTGGACTACTCTTTGTACAAAATAAAAATGTTTTACGACTTTGTTGCATTAAAACCAACGCTACACCATTCTTGAATTTTTTAAATCTTTTACTGTTTTATCCGTCGAACAAATTTCTTTATAAATGCGTAAGGATCCGCAGTCTAGTTATTATATAGTAATATTATATATTATATAGTATATATAATATAATATATATACACTTAACCATATTTCAAATCGCAAAATTTTGATACATCGTGACAGTAGTAATGTAATGATTTATAACATTTCAAGAATTTTTCTTGTCAACGCATCAAATATGCAAAATCAAAGTACGCATTTCCATCACCTTTTCGATTACCACGAGGGTAAAAATTGGAGCAACCCGGGTTTGAACGAGCCGAGCGGCATTTTCGATTTATAGTGTGTCACGGGATCATGTCCGAAAGAATTCGCTGCAGTTCACTGAAAAAAAATTGCAGTGTCTGCGAATCGCGGACACTTGAAACTCGGGTGCAGAGGCGATGCATTTCAGGCTGATCTCCTTCCGTTGTTTACTTTCTTCAGCCCCGTTCGCGACGACAATGGCGTCATTAGGAGCATCGACTCCGACGGAGAACAATGGCCGGCTCGCGCGACCATAAAGGCTGCTAGAACGAACGCAGCACCGGATAATTATTCCGATACCGAGAGATATTTGAGGCTGCCCCCCGTGAAAAAACACAGAAAACGCGGAATATTCCAATCCCGATGGACACTGCACCGGGAAATTCTCGGCGAGCCTAATCGCCCTCTGGGAATCACTGAACTGTTCGCAATTGTGCTTCACCACGTCACTCTCCAATCGTATTAATCTAATAATAATTGAAAAACTATCTGAATCTTATTATTCCAATTGAATTCATCAAAACATATGTTTTCGAGTTCTTCTCAATGCTATCTTGCAGAGGGGAGTGTCTCTGCTTCACAATGACGTCTAAAAAATTGATAAACACTCATTTAAATAATCGCATAACGTCGTTCGAATTTGTTTGTGTCGAAATCGAATCGACTTGCACCGGCAATAGAATAGGAAGCGAGGCATAATTTAATATTAAAATTGAATCGATTCGAGATGAGTCACCGTCAGGTCTGCCGCGACACTGTAGCGCAAGGGGTTAAAAAAGTAGCGATATCAATTAATCGATGACCCAGCTTCGCCGCCGGAACGATTAGCGCGATGAATTGGATTATCGATCGCGCGCCAGAAAGAAAACAAAAGTGATCGTTGTATTTTAATAAACGCGAGAGAAGAATCAGCAACGGCCGAAAACACTGTTCGAAAAACGATTCTCCATTGTCCGAACATTTTCCACGACGAATAAACGAAAATGGAAGAGGAGAGGCACATCGATTTTTCTGCGCACCGGGTGGAGACATTTGAAATTCCGAGCTCGAATTTGAAAGTTGTCCTTGCCCTGGCGAACCGATTTGTGTTGCACGCCGCTGCAACGCGGCGCAACGCGATCCGCTGAAAGCATAACGATGTTCGACGCACGCGATAATCGCGTTGTAAATCGCGTACACGCTAATTGCGGCCGCGATTACACTCGTTAAGCAAAACGTTGGACCGTCGGGCGACTTCAAAGCAGCGCGACGCGCCGGCCTTGTTCGCTCGATGTTTAAGGGAGTGCATCGCCGGTGCATACTTTATGCACTCTACGGGAAACCAGATTTAGAAGGCGCGAAACTTGTCGGGAGAACAATGTTCAACAGAATTTGGCGAATTTCTGGGGACTTTGGAGGGTAGTAAAACTTTTAATAAAGCGGAGGAACAACATGTATTGATCACGTGCTTAACCCTTCGCTGCATGAGTTCTTTAATTGAGACGAAAAAATTGACAAAAGGTCAGTTTTTGTGTTGTATTTAACCCTCATACGTTCCCCAGGGTGAAAATTCACACATTCAATATTTTCACATACTGTAAAATTATTGATCCTTTTATGTCTACGTCGTGAGATGTATTTCTTTAAAATGTTACTCTATAAATGAAACATAATGTGATGATTTGACGTGTAAAATAAAAATGAGTGAATTGTTATCTTAGTACTTTTATACCGCTGTTTTTGAAGTTCGTATGAGGGTTAAGGGAAAAATATTTAAAACAACTAAAACAAAATTTTCAGGAAAATAAAAATAAATATACATACATGATAAGAAAACATATTCTTAGTTTACTATATACCAGATTTTTTAACTGTATCCGATATGATACAGTATGCAGCGAAGGGTTAAAATACGACAAAACTATCCGTCCAAATCTAAATGGGGAAAGAAGAAACCAAAGGAATCGATATGCTGGAAAGTAGCTGAATCTGAGAGTTCCTCTCTTGAAAATCAAATCACCAAGTGTCCGTGTATCCGGGTAGTGAATTTTCGATATTTACTGCAACACGCTCTTGACGTGCGCCGACTAAAGTCATCTGTCAACTCGACACGAGGGGTCAAGAGACGAATAGCCTCGTTAGAATCTTCGTAACAGCATCTAACGAAGATGCAAGCTCGTAAATCTCGGGCTTCCTGTGCAGATTTCCAAATTAAGAAGGATCTGTTTTTACGCCCGAAACATGTGAAAATGCGCAACGCAGTCCGATACACACGTACACGCATGAAAATCTTCGGAATGCGCGAGAGAAAAGCTCAGGAAGAATAAAATGGCGCGAAAGCGAGGCGTAATGGTCGACCACCTTAACCATTAGAGCACTGCGTGGGTGGATGTACAATACAACCCTGCGAAAACTGTCGCCGCTGCCTAAAGGCGCATTTATTCGCGCGGAATGACGCGTTCCGCGCCCTAATGGCGGATATACGGAGACTCGCGTGTTCTGCGAAAGCTCTAGTATTCATTTGTCCCAATTATATTCGAGCTTTTAATTATGGAGGATTTTATAATGGACGGCGAAGAGGCAATTCGAGCTTTTTATCAGCTTCCAGAAACTTTTCATTCTCTTTTTGCACAAACAATTATCTTCGTTCAACATTGCTTGTCGTTCAATGTTTCGCAATCTCAATGTCCATGGTTTATTAAACACATTAAGCAAGAAAATACATTTCTATTTCATTCCAGTTTGTTGCAATTCTGGTAAAACACTTTTATTCTGCTTGAGAAATCGCTGTCTACTCCTTGAGTAAAATTTCTTTCTTTATTAAATATACATTGGAAATGGGGGCATTAAAAACAGCGCGGGGTTGTCAACCCTAGTCTTTGGAACTACGAAATAGAATTTGCCTGCATCGATTGCACGGCGTAGACAGCTTGTCTAAATAGTTTTAATGAAATTGTTTAATGAAAAAGCGAACGCATTAGAGCGATTCGGAAGAGGCAGCGGCCCGCGAACACGTCGTTGAAACGCATCGACGGCCCAGTAAGAGCGAATACGTGCGCCTTTCGCAGTCAGAGGGTTAAATAAGCATCAGCTATATAGCACTTTAGATCCCGCTCGGTAAGGGTCGTCGTCCCTGCATCCCCTAAGCCCTTAGAGCAAGCCCCGTTCCATCCCTAATCCCTGGGGAACCCGTCGGTGTGTCGATGGTCGAGGAGATTCTCGAGGCGATGCGCATTTTTACGCGCAGTTGACCACCGACAGGCCTCAATTTGCAAAGAACCGGCGAACGGAGAGATTGCGTAACAATGGAGAAGAACGAGCAAGGTGACATTCCGTCGGCCTCGGGGAACATAAAAAAGATGGCCGACGGATCAGTTTCGCAAGCTTAGACCGGCGTTACAGCGCGCCGAAGTGGAGCAATCGGGCGGCGATTTCGAAGCGGATTGATGGGCCGCAATCAATTTTATTTTCGTCGAAATTTAGATGTTCGAACGAAAAACGTTTCAGAAAATTGCACTCTCGAGGACGTGTGTGAACTTTCAAAATCCAGTCTCGATAGCTTGGTTCTTCATAGTTACATGGTCGAAGTAGACACACCTTGGCCTTCTAGAAGCTAGCCCATCACTTGTTCAATTCAATAATTTACAAGTAATAATTTTTATTTTACTATTTTAGCACAATGTAGCACAAACTTGAACAAAATTGAACAAGTGGAGGGCTAACTTCTAGAAGGTACACACCTGCCAGAACGTGTGGAAGCGTCAGTTTTTCAAGCAGGAAGCCTGTAACGAGACAAATTTATTCATCGACTTGGACAGCTCCCCCACCGCCTTCTGTCGTCGCCGTTTGTTACACTTATCGGTAACGCAAGATCGTTCCCGCATGCATAACGACCGACTCGCATAATGAGCGAACGGCGCGACGGTCCCATTGTGTCAGCGGAAACCGATTAACGAATCGGTTGCATCGATTGATTCGCATGACACCCCTCCGTCAGCTCGGTGTCATGATTCTCTGCTCTCCGAGGTGATCTCTGCCAGACGACGTCGATTAAAAATTCATATTTATGATGATGATCAGCCTCTGAAGTCTATTATCCAGCTTAACGATCATTAATGTCTCCTCTTAACCTTTGCCACTTTAACGGCGACTCAGAGCGACTAGGAATATTGTTAAGATTATGGAATATATATTCGTATCTAATCAATAAACGAATCTATAGCAAAATTGAGTTAGATGAAATCCAAATTGTTGGAAAATATAAAATATTGAGAATATCAATATATAATTTTTCCTCTATTAAAATCCTTAAGGCACGAAATATCATTCAATTTAATTTCTACTTCCTGTAATCGATGCAGACCATTATTATTTTGCTAATAAAAAATCGTTGAATGCTATCGGCGCTACGGTTCGATCGTTAAATACACAAAAAATAATAAATTGACTAAGCAATTTTGCTAATTTTATATAATCGACGTTTCGGTCACAATTTGGACGATTTTCAAGATTAATAAATTGCGTCTGTAAGAAAAATAAAACATTTTTAACTTGATAAAATATAATTTTCAAAAGTTGTAACTATTAAATGTTTAAATATGAAGGAGAACAAATTTTTCCAACAATTATTATTTTGCATAAAGATCTACTAATCAATTACTAAACATTTAAATATTGGCGAAGGTGTCGCGTCAATTTCATATCCACGAAATGAAAAGAAATGATATAGAATAGAACTATTTCAGATAGGAAGAAGTGTTTAATTTTCGAGTTGAAGTAGCGTTGACTGCAAAGGGGTAATACAAACGTGTGAAGTAAATTATGGGAAAACTTCGCCAGAGTTTACAGTGAACCGGAGAAACATGAAAATAAAAGAGCGACTGGCTAGCGTGTGGTTTCGCACGCGTCTGGCCGTATCGCGTCGCTGATTCACGTGATATGTAACATAGCAATTCGCATACGTTAATTCGCACTTACGCAGCTTCCATCCCGCGACAAGGCAGCCGTCCATTCGATCGGACTTGACTCGTGACGCTCGCTTTCCGATTTCTTTGCGCGTCGCATATATTGCGCGACATTATTATAATTTTGATCGATTGGATCGAACTCGTCCAACTATGCTATCGTTTGATTGCAAAAATTTTCCTTGAACCTGCACGGTTGTAATTATTGCGTTCCCGTCGTGCTAATAACTCGAATTATAGCAGTCGTCAAGTAGAAATAAATACTTTACGAGCGAAGAGAAAACCATTAACTGACCTATCGACTTCCGATGTGTATGCATGTGTCACTATCGACGCGCAATTTATAACAGCGAAAAAAGTAATCAGAAAATCGTAATTTTATGCGAGAATAATAATTTCGCTTGCGTAAGAATCTGCGGGATTTGTTGATTCGCTGATTTATAGTCTAGATCAGCCACGACCGTGTCACACATGTTGCAAATTGATATTTAATAATCGATCCGATAATTATTCAACAGCTTCCGCATGCTTGCATTGACGAGGAGGCGCATACTCATTACGAACGGCGAGATCATGAACTTTTACGACGGAAAATTTCGTTTTTTACGACGATCCACCAAGTTTTTTTTACGCGCTTTTATTTCGAACAGAATTCATTCCGTGTCGGATGTTTCACGCGATGCTACTGCTCATTAATTTTTCAGTGATCGATCTGTATCGCTCCGATAACATTGAACGACCTGGTCTGCGGATAATTCACGCGAATATATATTCTTTCCAGGAATGAAAATCAACTTCGACAGAGAAGCAGCAGCTCAGGAATCGCCGAAAGATTGTGTTTGATCTCGATCAAAGAGTTTCAAGAATTATTCGTGCGAAAAATGCTGGTAAGAAAATCGAAGTAGGAAAACGTGGACCAAATGAGCGTCGTTGCGAGTGAGTTAGCGACTCAATTAGCGGAGAAGAACGGAGAAAAAGAAAGAGCAACACACGACGGACCCTCGTGTGTCCGTGGGAAATTCGCCTTCCTGCCTGGCCGGTTGCCCGGCAGCTTGGATAAATTTCTCGGCGACTCTTTTTATTCTTTTTTCTTCTTCGGCGACCTTCCGGTAAATTAGCCGTGTACTCGCATGACCCGAGCCAACCACTCTAAGGACCACGTGCGCGTCCACGTTGAAGCGTTTCGCGACCCTGTCGGTCCGTTTTCGCAATATTTATTCACCCGCTCCGATTCCCCAGTCGCTCGATTATCGTTGCAAGGGTGCACCCTTGCAATCCTGGAAACGCAAGATAACTTTATGCAAGATAAAAATCTTCTGCGGCAAATTCTCTAGTAGAGAAATTATATCTGTGGTTATCACGAAGAATGTCGCATTTTTAAGTTTGAAGTTTTGATCGCTAATGCTTTCACATAAGACCGGTTAAATTGCATTCTTTTTATCAGCCTTTCGAATTTGTTTTCATGACTTTTTTCCTGGCAAATACGTCAGTCCTGTACCAGGAAAAAATCCTGTTCCTCAATTGATTCATAAACTTCATTTTTCCTTGCAACCACAGATATAGAAACAGAAATAATCTCCAGCGGATGTACAGCTTTTAAAAGTATTCGTACAGCTTCTAAAAACGAATAGCTTCTTCAAAGTTGGACCCAGTAGCTTGAGTTTTTTGTGAGACGGTAGGATTAGCTTACTAGCTAATGTATCCCACCTGCGACCAGAGACCCGATCTCATCGTCAAGAATGTATCCTTTCACTTTTCACTGATAACTGATAATTGACTAGTAAAAGTCAACCCGGGGTTTCGGTGTTTCACAAGTTGTGAAACTGATAATCAAACGTCGGATGTTTATGCGAAATCGTCTTCCGAACTGATCGTTCTCAAGGCCGGACAAAATAGTTGGCCATCACAAACAACGTCGAAAAGAACGCAGTCGAAATTCACGTCGACTCGCAAGTGACGCGTGTGGTCAATAAATTTTTTTCTTGCTTTCCTAGAAACCAGACCGGAACGTTCAGTTACATTATTCTCGATTTCTCTGTTGGAAATAATAGCTGCGAGATCCGATATTTACGACCTGCAGCGGATTAGCATAATAAGATTCTGAATCGTATCTTAAAATAACTCGACGAATCAAAGGAATTCTCAGCTGTTTTTAAATGTCGTTTGCGGACGGTAAATTTTATGCGTAAAAACAAAATAGAATTTCAAAAGAATTTCCATCGTGAAGTGCTGAATCGCTTGCCTTTTTATTTTCGGCGGCTAACGTTAGCGGCAAATCCAATGCAACCAAGTCTGCGAAATAAGTATCAATTCGAATGCAGAAGCTTTTCGCGTCAACAAACAAACCACATAACTGCAAACGAACTTCCCTTGACCCGATTTCTTACGCAAACTTCCGTCGGCGAAGGTGAACGATTAATTCATTAATCATTCCGCATTCTCGACGCTCAAGCGATTCGGTAACACCGAATCAACTAATCAGCGTTCTAAATATTAGCTGCACAAATGCGTGGCCCCGGGATGAACTGTTTGCAATTATAATGCACGACTGCTCGGCGGATCTTTATGCAAAATAGAAATGTTTACATAATACTAAATATGTCCAGTAGGTGAACAAAAAATATAAAAAAAGTAAATTTTCATCGAGGATGGAATCTAGGCGAAGACAACATTGGAAACATCCTCTTCTTTTTTAAATCTATCGATATATATATATATATATATATATATATATATATATATATATATATATATAAAATGTTATAAATTCGTCTGTGCTGTTCTTCATCGCAATGTAAACATTAACCCTCTCCACAAGTAACATGTAAAATATATTCGATTGTAAACCACGTGGTGGCTAATGACCTAGCTGTTAATAAAACCACATTAACCCTTCGCAGCATAGTGTATGTTAATAAATCTGGTAAATAGTAAACTAAGAATGTTTTTTCTAACTATGTTTATTTTTCTGAAAATGATGTTTTAATTCTTTTTAACATTTTTCCCTTAGATAAAACACAAAAACTGGTCTTCTTTCAATTTTTTCATCCCAATCCAAAAAATCATGCAGTGAAGGGTTAAAATAAACAATAAATAAATAAATATGGAAGTAATGTTTTTGATGTTTTAAATTTCCAATCTTTTACTATTTAGAATACGTTTTATACCATTTTGTTCATACCCTGCGCTTATTTATATGACCTCTTACGACTTTCGCAAGCGAAACCCTCGAAGATCGCTTGTTTGGAGTCGATCCGAGGGTCGCCGGTTCGTTTGGGCGATTGCGTGGCGCATGATTCGCACCGGTTAGGTTTCTGCGGCTTGGTCAATTGATTCGTCGAACCGATGCAACACGATGCAACCCGTGAACAAGATTGCACATTGGTCGAAGGTGCTCGAATCGACATCGGCCCTTCGCCTCCTGTTCCTCTTCGTTTTTTTCTTTTCTCTTGTGACACATCCCCTAGCCCGATTATCGATCTGAAAAGCGAAGCGAAGCAGCCCGTGTGTGCTCTCCCGCTAATCGTGTGTAGACAGCACCTGCCTGATTACACCTGGGGCCTACTGCATCAGTGGAATCCGTTCTTGCAGTCAAGCCATTCGGTGGACACGCGGCCATCGTCGCGGAAAATTTTCCGGTCGCGTAAAACGGAGCCGTGGAAAACAGGTCGCGCAAACCGTTCGATAACGCGTCCGCGAAATATTTCTTCGCACTTTATTCTCGAGCTGTATCCACATTGGAGCAACAACCAGCAGTTTTCTATAAAAAATTGCTCGACTATGTTTCGGTGTGGACGTTGCTTCATATAGCAGAATAAATTCACGAACGACCAAGCGAAGTTTCATAAAAATGCTGTAGAGGGAGATTGTGGTTAATGTTTAACCCTTTTATTTGGACGTTGAGAACAAAGAGTAGAGGAACATCAAAGTGATAAAGAGAACGAGCTCAGGTGACGAGCAAACATAAACACTCGTAAAATATACCGCGAAACACAAATTACTTAAAAGTTCTCGCGTTAATAAGTTCCTTATATCGTTTTCGAAAGAAAAAAAAAAGATGGAGAAGCGCAGGTTGGAAGGAGATCGAAAAACGAAGACCTTGGCGAGAACTTGCTACCACAATACTTTGTCCATGTGCGAACAATTACTATTGACCTAGTTCGATTCGCGAGCAATCGATTCACCAGCCAAAGTTCACTTGATCGGCGGCTCTAATTTATTTTCCACGTGCACGGTCACGACCGGCCGACGTAACGATTATTTAAACATTAATGCGATTAATGCAGGTCAAACAATACTGATCCGGCTAACAAATTCACTTCCGCGGTCGAAATAATTTAATCGAACGCTACCCGAACAGATTTCTCAACTTCTTTGACACGGTTAATCAACCGGATCAAGAAAAAGAATTTATGACTTTACGCAAAAACGAAAATTCTGTGCATAAATTGTACATGATATATTGTACTAATTTGTTATTCTATCATTAATCTCATAAATTCTACGCATTTTTCTCATGAATGCATAAAGATCGCGGTCTGTTAATTACGTACAGGAAATTGCTCAGCTACGCGTCATATACATGTTTTTGCACATGTTTGATCAACAACCAAGGTAATTATTTCTTTACCCTAAAGCACTATATTCTTCATATACCTCATACAAAAAAAATACATTAAATCAAGCCCGGTGCATTTGTATTTGATTTAATCGAGGAACGCAAAAACCTGCTCTCAATTTTATACCGAGATTTATACTGACATTATTACTGCAAAAAATCGCAGAAATATATACTGCGCAGACTTGTCAATCTCGAGTGAGTTTACAGCTTGAAAAAGAAATAAACGAATATATTGGTGGGGAAGACTGGTAGGAGAGATTTAAGTTGTATAGTCGACGAAAGAAATTCTTTTTTTTTAAATGTATCATTCATTTATGAGAAAAGTTAGTGGATGGAGCGCATTCCTTAGGGCCATTACGGTCTCATATATTTGGGTACCGTTATTCTATGCGTCCCAGATAGAGAATTTCGTGGGACGAAGATCGAACCATGGGAAGCAGTGACGTGGCTCGAGCAAACAGTTTTCTTCTCGAAATTCCAGAAGGCTGGTCGAGGATCGAGAGATCGAGAGACACACCAGGGAAATTGTGAACAAGATGGACGCGACATTGCGACATTTCATTAACATAATCATGAAATGATATCTTCATTTTGCAGTCGACTAAGCTCTAGTGAAGTTGCTCATTAATAATTCTGAGAGGTCTAAGAATGACATTTCATTATTGATGAAATTGAACATTATAAATAGGAAGAGCAACATATTTAGCTGCTGTATTTTTCAAATGGAGACGCAACAGTTTCATTTTGCATATAAAACGCAGTCGAATAATTTTCAGCGAAATTGCCGACAATAATAATGACTGACAAAATCAAATAAAAAAAAAAGAAGGAAAGTTTAATAATGTCGAAGGCACGTAGGATGAGATACAATTTAATGACAAAAAGGTAACAATAGGGTCGAAAAGGAAGCTTGTTTGCAGTGAATAAAGACCGTCCACTGTCTGGATCTTCGAAGACAGAGTTCGAAGGTCCAGGATTCAGTTGAAAGTAGCGCGGAGCTCTTGTTATCGTTACCGAGAAGACGGACTTATTCAACGACTTAGAAGGAAATCATCTTACCGGATTTGCTATCCATGAGGTCCTTGTACCCGTCCACCAGATCCGCCACTATACTCGTCATCTTGGCTCCGCTCTGAAACCAGACACAAAGCGTGTTCGTTTTACTCCGGTGAACCGAAGAAAATTTCACAGGACTCGGCAAGGTTCAAAGGGAAAACGGGGCCGACGCGATGCTCTTAACCCTTATGTCAATAACCGAAGTTCTCGACCAGGCTCCACGAGTCTCGCGACCGGAGCCATCGTCTGTATTTTTCATTCCGGAAATGATGATCGACAAAACATCCAGCAATTTTTTAATTTCTATCAAACCACGTCCAAAAGAGATTTCAGGAAACGTTGATAGCGATTGTTCGGTTGTCGACATCAGGGGTTAAGGGGTGAATACAATTTCCTTAATACAGCTACTAAAGTAATTTTAGAAATTGCATAATTCAAATATTATGTTCGTCTTTGATCGTGTTACACGAATTTTTAGCGCAATTCGAAGATTTGTCTGTGTTCGTAATAATAGCAGGATGATCACTCGTAGAGAATTTTTAAACAAGACTCTCTGATGAAATAAAAATTCTTCAAAGAAAGTCTTCATTTTTACAATCAAATGTTACGAATGTATAGAAGATAGAGGGTTGAAGCAGTGCTGTGGTTCGGACGGTAATTGATGCATACCTCCTCAAGCTTGAATCACATGAAACACAATATACACCACCGCGAAATCGGTAAAGTTCGCGATACTTGGGTAACAAACTTAACGAAAAGTAAGGTATAGCTCAGCTTCTCGGCGTACTTTATGTACGTACGAATTTTCGCACGGGGAAAGGGTAACGCAGAGTGGGAGACGACATTGACAATACTAGTCATTGGCAATGCCTGCAGAAAAACCACTGTCATAGGTCTCCGGACAGTGGCTGCAGCCGGGTGCACGAGAAAAATTACTCTGTGAGCATAAAAAATTTATTATTTAGCAATACCATCTTCAATCGCATTTATCAATTTTACGTCATTTAATTCCTGTTCGTCGGACTTTCATTTGTGCTCGTCTAATTTCAATTTATTTGCCTGTTCTTTAATTTTTCTTCATTTCATGTTAATGCTTTCTTATTATAACTTTATTTCATTTGTTTTTACGTTCTTTTTGACCTGTATCCATTTTATTTACGCCCCCTTTTGATACATCTTATCTTCATTTAATTGATCGTATTATTTATCAGGTCTGTACAGATTTCGTTTCGGTCGCTTCGCGTTTGTTTTCTGTCTCATCGTTTTTATTTATTTGATTTCGTTCGATTGAGATTCGTTCAATGTTCTTGTTCGATCAAGCAACGAGACACTACGACTTACACGTGGATTCAAGATTTTATTAATTTAGCAATAACTGTTGACTTTGTAAGCGAAAGTTTCTAGTCACGCCACTGTATTAACATTGTTTCTATATTCAGAAAAATAATTTACATAAAATTACCATTTTAAAAGAGCATATTGTAATACTCGGTGCAAACATGTCTGCATAATTGCCGCATTTTTTTCACAGCGGTAGATACAAATTTATGAACGTAGCTGAAATATGTATCAACGGATCTGCGAAGATTCATAAAAATGTCTCGTAGAGTTTTCGAAAAAAAATTGCAGAAGCACGCCGGAGAAGGAGGTTGGAAACCGCAGGCCGAACGCGAACGCGAACGTGTTACAATACTCGATGGAAGAGCGCGCTCGCGCTCGCACGAATAAAGGTAAGTTCGCAATGAAGTTTTGGCGAGGCAACTGTCCCCGTTCCCATTTTTTTAATACTCTCCTCTCGACCGGCTGAAGGCGGAGTAATCTGCGAGGTTCAAAGACTGCTCGATTCGGGGGAGAAAGAAATGCATTCATTCGGGATGGCTCTGACAACTATCAAAGGAAACGAGATGCACCGTACATTTTCGCCTGCCCTTGTTCCACGGACAATATCATGGTTACATGCAGCCTGGGGATTGCGAGGAATTTCATTCGAATAATGGACCGTTATAAAAGCTGCGTGCACAATTTCAAACGCGACAAGACGCGCGCCAGATCCCCATCGATCGCTCCCAATCGTTTCAACTATCTTGATTGTCTATAGCACGGACTTGTAATTATTTTCGCATGCTCTCGACGGAAAAAATTCCTCCACCGACAAATTTAAGACTGTAAAACCTCCTTCATTATTCAATTTAGGGCAGCAAGAATTCTACAAACTCCTTCATCACCTCCAAATTTTTAGCTGTAAGAATTTCTCCACTCTTTAACCCTCAAACATTGGGCTGTAAAAATGTCTTCAGTCTCAAGTTTAATGCTAGAAAAATTCTCTCACCCTCAAATTGAGGCAATAAAAAATTCCTTCCCTCTCAAACTGTGACCAGTAAAAATTTCTCCATCCCCTTTAAGACTGCAAAAATTCCTTCACTCTTCAATTTAGGGCAGTAAGAATTCTCCAGTCCTAAAAAGTTGGGGGTGCAGAAACTCCTTCACCTCCAAATTTTTAGCTGTGAAAATTTCTCCACTCTTCACTCCTCAAACATTGGGCTGTAAAAATGTCTTTAGTCTCAAGTTTAATACCGCAAAAATTCTCTTGCCCACAAATTGAAGCAGTAAAAATTCCTTCGCCCTCAAACTGTGACCCGTAAAAATTCGCTCACCCTCAAATTCAGGGCTGTAGAAATAACTCTACCCTCGATCTCAAGATTTCTGTCGTCGATAAAAGTTCCTCTAAATTGTTCGAACGAGAAAAAAACGGTGCGCCGTTTCCCACGGTAAATAATGAAAAATACAACGGTCTTGCATCGGCCCTCTGTTGCAGATAATATAAGGGTCGGCTCGTGTATCGTCGGACAAAAGTCGCGAGAGTTTCGACGATCGATTCGCGAGGGAGACGAGGAAAGTCGTTAACGATGGAAATGCGTGCGAAATGCAGAGGGGGACAAGTGTTCGCGAAATCCACTCGTTCCGTGGACTCGCCGAGTAGACTGGTTTTCGCGGAAGCGTAAAACGCATCGATCGGCCGCGTCCTTTAAAGGGGCCGTCGAGATATTCGGATAAAGAGAACCGTTTTCCGAGAAACACTCTTTCCATTTCCTCGATCCATTCCTCAAACACGATTCCTTACACCAAATCAAATTGTCCAGTATTTTTTTTTTTTTCGTGCTTTCTTTTGTGGTCCATAAAGTATAATCACAACTTTCGCAGAGTATCAATCTAGCGTCCGCTGATTTGACGCTAATGGAACCGTGAATAGAAATAAAGTTGGCATCATATCGAAACGTCCATTAAAGTCAGAAATTCAATTATCATTGACGAACCGTTGATTTGATAGGGGAATCGCGGCGGTTGCTTAACGAATAGGCTCTCGCGATTGGACCTACAAAATGAAACCATCGAACACCGAGGAACAGCAGGTTCGTGTAACGACCGGTTGCGTTACTTAACTTCCTTTTGTGAGTCGGTTTCGAGCGAATGCGACGAAAAAAGCGGGGCACGATGACTGTGCGAATCGATTAATTACGCAAGAAGAGAATCGAGCCTGCTATAACTAGAAATTCCGATTAACCAATGGAAAAGCCGCATTTCTCAATAGTCTGTCTTTTATTTAATCGCGTGTGCCGGTTCTTCGCGAAGCTCCGGCTAAAACGCTGCCACTTCGGAAAAACGAATTTGTCGAAGTTGAAGTTTCTCAGAGTTGTACTTCATTTCTGTCGTAACGATGTGTGAATCATGTAAAAAGAAACCAACGAACCGTTGCGTTATAAAAAATTTTCGAGGTCAGCAAAGTAAACGGGCTTGTGCAAATGCGATTGTGACTTGCGGAAAACTAATTCGATCAAGTTCAAATTCTCCACACACGAGTGCATCGTACTATCCTATCGATGTACAAAAAATATAGAAATTTTCCATCGAATAGTTACGCTGTTAACGAAACGCGCAAGGTGCATTCATGGTGGGTGGACATTTCTCAACGCAGCGTGAAAGCACCTTCGTATATCTGCTTGTAGCTTTCAGAAAACTAATCCGATCGAGTTGAAATTTGCCATGCGAGTACATCCTACTATCCTATCAATGTATAAAAAAATATAAAAATTCTGCACCGTCTTTATATTGCAAAAAAAAATCCAGAAGCTACACTATTTCGATGAAAGATTTTCTATGGGTTGGGGGAGGATACAATTTCGCGTCACCGGCAGCGAATGCGTTCGTTCCACGCGGGTTTAAACGGTCGGTAGAGGTTCGTACGACTTGTGGATCGAGTATAAACGCGTGATTCGACGACCGCGAAGAACCGGGTCACCGAATTCGCCTGTTGAAAACGTCGGGGTTCGTGCGGGTGGTTTCGGTTTCTCGGTTGCAGCTACTGTTGCCATTGTTCGGATCGGAACAAGAGGATGCACCGGGCACGGCCGAGGATCGAGCGCTCGCCGGGACGGTTCCGGATGACTCCGAAGTGCTCCCGACTGTTCCAAGTTTTCTGATAAACCGATAATAGAGCGCACTCGAGAGCCAGGCATCTGCTGCATAGGCTATTCCCTGGCGTGCACGAACGGGGTGCATCGGGGGTGAATCAGGGCCGGGGATTCCGGTGGAGGAGACTCGACAAAAACGTTGCCCCCGTTTTCGAACCGTGGCTCAATAATTTCACCGTTGTGTCGGTTAATTAAGCCACATTAGACGAATTACTTTCGACGGAACTTTCCTCCGCGAAAAGGTTCCTTGATAACTCATTCCCGCAGTCTTCTGGGCATGCAAAACAATGTAGCTTTAATCGCATTAACAATAACATCGCACATGTTCTTTTTAAGTTAGTTTACTCTGCAGGGGTTGTTTCGATCTTTGAAGACAGAGAAGATGATGGAACTAAATTTGTTTGGAAACTTTCCTTTCACACTCGACGAAATGGGAAGATATAAACAATTATATTCGACGATACTTTTGAACAATTTTATCTGTTATCTTTTAAGGGTTGTTCTTATTTTTATGAGACGTCTGTTCACTTTTCAATCAATTTTGATTAACTTCCTTTTTAGTTAACATTCTCGATCCAGTCGTCGAGACTAAGCTATCTTACCGTTCCTGAATCAACGCAATTATTTGCAGAAAGTTTGTTGACTCAACGAGCGTATCGCTATTTCCATCGATTCGCCGAGCGAGTCCAAACTCTCGGAGTGTGTGTGTGTGTGTGTGTGCGTCTGTGTGTATTAACTCCCGCACGTCATTTTAATCAATTTGATTCGAAAGCAAACCTTCACCCCCGAGCCATACTTCTTGTCTGAAAAATATACAAATTAACCCAACTCCAATAACACAGGTTCCAATACTTTGATTGGATTCAACGTAACAAAAATATTGTTATAGCGATCGCCTAAATAACTGGATCCTCGCAATAACGTCGACGCGTTCGATGGGAACCAGTGCGTCGAACGCAATTGATATGATTAAGCGATTCGCGTTTTAGAGTTTACTTTTTTCGTTTACTAGAACAAAACGCTGTTTTATTCATGTTCTAACTAACTGGTAAACTAGAATAATTCATAGCTTCCGACGGATTAATATGCAGTATTCACTCGATTATTATACGGTTCGTCTAACCTTAACGACCTACCGTAATGGCACGAAAGCATGTGTAAAGAATTGTCGTAACTCTAATGTAATTTCGTTGGAAATGTAAGTTGATTAACATACATTGTCAATAGAGTATTATACATATATTGACACACAGTGCTGTGTCGTACGCT
This sequence comes from Lasioglossum morio, assembly GCA_916610235.2. Lineage (NCBI taxonomy): Eukaryota > Metazoa > Arthropoda > Insecta > Hymenoptera > Halictidae > Lasioglossum > Lasioglossum morio. The sequence goes on along the minus strand of OU744328.1, from coordinate 13,490,079 downwards.
CAAAACTATACACACATTCCGTCTCGAGGTAGGTGTCGTTTCTCCTCCGCTGTTTCACAATAACGTATATAATGGAATTTACCGTAGAATTTTCGCCGATCTGTTCCGAGAATACTCAACGATATACAGTGACTCCACAAAAACTCGATTATTTACGCACGAAATACCCAAAATATTAACAAATCAACTAAAATCTTTGAGTAATTTAATATGAAGCATGTGTCGTTCTAGCCATTTTCTCAAATGTCACAGGGTTTGAAAACTAATTGGATGATACGATTGGCCTGACGCAGAATGTGAACTTAAATGTTCGGAATAAAAATGACACGGTCCAATAAGAGAAATTCGAATAAAAAAAATATGTACAAGCTCCCCCACCCTGTCCCCGAGCAATTGACCCAGAAAAAAATGAACAAGTCGATATCGGGATGGTTTTAAAGAAAGAAACTATATTATGAAGGGTACGTCAGATGGCTCGATCGGTTATCTGCTTTTTTAATTACTGTGTAATTACATTTGCTCGTGAAAACAACGTATTACGTACTCGTCTGGCTATGCCTGGCATACTAATTTCTCTGCTATTTATCTCTTTAGTCGTCATTAAATTATATCTGGGTTAGGTTTACCAACAGTGAATTAATCTCTGAACCCCGCCCTCGCACGCAACACTTTGATATTCCAAGTCACTTGCTAATTAATTTACGCTCCGTTCCTCTTCCGCGTTTTCAACCCTTTGAAAAGAGAATGAATTAAATTAAATAATGACAAATGTTTTTTTTTCCGTTGTTAATTATTGTTGCGTTTGCAGGAACCGGAGAAGCACCCGCGAAATAAGAGGCCGCGATTATCGATCGCGAATTTCCGATCGATCGCGAATCGCGCGTCTAATTTGCGAGGAACACACACAGCGCAAATTTGCGCTCGTAGATTTCCAGGAAGTCGCCAGGGAGACCAATCAAACGCAATTCAATTTCTATCGAACAATCGGATGAAAACTAATGTGCGAACAATGTTCACAATTCACATACGTCGCAACAACTATAGTCCTTGAGATTGCTCGTCAATGCAAATCTTTATGCAAACATCGACATTTTTCCGAGTTAATTGAAAGCAAGAGGAGCTAACTTAATTACCATGATTCACTTAATAATGTTTTCACTTCGTTCGGGAGACGGCTATGATAAGATATTAGGTATGAAAACATTGAATCTGTAGAATGCTCCGAACAATTTCTGCAAATTGTCCCAGAATGATTCGGATCATTTCAAGTAATTTTTTCGTGCGCTATTAGCGAAAAAACACGGACCAATCAGAGCGGGGCGGTTGTATTGGCTGAGCCGGAACGCGCCCGTTGTAGCCGCGCTCTGATTGGTCCGTGTTTTTTCGCTAATAATTCCTTAGCGAAGTCGCGGAGAACATTTTCGTATAGGAAAAAGTCATTTCAAATGACGCGAGGGATCACAATTACTTTTGAGACACCTTGTTGTCTGTGCAACGACTGCATAAAACGTGCAATCGATCGTCGATCTACGCAATGCATTAAACAAACAGAAATAGATCAATTAATCGTACCACGATATATTTGTAGTTCCCAGAACAGTTTATTCCCGACTCACCCAGGCGGGATATTTATTCATTTATTTATTTATTTGCCGCGGATGTTTGCCCGCAGTTTTTCGACCGGTTTCTAGGCAAAGAATCGCGCGTCGCGTTCATGCACAAATAAAATATAAGGAAGCACCGGCTGCTGTCAATTAATCAAACTTCCACGCGATTGTCGGTGCGCCGGTAATTGCAACGTGCATTTACCCGGCTCGATCATGATAGGGGCACACACGATGACACAGGTGAATCATAGAAACTTTGTGCAGAAACCTATAATGTATGCAGTCGACCGTAGAAGCCTGTGCTGGCAAATGTCCAACGTTTCGGCAAAAAAAATCGTTCGATGAATCATTGTCCGATGCTAGACTGATCTCATTTTTGCTCGGATCGTTGCATCTGATATTTAGACATCAATGTTTCAGCGGATATTATCCTTTTGCTGTACCATTATTCAAAATATTGTTTACATTATTACATTATATCGGTATCTAATGAATTGCTAAACATTTAGGTATTGTGTGAGATATTATACCAATTTCATAACAATAAAATTTCAAAAATCATAGGGAATGGAAATATTCCGGATCGGATATTAACCCTTTGGTGTACCATTATTCAAAATATTGTTTACATTATTACATTATATCGGTATCTAATGAATTGCTAAACATTTAGGTATTGTGTGAGGTATTATACCAATCTCATTTCAATAAAATTTCAAAAATCGTAGGAAATGAAAATATTCTGGATCGGACGAAATGTTTAATTTTCCAGATGAAATATCTCCGAGTACAAAGGGTTACAATGAATCCTTTGCGTCGTTTCCATTCAACGTAAGGCGTGATCATATTTCTCCAGACACGAAATAAATACTTTTCCCATCGATAGAAAATTATCTAACAAATTCCAGCGTCGATAAAACCATGCAGCGAAAGTGATTCATTACGAAACACGAAAATAAATATTCTCGGTGATCATTCTACGTCTATAAAAATAATGTCGCCAGCGAAAGTTTAATCGTTCCTCGCTCGACGGAAACACCAGAAAATCATCAGAAAAGTATTTGCCGTACGATGAGAACAGTCTGGCAGCGACGCCGAAGAGGGTGAAATATTAAAAGTTTCGCCAGGTGGAGGATCGATTTCTGCGTGAGACTGTACCCCTGAACTGCCAGGTGAATTGCATAGATCGCGTGGTGGTAGGCAGCAACCCCTGTTTCCGTGAAAACAGCACTATACTTTCCTTCGCACGGTAGAAACGTGAAAATCGTCCGACCGTCATCTTATCATCATGCAAATGATCGTCTCCTCGACAGTTTCCCGAACACGTCGCGATAAGAAACGCTTTAAAACGTTCGACCGACGCGTTTCCCCGCTTTCACCAGAATCTGTGAGGCGTTACGATTATCAAAGTAATTGTTAAACAAATACAACATCGAGCTTCTTTATTCACTATTTTGTTGAAGACGAGTAAGTGTCCGATGATACGTGGACTATTAATACAGGTTCAAAACCACGATCTCAATAAAATACTGACTGTGGTCCACGGACACAGAAATTTGCACACGGGAATTGAGCGAGACAGGGGGAAAATCATTCGAGCGAGCATTCCTTTGGAAAAAAAAGGAACCGAGAACCAAGAAAAAGCGGGAAGGTGGGATAGAAAGATGGGGAAATGGGGGAAAGGGGCGGGGAGGCACGAGGCAACGACGTGAAAGTTACTAAACACGTGGTTACGTCGTGCGAGATCGATTACACCAGATTGCCAACGTAACGATCGAACGGGGACAATTTTAGTTCCGTCGCGAATTTGTCCCTTTCCCTTCAAAAATCATTTCCTAAAACATCCATACTTCTCCAGATCCTGTACACTGAATATGCAGTAGCCGTTAACTCCTCGAGCACATTGACCATTCTACAACTTTTGATACGCGGAAAATTTGGAAAAAATGCTTGGTGTAAACCTTGCAGAGTTCGTCGAGGACCGTATGATCGTGTACAGATTTTTTTTAGAATTCTTTGTGAACGGTGTATGATGACCTTCGAATGTCCCCCGCAAGGTCGTACAGGGACAAAATGATTTGTACAGCTTGCAGCCATTTCTTTGGTTTCTTTGGTAATCCGTTGAAGCGTCGATTTACAAAATGGCCGTGGGTGTAAAGTTCGACGCGAGACGGGTTTCTTCTTCCCGGGCGTTTCGCAAGCGTTATCGGCGAGAGATTCGAGAAGTCGGCTAATAAAATACTTTCTAAACGGTGTTAGAAGTCCACCGGAAGAACGCTGAAATTCTGTCGCGTACCTGCTTTCCCCGCCCACCTACAATTCGCAGGCGAATTAACGCGCAACGAGTTTCGAATTGAACTCAATCTGCCTGTGGTCTACATACAGGGTGTTCCTCGTCGCGAAACGTATCTGTCAAGACCGCGAGGTTGTTGCAGGAACATCTGCGACAGTGGTTGCAACATTTCGCACGAGCCTCTTTGTGTCGGAACAATAGTCTCGTTTCATTGTAAAGAAAAAAAAAAAAAACAAGAAAATATTTTAATGAGATGCGAGAATGAATGTTCGCCCTTTTTAAATTGAGAGCTGTATTTTATTTGGTCGAGTGCGACTGTCGTTCGCAAGAGAAATTCGACGAGGTGCAAACGAAATTTTCGACAGAATAAACCTATTGTTCCCGGAGAAACGCTGTTGTAAACGCTCTCGTAATTTTTATACGAAATTGTAATCACTTGTTTTGTGCTTTTCATGTCGCGCACACGTGCGCGCTCTCGAATAACCGATACGAAATCGTAGGACCAGAATGATTCCTCGTAAATGTACAAGTTACACAATTCGATAACGTCCATGAGCCGATGCAAACAATTGCAGGCACTGTTTGATAAACGTGCAGTTGCCCGAGAATAAATTTCACGCATGCGTAATGCGAAATCGCGAGATCAAAATGATTCCTCATCAATTTCACGATTTAATAAACAATTACAGCCAGCACTGTTTAATAAATGTACAGTTACTTCATGATAATACGAAATTGCAAAATCGACAAATGACTCGTGTTAGCAATTAACGAATTAATATGTGTGGTGTGAATGACACCGAACGATTAACAATGAGTCGCAAGGACTCGTAAGTAATAAATAGACTGCGGATGTTTATAAAATTTTCAATTTTTGTAGAGGAATTTTAAGAAACAAATAATTCTGACGTATTTTATATTCCAGCATTATTTGGAAATTTTTAAGAGTCGTTATTGCAGAAAGATCCGCAGTCGAGTAATAACGAGGGTCCAGATTGACCCGAAAATTGATTTCCCACCTCGACAGTTGTTAACGATTCAAACAAATCCAGCGGAATATTCGACACATTTATCTCTCGCTCGAGTATTATAGATTTACATATTCAGCGGCGGTGAATTTGTTTAACTGTGCTGTCCCCACGAGAAACTTTTTCTACTATCGTTTACTTTCGCGACGAGAAATGCTCTTTATGTAACGGTCACCATTCAAAATCGATGAGAGAAACACATAGAAATAACGTTCGAAGTAACGCGGATGGAGAACAATAAATGGCCGACCGTGTGTAACGGGATTATCGTTTATCTAATCTCGGTTTTTATCTAATTAGCTAGTCGCGGCGAGATTGGATACCGTGATACCGGGAAATCGTAAACTGATAGGCATACCGTGATCGTGTGCTGCGCGTTCGATTCTGCTTTTTTCCCGGGGTTCTTCGAACACCCTGTAGATTCCCATGCGAAGGAATTTGCAATTCCGATGATGGGAGATGATGCGTGTTGCGCAATCCGTTTCACAATGTTTACGTGACACGAGCACGCGTAAAAGTAAATCGAAAGTACGAAGAGAAATGTCCCCGATAGACGATCGTTTATCAGCCGAACTAAATGATTCAACCGTTGCAAATTATGCATGATCTTCTCAATTATGCGATCGTTACTGCGAATTTCATTACAAAATTGAGTAGGTCAAATTGAAATTGTAGAACGGGGAAGAAATTGTGTGGAAAAATTCGAACAGGTCACTGTATATTATTTTTCACTGAAATTAAGTGAGGAAATAACGGTGTGTTCCGTTGCGCGTCCAATTCAGTAATAATTTATAGAATTTTGCGAAGCGTGTCTAATTTGGCGTGTCATTAAACGATTGTAGGTACTCGATAGCACTTCCACGTCGATTTGCATGCAAGTATCGATAACGCGAGGTAGTAACTATAATATAAACACGTTCGCGAGACCATTTCGAGGGGTTGATTAAGGCAAAGCATGGTGGGATTAGCGGAGCAGAGTCAGCAGCACGATTAATGCAACGATGACATGCTTATCGCGTCGATACGTTGTTTATCTGCACTGAAGTCGATTCGTTGAGTAGACTACAGTATCGGTTCTGGGATGCAATATAATACTTGAGAGGCCACAGCATTTACAATTAGATCCAAAGGTTATCGAGTGGACTGCGGATATTTCAACATTTATAGTTTACTTGAACTTGGAGACCGTGGTAGCGTCAACCTTCATAATCGAGATCTCATGCTATTTAATGAAGGATAAGGTAGACCCTCATTAACTACTCTTTGGGGTCTCTGATTTTATCGACAATTGCCACCGTATATCCCACAATTGTATGTACAGTGAGTGTACGAAGTATTAGTTCACTAGTTAATGTGTAAATAATTCCTTTTTTTTTCAAAACTCATTTTTGCCTGTATTGAAAATTTAGAAGAAAATTTAACCCACTGTATGCAAATATGTATCCATTTTATCCGATGGATTTTTCACGAGGCAGAAAGATTGAGGGACACTGCTCGAAAATAGTTGGAGCGACAGTTGATTGGTTCGTCAGAGTTCGCGTGATTTTGTCAAGAGAGGGAAAAGACAGAGACGGAGATGAACGAATCGAGAAGCAAAAGGTTGGCCAGAGGTGAGGGAGGGTCTCGGCAAGGAAGCTAGAAAACAGGAAACGTCGCCGGCGAAAGTTCCGAAGGGACATGCAGATGGAAAAGCCAGAGAAAGAGACCTCGAGAAAGTGTCAGAAGCCTGAAACCGGCTGAGTGAGGCCAGACCAGGCCTGCCTGCCTCGCCGAAACCTCGACGAAAGTGAACCACACCGGCCGAAACCTTGACAATACATACCTGGAAAGATAAACGAATGAGAAATAGAAATACGAAAAAGTGAAAGCGGCCATCAACTTGGAGGAATGCACGTGAAGAAATTCTATGGACCGAGCGCGTTAGAGAGCACTCACTCCTAGTTTTTTTCAGAATTCGGAATCCTACACACTCGAATCAAGTCCGATCACTCGGAAATGAATTCCAGTTCGAATATTCCTCGATTCGTTTCAATTTCGATTATAGTCGCGCAGTCATCGAGATTAGATACATACTCGGTTCGGATAACCGAGACTCGAGAAAAATTAATGTAATTCTTGCCAAGCAAGCGAAGGAAAAACTGACGGAAGTGAGAATTCTATATTCGAGTTGGTTCTTCGTCGACCTAAATCCTGAGAAGACGAGCAACTTTGCGCTTAAATAATCGACGAGAAAAGTTTTTAATTGGGATAGGTGAGCTATCAGATCCACAACGACGCATTCAAGAACGAAAATAACTGTGAAAGTATCAACAGGTAGCTTTGTTACTGTACCAAGTTAGCTTCTTTTGACCTAGATCCTGGCAAGACGAACTTCACGGTTAAACCATCCCGAAGGGAAGCCTCTAATCAGGATAATTGTGTTCTCAGGTTCAAGTCCGCACAATGAAATAATGAAACATCTACGAAAGCTCGATTCACATTTTTGAAGAAGTGAACATTATGATTAACCCTTAATCACCTGCAAACTATTGTTAGCATTATCAAATGCGTTGGTATCTAATCAATTACTAAACACGTATCATATTCGTACAAAGAAAAAAAAATATATAGAATGGAATTATTATAGAAGAAATATTGAAAGTTCGAAAAGAAAAGGTTCTAACTGATCAGGTTCTCGGATCAAAACCAATGCTGATCGAGTCACCATAATCGCTGAAATCCAAGTACTAACGCGAACAGCAATCCTACCCAGCTAATCGAACAAGTTGAACCTGCAGCATAAGCGAATCATGATCGTCGTAATTCGAGCCAGCATTCCATCGACGAGGGATCGTTCGGACAGAGGAAATGTTCGGATGGAAATAGACCCGTCCACTGACATGGCCATGAAATTCTCCCGTCGAACTCGCACCGCTAACTGTGGAGAACAGCTCTCAATTAGCTGCTCGTTTCGCGAGACGACAAAAACGTTTGTTTTCTTTTAGTGGTTTCGTTAAGACGGAGCATTTGTCGGTAATCTGTCGGTGTCGTTTCCGAGGGGAAATTCCGATTTACGACATCTTTTTAGAAGACAGTGAACACGACTGAAAATGCCACGGTTACGAGCGTATCAGCGTCAGGTTTATGTTCGTTTCGGTGGAAAATTACGCTAGTTAAGCAGCGACAATTGTCACGATGCCCTTCGGAGAACCGCGGTCGTTGTTACACCCGCGGTTATGGCGAAAAACTGGCTCCGTGGCTGTGTCACGGGCAACGCCGGATCGATCGGATTATTTGCTAAATTAATATTGACCTTTCACGATTGTTCCCGCGTAATCAGGTTTGTCCCGTTGCCCGCGCCGTGCGTTCATTTGAACGCGTTACGCGAGGGGACGAGGCTAACGGCGATGCTCAATCCTGCGGCGTCACTTAACAGTGATTTTTACCAATGATTTTAGAACGCACGTATTCTCCACTATATCTTCGAACTAGTGGGGTTATCAAATCATTTCGACGAAGAATTCACTTCATTAGTTTTATCACGAAAATCGATATTTTTGTAAAATCCTGAGATGGTAGACAAGTACGAACAGATTTGAAATCAGTATAGCCAAATCTACGGGAAATGATGTATGAGAAAAATCTATCCGTACATGGTATTGGAGTTTATTGAAATTCTGCAAGTTTATAAAAATTTTCAAAATTAAAAACGTTATTACCATAATCGCGACGAACAAACGTACTCGTAGCGGAACAGCAAGCAATTATTCATAGTATCGGCGACACGATCGAATCAATAATCGATCGTACACACAAGGAGAGCATGTACAACCTTTGTTCGCCCTCGAAGAATGTAAAAAGAGCCAGCGAAGCCAGAAATTGTAATTTTTCGTGAAGCCTTTTGCGTGCTCGTCGGAGCTCTATTCAGCCTCCCTCGAACATCGTCTTCCTGAACCACCATCCCCAATATTCTGTGGACCATCTTTGTCCACTCAGGTTGATCGCCACTTGGACAATCTTTGGCCGGTAGCCCTGAGCATCTGCTCTCGGCCATACTTCCCGAATTCCTTCGGCCATCTCCAACTACACGCTGGCTCTCTTCAGCTGGCTCTCAGAGACACCAGCGACCCTTGAAGCTTACCGGAAGAGTTCTCCAATAGCTAATCAGCGATCTTCAGATGGCGTAGTTCGTTTCATTTCGAACCATTGAAATGCAATGTTTCATGTACAGAAATCTAAATTATACGCATGATTTATGCATTTTTCTTATTGCAACGAAACAATGAAATCATTTGAGCAGCTCGCAACGGGGCTAACAAGAAGGCCAACTACACTGCTATGGACTTAAACGATCATTACCATCCTCTAAACTCTCCCATCGTCAAAGCTAAATGACACCACCGAGAGAAGCCAAGCCCAAAAGGATATCGAGAAAAGCCCAGGGACGATTTCGGGGTGCGAGAACGTTGGACGTGTGAATCATAAAGTCGTTAACACGGTCCCCACCATACCCCGTCCATTAAGGGTGATGAAAATTGGACACGAAGATCTCCCGCAGGGTTAAAAGCCGGCCCTGCTGACGTAGAAATGAAAACCGCTCTGTAATCGGGGGCGAGATTCTCTCTCAGTGGGTGGTGGTTGTTCCCCTTTAGGGCAGGTGTCACGGGGGCGAGTTTACCGTGGGGTGGCCTCTCTCTCTCTCTTTCTCTTTTGCGTGTATAATTTATGTACAGAGGCCCCGCGCGCTTGTTGTTTCGTGACGGAACACACGCGGTCACTTTCGTATTGATTTTCCCGTTCCTTCCGTTCGGAACAGCGACCCTTGCCACACACCGGTCTCCTAAAGGTAATTTAGGGGGTGGTTCCACACACGCACACGAATCGCGTGCCTTTTCCTCCATACCTTCCCTTACGAGCCACGTGCCGTCGATGAAAGGGGTGGGAGACCGATAACGCGTATCAGGTTGCGACTTTGCGACCAGCGTGTTTTTTGGGGGACTGGGACAATTTTTATAACTGTCCAAGGATTTTTATGAGGAAGGAGTTTCGAATGAGATCAAAGGGTGAAGCTTCCTCTTTCGAACAACATTAAAAAAATTCGAGGTACGATTTTTATGAACCATTCTATTGAACGACGTGCGCAAATCGATAACTACTTGCTCCATTTAGTAACATTTTAGCAACCAAAAAATTGCAGAACTAAGCTAAAAGATGCCTCCGTATGTCCCGAGAAATTCGAGTAAAGTAAATTGGCGAATCTAGACGATAAGGTTGCGGACTTTGCGCCCAGCGCGGTCTTTCAAGGACTGGGACAATTTTTATAACTGTCGAAGAATTTTTCTGGAGAAAGAGTTTCAAGTGGGTTCGAAGGGTGAAACTTCCTCTTTCAAACGACAGCAAAAAATTCGAGGTATGATTTTTTTGAGTCGTTCTACTGAACTTTGAATGGGACGTGTGAAATCAACTTACACTGCTGGAGACTTCTATCATAGATCGACAGCTACTCCATTTTGTAACATTTCGGAGATACAGAAATTGCAGAATGTAGCTAAAAGATGCCTTCATAGGTGTTAAGAAATTTGAGGTTTCCACTGATCGTTTACCCTGAAAGAAAATTGGCGAATCTAGACGCTACAGGTTGCGGGTCTGTCAAAGGGGGTTTACGGTCTCCCATAACGGCTTGACCCGAAATGGCAGTGCTTGGACAACCGGTCTCTGACAAGATAGACTGTAGACGTCGACGGTTAGGTTACCCGCTGCGGAAACCCGACCCAGTTAATAAGGTGCTCACTCAATATTGACCGACTATTATAACGCCAGCGTGTGTGTGTGTGTGTGTCTGTGAACGCGAAAGTCTCTGCTCGGGTACTATTTTTTCGGCAGGAGAACGTAAGAGACCCTATGTGTGGCCCCGTCACTCTGGTTGCGAAGTTGCGCATGCGTTCCCCGCGGTTCAATTCATTCCGGAGCAGAGAGCTATAATTCGCTTTCGTCGAATCGGATTCGAGCACTCTTAATCTGATCCAGGAAGACGGGTCGAATTCGTTATCCAGATAAAGAGGCTCGGGCGAGGGACCCGACGATAAGGAAGAACTAGTTTTCCCGTTTCTTTCATGGAAACGGACGTGTACGAATCTCTCGAATATTTCCCTCTGATCTCCGCCTAACGGTCAATTAGTCCAATTAATTTGTTTCTGCCTCAAACTAAAAGCTGCGTGCAAATTATTCTCGAATCGATGAAAGAAAATTAACACTGGCGATCCAGCAGCCTTTCAAATCCCACAATGTAGCAATTTAACACTAAACCACCGGTCAAATGACCCGTTCTAGATTTTTTATTTCACAATTATTGAAGTTATGAAGATGCTTTTGTAGTAAATGACTAACTTAGTATATTTAATAGAGCAGATATTTTAATATGGACTGTACAAACTTCGAATAAATTGTAGCTTTCTATCGTTATAAATTAATTTATAAGTTTTGGAAGCTATTTACTAATTTTTATAATTTGCTGAATCAGATTGGCGCGAGCCAGGTAGGACTGGAATACAGCGATTGAGTCGCGTTAGTTTTGCTCCAAGTTTATCATGTACATTTCGGGAACCGTAAAAAATTCGTGCCGATCCTAATCTAGGCGATACAGTTATTCGATAAAGATAAGTAGACTGATTCCGAGGAATCGTTCAGTTTCACCGTGACGCGGGCATCTGCTGAACCCCAGGAAAGTGAAAGATGTTTATCTTCCAATCGAACGGACGTTCGCTTTCAAGACGTTCCTCGTGGGGAATTTGATAATTGGCAGATGTACCCTCGGGGGAATGGATGCAAGTGGATCTTAGGGGCTTGAAATAGTTCCATCTACCCGAACATTATTTTTGTCCCAATCAGCCAAGCAATCGTGTTTTGCTTATCGGTTTGAGAGGCTCCCTTTGATCCCGTTGCCTAAGACTAACCCGCCTCTAATCGATTATCAACGCGTTGCTGGACACCTGAATCTTTCGGGACACTATATACGCGGCGGCCGCTAAGCTCCCAGAAAATCAGCTACCAGGTCGTTGCATAATACCTGTTGAATTTCATACTGCGCGGAATTCATTCTTCTTTCGAAAAGATGAATCACTCGGCTCGGTCTAATTAATTGGAACAGGAAGTATCAGGATACGAACGTTTGAACCCTCGGTGAAAGGATGAACGTAAAGCGAATTTCGCACATTCGCACACTTTCCAAGCAATAATTAAACGCCGCTACTTTTATGTAACCCTTCGATTTCTGCATTCTAGAATTTTCAACTAAAGTTCATCGCTTCGAGACAGACTTTCATCGAGAAAAAGATATCTTCTCATAGCCGAAGTATGTGTCTGCAAACACCAAAGAAATTTACTCCCGTAACTTTCAGCGGTTCTCTATAAAACAAATTCACAAAGAGATCTGACTTGAACAGTTGTTGAACAAAAGTCCTCGAATTAGTGCATAATCGAAGAGCCACTTGAAAAGTCTCGCGCAACGATGTTCCGTGAATGTTTCCAAAGACCGATTAACAATTAAGACGTCAATATAGCGGCCTAGATTAGTCAAGATGGCCCGCAGAAGCAAATTCCCAGAGGAGATAGTTCTCGCAAGGTGGGAAACGGCGAAACGGCCGATTAATTATTTCCACGGAGATCGTTCGATTCGGAAACTACCGACATTATTGACGAAACCGTGTTGTGCAGATTCCTGAAGCGCGTCTGTCCCGTTTTACGTCATTCGGCCGATAACACGGAAACTGGAATCTTTTTATCGGGCGCGATTAAAGTCGCAATCGATGAACGGTAGACGCCGGGCGACTTACGGCTTCGCCATTTGGCATTCGTCGTCTATCGATTTCCCCCGCGAATCCATTACGCCGAATATGTATACACTCCCGTCCATAAGTCACCGGACACTTATTCAAATTTCGATGCAGACCGTATTGTGTGATTAACTCGTAGCATTCGAAGATAAATAAGTGTCCGGTGATTTATGGACGAGAGTGTACGAGTTCAGAAACTCTTTTTCAGAACTTCAAGCAAGACAAGGAACGTACTATTTATGTTCGCACGGAAATTGATTCGAATGTGATCGAATAATTTTTCCCTGAACTTGAATTACTTCCATGATGAGCGAATTAATCAAGATGCTTTCACGAGTTTCATTATATAAATATAACTTATTCGTGCGTACGCGATGCATAAACAGAAGTTCCGTGGAACCGTAATAAATCGTGCTCGTACACAACGTCGCTTTCTCTAAACGTATAAAACGGGAGTTTGCATAAACAGTTATGTCTCAATAGCGTGTAATCGAATTAAGTTTTGCCCAACGCCATTACCGGGACATTCCAACCATAATGTCACAGAACCCTGAATTATTCGCGTCGGGAAGATCAGTGTTATTACTCGGTTGGGGTTGGAAGCACTCCATTGTCAACAAATTCTTCGCGTTCTCGTAAAACAGTTAACAACGAACGCGTAATATAGTGTCGAAAAGTTTAATAGAAAATTAGAATTGATTTTCTAATGTTATTTCAGAAGTATTCGAAACAATTGTCATAAATAGACTGCGGATTTTATGCATTTATGAGAAAAATAGACACGTACGATTTAAAGCAGTGGACATATGAAAACGATTTGAGGGCATCGGTGTATTAATTTCAGCTTAATAAGATAATTAAAAGAAGAATTTTGTATTTGATTCCTGTGACTTGTAATCTAGATAGACCATTTTTATTTTCCATAAAGATCCGCAGTCTAGTTATAAATTTGATTTTTCCAAGTTTGTTGTATCGCTGTGGTTTCGTGGATTTTTTTTATGCGTTTGTTCGATAACCAGCGTGTGTTAATTGAATCCAAACAAATTCCTTGAGGGTTTGCAGCCCTCGAGACTAATGCAGGTTTAATTGGGGCTCAAGGAGCTTTCGCGAACCCGATACAGTAATCCTTGAACGGAATCATTGGGTCGTCCTGCGGAAATAACGCGTCCTCTGCGAGCCGTGCGCAATAAAGCAATAAAACTCGACGCGACACGCTTCTGTCCAGTAAAAATGATTGCCGACGCCGAACACAGAAACTTCCCTCGAATTGGACTTACAACTCTGTTCCGTAAGGTCTGTTCTCGCGTCGCAATAAATCGGAATTGTCACTATCGAAACACCTAATGTCCTACCTACACCACAAGTTTTAACTAACCAGCAAAAACATTTCGAACAAAAATGAATTTCTGATTTACGGGCCACTGAACCAAACTATTCTGTTTTACATTATAAAAATAGCAAGACAGTGTCTATCCAAATATTTTTAATGATATATACCCAACGAAATAAATTTGTTGAAGAATTGCAATTCTGAACAGTCGTGAAATATTAGAACTCGTAATTTCGACTCGCCCCGTGAACCCAGTGTTAATAAAAGGAGAAGCTATCTTTTACAATATTATTATAAATTTACAATTTAGTTATTTGCAAATTTATGCAACAGAGAGCGATGAAACTAAACCCCGAGTCCTTTTCAAGGCCGTCGGGGCTGAAAATAAGTTAAACTACCTGGTACTTTGAAACTTTACGAGCATTTCACCGGTGTGCCTTGAAACACTTTCTGCATTTGCTATACAAAGCGTGTGTTTATTATTTCTTTTACGAATGCACCAGACTAATACTGTCGGCCAGTTGTCAAGACAGGGAACACTGTGAAAACGCACCTTTACGTCGAGGATTTACGATCCGAGCAAGGAAGCAAAGGGAAACACAGCGACCGAGGCCAGAAACAAATAATAGGGACCGAGGAGCGATATGTGCTCGGTGTACAAACCGAGAGAGTCATTAGTATGTAACAGACAGAGCAAAGGGGATTCGAACTGTCGTGAAACAATCTTGAGTCAACGAACGAGGCTCTCTCGAGGAATCGTAAAATGTGTCTGCGGTTGAAGGCCTCGCGGATTCGATAAATTTTCGGCTGTCGTGGATGCTAACCGTTCAACGTGATCAGGGAAACTGTGCTTTGTTGTCCCGATTGCACGCTGTACATCCACGGAACCTTCAAACCATTTGGCACAAGCTTTTTGCGAACTTTCTACCAAATATACAGTGAAGTCTTGTTTCAAGAAAAACCCTCGGGTCCGTGCTCTTCCTTAGATCGCGTAGTTCTGCTATATTCTCTGACCTCGCCGATTCCTTAAATGTTGCAATACTATTCAATATGCAATAATATTCTCCTGGAACTAGATCGTGCATCGAAGGAGCACTGCATATGTGAACCAGTATTCGATTTCAGATTTTATTATTAGACGAACAGTGCGCAGTGTTTCGCGGCGTGCGAGCAGGAACAGTCGCGTCCGCAAAACCACAGATAAAGAGAGAAGCCGGCGAACGTTCAAGGCTCCGTTCTCAAATTCGATTCTGGAGCAGCTCGAAACTGCTCGAAAGTTTCCCCAAGCAAGAGTATTAAAGTTGCAAAGCATCGAGGACGGTGCCAAACTGGTTTGGCCTCGCGGGGCCAATCCCCCAAACAATTGCTCGGCCACGTATCAAACGGATACTTGATCGATTCCGAATAACATGTTCGATTCTCGACGAAATGAAGTTGGCATCGGTGACCCTCGCTGTTGAACCTAGGTCCGGGATTCCTTTACAAATACTACGTGCTATCGAGCAACAGACAATCAACACTATCGACATCCACTGGCTGCAGAAATATATAATTGTGCGATCAATGATTCAATTGATCCAAAAGCAGACCTCTCAATGGGCCATTTAATGCAACAAATGGTACACGTCGAATGTTACTATAAACTTGATATGGATGGTACACGCTTGTAACTTCAGAATAGAGTACAACGGTTGTACCTTCTACTATTATGGAAAAATATTTTCCGGAAAAATCGCTCAATGTCCCCGTAAACGTTGTTGATCTCGAGAGGCAATACAAACTAGTCACTTTTATTGCTCGGCAGTTCCGAGAGCGTTAAATATCCAAATCCCGGAAGAAAATCTTTGCGAGATGGGTGGGGAGGAAGAACGACTTCGGTAACTTCCCATCCCGGATGACAGAAACCCAATAAAACCGTTCCGAGATTCGCGAACGAGTCGATTTTCGCGAGTGTTCACGGGCCATTCGTCGGCAAATCTGTTGCTCGGAAGGCGACTCTCGTTTCGCAAGAACCGGGTGTCTCGATCGAGTGAATCACGATGATTCACACACGTACACACACGTTTACGTTTTGTATCGAGAATTTCGGCGCATTGTTTTCGCCCAGCTCCCCCCCTTCCGGTTATCAAACAGTATCGTAAATGTTTCTCTCTCTCTCTCTCTCTCTCTCTCTGTTTCACGCGGGATCGTTTCCATCTGGGTGGATCCGAATGATTTACTCGGCGATAGATCGCGGATATATCGATGATCGAGGCGATCATTTCACGCGGGTGCCGTTACTTCCGGTTACCGGGGAATTAATAATTCCGTCGCACGCGGCCCGGCAAACGTGTTGCGTTTGAAAATGATAATACACCGGGACGTAATGCTCGTTTCCGGTACAAATTGGACCTCGTTGCTGCTGCACGATACCGACGATAGAGACTGTGTCAATGACAGTCTGCTTTCTCTCTGTACTCTTCGATTTTTCTTTTTCATTACCGTCCACGCGTTGTTACAATTATTTCTAATGTGTTGGGATTGCGAATGTTCAAATACTTCACCACTATATCGGTGTTTAAACGAACATTTCTTCTTTTAGAAAAATATCATTACAATCGATGAATCGCAGCGATAATGACGATGACTCAGTTTACAAGTCTAATACAGTAATCATCTCTACAATTAACACAGAAGTGTGTATGGTAGAATTATCTTGGAAAATTGTCGGGTTTTTCACAATTCCTGTCGCGGTATTCACTTTACGATATTATATCTCACGCTATAGCATCGTAAACGTTTTATGTATTTTTTCATTTACCTCTCCGCCTATCTAAATATTTATTCCGTCACCGGTTAATTAACTCGTGTGTAGATTATAAATCAGGCGAAACGCAAACGACTAAACTGTGATCGCTGGACAGCGAATCTTTATGCATTTATGGCTCTGCGAAATATACTTCCCCAAAATTTAGATGCCCAAACTCGTTAGACAAAAATAACGTTTTTTCATAAGATTTTAAGGACTTTAAGACCGCAGATAAGATCCCTCGTTTAAAGCTAATCGACAGTAATTACACAGGGAAACTCAGTGTTACGGTATCCTTGAACAGATAATGCTGCCTCTAATAAAACCCGGACGCGTATAAAGGTGAGCATTCCAAAGCCAATTACACCGTAATGGATGTGAACGCGACATAATTGACGCTGCGCGTGTATCTGCAATCGAGGGAAAAATCTGACTAATCGATTTTCGAGTTTATGACGAGTTGACTCGTCCTATCCGATTAACAAGTTGAACGTGAAACAAGGTGGGTCGAGCAACGGCGCCACAAATATACACACACACAAAGAGAAAACCGACGTTTTCTCCTCGCTTTATATAACATAGTTCCTTTTCGCGTTGGGATATATATATATAATAGTTCAAACTGGTGAATTTATGTTACGTGTTGGCAGCGTACACGTGCCAGAGATTACGCTCGATATCGATACTCCGCTCTAAACCTGCCGTTAAATTCCTTCAGAAATAATTGTTATCTCGTAAACAATGTTATTTCGCGCTTACAATAAATTCTGACGGAGAGAGAGAGAGTGATTCATCGATTACGAAAAAATAAATACTCCGACGAACCACCGTCTAGTCTCTTAGACAGCGTCGGCACGCCAGCGTCGGTGTAAACATTCTACGCCGGGACGTTATCTAGACCATATGGCCTTGCAAATGGTTATTTGTACCGAAATCCAAACTGGAACATACCGAATTAAATATTTCCCAAGAAATTTGTCTAAACAACATTTTCCCCCGTCGCTCGATAGGGAAGATTACTTGGAATTGTTGTCTTCAACTTTTGTTACTGACGAGTTAATTCGTCGTTCGTATTTACGAATATTCCTCAATTGTTTATTTTATTCATTTTATATGCGCTATTTCATTTGGCAATTATTGTACTTGTTACCGAGACTGACGAGTTAATTCTTCCAACAATTTTAGATTCTTTCTAATTTTATTAGAATATGAACTGGCCGATTATTTTAATATGTGCTATTTTATTTGGCAGCTGTTGTACTCGTTACCGAGTCTGACGAGTTAACTGGTCAGAGAATTATATTCGTGCCCTTCAGTTCTTTCTCATTTTATTAGCTATTTTGATCAACAGGCTAATTGTTCTAATATGTGCTATTTTAACTCCTCCGAAAATTTTATTCGTGCACGTATACGTTCGTCAAACCGATTTATTTCCGGCACCATATACTGTTATTTGCGAAGAATTTGTGTTATATTTTTTTTGTCTGAACAACCACCAGTGTTTCGTTCGCGCCGATGAATCATATTTATCATTTTGCTCGGAATAGTAATCCGGCCGTCGCATTTTCAATTTAAATAGAAAAACCTTCCGATTGAGATACCGAGAGCGATTATTTCACGATTATCTTTTCTCCGGTGACTAATTGCTCGGTATACTTCCACGAACCGAGCTCGACGCGAGCTTACACTGAAAAGCCTCGGTATAACTGACACGCGAAACGGTTCGTTACGAAACCGATGTAATCGTTGTAACACCGTTATTATGCGGGCATTGTGTTTGATAGGAGGAAAAAAAATGTCTTGGCCAAATTAAGGCGGAGAAATTCAGGCCGGATTTAATGCTTCCGTTAATAACAAGGTTGCCACTCTTCACTTTTCTTTGGAAAAGAAGAAATTCTCCTAAATAATATAGAAAACTATCCTGGAAAATGTCCACCCCGCAAATATCGACGCTTCCAATTCAAAATTTCAGATATCGACAGTATTAAAGTGGATACTCCCATTTGACAAATGGAAGAATACACGAACAAGATACAATAAATCATACCAATTCAATTCCTCCAATTAATAAACTAATACAAGACTTCCAGCTACACAAAACCACAAAGATTTCATTCCCCGTTACATTATCTAGCTTCCCACAGAGTCTTTAAACCTTCTTAAAGCTATTGCTGCATACCTAATCGTCTACATGGAATACCGAAGCGAGTACAAGGCACAGTACAACACAAACACAATAACTCCACGACGCAGGCACACGAAGAACCTGTGTTCCCCTTCGAACTAGCTTGAAAAGAATTATCCAAAAATCGAAGTCTTTCCGGCAGCCCGCACAATCGATCCATTTCGAGGTTAGGTCGGCCCATGAAGATTCCCCTAAAGTTCCTATTCCCTCCCGGCCGATTTACCCGCGAAACCCTTCTCGAATCCACGTCCCCCACAATCCCTGACAATCTCTCTTTCGGCGGGTAAAAGAATCGAAAAAATTCTCACAGAAAATTCTGTCGAAAATGCGAATATCCGTGTGGCCGCGTCATGTTTCATCGGTGTCGAGGGAGCCAGATCGATTGTCTGTCCTAACCTCAAAGCGCGCGGCCGGCGCGGAGGCACGCCTCGTCGCGCACAGGTACTCGTCGTTTCCGATTAAAGAGAGCGTATAAAGAGACAACACCCACCTGCGTTCACCGTGGTATTCCTTATCGGGTGATTCCCTCGGGAACAACCAGCTGGTGGTCCGTCGACTCGAGTACACCGGCTTGTTCTCGGGGACGATGTCTCGCTGCCGTGATTCTCTTGCTGTCACCTGTGCCGTTTGTACATGCAGCGCGCGTCCCGATAAACGCTCTCGTTTATCCTCGGCCGTCGCGGAACAAACACTCGGTTTCGAACAACAACAACAACGACGACGGCGACGGCGACGGCGACGACGGCGACGAGGAGGATCGGCTACGGTAGCCGTGTCGCGGATCGGTTACGAACTCGGGCGAGATCGGTCGTTCGGCACTGCTCGCCGCTGTTACGAGCGAGTGTGCGCGAGTAAGAACGAGGACTGGCGGTCGCCGGTTTTCTTCATCGGCGGCACGCGTCTTCTTCCTCCTCTCCGTGGTCGCGTCGCGCAAAGAAAAAGAGGAGAGAGAGAGAGAGAACAGAGAGTCAGAGAAAGAAAGAAAGAAAGAGGGAGAGAGAGAACGAGTGTGTGTATATACGTGTAGTGACGGAGGGATGGAGAAAAAACAAAAGAGAGAAGAGAGAAAGAGAGAGAGAGGAAGGAGAAGTGTCAAGCGTCGACGGCTTCCTGTGCACGCGGCCGCACTCGACTGATGACGGTTCCTTTACGTGCAAGACGCGCGCGGCCGTTTAACGTTCACGCTACCTGCTCGTCGTACACCTTGCCACCGCAGCGGACTCGCCGTCACCCTACTACTAAGCTACTCCACCGAGCCACGGTGCTTCATTCTCTCTGTTGTCTGTTCTACCACTCTCTCTCTCTCTCTCTCTCTCTCCCTTTCTTTCCTCCTCCCTCTCTCCTCTATCTCTCCCCCTCCCTCCCACCTTTTTCCTTCCTTCCGTCCTCTTTTCCTTTTCTCTTCCTCCCACTTCGTACCAAACACCGAGCGATCCCGTGGCTCGTAACCTGTCACGACTCGACGCGCTGCTCGCATACGGATCTCCCACCTAGACTCCGAACGATCTCCATACGATTGATTTGTGTTGCTACTCTTTCTTTCTAGATTTCAATCTGATTTTTCTTTTCGCTTGCTTTTTTTTTTTTTTTTTGTTTTACGTGGGATGGACGGACACTCGACCAACGAACCGCACCAGGATTTTCGACGGTTCCATATAGGCTTCTTCGAGAGGTTGTTGCTCGAATGTAGATCACACGGAAACGAAAGACCGCGAGGGGAGGACCACGACCAGGACCACGCGGTCAAGATTAGATGGAAATACGAGGACCGTAAACCACGTTCAAAACTGTACGACATCTCGCGTCGATTTTCAGCATCGCTTTCGGGCGGTTCTCATGGCGTGGATCCTGTGTTATTCTCTCGTGTACAGGGTGTCCCGAACATTATGCATTCCCGGTGTCTCTAATTGCGTCTGTAATCGTGTCTATAATTCCACTTTGGAGACATTGTCGTTGAAAGTTTCGATCGCTAATGTGCTTTGACATAGGCCATCGGTTGAATTGCATTATTTTCTACAGTCTTTTCAATTTATTTTCATGACTTTTTTTGGTAAATACGTAAATCCTATATGTACTATGCATAAAGTCAGACTTTTTGAAATTGAGACATGCGCTGGTTTTCCTGGCAACGGGAGCCAAGTTATACACCTGAAATCTTACATCATATGCAGGGTGAGGCACGCTAACACTTACAGTGAGAATATCTCAAGAAGTAATTCTTTAAAAAGCATAATAAAGACCATGTTCATGCTTATCTAAATAGTTCCTGGCATATATGCATACCGGGCCAGAAAATCTTTGAAACGGTTTAAATATTTTTGTTTTAAAACGTTCACCAGAATTTAGTGTGAATTTATGCGCGTTTACGTTGTGCGAGACCAATTTTCATAGTAATTTATTTAAATTTAAATTGCAACGGATAGGAGTAGAACTGTGGATGATAACAATTGAAGCGTGCGCGTGTGTTTACATGTCCGCGACGGGAACGTAATTTCCATTATCTTATTATATAAAGTCAAACAGTGAGATTTTAAATATTTATTGAAATTGTAAGGTATTCGTGAAAAACAATGGAGACAGTAAGAATATAAATTGATTTATGCGTCTACATATATATATAAAAAGTCAAGGCCGATTCTCATTACTTGTTACGACAGCGACAGAGTTCAAGTTGATATTGTGATGAACAGTATTGTTTTCCGAATGAATATGATCTAATTAATCGGTGATTTATTTATCAACTGGTTCGAGTCGATAAAGTAGCATCAGCGGTTTGAAAATTGAAGATTCGCCAATCAGGTGGCTCGACGAATCAGCTGCTCTAGTTATCGCGGGAAATAGCGCTCGCATTTTAAATACAATAGAGGAAATAATTATGAATGTTATCTATGTATCGAACGTTTATACTATATTCTATATTATCGTTCGTTTCTATATGTTGAAATGATTTCATCCCACAAGCAATAATAGCGGTTGGATCATCGTAAACAATACTGACGCAGTAATATTTTAATTAAACATTGAAACATGCACTTTTGAGTCTATTTTCTCAAGAATTTGAACAGTCGTTAATGGATACTAAAATGTATACATTTGCAATTCAATGTGCGTACTTTGATACGTCTGAGGAATCTCAATCATTGGGCATAGTCAAAACAGTTTATTTAAAAATATAAAAGTAACAAAGATAAGGCGCGGAACAAAACTGTAGATCTCTATACAAATAACAAATTTCCTAAAGAAGACAATGATAATAATATTCTTTAATTATTTTCTCATTCAAAATTGGTGAACATTATCCATTAGTGTAAAAAAGAATCCTTCTGTCTGATAAAACAGATCGTTCCTGTATTTGCTACTCCGTTAGATTGTTAAATAAATATGTATTAAATACACATTGTTAATTGTGTCCATAATTACGAATGTGGTCTAAGTTATATATTTCCTGTTTCGAGATATTTAAAGGAAAGGATATTAACACTAAATCCATTCCATATAATGTTGAAATAAATCTTCGTGTCAATTTTTTTGAAATGTTCACAGACCAGTTTCATAATTATGGGCACAATTAGTGGTTGGTGATCTTCTTCTGTGACTATTCAAAGCGCGAAGTTGCTTGTCCCTGACTCTGTTCTCGGATTGTCAGAGAAATTTAAGATGAATGAACGCAGCTAATTAGAGATTGGCGATCCTAATTACTCGGTAGCTGCATCGTCAATCCTTCTAGCTCTTCACTTTCTTTGTACAACGATTGCGTCACTGATGTGTTTACAGATGCTTATCCATTCCACCAACGCAAGAAAATAATGACGAGCTGCTGCGAATGTTAGTTTCGTAACTGCTTGCTTCTTGTTCTCGAGAAAGGATTAACCGTCACTCGCTATTAACGCGAATACATAATAGAATATTGCCGTCATTCGCGATGTCCTTTGAAATAATGGAAAGGATTTACGTACTTTCGTTTGTTTTCGCGCATCCTAATTCCACCGTGAGAACTAATATCGCCGACACTTCCGGTCGCCGCTGTATTATTTTTGGAAAACAATCATTTTTGAACATTTACGTGCGTAATACAAAATTTTTCCAGGAGAACGATTGCACGGTTGCACTCATTAGAATATTTGACTCCAAAAAAGCTTCCGACTGTTTTCCATTTCTAGGTGTCAGCCGATGCAATGTCGTCAAATTAAATCATAAATTATTGAGTCAAATGGTTGATGATTTCCGCCATTAGTATTGCGATATTGCGAAATATTGCGAACAAGGATAACGAGGATCGTTCGACGAGTCTAGAGTCTACCGATTATTTAAAGCTAAACTGTCAGTCTGCAATTATCGAAATTACGGAGATACACAAAGTGAAAGTAACTCAATAATAATCGGGGATTAAACAATTATTAAGAAATTAGAGAACCGAGCATTGCAAAGTAAAGGTATTGATTTGAACTGATTATTTTTCTTTGCTGAAACATATAAAATTTGCATTTCTTACGGGGTGAGTGATACTTAGAGCCAGCGAAATGCAGTCTGCTGATCCACACGTTCGTTCTCCTGTTCCTAGAAGCTTGAAGAATCAATATTTATTGCAACGTATTACGATCAGTCGATTCTTCGATATTGAACTACATCGCCAAGGCCGGGAAAGTGGCCAATTGTCTGTTGCAAGCCATATTTGTTCAGCTTAACCTACTTGAAGTCTGTCTGGAATGGCGGGTAGCCCTTCGACGGCGAGCGTTACATTGGCCGTTGCTTCGAAACTAACTTTAAGCGAACCTTCTTGATGTAATTTTCTTCCTTTCGCAACAATCGAGTTCCTTCCTGCAAAACTGCCGTACTCGTTTCTACAGTTTTTCCAACTTTCTGCTTTCCACCACCAAGAAACAGGAAGCTTTCGGTAGGGCGTATTCGAAGTTTCCTCAAAAACAATGCGCAAAAATCTTATTGAATCAGTACTTTCGTTTTGATCGTCTCTTATTCAAAATTGTTTAGTTCACTTTTCCAGGTAATCGTATTCATTTCCTCAATTTTGTAAACATAAGGATATATTTTATTCGACTTCAAAGCTTCTTCGAAAATAATTTACGTTTTATCATTCTGTGTTTCTTTAATTACTCAGGCTGCTGTATATATTCAAAACAGTTTGGATGTTATTAAATTCGTTTGTATTCTATAAATTGTAAAAAGCTCAACCGTTGTACGAGAAAACCGGTTCAATTCGGTGTGCACAATGTATAAAGGATTACATAGAGTAAAAATGATCGGGATTGAAAGAAATGCCTTGATTTTCCAGCTGAAAATGTAGTCCACGTAATTTCGCAAGTCGGAAGGAAAATGAAGGAAATCGCGAAGGATGTTTGCCGATCGTGACGCGCGGATAATAATCGACCCGAGGTCGATCGTGTCCGGTGATTTTTAACGAGCCGGCAATTGACACGTTGCCTCGTTAATTTTGTTTTCTGCAAGGTGACTCCCGGCGCGAAATAATCGGCCAGGAACGAGGTAATCCGAGCCGAACTTCGAAACCGAGAGGAGTCTTAAATTCAGCAACGAGGACGGAGAGGAAAACGCGTGCAACATCGGGACGCCGCCGACGACGGGGACCGTGGTAAATCATGCGAAAAGATAACAAGACGTCAAGACACACCGGCAGGGGTTGAAAACGCGAAGAAAACGACCGCGCGAATTATTTCGCGTCGAACTACTCCCAGCGGACCTTGGGAACCGTGACACCGGAAGACGTCATCGGGTCCATTGATCTTTGCACTGTCACGGACGATCCAAAAGATGTAAATCGTTTCTAGGAATTTGTAGTTGACTAACCCCTTGCTGTATAATAACGAGTCACTGATGAACTCTTGAAATGTAATCCGCTAAATATGCATGTTGTGTCTTTTGTTTAAGACGAAATAAAATGCAAATGAAATTTTCTGTTCCCACCAGCGAAATTATCAAAGACAAAGAATTTGTGATTATTGTAAATTGGTGTGACCATGAAGAAGATCGTATTTCAAGGGGTTAGTTTTCTTCTTTTCGAGAATTGAGGAGGTAGTTCGAATAAAAAATCGCAAAAAAATAATGATTTCTCCGTGATAATGATATGACGAAATTCAGCATCACGGTGACGATGTTGCGCGCGCGAAGGACGAAAGAGGACGCAGGATGGGAAGTGGCGAGTCATCGTTCGGCCCCGATTATGGCAAGGAAAGAGCGGGCAAGTGGACCGGAATGAGAGTAATTCCGACCAGCAAGGAAACGAACAGAAAGTGTAATGCCGTGTAACAGCCTTGCGGGAGGTTATGCAAGTCACGAGCAGCTTGGTCGGCGACGACGATCGGCGAAAGTGATTCTTGGCTGGGCTGCACGGTCACGAGATGCTTGCGAATCGTTTCTTCTTCTTCTTCTTCTTCTTCTTCGATTCTATCCGGGCCAGTATCAGACAAACAAATATCCTCGATCTTATGGAATAGAGTTTCTTCTCGGGGCGTGAATAGAACGGTTCATTTGGAAATTAAACGAACGAAGCCGCAGGAGCCCGATGAAAGAAATTCGACGAAACCACGAAACGCGAGTCATCGTGATCTTCGTTTCTCTGGGTTCCTGGTGGCCTCCTTACTCGAGCCGGTAATGCGGAAATTCCAATCAAATTATTCAGCCAGGTCTGTCAAGATTACGTTCGATAATGATTTCAAGATTTTTACAATCTCAGCGAAATTATTTATTCAGTTACATCGTCCTTCAAGAGTGACGGAGTTGACGAACCTAACTGGATAATTTACTGGACTGACTCCATTTCTAACGAAAGTGACGGGAATTTGTACGCTAAATAGAGCTAATGTCAATTTCATTAATGAACATTTTATATACAATAATTGGAATAAAACGATCCAGTCAGGTTCGTCAAAAATAATTTTCGATATTATCCTTCGAATTTCCGAACTCCGTCACTCTCTTCCAACAATAACAGTGACGAATCGAACATCCTTCGACTGATCCTCCTTGGCCGTTTTACAATCTCGCTTGCAGACGGTTGTGTTGCGTCGAGGAAAGTGTTTACCATTTACTCTTCGTTAGGATTGCAAACTCCGTCGAGACGCAATTCAAATATAATTGAACACTCCCCATTGTTGCGTTTACTCTGTTCCGAAACTGCGCCTGATCCTTCGCGGAACTGATTTGCAATCGCGCGCGGTGTTTGTACAACATGCGCGCCACGCAGGAAGAGGATTACACGAAACTCGCGGGTGAGGAACGGAATGCATCGGACCGCGATAACGTCTTCTCGACTCGGTTTTCAGTGAACAAAACGCTGAAGACGAGCAAGCTGAAATTCAGGGATCCTTTTTTTATTTAATTTGAGAGGGGCACTGGAGAGGGGAAAAACTTAGCTAAGAAAAACGTGGTAAAATGTTGGAGAAGCGGAAGTGGAAGGAAAGTTCAGCCGCCAACCTAATACATCGGGAATACTTGATCGAATCCAATCCGTGCCAAGCGATTATGCAACGGGAACGACAGGTTACCGTCTCCGAATTGTCCGAGAGAGCGGATCAACGTAACAACGATACTTTCACAGCGAGGGTTCAAGGTTCTTGGATCGCTTTCATCCGGCGTCGACGTTCGCTGACTCCGGTCCACGCGAACCTAAACGTTGCATTGCTGACCTGGCGAATGTCGCGATTCGCAGTTTTTCGTCACAATCGTCGACTCCTTTAGAATTCGCCTTGCGCAACCAAAAATCGCACGATTTTATGGCAGATCGAACGTTGGAGCCTCGAAGATGTTGATCGCTCTGTTCCTGGGATATCTTGAGTCCGACTAAATAATAATATTTAGACAGTCTGCATTGCAGCAAATTCGAGTGAAATAGAAATCTATGTTTAATGGGTTGCAAACAACATAATTAACACAGTAGTTTTAAATTCTTCTGATGTATGTTTTGTCTTAAATTATACCTGCTCAATTTGTGTCGTAAATGCATCGAATCCGCTGTCTAACAACATTATCAATCATAATCACGCGGTGCTTGAAAAAATATGAAAAAAACATGGTAAAATAGCTGGGAACGACTATTTCGTCGATCGTATCGGAATTTCAATGTCGATATTCGATATTTCGTAAACGGATTAACCCTCATACGTTTCTCAGGATGAAAATTCACCCACTTCCTATTTTTACATACTATAAAATGATTGGTTCCTGTTTATTTGTGTTGTGAGACGTATTTCTCTAAAATGTGACGTGATAAATGAAGCAAAGTTTATTAGTTTAAAGTGTGAAGCAAAAGTGGGTAAAAAAGTATCATAGAATCTTTTATGCAACTATTTCTGAGGAGCGTATGAGGGTTAAGGACGAAATGTCTTCGAAATGTTTCGTCAATCGTTTCTAGCGATATTTAGGAAGTTTTGGTGATTCGAAAGGAAGATCATCGCAACCATCCTGCGACGCCGGTCCTGCACAAAAGTAAACGTTTCTAGTTGATTTTCCAGGAAGTCGTCCGATAAACGTGCAACTGCGAAACCGTGGAATGGCGTCACGGCTCGTTGCGTTTAAATAAAATGTTTTTACTCGTCAACGAAGGTAAACAAGGATCCAATTAACACCGCCGCGGCGGCGATTCGTATAATACACCCTTGAAGCGAGTTATCCGGGTACAAACGTCCACATCACAAAATCTGCGGAAACTCATAAACAAATAATAAATAATTCATTCCTCAAAATCTATTTTTATGAGTGGCCCGATTATAATCGTCTCATCTACTATAATACAATGTAGCGCCAATTAATGTGAGCACAGATTATTTTATTGCAAACATGCTTCACAAATTTTCAATCGCAGACTTTTCAGTCTTAATCCTCCTTTGGCGATAACATTCTGGCCACCTGAATATAAATACGAAATCGCACAACATTGTCTAATGCAGTGGTTCTAAACCGGCGTTAAGTTAATATTAAATATATTCAATAATATATTTTCTAAAATATATTTATTTCCACGCGGGATGTTTTTGTTTGTTTTTTGGATCATTAATTTTGGTGTTCCGCAAATTTTTCATATAATCAAAAGTATTTCCTGACTTCAAAAAGGTTCAAAACCACTGGTCTAATGCATTGTTGTTACCACAGCGCGGTAAATCGCTGGATGGTACAATAATATTAAATAAGTCTATGCTAAATTGTTTTTGCAGCTCCGGAACCGGTTTGCAACCGAAGACTTCTTTGATCCTTGCTTATGGTGACGCTGCGTAAAAAGTTTGCAAGATCGTATAAATGCGTATGTTCCTCGGAGGGATAAGAACCTAGTTCTCAACAAATTCTTGTCCGGGGTTAAACGATTCGACATGTATGACGGTCTCGCGGGATTTATGCATTTATTATAAAAATATGTGTACACGGAACACAATGTACACAAGAACTGCACGGTATGAACAGATCAGAAGAATCAATGTATATTGTTGCATTATTCATTAAAACGATTAAAAAGGAAATACATAGAAAACGTTTTTACATTCTGTTTCCCATGTTTAATGCAGAAGATTTTCTAATCTTGAGTATTAATCCTTGAGAATTATTAACCCTTAGCACTCGATGAATTGCTGTACTATTATTTAAATAATTGTTTACACTATCAGATATGTCGGTATCTAACCAATTACTACATATTTAAGTATTGTATGAGGTATTATATCAATTCCATATTTATCAAATTTAAAAAATCATAAGGAATGGAAATATTGTAGGTGAGAAGAAACGTTTAATTTTCGAGTTACAATAGCTCCGAGTGCAAAGAGTTAATGCATTTTTCTTTTCTCCCAGTTCCCACACGATATTCTGGAACATGGTCGCACACTGAAACGCGGTTTCCGCAAATATCGGTAATGGGAATTAACCTTTGGTTTATTCAATATTCCTAGTTAATATCGTCAGCAAAGCCAGCCAGTTATAATACGCAGCGACACGTGGACGAGCGCGGCGTTCTTAAATCCCAATCGAATTAGCATAGAACGCGACAGTGTCAAATAGCATTAGCATAATCTACACACAGCGATTAGGGGACACCGAGGGCAAGAGGAGGACCCGCGACGATTTTTATGCCGATTTTATGCGATCGCGGTGACGCAGGTTTGGACCCGTCGTAAAAATTATATGTACCTTCATCCACGACACTTCTTCCATATTTTATTTAACGATAAAATTTTTATTATACTTCTTCATTCGAGCTACCATAAACATTCTATGAAATCTGAATCGATTCCATCCTGGTATTATTACATATATCTGTAGTCAGCAGACTGCGGATCTTTGCACAAAATAACAATTGTCTACATCGATTGTAAGGAATAGAATCTAAATTGAACGTTATCTCTCCCCTTTATGATTTTAATAGCGAAGACATCGTATCTATATTGACATCTTCAATTTTTTTAATTGTCTAGTCCAGTAATCAGTATCGTTTTTTAATTGAAATGGAGAATTACTCGAGTAAAATTATTTCTGTACGACCGGTTTTTATACTGTTTGGAGAACAATAAAAAGATAAATGAGATTTTTATGTTCCGTACATTATTGTTTCCAAGTAAATCGCTGATGTTATCCGTGTATTTTTAAGTGTTTTAAGTGAAGTCACTGTGTACTCGAGCTTTACGCGTGTCTTCGAGTCTTCTCGTAACATTCTTGGACGCGAACGGACCGAACGAAGTCGTGTTCACGGTTAATATTTAATCGCAGCCGATCATAGAACGAGATAAAAATGTTCATCGAAGTTCGCAAGCTATTCGTTTCGCGATCGAATTTGTGCATCAACAAATCGGCATACAATACGAGACGAATTTCCGTGCACATGTCATTGCATTCTCATTTTCTCGATGGAATCGCGGCTCTCCTGCGTCACCGCAGCGGAATCGTTGAATCGCGTTGCGTATCCGGTGACGCAAGTGACGTTGCTTGTTTGTTCCCGTTTTTGTCCTCTGTTTATCATAACACCTCGATAAACAGATACACGTATGCACAATATACTAATCACAGATAGTAAGACATCTGGTTTCAGACGTAAAAAGGACATCTCGAAAAAGACGTTTTTAACCAGTTCACTGCGTTCGACGTGTATACACGTCAATCCAAATCTCTATTGCGATGTGATAGCAATAACCTTTTCAAGAAAGAATTCATAATTGTTTATCAAATGAAAATGTAATTCTTCCTCGTTTTTCGTAGAATTTGTCATAGGACCATTTGCCCTGCGTTCGACGTGTATACTCGTCATTGCTTGATTTTAATTCCGCACTATGTGAGGGATTTTTTAAACTAAATTCCGCAGTTAAAACATCTTGAGAAAAGACGTCTTTAGCCCTCCGACGACTGTGCCCGAGTGTATTTGGACCGGAAACATCCAAGCTGTTTCATTGAGAATATCGAAAGATTAATGTGTCTACGCGCGATATCAAAAGTAAATTTTTGAAAATTATTAGAGCTGTGAACGGTCCTAAGCATTGCCAATTATACAGCTATAAAAATCGTTCATTGTCCGGGGATTGAGAAGACGTCGGAAATAAGAGTCTTTAAAAAGATGCCTGTAAAACGTCTCGAAAAATTTATACCTGTAAATAATACACTGAACGATCAATCGGCACCATTGTCCGGAACAGCGCAACGGTACCTTTCGCGTGCAGCGCGTAACTCCTCGGATCGAAATTCGGGAAGTTTGCTTACGCAACGGCCGCTGTAACAACGCCACGATTCTCGATTAATTAACGCGCAATCATCGTATTCTTTGATCCACTAACTATACCGGGCAAAGTTTTCCACTGGTAGCGGTCGCGAACGGACGTTGTCCCTCCCTTCGCATTCCCCGTTTCTTTTCCGTGGAATTCTACCTGCTTCCCAAGCAGACAAACACTGGAAACACACGTCAGCAATTTACGTATGTACTAGGTGTACCCTCTAACTCTTATTTCGATCGAATTTATACAAATTTTTCTAATCAGGCACTCGAAAAGCTGCGAAATTTCACGATACTTTCCGTTTAACATTTTGAGCGCCACGCAGGACATATTTGAACCGTGCAATTTGCTTTACTGTACTTCAAAAATCAGTTTTTACTACTTGTCATAGAATATCGAGACCCGTGACGATTAGACGGCGGATCTTCGCGCAAAATAAAAATGTTCTGTCTGAATTGCAACAAATTGGAGTGAAATGGAAATTCATTCTCTTTCGTAATATGTTTAATAGGTTGAAAATAATATAAGATAGTACTATAAGTTTTTTGACGCTCTTCCTTGAACATTATTCATTTACATGCAGTTTATCCGTAATTTCGTAGGATGTTTAAAGAAACAATGTATTAACCTTTTAATTGAGAGGGTTACTTGTGAAAGATCAATCAACTTTTTCCCGAGGCTCGTCCGAGCCTGTTACTTCTGAGTTTCTTACTCGAAGATTCTCCAATCTAATTATACTAAACGCCAATGTCCACGTATGCACATGAATTCCCCTGAGAACGGAAAAACAAAGATTGTCATAAATATGTCTCCAAACAAGGACGCCGAAGAATAATTTCGATAAGACCTTCGCAAACTGTCCTTAAAGTCCCACAATTCATTAGAATCGTAGCAAAAAAAAGAAAGGACAAAAAAGAAACGTGATTTCGAAGCGTTAGGAGTTGAAGTTCATAATATGCAAAAGCATGCGTATACATCACTAGTTCGACGTTCATGGTGGACCGGAAAGAATAATTCATTAGCGACGAAAATAGAAGTGTCAACGAACCGCGATGAATTCGATGGAATTTTCAGAAATATTCCAGCAGATATTTGCATAATTAATATGATTAACGTATCGACATTCTTGCTTGACAATCACGCAACGCTATGAATTAACCCCGACGTATGCAAACCGATTTTTTTTTGCTGACGCGACTAAGTATACGGTTATTACGCAGATCGGCAGTGTGATCGACTGTTTTTTGCTTTCTCGGATAGCCTTTGTTTTCTCCACCTAATCGAGCGTGTATTGTTTTTTTTCCTTCTTGACGCACCGACGAGACTCGTTCGTTTTAATGTGCTACTTTTTACATACAATTATTCGTACAAAAAGAAAAGACAGTATGTAATCCGTGTGAAACAGAACGCTGCTTGTTACGCGAGCGAATATACATAATTGATTTTAGCTGATCGAGGCATTTTTCAATCAGTGTTTCACTTTTTCCAAGTCGCTTTTCCGCCAACGTTAATTAAAATATAACGATTTCGCGTTACTTAATCCATGATTTAACAGTCGTAAAGCTTCGAATAAATTTCCTTAGAACGAACTCGGTTCAATGCTATAAACTACCGGACAAAATAAACAATTTGCGGCTTCTAGTTGTACAATTGTTGATCTTGTAAGT
The DNA here is from genome assembly GCA_916610235.2 of Lasioglossum morio. NCBI lineage: Eukaryota > Metazoa > Arthropoda > Insecta > Hymenoptera > Halictidae > Lasioglossum > Lasioglossum morio. The sequence goes on along the minus strand of OU744328.1, from coordinate 13,457,656 downwards.
ATCAGCGATTTTCTAATTATGAACGATAATCATTTTATCATGATCAACATGTAAATACAAATCACCCAGATAGCACTTCAGGTGTGAACGAGAGCTATCTGGTTTCGCACCCCTAATTCTGGTCAGGGGGCATAGTGAACAGTGGTTTCTAGAAAGCAACACTCCACCGAAGTGGTCCGAAGGAGCTCTAACGAAACAGCATTGAGCCTTCGTGCTTGTGTCACTATAATTGACCGCAAACAATGCCATGGTTGGTCCCGGTTTCAGCACACGAGGCTCGCTCGGACCCTCGATTACGAATTCTGGTTTCGCGCGGTCCGAGCCCGCGGCTCGCCGGTATCGTAATCACCGGGTAAAAGCACGATCTATCTGTCGTAATACATTAGCACGTAGAACGCATGCATTAGCGAGGCGTATGCAGTTTATCCGGAGCCTCCTTTACGTTGCATGGCCCCACGACTTTCACCACGGCCGGGCCGCCACTTTCACCGATGAAAATTAGTGCCGGCGCTTGTTCGTTTCGGATAGATTCGTTTCATTGGGACCGTAGGACCCAATCATGACTGCTCCTCCCATTATCCATTCTCCGAGTTGCTTCGCTAAAGGATTGTTAACAAGACGAATACGATTCAGGAAGGGACTCCTCGATCTTTGGTTTTATTAAGACCGTAGGACCCAATCATGACTGCTCCTCCCATACTTCATTTTCAAAGTTGCGTCAGTTTATCATCAATTTACTTCGCCAAAGGATTATTAATAAGACGAGTAATTATTAATGAGACGAGTACGATTCAGGAAGGGGTTGCTCGATCTTTGGTTTCATTGGGACCGTAGGACCCAATCATGACTGCTCCTCCCATACTTCATTTTCAAAGTTGCGTCAGTTTATCATCAATTTACTTCGCCAAAGGATTATTAATAAGACGAGTAATTATTAATGAGACGAGTACGATCCAGGAAGGGGTTGCTCGATCTTTGGTTTCATTGGGACCGTAAGACCCAATCATGACTGCTCTTCCCATACTTTATTTTCAAAGTTGCGTCAGCGATCAGTTTACTTTGCTAAAGAACTATTAACAAGACGAGTAATTATTAATAAGACGAGTTCGATTCAGGAAGGGACTGCTCGACACATTAGTGATGCAAAGACTAGAATCATGTGTTTTTTATTATAATTTGAAAACGGCGCGGTACGGCGTCCCGTTAGCGATGGTAGTGCCACTTGTGACGACATTTCGAAGCACAGTTCAAGCGTGCGTACAGCGCCAATAAAAAGTAGTCGCGAAATGCTCAAACTGATAGCCGAATGTTACCGACGGAGCACTTTTCCTTCGAAAACTACTAGACCGACGAGAAGTCTGTGTCCGCGTGCTCGAGTGAGAGTGTGTGGCGCACTCACCATCGATAGAATCGCACATATGTATACGAAAGTTACACGGGTTCATTTTTGTGCAAACTGACGCTTCGACATAGCAATACGGAGTTCAGAAGTGGTCAATTATGATTCCCAAAAGTCCAGTCTATGTCTATCCAGAGTCCAAAATGCATATTTTTAAGTTGTCTTGGAGTTATTTGTAATATTCGGCAGCATAATGCCCTTCACGTGCTTTCACAGCTATCGAAGGAGGTGTGACGTCACAAGATGGCCACCGCCGATAAATTTTCGTAAATATTGAGAGATTTAGCGTTCTTATCGAAAAAATCGCTCTGCATCGGCATAGGCAGGACATGAACAAAGGCTTTTCTCTTTAGGTATACTTTAGCTTCGTGATACTGCGACTTCTCAACAGACTATAAGCACTTTGCCCACATCCATCACCTGATAGATAATGTAATCTTGGTGCAAGGCATGCTATCTGAAGCCGGGTCTATAAGTATACATGATCTAAGATTCAGAATGTAGTAGTAATTGAATGTGTTTCCAGTTGGCGCTGATCGCAGTCCCTCAGCTTCTTTTCAATTCTGGAGTCGCCCGTGTGCTTGTAACTTTAAATGAACTCTCGCCTTTTTTAAAGTGTTCCTCGCGTGGTTTGCGTATTGCAAATACTGACTCAGTGATTATGGGTGGTGAAGAACGATTAGGAGTGACTACCGGTCAGCCAAATCTTTATAAGCAAGATCTCTCAAAGCTAGTGAGTAAAATTGGAGCGGATGTGTCCTCGTAGTCTGACAACTTTTCATCATACTTCGTATAACCTCAATCTTTCCTGTTGCTGGCATACTGTAATACTTTTCGGTTGAGTTTATGTGAATGAAAATATTCTCCATTGATACACAGGAAAGCAAGTAAAATCGCATTGAAATAGTCCGCACTTCGCGAACAGATCTTTTTAACTCGTCACCGTTTATATTGTGACAATTGTTAATGACATCTGCGTTCGTCTCACAGTGATTCGATTGTATTTCCAACGCTATATTAATTTTTTCTCAATCGTATCGTCGGATCGATGCATCCGACTTTGTTATTATTTTTACATCTTTCTGTTGCAAGAAAGAACGAGTAGGAAATATCTTTCTGTTTTAATACATTTTTAATGTACATAATTACAACTTGGGCATAAATGTATTTTTGGTACTATAATGAAGTATGGCTATATTGTTTATAATAAATAATAACCGACATCAAATTAAATTGACGCTGGGACAGAGATTAAGAGAATGAAAGCATTTTATATATTCTATTCGAATATACTTCTGAAATTTATACATCTTTTATTTGTTAGGATGTAAGTAAATTAACTGCATTATCACCCGAGGTCATCAGTAGGCAAGCTACAATCAATATTGGTAACTATAATGAATTTTTTGTTATTGATAATTGCTTCATCTAGAATATAAAATTATATATGTATCAAATATAATGGAATTTTTATATAGGTACTATTGGTCATGTAGCCCATGGAAAATCCACAATTGTAAAAGCGATATCGGGAGTACAGACTGTTCGTTTTAAGAATGAATTAGAGAGGAATATTACTATCAAACTTGGTAAGTAGTTCAGCCATTTATATTATCCAGAATCAATAGTTTCAATCGTGTCTACAATTTGTGTACACTTGAAACATCAAACTACACTTTGCATGCAACACCAATAAGACATTTCATTTCTTCTGATCTCATATGAAGTAGGGCTGTTACTTTTCCAAAGTTTTGATTTCATGAAAACGAGGGAACACAAGATGAAACAAAATAGATAGATCTCTATCACAATTTACTATGGAGGTTCGAAATTCTAAGCTTTGAATATTGAAGCTATGAAACTTTAATTCTTATCACCTTCAAACTTTCTGAAATCAAAGCTTCAAATACCAAAGCTACAAAACTTTGATTCTCATCGCCTTCGAAGTTCCAGAAATGGAAGTTTCAAAATTTCGATTCTCATCACCTTCAAAGTTTTAGAAATCGACACTTCGAAGCTTCAAAATCTTCGATCTTCGAAGCTCCAAAACCTCTTCCACCTTTGAAGGAAAATAACAGCCCCAATATGGAGCACTGTGTGCTTAATGTTTATTAATCAATATCAAAGTATTAATCCACTCGATTGTAAAGAAATCGATAATTTTTCAATCGATCGAATGGTATGATCAACTACAATTTTAATAATTAATATCGGAAATAGTCAAGTGATTTTCGCGATCATTTTTCCCCTACATAGGGGAATATTCAAAGTTGAGTTTACTATCTATTTGCAGCATATAAACTGCAGTGAAATCAAACGAATTAACATACTCCATACTTTGGAAAGTTATGCAATGGATAAACGATAGGGTCATTCCACTCGAAAACTTACACTTTTTGAAGTAACATTTCGGAGTTTGTTCAAAGGCTATAGCCGGATTTGGTGGTCAAATTCGCCCCCAGCGGGATTTTAATCGAGCTTGGACCATTCGATAGCCTACCCAAAAAAACCCCTCTGTGCCAAGTTTCAGCCCCCTATCTCATCTGTAAGGGTAGTTATCGAGAAAAATCGAAAAACCAGTTTTTGGCCCATTTTCCCTATTTATTGACAATTAAAAATTCTGAAAAAAATCTGACACATTTCGGATATCAAGCCACATATTAGGTATCATTTCCAGATTTTTCCGCTGCAAGCTCTGCTTGTAAAAAATGAAAAACACGAAAAAAATCGAAAAAATGCAGATTTCATATAGAAATCTAAAAGGTGCTACTCCAGATTTAATTTAGCAATGAGATATTATCAAAAGTATTATGCTCAATTTTTTTCAGATTTTTGTGAGTGGTGCGTCATAGTTAAAAAAAATAAAAACCGCTTTTTTCGGCGTTTTTCCTAAGTTATACTTATATTTTCACAGTCATAAAAATATATTATGTGATATTAAACGTTCCTACGTTCAGAAAAACATCTCTCAGACTTTAAAACTTGCCTAATACGAAAAACGAAATAATACTATGTACGATATATTCGAATATTTCGAAGGTGATTCCAACGGCGCCGGATGGTGCAGCGGCTATGGTCCCCGACTGTGGAACCGCTGAAGACTTTTTGGACCAGGTACGAATCTCGGTCAAGTCAATTTTTTTTCCATCATATGATTTTTTATAAACCATTGTAAAAACATTTTTTAACTATGTTTAGACTATTTTATAATAATTTTTCGGAAAAATATTTTTGAAGTACTTTTGCCTCTAGTCATTCGCAGACTGTATTACAGCTCCACTTAACATTTTTCACGTGGAATTGTGCATCGTTTGTGTATCTTGTAAATAAGATTGATTAGTTCCGTGACACAAAATGATCACCTGAAGTATTATTAGGAATACTTATCTTTAATAATTGTAGGGGGATTGGTATGCGGTGGAATCGTGTAAGGCGGTTTCAGACTTCATCGCTATCTTCATCAATTGTCGGTGTTATTTGATCAGTATCAAAAATCTTAGTGAATATCTCTGCTGGCCGAACTATGTCCATATCGAATCGAGCATGAGATAAATAATAAATAATAGCAGCAACATGTGAGCAACATCCAATAGTGCGATTCCCATTAGCGACTGACTAGTTGCAAAACTACTTCAAAAATATTTTTCCGAAAAATTATTATAAAATAGTCTAAACATAGTTAAAAAATGTTTTTACAATGGTTTATAAAAAATCATATGATGGAAAAAAAATTGACTTGACCGAGATTCGTACCTGGTCCAAAAAGTCTTCAGCGGTTCCACAGTCGGGGACCATAGCCGCTGCACCATCCGGCGCCGTTGGAATCACCTTCGAAATATTCGAATATATCGTACATAGTATTATTTCGTTTTTCGTATTAGGCAAGTTTTAAAGTCTGAGAGATGTTTTTCTGAACGTAGGAACGTTTAATATCACATAATATATTTTTATGACTGTGAAAATATAAGTATAACTTAGGAAAAACGCCGAAAAAAGCGGTTTTTATTTTTTTTAACTATGACGCACCACTCACAAAAATCTGAAAAAAATTGAGCATAATACTTTTGATAATATCTCATTGCTAAATTAAATCTGGAGTAGCACCTTTTAGATTTCTATATGAAATCTGCATTTTTTCGATTTTTTTCGTGTTTTTCATTTTTTACAAGCAGAGCTTGCAGCGGAAAAATCTGGAAATGATACCTAATATGTGGCTTGATATCCGAAATGTGTCAGATTTTTTTCAGAATTTTTAATTGTCAATAAATAGGGAAAATGGGCCAAAAACTGGTTTTTCGATTTTTCTCGATAACTACCCTTACAGATGAGATAGGGGGCTGAAACTTGGCACAGAGGGGTTTTTTTGGGTAGGCTATCGAATGGTCCAAGCTCGATTAAAATCCCGCTGGGGGCGAATTTGACCACCAAATCCGGCTATAGCCTTTAAATATGTTGTAGTCTTTAGTGACCTACGAACGAATCTCAAATGATTTTCCAGTATATCTTAAAAATTGCTGAATTTACAGATGTGCAAAATCAACAATTTTTAAGATTTAATGATATTGATGTTTTATTCTTTAATGATAAAAGGAAGACACATTTTTTTACACGTCTGTAAAATCAACAATTTTTAACCCTTTGCACTTGGAGCTATTTTAACTTGAAAATTAGACATTTCTTTCAACCTAAAATATTTCCATTCCCTATTTTTCTTTAAATTTTATAGATATGAAATTGGTATAACACCTCATACAATACCTAAAGATTTAGTAATTGATTAGATACCGACATATTTAATAATGTAGACAATATTTTGTGTAATGGTTAAGATATCGAAAAATCCTTTGAAATTCGTTTATAGGTCACTAAAGACTACAATATATTTAACACTAGCTTTACAGGATCCATACACATATATTATTCAGAAAATTTGACCAAAAATTTGGATAGACACATTCTTGTTATGTTTATAAAAGTAGCTATTTCTAGAGCTCCGTAAACCTAGTGTTAAATTTGAACGAAATCCGAAATGTCACTCCAAAAAGTGTTTGTGTTTGGAATGACTCAATATGAAACTAAAGGCGATTTCATATGGTTTAATCTCGCACCGATATTTCTGCCGTTCAGCGCGTAAGTGTGAGACTCTTTTACGTCTTGTTTTTTCGAAATAAGGGATTGAAAGTGAAGTGACCATTATAATAATTGTTCATCGCACTCAATTGTCGCATATAATTGAGACAAGTGAGGAATTTCGAACGTGTACGAAAAAAGTGAACGGGAACAATATAGTGAGAGAAGCTACGAAGCACTCGCATAAGTGTCGTGTTTTATGTCGTGCTCCTTCACTCGCTTGACACTCTATGAGGGTACATTGTCGCAGCAATGATTGCCGACCAATGAGAACGAGGACGAAAAGCTTCCTCTACTCCCGAACGTCTCTCGAATAAAATACTAGACGCTAAGGAGCGTTTGTTGGGCTGGTTCTAAAGATGGCGCTATTTTTGGTTGCATTGTCGCCATCTTATAAACTCGTATTTCCGGATCGCGCGCAACTAAACAGTTATACATTTCAAGTTCTTATGGAGTTACGAATTATGTAGTTATTTGAAATCTGGATTTTTAATTAATTTAATTGAAGGTGAGACCAACAACATTGTGTCGTTATTCTACTTGATCATTTTCAATTTCACTTTATAACTTCGTAATCAACAGATAAATGCTCGGAACAGTATTGGCATCATTTTTCAATCATCGGTGAATAGATTGAACCCGTGAGACAAATGTATTCCGATCTCTATAAATCTAGTAAAAATTAATTTTCACTGTATACTTGTCATTGTTCAATTTGTTTAGCGATTAACGGTTGTTCTACAGTGTTCGTAACTCTGATTGCTTGGTATATGCACAGCACATGAATGAACGTACGATATCGACAGATTTACATGCACTATTGATTAAAGCATACCTTAATAAACATCTTCACAAATACCGAATGTTGCCTAAATATTCTTAAAATAAGAAGTGTTCTATAAACGAATAGTTGTGTATGTAAGTATAATTTCCATTTAATTAAAAGATTTAATAACAAAGGTAAGTACGAGTAAGTATAAACATTTCATATTTTCTAAATGTAATTGTGTCTATTTTTATGTTTGTATACTGTGGAATTGATCGGATTAAATTATTTGTAATCGTATCGCTATATAGAATACACTGTGCGCTTACATTGACACTTTTCATGAAAACAGCAACACAGCGTATGCACTTTGTAAAACGATATTTATCACGAATAGATACTGGAATTGTGCAGACTTACAATCGAATTACATCATAAATTAGTTAGCCTTGTAATTTGCCATACGAATAATATTAGCAGCGCAAGTATTAGCTTATTCAAGTGCAAAGAAATATTGCGGAAGGGCTCTAAGATAAATGGATAAATTTTGAATATTTTGTGACATAAATGGGTAGGTGAAATGCTATAAGATCCTATAGACTTGTCTCGTAATTTGTCACACGAATAATGTCATTGCAAGCATCAGCTTATTCGAGTATAAAGAAGTATTATGGAAGGTCTCTAAGATAAATTTATAATATTTTGTAACATAAACGAGTAGATGAGATTAAAATCCATTTGTAGTCTAGTGAAGTGCAAAAGAGAGTTGATTGAAAATTATTAAGGTGTGCTTTAATTATTTAGCATTTGTATATCTATGCAGACATTGATCATTGTTCGTAACAGAATGAGAACAACTATAATGCGATTCTATAAAGAGTTGTTTCTAATACCGATACTTTGTCAGAAAGAGAAAAACGAAGAGGATTTAAAAAATATATATTTTGAAGTGGAAAATGATATGCTAATGCTAAGAGAGAGAGAGAGAGGGAAATAGAGGCACAATTATACCAGTTAAATTACACAGAAATATATGAATGGAGGGAATGACATTAAATGTTTGGCATTACAGGCGCTCATGCAGAGGAAGATACCAGTCAGGATAAGGAAGATATTCTCAACAATACGAATGAAATGCCCTCTGTGCGAGAAAAAAGAGCTGCCTCCCCTGGGAACAATCAGCCATCCTCCAAACAAGCGAAATTCGATTTTTCTTTGGCAAGCATCGCTACAGGTGAAACTGTAGGTCATTACTTGAGCAGCGGCAATGTGGAGAACAATAAGAATACCATTCGTAAAGATGGTATCAAAAGAAATGAAAAGTATTCGCAGAATAAGAAAGATGCTAAGGGTGAAGACACAAAACTGAATAAATCTAACAATAACTGCAATGCTAATTTCACGAATAAGAATCGCAACGACATAGACAGATTACAACTGAAGTACAACTTACACAACTTTAAGTTAAAGGAATTGAAAGTCATATTGAAAGACATCAAATATGACAAGAAGAATGGAATAAACGAGTCGCATGTACATAATAATTTATGGGAAGTCGAAAAGATTCTTGGGAAGAAAGAGCTGAATGGCCAATTGGAGTACTTGATTAAATGGAAGAATTGGGGCAACGAATACAATACCTGGGAGCCCGAGACCAATTTAGTCAATTGCTCGGATATCTTGCAGGAGTTCGAGAGACAGAGAATAGAGTTGCTGAGTGATTTTCAGGAAAAAGTGAACTTTTATCCGACCAAACAAGACATCGAGGCATTCCTGAAGAAGTTCAACCAACAGAAAAAGAATATAACGTGCGTGTCGGTTAGATATGACATACTGTTCGCCGCGATGCGAAACTACTTAAAGGAGAAAATTAATAGAATTTCGAAGTTTCAATTCATCAAAGATGGAATTCTCCGAATGCTCGTTTCCGATTTACGAAAGAAACAGATGGAATCGTTGCTGATTTGGGAGAACGAGATGAACACCATTACTAAGGGCAAACCGAAGATAAAGGTGGAGAATCTCGTTGACCTGGAAGAAGGGCCTCAGAACTTCTATTACATAGACGATTATCTGCCTGGAGTTGGCGTGATAATACCTGACGATCCACCTATTGGTTGCGAATGCACTGTTTGCAATTCTAAAGCTCTGTGTTGCTTCGGCCAATACGATGGGAACTGTCCTTACACAGCCACGTCCAAGATACGAGTGCCACCGGGCACACCGATATACGAATGCAACAAACGATGTGCATGCGACATAAGCTGCATTAATCGCGTGGTGCAACGCGGCACGGAGATGAAATTCTGCATATTCCGAACTGCCAATGGACGAGGTTGGGGTGTGAAGTCTCTGGATGCGATCAAGAAAGGTTCGTTCGTCACCCAGTACGTGGGCGAGGTCATCTCCAGCGAGGAAGCCGAGAAACGCGGCAAAGAATACGATGCTGCCGGCAGAACGTACCTGTTCGATTTAGATTACAATGAGACTGAAGAACAATGCCCTTATACCGTCGACGCCGCCGTCTACGGTAATGTTTCTCACTTCATCAACCATTCCTGTGATCCAAATTTGGCGGTCTATGCCATTTGGATCAACTGTCTCGATCCAAATCTCCCGAAGCTTGCGTTGTTCGCGACCAGAGACATTAAAAGAAACGAAGAGATCACTTTCGATTACATGTGTCAGACGTCGAAGAACAGCGAGTCTTCTATCAGACAGGATATATCCATCATCAAAGAAGATGATCTAGGCACGTTGATCACCAAGGAATCTCCAAACGAGTTCGAAAGTCGACCGGACACGCCACAGTCCGACACGTCTTACACGAAAACTTTATGTAAATGTGGAGCTCGGAATTGTAGGCGATACCTGTTTTGATGACTGTTTTAAATTTACGTGCACATTAGAGATCCGTATTTCACATATATAGAAATACACGTGGTACGTAAGAATTCAAGAATCCATGTACACTACTGTACACGGATCCGTTCGGCACGTTCGAGTCCGACAACTGATGCGTATTGTTTTTCACGCCTCCTCATTTCCCGATAATGCATGCGATGGGGTTTTTCAGTAGTCAAAAACGTTAGATAAAAGATTAATCTATTTTTAATATTTGCGCTGCGTAATTTGAATTATTCGGAAGCATAAAGCTGCGCATGTAGCTACAGTAATGTTTCTATTAGAGCGACAGCTTCGCGGGGGTTTGGTCGCATAAACCGTACGCAGACACTATTTTTTTATCTACAAAAGACGAGCCGAACATAGAGAAGGACAGCGCGTGTAAAGAGTATTGGGTTGTCAAGAAAGTGATTCCAGTATTTTAAAGTGAAAACAAACCTAATTTTGGGAAAATTTTCAAGTTTTATGAGCGCGGCATTATGAAGCTATACCAGAAAGACGGCAAAGGATCATTGAATAAAATGGAAAATGTTTTACTGATTAAAGTGGATTGCTTGAATAGAAAAATTGGGTTTTATTTCACCTTAAAGTACCGAAATTACTTTCTTGCCAGCCCAATAAAAATAGAACTTTCTAGGGCGATCGAAAACCCCATCTTTGCATTATCGAGAAAAGGGAAACGAGACTATCCCCTTAAATTAGTACTACACGGTTCACGTACCACGTGTACACGTTCAAAACCGTAATCACTAATGCACATCGACACTTTGGTTCGCCTCAGTTGTTTCATTAAGGGGCAGTCTCGATTCCAGGATTGCAACGGTGCGGGATGTACCTTCTCATTTCTCGATAATGAACACGAAGGCGTTTTTCAGTGTTCAAAAAAGGTAGATAAAAGATCAATCTAGGCCGTGCTTGTCTTGAAAAGTACTATTTTTACGTTTGCAAGGCGTAATTTGCATTATTCATCAACATGTAGCTGTCGCAGTTTTATAAAAATAATTCTCATTACGATGCAAGTCTTCAGAATGTTGCCCTTTAAATGTTTTTTCTTTAAAATTATCGTCGGTTGCGAATCTTTCAGAAAATTAAGGATAATGTCCAGAATATAAGTTTATTTGAAATTTCTTCTCTTGCGTCATGTTGGGTAAAGATTTTTAATTATTCAATGGTTCAAATTGTATTTTGATCTCGCTGTTTATGCCGCCTGTTGCGGCCGCCTTTCTGTATCATGAATAATGCAAATAGCTTAAAACGTAAAAATAGGACATTTGAGTGTGATCGGGGCCTAGAATGATGAAAACTCCCATCTTTGCATTATCCTAGAAACTATTCCCCTAGCTTCATCTAGAAACATTGCGTATGATCAACAGAGTCTAATCGTTTACTCGTTGATTAGACATCTATTTCGAAAAGACAAACACGCAAAGCAGCCCCCAAAGTGCCAATGTAAACTATGTTTTGTGTTTCGAGTAGACCTCATACCAAACACAGACTCACATGAAAATAATGGACGTTAGCATGAAGCTACATTGCAAAGCATGTTGTTTTACGAGTTTATTTTCGATCGAGACTAGTCTCAACACATGAAATTCTTATATGTATATTTTACAACTTTCACAAGAGTGAATGTCTCAGGTAAATTGATCGGAGATGTTTACAAAGTATGATATCTAATACGCCTAATACTGTAACAAATTATATGTGAACACGAATAATTATTATACAAAGGAATAACAATTGCGCTGATATCTATTCTAATGTTTTTTGACTAATCTAATGTAAAAGTGAATATTTCCAAAAGTCATGCTATCGAGACCCTTTCTTTATCGACGATTATAGTTATATATTTAGATATTAATTTTACTCGTTAACAATTTTAGTTGAATTTATCGTTATAATTCGTCGCGCATTAATTGAAGTTCTGTAATGAAAGGGTTAAAAGAGAAATTTGAGTATACTTAATTGTCCAGACTGAACTGTAGTAACACTTCGATAACTATCGCAGATTTTCTTACATTAAATTACCGTATACATTATAATAATGTTTGAACAAAGGAGATCGACATTTCATATACCCGAGAAAGTGAAGTGTTGCGTGACGACTGCTTAATCCGAGAGAGAACAAATGATATGTTGCTGTTAAATTAGCATAATGAGCTGCGACTGCGGCAATACGCATAACAATTCAATGTTTTTATGAAGAAACGATGTTTAACAAATTTGTCTTAGAAAGTATTCCTTGTTTTATTTTTTGAAAACTAGAATTACAGTTCCATTGTACTTTAATTTCACTTTAATGTTTCTCGATTTTTTCTGAAATATTTTAATGATTTTTGAAACGTTGGATCGATTGTGTAAGTCGTTGCACTTACATCACACCATTTATCAATTCTATGAAGACACGATTACGAATTGTACACTGCCATGTTTTTTTTTTCTTCGCTACTTCTTCAGCAGAAGATAGTATTGCTTTATTTAACAGTTTAGTTTATTATGCGTACAGTTTAAAGAAATGTTTTTGTCAAATGTACAAAATTGTTTGCATTAAAATTTCATCTCCTTTCTATTAATGTTTCTGTGAAACTTTGTTGTGTTAAGAAAGTTGTAGTGAATAAGCTCTCCCCGAGATCAATAAAATCGTACGGTTGATCAGTTTAGAATAACAACCAGCTTAAAGCCTGGTTGATGTTACTGTGTAACTTTGGTGTGCTTTAACTAGTGTCAATCAACGTGTATTTTGGTGAATCTCCAATAATTATAATCAAAATTTTTATCAAATGAAAATTCACACCAAAATTGCTGTACGAGATGCCGCCAATTTTTTGTAAAAACAAAAATTCATTAATATATGTTAAATATTATATGATATTTGATTACTTGTAAATGTAAAGGTTTTATATGTTGATAAGAAAATTGTATTGTTCATTGTATACACTTACGTATAAAGCGTCTGCAAAAAATATGTAAATTATTATTGCTATTAAATTTGTAAATCACCGATCGGTTCCGTCTTTAATACATTTATTATTAAACAGCAGATCTTTATGCATTTATAGTAAAAGACATTCAAAATTGTTTGAAAATTTTCAAAATTGAAGATGCCAATATATGATTTCTCCTCTATTAAAATCATTAAAGGAAGAAATGACATTCAATTCAGTTTCTATTTCTTGCAATTGATGCAGACAATTTTTATTTTGCATGAAGATCCGCAGTCTAATTATCATTTATATAATTTTTCGATTGGACATCAATTTCAAATAAGGAATTTAATTTAAGGAAAGTATTTGCCATGAACAAAATCTATAAAGACAAATGTTATAACACGCAATGAATGTTTTCACTTGGTTCGTTGCAGGCTATGCGAATGCTAAGATTTATAAATGCAACAACGAAAAATGCCCAAGACCAGGATGCTACATATCCGGAGGATCAAGCAAAGACGATACGTTTCCCTGTTTACGTCCAGTTTGTACTGGACGATTCGAACTTGTTCGCCATGTGTCATTCGTTGATTGCCCAGGGCACGACATTCTTATGGCAACTATGCTGAACGGTGCAGCAGTTATGGATGCTGCTTTACTACTAATTGGTACACAATTTTTATTCACACAATATATATATAATATAATTACAATATATATACAATAATTGACTGCTTACCATTACCACCTGGTAGAAATATAAAACTGAGAATGATTTGCAGCTGGCAACGAGTCGTGTCCCCAGCCTCAAACATCCGAGCACTTGGCTGCGATTGAAATCATGAAACTGAAACACATTGTGATTCTGCAGAACAAGATAGATCTGGTGAAAGAAGCCCAAGCGAAAGAACAATACGAACAAATTCTGAAGTTCGTGCAAGGTATTTTAATCACGACCTACAGTTTTTTAAATTTTTCATTGAGGCCTAACAGAGCTGGGGAAAATAGTATTCTAAATAGTAAATAATCCTATTTATTTTAAAGTGTGTGTACAACTTTAAAAATAGAATATTTTATTTGAGGCAGTAACTTTTGAAAATAGTATTTTATTTGAAGAATATTGAAAATATTTGTATTTTGTCTTTTTATTTTTAATTTCAATTGTAAACATTATTGCTGAAAATAATGATTCGAATTCAATATTTACGAGTGTAAATTGTAAATCGTGTTATTTTATCTAATTATTCTCTGTTCTTTGTCTCAGGAACTGTGGCTGAAGGAGCGCCCGTCATACCAATATCCGCTCAGCTAAAATACAATATCGAGGTGTTGTGCGAGTACATCACGAAAAAGATTCCAGTACCTTTACGAGACTTCACTTCGGAGCCGAGATTAATTGTAATTCGATCATTCGACGTGAATAAGCCTGGCTGTGAAGTAGATGATCTAAAAGGAGGTGTAGCGGGAGGAAGTATTTTAAGAGGAGTATTAAAAGTACGACTAATTATTCATTTTTATTCCTGTTCCTCGTTTCGTGAACATATATCAAAATATTATTCGATTCGCAGGTGGGCATGGAAATAGAAGTACGGCCTGGATTAGTATCAAAAGATAGCAACGGGAAGTTAACTTGTCGACCCATATTTTCTCGAATAGTGTCATTATTTGCAGAACAAAATGAACTTCAATTTGCTGTCCCTGGTGGACTAATCGGTAAGCCATATTTTCTATAATTCTACATTCATTTATGAAACGATAATAATAATATCTTTGCTATAAATCGCAAGGTGTCGGAACGAAAATCGAACCGACATTGTGTCGAGCGGATCGTTTAGTTGGTCAAATTTTGGGAGCTGTAGGGGCTTTACCAAAAATATTTATTGAACTTGAAATATCGTACTATCTGCTTAAACGATTATTGGGAGTTCGAACCGAGGGCGATAAAAAGGCTGCAAGGGTAAGACTATTGTTCACTACATCGAGAATCACGATTCTTTTTCATTTCGAACTATAAAATGATACGATGAAACACACACAGGTACCTAAGTTATCGAGGAACGAAATGCTGTTGGTGAATATCGGATCTCTGAGTACCGGAGGACGTGTAATAGCCACCCGTGCCGATTTGGCGAAAATCAGTTTAACGAATCCCGTCTGCACAGAGATCGAGGAGAAGATCGCGTTATCGCGCCGTATCGAGAAACACTGGCGTCTGATCGGCTGGGGTCAGATTTGTGGTGGGCAAACAATAGAACCAGTTATAGATCGAAAATAATTCTACGAACACTACGAAAAAGACCAAAATATCACAAAAAGAAAACGAAAAGAATTTATACAACGTGAAATGTTACTTGAAACATTTATAATAAAGTTCGAAATACACATTAGTCGTATAATGTACGTTCTCCTGCGTTTCCCTTTCTCCTGAATCAATTATTTTCAAGTCCTGACAATATTAGTTACTACTCTAAAAATCTATGGTACATGGCTAAACGCTTTTTAATGGAACCTTCAATAGCAACAGCAATTTTCATTGTGAACTAACAAGTCACCCTCAATAACGTTATCTAATAGTTTCATTTAAGATCGCAATGTAAAATAAAATTTCTATGCTTTCTTTTGGTACAGCACAATTATTGGAAATCCTATAAATATGCTTCCGTAAAAATATATTAGTTTGACGAAAGATCGGACCAATATCGTTAAATGAAACAAATCGTAAAAATGTAAATAAACGTAATTAAATATTTTATTTCGGTTACGTTAAATTAGGTATACATACAAATCCTGGCTGAATGTATGAAATTGACATGGAAACACAGGCCAGCATTATTGGCGAGTTGTTTGTATCTTGTACCAGACGATGCAACTCGATCGGTTGTAAAAATGGATCGTCTTGCCTGCAATCAATGCGAAAACAAATTAAGATGTGTTGGATGAAAAATATAAGTTGTCGATAGAAAAATTTCTATTTACTTTATCACAACGATTCGGTATAGTGGTGGACCAGGATTCGCTTTCCTATAATTCTGCGTGTTCGAATAGATATTGTATGATATCTTGTATCTACTTTTCTTTCTCCTAACAGTCTTTTCGGGCATGGATTTGATTATTTTGAGTTTACTGAAAACTTCCTCCAGGCTGACTGCATTCTTCGGTCCACAAAGTGGACTCCTCAATCGTCCAACCACTTGTATCTCGTCGCACTCTTCGTCCCTGCGTATATCTTCGTCGTCGATGGTGATTGTTTTCTCTTCGCGCCACTTCGTTTTCAATTCTGACCAGGAGGATGCTCCTGGTAGCACTTTAAACGCCGCTTGATTCACCCCGTCGTTATGATTCGAATGATTATTATTAGTCTGATTTCTATAATGATTACGTGGCCAATACCATTGACGAGGCCCAGGTAACGACACGTTCTTCGTCACGCTAGAATAAATCGACATATTCTCTTCTATTCTATGATGATACATTTTCCTTGGAGAAATCGAGTTGTTCGGCTGAAAATTATGGTACGACTGATTCCGAGTAACAACGTTTCTCATCATATTGTTACCCAAATTTGGCACTAAGAAATTATTTAACTGCACGGACATAAACCTATTCAGAATCGCCGCGCTGTGGTTCTGGATAAGTATGTTTTGAAACATAGTATTCCTATGTTGCCAGAATGAGTTTTGGTTGTACGCGAATGGCATTCTAAACTGCCCACGTCCCATAGAGAAGTAATCTTGCATAAAAACGTTCTGCACGTTCGTCGCTAAATTATGATTTAATGTAGCGACGTGCGTGCTTCTTCTAACGTTATTGCTCGTCGATGCGTTATTGTGCTGAGGCGTATTATTACTTTGGTTGCTATTCGATGCATTTCCATTCCCCACGCTGGATTGCCTTAGCTTCCGATCCGTTTGATGTAAATTTCGCAGCTTTTTGATCTCGTAGCGGTAAACATTATTTTGGGGCTTCACACTGTGCGGTATGTAGCCCCTCGAAATCTTCACTACTACTGTCTGTTGGGCTGCCATGTTTGGGATTAAATTTAATATCTCCATCCGCGACATTGGCTGCGGCAATTCTTCGACTTCGTCGTCGGAAAGTTCGATCACCTAAAATCACGAAAGATACGAATTAGCTTGGTGTTAATATGTTAACGTAATCATTCGACTGCGGATCTTTATATATTTATGAAGTAATTGGTTGGGCGAAATATGAAACAGTAAAAGATTTAAAAAGTTCAAGAATGTTACAATGTTGCGTTTAATGTAACGAAGTGGTTAAGGGATGAAATCAATTTTTATGTTATTCCATAAAAAATAAGGCCGTAAGAAGTTAGGTTGTATTATGACGTTATGATTTTTTTCTATTTTTACTTATTGTTAGAAAAGCAACTTATCGCACGTTGTTGTACCTCGTGCTTCAGCCTTTTGCTTCGAGACTCCTCCCCGGATGGTGAAGACGACTTATGTTTTTTTGGACTGCTGTCGCAGCTCTTCGTATTACTATCAAGCACAGAAATATCGGGAGTGGGTAAGAGTGCCTTGTCGGTCCTCTTGGGCAGCAATTTAACGTTACGCTGTATGCGCGCCGACCGCCAACTCGACATTGAGTTATTTGAATTATTTCCTTGCATAAAACTATTCTTGTCTGTGACAATTTTAATACTGCCCAGCAACGTTTCTTCCGATATGATCTGTACTTTATTAGTTCGTTTCCTTTTCTCCTGATTTTGTCTTCCAGTAGACGCGTTAGCTGCTAATAATTTACAATTCTCCGTTTCCTTCTTTTCACTTTCTATATTTTCTACCATGCTAAGAAGATCGTTCATGACTTTTTGTACATCATCCATGTCTACGGATTCATTTAGATTTTGACAAGTCTGTACCGAATCGATAATATTTTCCTGATCGTTAACATACATTTCGTTTTCTGTATTGGTATCGCTATTCGTTTGATTCCAAAGACCATTTTCAGGTTCAACGAGGACTTTGCGTTTCACGTTATTACTTTCATCGCTTTTCGTGTTCTTGTCTGTGTCGTAGATAAACCGTTGTATACGGTAACCGTAACGTGCTAAATGACTGTAAACTCTGTATTCTTCTAGCGTACACTCAACATTATCGATTAAAAGTTCGTAAGCCTGTTGAATGGACAACGGTACATCATTCCAAATAAGTTCCAAACAGTTCTAAAACAAAATAGTGTCTTACTTTTTTCTGTACCATGTTAAACAATCCGATGATTTGTGTTAGAATGATAACATACAGTTTCTAGAAGAAACAGTGCTTCTTCTGGCAATAAATACAAGGCACAATTCTTTTCCAAGCCATAATTACCCCAATCTTGACCAGAATACTTCTTCACTCTAGCTCTCTTCTGTAGAGGCAACCATTCGGCGCTGGCTAACTGCGAGATACGATCTACTCTTTCTACAGCTATTAAATTCCTCCTCGATTTAAGGCCCTTCTCGATTTGCATATTCTGCAACCAAGAGTCGTCTGGCTCGAATTGCTTCATACCAGTCTTTGGAAGAGTTTTGGCGGATCTTTCGTATTCATCCCAGGCATTGCATTTAATGCCTTTATTCCGCAGCAGCTCTTCCACACTGTAATATAACAACCATTAGAATACCCGTTAAAAAATGGAAGACAGTAGAAAACTCACGTTAGCGAATTCGTGGGTAACTTTCTCTTTTCTTCGGTCATCTTTTGGCCACCGTTTAGGTGAAACAATCTTTTTAAATCGATTACTTATTTTAAAAACTGTACAGTCCCATTACCTGCGCCATAAAGAATGCGTTACACACTTTCCAACAAATTTATCAACATGTATAGCTGATCATCACCTGCTGTCATTAATAATTAATAATTTAATTTATTGTTTGTACGAATATATTCGCCGGATATAGATTTTCACAATAATTACAGCTGTATTATCATCATAAGATTCGAGGTATACCGGCATCGAAAAATTCGCGAGTCAACAGTAATTCAAGAATTAGTACCGGAACATATACTCGGACACACCTGTAATGTATCTTCGTGCATTTAAATTGTCTTTCGATTACATAGTGCTCCGTAAACACAAAAGTAACTATGTTACACGTGTGCAAACAGACCACAATACGATTACATATTTGTTTTCACTCGAGTAATGACAAAGTTTTGTTGCAATTTGTATTGTACATGCTAGAACCTTTCACGTTACAGCATGGTAACTGATGGTAACTTTGTTTTCATCATATATCATAATACACCATCAAAACGATGTTTTCATCATCGATATCAGAGAGTAAATGAGAGTGCTCACGCCCGGGATTTGGCCGTGCCACTATTGGCTGCACATCAACTCGCAGTCCGGACAAGAACCTACATCAACTTGCACTCCGGACACGAACCTACATCAACTCGCACGCCGGATAAGAACGTACATCGACTCTCAGTGGCTCTCAGTCCGGACAAAATCATTTTTGGCCTTGATCAGAATAAAAAGTTTATATTGATTGATTCGCAGCACCCGTATTATATATCCCCTTTCGTAGCAAACAATTTTTATCTGAATATGTTCTCTAAGTTCAGTCTTTCTCTGTTTTTCATGAAATTAAGAAAATATCATGTATTAAAATACCTGCAGAAAATAATTATTTAATAAGGTCAAATAAATGGAAGGATTACAGAAGTAGACACATTATACTAAACAAAAAAGGTCGAACAACATTTTAGCTCTACTTCCAACAAACTAGAAAATGTATAACGTACTATTTACATTTCCTTAGGACTTGAAGAAATTATATGTTCAGTTAGGAAGTCGGAATTTAACTATGGAATGGGAAATAAAGAAAGGCAAAACAAAACAATTAATCAAAAAATCATTTATTACACACACAAACAAATATTATATAACACATAAACAAATATATTTAAAATATTATAAAACAAATAAATAAATAATTATTATAATACATAACTATTCATAGGAATAAAATAACAATTTATTAACCAATTGCCGGTGGAGAAGGTATTGACCGTTTGGCAGGCAGCAATGACTCTGAAAATAGGAAAATGCATATTAATAATTATTGTTCAATTTGGAAGTTTTTTGTACTTTATTTAAATATAATCTATTTAAAAAATAATACCGATTATTTATATGATAGTTTAAACAATTTTATATGCCCAGAAAATCTGTTTATGCATAAATGGTTTTTAAAAAATAGTATGTGAAAAACTATACTTTGTTTAAAAAATTTTATTAACCTAGAAAATTCTGTTTACAAAAGCGTGGAAAAATTGACGACGGTGGAGGAACAGTTGACTTTCTTCTTGGAGAATCTTCTACGTGAATTTATAAAATACTTGATTATCTACTACACTCAAATGAAACATACATTCGATTGAATTGTAAATGATTAATTAAACTTACATTGGCGGATCTCGATAATTTTCATCGTTGACTGAGAGTCTCCTGCTCGCGTTTCAGCTACTCGGTCCACTGAAGCGCGAGCTCGAAGAGCTTGGATGTACTTTAGTTGTGCAATATGTTATTTAGCTTCCGTGATGTCGTACAAAAAAATAAGTAATAATAAAAAAGTTATCCCTTGGTATTGCATTGTGTTGACGCTTGGGCCTTTGAACCTTGCCGCCGACTCCGACTCTCGGCGTCTCTTTCTTTTCCATACGCTATCCTTCCTTGCGCTCGAAACTTTAATTGTCCATTACTCAAGTAAATATTATCGGAATTATATCATATTTGGTATGATTTTTATCAGAAAAATGCCACGAATATGATAGTGAAAGTTCCATAAAAAAAATAGACAAAAATAAAGAAGTTGGAAATTTGGATTAGGTGATCTCACTGATATACCCGAGCCGCATGATGTCATACTTCTCGGCGACCGAGACCTCTCGAGTTTCACGACCCCTCAAGGGGGTATACCCCGCAGTATTGGGGATAGATCTGGGACATTTATCGTCCAGACTTTTGGGACATTTATGCATAAAATACTTATATATATATAAAGTGTCCGATTGCGTGTGTAATGACGCGAATATCACATAGATTTAAAATTCAGATCCGTTTATTACATGTGCAGACCTGTATTTACATACACACGAAATAAGAATCTAGAGTGTAGATTAATCGCCAAGACGGGTGACCGTTACTTTTTTACAAAGTGTCCAACATGATACATATTTAATAAATATAAATCATGTACTCACCAACTCTTGCAATCCATTGAGCAGACAAGGGATTGTCCTTTTTCGGGAAAACATACAAATGATGTCCATTTTGTCGGCAATTGCTGCAGTCCTTGTACATGCAGGTATCCATAAAATTCTTCAATGGTGTCCCTGATGAAGCCATATCCTAAGTCCTAAACCTAAAACAAACTCCACAAAAAAACCCACAAATCCGCGAACACTCACGAATCCGGGAACACGCAAAATCCGCGAACACTTACAAATCTACGAAGTGTTCGGCAAAAGTTTTAAAAATATAATGTATGAATGTTTAAAGAAAATAATGAAAAAATTCTCCTCCGCTGCTCTGAGCTAACTGTCGAACGCGGTGCTCTACCAATCTCCTCAAATCGCGGCAACGCGAAGCCACGTACAGATCGCTCAGCACTTGTTCGCGACTCTGTTTACAAAAACAGATTGAAGTCGCGGTAATACCCAACGGTCGCTCGACGACTACATTGTAGTCAGGAGCGGGCGCTCGCCGTCTACAACTTCTAAAAGATCGCATACTGAAAAATTAATTACATAAAAAAAAGTTTGTAATTATTTAGAAGTTGGGCTTCCTCTCAGATTTTGATGAAATTTAAATGTGTTATAGATTTCTACGTTTTGAACAACTTTTTCTTATGCATGTTACCGCCGCTCGATTTTATTTTTCGAGATATTCGCAAAAAACTATCGCTAATATTGTATTGAATTTTTCGTATTCCTGCACTAAAAATAGCAAATTTTAATTGTTCGGCCTAAAAAAATGTGATTTGAGAGAAAGAAAAAATTGTATTCTGTGCGATATATGTATATATATGTGAATGTTCGCAACGCTCACAACATTGCTGGTTAGGTAGTCTGGATACAGAGATTCTAATCCTGTCGAGAGCAAAGTTTTTTTCCATACATCAAACTTTATTTTTTCAATTTCTTATTCATGTGATTTAGCAATATTTTTTCAATGTTTTAAACATGTTTAAGTAATATGTTTTGCAGAATATGGGAAAAATAGGGAGATTACAGTATGAATGGTTTTTAACCTTGAGAAAATTCGTCAAACTTGCACAATTTCAAGAAAAAGACGTTTCTACGTTACCACGAGCAGAAAATTTTTTTTAACATACCATGTATCATTTCCCGTAGATTTTTTCACGCTGACTTCAAATCTGGCCTCAAACTTGTTTCTACGACCTCTGGTTTTTTCAAAAACTCGAATTATAGTTAAACAATTTAACTTTTATTTTTTCAAGGTTAAAAACCATTCGAACTGTAATCTCCCTATTTTTCCATATTCTGCAAAGTTTCAGCTTTCATTTAAAAAAAAATTCATCACTCTACCTCATTTCTATCAAAAGTTATTTCTTTTTGAATAGAGTTAGGTCAAGTTTTCCCACTGTGCGCCGTTACGAGCGTTCACCGGCATACTTTATTTTTTTGACACTGTTCCACCAAACGGACACTTCTGAGATTTTTATACAAAATAGTTTAGCATCATAGCAATATCTTGGAATTTTTTGGTGGGTCTCAACCCAGGGGAAGATGGTTAAAAAAATTCCCAAAAAATTAATTAATTGTTTTCAACTATAAATCATTAGCAAAAAATTCTGAAAAAAATCTGAAATATAGAGTGTATCCATATCTTTTGTGTGCCGTTCATCCTATGTCGATATCTCTTCTCGTTTTAGAGCAAATTGCATTTAAGTGCGGGGGAATTAACCCCAATATCACCCTTATCGGTGGGGGTAGACATTTGAAATTTTACACAATGTTTTTTTTAGACATAAAACGATGTTTTAAGACAGGACTCAGGAAAATCGGAACGGGGCCGCTGGCCCATGCTTATCCGGCTAGACCCTTTCACCCTAAACACTAAACAAACAAAAATGTGCTGAACATATTTATTTTACATAATTTTTTCGTGGAGTTATGCAAGCAGGGTTCGGGGCGTTCTTCCGATTAGAATAAGACTAAACTCGATAGAATGTGGACTGTGCCATGTGATTATGTAATCGTGAATGTATTCGCGGAAGTATCCGAGGTCTTCAAAAAGATACTTTAAATAATTTTCTGTCGGCAATCTACCCTTAATGTTTCCCCTAGACACACAGTTTTGGGTATCATTTTGAAAGAAAAACATATTTTTATACTTTTTACACTTTTATTTGACCTTATATTAAATAATTATTTTCTGCAGTTATTTTAATACATGATATTTTCTTAATTTCATGAACAAGAGAGAAAGACTGAACTTAGAGAACATATTCAGATAAAAATTGTTTACTACGAAAGGGGATATATAATATACGGGTGCTGCGAATCAATCAATATAAACTTTTTATTCTGATCAAGGCCAAAAATGATTTTGTCCGGACTGAGAGCCACTGAGAGTCGATGTACGTTCTTATACGGACGGCAAGTTGATGTAGGTTCGTGTCCGGAGTGCGAGTTGATGTAGGAGCTGATCCAGGCTAAGCACTAGAGTAGGGGGCAGCACCATACTGGGCACGGCCAAAACCCGGGCGTGAGCACTCTCATTTACTCTCTGTCGATATGTATTGTATACAAAGTCATTGATGCTTATCTAATGATTTGTGATAATGTCGATTAGTCTAGGATAAAATATATTTTGATCTTTCAATAGTTTCATCGGATTTTAGCAATATTTGTCGAGTAAAACGATTACAACTGTACGAATACTAACCCCGAAATTTCGCTACCGATAACTATCGATAGTAAAAGTAAATCATCGATAGTTTTCGATAGTGAGAACTATCGATAACCATCGATAGTGTAAGGCGCAGCATACGTCCTTGTATATATTTACGATGCGTTGTTAATTAGAAAGTGGGGGAAGATTCATCATTAAATCATCCTGCACTGGGGCAACGGGATGTCGATTTGTAAATAATGTGCGCAATAAAAGTGCAGCATGAGCAGCGTTAAGAAAAATATCAATCATCTAGCAGTGTTCAAGCAACGCACAAAAAATGACGATAACGCCGAGTTGTCCGAGGTTAACATTATCGCCGCAAGAAAATCTGGTGTTCTAAATCTTTCGTCAAAAGGGCTGTCCACGGGTATTTGCCACATTTGAAAACGAAATGAATGTTGTTTAGATGTTAATTTAGACATGTACACTCTCCGATAATCGGCCAGATGCTTGATACTCCGATGTTGCACTCGTAAACGAGCTAATTGTTGCATGTTCATATTATTAGGTCATCCCATTATTTCCCATGTCGTTTTAATATGTATCTTACGAAGAGAGATCTTAATATATAATTATATTGTAAAACGACAGTGTCAAACAACCATACTGTTATTCTAAGTACGATAAATAATTGTTCCATTATTTTGTAGTTGATCAATCGAAATAAAATTGTATTTTACACCTCAGATATCTCATTTTTATAATTATTACTGGTTTATGGGTAAACAAATTATATCGCATCGTGTGCCACACGCTTTATGCTTTCTACCATCAATTTACTTCCGTTCAATTGTTATAAACATATATTTTGTCATTTGTATTATTTTGATTTTTCATTCAATTTCTATGTTGAACAAAATCATAATTATATATTTTTTTTTTTTACATCCAACGCATAGACAGCTTTGCATGTTAGATTGCAAGAAATGTTCTAGAATAAACAATGTTTACGATCATAGAATACAAGAGTATTGCAAGCGTATCATGAGGTAAGCCACTATTAGTTGTAAAAGAACTTATATGTCTGTTGTGAAACTTCTGTTTCAAAGTAGTGATCGTTCGCTGGTATACTGTATTAATGTTAATAATATTTGTTGCAGTGCCTAGTAGAGTATGGCATATAAACGCACTAACGAAAGAGGAGGTGAAACAGTTGCATCTTGAGTTCGATCACGTACACGAAAACGAACGATGGTGGGAACAAACACCGCTCCTGAAATTGGACTTGAGCCGCAACAGCTTAACTACAATTTCTTCGAACATAGAATGTTTATCGGAATTGATAACATTACTTGTAAATATCTGGAACGTCTTAATCGTTGTAGTATTTATGCTGCAATGAGTTTGTACTGATTATAATTTCATGATTTCAGTTACACAACAACATGATCGAAGACTTACCACCAGAAATTGGGACTCTAAGTAAATTAATAGTGCTGAATCTATCGAACAATAAAATAAAGAAATTACCTTCTGAATTCTATAAATTACACTATCTAGTAGATTTGTTCCTAAAGAACAATTGCCTGACAGAACTGGATCCTGCGTTTGGGGATTTAGTGATGTTATCTTACTTGGTAAATTGAATATATCGCTTTTGCATGCTAGATAATCGATTGTATAACAATACATCTGATATATTCTGTACACGTAGGATTTGTCGTACAACAGTTTATCAAAATTACCAGTGGGAATGGGATATTTAGTGAGATTGATCGTCTTGGACATAAGTCATAACAAACTGAAAGAATTGCCACGTGATTTGACAAGTATGAGAGGTGAGATTTTCCTTTTCGAAAACTTTTTAGCATTTTACGCATTTATGAGAAGAATGAATAGGTGCAATTTGAGACAGTAGAAACAGAAGAATTTAAGAATACTGTTATATTATTTTCAACCTATTAAGATAGAAAATAAATTTCTATTTCACTCCAATTTAATAATTACATATTCTTTTGGAAACAGATTTACGAAAGCTAGACGCCAGCCACAACGAGTTGGAAGAATTGCCTCCTTTGAGTGAATTGAGGATGCTCGAAAAATTGACGCTGCAAATGAACAAGTTAACAATGATCCCTGATCTGTCTGGTTGTAGGCTGCTCGAAACGCTGCACATGGAAGATAATAATATAACAGTAGGTATCCGTAATTGTTAGAAATCGTTTGCAGTGTTCATTCTAATAATTTTCAGGAAATCGATATGTCGTGTTTGGAGGGCGTAGGTAGATTAAAAACGTTGACTTTAGGAAATAATAAAATCGATCAGATACCCGAAGAAATTATAAAGTTAGTGAGCTTGGAAATTTTAGACTTGTCCCACAACAAGCTGACTACGTATGTTTCTTCGTATATGAACATGTATTATCATTATAGACACTAAAATATTTTTTAATGATAGCATTATTTCGTAGAATATCAAGTTACGTTGGCATATTGCCAAATTTAAAGCAGTTTTCGATCTACGGGAATAATGTGCAAAATGTAAGAGCGGATATAATACGATGCGGTACGTCTCGTATTTTACAGCACATACGACAAGGTATTGACAGTACAAATTTAAGTACAAAAGAGTATGCGGTAACAGACGTCAGCGCGAGTATTTATCCAGATAAGTATGTGTAGATGAAGATACCTGTCGTAAACGATCTAAAATTTTAAGAAACTTGTCATTTAATCGGTCGTAACGTCGTAGATACACAATGCAAAGTACAAAATTGCTTAGTTTGGCTGGGCAAAAGCTCGTCGAGTTGCCAGAAGAAGTTTTAGAGAACGCGTCTAAAGCTGACGTGAGCACAGTGGATTTAAGCAGAAATATGTTATCAGTTTTACCTGACCAATTATCCATAATCGAGAGAGTTAGCGATTTGAAACTGGCGACTAATCAGTTGACAAGTATACCAGAATGGATCGGCGAAAAGTATAAGCACTTGCAAAACTTGAATCTAAGTAACAATCTCTTGGACTCCCTTCCTTCCAGCCTTCGTTTATTAAAATATCTACGAGAAATTGATATATCGTTCAACAGGTATCGTACACGTTTAGATGTTTCGATTAATGATAAATAGACCGTGGGTCTTTATGCTTTCGATTTGGTTTCTATCTCTTGCAATCAATGCAGACAATTTTTATTTTGCATAAAGAACCGCGGTCTAATGATAAATATTGCGAGTTCATGTGAAAATATGTGCAACAGGTACAAAGAAATTCCACAAGCCATCTACGAGATCGAATCGTTGGAAATATTGATAGCGAACAATAATGAAATAACTAATATCAACGTAGCATCGTTAGCAAAGTTACGAAAACTTGCGGTATTAGAGTTAGCTAATAATAATATCGGATATGTGCCACCCGAACTTGGTAATTTAAAGAATATAAAGTAAGTAAAAATGAATCGACACTGTAAAAGTAGTGAAAAGAGTAGTAAACAAATTCCTTTTTCTATAGAACTTTGTTATTGGCTGGGAATTGTTTCAAACAACCACGACAAGCAATATTGGCCAAATCTACGGAAGAAATACTTGCGTATCTCAGGGACCGAATACCTCGCTGAAACACTCGGCAAATTTTCAAAATGATATATAACTGTTGGAGATTTGTTAGAGAATTCTATAAAAGATTGTAGAATATTTAAAAGACACACGTCGAAGAATCCTCCACTTTATACCGTACTACATTTAAAATATTACCGCGCTTTCCAACGTTTCCAAGTTTTCGCATACACTGGACTCCAGAGAAAAGGATTGATATATCAATCTGAAGAAGTGGCAACGCTGTCTGCATGTAAGTTGTCGAGGTCACCCAATTACGATAGAAATTCCTCTGTAAGATCGCTCTTTTCAAAATAATTGTTGCTTGTAAATTTTTAAACGATGTCCTCGGAAGCAAATAAATTGAAAACGTGAAGCGTAACCTTTTCAACGAATTATTGTTAGGATATTATTATTTTAGAAGTAGAACTCAAGTACCTGATGAAACATATGACGCGCATTGCAATAGTTTTACATCTCTTCGAGAGGTACGAACATTTGATTTGTTCGCAACTTTTGAAATTGAATACGTTACACGCATACAATCCGATCGAAGTTATCACGTGATATCAAGTATCAAAAACGCAACATCAGCGTCGTGATTCCAGCAGCAGAGTGCGTTCATATTTTTCGGAATTCTGTATGACTAATTTCCCTCGAGGATACAGCTTTTCATTTTTTCATTCTAATGTTTGCTAAATTCAAAGTCATTTGAGAAATGCTCGAGAATGTAAGGACAAAACGATCTAAGTAAATATATGTAAAAGAAACGGCGTACAAAATCGACAAATTAGAACGTAGTGTAAAGTACGCGCAGCTAGCGATAAAACCGCATCATGGGTTACTACATTTATCAAAATCACATGACAACTGCAGCGGATGATCGCATACAAATCGAGTAACACAAAATACCAGAAGTGGATGTGTGGAACACGCGCAACTAGATAGAGATATGAATTTTAGATATGAATGACATTCTACCCTGTCAGTGTCTCCCAATTCGTCCGATTAGTATTAATCATTCTAACTAAAACATTTATTGTACCAGAACTTATTAATAATCTGAAATTTTTAATTCGTCTCGTCGGCCAAATGACTCATCGATCGGTAATATTGATCCAACGGGCGATTAAAAATCTACTTTAGATAAATCTTTCAATGAGTATCACAAATAATCGAACCGAATTCATGTAAACGCTAATAACCCGATAAGGAGTAAATATTATGGTATAATAATCGATAACCGTATACACTCGGTATGCCGTTATAGTAGACAGGAAATCAAAATTCGCTGTGTCAATGTTCGATGTCTTTACCGTTAGACTTCGTCGATTTATTTTTTAAGTAAAACCACAAAATGCGCAGAGGTCTAATCGTGAATGTAGATAAATGTTACTGGGGGAATGATAAGCAGACTTGTATTGCAATTAATACATTTATCGTAACAAAAGTCGTTCGTGTTCTTTCTGTGGAGAGTTTCTTTGTTGGGATCTAAAGTGACAGGAAGTTGGGAGACGCTGTGGTGTACAGTAGCATGCGTCGATGCGATGAATCACGTAGTAGAGGGGGAGGGAATGGAATATGTATAGGGAAGAGAGACCGTTTTCGTTAGTTCAAAGTTATACGAGTCAGATCGTGAACCTTGTTTCAATTTCCGAGGGATCTCGATCAGCAAATCTGCCTGCTTGGTAAGACATCCGAGAATTCGATTATTTCTGGCGCCCACATCGGTGCATTTCAAACGATTCTTTCCTCGTTTGACGTAACGCTAGAATATTGATCATTAGACTGCAGATCTTTATGCAATTATGACTTTTGAAAATGTTCAAAAACTGCTGGGATATAAAACACAACAGAATTTAGTACGATTTTAATTGATTTCAGATCTAAAAAGGCTACTACCACAAAAAATAAGACTTTACTTGATTCGAGATTCTAAAAATTCGTCTACAAACATTACAAATTGCATAAACATTCGCAGTCTACTTGATCGTCATCGTTCGGAATATTGCTTCGTTGCACGACAGCCTTCGAATTTATTCTTTTCCTCGTCAAGGAAGTCCAGCTTCCTGAAAACTGTTCCGATGTTCCTCCACGAAATATATGTTTACATACAACAGATCCGTGACATACTTTCAAAGCCCAAACGGTTCGATATTTATCTTATGAAAAAGATTATTAATCATTGTACGGATGGTTTCCGGGAAGATTGCTCGACGTTTCTTTCTTGAACAGCATCGAACAGATCGAAAGATTACATAGCGTCAACGCAGAACTTATTATTTCGTTTCTTTGTTTGGGATAATCTACTGCGTTATATCGACGCGAGTGTTGGCTTCAATGTCATCCGCGGAAATTTAATACCGTTCGCTTAGATCATTTGTCCGCGTAGATACATCGAATACTTTCAGTTGAATTAAATGGTCGTTTATTGTTTTTTCGGTGAAAAATAACTGAGAATGCTTCTTACCGTTTTTACTTATATAATTTTAAGAATACTGTCTTTGAACATTTTCCGCTAGTACACGTACGTAATTGCGTTCGGAAATATTACTGGCGTTGTTCGCCGTAAAAAGGTCTATTTAAGTTATACGAAGTAATTTCGTATGGATGAAATGTATCAACCATGTTGTTTTCCTGGTTCGCGAAATACTGTTTTCATAATTTTTTCTGTGGATCGTCCACAGATGTGAAGGTCGATTTTATTTACAATGTTGTAGAAAAATATAATCGTTGTATATCTAACTAAAAAATCAGCTTACTCAATGTTTGAGAAAATTAATGTTTTTTATCTTCTGTTTCAGCCACAAAATATAGAAGCATGAAGGTCTTACTACTTTTACTTGTGGCGGTAATAGCCATGGCACAGGCTGTGTCTTTCTATGAAGTTGTCAAAGAAGAATGGCACGCGTTTAAGGTACATAAATCATTTACATTAAGATAGCTGCGCCGTTCTGTCATGCTTATCTGAAACACTAAAAGTTTCATGCTCGTACATAAACCTGAAGCAAATACATACTCTTAATTTCCCTGGATTAATAGAATTAAACCTTCTTGTAAGATCTTCGTGTAAAATCAATATTTCTTTTCATCGATTGTAACAAATAGGAGCCAACTACAATTATCTTCGATCCTTTAAAAATCGTATATCAACATCCTTAAATTTTTCTCCGCAAAAGCATTAAATCTAATCTAGGAATTACATTAAACTCACAACTTTTCTTTATATGTATATGCATTAATTATTTGTATCATAGTCGGAGCATTCTAAAACGTACGACTCTGACATAGAGGAGAAGTTCAGAATGAAGATATTCATGGATAACAAGCACAAAATTGCCAAACATAATGGTAAATATGGAATGAATCATGTGCCCTTTAAACTTGGGATGAACAAGTATGGAGACATGGTAAATAATCTTTTTGTATAAGTTATGTACACCTGTTATACTTTCTATAAACTTTCACATTGTATTTTTAGCTTCACCACGAATTTGTGAATATAATGAATGGGTTTAACAAATCCAACAACGTAAATCGATCAAAGTTTACTGGAGCAATGTTTGTTGAACCAGCAAATGTAAAAATGCCAAAGACTGTAGACTGGAGGGACTCAGGAGCTGTTACCCCAGTTAAAGATCAAGGCCACTGTGGTTCTTGTTGGGCCTTCTCAACGGTAAGTTGTATTACTGGACTATTATTTATTTGTATGCTGATTACTGAACTGATTTTTGTTTTAATAATACATATATCATTGTAGACTGGAGGTCTGGAAGGACAACATTTCCGTGTTACAGGATCTCTGATTTCTCTCAGTGAGCAGAATTTAATCGACTGCTCTGGAAAGTATGGTAATAATGGATGCAGCGGTGGAATGATCGATGAAGCGTATCAATACGTTAAAGATAATCATGGTATCGATTTGGAGAATAGTTACCCATACGAAGCAGAAGACGACAAGTGCAGGTAATGGTGCAAATTATAGCAGAAGAAAAACCGATAGTTTATTTATTTTACTTTTTGAGATAACTCTGTACTTGAACGATAATTGTTACTAGACTCCGAATGTTTATGAAAATAATTAATTGCAAGACGCATGAGCTAAATATAAACTTATATTCTTCATTAATAATTTTAATGTGGTGAAAATATATTCGTCATTTAATGTTTTCACTGTTTTAAATTGCACTCGCTAATTATTACATTGTACCTTCTAGATACAATCCGAAAAACAAAGGAGCCTCTGACATTGGCTTCGTAAACATTCCCGAAAATGATGAAGAAAAACTGAAAGCAGCTGTTGCTACTATAGGACCGATTTCCGTTGCTATCGATGCTTCACACGAAACCTTCCAATTTTATTCCGAGGGTTTGTTTACCGATTATTAACACGTTCGCACCGAATCATTTATACGCGTGATTCGGTTGCGAATGTATTTAGGATATTGTTCCAATGATTTTCTATTTAATATGAATTCTCTGTTTTAATACAGGAATCTATTACGAACCGGAGTGTTCCGCGACAAATTTAGATCATGCAGTATTAGTGGTAGGATACGGAACCGATGAAAACGGTGATGATTACTGGTTGGTGAAGAACAGTTGGGGAACAACGTGGGGTGATCAAGGTTACATCAAAATGGCTAGAAACAAAGAGAACAATTGCGGAATCGCGACTACTGCTGTCTACCCCCTTGTTGGTCCTCAAGGATAATTAGTTTAAAACTGTAAATAATTTTAGCGATAAATGGTTCTTGCGCAATTACTGAATAAGTAGAATTATATGTAATAATTCTCCATTTACTAGAAGTAATTTATATTTGGACGTGTTATATTTAAGTTTACATTTGTACATTGAAAAAAAGAAAAACAAATATATGTATATATCGGTACGTATCGGTACATTTTATACATATACGAATCGTTGGAATTAACAATTTCTTTCCTGTTTTAAAAGGGAGCAACTTTTTGTTTAAAACATTTTGTCGGGCAACATTTCTCACTTCGCTAGCGAATTTGAAAATTCTAATTAGTCGAATTCAAATAAGAATAATTATAGATTCTGTTTTAAAATCTCGAGAATGTTCTTGTTTGAACAATACATTTTTCTTTTATGATAATTGCGATAGAATATTTTTCGAAATTTCTAATTTACAAATTTTGTTTTTCCGAAACGTAAACACTGCCACACAGTGTTGTGCGCAGTGATGGGATTCTTGGCACTTTTCACGGATTCCGCTAGTCGTTCCCGCTAATAATAGTCCCCCACTATTTTCCCTTCAATAATTCCCCACAAACTTCGGATGCAATTACGTTCCTGACGAAACTCGCGCATGCGCGTGAAAAGCGTCAAGAATCCCATGATGGGATTCCCATCACAGGTTCTGCGACTTACTATGTTATAATGTCACTCGTTCTATGTTCCTGTAATCGGTTCTCCAAATAACCGAAATTCGAATAATTATCGTTTTCGTTACGTAGAGTCGATATTTTACTATAATTAACATAATTCGCTGCTAAAAGGTTTTAATCGCGAGCATCGATATCGAGAAAATTTTACTTCATTGACGAATAATCACATTACGCAATATAAATATAACCTAGAAATTTGAAACATCTGTCGACACCAACGTCATGCATTTGACAATTTAAACGAACGAGTATGTTAACATATATTTTATGAGAGAATATATATCTCAAATGCAAACTACACGGAAAAGTATTATGCATGAAACCGAGTACAATATGTTGATATTTACATGAATTACAAAATTTTATTTCTTTCTTCAAAAAGACTATTTTGTTGATATGTATTTCTAATTTTTTTATTTAAAGCAAAACATGAAACCTTAAAGAAAAGCTTTCTGTATAAAACAGCAAAAATTTAACCATAATATTTATATCAATGCATTCTTTATAACAGAAAAATATGTTTTATTGTTTTTCTAGCTTATCCAAAACGATGGGGGAATTAACCGTGTGCTTTCAAATAGATACCGATAATCGTGAGAACTTTCCATCTGGAGTCTCCTTTCAATCTTTCAGAAAACAGAGAGATGCGTTCTACAATATATTTAGAATATGGGAAGAAAACCATTCGGTGCAGGGATGGTCGTTTCAGATAGCTCTTGGAAATAATATACGAAGTATGTTGACTCTACATAATGACGCTATAAATTACTATCATTTCGCAAAATTGTTCAAGTCTCAACTTTTAATTTCATGTGTACAGAAAATGTTACAGGTAGGTAGAAATGTTTCCTTCATTTATAATATATATATACATGTATTGTTACTTTGGCTAGTCTTATTTTTTCCGTTTCTAGTCGGAAGCAGAGGATGACGAAAGCTTAAGTTTTCTAAAAGCTTTAAAATGTGTGAATCCACAGAAATTAAATCAATTACAGAAACGTTTGGTAACTCCGCAGCCCTCGATAAATCAAAATATGGAACCATCTTTTCCAGGGGTACAAGAATTTTTCAAAGATTTCATATTGTTTGCTTTTAATCCGATTTTTTATGTTCACTTAGAAAATTGTTTGATTCACGAAATTATGGAGTTGAACGACACTCAGTTTAGCGGCAGCGAGATAGAAGATTCAGGTATTGATATGTTTGAAATTATTTGTGTACCGATTGACTGTGTTCTTTAATAACCGAATGCAATTTATTTCTAACAGAAACAATGGTCGACGAGCAAACGCAACAAAATTTTACGACTTGTTTATGCAGTTTACGGCTCCTCGCGAAAATGTTAGGACTTCTTGTGTCTATGCCGTACAAATCGATGTCGGACAATTCGAAAGATTTAATAGCTCAAGTGGAAGTGAGGAGTAAGGTAAGAGACATCTTTTACATCGAGTGTGTACAGGGTGAACCACGAATCGTGACCAGTAGAGATTAATTTTTATCAGGTTTAGTATGGGTTCAAAACAGCTTTCACGCGATTATAGCAAATTGGAACACCCTGTACACAGTCGGTACTGTTCAGGAGTTCGTATGTTTATGATCATGCTAACAATTCGAACTAATATTACGTTCGCTTCTTGTCTAGGTATTGCCAACGATCAATTTGCATCTTTGCCTTCACAATGCAATAGTATTAGGGAAATTATCATTAACCATACCCTGGATAGCGAAATATTTGGCCATGTTGGATAGCGTGTCTCTTCGGTTACCATATTACAAGCACGTGTTGGAGCTGATATATTACATTTACAAAGCTGTGAACAATTCTGACTTGAAGGATCTCAACAGTGCTATGTCTAAACAAACAGTGACACTACTGAAATCCACTTTAAGTTGGTTGTTCGACTTGCCAAATTTCCCAAAGGAATTCTACTCCTCTTGGCAGAAAACGTACAAAATCGAGGAATTAAAGAATCTGAAGCAACTCGACAAACACTATGTGCAAAAGAATGCACTGTTAGGAGACCTGATTGTTCCTGTAGCGTCTACTAAATGCAATCTGGATAAGATAGATATTATTAACGAGAGAACAATGCGTATATGTTGTCCCTCGGTTGGACAAGTGTCCGTAATAAACACCAAGAAGAATTATAATTCGAATAAGCATATTACTCCTATTTCTAGTCAACTGTTAAAGTCCGCTAAGGGTGCAAGCATGAAGCATTTAGAGGTGAGTTTATCGATTACTTGAAACAATCCACGAAACTACTATATTTTCAATGTGTCGATAGATGAAACTAGAAAAAGCATTTTTTCACGGGCAACCAGCGTCTACTTGGAAAACCATTGATTTCATATCGGAAAGGGTCGCCTCGGCTTGCATTAAACACATATGTAATACTCTATTGACGACCTCCAGAGAAGCAAACATAAGCGCTTTCGGAAAAATCTTGAAAAAGAAACAGAATACAGTTGCTTTGAAGGTGATTTGCGAAACTTTCTCGCATTCTTCAAGTAATTCTTAAAGTGATTAATTTACTCGTATCGTTAACAGGCAGCCGTGAAAGATGAGATGCAAGCTTTAGCTACAAGCATGGCCAAGGAACTGAAAGAAAAATGCGAGTCGTCTAAGACGACGATCTGCGAGTCGCGTGTCGTCAAATCTATAGACGCTTTATTAGCTGAGGACACTCTACCGTCCGTGAAAGAGAGTTGTGTGAAAATTGCAACGAGGTCGGCCTCTGAACGTATACACCAGTGGATACAATCTTACATAGTGGACTCGTTATTCTTGAAGGACATGGAGATCGAAATAAACAGATTTTTAAAGAATAACTCGCAGTTGCATTCTGTCCAAGAGATTAAACACAATCAGGACGCTGCCAGTCCAACCACCACCTTGGATGATTTAAGAGTATGTAGAATAAAATGGAGGAACAATCTATTTTCTAATATATTTGTTTCTAATATAATGGTTTTCAATATATTTATCTAGGAGCTTATGTGGGATATATTGAAGTACAATGGATATTCTCTGGTCATGACGACGGTATCAGACATATTGGACAAGTTGTATCAGACTTTAACCGAAAGAGCTGATCTGGTAGCAGCCTCAGAGAAAGTTTTGTACTTCCTCAGCATCGATTTCGCTTTGTTGCTACGTATGAATCCACCGCCTTGCAATTATCGATCGTTGTATGTACATTTGCATCTACGTATATTTTCATTTACAGTTGCCTACGCGAGCAATATGTTCGTCCAGAAGATTGAAGATAAGTTCATCAAGATATGGTCGATGAATCGTTGGAAGGCTTTGGAACTGGACTCCCCTATGTGTAGAATATTTAGTCCTCGGAACGTTATGATGTTGGCACAGCCGGAAACAGATGACGTGTGGCCACTTTTCGGGAAGTTTATTAAGAGACTAATAGCGAAGGGCATTGTAGACTTCGATAGTTTTAGCGACCAGTGTGTAGCATTGTTTAGGCAGGACTGGCCATTGGTAAGTATTTTTTTTTTCTTTCTATTCCATCGATATAAATAAATTTATATTTTTCTTTCCAGCCTATATTGAGACATCTTTCGAAATGTGTGTCGGAGGCGATCGCGGATTTCAAAGCCTCGGACGACGCAGCGGAGAAGATTAAATACTTGCTGGGATGGGTAGCGGAGACGTGCAATAACATGGAGTTTCCGAACGACCACAGCCCCATAGACTGATCGTCGTCGTTCGATCTCGACTATAGACTGTTTATCGCACAGTAATCTATTGACCGGGAGATATTAGTTGACTAAACATTTTCATTTTCATACGTTTGCTTCGACACGATTGTTTAAACCTCATTATATCGAAAAGTCTGCGATGGTACAAACTAGATTGTATTTACGTGCCTCGTTCAGTTCTTACGTAGACAATCGCCTGGTTGATAGGTTCAAGTGCTAATGGCATTGTACAAGTTCTTCTTGTCGAGGTTTTCAACCTAACAGCGTAAGCCTTGTCCTTTCGAAAAGATGCTATTGGTTGGCAAATCGATGGGATCCGTGACATTATCCAGAGGGACAGGGCTTACGGCTATGAGTCGTCGACAGCGAGTACTGTATTGTATGAACAATACAATTGTTGGGATAAGTATAAGTGTAAATTCTTGTAAATTAACTAACTTAACGACGGGAAAGCTGACTTTGTTTATCGCTGTTATGTTACATCGTGAAATTGTAAATTGACAGAAGTAATTGCAATTGTATTGAGAACTGTCTCGACGTCCCTGGACGTCGACGAACAAGAATTAATATGGAACAAGAAATGCAGAGACTGCATGTAACGTTTTTACTCGCTTACTAGATCTGAAGT
Organism: Lasioglossum morio; assembly: GCA_916610235.2. NCBI lineage: Eukaryota > Metazoa > Arthropoda > Insecta > Hymenoptera > Halictidae > Lasioglossum > Lasioglossum morio. Next base: position 13,420,305 of record OU744328.1, on the reverse strand, counting down.
TACGTGGACACGTAAACTCTTCGGTTTTATTCCAACGAATGCGTATTTTTTCTAGATAAGAGACCAGATTTTAACTTACTGTATGTACGAAATGTGAAATAAACACAGATTTGTTTTTTAAATCGTTTCGACTTTTTGTACACTCCGTTTACTATTCTAAAAGTAGTTCCAAGGTATTCAATAATCGTTGCTCGTTTCATTTCACGTCAGGATGGTTGAAGCCGTAAGAAAATAATAGCTTGTTCGTTTATCTTTATTCTGCGAAGTCGTTTCACTTTATGACGATTCGAATCGCCGTTTGAGATTGTCGTTTGAAAACCGTAAGTAAGCGTTCGCGCGTTGTAATCGATTTTATCGAACCGCCACGCGCACATTTAAAAAGTAGTAGATGAAATTCAAAATTGTCAATGTTCATATATGATTTCTCCTCCATTAAACTCATCAAAGAAAGACACAATATCCAATTTGGTTTCTATCCCTTGCAATCGATGCAGACAATTTTCATTTTGCATAAAGATCCGCTGTCTATCACAATGATCGCAGAATCATGATCACGGTCGTGATTTAACCTCTAGAGTGAGTTAGTCCTTTTTTAAAAATACATCAACTACATAGCTTGCACAAAAATAATATCTGCATATACGTAAATTTAAAATTATCTAATGATACAAATAAAAGATATTCAATTTTCTTTCCCGTACCTTATTTCAGTATTTCAAAGAGAAAAAAAAATTCATTCATCCTCTCGATTTCGAAATTAGGAAGTAGATACGTTACTGCATTCGGCCGCGCATGCGCGTGAGAAAAACCGTGCGATATCCGATATCCCGTGGAGATACTTGGCAATTTCAGTTGATCGAGCATACGTACAGATGTTGCATGCGATCCTTATTTGTTAACCTCGAGGAAGTTAATCACCTGGACAGGTAAAAGCTTTCCGAATGGTTAAACGAATGAAATTGATTTCGTACGATCCAAGTCGGATCGAGGGAAAACCCAACTCGAATAAAACGAAACGAATCCGACAAAGATTTGACCCGAACGAGTATCTAACGATTACCGCGACGAAGTCAAAGCATTCTTATTCGAGCATGCGCGGAAGCAAAGGAGTACGTAAAAGTTACCTGGTAAGATGAAGCCGAATTCGACGCGTGATTGATGTATTTACTTCCGTACCCTTCAAAGTATGACATTCCACGCCTCGTCCGCGACTCGACCAATCGGAGAGCGCGCCGTCCTTTTCGGTGTCCAATTGTTTGGGTACATGCGCAGCACGCAGTGCGCGGACGACTTGAGCGCGAATGAATATCACTCGCAGTTTGGCGCCGTCGCTCGACCGGTTTGCACGCGTCGCTCCTTTTCTATTTACGCTTTCACGAATGATCGTCTGCACGATCACGCGTTGAACTTCTCCCTTTCCGTTTATCCGACTTCTTTGCGACACAGTGTAACACCTTCTTTGCGATCGTTTCGTATGTGCGACAAAAACCAAGACGTTCTCGAAATGCACGCGTGCACGAAGGGATCGACCGTAACAATGTCATTGTCGATCGAACGACAGCGAGTTTAATCTGGTCGAACCACTTCGTAACATTCTGACTGCACTGGTGTTGATTCGATTACCGCGGTAAGATCGACCGGTAACCTCTAAACGATACGATGAACAATCGATTACGACCGGTAACCTCGAGACGATACGATGAACAGTCGATCTCGCGATATCTGTGATTGCCAGGAAAAACGCCGCATGTCGCATACTTTCACTTTCGAGATATTGCCGTTTAAAGTTTCGATCATTAATGTGCTTTCGCATAGGACATCGATTAAATTACATTATTCGTTTCAACCTTCCAGACTTTTTTTCTGATAAATACGTAAATACTACACTATAGAGTTTAATTGACCCCTTGTCTTACAATATCGTGTCAGAGTCTAATAAATATGTATGCCATTAATTTCCTTTAAATCGAAATAAAATTCTAGTTTGGTTTCGTTAATGTACAGCTGCTATTGGCGTGCATGTGCGCGTACAATAGATATAAAGATTCTCTTTTTTTTAGGAAATTAAAAATTACAGAAAAAAGTTTTAATCACTGGCAACTATAGAATTAATGCGTAAATTGAAATTTTTTGAGATCGTGACATGCAACGTTTTTCCTGGCATCCACAGATATTAGAATAGAGTCGAGTAATGACCGGTAACGTTCTAGATAAAACGGTACGAACGAGTGATCGATCGCGACCGGTAGCCTCGAGACGATACGATGAACAGTCGATCGCGCGATAATATCGAGGGAGCAGAGAGAGCAGTCGATCGAACGATAATCGCGTGCGAGGAGTGCTAGCGCGTATTTCGGCTGCGAAAACGAAAGCGATCGTGTATATCGCGTTGGCTTTGGTCGCGAGAGATCGATTGTTGGCGAGCGCGGGAGAGGGGACACGAGCCACGCTGTCGCAAGGATGTTGGCGGCGTGTAGTACGGTACACGCGAGAAACGAGGAACAACGCGACCGACAGTCGCTCCCTTCGATTCAGGGCCACCGTTTCGTTTCTCGTTCCGGTCTCATTTGCGATCCCGCGATTTAAGGGCACGCGATCACTTCACCCCTTACCGCGGCGAGCTTTCACGTCTCGAGCACGTGTTCGACTCGCACGTGGCTCTCTCGAGGGAACCTGACATGCTTCACGACGTCACTCGCCGGTCTCCGAATGCTCTTCGACTTGTCGAGCGTCTCGTTGCCCTGTGAGGTGAGTCGATACGATACAAATTTTCCACCCCTCCCACTCGACATTCCTTTGTAAACAATTTATCCGCAACACCTTCCTTTGAATAAGTACATATTATTTCTGGACTACGGAAATTCATATAAAATAGCGACTTCTCAAAATAGGCGCCAATCACACAATACTTTGACTCAACACATTGTTGACCGGTCACGAGTTAACTCGTGTTTGCATTCGCATTATTATTATATTTATTATAAACGGACCGAGGACCTTTTACACAAATGTTTGCAATAGAACAAATAAGACTTAACGTAAAATTGAGAAGGGACATGTACACAAACTGATGGGATAAAGGGTATTATCAGTTAATCACGAGTAATTTTCTATTGAATGTGTGTAACGACCCATTAAAAAAATCAATACTATTGTATAGTGTTGGAGTTTGCAATAATTCGATTTATAGAATTTATTAATCCGTATGTGGATTTAAATTTAAGTGTTTGAGATCCTGCTCTAGATCTTAAAATACGTTCTGGTACGTAAAAATTGATTTGTACAAGAAGAGAGAGACAATTAATATGGTTATTAATTAAATTAAAATTGAAGCTGTGGTCGGATACTCTGCTTCAAGCAGACAATGTTTCCATGATCAATTTCAATTTATGAAAACCATGGCAAAATAGAATATTTCAGAAATATAATGAATAAAATATAAAAGATGTGTTCAAAGTTTCATCTTAATTCATTATTTATTATTGAAGTTTCTTTGGATTGGTTTACTTCCACATACAATTACGAAATAAAAGCCGGTGACATGAGGTAGCCTCTAACAATGCGTTAGCAAATCGAAGCGCTATGTGGAAATCAGTTTTGAATCATCGAATAGTTCCACGGACACGTTATTTACATATTAACCCTGGCGTAGGCAACCAGACAGCCATTGCCCCTTGCATAGGCAACCGGGTAGCCATTACTCCTTATGCAGGCAACCGGGTACCCATTACTCCTTATGCAGGCAACCGGGTACCCATTAACCCTCATGCAGGCAACCGGACATACAGGTGCATATTTACTATGGCGCGGCGATTCCGTTCTCTAACTTTTCTCCTAAACACTATTTAAATCATAAGAAAATGAATCTTTTCTTTTAATAATTCGTACGAATTTAAGTAATAGCAATATCTTCCACTACGATTAGTATGCTAGAGGTTGCTTTGGAAAATAATTAGTAATAGTGGAAATTGTATATATATTTCTTGTTTCGAGATATTTCAAGGAAAAGGATATGTTAACACTAGATGAATTCCATAGAATGTTGAATTAACAAGCACTATCGTAATAATTACATTGCGAAACGATTGATAAACATATTTTTCACTAAACCACTTTTCTAATTATGGGCTCATATCTTTGCTAGTATAAATCCTGACATTTTAACAAGGAAACATGTATTCTACATGTACTTATTCAATCGACAAACTCATGAAAAATTCCTCCCTCCTTCGATGGTGGAACGAAACAATTCATTGCAATTGAGTCTTGAAAGTCGCATCGTCGACAACGTTGGACTAGTTAAAGGACTACGTGTGTGGGTGGTCGAAGGTTTCCGATCGACGAAGAGAAAGAGAGTACAAGTTTCCGGTGATGGATCTTGTTCGAGTTGGCCCAATGATTCCTAAGGAGCATTGGAGTTGGCTGGCGGGGTTCGGTTCGCGAAAAAGATTTATGTCGTCTCCTTCGGAGCGTATCGGGGCGCGCGCGTGCCATCGCGTATACCCCATTCCGTTTGTAATTCGATGGGAGAGGAGTATATGTATAACGGCTGATGGTGGTAAATGGCGAGTGGCCGGGGCATTAGCGGAACCATTAACGAGTAGAAAAGAGTGGTGCACACTTGCACACCGACACCCCGGCAGTTTATTTCCGATGGGCCACCGAGCGTTCTCGTGAATCGAGCTGGAAACCGAGGCGATAAGGTCACTATATTTAACGAGTGCCGAATCCATGCGCAAAACCAGATAGAAAAATATGTAGCCGCATATACACAGCCAATGCGATCCATACATGAATACGTACACAGGCGAATAGAACGGTCGGGCTGTTTGTCGATCGTTCGACTTTCTCGCGAGCGATGCTTCCAAAAGGAAAACAACCGTCGAGGCTCGATCGACGAGATTCTGTCGCGAGGGAGAGAGAGATAGAGATAGAAAGAGAGAGAGAGAGAGAGAAAGACCCGTCTCTCGCAAAAATAATCGCAACGACAAAAAAAGAGATGCTCGGGCTCCCGGGATTCTTTTTAGTTTTACACACGACCACCGCGCGCGAATTCGCGTTTTACGATGTAATAACAACGATAATCTTTTTGCATAACGTAGAACGGACACGAGCGCGGACGTGCACGGAGCTGTTGCTGTGTAGTACAACGGGCAAAGAGGCGATTTCGCGCGATCAAAATAAGTCGATAAGCGCGGAATAATGTTTATCCGCGCCGAGGTCCTTTCTTTATAGGAGAAAACGGTCTCTTTACACGGTCGACAAAATCGTTCTAATTCATCTGTTAATTGCACGGTCTTTCAATTACAAGTGTCGAAGCAACAGTTTCTTTGGCTTGAATTCCTCCCGGAACATTTTTAATTTATATAAAGGATCCGAAATATAGTAATAATTGTTAGTTATTATTAACCAATCGAAATTCAAAGGTGGTTTTCCATGGCAATATAACAATATAACAATGAAAAATCCGCCTAAAGTGCTGCAACCCGACCAACAGCGGTGTACGTTGTACAGTGGGTCGACGACCTAGGAAACGTACACCTCTGTTGGTTGGGTTGCAGCACTTTAGGCGGATTTTTCATTGGTAATAACTAGACAGCGGACCTTTCTGCAGAATAAAAATGTTGCACCTGAATTGCAACAAACCGGAGTAATATAGAAATTTATTTTCTCTCTTAATATGTTCAATAGATTGAAAACAATATAATAGTATTTTCAAATTCGTCGAATCATTTCAATGTTTTAAATTACACCTATTCCTTTTCCTTATAAATGTATACAAACCGCTGTCTAGTAATAACTAGGTGAATTTCACGGTCAATTTTTGTAAAAAATCTCCATCTAGTGGTCGCGAAACACAATAATTTTGAAACACCCTGTACCTGTCTGCCGGTGAAGGCCTAGCAAATAGAGTAACAGTGTTTTCGAACGGTTTCTTCGACGGTCTCTTTTACGAGGCCCCGGTCCGAGCATAAATGGAACGATAAGTTTCTCCCCAGCACAGTATATTGTTTTCGAGGACAATAAAAAGTTGCGCCCATATCGCGTTCGTTACAGCCGAATTACGATTTCCAACGTCGGAGTCGTTCGCTCGAGATGGCCGGTCCGGGCTGGTTTCAGCGATAAGTTTGACGGTCGTAACGAAGTTTCGAGGATACACGAGGAAAGATACTTCTCGCGACGAGAGAGAGAGAGAGAGATAGAGGCTCTCTCGGACCGTATATCGGCGAAGTTTATACTCCCCCGCATTGTTACACGGCGCGCGTTTCGCCTTTCCAAACAATTATTTTTTTCCAGCCAGTAATTTGGACTAGCTCCCGAGCGAGCGAGTGGCTCTATGTATTTTTCACGAACAATGCGTCGCGTCCCGTCGCGTCGCGTCGGGCGAAAAGCTTCCCTGGGACGTGCGAACGGTCAAAAAAGATCGATACGGGAACCGGATTCCGACCAACGCAACACGGTGCGAACTTTGCCGCATTACCGTCGATAATGCTTCCAATTACAGTGCTGCTCAATCTTCGATCCAAATCCTTCGTATTTAATCCCGGATAACTGATCTATTATATTGTATTTGGTCGTTGGGAAAGTCATTTTCTCGAGGGGAAATGAAAGCGAATTTTTCACCATTTAGAAGAGATTTTGTGACATTCTGTTCTGCGATTTTTTTAGGCATCTTAAAACTGTTTTTTATTAGCAAAAAATTGAGTTCTATCACCTGACGAACGACTTAATGGTTTTGTTACTTGTTAATGCCGGTAAATAAAGTGTTGATCATCCTCGATTCTTCCTCGTCTTTTCAATTTGATATTTCACAAAAATTATTATATCGAAAGAAAGAATTATTTCCTGATAATTTTGATAATGGCACGATACAGAATTTGAAGTACTATAAATTATTAATTTTGGTAGCTAAAGCGTTGATCATCCTCGATTCTTCCTCGTCTTTTCAATTTGGTATTTCACAAAAATTATTATATCGAAAGAAAGAATTATTTCCTGATAATTTTGATAATCGCCCGATACAGAATTTGCAGTACCCTAAATTATTAATTCTGGTAGCTAAAGCGTTGATCATCCTCGATTCTTCCTCGTCTTTTCAATTTGGTATTTCACAAAAATTATTATATCGAAAGGAAGAATTATGTCCTGATAATTTTGATAATCGCCCGATACAGAATTTGAAGTATCCTAAATTATCATTTTGCGAATTGGAAGAACTCCGGAGAAATAATAAATCGGCGTGCAAGACTGTGTTCCGATGCAGTGAAAGAAAGAAGTAGAAAAATCTTTTCTACAATTTTGTCGTGCGCGTTCTTGGTGGACCATGATCGATAGTTGGTTCGCAACAGTTGACCGGGCGATTATAACGAAATTCGCGGGCGCGATCTGCTAAAACGTTCCATGGCCTCTTCGCCGTGACAATTAACCGTTGAATTTGCTTGGGGTAATGATGATTACGCGACAGCTACAAATTCAGTACATTGCTGGGGATTTGCGTGGACAAGGAGGGGGTCGGAGTACGGGGAGAGGCCGCAAATTGCGGCTGGTGGTGCTTCGGCGCCATTTTGATTCGCCTCTTTACAGGAAATTACCAGGCCTGTTTCAATTTGCTCTTCCCGGACGATACGCCGCGCACTGTCGCGTCCTGCTGCACCCTCGCAAATGAAATTATTTCCCAGGTGTCATGGCGCGAAAAAATATCGGTCTCGTTCCCGTTCCAATCCGTTCCGGTCTGGTTCGATTCGAACCTATTCTCGCGACTTCCAACGTCGCATGGTTGTTTCCCTTCGAAATCGTAAATTAAACCCGCAAGAAAGTAATCGAGTCAAGATGAAAACGGAATCGATACTCTGTTTCACCTGGAAATGTTAAAACATGGTAATATCGTTCACTGTTATGATTTATCGTCGGGTTTATACGTAAAAATATCAGAGCTATGGCAACTGTACCGATTACTATTATGCTTTGGATAATATAATTGGTATTATGCTTTGATCGTACTTCATTTTAATATTATTCCTAATTTATCATGAAATACTAATTTGTGAATATAACAACAAAGATCCAAACCAAACGCAACGTAAGAAAATATTAACCCTTTTCACTCGAAGCTATTTTAACTCGAGAATTAAACATTGTTTCCGACGTGGAATATTTCCATTCCCCATGAATTTTCAAATTTTATGGATACGAAATTGATATAATAACTCATACAATATCTGAATGTTTATTTTAATATTATTCGTAATATATCATGAAATAATAACTTGTATAACTATTTTATCCAAGAATGATGTGTTCTGAATGCAACAAAAAAGATCGATGGTGCTCAAAACCTAACACAACATAAGAAAATATTAACCCTTTTCACTCGAAAATTAAACATTGTTTCCGACGTGGAATATTTCCATTCCCCATGATTTTTCAAATTTGATGGATACGAAATTGGTAAAATATCTCATACAATACTTAAATGTTTAGTAATCGATTAGATACCGACACATTTAATACTGTAAAAAATGTTCCTATTTTTACCATTTACGAAGAATGTTCTTTCAAATCCTGTGATTAGAAAAATACGAGAATGTTTGACGATTTAGTTTGTATTTTAATCTCATTCGACCTGATATCAAATCGAAGTTTGTTAGAATTTAATCGGACGCACGGTTGATCCCACCGGGAATCAGTTATACATATTAAGCAGGCTGTGGATTATGTTTAAAGTACACATAAACATGATTGATGTTTAAAGTGCACGAGCACGTGACGCAAACAAGAATTGATTTCCACAAAGTTAAACATGAAAACGATAATTCGCATGAAGATTTCAAACCGTAGTTTTAAAGAGTTTCAGACGCAGTGGAAAAATTGATGAATTTTCGACGTCACGGCTCCGAAGCATTCGATCAACTGCCCGTAAAGCATATTTTTATTCAAACATTCGATTTGCTGTTCGCCGCGATCACGCGTAATTTATACGGCTCCAATAATAACGTTTCAATAATAAATGCCAGTGGACGGCGAACCGTAAATTCAAGGTAAAAATACAGTGTTGCATAATTAAATTTGCACGCGGACGAACATTGTCGAATCAAGCGGTCCGCCAGACTCCGTTGACTCGATTTCGTATCGAGAACGCGGTGCAACATTTAATTTTCTACCTCGCTGCTCGGTTAGATTCCATTGCGGTGTAGCAACGGGGAAACCGACAATGAGATGCAAAGAAGAAGAAGAAGAAGAAGAAGAAGAAGGATTTCAGTTAATTGTCTGATTTCAGACGCGAGTGTAGCGAAGAAATGGAGACACTTTACGCGGGAGCGATCCACGGGTTCCCCCATGAAAACGGGGGTCTCGCTAATGGAATTTCCACGGGAATCGCCAGCTCGTTCGATCAGGATGGCGTTTTGAGTCTCATCGTCGTCCTGGGCGGAAGCTTGTCCCTCGTAGCGCTGGTCTTCGCCTTCATTACCTACAGGTAAGTGGAGACAAGTCCATTAGCGCCGGCTAATGAGCGCGCGAAGACGGCCCGATGGCTCTTCGTCTTAAATTGTTTTAAGGATCGAGGATTAAATACTCGGGGCCTGCCAGGCCAATCGATTATGCTCGCCGGTAATTCGGCCCCCCTCTTCCGTTGCCGAGGCATTCCACTTTGTATATCGCTGATAACTAGACTCGCAGATCTTTATACAAAATAAACATTGACTACATCGATTGCAAGAAATAAAAAACAAATTGATTGTCATTTCTTCCCTTACTATTATTCACTAGTCCGCGTGTTTCTTGTAAGTAGTAAATATTAGAATAAAACGAAAGAGGAATAAGTAGTACTGTTTTTTTTTTAAAGAATACTTGTAAACATATTGGTATGAAATATTTGAAATGTTTCTTCTATTTCTGATTCCATTTTAAAAATTGAAGGTCACCATCATATCTAACAAAATAGTATAAACATAATGTACTACTTTTTTCTTTTTTTTCTAATATTTACTATTTACAAGAAGAACGCTGGCTATATAGTGTAAACACCCTGTGTACTGACATATTTAATTTTTTAAATTGTTCAACAATTTCGAACTTCATATACTCAATTCTGCTATAAATGCATAAAGATCCGCAGTCTACTGATAACGTCCCTTCAATTTCATCTTACAAATCAATTGAATAATTTGAAAAAAACTAATGTTTCTGCGAAAAACATTTTGAAAATGCGAAAGACAGTTCCCAGTAGCGATCCATCGGAAAGAGTACGTTTTCGTTCATCCGCCGATCATAACAATTACCCGACACGATCGTTGCGAATGGCTACGATCGCGAGACAGTCTCCTCGCAATTTCTATTTCACACCGGCCCGCGGGTAGCCGGGGAATAACGATGACCAATGCGACAAGGAAAGAAGGAAGCCATGCTTTTCCATTTCCCCTCAATTTCCGGCGGAGAGTGCACCGTCAGAAAGTTCCCCAGTCGTTCGTCGTCGCGTCGTTCGTTATTGCGGACTATCGCCGAGACCTTGCATCGCTGGAAACATTAAATCGATCGGAAAGTAATAACTTATTGAATTCGATGACCGTATCAATTGCACGACGCGAGCGGTCAGTTTCAAAGACCCAGCGTTCCGTTCGAAAAACCGTTTCCCTTTTTGTAACTCGCTGCAATTTGCCGTCGCGATACAAGCGATTAAAAAAATGAATCGAGAAGAGCCGCACAATAAATATCGTTGTTCGCTGTATAAAGGGTCAAGCCGTGTGCGGTGTAAATTATTTTTGAAAACAAATCGTGCGTCTTCCGAACAATTTTTTAACAGGACCAGTCCCTTACAAAGTGTTTCAATTTGTTAACATACAAACAAACATCCTGTACATTTCCAGTTCACTTTCCGCGGACGTTTTGACACTCGGTACGCGTTCATGGCGGAAGAACTGAACCGCGAGGCTGATTTTTAATGAATCGAGAATGCCCGCTCGATAAATGTCGTTGTTCGCTGTATAAAGGGTGACGCCGTGTGCGGTGTAAATTATTTTTGAAAACAAATTGTACTCCTTCCAAACAATTTTTTAACAGGACCAGTCCCTTACAAAAATGTTTCAATTTTCCACCATACAGAAAACATCCTGTACATTTCCAGTTTACCTTCCGCGGACGTTTTGACACTCGGTGCGCGTTCATGGCGGAAGAACTGAACCACGAGGCTGATTTATCCCCGCGTAAAGTGTAAACGGTGGGAAACACATGAAAATATTGAATATAAACTTTCAGCGGTGTTCGGGGCCGGCATTATTTCGATTGGACAGCCGAATTTGATTTATTCGACCGCAGAACAGTGGCTGAATATACGTATAAAAGGATTAAACTATTGGCGGCCGGTGAAGCTTGCCGCTTCCGCGCATCGCCCGCGCGCTTTAGACGTGCGATCGTGATCGAAATATATCCCGCTGATCGATTCCATTGTTTTCGAGATCGAGCCCGATGGATAAATGGAAAAATCGACCTGACCCGGGTGAACGAGTCGGGGCATTAGTGCTGGCTCTATTTTCCTCCGAAACCGAACGTGAAATATTAAATTCCACGCGGTCCAATGTGCCCGCGGATCCCTTTGTGGAAATAAGAAATTACCGGGCGTGCCACAATTTTGTCCCTTTAGGAATCTAGGGACTGCTAGTTCGTATTTAACAACCACCATTTAACGATGGAATGTTGGACAATTTCGACGATCACAGGCCCCGGTGCTTGGGATCGTTTACAATTTGATTTAGATGTTTTTCAAACATTTTTCTTTAAGCTGATCCTTTCACTCCTTTGTGGAAATAAGAAATTACCGAGTGTGCCACAATTTTGTCCCTTTAGGAATCTAGGGACTGCTAGTTCGTTTTTAAAAACCACTATTTAACGCTGGAATGTTGGACAATTTCGACAATTTGGTTTAGATATTTTTCAAACATATTTTTCGAAGGTGCTCCTACTCGATTTATTATTCTTTCTGGTGCTTCTAATGAAACAGCTGGCCATTTAGATTAATCACCAGAGAATAGGCAGTTTCCATGCAAATCCACTAAAATAATTTGCCCGCTATCGCTGTTAAGGGACGAATTCAATATACTCTTAACTTGTGTTTCCTCCAATTAATTAATGGAAGTGACTCATATTCGCATCAATTACCAATAATAATTCTTAGACAACGTTGCCGAGGATAACCTGTTGTTTCGCAATCAAAATTGCTGTTAAACGATCCGTTAAAAAGCCCGTTAATCACCGGTACTAAACGTGCTAAGAAAGAAACGGAGAAACGTATCTACAGAAGCATTAGTCAGGCGATTCGCTATATGTTTATTTACCGGAAGATAAGAGACGAGATTACTTACGGAGGCGAGCCAATAAAAGCATCCGTTATTCCCTCGATTTTCATCGGGCACGGTCCGAGAAATTCCTTCAGGAATAACACCGATCGCTTCTGCTTCGGAAAATCAATTTTCCCACGGGTACGGGAAGAACGTGTCCAGTTTCTCCAGGCTTTTCTCCACGCTCTTCCACGGTTTCCCATTTTCCTCGGATGACACCTCCTAATGCGGTAACGAATCGTTTCCGACTCTGGTCTAACGCGGAGGTAATTTTTAACGCGGCTTACCGGCCAGACGGATACCCCCACATTTATTTACGGTGTGGAACCTAAGAGATTGCACGGAATCCAGACACCATCTGCGCCCGTCCATGATTTTATTCAAGGCACCATGGAATTACCGTTTAACCGCCGCCGCCATTGCCCACCGTTTATCGAATCGATTTTCGACTTTTTGCCTCCACTCACGACCTGGCAAACTTTCTTCGGAGAAATACTTCTCCGCGAATCGAATTTCCGGTGTCCGTATTGGGAACGAGCAAGAGAGAGAGAGAGAGAGAGAGAGAGAGAGAGAGAGAGAGAGAGAGGCCGAATAGGTTGCATTTATGAGGCACGGCTGCAGCTCCGTGCATTCGTGCACCAGCCGAGTTTAAAGTTGGGGGACCGTATTGCATAGTAATATCGGGACGTGTACCCGCCGGTGCACCGATCGATTTGATAAATACAGTTGGCGAATTCAGCATGTTCCCTTGCAACAGTCTTCCGTTTGGACAATTGCGGATGAACGTGGCCTCTTTCTCAATTCGCCAAGTTCCAAGCACACTCTCCTTCGAACTCTTCCTAAAAACAATTGTGTACGCGTGTCGTAAAAACCGTGAAACTGCAACCACTTTGATTCCAGTATGAATAACGATTTGATTGAAAAACATTTCACATAAGTGGGCCTTACACGGCCAGTTCGATGTATGCATATATGCGTACAGTCAACTAGATTCAAATTAAAGAACGATTGGTTATTTTTCATTATATTTATTAAGGCATCTATAATTTATGTAATATAATGTACAAAACTAAGCTAATAAACATACTTTCTAAAAACGAATGACATTCAAGAAGAAGATTGACATTCTGATTGATCGTGTAAGGTTATTACTGACGGAATTCAGTATGGAAAGCAGTGATGCCAGATGAGGGGAATCACGGTGAAATGATGTACCCCCTCTCTAATGACCAGAGTAATATGTGCGCGAGTGGGGGGAATGGGAGTGACTCGTTGCGCGTGCGCGATGTGTCTACGGCTTAGCGTGGGAGACGTTAGATGGTGATGGAATAGGATAGTGGAAGGGGAAAAGGAGGAGAGTACCGAGGGTCCGTTTTGTCCCTTTCTGGCATCACTGATGGAAAGTCAGGAATGACATTTTGATTTTTCAATAAGACTGTCATTCCTGATTGACCGTGTAGGGCCCGCTATAGAAACGGAATGGATTACATTTTTATTGATTTTATTCTTGCTTACGAAGCTCACGGTTGTCTTTCCGACTGCGACATACGTGTGCATATACAGATACATCTTTTTTTTGTATTTATTTATATTACGTTTCTTTCAACTGTTTGTTAAGTTTATTTCGCGACGGGACCAGAGTTTATTAATGTGGGTTCCGAACCACCATGGACACCACAGTATTAGATGGCACATGGACAGATACATCTTCGTATCTATCGTATACAGGGTGTCCCAAAACTACCCTAGGAGCCGAAAATAGGAGGTTCCTTGGGTCATTTGAAGCGACATTTTCCTTTGCAAAAATGTTATCCGCGACTTTGTTTAGGAGTTATTAACGAAAAATACGGACCAATCAGAGCGCGACCTAGACGCGAGTTGGCACAGTCGGCCAATGGACAGTTGGCGCGCCGAGCCGATTTTACCAATTCGCGTCTAGGTCGCGCTCTGATTGGTCCGTGTTTTTCGTTAATAACTCCTAAACAAAGCCGCGGATAACATTTTTGTTAAGGAAAATGTCGCTTCAAATGACCCAAGGAACCTCCCATTTTCGGCTCCTAGGGTAGTTTTGGGACACCCTGTATATTAAAAATTTTCCACGGTTATTCGTACCATGAAATGTTTTAAATGAATGTTCGACACGCCGCCGGTTATGGTTATTTACATACGTAGAACGCAATGCGACGCAGGGCCGAATGAGGCGCGAAGCGAAAAATCCGCACGGAAAATATAGTTCGCCAGAGACCGCGGTAACATTCGACACGGGACCAATTCCAGACGTTTCCGAGCTCGTCGACCATTTCGATTTTCATTCTCCCCGAAACACGACTCCCCAGATATCCAGCGAGCATTTCGCTTTCTGCTGTTTACAATAGCCAGCCGCGGGTGAATCTCTCGGACACACCTAGATATCTATTTCACTATGTCTCGGTGACAACCGGATCCGTTTGGCGTTCATCCACGCGATGGTCGAATCGATCGAAGGTCAAGGATACAGCGTTATTCTCATTTCCCATCGATCTGTCGTTCCGTCGCACACATTGGTCCCAAATCAACAGAAACGTGGCCAAAACCTCAAGACGTATCTGAGTTCATTGAGAATTTCTGGTATAACGTTCTCGAGGTCGCTGATTACGAGTCTGAACTTAGAACTTCGAAAAACAAAATGTCTCGGCAAATGAACATGTTCAAAAAATTCAACATATGTACAACCAAGCTACTATATACTTCGAAAATTTAATTCCGTCTAATTTGACGAGAAACATCATCTCCGACGATCCTGCTAATTTGACCGGCGTTGAAATCTCGCCCGTCTATGTTCATCCTCGAATTCTGAGGACTTTGCGTCTGAAGACAGGAACAGGTTCTGACATTATGATGATTGATGACATACTTTGATGATTGAATGACAGATTGGATGACAGCAAACGAGCATGTTCAGAAAATTCAAGTTGCATTCAATACTCCGACACATGCACAACCAAGTGTAAGGAGGTTTGACACGGCAATATCCTTTACTCACTCGTAGGAAACTGTTCATTTCATCAAAACTAATTAACATGGATTTGTTAACAAAATGCTAACGCAATGTATAAATCAATAATATTATATATAACAGTATAAATCAATAACAGGTAAATATATATGAGTAATACATTCAGTCATCGACATGGTGGTATAAACATTCTTCACAAGTTACATACTTAGAAAATTAAATTCCGAAGTTGTGACAGATTATGATGATTAACAGTCAATCAAGAATTGTGATGATTGACAGTTTTTGATGACTGAACCTCAGCAAATGATCATGTTCAGAAAATTCGAGTTGCATTCAATACTCGGACACATGCACAACTAAGATACTTCGAAAATTCAAGTCCGTCCAACTTGACGAGAAGCAGCACCCCCGACAGCCCCGCTAATTTGATCGGCGTTGAAATCTCGCTCCATCCTTGTTCATCCTCGAATTCGGAGGACTTTGCGTTCGGAGACAGGAAAAGGTTGCGTTCACCCGAGAGAAAACAATGGCGCCGGAAAGACAAAGTGGTTTTTGAGGGAACGCCGCGAAGAGCCGCGTCGCGACGTGCCGGCACAGCTGGGAATCCATTAGGAGAATGACGACGAGGGTAAAGTTTGCGGACGGTAAACGAAGAAGAACGCTGCTGACACGCTGCGTTAACCTTCGACGGAGATGGCAACCGATGACAAAGCTTTATATCCGGAAAAAACGGCCGTTCCCGTCACCACGCCCGAATTGTTTGGGAATTGATCGGCCATTTTTTCTATCCGTGTCTCTCGAAATCGTCGTCCGTAAACCGTATCACTGGGTTCCAGGTATGGGAATCAATTTCTCGCGAAGAAGGGGGTGAGCCGCATTGTCTCTCGTCGGTAGATGAAAAATCTGTAAGAACCCGACTAGAATTTTAGTTAGGCAAGCCATTAGGACCGCATTAGGCTAACCTAATTTCGCGTTAGGCCCTGATGGGGCAGCCCCATTGGGCAGGCATGCGGAATGTAACGCAGTGCGTCGTCACTGCCTAATTGGGAAAGCCCTATGCGGGCCACATTAGGAATCCCGCGTTAGGGCCACGTTAGGTTTTCCCAAAGACTATCCAATGCGGCACGCCGCATTAGGCCCACGTTAGGTTTATCCAATGACTATCCAATGAGGCAAATCGCAGTAGGCGCGCATTAGGATATATCTGTTAGACCCTAATGGGGCAGCCCCATTGGGCAGGCATGCAAAATGTAACGCAGTGCGTCGTGACTGCCTAATTGGGAAAGCCGAATGAGGCCCGCATTAGGAACCCGCGTATAGGGTCACATTAGGCTTTCCTAATGATTATCCAATGCGGCAAACCGCATTAGGCAACAACAAGATAGTCTTATTAGACCCTCATTAGGAGACATAAAGGGAAATTAAGAAATTAAGTTAAATGTAATTATATTTGAAATCATAATAAAGTAAATAAAATGATTGAACAAGAAATGATGAATGAACAACAAAATGCTTAGCCTACTATATATACGCGCTTAATCTACAATATAATGTTTAACATACTACGCACTTAATTTACAATATATGCTTAACTTATTAATTATGATGCCCTTAATCTACAATATACTTAACCTGCTACAATATATATATATATGCTTATGATACTACTGCTTAATTGTACGACATATACAGTGAGTGTAAAATTCGTACGCATATGGCACCTGTTAGGAATGCCTAAGTTAGGCATACACCATTCTTTCCGCATTAGGCCCATGTATGGCAATTGTTAGGAATGCCTAATTAGGCATGAACTCGATCATCCCCATTTGGACCACATATGGCACCTGTTAGGAATGCCTAAGTTAGGCAAACACCACTCTTTCCGCATTAGGCCCATCTATGGCAATTGTTAGGAATGCCTAATTAGGCATGAACTCGATCATCCCCATTTGGACCACGTATGGCACCTGTTAGGAATGCCTAAGTTAGGCATACACCACTCTTTCCGCATTAGGCCCATGTATGGCAATTGTTAGGAATGCCTAATTAGGCATGAACTCGATCTTCCCCATTTGGACCACGTGTGGCACCTGTTAGGAATGCCTAAGTTAGGCACACACCACTCTTTCCGCATTAGGCCCATGTATGGCAATTGTTAGGATTGCCTAATTACGCATGAACTCGATCATCCCCATTTGGACCACATATGGCACCTGTTAGGAATGCCTAAGTTAGGCATACACCACTCTTTCCGCATTAAGCCCATCTATGGCAATTGTTAGGAATGCCTAATTAGGTATGAACTCGATCATCCCCATTTGGACCACGTATGGCACCTGTTAGGAATGCCTAAGTTAGGCATACACCACTCTTTCCGCATTAGGCCCATGTATGGCAATAGTTAGGATTGACTAATTAGGCATGAACTCGATCATCCCCATTTGGACCACGTATGGCACCTGTTAGGAATGCCTAAGTTAGGCATACACCACTCTTTCCGCATTAGGCCCATGTATGGCAATTGTTAGGAATGCCTAATTAGGCATGAACTCGATCATCCCCATTTGGACCACGTATGGCACCTGTTAGGAATGCCTAAGTTAGGCATACACCACTCTTTCCGCATTAGGCCCATGTATGGCAATTGTTAGGAATGCCTAATTAGGCATGAACTCGATCTTCCCCATTTGGACCACGTGTGGCACCTGTTAGGAATGCCTAAGTTAGGCATACACCACTCTTTCCGCATTAGGCCCATGTATGGCCATTGTTAGGAATGCCTAATTAGGCATGAACTCGATCATCCCCATTTGGACCACGTATGGCACCTGTTAGGAATGCCTAAGTTAGGCATGCACCACTCTTTCCGCATTAGGGCCACCTGTGGTACCTGTTAGGAATGCCTAATTAGGCATGAACCCGATCATCCCCATTTGGACCACGTATGGCACCTGTTAGGCATGCCTAAATTAGGCATACACCACTCTTTCCGCATTAGGCCCATGTATGGCAATTGTTAGGAATGCCTAATTAGGCATGAACTCGATCATCCCCATTTGGACCACGTATGGCACCTGTTAGGAATGCCTAAGTTAGGCATACACCACTCTTTCCGCATTAGGCCCATGTATGGCAATAGTTAGGATTGCCTAATTAGGCATGAACTCGATCATCCCCATTTGGACCACGTATGGCACCTGTTAGGAATGCCTAAGTTAGGCATACACCACTCTTTCCGCATTAGGCCCATGTATGGCAATTGTTAGGGATGCCTAATTAGGCATGAACTCGATCTTCCCCATTTGGACCACGTGTGGCACCTGTTAGGAATGCCTAAGTTAGGCATGCACCACTCTTTCCGCATTAGGGCCACCTGTGGCACCTGTTAGGAATGCCTAATTAGGCATGAACCCGATCATCCCCATTTGGACCACGTATGGCACCTGTTAGGCATGTCTAAATTAGGCATACACCACTCTTTCCGCATTAGGCCCATGTATGGCAATTGTTAGGAATGCCTAATTACGCATGAACTCGATCATCCCCACTTGGACCACGTATGGCACCTGTTAGGAATGCCTAAGTTAGGCATACACCACTCTTTCCGCATTAGGCCCATGTATGGCAATAGTTAGGATTGCCTAATTAGGCATGAACTCGATCATCCCCATTTGGACCACATATGGCACCTGTTAGGAATGCCTAATTAGGCATGAACTCGATCATCCCCATTTGGACCACGTATGGCACCTGTTAGGAATGCCTAAATTAGGCATACACCACTCTTTCCGCATTAGGCTCATGTATGGCAATTGTTAGGAATGCCTAATTAGGCATGAACTCGATCATCCCCATTTGGACCACGTATGGCACCTGTTAGGAATGCCTAAGTTAGGCATACACCATTCTTTCCGCATTAGACCCACATTCGTCTTTAGGCATGCCTAACTGAATTTCTAGTCGGGAACCAAACTATTCGGTTGGTAAGAAAGTGATTTCGATATTTTAAGGTGCAATACATCTCAATTTTCTTATTCAAGCAATAAATTTTAATGAACAAGATATTTTACATTTTGTTCGATGATCGTTTGCCAACAAATTCGGTTTTGCTTTACCTTAAAACACGGAAATTACTTTCTCGCCAACTTAATACATACATATATCTACGTAAAATAAGTCATCTATTATAAACATAATCAAATTATATTACTGCTCACTTGTTTTAATTACATGTAGACGCATTTACAAGTAAAAATCGCAGGTTTCCTGCTTCCCAACTTCAATTCATAATATTCCTAGAGTTAATTGATATTTATCAAAAATTTTTATTGCTTTAAATACTCTAACTATCTAGTAAATGAAATTGCAACGAAAATCCTACGTACCTAGCATTGGAGAAATTGATTTTCTCATTGAATACTGTCCAGATTAAGAGACTTGAAGACTGTAAGAAACCGAGAAGCGAACAGACATCGTCGTCCCCGAAGGATCTACTGTTTCTTCGACTGGATCTCCTGTTGTTCCGCCGTACTGTAGCTCGTCAAAGTCCACACCTCGGTCGCCATCGGTGCAACACACGGCCGTCACCGTGGAATTAAGACATCGGTCAAAGAAAGTAGCGATAACGACCAACATCCGTTCCACGAGGAAACAAGCAGATGACTGAAAAAGTGTAAAAAGGTTTTATAGCTCGCTAAGTGTTGTTTACGAACCGCGGCCACGTAAACCGCGAAACGAGGATCGAGAATGGAACCCTTGCTGACGGAACCGAGAACCTAGCTAGCTAAGGTTGCGCATCGAGACAGAGACGACCGTAAACGGGTTGAAAGAGTAGACTGAAAGCGGTGCGTGGCGAGCATGGGGAAATATACGAGGTGATTAAAACGTAAAATTCCTGCGAGGCTGAAAGGATCGTGGGAGGAATGCGAGTTGAAGTCGAGGCAGCAGGGAGCAAAAGCCCTCTGGGATATCTCGGCGAAAAGAAGCGTGTCGAACGGTGAAAAGCAGAATAGCTTAGGGATGAAGGTGTTTCGTTGGCGTCGCGGTTATCGTCGGGTGGAACGGAGCCTTTAGCGGCCGAGTTTCTCGGCTGGGATAACTCGAGCCAAATCTAGCATCTAATCCCAGTCTGGCTCGCGCAAAATCCGGATCTTTAGTAGCCGGCTGGGAATAACGCGTTAGGAGTTCCCTTATTTGCTAGCTGTTAGCTGCTGGCCAACAAGTTTGCTCGCCGTTCGTTTAATAAGCTTCCCCCCCCTCCTACCCTTCTGTAATTTCGCTATAGTTCCGTAAAACGAAACAGACAGTTTCCATGTACCATTCAAAATCCACCGTCCGAGTTTCCGGAGACCATTTTGTTGACATTATAAAGACAGCTTCGAGTATAACTTTTTTCTCCGGGCAACGTGCCAACAGAGAATTGCCACGATTTTTAAAAAGAAAACTTCGACGGCGCTCCTATGAGACAGACTGAACCGCGTCTCGATATCACCGACAGTTCTCGGTTAGTGAAATGTTGAAACTTTTAAGTAGTTTAATCAATATCGCAGAAGATCGCGAGGTGTTGTTCCGTAAATGGAGACTGGAGTGTAGTAAACACTGGGAACTACATGAAACTTATGTTCTCTAATGTGGAGAAGTAAGGGCGTTAGACTAGGTGTATTCGTTTAACCCTTGTGCGAATAACAGGGTAGAATTTCGAAGACTCGGGGTGAGTTTAATTCCGAAACGAAGTTGTTCTTCCGACCGAGGTATACTTGATTAGTATTTATGACAAAAATGTACAATTAGTTTGAGCTTGATAGGACAATTAAAAGAATTCTGAATAACATATGTTCTAATTAATTTCATCAACTGTTTCGAAAATTGTGTAATATTTTACAAAAGCAATTCTAATTAATTTTGAAAATGATTTAAACGAAGATCGAAACGTCGAGTATCTAACTTGGTAATCTTGCAAAATTGCTTTATAGAATAAAGTAACAAAACGATCGAACCTTGCGCCAAAAACATTAACCATTCTGTATTAATTAAAAGGAGAATGTACAATTTCTATTTTGGCACCAGTGTTTTGCAATCAATGCGAACATTTTTTATTTTGCATAAAGATCCGCATTCTACTCGTTAGGTAATGTATACCGAAAGTATTTTACGATTTGCGTGACTGTTCGAGACGCATTCCGATTCACGATACGTTCCGCGAAAGATTTCCTCGGTTTCCCGGGTCGGATCCCTTCTCCTTTGCATTATGTATGGCATAAGTGGCTCGCCTCGCTTGAAACGCTCCCATTGGCGAGCTAGTAGAGTCCATTGTACGTCCCCGGACGTTAATGGAAACAATTTGATCGGCACGGTGACGGCGTATCGAATTCGTGTAGGATACGGAACAGAATATTACGGACTTACGGTTCAATCTCCGCGGCTTCCAAGGGATCGTTAAGATCACGGCCGTATGATTGAACGGAACCGAGGATCCTCCCCAGTTAAGCCTCTTACTTTATTCCGGAACAAAAATCGCCGCGCAACCCGACCAGATAGAGCTCCGAAGCCTCGATCTTTCCCCTTGAGGTTTTTTTTAAAGCCATTACTTTCTCTATCTCTCCGTCTTTTTCCAGCGAGAAGCAACGAAAGTGCGCCTCGCGCGATCAGCTCAGGGGAATTAAGGGGGGGCAGACTCGTTTTTCCAGCATTACAAGGATGCGGGACGCGCTTTCGCATTTTTCGATAATGCAAAGATGAGGTTCTTCAGTAGTCAAACGCGCTAGATAAAAGATCAATCTAGGCTGCGATCGCCATGAAAAGAACGTTCCTCGTTTTCTAAACAAAACTTTCCACCTTTAGAACGTTCAAACCACTTCCTACAGGTACGAGATGAAAGCACACTTTCTCTGTAAATAGCACATATGTTGTTCGTGGCGATCGTTACTGAACTTCCTTTCCGAAATTCATTTAATATGATATGTATGTCGTAAATGGACACGCATTCCGCTCATGATTTTTCACTGCGGTTTTAGTATTACTTGGTCTCTTCTGTTTAGCAAACAAAAAGACAGACAAACAGACAGACAAACAGACAGACAAACAGACAGACAAACAGACAGACAAACAGACAGACAAACAGACAGACAGACAGACAGACAGACAGACAGACAGACAGACAGACAAACAGACAAACAGACAAACAGACAGACAGACAGACAGACAAACAGATAGACAAACAGACAGACAGACAGACAGACAAACAGACAGACAAACAGACAGACAGACAGACAGACAGACAAACAGACAAACAAACAGACAGACAAACAGACAGACAAACAGACAGACAAACAGACAAACAAACAGACGGACAAACAGACAGACAAACAGACAAACAAACAGACGGACAAACAGACAGACAAACAGACAGACAAACAGACAGACAAACAGACAGACAAACAGAGAGACAAACAGAGAGACAAACAGACAGACAAACAGACAGACAAACAGACAGACAAACAGATAGACAGACAGACAAACAGACAGACAAACAGATAGACAGATAGACAAACAGACAGACAAACAGACAGACAAACAGACAGATAGGCAAACAGACAGACAAACAGACAGACAAACAGACAGACAGACAAGAAAGCGAGCTAATAAAAACGTGGTAAAATAGGTGTTGTCTTTTCGAAATAGATGCCTAATCAATCAGTAAACGATTAGAATCTGTTAATCTTACCCAATGATCGTTTATCTAGCGCTTTCGACTACTGAAATACCTCATCTTTTCATTATCGAGAAATGAGGGGGCGCATCCTTCATCCGTCCAATCCTAGGAACGAGCTTACTCCCTTGAAGCTTGAACAACGGGGGTAAAAGGAGCAGACGATGCCTCGGAAGGAAATCAAAAGGAAAGTTTTCGAACGGATCCGCAACTTTTCGAACACCGGGGTCGCCTCTTTTGCTTCCGACCCGCGCTAACTCGAACCTAATTCCGGTTCAGTCTTATTGCGGCCGCGGCTGGTGCGTCGTTGAAACTGCGGCTAATTATCCGCCGCCGCTGCACCACCGCAGTTATTAAAGAGCAAAGTTCCCGCGAAAGAATACCCGCGACGACGCCGTAGCCTTCTTCCCCGAAGCTTTTCATTCGGCGCGCCGGTTTTTCCGGGTTTCCTTCCAAATTACGAAGATACCGTGAAACGGATTGGCTACCGCTAACCGAGGTACTATTACCGAGCTAATTACATTTTCAACTTTATGTAACCTAGGAAAAACTTGGGTGAAGCGTTACAGTTCTCCATGAATTTGGTAAACGCTGTCAAACTACAGAAAAAATATAGATCCTTCCACTTGGGACCGAAAGAATGAACGTCTGTCTATTTACCTGGAAGGTTTATTTAATAAAAATGATTCAGTCTTAACACTTTGCACTCGGAGCTATTTTAACTCGAAAAATCAAACGTGTCTTCTCACCTAGAATATCTCCATTCGGTATGAATTTTTAAATTTGGTATAGATATGCAATTGATATAATACCTCGTACCATAATAATTGATTAGATACCGACATATCTAATAATGTAAACAATATATTAAATAATGGTATAGCAATGTTTAGTGCCAACGGATTTTCATTTAGAATACATGAATTTTGGCCTGCTTTTCGGGAAACGGCAGTTCTACGGTGAAAACCACTCGTGATCGACGCGATATCGTCGTTGATTACCGTCGCACGAGGGCGGATTCGTCACAGCAAATCGAAAAGTCCCGTATCGGTCGTCGAACATTCCCGGATCGAGGGAATAAGCGATCTCGACCACTATCGTTAATCGAGGCACGCATACCGTCGCGTTTAATGGGCCCCGTGACATCGAAATACCGAGCATCGTGGTCGCGTTTCGCTGTGTTCGACTCTCAACGTGTCCTGTTTAACCAAACAGGCACACCACGCGATAAAGCTAAAGAGGATTAAAAAAATTCTTGCTTTGAAGTTATCCGTTTCGCTTGATAATCTAGACACATTTATCCCTTGGAAATGGGAGTCGAGAAAACATTGTAAAACAAAGGCAGAACTCATTAACTCTTCTTCAATCTGCGTCCCGTAGAATCCTGTGGAGAATCCTTTCACAAGCTAGTCTTTAAATTGCGTAGAGTTACTTGGAAAAAGTCCGAGAGAATTTTTGTAGGGTTTCTGCAGGAGGAATTTGTAATTTTAAGGGTTTCTAGGATCGGGAAGGTTTAATAGCCACCGATTTCGAGAAAACATTGTAAAACAATGGCTTTGTACTCGGTAACTCTTTTTCAAACTCTGTTCTGTAGAATCCTGTGAAGAATCCTTTCGCAACCTGGTCTTTAAATTGCGTAGGATTTCTTAGAAGAAGTCCGAGAGAATTTTTGTAGGGTTTCTGCAGAAGGAATTTTTAATTTTAAGGGTTTCTAGGGTCGAGAAGGTTTGATAGCCACCGATTTCGAGAAAACATTGTAAAACAATGGCTTTGTACTCAGTAACTCTTTTTCAAACTCTGTTCTGTAGAATCCTGTGAAGAATCCTTTCGCAACCTGGTCTTTAAATTGCGTAGGATTTCTTAGAAGAAGTCCGAGAGAATTTTTGTAGGGTTTCTGCAGAAGGAATTTTTAATTTTAAGGGTTTCTAGGGTCGAGAAGGTTTGATAGCCACCGGTTTAACCAGTTATGGGTTTCGGTTGCGGAAGATATTGGAAGCGGGCGCGTTCCGGGTCGTTTCGAGCCGTTCCTCGCGATACATGGGACGGAAAGTCGTTCCGGTAAGCCGATTCGAAAGTTTAGTGGAATAAGTCATCGGCTAAACCGGCGGAATTTATGCGACGGCGGGAACGGAGCTGTTCGACGAAAACGTGGAACCAACGACCACTCTTATCTCCATTATCGAACTGGTTCACGCTCGAGCAACTCGAAAACACGCGTAATCCACACAATTCGCAAACACATCGTTCACTGTTCAGAAATCGTTGCGATTCTATATCACGATTACACTGGCGGATCTTGACTGGAGCCGAATAGGCATTTCATTCTTACCTTAACCGTTTTGGCAAGAAAGTGATTTCGGTATTTCAAGTGAAATAGAACTAAATTTTTTCATTCAAGCAATGAATTTTAATGAATAAGATATTTTCCCTTTTGCTCGATGAACTTTTACCAAGAAGAAGAAATAAGAAAATATTTTATTGATTCAAGCTCATCGTTTGAATGAAGAAATTCGGTTTTATTTCACCTTAAAATATCGAAATTTATTTATTCACGATCTCGGCGTACAATATTTTTTTTAAATTTATTTCACGCCGCTTTTAACTCTTTTTTAAGGTTATTTTGCACAATGTTATGGACGAAGTGTCTTATACATATATCTGTATTATTGATATGAAGTGTTTTATTTAAAAAATTGATGCAAGTAATCAATGTTTAGGACACGTCATCGTTGATGGAAGATATAAGAAGCGAGCTGTTTCGTCCACGGTAGTGAAAAGGTGAATCATTTGGACAAGTTGGAAATAATAGATGGTCATTGTTAAAGCATTCTAACGTTTCCACTGTTTTCAACAAAAGCTCGTTCGCTTTTCATTTCGACAAAATTCGCACGCGAAGTCGCCGATCGTCGATTGCAACGGTGCGAGCATGTTCCAGCAGTTTGCGCGAATTTGGTTCGTTACCTTTAGTTTTGCGTTGCACGCGTGAATTTTTTTTTGTTTTTGTTTTCGAACGCGGAAGCTAACGAGAATTAGCTCGGTCGGTCTAAATGCGCCATTATGTGGGAAATTGGAGCGTTCGCGCGTTTCTTGAGCAAACGAGGAACGGTTCATGGCGGATTCGCTTCGTTTCGCGAAAACCGTGTACACGTAAGCGGCTTAGGAGCCCTTTCTCTACCTTCCGACGGGATTCACCTTCGTCATCCCCTTAACATCGAGCCATTCATAGCATTAGACGTCGTTTTAATATCACCGGGAGAAATTGCAGAAGCGTAACACGCTTGCCCGACAGCTTTATTACCGACTGCCTTTCATTCTTTCGTAATTATGACCCGCTCGATTCGGGAACGAACTACTTCCGACGGAACGGCTAGTGTGATAATATCTGAAAGAATTCTGTTATGCTCCCTGCCAGACGTACCTAATTCCAATCGAATAATACGCTCGTTCAACATCTTGTTAATCTCTCCGTTCGCATATTCGTCTGCACTTTCAAGTTTCAACAAAACTGACTCTTATTTCAAGAAAATTGCATTTCGCCAGACGGACGTAGTGTGACCCACATTTTTTTTTCTTTTGTCGTCATTATAGACTGCGAAATTTGTATGCAAAATGAAGAATGTCTGTGTCGATTCCAAGACGCAGAGGTTACATAAACATTTCTTTCTTGCTTGAATTATTTTATTAAACTGAAACTGATGCGTTGACGTTCTTGAATTGTTTAAGTATGTCCACTGCTTTAAACTTTACGTACCAATTTTTGTTTTTATAAATGCATAAAATCCGTGAAAGAGATGCGTGACGTACATACAAGAAGATTGCAATCATCTCGAAAGTTCGTGTATCCGGAGGAAACGAAACTTCCCGTTCTGCGCAGCGTGTAAATCCTCTTTCCTCCTCCGCCATGAACAATTCTTTTTTTTTCTACCGGACCTAGCGTTAGCGATACGCCAAATCCTGACCCTAAATCTCGTCCACGCGGCTAGGTTAGATCGTAAAATTATGCTTATCTTCAGCGGTCTTATCTCGAGAGCGCGTAATAAAGGTGGGATCTCTTTTGCGCATCTAGATGCAGCGTTTTGTTATCCCAGCGCCCTTTATACTCCATTCGTCGTACTTCGTCGGAAGTGCGTCTAGACGCGAGCCACGCAATTGTTTTAAACAAATGTGCTTTCGCAGACTATTCTATACAGCTTTTTCTTTAATGATCTCATGAATAGACTGCGGATAATTTTTATTCAACGAATTTCAAGACATAGATATTTCCTTTCCAAATAATTTCAACGAGCCGAAAGCAATACTGCTGTAGGTTCTTTAAATGTTTTTACATTTTCAAGCTTCGTCCAGTTACGTTTGTCATAAATGCATAAAATTCGCAGTCTACGCGCAAACCTTCCGTAATACCTACTCAAACGAGGAAACACAGAAAGGCACTTCAAAGTAGCAGCAGCTGTTTCTTGTAAACGGTGCAGCAAAATTCTTCCTTCATTCTTTCTAGCAGTTTCTACACTCTGATTGACAAACCAGCGAGCATTTTATTACTAAAAAATGTCTCAACTACGGGGACGCAAGCGAAAGCAAATAAAATTGATCTTTGTTGGATACTTGTACGAAGAAGTTTCAACGAGTTCCAAAGTGAAACCTTTTCTTGCAGGACTATCAAAGGGTAAATGTTGTATGCATATATTTTTAAGTATTTTCATTTTTAAGCAAATAAATAATGTATTCGAATTCTGTACTTACGACCCATATTTATCGCGGAAAGAAAAATTCCGCAAATATTTCCACTAGCATATAAGTAAGGGTGTCGAACGACGATGACAAAATACGAAGTTAGGAAATGAGTTATAGCACAATAAAACAATGGTAAAAACAGTTGTGATTATTCTTACATGGTACCTACCTTTATTTGACCGGCAAATCAGCGAGCAGAAAAATTTGAAAAATTAAAAATTGAATAGTTAAAATGTTACGAGTGGTCCTTCACCTTTCATGCATTCTCTGGAGACCTGATCTAAAGTTGATCTGAACGTCAACAGGTTCGCAGATGTGTTGATCTATCCATCATGATCGCGTTGCAGGTCGAAGCGAAAGATTTTCGGTGTCGCAACTATGACGTGTTGCGCGTGGTATAACTTACGATTTATTTGCAACACAGATTATCCGATGCAGCGACGATACCCTTTCAGAATTTGCCATTCAGAGTCGGGTTAACGCGAGAAGATCAGAGGACGTCGTTGCGTCGCGTCGTCGCGCGTCTACGTTGACGCCGGAATCAGAATTCAAGGTGTAACAAGATCCCGGGTAAAAGTTCCAAGTATGTTTCAACGTTGTTGCGCCTCGCGGAAAAGCTAGACGACGGAGAGTGTTTCCCGGGATCCACAAAGGGTCCTCGCTCGTCACCGGAGATAAATACGTCGAGAGGACACCCGATACCCGGTGTGCTCGTGTCAGGCTAGTCCTTCAAAGGCGCGTTTCCGTCGAGATATCGATGCGAGAGGCCTAATTCAATCGCGAGACACTTTACGAGCCGTACAAAGTGTTCCCAGGATGCTGCGACACCGTGCTCTCTCTCTCTCTCTCTCTCTCTACATCAGTGGTTCTTCCCCATGGTTCGGAATATAGGCCCCATTAACGGGGTAAACTCGTTTTTCCAGGATTGCAAGGGTGCGGAATTCGCGTTCACAAATATGGGGTTTTTCAGTAGTCAGAAACGCTAACTGAAAGATCAATCTAGGCCGCGGCTGCCCTCGAAAGTTCTATTTTTACGTTTACGATGCGTAATTTGCATTATTCCGCAGATAAAAGACATATTCCGCACCCTTGTAATTTTGTAACGAGACTACCCCCTTAACCCCTTGCCGTACCTTTTCTTTTAAAGTTACAGTGATTAGAACGTCTTTATATACAAAAATGTCGTAGAAGGAAAAAGAAAATGTATATTTTTTGTGCATGGGTACATTTATTTGAATGTTTAAATATTGATTACAAACGAATGAAATTTTATTTCATCACGAGTCTGGCTCGTCAAGGTACGGCTAGCGGTTACAGATTAGAACGTTTTTATGTAAAAAAGTCGTAGAAGGAAAAAGAAAATGTATATTTTTTGTGTATGGGTACATTTATTTGAATGTTTAAATATTGATTACTAATTAATGAAATTTTATTTCATCACGAGTCTGGCTCGTCAAGGTACGGCTAGCGGTTAAAGACATTCGAGATATGTCCTTTAATATCCTGCGAAAGACAAGTATCCCTTAAAATAAAACTAACTTATCTCGATAGCACACAACAAAATCGATTCTGCGTGGACGGTGGGTGGACGTCGAAACGATTAAGAACCACTGGCTCGATCGAACCTCGAACTATCGCGCAGATGTGGAAGAAGGATAAAGGGAGGGTCGTAGTATACATAGAGGATCGATGAGAAGTCAATCGCGAGCCCCGGCTTTTCCCCTGGGGAAATCAAAAGCGCGAGAAGTCTTGAACGATCGCGATCAGGATCGCGACGCTCGTAACTCCTTGTCGATCCGCTAGATTTTGTAGATTCGTGTGCGATTTTAGTGCAGGCGCGCCGAGGATTCCGATTCGATCGTAGGTTTTATCTCGGGGCGGCTCTCAACCCCTTCTTCCTACCTCTATCTCTCTCTCTTTCTGCGAGTGTATGTGGGTGTGTGCGAGCGTCAGCGGCAAGCCCGCGCACGCCGCGCTTGTTCGATCCATCAGACACTTGACAGCTTATCGACCGACGTCGAAATTCCATTTTTTCCGTTGGCTCCCTCGGCTTTTCCCTTCCAATCGCCGCGGGCCGCAACCTCGACTCTTAAATCGCGTGCGATTGACGTATGCTCGCGTTTTTCCCACTACTAGCAGCCCCGAGAAACTCGATTTCCTTCCCTCGGCGATACAGTACGGGAAAAACTGAGGAGACCATTAGGGCGATTAAAGTGTTTCTATTTTCCATAAAAATCCGCAGTCTAGTAATCATTGAGACCGCAGAGTGCCGACTCTCCGGCGCCATTGACAATTGCTACGCTATCGCAGAAGGCTTTGCACTCCAAATTCACCCTTTCGCAAATCAAATTCACCATTTTGCAAATCAATATCAGCCTTTCACAAATAAAGTAAATTAATTGTTAAGAAATGCAACATTTTATTCATTGCAAAGATGTACATCAAATACTTATTTATAAGTAATTACCAATTCGTTAACTTTGTAATTTATGAAAAGTGTATGTAGGTATGTATATTCATTCTAGCCATCTTCTGATTAATCAATTTTAAAGATGAAAGTACATATGTGTTTATTGAAGCGTTTTGAGTATCGTGTCTTCAGAATATATAATTTCATCAAAATAAGTAATTAATTAATTTCAATGGGTGAAATTGCTTTGCAAAGGATGAAATTGATTTATACATAGGTGAAATTGATTTGCAAAAGGGCGAATTTGGAAGAATTGTCGTTCTCTTTTCAGTTCTTTCTCAGCTTCCTTTCCTCTTAAATTAAAAAAGAAAACGGTACGTTCTTATTCCCAATATCTTTCACATTATCAAATTTGTAATCAATAAATTACTATTATAAGTCATTGTCGTTGTGCAACGCGTCTCTGGGAACTACCTAAATTCGCAACAATCCGAAGCTAATTTTCGTCGCGGCGATATACATAGATTCCTCGCGAGGATCTGTCTACTCGCGATACGGATTTGGCAGAGCGCTTCTCCCGTGTCCCGTGCAATAAGCTTCGGAATTCCGTGGACGAAGATTAGCCGTGCCCGGCCTTTCGCATACGAGCGAAAATCTGTGGCACGAAAGCCGCATTGCATATTCGAAATGGCATATAAGATTACACTCTCGCCAACCGTCTACCGTAACCGTGCCTTTTCTAACGGAATCATTCAAAACGCCTCGAGATACCTCGATAGTTTCCACGAGAACTACCTTTGCCTTTGCGTTCGACTCTCTCTCCCGCTGGCTGTCTGCCGGCGGAACCGTTTCGTTGCGCTTTACGATCTCGGCAACGTGATTTTATTCTAGGCGGCAGTCAGGCCCGAATACAACCCCGAATTCCAAGCTGTCTTCCGTTCTTCAATGAACCCAAAAACTCGATTCTTCGAGCGTGATTTCGTTCTTATAGGAATTTCAAAGAAAATGGAATGACCGGTTCTAGATTTTTTCATTTACGATTATTGAAATTGTAAAGGTGTTTTTAAGGGAATCGACTGCGTATTATGGGAGTAGACTGCGGATCTTTATGCATAATAAAAATAAAGCAATTTTACAAATTAATTTAAACATTCGATGTTTCGTTTAATTGATCGAACCGTTGCGCCGAAATCATTATTACTTTTTCTGTTTTAACAATCTTACGATCGATAACTTTAACAACAATCAAAATAAAAATGTTCTGTATTGATTGTGGACAGCTGGAGTAATACAAAAATTGATTTCATTCGGTAATGATTTTGTTGCATTAAAAACAATATTCTTATATTTACTCAGCCAAATTTTTCCTAAATGCATAAAAATCCGCAGTCTATTAATTACATTTAAATGCGATTTGGTGTCTTAAGATTCAGACCACAGAATCAATTAACACGGACATTAATGTATTTGCATTTCGAAGCTTCAACGGATGTCTATTTCATCGAAAAACATATTTTCAAAGGATTTTATTCGAAGCGGGAGTGAGTCCCAGAAACACCCTCGAATCTCACGCTGTCTTCCATTCCTCAATGAACCCAAAAATTAAATTTTCACAGGAATTTGAAAAAAATTAACTATCGAAAAATTCTTATCTCGGAACACTTAATTACACTATAAATTCGATATGATGCCTCAAGATCAATTTGCATTACGACGCTTCAGCGGATGTCTGTTTCATAGAAAAAATATATTTTCAAAGGATGCATGTTGAAGGATCGAGTTCTGACCATAGAAAAAGTCGCTTTCCCCAGTGATTTCCCGTTTTTATTGCGTCCGTCTCCAATGAAAAAGGAGTAAAACCGGAAACGATTTACATAAATCCTGCGGAGCCCCACGAGCGTTTTTTTTTTATCGCTCGGTTTCCGTGGACATAATAAAAATGGTTTCGCAAACGTTTGTCTTGTTTGACCTCGTTTCCGGACGAGTCGTAGTCCTTTTTCCGGCTTCGAATCGCGCCGCGTGTTTTCCACTGGAATTTGCATAACCCGATATTTGCGAACGGGTAAATCGAATCGATTACAGGGCCCGGCAAATAGTCAGTTCAAGCTTGAAACTTTTTCAGGGGAGGGGGAAGCTTCGGACAGAGGGTGGGTCAGTCGAGCAACATCCGCGATTGGTCGATTCGAATCCGAGTTAGACAAGATCAATAATTGGTATCCGCTATTCGATCAACATTGGCCTGTGTCTATTTTCATGAAGGATAGTTCGGGTCTAATTAGAAGCCGCAACCGTGTTTTCATCGTGCAAATATTCGGAGAAAGTGGATCCTCGGACTTGTATTTCTGAAGGCACTTTTCGTGAGTGAATGGTGCTCGTTGTTTTCGGGGCTCGAAGAACGTCTTATTTTATTCGGAAGATACTCTCGAGGCTTTTTCAGCTTCTTATCGCGATCCACGCTTCGGGAACTGTTGCTTCAATGTACAGTCGCGTCGAGGAGCTTCGAGCAGAGTTCAAATTTCAGCTCCTACGTGCTTTATCTTTGATCGAATTCTTTTGGGCTCGGTAATTTTCTACGAGCAATCACTGCTGAGGATGCTGGTTCAGATGAATTTTTGAAAGGAGGGTGTGAGGAAAATATTGAGAAACTTTTAGGATTTAAACGTTCCTTGGTAAAGGGGCTCTGAACTAGACGAGTTTTCGAAAGCGAGACTCTGAGTAGAAAGAGATAGAAAAACCATATTCCTAAGATTCAAATTTTATATCTACCCTTTGCTCTACTGAGCGAAAAGAATCATTCAAACAACTCCATCTTTGCGCTATCGAAACGAGACTACCCCTTTAAGATGAATATCTGAAAGGGGGGTTAAAGGAAAATATTGGGAAACTTTTAGGATTGAAACTTTCTAAGTTTTGGAAAAGGGACTCTCGACTACACGAATTTTCTAAAATTCAAATTTCACAGCTACTTTTTTGCTACCACTGAGCGCAAAGAATCTTTCAAAAAACTCCATCTTTGCACTATCGAAACGAGACTACCCCCTTAAGATGAATATCTGAAAGGGGGGTGAAAGGAAAATATTGGGAAACTTTTAGGATTGAAACTGTTTAAATTTTGGAAAAGGGACTCTCGACTACACGAATTTTCTAAAATTTAAATTTCACAGCTACTTTTTTGCTACCACTGAGCGCAAAGAATCTTTCAAAAAACTCCATCTTTGCACTATCGAAACGAGACTACCCCCTTAAGATGAATATCTGAAAGGAGGGGTGAAAGGAAAATATTGGGAAACTTTTAGGATTGAAACTTTCTAAATTTTGGAAAAGGGACTCTCGACTACACGAATTTTCTAAAATTCAAATTTCACAGCTACTTTTTTGCTACCACTGAGCGCAAAGAATCTTTCAAAAAACCCCATCTTTGCGCTATCGAAACGAGACGGCCCTCTTACGATCAATTGTTGAAACGGGGGTGCAAGGAAAATATTGCGAAACTTTCAGAATCGTAAAATTCCAAGCCAATTATCCGTCGTGATTCTTGAACAGGAGAAGTGGGCTCCGAACAAGACGAATTTTCTAAAATTCAAATTTGACATCTACCGTTTGACACCACTGAGCGCAAAGAATCTTCCAAAAGGAAGTTCCAATTGGAAAAAGACAAATGCTAACGTAGCTCGTCTCACTCGTAGAAAGTATCCGATACTAAACGATACAAAGGCGACACGAGGTCTGAAATGCAGACAGGCATAGTACTCGCGTCGATATCTACGACACTGGCTAGGTTGTCTCGCGTTCAATCTGCATAATGTCCTCCCCAACTCCGGCGCATATATATATATATCTATATATGTATATATGTATACATATATATATCTACATGCATACGCCCCCGTCACCATTAGAGCATCACGCGCGCGACAGATGCTCTATCACGCCGTGCAACTGGCAAATTTCATTTTCCTAACTCGCGGAAACCAACGTAACTGCGACGGGACGCGTCACAGCGATACATTGCTGGTCTCTCGCTTCGTTAACAGCTGCGAACGATCGAGAGCCTCCTGCGAAAGATACAGGCACTTTTATAATTAAACGGTAACCAATTAACCGGACACGTCTCTGTTCCTTTCGTCGCTCGAAAAACGAGGGTGCAAATTAAACTCGCGACTGTTTCTTTTAGATCTCGATTGGAGGAGATCCTTGCTGAAAGCTGACGAGAGTCGTTAATTCTTCGATTTCAATGAAAGACCTCGAGGAACAGTTCGATGGATCAAGTCGAGCGTAGTACGAAGGAAAATTGTTTTATTTCATTCAATTAAAAGACGTTCGATTATTCAATGTAGAACCGCGTCTATGAAGTATTTTATTAATCAGTTGTGTCAACAGTGGTTGTTTTGTTCCAATTTAAGAATTATTGCTGTAGAAAACGATGGCGTATCATCAATTTATTGATCATGATTAGAATCAAGTCTATGAAGCATTTTACAAATCAGTTCTGTCAAGAGTTGTTTTATTCCAGTTTATTTATTCGTGTAGAAAATAATGATGTACAATGAATTTATTGATGATGACGTGAAATAAAGACTATGAAGCATTTTCGTGATCAACAAATCAGTTTCGTCAAAAGTTGTTGCATACCAGGTTATTGATCGCTGTAGAAAATGATGATGTACAATCAATTTATTAATGACGATGTAAACTCAAGTTTATGCAACATTTTATAAATCAGTTCTGTCGAAGGTTGTTTTATTCCAATTTATTGATTGATGTAGAGAATGATGGTGCACGATCAATTTACTGATGATGATGCAGAATCAAGTCTATGAAGCATTTTACAAATTAGTTCTGTCAAGAGGTGTTTTATTCCAGTTTATTTATTCATGTAGAAAATAATGATGTACAATGAATTTATTGATGATGACGTGAAATAAAGACTATGAAGCATTTTACAAATCAGTTTCGTCAAAAGTTGTTGCATACCAGGTTATTGATCGCTGTAGAAAATGATGATGTACAATCAATTTATTAATGACGATGTAAACTCAAGTTTATGCAACATTTTATAAATCAGTTCTGTCGATGGTTGTTTTATTCCAATTTATTGATTGATGTAGAGAATGATGGTGCACGATCAATTTAATGATGATGATGTAGAATCAAGTCTATGAAGCATTTTACAAATCAGTTCTGTCAAGAGGTGTTTTATTCCAGTTTATTTATTCGTGTAGAAAATAATGATGTACAATGAATTTATTGATGATGACATGAAAGAAAGACTATGAAGCATTTTACAAATCAGTTTCGTCAAAAGTTGTTGCATACCAGGTTATTGATCGCTGTAGAAAATGATGAGGTACACTCAATTTATTAATGACGATGTAAACTCAAGTTTATGCAACATTTTATAAATCAGTTCTGTCGAAGGTTGTTTTATTCCAATTTATTGATTGATGTAGAGAATGATGGTGCACGATCAATTTACTGATGATGATGCAGAATCAAGTCTATGAAGCACGGAGTTGTTTTATTCCATTTTATTAACGATTACTGTGAGAACATCTTCGGTTAGAGGAGACAGTTGTGTCGAAATTCCGCAGGTCTCGAATACGTTAATGAGCGCAGCCTCTTTCCGTCGTAATGTTGTTCCCCGACAAAAGCTTTTATGCACTGCATCAAAGAAATCCCAGGAAAGCTGAACGAGGATCTGAAGAACAACAGTTCTCTCGGTGGATGATCCGTCCAGACTGAACCCGTGCACCGGAGGGTTAAATCTCGCGTTGAGCTGTTTCTCGTCTTTCGAAAATTGCTCGGAACGAGGCTGTCACTTTTTGCCGTGATTACATCGCGAGTTGCCGGCGCTCCGTTACATCCCGGCTATTTTCTTTCTATTGCTTCTCGTCGAGTCTCTCTTCCAACGACTTACACCGACGGATAACAGCGTCGCTCGTATCATCGCGGAACGTTTAACAAAATATGCAAACGATGTGAACACGTACATCCAGGGCCGGCGTGACCTTTCGCGGGGCCGGGTTCAAAAATTTTGCCGGGCCAGAATACACATTCAAATCCTATACTTAAATTTCATAATAAGGAATCATTTATTATAAGTACAAAGTATGTTACATAAAATTTTTGGAAGATGAATATTAAATAATTTTTCTCGCTTTTTCCGCCGCAAAATCTGTGATTACGTCATCAAACGTGATTGAATTTGCTACTTCGCTTTCTATTGAAAGAATATCGAGAGATGATGAATATTCAATCGACTATACAGAGGGTCCTGCAAAATGTCTGATGAGTTTTTGTAGACCGCGGGGCCCTACAAAACACGGGGCCGGGTTCCGGCGAACGCGCTGAACCCGCCTCGCGCCGGCCCTGCGTACATCTTCCAATGCCGACTAAAAATTCTAATATCGGGTAAAAGTTGTAGAGTAAAAATTCTAATGCAGAGGAGAAAAAGTGTGGAGTCTCGTGCGGTGTCTCGCCGAAGAAAAAGAGCAGCGTCTGCAGGATATTAAAGGTCGCGGGCGTATTATAAACGCGGAAAAAGTTCCGCGCGAATTTCCCTCTAAATCGATTTTTAATTAAATTAGGTGCTCCGCGAGAAGGTAAATCCCCTTCCGCGAGGTGAACGTCAAAGTCATCCCTTTGGCTTTTATTAACCGCTGCATTTTTTTGTAAAGCTCGCGCGCGAGATGGGATCCTCGGAATGCCAAGGACGAGGCGCATTCTTTGCCTCGAATACCTTGTCGACTCGATATCAAGCCGCTATATTAAGGCTGTCGTTAGAGGCAAACGCTGCCGGCGAACTCGGTGCAGCCGTTGAAGGCGTTGCATTTTTTGACATACGTCGGAAGTTGGCGTTTCTCTTTTTTCACAAGTTGCAGCAATGCTTGACGAGGTCTCCGTTAATATATTAATGTGCAACGCATTAGTGTACTGCTGCAAACAACGGGAAAAGTATCTGAAAATGTTTGATCTTTGAACGCTTATTCTAACGAGAGTTAAAACACATTACCGACCGGTGATTATTGCCATAATTTTGAAAAATCCATGGTTAAACACTTTTTTTAAGGAACCTTCAATAGCAACAGCAATTTTTATTGTGAATTAACAAGTCACCCTCAATAACGTTATCTAATAGTTTCACTGAAGTTGCAATATAAAATAAAATTTGTACGCTTTCTTTTGGTACAGCACGATTATTAAAAATCCTTTTAACAGGCTTCCGGTAGGTAAAGTGTTAACAACTTTAATTAATATAACGCACATTTAAAAGGCATTATACATTTGTTAAAAATCGATACGGGGACCAGTGGCGGATTAAGCGGTAAGTGGACTAATCGTTTGGATCAGAAAATGTTTAGCTCGTCAAATTGTGTAACAACACTGGCTACCATGGACAGACATGTTTGCTAAAAAGAAGGTTCTTCATTTTGATTACTTTTCTTCAAACTTTTTTTTTTGGGGGGGGGGGGGAGGGCGAAATTTTTTACTATTTAGGGCACCGTCTTGCCTTGAGTCGCCACTGACCTGGATTTTGATTTTTTAATCCGTGAACAGCTACGTAGCGCGTCGATCTGGCCCGCTGTGCGACGGGTTGCAGCGGGTCGGTTTCGGGTGGTTTCGTTAAACGTTGCTCAAATTCGCGGTGGACCGCGATGTTGTTTCGATATTTAATGGTTGCCCTCGACCCGTGCGACTCGTTCGTCCCGCTCGCATTTCCGTGGCGTATCAATCGCAATTACCGGACAATTCCGAGCGGAATGCTCGACGAGATAGTTGTGTGTACGCGAGATGAAAGGGAAAAACGTTCCGGTCGAAAAGCAAACGCTCCGTTGATATTGTTGAACGCTCGAGAACGGAGAACATGAAGAGAGAGAGAAAGAGAGAGAGAGAGAGAGAAAGGGTTGGGAACAATTGCGAGTTAATGAGCTACCCTCGATTATTCGTTACCACGCGGCTCGCCTCGCCATGTTCAATTGACCCCTTTACAAACATCGAAACCAGTCGATCACGTTAACTTCCCGGCTCGGCGTTTTCCTTTACTCCCCGTTTGATACAGCGCCGCGTCGATTTAAACGTTATTAGCGACGATTACTGCATCGTACCTTGTTAGACCCCGACCCGATACAAACAACCGATAACTTCGTTTCGACGTCGCGTCAAACGAAACAGATCCTGGCTCGATTCTCCTCATTTTTTCCCTGCAGTGTCGTTACTTTGACGTTCGTGCATACAATAGAAATATGTTGAACAAGCGTTCTTCAATTTAACAGCTATCAAGATAAAAGAAAATTCATGTGGATGTTCTGGCCTGCATTCATTTTATAATTCTTGAAAGTTTATGGTTCGTGGCTCAGGACCTTTTTCAATGGGTCCTTCGGTAATAGCAACTTCAATCGCGAAACAACAAGCCGTTCAACGTAATCCTGTGATCTTCGTTATTATGTAGAAGAAGATCCCATAAGCTGCTTTTTGCTGCAGGCAATCATTGATCATCCCGTAGACAAAATGCTAAATTTAAACAGGGGGAATGTACGTGTATCTTGTAGTTCGAGACAACTCGAGTATCATCACTGCGGATTTTTATGGAAAATAAAATTGTCGTAGACGACTTTAGTCGACGACAGTATTATGCGATGTTAACATCGTATGACAACAATGTTAACCGACTGCATCTAATTTCTATAGTATAGTAATCATATTTTTATACAACAGAAAAAGTGTCAGTGGACAATAGTTAACCCCTAGCGGAATTTTTTTCTTTTACAGTTACAGTGATTAGAATAGGGAAAAGAAAATGAATATTTTTCGTAAGGATTTTCTCTCAATGCTTATATTCTCATTCTAAAATCGTTCTTAAATTTTCTTTCGCCGATTGCCCATACTTGGGTTAAAGCTACATTCGCTCTCTTTATCCTTTCCTTCACATGTCCTGCCATTCTTCCATTACTTTCTAACCGTATTTCTAAATAAATGAATTCCTTGACTTCCTCCACTGATAATGCTTATATATTGATTACCAACGAATCAAAATATATTTCATCTAAAATGAAACGCGTAACATTCATATTTGTTAGATTTCGTTCAAAAATGTTCATTGCAAGTCTGGCTCGTAAAAGTACGACGAGGGGTTAAAGAAAAAAATGTCAGCACAATCTTTAGAAACGATATAATTTCTGTTCTTATTTTTTCTCGGAATTTTCAAGTGCCCATACTTCCATGAACAGTAGCTTAGCTTAGTCTCGATGTTCAACCAACCACGCTTTCAACCATTTCAGTTTCGCTTAGGGAGACATCTTTACACGGC
The DNA here is from genome assembly GCA_916610235.2 of Lasioglossum morio. NCBI lineage: Eukaryota > Metazoa > Arthropoda > Insecta > Hymenoptera > Halictidae > Lasioglossum > Lasioglossum morio. Next base: position 13,380,819 of record OU744328.1, on the reverse strand, counting down.
ACAATTACTGGATAAATTAGCGAGGAGAATTTAGAATTAGTACAATCCCAACTATCGTCTACGCACATCCCAGCCGTCTCAGTTTCACGCTCCTTTAAGCAAACTAATTTCCAAGGGATCTATTATTCGGAGAACTGCGAGCGTAACGAGACGCGTTTCTATGCAAAGAAGCGACACTCGGCGCGCTTCCTTTTCGCGGAAAGTTACGGCGCTCTTCCGCGACAAAAGTCTGCCGATGGAAACGGCCGGTGCTTCGTCGACGCGAAAAACGCCATAACGTTTCCATACCCTGTGTAACATCCTCTCTCCATGAATGTTTGACAAGCTCCTGTAAATTGCGCGGCCCCGGGACGTCGTCGAAGACGGGTTTGAATTATTATCCGGGATGCGCGAACCCCGAAACATTGAATTATTGATTACAAGGAACGGCACGCCGTGCACGTAGTCCGTATTTCAGGATTTTTCACGGGTTTCGACCGCCGTGAAAGAGACGAGTTCAACGTGTGGCTCGGATGCGGAATTTCCGGACGATGCACGCCTCGAACATCGAGGAATGTTGCTCGTGGACCGTGCTTATTGCTGATTAGGAACGTGTCTCGATCGACGCCTGTCTAATTTACGTCTAATTTAATATCTAATGTAATCTTAGTGATTACTACACTGTGGATCTTTATTCTAAATAAATAAAAATTAAATGCTGTTTGTTGGTAAGCGAATCACTTGAGAACGGCTGGACCGATTTGGCTAATTTTTTTTAAATGTTCGTAATAGTCTGGATAAGGTTTTCAGGGAAAGAAAAATTGGAAAAGTTGCCTGGAAAAATGGAAAAATCGGGAAAAAATGAAAGTGCTTTTTTCTATGGGGGTTTTCTATGAACTCAAGACCATAATTCACGAATTCGAGCGATGGATATGCGTAATTCTTTTTTTCGTTTTATTCGTTGTGGTCCTGGAAAAGTTTTCAGGAGAAAATTGGAGACAATTACAAAGGAAAGTCGGAAAATTCGGACAAACTGCAAGAATCATAATTTTTGAAACAGTATAAGAAAACGGTATCGTTAATTGATACAATGATCACTCTGAAATACGTTTTTTTTCTCAGTTTTACTTTATTTACACATTTCCAGTAGCTTTTCATAAATTCACAAAATGATCAGAAACAAAATTATTGAAAAGACAGGAGAACGTCTGTCGGGTCAGCAGGTGCGAAATAAAAATTGTTTGCATCGATTGCAAGAAATAAAAACCAAATTGAATGAACTTTGTGACCTCGATGTTGAATTCAGATTTTTAAACGCAGAAGTTTAAATATTGATTCTGTTCGGTATAAGCAATATCGGTTACCATCTTTAAAAAATTAAATATTGACTTGAAAACGTGTCTCGGCTCTCAATAATTTTCATTAATTTGCAAGATAAATAAAAATTGAATGTCGTTTCTTCCCTTAATCATTTCAATAAAAAAGAGATCATATATTGACTTCGTAAATATTGAAAATTTTCCATCAATTTCGAATTTCATCTACTCAATTTCGCCATAAATGCATAAAGAACCGCAGTCTACTGATTACGATCTCTAAACGAAGAAAGCACCGTTGGACCATAATTTTCCCGGAACGATGCGAAAAGAGCGAATCAGTGGATGAAAAGGACTCGATAAAAGTTCTTTGAGGACGGTCTGAAAGAAGCTCGTCCCTTCTGTGAAGAGTGTGGTATTAATTTCCAGAGAATAAACGAGCGAGTTACAGGAAAGTTGGTAAAACTCTGGGACGCAGAGGGTGACAGGATAATCGACAGGAGCGCGGCTCGCAGTTTCCGATTCGTTTCGACTCGAGATACCACTCGTTCTGGCTGGCAAAGAAATTTCTGACAGGCCATGAGTTATGGACACGCGTGGGCGACAAGTTTCCGCGCCGCCGGTGCGGTAATCTATCATGAATAATGTAATTGACTAATGGTATGATCAGACGGCGGCTGGAATTTCGGTGCAACCCGGCAAGAAAGTTCTTATCACCGTCGAAGCGTCGAGAGCTAACTTTCGAAACTGGCTGCCGCGCCGATCGGTTCTCGTCCGCGTCTTATCTCGATTAGTTGCTCTCGCGTTCGATGCATCGAGAGTGGAACTCTCGGTGTCGAACTTGTCGCTCGGAGTATGACGAAGATAGTCATGTTCTACCAACGCTGCGATGTCTCTTTATTTCGTAACACACCGGATCCGATTAACGCAGCGTCGAGTATATTAGAGCAACGTTGATTACGGCTGATGGCGATTCGGTCGCCATTAGTCGCGCTTCCTACGATGCATAATCGCGATCGGACGGACCGGGGCTGATAATGCGCCAAATTTCCGATCGACCGGCCGCATAATTCATACCGGCACATTATTCCGTGCGGCCGGCTGCAATCCTCTCGATCGTGCGCTCAGTTGCCGCGATCCGGTACACAGACCCCTGTCCATTCTGTTGCGATTCTGCGCTGTCATTCGGCTGCGAGCGCGTCGTACCTCGCGCTCCTGCCGAGCCGATTAACCTCCGACCACCGATCGGCTGGCTTCCGATTCCCTCGAGCTTCTCAAGCCACAGTCCTAGCCAGGATAAACTCCATTTTTACGATAAACATAAGTAACCCGCTGACCTTTATACATTTACGTATTAAGTAGGATCAAAATCAAAATTAATTATATAAAATTAGCAAAATTGCTTAATTAATTTATTATTTTTGTGTATTTAACGATCGAACCGTAGCGCCGATAACATTCAACGATTTTATATCAAAATCAAAATTGTTGACAAATTTTAAACATTGAAGATGTCAATAAATAATTTCTCCTCTGTGAAAATGATTAAGGGAAGAAACAGTCAATGTAGTTCCTATTCCTTGCAATCGATGCAGACAACTTTTATTTCGCATAAAGATCCGCAGCTTAATTCTTGCAGTTTTTTCTTTTTTGCGGCAACATCCGACACAATAATTTACACACGAGTCACATGTAATTCTGATGAAACTCGTGCAACAGATAGGTCTTTGGAAATTGCGCTAGTTTTAGGATCAGGGTAAACTTCCCAATTCGAACCCTTTAGTCAGAATAATTTACACACAAGTCATACAATTTTGATGAATCTCGCGTGAGAGATAGGTCTTTGGAAACAGTGCTAGCCTAAGCTCCATTTGAGGATTAACATAAGCTTCCCAATTCGAACCCTTTAGTCTTGTACTCTCTTTTGTGGCAAGGTCCGACAGAATAATTTACGCGCAAGTCATACAATTTTGATGAGACTCGTGTAACAGATAGATCTTTGGAAACAGTGCTAGCCTGAGCTCCATTGTGAGCGCCATAGTCTTGCCTTGTTGAATAATAATTTATCAGACGACCAGCTCGATGCACAAGAAACTGTAAGAAGAGATATCATTTATTGAAATAATAGACTGGATAGAATTTTCTAACACGTTTATTAGATAAATTTTTGGTTAGAATTATTCTCCTGCAAACATATCTTGAATTGCGTGGCTCCTCGAAGATCGAATCGATGCTCCGCACGGACACTTTCCGACGGACAAACTGTTGACCAAAGTCATGAACGGTTCTCCGGGCAAAGTTCGATCCCATCGACAACGATAGCGACCACTAAGTTGGTGATGTAACGAGCAGTGACAGATGCAATTAGAAACTACAACAGGAGAGGAACGAGTGTTACCATACCGCAGAAGTTTGCGTGCGAGCCAATGAACAATTCGGACAGGGAGAAGTGTTGTTCGTTGGTAACTGTAGACTCGTTAGGAATGCTGCGTTGTTCTACGTACGTATACAGCACCGTTTCGAATTAGCCCCTGTGTCAAACTGAATAATTAAAACAAACTGACCGGCGACGTTTAATCTCTCGGTGTTATTAATTGCTGTAATTGTATTTGACGATTTAATATTCTGTATTTTTTTCCTGGAAACACCGGGAAAGATTAAATCATCCCCTTTGGATAACAAGGGGTGGCTCGTTATCTAACATAAACAGCGAGATATGCTCTATTTGTGTTGGGAAGGAACATCAAATCTTGCTGAAAAAACATTTGTGGAGAGCAGTTACTGCGAGTTTGATGCGAAATATACATATGTAAACAAATACGACAGACGTGTAAAATTGTATTTCCTCTTCTGACGCGTCGTCGAACAATTAATTTGAACAATCGTTCGTTTCAGAGTAATGATGTCGAAACAATAACAAAATCTATACGTGTATTATACATATACTGGATCGTACGTAATTAATTTGCATTAAACCAACCTTCAGTGACATATAATCAGACAGCGGATTTTATGCATTTATGACGCAAATGACGTAGATGTATTTTAAAACAGTTTATAGACATTGAACAGTGCTGTCATATTATTTCGAACCTGTTAAACGTGTTAACTTAATAAAACGCATTAAATTAATGAAGATTCTGAATAGATTCGAATAAAAGTGTATGTCAATAATTTCCTATAACCGAAATAAAATTCTATCTTAGCTTCGTTAATGTTGGAAGTTTCGTCCTATTTAAAGGAAATTACGACCAACAAAGGCGTTCTAATCAATGAAACAGTAAAATAAATCGCAGGGCAAGGGGTTAAGAAAGGAAAATAAATTTCTATTTCATTTCAGTTTGTTGCGATCGGGGAGGAAAATGTTATATAACAGAATATAATTGAATATACAAACAATGAGCTAGAGTATACAAGAATATACTATATGTACAAGTGAGGTGTTGAAATTAGGTGAAACAAGGTGACGAAAAGCTGTGCCGACGCTATTGTTCGTGTCTGTATTCTTCTCGCAGCTGGAGCTTTTAATTTGCCGAAAAGGGAAGCTCGTTTTCTCCGGCTCGTCACAGTGTTTTCCGTGGAAGCTCTTGTCCTTGGCATGCGAGAATCTTCGGTCCAGGTTCTCCATTGTCAGCACGGGTCAGCCGGGGCTGGTTGTTTCGCGGGATCGGTGCCAAGATGTAAAAATCACACTCGGAATTGGCTGTCGAAGAGCACCCCGATGACCCACCGCGTTCGATCGATATACGTTTCGTAGGTTGGCACGCGCACCTAACCCAGCAATATCGGATTCGCGACGCGTCAACAGACGGAAGAGAGCGTGTGCCACTCTCTCCACCATCTGTCCGCGGTAAAAAAAAAAAAAAAGAGTCGGGCGGCTTGGCTTTATGCAAAACGCGGATCAGATCCGGCTTACCGTCGGATTACGTTTCAATTAGTTGAACCGTTAGGAGGACAAGAGCCTAGAGAGAGAGAGAACGCACGCGGTGCATAGCTGTGCCGAGGAGAGCATAGTAGAAGCGGAGTGCAGGATGTGGGTCGTGTCAGGTGGATTAGTTTAAAATCCGAAGAAAAACCGTGCCGTCGCTCGCGACTTGAAAAGCCCAACACCGGAACAAGAAGAGAGCCGAGTGGAGGGCTCTTTGTCACGCTGCACGCGTCATAAAAATCTGGAACGCGCGCTCTGTTCGCTAGGATCCGAAGGAGAACCGTGGTGGAAAGAAGTTTCGGTCCCTCGTGCGCAAAAAAAATATTGCCAACTCCGATAACGGAGGGAGACGACGACGCGGAGACGAGGGGGTGTCATAAATTCGGCCCTTATGGTAAACACGGTATGTAAAGCCTGTTGTAAACCAGGGAAGTTCTCGCAACTATATGTTCCCCTATAATCTTCAGCTTGTACAAACAACGACGGTTCGCACAATTTCGCGTTTCGTTTCTTTTCCGTACTTCCTCTCGTGGTGTTTATTAAAATCTTCTGTCGTACATCTTCTTTCTATTTATCACGGCAATTTTCTCACAATCGCTGGGAGTATAATCCAGCCGGGCCGAAGTTCCGTGTCTTAACTTCCCGCCGAGTTTGCGGAGCACCGTAAAAGATATTTTTAATAAGCTCGCCACGCAACCGGGCTCCGGTTAATGAAAGCTTCCAGAGGATTATTACGTTGAGCGCGTTAAACGTGTAACGGGGGAGGGGGCGGGCCTTCTTCGTTTAAAATGAATCGATGGACGGGGGTAATCTCGTTGGTCTCTCGATCCAAGCCGGACCATCGAGCGAGAGGTTTATCCGACGTCGAAGATCGACGACGTCCACGCCGGGGATTAACTGCGAGCCGTATAGCAGAGGATGTCCTGGTTCGCAAAAATCGACGGCTGCCTGGGACAGTCTCGAGTGGCCGACGGATATACCAGATAGCAAGAAAATCCTCGAAAGTTGCACTGCTAGGAAACCACTCGCGACTCCATCGAACGATCCTCGCGATACCTTTAATTTTTGTCCGGTTGTTTCATTCTGATCGCTTAACACGCTCCGCGCCGAGCCGTTCTTGATCGACTTATCATTCAGGCCATTTGATATCCTGGCTAAAGATTGATAGACTATCTCATTTCATTACCTCATCAATCCATAAGTATGATTTTTTTTATTATTGAAAGCTTAATTAGAACTCCCCATAGGTGGTTATAAAGCTATACATTAATAATATACATCTTACATTTGAACATTAGTAATGTAGGTACAATAGAACACATTAAGTATATAACATATAAGGAACATAACTTTAAATCTTTAAATTGCATTGCTTGAAAAACTTGAAAAGAAAATAACATGCCTCAATATTCGGTTCACAAAGCAACGATCTGATATTTAAAGGTGGAAACAAATTAAGCTTCCTTAATTTTGTTCATGAGATCAACTCTTTGAGATTCCAACAAGGTACATTGCCAAATGATATGGTTAAGATCGTGAACCTCATTGCCGCAGTTACATTTGGAATCATCTATTATATGTAGTCGTGAAAGAGATGCTGCAAGATGATAATGATTTGCTCTACAACGATTAAATGTTACAATAAATTCTCGTGATAAACCACTACCCGAGAACCATGGTGTAACTCCATCCCTAATATAGTACTGAAAGTATTCCTTGCCCTTAAACTGACTCTGCTGCATTGTGAAATCACTGGTGCTTTGTCTACATTTGTGTTTGAAAGATCCATAAGTATGATAATTAGTAGACTGCGTTTCTCTATTCTTATTGTGGGAAGCAGGAATAAAAGAAAAATTGATTTCACCCCTTAACCATCGTTGAAATACTCCTAAATTTTTCTAACCGTTTACTGTTTTATATTTCACCGAACCAATTTCTTCATAAATACATAAACATCCGTGGTCTCGTAATTAGCTTGTATAGAGTATTTATCACATCATGTATGATCCCCAGTGAATTCTGATAAAGGTCGTAAGGGTTGAAATACTATCGAGTACGTTTTCTTTTTTTTCGAAGGCGTAACAGTTTTACGAAAGTCTTCCGCGTCCCGCAGCTCGAACTTCTGCCAGAAAAGGAGGACGAGGGAGGATGAAGAGGAAAGCAGGAGGAATGGGACGCGTCCTCGCGAGAAGCTTTTCAAAATCCAGGGCACGATCTCGGGGTCCTCGCAAATCCGTGAACTTCGGCTCCCGTAATTCCGCATAATTTTCAACTTGGCCGTCGACCTCGTTAGACCGACGGAATATCAAGGAACATCGTGTCGATCGATCGCGCGCCTTTTTTTCTTTTCAATCGAACACGCGTCTCCCGCCTTTGCTCATCGTAATTACGTCATCCGGTGTCTACGTTCGACTCGTTAGATTCTCGCGAATTTCACGCAATGGAAACACCCCTCTCGCGACCCTCTCGTTTCTCCCTGCACTTTCTTTCCCTCTTCGCGCAATTCACTCGTTCTATTATACTTGCAAATAAACCGGTGTACAATGAGTCGTACATTGTGTACGCGGTTCTACGGTCACTGCGGTAGACGCGAGAACCGAGAAGGAACGGAGAAGAATCGACGGGACGAAGAGAAAACAAAGTTATTCAAATTACTTCCGCGATACTGTGGCCCGTTGCTTCTACATTGCGAACCACGGGGAAACAATTGAATTGCTCGTCGCGACTGCCGAGTGCACCGCGTCGGAAGTGCACGCATCGGACGGTCTCTTTTGTGTTTACTCTTTTAACCCTCGTCCACCGTTCGGGTCAATTTGACTCGAACCTTTGCTTTTCATCGGGCGCCGTTGTTTCGTTTGAAATACTAGACGATGTAACGTAGAATTACACTGTCCAACAACAAAAATGTTTCTATATAACTGTTGGATGGATCTTATAGAGCTTTTTGCGAATTGCTTCAAACATGTTTAAACAATCACAACGTATTAATGATGGGTATCACTGTATTTGGGAATGTCTACAGAATCTTTTGCTGCAAAGAACAATTAAATATCTTTTATAATAACAGCACATTATTTGTTTAGGGACGGATAACGGTTCAGGGAAGAAATAACATTCAATTTAGTTACTATTTCTTGCAATCGATGCAGAGAATTTTTATTTTGCACAGAATTCCGCAGTCTAATAGTGAATATTTTATTGTAGAACGGATTTAGTTGAATGTTTCGGTACTTGCGAAGGTTTCCAATCGTCTGGAGAGCCGGGGTGCCGTGATTATAACAATTTAAAAAGGTTCAAATTGTCGTCGGCGTCTCGAATGACCCGAGCCAGTCTCGCGGCATTCAATTTATCGAATTAAGTCGAAATAGGAATTCCCGGGAATTATAGGGCGGTATGCGTCGCATTTGCGGGCTCCCTGGTCGCGCGTTCTCATTACGCGGAACGTGTCCCGCGCGGCTCCATCTTGCCACCGAATTAAATTATTGATTTCGAGGCCGGTGGTGTAATCTCGATGATACGGGCTCGCGAGGATCAGCGCCGCGAGAGAGAAAAAAAAGAAACGAGGAACACAGCAAATTTGAAAGCGCGCGAATGCTCGCCGGGGTCGTTCGGTGACGCGTGGCCCGTGGTGAACGTGTCCTGGCTATCGAGGATCGACTCGAACCGGCTCGAATCGACTCGTTTCCGTCCGGTCGGCCACCGGATCGGCCAATTTTATCGATGCCGTGTGCCGTGTGCCGTGCATTCGTCGCGCCGAGTCGACGCGTCACAATTTTGATCCGCGTTCCATCGGAACCCGATGAAATTTTTAATCTCCGCTCGCACGGATCAATCGAAAGGAGCTCTACGTAACAGGGTGCTCGCCGGCAGAAAATTCCACGGCTCATTCCTCTGCGCTCTATGCCTGACCCAAAACGGGAATGAAAAGAAATGAAATATTTCCGATATATTTATGATATATTTTATGATATATTTATGATATATTTTATTACGGTACAAATGAAGTAATCTTCGTCTTGTACTATTATGAAGAATTATAAGTACACTGTGGATTTTACGCACAAAAATTTAAACATACTATTATATTATTCTCAACCTACTAAACATAATAGAGATGATAATAAATACCTAATTCACTCCAGTTTGTTGCAATTCAGATAAGAAATTTTTATTTTGCATAAAGGTCCGCAGTCTACTTATAACATTCAAAATATTTTTTTATATTCTTCTTTATTCTAGTTTCTCCTCGAATCGACCTCGACGTTTTTTTACTAGCGACCTTTCGCGCTTTCAATTCTCGTCGAAATAATCGCGTGTGTACATTCAAACTGTACATACTGTGCACACAGACGCACAGACACACACACACACACACCGAGAAATATCGATTTGCGGAGAGGACGGGTATATTAAAAAAGGGAGCAAAAGATGGCAGGCTTTTACCGAAAAGAGACGCAATTAACGCGCCATAATTACCGGCTTTCTACGGTGGAGGGAGATGAAATAAAAAGAGTAGAGATCTAAACGACAGTCATCGATGCGGGAAGCTCAGCCAGGTAATTCGAGAGAGGCAAAGGAGAACGCACCCGGTGCACGATAATATTCCCACGTTCCGCAAACGAAGCTGCGCAGCGTGGCTCGTTCCCCTCAAACGATGTTTCGCGAAGACGTCTAATGGCCGCCGCGTTCATTTCCTAGTTAACGTCGGATGAACGCCCAACCACAGCAGCGAGCGCGACTCCTATTAATTGCGCGAGCAACGTCTAATTTCCGTAGAGACACAATCGCGTGAAAGAAACTTTGGCCGAGCGAATCTTTTCGACCGGAAAGAAGCCCCTGCAAATTTTCTGTATTTACGGGGAACTTCCGTTCTTCTCGGAAATCTTGTGTGTCGTCGCGAAACCGGTAATGTTCTGAAGACATTAGAGGAAAATTGATCAAGGGGATGAACACGTCTCCATAGAACTTCTGTTTCCGATGATTAACCCAACCAATTTTTATTTTGCACCAAGATTCGCCGTTAACAGAATTTCTATCCACGATGAACTTTTTTTCTTCTCAGAAATCTTGTATGTTTTTACAGAAGCGGTAATTTTCTGAAAACATTAGAGGAAAATTGATCAAGGGAAAGAACACGTCTCCATAGAACTTCTGTTTCCGATGATTAACCCAATAAATTTTTATTTTGCACCAAGATTTGTCGTCGACAAAATTTCTATCCACGATGAATTGTTTTCTTCTCCGAAATCTTGTATGTTTTCACAGAAGCGGTAATTTTTTGAAGACATTAGAGGAAAATTGATCAAGAGTAAGAACACGTCTCCATAGAACTTCTGTTTCCGACGATTAACCCAACAAATTTTTATTTTGCATCAAGATTTGCCTTCAACAAAATTTCTATCAACAACGAACTTCCTTTCTTCTCGGAAATCTTGTGTGTTGTTGCAAAAACGTTACAAAAAAAAATTCGAAGCCTGTTAATCCAGATCGACTGTACAACGGTACCGAAGTGATTAGAGTTTCAGAATGTCCTATTATCTTCTGCGTGGCAAATTCATTAATACAAGGAATACTCGGACACTTTTTATTTTGCAGAAAGATTCTAGTCGAAATCTTTGCCGAGTTTTTCACCAGCCCGGCGAGAATTCGTGGACCGGGCGGAGAATGAACCGCGAATAACAAATTCATGGAAAAAGACGAATGATCGATGGCATCGGAAAACGATTTAGCTCGTCGGAAGCCATAGAGAATGGGACCACGCGAATAGTACGAGTCCGCTAATGGTCGGAAACAGGCTGATTCTGATCGTGCGAGCGTTTACCACGATTTTTCGCGTGGAAGAAATTTTTAATCCTGATACGATGGAAGTCACGGGGGGATGGTTCGTGGGTAATTTATCGGTGTCGCGTGTCATCGTTCGCGCGTTTGACGAACGGTTGAATTGAATTCGCGGAGAGTAGTATGGCAGCGGCCTTGACAGCCGTTGGGTTGTATGTATATGTGGGTAATGTATGTATTACGGGCCGGCGGACAGGGACCAATTACCATTTTCGTCGTAGCCGCTTCTACCTACGTGCATACATATGTATATACACCGGGACGAATATAATAACCATAATTCCCTATTATTGCCCCCAAGACTGGAGCTTCGCGTTGGACGTCTGCCGCCGTCCTTTCCAGACCAACCATGAAATCTTCTCTTTAATTAACTGCACCCGCTGCGACCGCCACCTCGATCCCTTCGTTACCGAAGATCTACGAGCGGAAAATGCTGATCAACGGTCGAAAGGTCGCGTTCGTTCCCCGGCGAGATTAACGCTGTCTTCGGCGACTCAGCAGCTCGAAAAAAATCCGTAAAATCGAAGCCGTTTGTCGCTTAGTACCGTTCTCTAAAACCTCTTGTTAGAAAATCAACGTTGATCTTCTTAAAAATTACAAATTTCTTAACGATTATAATTCTGGAGCAAAATAGGCTACTCTCAGAAGTCTGTTCGACCCTTGCACATTCCTCAGGATAAAAATTCATTCATTTACTATTTCTACATATTCTAAAACGATTGATCCCTTTATGTTTATAAATGCATATTTATAAATGCAACATAACTCGTTTATTTCACGTGTAGAACAAAAATGGGTCAACCACAATATTATCCTAGTCTCTTTTACGAAACTAGTCTTGCGGAGCGTTTGAATGCTAATAGACTTTAACCCTTTGCACTCGAAGCTATTTTAACTTGAAAATTAAACGTTTCTTCTGGCCTACAATATTTCCATTCTCTATGATTTTTTAAAGTTGATAAATATGAAATTGATATAATACCTCGTACAATACTTAAATATGTAGTAATTGGTTAGATACCGACATATCTAATAGTGTAAACAATTATTTAAATAATGTATGTAACATGATATTTGGTCCCCTCAGGGTTTCAAATTCATTTACCAATCCTCTCCCTCTTTCCACTCTCACCATCGCCTTTTCAGCGGGACCTACCTGTTTATGGTGGGTTCCGAACCACCTTTTGCCAACAACACGTGAAGAAGAACACCCCGGGTGGGTCACTTTCCAGTTTTTTACCAGACGGTCACCCATCCTAGTGCCGTTCATGTTCCGCATTGCTTAACTTCGGTGATGTAACGAGAACCGGTGCTTTCAACGGGACTACGGTTGTTGGCTAATTATTTAAATAATAGTACAGCAATTTTTAGTGGCGCCTCAGATGCGCCACTCGAGTGCTAAGGGTTAAAAGGTGACGTTATAAATACAACATAATTTGTCGATTTCATGTGTAGAACAAAAATGGACGAACTATTTATCTTACTCTATTCAATACAACTAATCTTAATGAGCGTACAAGGGTTAATAGACTACCAGCAGGGTACAGGGTCCTCAACGAACGATTATCCGTTGTTCAGCAAAGAATTGTAACACGATCCTGAATTGCCGAGTGTAAAGTCCGAGATGGATTAGCAGATGTGCGATTAATTAGGTCAGGAGGTTTGCGGTGTAGCAATGCGGTTGAACGGGAGCCTTCGAGAGCGTTCGAGCGCTGAAGATCTTAGTCGAAGATCCAGTCCATCGAAGGTATGCGTTGTTAATCACTATAGGTTTCGTAAGGTGCGTGTAGCTCGTTGAACTGAACTATGCAAACCTACTGTTCCGTTCACAGCGACGGCAGACGACCAGCAACAATTTTCGCTCGTGATCCAAGCGAATTCGAATCCGGAACAGATCCGGAACAGATCAGTTTCGGTATGGATTCCGTAGTATTCCACGACTCCGTTCAACTTGGACAGCACCGTAAACCTGATACACCGTCGTCGAGTCGATCCGGAACAATTCGAAACAGCTCCCGGGAGGATGCGCGCAGCTGGCGATCGGTTTTTCGGGGCAAGTTCTCGCGCCGCAGCTTTTAGCGTTAAAGTACATGAGAATTGATACGCGTTTAGTAACTTTGTTCCCGTAGGAGGAGCCCGGCTAAATTCATTATTAACTGAACCGTAATTAAGCCGGGACCGCGTATAGAGTAAAGAGCAATGCGCGGCACAGGCGGCTGCACCACCACAACCATCGCCCCGGTAATTGGGATCATTGTATGCGCGTAAACGTAATCCGTCGGGTTACGGAGACACGGTTCTCTCTGTGTTTCTCTTTGCTGCATCTTGTTGCATAACAACGCCGTTCGGCATCCAAGTTAGACGCTCATACCTCGCTCGAGTGTCGCAACATATTTCGAAACAATGATTTCGCACTTTACTTCATCCTCTAACTCTGTCTCTTCTGGTTCATTTGTCTCTGTGAAAATCTATATTCCTCGTGTGCCGACTAAACTGCGAGTTAGAAACTATTTGCCAATGTCAGAACAAGTTTCGGTCCGCAAAGCGTTCAGTGATAAATAGACAGGGATTACAAATAAACAGGGATACGTATCGTCTTTGCTTGATCCTCCAGATATGTGGCATCCTGGTCTTGGGCATTTTTCGTTGTTGCATTTATAAATCTTAGCATTCGCATAGCCTGCAACGAACCAAGTGAAAACATTCATTGCGTGTTATAACATTTGTCTTTATAGATTTTGGTCGTGGCAAATACTTTCCTTAGATTAAGTTTCTTATTTGAAATTGATGTCCAATCGAAAAATTATATAAATGATAATTAGGCTGCGGATCTTTATGGAGAATAAAAATTGTCTGCAATGATTGCAGGAAATAGAATTTGCCTCTGTGAGAATCTATATTATTCATACGCGTGTACTCATACTTTTCGTGTGAGCTAGGAAATATTTACATATGTTAGAACGAGTTTCGATCCGCAAAGCGTTCAGTTTCGCTAACTGAATTCCTTTCTCTAACTTTGCCTTTCCTGGATCATTTGCCTCTGTTAAAATTTATATAATGTTAATAGTTCTATCGTCGGGGGTTGACACAGTCAAATAAACAGTACTGAGTTTCTGTAAAAAAACAGATTAATTTATTCGTAACTTATGATTGTAATCACATTACTTCTATTCTATTCCTATTCTATTCCTACCTGTAACAAAGAGCAACGACATTAAAGTTGATTCTGTTGGAGCTGTCAATTCCCTAGTATAATTTTACTTTAACAATTTTATTGTCCTTGCCACTTCGTCTTACAAGAATGGCCGCGTTTTGTAGATGTCACATGTATAATTACTTCGACCGCGTTCGTAAGTGCGCAGCAGATTCAAATTAAGGAAGTGCGCTCATGCACTCTACATTCAACAACATCAAAAATCGGTTCACACGGAGTGAACCACCGATGTATATCACTGAGGAATAAGCATTTATTAACAATTAAAAGTATGTAACATAATAATAGTTAATATTTCTCGATCGTAAATTTTTAATATATAATTGATATATGTGTTCTCGGCGCACGTCGAGTAAAATTTAATTATTGCAAACTTGCTGTGTTTCGTTTATCATAATGAAACGTAACATAATGATCGAACCTGTGCGCCCATAATCAAAAATACATTTACGATCGATAATCGAATAACCCACTCTACATTTATATTCTTCACGCACGTGTAACGATCTTCTTCATGCGCCGACTAAACTGTGAACTAGAAACTATTTCTCCATTGCCGATTTTCGATCCGTAAATCGTTCAGCGATAAAATGCTAGTTAACGGAGCAGAACAACCGGAAGAAAACGTGCGAGTAGTAAGTTCGTTCAATCTTTCGCGCACTCTGACACCCATAACACCTGAAGGATCGTTACGAGCATCGTCGATCGATCGCCGTCGAAAGTTTCAGATTCGCGACTGGTTTTCGCGCGCAGCGTTTCACCGACGGCAACAGCCCCGTCGTAAAAGTTTTACGCGACACCAGACGACGATACTCCGCGTCGCGCGACATCGATATCAACTATACCTTGTTGCTGGGACGCGTAAAATCCGCGTTTCAGCGACGATTCCGCGAGGGCAGAGTAATTCGAACGGAACGACGTCGAGCACCTTAAACGCGGGGCGCGAACGAACGACCGATACGTGCTGCGACTCGCGCACCTCGTCGCTGGTCATTATTACGATAACAATTATTATTTTATCGTCGTTGTCGCCGCAATTGTTCGAGACCAGCCTCGTAACCGCGGCGCTATTTCATTTTGGATAATCCGGAAACTTCGTGCCTCAACCAGAATACCTTACTTAATACTGCGACATACTTAAACTTAATCTTGTAAAATTAAGAATAATGTTTACGATCAGACTGCGGATCTTTATTAGGCTGTTGCATATGAAAATGTCCGATTTTAGAATGCGACTCTTATAAAACGTTTATCAAGAATCAGTCTACAGGTTTTTTTTTATATGTATATAGAACTTTGAGCTACAAAGCTAACCCTTAACATTAAACGTACCACGTTCATATGCAACAACCTAATATGCAAAATGAAAACTTTTCATCTGAATCGCAAGAAAGTGGGGTGAAATAAAAATATAATTTATATCTCTCAATACATGTAGTAGATTAAAAATAACATAATGGTACCTTGAAATACTTCTAATGTATTAATAGTATAGTGTATGTAATGTATTAATACATTATTATATAATAATGTATAAATACTGCTTTAAATTACACTTACCAATTTTTATCGTTATCAGATATAATCCACAGTCATGAGGTGGTTCGGAACCCACCTTAATAAAAAGTAGGTCCCGCTGAAATAGGCGATAGGGAGAGCTGATTAAAGGTGGAGGTGTAGAACGGGATTTGAAACCCTGAGGGGACCAAATATCCATTTTAATAATAATAATAATAATAATATAATTCACAGTCTACGATAAATTTCATTTAGAATAATGTTCATAGAAAACTAACGCTAAAGCAGGAGAAAGAAATGATGGACTGTGAGGGTGCGGCAGAAGTAAATTGGTTCGCATCGGCGATGGATCACGGGAAAAAATGATTAGGCTTAACGGAAGGCATTAATTTGGTAGCGCGGGGCGAGAAGCTGAAGAAAGCGGGAACCGTGGGTGTCCGTAATGGACTGTCAGGGTGTGGTAACGGTAAATTCCCTGTCCCTTTGTGAAGGGCGGTGGGGTAGGAAGCTCGGCAGGGATTCCGGGTGCGAAACGAGCTCGGTAAAGCCGAAAAGAAGTTAGCGCTGGGTCCGAGGAATCGAGTTTGTCTGAAGGCAACGCGGAAAAGGCCGAGGTTTCGGACGTGACCGTAGCCGATAAGAGGATGAACAGCGCAATTAACCAAACACCGTCGGAATAACGATAAACCTTGGGACCTGGTGTATCGAGGAGAGAGTGAACCAGCGCGTTGGTTAAATGGGGTAACTAGACCCATGGGGGTATTACGGCGAGCAACAACGTAATACGCCGTCGAAAGAAAAGAAGCGAGAAAGCGGTTTTTTTTTCTCTTTCTCGTACAAAGCGACCGTTTGGCTAGAATCTCGAATGGTCTCAGCTTCGCGGTCAGCACCGGCACCGGCGGCAGCACCCTGTTTCATGGCTTGGAAACGAGGCGGAATGCTCAGGGTAATTTATACTTTCTCGCTCCTCGCCGCCCTTTCCTTTCATTGCAGGGGGAGTAAACTCCTATGTATAAAATTTGGACCATGCATATATATATATATATATATATATATATATACAGGTTTTAGTTGAGGGATATAAATCAGATGACGCTACTGAAGTCCATATATATATGTATATAGCTATACGATTCTATACCGCTTACTTTAAATTTCGAAATAAAGGGATATAATATATTTTTTACAAATATTTCATCTTAACATTATTTTATTATATGTATATGATAATACATAATAATAATACAGAATAATTCATAAAGTAATACATATAATGATACATAATAATAATACAGAATACATAATAATATGTCTTGGATATTTGGTCCCCTCAGGGTTTCAAATCCCGTTCCACACCTCTCAGCTTTAACCAGCTCTCCCTATCGCCTATTTCAGCGGGACCTACTTTTTATTAAGGTGGGTTCCAAACCACCTTGGGCACCACAGTTTTTTTTAAAAAAGCACATTGAATTAATTCAAGAGGTGCCCGGGCGCGGGGATTCGAACTCGAGACCGCCTGGTCGCAGTCGCGCGCTCTATCCACTGACCCACTGTGTGCAGAGTTTACTCCCCCTGTTTCATTGCCCTGGCTCAGGCTGGCCCATTCAGTGATGCCAGATGAGGGGAATCACGGTGAAATGATGTACCCCCTCTATCAGGCGTGGGCAGGTTAGGGGCCCCTGAAACGCCTGCTTCTCCCACCAACCTTTCTTTCATTCAACGCGCGTCTTCGTCGCGACCGTGCATGTCTCGCGTCTTCGTTGCTCCCACAGAAGTCTTCGCGAGACCTGCGCACTGCTCGCAACAGGCGAAGCGCGTTCTTTCTCCATGGTAACGGTGAATGCTGGTGGGAGGTAGTGGGCGCTATGGTAGGGACAGCTTTGTCTCAATTGAGACTACAATGTCCAGGCCTGCCCTCTATCATGACCAGAGTAATATGTGCACACGCAGCATGTCTACGACTTAGTGTGGAGGACGTTAGATGGTGTGATGGAATAGGATAGTGGAAGGGGAAAAGGAGGAGAGTACCGAGGGTCCGTTTTGTCCCTTTCTGGCATCACTGGGCCCATTGCTCGATAGGCCAGGTTCCCTGAATAATATAGCTGCCTCTGCGTACCTATGATTGTTGCGTGCTTCTACGAATTCGAATAGCGGCACGGTTTTATTTCGCGGTGCGTTAAATCGACTGGAATTGTAGATACGGGAGTAAAGAGAACGGGGCTGATGGAAATAGTACGAATTAATTAAATGTTTGTGCACGTTACACAGCGGAGGGAACGAGGTAGACGACAATGTTTGAATTAATTTAATGTCAACAGTTTGTGTACGGTGCGCAATCGAGAGAATAAAGTAGACGCGGCTGTACGAAGTAATTTAACGTCAACAGTTTGTACACATTGCACAATGCATTCGGGGGAAAGTAGACGGGAAAATGTCTACTTCAGCGAGCGGAATTTTGTTCGCACTTTCTGCCCCCCCGACAACGTAGATTCGGTGCGCGTGATTAGATTGCGGACTTTTATGCGTTCCCGTAGAAATTGGCTGGGCGAAGTCCATAATAGTAAAAGATCGGAAACACTTAAAATTATTTATTGAACCCGTGCTGCCCACGATCTATGCAGAACGTCTTTATTGCGCGTACAAAACCTGCATATATATTAGATGATCGAATAAGGTTGTGCTCGATTTGCAAATAAAATTAAATGGTTAAACTTTAAGGAATACAGCTTTATTAATTATTGATATATTTATGTTCATTTTGTAATAGAAATCTTGTTTAAAACTGTAAATGAAATCTTATATAAAGTCTATTACTTTTACATTAGTCCATACATCAAAAACTTAAATTCATTCCGTATACAAAAAATCTTCAAATAAATCTGTACTCAAAGGGTGAATGAATTATATATAATTTTTGTTACACATCGCACAAACTTGAATAATCGTCTGATATAATAAACATTAAAGACAACTGAAAATAGAAATGCAACGAGGGAGGAATCCTGACGTAGATCAGACGCGACACGTTCGAAGTGCGCTCGTTCTTCCGTGGATTCGGAAGGAATACATACGAGTTTTTATGTAAATTTCTGTGATACTTTTATGGAAATATCGGTGTTGCCGGCGTGACAGAATGACGTTTCCGGGCACGGAGGCTCTCGAATGAGATTCGTCCACGTTCTTCCTGTGAGCCTATTGGTCAGAGTTTGCCGACATCGTGCATCGTAGGTCGGAGAAGCACGAAGCACGCATCGAAGCTTTTCGTTTAAAGACGAACGCACCGAATCCGAGTTTTAAAGCTCGGCCCGCGTGGGGGCGTACGAACGGTCGAATATGCCCAGAACTCGTTCCTCGTTAAAACTCCGTCCGAATGGAAATTTTAATGGCACATTTTCGTAGCAGATATTGCCGGCCGTGACTTAGATCCTCCCCGCGATAAAAGGGAGCCTCGAGAGTTTCATCCGTTTCCCTTTTCCCACTGGCCATGGGCGAGCTTTCACTCGAACGGTAATTAATAACAATTAGTAATCCACCCCTTCGGGCTCTGCTCTTTGTCTCTCCTCTAATCTTCTATTAGGATTAAATCTGAGATTTACGATTCGCTGAGTGTTTTGTAACAAAACACACTTCTTAGAAATGAATAAAAATATTCGTGTAATTGAAATAATCGAGCACCGAATGATTTATGTAATTCTTTCAGGAGAACGATTTCCTTTGTTATTTAATATTCGCTGCAGTCGGTAATATATATTATTATAAAAGTAACGAATCTCGGTATTATATCTTCAGGCGGAACCGGAAACAATGCCGTCGATTTCAATGAAAAATTAACTTTACGTCGGCGCTCGTAACAATGACGCGCGATTCATAGAAATAACCGGATAGGGAAACAAAGTACAACGGGTGAAAACGAGTACAGGTCGTTTCCGTCGACGGGATCCTTTGTGGCGGTCGACGATAATTGCGGCAATTAATTCGCTGGCTGGACGGTATCGAGTGTTCCTTTCGCAACGTCGACGAAATCGATTTTTATCTTCTCTTCTTTCGTTTCCGTCTTTAAACTGCTTGGGGAAAAATCGAGTTCCACGATAGTCTTCTAGGAATCAATTTAAATTGTTATTTATACGTATAAATGAGGGCGAAGGACCTCGATGAAATTTATTTTACGAGGATCAACAAGTTTGAAAACGAAGACGAAACGAACGATCGAAATAATCTCCCTACAAAAAATTCTCTTCGAACTCGGGCCCGTTTGAAAAATTGTTCCCGCGTAGCAGATATTTCAGAACCGACGTAATAAAAATCTTTGACAGTCACGGATTATTTTAGAACGGTTTCTAAAAAAAAAGTTTCGCCGTTAATGTTTGACATAAAATCTATTAAAAAGTTCTGCAACTCCTTCGGCCCTCGGATAAAATACCTCGCTCCTGAAATTTTAACGTCCGAGGATCTGTTCAACGCCCACATTATCAAACTACGAGCATCAAACTACGGAACTGGTCCATCAACATCGCGGGGCTCCGATTAAAAATAAACTTTTCTGTGCTGTTCGTATGTTTTTAACGTACGCGTTGAAAATTGTTACATTAATATTCTTTTAATTTGTTCACTGTCTGACATTTCAGCTGCTCGTTCATGTCGTGAATGCGTGAAGCATTATACACCAGTTTGTTGGATATAATTAATTATTAAGGGACGAAACTCCCCGAAGCTGCTGGGAGCTCGACAGAAATATTTCCATGCGGCAGGCAACAGATGCGAAGATCTCCGAAACAATATTTCGCAAAGTTGCCTGTGCACGAGTCCCGATAATCGGTCTCCGGCTCGAACACGGGAGTACTTTGTCCGGTAATTGAATCGCGTGACACGCATCGTTTACGTTCGGGCCCGAACGAAATTACGGGGCCGCCCCGATCGTATCAAATAATTGGGAAACACTTCTGCCCCCGACCCGTCATCTCCTTTCGGATAATGCAACCGCTTTCTCTTCCGCCTTCCGGCACCTCCTGATCCCATTACTATCTCCTCGCCCCATTTCCCGGACCCTCTTATCGCCGATTCGAGACAACCCGGTTGCGTTGAACACCGCGCCGCGCGCAATTTGAATACGGGGACGGATCGACAGACTATCTCTTCGCACATTTCCGTCGAACTATCACGGCCATAGCGACAACAGAATTTTCCGAAATCCGTTATCGTGATCGGTTCTCGCTGACTTCTTATTAGACAGCGGATTTTATGCATTTACGATAACAATCAATAGGTGTACTTTAAAACAGCAAAAATATTGGAAGTATTTAGAAATATTGTTATACTGTTTTGAACCTATTAAACATATTGAGAAAGAAAATCAATTTCTATTTCGCTCCAGTTTGTTGCAATTTAGGTGGAACATTATGATTTTGCATAAAGATCCGCTGTCTACTTCATATCGATCACATTTATGGCTTCTGAAAATTTTCAACAAAGGGTAGAATATAAAATTCGACAGGATTTAGTGCAAATTTTATTAATTTTAGAACTGCAAAGAGTACTACCACTGGAAATAAGATTCTATTTTATTCCCCTTTCTTCAAATTCGCCTACGAAAATTGGAAAATGCATAAACATCATCTTTTCTTTTCCGTTCCGACAGGAGAGAATCCTTTTCATCTCGGATCACCGAAGAGGGCCCATTCTTCGATTCGCTTTTTGCATAAACATCATCTATTGATAAAATTCATCATTAGACTGGGGATTTTTAACGATATTGGGTTCCTGAAGTTTCAAATAAAAATTGCAGGAATTCAAGAACATCGTATCGTCTATTCACCGTATGTAATAGAAATGTCTGTAAATCGCTAACCGGTTACGGAATCAGAAAATGATGTTAGCGTAATGATGGGTTTGAGAGGAGTAAGAAAACTATGTCGGAGGCTGTATGCATGAATTTATCGAACTGTAAGGGATGCAGCGTGCACGTGTACGGTTTCCGGTTCGTTATCGCATTGCAGAAACGCAGCCAAGATGGTCGGAAAGCAGTCGAGCCTTTAAATCGTCCGGTCCGATTAACGATTTGCGGTTTCGTCGTGTTCACTCTGACGAGACGTTTCGGTTCGACGATTCCGAGTTCTATTCAGTTACAGTATATCTCTTTCTCTCGGTGTTTGTGTACCGAAAGAAAACGCTGGGGAACTTGCGATACGGTGGAGCGGAAATGCGCGGCGCAACTGCATAGGAACAGTTGAATATTCAACACTTTCGCTGTGTTGAAATTTACACTCGCAGACCGACGCTGCTCGAGAAACACCGGGTACGCTTGTTGTGATTTAAGAAACGCGAAATGGTGCACAGTCTCACGATCACCATTTGAAAAATAGTCTTTCGAGACTGTACCTCTGTCGAGTACAAAATTAATGTAGCAATTCCTGATTTACAAACACTGAGGACGTTTGTTGTAATTCCAAAAACAAGAAACAGCGTACATTTTCGCATCCACCACTTGAAAAATAGTCTCTCGGGACTGTACCTCCGTCGAGTACAAAATTAATGTAGCAATTCCTGATTTACAAACACTGAGGACGTTTGTTGTAATTCCAAAAACAAGAAACAGCGTACATTTTCGCATCCACCACTTGAAAAATAGTCTCTCGGGACTGTACCTCCGTCGAGTACAAAATTAATGTAGCAATTCCTGATTTGCAAACAGCGAGGACGTTTGTTGTAATTCCAAAAACAAGAAACAGCGTACATCTTCGCGACCACCATTTGAAAAATAGTCTCTCGGGACTGTACCTCCGTCGAGTACAAAATTAAAGTAACAATTCCTGATTTACAAACACTGAGGACGTTTGTTGTAATTCCAAAAACAAGAAATAGCGTACATTTTCGCATCCACCATTTGAAAAATAGTCTTTCAAGACTGTACCTCTGTCGAGTACAAAATTAATGTAGCAATTCCTGATTTACAAACAGCGAGGACGTTTGTTGTAATTCCAAAAACAAGAAATAGCGTACATTTTCGCCACCACCATTTGAAAAATAGTCTCTCGGGACTGTACCTCTGTCGAGTACAAAATTAATGTAGTAATTTCTGATTTACAAACACCAAAAACCTTTATTGTAATTCCGAAAACAAGAAATAGCGTTTATTTTCGCATCCACTATTTGAAAAATAGTCTCTTGGGACTGTACCTCCGTCGAGTACAAAATTAATGTAGCAATTCCTGATTTACAAACACTGAGGACATTTGTTGTAATTCCAAAAACAAGAAATACCGTACATTTTCGCATCCACCATTTGAAAAATAGTCTCTCGGGACTGTACCTCCGTCGAGTACAAATTAATGTAGCAATTCCTGATTTACAAACACTGAGGACATTTGTTGTAATTTCAAAAACAAGAAATAGCGTACATTTTCGCGATCACAATTTGAAAAATAATCTTCGGGAAATAATTGTCTGGGACTCGTCCCTCCAATTTCAAAATTAATATAGCAGTTTCTGATTTACAATTGAATTTCAACTGGTGAAGAAATGATTACATTTTGCCTACTTTCTACCGCTACGTTCATAAATGACGAATCCTTCGAATGGTCGCACGCGAAACTGAAAATTAGAAACGTTTGGAAAACACACGCGGTAAGCACGACGCGACGTGAGACCGCAATTTCTTTCCGGTTAACTGAATGGAACCGTGGCTAGAATCCCAGGCGAGTTGTTGTCGATTTTCCGGGCTACGTTTCCTTCATAAAGAGGCGGAGCACGCGGGATCGCGTCGCGCGAAAACAGTTCGCCGTTTGTATGAAAATAACGAGAACCGTCGAGGCAACGGTGTTAACGCGTGCTCCTTAAAACTCACCGCCGACATAATTAATTTCGCTCCGACACTTCGTCGCTCGCCTCTCGCCCTCGTTCTTCCGTTACATCGCGGAAATTTCACGGCGAATAACAGACGGGGCTCCGCGTCCCAACTAACTCTCATGCGACGCCGGGGGTTGTTTATTTCATCGCATCCGAGGATTGTTATCCTCCGAGGGTGTAACGCTTATTACCGTATTCGAGGCTGTTAAATTATGAACAATTACTCCCGCCGGAAATGACGCTCGCCGAACATTTACACAAACGGGAAATCCGCGCAATGTTTCGCCATATTTCACGAACACCTTGATTATCATCTACGAAGGTCCTTGAACGTCGAAGTACGTGGTCTTTCCGGAAGATATAACCTTTGCTTATATCTTCGTTTCTAAGTGGGATAAGTCTAGCTGTGCCTCTGGACGCACAACTGTGTTCAATCTTTACGCAAAATAAAAATGTTATACCTGAATTGCATTGAAAAGAGGAGGAACGGAGAAGACCAAGAGGAAAGTGGAAGACAAACGGAAATCACAATAAGTTAATAGCCCAAACACACATAAAAAGAAAGGCAAAAAATAAATCTATTTACCACTAGTTGAATTCCATGAAACTGAAGAGAGGTAGAAATTAATTTTCTTTGTTAATATGTTTAATAGGCTGAAAATAATATAACAGTGTTTTGAAATTCTTCTAATGTTTTCACTGTTTTAAATTACACCTTCTCATTTTTTTTATAAATACATAATATCTGCTGTCTAATTATTATTAATATTATATCTTCCTCTGTAGCGTATTCAACGAATTCTTATCTCGCCCTAGCGAGTTTGTCTCGCGGGCACGCGCATTGCGCACCAACCGTGGAACGCGCGCGAATGATCATTAACGATGCTGAAATATGCCGGCTGCTTGAAGAGGCACTCGAGAGCGGACCTTTAACGAGAAAGCCCTGTTGAAAAATGAGATCTGTCCTCGCCGGCAGCGAACGCCTCGTAAATATCCCCTTATAGCCGTACGGCGATCTTCTTCCGCTCTCATTAATGTCGCGGAAACTTCGCGAGTTTTCGAGTTCACGCGAATCCGCAAAATCGAGCATGCCCGAACCTCTCCAAAGCGTCGACGTTCCTGCTCTGGCAACGAGGAGCACGCTAGACGAACTGCTCGCAAAAAGTTTCACCGCCTGCCGACGACGTTCCGACTCGGGAAGAGCTGTGTTTTCATGCTGTTGCTGCGAAAGAACTTACACGAGTTGATATCGGAGCAGTCAACTTTCGTACGGAAGTCCAGTTGCATGGAACTCTTCATGTTTTTATGAAACAGAGTGATACCTGTCTTGTGATATGCTCTCCATGTTGAAAGAGTCTAGACAATTTTTATCGACATCGTGTGCAAAACAGTGCTTCTAGGCTTTTTTTTCATATTTATTTAACGCCGCTTTCAACTCTTCGCTAAGGTTATTTCGCGACGGGACCCACAGTTTATTAAGGTGAGTCTGAACCACAATTATTTAGGTTTTACGAAGTAACTGCAATTGTCCCTTAGATAATTATGTATATTGAATGAAGAAAAAGGAAACTAAACAAATAATGAAATTGTCAAAAAGAATTTGTTAATAGAGATATAAAAATACTTTGTAATACTTGCATGGAAAGGACTCGAATAATATGTTTTTAGTTTCAATCAATTATGTATGTGGTTGTGCAGTATATTCATTATTTCGATTTTTATGTTGGAAGATGAAAAAGTACAAAATTTAAAATACACCAAAAATAAAAAAAAATAGAGAAGAATTTAATCCAAACGATAAAAAAATCTTTCTCGATTAATGGTGACGTTTGTCTTTTGCAATTCACATTTGCAAGAACAATGCCCGATGGATTAAGAATACTTCTATTGTTTAAGCGAGTTTGAATTACAACATTGTACCATTGCCATTAAATATTTGCATTTGCGAATCTCATCTCATCGAACCCGCGACCAAATGCTTTCAGGTTGAAAGACAGTTCCCCAAAATTTGAAGTCGCCATACATTCTTATTATTCCAATAATTGTAAAATAAAAAATCTGCCAACAACCGTAGTCTCGTTGAAAGCACCGGTTCTCGTTAGATCACCGAAGTTAAACAATGTGGAACGTGAACGGCACTAGGATGGGTGACCGTCTGGTAAAAAACCGGAAAGTGACCCGCCCGAGGTGTTTTTCACGTGTTGTTGGCAAAAGGTGGTTCGGAACCCACCATAAACAGTAGGTCCCACTGAAAAGGCGATGGTGAGAGTGGAAAGAGGGGGATTGGTAAATGAATTTGAAACCCTGAGGGGACCAAATATCATGTTACTTGTAAAATAAAAAATCTGCAATCGGTCATTATGACAACCAAGAAAAAAGTTGATAAAATTCCGGTGGTTAGCCACTTATTACCATTAAATGGAGGTTAGCGACTTCAAAAATTTTTGGGTCTATCTTTCAACCTAAAATTATTTTGCACACGATATCAATAAAAATTGTCATGGGGGCCGCTGGCCCATGCTTATCCTGCTAGACCCTTTAAACAGTAATCATTCGCAGATGCCTCGCTGAAGCGATGTAATTTTTTGAAAATTATAAAGTAGTCTTACGAACGGAAGATTTGCCACATCAGAGTGATGCAGCGCTTATCGGTTTTATCGGCTAGTTCACGTAATCGTGTACCGACAGCGAAAACCGCGGAAGCAGCGGTGTCGTCGAACGCTTGACAGCGGTACGGCGAATCTCTCCGATAATTAATGAATTTTTGCGGCAGTCGATACCCTTCGGAATCGCATTATGTTCAACGAAAAGTTGCGCGGAGCGATCCGACACGTCCGCGATAGAGCAAATTGAGCGAGTGGCCTGCAATTAAGTGGATTCCGTAGGCAGAGCGTGTGCGGGCCTCGGCGCGAGAAGGGGCAAATAGTGGGCGGTCGTTTAACTCGATTTTCGCGTTATCGTTAACAAGGTTAATGTCACTGTGACGTCCCATGGTCCGGCGAATGTCGTTACGCTTCTGTTACACCCGATAGATATCGGTCTCCGGGCGAGCTTATAGAAAATTCGATTTCTTTCCTCGGACTGTGTCCAGCTGGGAATCGGATACGTGTTTTCTATCATCGTGCTCGGCTCCTAGCAAATAACGGGCAATCTGGAGCAGCGTTTATTCAATTTCTATCTATTCGCGACGCCATTGTTTCCTCCGATCAAGAAAAAGGAAGAAGAAATGATCCGAATCGAACGATCTCGTCACCGGTGACTGTCGAGGGCGATTTAATTGACGCGATGATTGATCGCCGACCGGTGACAATTACAGCGTTACGTTAATTTCCAACTGCCTCCGTGCGGACGATACACCGCGACATCCGAATCAGCCGATCTGTATTAGTTACGCGATTAATACGGCCGCGGCGAAATGAACGTCCCGTCATCTATCTTGCATTAATTCGACGAACCGACACGCGACGCCACGGGATCCCGAACAAATATTCCGATCTATCGTGCCACGCAAGATCGATCGCCTGTAGATATCAGTTATGTATGTCCGGCGATGCTACCGTGCGCTATGGACGATTAGGTTAACGCTCGTTCTACTTTTTACGGTTCCAACGATTCCCAGTCACGATCGAAACGACACGCGCACTTTTTGGAAACTCTGTACCTGGCTAATTATTGTTATTTAGTTAATACTTTAAACCAAGCATGTTTTATGTACAATATAGAACACATGAACTTATTAACATATTAAACTTAAAAATAGTTTATATAGCTTCTACTTGATTATACTACTTTAATAAAATTAAATTTCAATTGCACATCACTTAATATGTTTGAAAATGTACCTGGCTATTTATTATTATTTAGTTGATGCTTTAAACCAAGCATAGTTTATGTACCATATACAATACATGAACATATTAACATATTAAACTTAAAAATAGTTTATATAGCTTCTACTTGGTTACACTACTTTAATGAAATTAGATTTCAATTGCACATCGCTTAATAAGTTTGAAAATGTACCTTGCTATTTATTATTATTTAGTTAATGCTTTAAACCAAGCATGTTTTATGTACAATATATAATACATGAACATATTAACATATTAAACTAAAATCTAGTTTATACAGCTTCTACTTGGTTACACTACTTGAATAAAAATAAATTTCAATTGCACATCGCTTAACAAGTTTGGAAATGTACCTGGCTATTTATTATTATTTAGTTAATGCTTTAAACCAAGCATGTTTTATGTACAATATAGAACACATGAACATATTAACATATTAAACTAAAAACTAGTTTATACAGCTTCTACTTGGTTACACTACTTGAATGAAATTAAAGGATTCAATTGCACATCGCTCAACAGGTTCGAAAATATACCTGGTTAATGTGGGAATATTGATATTTATTCGTTCTCCGTCTCATCATGGTGGATTTATTCGCGAACTAAAATTTCTTAACAATTTTACAGACGTTCGTCCGCGATCGACTCGTATCGCGTAACAACCTAAATGCTCATGCTTGAAGCAGTCGTAGGATGGTTCTTAATTCTCGGCGAGTTTCGGGCGATGAACGCGACGATGTTTCACACGATGTTCCCAGAAACGTCTCGAGAGAACGCAAACGGACTCGCGGCGAACGTTCCCGCGGAAATTTCCGTAATTTTTCAACGGGAAACGAGACTGTCCGCGTTGGCGGTTCTGCGGAATAGTATTATTACGTGGAAAAGAACGGAGATTACCGTGGTCATTTTTTTCCTCTCGGTGCACGACAACCGTCGCTCGGACAAAGTAAATTCCAGGCTTCAAGCATCGTCTTACTTTCTATTCGCGGCGGAGAGGCACGAGTCGAGTTGCGGAAAAGACGAGGAACTACGCCTCCGAGAGCAAATACGTCCTCCCAACCTTTCGCAGACGAGAGCGAGAAAGAGAAAGAGAAAGAGAGAGAGAGAGGCTGGGGACGCGTTTGCGTTTTAATTGGATCTAATAAGACGAGCTTTCTTCCTCGGACCGCTTAATACCCTTGCGACCATTGTCGGAACACCGGCCGAACTTGTAATTGCATTTTCGTTTGCGTTACTTCTTCGTCATCCGATTACTCGCTCGACGATTACGCTTCCTTTCGTTTCCGTTGACGGAACACCGTCGCGATGACTGGTTCTTGAGAGCTCGAACCTTTGACCACCTCTCGCTCTTTTGATCTTCGCACACCTCATCCTCGCGTTTATCACATTTCCAACGTTTCTCACAGAAAAAATCGAACGGTAACTACGCGAGGAATAGAGAACATCTCAGGGAGAAGATACCTTTCTGACTCTGATGCTATAGTGCAGACATGTTTACCTTGATCGAAGGAAAACCATCCTCACCACCTCTACAGCGGACAGATTGGTATTTGACCGATCTAGCTGTCCAAAAGTCAATTTCCAATAACTTTGTTTCGATTATTTTACGTCGCTTTTTCAACTGCTATGGTTATTAAACGACGGGACCTACAGTTTAAGGGGGTCCCATGGAAATCACCGACACAGATTTCCCCGACACAGGTTTCACCGACAACATTTCACCGACACCAGATTTGACCGACACCAGATTTCACCGACACTGGATTTAACCGACAGCTGATTTGATCGACAACAAATTTGACCGACAACGACTTAAGTTGATCGTTGTCGGTCAAATTTGTTGTCGATCAAATCAGCTGTCGGTTAAATCCGGTGTCGGTGAAATCTGGTGTCGGTTAAATCTGTTGTCGGTCAAATCTGGTGTCGGTGAAATGTTGTCGGTGAAACCTGTGTCGGGGAAATCTGTGTCGGTGATTTCCATGGGACCCAGTTTAAGGTGGGTTCCGAACCACCTTAGGCACCACAGTTTTTTTTTTTAAAAAAGCACATTGAATTAATTCAAGAGGTGCCCGGGCGTGGGGATTCGAACTCGAGACCGCCCAATTTCCTATAACTACCCCCAAGTAAAAACTAACAGGTTATTGGGAGAGCCAAGTAGTCCCTCGAACCAACCTCATTGTTCATCGGTCCTCACCATACGGCGATAACCGCAATGATCATTATTGTAAACATAATTTAATAAAACATAATAAATCGAATGAATTTTGAGCAATAAAAAAATTTGGCCAGCTAGATCAGCCAAATACCAGTTTGCGCGGCAGTGATTACCTCTTATTATTAGTCGTCTCCGGAATTCCGGGAACGCTGTGAACGTAATTTCATTTTGATCCCCGGACAAATGAGAAGCAATTTACAGGATCGCGGTATTCGTTCGTCGCCGACTAACAGAATTAAAGCAGCCGTTACGGCGAAAGGGCCTGGCAGTTTTTAAATACTCGTCGACGAGCGTCCTGCAAAGGCTGATACATACTTCTCGTCCGAGCTGCACAAAAGGCCGCCGCGAACTGGAACGATAATAATTGTAATGCAGTTTGACGGTAATAATAATTCCATCGGCCCTTCGACGCGAACGACACTCGGACGAGACACGTTTCAACGGACAAACGAAGCAACGAAAATGGACAGGAATTCGAGCACGGATTAAATTCCGGATTGACTCGATTTTGCAGCACTCTAACGAAATCCCTATGAAAATACGGGATGTACATTGAACGAGTACGGACGCATGTTAATTATAATTACAATGATAACGCGCGTAATCGCCGGAATTTGTGGAAATTCCAATTTTTATAGAAGAATTTCAGGAAGCAAAAGTTTCACCGGTATTTCGTTTTCTTTGCTAGTTGACTAGCTGACCGGGACCGCGTTCAATTAATCCCGCGTTTTACGAATTTTTTGATGACTTCCCCGTAAATGGATTACTAAGGTGGAGTTTAATTTTCAGACGGGCGAGGATAATAGACTTGGTGCTCGTTATGCGATGAAATAGGAGATCAATCTTTTCGTGTGTGATAGAGCACGTATTCGTGTATTCTCTCTCTCTCTCTACATATATGGATTAGG
This sequence comes from Lasioglossum morio, assembly GCA_916610235.2. Classification (NCBI taxonomy): domain Eukaryota; kingdom Metazoa; phylum Arthropoda; class Insecta; order Hymenoptera; family Halictidae; genus Lasioglossum; species Lasioglossum morio. The sequence goes on along the minus strand of OU744328.1, from coordinate 13,350,210 downwards.
TTAAGTTTAGGTTTTAAGTTAGTATGTAAGTTAGTTGTAAAGGTAAATGTATAAGCGCGGCGAGAGGTAAGGAAAATTGTTATACGGATTTGTAACCTCAAGGGGAACAAATAAAGTTTATATATATATATCTTTTCGTGTGTGGCACAACGTGAGCTTTATAGATCTCGCAGGATCCATAATGATCGGATTTATCAATCACTGGTACGCGAATACGAGACAGCGAGAATCGTTTCGACGACACAATAGAACTCACGCGAAAAATTCACTGATGAAAGGATGAGAAGACAGCCATCTTGGCGGCCGGATTGCGATCGGGGATGATCTTCTCGATCGTCGAAATCCGCGGGAATCGTTTCGGGATTGCGAGCTTTGCGAGAAGCCGTGAAAGGGACGATAATTGCTCGGCGCTTTAATCCGACGACAGACGGCGGTGAGTTCGATCGAAATCGCGGCCAAAAGTGAAAATGTTTCCGTAGTTTAAAAATCTGTGTAGTACTGCTTTATTTATAGTGCCCGAGCACGTTCTTTTTGTTTGTTACAACCAATATTTAATACGTACTTCTGTCACATACTTTATCTCTAACCCTTCGCTGCAGAGTGTAAATATCATATCTGATACAGTTAACAAATCTGATATATAGTAAACTAAGAATGTGTTTTCTGACTGTATTTATTGATTTTTATTTTTCTGAAAATGTTGTTTTAATATTTTTTTAACATTTTTCTCTTAAATAAAACACAAAAACTGACCTTCTTTCAATTTCTTCATCCCAATTAAAAAAGTAATGCAGCGATGGGTTAAATAATTACGTGTAATTCAAATATTTTTTTCAATAATATCATAAACTATTGAGACCTCCGCTTTACAATGACATCACGTGCATAAATCGACATCATTAGCCGCATCTGATGTGTAGGATTTTTATTCACCTGGATTGGCAATTGAAGTACACTGTACACTGTGCACTGTGCGACGGAAAATCGAAAGCGGGAAAAATGTCGATGAAAACATCTTCCGCGGATTTGCGGGGCTCGCGATTTCCTAGCGGCGGCTCTGAAATCACGATCTCGATCCGCGCGGCAGTTTCCACCGTTTCGAGCGCACTTAGCTCGAATTATCCGCCGTGCTCGTTTGCTTTTTCCCGGCGGACAAACAAGACGGATTTTCATTCGACGAGCATTTTCGCCGAGGATTCTACGATCGAATTCTTAACAAGCGAGCCCGCCGATCGACGACTCATACAGCCGTGAAACATCGAGCAACTCGTTAGTAGAAGTTGAAACCAGAGCTGAAACCGAAATCGCGGACAAGTTGTGCTAGAATCCTGGATCAAATTCGCTCGTAGAAATGTGCTCTTCGAGAAAGTAGCTCGCGCTTGAAAGCAATCGAGCTCTCGACGCAGACAATTAAATTTCGACGAGAGGAAGAGCAACTCGTTGCCTGGGGAAAAAAAACCACCGAATCGAGTCGAAGGAAAATGAAAAATGCGCGTCGAAAGTTCGCGCGATTCTTCACCGAGGAGTTTATTAACCGTTCCCGAGGGCGAGTTCGAGATCCTGTTCCCGAATTGTTCGCGTCTTTTCGTTTCTTTCTTGCGGCGAGAAGCTCGAACAATCGATTCCATCGTCTGAGAAAATAATGAAACCTCTCCATTTGGAGGAACGTTTTGCGAAAAACGCTCTTCCATCTCGAATGATTTCGCGCGGGCCGATTCGAGGAATAATAATTTATCTTCCGGGAACGAGAAAAAGGCCGATTTTTATCCATTGCGCGGAAATTTGAGAATGTCACTGCTTGCGAGGAACGTGGCGAAGTTTCATTCGTACTGCTGTGGCCAGAACCTTAAACATGAACTTTCACAATTTTTTAATGAAACCCAGGAACCTCTAGAGGTTTTCGTATAGGATTATAATATTAAATCCTTTTGGAGTTTTGCAAAATGCTTTACAAAGAAAATGTGGCAAGAAGTGACGACAAAATTGCGAATTTATATCGTTTGTACCATTAGTTTTTGTGCATGTCCCTTCTTTGTTATTAGACGAGTACTATTTTATCTTTCTCTTTTAATTATAAACATTTATGTAAAAGGACTTCAGACCGTCTATAATAAATAATAATAATAATAATAAATAATGTAGGCTTTATACTATATGATTTACGAGGAAAGAGTCATGAAAACAAATTCGAATGGCTGAAAAAAAAAATAATGTAATTTGACCGATGTCCTATGCGAATTACAACTTTAAACGGTAATATCTGGAAAGTGAAAGTATATGACACGCAGCGTTCTTCCTGGCAAGCACAGATATTAGAATACACTTGAGAATACCCTGAAGTAGAATATACGTGTTAAGTTTCGTCAGAGTATACTAGAAGTCTGGTTCCGCGAATGTCCTTAAATATAAAATCTCTCGAGATCTTTCTTTCGGTTAGGGGACAATGTTTCGCAGAGTTGCCGGAAGATTTTCCGAAGGAAGTTCACGGGGAAGTTTTCAGTGAAGTTAGGGTCGCGATAAGGAATGCCTCGTCGAGTTTTCGATCGTGGAGGCCCTGCGACACGGATCCAAGCTGTGCCCGCTCGAAAAACTTGTCCACCTCGGTTCGCGTCGGCTCTTTTCAACCCTGATGGTTATCCAACCATGCTCGCGCAATATCCGGTGCAGGTGGAATCGTCGTAGCGACGCCAGAAAGTATAAAGAGAGAAAGCCATGGACCTCGGGGAATGCCAACGATCGTTCCACCTCCCTCGTTTTTCCCGATGCATCGATTTTATTAAAATCCCTGTCGTCTCGCCGGTGAGCCATCGCGTCGTCGAATGGTCGAACGATCCACTGATCGAGGCGCATAACCTTGCGATTTTGCATCCACTGAAATTGAAAGTGCATCGAGCCCTTCGCGTCACCGCGACGGAATTGCAAACCGTTTCTGATGGACTTCCTTCACCGTCGACTGACATCGATTTATTCGATGACTATTTGTGACTATTAGATTATGTATTTAATTAAACAAATTAACTTGTTGAACTTTTATTAACACATTGAATTAACACATTTATGAGCACAAAGAAAAACACGTCTATTCTATTTAAATGTCACACGTCAATAGAGAAACATTCAGGCTAGAAATTGAACGATATATCGAACAAATAAATAACGAGTTTATAAATAAACTGAACTATACAAATATTAAATCGATCGTTCCTTGAGTAAAACAATAGATTCATTTTGACATATTTCAACAGTGACAGAATGAGAAGGTGTAATTTAAAACAGTGAAACCATTAGAAGAATTTCAATACACTGTTATATTATTTTCAGCCTATTAATCATATTAAACGGGTTATTCCAACGTCTTTTATAGTCCACAATCGTCATACTTCGTCAGAACTGCGTTTAGACGCGAGCCACTGCGTTTTGCACGTTTGCAAATTGAACACATTCATTTTGAAATTTAAAAATTGAAGAAATTATAATTATTCAATGTGAACGCTACACCGTGATATACAATCTCGGACGGCCGAGGAACACAGTAACATTTTACTATAACTTTTCAACCATAAGAGATCTCAGGATGTCTAAAATTCATTAACAAATTATTGTCTACTTTATTAGCGAAAAATGTGTTTTAATATTTACAGAACTTATTTCTTTTTAATTGTAGATTACTGTGCAAGGTATTCTTTATATGTGTTTTTTAAAGTCTTATAAATTTTCGGATTCCACTGTCAGATGCACATTCGCGACATTTTTCCGATTAAAATGATACCAAACACGATACAGTTCGGATTTTCCATGACTGTTTAATCCATGATTTAGTGAAACTGAATCTGAATCGCTTGGGCGAGGCAAGCAATGCGATATCGAGTTGCTTGCCTCGGCCCAGTGAGGCAACGCGTATTGTTTGCCTCGCCCGTGCCCGGAAAAATTTCTCAGCCAGCTCAGCCATTTTTTGTGGGTAAAACCCTCGTCCCCGTCCCCTGGTAAGTTTCGTCCCCTCCAGGAGGGGACGCTAAGTAAGGGGAGTGCAGTTTTCCTATCTACCTGAAATGTAGAAAAAACGTGAAAAGGTCGCGAAATATCGGTACATTTGGCAATAGCGAAATCAGTCGAAGTTCACTCGCGACGGAACATTTTCACTGCTGAGCAAAGAGCCGACGCGTGCCTCGCGCCTGCCTCGGCCGAAGCGCGAAGGTGAGGGGTCAGCGTCACGGAAGGGCAAGAGGGGAGACTAGGACATTTCACTATAACTTTTGAACCATAAAAGATATCAGAATGAAATTTCCATTAAAATTCATTAAAAAATTATTCCTACCTACTGATAACTTAATCTTAATTAATCCTTTAAGTTTTGTTGTCTTAAAATAAAATTAAACATTGTTCATTCGTTACTTCTGTAGTAGTTTATCAGATAATTTAAATCATCGACATCTATGGTTATAAAATTTTCTGTATCTCTTAAAATATTCATAATATCAAGAATAAATGTTCAGTAGAAATGTTGAGCTGATATTCTAGTTCTCAAAGATTTTGTTGGGGGAAACAAAAGATTTAATCCATCGCGGAACGTTGCCAGGATAATATTGATTCGAGGTAATATTTTATTTGGGATACATCGAGAAATTTTATATTGTAACGGGAACGTTTTATATCACGTATCGGACCCGACCTCATCCCGTTCTATTTGCAATACCGATACTGTTTCGCTAAATTCCGTTCGTCTCCCGTGCACGGTATAATATTCAGAAAATCTGCGATTCTCTATCGGATTTTTCGCACACGTATCGCCAGCCAGTGCGGGTTGCGTTTAATCAAATATTGCGAGTACAAAGACCATTAGCGAGCCTGTTAAAGCTCGCGGATGGGAGACGATTGAAGCGAGACGTGCCTCGCACATTCTATTCGACCGGAAGTTTCTATTGTAGATGAAAAACACGTTCCTCGCACAGGATTTCCAGGAGCAATAATAACATCAACTAACGCCATTACTTTATGTCTTACATTAATAATATATTTGATTCGGTTTACATAAACCTAACCAATATACTTCTATCTGAACCTTTCATTCATCCATTCGCTGTTTCGCTCACTCATCACCAGACTGCGGATCTTTGCGCAAAATAAAAATTGCTTGCACTAATTGCAAGTGACTGGAGCCGCATACACAGTTTATTCTTACTTTAATAATTTTAACAAGCTAACAAAAATATATTATCACTCTTAAATCATTGCAACCTTTTTTTAAATTGCACCCACTCATTTATCTCATAAATGCATAAAATCCGCAGTCTACTCATCACTCTCCTTCCCGTTATTTGTTACCTCTTTTTATCTACTGTCTAAGTATATCAAGTATCTATATAACTCTTATTCTACCTCTTTATTTGTTGCTTTATTATTTGAATAAAGAATGAATTGCAACAAACTGGAGCGAAATAGAAATTTATTTTTCTTTCTAAGTATGTTCAATAGGCTGAAAATAATATAACAGCATTTTGAAATTCCTTTGATATTTCTGTTCATTTCTATTCTATTTCTTCCTATTCATTTTTTTCATAAACACACAAAATCCGCTATTTATTTACATGAAATGTCTTTCAGTAAAATATCAGACATTTCCTATGCAGCGAGTTACTACAAAATTGCGATTTTTTTGTACGAGATACGATGTACAAGGAATTATTAGAAACAGGGATGCAGCGGTTGCTCTGTCGGATAATCTGCGTGGGAATGAAAAACGCTGGGAGCCACGGCGCGTTCGCGTTCCGATTCGTGATCTCCATTGCAAATTCATAGCTTATAATGAAAACGTTTGCGGTTTCCACGGGTTTTCCCGCGCCGCCGAGAGGAGCCTTTGAAATTCCACCTATGGACAAAAACTGCGTCGTCTGTATAAAGCCACGGCGACGATCTCACTGATAAATTCGATCGTGAGTCGATAGCGTGTAGGACGCGTTCAAAATTTCGCGCACAATAGCTCGGCAACGCGTTTCCCACCCCTATTATCGCGTTACCGTCGCATTGTTGCGTACTTGTTGCTCCGCGTCGCGAGCCCGATCCGCCATTATTTCGCGCGATTCAAATAATCCGGCCAGCGCCGAAACGCTGCTCTGGCAGGAACTAATAAACAAGATACGCATTAGCAAACCTGCTTATTTTCTGCCAGAATATGCAGACTTTCAGTTGATTGCACAAAGCAATCAACCAGCTCGTGCACGGATTTATAAATTCGCGAAGGGAGATTAAATAAATACCTTTAGCGGTCAGTTTGATCGACACGAGCCAATTGGAAATGTTTTTGTTTCTTCGATAATTGTCATACGCTGAAAATAAACGCATAAAGTTCGATTCGTACGCGTCGGTCCGATAATTGGCGCTGTTTTTCGATGTTCGTATATTTCTTGTACATTCTTCTATCGATCGTAATCGTTGTGAATATTATTCTTACGCAATTGTAATTAATCATGAAAATGATCTAAACGAATATGAACTTGGTAATTCGCAAAATTGCTCTATAGAATAAAGTAACAAACGATCGAAGCAACCTTTGCGCCGAAAACATTAACCCTCCTATTCCCAATGATGTTGTAAAGAGAAGCTACCGATAGTTTACCTAAAGAGTTGTGGAGCCCATAAAAACCTTTTTTTCCGTGGCTAATAACCATTGACAGTTGATGCGACATTAAATAAATAAATAAAAATAAACCTTTTTTTTGTGGCACGCAGAGCAGGGAGTCGTCAACTCGTTCGAGAGATAATTCGGACAGTCATCCTCGGTTTGCCGAGAGTTTCACTTAAGGTAAAGGCACCAGTAGTTGACCAGGTACCAGTAGTTGACCATTTTATAGAAAAACGTAAAAAATAAGGTTTTTATAAGCTGTGCACTTTTGATGAAAGTGAATCTCGGGTGCTATGGCATTTGTTGTTTAAATTTCAGAACAATTATATGCGAAGTGAAGTATGCATAGTAATAACGGACGTCTGAATTCATTAAGGTTAGTAATATTCTGATATATCTCTTATTTTATTCGTTAATTGTAAATTGTGTTGGTAATTGTTGAAATTAATTGATACTAAAATGATTCCCAACATTATTGCTTTAACCCTCTTTCTAGTATAAGTGGTCAACTACTAACGAAGAGAAGGTCAATTACTAGATTTTTCATGTTCAAGAGTGGTCAACTTCTGAAGCAATTACTGAAGTTTTCAATATGTTCCTTAAATTTGTATAAGTAAACTTTTTTTTTAAAAAGTGACCTTGTTACATAATCTAGAAGACTTAAAGAGTGTCTTCATGCATCGACTCTCGCTATTTGATGACAGAGCAAGTGGTTACTATTGTTCTCGTGGAAAACTTCTCTTAACTGGTCAACTACTGGTGCCTTTACCTTAAACCTGGGTAACTTTATTTTCACGGACGCTCGGAACTGACGTATAAGAATCGACCTTAAAAAATTCTCGCTGAAACCGAGGTGCTGTGACAAGAACAAAGCTCCGTCGCCCTTTGTTGAAAAGCGCAGGCTGTAACAGAGGCCGACACCGATGCAACTTATCGGATGCAGAGCTGCAGAGGAGGCACGATCGTGAAAAGTAATTAGACAAGCCAGGCCGGATTTTTGTCGGTGTTAATCATCGCGGAAGATACTCCCGATGAATGGAGTGAAACGTTGGAACGGGATCGAGAGCTGGCTTCTATTGTCCCCGGGACTGCGTCCGTGACTGCAAATGCAACTGCGAAATCCCGACTGCAACCACTCCGCTCTCCTATAAAGGACCACGGCGAACGCGACGCTGTCCCAGATTTCGAAGAAATCGTAATTGCAGCCTCGGGTCCTCGGCCACTCTACCCCGCCGATGCTCTTTCACGGAGAATGCCATTTTTGTGTTCTTAGGCGGCAGCCACGTTTTCTTTTCAGCTCAGCCCCGGAGAGCGAAAGAGTCGCTTATCGCCGCGGCACCGACTACCGAAATGAACCGGCTCGCTAACGAGACAGCGACATTAATGCAGTTTTGCAAACCCGACAATGGCCCCGTTCCCCTCCCGAGCCCATTCTTTTCCCGTTCTAAGCAATAGGAATTTCAATGGAGCCCAGCGGCTGGAAAGCTCGCTCCGTTCTGCATTTAAAGATACAAACGATCTAATTTTGTAGTATATCAATTCTCCATGTGACTAATTCACTTTATAAATTATGCTTAAATCTATTCTTGTACCAACAACTGTGGAATTTATGAAACCATTATAGGGTTGAAGTACGAATGATGTGTGTATTGTATGAATGAACGTGTGTGTATTAACAGACAACCCTATATATAGTTAAATTTATAAAATAGAGAATCGGAACAGAAGAATTCCTAAATTGTAATTGCCAACGAATTGTAAAAAGAAGATCAGATCGAAACGAACGCGCCCGTGACAAACACGTCTGTCAATGATTATAATAAATACGGCTTTTCCTTACACCATATACTAGTCTCGTTACATAAATGAATATCAGTGTTCTAAAAATGATACGAATTAAAATCAGGATGTAACTGTATTGAGGCGCACGTGTACCAATTTATTTGAAATGACACGCGCTAATGTAAGCGTTGTAAATCCACGTGTGCTATAATTAACGATCTCGAATATCAATTCGCTGTTTTCAGCTTTCCGAAGTTATTAATGAAGCTGCTCTATCAATACCATCTGATGTAGGTTTTAATTAATCATGACTAGACAGCAGATGTTTAAGCGAAGTAAAAATTTTCTATCTTAATTGCAACGATATAAATTTGAATGCAATATAAATTTATTTTGTTTTCTAATATGTTTAATACGTTGAAAATAATGTGATGGACTTTTTAAATGTTTTATTCTATCGTCTTCTATCCATCGCCATCAAAAATCGTCTTCGAATGTTTTAACCGTACTAAATTATACGTATATCTATTTATTTTTGTCATAAATGCATAAAATCCGCTGTCTAATATTTTCAGTCATCAGTAATTTAAGCCGTTCTCAATTGATTCCGTTGGAAACTCATCATTCATCGAACAGGACTGCGCCCGGCTGTCCTGTCCACGGATTTATATGTCGAATTTTTCACAATTTGGCAACTATTTTTTTCGGACGACCCAATTCTATATATTTCACGGGACAAATATCCATATATCCTGTGCGTTGTTCGAAGCGGAATTTTTCCGCGGTAAAAAGGATTTGCGGAAGACAATAGAAGTTTTGCTTCCGCCGGCGGCGGCGAGGGGCTTACACATTCCAGTGTATCGCGGGACAATAATTGTTGTTCCCGGTTTTACGCGCGTAAGTCGTTTCTTGATGAAAAACGCGTTTCCACTCGCATCGTTCAACCGAGAATTAAAAGCACGGGGGGGGGGGGGGGGGTAGGATTATCAGCGGAGCGTTTCGTTTACAAAATCGTCGACGAACGTAGAAAATTCTTGCTGACTCGCCGAATAAAATAAAATTCTGCGAATCCGCTACGGGATGTATATACGTATAGTGGACCGATATAATTAATAAGATTTCATCTCTTGGACGAACGGGACAGGTAATTACTTTCGCCGATGGAGATATCGCGTGTGTATAACTTTGCAGCGATACCTATTTCACGTGTATGGAAATACACGTGTAGCAAACGAATCCTGATCTTAATCCGTGTAATGATTAATATACGCTTCTACGTCACGGGTACACGTGGCACATGAATGAATCAGATCCGTTCGACGCGTTCGAGTCCGACGACTGATGCGTTTACGTTTTACGTTTGCTGGAGTCGAAAACACTTCGATAGAAAAACATAAACGCATCAGTCACCGGATATGAACGTGCCGAACAAATTCGTATTTACAAAACTTCAAAATAGTAAAAAAGTTACGCCAGGTATATGAGAAAGTTCCTGTTCTATGACCATTTAATAAAAAAATAAACGGTCCTGTCGAAGGTAGACGTTGAACACGTTTTCTACCCTTAGTTGAACTGAAGCGCTTGAGCTTCTTCTGTACTCTCATTTACTGAATAAACTCTCTACAATTGAGTTTTCATAAGTATTCCTGTGCTACATATCCTTGGCATAGCTTTATTTCATAAAATAACAACAAAAAGATTGATTAAATAACAAGGTAAAAAGGTAATTTTCACGAGTTACACTTCAATTGATGAGTTAACGCTTACATCTTAGATTTTTCGGTTGTGTTTCACATTGGAAAAATAAAATTTACAAATAACAGAAGAGTATAACTTATTTCGGGAAAACTGTGTGAAATTGACACAATGGACGGATGAGGATTAATTTATTAACTATACGGTTCGCGTGCCACGTGTATTTTCGTGTACATTCGAAACTGTATGGGGAATTTTAGGGGAGGACGAACTTTTTTATGCCCGATAAATTGGACATCGCTGGAGTATTTCGGCAGAGGTCTCATTAGGCTTGGAAGAAGGCTAATCATTCTGGTTCACGAAAGGCTCGTATACCTTTACAGATCCATTCGAGCTGATTCAAACTCGGCGAAAGGGTCTAAACACCGAAACTTTCTCGAAGGGCTTGGTTCACGATCGAAGACATTTTCATTAGAATTTTCGATGGTGGATCCTGGGATGTCGTGATTGCCTTCCGTCCATTCAGCACAATAGCCGGCGGCGGAAGGCCGAGGAAAATTACTTTGATCGATTGCACGCGATCCATGGAAGTTTTGTTGCGGTCTCGGCTCGACTTGATTCGCCCGTGACTCTCTCTATCGTGTCGCGATATCGAAAGTTTGCCGTGTGTATAGCACGGGAGAGGCTCGTCGCGTCGATTCGATACCATTTGATACGATTCGATTCGATTCCGGGTGATCTCGTCGGGACACATTCGTCGCTCCATTTATAACGGCAGCGTGGAGTTTCCCGAAGTTTCCGGTGCGCTCTGCTGTGTATTCCTAGAGCGATAAGCGGCCCGGGAAACTCTCGATGAATCGAACTTCGATCCTCCGATAACCAATAAACATTCCATGTTTACACGCCGCGGTGTACAGCGCGCCAAAATATTTTCTTTTCTCCTTCGGGAAGTTGGAGGATCAGCTCGCTAGAAAGATTCTCCGCTCGCTTTTGTTGGCGAACTTTCCAACGCGATCGCTGGATTCACTTGATTAGGCGAAATCTTGATAACTCATCTTTCGGAATAATTTCTTTGTTGCGTTACGGGTTCGTCGGATCACAGAGAATTACATATTACCCCGGAAAATGGCGCGTTCGTTGTTGATAAATTTTTTAGCGACTTTCTAAGCGCCCAAAATTGTTGCTCACTTTTTCCGCCCGAGGCAGAATATTTTCTTTGTTAGTCGCTTAAAATATTCTGCGAACTTTTCAGCACGATCCCCGGATTCACTTGATTAGGCGAAATCTTGATAACTCATCTTCCGGAATAACTTCTTTGTTGCGTTACGGGTTCGTCGGATCACAGAGAATTATATATTACCCCGGAAAATGGCGCGTTCGTTGTTGATAAATTTTTTAGCGACTTTCTAAGCGGCCAAAATTGCTGCTCACTTTTTCTGCTCGAGGTAGGATATTTTCTTTGTTAGTCGCTCAAAATATTCTGCGAACTTTTCAGCACGATCCCCGGATTCACTTGATTAGGCGAAATCTTGATAACTCATCTTTCGGAATAATTTCTTTGTTGCGTTACGGGTTCGTCGGATCACAGAGAATTACATATTACCTCGGAAAATGGCGCGTTCGTTGTTGATAAATTTTTTAGCGATTTTCTAAGCGGCCAAAATTGCTGCTCACTTTTTCTGCTCAAGGAAAAATATTTTCTTTGTTAGTCGCTCAAAATATTCTGCGAACTTTCCAGCACGATCCCTGGATTGATTTCATCAGGCGAAATCTTGATAACTCATCTTTCGGAATAATTTCTTTGTTGCGTTACGGGTTCGTCGGATCACAGGGAATTACATATTGCCCCGGAAAGTGGCGCGTTCGTTGTTGATAAATTTTTTAGCGATTTTCTAAGCTGCCAAAATTGCTGCTCACTTTTTCTGCTCGAGGCAGAATATTTTCTTTGTTAGTCGCTTAAAATGTTCTGCGAACTTTCCAGCACGATCGCTAAATTGACTCGATCAGGTGAAATCTTGATACGTAACTGGTTATCCGGAATATTTTTTTTCTGCCAGCCGGACGTTCATAGTTGATCCGGTTGCGTATTTTTATAATCTTGATTTTTATTGGGCGCGTGGGCGCCGGGAACACGAGCCGGTCGCACGGTTTCAATTTCCTGCATTCTGTACATAACTGGCGAGTGCAGCCACGTGCAACGGCTTTGCGAGAAATAGATTCTACGGGTATAACAGCCGAGTATTAACAACTCTGCTTCATCGAGTTACACGTGGGCAGCGAGCAATAATAACGCGTTCGATTGGATCCTTTCTGGAAAGCTCTTTATGACTGTCTAGCCGCGTAACATTAATTCGGCTGTTTACAGGGTGTGCACGGTTGTACCTCCTCGCAGGATTAACGCTGTTTAATGAAGGCGTGACGAATCTGCTCACGTTTTCAACCCACTTTCCCGTTATCCTATTTACTCGTGCGTGTGTTGAAAAGCCGTACGAAACGGCGTGGCTCAAAGGAAATTAACACTGTTTTAACCACTGCATCATGGATCGCATAGCAATCAACTCGTAACGTATGCCGGGCTCGTTGAAATCCACGAGAACTCGCAATTTCTCTTATCGAGAAGTTTTTACATTCACCGTTGCATAAAATATACATATACCATTCCACCTAGCTGGATGGACAAACACAAGCACGGCTAGTGGGATCGTTAACAAGTGGAATTTCGTTATGAAACTTCTGAATTATATTCTTGTCACAATGGAGGCTCCACGAGAAAGAGGGAAAATGACAATTTCAAACAATTTTGAGTTTAACGTGTTTTCATATGTACCTTGTGCTCGTACTCTTTATCACTGTGCCGTGTTATACTGCAAATGGAAATGTCTCTGAGCGGATAGGAACTGTTCGAAATTCCGGTGTATACAACGGTGTAAAATGATGGATTAAAAAACCAATTTCCTGATCCCATTTTTTTGTCCATGAAGATCTCGCATATGGGTCTCCTATCTGAATGCCTTTCCGATGCAGCCGAATATCCTCGATTTCCATTCGGCAATTCGGCGAGAATGAATATCAAGCATATTGAACACTTGCGCGCTCTTTACACTTGCTCGAATCGATCGAGCCGGCCTCCCTCGCTCAGATAATAATTTAAGCAGTAAAAAAAAAGAGATCGATTTTTCGGAGCCGTTGCCTGAGTGTCTCTTTAACGCGTTTCCGATACAGGACACGGCTACGCTTGAGTTCCATTCAGCAATTCAGTGCGAACGAATGTATATCGAGTATATTAAACACTTGTGCGCTCTTTGTGTTTGCTTGATTTGATCGAGCTAGTCCCTCTCTCTCTCGCTGATATTAATTTAACACTTTACCGACCGGAAGCCTATTAATAGGATTTTCAATAATTCTGCTGTACCAAAAAAAAAGCATAGAAATTTTCTTTGACATTGCAATCTTAAATAAAACTATTAGACGACGTTATTGAGGGTGACTTAGTTAGTTCATACTAAATGCTAAATGAAAATTTAGCCATGTACCGTACAATTTTTAAAAAATATGCAATAATCACCGGTCGGTAATGTGTTAAGATGTAGAGAAAGAAGGTTTATCTAAAGGTGCAAACTACCTCACACACTTCCACAATCGAAAATCAAAACAGTGATATAGTCACACAAATCTCCAACATGAGATTATCACTACGATAAACAGATGTATATCATGAGGCATAATAAACGATCCACAGTGTCAGTGCGGTTATGAGACTCAGAATATCGACTACGTGCTATGGCAGTGTCCCACATTTGATGAACGGAGGTTGGAGTTTATCAGACAATTACAGAAACTGCATCTTTTTCTTCCGCTCTCATGCAATGCTCTACTCTCCAGATCTACGGTGGAAATATGTAAAATAACTGACTCGTTTCTGAATGCCTGCGAGTGAAAAATTTAAGAAAACTGTATATGTTTAAAACTGCTTGTGTACTGACTTACGATTATTTATATGTAATTTGTATTGTATTATATAAAGTACAATAATGTACGTCGAAATAATCTCTAGCTTGAGATTCTAATAGCATTAAATAAAAAAATTTAAGCAGTACAATATATGTATATCTTTATTGCCTCCCCTCGGGGTTACAACCCTTATTATCTTTTCCTCCCTTTCTATTCCCTTCGCTTTTACAAATTATTCTTATATCTAACTTATGCTCTAGCTTACAACTATCTTAACCTACTATAGTATATATAGAGAGAGAGCGAAGCAATATTTACAACAGTCTTATTTCTTAACCTATATACAATATTTACAATATTTACAATATTTACGCTAATTTACTAATTTAAGCAGTACAAAAGAGATCGATTTTTCGGTACCGTTTCCCAAGTGTCTCCTTAGAGCGTTTCCGGTACAGGAAACGGTTACGGTCGAGTTCCATTCAGCAATTCGGTGCAAAGGAATATATATCGGGTATATTAAACACTTTTGCGCTCTTTGTGTTTGTTTGAATTGATCGAGCCGGTCTCCCTCGCTCAGATAATAATTTAAGCAGTAAAAAAAGAGATCGATTTTTCGGAGCCGTTGCCTGAGTGTCTCTTTAACGCGTTTCCGATACAGGACACGGCTACGCTCGAGTTCCATTCAGCAATTCAGTGCGAACGAATATATATCGAGTATATTAAACACTTGTGCGCTCTTTGTGTTTGCTTGAATTGATCGAGCTGGTCCCTCTCTCTCGCAGATATCTCGCCGCGTCGGGGCGAAGCGTCGAAGCGTCGCATCCTATGTGAACCGCGTGTTGGCGACGCTGGGTACCGGTGCTGCTGCTTCTGCTTCCTACGATATTAATATATCGCGAGAGAGCACACAGCGCGTCGCGTCGTAACACAACAAAGTGTTCAGTCTGCAATGCACGGGGGTGCGGCAGCGCAGCGCGAGATTCTTTTATGCGCCAGTAAAAAAGACACAACCGCTTCAGCTTGATTCGTCTCGGGTTATTCAAAGTTTTCATTGTGCTAGCAGCTTTCTATTAACAGAGGAAGCACTGGAAGCAACCGCGGAACAGGGGCACGTCGAAACAAACCGTCGAGGTGTAGAAGAAGGACCTAACACCTTTGTTTCTTTTTTTTTTTTTTTTTTCACGAAGAAAATTCGTTGCAAGGAGGCATGTCGACCTGGGCGTCGACGATTGTTCGGCCGAGAAACCCACTCGAAACGGCTGCGATTCACAGTGCTCTTCGACGATCGATCGATCTTCGTCGTCGTAGTACTCTCTTGCCTTCTTCGTCGCCTCGAATCGACGGCCACGCTTAAAAAGCTTGTCCTCCGAATGAATCGTCCTGTCGACAGCCTCGGATACGAAATTCAACGGACCAGAGACGTTGATCGAAAGATCGATCGCGCTACACGACTTTCCTCTATAGCCGCAGGAGAGCTTAATCGCTGTAATTACGTTCACCAGCTTTCCAGCGGTCTCGAAACCCTGTCGGATTCCGTTCTTCTGCCGGTCGCTCCTTAGAAATTAGTCGATTGTTCATCTTCGCTTGGAATAACCATTTTCTTCGCTCTTTTGCGAGATTACAATTGTTAAGAAAGAGATGGACGTATACCTTACCACGAATCATCGTATGGTGTGAATGAAGCATTTTAAATTGAATTTTCCACGTATGAAATACATATTTAAAGAATTATAGGACTCCAGATATCATCGACAAAAGATTTGCGTGAGATAACAATTTTCTTCGTTGTCTTGCAAGATTACAATTCTTAAGAAAGAGATGGACGTATACCTTAACACGAATCATCGTATGGTGTGAATGAAGCATTTTAAATTGAATTGTCTACATATGGAATACATATTTAGAGAATTACAGGACTCCAGATATCATCGACAAAAGATTTGCGTGAAATAACAATTTTCTTCGCTCTTTTGCGAGATTACAATTCTTAAGAAAGAGATGGACGTATACCTTAACACGAATCATCGTATGGTGTGAATGAAGCATTTTAAATTGAATTGTCCACGTATGAAACACATATTTAGAGAATTACAGGACTCCAGATATCATCGACAAAAGTTTTGCGTGAAATAACAATTTTCTTCGTTGTCTTGCAAGATTACAATTCTTAAGAAAGAGACGGATGTGTAGCTTGACACGAATCATCGTATGGTGTGAATGAAGCATTTTAAATTAAATTGTCCATGTATGAAACACATATTTAGAGAATTATAGGACTCCAGATATCATCGACAATAGCTTTGCGTGAGATAACAATTTTCTTCGTTGTCTTGCAAGATTACAATTCTTAAGAAAGAGATGGACGTATACCTTAACACGAATCATCGTATGGTGTGAATGAAGCATTTTAAACTGAATTGTCCACATATGAAACACATATTTAGAGAATTATAGGACTCCAGATATCATCGACAAAAGATTTGCGTGAGATAACAATTTTCTTCGTTGTCTTGCAAGATTACAATTCTTAAGAAAGAGATGGACGTATACCTTACCACGAATCATCGTATGGTGTGAATGAAGCATTTTAAATTGAATTGTCTACATATGGAATACATATTTAGAGAATTACAGGACTCCAGATATCATCGACAAAAGATTTGCGTGAGATAACAATTTTCTTCGTTGTCTTCCAAGATTACAATTCTTAAGAAAGAGACGGACGTGTACCTTGACACGAATCATTATGTAATGCGAATAAAGTTATGTTAGATTGAAGTAACTGCAGATGCATAATCGATTCGAATAATCGAGGTGTAAATCACGAACTACACGAGCAAATACGCTCCGAATCGTATCGTGTTTGGTCTCATTCGAATCAGAAGAACGCCACGAACACGCTGATAAAGGTTTCACCGAGAAACAATGAAAACTAAAGAAGTATAATCATCGAATCAGTATCGCCTCTCTGATACATCTAATTCTACGCCACACGGAGACACCGTTCTACACGTTTTCGTCCTAAACGCATAAAATGCACAGTTTAATGATCCGGACGTTGAACCTTCGTGCAAAGTGAAGCATGTTAAACGAAGGGAGAGTAAAAAATGGTTGTTTAACGCTTTATTAAAAAGCGATTAAATCAGGTCCAGGTTCAAAGGCTCTCTCTCCCGCAAGCTTTCCCTCCGCCAATTCTTCTCAAAGCGTTGCCCAGGTTGTTGCTCGCTTTCAACAGATCGGAACCTCTGTTAACCCTTCGCACTCGAAGCTATTTTCACTCGTAAATCAAACGTTCCTCCACTCGGTACGATTTCTAGTTTACTTGAATATTGAAATATAGAGAACACTTTGAATAATGGGTGCAGCAACTTTTAGTGGCGATTTTGCCAGATCCCTGTAGGGGAAAATCTGTAAGAAGGATCTCTCCCTTGGCTGCAATATACAGAGAGAAATTTGTCTTGAACGGGCAAACGAAGCCTAGCGTTTCTACCTGGCTTTTCCACGATCCCCTCTGGCCGATGGCTGCCGTTCAGAAGTTTGCTCGGATGAATTATTCACAAGTCGAACGAGAAATCGTCGATGCGCTTTTCGATAGGTCGAACCCCCTCGACCAAGACGCAACACAAAGGTTCGCCTAAGTCGTAAAGAGCTTGCGGCCGCGTATGTTTTCCGCAACTTCAATTTCCCCAGCGCGGCGCGTGTAGAACGGTGAAATACCATCGACCCAGAAAAATCCCTGATGAAACTCCGTTTCGAATGTTGTTCGTTCGAAAATTTTCTTGGGGCAGGTTTCGCAGGTTTGTGCACGGCGTACGAGACATTTCTCAAAAAAAAGAAACTGCCGCGCAAAGTGGATTCGCTAAACACGTGCCGCGAAGTGCGTCTGACCATAAACAATCCACTTCCACTGGCTCTCTGCCTCTTGCAGCTACTAGACCTTGCTCCGAGCGAGCCTCGATTTATCAACTATGCTACTCTTCCTCCGACGACCATAAACGCTTCAACGTGGTGGGCCATCTGCGTGCTGACGAAATTGTTCGCGTTTTTAGTCCACCCTATATAATTGGACAGCGGATCTTTGCGCCGAAATAGAAACGTTGTGTAAGTCTTTAAAATGTAACTAAACGATGCTTAATTTCCTGATTGAATTTGATTAGGTGTAATTATGAAAATGGTTCGAGTTATATATTTCTTGTTTCGAGGTATTTCAAGGAAAAGGATATTAACACATTACCGACCGGTGATTATTGCATATTTTTGAAAAATGTATGATACATGGGTAAATTTTCATTTAGCATTTAGTATGAACTAAGTTACCCTGAATAACGTCGTCTAATAGTTTCATTTAAGATTGTAATGTCAAAGAAAATTTCTATGCTTTTTTTTGGTACAGCAGAATTATTGAAAATCCTATTAATAGGCTTCCGGTAAAGTGTTAACATTAAATGATATACAATGATGAAATAATAAGTGCTATCTAACGGTTCATTTTTTGCAATATCATAAAAATTACATTGAATTAATATCCTTCAATATAATATCATCTGAACTAACTGATAAATTCATTTTCTTTTTTTGTCGAACGAGTTCAGTGAATTTTTGTTCGATGAGAAAGTAAACATTTTGTGTATCGAATCGCCTGTCCGTGTTCCTAAATGTACTTCTTTAAAATGTAACTAAATTGTTTATATATAATAGCCTTCTTAAATACATGTAACCTACGTGCCTAAGTATTTTTGATTTTTCTATTGCTTATAATAATTTTTGTTATACTATACAATATACTCTGTACTAATACTTTGTTATGTAATACTCTGTACTGAGCATTATGTTGTAATAAATCTCATATGAGACTTCCAAAATAAAAAAAAAATGTAACTAAATGACACATAAATGTTTTATGCAACAATTTCCGGGGAACGAGTTCAGAGAATTTCTGTTGGATGAGAGTTGTGATAGGGTTCGGAGAATTCGAAAGACAACGGTTTCGGTGTGACGGAGTATTTACCGGCGCGAGGAGGATCCCCGCGATTACCCGCCTTTGATCTCTGATCGAATAAAAGGACGGTCCCGGACTCATTTCCTATTTCGATGAAGTAGACGGCGTTGATCAAAGGGTGTGTTGTACTGTGTAGGTGGATATCAGCCAGTGCGAAAGAGTTCGAAACCGTCGAGTGGATAGGAAGCCGCGGATCGGCCAATAACCAACGATCCGCACCCCGTTTTTATTAAAATTCCTTCTACGCGGGTAGCTATATCCGCGAGGAATTCGAGTCCGGCATCGAGGGCTTGTCGATATTCCCGACGACTACCAGTCGCGTACGTCGATGGATTTCGCAAACAGGCTGTTCTCGAAATAACGTAACCCCTCGGGGGGAAAAAAAAGGAGAAACTCCGTCCGGAGCTCCTTTAGCCTGGTCCCATTTCTCCCACTATTTTTTCCGGCCCTGAGCGGCGAAATTGACTGCTCGACGAGCAAACTGGCCGCCCTAAACGATCATCACAGACTCTCGTTCCTTCGTTTACGGCGAATCTGCGTACAAAAAGCTCCCTTCATCTCGGGGGTCCCGTTAGGTTTGTATGCAAAGTCGATGACACTTTATGGAGACGGTCGAACCGCTCCGGACCGTCCCCTTCTCCGTGGCCAAAAATGTTTCCCCAGTTTCTAGGGAAATGTATGTACATATACATATATGTATTACATATATTTGTTCCCTTATGGGATACGAAGAAATCGATAGGAACTTTTCTTATGAAATTTTTCTCTGCAAAACGTAGTTTAAGTTAGTAGGAAAAATATTTAGAATTATTTTGTCACTTGAAATTATCATTATTATATTGCGGTATCATCAAACTATATATTGAAAGTGAAATAATATAATTTCTATCCACAAATACGAAATCTAGTAGATCGGTCTCGGTGCTTGAAAGGAGTTCAAGTTTCATTTTGTTTCATTTCTAAGGTGTGGAGCGAATTCAGAGAATTTTTCTTAGTCTAATATTGGTAATTTTCCACATAGGTAGGTTTTCACTTAAAACGTTGGATATTCCATAAGAAAGATCGATGTTAGTAACTGTTTTAGATGCTTAAGCAACTTTTATGCGTTGCTATTCCACATTTCGTAACTGTCCGTGCTCATAATTAACCCTCTGCACTCGGAGCTATTTTAACTTGAAAATTAAACATTTCTTCCGACCTAGAATAATTCCATTCCATATGATCTTTTACGATTTATAGATATGAAATTGATATAACACTTCATACATGGCTTAAATGTTTAAGAATTGATTTTAATTAATAGCGACATATTTAATAATGTAAATAACATTTTTAATACTGTTACAATAATATTTAATGATGACTCGAGTGCTAAGGTTAAAGAAAGTGGTCTGAACCATGTATTTCTTGTTTCGAGATATTTCAAGGGAAAACAGAAGCGACTTAAAAATGGAAGAATGCGCATAAAAATCGTGTTGCGTGTCCATATTGTGCCACAACTATCCACTGAAAGGATTATTCTGATTCGGTGAAAAGGGTTTCCGTCTCCGTGCGCTTTGTGGACGAAAGTGGCTCGCAACAGCAGCGAGTTCGAATGCGGAAACAATGGAAGAAATGCAAATATGTAATCCTGAAATGCTGCTCTCCCTTTGCCGGTAGAGGTTTTCCCCGTTTCTCGGATGACGAACGTTCGCGGCGGAGAATTAATTGAATGGTCCCGGGATCAAACGAATCGCAGAGCCAGCCAGATTATTTCTCTGTCTCTTCCCGTCTTCGTTTCAATTTTGACGAGAAGCATTGTTGAAGGAGGGAGGGTTACGATCCCGATATCTGGATACAAATTTCGAGCCCCCTGGAGGAAAACCGGAGGAATCCTCGTACCGGTTGACAAATATTGTCACTAAAGCAGCCCCTTTCTCGTTCCACGTTCCGGCGTTTGGTTCGACTACTTCTCAAATATTCATAAACGTTGTTCTCTTTCTCTCCCCTGGTTCCATGGGGTTCCTCCGGCGAACTGTCACTCTCGCGATCCTTTAAAGCGGAACGAACTCGAAATGATATCCTGAGCCACTGTATTAAAAATTTTGCCCGAGCTGTACAAAGTAGCAGAGGCTAAAATGGTCGACGGCGAACGATGCCCGGCGAATGAACAGGATTCGTTTCTCGCTCATAACAAAAAGCGTAGAACTGGTACACTGTGGATTTAATACATTTATGGCGGAACCGAGTTGGTATTATTTAAAGT
This sequence comes from Lasioglossum morio, assembly GCA_916610235.2. Taxonomy (NCBI): domain Eukaryota; kingdom Metazoa; phylum Arthropoda; class Insecta; order Hymenoptera; family Halictidae; genus Lasioglossum; species Lasioglossum morio. The sequence continues at coordinate 13,328,916 of OU744328.1, read as the reverse complement.
GGTCAAAGAAAAGGGATTCAAAAATGTCAATAATTTTCTTCGGTCCATCAAGATTATTATTCTCGCAGATCATGTGGATTTAGTGCATTCATGTCAAAACTGAGTTGGTATAATTTAAAGTAGTGAAAGAAAAAGAGGATCTGAAGAAGTCAATAATTTTCAGCAGTCCAAGTAGTCAATAATTCAATTAAATCTTAAATATATTAAAATTCAATAATTTTCTCCAGGCAAGATTATTATTCTTGCAATCGATTCGGATAATGTGTAGTTGGTATAATTTAAAGTAGTGAAAGAAACAGAGGCTTCGAAAATGCCAATAATTTTCAGTCGATCAAGATTATTAACACTAGAACTACCGAGCACTAAACGCAGTTGGTACACATTGCCTTCTAATAATGACAATATGGCATTTATTTCGATTTCGTACACGGGATATTTAAATGTGTACTTCAATAGAGAAGTTTACTAAAAATTTTTCACAAAAAAACATATTTATACTTTTAATATTTCTAGCCAACAACCGTAGTCCCGTTGAAAGCACCGGTTCTCGTTAGATCACCGAAGTTAAACAATGTGGAACGTGAACGGCACTAGGATGGGTAACCGTCTGGTAAAAAACCGGAAAGTGACCCACCCGGGGTGTTTTTCACGTGTTGTTAGCAAACGGTGGTTCGGAACCCACCATAAACAGTAGGTCCCGCTGAAAAGGCGATGGTGTGAGTGGAAACGAGGGGGATTGGTGTAAATGAATTTGAAACCCTGAGGGGACCAAATATCATGTTACATTGTACATAGTACATTGTACTTTTAATATTTCTAATCGAAAAAAATTCGCATCAGTCATTTTGACTTGTCCGGTAGTTCTAGTGTTAAAGAGAAAGGGATCGACGCAGATATTGTTTGCTTAGCATAAAAGTCCCCACCTCTATTCAAATTGACAAGCGGGATAGATGATGGATAAACGATAGAAACTGTTGTCGCAGCTCCACGATAAACACCGGCGAGGAAAGCTGTTTACGATCAACTTTCCACGCTGTTTCTTACAGCTTTCATCTTAGAGCGAGTAAAGATACCCCAGATCGGTGCATCTTCTCTCGGCGAGTATCCAGCGAGAAGAAAAAGAAAAAATCGATGGGATTCCGTAAAACGCGCAGCGCCGGAGGTTACGCCGAGCAAACAAAAGGGGAAGCGGAGTGTGACTGCGTACAGTTTCACCTTGACCAACCCCGACCATCCTGTTTGATTTATGAATTATTCATTCCCGACGAATTACTCGCGAAGCCATTCGTGCGAAGTCTTCCCCTACTTTCTCGTCCATCGGCGTCGACTCCGTGTCCTCGTGCTTGTCCCGCTCGTTTCACGCCTACGCTACTATAGATCGCGTCCTCGTCGAATATTTCAGGAAAATGTGCGTCCGACGACGGCCACCGTGACACACAATCAATTAATATTTCACCTCGCTTAAAACACCGACCGAGATGAGAATAATAAAACTGTTACTCTCTTTTTCTCTCTCTCAACCTCCCTGGAATGATTTATTCAATTTACTTTTCACAGGCCGAATGCGAATTTTTCATTTTTGCGCTGCTACTGAAAGGAATCGACTGTGTTACGAAGCCTGCTAATTTTCCTAATTAGTGCATTGTTTTTCAGCCGTTCTGTTTTCGCTGTCGTTGTTTGCTAATTAGAGTGCCGCGTCCGTTTTAATCAGGGATTGAAATAAACCTCTTTTGTTCATGAAACATTCTGCTCGAACTTACAAGGCCTTATAATACGTTCATAAAAGTATTATAAGTCAACAGTCCGTGTTGTAGAATTTCTTTTCAAGCATTACTAGCCCTGATCTGTAATCGATCTCATAAAAAAGTTACGAATAGGAATAACGAGTAGAAGGTTGTAAAAAAGGATTCGTCAAAAGTTTTGCGTTTACGATCACGGTCTCGCGAAAAGTTTATACCAATGGAAACTGATATTATGGTCCTCGGAGAGTATGAACGGCTCCAAAGAACAAATCCAATTTCGTGGAGGGTGCACCTCTCGATACAGCCCTTCGGATAGTCACACGTGAGAAAAAAAAAATAGACCGAAGGAAAGAGGGAACTTTTGTTTTCTCGTTTGCCTGCGCGGGACTGTTTGCACAGAAAGAGGACGATACAGTGTGTGGGAGTGTAGAAGGACCTGGAACACCGTATCGCAAATCGAATTTCGTGATTCCGTTGGTATTCTTTTCCTCGGATGATTGCAAATTTTCCGATTCTCGGGGAACGGGCTTCGGGGACGAAGGAATCGTTTGATAGGGTCGCGTTTTTCTCCAATTTTTCACGGGTTTTCATCGAAAATAGAGATATCAGATTTCGGGTTTCGAGCGTAAAGCTTGTCCTGGTGCAATCATTTCCATGAGGTTCGGTCTGCAGATTTATATTAAACTTTTCTATAAAAATACAGTTCTAAAATATTTCAGTAGTACCCCTCAATAATTAGATTTCAAACAAGAAGAAGATTGTTTAGAGATTTCCAACTGGAGATTTTTATTTTGGTGCTCGCTTTTACCAATAGGTTTTATTTAAGAAAAAGTGCTGTTTGTTTAACATTGTCCGACTTCTGTCAAAAGTTGTAATAATTTATTTGAAGCACAGTCTGCAGATTTACTAACACTAAATCTACCACAGCCAAATGACCAGTCTCCCTTAATACAAACAATGATCTAGGTACAATTTAAAATAGCAAGAAGATTATTTATAGATTACCATCTCACTGAAATTAGGAAGACATAATTTTCTTTTCAGGTGTCGTTCCGTGCAATTGCTGTAGAACATTTCCACTTTGACCAATAGGTTTTATTTAGGAAAAAGTGCTGTTTGTTTAATGTTGTTTGACATCTGTCGAATGTTGTAATAATTTATTGAGGTACAGTCTGCAGTTTCAGAGATTTCCAACTTACTAAAATTAGGGAGACAGAAATTTCTCTTCAGGTTTGTTCCCGTGCAAATGATGTAAAACATTTTCATTATTTTGTTGTTCACTTCGACCAATTCTGTCGTACGTTTTGTGCGCATCGAACTAATAATTAACGCGCGACACGGTTACCCGGAAGTCGGAGTAAGAGAGCTCGTTGTGTTACAGCCTGTTCTCGGACCTGAGGAGCCTGGCGGGCACGACCCTTATGAATCTCTTGGCAGCCCTCTTCATGGTTCAACTGCTCTTCATCGTTGGAGTGGGCGGCGTTCAGGTAAGTTTCGACAGGTTCTTCCGAAGTAGAGGAATCCTTTCTCCCCTTCCACTCTCTTTTCCTTCTCTTTCTCTCAGTCTATTTCTCAGTCTGTTTCCCGTCATCATCCTTTTCCCTCAGGGCGCGCGCGCGCGTGAGCCACTCGACCCGGGAACCAAGACACGGGCTCGAATGCCCGTTTCGAGTTCTGAATTCTTTTCAACCGGAAACAAACAAACTATTTCGCAGCCGGAATCTACTAACTGCATTCTCCCGTGAACTCAGCACTCTTAAATATGTCGGCGCGCGAACCACGCAGCTTTCCCATTCCTGCACCGCGACAAACTCCTCCCAGTTCTCGATTCCATATTCCTCACTGCTCCCGGGGATTTGTTTCGAATGCGATTATACTTCCTACGAGGAATTTATGTGAACTTTCGAGAGCTTAAATGAAAGCTGGAAGATCGTAGTTCGAGATCGAGTTCTTCGAGTGTGCAGGAAAAGTTCGAGATCGTTTCGACAAAAATTGATAAATCGGTGCATTACGCACAGCTTATGTTCTTGGATTTTAAGGGGTGGATTTCAATCGATTTGAAAATGCTTTTCAGGAGGAATTTGCGAACCTTTATGGACTCAAATTAAAGCCGGAGAAATTAAAGCTACTTAATGATCGGTAGATTTTCATTAAAATATAAATATGAAATCATGTCGGAAAATCAACGAATCCGCATCGATAGCTCGGGACAATATGCCCGTGCTTAAAGCGATTACTTTGAGCTGGTTTTAAAATATATTCCAGTGCGAATTTTGGAATAATGGAAGGCTTGAATTAATGGTGGAAAGTTGCGCTTTACGATAGATGCATTTTGATTTGAAAAGAAATTTTTAATCGTTTAGAGAGATCAACAAATCCGCATTGATAGCTCGGGACAATATGCCCGTATTTGGAGAGGTTGCTTTCAACTGATTTAAAAATATATTCCTGTGCGAATTTTTAAATGTTTGAGGCCTTGATTTATTGGTGGAAAATCACTCTTTATGATAGGCGCATTTAGAGTGCAAAAGAAACTTTTAATCGTATCGAGATATCAACGAATCCGCATCGATAGCTCGGGACAACATGCCCGTATTTGCAGGGATCGCTTTGAACTGATTTTAAAATATATTCCTGTGCGAATTTTTGAATGTTCGAAGGCTTGATTTATTGGTGGAAAATCACGCTTTATGATAGGCGCTTTTCAATTTCAAAAGAACTGTTAAATAATTCCGAAAAATCACCGAAACAGCATCGATGGCTCGGGGTAATACGCTCGCTTTTGAAGTGGTTACTTTGAACTGATTTTCAAATGTATTTTTATGGGAATTTTGCGATCGCTCGATGGCTTAGACTAAAGCTGGCGGGACGCGGTGGATGACAGGTTCATTTTGGTTTGTCGAAAAATTAAAAGTCACTTCGAACAATCGTTGAAACATAACCGGGAGCTGGGAGCAGTATGGTTGGCTTTGAAGGGTTGCTTCGGATCAATTTCAGAATGATTTCCAGAGGGAATTTCTACACATTTTGGAAGATTGTACTTTAGAACAGAGCTGTCTAATAGAGAAAAGTTCGAGGTATAAAAGTCCAAAGTGATCGGCGCAATGAAACATCTTTAATTAAATCAGAGAATGAAAAATACATATTTCGTCTCTGCCGGAAGACTCTGTTTATTCGATGCAGTTTGCACCGCGTGCAAACATGAGACACCCCTTCTGCTTCGTGTCGGCGAAAGTGTACAGTTTGTTTTTGGTCCGAGGCGATCAATTTAACAGCTCGCAAACGCAGCGAGATGGCAAACGTCGTAAGACAGTTCTTGCGGTGAGAAACTCGCAAAACGTTTGTTCCGTGGCTGGCTGAGCTATAAGCCACGAAGGGGGTGGTGACGAGCAGCTTCGGGATCGAACAATGAAATCCCAGGATAGTATTTTCGCTGGGTGTTTTTCCGTCGGCGTTTCCGTTCTTCGTTCCCCGGCTGTTTGCACACTCGAGGCACGACCGTTCGAGCACGTCGAAACCCTCTTTAATTAAGTCTTCGAGACCCACGGCTTTCTCTCCTAGAAGTTCGCGGGGTCATCTTTTAACCACCGTCTCCTGTCCCACTATCCGTAACCTGTGGATCCTCACGGAACCAATTCCAAAGTTCTGCGCCGGCTTTCAATGCCGGTAACCAATCAGAGAGTGTAGATGAGTATCCGCGCGCTACGAAAACGTCAACAGACTCGTGATCCTCGGATCCACGACGATAGCGACGCCAATAATAACGAACTCGATGCTCCGTTTACACCGGAGATTGCTTCCGGAGAATTCACTGTCAATGCGAATGCAGAAGACTGCTGTCGGGTTTAACAATTTTATTGCAAAGTACAGTAGAACTTTGATTATCCGTGCTAATTAGTGGAATATGATTTTTCGAGTGATTACAACAATTATTTAGTTTCATTGATGAATTTAATCCTTACTGAAGTGTGCAGTAAATCGTGTAGCGGATGGGTTGGTTTAACGGATACTAATTCTTTGTGATTGTTGGGATAAGACAAGAATTATATAGTTTCAGTGCTCAACTTAATCCTTATTGGAAACTATGTAATTCTTTGTGGAAAGTATTCAGACGATAAAGAATTCGAACATCAGAGGTCCGGATAATCGAGGTTCTACTGTATTGAAGACCTTGGGGTGCCAGCAGAGTTGTGTTGAATTACGATTGTAATTACTTCACGAATTCTAATTACAGAGTTATTCGATTACCTTGTGTTTAATTTGTGCTAAATTGTGTTTAATTCGATTACGATATAATTTTTGTAATTCTGGTCTCTTGCTCCATTAAATTTGATTGTCTTAAATTAATATTTAGAATGATTTACTCGTTACTTGTATTTGGTACTTTCTCAGATAATTTAAATCACCGATGTCTTCGATTGTAAATTTCTCTGTATTTATTGACATTTATTCTTGATATTATAAATATTTCTGACTTTCAATATACTTATATTAGATTTCTCGAGAAACAACGTTACAGAAAAGGCACGGAATGAAATAGAAATTAACACAGGACAGAAATTAAATGATCTGGTACGAATATAATTATAGAAAAAACACGTCCTCCTCGTCACTCGACATCTTTCTTTTACGTTGAAATGTGCACACTGATGATGGAATGATTGATCTAGAGGTGGAAAACAGGAGAATACCGGATCATCGTCGTTTGTATCACGCGATCGTGACTGCATCGAAACGAATGCATCTTTCTAGGTGAAATATATCGGCGAGTGCATTAAGGGGACCATGCTTTACGAGGTCGTCGAGCAGATGTTATTATACAGGGCACCCCGAATACGAAGCTAAGGGTTCGTAAACGCCACGCAGAAGATTTTAATGGGGGTACGCGAGTGCCCGTACGCCTCGTAACTCTGCGTCGTAACTCGGCATTAATCTCTCCTCCTCCACGCCCTAGACCGGCGTTTTCATTTTCTTTTCGCCCTCGTTCTTATTCTCCATTTTTTAATCCTCACGAGAATCGTCGAGCTTGCCAAGGACCCATTCAAAACGTTATTTCAGCCCGTAAATATATTTCATGTTGCAAGAAACACGCGGAGCTTGTTCGTCTACGAACGGCGGCGTAACGCTGTCTTCTGTTACGTGAGAAAGGGTAAACTCGGACCAAAGTGGATCTAAACAATTTCTGGTAATGTGGTGAGTCGAGCTCCGGATCGAGTTATCGAGGAAACTCGAGTGCCTGCAATGCGGTATACTTTTCGGCAGCTAGAGCTGGCCTGTGTTCGATCCAGCACCAATCGTCCGGGTCGGTTCTGACCCACGAAGCAGCGAAGCGTCCGCGAACACAACGCTTTTCGTCTAAAGACGTTCAACTTAGATTGTAGCGGACATGGTGCGTGGGAAAGACGATCTTTCCAGACGTGGAAATTTCGCCTTTCCCAAGTGCACACTCTGGGCGGTGGAGTCGAAGGACGCCACAGTGGTCCCAAAGCCCGAAAACGTGGCCAAAACCTCAAGACGTTCTTGGATTAAATTGAAAATTTGTGATGTAATGTTTTAAAGGTCGCTGATTACGATTCTGAACTTAGAATTTCGAAAAGCAAAATGGCCGATCCAATATGGCGGACGGGTATTTGAAAAAATGATTCGATTCCTATAAAAATGAGTAACACGATGTTGTTTTGATCTCTGATTACGAATCTGAACTTAGAATTTCGAAAATAAACATCATGTTACCTATTTTTATAGAAATCGAATCATTTTTTCAAATACCAGTCCGCCATTTGGGATCGGACATTTTGCTTTTCGAAATTCTAAGTTCAGATTCGTAATCAGCGACCTTCGAAACATTACATCACAAATTTTCAATTTAATCCAGGGACTTGAATGTTTTCAAATACCCTTTCAAAGCTCGCAGAATACCTATTCTGCATTACAAAAAATAGTGGTACAAACTAATATGCAAAAATCTGCAGCTAATTTTTTTTTCATTTGCAAGATAATAGTATAAAGTAGATGCTCGAATAGGTTTTAGCGCGCAATTTTGCACAATTCACACCTTTAACTATACATCTTCAAAATTTACGTCATCACTTTTACGCACTCTTTTGCATACATAGTTACCAGTTAATAATGAACATTTGGCACTAAAAACTATTCAACTTACCTCCACAAATAGCATTCGTAACGCACAATTAAAGATATAACGATACAATACAATTTGTACACTGTGCACTTAAAATTCGCGCTGAGACTCATAAGCGTAAAAAAGCTCGGTCTTAAGAATCGGAAGTTCGGATTGCGACTGTTGCTCAGGTATAAAAATGCGACTTTTTTCGGTTTATCCCCAATTGATGACACTATTAGGGTACCCAATCCAATAATTAAAACATACCTAGCTGAAAGTTGATTTTTTAGGTTTTGGCCACGTTGTCGGGCTTTGGGACCACTGTGGGACGGGTCATTAAAGTGACGATTGCCAGAACCTCGGCTCGACCGTTGTCAGGTCCTTGGAGTGGGGCCCAGTTGAGTACTAACGTGATCCTGGGTCCCTGCAGTAAATGTTTAGGGACGACTATTGGGGTTTTTAGTCGGTAACGATTATACCGAGACCGACATTGGTCATCCTTGCCTTCGGCGGCAAGGATGGTTATCCACTAATCGGATTTCCCCCAATTCAAAAAAAAAAAAAAAGGTCCTTGGAGTGACGATTTACAGCACTCTGTATCGGGGGAGGTAAAACTTCTCCAGGCTTGGAGAAATGGAGATTTTCCTTCCCCCGCCTTGACGGTTTTTGGGACGTCACCAATGTGCCCCTCAAAAGGTTTTCTACGAGTGAAGGCAGAAGGCTTGTGACGCTCATTGAGAACGTTTCGTTCTTGAGCCATTTGGTTAACTCGCGATATCATGGCCCTTGTTTGGGGCAGTTTTAGTATCGTTGTTAATCTAGCTTTCGTTATTATTGTGTTTTGTTGTATACCTTTTTCTTATTTGTTTCACTTTATTATTGTTTTAATAAAATGTTATTTGTTGTCTGTTAAACCGTGAACCACAGAAACATCCTTATCACGCAACTTCCTAAAAGATCGTAAGACGTTCAGATCTGAAATGAACGTCTTTATGGAACCTCTGAATTTGCTGGAAGTATTTGACGTTATCGAACCTCTGTCTCGGAGAATTGTTCAGGACAATTTTGATTCTGTCTAATGACAATTCTACATTCGAGTAAACGGGCCAGTAGGTCATTGCGAAACGGATGAAGAAGGGTTTCAGGATAGCCAGCGTTCGGTATCGAATGTCGAGGGGAAATTGCACGGCATCAGAGTTCGATTAAAGATACGTCGACGCGACGAGTTAATCATTTTCACCAAGACCCGGACGAGAGACGGAATCGAGTCCGAGAAAGGAAGAAAGAGGAAAGATAAATCGAGATAAAGCTCGTGACCCGTTAAAAGCAGCTTCGTGTACCGGCTACGAGCAACAACGGAGTTCTCGCAAGCAAAACCGTTGATTAACGCTGGCTTTGATTGCGTTCCCGTTTCCGGCTGCTCACCGAGCGAAAATCCGTCGTTTGGGGAAACCCCCGGTGCTTCTGGAAATTGCCGATCTTCGCCGAGAGCACTCGGGCTCGCGCAAATATTTGCGTGTTTCGCATTCTGGCGCGCGGTTCCCGTTGCGGCCGGTGAACGGAAAACTTCAACGTGTCCGACCCTTTTTCGAGGAATTCGGTCCAGCTTCGTGGAATTCTGTTCGAGGACCCCGGTTCGAACACGTTTTGAACGCGTGCCAGACACAGGGGCTGGCAATTGCTAATCCTCTCGCGAATGTGGATCAAACGGCGATTAGACGGGATAGATCGCGGCTTTGTTCGTTTCTGCCGTTGGGGGATTCGACCGGTAACACGCGCCGGTTCCGTCTCGGACACAGTTAAAGCCCTCCGGATCTAGATTGGATCGTCCGAGCGGATTAGTCCATTTGACGGCCAGTGAATAACGTTACGAACCAGCTGAAATTACGTGCCGCCGCATCAAGTAGCCACTGTTCCACTGTTACCCTCGCTTTTGGCTACGGTCTCGATCGCCGGACAACCTGCCAGCCCAAGGAACGACCTCCGCTGAACCACGGTTTCGCGAAACCGTGCTCGTTTCGCGAATCTCTTCGTAGATTCTGGATCTTCGTGCATTTACTATTTGTATATGTATAACAGGTGTCTACAAAACGAGTACATGATTAGAACTACAAAAATATATAAAAAAAAAACTTTTTAAATATCACGCTTATATTAACATGCACTAAAAAGAAGAAAATCATTTTTTTAGATATTAGTCACCATAATTTGTAGGTATTAGATAGATTTTAATATTTATATGTGTTGGTGCCGATCGATCGTCGGTGACCAGCTGATCGTCTGTTGCTGGTCGTCGGTACGAGCCGACGATCGATTTGTTATTAACGACTGACGTTCGTTTGTATTAAACATTTGTATTCAGATTGTAACATACCGTGAAACGAATAACATCTATTTAAATAAAGCTCCTATAAATTAAAAGCGTGGAGCGCTAAACTATATTAACGTAATCTTTGTGGCCGCTCCACGCTTTTCTATGGGATCTTTGTATGAACTCAAAAGACCATAATTTTTAAACCAGCTAGTTTTAAATAGAAAATAGACTACAGACCTTTATGTAAAATATCATATGATTGTGTACTGCATGGTGGAGTCTGAAATAAAAGTACTGTATAATCACCATTCCTTTTTACAATTAGGAAATCGATAAGTACATACAATTGATTAAATAAGCTGTATTCTTTAAAATGTAACCATTGAATTTTATTTTCAAATCGAGCACGAACTTATGCAATCGTCTGATAAAAACACATGTTTGCACTGATTGCTGGACACAGGAGCCAGATCAAACAAGAAAGCGAGCTAATAAAAACGTGGTACATATAATGTACTCTTCTTTCAATTATCGTATCAAGCTGAAACCGATACATTGATGTATTTAAATATTTTTAGCATGTCTACTGCTTTAAATTGTGCGTGGACATTTTTATCAGAAATGCTTGAAGTCCGCAGTCTAGTCATAAATAATTTCAGAGATACTCCATTTTTGCAGCATCCTCGCGGTACAATCTCGCGGAAAGTTGGAAAATCGCCGGTGAAATATTCCCTTCTGGTTTCCCGCATATTTTTGCGTAATCGTCGTCGTTAGGGAGATGGATGGCAGTTCGAAACGCGAAAACGTGTTCGCGGGACGCGTGTTATCGGGTGCACCGCATCGAATCTCGCGGCTTCGATTCGAATCCGACATAGCTCCTCGCCGATAGTCGCGGTCTCGTGTCGGCAGCGAGGATAATCCCGGGCTCAGTCACGTACTGGAAGGTGAAGCACCTTCGGCCTTCCTCGACTCTCTTCCGAACCCGTTCGTTCGCCATCCCCAAACTATCTATCTCTTCGAACGAGTTTCCTCGTTCGCGGTTTCTCCGTCGCGTCGACTTCGGTCCCGGAGGCACGCGCCTCTCACGTGAAACTTGCCGATGTCTTATTTAAGCTCCGCTGTTCGAGCCTCGTTCGTTCGTCGTCCCAACTCAAAGCATTTATCAATCGTCTTGACTAAATAGTCCAGCACGTTCTGTGCCGAAAATTATGTGTTCTATTCCATGTCTTATTCTTTTGGTGGAAATATATTGTACACGGTGTATAAAAAAGTATTTGTTAGACTGCTGATGTTCGTGCAATTTTTATGTAATGTTTATGCAATGGAGTAAAATAGAATCTGATTTTCCGTGGTAGTAGACTCTAGATCTGAAATAAATTAAAATCCTATTAAATTCTGCGATGGTTTATATCGTAGCATTTTTTGAAAATTTAAAAAACTCGTAATTGCATAAAGATCCGCAGTCTAGTGATGGTTATTCGTTCTAGGGGTAAATCTACAGTACTTGATCGGTGGAGATCTGTAATAGTCCAGGATCCACCGACCATTTTTACAAGTTATTACTATCAAGCTAATATTCCGTGAGTAGCTTCATTTTGATGAGACGCCCAACTTTTTCTCTTGTGGTACCTCGATTGTGGTAGCTAACAGGGGTAGCAGGGATAAAATATGTCGATTTGACGATTCTAAAAAATTTATTACTAACTGGGGTTCTTTTGTTAAATCTCAAGATAATTATCTAAATTATTCGAAAAAATATTTGTCCTATAAAATGTATGGTTTGATCAACGAGTCCCCTCCTTCCGACATGTATCGATAACGAGGTCATCAAAAATGATTACTAACCAGCTGATTTTTTTACTGTTGTTTAGTTAATATTTATATAATTTACCAGCCACACTGTCCTATAAATTGCGTGGTACGTTATCCCGGTCCTACACTCACAAATTGTTAATACCACAAAACCACTTTTCTTATAAAAATAAAAATAATAATAATTAAGATAATTAACTTGAGATTTAACAAAAGAAACCCAGTTAGTAATAAATTTTAGAGAATCGTCAAATCGACATATTTTATCCCTGCTACCCCTATTAGCTACCACAATCGAGGTACCACAAGAGAAAAAGTTGGGCGTCTCATCAAAATGAAGCTACTCACGGAATATTAGCTTGATAGTAATAACTTGTAAAAATGGTCGGTGGATCCTGGACTATAAGAGAATCTTGCTGCAAAACTGTTCATAACAAAGAAAATTGTTGTTCAATTTTTGTTTCACATGAAAACCTTCCTCTCGTCCAGAAGAGGAAAAGTTTGAAAGGAGTCATGCGTGGCAAATAAAATTTGATTCTGTGGAGTTATACGTATCGACAAAAGCGTCTATACAATACGTATAAGGGTGAATTTAAAGGGACTTTCGTTTAGAAAGGCACATTTTTGTATAAAGATCCGCAGTCCCATTGACTATCTAAACTGTTACAGTGCTAATCTAGTCACTGAAACAGCGAACAAAGTGTGCATACCTAGATTCTGGAATGAGTTTCCGCGATGATCGAGCAGTTCCGATTGTTGCGGTTCAATCCAGACGCTGTTAGACCTAACCCGGGATCATTCTGATTTACTGAAACCCTCGGCGAAGTTTCCGAGAGTCGACTTCTTGGTCTCGGTTCCCGCGGGTTGCTCGTGCATTCCATAAATCCCGAGACGCGAGCTTCGAAAGTTTTATTGCGCGTCTCGCGGAGAATTCCCTCGGGATAGGGACCCGCAGGACTCCTTTTCGGAACCGTATAATACGTGTTTTCATTCGATTTATTTAAGGAATGAGTCTTTTCGCGACATCGACTTCGTGATCAACGTTGATACTCGAGTTTCCAAGTGCTCTATGTTTCCTGATACGACAGGAATCGCTGAAAAATTCGTAGGCACGGGGATCGATAGAAGATCTTTTGACATTCAAAGAATCTTTAGAAAAGTTGGTATACACACCATATTCGATATACCTTCAGATTTGAAGAAATGGTTTCCTCCTATCAAGGATAAAATTCCCCTGGCAAAAATTGTAACGTGGTCTATGAAATACCGTGTAAGGGTCGTAATTTGACATATGTTGGGCAGACTTCTAGGCATGTGGACACACGTTTAACTGAACATAAACGAAATATTTTTCTTTCTCCCATACGACACACTGCTTTAACCAAACATTCAGTAGAATTTGATCATCGTTTTGATTTTGATAATGTGAAGATCATTGACAAGGAATCTAATTTACAACGTAGATTACTATTGGAAACTATTCATACGATTAAACAACAAAGCCTTAATCTTAGATACGAAACACCTAAGATTCTTATGATGATATTTCCAATAATAATTAAAAAAGTAATGTTTCTTATGATGATATTTCCAATATAATTTAGATTTTGCTTATTTCGTAGTGATTGATCTTTTTCACAAATTATAATGTTGGTTTGTTCTTTTCCTTAAAAACACATTGATATGTTTGGTTTATATTAAAACATGGTAGACACCATGATAAAAATGTATATTTTTGTTTAATTCTGTTATTTTTGTTTATAATTTATACAGTGGTCACATTTAAAATTGAATTTCAAATAAGTTCTAACAACGTATGTTCAAAATTGCCGCACTGCTGTTCACGTACCACCATTGATCGATATCGATCTACCAATCATGAAACATCATTCATATATATGCAAGAGCCTTCTTGCCTCTGAAACAGCACGTGTTTCAATTATATATTTGCCACCATGGCTTAATGTTGTTTTCGTGTAATTCAATATTTTATTTGTCCACTTTTCAACACAACATGTACGTGTATTATTTTTCTGTTCTTTTTCGGTTACACGGTTTCAAAAATATTGATTTTTTCTTATTTTCGTTTTCTATTTTCAGACACAAAAATGGTCTCTTTGGAAAAGATCCACATTGGGATCGAAACGTTAGAAACATGAATTAATTGCACATTTGTTGTTTGTTCTATAAATTATCGAACCAATCAATTTATTGTTGATCGATAGAAGAATCGACTTTCCGAAGAGAAAAGTGATCGCAGCATCCCGATCGATATTCAGGGGTGGATAACGATAACCCGTTCATCGAATAATTATACGAAGAAGTCAAAGGACCAGAATGGATCGTGGGGTTGGGTATCGATTTGAAATTCAAAGCAATTAGACGGAGGAGCAAGAAGGAGCGGCGGATTGCTCCGCGCGCTCGCGAGTAATTGCTTCTGCCTCGGCCCATCGAACAATCGCGTTTCCCATGCAAATCGTTGCATTGTAAAACAATTATCCTGCAGCCGCCACGCGTTTTTATTAGCCCGCGCTCGCGCGATTCGTTCGGCGGGGGAAAAAAAACACCGGGGACTGGGCGAGAGAGTTCTTGAGGAAGAAAGTTCGAGCATAATTTGGGTCACGAGTCCACCAACGGGTACTTTAATTTTCTTGCAAGCTCGGACGTATCGCCTCGAGCCATAATCGATGCGCTCGCGAGTAGACCGTGTTCCCGCGAACATCCCCTCGGAACAACCTACGAATCCCGAAAAAGAGCCGTTTCCTCTATGTTTTTTTTTTTTAATTTGGAAATCTCATATGAGATTTATTGCAACATAATGCTTAGTACAGAGTATTACATAACAAAGTACAGAGTATAAAGTATAGTATAACAAAAATATTATCAGCAATAGAAAAATGAAAAATACTTAGGCACTTAGGTTACATGTATTTAAAAAGGCTATTATATATAAACAAGCACTAGGCCAACAACCGTAGTCCCGTTGAAAGCACCAGTTCTTGTTAGATATATTAAAGCGTGAGATATATATGTTATAGTATAAGTAAGAAACAAACAGGATCAGTTAGATAAGTTCTGAGTATAAAATAAGTAGGTTTTTATTCCATTTTTCCTACATAAAACTACATTTTATAGAATAAACAATCGCAACTGTAGTAACGTATAACCGAAGTATGTATAAGTCTGTTAGAAATATATTATACTACTATAATATAAAGAAGGCATGTAAATACTATAGCAAGTAGGTTAATCATTAGATAGGGACTACGAAAGACTGCAAGCGTAAAATTATAAAAAATACATGTATATTTTTATAAAACATTACTGTTATGTAAATAAAGAGTTTTTAAATTGAAATTGGTTCTCGTTAGATCACCGAAGGTAAACAATGTGGAACGTGAACGGCACTAGGATGGGTGACCGTCTGGTAAAAAACCGGAAAGTAACCCGCCCGAGGTGTTTTTCACGTGTTGTTGGCAAACGGTGGTTCGGAACCCACCATAAACAGTAGGTCCCGCTGAAAAGGCGATGGTGAGAGTGGAAAGACGAGGAAGGAGATTGGTAAATGAATTTGAAACCCTGAGGGGACCAAATATCATGTTACTAATATAAACAAGCACTAATATTGGGTTCAGCTATTAAGCAACCTATGTCCAATGGCAATTGGAAACCTGCTCTAATAAGGTTCTGGACAAATTTTTTTCCTCTATGTTCCGCGACTTACTGTGTGCTGGATCAGTGTCCAATAGCGACGGGATTTTTAATATAGAAAATCATGGAAGAAATTTCTTTCTGCGTAATACGGAATTCAATGTAAGTATGACAACCAAGAGAAATATTTACAGAATAAGAATACACACATACATAAACGTTAATAGATGTGTATTGGACACAGTGTAGACATTCCAGCCATTCTTACTTATATATAAATATCTCCTTCATTTGCGATGACTAGATTGTGGATCTTTATGCAAAATAAAAATGTTTTGCATTGATCCTGGGAAGCAGGAATAACATGAAAATTGATTTCATCCCTTATCGACTTTGTCACATTAAAAGCAACGTTATAAATGTTATTCTTTTTTCTCGGGGTGATTTTTCCAGAGTTTTTAAGGTGATAGATATTTTGTTTTCTTGTAAATATATTTTTTTTCCTTGCGTGTTCTAAAGATAATTACAATCTGTCACATCGATCGTTTTAGACAGTGCGTTTGTCTGTGACAGGACATCATTTTGAACATTTAAGGATAGACTTTGTAGAATCTAGATTTAGAGATGCATCACAATGCTCGGGACTCACCAACTGAAACAATCTTTACCCGCGAATCGGCTCCGAAGAAAAAGGAGGCGGATCGCGTAAGTGGAAGTCTGTTTCCTCAACGAACTTTTTCTCGACGAAACTACAGAAGAAAGGTAATTGCGCGCGAACTCTCGCGTCAGCTTGCATCCCCGACGAAATCTCCGACCGAGAATGGAGTCGGGCCACAGTTCACGTGGGCGAAGTATAGTCGGGTCTCGTTGGATCGACGAACTTTAGGACGAGAAAGAGAGAGAGAGAGACAGGGTGGCTAAGTAGGAAAACATCGGGAAACATGGAAGCGTGATCTAAAAAGGTTTGCGGACCGAAGCCTCTCGACGTGCCCACATAAATTCACCGAAACGTCCGAGCGGGTAACTTGGTGCGCGTTGTATGCATTATTTACGAGGCTTGTCTCGCTTTGCGTTGTTTCGTCGATGCTGTTCGCCTCCCTAAAAAAATTCTCCATCCCCTAGCGGGCTCTCTCTTCGAACAGTCCGGTGCAACGCGTGTGGGGAATCAGCGGAATGAGAGTTCCGAAATTTCGTTGCAACTTCCTGGAGTTCGGGGATGGCGAACCGAGTAAAACCGCAGCGCTACATCTTGTCTATAATTTTTTGGTAGCGAAACAGACGAGGTTAGATGAAGATAGTTAGAAGAAACTTCTGGTTTCTAGTAATTACAACTTTTGATACTTTGTCGAGCTCCGGATAAAAATCGCAGCGGTATATCTTCTCTGTATGTCTCTAATTTTTTGGCAGCGAGACAGACGAGCTTGCAATTTCGCGAGTTATTGGAGGATGCTGACAATGAGATATTTCAGACCCGGTAAATCTTCTAGATCGAAGAAACATCTGGTTTCTAGTAATTACAATTTTTGAGTTGATAGTTCGCCAAGCTCCGGATAAAAACCGCAGCGCTACATCTTGTCTATAATTTTTTGGTAGAGAGACACACGAGGTTAGATGAAGATAGTTAGAAGAAACTACTGGTTTCTAGTAATTACAACTTTTGATACTTTGTCGAGCTCCGGATAAAAATCGCAGCGGTATATCTTCGCTGTATGTCTCTAATTTTTTGGCAGCGAGACAGACGAGCTTGCAATTTCGCGAGTTATTGGAGGATACAGAGATATTTCAGACCCGGCGAATCTTCTCGATCGAAGAAACATCTGGTTTCTAGTAATTACAATTTTTGAGTTGATAGTTCGCCGAGCTCCGGATAAAAACCGCAGCACTCCATCTTGTCTATAATTTTTTGGTAGCGAAACAGACGAGGTTAGATGAAGATAGTTAGAAGAAACTACTGGTTTCTAGTAATTACAATTTTTGATACTTTGTCGAGCTCCGGATATAAATCGCAGCGGTATATCTTCTCTGTATGTCTCTAATTTTTTGGCAGCGAGACAGACGAGCTTGCAATTTCGCGAGTTATTGGAGGATGCTGACAATGAGATATTTCAGACCCGGTAAATCTTCTAGATCGAAGAAACATCTGGTTTCTAGTAATTACAATTTTTGAGTTGATAGTTCGCCGAGCTCCGGATAAAAACCGCAGCACTCCATCTTGTCTATAATTTTTTGGTAGCGAAACAGACGAGGTTAGATGAAGATAGTTAGAAGAAACTTCTGGTTTCTAGTAATTACAACTTTTGATACTTTGTCGAGCTCCGGATAAAAATCGCAGCGGTATATCTTCTCTGTATGTCTCTAATTTTTTGGCAGCGAGACAGACGAGCTTGCAATTTCGCGAGTTATTGGAGGATACTGAGATATTTCAGACCCGACGAATCTACTCGATCGAAGAAACTTCTGGTTTCTAGTAATTACAATTTTTGAGTTGATAGTTCGCCGAGCTCCGGATAAAAACTGCAGCACTCCATCTTGTTTATAATTTTTTGGTAGAGAGACACACGAGGTTAGATGACGCTGAGATCTCTCAGATCCGACGAATCTTCTCGAACGAAGAAACTTCTGGTTGCTAGTAATTACAACTTTTGATAGTTCGTCGAGCTCCGGATAAAAATCGCAGCGGTATATCTTCCGTATATATGTATATATTTTATTTTGCATCCCCTCGGGGTTACAATTCTTGTACATTCTCCCCTTTCTTCCGTTTCTCACCCTTTAATGCCGATCTTAACCTATCCTTAATCTAACTTAGCTTAATTACTATATACTAACTTAACCTTAGACTTAACCCTATACTTAAAATTAACTTATTTAATTACATATGCATACATATATATATACACACATATACATGGTATATCTTCTGTATATGTCTCTAATTTTTTAGCAGCGAGAGAGACGAGCTTGCAATTTTGCGAGTTATTGGAGGATTCATGATATTTTTCAGACCCGGCGAATCTTCTTGATCGAAGAAACATCTGGTTTCTAGTAATTACAATTTTTGAGTTGATAGTTTGCCGAGCTCCGGATAAAAACCGCAGCACTCCATCTTGTTTATAATTTTTTGGTAGAGAGACACACGAGGTTAGATGACGCTGAGATCTCCCAGATCCGACGAATCTTCTCGAACGAAGAAACTTCTGGTTTCTAGTAATTACAACTTTTGATACTTTGTCGAGCTCCGGATAAAAATCGCAGCGGTATATCTTCTCTGTATGTCTCTAATTTTTTGGCAGCGAGACAGACGAGCTTGCAATTTCGCGAGTTATTGGAGGATACTGAGATATTTCAGACCCGGTAAATCTTCTCGAACAAAGAAACATCTGGTTTCTAGTAATTAGAACTTTCGAGTTGATAAAAATCGCAGCGCTCTATCTTGTCCATAATCTTTTGGCAGCGAGTTTCTTTCGCCGCGATTTCAGGAAACATTCGCCTAATTGCTCCGCAGCACATCGCCTCCGCTGGGTGATTTATCGGGAATTTATGAACCCAGCGACCAATTAACGCCGATAAAGCATCGAATGGCGGTCGTTGAAAAAGGATACGACGCTAGAATATCTGTTCGCGAGTCGGGTCTCGCACGAATGGAGGACGAAGAGGGGGAGACACTGATGGAGAGGTAAAAGCGGCGTTGTCGATGTACGATCCGACCCTAAAAAAGAAACTACAAACTATCGAAAGCTCTTTAGCGTCCCTTGCTGCGAATACAGAGTTCGGCCGCGTTCTCGTTACCCGGATAAATCCAGAGCCTTCCCAGCGTTTCACTGTTCGAGTGTGAACCGCGTTCTTAGCCGTTCCATCACGGGACGATCTGCTATTTTCCCGTGGTCTCTGTGCGCGGATTAATCTCGCTCGGCAGCTGTCGCGCGCACAGTTCTTCCCCCCGACATCCGAAAGGAAACCCGACAACTCGAAAACGAAAAAGTTGTAATTGCCGAGGAGCAGAAGTTTCTTCGTTCGGAAAGATTCGGAACTGGACTGGGAGATGGATGATACCTCGAGCTGCTTGAGAAATTGCGACTGGATCGGATGCCGTGGCTGTCCTGCCGGTGAAAATCATAGTCAAAGAGCCTCGCGATTTTAATCCTGCTTAGGTTCCCGATGAACTGTCGGTGGAAAGACCGTGATTGCTGGAAACAGTTTACCAAGTTGTCACCTTATTGTTGGCTGATTGAAATGATTCAAGAAAGAAATTCTCACCATACAATTTTCATTTCTTACGGTCCGCTTCGACAATGTGTGTTTTTCCGTTCTCTATGATTTTTTAAATTTGGTAGATATGATATTGATATAATACCTCATACGATACTTAAATGTTTAGTAATTGGTTAGATACCGACAGATCTAATAATGTAAACAATATTTTAAATAATAGTACAGCAATTTTTAGTAACCCCTCAGAAGCACCACTCGAGTGCTAAGGGTTAAACTATATAATTAAAAATTAAATGCTGTTCGTCCGTAAGCGCATCACTTGAGAACTGCTAGACCGATTTGGCTATTTTTTTTTTAAATATTCATAATAGTTCGAATAAAGTTTTAGGGAAAGAAAAATTGGAAAAGTTGCCTGGAAAAATGTAAAATTCAGGACAAGCTGAAATTGCTTTTTACAAAACGATAAAATATTCACAAAACGATCACAAACAGATTTATAGAAATTTGTACAGGACAAAGTCTATCGGTCAGCTAGTAATGTATATTTCTTCTATGCCTCTCAATAATTTTTCTGAAGATGAAAAATGATAGGATGTTTTCACGAAAAGGACAGCAGGTTCCTTGGGATATTAATAACGGAGGTGGTCCAGCGACGCAGCACCTGTAATCAGAAACCATTGACTCGATAGTGCGCGAACGACCCTCGAATATTGACACTCGATACTCGTCCTCGTGCGAGCATTTCGCGATATTGTACTGATGATGCGATGGTATGACGGTGTCGGCGGCGACTACGCATACCTAATATCGTGCATCGTCCCGCTTCGAGATTACATTCCCGTCCTATACTTGCCCTCGTTGCCTAGTTCTAATTTTTCGACACCCCTCCCGATGAACTCGGTCATCCTTGCCTACCGTTTGCCTCTCCAAAGTCTAACCAATACCATTTCGACATTTCTCAACGGACAAAGCTACGCAGCTGGCTTAATTAAAGGCAGCTTTGTCACCGATAACTCCAGCTTCTCCGTCTTCAGGATTCTCTCCCTCCCGAATTCTCGATCGATCGAGCAAATCCGTGACGGTGGCAGCGAACATATTCATCTCTGCTACAGTAAAAATACTGTTGACAATTTCATAGCTGTCATAGTTAGATTCAATGTTTTTATTTGTTGTATTTTTGAACCTGCTACGTTGAAATCTGTGGTGGACTCCTTGATGTTACCACTAAAAATTGCTGTACCATTATTTACGATATTGTTTACGTTATTGTATATATCGTATAATCAATTACTATACATTTAATTACTGTATGAGGTATTATATCAATTTCATATCCATATCAAAACTAAAAGAAACTATATCTAAAATAAAAAAATGATATAGAATGGAATTATTCTATATAAGTTAAAATAGCTCTGCGAAGGGCTAATAGCAAATCGTTGTTAAATTCGCTGCTAGAAAACTAGAATTTAGATGGGAACGTTGGGTCCAACTAGACCCAAGTCACGGCATTGTCCAGCAAAATTTTGTTTCTCTAAGAACGATGTTCTGAATTAACCCTTTATCGCAACATTTATTTTAATGCTTGATTACAAACGAATCCAATTTTATTTCATCTAAAAAGAAGGGCACACCATTCATTTATTTGTTAGTCTTTGTTAAAATCTTCATCGCGAGTATGCATCGTTAAACTACGGCAAGTGTTTAATAAGTAAATCGTCGATTCCGAGACGTTCCACAGATCAGTGAACAGTCGCGCTAATTGTCTCGACAGGAATCGCTTTTTTCCGGGAAGGAAGAAAACGGTGGAAATCGATTACAAAGATTTAATTAGTGCCGCGCGCTCGTTTCGCCGTACAGTTTGTCGCTCGGCATCGGTCGTAAATAAAATAATCAGCCAGCGGACACGAACACGAGGAAGGGACGAGAAAGCACAACAACAAAAAAATACTAATTATTCCTGGTGACGCGAATTACGTGTCCGCGCCACCGTGCAAATCCCGGAATACGCTGTGATTAAATGGAATTAGCCGTGCACGATTCGCGAGAAATAATCGATGAGCTGCCAGCAATCGCTTATGGGAGTCACAACTCAGAGAGAGAGAGAGAGAGAGAGAGAGAGAGAGAGAGAGAGAAAGAGAGAGAGAGAAAGAGAGACAACTTGATGAAATTCGGTTCCTGTACGGTTCTAAGCTTTATTCCGCGTTTGACTCGTAATTGCTTAATCACGAGCGCGATTGAAAACCTTGGATCGGTCTATAAGATTAAAAAAAAATAGAAAACTAGATTGGAACTGTACAGTATTTCATTCAGCCATCTTCAAAGCTTCGACAAAATGTCGTCGTTTAAAAGACTTCACGGAAACTGTCTCAATAATTTCCCTTTTAAACAGCAACGCCGAAAAAGAAAATTTCATTAAATCGTTCCGCTCGAGATTAACTCTTGATCAACAATTCAAATTGCCATTGAAGGATTGATTTACTCTTGTGTCAATATCCGGCTACCCGGAGCTTTAATTTCATTTCAATTTGCTTTCAAAACTGTTTGAATGTTCTCATTGATGTGCAGCGAATTTCCCGCAGTGTCCGAGTTTCTTGGATAATTACAAACTCATTTACATTTCAAGTATCAACATCCACGTCGAAATTGTGATGCACAAAATCGAATGTCGCAGAGAATTTTCAACATTGACGCGAGGACATTTTGAACGTTGAAGACTGTTTTCAAAAAATTGTTACATAAAAACCAGACTGCGGATCTTTACGCAAAATAAATTTGCTCGCCAGTTTTACAACCCTGGAACCGTACAAAAATTTCTTCGATCATTTTAATAAATGTATATGTTCTCGTGTGCTAAATCAAATTTACACAATTTCAACTCACCACCGAATGGCCAGTTATTATTCCAGAATTGTGGAAATTATGGCGACCCGGAGAACGTATGAATAAATTTTGTTAGTGGGGCACGTGTTACAATAAAAATTATAACATACTCAATTTTATATATATATTTAACTTTCAATTTAAATATTATCGTATAACAGCTACTTCTAATTCAAATAAAACAATCAAGTCAAGCTGAAATTCTGTATACTTTAATTAATACAATTTGTTGAAGATAAGTAAGTGTCCAATAATTTATAGACGGAAGAGTAAAGACTATCTTTAAGTAACCTGTAGGATCGCGTGAAAATGCTTGAAAATAATTAAACGAAGGAAGAAGTATCTCCGTGACACACACACACACGGGTTCAGAAAAGGTTCTGTCGAAGATCTCCGAGAGCAAAGCGGTGTAAATTTGGCTTATCCGTTCCAGTATCCGCTATCAGCTGGAAAGAAACAGGCAGCGGGTGTTGGTCGTCGATCCCGGGAATAATCGTTTCCACGACAGTGTCCTGTAACACAGAGCCTGGCCAAGTCAGAGGAGATAACGGCGACAGGAGTTGAGAACGGGATATCGCGTTTCAACGTTGGTGACGCCGTGGAACGAGCTCGGCTAAGTCCGGAAAATCCTGAACGCGTCGCTCCCGGTGTCTCCTCGACTTTGCAGTTAGGCTCGCCGAGGAAAGTGAAACGTGATCAATGCGACGAGAAAAGCTTCTACCACCGCGAAGTCCCTGAAAAAAAGTGATGGACGATGATACACGGTGTGCACGAGAGTAGAAATGCAAATCGAATGAAGGAGGCAGTTCCTTCGGGAATAGAAGGACACGTACGAAGAATTTCCGGCCTTCAAACTGGTTGGCTCGTCTCGAGGAAAAGCAGCCTAACTGCGAGAGAATGCGCTTCCGTCGTCGAGCTGACATGCGGCTACAAGGAATAATAGCGAGTCTTTGTTGCGAGCTCGATCGTTACCGCGAGAAGGGACAAAGTATCGTTCTTTTCGCCAGATTTACCCGACAACCGTAAAACCACTGTGTGTATGCGCACATATATGTATGCGTGTGTGTCCCGCTCTCTCTAGATGCTCGCTTGCACGTGGTTCAACGAACTGGCTCAAAGAAGCAAGAGTTATCTTTGCGGTTTCATTCTTTGAGGAGATTCTTTTGAAATGCGATCCTGACACTAGATTGTTCGAGAGGAGTTTCTAGTGAGAATATTCCAGCTTCCTTTAATCCTTATACACCTTTCCTTTCGATTATGTTCCTTGTCACAGACTCGTATCAATTAATTTAGTAACTAGTTTACGTATCACACAATTTCTTTTCTTATTTTTAGAATTGGAAATGCGACCATCAATGTTTTGCACATTTTTCACAATATTCTAGAACCTGTAGCATAATCTGCAGGAACCTAATAGTTTTTCAAGAGGAAAACAGTTTTCATTGAGAATAAGTGAACTTCCTTTAATCCTTATACGCCTACGTTCTAATCCGAAGATAAGCCTTTGTTTTCTATTATATATAATTGTGTAAGCAATTTCTTTTCTTACTTGAAGAAAATGAAATACAACTATAATACAAGAGCTTCACCCATTTTGCCTAACCTTTTAGAACTTGCAAGATAACCAGTGAAGTTTCAATCATTCGAGATGAAAAGCATTGAAAATTGTATAAGCAATTTCTTTTCTTATTTGAAGAAAATGAAATACAACCATCGGTGCTTCACATGTTTTCTAGTCTTCTGGAACCTGCAGTATAACCAGTGAAGACGCTAGAAAAATTCCAGAATGTTTAAATTATTCAAGATGAAAAGGATTGAACATATTATATGCTAGTATCATGATCGAGGATCAAAATTCCAGAATGTTTAAATTATTCTCGATGAAAAGGATTGAAAATGTTTTGTGCTAGTATCATGATCAAGGATCAAAATTCCAGAATGTTTAAATTATTTTAGATGAAAAGGATTGAAGATGTTTTGCGCTAGTATCATGATCGAGGATCAAAATTCCAGAATGTTTAAATTATTCTAGATGAAAAGGATTGAAAATGTTTTGAGCTAGTATCATGATCGAGGATCAAAATTCCAGAATGTTTAAATTATTCTAGATGAAAAGGATTGAAAATGTTTTGTGCTAGTATCATGATCGAGGATCAAAATTCCAGAATGTTTAAATTATTCTAGATGAAAAGGATTGAAGATGTTTTGTGCTAGTATCATGATCGAGGATCAAAATTCCAGAATGTTTAAATTATTTTAGATGAAAAGGATTGAAGATGTTTTGTGCTAGTATCATGATCGAGGATCAAAATTCCAGAATGTTTAAATTATTTTAGATGAAAAGGATTGAAGATGTTTTGTGCTAGTATCATGATCGAGGATCAAAATTCCAGAATGTTTAAATTATTCTCGATGAAAAGGATTGAAAATGTTTTGTGCTAGTATCATGATCGAGGATCAAAATTCCAGAATGTTTAAATTATTTTAGATGAAAAGGATTGAAAATGTTTTGTGCTAGTATCATGATCGAGGATCAAAATTCCAGAATATAATTACTATATAATTACTTCAATCAAGATGAAAAGGATTGAAAATGTTTTGAGCTAGTATCATGATCGAGGATCATGTCTGATCTAATTCGGAGACTCTTGGCCTGACAGTTTTTATTCTCGTCGGTTCTTGAAGAATGCGCGCCAGGGGTAAGAACTTGTTCCACGTGTATGATGGAAGAAATATTTGCATTGCACTCAGGACTCGGAGCTGTGCATTTCCCTGGGGCTGAGCCTGCAATACCTTCGGATGACGGTGGTCTGTTGGTTGGCAGCGATGTGCCATCACCTGTACGCGACGGTAGCGTCGATCCCGCGTCGCGACGACCCGCCGACCTACCTCAAGTACAGTTTGTTCGCCTGGGGTGCGCCATTCCTCAACCTGGGGGTCGCCATTTTCCTCCAGATACGAGAGGCGTCTGACATCTGGAACGTCGTCGATCTAATCCCCTTTAACTGCTGGTAATGGTAACACACCTTTCTTTCCACTAGCACCGAAAGAAAATGGAAACAGAAACCGGGCTTGCTTTTCCGGGGAAATTTGTCGCACCGGAGCATCGTGCGAAATGCTCGAGGTCCAAAAATTGAAATCGATCAATCAGTTCAAGTCCAAACTCGTTTTGCAGTATTATCCACGTTGCAATGTTTAACCCCTTGCCTTACGATTTTCTTCATGGTTACAATAATTACGACTTTTCTTTGTCTTCAATAATTTTACCAATGAGAACAGAAAATTGGTATCTATTGTACATTTACATTTACTTTAACTTAAATAGAATTTCATTTCGTCTTAACCCTCATACGCTCCTTAAAAGTAGCTGCATAAAAGAGACTAGGATAACAATTCAGCCATTATTATTTCACACGTTAATCAACACATTATGTTTTATTTATAGCGTCACATTTTAAAGAAACACATCTGACGACGTAGATATAAAATATTGAATGGGTGAATTCTCACCCTGAGGAACGTATGAGGGATAAAAGAAAGACATAACATTCATATTTAGCAAGGGGTTAACACGGTCGCTGTCACAAGTATAATGATTTCTTTGTGCTCTCGCAGTTTGCCAAATTGCATCCATCCAAGATCGGCGATCTAATAAATTTTAGCAATTTAACACAAGATTTCCCTTTGTTCAAGCCAGAGCTTGAAAACAGTTACGATATCGGTTTCGGTCCTTGAAACAGTTATGAAGGACCGAAGTTTTGGTTGATACCGGTTTCGATCTCGGTCCTTCATATATCGGATATCGGTTCTCATATCGGTTCCAAGGTCTAAGTCCCAAGTTATAGCAACTGGGGCTTGAAACAGGTCCGAGAATAACTATTAATAAATATAAATATGCATTATTCCCTATTTTTACATTTACTTTTGTATTAGAATTTTATTTTCGGGCCCATTCCAAGCCCTAATTCAAACATCAACTCCATTAAGGCAGATTTCTAGGACGTTCACAGCCGGATGGCATTTGGCAGACAAAATGCGCAAGAGCATACAGAGTCTACTGACAAAGCCATTTGCCGGATACAATTGCGGAGTACCCGACAGCATCCGGTTTATTTTTCAGAAGTTTTTACAATGCAGGAGACGAACATCCGAAAATCCGTTGAAAAATCGCGGCCGATATTGTGGACGGGACGTCTTTCGTTAGCGTCGTTTCCTGTACAGGACACGGACGTCCGCTCCAGTTTACGATAAAAGCCGTGGAATGCGTTGCTCGCGGACTGGATCATACATAAAATAAAAGTACACACATATATATATATCCGAAGCGAACACAAGAGCGAGCATGCTGGAATAGGATATTACGGGGGAATATGGATGAGATTATCCTCCGGGCAGGGAAAGTCTTATCTACGTGTCGCTGTTCCTGGCCAATATATTTTCAACGTATCTCGCCAAGTTCGTGTGTATACGTATATGTATTTCGGGGATCTCGTCCTTTTATCTTCCGTCTTGGCAAATTTCGCGCAACGCCGTCCCCGATACGGAATCGTATTTCCGTTTTCGGTTTCGCCGTTGGCTTCTTCCCATGCCCTCGACCTACCCCGTAACTTCTCGCTCCGACGTGACGGGACGCGACGCCAGAGAATACACGCCGTGGAAAATACCGTGCGGAATTCGCTTGTTACACGCGGGAAAATTTTTGTCGGCTGCCAGTTGCTCGCGTGTGTTCGTGACGCGGAAATTCTCTGCGGTTCCAGGTTCCTCGGAACGAAGGCGACGATTTACGCTTACGGGCTGCCGGTCGTGCTGCTGCTGCTGTCCGCGGGATACTATCTGATCAAGGCTGCCATAGTCTCCAGGTATCGAACGTGGAACGGGTGAAACGGACCCGACTTCACCCGCACGCTCGCCTTTCAACGCGTTCCCAGTTCTCGCTATTTTATTCCGATCCCTCCCTGCTGATGTTTTTTTTTTAATATTTATTTAACGTCGCTTTCAACTCTTTGCTCAAGTTATTTTGCGGTGGGAGCTACAGTTTATTAAGGTGGATTCCGAACCATCGTGGACACCACAGTATTAGATGGCACATGGAATATTTTCCAGAGGTGCCAGCGCTTCCTGATGATTGTTTAAGACATTTCTCTTTAGATCTCAACGCGTTATTCCATCCTTTTTGCAAGTCTTTGCACTATCAGGATTTCTTAACCCTTCACTGCATGATTTTTTTAATTGGGATGGAATAATTGAAAGAAGGTCAGTTTTTGTGTTTTATGAAATATTGAAAAAAATTGAAACAACGTTTTCAGAAAAATACACATAATTTAGAATAGTAAGAAAACTCATTCTTAGTTTAGTATATACTAGATTTGTTAATTGTATTAGATATGATATACTGTGCAGCGAACGGTTAATAGATCGTTCAACAGAAAATTTAATCCTCAAATCCGAATGAACCAAGGATCGGAACGCAACCATTCTCTTAAAAAATGATGTTGAAATTCTTATAATTTTTGCGACCTGTTTGGTTCATAATATTCTTCCATCTTATTGTTAAAGAAATAGCGGATCATTATTTGCTGACGCCACTAAAAAATGATGTTGAAATTCTTATAATTTTGACGACCTGTTTGGTTCGTAATATTCTTTTGTCTTATAGTTAGAGAAATGGCGGATCATTATTTGCTGACGCCACTAAAAAATGATGTTGGTATTCTTATAATTTTTACGACCTGTTTGATTCATAATATTCTTCCATCTTATAGTTAAAGAAATGGCGGATCATTATTTGCTGACGCCACTAAAAAATGATGTTGAAATTCTTATAATTTTGACGATCTGTTTGGTTCATAATATTCTTCCATCTTATAGTTAAAGAAATGGCGGATCATTATTTGCCGACGCCACTAAAAAATGATGTTGAAATTTTTATAATTTTGACGACCTGTTTGGTTCGTAATATTCTTTTGTCTTATAGTTAGAGAAATGGTGGATCATTATTTGCTGACGCCACTAAAAAATTACGTTGAAATTCTTATAATTTTTGCGACCTGTTTGGTTCATAATATTCTTCCATCTTATAGTTAAAGAAATGGCGGATCATTATTTTCGTTGCCACTAACCTGTTCCTGGTTGATGGAAGTTTCTTCCTGGGATTTCGATTTCGCAGGTACACCTGCAGCATGCAGTTGGAGATCAAGCAGCGCGAGAAGATGAAAAGAAGACGAGCACTACAGTTGATCTTGTTCCTGAAGGTCAGTATGATCGTGGGCCTGGTAGCCGGTTGCGGAGTAGCATCCCGAGTGTGGAAAGTCCCATTCCTTTGGGCCATCTTTTGCACAGGACACTCTCTACAGGTGAGACTCAACCTTCCTCCTCCTCCTGCTCCATTAATCTCGTAATAACAATTGTTCCACGATGATTGCATTAACAAATCGAACACCGTGCACAGTTATATTTAACTAACGCTGTATTTGGTCAGGAGATTGCGCGAGTTAGACGTGTAGCTCTTCTATGTTCTGCGAATTGAATGCAGCTCGTGTATGGGAAATCGATGTGTGGAGACGTACTTCAGACGAGGAACACGCTCGCGAATATGTAGATTGAATGCATATGTACACCGCACCCTGAAAAGTGTGTGTACAGTTGTAATTTCCTGCGAGTCTGTCGTATCAATTAATATCGCGATGTTCATTGTTAAACACTCTCGCAAATATGTTTCGTTAGCATTCGCAGTGGATTGAATCGTTTAAGTAATTCGAATGTATTAAATCGTTTGAAAAATTCGAGTTCGAAATTAATCTACGTTATGAAATATTCCAAGATGTGCAAGGTGCGCATTGATCATGCAACCGACACTAGAACTATGGTTCTACAGTTTTTAATGCACGATCACCGAGGCTGCAAAAATATATCATCTTTGAATTTAGTTAAAAACACTTGTATTCAATATTCAGGAAACTGTAGTTTCTAAGTTACGACTAAGCTGCGGTTCCTTCTGCAAAATAAAAAATGTCTACCTGAATTGCAACAGACTGGGGTGAAATCGAAATTGATTTGCTTTCTTAATACGTTTAACAGGCTGAAAGTAATATAACAATATTTTTAAATTTGTCTAATGTTTCTGCTGTTTGTAATTACATCTACTCACTTTTCATCAATAGAATAAAAGAAATAGCTTGCAATAACAAATAGAAGCAGCCAACAACCGTAGTCCCGTTGAAAGCACCGGTTCTCGTTAGATCACCGAAGTTAAACAATGTGGAACGTGAACGACACTAGGATGGGTGACCGTCTGGTAAAAAACCGGAAAGTGACCCGCCCGAGGTGTTTTTCACGTGTTGTTGGCAAACGGTGGTTCGGAACCCACCATAAACAGTAGGTCCCGCTGAAAAGGCGATGGTGAGAGTGGAAAGACGAGGAAGGAGATTGGTAAATGAATTTGAAACCCTGAGGGGACTAAATATCATGTTACATTACATACATACAACAAATAGAAGCAATGCCGTCTCTACAGAAAAACGAAATTGCTTTCCTAACGAGCTAATACAATAAATTAGTTTCTTTTGAACACGCAGATAAAAAAAGCTAACCAGAAATGATTGGTCAATAGAGCAAGATAAAATTGGAGAGGCATTTTTCATGGATTTAACAAACGTCATTTTGCTGCACTGTATATCCCGAGACACAGTCGATGGTATCGCCTCTCGGATGAGAGACGATGCTCGACTCCGCGTTCGGTTAAATCAACAGAGAAGATACTTCCGGCGACGGCGCGACGCGACGTCCGCCCGAGAACACCTACTAATCCTCGTGCGGTAATTGCAGCCGCGTTTGTCGGCTTACCAAGAGTTTCCTACGCCCGAGGCGGGCGCGAGCAGAGCGCGAGCAGAGAAACGTCTTGCCAAAGCAGAACGAAGCTGAAGCAAAGCGGAAGCCGAGCTGAACAAGAGCGGAGAGAAACGATACACTTTTAAACGTTGGAGCAAGACGGCGTGGCGCCCCGGAATTTCGGAGACGCGACCGCTCGCCTCGGGGCAAACGCGGAACATTCGCGCAATAAGCGGATTGTTCATGTGAAACGCTTTCTGTAACGATTCTTGGCTCCGGGACAGACGATGTAACTTCATCATTAGACTGCGGATTTTATTAACGACAATACTGAATTGTCAAAATACAGAATTCCGAAGAAAGGAAAATATCGAATTGTTGGACTTGTCGAAAGAAAATGTACATTTCTATCTCAGCACTGATCAATCTCTGTGCAATCGTTATATTTAAATCGAAATTCAAATTCAACTTTCAAGCATTATATTTAAATATAAATTCAAATTCAACTATCAAGCATTATATTTAAATGTAAATTCGAATTCAACCTTCAAGCATTGTATTGAAATCGAAATTCAAATTCATCTATCAATCGTTATACGTGACCATAATTATAAAAGTGGTTCACGTCACATTATTTTAAAATGAACCGGCAGAATTGAAAAATGAACCGGTAGATAGTGCTCGTTATATTTCAACATTATATGGAATTCGTTTAGTGTGAATATCCTTTTCCTTCAAGCATCTCGAAACGAGAAGTACATAAATCACATTGGACCGCTTTCGTAGTTACGGGTAGAATTGCAACAGGGCCGAGAATTTTTGTTATTTCGACTCGTAAAGAAAATTTCGAATAAGAAGAAGAGCTGCAAATAGAGAGGAACTAAAGCCGAAGGAAGCTTGGGGTTTGTGCGAGACGATCAAACGAAGGAACAATAGATAGCGGCGCAGTGAATAACGGTGTTAGCGAAATTGCGGGGTCGGGCCGGTGGGATTATTTGGTGATAAGTTTGCTTATTTGTTCCATTTGTTGCACGATCGATCGATGGAGCAGGGTCTGGCCGTAGCATTGTCCGTCGCGTGCAACTGCAGGGTCCTGAAGGTCTACGCCAGGAAGTCTTACAGGCAGCCGAAGCAGCAGGTAAATCTCCCAGAGCTGGTCGCGTAGACGATCGAACCGCCTCGAATTCTCTCCGGGAATCCTCCTTTATCTGCCTCTATTGGACCAAGGAATCCCGTTGCCTGCGCGAACTAACGTCTGTAATTTACCTCTGTAATCTCTGTCCGAGCTGCTCCAGTTTCTCCCGACAAATTTATTATCCGGCCGAATCCTTTCTCCGCGAACCGAGCGCGGGAAAATATCGATGCACACCATTGTACGCGATGCCGATATACCAATCGCCTATACATTAAACAATGTAAACGATACTTTGAATAATGGCACAGCAATTTTTAGTGGCGACTCTCGGTTATTCGAATGCTAAAGGTTTACTTGGAAATGTAAAATGATTTTTTTTTTTTTATTATAGAAAATCTCATATGAGATTTATTGCAACATTGTTTCAAAACAGAAATACACTACATATAATACAGAGTATGAAGATTACAAAACAGAATAGGTTTCTTGTAGAAATACAGATATTATAATATTAACATGTGATTAAAAGGAACAGTATATGAACAGAGAGAGAAGATTTAAAAAAAAAACTTATACTTTAAGGCCACAGCTTTTAAAAAATGATAACATGTAATGACAGCCCCTAATATTAGGTTTGGCTATCATTACTGAGACATCCATTGGAAGCTGGAAATCTATTTTACTGAGTTTGTTAATCAATGAGAGTCTCTCATCATTGTATAAATTGAATTGCCACAAAACATGATTCAGCGACTCATCTCCATCCCCACAACTACACTCAGGATTATTAATGAAACCAATGCGTGCTAGGGAAGAAGCTAAATGGTAGTGGTCAGATCTATGTAAAATGATTTCTTGTTATTCAAACACCGGGTTAACTGTCGCGTACATTAGTTGCAAAGTACACCACAATTTATATATTTATTATTACACTTTTTTTTAGAAAGTGACTATCACGACTTCATACGTCGCGCGAAGAGAATCTAACTTTTTGTACGTCGCTATTCGTAATTCCAACGCACAGTTAGATAATTTTGAATTTTCAAATTGCCGCTCGAGTGCGAGGGATTAAATTTTCTCGCCGAGAGAAAAGACGGAGTGCTTCCGTCTAGAACCGGATGAGTTGCTGCTTAGTTTAATTTCTCCGCTCTGACAATATTGTTCCTCCGCTTCGACAACGTGCGCGCGGTTCGACTTATCGCCGTGAGCCGGATCTCGGCTAAAAAGATCGATAGTCAGCGTGAGAGTTCGGTTTGTTCGCGTCTGTTCGCTCGCGTCGCTGTAGAGCTAAACAAACTTGAACAGCGTAAGTGAAGGAAAATCTTGATGGAGATTAGCCACCTACCACGGGCTCTGATAAACGGGTTTCTATCCTCCAATTATCGAAATCGAGGAACGCCTTCGAGCCGTACCAAATAAATTCGATCTTGTAGAATTAGGGTTGAAGGCGCGTTTCCAGCAAGCTATTTTTGACGAGATCACAGGATGCCGTCTTCTCTGATTCGAGCGACGTGTTATGGGATTGAGGATCTCATGACTTGCAATGGGGCTTCAACCGTCTTCAACTCGGTGTGATCGATAAACCCAATTCCGATCGAATCGATCAACCTCCATTTTTCCAAAAGGAAATAAGAGTCTGAATCGAATGCCACCCAATTATTCCCATATTATTGATCGTTTATAGCCTGCTAATATTTAGGCGGAATAAAAATTGTCTAGCTCAATTGTCTGCTTTGATTGCAATAAACTGAAGCAAGGTAAAAATTGTCTAGTTCAATTGTAAAAAACTGATGGAAAATAAAAATTGTCTACCTCGATTGCAACAAACTGAAGTAAGATTAAAATTGTCTCCCTCGATTGCAACAAACTGAAGCAAGATTAAAATTGTCTTGCTCAATTGCAACAAACTGAAGCAAGATTAAAATTGTCTAGCTCAATTGCAACAAACTGAAGCAAGATTAAAATTGTCTAGCTCAATTGCAACAAACTGAAGCAAGATTAAAATTGTCTCCCTCGATTGCAACGAACTGAATCAAGATTAAAATTGTCTACCTCGATTTAAAGAAACTGATGCAACATAAAACTTGTCTACCTCGATTTCAAGAAACTGATGCAAACTAAAAATTGTCTACCATATGTTTGTCATGAGATCCACAGTCTATTCATCCAGGATCGAGTCTTAATCAAATGTTCGAGCGTTGTTCATGCAGCTCGAGCATTGATTCGCGCATTGGACTCACTGATTGACGAACTGTAAAACGATTGTTCCAGATCGCGCGTTCGAGTAGCAGTTTGCAGTTGCTGGCACCCGCCCCGGACCCGGTCTAGATCATATTCCGATGCCCACCATCACAGAGAACCAGCATATCCAAGGATTTCGACTATTTTTTCATGAAGCCTGGGGACTTTCTCATGATAGGGTGACGACTACCAGTGATATCGAGTTCTCGAAAATTTGTCGACAAGCGGAAAGGGACGCGGAACGAGGCTTCGATCGATCCGAGCACCGTCGCGGTGCAACGATCGGAGGAATACCGGAGAGCTTCGACTTCCGACGTTTCCCGCGTTCCAGCGATACTTGATCCGATACGACCCGACCCGACCCGAACCAAAGCCACCTGAGATCGACAATATTGTCCGACTGGCCCGGTTGGTTTTGGAGAGGAGACCGCAAGGAAGATGCAAATTCAGAAAGCGTACAGTGGGTCTATTGCAGCCATTGGAATACTTGTGCTCACAATTATGTAACTAGTCTACATAAAAATTTAAAGAAAATAGGTTTATCAGCTATTTCACATCACATTATTTTAAACTATACAAATTCAATATCATTTTTACGATGATAAATTATGTTTCAATATCATATGGAATACATTTGGTGTTAATACCCTTTTCCTTGAAACATCTTGAAACAAGAAATACATGATTTACTTCTATTTTTTCACTTGCCACAAATACAAGAGTGTTATACAGATGAGAATTATAAATTTAATGAGTAAATGTCTCTTATCTTTTTGTTAGATCACTTTCATAATTGTGGACACAATTGTTTTAGTACAAAGTACATTCTAAAATAATTTCGAACAGTAAAAACAGAACCCTATCGTCCGGACATTAAATTGCCTGCTTTGGACCCACTGTGAGGCACGTAGGTAGAAAAGTAAGGGAAGAGAATAGGAGACGAGGAGAATTAAGGTCCCCTCCCTGAAACCATCTATTCTGCTTGAGCAAACCGTACGATCCATAGGTCGAAAGTGTATGCTCAGCGTGATTTACACGGTCACGTGTGAGAAATAAACGACAGAGGATCGTTTGAGAAAAAAAAGAAGCCTACCGACCAACGTTGTAGAACGAGCCCGTGTAGAACGAGCGTAACGAGACCACGAGGCACGAGATCGTCGCGCAGCAACATATCGTCGAAAATTATCGCGAGCCTAACCGCGCATCGTGTTTCTCCAAACGAAAATCGATCGCGCCGTGGGACTTCTAACATATCCGCTTAATTCTTCGAGAATTTTCGTATCCACACGGACTCATGGTATATTTTTCTATTCGCGTCGAACCGGAAGCGTCGACGTATCCTCCGCGTCGTCTCGTTACGCCATTTTATTTTCGATGATTTATCCCAGCTGCTGAACGAATTCATTTCAATCATTCATTGAACTCTAGTCAGTTACCGAATATTTATTTAGTAGATTCATTCAAACATTAGCTCTCCACTTACCGATTCACCAGCTGCTGAATGAATTCATTTCAATCATTCATTGAACTCTAGTCAGTTACCGAATATTTATTTAGTAGATTCGTTAAAACATTAGCTCTCCACTTACTCGTTTGTTTATTGATTACCATTGCTGCAAGACCAAACGAAGAATCGAGTATAGACGAAAATTATACAGAGTTCATAGGATCCCTGTAAAATCAAAATGAGTGTACAGAAAGGGACGGGGATTGTCTCGAAGACTATAAAGCGCTTGGTTCCCAAAAAAAAACAAGAAATTCATGGAGAAAGAAAAAAAATTCAACTCCTTGCCGTATTTTAAGTTGCGCTCGTCATGAAGATTTTAAAGCAAAGTCTTAACAAATACAAATGTTACGCCTTTCTTTTAAAAACGGAATAAAGTTTGATTCACTTGTAATCAATATTTAAGCATTAAAATTTATATTTAAACTTTAATTTTCTTTTTTTTTTTTTTGGTAATAAAGACGTTTTAGTCATTGTAACCGTAGAGAAAATGATACGGCTAGGAGTTAAAAGATCCAGCCCACGGAAGAGCAGACAAGAAGCGCCTTTAAGTCCCGACGAATAGAGCGAAGAAACGGCGATTAGGATTTTCCAGGAGTTGCCGTGTAAACTGGAGACCGGAATCGAGAAACGGGAATGGCACGGCTCGTATCGATCTAGCGCGAAAGGAATCTAGCCGCTTTGTATTTGCGCGCGTTCCCCGCGGTTTATGCGGCCGACATTCCCCCACGATGCAATTAACACTCAGTAATGACCTATGCGATCGCATCAGCACGCATAACCACCGGCACTCCGTAAATGTAAGCGCATGTAATTACGACGAAATAATAAATATTTTGAAGTCCAATACATCCCCACTTTCATTTCTTTGTCATCTCTCTGCCGCTCGCCAAGTTCCACTGAAGTCCTCGCATAATAACTTCACACGTGTGCCCATTATTATGAAAATGGTCTGCGTTAGGTTCAAATATCTTCATCATTTTTCAAGGATACATTAATCGTCTCGAGGACAAAGTTGCACGGTAGAATTTCCTTTTAGAGATACATCATACGTTTATCCTGTCCGTGATCTTGAATGACCTTCAATTATTATAGTCACTGAATTCGTAATGAAAGGGACAATTGTTGCAGTTGTTTAGAAAGGCTGGTTCTATCTACAAAAATGAAGGTGACCTTGATATCTGTAAAGAAAATGTGATGAGAACAAACATTTTTTTGGTATCGTGGGGCCATTTAATTTTTAACCATTTTATTTTACTCTCGTCAGTCCTCACTTCAGGAACTGAATATGTCCCTCACTGTCAAACTGACACAGTGATAAAAAATCAATAAAATAACAAGGTAAACAGTCATTTTTCGATGTTTTTTTATTTAAATTGATGAGTTAACATTTACATCTTAGGTCTTTCGATTACGGGTTTCACGTTAAAAAAATAATAGTCACGAAGTTTCGGGCAAACTTACCTGCAAATAACAGCATAACTTATTTTGGAAACATTGTGTCATATTGTCACGAGAGACGGATGAGGGTGAAACATTTTAAACGATGGACAAAAACATTTAATGTATCTTTGAAAACAACAAAGATCGAACATTTCATGTAGGAACGATTTCACATTATTGATTTTCGAATGGGTGAAATTGATTTGCGCAAGGTTGAACTTGACTTGCGGAAGGGCGAATTGGGAGTGTAAAATCTATAAATTTGCAAAATGAAGAACAAATTTTTCGCTTTTGGTCAAGTTTTCGGCGAAGCTTGTCGCGCAGCGTGCTCGCTCCGGAGGTAATCCTTTGGCACCCTGGTCGCCCTCGGATTTCCTGTTGCCATTGGTCGCCGATATTCCGAGGCCGCGGCTTGCCGAGCCTCGTAATCGAATTTCCCGGAGTTGGATCTCGAAATCAGTGGGCGTTGCCACTCTAATTGCGAGAACAATTCATTTACAGGAGGTCGACAGGCGCGGCGCGGCGTTACGTCGATATAACCGGGTATTCCCGCAGGTAACGAACAAACAGTTTCGAGCCATCGGTGGAAAATTATTGGATGGTACATTGAGAGAGAGAGAGAGAGAGAGAGAGAGACAGCGAACTCGCCCGGTTAAAATGGAACGAGCATCAGCAATCGTAAAAACGATTAACAGAGCGGCGATAGGCGTCGCTTCGTCCACCAAGAAAATTTTCAGCTGGACGCGTAATTATCGGAAAAAGCCAATCCGATTTCGTACCGTGGCGCAATACGTAAGATTCAGGGACTTCGTGTCTCGAGCTTCTTCGAACGATCCGCCAAGACGTCAGGAAACTTTCGCCGAGCGTTCGTAAGTTTTTAGACTGACAGCAATTTTCGAATATTTTGCGCCACTTCGCGTTACGAGCTCTCCTCGAACGGCTTGTTAACGTTTTATAACTTGCAAAACACTTCGCGAGAGCTCGTTTGTGCGATGAACGATCAAAGTGTTGACGGGGGAGAAGCGTGTAAGCACGTTTTATTGTTTTATAATGAAAGTGTTTACGGTAGTGCTTGTTAATGTCGGCTTTTGACGCGAAACTTGAAATCAGTGTGAAACCAGTGTAACTTTATCCACGTTTCATTTTATTGATTAAAGGTCGCTGCGGAACCTGTACATTTTTTGCCATCGAGCAACAAGTTCTGGAATGTTCTGAACACTCAAAGCAATCTTGCAAAAGTGCTTATAAAAAAGTGCTTATAAAAAAGTGCTTATAAAAAACACGGTTATAGAAAGTTAGAACGTATTATTACATACAATTTTATCATTTTGTTCTATTTTCACTCAAAAAAGAGCAGCACCTTGTCCCAATTCCCAGAATCACCCGGTACACTGAACTGGCATTTTAGAGCGGTTTTATTTTACGGCTTTCATCGAAAGCTCGAAGATAAACGTCTTTGTACAGCGAACAACGGGGTGAAAGCAGTTGCAAAGACTTCCGGAGGACGTTCCTTGAGAATCGCTTCGTTATCCGGTCGACTTTGAGTCGCTTAACAAGCGCTTTCATCGGTAAAGCCGGTGCTCGAACGTTTGCCGCGACGCCATCCAAGAAAATAGACGTAGGAGAGGAATCGCGTATCTCTGCGAACCCGATGTAAACGTCCTTCGACCGGCCAGTGGGAACGTCCTTGTCATCTCGTGCTGTCCTACGCGGATCCTGACATTTAATTATCGAGAAGCACCGAGAGACGGGTGGAGCCGGCCAACTAGCCGCACCCGTTTATTCTCTTTGCGAGCAAACGGCCTCCCTCGTCGGACAAACCTGCCAGCAAGGTTAGCCGTGCGATCGAATCCTTCAAACTGCAATTGTTCCCGAGAAATCATCCACCGTTTCGATCTCATCGAAGGTTCTAGCGAGCTGATCGCATGCCTCGCCTCATAGCTCAAAAGAGTCCTTTAACCCGTAACCACTGTGACCCTATTTTATTAGTTACATAGTTACATAGTTATATGGTCAAATTGACCCATCAACAGTGGTTACGGGTTAAGGGGGTAGTCTCGTTTCATCTCTCGATAATGCAGAGATACGGTTTTTCAGTAGTCAGAAGCGTTTGAAAAGATTGATCTATGCCGTAATCGCCCCCAAATTTCCTATGTTCGCGCCTACTAATTTTAGAACAATATCACACCTTGCCAAAACGATCAGTGTCGGATCTAAATCTATGAAAGAATTTGTTGTACGCTTCCAGAAATAAATAATGAGCGTAACGCAGAGATTTCCAATTAGCTTATTTTAGTTAACGGTCAACAACTTTTTGAGAAGGTCTCCACAAATTTTCAGATTTCTCGGATAGTTTGATTCTCACACATTTTTTTGTTTTTACCAAATGGCACCACCGCGCGGCGTCTGAGCCATCTGCATGGGCGCGAGATCTCTTCCGGAACTTGTTCGCGAGTCGTTAACGTCGTTCCCGGAACGAAATTCCCGGAGAACTGTCTCTCTTCTCGGGCACGTTATCGCGGAAAAGTTTCCGCTTAACGCTCGTTACCTCGCATTCAAAATCGAGGGAACGCCGAGCGAAACACCGTGGCGGGAATTCGAAATGTACATCGGTAACAAATGGAGTATCCGTTCTAGCGAACTTCGAGAAGTAAACACCCGAAATCCCGACCAGGTTTCTTACCAAAACATGTTTTGGAAGATCGAAAGCGCGGGACCGTAATTTACACACTGTAAAAGTGTTCTGTAGAAAAAGGAAAAAAAAATCCCTTCGGAGCCCGGATGTCTGGAGCCCTTCCCATCGACCCGTTTACGCTCGCGAGGAGACAGCCTCGAGGACGCTGCTCGAAGAACGGTAATTATGTCTCCTTGGGTTACGCAATATTCAGAAAGCTAACAGGATCTGTTCACGATAAACATGAGCAGATGCTGTTGGGAATGGGGCGCCGATTAAACTAAGTCAGAGTTAATGTTTCAAAAACAAGACTTTATTTAACGGCTCGGAACGAAACGTCTTTCCTTGAAGAGGATCTGCAGCAGACTGACTTGAGAAAAATGTCCACAGCAAAGCAAGCCCAAAAACTAAAACTATAGAATATAGAACAAGTATACAGGGTCCTTGTCTACACGCTACAGTGCGCTTTCTAATTTTTTTACTGCTTAGCCTGGTGCGTCGGGGTTTTTTTCCAGGTAAGACCCTGTTACGACACATCTGGCTCGCAGCCCTTATACTGCCTTCGGTTATTTCAAGGATAAATAAAAATAGAGGTGATTTTGAAAACATTGGTAAATCCAACAGATGCACTTAAAAACAACAGAAAAGATTTGAAAATCCTGTATGTTTCAATTGAAGATTGCAAGCAATTTTTATTTGATGTGCATACTTTTGAAGATGACGAACTCACGGAACAAAAGAATTGGGTAAATATTGACGAATGGGGACCCAGCTCCGATGACCTCGGCTTTCAAATATTTTGCCATTGCTCAACATGTTTAACAAATTGATGGACAGATGAAGGCCATGGAGGGTAGCTGGACCCCGTTTTATCAACATTTACCAACGATAGTCTCGGGGATTCAACGACGGTCGATGGGAAAAACGTTTAGCGAAGAACTATGAACTAGAGGATGGTGTTTCGATTTTGAGGTGCGCTTTTTCGCGGTTGGCAGACCCGTGTCGGTCTTCGCTAAAGGAAGGCGAGTTCTCAGAGGTTCGTTCGACGTCTCGGCGGTGACAGCGAAGTGGTTCAAGAGAGGAGCTAAAGAGTGAGAGAACGTTCGATTCTTGTTGTTGGCTGTTATCGTTCGGTCGCACAAAGGGTGAATGAAGAGAGAGAGTGAGAGTACATCTCCTCCTCTGCAGCTATCTATTCGCGGGATCCTCTGCAGGGAACATTAAGTCGTTTGTTCCGGGGTTCCCGTGAAACTGAACTGCCGGCACTCGAACCTGTCGCCTCGCGACGTCGCGACGCCAACGAGAACCAACGGGACATGAATTCCACGCCGCTTGTGTCCTATTGTTCCTGATTCCCTTCTGTAGAACAATACTGTGGAAAGGAAATTTTCATTAGCATCGTTCCAGTTCGGTGGAGATCACGGCGAAGATGGATAGAATAAACCGAGACATTGACTTTACCCGGAATGCTTTAATTACCAGGCCAATTAAGTTGTCGCTCTTTCGGCTCGATTGATCGCCGAGCTAGCTGTTTCCCAGTAGAGGAACGATCTTCTCTATCGTCCGCTACAAAACGCATTGAATAATATCGAATACATGCTTTACATAGAACACCTCGCGTTATTGAAATCTTTATAGATGATAAAACACTGATCGGAGTTGGTCGAACGTGATCGCAGAGCACTGCGTGCTTCGCGAAGAACGAGCTTGGGAAAATACCATATGTATGTGTGCATGTATAATATCAGATAGAACACGAGAATCGCATTACGGGTAAGTGTGGGAAATCAAAATGTTTGGCCAGAGAATGTTACCAGAGGTTTCCGATCGACGATCTCTTCATGGAATATGGAATGAATATTTTTCAAACAAGGCCGTCGCGTCACATGTTTTAGACAATAATTCGGTTAGAACCGAAAGTGCCCGTGGAATCACCCAATCGGATGGCTTGCCGACGCATTCCTTTCGAATTCCTGCCGAAAGACTTCTTGTGACGCAGACTGATAGATGACTTCTTTAATCCTTCTTCTCTCACTTAGTTCTTTGTCCAGACTCCTTTCCTCCACATAAAAACTGAACATGTACTGTATACACGATATATTCTACAATTAACAAGTTATTCTTACCGCGTTCGGTAGTAATGTACATTACAGTACAATTTTACATTTCAAATTTGTCGCGCTTCGTTTGTGGCTCCTTATAGCGGTAGAACGCTCAAACTGCTAGACGAATGTTACTGACCGAGAAGTTTTCGCTATATAGACCTCACATGAAGCGACATCTATCGTTGAATCCTTGAAACACCGACGAGATACTGTTAAAGACTGTCAGCCGCCGTGTTATTCTGCGCGACGGTAAGTGAGCGAAATGGGCGCGGGGATAACGTGGAAATTACAGGGATCTGAAAGACCACATAGCTAAAAGTTCCACCATCGACAAGAATAGTATCAAAATAGTGCCAAAAGTTCGACTGAAATATGGCGGAAAATGAAAAATTTTATAAAAATTGACATGCGCGTTAATAAAAAATATCAAATGAACAAGTTTGAGTAATATATTTTGTTCTGAGGGAACGTGCCATTGCAAAATGTTATGTAAGGGAATAGGTTTGAAATAATCTTTGATATTAATTTACACTCTACTATGCAATATTAACGATAATTCAAAGTGTGCAGCTATTAGCTCGGTATTATCCTTTATTCGTAAGATACTGGAAGTTCTTACGAATAGAGGATAATACCGATTGCCCAGGTCTCACCACGTGGAGGTTGCTGCACACGAGACCCGGAAAGGGAGTCAGAACGAATGCGATATTCCTTCTGGCTCCCTTTCTTACAACGCCGAACTTATACTAATGTACTACACAAATACGTCGAGTAATTATCGCGGAGCAAAAGGGTGTGAATCGGAGAAGAAGTCTCCGATTCACGGGGGCAAAAGGCGAATCAGGCTGAAGGCTCTGATTCTTTCAAAGAGAAACACTGAACCAGAGCTGAAGGCTCTGATCCTTTAAAAAAAAACCGAACCAGAGCAGAAGGCTCTGGTTCGAGGGTGACGCGAGCAATGGTCGAGAGGAGTTCCGACTACAATACCAACTTCTCCAACCACCTGCCGCCAGAGACGGACATGGGTGGAAAAATTTTACGGGAGAGTGATAAAGAGCGGACACAACGCGTCTCGACCCCCCCCCCATTAATATAAAAACTACCGCGAACTCCCGTACCAATAAATCTGGTACATACTACGTACGAGCAAAGGTGTCCGACACAGTAGAAGACTGTGCCGGAGTAAAAAAAAAAACGAACAAAGTGAATTTACGGCGATAATTACTCGACGTGTATACAACGACGACATACAATTGAAGTCTTAGTAACTAACGCAACTTAACTATACACTGAAGTCTTCTTTGGCGTGTGTCCTCTCCGTCGACGATGACAGACGTCCCGCTGTTGCATCCTAACTGGAACAGACTAATTATATTTAGACGCAACA
Source organism: Lasioglossum morio (assembly GCA_916610235.2). Taxonomy (NCBI): domain Eukaryota; kingdom Metazoa; phylum Arthropoda; class Insecta; order Hymenoptera; family Halictidae; genus Lasioglossum; species Lasioglossum morio. The sequence continues at coordinate 13,285,862 of OU744328.1, read as the reverse complement.
CAAAATCCCGCACACGAGTGCGAATTCCAACATAACAACCAGAACAAAACAACAATCAGCACTCGATACCAAACAAGAAACCACCTAACGACAGCAAACTAGAAAATCAGTAAACGAGCTCTCGTGAGCAAACCAGAAAACGAGCTCTCGTGAGCAAACCAGAAAACGAACTCTCTTGAGCAAACCAGAAAACGAACTCTCGTGAGCAAACCAAAAAACGAGCTCATGAGAGCCAAACCAAGCCCTATAGGCGATTCGGGTAGCCCCAGGGACGCGACTCCCCGTACTCGCTCAAGGCCCCACCCGTGAGCGAGCCCCTGAGGGAACTCCGATCGGAGGAATACCAATTTTCAACAAGATGTGAAAATTTTTCGAAGAAGTACTTGTCAAAGTTCTGATGTGAACACTTATCACATCAGAAATTAAAATTGACTTGTTCACTGACTGAACGTGTACTTCGAAACAACGAACCGAAGGTGGCCAAGGGTAAACGGACAAACCATCGATGTATCCTTGGCCGAGTGCGAGCTAGCTGGAAGTAAATTCATATTCAATATAATGAAATATGCTCCTATATTTTATAAGTTTTGAACTCTATCAAAAAGTGTACATGTGCAGCTATTAGCTCGGCATTATCCTTTATTCGTGAGATACTGAATGTTCTTACGAATAAAGGATAATGCCGATTGCCCAGGTCTCACCACGTGGAGGTTGCTGCACAAGAGACCCGGAAAGGGAGTCAGAACGAATTCAATATTCCTTCTGGCTCCCTTTCTTACAACGCCGAACTTATACTAGTATACTACGCAAGTACGTCGAGTAATTATCGCGGAGCAAAAGGGTGTGAATCGAAGAAGAAGTCCTCGATTCACGGGGGACAAAAAGTGAATCAGGCTGAAGGCTCTGATTCTTTCAAAGAGAAAAATCGAATAGAGCAGAAGGCTCTGATTCTTTCAAAAAGAAAAATCGAATAGAGCAGAAGGCTCTGATTCTTTCAAAAAGAAAAATCGAATAGAGCAGAAGGCTCTGATTCTTTCAAAAAGAAAAATCGAATAGAGCAGAAGGCTCTGATTCTTTGAAAAAGAAAAACTAAGCAAACCAGAGCAAAAGGCTCTGGTTTGAGGGTAACGCGAGCAATGGTCGAGAGGAGTTCCGACTACAATACCAACTTCTCCAACCACCTGCCGCCAGAGACGGACATGGGTGGAAAAATTTTACGGGAGAGTGGTAAAGAGCGGACACAACGCGTCTCGACCCCCCCATTAATATAAACTACCGCGAACTCCCGTACCAATAAATCTGGTACATACTACGTACGAACAAAAGTGTCCGACACAGTAGAAGACTGTGTCGGAGTAAAAAAAAACGAACAAAGTGAAGTTACGGCGATAATTACTCGACGTGTATACAACGATGATATACAATAATCTTAATAACTATCGCATACAATAAATTCTTATTAATTAACGCAACTTAAATATACGGTGCTGTCTTCTATGGTGTGTGTCCTCCTCTTCTTGGTTTGTCCTCTTCGTCAAGGATGAATAACGTTGGTTGTTGTATCCTAACTGAAACAGACTAGTCCTATTTAGACATAACACAAAATCCCGCACACGAGTGCGAATGCAGCATGACTACCAGGACAAAACAACATTCAACACACGAGACGAAACCAAAAAACAAGCTCTCGAGAGCAAACCAGAAAAAGAGCTCACGTGAGCGAACCAGAAAACGAGCTCATGAGAGCCAAACCAACCCCGCACGTGAGTGCAACCTGACCGACCTATAGGCGATTCGGGTAGCCCCAGGGGCGCGACTCCCCGTACTCACTCACGGTCCCCATCCGTGAATGAGCCCCTGAGGGAACTCCGATCGGAGAAATACCAATTTTCAACAAGATGTGAATATTTTTCTAAGTGGAACTTGTGAAAGTTCCAAAATGAATACTTGGAAAATCAGAAATTAAAATTGGAATGTTCTCAAACTGAACAAGTTCATCGAAACAGCGAACTAGATGTGAGCCAAGGGTAAACGAACAAACCATCCGTTGTACCTTTGTCCGACTACAAGGTAGCTGAAAGTAAATTCGGTTTCAGTGTAATGAAATATGTATCTTTATTTACAAGTCTTAAACTCTATTACATATTGTTTTCAAAAATTGAAAACGTGCAGCTATTAGCTCGACATTATCCTTTATTCGTAAGATACTGGAAGTTCTTACGAATAGAGGATAATGCCGATTGCCCAGGTCTCACCACGAGGAGGTTGCTGCACAAGAGACCCGGAAAGGGAGTCAGAACGAATGCAATATTCCTTCTGGCTCCCTTTCTTACAACGCCGAACTTATACTAATGTACTACACAAATACGTCGAGTAATTATCGCGGAGCAAAAGGGTGTGGATCGGAGAAGAAGTCTCCGATTCACGGGGGCAAAAGGCGAATCAGGCTGAAGGCTCTGATTCTTTCAAAGAGAAACACTGAACCAGAGCTGAAGGCTCTGATCCTTTAAAAAAAACCGAACCAGAACAGAAGGTTCTGGTTCGAGGGTGACGCGAGCAATGGTCGAGAGGAGTTCCGACTACAATACCAACTTCTCCAACCACCTGCCGCCAGAGACGGACATGGGTGGAAAAATTTTACGGGAGAGTGGTAAAGAGCGGACACAACGCGTCTCGACCCCCCCATTAATATAAACTACCGCGAACTCCCGTACCAATAAATCTGGTACATACTACGTACGAACAAAAGTGTCCGACACAGTAGAAGACTGTGTCGGAGTAAAAAAAAAACGAACATAGTGAATTTACGGCGATAATTACTCGACGTATTTACAACGACGATATAAAATATGAACAATTAACGCGCGCAAGCCGAGCAATTATTGTTGACCAAAAGACTAAACGCAAAACAGGGATGAATCAAAGCAGAAGGCTTTGATTCGCAAAAAAGACACGTAAACCAGAGCAGAAGGCTCTGGTTCGGGTGTGACTCTAAGACAATAATTGCTCGGCAAATAAAACTAACTTAAAAATATTCAGTTGTCATCGTGGTGAGTCCTCTTCTTGGTATGTCCTCTTCGACGACGGTAGAAGACTCAGTGAAGAATCCGAGCTGTTGTATCCTATCTGAAACAGACTAATGATAATTAGACCTAACACAAATCCTGCACACGAGTGCGAATTACTGCATGAAATCTACGAGAAAGCAGAAACCAGAATATGGAAAACCAGAAAACGAGAAAACCAGAAAACCAGAAAGCGAGAAAACCAGAGAACAGGAAAACCAGAAAACGGAAACCCAGAAAACGAGAAAACCGAAAACCCAGAAAACGAGAAACCAGAAAACCAGACAACGAGCTCACGAGAACCAAACTAACCCCGCGATTCGGGTAGCCCCAGGGACGCGACTCCCCGTACTCACTCACGGTCCCCATCCGTGAGTGAGCCCCTGAGGGAACTCCGATCGGAGGAACACCAATTTTCAACAATATATGAAAATTCTTCGAAGTAGAATTTATCAAAGTTCAGAAGTGAACACTTGGAAAATCAGAAATTGAAATTGCACTGTTCACTAACTGAACAAACACTTCGAAATTGCTAACTAGATATGGGCCAAGGGTAAACGAACGAAGCATCGATTTACCCTTGGCCGATTGCGAACTAGCTGGGAGTATATTCATATTCAATTCAATGAGATATGTTTGTACATTTTGCAAATCAGAAGCAGGAAGAAAAACACAAGTCCAACGTCAGAAATATAAAAATGTTTCGAACACTGAAGTGTGAATGTTTCTTCTCCGATGGAAATTACAATAATAATATTGGGCATAAACATTTAAAATGATTGTTGAGTGGAAACAGTTGAAAGTGGATCAAGAGTGAACAAAGCAACATGTATTCAAGAATATTTGAATTAAAACTCACCAGGGAACCCCTGGTCCACTCCTGGTCCACCCCTGGTCCACTCCTGGTCCACCCCTGGTCTCCCGGGACATCCTAGCACACAGAGTACCGCTACCGTCCGCCCCTGCCGACTCCGCCGATCCGACTGACTGACTGACTGACTGATTGAGCGGTCTCGTTTAGCTGTCTCCCCCCACTCCTCTCCCATCGATCGATTCGATCGCCGAGTTAGTAATTATTGATAAATTTGTTATCTCTCGCTGTTCATTGTTTATAACAATTCATTTCGTCAACGATGTTAACCAGCACTCCCTTGACTATCTGACCACCTAATTTTTTTCTAAAAATATGCAATAGGACTCGAGATATAGAATAACATTTATAACATGAATATTCGCGCGCATTAATTTATTTGATACAATTCACAGATAAATTTATTATTTCTGGCTGTTCAATGTTTATAACAATTCCTTTCGCCAACGATGCCCACTCCCTTGACTATCTGACCATCTAATTTTTTAATCAAAATAGGCAATAGAACTCGAGATACAGAATAACTTTTAAACCATTCACATTCGCATTAATGTATTCAATATAAATACTACGATAAATTTATTGATTCTATCTGTTCAATGTCTATAATAATTCTTTTGCCATTTTAATTGTTTACAGTAAACTCTCCCTTACTCTGTTCTTCAACATATTTCCTTTTCCACACATCGATTCTTCAAACATTTATGTATGAAAAAGTGTAAGGTAATAATTCTCTTTTATGAAATACTTTGAAAGTACAAATTGAGGTATCTCATATAAAATTTAAAGTCAGAATCGGTAATTTTCCGAAAATTATGCTTCAATGCTTTCTTAATATGTCTAGGAATATTTTGTCGTTGAGTTTTGCTTTTAATATTGTAAATCTCCTAAATAACCAACAGTAAAACATCGTCTGAAATATCTGCTTAACTTGGAATATCTTCGGTGCAGAATGTAACAATTCATGATAATCGATTTCACCAAGGAGATACTAACATTCTCTCGTTGGTGTCAAGATAGTTGGGTGACAATTTGCCTTCTTACCGACGAGAATCTCCTCAGTCGCCTTCTGTACCGACGAGATCACGTCGATGGCATTCTGTTTTTTACTCCAGCCAGAATATATCCTAGAGGGCGTAAGAAAACACCGAATTTTTCGAGTGACACGATCTCCCGTATCGTCGGTGTTTCGGGTCATGAAAATCCATACGCTGTTAGATCTATGCTGGCGTCTCGTTTCATGGTCAAACATAACGCCAACCACAGCAATATGAGGAGCAGGTTTCGTGACATGTTCGCAATAATTTTTAATAGCTGACATTTAAGTAACTGCTTAAGAATGTTGTGCGATCTACAATTTTGATATGACATTATAACAAGCAGAAATGCAAGACATTTGCGAGAATATTCGTATAGCTATTGAACATGGACGTACCGATATAATTAGATCCCTTTTAGATGCATGTACGTACAATCAGTTTTATACTAAAATAATGTGTATAGTTTTTCTTTTTCATATAACATTCTATAAAAAATGCTAATATATAACCTAATCCAAAAGGAATAGATAAAAACCGGTCACATTATATATAGTATACGCCACGTAACGAAATACTAAAACTTTTTGTTCTATTTTTTAAACAGGTGAAAATGGCAATACAGCTGAAGGTATAACGAAAGATAAATTTCTAAATCAACCACTATTGGAAGAAGGTACTTTCCTTTCGTACGCTGCGAAGGTAATTTCACATATTTCTACGTATTAATTCATATGTTCGTTTAGGCTTGAGTGCTATTAACAGATAAAATGTATAATTGAATAATATATTGATAATAAGATGTTTCACATTCATTTTTTAAAAATGTAGAACAATCAGCCAGATATTGTACGAACATTATTAAGTTGCGGTGCTAATCCAGCTATCCAGAATGTAAATGGACACAATGCGGTAGATGCTGCATCTAGCGATGTAATACGTCGTACCTATATTGAGGAATTATTAAGAGCAACTGCAGCGTCAGAGTATGTAGCATTACAATAATAGTAACTACTCTGTATTACTCTGTAACTGTACCTTAACACTAAATCTACCATCATCGGTCAAAATGACTGGTTCCAGATTATTTATTTTACGATTATTGATATAATACAAATAATTACATAAGAAATGATTGTATAGATATTTTTAGTGGAGCACATGTTACAGTAGGAGCTGCACGAAGTCTGAATAAAATCAATCTTGTCATTTTTATAAGGCAACATGTACCAGTTACTTTTAAGACTTTGTAGATTTAGTGTTAATAATATTAATTAATTATTTACAGAGTAGACAGAGTATTGCAGCTATTGGATGCAGGACTAAACGTAAATTCATGGGACTCCCATGGCAGTAAAAATACACCGTTACACTGGGCTGCTTGTTATGGGAATAAAGACATAGTTGCGTGTCTAATTGGTAATGTCTTTTAAACGTTTTATACACTGAAGAAATTATTTCTTCTTTTCTCATCGTGTAATGTAATATAATACTATAATATAATATACAATATTGCAGATAGAGGAGCAGATGTAAATGCTGTGAATGGTTGCGGCGCTACACCATTACATGATGCAGTAAATCGTGGTGATGTTGCTATTTGTCAAGAATTATTACAAGCAGGTGCAAATCCTTTTGTACGAGCAACTAAAGGGTAAATCAACACTACACCGTTCTAGTTAAGAAAAATTTAAGGGAAATAATTTTACTAGGTTTTAAACAAAACATATTTTCGCAGAACCTTTGCAGGGAAAGATCCTTGCGATCTCTCAAGGGGGAAACAACATTTACACTGTTTCATTCAAAGATTTTTATCAAATATTGAATCGAATGACACTGACACCATGCATAGCCCGACTGCATCATTTTCGGAAGGAAACTTCTGCCAAAAAAGCCTTTCGAGTAACATGAGTCAACTTTCTATCGAATCTACCAAATCTCTAGATCCAGTGTACGATGTACCTTTGCGAGAAACGGGCAAAGACAGTCCAACGAAAAGCACAGATAAAGACGGGATCTATAGTTTGCTTTGGCCACAACCGAAAACTGTTGTCGAATTAAAAAATTCTTCTGCGCCTTTCATTGCTGGAAAAGAACTTTTTATATCTATAATACAGGTATCTGGAATCATTAAAATTAAACTAATTGTTAGACTGCGGATCTTTATGATTTCTCCTCTATTTCTTGCAATCAATACAGACATTTTTTATTTTGCATAAAAATCCGCAGTCTACTGATTACTTTTATGTGATTTTCGTGTACAACCATAATACGACGCTATGCTATCCAGGGCAGTGAATCTATACATAGAATATTAGATGTTTGGGAAATCAGCAGAACTCACTTGTTAGAGTTGGGTCACGATGTAAAAATCGGTGAAGTGCATCCAAGTTCCGGCAAACTACCCAACGACAACCGAATCGATTGTATAGTAAACAAGAAATTATTCAATAAACCTGACGGTTATCAACTGCACATTTCCCAAAACACTATTAAAGTTGGAGCTGGAAGTTTGGCAGGATTACATTACGCAGTTTGTACGTTTGTACAAATATTGCGGCTAAGCAAAAGTCTGAGTAGATCAGATGCATGTGAAATCGAACCTGTTTTTATAAAAGATGAACCAAGATTTTCGCATCGCGGGATATTATTAGATATCTCGCCGAGAGGTCGTATACCAACGTTAGAATACTTATTACATATGATCGATTTATGGTCGTCCTTTAAAATATCTTATTTGCATTTGTACTCGAGACTTACTCCGAACTGTGATTGGCAAATTTGTTACACGAAATCAGAAATGGTCACGCTTGACCGTTATTGCAGGTTTGTCTAAATGTTGTAATAACCTATTTGTATTTGATACTGTTTGTAAACGGTTCTTTTCATTTCAGGGATCGACATTTAGATTTAGTTCCAACCTTAGATGTTGATTCAAACGTGGGTCAGCATCATTTATCACAAATGTGGCCTATATTCCAAGAATTACTAGCAGTATTTCCAAGTTTAAGTTATGTTCATGTTGGACCCAGGCTAGCCAGTTTACTGGTTCAAGCAGACAATTTTGATTTGAATTTATCTATCAATGAAACTATAGAAACAGATATGTCTGAAGTATTTAAGTCGTACTCCTGTCTCCAGGAGCTCTGGCATATCTTGAATTTGAGTTCGAGTACAACTTTGATGCTTTGCTCAAACGGTTTACATTCCAAACCAGAATTTCATAATATACCTAATAATATTATTCTTGTCGAATATGGATTCCAGGTAAAACTTTGTGAGTAATCATCTGTTATAAATTATTCGTCATACTTAAATCACGTATATTCAATTTACAGGCGGATTATGATTTCTCTGAGTGGACCGAAGCGTTTAGAGTAACTGGTGGTAACGTTTTACCTAGTTCCGGAACAGCGAGTTACAATAGTTTAGCGGGATGCCCGGCATCGACGTATGCAAACACAAAAAATGCAATAAAGACTTCCTTGGAGCAAGATTCAGTAGGTATAGTTGTGGCCCACTGGTCTGGAAGTCATCATCTTACCCCACATCCATTCGCATGGATTGGATATTTAATTGCTGCAGGATTAGCGTGGAATCCAGTTAGCGAATTAGATATGTGTGTTGACGACAATTACGAAGTGTCTGAAGTGTATGGATCAAGGTACTAACATTTATACAAATATTCAAGTAAAAGGATCATATAAAATGTAAATATGAAATACTTACATTCCATGTATCGCGTTTTATAGGCAAAAATGTATCACAAAATTGTTGGACGTTCATGTTTTCCAAGATTCCGAATTTAAAATTGGAAACGCAATATTAGAACTGGGCCGTTTAGATACATTGGTACTTACATTAAGTAAAAATCAAGGGGCTAAGGATTTACAACAAATTCCGGACAATCGAGGGTCAACGTTATACAGATTATTAACAGACCCTGACAACGTAAATTTGGAGTATCTCTCGGCTGACTTATTTGCAGTAAGTATGAACGTTATAATATTAATATTTGCAAGCAAATAATCGTGTTTCCTTTATCCAACAGAAAGTAACGAAACAAGTTAAACGTATTTCCCATTCATTATACGAATGCAATTTATCGTCGAAGTTTGCGTCAATGGAATTGCAAGAACTTCAACTGACCGCCGACTTAATGTTGACCGCATGTAAAATTGGGAGAACATTGATAGGTGTTGGCGTTAATCCTAATAGCAATATGGGTCTGGCAGTTATTAATTTAGGAGTCTGTAATCTACCGCCTACGTTTAGAACTGACATAGCAAATAAAATGTTGGCTCACATAGAGCAGTATAAGGGTTCGTGGTTACAAAGGCATTTACCTCAAGGCCTTCAAAGCTCTCTGTTAGTCTTGACTAGTGCTTTACATAGGTTCGTGCCAGAAACATAAATTGTTGTACTTTGAAAACATAAAAGACTTCGTATTTATATATGCATATTGTATATCAGTTCCTGCTATAAAATACTGCAGGGTGTATATTGCGCAAGGAAGCGTATGCGTAGCTTATGAATGTTCCTTTACGAACATAAACTTCGATAGTGTAACATAATAATACCATTGTATTATTTTAAGCTCAATGTCCACGATTCTTACTAATAGAACAGCTTACATTAAAGTACATTTGACTATTTGTATTTGCATACAGACAATGTTAAGGGAACATTCTCAAGCTCTAGTACATTTTATAAAAAAATAAAAAGTGAAAAATGAGAATTAAAAATACAAAATTACTTTTATTAAATACCAACGTATTTAATGATCATGTATACGCTTTTGGTTTCTTAGAATATATTAATTAATTATACAACATTCGTGCGTTAGAATCGATATTTTAAATTTATGTACAAACGTATTTTAATACTATTTTGAAAATAATGTAATTTCTGTGTACATTACAAACCTTAAGTATTCAAGAATTTAGAATAGTACTCCTACTCGAAACGATTGAATATTTCAGATTGGTATATTTTTTCAAGTGAATATTACTTTCACCCGACAAATACATTTTTAGCTTTGTTATTACACATGTATGTAATGAAACTTATATATACTAATTGAATATATACATATTACATATAACATTTCTTTTAATGTACACAATAATGAATCGTGGAACATTGTCAATTAATGCCAAGTAAAAAGATCTGCGAATAAACATCGTGAAATACAATGATTTCACTGAACATCGTTACCAGTAACAAGATTATTTTTATTCTGTTCATTCCATCCACCCATTTCTAAATCTTGCTTATGTCTCGTTTCTCTTTCGAGAGCTTGAAGTCTGTAGAACTCGTTTATTTCAAATTCATATTTTGGGGATGTGATACCAAAGAAACTGGCTAACCATTCGCCAACATAATCACAGCTATCTAATACTTTACCACCGAACCATGTTGTTTGATACCAAGCCCAAGGAGCCCATTCAAGACTCTTCTACAAATTTCAATTACATGAATGTGGTAACGTTTGAAGAATTAGGATCAGATATAATTATCATAAACGAAACTCAACTGGATCTATTTGCGTTACTGCATTGGTTTCTTCTGAAGAGTCCGTTTCATCTTCGGAATATTCTACCAAATCGCCATCTGAGAAATGTAACACACGCTTTGGGCGTTTCTTCGGCTTCAGATCCTACAAATAATTTCAGTATCTATAGAAATAATCAAATCTTGAATACACATTTTTCAATTACATACCTGCGTGTCAACACTGCTGTCTTCGTTTAAAATAACGTCGGATAAATCACAAACGTCGCTCTTCTCTGGATCCATTGCTCAGCTTTATGGTAAACGTTTCACAAAAATCTGTTTACAAACGCTTTGACAGATACCATCTGTAACGTCACCGAACGGAACAAGAGAAATTTTGTCAGTGTGAGTCACTCGAAGATAATCGAATCAACGCAGTAATGCCAGAATCGGAGGAACTGAGGAACTAGCCCCTCCGGCGGCTCGACCGGCTGGGCCCCCCACTCTTACTTCCACTGCGCATTTGTTACACACGAACGTACCTCTACTCTGCCCGTGTGTCTCACGGTGAATAGCAGTGAATAGAGGTATTGTCGTGTGTAGCGTGTGCGCAGTAGAAGTAAGAGTGGGGGACCCAGCTGGCAGAGCCGCCGGAGGGGTAAGTTCCTCGGTTTCTCCGATTCCTGCATCACTGAATCAGATTGTACCTACAGTCAGCTGTTACAGTGTACACACAAAGAGTGGGGATACAACAAAAGGCGACACCTTTAAATGTAAGATCATAGATTATATTTATACTATAAAGCACAACGAGTGTAAGATTCACGCGCGTTCATTTTCCACGAGAAAAACTCACGCCTGCGCATTTGTAGCCAAACGTATTAATTCACGCCAAATCACATACATTTAGAAATCATTTGCTAAACCGTGCATTCATTTAACCATCATTGTTAATAAAGAATGCTAATACGTATACAATTTATTTACAAAACTATAAATGTTTGTAAAATTGTAATTACCTTGCTCCGTCGGTAAGATACTTAAAATGTACTTACCGACGATGTAAATTAAAATGAACTCCTCACTTTTAACTTCTACATAGTAGACCATTTTTTAATGTAACAATAGTATTCGCGGCGATAGTGGATTATTATAAATAATAGAAGAGTACATAAAAGATAAGAATTCGTTGGAAGATATATAAGGTGGAATACCTGGTTTTCCCACATTGTAGACTCCAAACGGTTCTTCTACGGTCGAATAAGCACAGCTGCACGATCAACAGCTGTGATTGCCGCGCAACAAAGGAAGAAATGGATAGAAGAAATTTAAAAGGAAGGAAAGTATTGAAAGGGAAAATGGGTACCGAGGAATTGATCCAAAGGCGGCGGAGGTTCGTCTATAAAGGAAGCGAGAGGTAGTCAGCAGCAGTTTGGGGCGATTCTCAGTGCTAGGAGGTATGACGGTTCGAGTCAGAGGTTTGCGTCTGGTCACCGTGGCGACGGCTGCTCGATCGTGACATCTTACACATCTTTCTGTTTACATAAACTACATTTCTGCACATGTTCTCCAAGTGACCTCTTGTTTATTCATAAATTTGCGATGGCACAGACGCTTGTTTGTTTACGGTACTTTCTCATCGGCGGTGCTATTGTCCTCGGGGTAAGTATATATTATATTTACTATGAACGACACCATTACAATTAATTCTGTTTACATAGAGACGCTCTGTGCTTTCCATGGCTCGAAGAATTCGTTTCATTCCGATTAATTACTGAAACAACAATATTCTTCTTCGGTTCGGTTCCTTGACGTTCTATTATTAAGAGTACAGCAGTCAGTGACCAGTTTCCGATTTGTCGTGAAATTGGACGCCCGCCAATCTACCGTGCTGTGACAGCGTTGTTCTTTTAGTGATCGTGGCGTTTCGGTTTTTGAATTGCTTCGACTATTCCCAAATTTTAGTAGAATTTTATCGGAAAAATTTCTAAATTTTTTTAAAAAACTTTTTCGTGCGTCATAAGTCTATTATTTGCTTTATGAAAATTAATTAATCTATACAATGCTATCGAAATCGCTACCGTTCCAAATATTTGACAAACAGTAACAAAGGTGATTATGCATGATGAAATATTTTAATTACGCAAATGAACGTTCCTGTAAAAAATTTTATTCGATTAAAAATATAGTAGAAGTTTCAAGAAATTGTTTGTCTCTATTATTTAAATACTAAAGATGAATGAAACGATCTTTTCGGTATTGTCAATCATTTTATTGCGTGTACCCGTAAATTTATCCTGTATACAACGATGAGATAATGTTTCAGCTGCCGGTGATAAGGTTGTTATCGCGTACCTTTTATATTGATTTCAAACGTGAATCGATATCAATGATCACCTACACAACGTTCTTTATGATATTGATATTATATTCGTGATCGAGCGCTTTACTTTAGTCAAACATTTGTTTAATTTAGTAGTCTATGATGTAATCAAGTTCTACATTGACTTAACTAGTTTTTACAATTATCCATTGTCAAGATAAATCGATAGATTTTACAATTCAATTTCAATAAATAATACAAGAGTTAATATAAAGACTAGGATATAGTCTTTCGAAATCTACGATCGTGTTATCTTTTCAAATCTTCAGTCGCTTTAGTAGTGTCCATACACACAACACGGAGATTAGATAAATAAGTAATTGCCGCTTATCAGTCCTTAATGGGTATCATTATCGTTCGAGAATATAACGCCTTTGAAGAAGAAAAAATTACAAATAATTTTCTTCTCTATTTTTGCAGATATGCGGCATCGTAGAAGCCATTTGTGCTGGCTTCTTCATATATCAATTATATGAATATTCGATGCTCACCCCCAACAATGTATGTGGAGCATCAATTACGTTACTGGCAATAGGGTTGGCCGTAACTGTGGTTGCATGGTGTGCATGGCAATTTTTAGATTTTGCCAATAGGGGACAAGTGATAATTGTAAGCAAACACATTTTTTTTTTTATTTTACGTCTCATCCACTGCTAAATATGGTTATTAGGCGACGGGACCCTACCAGTTTATTAAGGTGGGTTCTGGAACCACACTTTGGGCACCACAGTATTAGATATGGCACATGGAATATAATTTTCCAGAGGTGCCGGGATCGAACCCGCGACCACAGTGTTTGTAGTCGCGCGTTCTAACCAATGAGCCACTGCGCGCACAAACACATATTTACTGTGCACATTAAATATCGACCGTCGCACTATCCGACACTAATTTTTTCTTTAATGTTTGGCAAGATTTGCTGAAATAAACGACAAACATGTTAGATAATAGTCACTCAAATCTAACTTCGAACTGATAATATTGATATGAATGTGCACGGTTATTTACAGTCTAGTTTCCTTCCTTATCCTGTTATGATAACGAAAGTGTATTTAATTTTTCATTTCAGTTTTCTATAGCGTTAATAATCGTGACGGCTGTCAATACATCAGCTGGTATTTGGGCACTTATCAGGCACGAACAAGTGGACATATTACCTCGAACACATCTTGAACAAGTCTTCGATCTTGGTGCTTCCGATGATAAGCTAATTTGGGATCGTATGCACTCCAAGGTAAGTAGATCGAAATCTACGCGCCTTTATAATATGCAACTGATTTCAAAGTGTTTACTATTCATTTTTTTGATTTTTAGCTGCGTTGTTGCGGAGTAAACGGACCCGATGATTATCGGAGTCAGGATGCAATTCCTTGGTCCTGTTGCGAGACCTTGTCGTCGCTTGAAAATTCGAGCGATAGTAAGGGTGCATGTGTGATACATGCGAGGGGTTGCTACCATGTGGTAATAAATCGTACTAGATCGATCCTGCTCCATATTTTCCTACTCGCGTTATGTACAGTATTGTTACAGGTAATTAATAACTACATGGACTGCGGATTTTCATAGGAAATAAATGTTCAAATCATAAATATTCAAAATCCGCAGTCTGGTAATAATGATTAATATTTTAATTGTACGTGTTCTATATGATTGCAATTGAAATATATTTTTGTATTTTTTGTAGGTTTGCTTCATAGTCTGTATGTCGTGTTACGCGCGAGCTTGTAAAGACAGACAGAAACAGAGAAATGATATAATGGTTACAGCGCGAGCACTCGTGCAAAAATCCAAAGAAAGGAAATCAAGTCTTGATTTTCCGAATGTCGATTTCAGAGTCCTATAACCACGTCTGGCATTTGACAATCAATTGTTGATGAAGTTGACATGTTTCAGTCTTCTTTTTTCTGGACATGCCAAAAATTGCATGTAAAAAATATTGTGCCAGTTGTATATCAAATACGTGCAATGTTCCTTAGTTTAAACTTAAATAATAAATCGATGACTTCTATATGGTTAACATATTTTTCATAATGATACGTGACGTTGAAACATACATTTTCTGTTACACATAGTTTTATTATCTTCGGATATATTGAAGGTGACTCATCCGCTTATATAGTTACTCAATTTAAGTGAACAATGGCCTGTGTTAGATTTGTCAATACAAGGAAAAGTCATTTTTGCTAATCTATACACGTTTGTACAACTTTATCTGACGCAAAATAAACATTTGTAATTTTACCTTTTCCGGTCTCACATATCATTCGTACTTTACTGAATTATCAAAAATGTGTTCACAAACAATTACATACAACGCGCAATAAGATCGAATTTATTTTTGCTGAAAGTCGATCATTTGCTCAGGTGCACGGAAATAAATATGAGTAAACATATTTCCAAATTCCGCAACAAAACTTGCATCATATTATGATGTCGTGGGCTTATCTCAGTCATTTTAAATTCGATAAAATGACTGTACCTTATTTATACCCGGGCGACGTCGCAGAAATTTCAGAAATAATCGATTTCTTACGTAATTGTGACACAAACAAAAATTTCTCACATGACTTCTCATTAAGTCAAATTTGTTTATATTAGATTGAAGAACTAAATCCTTAGTCCCGCGGTTTTTAAATAAATCCTATATCTATCCAGCGGGATTGCAAACCTTAAACATATCACATGTTAATATACTTAAACCGTTAACAGGTTGATATATCATAACGGCGATCTTGTACGAAGAATTCTAAGAAATCGATAAGCAAAACAAATGATCGAAGTGTGATATCATAGTCCAATTTAATAATTTTATATTATAGATATATGTGCTATTATCATTATCATGAAATCAATTTTTATTTTATTCCTGCTTCCCACAATCAATGCAGAATATTTTTATTTTGCATAAAGGTCCGCAGTCTAATCATTATTATACAGTATGAAATATTCAGTTATTCCTGGAAAAGGAATTTCTATGGGAAATTCCATATAAATTTTCAAATATTCTCTTTGTATTTATAGAGATGTGTTTAGTACTGTAAACTAAGGCGGTAAGAGTTCTTGGAAAGGCTCGGTACCGTGTGTCCACGAAATAAACTTCGAATTTCGAACGAAATGAATGATTGATTGTTGCTTAATGAATTTCGACAATTTGGATGTGTCGTGTATCTGGTTATGAACTGTGTGAGCGTTATTGATACCACCATCAAGGGTTACGCGGTATTCGAGTTACCATTAATCTTTCTAGATAAAGACGGGTGCGGCGCTATTGCGCTTCACAACCAAACGGGAAACTCGTTTCAGTTCTTGGCTCTTGCACCAGTTGAACACGAGAGATCGGCGTCGTAGTTGCTCGTCGTGCTGCCTCGATCCTAACCTGTTGAGCGTCTCTTTCGCGTCCTCAGAACGACTTTCAGCATTTCAACGACTATTCTTTTGTGGCAGCTGAAAGAACAACATCCAGCAAAATGGGTTGCGGAATGGGAATGATTAAATACTTACTCTTCATATTCAACTTCATTTTCGCGGTAAGTTCTACCTTCCACTAATCAATTGTTCGCAAAACTGCTTTGTTTATATTGAAATTGACAGTCTTTCGAAATACAAATATTCTTTTCCCTCCTTGCATCATTTTATTCGGTAAAATAGAAGATCGTGTTTTGTTTAGTCATCGTTTAAATCCACTTTCACTTTCTTTCATGATTTTGTTACTCACGTATAATATTTACAATCTTCAAACCTTAAATTTAGTGTTTCAAGCGTAAATAAAGATGTCGACCACACTAGCAAATATCTATATTGCATTCAAGTAGTGATTTCATTGAATAGAAATTTATTTATTTTAGAGTTATGTGAAATTCCGTCTAACCAGTTATGTAGAAAATGGAGTACTTTTAAGTAATCTTTATTTTGTTTCAAATATCATATATATTCTTTTTCCTTTTAAATTACAATTGATCTTTGCACGAACTGCGTCGCTTATGATATATCAATCGTCTCTATTAGTTAGTGTCAATGTCACGTTTATTGAACCATAAGTTGAACTCAACAGAAATTTCTGAGTCTATTTCGAGTTTGTTTTTTCCATACGCTTATTTTAACAAACGTCAATGTTAGCATGAGTCATGCGATAACGATACCTGGCACGTACCATCTTTCACACGTTTACGAACTGCCATTGTATTGTACTATTTTTTAATTCTGAACAGTTCAACACGAAAAATATATTCTTTGTCACAGTATATCATGTTTCACCTTTCGAAAAATATTTGGAATTATTTCGCAAGTTCGGAGATGGCTACGATATCAATGGGATACAAAATAATAATTAAACTTAACATACGACTATTTATTTCCAACACGTATTCACCAATACCTTAATTAACCAAATGACGAATGGAAAATTTGTTACGCATTATAATTGGATATTTCAAAATTCGTGTCTGTTTAAACAATCTTTCTATACACAACTGGGCTGAATACGTTGCGCGCGTATTTTAAAATGGCTTGGCTTCTCGCTTATCGCATGGAGAATTTTTATGCATTGTTAACGAATTTATTTATTCACTAAACGTTTCGTTTAGAAATCTTACATACCGCTTACTTGCTTGACAATAAAATCTACAACAATTTTATCTTTAACGTGATCTTATCATGAACACGTAGTTACTATCTTTTTATACTAGTGATAGGAAACTGGGTAAATGTATATCCTTTTCAACTATTAAATAATCGATATAGCTATTCTATTTGTGTCAGGAGTGTACTGTGTTCTCGATTCGATAGAACTCGTTTCAGCTCAATGTTTCGCTATTGTACATGTACGAATTCGCCTAGGTACGCGAGGTATGCGATCCTGTTCTGATTTTCTTTTGTTGTTGTATCTAGCGCATAATTGGGCTCAAGTTGTAAGGAATTATTCTGTATTTAATAATTTTGTTATCAGAATCTTAATTCAATCCAATAAAACATGCTAAAAATTTGGAGATTCTGGTGCCCCAAAACTTCTCGATGCAGGTTCCCACATAAACATTTCAATTTGACCTTCGCGGAACTTCTAAGATCATCGTAAAATAAATAAATAAATTTATTTCGTTGCTTTCGTCTACAACATTTGTCCGCATCGCTCATATTTTTGGAACTGTTGATAGTTCTCGAGTACGCTGTATATACTCGCATGGTTTTCGAGTGACGTAGTCGAATAGCGATTACGTGCGATTGGTGGTTAGGAAATCCCGATGAAATGACGGGTACAGACGAAAATGCGCGAGAGAGACAGAGAAAGGAAGAGGAAAACAGAGCCAGACACAAGCCTCTCAAGTTTCGTTCGAGCTCTTATGTTTTTAGTGTCCGTTTCACGCTCGTCTCGTCTTCGAGTCTGCCGTGTCATTTTCATTACTGTCCTTGCGCCGATTTTGCGCGTTTCCGTTCTCTCTGAACAAATTCTCCGCGATCTTGCACCATCGTGCCAGTCTTAAGCAAAAACGATCAAGATGAGCTGCGTTTCGGACTGTATCAAGTGGTTGCTGTTTGTTTTTAATTTTCTCTTTCTAGTAAGTAATCTATAGATTTCCAAGCGTTGCTCCGTCTTTAGATGATCCTGCGTCGCATCGTCTGGCTCCTATCCCAAATGTGTTAGAGGGTATTACTAATATTCTTCGAGTATTGATTAAACAGATCATATTTTCTGAAATCTTGTTATATGAAGTGGTCTAAATCATATATTTCTTGTTCGGAGATATTTGAAGGACAACTGTATTAACACTAAATAAATTCCGTATAAAAATTCATGGAGAATGAGAATAATCTAGGTCGGAAGAAATGTTTCATTTTCTTCAGTTTCCGAGATATTAGCAAAACATAGGATTTTCACCCTCTAAATATGGCTTTTTGCATATAAAATTATTAAAGGATGTTTGTCCCTGAAAAAGTAGTCAAACACATAATGGGGTTGAGCCTTGGGATTCATGGGAATATTTGACTGGTTACATGTTGGCAGTGTTTGTGCCCGCAGTATTTAGTTCGATCGCCACGAAACTAAGAGAGGGAGAAAAATAAAAGTAGCAGAGACCGAGCTGATCGTCGAGTTGAGATGATTTGTATTTTGTATGCCACGCTCCGAAACTACGTCATTCCTCCATGGTCATAGGGGTAGTGGTTGCAATTCCGTTCTAGATTCCTTCGTTTGCTCAAGTCGTGTTCCCTCTGTGCTGTATCCTTGACAATTTTTCTCATTTCTTCAAATTCCATATCGCGAGACGCTCTTGTAAAATATTTCGCCTGCGCTGCGTCAGAATCAATGATAAAATCGCGACACTGGAGCGAGTTCGTTATTATTATGCGTCATTGCGTTGTGAATCAACGAATTCCTGGAAACTCTGCTTATCCCTTTGCAGTCGGAGCTATTTGAACTGTCGAAAGTTAAACATTACTTCCAAGTTAGAATAATTCCATTCTATTACGATTTATTTAAATTAAAAGGATATAGAATTGATATAATACCTCGTAGAATATTTAAATGTTTAGTAATTGACTAGATACCAACATATTTAATAATGTAAACAATATTTTTATATTGTTGACGAGTGCCAAGGGTTAACATCTTCGTGAAATATGGTTAAATATTTTTCGCAATTCGATCAGCACTTCTAACAGATACGGTTGTTAAAAAGTTTCACTTAATGAATTATAAACTGTTGATAGCGAAATCGATCGTAGCATTGGCATAACCGTAAACATGATTAATAACTGCAATTAACGTTACTGTCAAGATAATTGCAACGTATGCGATTTGTACAGAGAAATTAATTTGTCACGTTTGTTATAATAAGAATGGAAGAATCTGCGTGAAAATATGTTACGTAACCGCAATAATATTCCGAATGTACCAGGAATACCTCGACTATACTTCTAACACGAAACCACGATAACAAAGTCGGTGTATTTCCGCTTCTGCCACTTCCTAGCAGAAAGAGATGCAGCTCTTGTAAACGCGTAGTGTTACCGATAAAAGAGAATTATATTCTCCGGTTTGTAACGACCAATTGATAACGCGGCAGATCACAATTGGCGTGTCGAACGCGGGCGATTGCCAAGATCGTGATTAAAAATCTGAATCGAACCTGATGCGTTAATAGTGCATCGGGTGACGTAACGTCAAACACCATCTGGCTGTTGAAGTAATTTTAATGTTTGGAGAACAATTGTTAAGTTATACGATACGATGTTAGTCTTCGAATCATCGTAATTTTTGTTTAAAACAGTTCATCGATCGAAAATTGCAGTCGTCTTCCTCCAAGGATCATTCATATAATCAATGTATACAATGCAGGGGCTAAAGGGAGATAAGCTTGATAAAAATTGCAGATAATGTTCAATGTTCAAATAACAAGTTGCAAATAAAAGATAAATCATAATAGAAGTATTCAGATTAAATTAGACGTTCGATAAGGGAAATGTGTTTATCACGACTCCAACATTTCTAGGAACTGCGATTCAAGATCTCGACGAAAGAGTTCCATAATAAGATTGCTATCTACACAACTTTGGTAGCATCTACACGCCGTATGACGTAATATAGGACACGGTATACCAACTAATACCAAAGGCTTCTATCTCTGGCCAGCATGTATCATGTATAATAGGTGTACTATAATTTCGGACAATCCGAAAATAAAAACGAAAAAAGAAAATGTTAAAAATATATTTCTTGTTCAGAGACATTTAAAGGAAAAATACATTGACACTAAATGAATTCCATATAATGTTGAAATAACAAGCACTATCTAACGGTTCATTTTTGACAATATCATAAAAATTACACAAACAACTGATAAACTCATTCTTCCTTAAATTTTTACTTGCACCACTTGCATAATTACGGGCACATATTGAAATGGCACTTTCTTTTTTACGTCATTATGTCTCGTCAGAGATTGGTTCTTTAATTAGCTTCTTTTTCTTGTTTCCGACAAAAAAAAAATAATGTGAATGCAATTCGTTCCAACTGCTTGTACGCTTGTCAGCAATTATCACTGCACACAAAAAGAATGGCCTTCACCCAGAAAATGTCCACGCGATAGGATTGTTCTATTAACTTCGAGTCAGTGGTATACCGTGCACACCGTATATTTCCCTGGAAGCTGTTGAGTCATTCGCGTGGTTTCTTTCATCTGTTTCACGTGTGTTTACGAACGATATACGCGCGCGCGCGCATACGTGCACACAGACGAGGGTCTCGAAAAATAACTTTTCAAGCGACCACGTCCTTTGTCTGACAATAGCCGGTCCCATTCAAGGCTAGCGCGTTGTTTAAGGCAGGAAACAGGTTTCGTTAGTTTTGGTGGGGATTCGGCTTTCTATAGCGTTGGACTTTGTGGAAGTTCGGGGGATAACCGTCCAAAGTGGTGAACAGGGTTTTCCTTATCGGGTTGTCACGCGGCGCTTGTCGGAGATTATCATTTCAATGAGAGAAACAACCATCATTGATAACGCCGGACGCTTCCGCCGCTGCAAATTAGTACTAATAACGTTGCAATAAATGGCAGACGAGCCAAAAGCTGTTAATAGAAGCGGTGACGCTTGCTACGCGTATTGTGAGTCAATGTATACGGTTTGACCGACGCGAAAATGCTTTCAACTGTGCTCGAGTTGTTGAACATTTCTTTTGCGATTATCGATCAGATAATTTCACGATATTATACGCGAACTGATTTATCAATATTCTAGTGAAAACTAATTACCGCGAAGTTCTTCACTTAAAGTCAGTTCTATCTTTTCTCATAAGAACATCAAGATAACAACATTTTTTTCCGCGAGTCAAACGATAAAGATAGCCTTTACGCGTGTCATCTCTGTCGTCGAGACTCGTTCAATTGTTTCAGACTCTTAAATAACTTATCGATTCTCGGAGGTCTAGACGAGATGACCAATCATGGTGTTTCCTCGTGACGTTGAGGCGCGCGTGATTTCCAGAGGAAACTATTATCAAGGAAATACGTGAACGCGATTACGTCATCTCGGTTAGCCGATCAAACCTGTGCAAGATGTTAACGCAGCGAGTAATCAGCGAGAACAGGCAATACCTATTTTTAACGTTTCCCCGAACGAAAGGGAGAAAATCAGTTTTATCTTGCCGGATAAGACGGATTTCAAGATCCGAGATATCGTAAGAAAGTTTCTCGAGAAAAATGTCGCGCGCGTGTGTGTGTGGGCGACTATCATAATCCTACACTTTGCGTCAGAGAATTGAATGATTCAGAATCAGTTTATCGAAACGATAAATTATTCCGCCCACTCTTTTGGATTGGACACACACAATGCACGCTATAGTGCTTATCTATTTTTCACAGTACTTCGCTAAATTCTTTCTTTAGCTTGAAGTTACTGGCGTCAAAACCGGCGCACGTGACTTGTAGCTTATCGATTCGAAAAGTGTTTACTATGTCACCGAGGTATAGTAGAAACGATGGAAATTGTACAATCGAACATGGTTTACTTTGGATGCATAAATGAATTCGTGGCTCGCTGTGTATAGTAACGATGCTAACCCGTTTGTTATAGCGTTGCCGTCGTCGCTGAATCATGTGACAAAAGTTCGATAAGACATATGGCAACGATTATGGGAGCTTTTCATTCTCAATATTCACATCTGCTACAGATGCGTAAAATCCGCTGACTGACCATTGGTCATTCCCCTTTTGCATTATAAATTGCGTCGCGCGAATAATGCCACCGTACGCGAATTAGGCAAAATAATTCGGATAAAGCGAGTCCTCGACTTGCGCGGTCAATTCGTTGCAGCGCCATAATTGTTTTTATAAAACATTAATTTGTAACTTTCACGTTTTCGTAATCAAGTGTTTATTAGTTAAAACGTGACTGCATTATCGTATATATTTAAAAAATAAGAGGTTGGAAACCGCTGGCGTAAATAAAAAAAACCGCGTAAGTCGAACAGTGCTCGAGCGCCACTGCTGAAAGGTTATTAATACGATCTGCTTTGTGCACACTAAAAGTATGTACTCATTCGAAAGGCAAATTCAACTAAACCAATTATGTTCAGAAAATTTATGATTAATAAACAGCTGAATGCATACGCAGTACATAAGCAAACAGTAAACACTTATCTTCGATAAAGCTCTCGTTCTGGCAATCAAAAAACGAATTTCACAGTTCGATATTGGTTTTCTCATTCGATTCTACTTATTCGTGTAAGGCGAGGACTTACGGTAATTAACCCTTCAGTGCCCAAATTTGTATTTAACTACAAAAACCAAATTTTAATCATTATTTAATTCATTTATTATATATTATTGTCAAAAACATGACAAGAAATCAATACAATAAAGACACAGCGAAAGTATACGTTCTCCCGCCGTCGAAATTAAAAGTGGTGGAGTACAACATGGAAGCAGCAGTGGGAGAACATGACAAGAAATGACAAGAAATCAATATATTAATGTCAATAGAAAGACGAAAACCTATTTTACATTTTTTTTTTGTTATTTTCGGGTGTTTTTTTTTTTAAAGTTACCTATAAGTACCGTCAGTAATTAAAAACAAATAAAAAGTTTATTCTGAAAATTTAAACTAAGTAAAATACATAGTTTAAAAAAAATATCAATAAATAATGGCAAGATTTTAAGTATCTTTAGGCACTAAACGGTTAAGTAACGTATACGTATGTATGTATGCAGAGAATTTATTGTTTCTCTATTTTCTCTGAACAGTTTGACATATTCTTTTGAAACTGTTCTAGGACACGTTGGTCTAGAAACAACTGTGTTCACAGGTACCTTCGTAGTTACCGTCTGGCAAAACTGATACGTTGTGCTCAATATCGTGGAACTATAGTCGCAGGCAGCGGATTACAAATGATAAATGCACGCTGCACTCTAAAGTTGAATAACAGACAGTCACACGTGCGAGGATCCCATCATCGATCACGACAATTTTGAGCGTGTGCTTGACACGAATGCGTATCTCGGTGAAGTTTCAAGGATGTAATATCCTTTAGCGTTCGTTTAATACTTTCTGCGTTATTGCAGTGTCCCATTTTTGTTGGAATCGCTTAGAGATTGTACGCTGAATATTAGACCGGATCGAAAAAAAAGAACATAAGAATAATCGTATGAGAACCTTTCATCGGAGTAATCATTTGTTGTACTTAGCCGGATATATTTTTAATTTTTGGAAATGGAACAGTTTCGTTTAATGCAAATAGAAGAGAAATGTATAGTGGCAATTTAAGACTGGAAGTAACGATTCGCATCATTTGGTTTTCGCGCGAAGAATGCAAGCTTTACAAAGGTCACTAAACGGTTAACTCCGCCATGGTGTAGGTAGGAAATGGGTTTCTCGGAAGTCGAACTGAGACTGCTCTCTTCCTGTAGAGTTCTCAGTATTTTAGCGGTCTACACTTTTGTAACTTCACACCTTAATCAATTCGCAGTAAATCTCGAGTCAATTTAAAGAAAGATCTTCAACCTTTTTCAACCCCTTCTCGTATAACAAACAGAACCTACTAATTACAACAAAATTACAAAGCGAAGGTAATCGTACAGCAAGAGGTTTAACATTATACTTTTTCAACCCCTTTTCATATAACAAGCAGAACCTAATAATTACAACAAAATTACAAAGCGAATATAATCTTACAGCAAGGTGTTTAACATTACACGTCGAAAAATTTCGATAAAATAATTACCTAAAGATCAAGTGAAATTATTACTAGCACACTATACGATTGTCGAGCAGCAACCACGCCATATTTGATCACACTGTGAAAGCATTTCCTAGTTCCTCAAGTCGTTCCTCGAACAATATGGCTGCCAAAACGGTCACCGAAGGTCACTGATCGAGAGACATAGATGGCAATGATTAGATTCTGGATCTTTATGCGAAATAAAAATGTTCTGCATCAATTTGTAACAAAACAGGTGGCAAGTAAAAACGTGAGGGAAAAACTCTGAATCTTTTTCATATTTCAAATGGTGCCTACCGATTTTTATAATAAATGCATCAAATCGGCAATCTAGTAGTGGTAGTGGTTCTAAGAATTTCGTTGATTTACGAGCTTTGCGACGAAGAGGGTAGCTTGTAGAAAGTTCATTGTGGGTTGTTCAAGATGGCTCTCTGAGAAAAGTACGTTGAACCAGACTTACACTTGGAGGGTGACCTAAATTCACATACACGATCTTCGCAATCATGGTGTACCATGCAACACGGAGTGTCCAATGCCAACCGGTTGGTGTTGTGCAATGTGACGTAATAAGAAACTGCCATCGGTGGCTGAGACACTCGTCATAGTCTTCAATCGTAAACTTGTATCAAAACTCTATGATCGAAGCTGTTGAGAATCGTGCACACAGGGTGGCCCGCTATTTCTGATAGTTTAACACTATGAGCCACACTCGGGACGAAGAGCAAGACTTACTGAATATGTATGTTATTTTGATGTTATCGATGGTCGCTTTTAGAACACTCCGTAATAAGACTGTAACTTTTCTTCGAAGGTCAAAGATTTCGAAGCTTCGATGCTTCGATTTCAGAATCATAATTTAGGAGATTGTGGTTCTTGAGGGTTCTGGGGTAAGTGACGCGCAGTTATTTTATATAAGGCATCCTTTGCATGGGAAAAACCGAAAAATTCATACGTGTCGAAGCCTTTGAAATTTTGAGCACTTGTAAGACTTCGAATCTTCGAAGCTTCGGGAAACTTACAGCCCTACTCGGTAAATGTAGCGTTAAATGTGTTAAAATAGTTTGTAGGTAAATGAATTTTTTATAAAACGAAAACGAAAGTGCTTCGTTACCTTTAAAACTGCATCGTATACTTTCTGCATAGCGTTCTTCAACTGTAATGGAAATGGGAGATAAAGGGCTGCATCGAATTTGTCTAATACAATTTCTCATTTTTACAGATATGCGGCATAGGCATCATGACCGTTGGCATTCTCGCCCGTGTTAAAATGTCCTCCGTATCCGACTCCTTGGACACAAATCTTACGTTCCCATCGATAACGTTAATCGTTTTGGGAAGTATCATCTTTGTAATCTCGTTCTTCGGATGCTGCGGCGCCATTCGGGAAAGTCATTGCATGACGATTACCGTACGTATATAAAAATCATTACAGCGGTTCTTTTGAAAGTTATTCTGCGATATTGATGCATGATTAAAAAAATTTGATTTTTCAGTTCGCATCGTTCCTTCTCTTCATCTTGCTCGTACAAGTGGCAGTAGCAGTATACGCTTTCGTCGTCGTCAAGGACACCAATAGCATAACCGACGGATACAGAAAAATATTCTTTAACCAGACGGACACAAACAAGGATTTGGTGAATACTATTCAAAGTGGAGTAAGTAATAGAAATTTGTTAGTTCCGTAAGTTCAAATTCTGCTATGAAACTTGATATTCATTATATTAAACGTCTGAATATTCAAGTTTCGACAAATTCGTTTGTCGTTCCCAGCGTGTACCACTTACCGATGAAGTAGAGGAGAAAATTTGCACTAGACGATTCAAGAATAAATTCTGTTACAGTTCCAGTGCTGCGGTGTAGATAGCCCGAGAGATTACACTACCCCCATTCCTTGGAGTTGTTGTAACAAGGAGAAAGGGGAAACTTGTACTGTGAACGAATCTCATCAGGAAGGTTGTTCACAGAAAATAAAGGAGATGCTCAAATTTTTAGGCGCGACTCTAGGTGGTATTGCTATTGGCATTGCTGGAGTTGAGGTAACTATTCACTTTAGAATTCGGGACTAAAAAGAAGTAACAATTTTCTTCGGTACATAGAGAATAAGTCAACTTCCTGTTCCTGTTTCTCAGAATCTGCTGCAGTTATCACCTTCAAATTTTTTGTGAATAAATTTTATTCTATGTACCGAAAAATGTCCACTCATTTTCAGGACGGAACATACCTACCTTAGATGGAGTATGCGCGATAGAACAATACATTCAATTTATAATGATATTTCTTTTCTTGACAAAATGCATTGGCATCTTCTACTTCAATTTTAATTTTTACATTATCATGTGGAATACTGATCGAACCATTCAAGCGTTATTCTCCTATGTTACAGCTGCTGGGCATCATTTTTGCACTCTGTTTGGCGAATTCGATCCGGAACACCGAGCGCAGGGGATACAGAGTGTAAACACATAAAAAATAAAGTATATATTTATATGTTGCGTAAGCAGTAAATAAGTAAACACTACTCTACCACTTGTAATTCGATCGTAAAGCGGTGGTAGGCGTAACAAACATTGTAATGCAACAAATTTAGATAGTTCCATGAACGACAGGATCTAGGCGCAAATGAGACATGAGAATGTGCCTTTTTATTTTCATTTTTGGACCATTGTTTACGTTTAAACCTTAATATTTCTATGTGATATTGAATGTATAAACGTATTATTTAATGTATTTTTTTTTATTTTGATATATTTTTTCCATTCATTTGGATATATTTTTTATTTACGATAGACGAAACACAATAGTAATAATAATAAGTAATTAACGATGTTGATCATGGTAATCGGTGCAAAGTATGTTTGTAGAAGCTTAACGTTTACTTCTTCTTCGTGTTATATATGAAATTAGATAACAGTCGTATGTCGACGTACAACTTACCTAGCATTCTTGTACGCGATGGGAACAAATTGATCGTTAACGAGACCGGCGGTGTTTTCTTTTCGAATTATATAGTTTATGATTAGTTAAAATTAAAAAAACGTTACATTCTACGATATTCTAAACTTCGGATAACGAAATGTTAAATCACAGTGCGTCATTGTAGTTTCGCGAACGTATAAAAAAATATTTTTATATTAATATGTCACATCGCTTACAGATGCTTTTATAAGATACAGTTCATATTGTTGTTTGTACAGCACGCGTATTTCACTATATTTTTTCAGAGAGTGACGTTGAATCATATACATTTCCCATTTAATAAAACTCTATTTTTTCTCGAAAAAAACCCGGAGATTTGTCATTAATTCATTCACAATTTCTCGCCCGAGAAAATCGAAATCAAAGCAACGTTTACGATGTTCGTCGTGTTTCGAGCGTAATCACCACAGCTATTTACATGCGAAAATGAGACATCGACGTAATTAAATAAATCTCCGTTGTTTATTGAATTACCTGTCTATCGTAGCGGACATTACGATCAAAGTGGACTATTAAATATATAATATACTGTATACCGATAGTTTTGTAGGAACGGTTTTCTAAATTGAACATCGATTATGCGCCTTTACATTCGTTATATTGTCGTTATTTATTAAGTTCAAGAGAAGATAACTTACATCTGTTTGTGTGTGTGTGCTATAATACATACTATTTACAAATTCCCCAGATCCCGTGTACGGCGGCGAATCGATCTTTCGGCATGCTCTGTCGCTTCACTTTTTCCTTTTTTTTCTTTATTCGCCGGAGGGGAGCAGTGCTTAGTAATCGTACCCTCGATATAATGTAAACTTACACGTATCTTACGGCTATGTTTCATTAATCGATTACTCTGAGACTGCAGGACAAAAATTGTTTTTCTTTCGTCGTCGAAACTCCTTCGTTGTAGTTACTAAATGTTAAAATTAGTCATATAGTACCATTAACATCTCTATGATAACTAGATACAAATTATATACGACACATCGTTCCCTTTTTTTTCTCATCATTTATAGAGTGATTATGCGTTAACGTAAAAGTTGGATGTCGGGCTTTCGATTCCGAGCCAATTTTTAAACAACATACGAACAGACGTGGTTTCACTTGTGAACAGAGCGTAGATAATTGATCAACGCAAAAGACACCTTTTACACCCATTCGATTTTTAGCTCAGCAGACTGTTCACACCTGGTGATCACGAGTTGTCGCTTTCGTGTAGCTGCTACAGTGCTAAGCTGCAATCGTTTGTATGTTTCGATAATCTCGTTCATCTCTATTCAATCATCTAGAAATATTTATAATTGATTGTAAGGTGACGAGAAAGAAGTACTGAGCCGTCGTTAATTTAGTTATTTTAACTGATAGACAACCCATTTGCTGTTAGTCTCTTTGCATTAAGAATACCAATAAAATTTCCGGTCCGGGAACTTTCATTTCACACGGATGTTTACAATTTTCACAAGAAGTTCAAAACAATTGACTTCGAGACTGTTCCGTATCTTCTTTCCATTTGAAATGAATATAAATGCAAGGAATCGTTAGAAAAGTATAAAGATACTAGCAGCAAACGGGTGAATGGTAGCGGAGCCATTTTGAGATCGCAGAATCTTTGTTCACCAGGCGTCAGTCCAATCGATTTATTGATAATCGGTGCCGTCGCAATTGAATGCCTATTTACTTGTAAAATATCTTGATTCGTTACATTAACATTACACGGGCTAATGATATCTTTTCTCATTTTCGTCTCATCGAATTCGACCGTAAAAACCGTGACGAAACGTCCGTCCGTCCGTTACAATGTTCCGTTCGCGACATAAGTACCTACGTTAATCGCGGATCGTTTCTCTTCTCTATCATAAACGAGTCACGCGTATTCGCTATTGTTATCACGACAAGAGACGTTTCTGTGAAAAAATGTGACGCACTCGACACGAGCAACGAGTAGATTACAGCGTGCCTCAGACGTTTGTCGACGATCGTCCAGGAAATAGTACAAATTCATAAAAAATCGTCGAGCGGTCCTTAATCTAGAGTTTCTAAGCTCAAGGTTCGGAAGATGATGCGTCGCGTTCGAATCACCGGGTTCTGTTTGAAAAAAAAACGTAGAAACTTCTCGTCGCACGTAGCGTTCCTACGCGTTTTGCGAAATTACAATTCTCCTCTTTTATTTTAATTATTCTTCTGTTTTGTCTGTGCGTAACGCGAGCTTTTAAGAATATACGGATCTGTGCCATTGTTTATCGTGATCCGGCACGACGGGATCGCCGATGGAAGCACTGGAAACGCTTGAAACGACTCCGATCTGTTTGATAGATCGCGAATCGTGAAATATGGTGACGATACCAGTCTACACTAAGCTCTAACAGCGTTCCGACGACCACGATTCGCTCTCACCGGTATTTGCGAGTACTACGCTAATTAAGAAGAGCCCACCCATCGTCTTCTGAGCAACAGTGTACGAGGTGTGTTCAAAAAGAACGGGAACTTTGTAATTTCGCCGGTTGTATCTGTGTCTAATGCTTAGTCGATGTTTACATGTGTTTTGTACAATCAGCGATTGTTTTTGGCGAAACAATTCATGGCTTTCGCGCCACGATAATACAGACTTCATTGTTTGTTCGTGATTTTTTGGCCAAAACACGGCCTCCTGTGGCTTTTATTTTCTTCCCAAAAATATAGAGAACCTTAAAGGGTCGTTTTTCAAGCACATGTGAGATAGCTATCTCAAAGGTCGAGTTCCAGAAGTTTAGACTGCAGATCTTTACACATTTATGGCTTATAAAAACTGTCAAAAACGCCAGAGTATGAAATTTAGCAGAATTTAGTACGATCTTAATTTTTTTTGGATCTACAAATGCTATTACCAATGAAAATAGAATTTTATTAGAAAAATTGAAACTTGTATAAACATCCGCAGTCTAGTAATATCTACTGGAGACTATTTCGAAAGGGATAACATGAAAATTCCCGTAATTTTTCCAACGCACCTCGTATTCCAAGTACAACAAATTGTCTTCTGCCCGCCTGTTTCTAGCCGGGGAAGATTTTTCACCGAAGAAAATCGCTGAGGTGAGATCATTCGCTCGCACGAGGGACAAACCGTCGAATGTTCATGTTGAAAGGAGGAAGTTCGAACGCGTAAAAGAAAAGGAAAAGCAACGAGAAAATATAAGGACACCGACGGATCGGTGTTGCAAATCACTTCGGCCATCCGAACAAAATGACGCGGTAGTATCGGTGTTATCCCAATGACCATCTTCGATGCGTGTCGTTCAGAGATATTATAAAAATCGTGGGCATCGAAGATCCGATCGGATAATGGATCTTATTTCAAGTGAGTAGCCTATTTACAAACTCCGGTAGCGAGTGAGTTCAGAATAGTTCGCTGGGGGTCATATTCGTGCACACGTCGAGGAGATTCCTCGTTGATAGGCAAACTGTACCTCTCATTGATTCGATTCGTGTACACTTGTCGGAATGGCGCCGTTCGAGGAGGATACACTCTACAACCATTCTCCACAAAACGTATTCTCCTCCATCGGCGCGAATACACTACTCTAAGCTTCTATCTAGCAAACATTTACATTTCACTTTGCTACGGCTAAACTACACGGACGTTGTGAAACGAAAGAATGTCAAAGGGTTCTTTTTTTTTTACAGCGAACGTTTCTAAATGAAATGATATTAGACGAATGCGTAAGTTCGTAAAGGAGTTCGAATATTTACCCTATTCCATTTATTCCAGTTTATCACAGGAATTACGGAGAATATTATCTTTCCGATTTGTCAGATCAACGTTCTACACACACTTGATCAAATAAGTCAGAAGTGCAGTAACAAAGTAATCCTTGTGCCCAACACTTGCTCGATTTGAACATGTATCTAGAAAGTGTTGATCTAAAAAATCGGAGAAACATCACGTTCCATCGTTCCCGAAATTCATTCGTGCCAAAGATTTTGTTCACGAGAACGCAGCAAGAAATCTTAGAAATCGTGGATCATCGGAGTGAAACCAGTTTGCCTATTCTCGATGGGGATGCTCGTTCGGCGTGCACGGGATCAGTGGAGGGTTTTGCCTCGCAGTTGATCCGAGAGCGGGGACAGCTTGATGACGTCGGTGTGAAGTTCGGCAGACGGTGTGTCGTCCAGATCGATCAGACTGGCGTTGGATCCGTTCGAGGAGGGTACCACGAGCTCGTCGAGGAAGTCGAAGGAGGCCACAGCTTCGCGTTCCTTGTCCCCGTATCGGACGAAGAAGTCGTCGCCTCGTCCGATGATCGACGGCCTTGCAGAGCCCCAGGTCGACGGGAGTCGCAGCACACGGTGTGCCTGGGCCGCCGATGCTGAGAAACCAAGCGCAGCGGGTCAACATGCCTCAGACCTCACTTGATCTCTTTTTCTCTCTCTTCCTATACCGGCTCTAGCAGACACAGAGTAGCTCGGCTTAGCACTCTCACACGTATCACCGCCCCTCTCTCTCTCTTTCTCTCTCCCTCGCACGTCTCTGTCGTATATCATTTTGTTTCATTTACGTCTTCCGTTACTTTTGTATTGTTCAACTACGTGTCCGTCTCTTTCTCCGCCCTCCGTCGACAGCGTCGTACAAGTGCCCCCGTCAGTTAACTTCTCTCGTCTACCCTCTCGAAACGAGACAGTTCGCATTGGCTGGCACTCGACCTCGTGTGCGCGACTACCATTTTATCACTGGACTGCGAATCTTCATGCTAATCCAACTACAGTAAAACCTCGTTTAACCGGATCCCGATCACAAACAAATATGCGTTTAATTATGATTATACTCTGAAGGGAAATTAATTTTCAAAAATAGTTCATTTATTTTGGAATATAATGTACATTTTAATTATGTCCCTCGGGGCGTAATTGATCCGGTCTGTTTGTCTCCCGATCAAGTCGATTAGTCGAGGTCCTACTGCATATAGTAATAGAGCTGTTCAGCTACCGTGTATTTTACGCGTATTTTAACAGGCTACGTTTTAAGCACACGTATTGTCGTTATTCGCCGAAGTCAGTGACAACGACCGATCGCAGATTACATCGAGATTGAATAAGATAGAATGATGACTCCGGTTTAATTAAAATGTCGCTGAACAGCACTGTAATAGAGGAATACGTATCGTCGAACGCGTAAAGATCCGCAGTCCATTTGGCTCTAACACGTTCGCTACCAGCATGAACTTTGTGATTTGATGGGCTCGAAGAGGCTATCGATGCACGGAATGATCGATGACAGTGATCCTAGCTGATCCAGAACTACAAAATAGCTGTTCCCACTAGATTTATTACTTCGTTGTCTCCGAGTACTCGTGCAGCGACGGATTCACCGATAGAGAAAATATTAGATGATTGTAAAAGTTCGTGCCAATTTTCTACAATGTCCCTCGCTACAAGCTGCTGGTCTCCTTTCTCGTAAAAACTGCGTGGTTCTTCTTCAAAGAAGGTCTTGAGGTCTCTGAAAATCGGGCAGGAACTTTTGCAATCGTCCAACACTCTTTTATCCGAGTCAATGTATAGTTAACCGTTTCCGTAACAGGATTGTAGCGAACGTGTTAAGGAGAAAGGTGGATTACATTGGCTTTTCGTTGCGGGATATCAATGAGAGTAAGTTTGTGTTACGGCCAATGCACGATGGAAAGAAGTATATCGACCATTCAAGGCTGAACTTTGTTATTATTCGACTGTAGATTTTGAAAGAATTCGAATTTTTACCATAAATCAGGGAGTTCCAACTTGTAGCTCGCGGTACCTTCCCCGCTTAGGTACTTCCCCCACTCTTAGACTTCATCGTTGCCGTAGAACTTCGTCCCCTAACTCTACTGTACGTAGTAGTGGAGAGAGGTTTGACTAATGATGGGGACCTTGCAGTTCTCGGAGGGAAACAAGTTGGAACTCTCTGCCATAAATGCATGAAATCCGTAGTCTAGTTATTAGCAACGCGAAAAAGGACCTTGAAGTGCCAATAGCTACCGAATAATTCGAGCTAGAAGAGTTCGTGTTAACACAGCTTAAGAGAAATAGTGGATAGTAGAGAAATATTGTAGAGCAGCGAAAACAGTGTAACAGTCGAGTACCCGCCAATGATAGATAGTACCAATCTTATATAGAATGAGAGAGAAAGTAACTGTTTCATCCGACCCTTGACGCAATTCCTTAGCTCCTTGGAAACGTTTGCAACTAGTCCGTGCACAACTGTGCGAATCGTATTAATAAACAAAACTTCACAGTAAAACGGAAGGTTAATTGGAAGAAGTTTTTGTCGAACGAGTTGGACGATCGAAGGGGCTACGGAATTGGAATTGCGCGAAGGCGACCGACAGCGAATTCGTTCTAACGTCTTCTTGTTAATAATCTGTTAGTAAGCCAATGGAAAATCCGTTGTAGCCGTACAGTTCACGTTGGAATGTAGGTCCCGGCGGAACGATTCCTCCCAACTGGCATGTCGGTTACAGAAACTGATCGTCACTAAGCCGAACTACGTAGCTTTTCTTGTGACAATCAAAGCACACCGCGTAGGAGCTACCATCTGAACAGAAAACGTGGAAAAGGCTATGTACAGCGAGGGCTACTCTAGCGTTCGTGTTTCTGTGTGTATGTGTGTGTGTGGGTGGGTGGTGTCTGTGTGTTTCGTTTCTCTTTATCGTGACTGTGTCTACAGTGACGGTGTTAATTGTCAACGGTAGTAACGTGTTACCGCGTTAGTGCAGAGCCCACGCTAACATACGCATCCACGTTCTACAATCGTTCGTGGTTCGCCAAATGATCTTTTCGTTCTTCCGCAATTTCTTTGTATTATAATATACTGAAGAAACGATTGTAATAGTATAATTTGGTAGAGTTTCATTGAGCGAAGGAATACGAGAAGACCGTTCAGCGCATTCAACGTTAAGTTCTCTGTCCTCTGCTAGGATTGAAGAGATCATTGCTTTCGGACACGCAGTCCCATTGTCGATTAAAATACATTTCGATTAACGAATCCGAATTTGAGAATTGAACGATTAGTTCGATGATTTTAGCAATGTGTAGCGTATATTAGCGTGATCCTGCGACATTATTAGTGATGTTATTCTGAATGTAAGAAGCGGAAGCGAGTCTCTCATACTCCATTCACAAAACAAGATTGTGAGAAGATGTGTTGCTGTCTATTTCTCAGAAGAGCAGTGATAAGAGACAAGAAGTGAAATGAAATGAGATCGACATTTATCACAAGGTAGATACAAATGCTACTGTTGATTTGTCGATTCGAGGACAAAGTACTTGAGAGATTTTCGATGACGATCGTGTCGTAAGTAGATATGACGAACACATCTCGACAAAAGTGTTAAGCGGAAGGTACAGTCATTAGAGGGGAATATCTTAGAGTGGTGTGCAAGATTGGATAGAAGAGAATATGCCCTCGAGAAGAGGATCGTTAATAAATACCTTTCTTTTGACGTCGGTGTCGGTGTAATCTGTGCAAGTGACGGTAATCCGGTGGTTCATCCCCCGAGTCACTTCCGGCTGATCCGCTGCTCGATGCCGCTGAAGAACTCTCGCTGCTTGCTAGCATCACGTCTAGAAGATTTGCTCTTGCCTGGGAATACGAAAGTTCATCAATAATCATTCTCAACAGTAAATTATACTACACTGTTGTCCAACAAAGTTCAAAGAACGCTGAATTACAAACAGTGTAGGAAGTAATCCAAGCACAAAAGTAGCTTACTTTTGGGTCGGTGAAGTCAATGTCTCGTTCAACGTGAACCCATCCAGTTGGACAGCAGCAAGCAAGGTCCAATTTCTCGAGCGGCACCTGTCTGTCTTGTATTAGGGTCTCCTCGCCTTTTCTGATCATTCGATTCAGCTCGTCTATCACGTCTTTCGACGTGGCGCGTTCGTGGAAGCTCAGCGATCGATTCCTGCCTTCGATCAATAGCGGTGCTCTCGCTGGACTGACCTGGTCGTTGGAAAATTCGTTGTGTGACAATCAGCTCTTCCAGTTTACAATCAGCAATTCTTTAAAGTTTATATAATTTTAAATCGAATCAGCAATTCTTTGACGTTTATACATATAATTTGAAATCGAATCAGCAATTCTTTATAGTTTATATTATTTGATATCGAATTTCTTCGAACTTCGAATGGTACGGGAATGGCACTATAATTTTGAACGCAACATGCTGCGGGCTAGGAAAAAACTTACAACCGTGCTAGGTGTAGAGGAAGTGGCCGCCTCCTCGTCTTCTTCGGGGACAGCGCCTAATTCTGATGGCGCAACCGTGGTGTAAGAGACGCCGCCGTTACAAGCCACTGCACTGATTATTCTCTCTTCAGGTGCCAGAGACGGCACAGATATCTGATCCAGTAGATCATCGTTGCTGCTTGTTTCAACAGCGTTTTCTCCATGACCGTTCTCCTGATCGACGGACGTCTCGATGTCGGCGCATATCGCTTCCGTTCCGCAGTCGTCCTTGCTTCTAGCTTCGTCCAGAACTGCAAAAGTAAATTATCTCTTACTAAATTTCTTCCACACTGCATTACTATTTCACCAGTCTTTTGTCCTTCTGTCTTTTACTTTTTCTATTGCAATTTGTGAGAGATATCAATTTGCAATTGATGATCAGACCATTAACCCACCTTGGATTAGAATTAAATTAAAATTGGATCAAGACTGGTTTTGGAAATCTACGAATACGAAGCAAGAAAACGAACCATCCGTCGTCGAAGACGCGTTGTTCTGCTCCAAGAGATTGCTAGGCAGCTCGGCTAGATACATTTGCTGTTCGGCGATGAAGGACAGAACGCTCTGGAGAGCTTGGTCTCGGTCCGGTGGCGGTCTTCCGCTTCTCGACGAAGTGCTGGCCAAACTTTTCGTGCTTTCGAATTTCACCAGCCTGTAGAAGTCTCTGGTGAAGTCCGTGCCAATGGAGGGAGATTCTGGGTCGTCGCTGCAGCCGGATAACGCCGCGGATGATCTTTTGCTCGAGTTCTCGAGCGCCCCATCTTCGCTGCTCCACGAAGCTCCGGGACTTGTGGCGTACGGCCACGATCCGGTCGTTCTGGCGTCCATTAGGAGCGCGACCTGCACAACAAACCGAAATTCTCATTATAATTTTCAAGCTGAAGTGCATCTTTGATTTATGATGTCGAGTCGTGCTCGTACAAACAAGATGTTCTAGATGTTCCCAGAGAAAATAAGTTTCTATCCAATTTTCAATTTCGTGGGATCGTGTCCGCGTAGCTAGCAGTCTGTATTTCCTTCCGAGGAAATGGATCGTTGAAGAGGAATAAGGGAAGTAATATTTAGAAGGGGGGAACAGTGTCTGGCGTAATATCAATTGCGTTCAGTTTATTTTGTAACAACATACCAATTCTCCTCCCGTTCTATCAGCAAGGTAACTGGCGCCATTCCATAAGCATTCGTTCGCGTCCTCTTCCAATTCCAAGGGATTATGCTCCTTGATTGCCGGGAGGGCGGGGGTGGTGGTGGTAGCCGGCTCCTTCCATACCATGGATTCATTTTGAACAAGGTCCTCGGTGGACAACGAGAAACTCCAATCTTCCAGTTCTGCTCTGTCGTATTCCAACTCGAGGAGATCTCGATGTTGTTGAGCACTCCTGCTGTCGTCCAACCTGAAATTTATCTTGCCGTTTAATCGCCGCCGCGATCGTGTTCTTTCTTTAAATTGAACACGCTAACGGCCGGGGGCCCCCGACCTCGTCGACCCTCGAGGTTTCTTTTATCCGGCGAATTCAATTTCACTCGCTCTTATCTCCCGTACACAAATTGCATTGATACCGCGACTACATTTCAAGGGATTCAGAAATTATTCGAACGCCTACTTACAGCTCGAGAGATTAGATTACGACCTGGAAAAGCTACTATACAGCCGAATGTGTATTTCATCGGTGATTCAAGGTTGTTAACCGTTATACTTAACCCTTTATGCTCGCCGAGGGCGCTTTAAGTTATTAACCATTACGCTTAACCCTTTACGCCCTCAAGATGCTTCAAACCGCCACTTTCGTTAGGACGTTATTATTACAGTGCTGAAGAACGAGTAACGAAAAATTTCTATCATCCTCTGGAGGACTCCTACAGATCAAAATACAGCAATAATCACTGTTTTAATAATTTAACCCTTACCACTCGAGTGGGGGACTCTGAAGCACAGCTAAATATTGCTATATATCATTAATGTAAAATAATTGTTACATTATTAGAATAGAATAAAAAATGTAACTTGGTTCACATTAACCTATCTGTACAAATCTATCTTATTACACGCATTCGGTCCCTACCTTCTCTCGTTCTTTTCTTTGTCTCACTCATTCCTGTCTTACTCTTTGAGTATCCTAATTATCACTAATCTACTTATTTACTTATTGCATCCTTCCCCATTCCCTAACTATTGTTACGTTATTAAATTATTTTATACCAAATAAATTACTAAACATTTGAGTATTGCTTTGAAAAGTTTAAAAAGAAACATGTATAATGGAATTATTCTAGGTCGGAAGAAATGTTTAATTTTCGAGTTAACATACACAGCTTCGAGTGCAAAGGGTTTGTCTCTCGATCAAGCCGGGTTCATCGAGATCCTACTGTAGTATGAAAATCGATAAATGCCGAAGTCTTGATCTTACTATAATTCTAGAACTATCTACCTGAGCCATTGTTGCACGTACTCAGCATCCCAACCTTCCTCCTCGACTAAGAGGAGGGACGACGAGCCCATAGGGCTGGGCAGCTTGTACGGTGTAAAATTAGTCGTCGTGGTTAGCTTCAGGCACAGATGACTGTCGGAAAAGCTGCGCATCACGTGTTGATACGGCAGCAAATCTTTGGTCGGCGGATAGCTGTGACGCGGGTTGATTCCCACGGTGAGGTTCAACGGTAGAAAGAGGACATCCGGATCGCCAGTGTCGAGGGTGACCAGCCGTGCATCTGGCGAAACATCCGCCTCGGTTTCATCGGTCGCTTCCTTAAGATCCTCCAACCCTCGGGAGGGTTCTTGCCGAGCACCCTCGCCCTGCACGTCGCTGGACATCGTCGAGTAACCCTCGTCCCTGTTTCCGCTCTCCGGACTCTCGCTACCTTCCTCCTCCGACGGTTTCTGGGCTGCATCGTTAAAGGACATTCAATTTTAAATTATCCATTCCTGGAATCGTGCAAATGCACCCCAGCCGGACAAGAACGGAAATAGAAAGGTTGACGAATGGAAAATTTCGAAAAATTATCTAGGAATGCTATTCGCGATACGATTCAAATTAAAAATCAATAAAATCTCACAGGTACGTATTCAGACGAATTTCTTCAAATAGGGATCCTATCTGTTGCATTATTAAAGTTGCATTCAATAAATTGCTAAACGTACTTAATATTCGAATAGACTACTGAAAGCATTGCGCGAGATATTATATCATCCTCTTCGTAACCCTCATCCGTCCCTTTTCCCGAAATAAATTATACCGTTCGGTAATTTGTAATTAAATTTGTCCAAAACTTGGGGACTTTTATTTTTTAAATGCGAAACATGTAACCGCAAATACTTAACATGTGAATGTTAACTAATCAATTTGAATGAAAAAAACGTCAAAAAGTAACTGTTTGACTTGTTATTTTATCGTTTTTTTAATCACTGTGTCAATTCGACACCGAGGGACAGATTCAGTTCGCGAAATGAGGGACGGATGAGGGTTAATATCAATAAAATGAAGAAATTTATATAAAATGGAAACATTTTAGGCCGGAAGAAAAATTCGGTTTTCGAATTAGAATAGCTCCGAGTGCAAAGGGTTAATGCTTGTTTCAGGTGAACATGATATCGCACCCAATGGTCGGTTTCTTCGACACTTCGTGGCCGCCATGACGGGAATTTGTAAATTGAGGGACCGTGGCCTGGCTAAAGGGACCCAAGCAGGGTCTAAACCGAGAGCAGCAACCACAGCAGCCGGACCAGCTTCCAAAATTCCTTGTATCAGCTCTGACGGTGTTCCAGGAGTCGCAGCCTGTGCCAGTAACCCGGACAACGCTCGATTTTGAGCTTCAAGCTCGCGGATACGCCTCTGCAACGCTCCAATTTCTTCCCTGAGACCCTAAGCACGAAACGAATACAATTATCAGCACATCTCCTAGCTTGACCAACTACGAACAATAGAAAGCGCGATAGCAGACAAAAAGGGAGACCGGAGGTTTGCTAGATCCTATTGCGCGCAAAAGCATTTGTAACACATTAGACTAAACGCTATATGTTATAGACTACTACTGCGGAACTAGACGTTGACTAATTTCACTTCGTAGAAAGACGTATGTTAGAGTTCTAGCTAATCATTCTGACGTTTATTATTTTGAAGCAATGCTGGTTTGTTTAGTGATTGTATATAGCTGTGCGTAATCGATACGATTGTTGTATGCGACATAGATTCGTAGCTTTACGATGTTCCAGCACAGCAGATGCGGGTGGATTAAACGGGACCGATGACGAGGATGATCGGTCGATGTTGTTCAACCGTGTGGTACGCTCATAAAAATATCTATTAAAAGTCGTGTAATTGTTGTATTATTCGTGATAGAACGAGAGAACGTGTACGGTACGAATAAAAAATTTAACGTTCAATATGTAAATGTTAATCTTGAACTAATACGTTATGATATGCTTCTAGGATCTGTGTTAATTCTCCGCCTCTCGATGGTTACTACAAGGCTGTAAGTGTTTGGACCTTGTTTTATCACTCTGCACACGTCCTCAGAATATAATCCTTGTATATTAGAGAATTGATGGTTGGTGGTAGACGTAGGGTTACAATCAGGTTGTATAGATTTAGTATAGTTACAAGTTCCAATAGAAACGTGATAGATTACTGTGTAAAGTTGTTGTTTAATTAAATCGTTTTTTTTTTTTAGATAGACGCGGAGATAGAGAGAAGAAGGAGAAAAG
Source organism: Lasioglossum morio (assembly GCA_916610235.2). NCBI lineage: Eukaryota > Metazoa > Arthropoda > Insecta > Hymenoptera > Halictidae > Lasioglossum > Lasioglossum morio. The sequence continues at coordinate 13,245,401 of OU744328.1, read as the reverse complement.
AGAAGACGAGGACGTGGTAACGAGAGCATAGCAATGAACCTTTTGGGATAGAAGGGCGCGGACCACCTGGTTGGCGACGTCGTCCAGGCACCGCTCGTATTGGCGACGTTGAGCGTCGGCGTCCCGTGCCAAAGCGGCGTGTTCCGTTTCCAAGGTCGCCAGACGTGCCACCAGTGCAGCATGCACTTCACCAGCACATGCAGCCTCCAAACCACGCAGCTGACCCCTCATCGACTCGTTCTCGAGCTGCAACTTCGAGATCTGCGCTTGGTACTGGTGCACGCGTGCCTGTTTGCAAACAGAGAGTTTCCATTCATTATTCATTCTTCCGTTCATTATCCTAGACTGCAACAAATCGAAGAATGCACGGAAAAATCAACATCGTGACCGATTGCGTTCATAATTTATTTTAATATTATTTTTAATTGATCGTGAAATAATATGTGTAAGCATTCTATGGAAGAACGATGTGCTCTGAATGCACGGGAAAATCAAAATTGTGGGCGATTGCGTTCATAATTTATTTTAATATTATTTGTAATTGATCGTGAAATAATATGTGTAAGCATTCTGTAGAAGAAAACAATGTGCTCTGAATGCACGGAAAAATCAAAATTGTGGGCGATCGCGTTCATACTTTATTTTAATATTATTTGTAATTGATCGTGAAATAATATGTGTAAGCATTCTATGGAAGAACGATGTGCTCTGAATGCACGGAAAAATCAAAATTGTGGGCGATCGCGTTCATACTTTATTTTAATATTATTTGTAATTGATCGTGAAATAATATGTGTAAGCATTCTATGGAAGAACGATGTGCTCTGAATGCACGGAAAAATCAAAATTGTGGGCGATTGCGTTCATACTTTATTTTAATATTATTTGTAATTGATCGTGAAATGATAATATGTGTAAGCATTCTATAGAAGAAAACGATGTGCTCTGAATGCACGGAAAAATCTAAATTGTTGGCGATTGCGTACATATTTTATTTTAATATTATTTGTAATTGATCGTGAAATAATATGTGTAAGCATTCTATGGAAGAACGATGTGCTCTGAATGCACGGAAAAATCAAAATTGTTGGCGATTGCGTTCATAATTTATTTTAATATTATTTGTAATTGATCGTGAAATAATATGTGTAAGCATTCTATGGAAGAACGACGTGCTCTGAATGCACGGAAAAATCAAAATTGTGGGCGATCGCGTTCATACTTTATTTTAATATTATTTGTAATTGATCGTGAAATAATATGTGTAAGCATTCTATGGAAGAACGATGTGCTCTGAATGCACGGAAAAATCAAAATTGTGGGCGATCGCGTTCATACTTTATTTTAATATTATTTGTAATTGATCGTGAAATAATATGTGTAAGCATTCTATGGAAGAACGATGTGCTCTGAATGCACGGAAAAATCAAAATTGTGGGCGATTGCGTTCATACTTTATTTTAATATTATTTGTAATTGATCGTGAAATGATAATATGTGTAAGCATTCTATAGAAGAAAACGATGTGCTCTGAATGCACGGAAAAATCTAAATTGTTGGCGATTGCGTACATATTTTATTTTAATATTATTTGTAATTGATCGTGAAATAATATGTGTAAGCATTCTATGGAAGAACGATGTGCTCTGAATGCACGGAAAAATCAAAATTGTTGGCGATTGCGTTCATAATTTATTTTAATATTATTTGTAATTGATCGTGAAATAATATGTGTAAGCATTCTATGGAAGAACGACGTGCTCTGAATGCACGGAAAAATCAAAATTGTGGGCGATTGCGTTCATAATTTATTTTAATATTATTTGTAATTGATCGTGAAATAATATGTGTAAGCATTCTATGGAAGAACGATGTGCTCTGAATGCACGGAAAAATCTAAATTGTTGGCGATTGCGTACATATTTTATTTTAATATTATTTGTAATTGATCGTGAAATAATATGTGTAAGCATTCTATGGAAGAACGATGTGCTCTGAATGCACGGAAAAATCAAAATTGTGGGCGATTGCGTTCATACTTTATTTTAATATTATTTGTAATTGATCGTGAAATGATAATATGTGTAAGCATTTTATGGAAGAACGATGTGCTCCGAACGCACAAAGAAATTGGTGGACCTCGAAATACAACATAAGAAAATATTAGAAAAATAAAATCCATAAGATTTTGCGCTTGAAACGCTGTATCTGCTCGGGAAGTTACCTGAAAGATCTGATATTTTGAATTTCGAGGTATCAAAGGGTTCAGAGAAACAAAAATTTTGTTGAAATTTGAAAGTCGAGGCGGCGCCTTCCGAGAGGATCGAGATTTCGCCGTAGCTGGATGTAGTTCTTTTGCAAGCGTGCTCGCTGCAACGCGTAGCAGGAGTTAATAACACGACCGAGCGTTATTAGCAGAAAGGCGTTTAACGTTAAATTAGGGCTGCGGGGACCTGTCGGAGACAGGGGTGCTAATAGAGGGTGCGTGTGTCTGATTTATAACAGTCGTGCCAGCCAGGCGGCCCTTGCTAATGTCTACACCCCCTTCTTCCAAAAGTGAAGGGAGACCAACGATTTTCTGTCATCCCGCACGCGGGGGAAAATAAAAATACAAACTGGCCGCTTCTTGGAATTCTCCCCGCGGCACATCTGACTCCTCGATGCCATTTCTCTTTCTCTCTCTCTCTCTCTCAGATTTTCTCCATCTCTAATACTTCTCTGCCTCTCTCTCTCGCTCTTTGGTCTACGCGAGTCTCCCACTGGTAATTTATCGTCGAGCACCGACGGGAGACAGACTGCCGCTTCCGCGCCTCTAAATTGCACGCATCGACCTCGTGAAATTTCTAATCTAATTTTGAAGCGGTGTCACCGCGGCGGTTAACGGCTTGAGAAAGCGCCAGGCTCTCGGAGAACCTACAGCGTGACAGCTTGAGATGCATCGAACCACGAAGACGTATTTGCACTCGGCGGCGAGGGAATGATAGACGGCGGAATAAGGGCTGAACACGGGGCTTAATTCTGGATCGGGTGTATATCTGTGCCATAATAAAATTGTCTGCATCGATCGCGAGACAAGATGAAAAGCGAATATTTTGCTTATGAATTTCAAAAATGAAAAACGACTTCCGGTCTGAAAATCCTATTTCCGGTTAATACCGGCAATTGCAACTATCACCGTTCGATGAAGCGTACTCGAATTAGTTCCTAAAATTTCGGAAGTCTATACAAATAAAAATCAAATGCTGTTCGTTGGTAAGCGCATCACTTGAGAACGGCTGGGACCGACTTGGCTAATTCTTTTTTTTAAATGTTCATAATAGTCCGAATAAGGTTTTAAAATGGAAAATTTGGGAAAAAATGAAAGTGTTTTTTTCTATGGGATTTTCTTCTCCTTCAATTGAATATCCATGGCTACAATCGTTAATAGATACAATGATCGCTCAGAAATACGTTCTTTTCTCATTTTTACTTTGTTTACACATTTCCAATAGCTTTTTACAAATTCACAGAACGATCACAAACAAATTTATTGAAATTTGAACAGGACGACGTCTGTCTGCTAGTTTACAATAAAAATCTGTCTCCACCATTTTAATAGGGGTGGACGGGTGGCCAGGAATCCTGTGTATCTAAAAACTGCAATTGAACGCGAAAGGAAATTAGCTGACGATTGTTTCGAGACACGAGGATCCGGTAGAAGTTATCGAGGAGCTAATGGAAACGTCATAGCGAAACGTTTGCGCTGTCGTTGATCGGATAGGTTCATATACCTCTCGCGATTTGTTTAATCGTATCGAGATCGAGTGTCCAAGGGGGTGGTTGCCCGAGAGCGAACGAAACAGAAATTGTATTATTCGATACAGGGTGCACATCGAAGGGCCGTCGCGTTGGCCGGTGGCGTTCAAGAAGACCATTGTCTAGCCTTGTGTCGCTGCCAGGAACAATCGTGCATGACAACTCGCACGCGAGACACAATAACGGGCCAGTGGCCCGTACCGGAACGGAACCGTTGTTATTGGACGAAGGGGAAAAGCTTTTTACGGCAGTGTCATCGTGTGTCCCTGGATACAAAAAACGAAAACGGCCGCCGACAATAAACGCTCGGCCGTTTTGGATCGGCATGCGAGAGAATCCGAAGGGCGCCTCGTTATCTGTCCGTGCTTATCAGAACCACTACGTACTACTCGTTCTCCTGTTTGGCTGATTTTTTGGATATGTAATAATTTTCTAATTTTATTGCGACTGTAAAGAAAATAAGTATCCTCCCCCTGTTCCAAATAACTAGACTACGGATCATTCTGCAAAATAAAAATTGCCAGCACCAATAGCAAGTGACTGGAGCCACACGAACCGTTTATTTTTCCTTGAATAATTTGAACAAGCTGAGAAAAATAGATTTGCACTCTGAAATCGTTGCAACCTTTCTGCTGTTTTAAATTGCACCCACACATCTTTCCCATAAATGCATATAATTCCGCAGTCTACTCATAACAGTGGCAGACCCCATAATTTCATTGTACAGCGGAAAGGGGTGAGTTTAAAGCGTTAACGCGGCGTGCCCTCGTAAAACAGAACGCGTCCCTCTGTCACAGGCTTTTTGGAGAGCGCTGTACACGTTCCCAGCGAGTACAACAATTTCCAGTTCATATTGCGGGCCGGCTCGCAATAACCGACGATTCGCTGGTCCACGGTATTTGCCAACGGCCAATATTCCTGTGACTTAACAAAGTAACGCGGAGCGGCCATGGCGCGACTGCGACGCTTTGGCGCAATGAAAAGGGAGGAACAGTAAACGCTCGGCATTTACAGAGAACCCTTAGAATGTACGCACTATCTCGTTCACGGCCGGTTTGCTTCTAAAAGAGTCGTAGATTCAGGGACGAGGGGTGTGCATCACTGCCCCCACGAAATACCGTTTATTATCGATCGTCACTCGATCCCCCTCCCCCAACCCCCGGTTCAATGTCGGCGTCGGCCCCACCGATATATGCCAGAACCCCTGAAAATCCCTCTATCGGCTACGAGGAACCGAACACACGCCTGCCAAGAGTTCTCTCTAGCCGTTCGATTTTACTTTCGAAGCGAACAACATTTCTCCTACGCCGCGTCACACGCTCGACCGCCATTTCCCACCACCATCACCTCTCCCCCCTCGACAGAACCTTCTGTTCTGAATGGCTGCCGATTTTCTGTCGGAAAGTTACCTCGCAACTAAGCTCGATATTTCTATCCTCTGGCAGCTGCTCTCGACTCCGATGGCCAGTAATCGATCCATGCACGCGAATTTTCAATTACTACGATCCTGGGCCCAGGGACGAAGCCGATCTTTCCTCACTCGGTTTTGTTTACTTGGCTGGTCGGGGCCAACTTGAAACTTGTCGGTACCCTCTTTCTTTTTACCTTCAAGTATTTTCTTGAACAGCTCCTTTGCAGAAAATGAACAGCTACCGAAAGGCCAAACGACGAACACGAAAATAACGAGGTCAAGCTCGAGATTTTCAGACCAAAATGTAGAATTTTCAATATAACTTTATTGGACAAAAGTGAAGAATCTTTTTTCAGCCAAACTAAAAGCGACCCCCCTATATTGGAAAGGAAAACGTTGTTTAAAATGTCGAAACCTATGATATATTTAAGCTTCATCAAAATCGGAGTACAGTAACCCTTTCGAAATAATTACCCTATTTATTTATCAAATAATAATATGATAATATAAGTTTTGCTAAAATTTTGTATGCGTTAGAAGAAAGTGTGGCACTTCTAAAGCCCAGGGATGGTCGGGAAGAAAATTTAGATTGAAGAGTTCTTAATTTATTTCTGCTTGAATAATATTGAATTATTTATACACAATTCGTTGATTTTGTTCTTGCAGATTGAATGACTGGCCAGACGAAGTTAGTTTGTGTTGAGCAATTTCTGTACTGGCTTCTTTTTTTATTTTATTTTCAAGTGTTCATATTTTTTATGGGCTGCAGTGTATATACAAATCGAAATCGAGTGAACATATTTCGAGTGTGTCGGAATTCATTATCCCTGATTCACGTGTACAGGATGAAATAATTAATGGTGGAACTTCCGCGAAACTTACCTCGTAAGAAAGCGTGAGCGAAGTCTTCTCTTGCTTCAGCTGCTCGGCCCTGTGCTTGTGTTGCAGCAACCCCCGGGACGACTCCTCCATCCTGCAACAAATCAGCACACGGTTCAAGGAGCAGTCCAATTTTAATTCCCGTCGAAAAGATTCTAATTGAAAGAGCCCCCCCGATCGTTTTCGCCTGTTTGCGCGAACCAGAGACCGTTGTTACGTTCGTTTCGTTTGCTTTCGGCGTGTCAACTCGACCATGAATTATTGCTATCTGAAAATTCAATTACGTCGACAAATGAGACGAACGGCGGAACAATGCTCGCTCGTATCGATACATTTGCATAATGCGCAACGACGAAATCTCTTTCGCCGAACGGCGCCGGCCGATCAATCTTGATTCAGCATAAAAATATACAGCAATAATTTCAATAATAATAAAGATAAATGCATAAGCATATGTGTCACATGTTAAATGCCTATAAAATAGTGAAATCATAATTAAAACGAGTTCGGTTTAGCGATATTTATTTAATTTGGTTTATACCAGAGATCAGCAAACTACGGCCCGCTGTCTGTTTCGAATTCGAACCGCGCGGTTAATATTGTTCTTTAACATGGAAAAATTGAATATAAATAAAATTACGTGAAATAAAAAACTCATGGAAAAATATCACTTTCTATTATAAAATATTTGGAACCCCTGGTTTTTTGTTATTCGTCAGACCTAAAAATTTTACGATCTGCCCCTTTCCAAAAAAGTTTAGTGACCCCTCGTTGATACCGTTAGACAAAATCCATTTTTGGAATGCCCCGTCGAGCAAATCGTGAATAATAGTATAAAACGAACTATAGAATGAGCTAGTATATTCTTCGAAATGTTTACGAATAACAATTGTCTTTGAAATTTTAATGGGCTGCAAATAATACATTATTTTTATATTTCAAATGGTGCCTACTCATTTTCGTCACAAATGCATAAAATCCGCTGTCTATTGATAACGATTATTGATGTCATAAATGGTATAAAGTCGACGCCTCGAATTGGGACCACCCCCGCCTTAAGGGTTGAAATCAGCCCGAGCTAATGATTCGCCGTGTACCTAAAGGTTTACCGGGGGGGGGGGGCTCGCGTGAAGGGATGCGATCGCGAGGAAAAAGAAATTCACGGGGTCCTCGTTCGATGTTGATTCGATTATCCGTTTCTTTGGTACGGGGCGGTGATTCGCGCGTGACGGTCGCGACTTTCCTCGAGAAATTTCTTCATGCGCACGCTCCGCGGGCTTAATGATCTGATTAGAGATACAAGAGGAGGGTGCCGGGGATGCTGAGATACGAAGCCGATTTAAGCTTTTCGAGGGAGACGAACCGAGGGCTTTCCTCAACGCTTGGCAACACCCTTTTCCCCGTTTCCCTTCTCGTTTCCATCCGCTCAACGCGGGGGTGGTGGTCCCGCGCGCGCACCACCACCGTTGCCTTCTTCTAGCGTTTCCCGAGCCAACTTTCGAACTAACTGCCGACTTTCGGGGCAACGTGCAATTGTTTTCTATCACCGGAGCCATCTGCAGTCACGCGGAAGGGTTTAATGAAGATTAATTGGCAATTACTTAGCGGCACTCGGCTCTGCCATCGCCACGCACCGTCTTCCGTGAGGGGCGAACTTTTCGAATGGATACAGTTTTGTTCTTTAATCGCGTGCTCGAGCCGCGTTCTATGCGAACAGGCTATACCGATTATGATCCGGGAAATCGTTAACGCTTTGACTGCCGAGACGAACTTCCACGATGTCTCGTCCAATTTCGTCAATTTTCTAGGACTGTGAAAATTCTAATAAAACCATCTTCTCTATCGACGTGTCTATTGGAAATGGGTGGTTAACCCTTTGCGGTCGGAGCTACTTTAACTCGAAAATTAAACGTTTCTTCTGACCTACAATATTTCCATTCTCTATGATTTTTTAAATTTGATAAATATGAAATTGATATAATACCTCATACAATACTTAAATTGTAGTAATTGGTTAGATACTGACATATCTGATAGTGTAAACAATTATTTAAATAATAGTACAGCAATTTTTACTCGGCCGCTAAGGGTTAAATAAACCGAAAAACAGCGTATTCTGTTTTAAACTCTAGTTTATTATACTGAGCTCGGAAGGACGCCGTATCGTGCTGAAGGTTAGACTCGAAGTGAAGAGACGCCGCAGAAAGGCAATATGGAAAAATCCGATGTTCACTCGAGACAAAAGGACGCAGGCCTGTGGGTCTGCTGACATCTGATTTACTTCCTTTAGTCAGTGATTCTCACACTTAATCAAATTCATTTTTTCCTTTTGACTGACGCATTGTTACTAACAATCCAACAATATCGTCGTAGTGATTTTATTTTATTATAAACTGTTGGGATTCTTCCTCAGGAGTCCAGGTAAAATGAAAGGTACCACAACGTATAATGATACGTGTAACTATACGTTTAATGATGTGAGACTGCCAATCGCGCAAGACAAATGACTATATCTCAAGTGTCTTACGCAAGCACTTTGATAGTCTTAACATAGACAAGAATGTGTGTTGGTCATAGATGATTTGACAAAGCGTGAACTTCTCCGTCGTTTAAACATTATTTCCAGTATTAATTAAAGTCCTACCGCGGACAATGTACAACGAACGGGGTTTCTCGATTCCAATTACTTTACGCTCGGTCTCGACGCGGCCCGGTTTTCCTTTCGCCGTCGCGTCCTCTCATAGAAGATTCATTTGTGTGTACACATCGGATCCGTGAAAAGAAACTCCTTGAATAAGCTGATTGTCCTGGGCGAACTTGCTTGTTCAGTCTCAAGGAAGTCTGTGTACATTTGAGGAGTTCGAGGACGTTTAATCGGCTTAAAACTCCGCTCGTTAAAGTTTCCAGTTTGCCTTAACTCTTAATGTGCTTTCAAAACGGTTATGAAAATGGTCTTCGGCAGATTGAACTGTCCGATCGGCCTTAACGAAAGATAAACCGCGCGGCGGCTTTATTAGGCGACAACGCTTTATGCGCTCGGTTCTTATCCCGTTATCGTTCCACCCCCGCCGTAGCCATCCTCGTCGCATTCTCATCTCGTCGTTTATTAGGTCGTTGCGTAAATCCTGTCAAAACTCCTTTGTTTCCCTAAAAATGATCGCATCAGCGACTGCGATAAAAAAGGAACTGAAAGTTCGCAGCAAATTTTGTTACACCTTTACGTTACATTGAATTATTTGCATCTTTTTGAATTTTTTCACGAATACCTTTTTCTCGAATGAAGTTTCACGCAAATTTACCTTCAACTAACGGAACAGTGTATCTTATTGCGGGAGAACTGCGTCAAATTGACGCGAGGGTTAACCAGCATCGTTTCGAGCGTATCGTAAAGTTGAATACACGCGGTAATTTTGGGGGAACGGCGTCGAAACGGTCATCCCCGTTGAAGTTCCCGTAAAACAGACTGAAAATTTATACGAATGGGCCATGAATGCTAACAAACGAACCAGTCCTATCCCTCTGACGAGGTTAACGCAAATAATTCAGCAGGATCCAGGAGTAACCTCGTAACCTCCTTCATTAGACTTTTACCCCGCGGTCGATTCGACCGACGAAATGGGGGACTTTCCACGGTGATTCCCGGTAACTTATCAACTGGGGTGCCGTTCTAGGTACCGGGCTTAAGAACAATGCTACGCAAACAGTAATTATAAGCGCAAACAGAACAGCGATTGCCACCGAGCTTGTTATACGGTGGATCATCAAGATTGCAGTCTTGGGAATTCAGTTTACATAGGAATCTCCTCCGAGCTTTTCTTCAGATTCCACGGATTACCTTCGGTATACCGCGAATCCCTATTCTTTCTCTACAACTGATTATTTTTTAAATTTACTCATTGAGCTAGAGAAGTTTCTAGTAGATAAAATTATCCTAATTATTTAAGAGCCTCTCCTGACAGTCCCAGTCATCTAGTAGCATTTTTTTTATGGACACATATTTCAATCTAAATTGAAATTCAACTTTATATCATTATACCGGGTGAGTCATCTAACGTTGCCATCTAAGATATCTTTGTTGTTTTTAAAGATACGTCGAATGTCTAACGGACAAAGTTGAATGGTTCAGTGTTTTTATGTGATTTTTTTTGTAAAGATGTCAATTTCTTTTGAGGATTTTTGAGGATGTTTGAAAACATTCTATAGCGTTGAAGGACCTTAGCATGTTTATTACAAGTTTCACTGGTGATAAACGCATTCTGCTTCCATATTTTATAGTTTTACAATTTCTTTCTGTCCGTCACCTTGAATGACCTTGAATAGTCACTGAATTCCTAGCGAAAGGATATATCATTGTAGGTATTCAAAAAAGGGGACTTCCATTTTTAAAAAATGAGGGTGACCTTGATATCTCTAAAAAAAATCACATAAAAACAAAAATATTTTTGGTATCATGTGAGCCGCACTAAACCATTCAACTTTGTCCTTCGGACATTCGACGTATCTTGAAAAAGAACAAAGATGTTTGAGGTGGCAACGTTAGGTGACTCACCCTTGTATTTCAATGTAATTGTTGTCAAGCAACAGCCTCTGTTTCCAAGTTCGCGGTCTTCCCGTTTACAGCTAGCCTAAAACAGTCCTCAATCTAATCAACCCAAAATGGATTTGCATTCCTCGGCCCGTGCAGATACATCACTTTAGGCTAGATTACGAACCAGTCCCACCGGTTCGCCGTGTTTCCTGCGTTTCCGAGCGTGCTCCCGACGGCAAGACGCAAACCGGAAGCCGACCGTTACCACGAGATTTGAAGACATTAACGCGCAGCAAGACCCAACCCCTCGGCACGGGCCATCCGAGTCTCTATATCGCCAGCCGAGGCACATGGCAGCGGCCAGCCGTTTCTCCTGATTTACGGCTATTGCCGCGCAAACTCGATTATAATGATGCAGGAACATGCCGCGGCGAATTGCACGCGGAACCGCGTCGCGTCGCCGGACTTTCATTAAACGATAATCATCTTCCGACCGCCTTGCTTCGCCGGAAACAGACGGACAATGCGCGAAACCCGTTGCTCGGATTTGTTATCACGATTCAGACACAATTTTGTCACTGCCGGCACGCGTTGTGGAAGGACGCCGTGACTGAGAAATACTTTTTATTAACATCTTCGAACGCCACGTGGGTCGCACAGTGGATAACCTGTCCGTGTCCCATGGATAATCGCTGACACAAATTTTCCCGACACAAATTTCCCCGACAACATTTCATCGACTTCAGATTTGACCGATGATAACTTTGGACGACAACGCTTTTAACCGAAAACGAATTTGCCCGACAACGAATTTGACCGACAGAAATTTCCCCCGACACGGTTTTCACCGACCCCAGATTTGACCGATGATAACTTTGGACGACACCGCCTTTAACCGAAAACGAATTTGCCCGACAACGAATTTGACCGACAGAAACTTCCCCCGACACGGTTTTCACCGACCCCAGATTTGACCGACGATAAATTTGGACGACAACGTCTTTAACCGAAAACGAATTTGACCGACAACGAATTTGACCGACAGAAATTTCCCCCGACACGGTTTTCATCGACTTCAGATGTGACCGACAATAACTTTGGACGACAACGCCTTTAACCGAAAACGAATTTGACCGACAGAAACTTCCCCCGACACGGTTTTCACCGACCCCAGATTTGACCGACGATAAATTTGGACGACAACGTCTTTAATCGAAAACGAATTTGACCGGCTCCAGATTTGACCGACAGAAACTTCCCCCGACACGGTTTTCACCGACCCCAGATTTGACCGAAGATAAATTTGGACGACAACGTCTTTAATCGAAAACGAATTTGCCCGACAACGAATTTGACCGACAGAAATTTTCCCCGACACGGTTTTCACCGACCCCAGATTTGACCGATGATAACTTTGGACGACAACGCCTTCAACCGAAAACGACTTTGCCCGACAACGAATTTGACCGACAGAAATTTTCCCCGACACGGTTTTCACCGACCCCAGATTTGACCGATGATAACTTTGGAAGACAACGCCTTTAACCGAAAACTAATTTGACCGGCTCCAGATTTGACCGACAATAACTTTAGATAACAACGAATATAAAATCGTTGCCGGATAAATTCGTTGTCGGTTAAAGGCGCGTTGTCGGTCGAAGTAATTGTCGGTCAAATCTGGAGTCGATGAAATGTTGCCAGTGAAAACCGTGTCGGTGATTTCCATGGTAGCCAACCTGTCCTGCGAACGAAAACTCGAGTGTTTCAGAGCTCAGTGATTTTCTATGTTTCCCTTGTAACTTACAAAAAACCTTGTACTTTCTATTAAAAAAATTGCACAAGAGCAGACACGTTCCTAAACGAATCAGTTCGAGCGCAGTTTTTCTCAGAAATAGAAAATGACTTTTTGATTTGATTTCTGTACAAAAATGAATTTAGATTGAACGAAGAGAAAGCATAGTAATCGATAGCGAAAGGAATTGCAAGAGTTTAGCATGTTGAAACTGTTTGCATCGTAGCTCTCGAGAGAAAAGAACGATTCTTTGCTCGGTCGATAGGTTTCAACAGGGAGAGCGTGCAGAATGCGGGTTCGCGGTGAGAGAATTGTTCCACTAAACATAATTCACCGATAGTCCTATTGTATCCGAGCACAGGGCTGGCAATTATTGGCGGGCTCGTGTTGGCCGGTTCGTAGAGGATTGATCAAGACCTCGTGTTTCTCTTCTACTCGCCCCGACTACTTCTTTCAGCGACAGAAAACATTCTCGGCGGACCATTAATCTCGTTTCGGTGAATTGAGTCGGATCGTGGGCATTTTTCAACGGTGAACACGGTCCAGGAAGATGTATTGTTACAAGGCGGCTCGTGGTTGCTAAATGTCGTCGATTCTTCAACGATAAATTGGAAAAAAACCAACCGGTCGTCTCCTCCTCTTTTCGCGATAGAAACGTCCCCTTGGAAATGATTAGATTTATCGCTGCGATCGCTGCAGACCGAATTTGTGGTTTTTCCTGTTACTCTGGTAGCTGCTAAATACAGTTGAAGGTTTTTTTGGATATCGGGTTAAATAATTTTAAGGATACGTCCGAATAAATAAGTGAGTTCAATAAGTGTCTCGAAAAACAGTCTTTGCAATCTTGACAATCTCAATAGTTATCGAAGATAGTAGGAAAAAGTTCTGGTCTTATAAGTAGTTGTAAGTAGTTGTTTTCTTTTTCCGTTACATGGTCTTCAAAAATATTGATTATATGTTAATTTTGTTATATATATTTTTCAGACGCAAAAATGTCTCATTGAAAAAGATCCACATCGGGATCGAAACGTTAGAAACATGATTTAATATTTGCACATTTGTTGTTTTTTCTATAAATGATCGAACCTGGCGTCGATATCATTATTAAATGTCTTAATTTCGATCGAGAAGAATATAACCGTTATAAGTAGAAACAGAGAATTCCGAAAAATGTAATGTTCAGCTATAAGATCCTCTGTTTTAGTGAGACAACGATAGATAAAAGAGCGGTCGTCTGTATCTAGCTGAGAGTGGAAACCGAGTGACTCTCGACGGCCTGCGATATAACGTACCTGAACTACTTGAATTCCTGATAAACTCGCGGTAATACTACTTTCTTTACGTTCCTCCATTTCTGTTCTCTATTACAGGGTTGATGCGTGTATCGTATGTGTGTACAGCCCTATATACGATTGAATTTATAATAACAAAGAATCGAAAGTACCAATAGCGATCGCCGTATCGCAAGAAGAAGATAAAAAGGAACAGCGCGACAAGAAACACGTCTGTCAAAACGAATAGTCACCCGTGTGTCCTTACAGCTTTTTACAAATAAATACGGCTTTTTTGTAAGGAAATAAGAAGATCCCAATGTTAGGTATGATAAGAATTCTTATCTTTACATGTTCAATCATTCATTTTTGTCGAACCTGATATCTCCAGGTTCTCGCACCCCTCTAATATTTGAAGAATTAATTACATTCTTTTATAGAGAAAACACGACACGTTGCATTCAATCTCGCAACAATGGAGGCCATTGTTGAAACAAGTGGCGAAGCGCGTGAAATCGTCTGTCTCGTTTAACGTAAGATAGCCGGCGCGACGACACGCAGTATTTTTAATCACTGTGGCCATTAGGACACGCCGTTAAACGTTCGCAACAAAACCACCACGGAGCAATAATAGTCCCGTCGGCGTGGCGAGATCTCGCGTGCGAGGAAAAGCGAGGAGACATCCTCGCCGAGGTTCATCCTCGCTGACGCGTAATAGTAATTTCGGCAGACGATAATGGCGCCGGCACACAAAGGCCCGCACGCCATCGCCGCAAGGGCGGCTTTAACACCCGCCCCACGCGATTCAATAATATATTCGCGGATACCTGTTTACCTTAGCCACCGTCTGCGTTTGCACAGCTCACGCGCGCGTAAACGTGCGTGTCCCTCTGTCGCTCGCGTGCGATCTAACGTGTAAACAATAATTACTCGACGCCGGTCACCGTCGGCCACTGTCGCCCACGCCAAGATTTGCCGTTCGAACGGAATCGTTCGTCGAAGCCCGATCGCGTGATCCAGCAACGAGAGAATTGAGGGTTGCGACAGCTCGAATCGTTGTTCGTCTAATTTTATGGTCTCCAAGGAAAAGGACGTTTTATGACAGGGTTTTTTTCATTAGCTCTCACATAATGCATTCGGTACTCTAATGTCGCAACGCTGTTCGGCAAGTTTGCAGCATTCGAGAAGTAATAAAAACAAATAAGTGGTTCGATTAGGAAATATCGCGATCCAGTTTCCGTCGAGAAAGGATCGAAGCCAAGGCGGTTTCCAATCGGACGGAAGCCTGTTCGTCTCTCAAGAGCCATAGAAATGCATAATTTGTTTGCGGCCCGTGGAAATTCACTGAATATAGGGTAAAGCGTCTCGCAATGCATTCGTACGGATTGCATGGAGGCGTTGTTCCACTGACAGCGAAGATAAACGGGGTTTGCGGGCCGAGGGTGGAACGCCTTTTCTCAGAAGGCGAGAATAAATGTTGATAGCGAGCATGACTCGATGGAGACTGGTGACACGATAATGGCTAGGTTATTAGACGGCGACGTTGTTTTAGGTAACAAAAGCTCCTCCAGTGCTGGATTCATGGCTGAGGATTTTGTTCGGACGTTCGTAACTACGATGCTCCAGTAGGGGATACGAAAATACTGAAGGAATGCATGTTTTATTTTATATTTATGAGAAAAATCACTGGTCGCATTGTGAAACAGTGTGCGAAGAGTTTAAGAATATTAATGAATCAGTGTCTGTTTATTAACCGTTCACTACATGATTTATTTAATTGGGATGATAAAATTGAAAGAAGGTCACTTTTGGTGTTTTATTTAAGGGAAAATATTTCGAAAAATTAAAACTACATATTCAGAAAAATAAACGTAATTTAGAATAGTAAGAAAATATATTCTTATTGTAGTTTATTATATACCAGATTTGTTAACTATATCAGTTAACGTTAAGAATTGTTAAGAATTGTTAACTCTCATACGTTCCTCAGGGTGAAAATTCAACCATTTACCTTTTTCACATATTGTAAAACGATTGATTTCTTTCTGTCTGTGTTGCAAAATGTATTTCTTGGAAATGTCCAACTTCGATCGAAGCATAATTCGTAGATTTGAAATGTGAAGTAAGAAGAAATGAAATATTATTCTAGTATATTTTATGCAACTTTATCTGAGGAGCGTATGAGGGTTAAAGGAAGATAGCAATTTCTGTTTGGCTCTAGTTTCTTCGCTCTTACTGCAAATAATTTTGCTGGCAATGGTGCTCACTTCTCCGAGAAGGAACTATACCATTGTTTACACGAGTCGGTGCATTTTTGCACGATTCTCGATTCGCAGGATCAGTTATGGTCCGCATGGTGTCGGTCGCAGCCTGGCCGGGATCAATTTTACAGGGCCGCGAGCACGAAAATTTCACATTTCACGGATCAAACACGTGACGCTCGTGAAATAGAACGTACTCCATGGTGCATGGGAATTGATGGTTTATCTTGGTCGACGCCGTAGCCTCGGCGAAGGGCGATAATAATCGGCCGATCCTCGCAGGATTGTTTTCCCACAAAGGTTTTCGTTTATCGAATGGAATCGCGTGTCATTCGTGGGATCCTATTATGAGAAACGAAATCTACCCCAATTTTCAATCTACTGAGCGGCCGATTATTATCGCTCGTGACAGCTTTGATCAAATAGGACTGATAGCCGCGCGCACGGGAATCGACTACGGCACAATTCCATCCGGGAATTGTTAACGATGCGGGTGACGAATTTGCCGGCGAAGTGTCGGAAACGGGATTTTCTTTGACACGCTCGCATTGTGATCGACTTTGCAATTAAAATATGTCGACCATTCTACAACCTTTATATCCGAATTCGAAACAAACAAATTTCCAATCCGATTTTCCAACCGTATTATTCCTACGATAATTGTTATCTGATGTTACAATCGGAGCATAAGCGAGAGCTTGTTTAATGGAGAATTTAACTAACGGATATTAAATTGTTCTGAATGCTGTCTCGTCTCGTTGGACACAGTATAGACGTTCTTGGCTGACTGTAGCCAAAATAATCGATTTACATTTGACGTAGTGAGCAGATCCTTGAATACGTTCCATAATGTAATAAGTTTTAGTATTTTTACACTTTAGCACTTTCATACTCAGAATAAAAAATTTGACATTCCATTTAAAAAGAACAAAGGTGATCTTTGTATCTTCTGTGCGCCTCCACTTACAAGAATACCATTTATACCATATTATGTAGTTACTTAAACCCTACGACATGTTTAAAATTATTAAGATATTCAAGTGTTCTGTTTCTTCTGACTCACCCTGTAGAATGGACGTATTCTTCGTTATGGCAGAGCTCACCCTATATTGCTTTTCCCTTTAGGCGAAGCTGCGCGCCTAATCAACGCGGAAACCGTTCGATTCATCGGATTCGTAAACGATCACTGTCGATTACGTTTCGTGGACCGTCGATACACGCGCGGCTGGTTTACGAGAGCCAAGCGACGACAAAAGGAGGCAAGAGAGAGAGAAGGAGAGAGGGAGAGAGAGAGAGTATGAAAGGGACAGGAGAATAGAGAAGGGCTACACCGCCGGTCATAAAACCTGTAATAAACGGTGCCGTGTATCTGGCTAATACAATGCGATGGTAACCGTGCTTAACAGGCACTCGTAAAACTGTATTCGGTAAAATAAATTGAACGGCGCCGTCATAGAGCGGAATAGCGGGGCCCGATCCCGCGAAATGCAATAACGCCGAACGTGTCCCGGGAATAGAACAATGCCGGACGAATCGTAGACCGCCATCGAATCCACCGTCAGCTGTTAAATTCGGTTTTACAGGAGTTTTCGTTCTCTGTTCCCGACCACGCATTGTTCGCCGATCTCTGGACAAATTGCACAGCGAAATTTTTCGACCGTCGCGCACCTGGCTCGACGTGGCCGAAAAAAATATCTTACGATCCGACTAAATTGATTCTTCCGCCGACTTCAAATGTCCCGGATACCCAATTTACTTTCTATTCCTATGAAACCAGTATTGCAAATTTCCTTTCGCGCAATATTGTAATTTCACGAAGCAGTGAAGTAACATTTTTTAGAGGAAAGTGTGCGGGAATGTGTTAATTTTTTAAGGAAGTTTGAAAATCTTCTTTTACGCAATAATCGATGATGAAATTATTGAGGGTGAGTTGTTAGTTTATGTCTCAAGTTTTTATTGTTGTTGAACGATCTATTAAAGAATTTCTAGCCCATAGACTTTCAATAATTATTGTTAATTACAACGGTTGAGCGAAATTTTATGGAAAATTCCGCCGTGCGTAATTATATAATGCTCTGAAAGACACCGTGTGGATATCATTCGATGATATTTTAACGACACGCGCGTCGCCCGTCATATTTTACGGCATAATTGCGCGGAGGATTCGCAATTACGCGGAAAAATGAAAAGTGTCGGGAGGAAATGGCAGCTAATTGGACGTTAATGGGCGTCGACACGCGGACGGCTCGTAATTCCGTGGCAATTTTCGATCGTTACCATCGAAATTCCCATTTCCAACGCGGTCTTTGGAATTGAATAATTTTCACCGATCATTTCCGCGTTCGCGCCGGCTATCCGTACGAGTTTCTGCCTAACCCGGCCTCCTCTCACGGAATCGGAAATAGTTCAGCCTCCTTCTATGCCGACACAAACTCTAGTCTGCAATTTGCCGAACTTGCGTTTTCCACCTACCGTTCCTAAAATAGTTTCGCCCCGTTTCGATACACAACATTCTCCACCAACGTTAATTGGAAACTACAATTTTATTTCATGCGCAAAACTTTTCCCCACGGTACAATTTTCCTACAATTTCATCCAATTGCAACACAATTTCCATCCTGATTCTGTCTAACGGTAGCAGAGATTTCAATACCTAATTCAAGATTATTTGAACAATCTAACGATGCTTTATTTTATCCTTCAATTATAGGTATGTCAAAAATCCTTATCACAAACGATGGACAGAAGTTTCTTTATTCTAGTAACGACGCACAGACTTGTATTTGTCCGATCTAGCTGGACAAAATTTTTTATTGCTCAAAATTGATTCGATTTATTATGTTTTATTAAATTACGCTTACATTAATAGCCATCGCAGTTATCACTTGCGATGAGGACCGATGAACAAGGGACTACCTGGCTCTCCCAATAACTTATTATTTTTTATTTGAGGGTAGTTCTAGGAAATTGACTTTTGACCAGCTAGGTCAAGTACCAGTCTGTGCGACGCTACCATTTTTCAAATGGTATGTATCCATAGAATTGAATTTCTTAAATAATCCCTGTCGGATGCATCTTTACGAGAATGGTTCCAGGTACACTGCCGATTGTGCTGAAAAAGCTTTCGCCGTTCGGGGGTAACAGTTGTCTCAGCGAAACTTTTCGCGGATAAAAAGCGGATGCGCGCAATAAAACCGCATGACGAGCTTACGTCGCGACGCAGCAGTGAGCGAGCTGGCGTCAACCGAAAGAAATCGATCGTCGGCTCCGTCATCGCGCGTTCGTTGTCCTCTCGAACGAGCGTATCGACGCTAGCCGCGCGACGAGCTCTCTGTACGAGCCACCGTCGTTGTAAAATCGTCGGCAAACATCGCGCCCCGCCAGCCCAGCGGAAATTACCTAACAGCCTTGTTAAGTGCACTCGTCCGCGCGTGATTCTCGGCCGGAGCGGACAGAAGCGGCGCGGAGCAGAGTTCGAGGTCCCAGGGTCTGACGCGACGACGACGCAGCCCGATTAAAACGGAGAATCTTCTGTCGTCGCGTAGAAATTAAACATTCCAACCCCGTGCAAGGCCATTGTGCTTTTTTTACGAGCGGGCCGCGCGTTACTTTCGCGCGACCAGAGACGAAATTGAATTTTCCATTCAGCCTGAACCACGCTGGCCGCGTTTCCAGCGAGCCACGAGTGGACCCATTAACAACGCTGAGGAACAATGACTGCTAAATAGGCGCGTCGAGAGGGAACACGCGAATGTTCAACCCCCGGAAGACTGGCCTTTCTCACTGCTTCACGTTCAGCCCCTTAATTGCCCACTCCTCTAACAAATAATCCCCTTATTAGATTTAAAATTAACACTTTACTTACAGAAAGCCTATTTATAGGATTTTCAATAATTCTGCTGTACCAAAAGTAAGTGTTGGAGCGTGCAACGAAATGCACGAAACACACGGAGAAGGAAATCTTTTTACCACGTTTTATTCCTACCATGCAATAGATAATTGATTAATCTTGTGCCCCACGTTTCTCGTTTTCGTATTTTCATAACTATTCAAAATTCACAATCACAAATTTTCAGGAGTATCTGCACGAGGTTAGGAATCTGTTTGAGACTAGGAAAAATTAGTTTATATACTTTTTAGTCCTTTCTTAGAAACGTGGTATTTTGGAAAAATTTAGTTTTTCACCTCAAGTTTATTAAACTTCAAGCGTCGCTATTTCTTTACCCAGAAGAAATCAGTTCTAGCCAGCCTACCGAACAAGTCACAGCTCACACCTCCTTTCTTCATTTTACTTTTTGGCGTCTAATAGTTTAACTTCAATGTACTAATAATAATGTGTCCCATTGTGTTATACGTGAACAATTTTAATTCACAACTGAGAAACGTTTATTCCATAGTGCGGTGGACATTAAATAAACATTTAATAAATATAAGGTGTATATTTGATCTCCTAACCACGTGATCCCATCAGAAAGCATAGAAATTTTCTTTTACATTGCAATCTTAAATCAAAGTATTAGACGACGTTATTGAGGGTGACTTGTTAGTTCACAGTGAAAATTGCTGTTGCTATTGAATGTTCCATTGAAAAGTGTTTAGTCGTGTACCACACATTTTTAAAAATTATGTAATAATCACCGATCTACAATGCGTTAATCTCGTTTCTCAGAAACAAATCAGAAACAATCTGTGAGATTTGTCAAGCATTCATACCGGTCACTTTAGCTGTATCGGAAATTAGTTTCCACTGTGGTGAACGAACCAAATTCTAATAGGATTTTTCGAATGCCGAAGATTAGCCTGGTTGCTAGTGCTTTCAGTTTTCAAATTAGCGCCAAGTACAACAATCGCAGAACCGAGTATTTCTACAACAAACCTATTCTGTTTTGTAATCTTCATACTCTGTATTGTATGTAGTGTATTTCTCTTTTGTAATTATGTTGTAATAAATCTCATATGAGATTTTCTATAATAAAAAAAAAAAATCGCAGAACCGCGAATCACCCGTAAGAGAAGAAAAGTTTGTTCCAGCTAAGGTGACCGGCGACGAAATGCTACGAAGGAGAATACAAACACGCGTAAGACAATGCTCTGAACGTGAGCACCGCGAAGGGAGAAGATCCACAAACGTTTGCTGAACATCTCCGACCTTCGGTTTCGTCATAACAACAGGAGCATGGAACAGATAAAAGGAGGAGAAAGGAGAGGATGAGGTAGAAGAGGTAGGGATGGCGGAGAAGGTAAAAACACGGCAAAGGAAATGGGCGTCGAGTGAAATCTAGCGAAACAAGGGAGAAAGAGTTGAAATAGAGAGTATGCAGCGAGACGGACGAGCGGGGACGCGAAGAGAAAAAAAAGGAAAAGACTGCGGAAAGTGCAAAAAGGATGAGGGCGAGGAAGAATGGGAAATCGGCGAGCGGGTGCATCGAGCGACCTGTGCAGCTGTTGCACACCGGGACCGCGTTATTTCGCAGATACGCCGCAGTCATTTACGCGCGACGATCGAAAGTCGAAAATTCGCTGCGCGATTATGGCCCGAAATGTGCATTAACGCGCGGGAATGAAGATCGAAATGTGCACGCGGTCTTCGTCCCTGCTTCCCGTGATGACATTTCGTGCAGCCCGTTCATAAATTGCGGCGGCCGTGCACGCGGCCCGCGCGTACTTAGCCGAGAAATTGCAGAAATTAATTATCGTTGATTCATGCGTCGCGCGACTCGACTACGTCGCTCGTGTACGTTATCTCGTACTTGCTGTTTTAAACACCGCGACACGGGAGCATTAGGATCGTCGCGTCTGCCGGCTCCTGTCGGCTCGCGATCCTCGCACAATGCAGATTTTGGACGCTGAGGTTCGTCGACTAATTAACTCTGGTGCGATCTTTGCTTGACTATCCCCTTGAAACACACAGTGCTGGATCGTGACATTCTCTGTTCGGTTGTCTACAATATTTTTCTACTTTTTAACTCTCGCACGTTCCTCAGGGTGAAAATTCACCCATTCAATATTTTCATATACTGTAGACTTATTCATCCTTTTATGTCTACGTCGTGAGATGTATTTCTTTAAAATATGACGCAATAAATGAAACATAATGTGTTGATTGAATGTGTAAAATAAAAAGGGTTGAATTGTTAACCTAGTCTCTTTCATAGTAGTACATCGTAGACATTGAATTTTGTTGCAGAATAAATATGTGTCGAATCTTTCTGAACGATTTGTGCGAGTCGAAAAGCAAAGACGTACAAATCCGATTCGCATACGTAGTGCGAACAATAAATTGTTCTAGAAACAATTCAACCGTTTCTGTGGAGATGCAACAGTCGTGTTATATGAAATTAATTTATTTCCACGACTAGCTTCGCAATTTCCATCGGTTTTCATTATTCGTGTGATTAATCAGGAGCTAAATAATGAATTACGTTTCATATATCGTTGAGTCAACTAACCGCTGCGGCACGAACGAATGCAGTGACGTTCGAATCGTATTAATATCTGATTCCTCCAATTATTAATACTTCTCGAACGTGTGCGCGTTTGATTAGGCGGAATGTCCAATCCGATTGATTTCACACTATGCACAAGTAATTGAATATAATTAATGCACGACTATTATGTCCCGTATAGCTTGAATAACGTTGTTCGAATCAAATCGTACAGGATAGGTTTAATCGGACTTAATGGTTCATAGCTGAGGATTTTTTAAAAAGAATCCGCCAATAGCGACAGCAATTTTAATCATAAACCAACAACTCACCCTCAATAGCAAAATCCATTAATTTCCTTCGGGATTATTGTGTGAAAGATTATTTTTAAGCTTCCATTTGGTGCAGCACGATTATTGAAAATTCTATTAATAGACTTTCGGTAGGTCCCACGTGGGGGATATCTCAGGATAGGACTGATTAAGATCAAGCGTTCTAGTTTATAAATTATAGCGATAATTTGGATAGTATTAGGTTCTAGGCGCCCTTTGAAATTTTTCAAAGGACTCCGCGTATGGGTTATCAGGTTTTAGCTCTCCGAAAACCAAAGCGATTAAAGTAATAAAAGTGATAGGTTAATTATATATGTAGGACAAAAAGTTAGTAATTATAAACAGCCGACGAGACAGTTGGAGCATCCGAAAAACCATACGCGTTTTTCGGAACAGTTCGCCCGTTAATTGTCAGCGACGAAGGTGAGCCGCTGACAAGTAAACAGACAATGTTAGAGTGAATGACCCAGAGTGATGGTATGAGAGAGTTAGAGCTATGATGTGAGAAAGAGAGAGCTAAAGGTGTACGTGTGTGTATGATTCGCGGCCGATATAAATAGGGCAGGCCCCGTGAAAGTAGGAGAGTCGTTGATTAAGAGTAAACGAGTAAACGAGTAAAAGAGTAAAGAGTAAGCGAGCGTAATTAGTTTATAGTTTCCTTATTTATACAATAAAGTTATATACATATATATAGTAAGAACCCACTTCTGACACCCTATTATTTTATAATCCCACATATATATATATATATATATATATATATATATATTTAATATTATAAATATATTTATAAATATATTTAACAATTTTAGGTTAAGTTTCAGAGGTAGGGTATAGTTTTCTAAGCGTAAGAGAGTATAAATTGGTTTCCGTGTTAGAGATAGTGAATCTCCTTTTTGGAACAGCTCTAGGCTATAATAAATATGAAATTTTCTCTAAAAAAAAGGCTTTCGGTTTGTAAAGTGTTAATATTCATGCAAGGAGCGCTTATATTGTCACGTATGATTCGAAGGAGATCGAGTTCTCAGTTAGCAAGAGTTATTCGAGGAAGGGTGAAGAAAGCGAGTCGAGCAAGGAAAAGGACCAGCAGGGACGGTCAGCGATACGTGTCGCGTTAACCGGCGCGATTATTCATTCAGGACAGAGACCCGTCGGTTGGTATATCCGGCTGGTTGTAATGCATCATGTCGCGTTGCATTCTCGAAAACAAAAATGTCCGGCCGGACGCATTCTGGTTGCGTGTTCTCGGTGCGTGAGCCCGGTGCGGCGTTCTCTCTCCCCTTCTTCCTGGAACGAACGCGAGGAATTCACGGTGCGCGGCGCGTCGGATTGATCCTTCAACCCGTTCGAACGGCCTCCCTTTTTCTTTTCCTCCAAAGCGTGACGAGGGTAAAGTATGATTAGGATCCATCAGCGTTCACCGCGATCCTCGCGGAGGATCCCGGCGTTTATTTCTTTGGCCGACAGCCTCGAGACGACGAGGAGACTCGCAGCCTAGCTTTTTCCAACGGGAAACGAGGGTTTATGCTTTGTTCCGGCGATTTATTATTAGGGGATGAAGCGAGATTGAATTCTATGGCGCTGGGAAAATGTCAGGAGCTCGTGAATATTTGTTCGAGCACACGCACGGTGTTTTACAATTTGCGGGGATTGCCCGGAGGACTCGAGGTTTATAACGTGTTCCTCGATGTTCAACATTACCAGATTCGCCGACTTATTTTGTCCTTATTTGGTGCCAAAAAAGTTTGTCAAAAAAGCACAGAGGTCTGCAATTTAATATCAGGTTGTTCTAAAAGTTGGTTTTCGGTTCATGCACATAATGCAAATTCATGTTAGGAAGTACAAAAACATTAACATAAAGATTGTCGCATTGTTTGCATTCATCTAGCAACATTAAAGAAACACATTCGAAAAGAAACTTTTGGGACGATCTAATAATTCAATGAATCAAAGTTAGCGGTCTTGGGGAAATTTTTGGAGTATGTTCAAGTAAAACATTAGGTTTGCCATACTTTTTGGAAAATCCGTGTAGAGGTACGTGCCGCAGTCGCGTTTGAGCATTAGTTCAAATTGCGAGTCTTGTAGACACCTCCGACAACATCTTCTATTCAACGATATTTCTTCCACCCCCTTTTATCTCGATGTTGTAACTTTTACAGTTAGTTTTCGAGCACCCTATGAGTCAGACCGGGATGATCCGCAGCGATCTGAGGAGGGCTGAATTCGCGATTGTTAACAACGTTTCGTGAATCACGTCCCCCTCGAATCGTATTAATTGCTGATCGCTGAACGTCACCGAAGTGGATGCGCCGTTAAACGATATCCGAGGGCAACTGAAACGCGATGGAATTACGGTGTAGCGATCCCGACGCGATTCGATGCACGAAAAGTAGAGGCGGATATAGGCTATAATTTCGTTTAGAGGTGCAATAAAACGGCCATAGATTTATCGGATACGTATGACGTCCCGTCGGGATGTTCAGGTGAATTGAGACGCAAACCCGGGGGATGGATGCCGACATCGAAAAGGGCGGGCACCGTTATTGCTGTCTGTAGACTGTCATTTCCGTCGGCAGCACGGCAGATATAACAGTCGTGTAGGGCTGTTATCGATTTTCCACCAGATACCAGTCGCGATTGATCGTAATACGTCTTCCACTTTACGATTTTCGCGAATCTCTGTCAGGGGCTTCTACATCGTACAAAGCGGAAGTATCGTCGAGTGGCTCTGGATATTTGCGAGATAAAGTGGCATTACGCGAAAATCCAGCACAGTGTTTTATGGCCGCTGGAACAGAACCGAAATTTATATACGGGAATAAATTCGTAAATGCAACCGTTTAACATAAAGTCCGATGAAACCGGGCGGACGTGATCCTCGGCAAAAAGTCATTGATTTTACTCTGGTCATCGATCACGATTACCAGTAATAGTAATACCTGTAATAATTAATTCTACTTGCTCTCATACTCTCCTTTTCATTTTACTAGACTCCGGAATTTATGCATTTATGAGAGAAATGAGTAAGTACCATTTGAAACAGTTAACAGATTAAAAGACTGCAAGAGTATTGATATATTATTTTCACTACATTGTAAAATTATTAATTGAAAATATAAAACTTTTTACTATCAACCCTTGTACCGATAACATGTTGCACTTTACAGTTTCAGTATTTTTTTTTCAATGTAAATCCAAATTAACGACAACAATAATCTAGCAATTTGTCAAGAAAAATATTTAAGAAATTGCAAATGGGTACCCGGTGAATGGTCTATTCTAATAGAACGGTAAGAAAGAACGTGGCAGTAATCGATACGACAGAGAAGTAGTTACCGAAGTGCCCACAGGTTTCGAGGATTGAAATAGCGACGGTCTACGGGTTGTCCGATCCAATGGAAACGTCTGTCGATTACGTAAAATAAGGAAGTGACGTATCGGTAAATAGTGGGAACCGATAACGACTGCCGAATCGATAAGACTCGATACCGACGACTCTGGAGTTGAAGGATGGGGTATTGGAGGTCCTTGGACAGTAGCGTTCAATGGCGGGATTATCTCGTTTTGATACAGACAGCTGCGAGACTGAATACTCGAGATAGCACGCTCATAGATCAGGATATTTACGAACGAGGACTCGCAGGATTTCCTACAAGTTGTTTCAGACGGAAAAAAGTGTAACGTAGACAGGTTTGGTATCTCTTTGGAATTGATAAACCGCTTCTGATTTATGAGATGTAATCGTCTGTACGCGTAATATACGGCGAACTGTGTACCATAAGTTTGCTGTGTACTTCCTAGTATGTATCAACAATCTCAGGTGCGGGGGACTCGATAGTGGCGACTATACAGTTCCCGAAGTTAATAAGACTTCGGAGCAGAGTTCACGAAGCCAATATGGTCTTATTAAACCCGGTGCAAGAGACAGACATGTAAGACGCGTATGACCTAGTTGGTATTGAAGCTGCTAAAGTATGTAAGTACTCGATACCCTCTCAGAACTCCGCTTCACGTAACCGATACTCAAGGTTGGAGACTCGATGGAGCTAATATTGGACGTTTGTATTTAATGCAATTAGTAGACTGCGGATCTTGATGCAAATTGAAAATGTCCTTTTACACAAGTGTTTACAATTTAAAAAAAAAGAGAGAGAAGTATAATAGACTACTCGTCTAATAACAAAGAAGGGACATGCACAAAAATTAATAGTACAAACAATATGGTATTATCCTATAATACCTCTTGAATTAATTCAATGTGCTTTTTTAAAAAACTGTGGTGCCCAAGGTGGTTCGGAACCCACCTTAAACTGTAGGTCCCGTCGTTTAATAACCATAGCAGTTGAAAAAGCGATGTAAAATAATCGAAACAAAGGTATTATCCTATAATCCTGCGTAGTTGCTTTTTAAAATTTTGTAAAAACTGAATAAAAAAAACAATACGATTGTAGACAGTGCTTGAGTCTGCAATAATATAATTTATTGGATTAATTAATCCATAATGTGTTTGGAATCCAGATCTAGTTCTCAATACACGTTCAGGTACATAGAAATTATTGTTGTACTACTAACATATTAATTGTAAGAAATTAAAGAAGGGCTTCATCAAATATTTCATTGATATCTGTTCACGACGCTTTCCGTTAACCATATCGATACAGTTCCTTCTATATGTGAATAAACGCGGCCAGATGTAATTTCATTGATAAAGAAGCGAAGTATTTTAGAACGGCCTCTCTTCTGGCTTGTAAGTACGTCTGCGTACGATTTTTGCTCAATGCCAACCCCGAGCGAAACGAATTTTTATCGCGAACCCCATTTGGCACCGGTATCGTATTTCCCGCAGCCAATAACCCTCGGAGACCGGAATAGTATGCATTATATCGTGGAAGTTTGAATTTTATCAAAAAACTTCTTGGCCCCTTGCCGGACAATAACGTTACATCGATTGGATTATTCATAAGCTCGTTTCACGAGTGATACTCTTTCTCGTGAGCACTTGCAGTTCATATTTCAGAGAAGTCGGACGCCAAGCCGATCATCTAACATTGTCGAATTTGCATTATCACTAGTCTGCGAATCTTGATTTGCATTGGGACTGAAAATAATTCAGAGGAATACGTGGTAGATGCGGTATCTTATACGAGGGGGTTAATTTAATAAAAATAGTCGGTGCAAGTTCTTCACTGTACAGAACAATATCTGTTTGCCAAAATTCGCGAATGGAAGACGAGGGAGGAGTGAGGACACGTGGAAATTCGTAATTCAAAGGAATACGTGGTAGATGCGGTAACTTATACGAGGGTTAATTTAATAAAAATAATGGATGTAAGTTCTTCACTATACAGAACAATATCTGTTTGCCAAAATTCGCGAATGGAAGACGAGGGAGGAGAGGGGACACGTGGAAATTCGTAATTCAGAGGAATACGAGGTAGATGCGATATCTTATACGAGAGGATTAATTTAATACAAATAATCGGTGCAAGTTCTTCACTGTACAGAACAATATCTGTTTGCCAAAATTCGCGAATGGAAGACGAGGGAGGAGTGAGGACACGTGGAAATTCGTAATTCAAAGGAATACGTGGTAGATGCGGTATCTTATACGAGGGTTAATTTAATAAAAAAATGGATGTAAGTTCTTCACTGTACAGAACAATATCTGTTTGCCAAAATTCGCGAATGGAAAACGAGGAAGGAGAGGGGACACGTGGAAATTCGTAATTCAAAGGAATACGTGGTAGATGCGGTATCTTATACGAGGGTTAATTTAATAAAAATAGTCGGTGCAAGTTCTTCACTGTACAGAACAATATCTGTTTGCCAAAATTCGCGAATCGAAGACGAGGGAGGAGTGAGGACACGTGGAAATTCGTAATTCAAAGGAATACGTGGTAGATGCGGTAACTTATACGAGGGTTAATTTAATAAAAATAATGGATGTAAGTTCTTCACTATACAGAACAATATCTGTTTGCCAAAATTCGCGAATGGAAGATGAGGAAGTAGAGGGGACACGTGGAAATTCGTAATTCAAAGGAATACGTGGTAGATGCGGTATCTTATACGAGGGTTAATTTAATAAAAATAATGGATGTAAGTTCTTCACTGTACAGAACAATATCTGTTTGCCAAAATTCGCGAATGGAAGACGAGGGAGAGGAGGGAGATGAGGGGACAAGAGAAAATTCGTAATTCAAAGGAAGCCACAGTAGACGCAGCATTAAATCACTCATGACATCGATCCGCACCCTTTTCTCGAAACAATGTTACCATGCCCACGCTGTTCTACCGCGAATCAAGTTCGACCGAGCAGAAGTGAACACGGAATTTGTCTCTGTCCTCGTTCCTCTACCCACCCCCTGACAGGCCCAACCCCTTTTCATTCGAGTCCGAGACTATGCCTGGGGGATGACAATCGTGGAGAGCCTGCCGGAAAGTTTGCCGTGCAACGATACCGGAGGCTCGTAGGCCAAGGAATTACCGAAACACTTAACAAACATGAAACCATTTAGCGGAGACCGACGACGCAACGATACCTGACAGATGAAGATGTCTAATAGAACCGTGTCTCGTTAAAATGCAGTTCGGAACTTGCTCGGAACCGACGGCGCCGCGACGGCTGGGAGAACTTGAAATTACTCGGGAATCACGCGCAGACATCCGAACATCCCGAGGGTAGCCCGTAGTCATTTATTTGCGACAGGACTGCGGGAACCTCGTTCACGCGAAATTCGGTTTCGTTAACTAACGACCGGAGACCTACACCGTACAATTGTAGCTTCTAATTTTCGGTTATGAGACTTTGACGTGGTCACCACCGGCCTCGTGCCGGAACTTCACCACTCCGTTCACGTTTGTTGCAATTAAAACAAACATTCCCGTACCTACGTACCGGAAGAATGTTACGGTGAAGATAAATGACTCGTGTAGACTGCGGGCCCCCCGGTTTATAGCAACTATGTCTCTTGTAGCTCCGTGTAGAATGACTTTAAATTTTCAATTCTTGTTTATTTCGTTTATTAGGGCAAATTTCAATTTTTCTAGTCGAATTTTAAGAAAGTGGAATAAGAGACAATGTTATGTAGACTTTGGAGATCTTGACAAAATAAAAATTGTACTAAATTCTGTCGAATGTTGTGTTGCTTTTACTGAATATTTTCAGGAGCCGTAAATGCAAAAAGACAGTCGCAATCTTTTGGATTTGGAAAATTTTAACAATTGTGGTAGAGACATCTGCGACAGTTATGGAGATGATTGTGTTACTAAAAAAAAGACACCGAAGGAATTTGAATGGACAACCCCGTAGATTTCGAAGTCCCGAAGAAACGTCGCGTGTGGCGATACACATCGAGGTTACTTAGGAGCGTGGTTCGAAGAAGAAAGAGAGGCTCGTCGAGCGACACAAGCCAAAGTTCGTGCCGCGACAAAAACGCGAGGTGTGTCATCAGCGTGTATCCAGCGGCGCAGACAAGCGAAAGAGCACGTTGAACCGGGGCTACGCAATCCCCTTTCTCGACGAGTCACGTGCAACGCATCTCGGAAACAGGACATGGCCGAGAGTCTGGGTCGGGGGTTGCTCGTGGCATTCTGCCACGATGAACGAGACGCCAACGTATGCTGCAGGCCGCGTTCAAACGACAAAAGCACTGATGCGCTTCTCACGGACCTATGGCTCGCACCGAACGCCATGCAGACGCTCCCGAGGATGTCCTTCGCGCGTCGTTATGCTAATGATCGTTGTCCCCCGATCTTCGTGATCCTCCTTTCACCCCTTTGATGGCTAACTGACTCCGCAAACAGCAACCGCCGCGCCGTGGTCCAAGAGCCCGCTTTTTGTGGTCAGAATTCAATTTATTCTCTTTCAAATTTCAATAAAATTCGTTTTTTGCTAAAATAACAACCCTTTATAAAGATATGAGAACACAGTCTCATTGAATTATATAAATTTATTCAGGGCAAAATATTTATTTTGGGTAATTGATTCCGCAAAACAGCAATCACCGTGCAGCGGTCCAAGAGCCCGCTTTTTGTGGTCAGAATTCAATTTAATCTCTTTCAAATTTCAATAAAATTCGTTTTTGCTAAAATAACAACCCTTTATAAAGATATGAGAACACAGTCTCATTGAATTATATAAATTTATTCAGGGCAAAATATTTATTTTGGGTAATTGATTCCGCAAATAGCAATCACCGTGCAGTGGTCCAAGAGCCTGCTTTTTGTGGTCAGAATTCAATTTAATCTCTTTCAAATTTCAATAAAATTCGTTTTTGCTAAAATAACAACCCTTTATAGAAATATGAGAACACAATTTCATTGAATTATATAAATTTATTTAGGGCAAAATATTTATTTTGGGTAACTGATTCCGCAAATAGCAATCACCGTGCAGTGGTCCAAGAGCCTGCTTTTTGTGGTCAGAATTCAATTTATTCTCTTTCAAATTTCAATAAAATTCGTTTTTGCTAAAATAACAACCCTTTATAAAGATATGAGAACACAGTCTCATTGAATTATATAAATTTATTTAGGGCAAAATATTTATTTTGGTTAACTGATTCCGCAAAACAGCAATCACCGTGCAGTGGTCCAAGAGCCCGCTTTTTGTTTTCAGAATTAAATTTTTCCTCTTTCAAATTTCAATAAATTTTATTTTCTCTGAAATGAGAACCCTTTAGAAAAATATGACAGCACAATCTCATTGAATTATAGAAATTTATTCAAGGCAAAATATTTATTTTTATATATTTTAATCGTATTGGAAACAAATAAAAAAAGGTATAGCTACATTTACCTAAGCGGTCGTGCATTCGTTCCTAGCTATTCACTCGACTCGTTGCACGGGCTTTAGTCAGAAAAGAGGTACCGCCATCTTGAATGTGAATTCTCCAGGTCGATAGTCTTGCGGTTGAGTTGATTGATCCTACGCGATTTACCATTCATTTATGCGTTCGCGGTCAAGTTACTTTCTGTCGGTATTGAAATTGCGTTAAAGTCGAATATGTACTAGCTTCTACAATTCAACATTTCGGTTAATGTAATTTGAAAGAAATTTAAATATACTTCTAATGCTTCTTGCAACTAACACAAACGCAGCACGATCAATAAATAATTTAGCATTCCCGCATTATACGAAATAACGCGCAGATCGTAGATCATTAAAACGAGATTCACAGCCGACAGCGTTAAATCATAAATATAAATTACAAA
Organism: Lasioglossum morio; assembly: GCA_916610235.2. Classification (NCBI taxonomy): domain Eukaryota; kingdom Metazoa; phylum Arthropoda; class Insecta; order Hymenoptera; family Halictidae; genus Lasioglossum; species Lasioglossum morio. The sequence goes on along the minus strand of OU744328.1, from coordinate 13,213,491 downwards.
CTGCACGGCCTCGCGGAAAAACAATTAGTCGCCTCGTTTCCGGAGCAGCTTAACCATTAAAATTTTCGAAATCGAGTCCCTCTTCCGCGGCATTCGCGCGCGATAACAATCGCGAGAATTAAATTTTGTTCATTTACGGGACACGCCGCCGCGTGTTCCGCCGTTATATTTTATACACCGCACTTAATACCCCATTTAACACTCGGATCGTATAATTCGACATGACTAATGAATCGTAGATAATTAAGCCATTATTTGATTCTCGGGGATCGCGCGGGGAGAGGTTCTCGCTTCTCGATATCGGTAGCGTTTGCTTTTCTTTTTAGAATCGCGGCGTTAACAACGGATAACCGATGCAGAAACGTTATTTTTTTCTTTTTATTTTCGCGTCCCCCCTCCTTCCCCCGTGGATTTATAGTTATGCTCGTGCAAGAGGGAAAGCAAAGAAATCGATTTCTCTAATCTTCCGCGGCAAGTACTGCACTACGGGGCCATAAATTCCTGCCAGCCGTTACATCCAGTTACATGCTGCCAGGCGTAAAATAAGGAACCGATAAGAATTGTTAATGGACCGTTTTAACTCGCTTTTTATTGGCCACCGGTGGTCCAGATGTTTGTTATGATCGTCTCGCTGACGACCACTTCGATCACGATCGTTCTGCTGAATAATATTCATTTTTTCAAATTGAATGTCACGTCGAAACAGTCTCCAATTTGAAATCATTGAAATCTTCAATGTACGAGAATCAATCATTTTCTTACTAAATTAGTAGGTGTGCTAATTAATTCCTGGCTTTCGGAATTCGTCAAGCACCATGTTGAAAGTCTACTATCTACTTTGTAAGTTGTATCTGAATGATCGATAAGTGCAGGGATTAATTTGTACACCGAATATTTCGAGCAGAATGGCGTCTTAGATTTTTCATATCGTAGAACTTCGACAAATGTAACAACCTACGATTAAAGAGACGAACGGTTCCTTTGTAATTAGTTTCTGGCGCAGCAGCAGTCAGCTTAGCGATCCATTTCCGAGCGTAACCCTTTATCGGATCGAACAACCTCTTAGGATTTAATGTCGCGGCTCCGCCTTCCAATATCCGCTGTAATATATCCGCCGGGTACCATTTTCGACGGCGAGATTTGTCGCTGGGAAAGAGCCAATATGGAAGAATTATCGTCGACCTCTTGTGGCCTTCGAATCACATGTCACTCGTAAGCACTTTCCGTTCCCATCGATTCCCGACGTGAAATCAGCAATTTCTAATTATCTTAACGCCCCAGGTCACTACGGCAATCCAACCAATCCTATCTTTTTACTTTCATCGCTTTATCACTCTAAACGCAGAGACATAAAAGTACGGTGCCTTTTTGGCACCATCGTTGTCACTAGACTGCAGATCTTTATGCATTTATGTCTCCCAAAAATTAAAAAAAAATGCTAGAATATAAAAATTCGATAGGATTCAGTAAGATTTCTATTTGTTTCGGATTCGCAAAGGCTCCAATCAATCCAATCTTTTTACTATCATCGCTTTATCACTCTAAACGCAGAGAAATAAACGTAGGGTGCCTTTTTCGCACCATCGTTGTCACTAGACTGCAGATCTTTATGCCTTTATGTCTCCCAAAAATTAAAAAAAATGCTGGAATATAAAATTCGATAGGATTTAGTAAGATTTCTATTTGTTTCGGATTCATAAAGGCTCCAATCAATCCAATCTTTCTACTTTCACCGCTTCATCACTCTAATTGCAGAGAAATAAACGTACGGTGCCTTTTTGGCACCATCGTTGTCACTAGACTGCAGATCTTTATGCCTTTATGTCTCCCAAAAATTAAAAAAAAATGCTAGAATATAAAATTCCATAGGATTCAGTAAGATTTCTATTTGTTTCGGATTCATAAAGGCTCCAACCAACCCTATCTTTTTACTTTCATCGCTTTATCACTCTAATTGCAGAGAAATAAAAGTACGGTGCCTTTTTGGCACCATCGTTGTCACTAGACTGCAGATCTTTATGCATTTATGTCTTCCAAAAATTAAAAAAAAAAATGTTAGAATATAAAATTCGATAGGATTCAATAAGATTTCTATTTGTTTCGGACCTACAAAGGCTGTTCCCATTAAAAATCGAAAATTGCATAAACATTTTCAGCCTCGTTATCACGTTCCGACAAATATTTTCCAACGAATTCGAGCACATCTCCAGCAGACGAATCACAGAAATATTTTCCCGAAACCAACTAAAAAAAAACACCACTGAATCGTGATCACGCGATCATCGACAAATGGAAACATGCTTACCGACACCGCGCGCGAGCGATGCCCGAAAATACCGTGATCCCTTCCGCTAACGAGTCTGCCAAAACAGAGAGAAATTCCCCGAACGGAACGTTCAATTAACAAATTCCATTAATCCGACTCCGGGTATATTCGATAAACAAGAAAAAGTGAATGTAAACGATACCGGCGCGGATTTTTCACGATCCGTTGCGTTCGATTCCGCGGAACGTTCGCGCGTGTGTATGCGTCATTCTAGATAGGTATTGGAGGATTGTAATCTCGGCTACCTCGATACACCGTGATAATATATCCGCGGGGGTGACCGTGCCTAGTCGCGATACGTTATTGGAAGAACGCCAATACCCGATGATTTACCATGAAATCCGCTAGTTATTGCGTGGGAAACGCGGTCTCATTATTTATACGTTATATCGCGGGCCGGTACTTTTCCGGCGAGAGGGCCCCGGGAAAATAAACTGCTGTCTGCGGCTCGATGAAATAAGCGATTTTCGCGGGTGCCGAGCGACGAAACAGAGGGAAAGAGAGGGAGGACACGAGAGCGGGCGAGACGAACCCCCCGAAACGACGCAGACGGCAACGAGAAATCGATGTCGAACAAGCGCGCCGAATTATTGCCGGATGTTTGCCAACCACCGTCGACTTACAATCTTCGGTGTCTCTTACTGCGAGATCACCGGCGGATCTTGTTGAAATTGAGCGATCGCGACGTCGTGACGTCGGCGTCGGTTCGATTAGCACTTGAATTTGGATCCCGAGGATCTACTTGGGATCGTGGTAGTGAGATCGGGTTCGTGCGTCAGTCTCAAAGGGACGCTGAAGACTGTATTGCAGTGGCGAATGGATACTATGGTGATACTTAGATATATACCTAGTGAAATTCTTTTTGCGAGGTTTTTTTCACGCCTTATAAAATTATGCCATTGGGTAAGAACATAATTCCTGTAAAAGATGAAGTGGTCATTATTGCGAAAGGCTTACTGTACTCCGATTTTGATGGAATTTAAATATGTTATAGATTTCGACATTTTAAACAAGCTTTTCCTTTTACAATATAGAAGGGTCGCTTTTAGTTTCCCAGATATTCGTAAAAAACTATTGCTAATACTGTATTCAATTTTCTGTATTTTTCTACAAGAAACCTATTCTGTTTTGTAATCTTCATACTCTGTATTATATGTAGTGTATTTCTGTTTTGAAACTATGTTGTAATAAATCTCACATGAGATTTTCTATAATAAAAAAAAAAAATTTCTGTATTCTTGCATGCTCCGTGGCAATGTAAGGCTGTTCGGGCGCGGTGCCTGTTTACTGTTTTTTTTGTCAACACGTTGTGGGGATGAGAGGGAAAACAGGCTCACTCTATACATGTATAGGGTGATACACGTATATAGAGGTAAGCTTTAAATTTTGAAAGACTACTCCTGGATTTTTGTATGCGTGGTCCTAATCACAACTCATTCTACTCGCAAAACTTTGGACATATCATTTTTTTATGAAATGGAACGGATTGGGGAGAGACGTGCCGAAGATTTCATGGTCGAAAATTAAGGACCACCCTAATGGATACGCTGTGAGCCGCGCAGCTCTAGCAGAAAACGCATAACTGGTTGAACAAAGAGACAAAGAGACACTTGGTTTGTTCTTCGGAGTTTTCATCGAAGATCTTGATTAAACCGCAGTCGTGAACACTTCGCATGTTCAGCTTGGAGCCTCGTGTGAAATAAAATGAAATGAGATACTTCATTGAATGGATAATAACGAACCGAGTAAATGTACATTTATTTGGACAGTGTTCCCCGTTGCGTGACCAAGAATATATTCGAAAAGCATTGCAGCCAAATTATTCAGAAATTAACAAAAGCTGTACGCAGCGCAAACACTGGCTGCGTTCCATCGACGCGGTTTTAATGGTTTTTTAATTTTGTAATTTGCACGCGCGGCAGCATAAGCGAGTAAGTATCGTTACGTTTTCGCAGTGACTGCACGGAATTACACCGTTTTATTTTCCGCGCGTTGTTTACTCTTAATTATTTTAACATGCCAGTTGTTATTGTTAATAAAAGCCGAACAAGCCGGCACGTTGGCATCGAAGTAGCGAGAAATTGATTGGGTTTACGTGTTCCATTATGCACGATCGGCGAACAAAAATATCCACGTTCAAATCCGGAAACTCTCTGGATTTGTATTCCCCGGATTTTTCCATACTAACGATTTCGAATGTTTTCACTATGTATAAGCTTACCGGGCTTTAATTAAATTGAAGCGTATTGCGCAAATATCGTGGCCGAAGCCGCGAAATTAAAAGAGCGATTGATACGCCGACGGAATTCGAGATGAAGCCGGCGGCGGCTTCGTTTCCACCGAATCGCAGATATTGTAGACGTGGCCGGCGGATATGCCATTTTTATTGAAAAACGTCAAGCCATTACTTTTTAACCAGACTGCGTATGAAATGTAAAAATCTTCTACTTCAATTGCACCAACGGCAATAGAAATAAACGATTACTTTTTATTTTCAGTCCAAGTTTAAATGTCGAGATTAAATGGTGTATCATTCGAAAGAGTTTTCTTACCTGGCCAGTTCCCTCTGTAGGTGATGGACTCTCGAGCGTGCTCTCTCGGCTTCAGCCGTAGCATCGCGGACACGAGCTTCGGCTTCCATTCGTTGTCGTCGTTCGCGGTCCACATCTCGTTGCGTAGCCTCTCGCTGTAACAAACAAATCGATGCTCCTGTTATTTAAAGCGTCGCGTATTCTCACCCGCACCGTTACATTATTTCACGTCAGAAACTTGAAGTCTGAAGAAGCTTAAAGTTTAGAGGCTTCTCATATTCAAAATGGTGAGAGTCGAGCTTCGCTATTCGCAGAAGAAGGTCATTCACAGGTGGTGTATAAAATCTTTAAAACCAAGAACATGTTCATATACTGTTCCTTTCAATCATATGTTAATATTATAATATCTGTATTTCTACAAGAAACCTATTCTGTTTTGTAATCTTCATACTCTGTATTATATGCAGTGTATTTCTGTTTTGAAACAATGTTGTAATAAATCTCATATGAGATTTTTTATAATAAAACAAAAAAGCCAAGAACAGGTGTGATTAGGAACCGAAGGAATTGTCCTTGTAGAGAAAAGGAAAGCACAGAGTTCTTTCGGCTCCTGGACAGCAGAGTTTCAGTGGGAATATTCTATCCTCAGATGTTTATTTCGGATAGATGAGCCCCACACTAGCCCCTCGACCATAATCGCAGAGGGGGTGTTCGCATGATATATTTCCCCGCTGTCCTTAAAGAAAGAAAAAAAAATGGTGGCGTACAAAATATGTCCTATTCTTTTAACGCTCCCCTTCATACACACTCGCGCAAAGATGATTCGATTCCTATTGAACCAGTTTTCCCAAGCGTCATCCAGGGGCGTCCCACTGCCCTCCATAGTGACTACCAAGCAACCCGTGCTCCCCATTTCCTTCGATTCACATGCAAATGTCTGTCCGTTCGAGATCGTTGGTCTTTTATCCGGGTGTTTCACTTTTTTTCGAATCCGCGACGCTTCCCCTCGATAATTTCCGGGCTCCGGTGCACGCGCGGAAAATTTTATCGGGCCTCTGGTCGACGCTTTTCGGGCTCGAACGAGCATAAGCGAGCGGATTTTATTGCCCCACGGGTAACATCCACGGAACGCGAAATGAATCGTAAAAAAAAAGAAAAAATCGAAGAAGGAAGGAGCTTAACGAGCAAATAAAACTTCTGTTAGGACTGTTCCAGGCAAATACGCTCTATTTACGATTCGCTTTCCCGTTAGGATAACGCTGATCTGCAACGATAACCGGCTCCTTTCTTTGCTACGGCTTCCGGAGCAGCGTTCCATTCGTCCGCGATTCCTTCTGGAATCGCCGTTGCAGATTTTATGGCGGGCCCGGAGCCTCGAGTTTTCTTGCGTTTAAATCAGAAGGGAACGGCTCGAAATGAGGAACGGGAATCGTTTATGCAAATCTGTCGATCGGAACGGTTGCACGAATTGAATAAAACGTTACCGATGTTGCACGCCGCGCCGGTTTCTCCTTTTCACGGGAAAAAGGTAAATCGGTTCGCGAGAATCGAGAGCGGCCAGGATATTACGAAACTTTGTGCAACCACCAAGTAGAACTGTCTCCATTTAATTATTTGAATAGTAATTATAAATGGTGTTATTACTTTCTTTTTTCAAATACTAAATCATTGAACTAGAAGCAATGAGAAATAAATCGACGAGAACCACTTTCGTTCAGCGTTTCAGCAGTTTAATCTCCCCGACTGTTCCATTTTTCATGTAATATCGGAAATTAATGGAAAAACTGATTGCGTTCGCAAACCGCGCACACTTCCGCTTGGAGCGACGTTCTCCATAGCTCCACTGCCGGCGATTATTATCAGTAGAACATTGCCGCTCGAGTACGCGCGAAAAGTTGATTATTTTTTTACAAATTCGAAGTTTCTAATTTTCCCGTTCGCGAGGTCGGTAACACCGCGATCGTTCTCTGGGATTGAAACGATTCCCGGGGGTTAGGCGGATTTCGGACATTTTCTTGATTAAACCAAGATGCAAGTTCAACTGCGGACCCGCAGGCAAAAAAAGAATGAAAAGAGGACGGAGCTCTGGGAGAGGATGGAGAAGAGCTCGTCGATCTTCGACCGGCTGGTGGGAGGAATTATTCATGAATTTAAATCGAAGCGTTGCACGGTACATTGATTGCACCCTTTCGATTCTGTGCGCGGCTAGAGTCAGCCCCACAGCTTCGGTCCTATCAATAATTGCGTTCGACCAATGTGCCGAAAGCAGTATTTCACGCGATTTAACTCTCGCCGGCCATCGCGCCTGCGGACTAATAAATTATCCGAGCCTCCGGAACTTTGAAAATCTGCCGATCCTTCCGTATCGGTTGCTCCGCGAGTCGAATATTCGCCGAAGGATTCCATAGACTCGGCAAACCGTCGCCTCATTCTCCTTCACTTCTTGCTTCCGTTATTTCGCGACGCTTCACAGGATCTCGCAGGATTCCCGCTCGTATTCTTCGATCTCCCCCTTACTTACTTATTTTAGCTAAAAAGAATTCCGATCGAACCACTAACAGCAGAACAATCTAAGCTGATCAGTGATCACTAGACTGCGGATCTTTAGCATTCATGGGTTCCAAAAGTTTTCAAATTGCTAGAGTATAAAATTTCATGAAATTTTGTACGATTTTTACTAATTTCTTTAAATATTTATTGATGCCGTAAGCCGTAAACTATGTTTGCCTTATATAGCGTACATTATAATATATAGCAGACATTGTAGCTTACAGTGTAACACTTTAAAATAAAATAATGAAGTATACAACGTAATATAAAGCGAAATTGATATAAATGGTAGGCGTTAAATTCTAATCTTACATTTTTTGAGGAATTTAAAAATAAACATAAGCGTTGTAATGTCTCGTAAGCTTAGAAAATAATTAATAGTGTAAGGAGGATAGTGTTTGCGATTGAGGAGCAGTTTAATCAGGTGTCCTCGTTCCAAATCATATTCTGGACATTGCCATATAATATGATTGAGGAACCATCCGAAATGAAGCATACTCACTCGAAGTACTTAAATTATAATGATCCGAACGACCAATTTTTACTAATTCCAGAACAACAACCACTACTACTACTGAAAATAAGATTTCATGTTTCATGATGAAGATTTCATGATTTCCACTTTCTTGAAATTTGCCTACAAAAATTGAGTATTGATCCACCCTGTACGAAAACAATAGATAACTCACGTAATTCCGGTTATTTTCACTTGAAAAAACTCATACACCCACCCGAAACTCCCATAAACACGTGCGCAACATCTCAATGGAAAGTGTCCAATAGTTTATCAGAAAAAAAATTCTTTAAAAATTCGTGCGAAAACTTCCTCGAAAACCAGAAGAGCCCCTATGTGTTCCCAAAGAAAATAATCGACAATGGTGTTCTCGCGGTTGCAACCGGAAGGAGGCTCTATTAAAGAGAGTCAGGTGAAAGACATTTAAGCGAGGGTCCACGCGAAAGATATCGCGGAATACAATCTGGTAAAAGCCGACTGACCACTGCGTAGAGGGCTTAAGGGATGGTCCCGTCCGGATTTATGGAGCCTTAAATCCCGGCGAACGTTCTCTGCACCCTCTCCCACCTCCCTCTTCGAACGCCATTCTTCTATTCGGGGGTTGCTTCTCCTTGGGACGTAATGCGATCTCCTTGTCCTTCCTTGCGAGTTGCGAATCAACGAAAGCCTCCAATGCTACGGGGGTTGCACAGGGGCTGGCGGAAGCTGACACGTTTGACTTTCGAACTTTCCCTTTCCGCGTGGGGATTTTAATGGTACCGGCCGGGGAAGTTTAAAAGATGCGATTCTCCCCCCCTAATAGAAAACACATTGAAAGTTTCGTATAAAAACAGACGTGGCCTTCCAGAATCGCGGAAAGTTCGATCCTACACTTGGAGAATCTTATTCCAAGTTTGAATCGAAAGATCGGATCATTGGCAAATCCTTAGAATTATAAAGGTTGTTTTCTTCCGTTTTCGTTCCACATTTTATTATATTTTATTTGTTCCGATATGAATACAGTGTATACACGGTCTCTTGTATTTTATTATAATTCAAAGGGATACTTGGGTGGCTTCTTTTACCTGAGACACCCTGTACAATACGATAGAAATTTCATAAACTGCATTCTCTGGTCACAAATACGTGACGGAACAAACAAGACGTTAGAAGTTCGAATAACATTTATACGAGTTCAAAGTTACATAGCGTTAAAAGGGGTTACAGGTGAAAGGGGAAAGGATCATCTCGAAGATGTGCGCATAATCCTTCTTCTGTGCGTGTCAAAAAAGGAACAGGAGCGAGGTGTAGTCGTCGATCTCTTCTTTGCGCGTTTCTGACGCGTGAAATCTCGAGATGAAAGTCGAGCGAGGGAAATCGCGCACGGACTTTTGGCGATCGTTTTTCTAAGCGGCGAAAAACCGAGCGAACCGGATGTAGAAATAAGACATTCAAAAACTCGATCCATCTAGTCCCGTTCTTGCCATTCAAGCGTATAGAACCGGCGCCGATCGATGTCTGAGGGTCGCTCGTATGCGAAGCACGCGCATCGAACAAGAAGAGTGCATACGAACGAAGAAATCTTGAAATTCGCGTTCGATTCGACAGTCTCGATCGGCGCCGCTCGTTCTCTATTCCAAACTTAATATCTCTTTCATAAAAAACAGCATTGACAGCACGTCGTCCGCATTCATTCGCAGCTTTACAAGCAAAAAACGAACTGTCTCGCAACTTCGCGAAAATTTACTTTACAACAGAGATTCCCGATAACTAAATTGCGGATGCTCGCGCGTTTACAGCGACTCGTAACCCGTCAACGCTATTAAATGAAAAGTTTTAATTGAGTTCGCTGGAACATACACGCGATATTATGACGGAATAAAATGGTTGTCCTTTTTCTCAACGTCCGCGACGCAGCGTAGCTAATAAGATAATTAGACTGCGGATATTTACGCAATTATGGCTGTTGAAAAATTTGCAAATAATACTAGGATATAAAATACGATAGAATTTAGTACGACTCTAATTTGTCTCGGATCTAAGAAGACTACTACCTCGGAAAATAAGATTCTATTTAAATCGAGTTTCTTGAAATTCGTCTAGAAAAATTACAGATTCCATAAACATTCGCAGTCTAATGATAATTAATATTTAATTACGGTGAACGAGTTTTCTTCACTGGTTAAACTGCCGAAGGCGATTGCGGCTGGTGTGGGTAACAGTGTTCGTGAGTAATGGGGGAGCTTAACATATTCTAAAAGGAATAGCACAGCTTACACAACGAGCTGGAAGGTGGGCAAGTCGATCGATAGCCGCGCGTGAGTTTCATCCCGGACACGTGCCCGGTGCGAAAAACGAAAGACCGTAACAAGATTCGCCGGTAACCAATCTGTGTATCGAAAGGATTCGCTGATCGATTAACCAATCGTCGCCGCGCTTCAACAACTTCTTCGTTTCAATCGTCATCCAACACCCCTCGAGGCTTCTCCTTTCACGTTCGATTACACGCCACGAATTAATCAATCCCACTTCACAAGCAATTCTGTTTCAAAAGAAGAAACCGCGTCGGACTTTTTTTCGATACCTTTCCGACCGACCCGAACTCTAATCTACTTCAATGAATTTTTATTATTGTATCAACCTTAGCGAGCTATCATGCTCTTCAGGGGTTTATGGCGTCTTCTTTGAGGTAGTTTTAATTCAAATACTAACGCTTCATCATTCAAGACTAAACAATCATTTATCTATTCATTTATCTATATAAATAGAAATTAAATGCTGTTCGTTGGTAAGCGCATCACTTGAGAACGGCTGGACCGATGTGGCTAATTTTTTTACAAAAAGTTTCGTAATAGTTCGAATAAGGTTTTTAGGGAAAGTAAAATTGGAAAAATGAAAGTGCTTTGTTTTATTGGAATAGGACAACGTCTGTCGGGTCAGTTAGTGCAAAATCAAAAGCGTCTGCATCGTTTTGAAAAAATAAAAACCAAATTGGAAGTTATTTCTTCCCTTAATGATGTTAACAGAAGAGAAATCATATATTGACATTTTCAAGTTTCCAAATTTTCAGATAATTTTCAATTCTCCTCTTCTCAGTTTTGCTACAAATGCATGAAGATCTATTCTGTTTTGTAATCTTCATACTCTGTACTATATGTAGTGTATTTCTGTTTTGAAATAATGTTGTAATAAATCTCATATGAGATTTTCTATAATAAAAAAAAAAAAAAATGCATGAAGATCCACAGTATATTTATAAATGTGGAAAACTCGAGAAGGATGAACGGAATCATGAGCAATCATTCCTCTCACCTTTTCCCCATTAGTATTCCCGGATTTTTCGTCGGGTGTGGACTGCATCCGCGGTTCAAAAAGTCCCTGGTGACTCAGTGGCGGTCGCGTGCGTTTTATTCGGGGCACGTGCTTGCCGAGGAAGCTGCGAGAAGGAACTCCGCCGTCGGCCAATCGACGGTCATCGAGTTAGAAGAGGGGTTTTGGTGCTCGGTGATCGAGCAACAAATAATTAATGAACAACTGCGAGCGATCTGCCGCGAATCGTTGTTCTCCCCGCGTCGCGTTCGAGAGAGAGAGAGAGATAGAAAGAGAGAGAAAAAGACACTGAATAATTCACCGCCGACGAAATTCTCTCGCCCTCGATCCGGATTTCCCCGCTCGGGAAAGGGAAAGTAAAAGCTGGAAAGGCAGGTGAACGTTCCGGGAAGCAAAGGGGATTGATAGCTCGGTCACGTGCCGCTGATCCTCGCCACTCGTCGCTACCAACGAATCGCGATAAATCTTGCAGGCTTCGCACCTTCGAGGATCTGAGGGATGGCCCGAAGGGACTGTCAATGTGATAGTCATTCGGGTGCTAGTCGCTCTGTTATGACCTCCTCCGAGACAATTAGCCGCCCCTATTAAAGGACCGAGTCGTCGTTCAGCGATTATGAAACCGCCCGGAGGATTCCAGATCCTTCGGATCTGATCGTTGCTCAATTTTTACGTGTTTGTTAGTTGATTCTTCTAAAATGACAAAAACAAAACTGTTTCACCCTCATTCGTCCCTCAGTTCACGAACTGAACCTGTCCCTCGGTGTCAAATAGTCACAGCAGCAAAAGATCGATGACATAACAAGGTAAACAGTTATTTTACAATGTTTTTTCATTCAAATTGATGAGTTAACTGTTACACGTGTTAGGTTTTGTGTGCTTTACACTAAAATAATAAAAGTCACGAAGTTTCAAGCGAAATCTACAGATAACTTTTTCGGGAATTATTACTTGTCTCAGGAAAACTGTGTCAGATTGACACGAAGGGCGGATAAGGGTTAAATAGACTGGATGTAGAATATTATCGATGATTCCAGTGCTGTTTATATGACTCCCAAAGAATTAAACTTCTAAATAATTTACGTAAAATTAAGTTTTTCTTACCACTAAAAGCGGACCTCTTCTTTGCAGAACCAAATGTCAAAGCCTATGAATTTATCTTTCTACTCAAACTGTTAAACTAGTGTATCTTTGTTAAAGCCGAAATAAACCTACAACAGGTTTCAGTGGCTCAATAAAAAAAAAGACTGGATGTAGAAAGAGTTGTTTAAAAAGTCTAAACACGTACTCTTAATATATTATACAATATAGTTAATATACAATCTTGTTAAGAAATTTGCTGGTCGTGTTACACGGTAAGAAGGTGTTTAACTAGACAAGCAGAGAGTCCAGATTAGTTAGAAAAGGATGAAAAGGTGGAACAGTAAACGCAGCTATTCTTTTCCCATCATTATAGATCGTAGAAGGCTGCAAACAAACGTTACACATGTACCGAGGGGTAGCCACGACAAACGATCAGTCCGCAGGGCGCAACTGTTCAAACAGAATAATTAGCACCTCTCAACCTGGCTACTACCAGTGCAATACGAGCACTGTGTGTACTTTTCCTCCTCGTGGATAGATCTGCGTTGTTTGCGAACGGACATTCGATACCGCAGAGAAATTGTCAAAGTATAGAAGACTGGATGGAAACGAATACTACAGATAACAACATGTGGATCTTTAAGTCCTGAATTCTGGTCATTCGTTAAAGCGACATACTGCAGTCAGCAACGAAACATTCTCCAATGACATTTTCACCGGCGCTTTGAAGAATGTTTTGACGGGTGCTAGCACCGGGCTGCGTTTACAAATGGCGAGAAAGAACGTTTGAGCGACTCGTTATGCGAATACGAACCCGCAGGGTCGTTTTACGCGTTAATATCACTGTTCGTTGTAGTGGATACGAGTCGCCTTTCTGGCTTTACAGTCAATCCTGTGTTTCAGCTTCTTATTGTTACCGGGCAATCGTTTAGTTCTGGTAAACGGCCTGGGCAACGATTTCACGGTCGCTTCCTTCTGCTTCTTTATTTCTTGGTTCTAGGGAACGATCTTACTCGGCTGCATCGGCGCTGATGGAATTTATTAGCTGCCACGTAATCGCGGTAACAGGAACGGCAACGTTTTCCACAAAATCATACCTAATATAGAACTAACCATACCCCGTCATTATTTACCATATTTTATCTCTATATTAAATAACAATGTTAATCTTTGAGCACTCTATGCATACAGTCAACTAGATTCAAATTCAAGAACTATTGGTTATTTTTCATTATGTTTATTAAGGCACCAATAATTTATATAATATAATGTACAAAACGGCAACATCTTACGTGAAATTGAATAATGAATCACTAATCGTTAAGTGGCTCATTTGAGAATGCTTATTTCTAAATCAATTTCTATGAAATTATTTTTAAATTGTTGGACAAAGTGAAATGAAGTGAGAAGTGCCGGATAAATTGTATAATATTTGATGTTAAAGGACTTGTAGATATCGAGACATTCGATCTTTACCGTGGTACAATTCGATCTCTGAATATTCCTATTGGAAACAGTTTCATGTTAATCCCGCAAGCTTTTTGGAAGTTTTTAGTCGAGCCTTTCAGTGCCTGTAGACTGAAACGCTCGAATCACTTTCGTTTCAATATTTACATTGAACGAACGATTGAATCGTTAGGTCTGTATGGACAGGTCCGATTTGCGCACATAACGTACATTATTTCGACAAGCTCGATGACAGTGGGGCGATATCGTGGTGGTGGAAGAAAGAATGAAAAAGGCGTGTGCATTAACGCGAATCGGCGAAACGCATAACGTGGAGGGTAGAACGGGATCGCGCGAGCGATTCAGATCATCAAAGTGAACCCAGACTTTTACGAACGCGGTCCGCATGAAAGTATGAATGCTTCATTCATCGGCGCTGAAAACGGCCAGTGAATGGGTGTCTCTCATGAACATAGATATCCGCGCGCGCGTTCATACCTGCGCGAGAGCTTAAATGGCCCGTGAGCTTCCTCGCTACCTTTTTGCTTTTGGTTCGACATCTGTATCGCCTCTCTCATCGATGCTACTGTCTTCCACTACAGTAGAAAACCACTGGATAGCCATTTTTCTATCGCGAAATTCGAACGAACGGAACACTGAATGTTCCACGAACATCGGACCGCCTCGTTCTATCATTTACGTGGATCTACATGGATTTTCAGGGATTGTCAGTAATTATTTAACTCTCGTCCGTCCCTCGTGTCAATTTCACACAGTTTTCGCGAAATAAGTAATGCTGTTCTGTTATTTGTGTACGTAAAGCCTGAAACTTCGTGCCTTTAATTTTTTAACCCTCGTTCGCTCCTCAGAAATAGTTGCATAAAAGATTCTATGTTACTTCCTCACTTGTTTTTGCTTCACAAATTAAACTGATTAACTTTGTTTCATTTATCACGTCACATTTGAGAGAAATACGTTTCACAACACAGATAAAGGGGGACCAATCATTTCATAGTGTGTAAAAATAGCAAATTTGTGAATTTTCACCCTGAGGGTTAAATGCGAAACACATAACCGAAAAACCGAAGATGTAAATGTTAACTCATCAGTTTTTGGATAAGAAAAATATCGAAAAATTAATGTTTACCTTGTTATTTGAGCGATTTTTTACCAGTGCGTCAATTTGACATCGAGGGATAGATTCGGTTCGTGAAATGTTAATAAGCTGAAAATAACACAATGTAGCATTTTTTCAATTCAGCTCCTCGATGCTGTATTAGGTACATTATTATATAAATATTTTATCCACGAAACTTTGTTTAGTAAGCTGCAAAGAGCATTTCTCCCAGTGGAGCATTTTCCACAAATTTTTTGGACTTCCAACTTCGCTTTTCGAAGGCAGCTTCCGCAACAACGAAAAAAAGAGAACCTCTCTCCCCGTGAAAATTTGAAAACGCTTTCCCCCCTCGCGAATAATTGATTTCCTCCGGTTCAGCGTTACTCGGAACTCCGGAAGCCACGTTTCGTACTCGGTTTTTCCATCGGCGCGGAATAAAATCGTCCGGGCAGTAACAGAAAAAAAATCAGAAACTCCATTTAATTTCTTCCTCTACCGTGGAATGTTGTTCGTAAATTAATTAAATTGTTACGATTCTTAAATATATGTGCTCGCCGCGGTGTGTGGGATCGCTACCGTTTAATAGAGTCGATTCCACGGTCGAGTCACGGAACGATTTCGCGGATAGCGTTCGAACTTCATCGCGAGAAGCGTAAGCTCGATTATTGCGCAACTTTTTTTTCGGGATCACCGGGTCTGAGCTCGTGGAAGACTTTCGAGGGAATCGGGGACCGGAGGCGAGAGAGTTCGCGCACTCGCGACGATTCCACTCGCGCGAGAATGGTTATGGTCTCTCCGTGCAGTTCTGAAACTCCGTAGAACTTTTCTACCGATTATCGTTTATGGCGTGAGACGAATATCCAAACAAGTTCACGGGGCGGACCGATTCTTTGCAAGGGAAATGTCATGCCGTGCCACAACGCCGCAGCCGCGAACAAATTACCCGCCCCATTTCGTGTTGCGAAATGGATATGATAATGCGCGCCGTTGTTTTATCCCCGATACTCGCAGAGATCTTAATGCCGGTCTAGAGGTTGTAAAAAAGTTTGACGCATTTTTCTGCGACGCTTTATTCCACACGGAAAAATGCCGGTCTTCGTTTTTATTTATGCCGAACATTACTGTTGCTCTTTCCTCGTAGCAAATTCTAAGGCGCTGAGAAATAGACCTCAGGAATGGCTAGTAAAGTAACGTACCAAATAGACAGACAGACAGACAGACAGACAGACAAACAGATAAACAGACAGACAAACAGACAGACAAATAGACAGACAGACAGACAAACAGACAGACAAACAGACAGACAAACAGACAGACAAACAGATAGACAGACAGACAAACAGACAGACAAACAGACAGACAAACATACAGACAAACATACAGACAAACATACAGACAAACAGACAAAGCAGACAAACAAATAAACAGACAGACAGACAGAGAAACAGACAGACAGACAAACAGACAAACATACATACAGACAGACAGACAAACAGACAAGAAAGCGAGCTAATAAAAACGTGGTAATTTACTAGTTTTCCTATCCTGCAGTTTATTACGCATGCTTCGCTTCTAAAACAATATGTTTGCGAACATTGCAACGAATCTTTTTTTATTTGAAGGGTCACGAGCCCTTCCCGAAAAATGCATTTCCTTCCGGCGAGGCTGGAGTTACTCACGGCCCGACCAAATATCGCATTTCGTCCCTGAATGTTTTATAATAGTTCGGTGAGCAGCGGGGAAACAGAAAAGTGAACCTCTCTTTGTTTTCTTTAATATTCATATTCTTCCGTGCACGAAACGGTAGGGGAATAGCCGTCCGTTCGTAATACACGTATATATAATTTTTGTATGAACTTTCTTGAACTTTTTATGAACAATGCGGACATTACCATTGGTGGTATACTTTCTTCGTTCATCAAGAAAGAACAGAACTGTAATCGATCAATTATAAAATCCCTGGATACCAAGAAATACTAAAAAAAAAACAGGACTGTCCATAGAGAGATAGAGAAGAGCTTGATCAAAGTCAGTCTGGCGTGGAGTTCGCACGAAACGCTACCCCAATTCTAGAGGATCGTCTTTCGCAGACAGCTAGGAGGGTAACGAGGGTTGGACCGAAAGACGGAAGAAGCAGCGAAGAAGAAGAGAGGAGGAACGAGTAAAAATAAAAAGAAAAGAAAGAAGGAAGGAAAGAACGAGGAAGAAAAAACGTAGTCGGCAGCACGCGTGACGGTTCCGTGTGAAAGGAGCGCACGCGGCATGATCGTCCGAAACGACTCACCCTGCTTTGCTTAGTGAGGTTGGCGCCCATCAGCCGGCAATTCTTCGTGGCGTCGAGGACGTTCCGACGGGGGGTACCCTCTCCACCGGGACATTCCCCCCGTCCTGAGGGTGCAGAGGGATTGACCCCTCCTGCTGTTCCCCAACGGTGCACTCGTGCGGCCACCCTGCCTATCGGGCCCTCGACCAGTCCCTTCAGAAGTCGCAACGTACCACCCCTGTACGATAGTCCACGGACGCCGCCACTATTCCCGTTGCTGCCGGCCGCGTTATTTTTATCCTGCACGCGGCTAGTTCTTTCACTATCACCAACACCACTACCACTATCGACACTACTGCCACCAGCCTCCACCTCCTTCTTTTCCAACGTCTCCTTATCCGGCACCACCTCTTTCTCCGCCAGCCCTGATCCCGTCTCTTCTGTCACCTTCGACGACGATCGCGGAAGCAACCCCGAACGTCCACCGCCACCCTCCGGACAGTGTTGTCGCAGCTGTTCCGAAATCGTTGCAGCTGCAACGTAACCGGTCGATCGACGAACGTGACGCTCGCCGAGACTCGACGACGGTTCTCGTTGTTGTTCTCGTTATTGTCGTGGCTAGCGCGATCCTTTCTCCGCGAGAGGATCCCAACGGACGAATCGTTCAAAAACAGAGAGGGTTTTGTATAGAAGACGGTTGTTTCCGGCTTCCAGGCTATACACGCAGACGGAAGGTCAGGCTTAGGGACGCTCGTGTTTCTGGAAGACCTATGTCGACGGGGGTGGACGGGGCTTACGATGGCTAACACGGTTCCTTCCGGTCTTAGAAAATACATGCAAAAAAAATAGATGTCTCGAGGAGGTAGATTCTCACTAGACTGCTCGATTATACCGCTTAGCGCGTACGTCCTCTACGGGACTAAGGCAACGATCTTTGTCAAGCGTTTTCGTATCAAGATCTCTCTCTCTCTCTCTCTCTTTCTTTCTTTCTTTCTTGCAACATCAGCTGAACGTCTCACTCATCCTCCTCGGCCAAAACGGACAGTCGGCTGTCAACTTCCGTTCGTTGGCCTCGTTCTCATATCCCGCTCGACGATCCTCGTCATTCGAGTCCCTGTCGAGTGGGCATCGGCGTTGTTATCCTCTGTTCTACGACCGGCGTAGTCGCTCGATTCTCGCGGGTCTAATTCTACCAGACACTCCACTTTGATCGCGGACCGTCGGCTCTAGACGATCCTCATTTAAACTTGCAGCTCCGGCATCCGAGTCTCCAAAGCGACTTAATCGAACGTCAGACGCTCCAGGGACCTCATCGGGAAACCCGGCAGCGGGGGTGGTGTCTCATCTCATTCGACTCGAGGGAAACCTAGACACTCGACCGAGCCGACATCGCGAGGATAGGTTCGATTGGCGAGCATCGGTGTGTCACCGGTACACGATCAAAGTTGACGGACGCTTTCTCTCTCTCTCTAAAGACGTCACCGCGCGATATCAGTGAACCGGCGTGTTTGGAAGCGGGTAGATGACGCGGGCTCTGACGTCCGTGTGGCGCGCTGGTTGCCGACCGACTGACTGCCTATCGCCGATTAACAGCCTGGCCTCCCTCGCCGTCTGACTCACTCCAACCCTCGGGGAGGATTTCCCGTCTCTCTGCGCTTGCGTGCGTCCCCGAAGCGACGCGACTCGAAGCGACCCGACGCGACGCGTCAAGCCCCCGGCTCCACGCGAGTCCGCGTGCTCCCAGACGCGGATTTCACCGGCTCCGAACCGCTTGAAAAATGATAGCCTCCTCTCGCAATTCAGAATTTGGTGAAACCGTAAGTAATCTATTTCATTTGATAATCGTACGTGAATTTTTGAAATTATAACATGTTCTTCGGTAGAAACAGTTTTTGAGCTAGTATTCTATTCCAAGGATTTGTCCTTGCCCTTGATTTTAGAGGACGACGTATTATTCTTTGTACCCGTAACGTGGACATATGTTAGTTATAAGCGACGCATAATCGGAATTGGGTGAGACAGTAGTCTATTTTACTTGATAATTGCACGTGAATTTTTGAAATTAATACATGTTCCTCGGTAGAAACAGTTTTTGAGCTAGTATTCTAATCGAAGGATTTGCCCTTGATTTTCGAGGACGACGTATTATTCTTTGTACCCGTAACGTGGACATATGTTAGTTATAAGCGACGCATAATCGGAGTTAGGTGAAACAGTAGTCTATTTTATTTGATAATCGCACGTGAATTTTTTAAATTAAAACATGTTCTTTGGTAGAAACAGTTTTTGAGCTAGTATTCTACTCGAAGGATTTGCCCTTGATTTTCGAGGACGACGTATTATTTTTTGTACCCGTAACGTGGAAATATGTTAGTTATAAGCGACGCATAATCGGAATTGGGTGAGACAGTAGTCTATTTTATTTGATAATCGCACGTGAATTTTTAAAAAGAGAATATGTTCTTCGGTAGAAATAATTTTTGAACTAGTATTCTATTCAAAGGATTTGTCCTTGCCCTTGATTTTCAAGGTCAACATATTGTCTTTTTATACTCGTAACGTGAAAATACTTTATTTCATGATTTACATTATCAAAATGAAGACTGTACATTTAAAATAGTATATCTTCTTTAAGATGAAATTCATTTAGTCCGCGTTTATGCTATTTCGACTACCGCGTTATACAAATCGGAGAAATCATTGCGCCCGACGACCATCCCCGTCGTTTTTCACTAACGGAAGCTTTTCGTTAGGATTCTGGGCCAGCGGAGCACAGGTTTTATGCCCGGCGAAAGATTTGACGGGCTTTCGGGCTCTTACCGTGCCCTCTTACCGAACTACACGACTAAATGTGCTGCTGTGGGAATGGAACTGTTTATTTTTAGTGAACCTTTTAGGGGGTATTCCCGTTTCCAATCCTCGGTAAAATAGTCGTCCATCTTACGACGCGATATTCTCAAATACGGTTTCGATAGAACCTGGAACGCATTCTCTTTGTACGCATTACTTTTAGAAATACGGTTTCTATCGAAAGAGAAAACCAAAAATTACTTTTACAAGATGAAAATAGACGACTGACGAGGCGCGTAAACAAGCAGTCCATAAAAGCATGTAATTAAACCATATTAATCCGTCGTCTCGAATTAAGGCAAACAATTCGAGCCGGGAACGGCCAGTTAAACTGCTCCAGGTAGATCCTCGCATCATTTAACCGTGGAAGGCACCACGGTAATTAAGCAGACGGCGCGGCAAGACGATTACACCGGCGCGATTCCGCTTACGAGCCGGTAATCTCGTTTACTCCACCGTAATAAATTCATAAGTTCGATCGGCCGGTAATATCCGAGTCGGTTAATGCGCTTTATGGCTTTTTAAAACTGATTAGGGATGGGGTAAGGTTTTAGCATGGTCCTTCTCGCTCGAAATATTCGACGTGCCTAGAAAGAATCGTCGAGCGAGCCCGGTCCCCGGTGTGATTTATTATCGGCCGCGATCCACGGGCGAAAAAAAAAGGGCCACGAACTCATTTCGTTGCTGCCTTGGAATATTCGAACCCCGTGACACCGTAGAAATTTCCCGAGATCGACGACGAACGCCGGCACCGCGCTTTATATTTATAACGCGAATTTTTCGCTGTCCGACGCCTCTAATATAAGCTTGCCCGACCCACGGAATATTGAAGATCCGCGACGTTTACAAATTGCTAATGGTTACCGCGCGGCTCCTGTTTCAGCCAAGGGATTCCTTGTTTTTTGGCCTACCGACGATCCCGAGGTTCTTATTGAACCCTCGGCAAGCCGAACAACCCCTCTCCGAGATCAACCGAAATGTTTCGCGGTAGGACGATTATTTTCATAGAATATTAACGTTCTCTTTCTGTACAGATTAAAAGTCGACGAACGGAAAATTTCTACACATTGTTTCTAGGAGTGCTACCTGTACAGCCAAGAACATGAGAAACCCCACTCGAGTTCGTGATGTTGGTGAGTGAATCGTAGAATGGGCCCACACCAACACCCCTCGAGAAGAAATAGAGAGGAAGCGATACCCCTCAATGGGGAAGGAAAAAAAGAAAAAAAAAAGAAAAAAAAAAGGAGTGCTACCTGTGATACATTTCAAATTTTTGGTAAGAGTTCCTTTTAGCACCCACCTCCGATTGCCTTCAAACTTACTGTGTAGACGTCCCACGAGGTGTCTGACAAAATGAAGGTGGCGCCGTTGAGAGGCAACCGGAGGTGGGTGCTAAAAGGAACTTCACTAAAATTTTTTCAGTACCGTATAATTATGTGTTAGAATTCAATGAAACTTCCGGTATCGAAGTGTCACATCCATCGCGTACTAATTGCAACGATCTCTATCGACTATAAGAATTATCTTGTTTCGGCAGTGAAGAGAAATCTATAGAATCGACCGTTTTGATTGTAGGTGATGATAGATGTTGATTGGTCCAGTGCTAGCTGAATCGTGTGAATTAGCCGAGCAATCGATAGCTTCGAGGACATTATGAATTTCAACTTGAGATTTTCCAGATGCAATTCTATAGCCCGAAGCTGCAAGGTCCTGTGCAAAAAGGTGTCGATTTTTCCCACCGAAAAAAGGCGGATCCCCTCTTAAGGGTCCAGACTATGGCTTTGCGGATGGAGCTTAGCGTGAAAGAACCTTAGAATCTCTCTCTAAGAAGGGGGTAAGAACGTCGGGAGACTAATTAAATGATAGCAAGGCTTCAGGCCCGAGGGTCCAGACTGAAGGTTCACGGGGTACAACACCGACTCACGGTGAATACGCATTTCCACGGGAGAAACCCGGTGGTATCCTGTGGATCGATATGCCCATTCCGCAAAGTATATTAACAGGTTGCCAATATCGCGATAGTGGCTGTAAGGAGCCACTCGGAGGGCGACATTGTGAGGCAAACAATTTAATATGCGCGCGGCCTCTCTCGGTGGAAGTCCTTGCTAAGGACCCTTCCTTCGGCATACCTTATCTGTCTTCTGGCAGTCACAAAGCCAAGATCTCTCCGTTTATTGGAAAGCTCTGCGCTTGCCATACCCGGGGTCCAGGATGAAAGGCGCTTTGCTTCTCCTCTTCCATTCGCTTATGTATCATCGATACAGAAGCCCCGGCCACGTCTCTCAATGTTGATGCTGCCTGCACGGGGTAATTTGGTCGGATTCGGAATTTGCGTAGCATTCCGCGTTTCGAGGGATACCCTCCTGGACCCGAGACTCCTCCGGCGAAACAATTAGAGAGGCTGAGAGGAGCCCGATTCACCGGCGCGGCGGGACATCGAAGAATTCACGTCGAAACAAACTTGATCCCTTGCTCCCGACTACCTTTTCTTTTTTGCGTTTGAGGTGCTCAGCTCGAGAGGAAAATCTTTTCTACCGATTGCAGACGTCGCTATACTTTTTGCTTCTTATTGTTTATTATTGACGCTGATTGGTCTAAAGAGGTAATGATATTTTAGAAAAATATCATATGATGTTGAAATGATGGATACTTGATTTATTTGATCGAACAGCTCGAGAGGAAAATCCTTGCTACCGGCTGCAGACGTCGTTATACTTTGCTACTTATTGTTTATTATTCACGCTGATGATTCTAAAGAGGTAATGATTTATTTATTTTTAATGTCGTAAACCTTGTTTGGTTTATATAAGAGGTAATGATATTTGAATGATGATTTTAAAAAATATTACATGCTGTATCAATGATGAACACTTAATTTATTTGATCGAACAGCTAGAGATAGTATTTCACGTCGAAAATTGGCCGCGAGGATAATTAATTTATGGATTACCGTGTTGGCGAATAACGGAAAGCGAAGTTCCCCGGCGTAGTCTGCTTTTAATAGTCGAACAACGCCGGTGGAGGAGGGACGAGGTTATGTTCGGGATGAAAGGTGACCGCGAAACAGCGAAGATTTCTGTAACAGCGGCTACAGGTACGAGACGAAAATTTTCCACTTGCGCGGAAGTGGTTTCCACGATTATTAAATTGAAACGCCAAGGAGAATGTAATCTCCGAGAGGAAAACGCCACGCCGACGAAGATTCCTTAAAGCAGCGATTTTCTATCCACGGCACGTTCATCCCTGAACACTGTGTCGCACTTTTCATTGACTCTGCTGTTTTCGGGAGTGTTTCACCCTCGAAGTGCTGCGAGAGAAGGGCTGGATTTTCTGTTACTTCTGTTTCCCTCTTCTTTCCCGATCATGATCGAGCGAGGCATAAAAGGCGGAATGCCAGCGGGGAAATGCTGGCGCGACAGAGTTCCAGGAAAATTGAGAAAATCTCAACTGTGCTGTAATATTGACACGAATTTCCAATGGATCGATGCTCCACATACTGGAGAGAATGTGGCCGAAGTTAAAATTTTAGAAAAATTAGTTTATCGGGTTGTTTCACATCACGGCATTTTAAACTAAATGAATTCAATGTAATTTTTACGATATGGAATTCATTTAGTGTTAATATCCTTTTCTGATTTCATAATTATGTGCACATTTTAATTGAGAAAGAAACTAAATTTCGATTTTATGCTAGTTCGTTGCAGTTGAGGTAGACAACTTTTATGTTGCATAATTGCAAGATTTGCAGATTCGACAACTTCGTTAAGCCAGAACGAAAAACAGTCCCGTGCGAGTTTCAATTAGTTCCTCGAAATTATTATACGTTATGCGGTATAATCGAATTGTAATAATCTGACGGCGAGTATTTATGCAAATTAACGGTTGCGGATAGCGATCCAGGGAATAGCAGAATGCGCACGATTTTACTTTCTGTGGCACGAGTTTCATTGCGAGCATAAAAATATGTGTGCAGTGCTAAATATGATTGAAATCTTTACTTTGCTGCGTTTCATGTATCACGAAATGTTTTAGAAGTGCATGGAAATCCACGATCCGGTACTGCGATGGCGATGCATGTTTATTAGACATCGAATGCCAGCAAGAGTAAACTGATAGTGGTCAATTGAAATTGTATATACACGGTGTCCCACATAACTCTTAACAGTTCAATATCTCGAAAACTATGCCATCGATTTTAAAGTTCTTGGTCTTAAATTGCATGGATCTGAAGGGCCTTCCTAACTACATAAACGTGAAGTGCCTCCCATTCCCCTTTAAGAGGGACGAGGTTACCTTTATAATTTTAAATAGAATCCCCTATAAAACGTTACATATTTAGATTTTACAGAAACAAACAAGTAAATTTTGTATTCTAAATTTTGTTATTGTAACCCTATCTTAACCTGAAGTTTCGAATAAAGAAATGTTTACAAGTCTGTGGTGGACATTTTGAACATTTAATTTAAAGAACATTGTATTTCGTCACGATTAAGCAAAGGACTCAATCGCGTATACAAATAACGATATTTCCGAGCGCTTCAATCTAAATACATACCTACAAGTCGAAACTTCAAACTGTGATACCTCATCATAGAAACATCTGACAAAAAAATGTTTCAGACAACATTTACTTCTTTTTCCTGTGGAATTTAAACATTCTTTTTCCTGTAAAATTATAAACGTACCCCCTCCCCTCTTAAAGGGGAAGAAAGTTAGAAAGGCCCTTCAGATCCATGCAACTTAAGACCAAGAACTTTAAAGTCGATGGCATAGTTTTCGAGATATTGATCTTTTAAGAGTTATGTGAGGCACCCTGTATAGAAAATATTTGTTTCACACAGGGGAAAAAATGTGGTTCGATGCCGTAATCAAAAGTTGCTCCGTAAAAGTGTTAATAAGATTCATTCTCATTTACTGGGAAGCGTTGATTCACATTCTACCCTGTATCGAGTCACTGCTGTACTTTGAATTAGAGCTCGAACTTTTACCCGGGTATATGAGATACCCGGGTACCCGAGTACCCATGAGATACCCGGGTAGAGCAAAACTACCCGGGTATCTCATGAGATAGCCAAGTACCCGGGTACCCGGGTATCTTATAAGACAGCCGTGTCCTCGGATACCCGAGTATCTCATGAGGTCTCATAACTGGTTACGAGAGCTATTATTATCTGTGCCACAGCGCCATATGCTTTGCTTGATTATTAAATTAGTTTATATTTTACAAAAATGATATATACGACTAAGTATTTTCAAGAATTGTCTTTATTAATATCCGCAGTCTATTCATGAGATACCCGGGTACTCGGGTAATTTTTGTTTACCCGAATACCCGGGTATCCGGGTAATGTTTTTTACCCGAGTACCCGGGTACCCGAGTAATTTTTGTTTACCCGGGTATCTCACGGGTAACCCGGGTACCCGGGTATCTCATAAGTCACAGCTCTACTTTGAATTACTTAGTACTTAGATCCGATGAAATCCTAGCAGATCTCCATCAGCTTGTCCAAGGAAACCTCGAAACGTGTATCTCATCCAGCAACCTGTTCACCGGATCCGCGTGCGCGTTGGTAACGAGAGACGTACCTCGGCAGTAACTTAACGCAGGTAACGTGTTAAGTCCTCCGCGACTTGTTCCGACGCATAACAATGCACCGGAGTAGGAGGAGAGGAGCGGGAACGGTGACGTATGCGCATCATAATGCGGCTGAGTGTACGTCTTCATGGCAATTAGCATGCATCCAGCGGAGCTTAGGGCACGTAGGGGTGTCCGAATAATCCCGCGTGATCTACGCACGTTTCCGATACCCATATGCACTGTGCTTATGCCAGTGCTCGCCGCAAACCCCTCACACACGTACACACGTACACGCGCGCGGACACACAGCCGACCAAGTATTAGGGGGGGCTTGCGGGGGTGGCTGAAGGGCGAACGAAGGGGGAGAGAAGCCCTTTGAATAATTTTCCTTTCTACTCGCAGGGACCGCGGCCGCTTTATTTGTTACCCGGAAAAAAAATCGATCGACCATATTGCCATAACCGCCGTTTAATAGCTATCTGTGCTGCCGAAAGGTGCATTGCCTGATAATCGACGCTGATCGATCACGATTAACCGTTTCACTGCAACGATTAAATATTCGGACGAACGTTTAACTGTTTTATTACTTACATCGTTGGCAGGGAAATTTTATTCACACGAAACACGCACCTGAAACAATAAGAGAAATAGTTCTTTTACTTCCATTGCACCTGTGGATTTTTGACGCATTTTATCACAAACATGAATCAGACTGGTTAATAAGGAAATTTCTATCGAATTTCTGATTTTCATTTTGCACGAAGCTCGGCAGTCCAGTAATTAATTGGAAAAAACGCAGATATCTGCGCTAATGGTCGAATACAAATGATCCAGAAAAAGAGGGAGGTGTCCGAATACGAATGTACGCTATTAATTCGTATTACAACCCCAGAAGAGAGGAACAAATGAGAAAAACGGCAGGGTCCACTCGCCGGAACTAATAATTCATCAAGGGTTATATCAAAAGCATCGAGCTTTTTATCTCCGGGCGACCATGCGTTGCATGGACCAAAAAAAAAAAAAATACATAATCCAAGTCAAACGGCACAAACCCGGGAACACCTGTCACTCGCGCGTTTCCCGGAAATTATGGTAAATTTCCCAAACGGGGACACACACAGAACACATCCCTCGACGGGTCAGCCGAACGACACCCCTTTTATTCTTGGCCAGGGCCACCCCAGGAAACCGGTGCGGTGCTTCTCCAAATAATTCGTCGGAGCTGGGAACTGTTCATCCCGGTTCCTCCTCCGCATGATCGTGCGCGCCTCGCCATTAATTAAAGGGGGCCCAGAGTGCACCCTCTCCGATAAAAACCTTCAGGCGTATATAAAACGTGGGGGCGTCGATGGTTGTTCCACGTGCGCGGGGGTGCGGTCTCGAGATAGCCGGAACATTCGGGTTTCGCTTTGAAATTTTAAGGCGCATATAGAGAATCGTTAACCACCATTTTGCGGAATCTGTGCCGTAACTTTGATCGAATTAGGTTGAGATTGAAACTAAAGGAAAATTTTATACGATGTATCGAATGATATATTGATATATAGAAGCGATATATGTATAACTATAGATATATAAAAACAATTTGTATATAGAAATGTATATTTACGATGTAGTACAATGGAGAAAATCAAGTTTCAAAAGTAAAAAAAATCTTTAAGCACGATGCAGCATGCGTTCCCATTGTCCGATCGAGCTTTGAATTTTGAAATTTTCGAAATTTTCCACATTTCATCTTTTCACCGAGTGTCACAATTTAGGGGAGGTACGATCAACAAAATTCAGAAGTTGAAAAATAAGGACCACCCTAATGTTACATACATATGTATTCGCCAACTCGTGTACACCGCCGACAGTAACTTCAGCAACGACTCGGGATTGTTTACTTTCTCCAACTCGCTTGTCTCTGAGAACTAGATTGATGGCGGAAACACCGACAAGGGACATCATTTAAAGGCCCACCCCTCGAATTTTGACAAAACTTTGCAGACGTGTAAAGCAACGAGAGATATCATCAAAGGGGCGAAGTTTAATAAAAGGGTGTTCATCCCTACATTTCTTGAAATTTTTCCTGTCTAATAAACAGTTATCTGTATCGCATTAGTGGTTCGAGGGTGGTAATCTTCGGACAACGATTTACATATTATTGCATACGTTATCATCACCCCAACGAAATGTGCACACCGTAGAGAGGGGGCTGGTTTCCGAAATTCAAATAAAGGGAAAATTTCTGCTCCTCCATTGGAATTAATCGCAGGCTAAACGAAGCGGAAGTGTATATCTCTTAGTTGGCTGTTTGGGATTCCCTTCAGGTAATCTCGCGTCACACGCATGGCCGGAAATGAATAACCGCGCAGAAAACCTACATAATTGTCATTACAGCCCCGGCAATTATTCGGGAAGCATCATTCGAGCCCCCCTCCGGTTAGGGTTGCGACCAAGAATAAAAGCTTCGGTGTTGCTAACCCGGAGCAGGACACGCCCCTGGTCGCATACATGCTCGTTCATGGAAAATGTTTTCGTAGCAGGTGGCCATTATCATACGTGGACAATAATGAAACACTGCGCAGCTGGCGATGTAATCGTGAAACTAAATAACACGTGTGTGTACGTTGAAATGTGTCGTTTTGTTGTTTACAACAATTCAAGAATTTCTTATTATAATTTTCAGATTTTCGGCAGGACCAACTGGCGAGAATTGGAAACAAGCGAAACCCGTGAAATTTATAGGGAAGTTCGTCGCTCTCGCGCGCGCACGTTCTCGACACAGACTTTCGTATCATGGAACCGACGAACAGTTTACGCCCATTGTCTGGCCCGTACAAAAATTTATCGTCGTCGGGCTTGTTTTTTTTTGTCTGTGTCGAAGAGTATCGGTACGAATTGAAATACTAGAAACACTTCCGCCAGCATTTTTATCCCGGTCTGCGCGCGAATTGTCGGGCGAAAAGAAAATAGAGAAACAGCGTCCCGCCCCAAACCAGAATTTCGTCCGTTGAAATTCTATTTTGACTTCTGCCGGTTTTTCGAACACGTGTGCGGACCTATTAAAAACGCCAGCTTGTACAAGGTTTCTCCACCGTTGTTTTCGCGTTGTCGAAAAAAAACCCTGTCCGCCATGATATTTCACCAATACTTCGATCGCGCGATCCGGAATAAAAATTTCGTGAATATTTTTATATATTGTTTACGTTACGTTTGATCAACGTGCTTTTCCAAGTTTTTGTCGCGCCGGAAACCGTGCGACGATCTTCGCCGAGTGTTTCGGTTGAAATTTTTATTCGCTGGGAATAATTGTCGAATACAGTAGCAGTGCGGTTCGAACGAGGAGTTTGCGAAATGTGGTGGTTCAGTTTTTCTGAAACAATCGAACGATAAAAAAAAGTCGGCAATTTCGAAATTTCCTGTACAAATTTCCATGTATTTGTTTTTCAACGTTTCGAAATTAGCATCGCGGCGTGGCGCACGATGCATTTTCATCGAGTTTACCACTGACCAATCAACTTTTGACGAGGAATTTTAAGAGGCAATTAACGCTGACTAAACACCGTCGGCCGAATTGTTTGCTTCATATCGCGGTTCGTTTGAATTGCAGATGTTCCTGCAACCTACCGAGTGACATAATATTCGCGTCGAACGAATTAATCAATACTAATAGCAGATATTGGCTTTATCTGGTCGAAAAGTAGTGATATCGCTTGTTCCTCGCGATTCGGATTTTCCTGTTCATTTAATCGTACAGAATTGTTCGACTGGGCAATTCGGAACCTAAATACTTCCCAATACTTTGAATGCTTTGTCACAGCTTTTTAACCCTTCACTGCATGATTTTGTAATTGGGATGAAAAATTTGAAAGAAGGTCAGTTTTTGTGTTTTATTTAAGCGAAAAATATTTAAAAAAAATTAAAACAACATTTTCAGAAAAATAAACATAATTTAGAATAATAAAAAAAAACACATTCTTAGTTTACTATATGCATACCAGATTTATTAACTGTATCAAATATAATACACTATGCAACGAAGGGTTTCAGACAAATTGCTAATAACAAGACTAAAAAAATTTCAACGAATTCAAAATGAAATGAAGAATGGGTCACACGAAATTTCACACAAGAAATTATTCATCGAATTGATTGTATGCAAATTATTGACCTATACGAAGGCCTTCTTCTGGTGGAAAAGTAGTGACCGGATTTTCCTGTTCATTGCATAAATTATTAATAACAAGACTGCACAATTTTCAACGAATTCAAAATTAAGTAAAAAAATGGGTCACACGAAAAATTATTCATCGTATTCATCGAATGAATATTAATCATCGATTAGATTATTTATCAAAGAAGCAGAAACGGTTGAGTACTACGAAGACGATCGCGGTCGAACTTCTGCCGAGCATAAATCGCCGTTTAGTTGTACATACGCGGCTGTTCATCGTTCCAAAACGATGAGCACACTGTTCCGGGATTTGATGCAACACGCGGAAACGACGCGGGTCAGAGTGCAAAGTTATGTACCGATCAACTGCGCTGCCGTAAACCGCAACGCGCATTGTTCCATCCCCTAATGTGGCTCAGTCATTAGTCATTACTTAGGCCCGCGGTACGAATGATTAGAATGGGTTAGTGGGCTACGATTTAGTGTCCCACGAGAGTTTTCAGTTCTCTTGCCTCCTTCGTGCTGCCCGTCTATTGTTATGGAAAAATGAATAGTGCGAGGGTGTCTGGATGTGCGAGGGAGTCCGCAATGGTGACACAGAACCTCCTCTTTATGAACTGTAAAATCCTCCTGACTATCCCCTGAGACTTTTCGGCTACCCGATGGGTATTTTCGGTCACGGTCTCCACCTATTATTTGCGTTGTATCGACAGTAATAATATCCGGAGTTAAATCATTGCCGGTAACGCTAGAATGTTAATTACACTTCATTATAACCGCATTAATTGTACGAATAATGTATGCACGATTGCAATATGAAATTGAATTTGCACTGGGTACGTCAATGTTCAAAATAGAAGTAATTTTTCTTTTTTATTAAGCTTTTCGGATCGGAACTCAGATCTATTTCTGCTGCACAAAGGTAAATTATAGTAAATACAAAGACTATATTAAATCAAATTAAATTCGTAGTTTACAATTTTTTAGGACATTAAAAATAAGAAAAATCTTTAATGTTTGGTCGGCCAACTAATATTTCTAAGCATAAGGGTAACTGAAGTTTAATTTTACACAGTTGATGAGTTAACTTAGATCGCTGCGATAGAAGTAATTTAAAATCCTATTTTCGCTTTAATATCATAAAATCCTTCATGTAAAAAATAATAATTTAAATTTTACGAAGTGTAGTTATATTTTTCAATATCCAGTACATTGGCAAGGAATAAATGATAAAATGGAAAGTATTGTATAAGGAACTTTCCCTTATAACGTCCGTTATAATTAGAATCAACCCCGCAACTCAATCTACTCGCGATAGGGAGTTTGATTGAATTAGTAATAATCCCTTTGACTATCGAATTAATTGGTTCCTACGATTTGTCGAATATTCGTACCGCAATCACCGGTTCGAGGATTTGAGGAATCATTGGAACGTGCGCCGGGCGAAACTTAATCGATCTTGAATCAACGATAGTCCTTTGATCAACACGCGCGGATAACGCAGTCATCGTTCACTGTTCCCCGGTGATGATTCGAACCGTGCCCAGGCGGACTGTGATTAATTGAGATGTAATCACGCGGTTACTTGAGGCGTAAGATTGCGTTCGGTTTGTAACAGCACGTAAACGCAATACGCCTATGGCAATAATGTAATTTAGATGGTGTTCGTGTCGCGTGCAGTCGATAATCAGCTAACAATAGAACGATGGAGTGGAATTATTTACAGTTTACAGAACCGTGCGTACCGGATTGCAATTCGACCGGTGTAGTTCAGTTTATCGACTCGTAAGTAGAAACGGTAATTAAATGCGTATGAATATTGATGAAATTTATAATAGAAACAATTGCAACCTCAAAAATACATTGTAATTTAATATTATAATATTCTTGAAAGGGTATTTCTTACGTTCGAAAAGAAAAAGCAATTTTTTTCCATCAAATTGGAAAGCGTTGAATAGATCTGAAAAGGAATTGAAGTCTCAACGTTTTACGTAATAATATAAAATATTCTACAAGACATCTACTGAATCTAGAAGGATACGGTGAATTAAAACTGTAGAAAGAACGGTTTGGTGAAAGAGACCATCCCCGTGGCTTTGTCGGCGAGGTAGGACAATAATTACTGACTGATGACGACAATTGTTGCAGCAGGCTTGGCGCAACTGCGCTCGCATGAATTTCACTCGATTATCGGGAACGCGTCGCTCCCGCTAAATACCGAACGGGCACACGCACACACCAGTCGAAATCCATTAAAGGGTTTCGCGCCCTCCGCGATGCATATATCCGCGGGCCTATCCGGTTGAACCCTTCTGATACGTTTGCGACCCTCTCACGGTAGAAGGCCACCGGCTTCCGCTTTTCCTCCCTTTCATGTTGCGGTCTCGCGCGGCGACCCGTGTTGTTTTCTTTTGTTTGAAGACCGTGTACCGTGACCGATAAAATTTCCTTCCTCGAGGATTTATGGACGGGAAACGGCGAACGCTATGCTTGATAGAAACGCGTGTCTCGAGCACGCGAGAGACATTCTCTTAAAATTGCGTTTAATATTCAGAGCGGCTTTAAGCGATTAAATATCCCTTTATCATTCGATTGCATGCCTTTCGCTTGCTTTTATTCATCGAAATGTTAATAGGATCTTACAATATTTATCAATAATCTTTTCCGCATTTGTTCTTTAAACTACCTTTTTGTGAATCTACATGCTGTTTGAATTTCAAGATTGTTAACCCTAAGACGCTCCTCAGACATAGTTGCATAAATGATCCTAGAATAATATTCCACCCCTTCTCACTTCACATTTCATATCTACGAATGATGCTTCAATTATAGTGTGATATTAAAAAAAAAATACATTTTGCAACACAGACAAAAATAAATCAATCTTTTTACAATATGTGAAAAAGGTATAACAGTGAATTTTCACCCTGAGGAACGAATGAGGGTTGAAAGAAGAATGTAATATCTCTGTTTGGCTTCTACTCATTATAAACGACGCGACCATGCATTTTTATATTGCATCCAGATCCGCAGTCTAGTATCGCATCAACTCCACAGCAAGTAAAAATGATTATTAACTGTTCGTCGCACAATATTTCGAAAAGCAGGTCGCGTTCAGACTTTCGCGTTAAGTTTAATTAAAATTCGTGACGATATTCCGTGCTCCAGTGGATCTAATTAAATCTTAGGTGGTAGTACTTCATTCCAGCGGCATTTTTGCCAGATTACATTTCGCTCATCCCGCAGGGGAAAACAATTTCGCTGTCCAAACAACGTTCGCCGCGGAAAGTTTAGGAAAGGCGCGTGCAACCGCGCCGATAGTAAATTTTATCTGCTCCCTGGCTGTACAATGTTAAAACTCTGCCGGCGACAAATGAAAGTAAAGTTTATGCAACGATAACGATCATCCTGTACTTAAATACGCGTGAATTTCCACGGTTTTCCCCGGCGTAATCCTTGGAAGCGGTTTTACGACGTTTTTACTGTCCTACGCCGAACCGAGCCGAGTCGAGCCGAGCGCAACCCTCGTCACGAGAGATACCTGGCGACGCGCGACGGGGGTGAAAACGGTGAGTGTACATTTTAAAATTATCAAACGCAGCCACGCAAAACTCATCTCGCCGCAAAGTGTTCTCGCGAACGATTGAAAACCTTAACGATATCACGCCGTCGTTCGTTGTCTTTCGTTCTGATAGAAGTGCAACGTTTTCGGAGATTAAAGCAGCGTTCTTAAACATAAAACACCGCCTCGAGGAAAATCGTCTTGGTTTTCTAGGATATTTCTGTTCCTCTGGATTCGCACAGTGCAAAAATTCAATTTTGATACATTCTTTTTATATTTATTTAACGTCGCTTTCAACTCTTTGCTGAGGTTATTTCGCGACGAGACCAACAGTTTATTAACCCTCATACGTTCCTCAGGGTGAAAATTCACCCTTCACTATTTCTAGTTTGTTTTCAGACGTATTTCTTTAAAATATGACGTGATAAGTGAAGCAAAAGATTATTAGTTTAAAGTGTAAAGCAAAAATTGGTGAGAATGTATCATAGAATCTTTTATTTAACTATTTCTGAGAAGCGTACGAGGGTTAAGGTGTGTTCCGAAAAATTTCGGGCTCGATGAGCAACCTAAGGGAATCATCGCAAAACTTTAGGATGTCGATGCTGCCGTTAGGGCGACAAACTGTAATTTTCCCATACGGGACGTTTTGGAAAACATATTTTTTCCGTTCCGGTCTACTGTGCAGTGATGCGAAACTTTCTGGTATCGCATTGTTACCACTTCTCCGTTTCGAATAGAAATTTCACGACGACGACGCAAGGAAAAGATTCTCGGGAAGGGGGTCGGTAGACGCGACCGACAGGGATTAAATTTATCGAAACGGGTTTCGTTCCCTCATCCAATGACCTGCGTTGTAACACGAATCAGGACAGCGATATATCAATACACGAGGAGAGCACCGTAGGCGATAGAAGTAAATTCAAAGGCGTCGGGGATGAAGGATGGCGCGAGCGAAGGGGTCGAGCGTAGAAACGTAGGAGAAAGAAAGAGGGAGAGAGAGAGAGAGAAAGCAAGGAGTCGAAAGAACGAAACGCAGAAGGGACGCTACCCTCCGGATTTCATGGCGCCGCGACGTCGCAAACAGTCTAAAGGTACAATGTCGCCTCGACGACGACGAGCCCGTGTCTCGTTGCGATATCGATCATTAATACGATGAAAAACAATCGGGTGAACAAGCCCGGAGGTAGGAGGGGCGGGGACAGAGCCCTCCAGAAACGTCTGGTATTATCGAGAAGATTGCATTTCTTCTTGTCCGATTTTTTGTTATCAATCATTGGCTCCTCGGTTATAAGTATCGATTAGCGTCACAACTTCGTGGGGGGTGCAGACTACCGGGGGGTTGGTGGAGCGCCGGTTTATAGAGTGCAATTCCTTTTCCCTCGTTAAGAGCTAACTGGTGGAATTGTCCCCTTTTCCCTTTCCACGACAGAGATCATTTAATAATTGTGCGAGTTGAAGTTAAACGGAAAACAAATTTCAGTCTCGTCGATATCGTACACCGTTCAATGTGTAAACGTTCGACATGTGATAATACACATATTCAAGAGATGGACGAATATGCAAGAGGGAATTGAGACAGTAAGGAGCAGAAGTGGTAAGAAAAAGAAGTAAATTACTGTTAAAATTCATGCGAACACAGTATTATTTGAGACTTTGGTAAGTAAAATATTATCATTGAGTACTCGACTGTATCCATGGATATTTAATAACCATTCTATATATATTATGCATAATAATCGTTTAATAACCATAGCAGTTGAAAAAGCAACGTAAAATAATCAAAACAAGGATGTTACTTCAGAGGAGAGAAACTAGATTGCTTGGACTGGCCTGGGAATTCACTAGATTTGAACCCGATTGAAAATTGATGGGGTACGCGCGTGGTTAAGGCACTTAGAATAGACTGTACTACCACAAATAAATTGATCGAAGCAGTTATTCGCGTATGGCATTGGGGCGCGGAGAATTTTGTGAAATCCAACGTGAAACACAGAAGAGAAGTCGAGGATTTCACGGACCGCGTTTGCAGAGAATAGGCGAATTTTCACGGTTGAAACATAGCTGTCAAGAAAATTGCGGGGGGTGGGAAAGAAAATTCAACGGAATTGCTAATACACGCGGAACGTGTGCGGCGTGCATCAGCCCGAAATTTGC
Source organism: Lasioglossum morio (assembly GCA_916610235.2). Taxonomy (NCBI): domain Eukaryota; kingdom Metazoa; phylum Arthropoda; class Insecta; order Hymenoptera; family Halictidae; genus Lasioglossum; species Lasioglossum morio. Next base: position 13,178,052 of record OU744328.1, on the reverse strand, counting down.
AAAGGAAATTACTGTCGGCGAACTGAGCAGCCGCTCGCTCGTCTTCGTCTCGCGGCACGTTAATCGAGTTAGGAGAAAAAATTTGTATCTCAAAGTGGACTAACGAGGTTACGCGCGGGGGTTGGTGGGACGAGAGTCGCGGTCGTTGAAAAAGCGATGATTATTTATGCAGATTCGTATCATGCGCGCCGTTAACATCGATTCATCGGCGATCTACCCTTACGATCCGTCCGCGGAACAACAAAGAACGCCCTTGGACGACCCACCCCCTATCCCCGCGGTTCATGGGTTCATAGTGAATGCGTATTCGTCCCCCTTCGTCCCCCTCGCACAACCCCCGTAATCCTTTCAAAACAGATCCCGAGGCTTGGCTGATGGAAATTATGCGGCGCGCACGCACCGCCATCGAAATTTGAATTTCAACGTGGGAACGGTGTCCGTGTCGTGTGCTCGCTGTTTGTCGTAGACACCGCGTAAACTTGTTACGCGGATTCATTTCGGCGGGATAGCATAAATTATGCCGAATCCGCCAAGTGAAAAGCGAGGCGCTCTTTGAGTAGGGCACGCCGGCTAGCACGCCGGTGTTTTGATGCGCAATTGCGATCGCGACAACTACGCGAGCTCCGCGGAAAAAGAGTCGCAGCATTTGGCGTTTCGAAGAGTAAATTGGTATCCAGCTGCGCGACGCTGTTTTGCGTCTTTCGGAATAGAATAACTTTGTTAAAACGTGCTCAAAGCACTGTTCTTTGAAGTGCTAGAAGGATTAGTTTGTTGGTCGATCTGTAAAAAAATATATATATATATATAAATCGTACACTGACCTTGAAACGACCTCGAGCCTCGACTTCGACTAATATCGAATATTGGCCAGTCTTTTTATGTGCTTAAAGTCGTCAAGATGTTTAGGAAATGGGGATTCTGGGAAAAGTGCGTGATTCAGATTGACTGACAGGGGGAGCCTACGTTTGGTAGTTGGAGGGTTCTGATGAAATTTTGAGGGGTGAATCGAGAATGCAGGGATGAAGGGAAATTGAATGACGACCGTATGTTGCCCATTGGGTTCGAATATTTCTTATGTTTTCCTGTTTCTTCGATGACCAGCGAATCTCAATTTTTCTATAAAATATTTTTTTTCCCCGTATACAGATTTCAAAATAAAGCTCGCGCTTGATGAATTTCAGATTTAACTGTAGTCGTTTCTCGCGCCTGTGTGCGTGCATGTCGAGGGGATGAAAGTGTACTTAAGGGGGAGGGGTTAGTTTATTTGATAGCAGACTACGGCGAGTACAGGGAAACACACAGAGAGACAGACAGACAGAGGGTTCACAGAATGTTTACGGCATGTTTATACGACGACTCGAATGTTTTTCTCCGGCGAAGCATGAGAATCACTTTCTTACATTCCTGACGAGACGGTTTGCACGACGCCCGACCGTGTATGTAAAACTCATTCGCCGAAAGACCCGGCTAATTATAATTTACGCGTCCCGAGAATCCAAGTAATTATTCCGCGAGACGGCCTCCTTGCATTTAGGATAATTATTCCATGCATATTTTAACAATTCGGCGTCTGGGCCCTTTGAATCGTCATAACAGAAACTTATTGTATTGCAAATGTACATTCTGACCGACGATAACGCAATCAAAGCGGAATAATCGGCAGACAGGAAATGATAATTCTATTTCTTCGGTGCAGCCTCGCGTATTCTTGTACCGAATTCCCTTTTCCCGTAGTCTTGTTCGCCTCGCTCCCTTCAGTTTCTATCATGGTTTTATTAACTGTCGACGCAATTTGTTACCCTCTACCCCATTTTGTTCAACCCTTCTTAGGCGGCCAACCCCGCCGTTGATCGCGAAGTTGCGTGAATATGGAATCGAGAGCGTACCGAGAATAATAATCATCGGGAAAATAAAGGAAATCAAAATGTATTTTAAATTATCCAAGACGGATAACTTCGCGTAACTATTGTCGTCTAGTTACAGTTCTCTTTTTCGCACAGGCGCGAAAAGCGAATTATTCAGTAGGAATTACCGTTGATTTGTCAGAACCGATCGTCAGACGCAAGAACCGTCTGCCAGTGATCGTCGGAAACGTATTAATCTTTTCCTCGGCGACGGGTACTGGCAGGATCGATGGCTTGAACCCCGTGACGCTGGCAGAAATCTTTGAAGTCGTCTGTATCGCATATAGAACGAGAGAGAGAAGGAGAGGATGAGAGAAAGAGAGGGAGAGAGAAATACACAGAGAGAAAAAAAATGAATGCACCTATATATTTCGCCATTAATTTCGCTTCATTTTTTCGTGGCAGGATTTCGTCGTTTTTCATCGCCACGAGACGGACTTTATGCGTGTAGCGCCGCGGTAAGGTCATCAATAAGGCTTTCCTGTGTCTCACATAAATATCCGAGGATTAACATATATCGACCTGTTCGCCGGCCTTCAAGCGACCAGCTCAAATTCAACATCCTCCGATCTCGCACATTTTCATGCTAATTCGTTTCCTCCCCGCCAAGGGTTACCTCCATTCCGATACGACGCATTAAAACTTTTACTAGCTATCGGAGAATATCAGTGTGTAGCTCTTGTTATTTATCGACGTAATATCCGAGTGTAATTCGCGGCGATTCGTCTGACCGGTGAATTTTCAAATAACTGCGATCGTAAAACGTATTCCGTCGGACCTCAGGAGATTAAACGCGCGAGCTAGAAATCTCTCGTTTCGATAATAAATTTATCCACTTGTAAATCGACTTTTCAATATTCAAATTGAAATCTTATTTAATCTCCTGTTATTAGTGTTTCTTTCGAATGGAATCATCGAATGACGTGAATTATAAACCTGTTTTGTTTGCTCGATTATGAAAATTGTCCTCGATGAGAAAAGGCAGTCGGTCAAGTAAGTCAACGAGCAATCAAATAAATTTATTTACATTTAAATTCGACCATCCCCATAAATCCTCGCTCGCATAAACATCCGCAGGCCGGTATCACGTTGTTTTCCAAATAACCGCGTTACGCACACCCCCCGTTATATCCGCGAATCGAATAAAGTGTCGTATCCCGAGGGCACCACTCGACGCCGCACCGAGGTGAAATGTTAATTTCAACACGGGGACTGAATGGAATCGCCAACTTCGACGGCTTCTAATTAACAATACAGTCCCCGGCTCCCGAAAGAAACACATTCTCCGATGAAATTTTCACGCCCCGGCCAATCGTCACTTCGTGTATCACCAACGGGACCATGAATCTTCACCGAAAAAAAAAGACGAAGCTGTCGTGATAAACAAAATTAGCATTCCGAGAGGACTCGATCCCTCTTTTAAAACGAACGTTTAAATAAAGGTAGCATCTCTATAATTTCAATGATCGTGAAATAAAAATTCTGGAACCGATGCTGGTAGGTTCAATGATAATTAATTAGACTGCGGATGTTTATGCATTTATGACTTAAAAAAATGTTCAAAAAATTATGGAAAATAATATTCCTCAGGATTTAGTACGATTTTCAGTTATTTCAGATCTACAAAGACAACTACCACTGAAAATAACATTTTACATGACTTCGCTGTTCTTAAAATTTCTCAACAAAAATTACAAATTGCATAAATAAATCAATCAATGTTCGTGACAAGCCTGCTCTAATAAGAAGGATCGACAAAGGAACTTGATCAAGAAACTTATTCAAAAAACATGTTCAAAAAATTCTAGACAATAATATTTCTCAGGATTTAGTACGATTTTCAGTTATTTCAGATCTACGAAGACAACTACCACTGAAAATAACATTTCACATGACTCCAATTAATTAAAATTTCTCAACAAAAATTACAAATTGCACAAACATCCGCAATCTAGTGATCAAGCACCAAATAAATCAATGTTCGTGACAAGCCTGCTCTAATAAGAAGGAACGACAGAGGAACTTCCAAAGCACAATTCCCGAAATGATGAGGATCGAAAAAATGGGGCCAATTAAACGAAAGAGTACGAGGAAAACGATGAAAACAGAGGAGAGGGTAGGAAAAGAAAGAGAGAGAGAGAGAGGGCAACAAAGTTGGGCCAGAGTGAGCTGCGACTGATGATGACTAATGTACGTGCGAGCAATTTACATCCCACTTTGCAAGAAGATATCCTCCACCCGATGCCCTTCTCCTTACGACCCTCTTTTCCACCCGCGCAACCCAACCTCTTCCTTCAGCCACCCCCTTTCACGAGTTCTTGCCGTGTTTCCTGTCGCGTTTCCTGAGGCTCCTCTCGAGCCTCCTGCACGCCGTTACCCTCGTGTCTGCGACCATCAAGCCGACGTTTTGCCAAATTGCCTCTGTTTTTATCACGCGGGAATATTCCCGGCTCTGCCAACCGTCGCGATACTCGCGCCCCGGTTAAGCGAGATGTTCCACGCTCCCAGATAGAGTGCCGCGCTGTTTGTAAACACGGCTTGCTGCTCTGATTCCTCGGGAAACGCGCAAACCATTTTCTGATAGATCAAAGTGGCGGAATAATGTTCTGTAATCTATGTTTCCGATAGAACTTGCTTTAACCCTCACCTGTGTTAAACAGAACATTATTTTATTGTACGAAACCTTATTCTGTTTGAAATTCAAGGACACCTTAGAACTGCTTTTATCGATCGTCATTTTCAAACAAATAACAAGCTATCTTTTGTAAAACGTTCCGTTTTCATCGCCCTTTAAGGATGTATGTTTATCATTTCTTTCTCCACTCTGTTATACACGAACGGACACAGAAATCAAAGCTTTCTTCTCCCGTGACAGCAATTCATGCAGTTTTCAGTTTTTTTTTAGAATTCCTCTTCGACACTCGCCGAGTTCAAAAGAGCACCCTTTCGTAATACGGTCGTACATTTTCAAAGCGTTCGCTGCTGTCGACCCGCTCTTATTTCCACACGTATGATTTCATCGAGTTTCTCCTATATATTTGCTTTCTATTCGCCACTCCGTTTCTTCCTACTGGTTTTCCACCGAATATTCTGATTTTACTTCCTCGTATTTCTCTGTTGTTGTTCTTCTTCCCAACTCGTTCCCTTTCACGTACTGCTTACGAAAGTGTAAGAATTGTGGGATACGTTTATATATCATTACAGATTACAACATATCGAAATTTGAACAAAATCCGAAACAGCTACGACGAATGGATCGCAAAATGCTGCGTCCAGACGCACAAAGGAGATCGCACCTTAAAGTTCCGCTGTGTCAGCCATCAACAAAAATACTAAGCATAACAAATATACAGTTTCCGTGCAAAGCAAAAATATATTTTGTCCCATCTCCCAAAATTCACAATTTTTCCAGCCATTATTAATCGTCCGAGTATTAAAATAGTTAACTTTGTGAATATATTAGACATTTGATAAATTGTTCTGATCGTTTAACAGCGAGATCACAGAATATCTTATTTATTTATTTATGATTTCTTTTAATGTGGTCACATTAACAGCTGGGTCATTAGCGACCGCATGGTTTACAATCGAATGTATCTTACATGTTACTTGTGAAGAGGGTTACGGTTAATGATTACATTGTGATGGGACACAGAATACATATCTTGTTTCGTCAATAAACTAGAATTTCGGTTCTAATTCGGTTCTAATTAATGATCTTCTCTTTTAAGGATTGTAGAATTCACCGCTGTGAAAATTCGCTAAATTTTCAGCTTGGTCGTCCCAGGGTGTATTGTTTGCTTTCCAATCGTCTCCGCTATCACGCTTATTTCCTGCTCAGAATTTCCTGTCTCCGTGAACTTCGATTCTCTTCATACGCGTCCGTTCCGTCTCTATCGGTCAAAGTCGTTTATCGACGCCCGTCTGCCTGCCTTCCAACCCCTCTGCCCTCTCTCTCTCTCTCTCTCTTTCTCTCCTATTTTCTCTCATTTCCGTTTACCTTTCGCGACTGTCGAACACTCTGCTCCCTCAGTCGCCACGTCTGTCGCCGAGCGGCGTTTGTGCGACTTAGCTTGAAATAAATTCGACTGAGAGGAAATTGCCCGCTAGTTGTATTCAGAACATGGCTCCGCCATCTTGAAACGAGCGTCCGTGAACCGTGCAGTTCTCATTCAAACCGATTCTTCGTTTTTGCGGACCCCCAGCATTGATTCGTCGACTGGAAGTCGCTTGGAACAGACGAAGCTTATGCGGGTTCGTGTTTCAGTTTAATTATAAATGGCGTTCTCGAAATTATGGTACAACTGGTCGGATTACTTCTCGAACGAAAATCGACTTTTTTCGAATTTATGCTGACGATGTTATGAGTGCCATGTAACAATGAAATTTTGATCGACAAAAGTTATCGAGAGCCAGATGAAAACCAATTGAATACTCTATACCCTTTGAATACCGTTTCACTTTATTTTCCCATCGTTGAAACCAATGGACCACTCAGTCAAATGAAATTTTATTGAATTTTGTTAAAGTCCGCAAAACTGTGAATTTGCATCAAGCATCCAGTTTAACAATCACCGAAATATTGATATTTCAATATTTCCAGGGACTGTACATGGATCGATTAATTTATATAATGATAAAAAGAAGTATTATATTTTTCTTACTTTTTTAAAAACTGTACTAACTTTACGCGACTACGAAGTTAGTATAAACAAAATGCTATTTACCATTGCTTAACAGTGATTCATTGCCGAGAGTTTAATTAATCGGCCGGTCTATTAATAATTTCCCGATACGGCGAGAGCCTCGACTCGATAACTTCGATGCAAACAAAATGTTAATTAACGGTTGCGATCGGTGGGGGGCAGCCGAAAAATCTCTTCATTATAAGTTTGGTAAGATTTTAACAGCGCTCAGCAAGGGGCTGGTTCTTCAGAAGATCGTATTAAACTTCCGATTCCCTTCTTTCGAAAGAATGAGGACGTTGCAACCCTTAATTACGCCCCTTTGTAACTCCCGTGTCTAGAATAATAGGACATAAAAAGTAGACTAATTGAATCTTCAATGGTTCACCCTCCATTTATCAGTACTTCCATTGACTACTTAATGACAAAAAAATTCAAAAACTCCACGGAACCAGGGCAAACTCCAGCGAACGTGTTCACGAGAGAACAAGCACGCGAAATAATAGTTCTCGCAGCGTTTCTCGATTACCGTCAAGCTGTCTACACCGAATAATAAAAGAGCCAGGTTCGGAACATTCTCCTGCAAACGATCCGCTCGAAACAATTTGTATTTCGTTTCGACGAGCGTTTCAGCATATCAAATTGAATCTCGAGTGAATTGAACTTCGACATTTATTTATTTCGTCGTTCCCCTATGTACCTCGTGCATTCTGCGGATATAAATCGTTACCTACTCGCGCAACGTTCAATTCACACTCACACCGCCCACGCGCATTCTGGACGAATTGTTCATTAAACAGGTATCCTGCTTTCGAACTTCGAGAAAAGTCAAGATTCGTTTGCATCCTCGTTTTCAACCCTATCAAATCATTGTTATTGGTGTATTATATTCATTTTTACTATACATTATAGTATATTGTATATATATAGTAAATAGTATATATACAATATAGTATATATAATATAAATAATAAATATACAATACAAAATACAAAATCATTATTAAAAGAAATACATGGGTGTGTAATATAATTGTATACAACGTTGAAACTTAATTAAAAAAGGAAAATATCGAAATCATACGAAATTGAACAGAACAAACTGCGGCCTTAGTGTATAAGCGATTGGTCTATATTATGTTTTGTTATATTTTTATTATAATGTTTTCGTACTTACAATATTCAGCTATATAAAAATTTTCATCAGTTTGTAATATTCGTATTGTATTCTTCATCGTGTTGAAATGAAGCTCATATGAGATTTTCTATAATAAAAAAAAAATTGACAGAATACTAGCATATTCTGTTTTTCTTTTGAAGTCAAAACTGACTTACCGTTGAAAGCGGAAGAACCTTCGGATTGGGAACCCGGAAGGAAGAGAGAAAGAGGCTCGCGCTCGCCTAACGAGCAGAAAAAAAAGAAGACCTTGCGGTGTTATCAAGCCCCGGAAAAATTGGTTAATTAAATGGACGCGGGCAAAGACAAGATTCTTTTCGAGCGAACTGCACAACGGACACCGCGTGGCCGCGCATAATTGAAGCGGCCGCGTGGGTGGATCAGTAAATCTTGGTTTTTACGGCGGATCCACGGGGTTTTATTGTCGTGTTCTGGTGCCGGACGTGGTAGACGGTCTGCTCGGACGCCGATGATTACGTTTCTCGATATCGGAGATTTATTGTTGCGCGTAGGACCGCGAGCGTTCCCGTTCGATTATTATTCACCGCCGTTGAAACCGCTGTCTCTTATACTTTAAACGGGGGAACGTTATCGCGAGCCGGTCCTCGTCCTTTTCCTCAACGTCCTTCGTCGTCTCCGTTCGTTTCTCCTTCGAAGTGTGCATAACATTTACCCGGAATAGCAACAGTAAACATTTGAAAGCGAAAAACTCGGTGGAGTGTCGCCGCAAAAGATCCACGATCGAACAAGTTTTTCCTAAGAACTAGAATGTTCAGTTCGAGCCGGCGTGTGCACGCGTACGTTCGAATGGCAAACACTCGGTAGAGCGTTCCTCTTTGAAAAAGGAGGAAAACCGGCGGAAGACATCGAAGAGGAAAAACATTTTCCAGCAGGGGAGGCTGCGCGCCGCTTTTATTACGATCTTTCCACATTTTTCGAGGCGTAAATGTCCCCGAGATTCACTCTCGCTTTCGTTTCGAGGAGGAACGTTCACGGTGCGTTGTATCAGGCCGTAGACGAGGGGTTGAAAGTTTTCCGAAGAGCAGGCCGATGTGAAATTTTAATTTACCGGCCTAAACTTCGAGACGGAGTTAGGGTAGCGGATTCGAAGAATATCACGGAGACGGTCCTTCCGGTCGACCCTCGACAGACAGGGCCAAGATGTTGCAAAATGGCAAACAAAGAATATTAGCACGATTATAGGGGGGCTCTCGGTGGTTTCCGTGCGACCGTTAGTTCGTTTATTCTCGAGACGAGAAAAGGGGAGCAGGTTCGATTCCTTCCGCGGGCTAACGGCCGAACGGAAACGAGATCTTTGTCGGTCCTCTGCTATCTTCCTTTTCGAGAGTTCCAAAAGAATGTTACCATCACTGCCGAGAGGAGAAATAACCAAGTCGACGGACCCCGCAGCTCGAATTAAAGTTGCACTGACAGTAACTGCCGAACGAATTCAAACTGTTCCTCTCCGGAGATTAGCTCCGCCCGCTGAAAAGTTTTTCTTCTTTTATTGGAAGCAGTTCGAATCCTTGCAGGTTTATAACAAACAAGGTTAAAACAGTAGGTTTGAAACAAACAACGATGAAAAGTGGTAAAAATGGTCGTTACAGTCCGAAAATTAACCAACTTCAATGAAACTTTCAGAACGTATATAATTTAAACGAGTTTACAAAACACATTTTTGAAATGATCGTTATTGGCCCAGGTAAAAATTGTTTTTCACAATTCCGACCAAACGCCAACCATTAATAAAAAAGTTATTCTGATTTAAATTGTGTGTGATCAGTTATAGTCCAGGATCCACCGACCATTTTTATAAGTTATTACTATCAAGCTAATATTCCGTGATAGTAATAACTTGTAAAAATGGTCGGTGGATCCTGGACTATTATACTCGCAACTGTATAATAAAAATGAATAGTGGAAGTACAGAATTGTACAGACATAAAAACAATTCAATAACGCCAATATGTTTTCAACTTATTCGGATTATCATATAAAGAAGAAATCTTCTTGTCAGAGTTCATTTACAGCAATATATCGATTGTACATCTTCAATCATGATTCTTTTCCAATTTCGAGAAATATGCACAGATGTTTGAAAGTTTCCTTCAACGAAGGAGATTTACGGTAAGTAAAATTTCAAGGAAACGCGTTGCAGAAACGAAGGTCCCCCGTCCGCGAAGGCGTCTTCTTTATTTATCGGAGAACAAGCAACGCCATTTATCAATGACGATTAATAATTAAGGGAAGAGCGTAAAGGAGTTTCAACAATTACAGAACTCGGGGAAGAAGTTCTTGGCGCGGGCAGCGGTGCACGCGGATAACGCGTCAACGTGATTAATCGGTAAAGGCGCGGGCAACGTTTTCTTCGACGATTTATGCCACTTACGGTAAATTGATCGAATCCTCTTGATGACCGGTGATTAATGGCGTTAATGAAACGGCTGCACGGTGCCATGAGTTTTCGCGAAATAATATTTAATAATAACGCGTTCGTCGTCGTCGAGCCTGTCATCCGTCAGTCTGATATTTCATCGTGCGGGAAAATTGACTATGGAATCGTCTTAATTGGCACATGCGGCGAGGATACAGGTGTTTAACAACGATGAGTCGCGTTGACAAATTTACAATCAGTTGGTTATATTGTGACTATTTATTATTACTACCTAATTTTTCGTCTTAAAATAATGCTGAAATAGTTGATTATAGCATGAGTTTTGATCGGCTAGATCAACTCTTTGGACTCGAAGGCAAATTGAATTCGAAATTCAAGACATTTCTTTCAACCCAAATAATTTTTATTCTATGTAATCTTTATTGCATTGTGCGTATCGAATTGAACCTGTTTTCCATTACAACAGTTGAGTTTTTTACAATTTATAGAATACAAATGAGTTTAGTAATATTAACACTTTATCTACCGGTAGCCTATTAATAGTCTTTACAATATTTGTGCTGTACCAAATGGAAGCTTGAAAATCTTCTTTTAAATTATTGAAAGAAATTATTGGATTATGTTATTGAGGGTGAGTTGTTGGTTTACGATTGAAGTTACTGTTGCCTCAGCCATGAATCTTTCAGCAGTTATGGAATAATCACCGGTAAATATTGTGTTAAAACTGTTTCGAATAATGGTATGACAATTGTTACTGGCGCTTCAGCGTCGCCACTCTAGTGCAAAGGGTTAACATCTCCGACCACTGTGCTATAGGAAAAGAGACATTTCTATGTGGCTCCCTGACTCTTTCAACAGACGCAGAGAATTTTGATTTTCCATCGAGTACCGCAGTCTCCTTACGAAGCAGGTGTCCATTACCACATTTTCCAAAGCGTTCAACGACCCCTAAGCGCTCTCAGCGAAAGTCATTGAATGAAACTGCTCGGTCGTTGAATAGACCAGCTCTAGTCGAACCGTTAGCATGAATGAATCTCCTTTCGCCGAGGTCCCGAGGTAACCTCCGCCGGTGGCACGGATCACCGACGTTCAAATCACTGTCAGTAATTAACCCCCGAGGGGGGTGGAGCGTGGCCTCGCCTGATAAAGATCGTCGGGAGAACGGTGTGTCGCCGTGGCAGCTCGTAAAGTTTCCCGAGAACGGTCTTGGTCATCGTTCCCGAGGCGTTTAATCGATAATCGTTAAGGAATCTCCTCGCTCGGCGCGAAACGAACGAAGGGTAGCTCGGGAGCTTCGAGTCTGCTCGTAGGTGACTCCCGCGGGAATGAATGACTGATGAGGATACATCCCTCCTCGCGGTACCCGGCTACGAGCAATTCTAAGATTCACTTTGCGGAGACATCCGAGATAAATTGCGGCCGCATGCAAATATCCGCGATACGTCAACGCCACCGCGCCAGTCCCGGCTGGAGAGGCTTGTTATAAGCAAGGCCTCCGTAAAAGCAACGTTCTCGCGTCCTGTTATCGTTTCCCATTGTTATCGCGCGACGATAGCCCCCCGCAACCCCGGTAACGAACAAGTGGTTCTCTCGTACACCGAAAAATTGGGATCCTAGCCGTGGCTTGCCACCGACCGCGCTTCTATTCAACTCCAAAGCACAATCGAAAACGATCGAACATATCTGTCGAGACAAGTTGCTTCCACAGATTCGGCTTCGCCAATAGGACACGTCCGAGAAAGATGAAAACCTAATGTATTATTCTCGGTGCACGTCAGATTTTATTTATTCCTGAAAGTTCGTTCGTATGGTTACGTTGTTCCGCGTGTTCAGCTTCCTATCTACTACACAAAAATCAAATCGACGAGTTCGACGATGTTTGGATAACAACGCGCGAGGAACTCGCGAGGCTGTGTCCAATTTATGCGTGACGAAGCTTCTTTATGGACGCGAGCTTATTGCAAAAAGGTCTGACGAGGGACCTCGCGCGCACGTCGAGTTCTATGGCTCTCGCACAATCGCCGCGTAATTGAATAATCGATAATCAAAATATTGAATGTACGTCGTGATTTGATGATTTGGAATGTAACGGCCGCGTATAATTGGCATTTAACTGCTATTCAGAAGTAATTGCGATTTCTCTGGTCCGCAATGCTGCAGTATTTGCAACTAAACTTCTCGTCCTGGATTTTTCAGTTGCACCATTCAGTTGGGCCAGACGAAATATTTCAAAATACTTTGAATAAAATATTTTCTATCTTTCTATTCGAACAGCGGGACTTTTATTTGCCGAGAGAACGGTGGAAACTAGTTCGAGTACCTAATATTTTAATGAAACGTTTCCGCTGTCGCGAATTTGTATAAAATTCAGCAGACCACAGGCAACGAAATCTACATATTTACTGAATAGCGGGCAAATTTATGAAGGCAACCGGCTGGCTGGCTGGCACACATGGAGGCGTTTTATTCGGGATTTTAACGTCCTTGACGGGGGCGGATCAGCGGATACGCAGGGGGTAACATCCTGTTTACGCCCCCGCAGACCGGCTCGCGGTACAATAATGATTATCCTGTCGTCCTGCGCATTAAAGTTACGACTTCCCTCCGCCGCTGGCAGGCGACTTTCCGTGCTGCCTCGTATCCTTGGCACCGCGGGGACCGCGGGACTCATTAACCGAAGATGAATTCATTTCTTCGATGATGTATGAGCCACCCATCTATTTCGATCGGGGAAACTTAATACGCCGCGGCGTTTTCTAGTTGACAGATGACGGATTATTATCGTCCTGCTATATAAGATCGTGTCTCGAGATATATTTGCTTTCATTTTCATCGACTCCCAAGGTGGCCGCCCGCGTCAACTGATTAATCGCAAACACAGTCGAAAATGACGAATGTCACGCGTCTCGCGACTAGACGATCTTTACGTCAGCCTCGCTTCTCCAGCGTGTTCTCGAAACTCGATGAACTGTATTTGGTGCATTATTATTACAGTATATTTTCCATAGACGCGACAATTTCTACGCGATAGATACGACCAAGAATATTTAATACTGTGGTGCCCAAGGTAGTTCGGAACCCAATAAACTGTATGTCCCGTCGCGAAATAAGCTTTAACAAAGAGTTGATAGCGACGTAAAATAAATAAATAAAAAAAAACAAAATATCTTCCTCAACTTAGTAATTTGAACTAGGCTCGGTATATCAGTGTGAACCACTACTAACGCGACGCAAAACGTCGCAGTTTCCGTATAGAAAAGAAAAAGACGTGAACAATGGCCTCTCTTTACACGCGTTGCTCTTCTCTAGGTTCGGCTCGGCCTTTGATAAAAAGAAAATAGCTACCCTGTACGGTAGATGCGACCAAATCCCCTCAAGGCTGTCGCGTCTATAGAAAATATACTGTAATCCCTCTATCGATGCCGATTCTCGGTTCTGTGCTGACAGAGATCGAGAAGGAATATCTGTGACATTTTTCCGATTAAAATTACACTAAACGAAATATCGGCCCATATTTACTGTACATACGAAGCACAATTTCTAATTTATTATATACATATAAGAAGAGAATTGAAAATAAAAAGCAAGTCTCGCATTGGTACATAATAAATTCAAACACGTGTTCAACAGTATAATCGATAACGGTTATACATATGTATAGCGATCGTAATAAGCTTTAAGCAAAATTTTAAATGTTATCGGCGCATTGGTTCGATCAATTAAATACATCAAAACACTGTTTGCTAAATATCACAACATTTTATCTCGACGTTTCGATCTAAATTCAGATCATTTTCAAGAGATTAACAAAATAACATTGTGTCTGTAACGAAACAAAAGAAAATTATTTCAATTTATATAAGAAACCCAAAAACGATGAACCATATTATAATAAGAAAAATGTTACTCACTTGCGTAGTGTCACAAAACAAACTTTCAATTAGAAAAATTAATATATGAATGACCCACATGTTGCTGCCTGGACAGTCACATTGTTAGTGAAGAGAGTTAAAAGTAAGAAAAACGTATAGACATTCGGGAAACCAATGGTTGATCAGATATCGATCTATTGGCCAATATCAATATAAGGCGGTAAATTCAAACATTGTATAAACGTAATACTTTCATTTTTACCACAACCTTTTACCTCGATAAACCTTTTGAGGTAATTAAATGAAAAACACACCTAGAATGGTTTGCCACAGAAATGATACATATCAATGTATATATAAAATCAATTAAAGCGTGACCAAAACAAAAAGGATTTATTTAGAAAAATTCGTCGTAAGCATTACCGATCCAGTATAATCGATACGCGTAATTCTCGTCGCGATTACAGCGAGCAGTCGCAGCTTAAACGAAAGACTCTCTCGCAATAAACGGAGCAGTCCGCGTAATAATCGTGGACGACGTTCAAACTGCATCGCGGCGTATGATCAGCGGCCATAAACGTAACGCCACGCCGAGCAATCTGGAACGGTAATTGACCTAACCCAATTCTCATTTACGGAGACAATTTCGGGTGTAAGCGCGTAACGATACATCAGAGCAACGGCCTCGCCGCCAGTTCCCCGTTCCACCCCTTGGAACAGACAACAATGTCCGAGATCCGTGTGTGTATGTGTGCGTATTCATTCGCACACGAGTATGCACGTGTGTGGACATTCATGTACGAACGTATATATTCATGTTAGGTGTGTGTGCGTGTTCCTGGCGCCGTCTCGACGGCCGGTTTTCCACTTCGAAAAGCCCAGAAGCTGTGCGCACGTACCACAGGGAGCGAGCATCTAAGTTCTTTAACCTTTCGGAACCTTTATTGGAAGCAAATTGCTGGTAGCGACGATCACGGACGAAAGTTATCGATCACCAGCGAACAACCGCGACGTTACGGCCGATTTTACGTTCAATAAAGATTAGAACGCCTGCTGAGAACGACGCATCGACGACTATCCGGCGTGCAGATAGGGAAAACCGTGAGGCTTCGCACAGCTTCTACCCTGTTCGAATGTGTACCTTTTTCCTGGGGTGTTGAGGAAATATGATGTTCCGTTTGATATCGCTTCGATGTTTCCGTTATTTTTCTTCGGGGTGTGCAACCCTCTAGCTTCGCGTTTGTTATTCTTGGGATGAATGTTTCGCGGTTGTCCGTAGCGAGGCAGGACTTGGCTAGTTTTCTCGGTTCGAATCGTTCTATCGAAATCCATAACTTCACTGTCCCCGTTGCTCCTCTCAAAAGACGTCGTTTGGCTATTCCTAGCAATATAAGTCACGGCAAACTACGGTTAAATCCGATCCGCGA
Source organism: Lasioglossum morio (assembly GCA_916610235.2). Taxonomy (NCBI): domain Eukaryota; kingdom Metazoa; phylum Arthropoda; class Insecta; order Hymenoptera; family Halictidae; genus Lasioglossum; species Lasioglossum morio. Next base: position 13,162,593 of record OU744328.1, on the reverse strand, counting down.
GGATAATATTGTTCTTTGTATGGAAAAATTAAATGAAGTTAAGTGAAATAAAAAACTTATGTAAAAATATTATTTTCTATTAACCCTTATACGCTCCTGAGAAATAGTTGCATAAAAGATTCTATGATACTTTCTCGCCTATTTTTGCTTCACACTTGAATCTAATAAATTTTACTTCATCTATCACGTCACACTTTCGAGAAATACGTCTCACAACACAGATAAAGAGGGACCAATCATTTTATAGTATGTAGAAATAGTAAATGTGTGAATTTTCACCCTGAGGAACGTATGAGGGGTTTTTTTTGTAGAAAATCTCATATGAGATTTATTTCAACATAATAAAGAAAACATAATACATTGTTACAGAAAATAAAACTGTACATACATAGTAATATATTAAAACATGAATATAATATACAGAAGAGATAAACCGCTTAAACCTTAAGGCCACAGCTTTTAAAAAATGACAACATACAGCGACAAGCCCTGATATTTAATTTGGCTATTATCAGTGAAGCATCCATGGGAAGTTGAAAATTAAGTTGACGGATCTTTTCAATAAATTTTGATCTTTCCTCATTGTACAAATTACACTGCCATAATACGTGGTTCAAAGTCTCATCTCCCTCTCCACAACTACATTCTGGATCATCGATAAAGCCAATGCGAGCCAGAGAAGCAGCTAGGTGATAGTGGTCTGCTCTACATCTATTAATAGTGACAATATCCGAACGGGATAAATTTAACTGTGAGAACCATGGAACGTATGAGGGTTAAAAAATATTTGGAAACCCTGGTTATTTTTTTATTGCTGTATGGCCCACTAGACCTAACAATTTTACGATCTGGCCCTTTCCAAAAAAAGTTTGTCGACCCCTGATGTAAGTGAATGCCTCGATAATGAATATCACAAATGTTTACCACAGAGACAGGTGACATTCGTCCGCAGAGTGTCAAGCCACTTCCCAGTGACAACGAGACCTCGGTCTTAAACCTGATAGACGTGAATTTATGAATTTCGTTATTAGTTCATCATCAGTAGAATGTTCAGAGCTTCCAGTTGAAGAAGTCGTAAAGGTTTCGAGCCGTTTCCTACGCGTCACGACGTTCCAACTCGTGGATACCTTTTCCCCGGAAGTAATTCTGAAGGAAAGCCCAGTGGAGTGACACTTTCCCGAGCGACAATAAACCGGGAGTAAAACTAAAAAGGGCCGGTGACAATCAATCGGATGGAAGAATGTATGGGCAGTCGGCCGATCGAACAAATCGACGACGTTTTCCATTAACAGGGGATTTATATTCAGCAGGATGGATCGAGCTCGGGGTCCTCCACGTGTACGTCGCGCCGGGACTTTTCCTACCCACCTCATAACGTATAAGGATCCGAAGCGTTTAGTACACGCGATCCGGGTAAGGCCGGCGTAAATCACCCCGATAGGGAAGTGCCGCCACTACGATTCTGACCAGAAACGAGGAAAACCGGACGACAAAACGGCAGTTCGCGCCGGGGCCGAGCCATTCAATTAAGTTTATCTCCGGCCCTTACGGACGACCGCCACATCCACGTACATATATCAGTTTCTGCTCGAATCCTGCAACCTGACCACGTACCTTACCCTCCTCCTTGTCACCCGTATCTTCACTGTTAAGAACACGTACAAGGCCGAACGTGAAAGTCGTGCTCGCCGCGCGTATGCCCATCGACGATCAGCTGATTTCCTAGATACCGCGATTACACATTGGCCCACGAAATTCCTCGCCACCGACCAATCGAGTTTCACATCCTTCAGCTACAGGACAGTTGTTTCCGTAGTCAGCCATTTTAACGTTAAACCCAATACTAAATAAAATCAATCTTGTCGATTTTAGAACGGAACATGTACCAGTTCCGTTTCTAAATTCAACACTAAAGTCTAAATAAAATCAATCTTGTCAGTTTTAACCTTTTGCACTCCGAGCTATTTTCACTAGAAAATTAAACATTTCTTCCGATCTAGAATATTTCCATATCTTACGATTTTTGTAATTTTATGGATATGAAATTGGTACATTACCTTATACAGTACCTAAATGTTTAGTAATTGATTAGGGACCGATATATAAAAAATATTCTGCATTGATTGTGGGAAGCAGGAATAAAATAAAAATTGATTTTATCCCTTAATGACTTTGTTACGTTAAAAATAAATTACTAATTTCTTTATAAATGCATCAAGATCCTGAGTCTATTCATTAGATACCGATATATTGAATAATGTAAACAATATTTTGAAGAATGGTACAGCAATCTTTAGTGGTGCCTCAGTGGGGACAGCCGAGGGTTAAAAGGGAACATGTACATCAGTTACTTTTAAGGCTCAGTAGGTTTAATGTTAAGCGTTGTTAATTATTACTAGGTGGCAAATTAATTCGTGACCGAAACGCACATCGTAAATTTGTAATTGTTCCTAGAAGTGTTATGACTAGACAGCGGAAGGTTATGCAATTTTCAATTTTTGTAGACGAATTTTAAAAAAGTGGAATAAAATAGTATCTTATTTTCCGTGCAAGTATCATTTTTAAATCTGAAATAAATAAAAAATCATATTTCATATCCTAGGATTTGTTGAAAATTTTCGAAACCCATAATGGTATAAAGTTTCGCAGTCTAATGTAGTTTTTATCGGTTCTGTCGATGACTTTAAGATCTGTCGCTTTGGTATCGTTCATTTTGAACGTAGTATACAAGGGGAGATTCTTATAGTGCTTTTCCTCCATAACTCCGACGTGTTCTGGTGCAAACGGTTCGGTATCTTATCTCTCCTTTATACGATACACCCAATTCCTTCCTTTCCATTTCTCCGGTTCATTTCACCGTTCGTAAGTTCATTTTTCCGTGATATCGTCGTGGTCGTGCGTAAAATAGCCATCGGGCTTTGCCCGAGTCTCGAGACTGTCCATAAAGTTGCTTTAAAGCACGAAAATGGGGACCGCTCTTTTGGATAAGGGGAAACTACCCCTGAAGAAGTGACCTATTTCCGTAAGTTATCTACGATCGCGATGGAATGTACATGTTTAGGCGATTACTATCTCTATGTAGAAAGGAAACGATACAAATTTCAGTTCGTCATAGAAGTCTTATCGGCTGGAACTTTGCGAGCATCGATAAACGTCGAGCTATGGCAATCAAGTTTTTTTCAATTGAACTCAAAATTTCGTAGAATCCATATAAATTTTATGCAAAAAACTTATTGCATCCCAGAAATCCTGATTCATCCACCGACCGATGTCTTGGAATACTTTCATATCCCGTGACGAAACGCGACCATAATCGTTGCGAAACAATTCCTCCGAGCGAGGGGGTTTGTCTAAAAAATTGCGTCCATTGTTCGTCCGTTGAAGTTCAAGGGAAGCAGCGAAGCTTTTTTCGGCTGCAGCATGGCCGAGCCGGTGAAAGACTCGGACAGGGAAGCAGTCTGCCGTGAACGCGATTCCGGTTCTTCTTAAAACTCACCCTCCACCCTTAGACTTTCCCTTACGTCCGGCCGGAGTCCCCCAGCGCTTCTCAGTTAGGTTAATGGAACGCATTGCCGCAAACGGCAGGAAAGTTAAGGTCGTTTCCGATTGCAAATGGACCGAAGGCAAATCACACTGGCGACGGTTCGGCGAACTCCTTGTCGGCCACGAGACGCAGGTAAGGATACAAGAAACGTACAGCTCTGTCCAAAAGTTTTGGGCCCTCTCTCACTATATTTCAACAATGAAAATAGAGCAGTATTCGATAAATTCGGATAAACAGTAATTCGGAGGTGTCTGTACTCATGTATCTCCGCGTGAAATGTTATTTATTTATTTACAGTTGATTTTAACCCTTCGCTGCATAGCGTATCATATCCGATAGAGTTAACAAATCTGGTATATAGTAAACTAAGAAAGTGTTCTCTTACTATTCTAAATTATGTTTATTTCTCTGAAAATGTAATTTTTTTACGTTAAATAATACACAAAAACTGACCTTCTCTCAATTTTTTCATCCCAATTAAAAAAAATCATGCAGTGAAGGGTTAACGTGGTCGCATTAACAGCGAGTTCATTAGCTTTACACTTGACTATAACATATTGGATGAGACACAATAGTATAAAAACTGGAAAAGTGAAATGGAAAAGTCGGCAAAAGACGGAAAAGGAAGCCAAAGACGAAGAGGACAACGCTTTTCCATCCCGTCGCGCGTCGGAACGAAATGCTCCTGGTTATTACTTGTTTATTCCGTTGTTTTGCATGCCACGACAGATAGCAAGGAATGCGTTTCTAACGCGGAGTGCATTTCGTGCTTCTGCTACGCATGCCGTGCCGACCAGGAATATTTTACAACGGTTCTCCCTCCGATTTTTCAAGCAAACACGCGCCGCATACTTATCGAAACACGCGTTCTTTTACCCGGCCATCTTCAAATCTGCGAGTTCTCCAACTGTTACCGTGGCCGTGACGAGTACTCTCGTTCTGCGATTAAATAGTCGGCTTCATATAGATTCTCTAGTATACCGGTGGGTTTTACGTATATTCACACGAACTAGAAGTCCAGTTAATTAAACGGTTTAATTCACGTGACGCGTGCAGTTCATTAGCGTCGTCGGAGCGCGCGGGGATCGTAAAAATTTCTCATAAAATGACACACCCCGCGAAAGAAAATCGCCCGCCGACGCATTTAATACCGAAATCGTTCTTCTCGTTGCCTCCGAATCGCGCTTATTTGCATACAAAACGGCCAAAAGCGGCCGTAACTGCTTCGGTTTTTCCGCGGAGCCCAGCCCTCGCAACGATCGTCGAGAACATTACAATATTACGCTTAATTGAATCCTGTTAATTATCAAGTACACTTGGAACTGCCGACGAAGGTGTACAACAGAAACTTAATTAATCAAAATGATGTTTAACGTTATTATACAAAAGTAAAAGGAGGATGCATTTATGCACGTGTGTTTAAGTACACGTGAAATAGTGTGTTGTTAACACTGAACCTACCGACCATCAAAAGTGACTAATGTGTATGGTATTATAAAGATAACTAGATTAAATTTATTTCTAATTTGTGCGATTTTTACTGTAATGTATAGGGTGAGTCACCTAACGTTGCCACCTCAAATATCTTTGTTGTTTTTCAAGATACGTCAAATGTCTGAAGGACAATGTTGAATGATTCAGTGGGGCTCACATGATACAAAAAATATTTTTGTTCTTATGTGATGTTTTTACAGATATCAAGGTCACCTTCATTTTTTTAAATGGAAGCACCCTTTTTTAAACACCTGCAATGATACTCCCTTCCATTAGAAATTCAGTGACTATAATTACTCAAAATATCTCTAAAAAAACTCACATAAAAACAAAAATATTTTTGTTTTTATAAATTAAAAACCATTCAACTTTCTCCTTCAGACATTTGACGTATCTTTAAAAACAACAAAGGTATTTGATGTGACAGCGTTAGGTGACTCACCCTGTACACTGGAGTCAAAAAATTTATTCAATCAATTCCCATAAAAAAAACCTTTACAATCTCAATAATTGTCAAATAAAAACTCTGAAATTGGTCATTCGACTCCTCGTGGTAGGTTCAGTGTGTTAATACACGTTCGAAAGCACGATATCCAGTAACAAGCAGGAGAATCACGAAATACTGGGACAAGAGAGTATCGCACCGGTTCACCGGAGCACGAGTAACACGTGATTCACGCGTGGAATCATTTTTCGCCGGTGCATCGCGGAAGCCGAGATTAAACGGCGCCGCCGCCGGCTATCATTATCGCCTCGGAAGATACCGTAAAGTGCAGGTTGCGTTAAGAGCGTAAAAGATTTTCGATGTTACCCATCTATCACTCCGGCCGCCGCGCCGCGCCGCGCCGGTCGCTTGTATCTTGGATAAATGAACGCCGGATACGATGATTTATGAAAATAACTGTAATTAGAAACAGAGGAAAATTTCGAGACACGGTGAAAACGGTAACTCGCCAACGATACCATCTCGAACGTTATCTCGAAACGGGCTGAAAGTGTCGGCAGTCATTCCAAACGTTCTGGACCGAGGAACGACCATTAATATCGATGATTGGCGGATGCACAGTGCAGACGCGTTCCTGTGATATAGGCGAGGTATTCGAATCGATTAAATCATTCATATTATGGAATTTAATTACGCGCAGCTGCGAAACAGCGCGATTTGGTATGTCGTCGATAAACTCCGGACCTCCGTGCAAAATCAAAAAGGTTTTGTGTCAATTATGTAAGCTGTTGTTCATGTTGCGCCATCCGGTATATTCTACGTGTTCTTTACAAGCGTGTTTACAAGTTGTCGTTGCCAACAACAAGCAAATGTCAGGTCTAACGCCGGAAAAAGATGTTTAAATAAAGTCCATTCATTCTTATAGCATTTATCATTTTAATCCCGGCCATCTCTTACAATTACCAGAAATTAGAGACGTATACAGGATGGCCGACCTGAGTGTAGCCATATTTGAGGTACAAACGCTAGCTGACTCACCTTGTATAAAAATGTATTTCTTCTCTCACTAATTTTGATGTGTACAAAATAATTACGTTCTTACGTATTAAACAATTTCATTTTTTGAGAATGGAAAGCCAGGATAGCCTCTGGAGGTAGGAGACCTCCTTAAGAAGGATAATTAAACGTTCGGAAATGTTTCCGTGTAGAAAGGGAAACGGCGAACGGAGTTTTCCGCGGTAAACGGCGCAAATAATTGGCAATACGGTTGCATTAGCATTTCGCCAAGAATTCACGCAGAACAATATCGGGCCACTGCGTTTCGGCTCGAGGGCCAACGCGTTCCGACCTGTCCTCCGTTTCAATTCACTTTCACGGCCGGTTAATTCGTGGAGAGGCCCCGCTTTGTCTCTGTTCTCGTTTGCGCCGGAATTTACAAAGTCCGTTGAATCGGTGGTCCCCCGCCCCCGCAATCCGTCTCCCTGGGTTTATTATATTTTCGACTAATGAATCGGCCTTGTCCGTTTCGAGTGTCCAAAAATATTTACGTTCCCTGACGTGGAACACGTCGACGCGACGGCCACGAGAAACGAACAATGCCTGAGCACGCGGCGAAACGCGGCGACCCCCTGCCTGATGTTTAACCTTGTCGGAAGAAAGACACAGGATTCAAGGCCACGGGATTGTTCGCGTCGCGTTATTGTCCGAAATAAATTGTTCCTCGCCGCGGAAGTAATTCCTCAGACGGAATTCCGGAGTCAAAGGACCTTCTTCAGACCTTCTTCAGAGTTCGTCCACAAGATTTTAAATCTAATGTGTTATAACTAGACTGCGGATTTTATGCAGTTTTCTGACAAAAATGGGCACGTACAATTTAGAGCAGTGGACATTGTTGAAATATTTAAGGACATCAATGTATTAATTTCAACTTAGTAGAATATTTAAGGATACAATTTTTATTTGGCTCCGGTGTCCTGCAATTAATGCGAACATGTTTTAGTTTGCATAAGGATCCTATACAGTCTAGTTATAACCAAGCGAAATGCTCGGCAGTTTTTTAAAGGGCAGATCATCCCCTTACATTGTTATGGGGCTGTTTGGTAGCTTAACGAGAATAAGATGAGTTTTTTTTTCGTGCTGTACCGAAACGAAAGCGTAGAATGAAGATTGGACGGAAAACTGGTCGGAGTTTGAACAGTTTGTCGATGGGCATCCATTTAATGGCGGCGTCGAAGATTCAGAATTATAATTGAATAACCCTTCTATCCGATGTGACCCCTTCCGATCTCCGCCCTAAGCAACTTTATCTCGCGAGCCCTGTATTCATTACAAATAATAGGCTATTTCCTCTACAACCACTTCGAACATGGTACGCGTGTTGCTCGAGTGGCGTTAAAATAAGTTACGCGTTACGGCCTTCACCCCTCTCTCCAGCAACCCTTCTCTGGAAAAAGTATCCTGTACTATGGAACAGTATCGAACACGGTTCGAGTATCGACGTACGATGTGGACCAGTTTCTTAATTATTTTGTTTGCAAATGAAATTTTAGAAGCTCGTTTAAAAGTATAACAGATTGCACGATTACTAACGCGTGGTAAAAATAGAAGACGATCTTGATAAGATGTTTCCGGAAATGTTGAGACTTTAATGGGATCTCCCGTTAATAAGAACACTGGTAAGAGTCTTTAAAAACTGTCCCCGAGAATTTAAGGCAGAAAGTTGCTCCGGCGCGGCTGCACGAAATATAACTCCCGGGCGACGTAAATATCGTTGAAAATTTCCTAAAACTGTCCTCAGAATTTTTTTATGCACCGGCTACGAAAGAGAGAGAGGGAGAGAGACACGCGGAAACTCGGATAACGTCGGTGAAATTCTTGGAAGGAAGTTGCGGGAAACTCTCTTATCGACAGTTACGAGGGGACTTCTTTAAACTTCGTTGCTTCTTGAAGATCACCGAAGAAAAGTTCCCGGCGAATGGACGGGAAGGATAATCCGCGATGAGACGTAAAAGAATGAAACCTAATTGAAGAGTGGCTTCAATTCTTCCGGCCGCTTTTTTATCTGTCAAAAACGACTTTGTAATCTTCAGACTGGAGGGCATTATACCTTTTCTTAAGATCCGCCATCGTGCGCTTCTCATTTCGAACAGGATTTAACAATTTTCCAGGTTACTACGTAATTTAGATACTGAACAAATACTTTATACGATCGTTCGTGTATTGACCGTATAGAATAAAAGACCGTGTCTTTTATAAAACGATTACAATCAAACAAAATTGATAGACAATATAGTAGTAACAAAATGTGTTATAATTAATATAATTTTGAGGATAAGCAAAGTTCTACACGCGACGCGAATAAAGTTAGATAATCAAACTTTCCTTTTTCCGATTTCACTAAAAATTCTGTTCACGCTCGAGTATCGCGAGTTAAATAGAAACTGTTGGGCCAAAATGGCGGAGTGTAGTCTACGTCGGCCGCGTTTCATGTGGCGAGATAAGAAAACGAATCTCTCTAATTCTCGCGGTGATTTCTAATTTGGATGGAAATTCGGGTAGATCCGATCTGCAAAAGTGGTGGCATTGCGTGCCGTCGAAAATTGTTTCGGTCTTCGTGACCGAGGAAATTTCGAGCGTGTTCTATGCCTCGCCTATTACTATTCCTTCTTGGCTTTCCTAATTTCTGTTTGCTTTACCATCGACCGTGCAACCGGAGTCCTTTTTCTACGCTGTTCTTTGAACCAAGAATAAGGAATGCAAATGCACTGCGATCAGCTAAGTGCGTCGTGGTTCCTCGTACAATTTCTATAAACTGGAATTTTTATAGAATGGAAACTCTAGTTCCGCATGAGCAGAGATAATGTCTAAACAGAGTGCAGTGAAACACGCAATTCTTTAACTAATTTATAAATAACGAAGTAGCGAGGACTTCGCTGCTCAATTCTGTCGATTTTTGGTTACAAAAGCCTTGTATCCTATCTAACTTTCACAGTTGAAACCCTTAATGTTTCTAATAAAATATCCACTACAAATCCTCAAAATTCCACAGTGTTTCCGAATGTTTCTCGATTTTTTATAAAATGGAAACTCTAGTTGCTCATGAGCAGTAGCAATGTCTAAACAGAGTGCAGTGAAACACCCAATTCTTTAACTAATTCATAAATAACGAGGTAGCGAGGACTCCGCTGCTCAATTCTGTCAATTTTTAGTTACAAAAGCCTTGTATCCTATCTAACTTTCACAGTTGAAACCCTTAATGTTTCTAATAAAATATCCACTACAAATCCTCAAAATTCCACAGTGTTTCCGAATGTTTCTCGATTTTTTATAAAATGGAAACTCTAGTTGCTCATGAGCAGTAGCAATGTCTAAACAGAGTGCAGTGAAACACCCAATTCTTTAACTAATTCATAAATAACGAGGTAGCGAGGACTCCGCTGCTCAATTCTGTCAATTTTTAGTTACAAAAGCCTTGTATCCTATCTAACTTTCACAGTTGAAACCCTTAATATTTCTAATAAAATATCCACTACAAATCCTCAAAATTCCACAATGTTTCCGAATGTTTCTCGATTTTTTATAAAATGAAAAGTCTAGTTGCTCATGAGCAGAGGCAATGTCTAAACAGATTTTGGTTTCCCGAATGTCTATACGTTTTCCTTACATTTAACTCTCTTCACTACCATGGTGACTGTCCAGGCAGCAACATGTGGGTCATTTATATATTAATTTTTCTAATTTAAAGTTTGTTTTGTGACACTACGCAAGTGAGTAACATTTTTCTTATTATAATATGGTTCATCGTTTTTTGGGTTTCTTATATAAATTGAAATAATTTTCTTTTGTTTCGTTACAGACACAATGTTATTTTGTTAATCTCTTGAAAATGATCTGAATTTAGATCGAAACATCGAGATAAAATGTTGTGATATTTTGCAAACAGTGTTTTAAAGTATTTAATTGATCGAACCAATGCGCCGATAACATTTAAAATTTTGTCTAAACAGAGTGCAGTGAAACACGCAATTCTTTAACTAATTCATAAATAACGAAGTAGCGAGAATTTCGCTGCTCAATTCTGTCAATTTTTAGTTACAAAAGCCTTGCATCCTATCTAACTTTCACAGTTGAAAACTTTAATGTTTCTAATAAAATATCCATTACAAATCCTCAACATTCCACAGTGTTTCCGAGTGTTTTCCGACCAAATTCGATCCAAGCCGTGACAGGACGATCAATTTGTCGTTGGACTCAGATTGATCAATGTGGCTCATCGATGGGAAATAAATAATTTTAACGCAACGGAGTCGAGGGACTGGTCCCGGGGCGTGCCGCGCCGTTCCAGAAGCTCGCATAAATCATGCGAGATTACCGGCGGTAGTGTATTTTCCGGTTTTCCACTCTTTGCCCGCGGTTGTTTTTGTCACGATACTTTATAGGCTTGCAAATGGAGGGCGGCGGAAAAGGGCCGGCCACGTCAGACGCAGACCAACAACGGGCCTGTCGTACATCATTCTCTCCACCCTCGCACGGCCGCGATCTCGCCCACAATTTCGAATGTGCCGCTCCGCCGTAGTTTTCCCGGGGAAACAGATTAAAATGGAATAAACGGGATTATTCGAGGCACCCGACCGTCCGCGAATTTATGCGTCTTCGTGGGATTACTCGTCCTTCCTTGCTAGTTTTTCTCGCGGAACCACCAGCTACGGGAACTACATTTCCTTCGCCGAGCCGTTCCCTTCGTTTGTTAAATACATTCTTAACAGTTTTTTTTTTTTGCCGAGCATCTGTACATTTAGTCGAGACTCATTTTTGCTACGTACAGAGAAACAAATGAACCGAACATATTTCTCAATGGTTCAACGTTTCAGGAAAAAATTGTGGAGTATTCATTCTCGCATTAAGAACATTAACTCACCTTATTAATCTGTCGTTGAAGTTTCGTAATCGTCGCTCGATCTCGTTGCGCAGCGAGTCGTTCCGCTTGTAACGCCTGTTCCAGTTCCTGTACCCGTTCTTCCAAACTTTCCTGCAACAATAAACAATTATCGGTGAGCAATCATACACTTCCGTGATCCGTTGGTTAAAAGCTGATTTGATTCCTTCGGTGTTCATTTCGCGACACCGTGAAAATACAAACTCCCTGCAGTCGCGCGAACCAGCAGAGTCACGAACACAGAAAGATAAACTAACAAGGGGAGCACACGAGCTGAACAAGCGTTTTTTAAACGAAACTTGGTGTACACGTGGGGGACGGTGTATCCAAATAAATCTACCGATATTAACTGCTGACGTCCAGTCATTTTCGTAATAAACGGTCTCAAGCGTTCAAACTTGGTAAAATCAGTTGTACGATACAGGCTGAATCACCTCGCAGTTTCACACGCAACGATATCCGCAGGCTTCGACAAAGCGTTTTTCGGTAGCCGTGAACGTGCACGGTGCGCGAAGCAGCCGAAACGCGTCGGCACGACTGGTATTTCTCGGTTTCGGGAATCCGAATCGGCCTTCCGCATTCTCGTAATCTCTGAGTACACAGAACGGCGTGATCTCTCGAAGGAACTTTAAGCCGCTGTTAAGGCAGCTTAAAACTCGAGCAACAGGAATTACGGGGAATATCCTGCTGAAAGTTACAGGGGAAAGTTTCGGGGGTTGCGTTGCGTTTGCGGCCGCGAAAGTTAATTGAGAAACGGTCGACCGTAAGCTTCCGATCTATGCGCGATCCGGGATCGAAGCACCCTCGCCTAGCTTCGCAGCCAACTGCACCTTCAGATAACTTCGAGAGAACTCGAGCAAGTCGAGCGCAACTTTCGAATGGCCATTTTCAACTTTCGACTTCGGGAATCAGCCGTTCACGCAATCCGAAAACAACGCAGGGAGGAGAGAAACTAAGTGGCCCCTGACTCTTTCAACAAACGCAGAGAATTTCGATTTTCCATGAAGATTCGATGAACAGAATACTGAACAGAAGTGTTATACAGTTCTCTCTGTTCATATACTGTTCCTATTAATCATACGTTCGTATTATAATATCTGAATTTCTACAAGAAACCTATTCTGTTTTGTAATCTTCATACCCTGTATTGTATGTAGTGTATTTCTGTTTTGTAATTATGTTGTAATAATTCTCATACGAGATTTTCTATAATAAAAAAAAAAGTGTTATACAGTTATTCGGATCAAGATCATTAAGGGGCTAGACTCGTCTCAAGGATTTCAAGGGTGCAGGATGCACTTTCTCATTACTCGATAATGCAACCAAGGCGAAAATGGCTATCACCATTGCGTTCAGTTTATCATTTTCCTTTTTGTATCTTTTAGTTTATTGAGTTAAATATATCTTTATTGTTATCCACACGCCTCGTGAACGTAAAAATAGGACTTTTGAAAGGGTCTAGCGGCCTAGATAGATTTTTCATATAGCAGTTTTGACTACTAAAAATCCTTCATCTTTGCGTTATTGATAAATGAGAAGGCACATCCCGCACCCTTGCAATTCTGGAAACGACAGTCTATCTCCTCCAGGTACGTGTTCGAACAACAAAACTGAACCACAACGGCGAAAAGTATCATGAACAGACTATGGATCTTCATGCAAAATACAAATGTTTTGCGTTGATGGAAAAACTAGTCTAACTCCCTTAAGCGAGCAAGAAATGTTCATTAAGAGAAGAAAGACCAACAACGCCGAGAAGAGAATCATGACAAATGGCAATTGCCGGGGCGTCATTGGGTTGCGCTTTCTCAGGCAAAATGGAGCGGTAACAATGAGAGGGCAGGATTTTCCACGAACCGCATTCACATGCAAACTAGCTGGGTGTTCAGGAAATCGTAGGATGGTTGTTCGTGTTTCCTCGATGGTAATTCGAATTCCTGTCCAATTTACGTCTTTCGCCTAGGTATTTCTGATTATCAAAAGCGTTCATTGAATCCGTTCGAGCGGAATGGTAATGAGTGCCGATCTCTCGAGCCAACGCCGGCGGGGCTGTTGGTCGCGATTTGACCATAAGTATCGGCGCAATCCATTAGATTCGAGGCGACGCCGACGGTTTCAGGGGTCCTCGAGGCACCCAACGACGCCTCGGTACCGCGCGGGGGATGATTCGTATGCGGGGGCACGTAGCTGCAATTCACCCTTTCTAACCCCTCGGCAAGTCCACGTTTTAGTACTCCACAGCGATCCACGAGTACGCCTGGCCATTGTTTGTTGCGAGCGCGCCGAATTATACCGGGTGGTGCTTTCGCAAACCGCATCCGACTGACCTACCCCTTGCTCGAACGACTTCGAAGGAAACTTTGGTGGACGCAAGCACAAATAGCAAATGTATCTTCTACTTTACAACACTTGCACCATTTAAGAAAATACTTAAAAATTTTCGTGGATATATTATTGTTATTTTTATTATGTATCTGTGAAATAGTTGGTTTCAGTGTTAAAAACCATACAATTTTAGGTTGCTATTAGGGAAGGAAACGCTATACGTTTAGAGTGCCGTGCAAAATATACGACAAGGGTGAGCAAGCACTAAATCTTCTCTTGTTTGTTCTGCTCTGACGGGCTCATAATTATTCACGACGCGGAGCGCGCCATTAATCCAAGGAAAACCAATACTTTCCCGATAATGTCAGGCATGGTCATTCTGGGAACCCTTTAATACAGATTTACAAGCGTACACAGAGTCGTCGGAGTCACTGTCCGTCTTTATACAGGGTGTGCCATTTAACCAAGAATATAAAATGAATTTTCTACGAGAGTATTCAAGATTTCTTGAATTGATGTTTTATTAGTTCCAATGGCTCAGTGGTTAAAATATAGACACATATATATGTATCTTCTGTGGTTGTAAGTAAACAGTCTCCAATAAAACAATGTTTTACACATTTACTGTATATTGACTATCACGTAAAATATGCAGCAATCTAATTAATAGACTGCGGATTTCATGCATTTATGACAAGAATAGGTACGTACAATTTAAAGCAGTGAACATATTAAACAGATTTAAGGACATCAGTGTATTAGTCTCAACTGTATAATATAATTAGAAGAAGAACAAATTTTTTGGGTGGCCCCTGTGTTTTGTAATTGATGTAGAAATTTTTTATTTTGCATAAAGTTCCGCAGTCTATTAATTAACCCTTCGCTGCATAGTGTATCATATCTGATACAGTTAACAAATCTGAAACTAAGAATGTGTTTTCTTACTATGTTTATATTTCTGAAAATGTTATTTTAATTTTTTCAAATATTTTTCCCTTACATAAAACACAAAAACTGACCTTCTTTCAATTTTTCCATCCCAATTTAAAAAGAATCATGCAGTAAAGGGTTAATAAAAGATACATGTTCTACTATACTATGTATATACACCGTGTCGTAAAACTTCGAAACATGGCAGTTAAAGGGTTGCAGGGTAAGAGTAGCATGTTTCTGCGCGAGCTTGCGATATTATCAATGATTAATTAAATCCAGCTGTAAGGAGGCGTGTTTCGCGGTTCTAGTATCGCGCGTTTAAGAAACACGGTCCCTCGTAATCCCGGCAAGCTGTCCCTGTTTCATAGAAACTAGCCCTTGTCTCTTACACCCTTCAGGATGGACGAAAGGGGACGGCGTCACTATGTACGGGATCCATTCGAAGACCCATAGAATTAGTACGGGGACTTCCGGGACGTCATTTAAAGTACAGAACCGTCGCTATGAGCCCACTCTATATGCAGAGATTCCGTTAAATTGCAAACGCCCATTTTCCAGCGAAGGGAGGTGAACGAGAACAAGGGCAAGGTACCGTCCGCGTCGCCCTCGAGTAATCAGACGGTTAACTCGATCCAGGGAACGTTTACGGGACGACAGCTCGAGCCGATTTTCTTATGCCCCCGGAGAAAACCTCGTGCGCTGCGTATCGCCCGCGTGTTTCTCTCTTACTCATCTCCGCGGGGAATGTTAATTTCGACGGAACGAATTTATTCGATTTACTCGAGGAAAGATTAAATCGAGCTCTCGAGCACGCATTAACTAAGCCGGTGCCGATCGATCGATCCGTAATGAGAGCGATCGTTATCCTGGATCTCCGTCTCGTGGCCCCGATTGCTTCTTTTCAACGAAGAAAGTCTCGAGATACACATTGCACGAGGTTTTCTGTCTCTCGAAGTTGCAAGCATCAGAAGTATAACACAATATAGAATAGAATAGAATTTGCTTCATTTTAGCCGCGCAGCTAAGAAATGTGGCTTGGTTACATTAACCTATCTGTATGCAATTTTAAATTCAGTTAAAACAATAAAAGATCAAGGGCTACATAAGGGTAAAGCTTATTTTCAACGATTCTATAAAGATATTCGTTCACCTTGGTTTGGACATAAAAAGCTAACAAGACAATGTATTGTTAAATACAATTAATCGATGCAGGGCGGACCATTACCATATGGCTGCTTCACTTGCTCGCATTGGCATTATCGACAATCCCAATTGTAAATGTAACCAGGAACAGGAAACACTTAACCATGTTCTATGGCAGTGCAACCTATATGAAGATCAGAGGATCAAACTTGTCCAGAACCTTATTAGAGCAGGTTTCCAATTGCCATTGGACATAGGTTGCTTAATAGCTGAACCCAATATTAGTGCTTGTTTATATATAATAGCCTTTTTAAATACATGTAACCTACGTGCCTAAGTATTTTTGATTTTTCTATTGCTTAAAATATTTTTGTTATACTATACAATATACTCTGTACTTTGTTATGTAATACTCTGTACTAAGCATTATGTTGTAATAAATCTCATATGAGATTTCCAAATTAAAAAAAAAACCTATCTGTACAAATCTATCTTATTTCACGTATACGGTCCATACCCTCTCTCATTCTTTTCTTTGTCTCACTCATTCCTACCCTGTCCTACTCTTTTAGTATACTAATTATCACTAACCTATAGAAGCATAATACAGTAAATCCTCGAATACTCTCTAACAGCCGTATTCTGGACGGAGCGCGTTTGCATAGAAAGACACTATTTTACCACGTTTTTATTAGCTCGCTATCTTGTCTATCTGTCTGTCTGTTTGGTACAAATCTTGCAATTGATTTTAAACTAACTTCCCGATGAGCTAGAGACTCGAAACTTTCCACATAGCTCAGAACTGGATGTCAATGCAATTTTCCAAAAAAATATATTTTAAAAAGACTGCGTTTAGGATTTATACACTATTTTTAAATATTTTGATTTATGGTAACGAAATATGGGAATCATACGGATCGCGTGACGGAAAGGTGTCGTCGATACAGCGTTGACAGGCAGTGTAGTGAGTAGGTACTTGACAACGTGTGCGTAGACGACCCCGGACAGTTTTTAAGGATTTACTGTACATGTATTTGCATTTTCTTGAAATATTGCTATGTACTTCGGACAACTGTTGTATTTTTCTTGGGTCGCGAAAAATATTCCGCGAACGCACCAGTGAATTATGGCAGCGTGTCGTCCAGTCAGATAATAAATTGCGCGGTGCAAGCGTATTAAAGACTGTACCGGGAGCATTAAAAGGGCAAGCAACGTTGAATCCTCGGACGGCCAAATGATCAGCATTCCGGGTACACACCGCTTTGATACGATAATTGCTGTAATTGCGACCAACTCTCTTGCCGTCTCCGATTCACCGCTACTTTGTATCCTAAATCGTAATCTGGAAGGGTCTCTCTGACTCACCGTGTGCGAACGCATAATATTATAATCGCGCGGCCATTAATCGGGCCGACGATTGCCTCGGGTTCATTAAAACCCGGTACACGATCTTACCAATCGCGGCGTTCAATGGAAATAGAACACGTAGACTTGAATCGCAGGGAGTATATTATCGACAGCCTCGAAGAGAAGTCAAAGTGAAATTATCTTTTAAAAGCTCGTTCGACCACGTGCAAAATGAAAAACACATTTCGCCGTTGTACGAAATGCCCGTTTGATTTCGCGCGTTCGCGCCTCGCATCTGCCGCGAACCACGCCGACTAATAACTCATCGAAAAACGTTAGAATTAATTCGGGTATCGCGCCGCGATCGGGAATATGATTTGTGGATCGCGTAATCTCCCGTGATATCAGTTTGTTTGAACGCAAACCATCCGTTCGAAATACGACACTCGCATCTCTGACATATGCCGGGATAATTCCGGTAACTGCTGTTCGTGGTAGTCCCGTAATCTTTTTTATCAATTGTGGAAATATATGGATGTAAAATCGAGCTATTCGTCTAGATTACAAAAACTGTTCTACAATTGAAAACTTCAGAATTCGAAAGTTCCTTCTTATCGTCGATTCTAATCAAATTATTGTGATTTGGCGAGTTAGCTAGTCGGTCCACTAAATGTTACAGTCGTAACATCCTAGTTTTGCACGAGTTACACGTCCCCCGGTGAAAATCTGCTTAGCTTCCGGAGTGTTTCAAGCAATATGTATAAATGATTCGTAAATCCTCGAGGTTCATTAAGATTTATGGGAACACGTTCTGAAGGAGGACGCGCGGGGTGGTTGTATCTGTGCGGTTGCTCGGTAAGGAAAAGGGAGGATGGACCGAGAGTACGAGCGAGGCAGAAGAGAGATCTTAGCCCCAGGGCGGTCGCATTTAAAGGCACGAATGCTTCACACGTATTTCGACACCAAAGGGCCGTTGTCGTCTTTGGGGTAAGTCTCTTTGGCGTAAGTGGCTGCCAAGCTGCAAAGGACACCCTTTGCTTACGCCACGACCTCTTGCGTATGCAAAGCGATCATATTTCGCCTTGAAAGACTATTAAATCTCTTTACCCGACGCTATCAAGCCATAATTTCGAAGTCACTTCCACGAGGGCTACATTGTGACGCTTCATTCGTGCGCTTGACGCCGAACTTCTGTGAAGGGCCATTGCCATCCATCCTGTAAAATATATTACCTGCTCATTCGCTCGGAAACCCGACTAGAATCGAACATCGAAACCGACAGTGGTTTCTTTTTTTATTTGTAAGCATTTGAAACCCTTCTGGGTTTATTTCACTTTATAGGAATAATATAAGTAAGTACAATAATATAGAATACAGAAATAATATAAGTAGGTACAATAATATAGAATACAGGAATAATATAAGTAAGTACAATAATATAGAATACAGGAATAATATAAGTAAGTACAATAATATAGAGTACAGGAATAATATAAGTAAGTACAATAATATAGAATACAGGAATAATATAAGCAAGTACAATAATATAGAATACAGGAATAATATAAGTAAGTACAATAATATAGAATACAGGAATAATATAAGTAAGTACAATAATATAGAATACAGGAATAATATAAGTAAGTACAATAATATAGAATACAGGAATAATATAAGCAAGTACAATAATATAGAATACAGAAATAATATAAGTAAGTACAATATAGAATACAGGAATAATATAAGTAAGTACAATAATATAGAATACAGGAATAATATAAGTAAGTACAATAATATAGGATACAGAAATAATATAAGTAAGTACAATAATATAGAATACAGTAATAATACAATAAGAATACAATAATTATACAAGTGAATACAATAGCAATGTCCGTTAACATTAAATGTGCAGATTACAATTTTTGAAGACCGAATGAATACTGAGACAAGCTTCAATATTTGACTTTGCTATGAGTGTGTCTACATTAAAAGGTAAGTTGAAGGCCCATACGAAGTAGGGCATTTGTTAGCTTACGTATTTGTGGATTATACAATACCCGTAACCGACAGTAGTTGTCTATCGATTTTCAAAACTTCTGTTCGAATTTATTCATTCTGTTCCTATGTAATCTTTTTTGGAAAGAAATGGTACGAAGATCACTAGATATACAAGAGACCTTGGTTTCGTCGCAATGGACTATAAATACTGAGCAGGACAATTTAATCGATAATTGCGTAACACTGTAACAATCAGCTTCCTGTAACCTTGTTAAGACTATAACCGGTGATCAGTTCGCATGTTACTTTAACATTAACTATCTGTAACATCGAGCAAACTATAATTGTTACTATTATAGTCGCGTTGCATAGCGCGAATGGAATGACGGTCGACGCGAATTGCTTCATAACCATCGATGTGCAATGCCGACTGCCGCTTTCTATAGAACAATGCGACATCATGGCTGTTATTTAGAGTGAACCGGAAGAACAGGTTCGCTCGCGCTCTATTAATATTAATTAGCACTCCGCGGGTATGCAGAATCGAGGACTAATTTCTCGAACGTGTACGAATGCTCTACACCAGGACCAACGCGATCAACATCACTGTAACGTGTAGTTAAATATTAAGTGAATCTGAGGCGCCACTACAAATTGCTATACTATTAAAAATATTGTTTACGTTATTAAATATGACGGTATCTAATCAATTACCAGACTGAGGATCTGTATGCAAAATAAAAATTGTTTGCATCGATTACAAGAAGTAGAAATCAAAATGAATATTATTTCTTTACTTAACGATTTCAATAGAGGAGAAATCATATATTGACATTTTCAGTTTTAAAAATTTCCCAACAATTTTGAATTTCATCCACTCAACTTTGCTATAAATACGTAAAGATCCGCAGTCTATTAACTACTAAACATTTACGTATTGCACGAAAAAAAATTTTAAATATTTTACTGTCGAGTTAAAATAGCTCCGAGTACAATGGGTTAATTACCATTTTGTCTTTCTTCGATTGTTATTCGTTGATCGTAAAATACAAAGGGATCGATACGAATCGTCAATAACGGTGGGAAAGTATTTCCATTGAAAGTAATTTGATTAGAGGGAAAAATAATGGAACCTGGTATTTACACTTTGAAAGCGATGAATATTCTTGCATACTTCTACGCGTGCACAGTTGATGACGCTGCCGCAAAGTGAAACGTTAGCGCAGCGAAGTTTGCAGCACCGTCGCGAATAAAGTTAGATTGAATGCGGAACCGAAATTGGCCAGGAAATATGGAACGCGGGGCGCGTTGAGTAATAATTGAAATAGCAAACGATCGCGCCCGGTTACCGTCGCCGTCTGTTCCAAATTTACTCGAAATGTGCGAACTTCGTCGGCCTGTTCCGAAAGCGTGCACGTGTTCTACATGCATGAACACGGCCAGCCCGTTTGTATATAAACGACATATACACGATCAAATAACGTCTGGCATCCGCGTCAATCGAAATCTGCAACACGTGCTCGACTGTGTCAACTGGACATGAAAATGTCTGTCTGTGTCGAAGGAAAGTGACAGTAAACGTAGCAACACATCTACATATTCATATCACGTACAATACCGTGTTCTAACATGTGTGGTATTATATATACAATACAAATGTTACGATAAATGTGATCAATTATATTGAATAAACCCAGTCAAGCCAAGGAAAACTATGCTTCTGACCAGTAACTACTCAAAAAACCTACGCTGTATTCTACTGGCTCAATCAATCAAAACATTTATCACATTCGTCATTACAAGATGGAAATTACATAAACTTGCCGGTTAATTCGATAAATATTCAATAATTCATTACATTTACCAAGCTCACTGTCACATCTCTATTTCATATTTATAAACCGAAGAAAATCATATACAGTGAAATTATACTCGGTCAGAAAAAATGCTTGATTTATGTACATCCATCACGGATTGATTAAAAATGTTCTCATGGATCGGTGAAAGAACAAAGAACTGTCAGCTAGTTTTGTGCCGTTAATATCCTATCGTGTCATCGTCCCGCATGTGTTCGACCAGCAGGTCGAAATCCTAATTAATGGATTAGGCGATTGAACGCGGATCAAAATTGAAAAAGTCCCGTATTTTCGTTGGCCGGTACGGGCTTGGCTCTATTTAAGTTGCGATCACACACGGACGGAAATCCTCTCTAACGTTCTACACGCAGACGTAACTTTGATCCTGATTAGCGTAGCCCGCCCTTCGTAACGAGAGCTTGCTTTTAGGGCTATCGAAAATCTCTGAAAAAGGGGGCGGCTGGCTGACGTGTGCGCGTGTCACACGTATAGCAACGTACACGGGAGAAGAAACAGGGCTTCAGATGTTGTCACGTCCAGCTGAGCTTTTCGAACCGATAATTAGGTGGTAAAAAGGACGTGGCACGGGGGATGCGACAAATCAGGTGGAAAACAATGTATTTCAAAGGCCGCCTTGCCTGCTCGTTATACTCCCGGTCGTACACTTCCTCCTTGGCTACGGCGTTATTCGCAGCCCTTATATCAGCAGCCAAAATTTTCGATGGTGCCCCATACTACGGCTTCTCCAAAGCTTCGACTTTTCGGAGAAACGAAGGGAACTACCAATTGTCCGAAATTCGAAATCTTCGAAGTGCACGATGTTTCGACGTCTTCGAATCGTATGAAGTTGTACAGATATAAACATTATGTGTCATAAAATATTGGGGTATTTGTTTAAAATGCCCGACTTCAATCTTTTAGCTGTAGTGGCGTATTTTTATCGAAATGTCCAATCACATTTTCCAACCACTGTAATTGTATAGCATAAAAGCAAAATTTCGAAATTCAAAGCTTCGAAACTCTGTTTCTTTTAATCTTCTAATAATTTACTGCGGATGTTCGAAGCTTCAAAGCTTCAAAATCTTCGATCTTCGAAATAAAGTAACAGCTCTATCCCATATGTCTTACGTTTCGATGTACAGTTTTCATGAAATTTTAACCCTTAGCAATCACCACGAAAAACTGCTGTACCATTATTTACAATATTGTTTACATTACTAAATATGTTAATATCTAATCAATTACTACACATTTCAGTATTGTATGAGGTATTAAATGTTTAATTTTCAATATTCTGAATGCTTTCATATATTCTGTGTTAATGTGATCAAAAAGAATTGTTTTCACCGAGCGATAACGCAGTTGCATTATCTTGTCGCGGGGTGTTGTAAACTCGACTATATTCCTTTTCCAGAGAATGCTACGGGTTTTCCAAAAATAAATTGGCCCCCATAAAGCATCTCTAGCACAACATTGGCACCCTCGCGAGGATCCTTAATGGAAACGAACTACCATTATAGGGATATAAATATACTCTCCGGTGCAGAAGAGCCCATCTGTCGTGTCACGAAAATTACGTGAACGAGAGAGATAATATTGAATCTATTAAGAGAAAACACAGTGGGTACGAACAAGATGTTCCAGAAATACGGATTCTGGGAACGTGTGTGCTCAACACTTTGCATATTCCTCAAGCCAAATACTAAATATAACGCTGACCAAACAGATAATCAATAATATTTTTATTCGACACAGAAAAACAATAAAATAAACTCTCCGACAAAACGAGAATATATAAAAACATTCTACACGACAATATAATAATTATACGGAGGTTTTTCATGCAAAATGAAATGTTTCTTTAAAGTTCTTCGTATAAAATCTCAATGGTTAGACTGCGGCTTTTTCGGCAAAAAAAATGTTTGCATTTATTATAAGATACAAGAGAGAAATTTTGTTTGTTCGAAATTGATCCAACGGTCGAAGGAAATGGAGAAGGTTTCGGGAATCGAAGTTACGAAATTGTTATGCGTAACTCGTGTTTCCACTTATTCGTGCGGCGGGATGACAAAGCTCTGTAGATAAAGATGACGAATGCTGCATATTTTCACGTTAGCTTCTCCTTCGAAGGGAAACTATTTTCTGGCTGCTCGAATTCCAGCTCGCCCCGTTGGTGGTCCTGTATTCCCGTCGTGTAGCAAGGGATCCCACATAGTCGCGTCCAGGGTGTGTTATATTGCATTTTATTACCCCACCGTATACTCGCCAGAAGTAATAGTACGAAATTTATAGGCACCGGCCTTACAGCGTTCCTTTCCACGGTGTATAACCTATATCGACACGTTGTTATCTTCACTTACTAGATCCCCGGATTTCATTTCAGTTATTTATGAATCCACGATCTCTCTATTTTGTTTTATCCTGGATATACTAACCGTTCATACCTCTTCATTCGTTCTTCATTCATATCCAATGCTCGCGTGTTCGTCAGAGAAAAGAATAAAGTTGCTACACCGAACAAAATTTCAGACGAGATAAATGCTTGGTAAAGAACCGAGAGGAATCGTTTCACTTCCGGTCGTGCACGATGCTTCGAGGCGGGTGGAAATTTATGCCGAGTAAACGAAATCGGAGCGATCGATTGATAATGAAGAGCCCTCTCGAGAAAAATCACGTATGTGAGATTCGTTCGTTGACCTCCTTGCATCCTGCTGACTCTTGCCCTCGCGGCTCTTCTTAAAGGTGGGTATAGGATTTTAATAAAACGTCGACGAAGATCTCCCAGCTTTATACTTCACATTCTACTAGTTCGAATTTTTACGATTTTATTTGAAAGGAAGTTTGCACCGCATGAAAAGTGTTGAAAATACGTACTTCGATTTTGCATATTTGATGCGATGGGAACAAAAATACTTGGAAGTTAGAAGTCACTACAAAGCAGGAAATGACATCCGAACTGTCAAGGTATATTACAATTTTGCAATTTAAAGTACAGTTCATTAATAAATATTCCACGGATCTATATGCATTTACGGTTCATAAACATTTTCATTTATTTTGGACCTACAAATATGAATAATAATAAAATATGAATAATTAAAATTTTCCTACAAAAACTGAGAATTGCATAAACATCCACAGTTTAACAATAACAACCTAATAATAACGTAGTAATAACGACCCAATAGTTACGAGTAGACTGCAGGAACAATAAGAACGGAAATTTTAAATCTCGTACGTTGAGTCGCGAACTTGCAAATAATATTCGGTGAAATCCTCGGTTTACATGTGGTGCGACTCGCTGCAAGACGTTGTTTAGCACTGCGAGCAGTATACAAGCCAGCCCGGCACATATTTCCTGCATAATTTTGCACCCGGTTCTAGTGTCCTCAGTATGCGGAGCTTGTGGAAGCCCGCGAAATATCCGTGGAACTTAATACACTGTATCAGAGCTTAACTCGTTGTCATCCTCGTGGCTGCGCTTTTCGGATCGCATATTCCGCAGTCTCTCGCATTAACCTCGCGACTGCGCCAGAAGCATTGAAATTAACCGAATTATAGAGTTCTTAAGTTATTGGATTAGCAGACTGTGGGTTTAGGTTGTTTTTTTATACGTCACCACTTTCGTTTATTCCGCCACAACATGACAATTCCCGTTTTGTAATTGTCAACACTTCGACCACGATCATTTCGTTGAAAAAAAATAGTAGAATAATAAATTTAGACTAAATTGAAAGAGAATCATTTGAAGAGTCATAGTAGACTAGGAGTCGGCAAACTACGACTCGTGATCCTTTACATGCAAAAATTAAATATAAATCAAATTACGTGAAATAAAACAATTATGTAAAAATGTCACTTGCTATTAAAAATAATATGGAACCCCTGTTTTTTTGTTGTTGCTCTATGGCCCACTAGGATTAAAAATTTTACGATCTGGCCGTTTCCAAAAAACAGTTTGCCGACCCCTGCAGTAGACGATCGACTCGTGTGACCCGTAAAGCTCAGGATTCTGCATATGGCTATTGTATAAAACAAAGAACAGCGCACGAAGGCAAATAAATCTGAAAATGGCAGGACGGTGCGCGATAGACTTTTTTGTTCCATCGCGTCGCGTTTATTCCGAGTCAGGCGATGAACGTGTACGAGGATTTTTCGATCGACGTGGCCCCCACCCCCGCTGCCATAGTGATTTACATGGCAATAAACTAACGCCTTGGTACGCCACGAAAAACGCTTTTGATTTATCCGTGCACTTTCGCGAAGTACTGGACTTCTGCCAGACCGGAAGGTCCATCTCGCCGGAAATCACGACCATAATTCAGTGCCACGCCGTAGAGGAGTGTCGAGAACCCATGAAAACACCCTAGGCCGGCGCGGAGTGTCCTACCAGCACGAGGAATTTGCATAAAACGGGCCGCGGTTTTGCAAAATCAATTTGAACTTTTGCGGTCTCACCTTGGCCCCGGCACGACTCGTCCGCTTCCGGCCGTCGTCTCCCCGTCTCTAACTTTATTACGTCCGAGAGAACGTCTGTTTGCAGAGCTCGGTAATAGACTCCCGGATGAAAGGAGACTCTCTCTCGTCGTCGAACCGCATAAAGCGAAATCTCTTCTCGTTCCACCCCCGTATTTTTTTCCCACTACCCGGGTGTGAAGTTCTGGACATGGATTTCCATAGGACGCGAATTTAATGAATTTTAATACGCGTTGTCCGCAGACGCGGAACCACCCACCACCCAAAAACTGCTTATTCAGAATCGTGGACACCCCACGCGTATCCCGACACTTAACGAAACTTTTATTTTCTTTGAAGAAGCTTGTAGTGTTTGGATTGGCTCTAGATGTTTCGGTTCCCGTCGTTTAATAACCATAGCAGTTGAAAAAGCGACGTAAAATAATCGAAACAAAGGTGTTTCGGTACGGAATGAACAGTTCGTATCTGGAATATACGATATTTAAGAATCGAGGAAAAGGCGGCGATCAATTCGAGGCAGTTTCCATATCCGCCGGGCAAAATGGAAAATCCGGATGATCGAGTCGCGTCGCTTTACTTGCGAGTGTTAGCTCTCGCAAGAAATCGCGTAGAATATATCAACCCTTTCTAGACGACGTTTCGTTTTATAAGGAAGTTGCGGGGTAGTTCCGAAGCGTCCTACGGGGGATTGAATTCTCTGGAGAATGCCGCCGAAATTGAGAAGAAAGATGAAAGGTAGAAAGGGGTGGAAGAAAGCTGGGACGGGAAGTCTAAAGGGAAACCGAGAAGAATGCGGCGTGGGTGCGCACGCGTCGATGAAAACTTTTGCAAACAACCGTGAAACCTCACGCGGGAAAAAATGTTACATTGGTAAAGACTGCGGATTTTTTATGCTTTTATAACAACAATGAGTATGTGTAATTTGAAACAGTGAAAGCTATAGAAGAATTTAAAAATACCATATTAACCCTCCACTGCATGATTTTTTTAATTGGGATGTGAGAAAGTGTTTTAATGAAGGGAAAAATATTTTAAAAAATTGAAACACCATTTTCAGAAAAAGAAATATAAATAAACATAGTAAGAAAACACATTCTTAGTTTATTAGATACCAGATTTGTTAACTGTATCGGATATGATACACTATGCAGCGAAGGGTTAACAGAAAAAAATGAATTTCTATTTCACTCCAGTTTGACAGAGCTACGTAAGTTTGCGTAAACGAAGAGTGTACGAGAGAATAGTTAGTAGAGAAATCGCAGCGGCTACAGGGAAAATTGTTGTGTAGAAATCCGCGAGGATTAAGCACGAGATGTTAGCGAACGGTGAATGTTAGAAGGGAAGGAGGAGGACAGTGTACTTGGGAAACTGCTGTCTCTGTTTCGGCGAGAATTGACTTCCCTGAATGATGAGACACCGGGGAGAAAAGGCGGCAGGGAGGGTCGAAATAAAAAGAATCCGGAACAAAGAGACGAAACAGAAAAATAAAGATTGGCAAAAGTGCCTCCTCCTGAATTTGGCATCTGCGTTTTATTGTCCCGTACCTATAGAATTCGAATACACTCTACGAGACAATACTCCCGCAGCTTTATTCCTCAGCGAAAGGTAAATAAAGTTTGATAATACGCTCCGTTTCGTTTCTCCTCCCAAAAACTTCGCTCCGCAATGACACTGCCGTTTTTCTCAAGGACTTTCTTCCAACTGTGGACTCTTCCGAAACGCATCATAATTAGAAACGTGATATACAGGGTGATTCTGTGAACTACCCCGACTGTTTTAAGATATTGTAACACCTTCGCGTATGTATAATAATTCATTTTCATCTAGCTTGTTTAAATACGATTCTCGTTTATTTGATAAGACGATCCATTTAATGTAGATAAGACAAAAAACGACTAACGTACAATTTATATAAACGTTCCAACTCTGCAGATGGTATTGTTCCAAAGGGAAGAAAGATTCGAATAAATTCTTAACAAATCCCGCAGAAATAAACGGTGGAATCTTTGCACTAAGAATCAGCGTACTTATTCCTCCCGTAAAATCGAATAGACCAGGAGGACACCCTTTACAACGAGCTTTTATAAAGTTGTGGCTGAGTTTCGAAAGTGCTCCCAGGGGAATCGATTCTCGGCGCCGAACTCGAAAGTAGAAAGGGAGAGTTTGAAAGAAAAAAAAGGAGCAGAAGGAGCAGAGGAAGAATAAAAGAGAGAATCATGAGAGGTAGAAGAAGGCGCGTAACAGGCGGAAGCAAAGATTAGACGCACGGCACGGAGCAGCGACGAACGCCGGAAGGAACGAAAAGGTAAAAACCTTCCCCTCGGTACGCTTCTGCGACGGAGACATTTTAATTTACGTCCCCTTCGGCATGATATCGCATCGAATTCCATTTCCACGCGACCACCTCCCGTTCCTTTCATATTGTTATATCTTCGCATAAAGGAGCCGAGGATTCCAAGTTTTCGGTTATGCAACCCATTGATCGCATCCCCCGCTTCGATTCTCGTTAATTAGGAAATCATTTGATTGGATACACTCCTCTCGGCCCAATCGTCTTATCGAATGCTTTCAAATATTCAAGAGAAGCTAAACTTTGTTTTTGGTTGTCCCAAGAAGTTTCTCTCGCACAATGTACGGAATGGATTCCGTACAGTTGCAGAATCTTTCATGCAACTATTTTTGAGCGTTACCATTTGTTAATTCTCTTGTATAACACTTCTGTGAGATTCAAATTGTATTTGAAAAATTAATTCTTCTTTCTTTCGACCGAAAACCCAGAAGGAACGATTGAAATACGAGACAATAGGCGTTCGTATTTCACTATATCTCCGGGAACGAATGTTTCGGAAGGCCGGTTCAGGGAAAGATATCGACGTGTCTTGAAACTGATGCAAGTTACGGTGCATCGTAGAACAAACACGCGAGACCGATGGCGCGGAGAAGAAAATAAGGCGATAACGTATCGGCATCGAAGAGGGACAGAGGCGAAAAGATAAATTATCTACGTTTATACATACATTAAACGGGGACACGCTATATTTCACCGTTGTCAGTTTATCCGCGACACCTGCTACGCCGAATCCCTCTTATTTCGACGTGTATCAGGGTGCAGGACACCGTGGCGCGGGTACGGGGGAATCTCCGGGATCGGAGAGATCGATAGGGCCAATAAAACGCCACTTTCGCCGCCATAAATCGAACTCGAGATCTTTTATTGCGGCCGCATGTATTTC
Organism: Lasioglossum morio; assembly: GCA_916610235.2. Classification (NCBI taxonomy): domain Eukaryota; kingdom Metazoa; phylum Arthropoda; class Insecta; order Hymenoptera; family Halictidae; genus Lasioglossum; species Lasioglossum morio. Next base: position 13,133,861 of record OU744328.1, on the reverse strand, counting down.
CGGGGTAATCACTGAGGGACAGACGGGCTGCGACAATGTATCGCTGCTGAAACCCTCTTGTTTCGTCCAATTACATCTTTACAATTCGAAAAGAACATAAATACCGAAGATCGTGCCTGTAGACTTCAATGATGGCTTATCAGGTTGCAGAACAAAATTTAAAACAATTGTAGATTGTAAAAGGATGTTTAAAGCTTTTGTAGACTGAGCAAGTCTAAGATTAACAGAAGGTAGTTAATATTAACAGATTAATGAAGGAACTTGGTGGAGTTTAATATTGCACAATAAAATTTCTGTAGCACGTGTAATGAAGATTTTAACGAAGTCGAGCACTGTTGTTCTTGGGCAGAGAATATTAGCTTGAAATTCGGAAAAGTTGCCGTTATGCCAAAGGTTATTAACTCTGTAGTTATAAGAAGAATCCAGATGAATTATTTTGTAATCTCTTGAAAAGTTGCTTGAATGTGGGACGATGATTGTCTTCTATTTTATTTGTGTAAAAAATGAACATCTAGAAATAAGAAGAGTTAAATTATGCTAACCAAGGGCGTTTTAAATTAGCTCTAGTTCCCGGCCTATTGAACAGCGAAATTTCGAAGGTGGAGGTGCGGTTACAGACGACACAACAGTAAAACCGTCATATTACTTTCTCAACAGCTCGCCATTTATCGTTCCCTCGGTCCTGGGATCTTCTCGAGGAATAATTGACTCGGCAGCGAGTTAGACGTTCGTTCGAAAGAGCTCGTGGGGGTGCACCTTTAAGATCGAAGTCTGGGCGACGGAGAATGAAGAACAATGGGGGGAAGGATGAACGGGTACGAGAGCGGTTTAGGGCGAGGGGGTGGATTCGAGCTTGTGTCATGGGTTCTCGGGCTTCTTGGGAGGAGGCCTAGCGGGAGATAGAAGGGTGAAGGAGCTCGGAAGGGAAGCTAATAGAAATGAAGAGGCGCCCTGACGTCGTCGGGGCATAAAGCTGTAAACCGTACAGGTGCTATCGTCGACGATGGTTTTAAGAGTATCAAACGAACTGCCGATCGATCCCCGCGAATTTACGCGACCCTGTCAACGGGAATTCTAACGAAATTAACTTTATTACCCGCTGCTTCCATTCGGCAGACAAATAAGCTTCGCTTGGAAATTTTTGTTAACACTGTCTCTTTCAGAAACGGCAGATGGAATTAAGTTTTTAAAGATTGGTGCAACAAGAAAGCATGCTTTTTAAGAGATTTTATTAAATAAATTCGAACGAAGAAGGCTGCTTTCGTTTACGACGATACATAGAAAGGTTACCAGCTTTAATTTGGTTTACGATCGCGATTCCTTCCGGTTTGCGTAGAGATGGCGCGATATATCAATTTCAAGGGTAGGTCTATGCTCGAAACGACGTCGGCGAGTATAAATTCTGATTCTTCAAAAGAAACAGCGAGTTTTGTCGTATGAATAATATATAACCGCACGAGCTCGCGAGCTTTCTTGTCGCTTTTTTAAAGAAAGATTCGATGTAATTTGTTGTTCCCGTTCTTGCGGAATAAATGTATATATGGGAGCGCAAAAAGGGAATCGCGATTTAAATATCCGCTATAAGTTATCTTCAGTGGAGATTGTCTAGGAACGATAGAAGAGAAAATACGGAGCTTTAAATCTCCTTAAGAGGTCTCGGAGCTGTCGATAAAAGGTAAAGGTTCTCAAAGGAATGCCTGGTATTCGAAATAATGCCGTGAATTCAAAACGAATCGATGAAAGGGGGGAAGAATGTCCCGAACAGGGGAGAAACCGGCACGAGGTTCACGATTTACCGATCTTTATTGTTTATTCCCCTACACCGAATTCTTCTGGAAATTGATTCTTCAGTTCTTCAACAACTGCGGAGCATTGTTTTACCTTGCTCTCTTCCACGATTGTACATATGTAAATCTAACACAGACTCTACACTTGAGAATATTAAATTCTACATAGTTAATTGGTTGATATCATCAATATTATTCACCACATGCGAAAACAACTAGAACTACCGGTTCGAAATGACGGATTTCAGTTTCTTTATCTGCACCGACCTAATATTTCCAACCTCGTTCAATCTCCATTTTTTTTTCTCAGTTCGAAAAGCGTTTATTCCCAGAGCAAAGCCGAGCCCCGGTGATCCCTTTTTATTTGTGCATTTCGCGCACAAAAATGGCCGAGACATAAAAGATTTACGACTTCCTTCGGTTCTGACGCCATTTCCAACCCCCCGCTCCCTTTCGCAAGGGGATGCGCGTCTGCCGCTTATGTGTCTCACAATTCTTCCCGCGACCCTCGGCGATCCTTAAGTTATGCAGATTTCGAGGATCGCGCGGAAATTCCCACCGAAAATTGAAATTTCATCCTCCTTTGTCTCCCATCGAGGATCAGGCGCCAGCCACGGGAAAGGCACCCCCGAGATTACGTTTGCGTGGGAAACAATCGTGCCGCGCGCCGCTCTGGAACGCGCCTTGGCTTTCATTATCGAAAAAAAGACGACGCTTACCATCCCCGCAAGAACCGTCCCGAGTTATGAATATTTTGCTGCTTTGATCTACTCACGCTAATGCACGCTGTAGACGCTGTACGAGGTGGATCGTCGCCGGGACGTGAGCTACGTACCTGAAAATCAAGGGAAAAGAGGTGGTTGTAGAGCGCTTACGCGAATAAATCCCGTTGGATCTGGTTTTGTAAAAAGGTAGTCTGCGTGAATACGGAGATTGGAAAATTTAGAGACACGTTGTTCCCTACGAGCGTTTACTTCAAAATTTCCATTTCAGTTCCTTGCTAGTCCCAGCACAATTTAAATCTTGCATCATGGTTTTTTTATTATTATTGTTAAGTAAACCGAGCCTTCTTAATACTTAAATCTTGTTTCATGGTTTCTGATTATTTTTAAGTAAATTAGGCCTTCGTTCTTTTATCGCCTCTAACCAAGCAACCCATTTACCTCTCTCTGTTCATATACTGTTCCTATTAATCATATGTTTGTATTATAATATCTGTATTTCTACAAGAAACCTATTCTATTTTGTAATCTTCATACTCTGTATTGTATGTAGTGTATTTCTGTTTTGTAATTATGTTGTAATAAATCTCATATGAGATTTTCTATAATAAAAAAAAGAAAACCCATTTACCTGAAAATTGAACATATCAATTTCCCCAGGACTTCCGCGGCGTTTGACGCTGTGCGCCAGAGGCAAGGGGACGCACGAACACCTGGCCACTGTACGAAAGTTCGTGAGAACTGCGTACTCGGGCTTGCTTTGTCCTCCAGACGCTGCGCCGCGATGGTCGTTCGTCTCCAAAAACATCGCGGACCGTTGTACTTGCCGGCGAAGACAAGAAACTCCTCGTCAATAATACACTCGGTTTAATCAAAGGGGGCATGTCACATCGTCGGGAGTACGGCTCAATTTAGATCCGAGATTGCCCGTAGTGGTAGCGTTTACAAGACACGAGGAGAGCTCCGCGATACTCTTCGTCCCCTACGCGGGTTACAAGTTCCGTCTCGCTTAATGGAGAACCAAGATAAGTTCTCGTTGAAACGAGCCTCGCAGGCACACAGCCCACCGCCGGTTCCCCGTCTATCCGCCCCTTGCGAGCTACCCCCCGTTTCGACGAGCACAACGAAAAAGAAAACAACACGGGCCGAGTTACCCGAAAGGGTTAACCGAGTTTGGGTACAGAAGGGCTAGAAACGTTGACGGAGAACGACAGGTTCTGACGAAGGACAACTCCTCCTTGACCCTCTTCCCCTGCCTAATCGCCCTTAAAGACTCCTCCAGGAATGATGAATCGGTGGCCTAACGAGGGCCCCGCGAGCAACCCTCTGCCAGAATGTATCGGTCATTGATTTCAACCCTGACGGAGCTAGCATTCTCGCTGCGGGCTAGACCTTGCAGACGACGTAATGAGGATCGTTCTACTGTCGTTACTAACCATTTACGAGGGTAAGTCAAAAATTATCTACACTTTTTTCATTCTACAATTGATTTGCGTGAATCTAGGGTTTCACTGTGAACATCATTTTACTGCGTAATCTCTCTCCTTATCAATGCACTTTGACCAACGGTCGACAAGTATTCCTTTGCAAATAAAAAGGTTTTCGGTTAGTCGTGAAGCGTTATCGACGATGAAGCGCTATGCGTTACACTTTGTTTTATTTAATGCAATTAGAATCTCAAGGTAGAGATTATTTTATTTTATACAATATTTTTTATTATTATTATATTTTCTTATTATATTTTATACAATACAATACAAATTACATATAGCCAACAACCGTAGTCCCGTTGAAAGCACCGGTTCTCGTTAGATCACTGAAGTTAAACAATGTGGAACGTGAACGGCACTAGGATGGGTGACCGTCTGGTAAAGAAACCGGAAAGTGACCCACCCGAGGTGTTTTTCACGTGTTGTTGGCAAAAGGTGGTTCGGAACCCACCGTAAACAGTAGGTCCCGCTGAAAAGGCGATGATGAGAGTGGAAAGAGGGAGAGGATTGGTAAATGAATTTGAAACCCTGAGGGGACCAAATATCATGTTATATACATACAAATTACATATAAATAATCGTAGGCCAGTACACAAGCAGTTTTAAACATATATAGTTTTATAAATTAACTGACAGGCATTCAGAAACGAGTAAGTTATTTTACATATTTCCACCGTAGGTCTGCAGAGTAGAGCATGCGTTACACTTGTTCAGCTACTTTTAAACATCTCGATCCACAAAAACACAGTTTTACGTGATAATGCACTTCCCCTTTGACACCCTTCGACCAGAGGAATCGGATCACTGCTCGTTTTTCCTCTTTAATGCAAATTTCTAATGGAACGGCCATGATCTATCCGCACCAGAAGGAAGAAAAATGGCGGAATTGGAGTCAAACATTCATAACAACACCAAAACGGTGTGACAATAAAATAAGCGAGGACAGAAGTCAGTGTGCACAACGTAATAAGAGTTATGTCAAAAGTGTAGATTATTTGCCCTCGTAGATCAGAATAAAGATGGAATCTGGACGATGTAGAGTTAAATAACTTTTCGAGATGTATTCGGGCATGATTGAAGACATTTCGAAGAATCCGCAAAGACCTCCGGCGGGACCTGATAAGTGAAACGATTGAATGTAAACGATGGGTGGCGAGGATCGATGGCCTACAGTTCTCGAGGCTTTCTTTCCACGCTTCTCAGTCGTGATTGCATTCAGGAAGGAAGCCCGAATCGCCGATTATGAATCACCGATTCGTGTAATCGGTGCCTCGTGGGATTCCGTTAAGAATCGAGCTGGGTACGCGGACCTCGTCGTCATCCTTCGGCGAGCAACGTGGGAGGATACGGTACGCCGGGTATCGCAATTCGAAGACAGAGGCCCTCGGTTCTGCCGCAGGAAATGGAAGATCAATATATACTCTCCTGTTTCGCAGTCTCTTCTTTCTTGGACGAGGCTCACACGATCGAGGCGGCGTCCATTTTCTGGTTAAATCGAGTGTTCCCAATAAAAAAAAGCTATGGGTCAGCTTGCCGGGGCTACCACTATTTCTTTCGTTGTTTACCTTCCTTGTTACAATGTTTCATTAACCCTCGTACGCTACTCAAATACAACTGCATAAAAGAGACTAGGATAACAATTCACCCAATATTATTTTACACGTTAATCAACGCATTATGTTTTATTTATAGCGTCACATTTTAAAGAAATATATCTCACGACGTAGACATAAAAGGATGAATATTTTTACAGTATGTGAAAATATTTAATGGGTGGATTTTTACCCTGAGGGACGTATGAGGGTTAAATGCAACGTGTGCATCTTCTTTATGAAATACGTTCAAAATTGTTGGAGTGTACAACGAAATGCGCGAAACACACGGAGGAGGGAAGGTCCTTTTTCGACTTGAAGTTTATTACTCTTCAAGCGTTGCTATTTCTTTACCCAGAAGAAATCAGGTAGACAGTTCTAGCTAGTCTACCGAGCCAGTCACAGCTCACATCTCCTCTCTTCATTTTACTTTTTGGTGTATAATAGTTTCACTTCAATGTACTAATAATAAAGTGTCACATTGTGTTATATGTGAGCAATTTTCATTCACAACTGAGAAACGTTTCTTCCATAGTGCGGTGGAGATTAAATAAACATTCAATAAATATAAGGTGTACATTTGACCCCAACAGAAATAATTTGAAATAAAACACGTTGAAGTACAGTCAAAATGACTGGTCAGTTGTCACTTATTTATTTTTCGTGCTCTAATAATAATCATTTGTTTCGAAAGAATTCTACGAACTATTTACAGGCTCTGATAGAATAGCTGCCAATTTTAAAATGAATTAAACAATGCGTTTGCTATTTATTTAGATATGTGAATGGATTTCGTTGCCCGCAAACGTCCGTATAACCATGCCTTCTGCTATTGATTCATCCGAGGTAGGATTGGCATCAGAGACCAGTCTGATTGGTCGGAAACAGGTGTCTTATTGTCTGACTACCCGGAGGGTCTCATTGTTTCGACGTCCCAGATGTTAATACAGGGTGCATCTGCATGAAATACGAGGATCTTCGCAGACAGACTACGTGAATGGGAAACCAAGTGAACCATGAGTAAGAGTCTTGATAAATAGTTGACATTCTGAGTTGCCTGTCGTCTATCTACCGGAGCTATTGATTCGCAGAAATCAGAAGATCTGGATTAACCCTTATTCGTCCCTCATTTCACGAACTGAATTGTCCCTCGGTGACACAGTGATAAAAAATAAAAAAAATTTAGATGCTTTTTAGTCAAATTCATGACTTAACATTTACATCTTAGCTTTTTCGATAATGTGTTCCGTATTAAAAAAAAAATATAAAAGTCACACAAAGTTTTGGAAAAATGTGCCTACAAATAACAGAACAGTATAACTCATTTCGGGAAAGCTGTGTGAAATTGACACGAGGGACGGATGAGGGTTAAAGATATATATATTGCAACTCTTACTAGCAGAAGCAAACATTATTCAATTAGGCCAAGTTGAACGATCACGACGGAGGAATGTAAGTCAGCGATAAATGTATCCTCGTCCAAGGAAAAGGAATTCTCGCTGATGCAGTAGGAAAAGATGATTTCTTCGTTAGAAGAAAAGGAATCGAGCGCTGGGAACAGAGGGGGAACTTTGATTTCGTGACATCAGCTTCTTCGGCGAGTGGGAGTATTTCATTTGGTTAGATCAGGAGGGGCTGGCATAACCGCATTAGTCAAGCTGTCGTGCTTCGTTCGAGATCGCTTGTCAGCCGGTCCTTTGACGGGGGCTGCTGGCCGAACAATAATTTCATATCTCTGAAAGTGCCGGCCAATCTAGCGCGCATCGTTGCGCTCCGACGCCTTGCATTTCTGATGAATATCGATGCCTTCCTTTTTCCTCCTTTATTCATGGCATCACGTATCCTGCCACACTCGCTACGCGTGAACTACGCTGGGAACGCTGCTTGTCAGCTTCCCTCTTTCCCCTGCCGATATTACGAACGCCTGAACTTCTATCCCGAGAAACGCACAATTCCGAACATCGAATCCAATCTATTTTCATTATTGAATTCTTACCGGTACGAAATTCGAATCTCCCGATTTTAACACATTACCGACCGGTGATTATCGAATCATTTTGAACAATCTATGGTTTATGGCTAAATACATTTTAGTGGAACCTTGACCAGTGACAGCAATTTTTATTGCGAACTAACAAGTCACCCTCGATAACGTCATCTAATACTTTCATTTCAGATTGCAGTGTAAAAGAAAATTTCTACGCTTTCTTTCGGTACAGCACAATTATTGAGAATCTGTTAATACAGCTATATCGTTGATAATGTTCAGCACTGTTCGCTGCTTTATCTATCAATTTTACCACATTTTTATTAGCTCGCTTTCTTGTCTGTCTGTTCGTCTGTTTTTTTTTTTAAACATATAGAACATAAATAAATGTTTATCGAATGCAATAACTACTTCAATGCAAAATAAGTATTTGCTAGTGTAGTCAGCACCTTCGTTTACACTCGAAACACTAAATTTAATGTTTTGCGTAATGAAAGTTGATTACCGAAAATCGTGAAGTGTTCGGATACAGTTTCCGCGATGGGAAAGTGTGACCAGCACTTTAGACAATTGTGACAAGTAACGAACGGCGGAGGTGGACTGCCAAACGTCAGATTTGGTCGGTGACGAATCCGCCAGGACCTTTGTGCATCCATCAGCCGAGCTGCCAGATGAACAACAAAGGGAAAAATGCAGGGAGGAAAGATAATTGCGACGGGGCGGAATGGAGCTGTGAGAAAATTCAGCTTGACCTCGTCCGTCTGGCATCGCGCGCAACGAAAGGAAACAGACGTTGGTCTAATGAAAACTGTCAAAATTCGGGCCTGTGGAACGCGTTAATTGAAAACCAGAGGAAAAGAATATTTCCGGCCGTTCTTTCACCTATTTTAGCAGTGGAACCTCCCAGATTTTTCAAGCATCTCTTCGAAATGGACCTGTTCTTTTTGATCCGCGGAAACCATTGGCCGGCAATTTCGGTTAACCGTTTCTAGGGTGATTGAAATTTGCGTTATCGTCGATATAAATGAATTTTCCCGGGATACACTCGATTATTTTGGCGAACACGAGGCTCGCATTAAACTCGAAACGGCGCGGCGGGGCGCGATCATGTGTTGGACGGGAAATATTCGTCGCGATTGAATTCCATTGCTCGTGTTTCGCCGCGATTCAATGGAGAAAGTCAGACGAACGGGGCCCGAGCCACGATTTATCGTTGCGTACCAACCCGTCAATCCGCTTGCGAGCGTGGAGCACGTATAATTGGGAGGACTATCGTCCTGGCCGTGTTTAGCTACCTTTTGTGGGATCAAGGTATTACTACGAGCCGCGCTCCCGTGGCATTGTTATCCGGGCTGGCACGGGGTGGCTTCCATTGTGACTCGCGCCACCCCTATAGGGGCCAGGGAACCTACCGAAACGCCGGAAGTTACGGGCCGGGCGCGGCGTTTGCTGTTAAATTTTAGCGCTCAATGAAACACCAGGTCCACCGAAAGAAATTTCATTCCCGGCGTAATTTCCTGTGAACGCTTCAACGAGAATTTCGCGGCGCTCTTACATCGCCGAAAGCAATTTTCCGTTTACTGCTCGGTGTAGTTTTTCCACAGAAAAAGTTCTACTCTCCTCGCCATTTTCTGTTTTTACCAACCTGAACACTCAAAAATTTTCGAATTGGTCCTGACCAAACTATTGGCCGAAAAGTAATTTGGTAAAAACGTTCTACTTCTAGAAGTACAAATATAAAGTCGATGTAGTCTAATAATTCCAGTGTTTAATCTCAGGACCAAATCTTGAGTCGTGAATGAAGTCTCGAGCGAACGATCAGCGATGATAACGCGTGTCCGATTTTAGATAAGATTTCAGCGAGGCTTAGAAAGAAATCAGAAAGGAAGAACGCGAATAACAATTTATAGAACGAAACTGGCTCGTGACAGCATCCGTGCAGATTGTATCGAACAAAAGGGCGGATTGACGGGGATCGAGGCAGAGCATGTCGTATTTCCAGGCTTTTCTTTCGGTTTCATCCTTGAAAGGCGACAGATGGCTGGACAAGCGAGCGCCGTTCAGCTATTCCAGAGGGAGCCTCTTCTGTTCAACTCCCGAGGGTACGAATTTGAAAATAATCATAATAATTACTGGCTGCCACGAACGAGACAGTTGCACGAGTGAAGCGAAATCGGAGATTACTCATCCGCCTATTCAGTTCATTGAAAGACAAGTGCAACTGTCCCTGTTCGTACAAAATATATATACTGCACCAACAACTGTGTTCAGCTCTCATACATGTCCTCCAAAAATAGTTGCACAAAAGACCCAGGTAGATATAAACTACAAATTGAAGAATTTGATGTTTATAAAAGCATAATTTGTATCTGGATTGTAAATCTTTATACAAGATATAAGTTTTCCAAGTTGATTGTAAGACACAGAAGTCGATTCAGATTATACTGTTGCTTTCATCAATTTTAATCTGTTTATAAAAGCACAATTTGTAACTGGATTGTAAATCTTTATACAAGATACAAATTTTCCAAATTGATTATAAGACACAAAAGTTGATTCAGATTATACTGTTGCTTTCATCAATTTTAATCTGTTTGTAAAAGAACAATTTGTAACCGGATTGTAGATCTTTATACAAGATACAAATTTTCCAAATTGATTATAAGACACAAAAGTTGATTCAGATTATACTGTTGCTTTCATCAATTTTAATCTGTTTATAAAAGCACAATTTGTAACCGGATTGTAGATGTTTATACAAAATACAAGTTTTCCAAATTGATTGTAAGACACAAAAGTTGATTCAGATTATACTGTAGCTTTCAACAATTTTAATCTGCTTTTATTCATTTATGGAATAAACGAGCAGGTCAAATTTCAAACGGGAATTTGTTTCTTTCGTCAACAATTTTCGTACTTTCAAGATCGACTGACTCTTCTTGATTTCGTTGCGAGTAAAATGAAAATGTTTTCGTGTCGCCTCACGTAAGAAGCAGCGACGCGACGGCAGAACGCGTTTCTGCTTCCTAACCGCGAAAAGAGACCATTTGCAGCAAAATGTAAGCAGAAACTGTGGTTTCTGGTTTCCTGCGACCACCTCGCCCAGATGGGAACATCGAGATATAACACCTGAGGCTACTGTAAATTTAACGGAACATAAGCGAACCTCGAGAACTTTTGGAGAGCAAGTTTCCACATACTGGCCTAATTATTTGTAGTATGATAATAACACTGAATCCTAGTTGGCTCGGGAAAGCGGACCACAGTTCTCTACGCGATCGTTAATTCATCTTCCTTATAAAAATAATCCTGCTGTACTAAATAATCCAGAAAGTTTACAAACAATGCACTATTTACTTGTTTGTTAATATTTCAGTTTTCCAATAATTTGTGTCAGAAACCCCTGTTTTTCCCTTCGTATCGACATCCAGTTGATTATTTTCCAGCACGACCGGTACGAAAAGGACTCGGGGAAAATGAAAAGGACGAAGGGAAAGAAAGCGCGTCATGGCCCTTTGAAGTAGATTAATCCCGGTGTGGGTCAGACGGACGGATATTGAGCTAAACGTCACACGCACCCCCTGCACAGGGCACAAGTGCGGTTGATTCAGCCCCCGTGCAGCTTCTCGTGTTCGATCCCGGATTGTTTTGATTGACAGGAACAAATACGAGTGACGTGCATCCGTGGGGACATTCTGTTGTCGCGTCGGATCTTCTGCGATCGTCTCCCAAGGGTCGTTTAAGTGAAACCTCTTGATCGACTATTTTACTGCGATGCATATCCGTCCCCGACTTCTGACAAATTTTCCCTTGAATGCCCAGTTGTAAATTCCGACACAAATGCGAAACAAGAATTCCACGATTTTCTTTCCGTTATATGCAAAATAGATCTACAGTAAAACCTTAAATATTGTCTGGGATCGTCTACATAAACGTTGTCTTATGCCTACTCACTCCACTGCCGGCGACACTTTTCTATGTCCTCGTAGACACATTCATAAATCAAAATATAAAGTCATCTTTGCAAACGCTGCCTGTCCAGAATACGCCTGTTGGACAGTATTTAAAAATTTACTGTACTTCGAAACTGTTCCGCAGACCGCCACACTCGATACAGAACGACAGTGTAGAATAGAAAGCAATCGCTTCAAGCGCAAAAACACGCGATCGTTGAAAACGTTAAATAAACCTGTCGCCGAGCGTTCCTTCGTCGCGGTAGTGTTTAAAAGCTGTTTAACCGGGTTCTAAATCGGCAACAATGCGCAGAGCAGATTAATATCCTCTTGTGGAGGAGCAATGTTGCACGGCGCGTCGGTCCGGACAGTTGCAAACATTACTAGAAACCGGGGGCGGGTCGGTGGAGCTCGTTAGCAGTAACCGCGAGCGATTTATAATTATCGCGGTATCCCTTCGGCGAAAGAGAAACCGAAGCCAAAGCGAGAGGGCGAGAGCGCGGCTTGATAAAAGCCTGACGGCACAGTTTCTCGCGTTTATCCTGAATCATTGGCGCGTACTCGATTCTCGTGACTCTCGGCCGAGAGTACATTTACCATTCCGAAATCTCCGAGTATCGCTACGCGGAACCGGGTTCTTAATCCTCTTTAAGCGGGTACACGCTACCCGGACGGGCACGATAAGTCGGCTGGGGCTGTTTTCGCGTAGATTAGCCATCAAATTCGTATCGTTACGCGGTCGACCTCGGCCCGGCCGTATTATCGTTACGTTCTTGGAATATATGTATACTATTTGTTAGGGAATATTGAGTGGAAGTGAAGTAGAAGCTTTATATATATATATATATATATATATATATATATATATATATATATATATATATATATATAAAACTTCTACTTCACTTCCACTCAATATTATATATATATACACACACACAATATATATAAGTATTGAATGTAATGATATTAACTCAACGTGTACATTTCAAGCAACTAGAGAAGAAGAAGAAGAAGCAGTAGTTGAAAAACGCCCTTATACAGGGTGTTTCGTCTAAAACAGGCCACCTGAATAACGCGGCTGTATCGCTGTTAGGAAGAAATAAATCAGATGGAACTTGCATGGTTTCGAGGCGGTAGTAATCTGATGTTAGTAGCTTTTTTGTAGGTGGACGCGTAAAGGACATATGAAAGTCAACTTTATTTTTTTTAATGGAATGAGGTATTTTTTAATATATCAATCGATGCAGCTGGACATTCGTTATAAAAAAGTACTAACCTATGTACATATGTCAAAAAGTTAGTAGTTCAGGAGATATTTCAATTTAAATAACTCAACAATACCATTGCAATCGTACTAAAACATTACACTAGTAAGTAAACGCTGACGTCTTAGTACGATTGCAATGGTATTTTTGAGTTATTTAAATTGAAATATCTCCTGAACTACTAACTTGTCCACATACATAGGTTAGTACTTTTTTTATAACGAATGTCCAGCTGCATCGATTGATGTATTAAAAAATACCTCATTCCATTAAAAGAAATGAAGTTGACCTTCATATGTCCTTTACGCGTCGCTGTACAGAGAAGTAATCATCGAACAAATAAATACAAAACGCGCGCATTACAAACTTATACAAAGAGTCACTCGTTTATCAAACTGTGGATAATTGACAATCACCCATGGTCTAAGAATTATATTACCGTGAACGCGATCCAACATCCGTAGTTCAACATCTTAAAAAATTCCTCTACACAAAGGAGGGAAACGAACGTTCCATTCAGACAGATAAACAACGTATCCAACGAAGTAATTTCGTGTACCGCGCCCACGATCGAAAATCGTTGCGACCGAGAAACGAGAAATTGGAACCGAGCGTGTTATTAGAACGAAAGATCGTACGCCCACGCGATCGATCTTGTTGCCTTCGATCCTTAATTGCCGAGGATAATTGCGCGGACAGGCAGTTTCTATGCTCTGTCTTGTTCACGTAGCTATGTTCCAAGCGTTCTCAGGATTTTTCAACGGCGGAACGATTGTACCGTCGCTAAAGAAAACGTTCGGATGGAAGAGACGACCGAAGGCGGCTGAAACAGAGAGCCGAAGTCACGGTTTGCTTGTTCGTCCCACGCGAGAGAGCCAATATCCAAAGCGGATACGCGATATTGCGATCAATGCCATTGGCCTATCTGGAATACGATCCCGAACGAACGAACGCGACGCAACGGACGAACGATCGTGGAACGTGTGAGAATCCCGTCGCGACGCGAACCGACGCGTTTCGAGATCGATTACCGGAGATACACGAGCGCGGTCGCGTCCGTCACTTTTCATTCAAAAACGAGCAGAGGATCACCGAACCGTGTTAACCCCTTGTCCAGCCGGTAATCCGCCAAGACTTACCAGACAGTGTTCCGAGCTCGGGAGAGATTCATCGCCTCGATCGATTTACCGGGGAATCGATTTTCACGTCTCGTTCCCGAGCACTGACAAGTGTGTTGCGAAATACGATGGTCCGATGCTCCGTCCTGTTGCGATCCGAGAGATTAGAACATGGTAAATGACCTTGGGTGGTCTTCGAACACTGGTGAAGGGTTGCTGGCATGTGGAGCCAACAACGGTTCTTATACAGTGTTTTTATTATTACTTATTTATAACACCATTTCAAGTAAAACTTTATGGATGGACTGCGCATATTGATGTAAATTTTTATTTTCCCAGGGTTTCAAGAAAATTGAAATTATTAAAATCTCATTTCCAGTGGTAGTAGACTTTGTAGATCTGGAATAAATCAAAGTTGTATTCAATTCTGTGGAATTTTATATTCTAGCATTTTTTGAATATTTTTAGAGGTCATCGATGTATAAAGATCCGCAGTTTACTTATGAATGTTACAAAATTAAACCTTGGACGACGGATGATTTTGATAGCTACATAATTGACGATGCTTAGAACCGTTCACAGCTCTAGTTAATAATTTAAAAAAATTTAATATTTAAAATTTTTAAAAAATTTAATTAAATTAATTTAAATTAAATTCAGCACTTGACGTGATGGCATGAAGAAAATCCAATAATTTTCAATGAAGGTATCGTCGTTATTTCGATAACAGTGGATTAGAAAACATGAAATCGGTCGTCTAGATTCTTGAAAATTTCAGCAAAGGATAGATAATAATCGCTATAACGTGGAAGGGACGTTCGCAATTTTCCGGTGTAGGGTCAAGAACACTCGATAGCGAACTTTCCCGTGGTGGTACCTTTCTCGCCAGCCGTAAAACCTGGTTAGCTTCTCGAAGCCACGAGACACTCCCGGCCAAAATGAATTTTTTTTTTCTTTTTCATTGCCATTAACAGGGAACATTCGAGTATCTTAAGTAATTATCAAAGGTAATTCAATGAGCGGTTAAAACCCCCGTGAAAAGGCTAGCGGCAGCCATAAGTACTAGGCGACTTTGGGGAGCAAATTAAGGGGTTGGGATCGAAGGTCCCGAAGAAAGGACAGTGGTACAAGGAGAAGAGAGAGTTGATGAAGAGAGGACAAGGCTTTGAGGACAGAACTAGAACTGGTAGTGGGTCGAGGGTTGTCGTGAATGAAACCGTGAAGGAGCTTGCCTCTTATCTTTCATGTCGCACCGAAACCG
The DNA here is from genome assembly GCA_916610235.2 of Lasioglossum morio. NCBI lineage: Eukaryota > Metazoa > Arthropoda > Insecta > Hymenoptera > Halictidae > Lasioglossum > Lasioglossum morio. The sequence continues at coordinate 13,118,683 of OU744328.1, read as the reverse complement.
AACCGAAATTGTCTCGAGAGTTTTCCTTCTGTTAATACAGTTTTCATCGCGCTCTTCATTCTCCACGATAATCAATTTTCTCGAACGTCGACTGTCAATCATGCAATAAACATTAACCCTTTGCACTCGAAACTATTTTAACACGAAGATTCAACGTTTCTTCATTTTATGCGTATCGAACTGATGCAATCTACTCGTGCGATAGTAAAATGTTTAGTAATTTATTTGATATAAAATAATTCAATAACGTCTCTTTTAGAGCATCCAAATATTAATTCCAGTCACTGTATGTGACACGAGGCGTTCTTCCTGACAACCACACGGTTAGGAAGGACAGACTCTATTCAGAATCTGCAACGATACTTTTATTATTATTATTATTTATTAATGGTTTATTTTTTTAATGTGGTCGCATTAACATCTAGGTCATTAGCGACCACATGGTTTATAAACAAATATATATTACATGTTACTGAAAGGGTTACGGTTAATATTAAAACGATACTTTTCTTTAAATAATCTGAACAGTTAGCTAGTTTGATACTGGTTTCAATCGATAAATCGAGCACCGGTACTGTGTCAGTGTGTCGCTTTGCATACCTCGCACGATCGCATGAAAAGTCGCTCGAAATCCACGAGAGCAACGTCGAACGATCGAATTCTCTGTGCTGAAACGGCGACGGTGCTATAAAAAGAATCTGTCGGCTCGCGTTTCGGTATCGTTTTCCTATAATTCTCGTTTTCGTGGTCGGTCGCAGAGTTCCGTACACGAGTTCCCGACGAAGCTGTCTGTACATGCGCACCGTTTTCCCGTATGCTCGTTTTCCCAGCACGCATCGGGGAACACGAATCGATGAAAGTGCTTTCGGGCGCGCTTCTAATGTAAGCCAAACGAATTCTGTGTGCCAAGCACGCATGAAAAGGCTCCCGACATTACTGGAACAGTTTTAATCAAAGTAAACTTCCCTCCGGGTATTCTCGACGTTGTAGTCGCCGTCGCCATCGTCTCTTTGTCCCGCGTACAAGACGAGAGGTTCCTCCTCAGTGGTTTCATTCATCCGAACCCTCGACCCAGTACCGCTCTTCATCTGTCCTCAGAAGATCGCTATCTTCATCAGTATCCTTCGTGTGTGTTACATCTCTTCCAGTGTCCTTCGAGGTTCTTTCGCTTCCTGAACATTTTTCCCTCGGTCGTGACAGCGGAAAAATTTTCTCCGCCTTCCGTATCCTTTCGAACGGTTCTTCAAGATGCACAGTGTGACTAGCACAATGACTCGCATTAATATTCGGACGCTCACAAAAAAAGCGATAACTTTTTTAACACTAAACCTACCGAGTCTTAAAAGTAACTAGTACTTAGAACATGTTTTAAAAAACTATTATTACTATTTATAAATAATATAACATGTAGTATACATGTAGTATACATGCAGTATAATATATACTATGTTTTACTAACATAGTTCTAAGTAATACTAGTTAGTACATGTTCCATTATAAAATTGACAACATTCATTTTATTTAGACTTTGTGCGGCTCCTATTATGACACGTGCTCTACTAAAGATATTTATACAATCAGTTCTTATAAAGTCATTTTTATTTAAACTTTGTGCGACTCCTATTATAACACGTGCTCTACTAAAGATATTTATACAATCAGTTCTTATAAAATCATTTTTATTTAGACTTTGTTATTATACAACTTTTTGATGTGGGCCTATATTGAAAATTTAAGGAATACGTTTTGTAGATCTCTGTGAATTATATGCACCGTGAAAGTTTCATCAAAATCGATTGATTAGAATCCTTAGATTTATTACAGTTAGAGGTCGAAAATCGCGAAGACGTAGATCCTATAATACAAAGCTCAATGAATGCATGAACTTAAATTGTCTGACAACAGTGACGCGACGTGTGAACTAGGATAATGAGTAGAATAATGAAGCAGGTAAAATGGAATCACAGTAAACACAAAGTTGCACGTGGTGAATATTAAAAAACTCGAGTGACTGTTATTAAATAAATTACACACATATTACGTACGTTCCTGTTCAAATACATCGAACTCGTGCAACGCACGTGAATATATGAATATATTTTCGATCGATAGCAGCTTGAAGAGTGGTGGTGGGGGGAGGGGGAAAGCTGAATCATTTATTACGTATTTGATCGAGGATTAACGAATTTCTCAAAGCGAGATAAGCAAAATAGCTGCGGGTTTCGTGAAAAAATGCCGGCGTTTTCTCGATCAATTATTTCTACCATGTCCATCGATATTTATATCGTCATGCACGGATCGTTGAAATTCCAATTGGCCCCCGTTCCACAGCTTCCACGGCCATAAATTACAAGGGCCACGGACCGGCATACACATCGCTAGCATGCACCGGGCAACAAGTTGCAATTACAAAGTGCCCCCGGTGCAGCGCTCGCATGACTGCCGAACAAATATTTCCTGTCGCGCGAAAAGTCTTTCCCTTGGCCCTTTGATCCCTCGCGAACCCTCCGTCCGCTTCGCCGAACTAGAATCTTTTATTTAAATTTCATACTTGTATTCAGCATTCGATGATTTTTCCAGATTCGACCGAATGCAAATTCTATGATTACCAGCGCGCGGCGAAGGTACTTATGCATGTGTAAAGTTCTCCCCGATAAACACGCGATCTCTTTGCAAAATTCCGATTTTCAAAGGTCCACAAGACTAAAAATATTAATTAACTCCCCTTGATTCTCGAGGTAATTTGTGAACAGTGAACTGCGGAAACTGATGTAAATTCATATTTCCAAAGACCAGTTTAAAGTTCAATAAAATACTCTTGTGTATACATTGTTCCGATGGGAAAATTATTTATTTATCGATTTGCAATTCAAGCGACCCGAGGAAAATCGACGGCGTCGCCGTGACATTCGGAATACTAATCATATTGACGCGACGTAAAATGTTTGGTTCAGTTTACAAAATTATTATATTCGCGGAAACTAATAAACGAGTTTGAACATTCACTTGTATTATAGTCATCTTTATGTAGAATATTTAAATGATGTTGTGCCGTATGAAACTTGAATTTTCTCTTAGGACTTTTACTCATTGGAAAACGTGTCGAATATAAGTACATAGTCCGCGTTTACAGTTTAGCATTGTCACTTTTCATGATTGAAGTAGGATTTTGATATTAACGGTTTTGAATATTAACGGTAAATCGTGGAACACGATATCCCTCCGTTAATACGGGAATCTTACTAACATACTATTGCACAGTGACGTCAGATCTAGGAAATCAAGAGGAATACAGTTTACCCCCTCTCTGATGACCACGTGACTAGTCTACGGACTTGGTGGAGGAAATTAGAGTATGCGCACCGTGCTCATGGTTCTGGAATGGGAGAGTGGAAGGGGAAAAGGATGAGAGGAATCAGCATCTTGATTCATTCAATTCAGCATCAGAAGTGGGGATAGACGGTCGTGACGATAATCTCTCTTATCCCTGCGCTAATTCTGGGGCTGTTCTTGTCATCTCATCACTAGACTGCGGATGTTTATGCAATTCGCAATTTTTCTACTTCAAATACCATTACTCCTAGTCCTATATCTATGTAGTGTTCTGAATTAGGGACCGAATTACAGGAATGACAAAAAGCCGTACGACTTGAAAATTTTCATCGGGAGCTACAATGTCCTCCAAAAGTATTTATGAACGGGTTCATAGTCATAAGGTGTGCTCAGTTGGGTTTCTTCGACGAGTTATTCGTTTGATCCTATCCCAGCTCAGGTATTTCAAAACCGTTACAATAATGTCTCGATAAATGTGAAAGAGATGTGCACATCTGCGCACACAGTTGTTTTCAACTATGTTCTAATAATATTCATGACGTGTTTCATAGGATGTTTGTTTGCCCAGTTGACATTTCAGTATAATCTCGTTTATTCGAACTTACGGTATCTCAATAATAAAAAAATAGTAAAGGATCAAGAAACGGTGATTCTACGCATAATATGACCAACTGATATTTTGTGCCTGAAATTTTCGCATATACCGAGGCATGCTACACTTGCACAACCTACTTTTTTTCTCGAAATATCATTCGATTTGAAACAAACATGTAACGTAAACTCTTGAACTGTGATTAACCCCAGCTGGACGTAAATAGTCACAAGTCAGTACAATTTCATTATAATTGTGGGAATCTTGCATATTTACTTTGCATATCTTCGTTGCAGATTTGTGTATGCAATGAGATGTTTGATATTGATAAAAATTTTATTTTGCATAAAGTCTTACAGACGGTGTGTAATTGTTGAAAGTCTAGTATACTACGAACATATTACATTAAATATCCATAACAATCAAATAAATGTGATCCATTTTTACAGATAGCGTACATATTATATTTTGGTTTGCTGTCGAGGATTATCGATTTTACTCCGTCAGTGACATTTGTGCTCAGGAAAAAGGATAGACAGATCTCCCTCTCGCATCTGTATCACCATATAACAGTAATATTGCTTGGGTGGTATATTACAAGATTCTATGCGGTACACATGGCCACAGTTCCACTTGTGGTAAACAGTTTCAAAAAGCTACAACATTTCAACAGCTACAAGAAGTAGTAAGTAATTCGAATTATGATTTTCTCAAGATGCACAAATACGTAAACTATCGTGATAGTAAATGACTTTGTATCAAAAACGTTACTCGGACCGAATTACATGAAGGACAAAAAGCCGTACGACTTGAAACCTTCCATCAGGTACTACAATAATTTTTCATACAGTTTTTATGAACGGGAACTTATTCATAAGGTGCGTTCAATTCGGTTTCTTCGACGAACCAATAAGATTCTAAGCAAGTACTCAAAGTTTAATCATAAATCAAATGCATTATCACCATTCGTTCAGAAAATTACCAGTTCAGTAATGTCTCGATCAACGCAAAAAGGCTGTGGGGGATGAACGCAAAAAAAATATTCTCTCCACCGTACAATCTCTCCTCGGCTGGGGCATATCAGTGTGAACCACTACTAATGCGATGCGGAGAGTCACAAAATAATATATCTTTCCTCACCACTCACTTTTTTATGAAACTTCCACCAAAATATTCGTGGCATTTTTCTAATGCGAAGTGATACCAAATATAATATAAATCTGATGATAGTTATTCGTGAAATGGACGACGAACATTTTGGCCGCAAGGAGGGACAGCGTATGGGAAAGAAAGAAACGCGGAGAGTCGCAGTTTCTTAACACGCATTGTTTTTCTCTACGTTCGGCTCGGCTTTTGGTGCTAAAAAAAAACGTACTAAAATAGCTACACGTCTGGGATAAATGCAAACGAATCCTCCAGAGGCTATTGCATCGATCGAGACATTACTGTTTTATGTCAGGTGTATCGCTATGCACGAGGGTGCACCATGTTCCTCTTCTCACAACACCGTCCTGCGAAACACGGTATAGGACACACACACTAGCTAGCGCGTAACGCATCCGCTTTCGTAACACCGAGGAACTCATACTTTACGACCGTATTCATACAAATTGAAATGAATGCATGCTAGTTCGCATATAAAATATATTCAAGGAATAACAAGTGACTAGTTTTCAGTTCACCCTCAAAAAGTCTTCAGTTCTTCCTAAGCAGTGTCTGTGATTAAACGAAGGTAGATTCTAGTGCGAATACAATGGGTATCCTGGAAGTTTTAAATCTTTGGAACAAAGATCTAGGTACCTAATTTTATTTAAGATTTTCTCTCGATGCACAAATGTGTCAAAAATATTATCAAAGTGGATGACAAATATTATCAAAGTGGATGACAAATATTATCAAAGTGAATGATAAATTTTTATCAAAATCATTACACAATAATTTAATCAAATATTATTTGCGGCTGAGTGATATAATTGAAAAAATACACATTTCGTTCGCATAGGTGTGCGTGATGTGTATTCGGAAAATATAAATGTAATTATTAACGAAAAAGATATGAAGTTGATAATAGTTGGTCCATTTCATCATCTGCACTACTACTAATCATATTTACTCGTTCTCTTATCTTTCTGGTCAAGAATTTTTCGATTACACTGTATTATTTCGGAAAGTAAGGAATGAATAAAATGATAAAAAGTTTGTTGTAATTCAGGTAGAAAGTGTCTACTTTTGTATAAAGAAACGCCGCCTACTGCATAAAGATGATAGTTGCTCATAATTTCAGATCCGAGGACGAAAGATCTGCCGTTGGTAGCATCGAACTATCAAATACCATTAATCCTGGTCGTATATCTTTACGTTGTCCTGAAATGGGGACCGGATTACATGAAGAACAAAAAGCCGTACATCTTGAAAACTTACATCAGGTGTTACAATGTTTTTCAAGTTTTCATGAACGGGTTCATAGTCCTACGGTTCGTTCAGTTAGGTTACTTGAACGAACTAAGAAGCCTCTGTAAGCCATGGGTTCATTTGTTTGATCCTATCTCAGTACAGGTATTTCTAAACCGTTTCAATATAAAAGTCTAGCATGCACACACTACGGAGCATTACATTTTCGTGACAATAAAATAAATGTGATCCATTTTCACAGATAGCGTATACAATATATATTGGTTGGTTGTCAAGGTTCATCGACCTGTCTGAGACAGTGACATATAGGCTCAGAAAAAAGGATAGGCAGATCTCCTTCTTGCACCTTTACCATCATGTATCAGTAATATTGATGGGGTGGTATTTTACAAGATTCTATGCAGTACAGATGACTGCTTTTACACCTTTCATAAACAGTATCGTTCACATCGTCATGTATAGTTACTACTTATTGAGTAGCTATGGCGACAAAACGTCAAAGATAGCACAAAAGGTGAAACCATTTATCACGATAATGCAATTGGTAAGTGGAAGTTAACTTGACACATTCGTTAACATATATCCGACGAATGTTCTTTATATTGTCTCAATCCTAGTTAGTAAGATATTTTTGTAATGTTAGCATGTACAGTCATGTGTCTATAATACCATGTGGGGTTTTATAGCTTAGTAAAAAAACATATACGATCAAATACGATTTCGTCTTTAGTTGATGGCTTATACTCGTCTCTAGGATTACAAGGGTGCGGGATGCGCCTTCTTATTCCTCGATAATGCAAAAATAGGGTTTGTCAGTAGTCAAAAGTGCTAAATAAATGATCAATATATGCCGCAATCGTCCTCAAGAGTTCCATTTTTACGTTTAAGAGGTATAATTTGTATTATTTGGAAGCATGTAGCTGTGGCAGCTTTATGAAAATAGCTACATGCCCAGCTTTATGCTTCTGATAATGAAAATTACGCCTCGTAAACGAAGAAAAAGGACTTTTAAGGGCGATCGCGGATTAGATCGACCTTTTATCTAGCATTTTTAAATATTGAAAACCGCATCTTTGTAATATTGAGAAATGAGAAGAGGCATCCCGCACCTTTGCAATCCTGGAAAAACGAGTCTATCCCCTTAACGTCCAAGAACGCTATTCTTAATATTCATATATCCTAATGTATATCATAATATTACTAATATTAGTCAATATTATTCACAACATTAACAATATTCGTCAGAATATATGTCATAGTCATAGTCGTAATATTATGTGTACATATTAATCACTTGCATCTAACTTAGTAATGCAGAAAATATTATGATTGATACACAATCACTAATGTACAGGTTGTCCAAGAAATGTTGCACTTCTTTAAAAGAAAAACGAAAAGATTACATCAAGTGATCACAGGGAAGTACAACTTTTTGGGACAAACTGTATAATTAATATTTAATTATACTATGGCTCATAGATGACTCGTATTACTAATATTGTGATGAGAATATGACTAATGTTATGATTAGACTGCGAATCTGTATGCATAATGAAAATTATCTGCGTCGATTGCAAAAAAATAGAAATCAAGTAGAATGTTCTTTATTTTCTTAATTATTTTAATAGAATAGGAATCATGTAACTACATGTTCAATTTTCGAAATTTTGCTACAATTTTGAATTTCATCTACTCAAATTTTCTATAATTGCATAAAGATCCGCAGTATAAATATGAATGTCTCTATTAATATGGTAAATATAGCCAATCGTTGTTTCTTGACTAATATTAGTTTAATAATGGTAGGGATATGTACTAATGTTATATATTAACCGGATGATCAATAACTGTAAATAATTCATTTTTATTTCTGTTACCACAGATACAATTTGTGATCCTAGTCTTACACTGTACTTCGGGCTACCTTCCACTTTGTAATCTGCCAACGACGATTCCATTGATCGTAGCAAATTTCAATTTCCTAATGTATTTCATACTTTTCCTCAACTTCTACCGGGCTAACTACAAGACACAACAGAAGCAGAAGAAATGAAATGTAATGGTTTCGAAATGGTTTCAACAATTAATAAACATATGTATATTTAATTAAAATAAAAATTATTTGTATTCATGTTGCAGATACAGGAGGCTAATAAGAATTTCTTTGTTGCTTTGTTGATTTAAACGAACGGAAACTACTACCTACATTCATGATAATCAAAACTTTTATTCTTTCTGCACTTCCTTATTCTTTTTATAAATGCATAAAATGCAAAGTCTAATTTTAATAGTTTTAATTAAAAGTCAAGATGAATGAACGATTGAAAAAAACTCAAAATTTTTCATACTCCTTGTTTCACTTTCAAAATATGTTTCACTTTCTTGTAAATAATCAATAAATTCGATGAGACAGTGCTACGAAATCATTCGTGCACCTAATGAAAGAACACAGTTATATGTTTATTTCGTTCACAGATAATTAATTGTAATCATGTAGATAATTTCTAATATAAACTGCATCTCTGATTTGCATCAATTGACTAATTGCAACTTCAAAGGGACGGCTGCAGCACCGTGTGCTTATCTTGAAGAGTTTCGAGCAGATCTATAGACCGCGATTATTAGACAGTCACTTTCGCTATTCATTCACAAGATTACCACATTTCTTTCAGGTGTACCGAACACGTTGCGATGAACTTTGCCCTCCTGGTCACAGTACCGTCCTTGGTACATATCACGTTATGAGACAATGACGCTAGTTTAACGCATCCGCTTTCGATTTTCCGAGGAACTCAATTGTGGACCGTATTAATTCAAATAGAAATATATGCATACTAGTTTCCGAATATTATAAATTAATGGAATAACAAGTTACGAGCCATTAGTTCTCTCTGATCAGTGTCTGTGTCCAAACGAAGGTGGATTCTAGTCTCATAAATATTGCAAACAAAGAAACGAATCGAATAAAGTAGGTATCGTGGAAATTTTGAAATCTTGTAACGAAGATCTTGGTAAGTAATTCGAATTATGATTTTCTCAAGATGCATTAATTTGTATCAAAAACGTTACTAAATAATTTGTTAAAATAAATTTGCGGCTAACTAAATGTAAAGAAAAAAAATAATCGAAGTTGACAATAGTTGGCCCATTTTTTCATATTCACTACTACTTATCGTATTTACTCGTTCACTTGTCTTTCTGGTGAAACATTTTTCGGGTACACTATATTATTTCGAAAAGTAACGAATATACCATAAAATAATAAAACCGATTGCTGGACTGTACTCCAGTTTGTTGTAATTCGCGTAGAAAAAGTATACTTTGAATAAGATAAGCCGCCTACTGCATATCGATTATAATCGCTCATCATTCCAGATCCGTGGACGAAGAATCTGCCGTTGGTAGCATCGAACTGTCAAGTACCATTAATCCTGGTCGTATATCTATGTATTGTTTTGATATAGGGACCGAATTACATGAAAGACAAAAAGCCGCACAACTTGAAAACTTTCATCAGTTGCTACAATCATTTTTCATACAGTTTTTATGAACGGAAACTTAGTCATAAGGTGCGTTCAATTCGGCTTCTTCGACGTACCAATAAGATTCTGAAAAAGTGCACAAAGTTTCATCATAAATCACACGCATTCACGCCATTCGTTCAGAAAATTAGTTCAGTAATGTCTCGATGAACGCAAAAAGGCTGTGCGCGATAAAAGCAAAAAAAAAATATATTCTCTCCACCGTATAATCTCTCCTCGGCTGGGGCACATCAGTGTGAACCAGTTCTAATGCGATGCGGAGAGCCGCAGTAATCGGCATTGTTCAAAGTTCCGTGCGTTATCACAATGTAATAGCAAAATAATATATCTTTTATCACCACTTACTTTTTTATGAAACTTTCACCAAAATATTCGTGGCTTGTTTCTAATGCAAAATGATACCAAATACATATAATATAAATCCGATGATAGTTATCCGTGAAATGGACGACGAACGTTTCGGCCGCAAGCAGGGACAATGTATGGGAAAGAGAGAAACGCGGAGAGTCGCAGTCTCTTAACACGCGGTGTTTTTCTCTACGTTCGGTTCGGCTTTTGGTGCTAAAAAAAACGTACTAAAATAGCTACCCGTCTGGGATAAATGCAAACGAATCCTACAGAGGCTATTGCATCGATCGAGACGTTACTGTTTTATGTCAGGTGTACCGCTATGCACAAGGATGCACCATGTTCCTCTTCTCACAACACCGTCCTGCGAAACACGGTATAGGACACACACACTAGCTAGCGCGTAACGCATCCCCTTTCGTAACACCGAGGAACTCATACTTTACGACCGTATTCATACAAATTGAAATGAATGTATCTAGTTCACATATAAAATATATTCAAAGAATAATAAGTATCAAGTCTTCAGTTCATCGTCAATACGACTTCAGTTCTTCCTAAGCAGTGTCTGTGATTAAACGAAGGTAGATTCTAGTGCGAATATAATGGGAATTCTGGAGATTTTAAATTATTGGAACGAAGGTCTAGGTACCTAATTTTAATTAATATTTCCTCTCGATGCACAAATGTTTCAAAAATATTTTCAAAGTGGATGACAAATATTCTCAAAGCAGATGATAAATTTTATATATAACTGAAGAAAATACACATTTCGTTCGCATAGGTGTGCGTAATGTATATTCAGGAAATATAAATGTAATGATTAACGAAAAAGATATGAATATGATAATAGTTGGTCCATTTCATCATCTGCACTACTACTAATCATATTTACTCGTTCTCTTATCTTTCTGGTCAAGCATTTTTCGAATACACTATATTATTAAGAAAAGTAAGGAATTAATAAAATGATAAAACCGATTATTAGTCTGCTCTCCAGTTTTTGGTGATTCACGTAGAAAGTGTTTACTTTTATATAAAGAAACGTCGCGCCGCCTACTGCATAAAGATGATAGTCGCTCATCATTCCAGATCCGAGGACGAAGGGTTTGCCGTTGATAGCATCGAACTATCAAGTACCATTAATCCTGGTCCTATATCTTTACGTTGTCCTGAAATGGGGACCGGATTACATGAAGAACAAACAGCCGTACATCTTGAAAACTTACATCAGGTGTTACAATGTTTTTCAAGTTTTCATGAACGGGTTCATAGTCCTACGGTTCGTTCAGTTAGGTTACTTGACCGAACTAAGACACCTCTGTATGCCACCGATTCATTCGTTTGATCCTATCTCAGTACAGGTATTTCTAAACCGTTTCAATATAAAAGTCTAGCATGCACACACTACGGAGCATTACATTTCCGTGACAATAAAATAAATGTGATCCATTTTCACAGATAGCGTATACAATATATATTGGTTGGTTGTCAAGGTTCATCGACCTGTCTGAGACAGTGACATATAGGCTCAGAAAAAAGGATAGGCAGATCTCCTTCTTGCACCTTTACCATCATGTATCAGTAATATTGATGGGGTGGTATTTTACAAGATTCTATGCAGTACCGATGGCTGCTTTTCCACCTTTCATAAACAGTATCGTTCACATCGTCATGTATAGTTACTACTTATTGAGTAGCTATGGCGACAAAACGTCAAAGATAGTACAAAAGGTGAAACCATTCATCACGATAATGCAATTGGTAAGTGGAAGTTAACTTGACACATTCGTTAACATATATCCGACAAATGTTCTTTATATTGTCTCAATCCTAGTTAGTAAAATATCTTTGTAATGTTAGCATGTACAGTCATGTGTCTATAATACCATGTGGGGTTTTATAGCTTAGCAAAAAAATATATACGATCAGATACGATTTCGTCTTTAGTTGGTGGCTTATACTCGTCTCCAGGATTACAAGGGTGCGGGATGCGCCTTCTCATTTATAGATAATGCAAAAATAGGGTGTATCAGTATTATCTAGAATTTTTGTATATTGAAAACCGCATCTTTGTAATATTGAGAAATGAGAGGACGCATCCCGCACCATTGCAATCCTGGAGAAACGAGTCTACCCCCGTAACGTCCAAGAATAATAAAAATTATCTGCGTCGATTGCAAAAAAATAGAAATCAAGTAGAGTGTTCTTTCTTTTCTTAACAATTTTAATAGAATAGGAATCATATATCTACATTTTCAATTTTCGAAATTTTGCTAGAAATTTGAATTTCATCTACTCAAATTTTCTGTAATTGCATAAAGATCCGCAGTATAAATACGAATATATCAATTAATATGGTTAATATAGCCAATCGTTGTTTCTTGACTACTATTAGTTTAATAATGGTAGGGATATGTAGTAATGTTATGTATTAACCAGATGATCAATAACTTTAAATAATTCATTTTTATTTCTGTTACCACAGACACAATTTGTGATCCTAGTCTTACAATGTAGTTTGGGCTACCTTCCATTTTGCAACCAGCCGTCGATAGTTCCAATGAACGTAGGAAATTTCAATTTCCTAATGTATTTCATACTTTTCCTCAACTTCTACCGGGCTAACTACAAGACAAAACAGAAGCAGAAGAAATGAAATGTAATGGTTTCGAAATGGTTTCAACAATTAATAAACATATGTATATTTAATTAAAATAAAAATTATTTCTATTCATGTTGCAGATACAGGAGGCTAATAAGAATTTCTTTGTTGCTTTGTTGATTTAAACGAACGGAAACTACTACCTACATTCATGTTAATCAAAACTTTTATTCCTTTTATAAATGCATAAAATGCACAGTCTAATTGTAATGGTTTTAATTAAAAGTCAGGATGAATGAACGATTGAAAAAACTCAAAATTTTAATACCCCATGTTTCACTTTCGAAATATGTTTCACTTTCTTATAAATAATCAATAAATTCGATGAGACAGAGCTACGAAATCATTCGTGCACCTAATGAAAGAACACAGTTATATGTTTATTTCGTTCACAGATAATTAACTGTAATCATGTAGATAATTTCTAATATAAACTGCATCTCTGATTTGCATCAATGGACCAATTGCAACTTCAAAGGGACGGCTGCAGCACCGTGTGCTTATCTTGAAGAGTTTCGAGCAGATCTATAGACAGCGATTATTAGACAGCCACTTTCGCTATTCACTTACAAGATTACCATATTTCTTTCAGGTGTACCGAACACGTGGCAATGAGCTTTGCCCTCCTTGTCACAGTACCATCCGGTGTATCACGTTATGAGACAATGGCGCTAGCTTAATGCATCCGCTTTCAGTTTTCCGAAGAACTCATTTGTAGACCGTATTAATTCAAATAGAAATATATGTATATTAGTTTCCGAATATATATATATAGTGAAGGAATGACATGTTACGAGCCATTAGTTCTCTCTGATCAGTGGCTCTGGTTAAACGAAAGTGGATTGTAGTGTGATAAAAGTGTTTCGAACGGACAGTCGAATCGAATAAAATGGGTATCCTGGACATTTTGAATTCTTGGAACGAAGATCTTGGTAAGTAATTCGAATTATGATTTTCTAAAGATGCACAAATGCGTAAAATATTATGATAGTAAATGACAAATTTGTATCCAAAACGTTACTCAATAATTTGTTAAAATAAATGTGCGGCTGACTAAATGTAAAGAAATACACGAAGTTGATAATATTTGGCCCATTTCTTCATCTTCACTACTACTTATCATATTTACTTGTTCTATTGTCTTTCTGGTGAAATATTTTTCGAGTACACTATATGTACTCCAGTTTCTTGTAATTTGCGTAGAAAATGTTTACTTTGCATAAAGATACGCCGACTACTACATAACGCTGATAATCTCTTGTAATTCCAGATCCGAGGACGAAGGATCTGCCGTTGGTAGCATCGAACTATCAAGTACCATTAATACTGATGGTATATCTATATATTGTCCTGAAATGGGGACCGAATTACATGAAGAACAGAAAGCCGTACGACTTGAAACTTTTCATCAGGTGCTACAATGTCCTCCAAGTTTTCATGAACGGGTTCTTAGTCATAAGGTGCGTTCTATTGGGTTTCTTCGACGAACCTACAAGATTCTGGAGTCTGGCGGATTATTCGTTCGATCCTATCTCAGTGCAGGTATTTGAAAACTATTACACTAATGTCTCGATAAATGTGAAATAGATGTGTACGTCCTTTTTGAATGTTTTGTTTTTAATTATGTTTTTATAATATTCGTGGCTTCATATTCGTGACGTTTTTCTAACTAAAACGAGATCAAACGTGACATTATCTTTCTGATATACCGATGCATTACTGCATTTTTAAATTAAAAATTGATATAAAATTGATATTTCTCGTATGGCTACATTTATATTAAGGCTTACATATTAGTAACAAACGAATCAAATTTTATTTCATCTATAAAAGAAAATTGTTTCTTGAAATCTTCGCGACGAGTTAGACTCGTTAAAATACGGCATCTGGTTAACCTCAGCCAACTGACTTCAATTACGAGTCAGAACATTGGCATTATAATTATGAGAATCTTGCAACGTTGCATAGTTTAGCTTTTGCATACAGTGATAACATAAATGTGATCCATTTTCACAGGTATCGTACACAGTCTGGTTAGGTTTTCTATCAAGGATTTGCGACCTGATTGAGACAGTGACATTTACACTCAGGAAAAAGGATAGGCAGGTCTCCTTCTTGCACTTGTACCATCATGTAGCAGTAGTATTGTTGTTGTGGTATATTACAAGATTCTATGCAATACACATGGCCACGGTTTCACTTGTGTTAAACAGTGCCATTCACGTGGTCATGTACACTTACTACTTGTTGAGTAGCTTCAACGACAAAGCGCCGGCGATACTCCAGAAGGTGAAACCATTTATAACAATGATGCAAATGGTAAGTGAAAGTTGACGTGAAATATTTATTAACACATATTCGATCAGATATGATTTCGTCTTTAGTTAACGCTCCTAGATTGTTCGACTTAATTTCGTTTTAAAGAAACAACTGCCATTTATTTGGAGCAAGTTACAAATGATTAATATGTCGAGTATTATGACTACTACTATCAAAATATATATACTAATACTGTTAATATTATGAAAAATAATGTGGGATATAGTATGACTAATATTGTATTATAGTATAACTAGTATTGTATTATATTGGGAAATCAGAAAATTTTCCAAAAATTGTTGGAACGTAGAATTCAATAGAATTTGGTACCATTTTGACTTATTCACTTTCTTAAAATTTACCAACAAAAATTGAAAATTGCATAAATATACACTAACTTTAGTTTATTGTGACTAACTTTATTAATATGGCTAATATTACTCATTTGTTATTTCTTGACTAATATTAGTTGAATAATGCTAAGGATATATATTAATGATTCTCAAACCAGATGATCCATAACTTAAAATAATGTATTTTTATCTCTGTCGCAATAGATACAATTTGTGATTCTAATCATACACTCTTTCGTGGCATATCTTCCATCTTGTGGATTGAAGAGAACGACGCCAGCGACTTTAACAATAATCCATCTCGCAATTAATTTCATACTTTTCTACAACTTCTACCGGACTACCTACAAGATTCAACGGAAACCGAAGAAATGAAATGTAATGGCTCTGAAGTTACTATAAAAAAAATGCATTTGGTTGGAATTGTGAAAAACAATAGTGAAAATTGATTTTTACAACCTTTTTAGCTGGGCCAATAACGAAGTTTTAAAAGATGTGTTTTGGAAAATCGTATAATTTATGTACGTTTTGACAATTTCATTAAAGTTGGTTAATTGGTAAACGAACTATAAACGATCAAAAGTGTAAAAATTGCAGTTTTCATGACTTTCGCCCTGCGATTGCCACTTTGATAAATCATGGTTGATGATTTTAAGGGAAGCTAATTGGCGTACTTGAAACAAAGGACGGTTCAATGGAGATGAAGGATTTGGATGACAGTGAGCAAGTTCACTCTAGATTAAAAAATTATAATCGCCGTTCGGCGCGGCGCACAGTGTCACGAGCCATTGACAAAAATCGGAAAAGTCACTGCTTCAGATTGAAAACTATGTTCATACTATGTAAAAATGTCCAAATAAATCATTTCTTGAATAAAAAATAAAAAAAAATTCAGTAGGAAATTAATTACAAGCGAATCATGTTAGCGAAAATTTGGAAGATGAAATAGTACATCAGTTCATAACGTAACTTGTTTACGTTGTGTTATGACCAAAAGACGTTTGTAAGAAATAATCTTTGTAGGAAATAATGGCTAAGGGTTGGCTAATTATAATTCATCTTCAAAAATTTTGTAATACTTATGCGCAATATAATAATTAATCTGAAATGAAACCATTATGTTTTATTGGTTCTTCTAATCTTTAGAAAAGGATTTTTAAAAAAACACCTCAAAATACTCCGGAGATTTTTTAGCGTTGTATTAGTAAGATAGTATGTTTTGATATTATGTAAATTTTAATTGCGAAATCTTGCGAAAATTAGTTATTTAACAAAATATGTAGCAAAAACTGGTCAGCAACCGAATACGCGGATATCCACTTGTAGAAATATGAGATTCGACTACGGTTATTGAATAAATAAAAGAATTTTGATATTTCATACACTACAGATACGATTAAATAAATAAAAATTAATGTCCTAATAATCATTGACTATTATTGACAAGAAGGTAACACCCTCCGATCTCGCTGATTTTTTAATATGTTGTCCAGGTTATCACTCAGAATAATGCTGTAAATGTATTACTCGCCGTTAGATGTTTATAAAAAGTTATTAAAAAAAAATTATTAAAAAAAAGTTAATCTACTTTTTATATATTTTAAAAACACGTTTCACATTTTCTCCTAGGAAGTTTAAGTGTGTAAATTTCCCCGCAGTAAAATGAGCATATTAACGAATTCTGATATCAAGTGTAGTTTGCCAGGTTTCGAGGTACACGCTGAGGCACAGTCAGGATTTATGATAGGTCGATGCTATTGAATTGGAAGTCGGTAATAAAGTAATTTTCGAGCCCTGACGAAGTATGATTGAAGAATGTTTAGTTTAGAGCGAACAGTCCTACTTTTAGTTAGTTGCGGCGGGCAAAGAGTGTACTTGTGTCGAGGAGGCGAATGTTATAAGAGTTTAAAACGAAGTTTCAGTTTCGGATGAACTGAACTGAGAATTCATCTACTGAAAACCAGCAAGTTTATAAATATCGTTTTACAATGTTTAAATAAATTACTATATTTATAATAATATCATGTTCAGATTGCTTTCAATATAAATGAAAAAAACCCCACTTTGTGTCATGTCTCTATCATAAACAGAACAAAAGTTATTGAATTTTGTCCAAAAAACAGGCTTTTCGTGACACTGTGCGGCGCTGCGAAATGTTCGTCGAAATGCGCGATTCGGCGCGCTGTTCAGATATTTACGAAGCCTAAGGTTTCACCTAGTCATCACTACTTCAGATGTATCGCAACGCATGAAGTGAACTTTGCTTCCAATGTCAAGGTACCGTCATACGTATCACATTATGAGCATCTGATATGAGCTTAATGCATTCGCTTTCGCTATTCAAAGGAATTCATAAATGAAAATCGTATTATTTCCGGTTACAATGTATGGTATATGTATGTCATTGTATAAATCTTATAAATTGAGTCGATAGCAAGTTACGAACCTTCAGTTCTTCCTGACCAGTGTCCGTGGTTTAACGAAGGTGGATTCCTGTGCGACGATTCGAATAAAATGGGTATCCTGGAAGTTCTAAATTATTGGAACCAAGATCTTGGCAAGTAATTCTATGTACGATTTCCTCCCAGTACACAAGTACGTAATAGCTTATCGAAGTAATTGAAAAATTTTTATATTGAACGAAAATTTTTATCAGAAACATTATCCAATAATTTATTAAAATAAATTTTAGTGGGGATGTATAAATATCGAAATTATCCTTATTCTCACCGACCAAAATGCACATTTCATTGGCATAGGTGTGCGATATGTGTATTCGGGAAATATAAATGTAATTATTAACGAAAAAGATATGAAGTTGATAATAGTTGGTCCATTTCTTCATCTGCACTACATACTACTAATCGTATTTACTCGTTCTCTTATCTATCTGGTCAAGCATTTTTCGAGTACACTGTATTATTTCGAAAAGTAAGGAATGAATAAAATGACTGCATTCCAGTTTGTTGTAATTCACGTAGAAAATGTTTGCTTTGCATAAAGATAATAATTATTCACAATTTCAGATCCGAGGACAAAAGATCTGCCGTTGATAGGATCGAACTATCAAATACCATTAATCCTGGTAGTATATCTTTACATTGTCCTGAAATGGGGACCGGATTACATGAAGGACAAAAAGCCGTACATCTTGAAAACTTACATCAGGTGTTACAATGTCTTTCAAGTTATCATGAACGGGTTCATAGTCGTACGGTTCTTTCAATTGGGTGTCTTCGACGAACCAACACAATTATGCGTTGTACCGGATTATTCGATGACACCTACCCTAATAAAGGTATTTCAAAACCATTACAGTAATGTCTCGATAAATATGAAAGAGATGTACACGATATTTGCGGACTCAGTTGTCTTTAACTATGTTTTTATAATATCCGCAGCGTGTTTCTAACTAAAACGAAGCCAAGCATAACATAATTCGTAGGATGTTGTTTGCCCAATTGACGATTCAGTAGAACCTCGTTTATTCGAACTTACGTTACCTGAATAGTAAAAGTAGTTAAAAATCAAGAAACAGTAATTTTACACGTAATATGTGGAAGTGAAATTTTGTGTCTGAATTTTATACAATTCATATTGTTTGATTTAACACAATTACGTAACGTGAACTCTTGAAATTTGATTGACCGCAGCTGGATGCCAACAGTCACAAGTTATAACATTGTCATTACAGTTACGAGAATCTTGCATCCTTGTATTGTTTAGTCTGTGTATGCAGTGCGATATTTATTTTGATTTAAATTTTATTTTCTATAATGCGTCACGGTCTTACAGACGACATATAATTGTTGAAAGTGCAGCACACTACGAAAATTAAGTATCCATAACAATGAAATAAATGTGATCAATTTTCACAGATATCGTATACAATGTGGATCTGTGTGATGTTAAAGATCGTGGATCTGACTGAGACAGTGACATTTGTGCTCAGGAAAAAGGATAGGCAGATCTCCTTCTTGCACGTTTACCATCATGTAACAGTAATATTGCTTGGGTGGTATATTACAAGATTCCATGCGGTACAGATGGCCACGGTTCCATTTGTGGTAAACAGTTTTGTTCACATGATCATGTATACTTACTACTTCTTGAGTAGCTACGGCGACAAAGCGCCAAAGATATTGCAAAAGGTGAAACCACTAATCACGATAATGCAATTGGTAAGTGGAAGTTGACGTGCAACATTCATTTTCATACGTAACCCATCAGATTTAAACTTTAGTTAACGTTCATAGATTGTTTAACTTAATTTCGATTTAAAGAAACAAGTATATATATATATACCTAGTGTTACGACTAATAGTTTGATATATACATATATCATGATCAATATTGCTAATATTATGAATAATATTGTGAAATATAGTATGACTAATATTAATAATAATTAGACTGCAGATCTTTATGCATTTATGGTATCTCAAAATTTTCTAAAAATTGCTGGAACGTAGAATTCAATAGAATTTGATGCGATTTTGACTTATTCACTTTCTTAAAATTCACCAACAAAAATTGAAAATTGCATAAATATATACTAACTTTAGTTTATTATGATTAACTTTATTAATATGGCTAATATTACTCATTTGTTATTTCTTGACTAATATTAGTTTAGTAATACTACGGCTATGTATTAATGATTCTCAAACCAGGCGATCCATAACTATAAATAATTTATATTTATTTCTGTTACCACAGACACAATTTGTGATCCTAGTCATACACAGCAGCGTGGGCTACCTACCGTCTTGTCCTCTGTCCTCGCTTATGCCATCGCATTTATCAAATCTCAATCTCATAATTAATTTCATACTTTTCTATAACTTCTACCGGACTACCTACAAAACTCAGCAGAAGAAGAAGAAATGAAGTGCTTCGAAATGATTACAACATATAATAAACATGTTTATTTTTATGCTTTTTCTTGGTTTGTTGATTTGATCGAACAGAAAGTGGTACCTACATTGATTTTATTCAACTCTTCTAATCTGTCTGCTGCCTTAAATTGCAACTTATTATTGCATATAATCGGTAGTTTAATCGTAATGGTATTAATTAGTAGTCATTATGAACGAACGACTGAAAAAAAACTGAAACTTTTGCACATGCCTAATAGGATGTGTTTCGGCTACGAATGCATTTGTGCACTTAATTAAAGAACAAAATTATATGTTTTTTTGGTTCACGGAGAATTATTTGCAACGAATATAGATCATTTCTAACACAAATTGCGCCCGTAACCTTGATCAATGGATCAATTGCGACTTCAAAGAGACGGCTACAACACCGTGTGCTTAGCGTGAAGAGTTTCGAGCAGATCTATGGACCGCGGTTGGTGGTCCAGAATGAAATGACCGGCGAATGGATTTTTATGATCCAAGCTAAAGATATTGATGATCATTGAGGAGAGGAATAATAATTCACTAAGACAAAAAGCGCAGAAATAACCGGGAAATCTCATCAATCATCGGGCCGGGGTTTGTATTCGCTTGCGAACGACTCTATCGAGCACGAACGATCGATATCGACCTTTTAAGGTAACCCTGATTCAGACAGACAATTTATCACCCGGTACGCGATGCGTGAAACGAACGAAGCCGTCCGATCAGCAGGTAGAGACAGATAAAACGCAAGACACCGCGTGGAAAGCTGGTCGGCATTGAGAAATCAAAGGCAACGTGTCGGGAATCGGAGAAACTATGGCGTTAACCGTTTTATTAGATTGTTACGCATAAAAATTACTCCAGACAATAATAGCACAACGAAACTCCAAGTATAATAAATTGGATTGCCACGTCGATCATGCCGCGAACGTTCGAATTCTTCGTCTCTCTAATAACGTAAATATCGAATGTTTGTCAAAAATCAGAAATTTAGTGTGCCAACACTTTTTACAGTCACTGTTAACCCTCATACGCTCCTCAGAAATAGTTGCATAAAAGATTCTATGATCCTTTCTCATCCAGTTTTGATTCACACTTTAAACTAATAAACTTTGCTTCAATTATCACGCCACATTTTCGAGAAATACGTCTCACAACACAGATAAAGAGGGACCGATCATTTTATAATATGTAAAAATAGTAAATGGGTGGATTTTCACCGTGAGGAACGTATGAGGGTCAAGATTTATAACTACTCGCGTGTCAACTGATTATCACATAATAACCAGTCAGGTTCGCGGCTTAAAGATTTCAATCTGACTGTGGAACACGTGGATATTATTTCTTCTGGCCAAACTGTAACATTATTTAAGTGATATCAGTGTTTAGTTCTTATGCTGTAGCACACGTACGCACAGCGACTGTATAATTTGATTGCCTCCTGATAAAGTGTTTGCAGTAATGTGCGTTGTGATACAACGATTTTTATGCGCGTGTAAATCAGCAAAGTATCGGGTTGATTTAGAAACTAAACATTGTGGAGTTCGCAGACTACTGTAGAAATATCTTGGAGAAAATATACAGGTTGGACGGGAACTGGAAAAAAGAAAACATAATTTTTAAGGGACAGAAAATTCAATTAGAACGGTCGAGTAATTTTCAATTCGCCTGAAAGGGGAGTGCGGGGCTGACAAAGGAGCGGTCGGAAAATTTAATCGGCGATAAACGCACGTAACGTTTAAACGAAGTTACGCCGGTCGAACGAGAGTTTACACGATTACGCAATTCCCTTTCCTTTTCGCCGTTTCGCATCCTGTCAGCGGCAGGGCAACTTCTCTTTAGTCTCCCCCCTAATTATTTTGTTTCCGTAACCGTGGCGACAAACGCCGAACCACGTAGGGTTCCAACGACCGTCAGGATCGTGCCTCGTGTCGTAATGCATGTATTTCCATCCGAGGAAATAATATTTTTCTTTTCGCTCGGATAACTTCCATGAAATTGTTCTCGACAGCATGAGATCGATCCTACTGCTGGTTAACAAGCCTTCGTGGAAGTCCGTCAAAATCGATGCTTTCCCGTATTTCCTCGAAGAGCATAGTTCACACAGCTTTTCCAAATTTTTTAGTCTCAATTTTACGTTTAACATCTTCTGATGCTAAACTTGGTAGCGTCGCAATTAAGACAAAATCATTTTTCTATTCTTACATGTAGCAAAAGATATAGAACTATTCTTTGACTATCGTTGCTGTGATCTCCTTTTACGAGTGATCACTTAAATTCGACCATTTAAAGCAAACTCCATGCTCATGTTTTCCTTGTCAAAAAATTTGCAAATCTCGTCAGAAACTCGTCCGAAAGAAACAGCGCGTATATTGAGTATTTGAAAGCGGATCGAGGCCCAATACAGATTGAATTATAAAAATTGATTTATAGCCGTGTAATAATCGCGCGGCTCGAGAGTGGCAACGCGATTATGAACGTGCGGAGCTGAATGAAATTTTTATTATCCCGGTGTGGTTAAGGCTGTTGGAATTCCGCGAAGCGATTGCATGTGCACGATTTTTGTCGCGACATTCTGAGCTGTCGGACGATAGAAAATTAGAAAGTAAATGGGCGGTAGGTCCTACGAGAAGGAGAAAAAAAATGTCTTTTACAACCATGGTTATCACCGTCGCCTATAAAGACGAACGTTCGGTGCTCCCGGTAATCGAACGAGAATTGCTGCGTTTACGCAAACTATCGGGCTTATCTGCTTACCATTCTCATCCGCGAGTAGGGTATCTTTTATCACGCGACCATGGAAGAAAACGAAACATACGACTGGAAAGCCCGATAAATGAATCGTAAACATTTGTTTAAAAGCGTGTCGCTGGAAAAGTATCGATACGCGCGATTTCTATGCAAAATATCATCGGCGTCCTACTTTCCCACTATTCGCAACTCGCTTTCCTGACAGTTCGATTAAAATGTGAAATAAACAAGCGAATTTATTGAAAAAGAGGATGCCTATGAAAATTCAGGTACGTAAATCTTGCTGTAGGATTGCCTCTAAATTCCCCCCGTATCGCTTTCAATATTTTTCCCATTTATCAAAATCATACAGAGCGTTACTCTAATATTTTTTCCAGGTGTATCGGACTAAAGATAAGTGTAGTAGGTAAAACACTTGCGCTGTCGAGAGGAAAATTATTAATACATTTATGTATGACGTATGATACAGAAATTAATACTGTTCCGAGAACTATTGTTACATTATACTTCGCGGTATCTTTACCTTTAGAGTTTTTGAGTCCGCACGCCGACAGGACTCACGTTCAAATGTTTCGATTTCAAATGTATCGACGAGCTACCGAACTCGGTCAGTCGAAGCCTAGCTTTGGTAGGGAGGGCATCCTATAAATATCGTTAAAAAGATATCCGCCTTTTTATTACAAAACTACTTCGCGTCCCAAAAACCAACAAAAAAAAAAATAGTTGCCAGAAAATCTGAACGTTGCTAAACCCTGCCATTCCAGAGTTGCAAGTCTCGGTCGGAGACTTTATTTGGAAGTTTCGACGGGGAGAACCGTTGACAGGCAGATCAGTCGGATATTAAGACCTTTTCGGTGTAAAATAGTTAAGCAGACGCGACTCGATAATAGGACTAGTCCCTGACGTCGCGAGAGTGCTCGACTTCTCGCAGATAGTTCGTCGATGTCCCCATGGGGGCCGACGGTGTAAAGTGAATTAACGCTGTCGTTGAACCGTAAGAGCGCCGGATAAGTAGATAACGCGATTAATGCGTGAGCGCATCTGATCCCCTCGCGTTGGATCTTCGAGAAAACTTTTGAATTGATCTTGTGTACGTCCCGATGAGTTTTCCTGTCGCGCCGGAATACCTTCGAATTTCACACCTGAACGCGATTCTCAAATCTGTTCTGTCCAATCTTCAAAACTCATTCGAAGGTCGACATTATACCAAGAAAGTCGCAATATGTGTCAACCAGAGTTGGACAGTAATTAATTACATCTGCAATTACAAGAGCAAAGTGGACTACAATTTCAATACGAAAACAGCTAAATGGTCGAAAACATAAAAATTAGTGGTTTAAGAGAACAATTACTGTAATTTGTAATTGCGGACCACAATTACAATTACAGTGATTCGAAAAGTAATTGCAATTACCAATTACAATTACATGCAATTGTAATTGTATTTCTGCAATTACAAATTACAGTAATTGGTAAGTAATTGTAATTGTAATTGAAATTACTTTTTGCCCACTCCACTCTCATGCTGTCCTTCTCTACGTTCGGCTTTCTTTTGACGCAAACATAAAAAAATTATCTCGGTATGCGATAGTTGTCCGTGCAGAACACAGGCTGTTTGATAAGAATCGCAACTTTACTGTACCTGGTTGAATTTGTCTTTTCATTCGCTATAATTTTACACTAACGAAAATACGTGATTCTATAAAAAAAAACTACTGTCAGATGCTTTACGATTAGACTGTGGATTTTTGAGCGCAATGTGCGTTCGTCGCGCGACAGATCCACTAAACAGCCAGCAAACTCGGTGCGGCGCGACGATCTGGTTGAATGCAAGATAAACACGCTCCTCGGAATTGGCATCATTTGGCTGGTCCATCTCGAGCGGAGAGTAATTTTCGATTAGTTCGAACGAGCAAGCGAGAGCCGAATCGTTTCGAGGGAGGGTGAGCGTCGCGACGTAGACGGTGGCGGCGTCCCCGTTAATGACGTCGTATTCACCGGTCTTTCGTTACCGGGGTTCCGTCGTTTCGCGACAAGCGGATGGTATCTCGCGGCTGCAATCAGCCGGTCGATTAATTGAGAGTGCAGGATAACCGCGAGCACAATGCGGCCGTCCTCGCAGGAGGGCCGCAGGACGAAACACACACACACACAGGCACGCAGAGAGAGAGAGAGAGAGAGAGAGAGAGAGATTTCCCTCTCGCAGCTGCGAGACGCGCGAACTCGCACGAGCCTCGATATTTATCGCGCTCGATAAATCTCGAGGCTCGCCGCGGCCGCGGACAATTGCCTGGTAATTGCACTGACAGGTAACGCGATCCTCCCGCGAGCTAGTTTTCTTGATGCTTCACGGTGTCATTATCGGCAAATCGATTAATGATGTCGCTACGCGAACTTCATGCCAGCCTAATGAGATCGAAGCCTTTATAAACTTCCTTCGAATACAAAGCGTATTCAAAATTTTCCAAATGAATTATACCGGATCTTAGATGAACGCAGTGTATCATCGAAGTCGGACATATCTCTTATCAAACAATGTTCGAAATCCCCTCGAGTTCACCTGTAAACGTGATAGCAGAACGCGGTCGGTGTACCGTCGTGTAATAGTACATCTCACTGATCTATTACAGGGCCAACAATGGCCACCATGATCTTGTTAATCAGATTAGCCAAGTCGTAATTACACACAATTGTAAGTTGACACCCTAGGTAATGTGCGTTCGATCAAGATCCGATCGAGATCCGATCAAACACGATCCAAAGAGCCTATCGCGATTCCCATTATTGTAATCAGATTGAGTCCGGCGTGCTCAGTTATTTGAAACTTTTACGTGATAGAATAGATTGAGAACAACGTAATAATAATATTCTTAGATTTTTTATATCTTTCACTGTTTTATATTTCACCCAGTTAATTTCTTCATAAATGCGTGAAAATCCGCAGTCTATCGATTAGATAGAGGTAAGAAAACAGAAATGTTGAAGAGTGTTTGGAGGAGTGTAGGAGAAAGAGAGAAAAGAGAACATAAATATTGATTAGATACGGTATAGTGAATAATGAATAACGTAACCAATATTTTGAATAATCGTACAGTAAGTTTTAGTGGTGCCTCCATCTCATAGGGGACAACTGAGTGTAAAGGGTTGAACTACAAGATTCTGTAAAGAAAATATCGACACTATTGACAAGCACAAAAAAAATTCTCTGTTAAGAGAGAAACGCTGACCGAACACCTCTGGAACGGAGTAAAGACGACCACGACGAGCTGACTCGTAAACAATAGGGATCACGCGAAACGGCGAATGTTGTCGAGTGGACTTTACGGCGATTAAGGACCGTAAAGCTAGTCGGTACGTCCGGCAAAAGTGAAATAACGATAAATTCAATTTCACTCGTTGTTAACTCTCTCCCCATCATAAAAGGATCATTCCCTGCCGGGTCCGAGTCGATGAATTACGCGAAACGAGGAGCCTGGCCGGCGATGCTTTCCACTGCAGCCTGGCCGTGCACTAAATTTATGATAACCAATAGAATGTAATCGTCCTTCGAACAGAAGTAACAGTAGCTAAGGCAAGGCCGTAATGGACGAGCAAGAGAACAATGGGGGGAAGATAAGGGAAAGCTGCCGGTGCTACTGACGGTTCTTCCCCGTTCGGTGCTATTGTAGTTTACGACTGCACTTGCGATGCAGCACGCCGCGTGTAATCCCGATGCCTCGCAGACGTTCGGTAATTGGAAATTGAATTCGAGTCAACGATAATGCCCGCTAAGAAGATCTACGCCGCCTTTCACGGACTATCAAAGCCACCGAGAGAGAGAGAGAGAGAGGAGAGAGAGAAATCTATTCGAACTTCTTCGCGCTTCGAAACTTTCAATGGAACTCTCCCCGCTTTAATCAGTTCCGAATTTTAAATTTCAAATTTTAAATTCCGTTTAATTACCGCGCTTGTCTCTGACGCCGACAGAGTTACAGTTTGAAAATTTCTCTTGCACCCAGATGAAATCACCTGGTCGGTACTAAACGTTCGTTTAATTGCTTTCGAATTCTTGAGGATTCGATGTTCGGGATTGTCGTACATTTTTATTTCGATATTCCAATTTGCGTAGTCATTGGAAATGTGTTCAGCAAAAGATGTTACGCGTCTACTTATTGTTGTACATTCTGTGTTTATATTTGCATGAATCTAAAATTGGTTCTTCAATTTAACAACGTATCGTACGTGAATCAATTGTATGTTGGTAACGGAGGATTTTCAGCTGTCCGTGTGCACAACACAGAGACAGGCAGATTAACAGCCGGCATACTATGAGCGATATGGGAACGTATATTAGATCGGTGTGGACCGCGATCGATAACTGTTTACGCGGTTAGCTGGCCACTAGTTGGAGATGGAACCGAGTGACATCAGTTTGAGGTTTCTCTACAGGCTACGTAATCTCTGTTAATAGAAATTGTCCTCGTCAATCTACACTATTTGATCTAAACCAATTATTCGTGATGCAAAGTTTTCTGAACGACCCGGTACTATTTCTGTAGGAATAGTCTCCGTTAAAAAGTAGCATGCTTTCGATGAAATACAATTCTTAAATACCACGGTGAACATTCATTGAAACCGTAACGGGCGTTACTGCCGGGTATCAATTTAAATTCCATTTGATTGAATAACAGAAAAGCGAGAAGGTGTTGGCGACTGGTGAAACAATTGTCGAACCGATGGCATCTCTGCAAGCCAGCCGGATCAATGAAACGTTATCGGCTCTCGGCACGGTTCTGAATCAGGGAATCTCACGAGTCAACGCTCTGATGCACCTTGTAGTCAGAAACGGTGAATCACCGAGTCGCCGCGCCGGTATTATTCGGCGATAATCAGGTGCTGGGAACTGAACTGATCGCGTCTGCGATCTGCCAACTTCCGGAAAACTATATGCACATTCCCAATCCTTTAATTCTCTGATAGAAATGTTTTTAACGCAGACAAATACCTTTTTTTTAAATTATAGAAAATCTCATATGAGATTTATTTCAAAATGATGAAAAAACACAAAACGAAAATTACGAACTGATGAAAATTTTTACAGAGCAGAAAATTGAAAGTGCAGAAACATAATAATGAAAATATGATAACAAGACACAGTATAGGTCAATCGCTTATACACTAAGGCTGTAGCTTTTAAAAAATGATAACATGTAATGACAAGATAAATACCTTGAATCGCTTACTGATAGCCACGAATTTTGTGAATCACTCACCTGTAACAAGAAAGAAACAATTGCATTTTAAGTACATTTTAGAAGTCTATTCAAACACTTGAATATTATACGCTGTTAATGAAATTGTTCTAATAGTATACGATTTCTACGATCAACTTTAAGATCTTCGTTAATGGATGGAATCCTCGAGGCAAATCATTCGCAAATCACTTTTATCGCGGACCGTCGCAAATTGCCCTAGGTCAATTTTCCTTCGTTTCCGAACGCGCCAACATTTCATTATTCCGTCGTTACGGTTCGCCTGTATATTTCTCCGCCTCGGTTATTTTCTTCGCGACTGCCAGTCTTCTTCGCGTCACGACGCACTGGCTACCACGTAATTTTCTGTTCGATCGGCCCCAAAGGACAAAAAACCGGCCAACGGACCGCTCCCCGCGGATTAGGTAGAAGATGTAACTAGAATTGCGGACTCTTCGTAGAGACTACAAACGAGAAAATGTTTCTTCTCGTTGCTGGAATGCGCGAGCCTCATATAAAAACATGTCTGGTGGACGGATCCTCTCTGACCGGCCACTAACAAAGCGCGATTAAATTCAATGGAGGAGACCGATTAAAAACGGTGTCGCCACTCTTCCAGTAATAGTTCAAAGTATCGTTTCATGGCGTATTTTACCGTTCCATCGAACCTGTTAGCATTTCTTAGTATTCATACTGATCGCTGCTGCTTCATCACTTGTCCAAGCGTCGTCTAGTATCATCCTGATTTTTTTTGAAAATTATTCTTTGCTTGGGAATGTCGAGAAAACACATACATACTTTTTATTGTAGAATATGTTGCTTGCAACGGTACTCTAATTATGAATAAAAATGAGTACCTATACAAGCAACATATTCTACAATAAAAAGTATGTATGTGTTTTCTCTACATTCCCAAACAAAAGAATAATTTTATGCGGATTTTATGCATTTATGACAAAAATGAGTAAGTGCAACTTGACACAGTTGAGACATTAAAAGAATTAGAGAATATTCATTTATTAGATTGATCTTATTACAATGATAGAAAAAAGAATTGCGGTATATCTTGCTTGCAACAGTACTCATTGTTATTCATAATTAGACTGTGGATTTTATTCATTTATGAGAACAATGAGTAGGTGAATAATCGTTAGGCTGAGCTTATTAAAACGATAGAAAAAAGAATATCGCTTCTATTTGGCTCCTGTTCTTCGTAATTGGTGTACACAATTTTTATTTTGCATAAAAATCTATAGTTATAATATTTGCAACTATTATAATACAATAATCCTGAAGACAGACGTTATAATTATTCTATCTGTTCATAGTAACTTGACCAGCTTGTTTATATATAATAGCCTTTTTAAATACATGTAACCTACGTGCCTAAGTATTTTTGATTTTTCTATTGCTTGTAACATTTTTGTTATACTATACAATATACTCTGTACTTTGTTATGTAATACTCTGTACTAAGCATTATGTTGTAATAAATCTCATATGAGATTTCCAAATTAAGAAAAAAAAAAAAAACACTTGACCAGCTACTGTTGCCATTTGCGACCACCGTAGTCGAGTGAGAAGCCGGTTCGACGTGGTGAGAAAAAAGTCTTTCGCTGTCTAAACGACACGTGAAATTAGTAAACTGGATAGAAGAAGGGTCACGGGCGCGTGGAAAGGGAAAAATATGGCAGAACCGGATAACAGAAGAAGAAGACTGTGTGCATGTGTGTATGTGCGGAGAGAGGGGGGGGGGAAGGAAAAAGAGCAAGTAGGAAGAGAAGATAGTGGTGAACGATAATGTCCAGCCGTGAGCGTTACTCGGACCGTGAATGTGTCTGGCCGGGTCCTCATCCTTCGGAGGACTATTTGTTCCACGCAACGCGTAAATTACGGCCAATCGGGCCGGGAAGAGCCGGCGGAGCAGCAACAATGACGGTCCGCTGCTTCGACGACCATTATGTATCTCGAAGACGAGGGAATTTCGCGAGGTTGCCCGGAGGGTACTGATCCGGAGCGCGTCACGGTTCGACGGTTCGTTCAGCCCCGAAGTTATCCTCTGTGAACACCGGTATTCCTGCGCGGTAGACTTGTTTCGGAATTTGATTATTTTTTTTCCCCTTCCGGCCGACCCACCTGGACCGCCGCGTTCCTATTTGCACGTCAGCCGATGTCTTCATTAACTTCGCTATCGACTTTTGTGTCGATCGCACGATTTTTCTCCCAACGAATATTTTCTTCGTGAATTCTAACAGGCAGAATGTGAACGAAAAAAATTCCATTTTTATGAGACTGATTAATATTTGATAGTTATCGTAATTCTCGGAAATTAGCTTCCAGCTAAACCACGATGGCTCGAAAAAGGGTTAAGGACCTCGCTGAAACGTGGCTTTCGTTGTTAGGCGAACTTGCGATCTTTGTAAACTCGCCCGAAGTTGTCGGAGTCTGGTCAGGAAGGGTTTATTGGGGTTAAAGTCGGGGGTAGTCGGCCGAATGACTATGGTTCCCTAGCGGAGATGACCGCATCGAGTCACGCTCTATGTTTGGAACACTTTGTCCGCAGTCCATGTATTTCTAAAGGAAATATGGAAAATTGATAGAGCTTTCACGGTTCGTGCAAAAATGTTCTTGACATCGAGACTTTTCTAGAACATGAAATTTCTCACGAAGCGAATAGAAGGCTTTCGCATGGAAATCTACAAGAACCTTTTTGCCGAGTATGAATCGAGACGCAAGATTGGTTGTAATTGTCGATGCTGTCAATTGATTTATGTCCCGAACAGCAAGAATTATATTGATCAAGCGATACCGGCTTTCAATCTAAAGTATCCAATGTGTCAAAAACCGTGTGCCACTTACCAGGCACCGACGGACAGAAGCTTTTGCACGGAGCGACAACACGGTAGTCACGATCGTTTCTTGGACGCGTGTCACAATGACCGCGCGACATATTATTCCACGTGATTCATCAGGTTCCCATGCGTTAATACGAATCACCGTGCCGATATAAATTACAATGTGATTGTGCACGCGTGTTGTGCTCGTTGCCGGGTGCATGAGTTACACCCGGGTCCCGGTATCGGAGGCTGCCGCCGCATTAAAAATTAATGCTGACAAGGAGAGCCGACAATAACGAAACGCGCGTCGAACACCGAAGAGATATGCGGCTATTATGCTCGGGAATTACCAACGGCGTGATCTCTTGCCCTTTTCGTTCGACTGAATGGAATGAAGGATTTTCAATCACCCGCTCTCCGCGGTTCTGCAAAAATCTACAGCCATAAATAGTAGCTTGCCCGTGGTACAAGTTAACAATAATTGATTGTTGTAATGTAATACGTTTCACCCGCGTCGCACGCTCCCCGTTCTCTTATTCGCAGACAACGGATTTTACGCGTTTATGACAGAAACGAGTAGGTGTAATTTGAAAGAGTGAAGACAATAGAAGAATTTCAATTCAGATAGAAAATTTTTCTTTTGCATAAAGATCTACTGACTACTTAGTATTGTATGATCTACTACTACTATTGGGTTCCTTATTAAATTACACAACTTAGTAAATGTATTTGATTCAGAGCCAAAAATTTCATTTTTAAATTAGCAGCTACATTACGATGGTAAAACATTTCTTCTACTAACAGAGAATTATACTCGCAACAGCCTTTTCCAAATAAAAACTGCGTAAACGAGACTGTAAAGTATTTAAATCTTAATACAGTATAATGGTTAAAAATGGGTCATTTCACCGGCAAAATAACGTGACGCATAAAATAACCGCTTGGAACGGGTCGAAGACGGTTTAAAGAGGTCAGAAGTGTTTTCGCCAGGCTCAGGTGTACGAATAATTTAAAAAATTTGACTGCAGAGCAACGCATTCCGCGCAATTTTAGGTCTTGGCGATAAATTTTTCCGTGCACGAGGAAGCTGCGAGGTGAAAACGCCGAAAACGGAACGCCTTTTGCCGGTTGTTTCTTTGTTATCACCGGTGGCTTTCGTTGCAGTTTTATTGCACCGGCGAATCGCCGGCTTTAACGACCTCTTAATCTGTTTCCACAAACGAGCGGTCGCGTTTCACCGGCGAAAAATCACGGCGCGCATCGTTCACTATCTCGGCCATGGTCTTTAAAACTTTTTTCGTGGTTAACGGTACCTCGGTGCACACGCACGTCGAATTATTCCTTTCGGTTCTCTCCCCTTCTTTTTTCCCTGTCTTTTTTTCCCCCTTATTTTTTACTCTTCGCGTACGTAAGACACTACACGGCAACAGCCTGTAATTATCATTAAGGATCATGTATTCGTTTCGGCCAGGCGACGATTTATGCCTCATCGCGGATCATTTTGCAAAACCAGTGCAAGTCGGTTTATTCCGTGTACACTGAAACGGTTGCAATTTACGTTGCATCTGTAATACAGTTCCCGACCGCGACCGTATGATTTTGACGATATAAATTTTTATGGACCGAATCTTTATGTCGTATAAATCAACCGTGTTTATGATGCCCCAGCGATTCTTCTTTTTCTAGAGTTTGCACCTTCGTTCACCTCGAACCACAGGATCGTAATCGTACCGCAACTCTGTATGCTTTTATAGCTAATAAAAGAAGATCGGGATGCAGTGAAATACAATTTAAATGAAATTGAATTCAATTGTAATATTTTCGCTCGATATCGGACAGCAGGGTGAAATTGCAAACAGTAATTTAATACATTTTGAACGATGTACTATAAGGTTGTAAATACTGTTGTACGATAATGTTTTACTAAGCTACACGATTTTGTTTGACAAAAGACTGTTGAACCGGTTGACGATAAATCGACCTCTCGAACAGAGAGCGAAAGGATAACAGAATTTCCGCAGGACATTTTTCCGGAATAAATTGGCCGGCAGGCGGAGGAACAGCACCGCTTTGAAATTTTCCACGTAGACGCTCGTTTTTCCGCAAATACACGTCTCCTGGCTCAATTACCGTGGATCTGGGCTGGCCTACGGCTCCAGATCGCTCGTTTACATAATTCGACGGAAATCATCAAGCTTATCCTGCAGTCGGAGCACTAACGAACAGACTTGCAAAGCATAATCAGCCAATTTAGTGTGGCTAGCAAATGCATCTAGCTCGGGTTACAAAAGGGGACGTTGCGCTATTCAAGATTTCGGTATGATAACTCCGATATGCGAGTTGCTCACCATGGAAATAGGATATGTCAAAGTAATCGACTAAAAAATATTTTTAAATACATACAGTTCATACTATTACCATCTTGTAGAAGTTATCAAAGAAAGAACGCCAATTTTAATCGGCACTCATTTGTCGAGTTAATCTTCGTAACCGTAAAATAAATACCGGTGCAACGGTTAATTGAAATCGAAGATTAGAGAAATAGTTCATGTTTTTGCAAATGGCCGGAATTTTTCGGCACGCGGACTCGTTTCTGCACGTGAAAGTATGCCCGCGATTCGGAATCGTATCTCGAAGTGTTAATTTCACGTAATTACATCTTCCCGCGCGTTACATCCTGTTCGCACGCTTGTCCTCATCATTCAGCGTCGAACGCGGCCGTCTCTCTCGTCATTCATTCACGCGGCCTTACAAATTTCTCAATTCGCGCATTCTCGGGAGTCTCCGGAGGCCGAGTGATTAATCTCGTTATGGACGCCGCGAGATTGAGAGAAAGAGAGAGAGAGAGAGAGAGAAAACCAAGGTCTCTGCCAGCAGACGACTCCGAGATTCAATCTACGTTCCTCGTCCTTTTCTTTCCTTCTGTCCTTTTGTTCGTTCGTATTCTCGAGTACCCACTTCTCCTTCTCGCTAGTCAATGGTAACAAGATTTAAAGCCGAGACGTGACACCTTATATACTCCTTGCGCTTCTTCTCTCTCTCTCTCTCCTCCACTCTCTTTTCGCGGTTCTTCGCAGCTGCGGAATAAAAGATCCCGCAGTTTATAGAGCACGCTTACACGATTACGTTAGTTGTGTCTCACCGTGATTATTAGAGTGCGGATCTTGATACAACTATGGCTTTCGAAACTTTCCAAAAAATCTTAGGACATAAAAGACGACAGAATTTAGTACGATTTAAAATTCACCTACGAAAATTGCATAAGCATCCGCAATCTAGAGATTTATTAATTGTGTATTTTTTTCAGATTATGCGTAAACGTTTAAACAAATGTTTTCAACAGTTTCTTCAGAATTTTATTTCTGTCGTCTGACCACGGTTGAGCAACCCTAAAGCACTTAATAGCCCTTGCAATGATAATGAATATCCACCACAAATGTTCACAGATTCCATTAAAAAATCTCGATAAACCTATTACACAACATTCTTATACGGTCGTTGAAGGCATCTTTATGCAAATCTTGTTACCTACCACCCCGTTATAGTCTGTACGATCATTTTCTCGAGTCACACGGAGGACCAGCTGTCTCTTAACGAGCCTAAACCTCGAACGTTTTCGCCGACGGGGTAATTTTATTTTATGCGATGAACGTCCGAATATTTCTTTCCGCGGGATTCTCTCTAAATTGCTTGTATTTAAGCGGTTAGACGCCCATGGCCCCCGCATAAATTCAACCGTAAATACCGGATTATTGCAGACAAGCGCCGCGAAGAGGCAGCCACCGGCAGTAATTGCGTGATTACCGGTAACATTCGCGTGTATGTTAGTAGCTCATTGTCGAATTAAAACCCGGCAACCGTCGGCTAAGTGGTTATCAAAGTTGTTCTTCGATTGCGTCCCTGCGCGCCGTCGAAGTCTCGCTGCCATTCGGACGCTTTTATCGATGCATTAACTTTTTTACTAATTCAGGAACGGGATAATGAGAAATAATTACCGACGCCGACACTTACTTTATTAATCTTTCGCTGCATAGTGTATCATATTTAACTAAGAATGTGTTTTCTTACTATTCTAAATTATGTTTATTTTTCTGAAAATGTTGTTTTAATTTTTTTAGTATTTTTCCCTTAAATAAAACACAAGAACTGACCTTCTTTCAATTTTTTCATCCCAATTAAAAAAATCATGCAGTGAATGAGTTAATCGCGACGCAATCATTTTGTTCCACGATTAATAGTAATCCTACCGAGCACTAAAAACGATTAAAATGTTTTATCGTAAATTGTAGAATGTTCAGATGTTAGAGGATGCGGGCCTTGGAAGTTTCGCTGTACTTCATGTTGAGGCTAGATTCTGAATACGGAATACCGTTTGGGTATTCATGCGCGATTAATTACTCAGTCATGCTAACATCTCTAGTAGGCAATATTCAAGTGGCCACTGCGTGTAACTGACGTCTTGCTAATTCCAATCTCCATACATTGTAATTACCAACCTGTTACCGACACTACGATGTGTTTCTTGAGACTGTTAATTCGCGATTAACATTCCGTCGTTCACAAACTTTTCCAAAGCAACTTTCTATCCTTATTTAACAGTCTGCCAGCGAATATAATCATTCGCAATTCTGTTTAGCATATATTAAATTCTTTTTGTCTTCTTTGTAAATAAAATATATAAAATCGTTTACAATAGATTGCAGCAATTAAATGGAGTGTATTTATTCAATATTTAAACGATAAAAGGTTTAAAAAAGGTTAAAAGGTTCCGTTTTATTAAGGGACTTCGTATTTTCATAAAAACGTATTCGTGAAATAAAAAAAATTGAACTTTCAACGGGTGGACAGGTTCGCCGCGCGGTGAAATGGCAAAGAGCTCGCATAATTAATCAAAATTAAAACGGACTTTACTGGAAACCGTTCCAGCCGATTCGATTTCCGATGGTCGATTTCCAAGGCGGCCATGTAATGAAACGTGCCTCGTTAGCCGGTGACATGTTCGTTCGTCCAGATGTTGCCGAACATTCGTGGGAGATGCGAGTTTGTAGGTGGATCCGCTCTCGAACGCTGGATTCGTCTACCTACGAGTTTTAGCTTTCTCTTTGCCTTTCCCTGGTCGCCGCACCGAAACCGTATTTGCATCTGCGTACGATGAAAATTTTCCGAGCCGAAGTCCATTACAGAGTACCATTACCGTCTCGAAATTTCATTTGCGAAACATTCTCCATAATCCGATGATAAAGTTCATTTCACTCGGACAGGCCTCGAGACGTCGTAAACGGTTCAAATCCGATTTAAACGAATATCTCAGTTCAAAAGTGTTCAGCATTTTGTGGACTTTCATGCAAAATACATATTTTCGATATGCTTTTAAACTGAAAACTGTTAACTATAAATTGTCATTGGTTCGAAAGCTCTATTGCAAACAACACTTTCGAAGCTTTCGATAGTATTCCGCATAAATTCGACAAATGTGTGTATATCATTTGCATCTTTGCTTCTCGTTATACTTTCCTCCATCCGTTCCGTCTGCACGCGAATTCGTCAGAGGATTCTTGGTTTGAATATTTGCTCAATCCTTACAAAACCTTCATTCCTCTCGTATGTTTTATCTCGTGGCTGCTTTGCGCACGTTTATTTAATGCATGTATGCATGACTCTTCCTCTGATTGTCTGTATGCTGTTCTGCCGACAAGTGGTTTTAAGTCAAAGCCGCATAAACAATAAAGCTCCGTGTATTTTTATATTTATCCTAACTGTCTTCAAATTCTATTAGAGTATCCAAAAAGTTTCTTTCTGATTGTTACATCGTATTATTACACAAAGGTCCGTTTCCAGTCCGTTTTTTATTACCAAGTATTGAAAAGTTCATGAACAGACGATCACGTTGTTCCTACATTCTTGTGTCATGTAACAATATTAAGGAAAGAAACTTTTGGACCAACCTGATAGAATGCGAATAATTTCGAATTTCATCTCTACTCAATTATACTATAAATGCATAAAGATCTAGTCGTAGTCTATTTATTACATATTGTTGTGGCTAACTATGACAACTGTAACCAACGATACAAGTCAATAAACAGAGTTTACGCCTGCCGGAGTCGAGAAGAAGTAAAGAAAGGAAGACAGGGGAACAAATTTTATTGCGGACCGTAAACTTTTTCGCCGGCCTTTTTCCCGGGGCTCGTCAGCGGCATCGGGTTGCTGCCACCATGATGCAGACATTAAGATAATCGGCCGTGCCGTGAACGTTTCTCCAGGGTACGCGATGGGATATCCCCGGTCAAACGATGAGCAGTATTGCTCGGCGAAGAAGAAGTTGTGTATCGGTGCCGGGTTATTTTCTGGGACTGCTATCAGGGCCCAAGTGCTCGTGATTGCAGGGGCTCCGCCACGAAGATCACAAGGATCACCGAGAAAAAAACGCTTCCACCGTCGTGGAACAATCCTCCTCGACTCGACTAGATACTGAAAAACGCTCATCACGTCGCGTCAGCACACCGAACCCCGCACGGTATAATACAAATTCTTGTAACTCGAGATTTACTCGTTCAATCTCACGCGTGTTACCCGCGTATTCGTTAACGTTCAACACTTTCCCCGCACGTCCGCTTGGCGTTTTAGTATTCTCGAAATAGCGAACGGTACGTAGCCGAGGTTGAAGCAAACGTAAGTTGGTTAAACGGGGTCAGAAAACGCAAACAAAGGTGTCTAATACAAAGTTAGGCTCGGGGAAACTCGGAAATCAAGAATTCGAATCCAGTTTTACGAATGTGAAACAATCCGTTTCTGAGGTAGACAGGGTAAAATTAGATTGGCCTAGAATTCGGAGACTGCGTTGCTGGTGAGGGTCGGGAAACTACAATTGACGGAACGGAACGTGGAAGACATAATTGCCCTCTAAAAGATTTTCAAAAACCTGACATTTTCCCTTCTTCTAGACACCCATTCAATTAATCCTAGGAATACTAAGAGGGTGTTCCTCGAACCTGTAGCAAAATAATATTGAATTTTAAATATCATCACCCACTTGGTTAGGTCAGTAATTCTAGGGTTAGCCATGTAACGAGTCAGCGACCCTTGGATCAATCTCTTAATTGCGGAATTAAAATCAGGCAATGACGAGTATACACGTCGAATACAGGGAAAATGGTCGAATTATAAATTTTACGAAAAACGAGGGAGGATTTATAAACTTATTTATATCGATCGTAATATTGTTAATAAAAAATCGTTGAATGCTATCGGCGCTACGGTTCGATCGTTAAATACACAAAAAATAATAAATTATCTAAGCAATTTTGCTAATTTTATATACTCGACGTTTCGGTCACAATTTGGACCATTTTCAAGATTAATAAATTGCGTCTGTAAGAAAAATAAAATATTTTTAACTTGATAAGATATAATTTTCAAAAGTTGTAACTATTAAATGTTTAAATATGAAGGAGAACAATTTTTCAACAATTTTTCAACTCACTTGCTTAGGTGTGATTTAGTTTGAAATTATGAAAGTCATGAGACTCGTGAATTGAGGGAGGATTTACATTTTTAAAAAGGTTATTGTTATTGCACCGCAACAGAGATTTGGATTGTATACACGTCGAACACAGTTAATTGGTTAAAAGATTTAGCGGGCATAGGTTTCGCGGTCTGGAAACGCACATACGCAGACAACGATGTGTCCTGTAGCAATTTACCGGCGGCTTCCAAACAGTCTCTGGCAAGAGCCACCTGCGGTCATAGGACCGAAGATACACACAGCTGGGCACATTAACTATCTCTGCTGCCAGGTATTACCATCGAAAGTAGACTGTAGCAACGTCGAGAGACTCGGATACGAGATCGGATTGCAGCCGCTCCTTCGGAAATCCTGCTTTACAATTCGCAGTAAAGTTCTGTCAAAGACACGGTTGTCCGGTTGGGATAGCACGGAGGCAGGTGTCAGAAGTCTTAGGGCACTAGAATCATATTTCGAGAGAGTAACGACCGGTTAGGCGGTCTCGAAGCGAGCGATGCCCCGAAACGAATCCGAATAAATGAGCAAGCTTACCGCGAGCTCGAGCTTAAAAAGCCAAATCCCCGGTTTCCGCGGACTTTATCGTTCGCGCAGCAGGCGTACGAGCAAATATAATCACGTAGGCAGGATTTAGTCAGGCCGTGGTTAATTCGCCAGGCTGGCTGGGTGATCGCCGGCCATTCGGCCCGCTTTAAATTCAAATTTCGGCCCTGTGCGCCGTGCCCTGTCGTGGCACAGTGCGAAGTTCCGCCCTCTCCTGAATTACGATTCCGGCGCGCGGCGTTCGCGTTGCTCGTTTTCGTGGTACGCACGGATCCAGAAGCGGTCCCCATGGAAATGATTGCTCCCACGCGAAATGTCTGGCTCATTAGGCATTCCTTCAGTCTGCACGGTTATACTTGGCCTCAACCGGCACATCCTCCTCCTCCACCTCCTCTTCCTCCACTTCCACCTTTTCCTCTTCCTCTTCTGCCGCGCGCGCGGCCACCCTATTCTAGACTCACGTGTGGACAGAAAAGATGAACGGAGAAGAGCTGGCTGATGAGCAGCTTCGAAACCGAGACGAACATATCTACATACACGTACGCGCCGATGGGCATTAAGGGGTCGACTCGTTTCTACGATTGCAAGGGTGCCAGATTTGCCTTCTCCTTTCTCGGTAATGAAAAGACGGTGTTTTTCAATAGTCAAAAACGCAGATAAAAGATCTAGGCCACGATTCTCCTCAAAAGTCCTATTTTTATGTTTACGTGGCGTAACTTGCATTATTCGGAAGCATGTAGCTGTCGCAGCTGTATGCAAACTGCGCCTCGTAAACGAAGAAATAGAACTTTTGATCTTTTATCTAGCATTTTGGACTACTGAAAAAACTTCATCTTTGTATTATCGAGAAATGAGAACGCGCATGCCGCACCCTTGCAATCCTGGAAAACCGAGTCTAATCTAAGAATGTGTTTTCTGACTATTCTAAATTATTTTTATTTTTCTGAAAATATTGATTTAATTTTTTTTTAATACGTTTCCCTTAAACAAAACACAAAGACTGGCCCTCTTTCAATTTTTTCATCCCAATTAAAAAAGTCATGCAGTGCAGGGTTGTAACGCACGTCGAACGAAAGACTGCGATGCTTTCGCGAGCCTTTGCAGCCGAGTCTCTTATCCGGCACGCTGGATAATTAATCGTAATCGTAAACCGTAAAGTTGTTTCGGCCGAAAAGTGTCGTTTCTCAGGGGCCGGCGCGGCGAGGATACAAATGTAGGCACGAGTGGCCGGCGCGAGTAATGCGTCGCCGGACAAGATTCGGAAGCACGGTTCTACAGGGTGTATACATTAAAAGGGGCCGACGTAAAAATCCATTCACGTTTCAGGGGCATTAAAATACCTGCACGGAGGTGTGACTCAGCCAGACCGACGCGACGACTACTTTGCGGCGAAGCAGGGTTTGCGGCCGGTCGCGAATGCTAAATTACCTTGGCGCACACGAAACCCCGAAAACGGACCGGACCGGAATTCGCAGGTGTCTGTCTGCCATAAGTAGATGGCCCGGGACAGCACGACAGGATATCTCCGGGCCCCGGTGTGTCCCGGTGTCTTCCTATTGCTTGTCCGTCCTTTCGCGCGAACGTGTCTCTTCTCTCTTCTTCACTCTCCTCTCTTCTCTTTCTCCTCTCTTCTCGTCCCACTTCAACTTTCATACCAGCAATTAACCGGTTTTTGTTTTGTAAACCGACGCTGCCACTTTGCTCGCCGGACCACCGCTCTCTCCACCGCACAGGAGCAAATAAAAAGATTCGCCAATGAATAGCTGCTCATTTGCATGCCTTTGTCTCAATATTTGCGCGACCCTTCTCTGTTCTGCGACCGGACAATAGCGGTGCAACGGGTGTCCGAGTTGTCGTGGAATTGCAATTTGTGAAAGTCGCGGAGTTAAAATTGCCCCTGTGGTATGTACTGCGTTTTTTTTTAAGGAACTGAGAGTTCCTCTGGCTTGCAATTTGTTCTTATCTTTTGCATTGTATCGCTGTTTCATGTTTGAAGAATGTTGTTTTAAAGATCAAGTCGTAATAAGAGACATGAATTTTTATTTTTGTGATCGTTCCTTTTTTAAGAACTGACAGGTCCTCAGCAGCCGAAACATTCAACGTTAATCTGTCGATGAACTGGGTCCCATGGAAATCACCGACACAAATTTCCCCGACTCCAGATTTGACCGGCAATAACTTTGGCCGCCAACGCCTTTAACCGAAATCGAATTTTGATCGACAACGAATTTGTCCGGCAACGATTTCAGGTTCGTTCTCGATCAAAATCGTTGTCGATCAAAGGCGTTTTCGTTGAAAGGCGTTGTAGGCCAATGTTATTGTCGGTGAAATCTGGAATCGGTGAAACGTTGTCGGTGATTTCCATGGGACCACGATCAATTATCTCTTAAAAAGTCATTAAATATGGTGATAAAAGGAAAGTGCAAAGTACAAGTTAAACAACGAGTTTCACGAGCGGCCTAGAAGCCAGCAATACGAAGTTGAGCAATAAAGGCGAATTTGCCGAGCACAAAGGAGAGTCCAATTCATAAGTTGAGGTCAACAACGGATGGCAGCGGTGAATTAATCCCGCTGATTGAGATAATCACGACCGTTGTCGCGAGGGTCAACACGGGTTAATATTCTCTGTCAGAATCTGCCGGCTATGGTTTTCCTCTACCTCTCACGGCGAACAACACAATTGGAGATTCGTGCTGGCTCGGCGCGCGGCGCGTCGGAATGGAATTTTCTTTCTCGTCGAAAACATTCGTCGGACAGAGAATATTCTGGCTGGTTCGTTCCACGGGAACGTTGCCTCCTGCCAGATTGATCAAGTGGAGTTTTAAAGATTCGAGGGGAAGAATTTTAATTAGTTACCAAGGCTGGAAAGCTTCTTAAGGATTCTCAATGGCCTCTCGAAGCACCTCCGAAACTCTTTAATGCTTCAAGTGCAAGGGAATAAAGTCAGTCTCTCTTTTTTTCCCCGGGCTGCTCCCGACGGCGAGTAGCTAAATGAACTGTTCGCTGCGTCCGCCGAACCCATTCTTCCTTAATTCTTTTCCTCAGTTACCGGACACCAACCGGGTAAATAGAAAGTTCCCGTCGCTTTTTTCCGAAAACTTTTTCCGAACCTCCGCGCCCGGCATAATTGGCTAACGACGCAACCGGCTAGGATACTCTTCCTGGATAATTTCCCGTTATTCGAGAAACTACGTTTCTCATTAGTTAATACAATATTTTTAGTGTTTCCGTTAGTCAGAGCTGTATTTCCTAGCGTGAAGTAGGAAAGAAATTCATTGATCGAAGGGTAGCCGACGTGTAAATAAGATGCG
This sequence comes from Lasioglossum morio, assembly GCA_916610235.2. Taxonomy (NCBI): domain Eukaryota; kingdom Metazoa; phylum Arthropoda; class Insecta; order Hymenoptera; family Halictidae; genus Lasioglossum; species Lasioglossum morio. The sequence goes on along the minus strand of OU744328.1, from coordinate 13,076,020 downwards.
CTCAGAAAAACACTGGTCGGGGGGTGAGTTAGGCGAAAAAAGTGGAGGGGTGAAAATGGCTGAAGTCCCTCATCGACAAATTACGCACTCGACGCTGTCGGTCCCTTCGTCAGGATCGCTTTTTTTCCTAGAGAGACGGCGATCAGCTTCCATTCTTCGCGCGTGTACGACCGTTTTCCCCGTTTTCGAAAACCGAGACCTGGCGGCTGCGGGTGAGTTTCGATCTACTTCGAACATATACAGAGGGGGGGAGAGAGAGAGAGAGGGAGAGAGAGAGAGAGTTAGAAAACGACCGAGGGTTGGTGAAGTGGAGTCTCTTGCCTCCCTTGGCAACGGTCACTTGGAAACCCGTCGACAGAGTGGACATTTCGCGGTGGCTACGGCATAAGGGCCAAAGAGGGGGGAGAGACTTTTCGAGACTCTTTTTTACCATCTGTAAAGAGCTTTCGAGGGTACCGGCCGGAAAACGAATTTTCTTCGTTGAAATTTTCACGAGGCCGTGCGCCTTCGAGTTTTGCTGCTCGTTAATCTTTCAGAACGATAATCTGGCTTTAAATATGGGATAAGCGGAGCCCGCGAGTTTTATTCCACCGTCTTCATACCGCTGTTAGCTGGATAAAACACTGTTAAACATTCATATTTCCCGTTCAACGGATGTACCAAAGATCTGGATTCTCTAAATTTCGCTGTGTTCCTGTTCGATTTAACAATACCAAAACGATGGTGCACCTTTGTATTTGATTAAAAACATTATTACCTTAATTCATGCAAACTCTACAAGAATGATATTTATTTTTCTTGGAACATGTAGGATTGTGTAAACAGCGAATTCAGGAAAACAAATAACCTACAGTAAGCAGTCCATGTGGTATTCAAACACGACTGGAAGGGCATAAAAGGGTCTGGAATGATCAATATTTGTCTACGTCGAGACACTGAGTCGAATCTCCGCGTTCACTTAATCATAAATATTTGTTGAATTCGTATTAATATCTTACTATTTAAAATTATTACAGAAAGAAAGAAGCTTCTCCATTTATAAATGGTTAAAAGATTGTTAAATAGTAAACTGCGTGGAATATGCAATATTAATTGTAGTTGTTGAATTGCACATTGAATAGCATTTGAATGATTAAAAATACGGGAAGCGCGTGTAGTTGGCACAGCCGAATCAAACAAATGTTCGGAGTTTAATTTCCGCGGGATCGAAGGCAGTGAAGGGCGGGAAAAAGCGAGTGGTACTGGTGTTGCAATCCGGCGATCGTGTAACATTAATTTCTTCGATTCTCTGCGGCCGGAGCGCCGCGCGCAGTCAATTTATATCCGCGCGGACGGTAATTGTTCATTAGAATGACAAGAACGAAGCGACCACGAGCCACCCGATCATTTATCTTCGTATCGTTCACAATAATTTCCCGGGGCGGGCGTACGCGCTCTCGTTATCAAGAAAAATTATAGTGCCTACCCGTTAATGATAGCAACGAAATGTCAGCCACGCGAATAGTGTAAACTGATTCGCCTTTTCTCTCGGCGTAAGAGTCAAGAGGCACGCAATCATACATCGTCCCGAGGACGCGCGGCGAACCCCTCACAAGGAACCGAGGGTCAATCTTTTGTTTAGCCCGCCACCTTTTGTCTCAGGATCTTGCAATTACTCACGTACCCGGCGTACTCGTAAATTGGAGGGAAACCGTACCCGTCGCGCGTCGTTCCACTGTTTTTCACCATGTCCCCGCGAACATCCTCTTTACGTGACACCTGTCTACTTATACAGACTGTTCCTTGATAATTCCCTCGGTGCAGCTTAACCTTCAAATCACCAACCGTGATCGCGGAATCACGATCATGGTCCTCGTTTTAACCTCAGTCACGCCCATGATCATGATATTTTTAATGTAGAGTGAACTTGCTCACTGTCATCCAAATCCTTCATCTCGATTGAACTAATCCTTTTTATCAAGAACGCCAATTAGCTTCCCATAAAATCATCGACCATGATTTATCAAAGTGATCGCAGAATCACGATCACGGTCCTCATTTTAACCTCAGTCACGCCGTGATCGTGATTTTTTAATCTAGAGTGAACTTGCACTGTCATTCTAATCCTTCATCTCCATTGAACTGGTACTTTTTTCCAGCACGTCAATTAGCTTGCATAAAAATATTTGTATAACGTAAATTTAAAATTTCTTTAATGATATAAATAAAGAATATTCAATTTTCTTTTCCATTTTTCTATTTTTACTTAAAAAGGAGCAGTAACTTGTCCCAGTTTCCAGAATCACCCTGTATAGGGAAAAGTTGACCAAAATGATGACTTTGACGGATGTTTTGAGGTCAACAAATTCGGTGAGGTGTCTCTTTTTCTGTATAATTGCCGTTAATTTAATGCTCTCAATTTCTCCTGACGCAAGAAGCCAATTTTTTTAGCTGACTCGAGAACATTTTCTTGAATGCTTAAAACATTCTACTTCAGGCAGTACAGTAAAACCTTAAATGATGTCCGGGGTCGTCTACGTAAACGTTGTCCAGTGTTTACTCACTCCACTGTCTGTCAACGCTGTGCCGGCGACGGCGACACTTTTCGGTCTCGTGATCCGTATTTTCATTCTGTCCTTCCCTATGTTCGGCTTTCTATTGAAGTCTCGCTCGGCGCAGTCGGCGCGGTAGACGCAGTCATAAATAAAATAATAGTGTCTTTCTATACAAACGCTGTCCGTCGAGAATACGACAGTTGCAGAGTATTTGAGGATTTACTGTAGATATTCTGTGGTTCATTGGTGTTTGCGTTCGAGAGGGACCGTGACTCGGTAGAACGGGACACCCACGTACGGGATGGGTATACGTCTTATTTACGATAATTGCTTCTCATCTAACTAAGAGGCGGCCACGCGTTTTCCGGGTTCGCTCCGCTCGCGGGATTCGCTTGTTCCTGATCTACTCGCTTGCTCCCGGTGAGCCTCGGGCTGCAGTCGAGCCGATATTAACCCGTCCCGGTAGCTACCCGCAGCATCCTCCTCCCCTCGAAGCGTTATCTCGATTTATGGCTATCGAACTGAGACTTCTTGTGGGTTTAATGCGAGATCTATCTCGACTACATTTAGCCGCGCGGAAAATCGAGTAACGAAGCCTGAATCCCAGCCGGCGGCGGATCATCCTTATTATCCGGCTTGATCGCCGATCGTTTGTAACGCGACGCGCCTAAGATGAGGTAATTATTAATCACTTGGACGCCACGGACTTTCTTGCAACGCGATATACACTCTCGACCTAACTCGACCAGGGTAATGAATTTTCGTTTTAACCACGGTGACGATTATCGGATGGCTCGAGGAAGCGATGTTAATCTTCTTTTTTTTTTGCGGCGGAGTTGAACGAGCTTGCTGAGAGGAGGCTCTTCACTTATTTCATCGAACTTAATTTGTTTAAGAGAAAAACGTGTGATATTACTAAACACGATAATGTTACAACAGGATGCGAAGACTTGTTATACACAGTACGTAATAAGGGATTATAAAATTTCATTTAGGAAGAAAGACAGGAGACGTCGAGCAACACATAAAATATATATCTCTCTCTTTCTCTGCTGTATAAATTATAATAATAAATGTAATAATATGTGACGATATTATTTGGTACACAATGTATGATAATTAGACTGCGAATCTTTATGGAAAATAAAAAATATTTGCATTGATTGCAGGACACGGGAACCAAATAATTAGATACATCGATGCCCTTAAATATTTTTACCACGTCCACTGATTTAAATCGTACGTACTCATTATTGCTATAAACGCATTAAGTTCACAGTCTAATGATAACGTAGTACGAACAACATTTGCATAAAGTTCCTCCGTCTACTAATTACAGTATAATAATCGTGTATCCTGAGCGACGGGGGGATACCCGAAGGCCAGCTTCTCAATTTTATCGGAGACCATGGTCGTTCCTGCGGGATCAAATTGCGGAAAAATCGGAGAACTCCTTTCGGAGGAGATCGGAACGATGGAAAGAAGGTCGTCTTGTTGGAAAACTACGCTGGAAGCCACGAGAGGTTTCTTCAACGGGGAACACTTTCACGCCTCGTTGGCTACGACATCGATTATAATGCTAGTCAGCCCGGGAGCTTGATCGATACAAGGCACGACTAATTTCGAAGAAAAACCATGTAAATCCATTAATGTTCTAGACAACGATACATCCATCGACATCACACGCGGCGATACCTATCGAGACCCGTCGGAACGTTAACGTTACATTTCACTTATCGTCTGCGGCGAGTTTTTCCTCGACGAAAGAAAAATGTTTTTTCTTCGTGACACCGGCACACCCTCGAGCAAGATAATATTTTAAATCCCGCAGAAAATACAGTAGTACAGACAGTAAATATTGTGTCGCAGCATTATGCATGCACCCGTTAATATACAATTTTGCAGGGAATTTTTCGTTATGTTAAAATGGTTAGATATAATTTGTGGGGAATAATGGTGTGAGTGATACTTTTACGGAGTGAACAGGCATTGGCGACGAGTCTCGGGAATAAATAACTGTTCAGTTCAGTTCAGGTTAGTAGATTGACATATTATACAGGGTGTCTCAAAATTCCTTCAACATCCGGAAATTGGAGGTTCTTGAGTTCATTTGAAGCAACATTTTCCTTTGCAAAAATAGTGTCCGCGGCTTTGTTAAGGAGTTATTAATGAAAAATACGGACCAATCAGAGCACGACCTAGACGCGTGTTAGCACAGTCGGCCCGGCGCGCCAGCTGTCCATTGGCCTATTGCGCTAACACGCGTTTAGGTCGCGCTTTGATTGGTCGGTGTTTTTCGTTAATAACTTCTTAACAAAGCCACGGACGTCATTTTCACAAAGGAAACTGTTGCTTCAAATAATCTGAGGAACCTCCCATTTCCCGATGTTGAAGAATTTTGAGACACTCTGTATATTGTATTACATTGTGATGCGATAATATTATAATAAACATTCCTCCAAATTCCAAAGTGGTATAACAACCAGTGGATAGATAAATAGTTCAGTGGAAACGAGCAGAACAAAGGAACGCGTTTCCGGTAGCCATTTCAGTCGGTTGTTTCCGCGCTTAAATTACGGTGCTCTTTTTCCGAGGAGCAAACGGTTTCTGCTTGAAAAACAGAGGAGATCTGACTGAAAGCGACGGCCAGCATTTAGCACCGTCCGTCTTAATGGGCCGAGTTAAATCCTGTAAGTTAGGAGTCGACGAAATATCGCACGGGATTTAGAAGAATGCGGGCAAATCGATGGATAAAGAGCGGTGGTCGTTCATGCGTGAGACGGTGAAATTCGTCACGGCTTAACGTTGATTTCGAGAGAGAATCGAAAGGGAGAAGCGACGGCTATTCAACGTCTTTATGTGCAACTACTGCGATAGCTCATCGGCTAGATGAGTGATGTTGCCTAGTTAAGCTCGGACATCCCTATTAGGAATCGCTGTTTACGATGGAAATGCTCCCGCGTCCGGCTCAAATTAAATATTTAACGACGTAATAAATAAATCTCGCCCTTCAACGTTCTCTACTATTTAAGCGAACACGTTCGCAGCCCTGTCGGACATGTGCGAGCGACAAAATGGAACACGTATTACACTGTCCAACAACTTTCAACTTTTTTCATGTTCTTCATTCAGAATCATGACTTTGAAAAGAAAAACGTATTTTTCAACTGTAAACAAATATTGTGATGTTATTATAACAGATATTGAATTGTTGCTTGCAGAAAAAGATTCTGTAGACTTTCCCGAATCCAGTGGAATCTATTATTAATACGTTATGATTGTTTAAACGTGTTTAAATTTTTTCAAAGTCATAAAGATCCATTCAACAGTTATATGGAAACATTTTTGTGTTGGACAGTATGATTAATTTCTAAATTGTCTTTGATATAATATACGAAGTTCGTGCACTCGTTTTAATTATCTATAACGATTGCTATTTCGTATCTGTAGAAATACATCTACAGAGCAGATAGGTGAAGATCGTGACGAGTCTAGTCGAATCTATTGTTTCCGACTGTACTTTCGAAAAAATTGTACTATTATACTTATGACCCAATATTTCTCCGTTCACATACTCTTCCTACTTTCTCCTCGCTATACCTCCCACGTTCAGGCTCTACAATTACCACGCTAAAATCGCACCTCGCACCCTAATAACTCCATCGATCCAATCAGAGGGAAGACGATGCGCCAAGAGACACTCGAGTTCCTTATCCTCCTCCTTACCAGCCGGTTAATCTAATTCCCGAGTGTCCGCTAAAAAACTATGCGAAGAAGATGTATACGTAATTGGGGCTGCGAGTAAAGTTCAAAGTCTGGAACGTTTCGGATATTGAACCGGTCAAACTTGTGATTTTTTTAACTTATCAATCCTTCTAACTGGAACATTTTTTATTTTATTTTACTTGTTATCTGCACGAACACGACACGACAATCAAGAAGAAAATCAAGAATATTCAGAATTAACAAACTAATTACGCTAAAGATCTCTATAAGATGAAAGTGAATACGAAAGTAAATGAACCCTTTACGTTGCAAGATATCTCTAAGTAGACATGTGTTGAGTTTCAAGATCACCGTGATATAAACTCATGCAGTAGTACACTCTTGCATTGTATCAACGTATAAATAGAAAGCCAAGCATGCGTGTTTTACAGTAATATTTTAATGGATATGATACTTACAACCCCTGGACATTGAACTAGGACAAACCCAACACGATTTATGTTTCCCCCTTTTCGTCTTGATTACATCTCATATATTTTCCGACATGCCTCGCACATACTGCTTTATCGTGCCGTTCATGTTCCCATAATTTTGTCAGATGTCCACAATTTTAGTTTTTCGATTGGACAGTACGGGGAGTGGCGGGTGCACGGATGAATAAATTATATAGAAATTCTCGATGGGATTCAAGTGAAACGAACTGTTCACTCTGTCATTGTTTTTCACTGAAGCACCGTTGCCATGAACGCGTAGAATCCGCAGTCTACCTCTCTGTTCATATACTGTTCCTTTCAATCATATGTTAATATTATAATATCTGTATTTCTACAAGAAACCTATTCTGTTTTGTCATCTTCATACTCTGTATTAAGGTAAAGGCACCAGTAGTTGACCAGTTAAGAGAAGTTTTCCACGAGAACAATAGTAACCACTTGCTCTGTCATCAAATAGCGAGAGTCGATGCATGAAGACACTCTTTAAGTCTTCTAGATTATGTAACAAGGCCACTTTTTAAAAAAAAGTTTACTTATACAAAATTTAAGGAACATATTGAAAAATTCAGTAATTGCTTCAGAAGTTGACCACTCTTGAACATGAAAAATATAGTAATTGACCTTCTTTTCGTTATTAGTTGACCACTTATACTAGAAAGAGGGTTAAAGCAATAATGTTGGGAATCATTTTAGTATCAATTAATTTCAACAATTACCAACACAAATTACAATTAAAGAATAAAATAAGAGATATATCAGAATATTACTAATCTTAATGAATTCAGACGTCCGTTATTACTATGCATACTTCACTTCGCATATAATTGTTCTGAAATTTAAACAACAAATGCCATAGCACCCGAGATTCACTTTCATCAAAAGTGCACAGCTTATAAAAACCTTATTTTTTACGTTTTTCTATAAAATGGTCAACTACTGGTACCTGGTCCACTACTGGTGCCTTTACCTTATATGTAGTGTATTCCTGTTTTGAAACTATGCTGTAATAAATCTCATATGAGATTTTCTATAATAAAAAAAAAATCCGCAGTCTACCTGTAACGAGCATGTTGGCGGTGCCGGCGTGGCGCCAGCTTGGAAAACCGATCCGAAAGATCGTAAATGATCGTTTCGACACGCACGTCCCCGATCGCGTGACGATCTCCAGGGTCACGGGCGAGGAGAAAAGTCCTTGCGCGTATAATATCGTCGCGGAAAGGAAGGAGACTTGTAAGGTGGTCGGAGCGGAACCACCCTGGTTCGGTCGTCGCTCCACTCGAAGCCGGGAGACGAAGAGGAGAACGAACCAGCCCGGAATAAACGGTCTGGCCTGCGGGGCATAATTAAACTTGTCGCTTAAAAATGAGTAGCCACGAAGGCGCCGTAAACACCGAGTTTCGGAGAGTGCATCGGTGGAGCTGTTCCCGGTGAGCGGTAATTAACGTTCTGCTCGGCGGCGACCGCTGCGCAACGAAGAGGGCAACGAACACCGGGCTCGGCAAGAGTGCGAGAGAGCCACAGAGGAAATTCTCCTCTCCTTTTACTTTATCCTTGAGTGGCTCGGTCCACGGGTGGAAGAAGGGAGCGGAAAGGTCGCGGCACGGAAAGGAGAAGACGACGCGCCGCGCGCCGGTCGACAAGGAAGAGCGCAGGTGAAGGAAATAATTTGCTGGCACCAGCCACGACCACGTGAATCGGCCACGGATCGAAACGGAGATCGACCTTAGATCCTATTAGGCTTTTGCTCGGCTTTAACACGTTATCCGATCGTTTCATAATTTTTAAAAGTTCTCTCAATGCGCTGAACACGTTCTTTTTAACTATTTGCACTCGTATGGTGATTCTGAGAGAGGCACCACTACAAATAGCTGTACCTTTGTTCATTAATTACTAAACATTTCGGTATTGTATGAGGTATTATACCAATTTCATAAAATTAACGAAATCATAGGGTATGGAAATATTCTAGATAGGGAGAAATGTTTATTTTTCCAGTTAAAATAGCTTCGAGTGAGAAGGGCGAAAAGTCACCCCTAGTTACGTCGTCTGATAACTATTTATTTGGGATGTTAATGTGAATAAAGATTTTAGTACAACAATTGGTCGAACGAGATTGCAATTAAATAGCAAAAGTAAAGTGTAAGAGATTCACGCTCGGTAATTATATTTCTTCATTTTTCCAGCATCGTAGAAATTAGAGCACGATGTTGTGCGATCTTCAGGAGACAACATCAAATACATAAGCAAGTTTTAATCGTTTCGCATTTTGTGGACTAGACGCCACGGTTGCAATTCGGCTCTGCATGAATTTTCTGTAATTTTCTGCGCCGGTAACGGGACCAGCGGAAAGTATTAGATAGAGGATCGGAACAACGAAGGGAATAAAAAGAACGGAATCCTCTTTTAACTTCCTCTCGTTCCGTCTCGAGGAATTCCCCCGGTTTCTGCAAGGGGATAAAGAACGCGATGACCTCTTCCGCCGATAGGATCTAAATTAAATGGCTAATTAATTGCCGGGACGTGCATCGTGCGCCGCAATTAATTGCCTTATTTCGCGGTCCCCGAATTGGCCTGCGGTGACAGCCTGATGAGAATTATTACGTCATTAGGTCAGAGGAATGAACCGACGTCGGTGAATAGTAATCCGCGGTACAAATAACATTTTCGTTCCCAGTCAAAATTAACCAACCAGCCCTTCCGCAGTAAACTCGCGAACTCATTGCTACGCGAAGCTCGTTAACATCGGCGAAATACAACGCGATTCTTAATACACTGTTATTACAAGCTGTCTGAAAGCTAGTTCAGACGACGACGCGACGGTCGCTGCGAGCTACACCGGCTCCAAAAACTTTTTCAACTACATATTTCCCGGTTTCCGGAAAGTAGCCGTTGCTAAACGAAGCCTCTACTTTTCGCCATCCGCTGTTTGTTTTTATTCCAAAAACGTTCTTTCCTCTCAAACATGTGAAAAGTGTAACGTAACGCGATATGTTCGGCTGATTAACCCTCATACGCTCCTCAGAAATAGTTGCATAAAAGATTCCATGATACTTTCTCACCCACTTTTGCTTCACACGTTAAACTAATAAATTCTGCTTCATTTATCACGTCACATTTTAGAGAAACACGTCTCACAATACAGATAAAGAGGGGCCAATCATTTTATAGTTATGTAAAACTATTAAATGGGTGGATTTTCATCCTGCGGAACGTATGAGGGTTAAAAGAGTCTTACTCTACTCGAACTTTCAAGTCGAAATACATTATGTACAGCTTCCAAGTATTTTCTGAAATAGTCCTTATTCGATCTGTCTACATTCTCGAGAGTAATCCAGAACAGAATTCCATGGGACAATGGCATTTCCGAATTTGTTTTCGGTTGTTTTTGGTAGCTAGACCGGGCCAGCGTAAATCTGATCCTGTCCCTTTTTGTCCGTGTGTTCCCTATTTTCCCGGCATCATCGAAAACAGATTAGCGGGTGCTCTTAAAGGCACGAGAGAAGAGTAAAAGGACAGACAAGAGAGCACACGGCGAAATCGCTTTCGTGCCGAGGGGCGAGGTTAAGTGAAAGAATAGAGGTTGCGTGATGCTCCCGGATTCGGGAGTAAAAAGGATAAACGTCCCATCTCGTGGGAAGTACTTAACGAAATCCTCTCATCCGCGCGTCTGTCCCGAAGCTGATCCTGCTCTCTCGCCTAAGTTTTCCTCGTAAAACAGCATTAATTGCAACCATTTCCCACAGAAAGCTATCAACCGAAAGCCATAACCGTTCTGAACGCAATCGTCAGAATGTTGAGCCGCTTTTTACTGGTGTACTCAAGATTTCAAAATCAACCCCGTAACCCAAGATTCCTTCAACTTGTACTTTAACAAACTAAAATACAACCGTACAATTTCTAAATATATTCTTAGATGTAAATCCTCTTAGATTAAAATCGAGTAGGACCGTTTAATTTTATGGCTATCCGTGTCAGGGAGGATTTATAGGAAGTCTCAAATGTTTAGCATTAAGCGACAAATAATTTGTTATCCGCCCTCGAGTTTCTCTTAACGATTTATTAATACGACGTCGGAATGATATTATTTTCGCGGCTGGTAATACGTCTTTTATCATTCCCGTTCCTTTCGTTCTGCAAAATATCAGTGTTTACCTTGCGGTATTTTCCCCACGGCTGTAAATCATAATCTGATGCAAGAATGTTCGTGGCTCGTATGACCGTCATTATTTACGCATCCTGCTACGAGCAGAACGAGGGTCCGCCGCGCCGTCCGCCCTTCTGGCTCCCATAACGTTACCCATGAGTTTTCGGAGAGAAGAAATCCCTCTATCAGCTCTGTTTCGCGCCACAGGGATTATAGCGTCCTCCTCGACCAGCCCGCACTTCAAATTCGATGAGTTTGTTTTTCGCTCGGGACTATATACTTCCCTCCGGATTTCCATTTTTATTCGCATCGTTTCTGGAATTATATCGTTAACCCGGCTTTAGCGTCGCTGCTCCGGAGGACGCATAACCGTGGAAAATATACATTTTAGAAAACAGTAAATATAATCAACTTCCCTCGATATTGCGCTTGCGCACATATCACACTGAATTCGTACAGCTGAATTGAAGAACGAGAAAGCCTCGTCGGAATCCATTGTGAAATTTAAAAACGACTCGGTTAGATACAGTGGTACATACATTTTAAAAGAAAATGGGAAAAATAAAGGAGCTCGTAAAACTTATAATTAGTGTCTTACGTTACAATAGTGTATACTGAAATGTTGGAGTAATATTTTCTTTAATTTATTATTTTAACCCTTAGCACTCGGTTGGCGACTCTGAGTCACCACTAAAAATTGCTGTACTATTATTCAAAATATTGGTTACGTTATTAAATATGTCGATATCTAATCAATTACTAAATATTTAGGTATTTTATTTATTTATTTATTGATGCCGTAAACCATATTTGGTTTATATAGCATACATTATAACATATATATATCATACATTATGACTTACAATATAATATTTGTCAGAAAACTAATGAGGTATTACCATAATATAAGGAAAAATAAGTATAAATGGTAATCGCTAGATCCTAATTTTACATTTTTTAAGAAAATTATAAATGATCATTAGCGCTGGAATATCAAGTATACTAAGAAAAAAATTAATATTATAGGGAGGGTAGTGTTTACGATCGAGGAGCAGTATTTAGATATTTTCTGAGATATTCTGAGACGGAAGAAATATTTAATGGTCGAGTTAATAATATTATTATTATTATTTATTAATGGTTTATTTTTTTAATGTGGTCGCACTAACATCTAGGTCATTAGCGACCACATGGTTTATAAACAAATATATATTACATGTTACTGAAAGGGTTACGGTTAATATTAACAAACAAATTATAGTAATTCATAAAGTTAATAATATTGTTTATTGTTGTCGAGACGAGAACACGAAATCTCTTCAGGCTGACAAGCAATTAACGACAAAGTAGCACGGAAGTGGTAAAAAGAGAATCTCAGGGTCGAAATCAGACAGTGGGAAATTTCTCTCTCCTTCTGCGGGAATACGAAAAACGTGTAAAAAAAAAAGTTCGGATCAGACGAGTGCTCTCGACCGAGCCCATTCTTCGCCTCCTTTCACCACGGTTTTTTTTCCGTCGGGGTGCTTATTGTACACCTGTCTTCGACTCGTCTGTTTGTTCACACCCTCGGTTACCCTATTCGACCGACGGACAAATAAATAGGTAGATGGACGGCGCACCGGTTCGATCGACACCTCCTCACCATTCCTCGTTTCGTCATTTTCTCTGTGTGCACGCGAGGGAACACGGTCCTCGGTATTTCATTCGAGCAATTTAAAAGGGTTGTTTGACGGGAACGCGAGGACACCTGGTGTCGCGATGTCGGTACGCCGAAAACCAGCTGTGCACAGATTATGGCTCGCCGCTTTTTTTTTCAGCGTTGAAATTCTTAATGATATTGGCGGTCCCGGAGATGATACAGTGCAGTCGTTAAAATTGCACCGGCCGTGCAGATTTTTACGGGACCGTGTTATCGAGCCTCTCGCACACCCCTGCTCGAAACTATGTACGTACTTATCAAGTATGTACATTTCCGAAGCATAATTTAATCTATTATTATTATTATACATTTAATGCTTTAATCCAAGTATGGTTTATATAGCATATACAGTATGTACATTTCCGAAGCATAATTTAATCTATTATTATTATTATACATTTAATGCTTTAAACCAAGTATGATTTATATAGCATACAGTATGTACATTTTTGAAGCATAATTTAATCTATTATTATTATACATTTAATGCTTTAACCCAAGTATAGTTTATATAGCATATACAGTATGTACATTTTTGAGGCATAATTTAATCTATTATTATTATTCATTTAATGCTTTAACCCAAGTATGGTTTATATAGCATATATAGTATGTACATTTTTGAAGCATAATTTAATCTATTATTATTCATTTAATGCTTTAAACCAAGTATGGTTTATATAGCGTATACAGTATGCACGTGAGTCTATTAACGTATTACATAATGGCTCAATGCGCCTCTTAACTTAACTTAATTTAAAATTAATTTGTAAAGTTTGGCTACATTAATTCAATGATATTACATTTTAATTGCACATCGCTTAATAAAATCGAAAATAATTAACAAGCCTATAATTTCTGGACCACATAGGAAGTATCTTATACAAGTCGGAAGACAATACTTGTGACGAAACAGAGCTGAAAGGAGCGTATCACGTTCATCTTCATATTTTGGACATTGCCAAATGACGTGATCGAGATCTTGGGATTGCGCACTCACAAGTACTTCACATTTCAAATCTACGAATTATGCTCCAATTGTAGTGTGACATTTCAGAGAAATACGTTTTGCAAAACGGACAGAAAGAAATCAATCGTTTTCCAATATGTGAAAAAGGTAAATAAGTGAGTTTTCATCCTGAGGAAAGTATGAGGGTTAAAAGGGGTGGTCCCGTTTAAAAATAATGAAGCTACCTTGAGATTTCTAAGTTCATTCACTGGACCGTATCGCGTCTTGAAATAAATAAAACTAGAAAACGTGAAGATTGTGTGCTATCAGACGGCGATCTTCAACGTAACTCCATGGTGTCGAAGAAAAACTGGAAGCTGTAGGAATCGATGTCTCGCAGGTCGCTCGGAGGAAAAACAGCGCAATTTCCATGAAAGGCGTAAGCTGGAAACTTTGAGCGTCTTTGTGTTGCAAACTCGTCAAACGTCTTTCCTGAGTCCTCGTTCACGCCGGGCTCTCTTTCAGAATAGATAAACAGTGATCCCTCTCCCGGTGGAAAGGGGTGAAGAGCCAGGGATGTTCTCTCTCGCCTCCGGTGGCGGCTTGTAATTACGTAAACTGCGCGGATAACAAGACCGTGCCAGTAAAGAAGTTACTTTTTCTCTCGCGGAGAGCGCGAAGACTTCGTTAAAACGGTTGCGAGGAAGGCAAAAGGATTCGAGGATAGAATCCTGTCCGCTCGTACATTCCGCATCCTCTTTTCTTCAAGTACGCTTGCCGGATTTTCCTTCTCCTTTTCTCTCCCCGTGTCACCGCCTCGCTTCCGCCATCGGTTATTTTAATCGTCCTCCGCCTCTGTTGGAACAGGGGAGTTCTCCCGAGGAACACGGAAATGAAATAGACGTTTCATTTTTCATTTACTTTCCTTCCGTTCCGAAGCCCCTCTTCCTCGACCTTTTGTTTCGGTTCTTATTAACTAAAGATGATTCTTGCTGATGGGTTTACTCGCTAAGCGGATGAATAAAGATTGAGAAGCTCGCCCGGCCTGGCCGCTTTTGCTAAATCTTCGAAATAAAAGGAAATGTTCTTTCATCTCGTAACTGTCGCGAGATTGATCTTCCACTGCCGCTCAGTTTCGATTTTCGTCTTTAGTCAAAATACGATTAGAATCTAAATCTAAACTGCTACTTACAGTACTTAAGAAAAATCTTTTTTCTTAAAAATGGTCTAAACAGTTGACCGAAACGATGAAAATTATGGTTTAATTTGCAAAATATCTTAAATAGTATTATTTGATCGAACCAGTGCGCTGAAAACACAAATATATATTATTAACAAGTTGTCGATCGAGATCCTGGAAACATCTAAACTGCTACTCTGCGAAAAATCTTCGTCGATAATGTTGCTTGCAAGAATTAAAAATCAAGTGAAAAATATCTTCAAACGATGCACAATTTAGAGAACCTTGTTCGCTATAAATGCATAAGAGCCGCGATTCAACCATTACAAACGGGAAGAGTCTCTCAGCGTTATCGGTAGGGGTAAACGAATGGCTGTACCATTCAGAAAAAGGTCAGCCGACGAGTATCGCGTACTTTACAGCATCGTAAAGTCTTTTAACGATTGGCACGCAAAGGATCGACATTAGAGAGCGTCGTCGTCGTGGAACGAGACCAAAAGGTGGGTCCTACGGAACGATCGAGCAGGAAAGTGTGAAAAGAAAGAGACGACGGGACCGTTGTTTTATTTCACTTTACACGGCGTCCCGTTGTCCTCGAAATGTCGCTGTAACGTTGGTTTAATGATCTCTCGAGGGGCTCGTGCGAAACAGACGCTCAACAATTTTCAAAAGAAAAGTAGAAAAACTTTGTTCTCTGTGTGTAAGACTGCGTTCTAGGTATTCGGTTGTTGGTTTCTGTGCGATTCTCTATGTCGGTATTCACTGGCAGTCTACGGGGCAGTGTTTACAAGGCTCGAATCACGAGATCCGCTCGTTTACTGGCGCGTTGAACGTTCTCGCAGCCACGAGGATCGTTCCATCTTCTTGACAGACCGGGGCACGCTGGGTGCGACGTCTTGTTTCGGTTCGCGTGAGTCGGCACAATCGGACGGCCGACAATAGAACGTCCTCAAAGAGAAATTTAATTGATTCGCCAGTGCGCGGCGTCGCGAAGTCGACGTTTCATTTTTTAATTATGCCGAGGATCGTGTCCGGGCGAATTATTCTTGCCCGCGAACCAGACAGCTCTCGAGTGAAGAAAGTGAAACCGTCTTGCTCGGGGGTTATGCTCGGTCATTCGCTGGAAAACGGCGCGGCTCTTAGCAATTTTTAATAGTTACACGGTTAACTACTTTAAAATATACGAACACAGGATGAGTCCGATCACTCAACTTCGCTTTAGCCACACTAACTTGACCCACTTATACAGAATTTTGAAAGATCCCCTCGCCGTATGTCCCGGATGTAATACACCACTTTCAGTTGAACACTACATTACGCAATGCCCCCTTTTCTCCGTCCAAAAGAAAACGCTTGGCTATCCCTAACAATTCAAGTGAATGTTTTGTAAGAGATGGCCGGGATTAAGACAAAGGGAATCAATTAACTTTATTTTGATATACGTCTTTTTCCGACGACGGACCTGACGAGACTCGTCGCTGTTCGCAACGTCAGACGTTCGTTTTATTTATTACATTTGTCTATCGTTGGTAACAAACAGTTGGTATTCGATATATGCGATATCAAGAATATACCGGGTGGCCATAGCAGCTTACAGTTTCAATATTAGTAAGACTACAGTCCAAGTTTTAAAATTTCTAAAATCCATCAAAATTTTCCATACTCTGTAATCTTGTATATTTTTAACAACTGCAAATTTATTTCCCCTCATTATACCTATAAATGTTTCTAAGTATCAAGACATAATATTGTAATCATATGTTATAATCTTAGTGGTAGCTAATGACCTTATTGTTGACGCGACATGTATAAATAAATAAAAAAAAATAAAGGATGAGTCCGAGTGAAACGTGATGTGTGGTTCGGATTTGACGGACTATGGGGGCTAAAAGACGATCCAACAATCACGTAAAAATCACCGAACGACTGATGTAATCGTATTCCACTCGTTAGTCCGATCTAGTTGCGGATTGATACTCGTCGGGGCAGATTTCCCTATTAATCCGACCGTGTTTGAAACGCGTTCCGGAATTTTCACGTGCCAGCACGTCGCGTCACGCCTCGTCACTGACGACCAGGTCCCCCGTTCCATCTATCTCTCTTCGTCGCTCTCGCTTGCTCTTTTATTTTTACCGTCTGACGTTAATGAGAATTGGCAGGGCGATAGCAGGAACGCAAGCGCAGGAGAGCGTTAGGTAACTAACGAGACTGGTCACAATGCACAAAGGGTATTATTTCCCCGATAGGTTTGAATGGATCCGCCGAATCCCATTCAGTCCTACCTTTCCCTTCGTTGCGTGACTGTCCTCTTGTCCTCCCTCTTCCCGCCCCCCCCTGACCCCTCTCGATCACTATGCGTGTTTCCCGTGCGATTCGATCTATTATTTTCTCTTTGTTTATATCTTCATTTATCTGCTTACCTATCTATTTGCTTCGCCCCTGGTTTCTAACGTTCGTTCGCTTGTCCGCTTCCCCTTCTACCAACCCCCTCCTTGGATTGCTTTATTTACCGTCGTTGCTGTACGGACAGCTGTTCTTTCTTCGTTTTTTTTTTTTTTTTATTATAGAAAATCTCATATGAGATTTATTACAACATTGTTTCAAAACAGAAATACACTACATATAATACAGAGTATGAAGATTACAAATCAGAATAGGTTTCTTGAAGAAATACAGATATTATAATATTCTTTCTTCGTTTCAATTGCAATTAGATTGTAGACTGTGTACGAACTTCTCGTGTAAATGTGTCAAATTTTGTTGAACGATTTTTCTGAAATTTTAAGCCGTTTCTTAGTTGACACTGTGCCGTGCGACTTTCTTCGCGGTTACGATGTTGAGGATCTTTATATCCGGAACAATCTCGCCAACGAGGAAAGAGCTGCCGCGGTTCACGAGGTTGCCATCGACTTTCGAAGTTTTTAGCCACGCGGTACATCGGCGAAAACAACTGTCCGTGTCTCTTTCTTTTCTATACGACAACTGCGACTCTCCGCGTCGCGTTAGTAGTGGTTCACACCGATATACCGAGACGAGGTCAGATTACTAAGTTGGTGGGATAACTTGGTCGCATCAACCGTGCGCAGCAATGTCGCTCTAATAGAAACGTTACTGTACCTCTACGCTTTCTGAGCCTCCATACCCCCGAGATAGTAACACTACGCGAGGCAAGAGCGTACTGTGCGCTCGAAGTGAAATTTTCCATGGCGATTGCACACCTGTCTGGTTGGCAATGGATCGCAAAGATTGAAACAGGCCAGCATTTAGAAAATACCCCACGGATCCAGAAGCCAAGCCAGGGATGGATCACTTTCGCCGATCACGGCGAACGGTATCGCAGGGCTCGTAACTCAAACGGTTCGAAGGGATGGGAGAAGAAAGCCCGCGTCATTAAACAGCATTCCGAGGACGTTCGGCTGATTCGGGGGATGACGTCGCGTGATTGACACGCAGGGGGTTGAAACACAGAGGCTCGGGCTTCGCTGTTGAACACGGCGAAGCAAAGGAGGGAATGCGTAGGCGATCGGATGCCAGCAGACGCGCGGTGCGATGAGTTATCGATCTCGGTTTCGATTGTCCGTTGCGCGCCACCCTCCTATAACGTTGCCTCGGTTTTGTTGCCTCTCCCCTCTGTTTCGTCTCCTCCGGCGACGCAACCACCATTACGCCGATACCAACCTCCTTGTTAATGAATTCTCTCTTGAACGCTACGATCGGTAGCCCGCAACGTCTGCTTATCGATACGCTGCCAACCGCCGAGCCGCGGAAAAACCCTTCTCTACAACCCCTACGCGCGAATTATAGCAACGCGCCGCGCCTCTAGATCAACGCCGTTGTTTACCGCGAGTAAAAAATTACAATAGTAATTAACAAAAACGTGTTCCACTTCTCGTACGACTTCCTCCTTCATCGTGAACGATTGTCCACGTAATTAACAAGTTATTTGTACTCGTGTGGTGTGTCGATTTATTTATTAATCTCGCGCAGCGACGTAATTAAAATGTGTACCGTTGCCAGGGATTGTAGCTTTCCGCCCGATAAAATTCATATTTTACGCGTGTAATTGGATCGTTTAATTACGTTAATAAATAACCCGGCCGGATTTCACGGGCTGACACTCGAAAATGTCCACGCACGCGAAAACCGGCCACGGCACCCCGGTTAAATGGATTGCCGATCGTGTAAATACCCGCGAAATGATTTAGCGATATTACGATGGCTTTTATGCAGGTAATCAATTTCGATTCAACTCCTTGCTTTCTTCCGTTCGCTCGTTCTCTCGTTCGTTCGTTTCTTTTCGCCCTAACCGGCCGCCGCACCGCGTTTTCCGCTAATGAATGCCCGTGGCAACGATCAGATATCCACCGTCGATGCTGGCAATTAATGGTTTCATGCACTTTTCTACGTGTACACACTGACGATCAAGAGTTATCTGGCACACCTAGATCGACTATAGTTCGCGACCGAGTGGATCGCTCGACCGTCATTTCATTTAGACTAAGAGGACGATAGGGAGGAGAAAAAGAAATCTGAGAATCACGATATCGCGAACTCGAAAGTTTTCGTTGTTGTAGCGTTGACAATTCAAGCTATTTAGTAAGCATTCAATGAAAATAATGCCGTTGTTGCTTATTAAATTGAAACGACGAAGATGGAAAATTAATCTATATAAATAAAACTTAAATGCTGTTCGATTTGGCTAATTTTTTTTACAAAACTGTTCGTAATAGTCCTAATAAGGTTTTTAGGGAAAGAAAAATTGGAAAATTCGGAAAAAAAATGAGTGTTTAATGGTCACTCAGAAATACTTTCTTTTCTCATTTTGACTTTGTTTAAACATTTCCAATAGCTTTTAACAAATTCGCAAAACGATCAGAAACAAATTTATTGAGATTTGGACAGGACAACGTCTGTCGGGTCAGCTCGTATACAATAAATAATAAATTGTAAGTGAAAGGAGAACAATCTTCCAATTGCCGTCTGACTAATTAAGAAGTATACTACTGGACGAAACATTTCACGCTTTCCATTTGAATTAATAACGTACGAAAATATCAATAGCATACGAGAGCATAAGTACAACACGAAGTTGTTTCGTATGAAACGTTTCGACGTTATTAAACCGAGCATCCGCTTCGATCATTCCACATTATTCTACTGTTCAGCGCGTATTTCCGCCTAAGCAGCTCATAACAACGTGTTCGAATGTATTTTCGAGGGTCAGCGTGCCCGCAAATCCGTTCGAAAGCATTCGCCGGATCGGTGCTACTACTTCGCGTCGAGCGATTAATCACGGATTATTCTTCGATCCGAGGAGATCCTCTCGATTAGTTGAAATTCTACTAATTACTCATTTGCATAGTAAATGCATTGCTCGCGTGCCCCACGGGAATTACCGTGGGCTTCGGCCAGGACCTCGAAGGATTTAGCCGTGGCACGAGATTGACAATCATAGATATCTAGAATTTTTCAGCCCCGATGAAATTGGAAAAAGATTTCGAGGATCAGAGGAATCGGATTAATGGCCGCGATCGCATTGAATTTCTTTAATACGACGATACAGGGGGACGACCGCGGGACGTTCCAATTACCTGTCATGCGACCGATGCTTTATTAAACTGTACCGAAAGCAGAATCAATCGCGACATCTCTCCCTCTTTTTGTTTTTTCGTTCAAAGTATTTTATCGGAGATCGTTGTACACGAAATTGCGATGGTACAGAATGATTCGTTTAATAAGTAACCACGGGGCGGATTCCGCGGCGCGAAACGCTAAGGAAAACATCCCGGCTGAGCATCGAAATAAATCCTTCGCCGGCATTGTTCCCATTTTTCCCGGGGAATCGACGGAGTCGTCCTTTTCATCGTGTACCCTCGACATGGCCGGGTCTTCTCGGAATTGTTAAGCGGCTACGTTAACGGTGGGCGTCGACTTTCGAGGCCGACTCCGGTGGACGTATGCATTAACAACTACGGGAGGGAGATCCTGAAAGGACGAAGGAAGAAGACGCGGAGCGGCCGACGAAAGGGGGAAACCAAGAGAAAGAAAGAGAGAGAGAGAGAGAGAAGTCCAGACAGGGTTAAAGTCCCCGGGCCAGGAAACTCCGAGAGGGCAGTGCCGTAACCACGGCTTGATAAATTACAGTATTTTTCGATACCCCGCAGGAAAAAGAAGCCCGGCGTCGAATATGAGCGGCGCCCCTAATGGAATCCGATGGATTACAGCCGCGTAGAGAGGAACGATTTCTCTTGGAACGTCCGGCCAGACTCTGGTATTTCTTTTTATCGAGTATAATCTCAATTTGGCAAGGATCTACGCTCGCCACGATTCCTTTTCCCTTTTTTTTTTCATCTTTGTCGATCTGGTTCTCTCTATCTATCCATCTCTCTCCTTCGCTTTCTGTTTGCTCCTCCCGCGAGTAACGATTACGGTTCCACTCTTTAACGAGCGAGGCCAGTGTTTGCTTTTTTTCAAAGGGTAAAAGAAAATCTGCGGCCGGTCTTCGGGTACCCTCCTTTTTTTTCATCAAATACACTGGAAAATTATTCTTTGAACGGTGGCGGGCTAAACACCCTCGTGTTCATGCAAATTCGAATTTTGTCTGGATCACTTGAAAATATTCTGTGGATTCATTCGGTAGGAGAAACATTCGATGAATTTAATATTCGTTGAAGTATCGTCCTGTATGGACTCTACGTCTTAAGATATAAAGTATACTGATATTTATATCAGTCCTGTTTTTAAGTTTCAACTATATTTTTTACTTTATTCGATCATCTTCTATGATATAATATGTGCGCTCTTCTTTTTGTTCGTTTGCGAAGCTCTTGTTTCGTCCTCCGCGCATTTGCATACGCCATAAAGTCAAGTCAGCAGTCCACTGATCACTAACTACCCAATCGCATAAAATTCCCTGTAGAGAGCCCTTTGTTCGGTTCTCGAAGCAGAATATTCGTCAGCAATCTGCAAAATTTCTCAAGCAGGATAACGGGGAAGAATTTTTCGCTGGCGCGAGGATGTTTGCTCATCCAACCTCGCACACACTTTAGATGGGATTTCGTTCGGACACCGGTGGAGTTTCAGGGAAAAAGATCGTACGATCAATCAAGATACAATGTCACGATCTCCAAGAGATGCTGTGTAACGGAGGAATTGCTCTGTTTAACCGGTAAACCAAGCAATTTGCTGATCTATTTAGATACTGTGACGCAAAATGGTTAAATCGAAATTCGAATTAATGAAAACTATGCACACATCAGATAGCATTAATAATATGCAAATATAGTATGCACAAATAAATACTGTATATTGCAAAGGGATTAATCAGATGTTAAATTACAGCCTCCTAGAAGTTAGCTCCCCACTTGTTGAATTAAATAATTTCAACAGTTGTGCTAAGTTTGTGGCACATTATGCTCGAATATTATAACTATAATATAGTAGTAACATGATATTTGGTCCCCTCAGGGTTTCAAATTCATTTACACCAATCCCCCTCTTTTCCACTCACACCATCGCCTTTTCAGCGAGACCTACTGTTTATGGTGGGTTCCGAACCACCTTTTATAACTATAATATAAACAATAAGACTAAAAATTGAGACAAAAACGATTTTTTAAGTAGTCCCCACGTTTAATTTTTTTCAATTTTCTAACTATAGTATAAAAAATAAGATTAAAAATTGAGACAAAAACGATTTTTTAAGTAGTCCCCACGTATAATTTTTTTCAATTTTCTAATATAATATAAAAAATAAGATTAAAAATTGAGAGAAACCATTTTTTAAGTAGTCCCCACGTTTAATTTTTTTCAATTTTCTAACTATAATATAGAAAATAAGATTAACAATTGAGAAAAACGGTTATTTGAGTAGCCCCGATGTTATTTTCCAAATTGTGCTAAGTTGCGCTAGATTGTGCTAAAGTATTCGCTTTGTAAAGTTCATAAAATGTTCTTGTAAAATCATAAAAATGTAGCAGATTTTGGAACCACCGAAAATATACATAGATATATCTTCGATGAAAATATTTTCCAGAGAAATGTCCGTGGACGTAACCCTGTGGTGTGTCCCGAAGGGTGTTCGATCAGGGATCGGCAGAATATGAGAAAAAAAAAGGAAGACGAGTCCAGTCGGGACGGGATGTCACGACCTAGTGGAGAAATGGCAAAGAAGACAGAAGCGGCAAAGAACTATTAGGGCAACGCATCACGCGGTTCTCTTATCCGCGAAGGGATCTTCGTTCCCCGTTGGTTCTCCGGTTAGGGTGGCGCTGGTGGTATTGTTCGACCTTGTCGACGCCGATGATGGCGGGCCTTATCTCGGTGGTCGCGCGTGACTGGTCCTTGACAGAAGACACGACGGCGAAAGGGGACGAGAGAGGAGCCGGGGGGGGTGGTAGGGTTGGTGCCTTTGCACAGCCTCTGGAAAGTCTGACACGGCGTACTCAGACCGAAACGCAGAAACAGTGCAGATAACGAAGAGAGAAGCGCCGGAAAGGGGAAGCCCGTGCAAGAGCCGCTTGGAAAAAAGAGAGATTGCGGTGATAGCGAGGAGAAGAGAAAGGTCAGAGACCACGGAGCGAAGAGCGCACCTCGCGGGACGAGAGATATCAACGCGATTGCATACTTTCGAGGAGGAAAATCATGCGGGATTAACCGTGGCTCCTGTGATCTCTCGACCGACGTGATTATTCTATTTCTAAGGGTACGTGTCCATCGGAGAGTTTCTGTCGATAATTTCTCTCGAGAGTACTCTCAATTTATGTGTTCATCTTCTTTCATCTTTCTGTTTGCTCTCCGAGAATTTTCCATGGAGATCTCCGATAGCCCTCTCAATACCGTGAACACTGTCTTTGATTCTCGAGAGTAACTCGCTAATAGTTTTGCTCTCAGATGAACACGTCCCTTAATCAAATTGTACAGTTCACTTCACGACATTTCTAAAGACAATGCTGTATAAATGCAGCAATAATTTGCTGTTTTTATCGTGCGCTTTGGAAAGTGGCACGTCAAGTATAGCTTTCATTAAATATCTATTAGAGTGTCTGGTTCACATAATGTTCCGCACATTCGCACACATTATCAGCGCATAAAATCCGCAGCGCAGCTGCTGCAATTCTATAATAATGATGACAACATCCAGCTGTTACAGTACTACATAACTAAACCGTGGGTATTTATGCGAATCTGCATAGCAGCACGATGAAATTAAACAACAGTATTAATTCTTACATCACCCAAAGCAAAAATCGATTATGATTCCTGGAAGGGTTTAAAGAGGGGCGGTTGGCTATCGAAACGATTTCCTCTGACCTGATCTAGAAAAGACAGAAATTGGCCTTCGCATTAAGCGCAACAGATAAGAAAATATTTTTACAGCGTAGACCGGGACGGCTAGGAAGATGCGCAAACGAGAGTAGAAGTTTGTTCAAGTAGAAGGAAGAAAACGGGTAGAGGGATAAAAATGTAGAAACTGTCGGATCGCGTCAGATAAGAAGGAGGCAAAGGATGAGGCGCAGTAGAAAGCGGATCCCATGGAAAACGGGGGTGGATGTGGAGCGTGGGAAGGGTAGAATGTCGTCTGATAACGGTTCTCGTCTCGCCGACAACCGGCGCCGGTCGCGCGCCGTATAAAACACCCTCGCGCCTCGTTGCTACCATGAATGCACCCGATGCACCGATGCGACTCGCTTGCGACTGCAATTTCCACCTTCGACCAGGACTAGCCGGGACCGCCGTTCGATGTCGGCTTTCCGTGTCTTCTCAATGGCGATCCAGATAGTCCGTTCCGGCGTCCACCGTGCACGATTCGTTACGCGATTGACATTCGAAGCGATACAGTCGATCCGTTCCCCCGCGCACCCGGCGGGAAAGGGATCCAGACGATAAACAATAACACCGGCGGGTATTGGTTCGAGAGATTGCATAGGAACGGTCGCAAGGTTATCGGCCGGGGTCGTAGTCGTATTTTTTCTTCTCTGTTATTTTTTATTTTCGAAGGGAGAACGACGGGGACGATGTAACTGACATAATCGAGTGTAAATTGATGGATGACGTCTACGCTTCGTGAAACTGCGTCCTGGAAATTGATGGCGGTTGCGGCTGGGGGCGTTTCGGGGGTGGACGTGGCTTCAGGTACGAGAGACGAGTATTAGAATTGAAATTAGGAGAATGGGTAGAGAGGACATGATCTCGGAGACGAGGGTTGGGTTGATCGAAGAGTTTTGTAGCTAGGAGGCAACTACCAACTTTGACGCGTCTTGTGTCTTAGAGGGTGGATACGAAAATCTACTAGAATATGCTAGAATACACTGAAATGTAAAAGAACATAATGCGTTACACTATTTGTTCCACTGTAGACGTTTCCTTCGTCGACAGCTCCACCCACGCGCCTCGGCGCCGGAAACCCCCTAACCCTTTCGCCGTCGTCAGTGTCGAGGCATAAAGCGTTAAGCGGAGCTAAAAGAATTCATTTTGCGAAACCGATGATGCCGAAAGTCCCGACGCCGCGACGCCTGCACGGTCCGCCTGGACGTCGAAGTAGCCAATTAAAATCTCTTTGGAGTCTTTTTTAGGACGGCATGACGGCGTGAAGGAGGGGCGGGCTAATGAATTCTGGCAGAGGGTGTTGGTACGTAAAGCCGGTTTCCAGCGTAAATGCTTGGGACCAGACATCGAACCAAGAGAACAGGGGGTTGAGAGGGGAAGGGGAGGCAGTGGCAGGAGATAGGTGCTGGTACAGGGATTCCTGGTGTACGGTGCACCCGGCAGACAGGATCGATGCTTCCTGTCTGCTCGGGAGCCTTTAAGCAACGAGTCATTGACTGGCTACGCCTTTGTTCAACCAATCAACAGGAAATATTCGCACTTACGTTTTAAGGTCGACCGAGCGGACCATGGCAATCGTCGAGTCGCAGTTTCACATGCCCGGAAAGTACGGTGGTTGATCGAATTGGAAACGTTTATGCAAATCCACGTGTTTAGCGTTCAAATAATCGATTAAATCAAGTCTCGTGTAAGTCGACTTGCTTGCAATGCAGACAATTTCCTAGTAATAAGTAGACTGCGAATTTTTATGCATTTATAGCAGAATTGGATAGATAAAATAGAAAATTGTTGGAAAGTCTTAAAAATTGAACATGTCAATATATGATTTCTCCTGTATTATGATCATTAACCCTCATATGTTCCTCAGGGTGAAAATTCACCCATTAAATATTTTCACATACTGTAAAATTATTGATCCTTTTATGTCTACGTCGTGAGATGTATTTCTTTAAAATGTGACACCATAAACAAAACATAATTTGTTGATTTAACATGTAAAATAAAAATGGGCGAATTGTTATCCTAGTCTCTTTTATGCAGCTATTTTTGAGGAGCGTACGAGGGTTAAGGAAAGAAATAATATCCAATTTGGTTTCTATCTCTTATAATCAATGCAGGCGAGTTTTATTTTGCATAAAAATCCACAGTCTGGTAATAAGATTTGCAAAAGATTAAGCATTGCAGGACTCAGATAAATTTCCAAATCGCTACGTTCAACGTTATTAGACAAGGAAACAGCCCAGTTATGGAGTATCATGGACTTCGCGTTGGTTTCCGTGTCTCATTGATTAAGGCGAGTAATAGGATCCACTTAGGCTAACAAATTCCGAAAGACAACGATACCTTTGATCTCCAAGCGGGCGCGTTTCGAATGCAGATAATCTTCGACGAAAGTGTATCAACGAGCTGCTTGCCTAACAATAGCGGGGGGTGGAATTCGCGCCTTGTTCTGCCCTCGAGATAGGAGGAGATCAAAGTTCGCCTCGCATCGGCTCTCTCATTCCGCTGATGTTTTTCCATCCCCATAGCACGCCCGGCTCTTTCCTCGCAACAAGCCACCGCGTGCTTTCAGCCGGGCCACCGAATTTCCATAAATCAACCCCCTACCCTCTCGGCACTCTCCTCTCAAACCGTGACCTTCCACCCTTCATCCTCATCGACGCCCTTTTCCCGATCCTCTGATATCCTTGTTAAACAGCTTCGCTTTCTCCTTGAAACAAGGAACCCGGTTTACCCGGAGGAATTCTTGATTATTGCTGCACCGAGACTTCTACGGTAATCGTGTATCTAATGATCAGCAAACAGCCATCACACTACCCCTCGCAGAGATGTTCGATCGGATTAACCGGCCGTCCATCGTTGTCATTATTCGGACAAGGAAAATATTTTTATCAACGGTAGAGGCGAATATGATGACTGCGGATTTTATAAATTTATGACAAAAATTGGCACGTATAATTTAAATCAATGGTCATGTTAAAAATATTTAAGAATATTCGATATAATGATCAATAAAATGAATAATTGAAAAGCGTGAATATTATAAATATTTCTTATCGATATTATGTAATAGATGAATATCGCATCTTTGCGACATCGTCTACACGTTAAGGACCCGGTACAACGTCAATTAAAGTATAACGACGCCTCTTCTAGCCCCTTTAGTAGTCGCACCTTTGTGACAGATCACGATGACGCAGGCCCGCGCGCTTACTAAAAGTGTCTGGAGAGCCTGTACGTGTCTCCATAAATGTTAATTAACAATGATTACGAGGCACCCTTCCTGTTTAACGTTCCTGCCAACTACCGTCCGGTAGATGCTATTGGTACAGACCACCGCGTGTCTGACGCAGCTAGTCAGCTTCTACGTCAACGCGTAGACCCGTAACAATGAGATATTGCGCAAAATTCTGACAGCCCCGTTAACTACATTTGTCATCTGCACTTTTCGCCCGACGCTCTCTATCTTCCGTCTTCGAAATGAACAGCTGACCTTTCGAATTCATTCCAATTACGCGCTGCAGTCTAAGTTACTTTCGAACAATTCGCAAATATCTAAACGGTAATCAGCGTGCCGCAAATTATTCTGCGAAATATACAAGGTGATTAAAAGTAAAAATTGGGCACGCACGATGCTAAAAGAATATTTACCTTTTTCGAATGGAACCACCCTTTCTTAAACACCTACGTTTATACAGTGGCGGATTAAGCGGTAAGCGAACTAAGCAGGAAAATGTTTAGCTTGTCAAATTGTGTAACAGTGCTGGCTACCATGGACAGACATGTTTGCTAAAAAGGAAAAACAACAAAAATTCTGCTTTGGAAAAAAACTTTTCTTTGGGGGGCCTCCAAATTTTTGACCGATTAGGGCCCCCACTTGTTTTGATCCGCCACTGCGTTGATAGTCCTTTTCATTACGAATTCTATGATTATTCAAGATATTTGAGGCACAAACGTTAGGTGACACACCCTGTATGTAAATTTATAATCGGCAGGCAAAAGCTGCAATGATTATTCGCGACGATCCAACGTTACCAGAGATGAAAACGATTCTTGTAAGAAGCCAGGGAACAGGTAAACGAGCAAATCGGCGAAAGCTGAGTTACGAAATCAATTAGGAGTATTACAAGACTCGTTGGCCAGTGGTCCATGGCGAGCGGAAAGTAACAAGAGTAGCAAACACCTATGACTAATCTGGTACAATGGTTCTTCGGTATAAATAAACGAAGTGGAGCCGTGTCGCTCGGACGATTACGATCAGCGCCAGGTAACTTGAGAATTCCAGAGAAAACGGATGTTAAATACGACACGTAACAGGTTCCGCGATGTCCCGCGTCGCATGGCGTCGCGTATAGAGACCGGTCGTGTTCCCGATCTTCGCACGTGAAACAGAAAATCGTTCATCCATTCAGCCCTCCGGTACCACTGGTTTCAGATGCGAGAGATATTATAATTAAACTGCCTCGATATCTCAGGCGAACATGTCGAGCGCATCGTGGCGTTAAGTATTATTATATTTGAAATAAATCTCGAGCCGCATCCGCTCCGGTAAACACGATACCACGTAACAAATGATTTAGAAACTGTTTAATAGACATTCAGCGCTTAATTTTCTTGCCGTGTTCATTTGAGTGATATTAACACTTTACCGGCCGGAAGCCTATTAATAGGATTTTCAATAATACTGCTGTACCAAAAAAAAAGCATAGAAATTTTCTTTGACATTGCAATCTTAAATGAAACCATTAGACGACGTTATTGAGGGTAACCTAGTTAGTTCATACTAAATGCTAAATGAAAATTTAGCCATGTACCATACATTTTTCAAAAATATGCAATAATCACCGGTCGGTAATGTGTTAATGTATATGCTTTTATTTCGGAGTCACGCGAATACCGACTATTTTTAGAGTGATGTATTGCTCCGTTTCGTTGGAAAGAAATCAGATTCGGATCGTACATATTAAAAAAAGGCCTCGTGCAAAAGAGAATGCAGTGAACTTTCCAATTAATCATTATTCCGTAAGGTGTGAAGAAATCCACAAGTCACTGGTTATCGATCGTACCATTAACCTCGGCAACCTTTCTGCCGATCATCTTTCACCTGTGTATTTTTATATATACACTGTTTATCGATTGTTCGGCGACACAGAACAGTGGTATTACATCGTACAAGCTTTCCAATTTAAAACGAAGCTGAGCCGAGTCACGTTGGCGAGGAGCTATAGCAGGCCATCATTTTAGCGAGGATATATTTTCGAGCAGAGAGCATTTCGAAATTCGCTCGAACGGCATCGGTCTCGCAGGTTGGCAGGAACGGCCGTAATTAGTCGACCCTTTGAGGTTTCAGACCCTCTTTCGAGCATCGATATTAGTAGTATAGAGCACGAGAATCGAGCTGAGTACCCCTCCCCTTTGCACATGGGGGGGCGAAACGGTAGGGTAGCTGGCAGGATTGAAACAACGCGACCCGAGTTTGTTGCCGCCGCCGCCGCGTGCTTCGCCGAAAACCGTACCAAAGTTGACAAACTATTATTGGTATAATCGAATGTAGCTACGGGAATGGATTCCAGGAACGACGGCCTTTCGGTTTCGTAATATATCGCCGTACGAATTTCGAATAACTTCGAGCAACTCCGTCACGAACCTCCGATGCTTGAAATATTTATCGGGCTGTCCCCGAATTACCGCTCGCGATAATTATATTGGCAAGAAAGTAAATGTTTCGATACATTAAGGCGAAGTGAAACCCAATTCCTTTAATCAAGCGATGAACCTTAATCAATACAATATTTTCTTATTTATTCTTTTTAGCAAAAGATCGTCGAACAAAATGGAAAAAATCTCATTTATTTATTCGGCTCTATTTCACCTTAAAATACCGAAAATACATTCTTGCTAATCTCTTGTTTAATTCACAACATTTTCACGAATCTAATAGATACTTCAACCCTTCACTGCATGATTTTTTTAATTGGGATGAAAAAATTGAAAGGAGGTCTGTTTTTCTGATTTAGTCAAGGGAAAAATATTTATAAAATTAAAACATCAATTAAACATTTGTAGTTTACTATTTACCAGATTTGTTAACTGTATCAGATACGATACATTATGCAGCGAAGGGGTTAGGTCGATTCGATTTGAAACAATTCTTAACCACAGACCGTCGGTTTTCAAAAACGTTTTAATCATCGATTTTGCACGGCGCCCGATGAATAAACATTCCGAATAATTATCGCAGGTTTGCGCAAAACCTGGCAGCGATGTAGCACCGTGTAGGAGCCGATGTAACCTGCGTCCAACGTCGTTAATAATTCCGAGCCGGTGGAAAAGGTCGCGCTGGAAAATGCAGGGTTCCCCAGGCTGCAACTGGAAAATTATCCGGCGTCTGATTGCCGGTTACGGTTCGTCGGTCGTTTAAACGGAAATCCCCCGCGTGAAACGCAGCGGGTGGCTCGGCCGGCTCTCCGATTTCATTTGATACTCGCGTTAGAAAATCTGTGCGTGCCGCGATCGGCCGATTTCTAGCGTGTGGATCGGCAAGAAGATCGCCCGGAGCATCGGTCGCGGCCGTGTCCAGACGGCCAGCAATTTCCTTTCGGCGTTGCTTCTCGATGGAAGTAAGTAATCTCTGGTGGAACGGAGCACGCATAAATTATGTTCATGCGTCGTTTACGTCGGCTAATGCCAGTAATTTCTGTCGCCTCGGTAGCCGCTCGATTAATCGGTCTCGAAGAGGTCGAAAAACTGAAACGGCCGCGCCACGCCGCTTATGGCTCCGGCGATGGCCGCCCCGGCGAAAATAATGAATCGCTTAAGTGTGCCGGTAATGGGACCGTATATCTCGTTACACATTTATTTTTGTGTGTACTATGGCGATATGAGACCACGCCCGAGATATAAGATTTTCATTTTCCCCGCGTTGAATCGAGAAAGTGTGCGTCGATCGCACATCGTTCGGGCACCGGTTAAAACATTCCAGCTTGACTTTATTCTTTGTCTTTTGTTGGTTAAAGTGCCAACTCGGTTTGAACGTTCATTACAAGTGTATCGAATATATAAAAAAAAGATCACAGTAGAAGCTGATTGATCTGGTTAATCTTATTGAAGGATCGTATTAAAAAATAATACACAATATCCGCTGACTAAAAAATAAATAAAATGCATCCAAAGATAAGCTCTTTAAAGAAAAAAGGAAACGAAAGGATAAGATAAATATTACGATACGATAGTATTTGTATGCAAAATACATATTGAATAACTGTTGGGAAAAAGAGATTGAGAATTTGTGGAATGATAATTAAGAATAATAATTAAAATTTAGATGAAAGCGACCAGTGCAGTCTGCTTCGCGTTGACAAACCCCTCCGTGAATCACACCACGAAAAGACAGTCTCCAGAAACAAGTTTCTCAGCTTTTAAGCGAACTAATTGGTTCCCTGAACGAACAGAAGCGAATCCATCGAGTGCTCCTCAGAGCCGGTCGGCCGAACAGTATTTTACGAGATATTCGATCTCGCGGTTTGATTCACCGTTCGTTCGCACGAAGATCCGAGCAGCTTATTAATCTCGAAGCTAAGTATGATAAAGAGGGCGGCGACGAATCAAGACTAGCAGTGCCAGGATTATGGTTTATCGATGATCATCGTACCGCTGCTTATTTATCAGGCGGCGCAGGTGAATCCGCAACGAAGAATGAATCGATTCGAAATTGGTAATGAAGTCGGCGCACGGTCGCGCTCATGCTCGTTTTCGATCGAGTGCACGGATTTATCCTAGTTGTGGTCCCAGCCGAAGGAAGTTGAGGCAACCTGTTCTCGGCCCGTGTCCATAAATTTTCCCGATTAATTCGAGTAAATCCGGTCTGATGCCGCGATTAAAAAGCTTTAAATAACCAAGGAGAAGGCCGTGTTCCCCATGCGCAAGGAACAGACCTACGGATATTAATTCTACGGACGCTATCGATCGAGCTCTTCATCTCGTGACCGATCGGGTTAATCTGTATTTTTTTGTCCAGGACTAATTGAACTTCCAGGTACATTGGTTTTATTCTCCCGTTACGGGATTCGCGCGGCTGCTGCCTGCCGCCGCTGCCGCTGGTTAATTAAAACATCGGTTTAAGCCTGCCACGAATTATGGATTCTATATGCAACGTTCTGCTTATTAAATCCCTCGAAGATAAATTGAAATGATACGGGGACCTGTTTAAACCGCGGCTGGACTTTCCCAAGCGACGTATGAAATATTTAGAAGTAGCCGCGGTTTATTTACTGCATGATTTAACGCGTTAACTGCTGATCGAGCTGCCGGAAAAATTCCGCTACGTTTATTTAGTGGTGGGATTGAACGATCACTTCTTTCAAACGTACGGTGGATTGCTGATCGTAGACGGTGTGCGGAATATATATATATATATATATTGCGTCAGATCCGGTGTGAGAATATAGCAATGAGGTGTTAGAATGAAAATTCTGTAAATCGAGCAATACGAAAACAATTAAACTCGAGCATTCATCGAAATCTCGATTCACTGGTAAATGTCGCTCGGAAGCTGTAAAACGAGAAAGTTGTTTTGTTCCGTCCGATACGAAACACCGTAATTGGGAGTCCTATGTGAGGACGCATAGGGCACCATACAAATGTTTTACTGCTCCCGCATGTCCGAAGGGTGCCGCAATAAACCGCCGCTACAGGCTGAATTCGGGTAAACCTAAGTTACCGTTAAGACCAACAAAATTCATACTTCGGACCGTCCCTAAAAATCTTAAACTCTTCCAAAGCCAACATCTGCAAAACATATTTTCTTTACCTGCGGACTACCCCTATACACCCCCCTTCTCCCTTCCAGTTGTATATATTCCTCCACTTCCCTTAAAAAGGGCAGAAGCATTTTAACCGTGTAACGAAAATCATCGCACTGTATCTCTCACTGCTATTATCAAAATATATACTTTCAACCGACAGCGACTCGTCTCCATTAAGTTTACAGTCCACCACTTAATTACAGTATACATATCGATAGGATTTCAACCGCTGAAATTCCTCCACGTCGTTTTAAACGTCGCCAAAAGAATTGTCGACGCCGAGACGTACATGTTTAGCGGAGCCAAGCACGAGAAAGAAAAGCAATTCGGCGAATCCTTTCGGCGAAGGCCGAAGCAATCTCGGAAACAACGGGCGTTATCATTCGCTCGGCGGGGTGATCCCCTTCAAATCATCCGAAACGAAGTCCAATGGCGTCGAAAGGTCGGTCGTCCGGTCGTAACGTCGATTCCACGCGATTCGATGCAAATTCGCGCCGCGGGGACACACGCCGGATGGCCGCGCCAATGCGTTGGCCCGTGTTCCCTGCGGCGCTGGTAGCGACAGGAATGGCGATAGACCGACGAGTAATTAGGCTAATCAATCGAATCGCATGGGGCTGGGGGTATATACACGTGTACGGCAATGATACGTCGGCGCATGACGTGGATTCATGACGATCGCCGGGACTTCAAAGGGTCTGCCCCGTGAAGGTCCCCGTTAGGTTTTCCATGTGGTCAGCGCAGAACAGCGCACCGCGAAGCACGGTGCATGGGGCGACCTGTTCGCTGAATGAACACTTAGGCTGCACGTTAGACCGGATCAAAAAACATTTTTTTAATATATTAACCCCTTGCCTTAGTATTTTCTGTACAGTTACAGCGATTAAAACGTCTTCGTGCACAAGAATGTCGTAGAAGGGAAAAGAAAATGTATATTTTTTGTATGGCTACATTTAATTAATGCTTAAATGTCGATTACAAACGAATCAAATTTTATTTCATTTAAGCCTTTGCACTCGGAGGTATTTCAACTCGAAAATTAAACGTTTCTTCTGACCTACAATATTTCCATTCTCTATGATTATTTTTTTGATAAATATGAAATTGATATAATACCTCATACAATACTTAAATGTGTAGTAATTGGTTAGATACCGACATATCTGATAGTATAAACAATTATTTAAATAATAGTACAGCAATTTTTAGTGGCGCCTCGGAGGCACCACTCAAGTGCTAAGGGTTAAAACGAAACGCGTAACATTCATATTTGTTAGGCTTTGTTAAAAACCTACATCACGAGTCTGGCTCGTCAAAATACGGCAAGGGGTGAATACTATATTAATTTATAGTCTTAAAAGGAGAATTTGTGCAAATATCTTCAATGCAAAGGGTTTTAAATAATCTATACATTTTGGTTGGCTACATAAGGGTTAAGAATTATTTAAAGTTCAAGCGTGTACCGAATCGTCTCAAATAATAATTGTACGAAGGAAAGATCCATACACCAAAATGAGCAGGTACAACTTGAATAATTGAGAAAATTTAAACACTTCGAGAACATCGAAATCGTTATAATAGGCCAAATGGAATGATGCGAAATAGACACGAGGGCCGGTAGAGGGTTAACGCGACACATGCTCGAAACCGGAATCGGTCGGAACCTGCGGTCCACGTTATTTTGACTTGCAAACGCGAGGCCCTGGTGGCACACCGAGCCCGAGCATCGTCCGTGCGCATAATTAAGCACAGAATTATACCTTTAACAACTTATTGCCGGCCGGGATGATGTTTGCCGGCAGGCTTTCTGGGTCAGAAACTCTCTAGGCGCCCGGTTGCTTTTACTGCCACAATATTGCATCGTTATCAGAAACACGGGTTCACCGTGAGCAGTGGAACGCTCGCGAGCGTGCCGATTGCACGTAACTTCGCTGCACGGTGCACTATGCACGATGCACAGCGTTGCACGGGAACCTATCTCGGGGCTCCAACCATTAAGATTGATCAAACGTACTCTGAAAATTTTAATGCTACATTCGGTACGCGAGGGCCACTTCGCTGAATTATAAATAGTGCGCGGATACTTATGCTAATTCGCAGCTTTGTCGCCTGAATCTCGGTTTCGCCATTTTCTTTGACGATCATACCTTTCTATATTACTTGTCGATATGTATTACCTTTCGAGAAACACCTAAACATACCAAGTTAACAACCACGCGAATTTATGTTGAATACACTAATAACTAGAGTGTGAATCTTTATGTAAACTAAATAATGATGGTTTGATTGCAAGATACAGGTGCCAAATAGAAATTTCTTTCTTCTTTTAATTGTATTATTAAACTGGAATTGGTACACTGATTTCCTTAAATCTTCTTAATTCGTCCACTGCTTTAAATTGTACATGTACAGTTTTGTCATAAATGCATAAAATCCACAGTCTATTAAGCACATTGTCTGAACATTGACTGAAAAGAATTGATAGAAATTTCTTTCTCATTTTAATTGTCTTATTAAGCTGAAATTGGTACACTGATGTCCTTAAATCTTTTTAATATGACCCCTAATTTAAATTCTACGTCTTCATTTTCGTCATAAATGCATAAAATCCACACTCTACTAATCACATTGTCTGAACATTGACTGAAAAGTATTGTATGAAACAGGACTACGCGAGTCGCAGAAATGGCTAATGGGAAAGAAACAAGGAATTAGGTTTCCAGCGATGCGTGGCTAACGGTGCAACGCCAAGCACGATTTCCGAAATTTAATTATTGCGGGTCTAGTAATTGAACAGCGTTTTCGTTGTATGCGAAGTGTACACGAAAATCGGACGGTGTATATCGTTTTCCACACGAAATATGCCGGAGATGAGCGTAATGCAAGCATAGGCGTGGACTTCAAAGGACGCCGCCGCCGAGCAAATCGCTTGTTTGCCGAAAACGATACGCGCATACACACATAGGCTTGCCGACGAGGGTGGAATACCCATCATGCTGCACGGCAAACGTAATTTCGCTAATAAATGGTCAAATCACGGTATTAACCGGCACCGTACGCATGCGGAATGGCCGACAAAAGTTCGCAACACGATGCAAATGAATTCATCGTCACCTTCTTGTCCCTCTTTCAACCAATATACCCATCGATTTCAAACAACAAAGTTGTTACACCAACCAAGTAAGTTACGAAAATTGTTCAATTTCTGACAAACATGGAAATGTAAACGATAAAACAACGTTTACAATTGTGGATAATTTAAAAGATTTTAAGATGAAGAATATTCATCGATTTCAAACAACAAAGTTTTTACACGAACCAAGTAAGTTACGAAAATTGTTCAATTTCTGACAAACATGGAAATGTAAACGACAAAAGAACGTTTACAACTGTGGATAATTTAAAAGATTTTAAGATGAAGAATATTCATCGATTTCAAACAACAAAGTTGTTACACGAACCAAGTAAGTTGCGAAAATTGTTCAATTTCTGACAAACATGGAAATGTAAACGACAAAACAACGTTTACAACTGTGGATAATTTAAAAGATTTTAAGATGAAAAAAAACTTTAATTTAATTTACTATTAGAATTAATATTACATATGTCTATATATACAATTTTGAAATGATAACTCGTAAAGCCAGTATCCGATGTAACGAGATCTAAAAGAGTCCTGCCGACGAGGCTGAAATCGCGTTACCATCGTTCGCACACCACGTTCGTGTTAACAAAGATAAAACATGGTATGAATATTTGAAAAAAGAAAATCTAGCCTGCTAATATTTTTACAGGCAAGAAAGAAATATACGTGACAAAGGAACAAATGCTAGGCGTATCTTTCCCCTCACCATTTCATGCTACCAATCAGACCTATTGTATTCACCCACGAGTACGATGTTCCCTTCTGCTGGACACTTTGTTTCCACACCACCCTATAAAATTATTTCCATTTCTGCTACGAAGTGGAACTGGTGACAATAGACAGACCAATCAAAGAACCTCAGAATCACGTTTGGTTCGCTTCGCAGTAGTGATCCAGATCGAATTGACAAGCATACAGAGAAAGCAATAACTAACCAAGTTACATCTGTCAAATAATTCGATTAATCCGACGGATTCACTTCGGCATTACTTCATCTAATAATGGACCGATGACACAGATTTTATGTAATACAAGATTATCTCGCTCCCTTGCTCGCGCGCCTTTCGTTTGCAAAATAGCAACCGGATGATAATGGGACAGAGATAACCGGACTACCGTGTGTAAGTGTCGTCGGCGAGATAACATTCCTCGGGTTCAGGTAGCGGTTGCAAGTGGATAGTTAACGTGTCAACCGGTAATGAAACGGTTACACCGCCGGCGAAACGATACCCGCAAAAATACCATTTCCTACGCGTTTCTCTTAAACATTTCATCACTATTCTAGATTATCGGTCTGTATGGAATTTAATCGGAGCGGAGGATTTTTCAAGCAAAAAGAAAATCGATCTCGATCCCTGTCTCCTTCAAAAGTTCTATTTCTACGTTTACGAGACGTAATTAGCGGCAGCGATTCGCACGATCCTTCGACTAATTAAAATCCATCGTTGCCAGGGGTGCGCGTTAAGTTTTTTCGTGGGTATCGAGCAACTTTCCATAGTCAGCGTTAATTAATGCGCCACGCACGCGCATAATTGTCAAGTGCTTATTCACGACTTATTAGGACGGTCCAATTAACGGACGAACCATCCACCGGTCGCTCGATAATTCGTCGTTTAATCGGTGAGACTATTTCTTCTTCTTTTTTTTTTACGTGGCGAGATCAAAGCCGGTGACATCAAAGCACACCTCGAAGAGCCTATCCATGTTGTGACGCGACGCGACGTCCTGACCTGTGAGATTTCGTGCAATTTTTTTCATTCCGCTGGGAATACCGCGAATGCCGACACGCTCTTCGCCAATTTCATCCTCGATGATTCCACAAAGGATGTATTTCACGCGGAGAACAATATCCCCGCTATTTTGTTACGACGCTAATGGCGATGATCGCATATAACGACCAAATTTTTCAACGATAAATAAATAAGTTGTAAATGTAGCGTCCCATGAAAATCACCGACACAAATTTCCCCGACTCGGTTTTCACCGAAAACATTTCACCGACGATTTTAGATTCGTTGCCGGTCAAATTCGTTATCGATCAAATTCGTTGTCGGTTAAAGACGTTGTCGGCCAAAGTAGTTGTCGGTCAAATCTGGAATCGGTGAAATGTTGTCGGTGAAAACCGTGTCAGGGAAATTTGTGTCTGTGATTTCCATGGGACCCGTAAAAGTAAAGCTAGCTGACGTTGCAAACAAGTTTCACGTCGCTAGAAGAACAGAAGCAATTTCACAACAAAAAAAAAGGAATGTAAACGCAACAGTCCGCAATCTAGTGGAGAATAACCTTGTCCTCTTCGTTACCAAAAGTACTGTAATCATTGTCACAGAATTTCGTACGAAAGCTCATCCCCACTTATCCAACGGACGATAGACAAACAATGCCGCGCGCTCGAGTTCCTACAAAAGAAATACTCCTTTGTTCCGAGAACAAACAGATGTAAATATTTTTCTACGGTCAAACGAGTTCTAAATTACCTTGACGAAAGAGAAAACAAGAAACAATTCACGAGGACGGACGGAAGGAAGTTAATTGTTCCCCTGTTTCCGCGTTGAATAAACCTCGAGATACTTCAAGCGACAAAAGGGAGCATTTTCAATGTCATAATCACCGAACACGATTTAAAAGCTAGGCGAAAACCGGCGTGCAAAATGTTCCTGCAAAACGTTTCTGCGAACCGCTAATTGCAACAACAATGGGGTCCGCGCTTTAAAACTTTCTCTTCAGCTGAGTATATACTCTCTCTTTCTCTCACCCTTTCTCTCTCTCTCTGAAGCTCCTAATTAACGCGCGGCCACTCGCGCAACCTTCTCATTCATAAATTCGGTCGCCATTCATGCGAAATCGGCGCCTCGGGTACCAGTCTCGCTGGAGTCTCGTCTCGTCACGGCGTTCGCGGATTTCTTCGACGTGAATGGACGTGATCGTGAATGAAACATTTGCCGTTCAACCTTATTGCCACCTGTACGCGCTGCACCGTCGCGAATCTTTATGGACATTTCGTCGATCAACATATTTTAATCTATCTGAATGTTTCAGAGAATGCATATGTGAACCCTTCACTGCATAGTGTATCATATCCGATACAGTTAACAAATTTGGTGCATAGTAAACTAAGAATGTGTTTCCTTACTATGTTTATTTTTCTGAATCTGTTGTTTCAATTCTTTTTTAATATTTTTCCCTTAAATAAAGCACAAAATACTGACGTTCTTTCAATTTTTTCATCCCATTTATAAAAATCATGCAGTGAAGTGTTAATTATTTTCAACGGCAAATTCTTTCTGAACAATTCCCTCGGCGTCGTCACGCGGGGACGCTGTATTTAGAATTTGGGCGAGCAAACTTTCGCGAGTGACAGAGCGAAATAAATCAGCGACGAGCCCCGTAAAAGGAGAATATCATTCGAGCGCAGGACGCTTCATTCAAATAAATTTTCCTGGGGAAGAGCGTCGTCTGGACGACGACAAAAAAAAAAGTCTCCGAACATTCGGGATTAAAAACCATGGGCGGACGAGTCGCGGCGGCGATGTAGAATTAAAAACATTTATCTTTAGCCGTCAATACGAGCCGGCGCCGAGACCTGTCGATACCTTGATGTTTTCTATTAACATTGTCAAAGGGACTCTCGAGAGTATCACCTGTTTTTCATTCTACTATTTGCGAACCTCCCTCCGGAACGCGTCAGAGTCGCTGGAAATTACACGGCGGAGGAGCGTGAAACACGGCCTCTTCCGTGTCCCAGGATGCGCCAAACCGAATTGAATAGGTCAACAATACGGTCCGGGTTGCCGAAGGGATGCGATAGGACGAAGGGGTGGGTCACCCTCAGAAATTTCGGCGAGTCTTCTTTGTGACGGACACTCTCCCGCATTGTCCGTGTGTTCGCAGTTTGCGCGCGCGGTTCAAACGACACAGCAGAAATAATCGCTGTCGATTCTGTCGCATCCCCTAACTGCAGCTGCTTAATCCCAACCCCTTGGCATCGCAACGCTAAATCATCGCGAACCACATTCATTTCGCATTTCGTACACCGTCTCTTTTACGACCCACCGACCTTCATTACCACGCTTATATTAAAATGCACTAAAAAGGAGAAAATAATTTTTTTAAATATTACTGACTATAAATAAAAGCGTGAAGCGGCCAAGAAGATTGCGTTAATATAGTTTAGCACTCCACGCTTTTATTTATAGTCACTAATATCTAAAACAATTATTTTCTCATTTTTAGCAGTTCCGTTTTATTTTTGGAACAAGTTAATTCATCTTTCGTGGAATCTGGTTTATCCAACGAGGCCCGACAATTTGTCACGTGCCGTGCCTTTATGTAGGCACTCGGGCTTTCCTGCTCTCCTTCTTTTCGTGCCGGTCCTAGGCCTTTTAAAATCTCATGCTCTCCGTGATAACAACGGATAAATCTCGGGGAAATCCCTTCGATTAAT
Source organism: Lasioglossum morio (assembly GCA_916610235.2). Lineage (NCBI taxonomy): Eukaryota > Metazoa > Arthropoda > Insecta > Hymenoptera > Halictidae > Lasioglossum > Lasioglossum morio. The sequence continues at coordinate 13,035,577 of OU744328.1, read as the reverse complement.
GATCACCGCCGATAACCCAAACGGAGGTCAACGCCACGAGGATGTGGAAGGTTCTAGCATGAATCTTATCGGGGTCTGGACACTCGGACCACTTTGCCACGAATTTGTCCTTAATTTACTGGCCTTCGAGAAAAAAGCTTACATTGCCTTTCAAGATCTGTAAGATTATCAACTAAGAGTGTTTGAATTGTTTAACCCTCATTCGTCCCTCGTGTCAATTTCACACAGTTTTCCCGAAATAAGTTAGACTGTTCTGTTATTTTTAGGTAAATTTTCCCGAAACTTCGTGTGACTTTTATTTTTTTAATGTGGGACACATAACCGAGAAACCTAAGATGTAAATGTTAATTCATCAATTTGACTAAGAAACATTGAAATGTTTTTTATTTTGTGTCACTGTGTTAACCCTTCACTGCATGATTTTTTAAATTGGGATGAAAAAATTGAAAGAAGTACAGTTTTGTGTTGTATTTAAGGGAAAAATATTTTAAAAAATTGAAACAACAATTTTCAGAAAAATAAATATAATATAGAATAGTAAGAAGACACATTCTTAGTTTACTATACATATACCAAATTTCTTGATTGCATCAGATATGATACACTATGCAGCGAAGGGTTAATTTGACACCGAGGGACAGATTCAGTTCGTGAAATGAGGGACGAATGAGGGTAAACACGATAAAAAGTGCACGAAAACTATTTTTTATAAGTATCTCGATTGAGGGTACCCTGTTCTGCCTATTGTTATTTTCGAATTGCTATTTAAAGTACGTCGAACGCGCAGAAAATTTTCCCGAGAGAGTGAAGTACGTCCTCGAGCGAGTCGATTTCTCTCGAGGATTACTTCATCGTGATTACTCGTTACTTTTCATCGCCTCGGCTCCGCACTTCCGCCGCGCTGGCATTTTCCACGTCCACGAGAAAACAGGTAAGTCACGTTACGCTTTTATTGTGCTTTCAGAGAGTGGCGCCGGAAACATTTTACTTCTGCACATTTTTCTTGTTAACGCGCTGATACACGGAACGGAGAAGCGCCCGAGAAGTTGGAACAAGCAATCAGTTATGTCTGTTTCGTTTCGGGACTGCGCAAGCACTCCGCTGGGTACACGGGGCTGCTGGTAGTAGCCTAACTTCTTCACTCGGTTACGCCAATTTTATTCCCGAACACTTTCGATCCCACCTGGATCGATCTCGGCAAATCAACCGTAAGCACTCCGATACCGCACTAACTCTGTTTCTCGTTCATGGCCAACGATCGAGCCTAACTTTCCGGGGAGTAACGATCTTGCACAAGAGAAAAAGAAAGTTTCGCTCGGAACTCCGCAAGTTTCCCGTAAACATCGTGGCCCTCTTTGAATATTTTAGTCTGTTAAATTGATTAACAAATAACAAACACGAAAGAGAACAAGTAGCTGCATCGTGCAACATCTACCATGCTAATAAATGTAATCGATTTTCATTGAAAAAATCGTTCTGCTGATTCAAACGGATTTACGAACTGAAATAAGTGAATTACTCTTATTATTAGTTCCAACATTTTCGATTTGATTGTTTTCTTAACCCTCGTCCGACCCTCATTTCACGAACTGAATGTCTCTCGGTGTCAAATTGACATAGTGATAAAAAAAATCGATAAAATAACAAGTCAAATAGTTACATTTCGACGTTTTTTTTCATTGAAATTGATGAGTTAACATTTACATCTTACGTTTTCGCATTAAAAATAAAAATTACCGAGTTTCGAACAACTTTACTTACAAATAACAGAACGGTATTAACTTATTTCGGGAAAATTGTGTCAAATTGACACAAGGGACGGATGATGGTTAAAATTCGTTATAATTAATTTGTTCGTTTTTTACGTGTACATTTTACAGAAAGAACGAGACGCGTGAAAATCAAGTTTACAGTAGCCGTGTTTTAGCGCCCCGAGGAAATTTCACGAAGATCTAGCAGGTGAACCGTGGACGTCAGTGGAATATGGTAATTACGTCGTCCGAAGAGCGGAACTAATTGAATTAAACGATGTAAAAAGTTCCCGGTCCCGAAATTAACATAAATTAGTCCACCCGTTTATCTTTTTGTGCTGTTCCGGCGGCGGCATCCAAATTGCCTGTTTTGTAATTATCGAACCATTCTCAGTTTGGTCGGGCGAGAAACACGCGACATTCGAACGCCGATTTACAAATATCATTATTGGGCGATTTCACGCGTATACAAATCGCTCGATGCTCTCTTTTCAATTGCAAAGCTCTGTTTTCCTGTATTTTCCAGAGTAGATACACACCAAACGAAAGCACGATAAAGCATTGCTTTTGCTGTGGTCGTTTTCCGAGAAGAGAAAATATATAATTTCAAATTTACTTGGACCTCTCATATATTCAAGGTCGCGTGGAGGTAGTAACATGATAAATCAATAAATTATAAAATCAATGGAAGGTACAATTTCGTTAATAATAAATTTCTCTAAAAATAAATCTCAATTATAAAAATAGGATACAGTCTAGCGTATATTATTTAATGCCTTCAGGCGATCTTGAGTAAAAGAAATTCATAACAGTTTATAATATATGTTTTTGAAATGATAGTTTAAAATTCACACTTTCCTTGTTACAAGACTTTTCATAAATTTTGTCCTGTCATATCTGTGTGGGACACCTCGCGCAGAAAAATCCCAGGAGATATCAATTTCGAAAAAAAATCGGCGTAGAAATGGAAACGTTATCCAGCGAAACCAGTTTCCAACACGTTGCATCGCACCGTGTATTTTCGTAATGGAGGACGTTCCGAGCGAGTCGTTACGTGTAATAGAGGAAAAAAGCAGCCTGTTGAACAGAGGTGTAACATTACCGATTCAATTTTCTCTAAACAACAGGTTTCCAATGGCCGGCGACGGCTTCACACGCTTTCTCCGGTTCACGCTGGGGCTGAAAAGTTCGAACAGCTGTTCTCGAAGCAAAAGCTGACGCGTCACGAAATTTCACTTGCGCAAGAGCAGCGTGGCGCGGCGCGACGCTTGCGATCGCGTACGAACGATGATAGTGTGTGGTTTGTGCGTGTGATTTATAACGTTACCACTCGATGAATAGGGCCTTAATCAACTCTCCTGCCGCGATTAATTGTTATTCGGGACAGCAACACGCACGTCAGAAAGCGCGCCGATATGTAAACGCCGTTTCGAATCCTCTATTCATCGAAACAAATTAATAGGGGGTTGCGCTGTTGCTCCTCCGAGATTCCAACGTGTAAACGCATCGATCTAATTCATCCTTGCCAATCCTGCCCGCTTGAAACCCGATCGAGCCATTCGTCTTCGTTCCGTAAATAACATCGCTAATACATCTTTTATTTTGCTGCTCGACCCCGCGTCGACCGATCGTATCGATCATGAAACTGCAAATTTTTATACGACCGTAAACAAAACCTTTTCAATGTAACTGGAACATGCGATAGGATTTAACCCTTTGCACTCGGAACAATTTTAACTGGAAAATTAAACATTTCTTCTGATCTAGAATATTTCCATACCTTATGATTTTTGCAATTTTATGAATATGAAATTGGTACATTACCTTATACAGTACCTAAATGTTCAGTAATTGATTAGTTACCGATATATTTAATAATATAAACAATATTTTGAAGAATTGTACAGCAATTTTTAGTGGTGCCTCAGAGGGGACAGCCGAGTGCAAAGGGTTAATAAGTTGTCTACAAAATACCATTTTATTCCAGTTTAGTACAGTGACTATTCGTAACGGAAAATCACAAGAATCGTTAGACAATTATAGAAGTTCGTACGACAAGAAACGATCAATAGAAAAAGTACTACAAAATAGAAATGCATCGTCGTATGGCGGAAAATTAAATTTTTGTTCGGCCGTTATTGGACTGCCTTGAAATTTGAACTAGCACTCATCCGCACGGTAATTACAGAAAATAATATAAAAGTAAACCATGGCCGTGCACGGGTGAGTCTCGGTTCGACGTCGTTCTTTTATTTCCACGCGTTTTTTGTTCGGCCGAGCCACGCATAGACCGTGCGTAATTAAAATTAATTCGCTCGCTCGTCAAAAAAACATTCAATTTATTTCCCGTAGCCATTCCTCTAATTACAACTGTAATTCGCCCGTGAAGTCAGTGTAAGATCGGAAGTAACGTCTGTGAAACAAGAAATTTAGACTGTGCAATGGTGTCATCAATGATTTTCGAAATCGCAATTTTTACTACAATAATTACAGAGAATCGTAAATATTTGTGTGAATCTTAGAGGAAGGATAACTCGAGTGTCACTGATCGTGACTTGATTCGCAACACTCTAATTCACGCATCACGGTCTAATAAAGCAGCTTGAATAACTTATGCGATGACCCAAACTAGTCATGAGAACTGAAAGGGAAACCGCAATTCCGCGAGAATTTGAGCGAGCACGCCTATGTAAGGGACTTAATAACAACAGAGGAGGCTTCTAACAATCCTAAAATGAAATTTTTCAGCCGAGGCGAGCGTTTAAAGCCGAATAAACCCGTAATTAAAAGACCCGTTCTTATTGGCGTCAAACGAAATTGCGTCCTGCCGTAGATCGCATTTAAATGTTTTCGAGGCGACCCCCTAATCTCTTCGCCGACAATAAAAATTCGGCGCGAGGACTCGGCTTGACGTAATAAACGTGGAACGTACGCGACAGGCAGAAGAGACGTTTGATTAATTGTATGCAAATGCCTCGTGACGACACCTCGATGAGGTTTCAGGCTTTGTCGGAAAAACACGACAACGGGGTTCTTTGTAAAGGTCGGACGAATGGTTTCGAAAGAGGATTTCATCAGAGTATCAATCGTACCTAAAGTTATTCTTCCGCGGTATATACTGTGTATCAATAGTCTGTGACGATGAACACATGTTTTGTTAGAGTTTTGTTACTCGTGATAAGACCGCGGATTTGATGCATTTATGCCAATAATGGCCACGTACAATTTAAAGCAGCGGGCATACTAAAAAATTTTAAGGACACCAATGTATTATTATCTGCTTGATAGGATAATTTTTGGTAATTATTGCGGAAGGGTTAATGTGCTCCGATTTTGATGAAATTTAAATATGTTATGCAGCAACACATTTTGAACAACTTCTTCCTTTTCCAATATAAGGGGGTCGCTTTTAATTTTCAAGATATTCGCAAATAACTGTGCATGCTAACATTACAAAGATAACTTATAATCTAGAATTGATAATATAATGAACATTTTCTAATACAACATTAAAGGTACAAACAGTGAGAATTAAGAAAGTGTACATAAAATAGAAGAGGTGGATAGGATAATTGAAAGAGTACCATTTTTATCTGGCTCCTGTGTCCTGCAATCAGTGCGAACATTTTTTATTTTGCATAAAGATCCACAGTCTATTCATAACGAGCGAGAGATTATAAAACTTCCAGAACGCTGTAATGTTGCTTTTAACGTAACAAAGTCGTTAAGGGGTGAAATCAATTTGTATGTTATACCCGCTTCCCCTAATAAATGCAAAACATGTATTTTGTATAAAAATCCGTATTCACGATACTTTTCCCCATTTGTTCAGTTTTGTCGTTCGAACACGTGCCTTGACTAGACTTTCTATTTGTTAATATGGTACCACTTTGTCGAATAGGTGCAGTTGTGCAATTCGGAGCCCCAAGCGACGCGAAACGAGCGGGTGCGTTCGGACAAAGGGTTAAGTCGTTAGAATTACGGACGTCGCAGCCGCGACACGACACGGGACGTCGTTAATTTCGGAATAATCGTCGCGTATCGACGCGCGAACCGAGAGAGAGAGACAGAGAACGGGTCGCGCGCTCCAATTTAATATGGAAATCCTACTACGCCCTATCGAGAAAATCAATTACGTCTAATGAATACAACATGAAGGGTTAAAGGGTTCGGCAGGAATCCGCGCGCACTTTTCCCTCAGACGACCGTGCGCCGAGAAACTCGGGGACGAAATTTCGAAGCCCGGCGAACACGATTTGTCAAGAGTTAATGGCCGCGACAGATTTCATCGAAGACGATTTTATTAAACCTCCCCGCGCCGTGAGCCACATACACGATGCGTACGGATTCGCCGAAATCAAACTTCGAACGTCGCAATTCCATATTACATTGTTCAGAAAACTGTTCGAACAATTCATCGTCGTGCGAAACGAGAAAGAACCGTTCGGCGAACGTAATATTTTTCAATTACAAAAGAAAATTCTCCGCAGTGTTACGTTAACGTTACCGCTTTTGCCAAGCCGTACTTTATTATACAACCTTTTGAAAATATTTCTGTTAGGCTAACGTGGAACATCAAACGGTCTTGCACACGCCTGGAGCGTTGTTTCTACGATTTCTTTTTAGCGAACGTTGAACGAGACAAGAGAACCCGGGGTAAAATATTAAAAGTTTTCGCTAGCGGAGACTCTACAAAGATCAACATTCAGTCGGCGCCATCGACAACGTTTCAAATAACCCAGAATGAAAAGTGTAACGAACAGGAAGGGCAATTCCGGATTTAATGAATATCTTTTGTCGGGATGTAAAAACCGTAATATAATTATCGCGCATTGTCAGTCGGGACTGAAAGGAGCGCAGGAACTTCGACGCGATATTTTAACCAGGAACTAACGAGCTGGCTCGATTCGCACTGCTAGACTGCTGGTAGATGGTTGTTGAAGCACTTTGCGCCCTACGACTTATTCTATTATGGTCGCGTCTAATGAATACAACATGAAGGGCTTAAAGGGTTCGGCAAAAATCATTGCGCCTTTCGGCAGCCGCGATAACTCGCATAAACGAATTCACGGCGGAGTGGCGCCGAGCAAACTACATTTTATAAAATCCCATTGGTAATTGCGCTGGGTTAAACTATCCTAATTTAGACCTAAACAATCTGACCGGCTAAAAGTTTTTACGGTTTGCACCCTAATGGGCGTCGTTTCGAGCTGTAATCGTTTGAACAGGTCTCTTTAGGAACGGATAAATCAGCATACCCTAAGAACCGTTTTACAGAGAGTTGAAACGACGCGAGTTCTGTTTGTCGAACCGTGATTCACAGTCATCTTCATTTTATTGACACAATAAGAGGAAATTTAAAGGGGGGTTCGTGTGTACGCAAGGTCTAGGTAAACAAGTTGAACGACCGATGGAAAATGGGAGACACAGACTTACCTTCGCAGGATCAGACTTCTCGGACTCCTCGTTGAAGGTCTGCGATCCTCTGGACATGGTGTTCCTACGGGGTGTGGTGGTGCCATCTTGCGAGGGGCGCACGAACTCGATTCTACCACCCTCGACGACGATGTTAGGGGCTGGAGGGAAATTCTCTGCGTTACCGACCGGATCGCAGTAGCCCAACAACCCCGCCTTTTCGCCGTACAGAGGGTGAATTTGTCTGCAACAGTCGGTAAGCACGTATTTTACTTGGGGGATTGAAGCACAGGGTTGCAAGGAGGACGTAGTGTCAGCTTTTGCCACCGTTCACAGTGAGCTCTCGCAGTTGCTCTTTTATCGATTGCCACGAATTCTGCAGGAATATGTTATCTATCGTTGATTCGATTCTGGATGTTCAATAGGGACGAATTCTCAGGGGATGATTCCATTTGTTGGCAATCTTATGATAAATACGGGTCAAACTGCAGGCTTTTATCGATTTATTGAATGCGCAAGTATCAAAATTCAGGATAATGTAATTCAATTTTTAATGAATTAGAAACTAGAATCCTTTAGTTGATGAAGGATGGATATTATATTTTATCAGTAGTAGACTGCGGATCTCTATGCAAAATAAAAAATATTTACGTTTATTGCAAGACACAGAAGCTAATTAACAATTTTTTCTTCTTATCTCGTTACACTGAAACTAATACACTCGTGTCCTTAAATGTTTTTAGTATGACTCCCGGTTTAAATTATGCCTACCGATTTTTGTCGTAAGTGCATGAAATCCGCAGTCTAATTATTAAATTTGACGAAAGTTCGAAATCAATTAAAGCAATTAAATACAGTTGTTATGCTTCCCTGAGAAAAGCGAATCGAAACGGAGTCACGATTAATTCGCGTGGTAAAACTGTCGCGAGTTTTACAGAATAATTTGTATGCTGCGCAGCGCTCGATCGGATACAATCGAATTTATTACACGGCGCCGAACAAAAACAGCTTTTGATCGGATAACGTAGTCACGGAATGCGTTACCCAGTAACGATATTAAAACGTGATTTACGCTTTGCCGGTCTGCCGATAAATTATCTTTCACAGAAGTGTTTCGGCGAAACCGTTTAAATTCACTCCTTCATGAGTCATTGCGAGCATGTATCTTCTGCAATTGAAAGGTTTTGCTTGCCGCGAAATGATAAAATGCACTTCGCATGTGATAATGCGTCAATAATGCATCAAATTAAAGATTCACCGTTCCGCTGGCAGATAGCTAAAATGAATAAAATTTTAACTAACCGAACAAACTTCCGAAGTAATAAATTAAATTCACCTGTGGTTAGGGATCGCAGAATAAAGCTGACGGAACGTACATATTGTGTTCATAAAAAACAATTGTGTCTGTAAAAAAAGAAGAGAGAACAGAGGCCCGGAAAAAAATGAGTTTTAGTCAATTAATAAAAGTGCAGACGGAAATACAGGGTTGAGGATTTCCATTAAATTTCCAGCGAGAGCTTCTTGATGTGGTCGCAACGGACTAAAAGCGGCGCTGACAGATGAAGCAAAAACGAGCCCCGCGAAATTGGATTACCGCTAGTTAAATTTCCGCGACAGACGGCCATTAAGATTAAAAAAGGCGGTAAACGCAATTCAACCTTTTTTTTTTCCGCGGCGCAACGCGACGTTCCGTAACGTTGGCGCAGCCGAGCAAAAATGTTTCGTAACTGTGCACCCCGGTAACGACGTGAAACTTCGGGATTGTGATTAACACGTAATGCCCTTTTCACAGTCAGTTAGTATACTTCTCGAGGGAAACTTGTCCATTACCTTCACTTATTAAAACCGTACCGTAACTTTCTCGAGCTTGATTCCCCATTCACCGAAGTTTCATCCACTCTGTATTCATCTAATCCATAGTTTGTCAACCTTTTTCGGCTCGCAACTCCTCTCCCATTTCAAGGTTCATTCTGCCGCCGAAGGGTGAACCGTGTCTACCATCAAAGTTTCTTAACCCTTCGCTGCATAGTGTATCGTATCTGATACAGTAAACTAAGACTGTATTTTCTCACTATTCTAAATTATGTTTATTTCTCTGAAAATGTTGTTTTAATTATTTTTAATATTTTTCTCTTAAATGAAAAACACAAAAACTGACCTTCTTTCAATTTTTTCATCCCAATTAAGAAACTCATGCAGTGGAGGGTTAAGTTGGATTGAAAATGGCGAAAAGTAAAATTTTAAGACAGCTCGTATTTGATCTGGGTATTCATCTCATCGATTGATCTCTAATTTGTGGTTTCAAATATTTCCGTGGATTGTCTTCTTTGATGCGGTCACTGCGGCATTTTTAATCAAGTAGAGTAGACGTTTCCAATTGTATTTTCGAACGGGGACATACGAACTCCACCTTTTCAGTCACGTAACAAATATCTCTTATGCAATCGGTCGATTGTTAAAGTGGAATTACCAAGAATGAATTATACAGTTCAAGCCTGATTAATCTGGGATCCGAATAAGTGCAGCACATGCATAATCGACAGGGAGTGCGGCAATAGATCGTTAATTCCAAACAGAATTTCTGAATTCGATCAAGAGTCGTTCATTTCGATAACATTCCACGCACGATCGAAACTCTTCTCATAATTTCAACCAATGGATCGAGATTAACCCTGAACTTTTGACCCGAAAATTTCTGATTGACGTTTCACACAGACACATTTCCTTGTTAATCAGGTTAAAAGCTTCGCTCCAGAGCGCGTGACTCGTGTAAGGTAAACTGACATCGCCTAATACATTATATACGTTCGACACATAGGTCCAACATGCTGTTGGGCAACCGGAAAACTGACCAACTAACAGTCTAGTCGCTGAGACTGGTTAAACGATTTGCGGATAAAAATTCGCGTTCCAATAAGAATCATCGAAACATTATTTTCCTGCGAAATTGAAAGTCGATGCTGTACGAACAAGTAAATGCGTTCCAATAGAACAGTGTTTCCCAAACTTTCGATATCTACCCCTTCTATGATTTTCGTAACACTGAATACCCCTCGTCAAAAAGAAAATTGTATATACTTTAATAATAATCAATTATATAATGATTGTAATTCCATGTCCAAAATAATAATAATCAAATCAAATAAAAATCAAAATATAATTAGAAAAATAACATTCACTCGTAATAAAATATAAATAAAATTGATATTATAAATAACATTCTTTAGAATCAGTGAGAAGAATGAAATTGTTTCTGTTGGGGGTGGTTGTTAAGTGAGGGACCCCAGGGGGGACGCGTCCCTCACTTTGGGAAACACTGCAATACAAGAACAACGAGTTTACTAATGTTTTATGAGAAAACCAATTTCACTCGCGATCTATTTTCTAGTCCTATACAAGAGTATATAAAGTATTTCTTATCGTTTACACCGAATTGCCGTAAAAGTTCGAGTTCAGTAAGGTATAAAATTTAATGCGACGAAATAAACTATACTGGTGCCGGCGACGTATAAAGCTGCACAGAGATCCCGAGGGTTCCTATAAATTCTACGTTTATTATACAAACGCGAAGACGGTTTTATACCGGCGATTTTTACGATATACAAACACGCCGTACCGTCGCCATTCTTCTCATCGTGCAATTAAAGTTTTATCGTATCGGCGAGAGACTTCGCAGGAAATAACGCGGACCTATCGTATAGATTGTCGGACACGTTTATGTTCGGGAATATTACTTCAAATTGATTTTCATCAGGCGACGATAATAGAATTTTCAATTAGCACCGATGCGTCGGCGGCGTTTGTATTTATTCTTAAAATTCATTTGATTGATCTCTGTAAACCGACTATCGACTCTCGAAAGACTCGACAGCCGCTGAATACCTAGGAAACTTTCCTATTTGACATTGTAACGTTCTCAATGCGCGGAAAAATTCGTTCCGGAAAATGAAAAAGAAGAAATTAAATTCCGCGGGCAGCACGCGCACGACAGACGAAAGCTAATTTGTACTTTTTTACGCTCATTAGCATACTTTAATTAGATGTCGGCGAGTAGGCGGTGCTCGAATTACGGTTCACTTTGCGTTTCCGCCTCGTGATTTTCGAGTTATCAACGGACCACTTTTTATTTTTCCTCTCCTGCGTTGCGGCACACGTCGGACAAAGTGAAATGCAAAGGAGAGCGAGAGAGAGAGAGAGAGAGAAAAGTTTGTGTGCGGGTGCTCGATAGCAAGTGGTTTTTATCTGAGGCGGGGGTGTGGGCGGATGAATCTGGCTTCCGCGGAGTCTGCGAGTTCATGGGGTTCAGCTCTCGGTTCGGTACGGTTCGTCGCCGCACAAGGGGCTCGAAATACCACGTGTCGATGAGGAAATAAAATAGGGGTTTCAGTGTGCACGGGGAAAATGGTTATTGTGTTGCCACAGGCTTATCGAACGTCAAGACTCCGTCGAGGGGTGAATCTCATCGGGGTTGAAGGTACGAGCTCTGGTAAAAATAGAAGTTCCTGGACGACCACGGGAAGCACGGTGTATTAGCGACTTCAACGCAAACGCCGCGCCGCGGGGAATTGTTTTAGAATAGAATAATTCGCGACACAATTTTAAAACAACTGTATCGCAACAACGCGTGTTATCCAGACAGCAGTGTAGGTATAAGAAGAATACTTGACAATCGCATTAATTAACGTTGAAATAAACTTTACTGAATGGTGAAATTATGTTGCATTTATAAATAACTTCGACTGCAAAGGGTTAATATATTAGCGAGCAAAGAATGGACATTCAGGGAAATTCTGTACTCCATACCACGTGTAACACTGCTGTTACACGTTAAACTTCAGACCGCGTGTACCACTGGTGATACACACGGACATATTTATTTAATGCGTTAAAAAAAGATATTGTATAACAAGTTTAAGACTATAGAATATATTCCCATCAAAAAGAATGAGGCATTATAAAATCATTAATATAGAACAAAGCAAATGGCCTGAATGAAAAATCGAGGACAAACGGCTCGGCACGGAACGTGTTAATTATGATTGCACTCTGAAGATGTGTTAAACCAGACAGATAAATATCGACTTGAGCTACTTTTGCATGAAATGGCTCAGTGCGAAAGGAAACGGTAATTCGCTTGGCGTTTCGCAGACCAATAATAATATTATACATTGAAGTTTGATTAGGGATGAAAAAGTAGGCGGCCAGGCCGTTGAATTCCGGCGGATTTCAACGATTCCAGAGCACGAAATTCTCGGGTATTGGGATCTTTTTCCGATGATTTCAATTAGTACGTATTATCGAGATTATACCGTATCCCTGAGATATAGGTCGAAGCCCTTCAGAGGATGAAAAGCCTAGCCCGTGCGAAGAGAGAGAGGAAGTCCTTCGATACCTACCCGCACAAGTTTTCCAATTAACCCCAGTTTATTACGCGGGAAATTGAGGTCGAGGTTCTTTCCCATTGGCTCGTAAAGGTGAGAAAGGGTTACACGCCCGAATAGACTTACCTGGGTGATGGTATGGGGCGAGGCTTATCTAGCGCCAGATCCGAGCTCAGGGGCGAATCGGGTCCGCGGACGCTGGAAGCCCTGCAACAAACAGAATAATCGTTAGCTCTTTTGCTAATAGGAAGCCAACGAAACACACGTAATAATCATGCGGAACATTCGCAGCATGAGTCTGGGAAAACCCAAAGCCGTTATCAGGTAGTGACGCCACAGGAAGATTAATAATTCGCGCAACATCGCAGTTTCGACTTTCAATTGTAAATAATTTCGATTTACCGAATCACTGCGGCGCCACAGTACTAAATATAAGCGATCGATAAATAGGAGTGGGAAACCAGTAATTTGCCAACACGGTCCTTAAATGAAATATCAGATTATTTCAATTTTTAAAATCCCCAAAGAACTTAACGAAATCTACAGCATACGCATAAGAGATGAAATCTAAACACTGTTATAGTCGTCGCTAACATTCGTTGGGTGTTATGACATTTGTCTTTTTAGATTTCGTTCATGCGAAATACTTTCCTTAAATTACATTCCTTATTTGTAATTTTTGTCGATTCGAAAAATTATATGGATTAGACTGCTGATCTTTATGCAAAATAAAACTTGTCTGCAAGAAATGAATGCTAAATTCTATGTTATTTCTTTCCTTAATCATTTGAATGGAGGAGAAATATTGACATTTTCAATTTTAAAAATGATTCAACAACTGAATTTCCTCTACTCAATGTTGCAATAAATGCACAAAAATCCGCAGTCTAATAATTACGCACTGAATATATAACCTCCACCGGCAGGCGTAAATTACACGGTGTCTGTTTGAAATTATTGGAAAATGAATATCTTCGGTAGACAGATCAAACGATTATTCACAGAATATGCATTTCACGAGGATATTCACCTTTCCTGCACGTACAATAAACCGACATCGGTTTACCGGCTCCGCGTGTCCGTACAACGGTGTACGTGTGTGTATGTGTACAACCATGTCGAAACGTTACCGGTATCTTTCTTGAACTTCTTTATTGCAATCTGTACGTAATGCATCCTGTTTGCGCAAGATTCGTAAACGCTGCGCACCGCTCTCGAGGAACAATCGGCGAGTAATCGTGATCGCGTATCGAAGTTAATGCGGAATGATCATTTTCGCGAGGATACGCCTCCTCGGCTGTGCCTATTTTCGTCGAACTTCTGTCGCGTACGTATCGGACAGATGAAGTCGAGAATACCACGGTTACGCAAAATCCGATTCAGCTCGCGTCTCTCCCGCATTACGACGCAATATTTATATTTCGTTCGTGTGACGACTTGATAGCGAGAGTATGCTTTCGTGCAGGTAAACCGTAACTCAACTTCTGGCGACCGGCAACCTGGCATAAATTAATAAGCTCCGCCAATAAACGGAACTTATACGGACGCGTTACGAGCAATATGAAAATTAGCATCCTCCGTTTTACATTGACTTTCTCAATATCTTAAAGTGCGGCGCAATTACAGTTGCGGCGAATGTTGGATAATCGGGATGCAATGTGCTTAGTTCGATCGTGGCTTTGAAATGCCGTGAGTTTATTGGTTGGAGTCCATAGTGCACATTTATATGTGCTTTTTTAAAGTCTTAAAAGTGTTTCACTTTCTCAGGGGTTAAGGTCTGATAAAGAGAACTGCGTTTTAAAAAAATCCTGTAAAATGAACCGTTAAATAAATATGAGCAAATCCATGGTCTGAATCGGTCCAGACAGGCAACGTGTATTGGAACTTATTTCTTTGTAATTGTAGATTATTTTACAGGATATTATTATAAAATTAAAAATCGTTCATTTGTTACGTATTTAGTAGTTTTGCGGATAATTTAAATTACCGATGTCTTTGGTTATAAACTCCATATTTCTTGCAATATTCATGATACGAAGAATAAATGTTGTGTAGAAATGAATAAAGTTTTTGTAGAGATACTCTTATGTATCTAAAAACTCATTTTCCTCGGTTTGCTAGTTCAGCTATTACAATTTAAAGGGAAAAAATGTTGACGCTTTATTTTACACATCTGTAAAACCAACCATTTACAAGATTTTGAAAATTTTTTTGAGTTACGTTTAATTATATCATTACAGATTACAACATATCCTTGGTACTTCATTGATTCTTCGAGTCTTACGACTTGAATATTCTGACAAATATTGACTCGGACAATTTCGCGTTTTCACGTAATTCTGCCGATTCACCGTGATAAATCGTTTCGCGACGAAAAAGCTGTTTGTTCCATCAACGCGCCTATCCACTTTGCGCAAGAACTTTCTAATACCATGATTAATGTGCGGCTTGATCTAGCCCGGACACTGCGCTAGGGAGTTTAATCTGATTGACCGATTCCCCGAGCCACTGTTCAGTTAATCCACCTAAAACTGTGCTCAACGCTAAGAGAAATTACACCAGCGATCGGTCTTGTGTTTTGCAAAACGACTCTCTTAATCCAGGAGCCTCGATTAATCACTGTTTCAACAGCACGACGATGGCGCCAGCTAGAAAATGTCTCACCGTCGAAAAAAGAAAAAAAACTATGAATCGTGCCGTCACACTTCGTTTCTTTCCTTTCCTTCGCGGAACGACCTGTGTACGATGTTGTAACGAGGTGTCTGAGGGAGTAAAATGGAGAAAACAACTTGAAACCTTAAAGGGTTGAATACCGACGACGCGTCTCTACATGAAAGTGACACATCTGTAATAGTTCTCGCGTTGGCTCGTGTTTTCCGTGCGTTATCGAAACAAAAAAAAGATGATTCGGACAAGTGTAGCCGGTCAAGCGCAAACTGGAATTTGTTTCTTCGTTTCGAGAGGTTGGGACACTTGTTTCCGTGATTAATGCCTGATGGAAAGTAAATATATTTCACCGATAACGACCGGAGGGGGATAACCGAAGTGGATTTCCAGTCAGGAAACGTGTAATTACGGGGCCGCGGCTAATTAATAATAATCATCCGCGGATCGGTGTCCGTGATAAAGCCTATATATTATCGCGGCGCTCTCTCCAGCCGAAGCAGTCGCTTGTAATTACGTCTGCGCGCAGAAGTGGCGATCCGGCCCCGCCGCGCTTGTATTCACGCGTATTTATCTCAATTAAAATGCCGGCTCGGTCTGGAAACGTCTACGATTGCTTGTACGCCGCTAGATCCGACATTAATCAATTAAGAAGAGCCCGGAGAGGATGTTTGTAATTAGATCCCCGAGCACCGGCACCACTTGTACGATCGATTTCGACAACGCCAAAGAGAGAACCCCCGTTCCTTTTGGCGATACATTATAACCGCGTCAACCGTATCGATCTTCCCGTTTTTCACTGATTAATCACGTCCAGGCTAAGAGGATCGACTAGCAAATACCAGGCTTCTTGATAGCTTCCAAGAGACAGATGACTGTCGTCGAACCAATCTCCCTGTGCTCATAATCGACGCCAATCAGATTTCCTGCGATCAATAATCATGTCTACATTGATCGCAAGATTCTCGAGTGGAATTACACGGAAATCTGTACTTCCGCGGCTATGCAATTAGGATCATAACTGATCACACACATTTTAAATCAGAATAACTTTTTTACGAATGGATCAAACGACTCCATGTAGTTCATGCATTTATGGAAAAAAATCAGTAAGTGAAACTTAACCCTTAGCACTCGAGTTAACACTAAAAATTGCTGTACTATTATTTGAATAATTGTTTACACTATCAGATATGTCGGTATCTAACCAATTACTACACATTTAAGTATTGTATGAGGTATTATATCAATTTCATATTTATCAAATTTAAAAATATTTATCAAATCTAACCAATTACTACACATTTAAGCATTGTATGAGGTATTATGTCAATTTCATATTTACCAAATTTAAAAATATTTATCAAATCTAACCAATTACTACACATTTAAGTATTGTATGAGGTATTATATCAATTTCATATTTGTCAAATTTAAAAAATCATAGGGAATGGAAATATTGTAGGTGAGAAGAAACGTTTAATTTTCGAGTTAAAATAGCTTCGAGTGCAAAGGGTTAAAATAGTAAACAGATTTAAACAATGTACACATAAGTTATTTTCAATCAACTGAAATTATTGACACAAGAAGTAAATCTTTATTCAGCTTCGTTTCCATGCAGATCATGTATAAACACTTGATTTTGCATAAAGATCTGCTTGTCTAGTGATCAGTTATGCTCTTAACTGTACCTCGAACGAACGGTCATTGAAATGAACAGTTTCTTAATTCTTATTGGAGGCAAAGTACTTCTGGCGCCAAAGCAAGCTAATATGTAATAGCGAATCTTTTCTTTTCTTCTCGCGGACTATTTTCAGGAAAGGAGTGAATATGTTTGCACGATACGCTAACAAAAAAGTGGACTCGCAGTTCCGGAATTGGCAGCGAAAATTGGAGAAACACAAGCTCCGGAAGTTTTATTCTGTCGAGAACATCATTATTTCCACAATACCGTTCTCGCGCCGCGCCGGCCAGCGAGAACTTTTCGTACTGATTTTATTTTCCACTGGGGTACGCGGAGTTGGCAAGCAGAAAAAAAGAAATAGATCGATAGCCGGCGTACCAGCCCGGTGAATGAAAGACATGAATTTTTATGGTGCGCATTTCACGAAGCTTCCAATTAATTTAACAATTTCAGCATGATGAACGCGATGCACAATGTTCTCGTTGCAACAGAAACCCGGAATTACTTTTTGAATACTTTCATTTTAGCTACGTGTTTTACAAACCGAGCAGCTTTATAAACTAGATACGGAATGTAAAGATAACATTAATTACTGGAAATATTTCCTATGCCAACGCTCGTGCAAACACTGGGTTTGTATAAAATTGAAATTCACCCAGTCGAAAGGTTAATGTGTTATTAATACCGAGGTTTTGTGTTGTCTCCGGCGATGTTTGATAAACAAACAACCGTTCCATGGAGATTTTCGGTGAACATCCTCCAGGTAATAACGCGTTTTAATTTGAAGCGAGCCCGCATATCGATCGCTGGTACTTTTGAAGTAGAAGACAACCGCCCCGAGGTGTTTGTATTTCGCACAGACAGATGTTAGTTTCGCACACTGTGTACAGAACACGCATCGAATTCGCGTACAAAGTAAATAAACTATCGAATCCCGAAGAACCAGACAGAAGTTTCAGTCACGCGCACTTATCGATCCCGGCCGTATCGCGTTTCCCGGTCGAAATAACCGTTTATGCTTATACCATAAACCGTGATACATATGTATACATACGACTACGGCAAGGTAAATATGTTTGTTCGACAAATGTACACTTTGCTACCAGCGAATTGCATGTAAGAGCATTATTGGAAGTTCGTGTCATTGCGAGAAAACCTGCTTCCGTAGAACTTATTCAGATCAGAGTAACTTCGTCTTACGTTTGAAAACTCGGAAACTCAGTTGAAGAATATAAAAAAAAGTATATTTGATAATTTTACTTATTGTTATTCCTGTTCGGTTGCCTGTTCGATTTCTCTCGTTACGTAAAATGATTAAAATTAAGTATTACAAGTAGTTGTACGTAAGTTTTAATAGCATTAAGATTCCAGAAACTGTAGAGGAGATGAAATACCGTGCTGATTATGTTACGCTGCTCGGTGAAATGAGGATGAGATCTTTTGAAGTCGTTAATTGCAGCTGCACGTGAAGTAACAATTTGCATATAGGAATGCTAGTGAGCAATTGATTGCGAACGAAGCAACCGAGTGGAAAAATCCTCGAGAAAAATGGGGAGAGAGCAGACAGATCTCGTCCATCCTTTTACAGGAGCAACTGACAGACCGCCTCGAGCATTTTCATCAGGCGTACCCTTCCGCCTCTTTCAATACCCCAGCTACGATCAAATGTGAATGTTAAAGTCGTTTTAATTAAAATCGACAGGAAGCATCGGAACGTTCCCGGCGCACGCTTCGCTAAGTTCCAGCGTTTCCTATTTATTAAGTTACTGTTTTCCACCGAACGAGTAAACGTAAGTGATTCATGCCTTCCGATTCGGATCGTTTAAGAGACGACGAACATTATTCTATATATTTATTGAACCAGGTTCCCTCGAAGGTCCGACTTGTCGTTGACTTGTACTACTGATTTCCACAAAAAAAATACGCCTGCGTATAGGTCATTATTTTAAGACAACAAAATTTCAAGAATTAATTAAAAAAGATGAATATAAAAAATATTGTAAGCGAAACTTCGAGAAACAAAAACTTTCGGGCGCCTAACTAGTCGTTGACTCGTACCACTGAATTTTCGCGTCTCTTCCTTCGGTAATATATTTGCCTAATGCAAAGGTCAATTTTCGGAATTTTCAAGAAGCTTCCGGACGAGGAGAACATAATAGCAAAAAAGGTGGCGTGAAAATTGAATTCAAAGTTTGTCGAATACGTGAAGCTACTTCTATTATCGAATGTTCGCGTACAGAGAATGTGGAGAAAAGAATAATATTAAAAGAACAATAACACTAAATGTGTATCGTGGTGAGATGAGATGAATATATGGTGTAAGGTTCTCGTAGATGTGGTTTCAACGTTCCTCGTTCTTCAGCGTGGAGTGCGTAAGAAATCGAGTTGTTTTAAAGCCCATATGGTAATTGGTCTACTCGTATAGCTCGTCTGTGGTAGCCATGCATCGCGAGGAAGACGGATAGCGAAGAAGAAGTGAGCGGCTCCCTCGGCGAACGAGAATGGTAACCGGAGGGCGTTTTAAGGTCGCTGCACACTACACCGCCGCTACGACAGCACAAGCACAGCGCCGCCTCGCCGAGCTGGTGGAAAGAAAGAGAGAAAGAGTGGAGAAAAATTTTGTTTCTCTTTCTCTCCACCAGCTCGGCGAGGCGGCGCTGTGCTGAGCTGGCGGAGGGGCGTCCTAGTGTGCAGCGGCCTTTAATGTGCTGCGTTTTATCGCGCGATTCATTCGCCGCGCCGCGCCGTCTCGAAAAAGCGTTTTCCCCCGCACCTATTGCACCGAGCCGCATCTCCCGAGGAAACCTAGACGACGTTCAGTCTCGCATAAAACGTGTGCATTAGCGGCAAGAAACAGCGCGGCTGGCTGCGTCTCTCGCGCGGTAGATCTCTCTATTCGGCTCCGCTCTGCTCCGCTCTGCTTGGCGTCGCCCTTTGTGACTGCACAAGCAACTCTCGTAGTCTCGATCCCGATTTAATAAGCCCATTGCCGGAAAGAACGCTCCCGCGAAGTTTGTCAACTCTACGCCTTTGAGGACACCGCGTACTTTCCGGCGGAGGGCTCCGCTTGTCGAAAACGCAGCACGCATAACTTGGCCGAAACTATTTGAGTGTGGTGAGTCGCTAGTAGACTGCGGATCTTTATGCAAGATAAAAATGTTTACATTAACACAGGAGCGAGATAAAAATTTCTTTCTTCTTTTAATTATGTGAGTAAATTGAAACTATTAGGCTGATGCCTTCAAATCTTTTTAACCCTTTGCACTCGGAGCTATTTTAACTCGAAAATTAAACGGTTCTTGTGACCTACAATATTTCCATTCTCTATGATTTTTTAAATTTGATAAATATAGAATTGATATAATACCTCATATAATACTTAAATGTGTAGTAATTGGTTAGATACCAACATATCTGATAGTGTAAACAATTATTTAAATAATAGTACAGCAATTTTTAGTGTTAAGAGTGCTAAGGGTTAATATGTCCACTACTTTCAATTGTGCTTACTTATTTTTGTTATAAATGCATCACAAATCCGCAGTCTAGTCATTAGATTCGTCTTGATGTCAGCTACAACTAGTGGCATTTGAAACATTAAGTTCACCATAAATTGTTTATTAATAACTACATAACAACGCTACGTGAGTACACATATTCCATCAGCTCCGACAAGAAGCTGAAGTTTCTAGAAAACGTTGACGCAACTCGTATTATGCGAGAATGTAGTGCACACGTTCATCAATGAACCTGACAGCAGGAACATTGATATCTGGTATTTTTGCGGTGGGCAAGTTCGAGTTTCCATTTTCCGTTCGATTTGACCAGAGATCGGATATCGGCAGGTCGCGGCCGTGTTTTTAACCACAGTTTGTTATTTATTCACGCGGAACTAAGAACAGGATGTATATTGTTCGCGTCTTGTTCACGTAATATCCCGATACCTACGTTACGTCACGATCGAGAACGCGGGAATTACGGAAACGGTGAAACGTATCAGAAGCTACGTGAAACGTATCCAGCAGAGGGTGAAACCCCACCAGTTTGTTTCCCTTGGCAAGTTGCGTGTCAGTCGTTGCCTCGGTCGACACGATTCCTGTGTTCTTGTCAATGAACGCTGTTTGTCTTGCTGAAATATCCATCGCTGGGGAATTGAACGTTTTTCTGTGGAATATTCTGTCGAACACGGTCTTGGAAAGGAGAATGTTCAAGACCACTGATATAATTTTTAACCCTTTGCACTCCGAGCTATTTTTAACTGGAAAATTAAACATTTCTTCCGATCTAGAATATTTCTATTTCTTATGATTTTTGCAATTTTATGAATATGAAATTGGTACATTACCTTATACAGTACCGAAATGTTTAGTAATTGATTAGATACCGATATATTTAATAATGTAAACAATATTTTGAAGAATGGTGCAGCAATTTTTAGTGGTGCCTCAGAGGGGACAGCCGAGTGCTAAGGGTCAACATAGACAGTAATTTGAAAAGCGTTGTCTTGAAGAAGTTTCTACAAATCACGTTCGTTCAGATATTGTTAACCAGACACGATTCCTTAATCCCTTACAATATCCTATCTAACTCTTGACGAAGATTCTGAATAAATTCTGATAAAAATGTATGTCAATAATTTCCAACAAATCGAAATACAATTCTATTTTGGTTTTGTTAATTTACAACTATTGGAGGACGTATAGATATATACAATTTATATAAATTTTCTCCTTTTCTAGGAAATTATAATCTACAAAAAGGTTCTAATTACTGAAACCATAAAATGAAACGTAGGACAACTGACTACCAAGTCAAAAAGACTTGTCGAACTGTTTCTTTCGCAGCAGCTTTTTCATCAGAAATGTTCGAATTGGATTCTTCTTGAGGCACGCATTATGATAAATAAAAACGTAGTAAAATGGTATGGAGTCTGAATAATTGTAACTTTTTCATTAAAAATCAACGTACATCAATCACATTTATTACTTGGTAGTTCCGGTATTAATATGAACGGGTCGGAAAGGAACACGACGAGAAGAAGTGTTTTATTTCGAATGTAAAATGGCGAAGTACTAAGAAGTCTCGTTACGAGTGTATTCGGGGACTGCGGGTCGGAAGTAATTTCTGTCGAAGCAAAGTAGAAGACCGTGTGCCGTCTACGCGAGCGTATTAATCTGCTCCGTCTTTAGCTGATCAAACAACGATTCGTAATCCAGACGGAATCTCGACTTCCGAGCTTGGTTTTCCTTCCGATGAGAGGAGTGGTCCGCTTTTACGTCCATCAGAGGCTCAGAGACTGGAACGAAGGTACTTTCTGATGCGCAAGAGGGTCGGAGGACCACACATCGTTGCACGGTACACGGGCTTGTTTTATTTGACTTTTTTTTTCGTCAAGGAAATAGAATGAACACATGCCCCGAACCAGCTCCCGCTTCTTCGTTAAATATTTACGCTCCATTAAGCTTGTCGCTAGACCCAGCTTTATGACGCAACCCGCCAAGTCAATCGAACGTTTCGTACAATATATCCGGTTTTTCAGAGGCAAACTTATGGGCATTATGGGCGAATTATTCGGTGCCGAATCGGTTTTACGCACTCGAGTTTTTATAGCCTGGTTTAACATATGTTCGCCGCTCATTTCACACGATCGTTTAATATTTATGAGACAATTAAAAGCAATCCGACGCAGCTGCACCGCGAACGCTTTCGATGATGTCTGTTTGATGTTTCCTTGGATTTCGCACACGATTTTTCGTATTTAGAGTCTATTTACTATTAAAATTTTTTATCGGAGAGTATACGTCCAGAATGTTGGCTTAGGAGCAAAACAAACAATTTCAGCCGAGATAAAAAAAAGATAGTTCCCGGCGAGTTTGAACGGGGAGATAAAATGTGTTATCGGGCAGAGTTCGCGATAAAAAGAAACCAACGTCACGAAACACGGTGCAATCCAAGGAAGTGGCGAGGCGAAAATCTCATTCAGGCCTCCGCGAAACCTAATTTGTCGGGCGCTGTGGCACCGTGGTCCAGTCGTAAAAAATGCAACGGGAACGTCTGGTCGACCGAAAACCATGCCGGAGGAAGAACGGCCACCAAGAAGGCGAGTTATTTCGCACTCAAGATCCTCCTGGTTGTAACTTAAACCGCGGTGGCTGCGGCTCGTTGTCGAGACTCGTGAAAAATAAAAATATCTCCCGGAGAAAATGCTTGCCAGATGCGACAGCCATTTTATAATGACCTGAAGAATTTTATATAATTCGAGACAACTCGCGAATTTTATATATTCTCAGCTATCTTCCAGCTTATATTAGCAAACCGTATCTCGTTTTATATTTGCTCTATTTAAACGTTCGCGGAGACTTTTCAGAATTCACGAATTGACTTGCACGTTTTGGAAAGGGAAAATGTAAAATTATAAATTTCAATGATGCTTTTGAAACGGTATTCTTCTGGTTTTTGATTGATTTAAGGATTCTTTTACTTCGAAGAGGAATTGAAACCTTGCTAAATAAAATGGTATACGTATTTCCTTATATCGATCGTAGAGTTGTTAATTGGTTCGCTCAATTGTTATTTAAAAACACTTTTGCAAATTACCACATCAATTTCAACGTTTCCATCTTACTTCAGATCATTTTCAAGAAAAAATTGCGTCTGTAAATTATTATACGTTAAGATATTATACTGCATGTTAAATTAAATTGAGGAAAACTATTACCTACTAGTTTCGTGAGAAAGAAGAATTTTTAAATTCATAGAAACATGGTGTACTATCAAATCGTTCAGTAAATTCCAAGATCCAGGGTGAATCGCAATAACAGGACATGTAACTTCGAAGAGGAATGAAAACCTTGCCAAATAAAATAGTATACTATGAAATCGTTCAGTAAATTCCAAGATCCAGGATGAATTATGGTTGCAGGTGGGCAAATACAGTTCCACGTGAATAAATCGAGTGGCGCGGTAACATCATCCGATTCGGAGTTCTTCCACGTTTCTGCAACAACGAGGAAGTCGGTAATAAGATATCTCGCGATCCTAAATTCGCGTAATATCAAAGGTCAGCCGTGAATGCTCGTGTCAGCTGTTCGGGAAAGGAAAAATCCGTAACGATTTAATTCCGCGGGACCTCGATTCCGGCGCATTGTCGGTTCAACGAAGGAATCGGCCGGTAACACGAGAGAACGCGATTTAATTAACAAAGGAGAAAAGATAAAGCGCGTTCCCCTGTTCGTTTTGCATTGCATAATCTGTGACGCCGCAGCCGGTAACGGTACACCCCCGATGCATATTTCTCGAATGCAGCCGGTGTCAGATGCTGGTGCATTAGCAGCTTCGAATCCTGTCCCGGTGATGTAACACAATATCCTTCTGAAAGAACCACAGCTTCCACTTGCGTCGTCGTCATGAGCTTTCCGCTAACTAGACTGCGGCTCTCATTGTTGACAGAACGATGACGGAAGCTGCGTGGAATTATCTTATTGCAAAGAAAAAAAAAGTGTCAGACTTTTTTTAACCACTTGCCCTACGATTTATTTTGCGGTTTCAGTGATCAGAACTTTTTTGTAGATCGTAATTTCCTAAAGAAGGAGAAAATTTATATAAATTGTATGCCTATGTGTTCTCCAATAGATGTATATTAAATCCTTGCCCTACGATTTATTTTGCGGTTTCAGTGATCAGAACTTTTTTGTAGATCGTAATTTCCTAAAGAAGGAGAAAATTGAGATGTATATTAACAAGATTAAATTATTATTATACATTTTTGTCAGAATCTGTTCAGAATCTTCATCACGAGTCAGACACGATATCGTAAGGCAAGGGTTAAGAAAGTTTAGGTTCGATTAAATAGAGAAAATTATGAAAAAACTGTATTTTCACGGTTACCCCGTATATCCACTTGAATTTATTCCAAGTTTACATATACTCACAACACGGAGTGTCAAAAAGCAGACGCAAGGAGTCAATCAAACTCGTCCCTTACCTGAAACAGAAAGACAAGAACACCGTTAACACATTTTCGGGATATACAATTAAATTTCTAGTATGCCAAACATAATAAAAAGACTAGACAAATAAAAGTGAAAAACCTCGGAAAACCTGTCGCGCTCTCAGCTACCAGAGCGATAGTGCTTTACCATTTCGCAGTTTCACGCGGGTCGGCTTCTCATCGGGTACAACGAGAAAATAAAATCGCAGGTGTTCAACGACTTCGTAAATCCCTTGGGGATCCGTTGTCGCGAAGTTTCCATCCCGGCAGCTTTCTCCGAAAAAAGAGGAGAGAAGAAAAAGGTAGAAAAAGAAAAGAATGTGCAAGAAGTAAACGTTTCTCCGGGAGCGAATGTAATCGGGAATAGAAGATCGTAGCATTCTACGAACTATAATATTCGCGTTCGTCATCCGGCCGCCATCCTCGCCGGCCGACTAAAAGTCTCGAGATGAGGCAGCAATATTTTCTCGCTATCTCGCGGTGTCATGTTTGTTATACTTTCGCTAATAGCGGTGCACGGTGCTATGAATTGAACCTTTTTTTTTATTATAGAAAATCTCATATGAGATTTATTACAACATAATTACAAAACAGAAATACACTATACATATAATACAGAGTATGAAGATTACAAAACAGAATAGGTTTCTTGTAGAAATACAGATATTATAATATTAACATATGATTAAAAGGAACAGTATATGTATGAATTGAACCTTCTGCAATCCAAAGAGACTGTACTAACAACGAATGCATAATTGTCGTGTGACAATTCACAAAACAATAATAAACTGGGTATCGAAAGATGTGAAAATTTCGTCTGTCGCGTGTTCTCCTGTTATAAAATTAAGAGTAAATTGTAAACTGTTGTTCATGTTGCGCCACCCGGTATATTGTGCATGTTGTTTACAAGCGAACATCGGAAATGAAGCGAACGTCGAGCGATCTCGTCAGATCCAACGGCAGAAAAAGATGTTTAAATAAAGTTCATTCATTCTTATCGCATTTACCGTCGTGAACGATGGTTAAAGAATACACGACTGTTAACGATAGTGACAGTAGATTGACAATTTGCAATACCGCGCATCTTCAGTGGGCCACTAAAAGTCTCGGGAAGAGGCAGCAATATTTCCTCGCTATCTGCCGGTGCCATTTTCGTTCAGCTTGTACCAATAGCGACGGTGGTTTACAGCCGAGGTGGTGGTAGCACCGTTACACGGTGCCACGGTTAAAATGAAACACAACCCCGATGAACATAAAATGTCCAGCCCGGCCGGATTAATATTATCTGCTCTCGTGAGAGAGAGGGAGAGCGGGGAAGGGGAAAGCGCGGGGGTGGAGAACGCCTCGAGCTCGTGTAGCTGTCGCCAGGCTTTAATGATAATGCCAGCGACGTGTCTCCGCCGCCGCGTTCCACGCAAATATTACACGTTTATTGCTATCTGGTAGCCGTGCCCTGTTTTACGGTCTCGTTCGTCCTCCGCGGGACAGGTTACTATTAATTCGGCCGTGAAACCGGCCGATAAAATCGTCTAATTCGCGCGCACGATTCAAAGTTGCCAGTCGAATAGCCCTCCACGGAACTGCCGCGAAGTTTAACCGTTTGACGTGAATTGAGAGATTTAAGAGATTTGCCGCGTCTCCAGTCTTAATGGCTTGTTCTCGGAATGAAATTGTAGCGGTGTGTAAATAGAATGTAAATATCGAGTGAGGGGTGCGACTGATGAGAACGCATGATCGATGACTGAACGTTTGATGGAAAGAAAGAATATGTTAAGAGTGAAATGAGCAAAGCGAAGATGGAAACGAATTGTCTAGCGAGAAGATTTGTGCAATTAAAAATAGAATAACCGATAAAAAGAAGAGTATTGAATATCCTTAGACTAAGTCCGGGAGCAATGTTTATGTAGCTTATAGCCAGACCAGTTTCTTAACTTTTTCAAAATGAATCTCAAGCGAATCGAGTTTTTTCGTCAAGATGTTAGAATACAGAGATGTATACAGAGATTTTCGAACAGATTGCTTGTATCCTAGCAGCGTCAGTCAACCTAAATGTATCCGGCGTGTATCATACATTGCTCCTCGAGGCCCCAACAAGCTAACCAACCGTAACTCCAGTTAATACGACAACCGAACTACCAATAGAAAAAAAGACGACACTCCCCGGCACAATGGGGCGGACTGAAAAAATAATTGCAATCTCAACGATCGCGCGAACTTCAGACGAAAACGAGCTCGTTCAGAAACCGAGCTTAACGAGACCGCAACCGCGCGAGAAGCACCTTATTAAAGTAACACTTCTCGAACGAGCATAAAATCCGGACGAACCGTCGTAAATCTGCTCCGATAACGTGCCAGTGGTATGAGGAGCGAGCAAGGCCGCAGGAAAACGATGGAAGAGAACGAGTCAAAGTGTGCTTCCATCGCTAACGAGCCTAAAAGAGATAGCGAGCTTACGAGGAACCATCGGCCCTCCGGTCGAAATAGTTCCTGTTGCCAGCAACCCTCGTGAATTATTCGGGGCAGTTTAACACGAAATGGATGTTTCACTTTCGGCCACATAAATGTAAATATAGTGCGCGTATAGGGTGGCCTGGAAACATACAGTATTCAAGATTCATTGATAAAATAGTAGTATATTGCCGATGTTCTTCGTTTTGCAATTTCCCATTTTCGCAAGATCACTTTTCCAGAAACGAATTCGCCGATTCGAAGATTTATTATTTGAAGAATACTTTCGAAATTGAGCCTCTCGCAGTACAGGAGCCCGGCAATGTCGGCGGCGCGGTCTGGAATGGGAGTTCTCATGAAAGTTTCCTGACATGGACGGGGTCAACGGTACTTCCACTCTCTGGCCATGCGATGCGGCTTGGCGCATCGGTGCAACAAGACGCAGTCTAGGAAGCGCAGCGCGAACAACGCAACGGTTCTGTTTACGCGGCGGTACGACCGCTTTCTGCTCCCGCGTTCCTTTTTTTTCCCTTTTTTCCTCCCCGTTTTTCTCCTCCCTCGCGTCCGCTCACTTCCGCTCGCAAATCCTCGGACGGACGCATTTGGAGCTCTCTTGGCAGCCGCTCAGACGTTCGCGATGAAATATCTAGCACGGCTGACTTTGATCTCTTCGTTCGTCGCGTTCGAAACGACCTGGAAGTCCTGCACGCGCGAAAATCGCGCTCAAGAGACAACGAGAGACGCGTCCCGACATTCCTACGGGAACCAGGAAGTCTGTGGTATGTGTGCTTCTAGGCGTACACTCGATCGAGCATTTATAACGTCGCCACAGTGCGGACGAATGACCAAAATTCGGCGCTTCTCGAAATTTGGTTACTAATATATAAACTCCAGATCTTTATCTCTATCTATATAAATGAGAATTAGTTCGTTGGTAAGCGCAACACTTGCGAACGGCTGGAACGATTTGGCTATTGTTTTTTAAAAGATGTTCGTAATAGTCCGAATAAGGTTGTTCGGGAAAGAAAAATTGGAAAAGTTGTTCGGGAAAATGGAAAATTCTGGAAAAAATGGAAAGTGCTTTTTTCTATGGGATTTTTGTATGAACTCAAGACCATAACTCACGATTCGAACGTTGGATATGCGTAATGAAAACGATCACAAACAAACTTATTGAAATTTGGACAGGACAATATCTGTTGGATCAGCTAGTATATAATAAAATCAGGATTTGTTACTGCACGTGGACAAAGTCGCGGGTATAATAGCTAGTGCAAACTAAAAATGTCCTGCATTGATTCTGGGAAGCAGAAATTTTTCTAATCCTTTACTGTTTTATATTTCACCGAACCAATATCTTCGTAAATGCTTAAACACCCGCAGTGTACTAATGCTTATGTATTGATTATTAATTGTTTGCAAATCGAAATATATTTGAGATTAGTGACGGACAATGAGCAATTGAGATGCATGAACCCGGACGATGCTATCAAATGCGGGCCATTATCGGCTGTTGGCATTGAATGATTCAATGGTATGGCATTTGTTTCGAATGCGAATGTCGCGCGCTTGCGGTGCAATTCAAGCTTGCATACCGAACGAATGCCGCACTGGCATCGCTTGTTACTCAATCGTCGACTAATTTGACTCGGGGATATGCATCGTTGTACAAAGAAAATGCTCGAACTCGGAGAAATCCTTTGAACGGTAAAACCTTTTGAGCCATGAGCTATTTTAATTCGATTCAAAACCCATGAGTGCATGATTTTTTTTAATTGGGATGAAACAATTGAAAGAAGGTCAGTTTTTTTGTTTTATTTCAGGGAAAAATATTAAAAAGAATTAAAATAACATTTTCAGAAAAATAAACATAAATAAACACAGTAAGAAAACACATTCTTAGTTTACTATACACCATATTTGTTACCTGTATCAGATATGATACACTATGCAGCGAAGGGTTAACTTTTGTGAATCAGACTCGTAGCTTCAAAAATTCTGTAATTTATTCAAACAGGAGCATTGGAAGTATTGAATAAAATGCCAATGGTAATAATAAATAGATTCTGTTTTGTTCTTATAAAAAGCCTCTGTTTTGGTTTAGCTAATTATGGAATATTCACCTTATAATCGAATTCGAATAGCTCCGAAACGTGTGTGAAATCGTTCGCAGTGGTCCTCGCCACGCACACTAAATTGAACCAATTAACGACTCGCTGCAACTCGTTGCAGAGATCGCGAGAAACCACGGCTCGACAGCTGCACGCATACGGGAATCGCGGCCGAAATCTCGCTTGACCCCCTTCTTCCACGTCTTCCGTCGCATTCTCACGTGGAGGGCTGAATCAGCGCCCTCGGTGAAATTCTAAAAGCGCCCGTTTCCCGAAAGTCTATTACGAACCACTTAGAATCATACGACTCGGCATTCGCGAGGCGCCCCTTTAAAACGGTGTCGTGGCCACTGAACTCGCTACCAAACCGCGGGACACCGTCGCACAAATTCGCATTTGTAATTAAGTTGAAATATTCTTAACCCTCACACGCTCCTCAGAAATAGTTGCATAAAAGATTTTATGATACTTTCTCACCCATTTTCGGCTTCATTCTTCAACTAATAAACTTTGTTTCATATATCTCGTCACATGTTAGAGTAATACGTCTCAGAACACAGATAAAGAGGGCCCAGTCATTTTATAGTATGTCAAAATAGTAAATGGATAAATTATCACCCTCAGGAACGTATGAGGATTTAAAAGGATAAAATTGATTGGCATACGGTTGAATTTCGAGTGAAAAACCAATATTCCCAACCTGTTGCAATCCAGGCAGACAATTTTGATTTAAGTTCTGCTGTCTAGTCACATTGATTCTTTATGTCGCAACTCGGAAGTGTTAAACTTGGTATTTAGGATTTAGCTAAAAATTAAGTTTCCTCTGCACCGCTATCCCTTATACGTGGGTCCTCCTACCCCTCGACCATCAACAAAAAATACCGTCTTGCTGATATACACTGAACACGTTTTTCTACCCTAAAGTTAGTCGAACCGAAGCTCTTGAGCGAGAAGCTTCATTTGTATTCTTGTTTTTTATTTAATAAACTCTCTATACCGAGTTTTCTTATTTTCTGTACTATGAAGCCTCGGCATCACTTTATTTCATAACCTTGTAGAATAATCAACAGGAAGAAATGATCTTCTTTTTGAAAAGATTTCTCTTGGCTTCCTCTCGCACGAACCCCTTCAATTTATCGTCAGCTGAGTGTCGACTCGTCGAGATCGATTTTCGGGAAGGTGGATCAGGTGCACGAGGGTGCGGAGCGAGTCGATTGTTCTCTCACGTCGAGATTCAAATGTTTGGTCGGCCGGTGTGGGTGCACGCGAAGATGTAAGATGCAGGCGAGGAGGCTGGTTGTAGTCCACTTCTGTTCTCGCGAGCCACTTGTTTCGCTTTGGGGCCCTCTTTCTCCGTTCGCCGGCGGCTCGCGAGCCGGAGACTTTTGACCCAGAACGGGGAGTAGCTGCGGAACATCTCGAGTACGAGGAAGCGGTAAATATAACACCGTTTCAGCGGCGCGTGAACAGCTACCAGCGAGTGACATCGGCCGCCGCCGCGTCGACCAGAAATAGTAGCGAGAGTCGTGCAGGTGCCCTCCGTGGGAAGAGCTTCGTTTCGTCCGAGGGATGTGCGCCCGTCTCTTGTACCCGAGCCTCTCTTCTTGCTCTTTTCCCAAGACTCCTGAGACTCCTGCTCGTGCAACCTCCTTCGAGTCAAGAATGGATCGGAACGTGAAACGGAAATGTCTCTTTAGATTACCACGGCACTCGCGAACCCTCCAGATCCACCCCGACCAAAAGGTCGCCGAGGAATGGCAATTTATTGTTCTGCCACTTGTTTCGTTCGTTTACCTAACACAGCTTCGCACGGTGGTCCCGGACACCGCTTCTTGTGGCCAAAATTCAATTTTTCGGCTAGCAAATTTCAACAAAAATTTTTTTTCTTTGAAATAAGAACACGTTGAAATCTCGAAATTCTAAATATTTGGTCTTTCGGATAGCTTTCCAAGCAGATATAGCGTTTGAAGTTGAAAATTATGAAATTGGAGGAACAACTAAATAGTTGAATTATTCTTTACACATTGCTGAAATGAAAATTTGTACTACATTTTCGTATGTGTGAGAAAATTGATCAGTATTCATTTTTCTACAAACTTCAATATAAGAAATTTAAGAAAACAAGTTTTCTTTTATAAAAAGAAAATGAAGGTTACCTCAATTTCTTTAGTATTAACATATATTTTTTACATCATAATATTCCAACTAGTATCAAGACGAATCCAACGACCTATAATAAGATAATATTAAATATTGAAATAACGCTACAATAGTTTTGGCCACAAAAAGTGGCCAATCGGACTACTGTGCGTCGTACGAGAGCTGCCTGTATTTCCTCTCAAATACCCGGAACGATTGTACATTCAACGAGAGATAATATGCAATACGATATTTATAAACACTCATCAAATTCAACAAACTCATAATTCGAGGCGAAGCGGACCTGGATCGTAGAACTTGATGGTTCGTGGATACGAAAGTATCTTTTATAAGTGTTGCCTGTTAAAATTCAACGATACTATAGCGTCTAAGGTACAGTAAAGTCGTGTTTACTGTCCAACAACCTGTGTTTTTTTTTTTTTAATTTGGAAATCTCATATGAGATTTATTGCAACATAATGCTTAGTACAGAGTATTACATAACAAAGTACAGAGTATATAGTATAGTATAACAAAAATATTATAAGCAATAGAAAAAGAAAAAATACTTAAGCACGTAGGTTACATGAATTTAAAAAGGCTATTACATATAAACAACAACCTGTGTTCTGAGCGGGCAGTGATAGCATCCGACATTATTTTTTTTATGACTTCGTCTACCGCACCGGCCGTGCCGAGAGTTCAAAAGAAAACAGAATGTAAAGAAGGACAGCATGACATTGGAGTGGGTAGGCACTGGACAGTGATCGTGTACCCGACCGCGGACAATAAACGCGACTTACTGTACATGTTTTTCCCAAGGACAGAAGAGCTCAGGCGGGGGCAATAAAGTCAAGACCATTGCCTGGTAGAAGCAAGCTGGCCTAAGCAGATCACAACTTTGTAAAAAGCATTCACTTAAATCATATTATTCACGTAAAGTTTAAAAACAGGATACGCGGAACACACTGTGCCGTTATTTATAGAAACACCTTTATAATACTAATAAAGTATATACGGTATAAAGTATGTATGTAACATGATATTTGGTCCCCTCAGGGTTTCAAATTCATTTACCAATCCTCCTTCCTCTTTCCACTCTCGCCATCGCCTTTTCAGTGGGACCTACTGTTTATGGTGGGTTCCGAACCACCTTTTGCCAACAACACGTGAAAAACACCCCAGGTGGGTCACTTTACGGTTTTTTTTACCAGACGGTCACCCATCCTAGTGCCGTTCACGTTCCACATTGTTTAACTTCGGTGATCTAACGAGAACCGGTGCTTTCAACGGGAGTACGGTTGTTGGCTATACGGTATAAAGTATAGTTTGGGTAATAACATACCAAATTAAAGACATATCCAACATTGCCTATAGTTCGTGCCGTCGCGCGTCGTGTTGTATAAAGTAAGCAATTAGTTATGGATGCTTTTGTTAATGTGATCAACGCGTTAACGCGAGCATGGTATTCCTCGAGTTGCTGTGGCAGGAGACGGATAGACGCGGGAGCTTGTCCAGGTAAAAGAAGTAACAGATCCAGCGATCGTTGACACGATCCAGCGACCAGTCAAGTAGAAAAAGTGGAAGCAATGGAGGCGACATGGTGCAGCGAAACGAGAAGTCGTATAATGTCACGAAGAAGAACGGAACACGGTTGGAAAAACACTCGGCGAGCACTGGTGATAACTACTTCCGGCGGATACGCCACTCACGAATCCCTCTTTCGCTGGCACGGCACTCCATTCTGTTCGTGACTTTCGATTTTATTTGCTCCCCTCCAGAAACGGTCGAGATTCAATCGCGATCCGATGCTTAGAACCAATCGCGAGACACGTCTTATCGCGCCAGTTTACCCCGAAATGAAATCCCCGAAATGATGGACGACTAGAAACTTTTCCCAGGGTTCCCTCTGTCTTCCGCTATCGATCGCGAGAAACCGCCTTGAACCGTACATCTTCTTCCTTCGAGTTCGAGAAACTTTCCGTCGAACAATCGCGAGAATCGACTGACTCCGGTATTTCGTTTTCATTTCATTTCCGACCAGATTCGATTTGTTACGGCTTCGCGCTGGAACCGCTGAATGGGTCCAAACAAACCCTTCTAGGTCTTCCATTTTGCAATAATCGAAGACGAGGGTTGAGCAGAAATAGCCATTCTCAATGTATCTATTGATGCCACTAATATAAGAACAAAAATATTTCAAGTTTTGTATAATTTCAGTATGTTTGTGAGTGGCGATGGAAAATATATAGTATGCAGCAGGTGTAAGTTGCATTTATTACTAGACAGCGGATCTTTATGCATTTATGGCACCTGAAAATTTTCAAAAAATGCTAGAATATAAAATTTAACAGAGTCTAGTATGACGTTTATTTGTTTTCCAGATTTACAAAGGCTACTACTACCGAAAACAACATTTCATTTGACTGCACTTTCTTAGAATTCCTCTACAGAAATTGCACAAACATCCGCAGTTTATTTAATACGAAGAAGTTCGAGTTGTCTGGTAGTCCGTGGCAAAGGTCACGCGGATCTGCAGGAAATGATTCCTCGATTATTCAATTATGCAAGAAAAATTGTAGGAAAGCATTGCATCCGCGTAGCCCAGTTCGCGATGCATCTTGCCAGCGGTAGAATGCATCCTGCATAGGTACACACACGCATACATCAACGGCTAATTATTGCCGCGGTGCGACTCGGTAACTTACAAATTACAATGGCGACTCGGCGCGGCGGTCGAGCGAGGTGAATGGCTGTTATATCGCGTTTCAGATTATGTAAATAATCGTTCACGGTAGATGAAATTAAAGAGCCACGCGTATCGTGACAACAATGACCGTATCCTCGGCCTTTTTAATAAACAATCGCGACCGGTGAACGATCTCTCTTCCGCGACACACTTTCGGAATATCGTGGTAGTGTTAACACCTGGACTGCTCGCGAACAGCTATAGCGTTCGATGATCTAGACTCTAGACAGTCTAGAGCAGCGGTCTCCAACTTTTATGCTACTACGGCTCCCCGAAAAAAAATTATTTTACCACGCTTATATTATCTTGTAGTCAAATTTTAAACCACTTGCCGATGAGCTAGAGACTTGAAACTTTAAACATAGCTCAGAACTGGATGAAAATGCATTATTTAAAAAAAATTTTTAAGACTGCATTTAGAAGATAAAAAAAATCTCAGCGTACTAAATACGCTCGGTAGTAAAGACTAAAAAGTAGAAAATAAAAAATATATGAACGAAACTGTTTAAAAACGACGCTTATATTAAAATGCACAGAAAAGGAGAAAATAATTTTTTTAGATATAAAAATATAGACTATAAATAAAAGCGTGGAGCGCCCACGAAGATTACGTTAATACAGTTTAGCTTGGCTTTCAAAAAGTTTTCTCATGTATTTTTTATATTGGTATGAAAATTATATATCCCCTGGCAATAGTAGAAAAACATTTTTACTCGATAATTCTAATACTGCGTTCAATCGCTAGCATTATATTTTGCTTCTAGCCAAGTTCCATTCAATGTCTCCAGAATATTACTACGTCGACTAAGAAAGTGAAAGAAAAGATCCCGTACACGTACTATAAATAACATTATCGAGTAGTTCCTGAAAATATGTGTTCGTTATCTCCAGCGATTATCTGGCTAACAAATTCGTAGATGTACAAGTTACAACTTCCCGACGAGGTGCAACAATATGACAGTATCGGAGTTGCGACAAGACGTGCCGTTCCTGCGACATTTACGGCTGGTTTACAAATACGAGCGTTCGCGATAAATATAATCCACGCCTTTGCAAACAGGACTGTGGATCATGTATTGCGAGATGAAAACCGTGGGAGGCGAGACATGAAAAACTAGCATTTTCCATATTCCGCGTTGCATTGTCTTGTCCAATGCAGTTCATAGAACTCCGCTTGCTTAACAATTCAACTCCTGTTTCCTTCTAAACGAAAAAATTAACGGCATACAAAAGTAAATTACTACAATGATTTAGTAAGTGTAGAAAATCAATGCACATAACTATACAGTGTTATATGCACTATCTGGAGTAGGTCGCGGAAAGACACGGACAAATTGTTTCATTCGGCGATTATTTTCGTTAAATTCTATTTCTTCGCTGCTCGTAAAAACCGACGGCCGACGCGTTTTACGGCCGGGAAAGTTCTTGGCGGAAAGAACGTGTTTCTCGTTGCCAGATCGACCGTTTTATTCCCTCGATTCGTCTAGCAACGAACCACCCACCACTCTCTCTCTCTCTTGATGGTCGATACGTCGAACACGAAAACGTGTACTCTCTCTCTCTTTCTCTCTTTCTTTTTCGTTCTCCTTCTCTCCAGCCTGAGTTCGATCTACCGCGCTGCTTCTTATTCATAACGGAATTGAAAAGCAGCGGCAACGCAAACTTCGTAACGCCGCGAAACTTACGTTACACCGAGACCGTCCGCGGTGTTACCAACTTTCCTGAAGAATGGCGAGCTGTCCGTCCTTATTCTTTTACGGTGAATTAACGCTCATCCTCTGTCGCGCGATCTTTCCTTGCACGATGAATTATTTATGGGAACAAGAATTTTGTATTCGTTTCGTGGGTTTCTCGCAACGCGGCGGCGAGTTCAGATAACTTGACGCGCGTCGAATCGAGAGAATTGCGTGCGCGCTACGATCAAGATCCTGTTACAATGTTTATAATAAAACGGTAGATAATTGTGGAAAACGTCTCGTTAAAATTTTTGTTAAAAGGATACTTTTAGATTAAACTTCGTTTGTTCTAAAACTCGCTCGACGCAGGCATTTCATCAAATTTTAACTTTTTTCATGTTTCCAAATAACTGGTACGTGAATCTCAGAGAGTTTTTCATTTTTCTCCTACACGCACAGTGTAAACATGTTTAAACAATCAGAATGTGTTAATATTGCATATCACTGTATCCGAAAAAGTCTACAGAATCTTTTGCTGCGAAGAATAATTCAATATCTTTTAGAATAACATCATAATACTTGTTTAATGTTGGAAAATACAGTTTTTGTTTTCAAAGTTATGTTTCTCAAAAACTGTGCGTGTATGAGGAAAATTAAGGTTCAGAATAAGCGCAAGAAACTCTATAAGATCCAGCCAACAGTTATATGGAAACATTTTTGTTGTTGGACAGTGTTATCGGTTTTTCGGATGACGTACCTGAAGTGACCAGGCCCGGTGACGCAAAAAGTTTCCGGCGAAATGGGGCGACCTATAATTACCGAGGCAAGAAGCTCTCGAGTTGACCGCTGCATTCTTCCGTCTTCCGGAAAATCTATTTCGGATTCGGCTCAGCCACCGTGGAATGTAATTACAAGCTGAATCATAGGACGGTACCCGCTGTAACTTCAACGAATCCCACGGGGGTTGAGTTAGCTTTCGCTGCAGCCGGCGCGGCGTGAGTCATTGCACCGTTGACAGAGTCTACTCTGTGCTCGGGACCGCGGCGCGGTGCAAAATAGCCTTTCAGAGCGCCGCGAGATACGTCTAATCTTCCGTTTTCTTTATTAATAGACCCTGTCCGGGTTTATTAATAGTCTCGTCTTCATTCAATGATCTCGTATGTTATTACAGCGATGTATGAAACGTACTTAGGGGATTATGAAATCCATCAAGCCGCGATTCCACTCGCAACCGGCCCGGCAATTTCAGCTTCGCCGGGTTGCAGATTCCGTTCACTTGTTCGAAATCAATCAAACCAGCAAGCTATCGATCAATCTTAAGATACCTTAAAGCCTTCTATGCGAAACTAGACGAACATTCAACTCGGTTTCACAAACCTTCTCCGAGATTAAAATTCACAAACGTACGTGTCCTTCAGGAAATCCATTCAATACTTCAGAAATCTTTTGTTCTTGAAGATTAACCCCTTTAGTACCTTTAGTACACTTGCCAAAAATACCAACGACGATATATCGTTAGGCCTCCGTTGGTGCCTTATTATACTCATCACAAGAGGTCTGTGTTTCAAAATAATAACTTTATAAAATGTTAAAATGGTTCATATTCGATGCAACACAAATGAAAAAATTGGTCAGTTTGTTATCTCTTATTCTGATTAGTGCCGAGGGTCTGTATATGTTAGAAGATGTGCGAAGATCGCGCACAATTTGCAATCATTGCAATAAAGGGCTGCATGGTGTACGCACTAGTAAGCATCACTGCTAATAAATGGCTTGTGTAAGTAAAAATAAGGAAATATTACATATTTTTAGTGGCCAGAGAACTAATTATAAATATTTATAATACCACCTATATATTTTTTTAGTGACATATTACCAGCTGCACGATCTACTTGTGTAGTAGATCTATCTGACGCTTGCCATGCATCATAGCGTTATCCTTTCGTTTTGCTATCCGACACCAACTATTTCATTGCAAATGATTGCAAAATGCAATGCCTATACATGATACTACATGATATATATATATATATATATATATATATATATATATATATATATAAAGCTATGACCAAACGATGATTTTTTTATGTGCAATTACGGTTTGAAAAAGAGAAATCACTTTGTACGATTTTCATGATGTCTTATATTTATGTTATTCTTATGATTTTCAATAAATATCGAAACACAATTTGCGTCGTTTTATTCTCCGTTTATTTCGCAATATGCTGCTTTTTAAATTTTGTTAATATCAGTCTTACTTTCGTTTTTACGAGCATTTTTGAAAACCTCTGCAAATTCGCCAGATTCGGCCCGGTATTCTTCGCTTAGGTACGCTCCTTTCGCTCGGTATTAAAAGGGTTAACGTGGGAGTCGACTCTCGGAAATGTTTTCCATCCGTTGCATTCGGATTAGGGAAAATCGAGCTATTTTAAGCGAGCGATTCCGCTCGCACCGCAACCGGCCCGGCTATTTCAGCTCCGACAGGTTGCAGATTCCGTTCACTTGTTCGCAATCATACCAGCAAGCTATCAATCAATCTTAAGATACCTTAAAGCCTTCTATGCGAAACCAGACGAACATTCAACTCGGTTTCACAAACAGTTTCCGAAATCCAAATTCACAAAGGTACCTGTCCTTCAGGAAATCGATTCAATACTTTAGAAATCTTTTGTTCTTGGAGATTAACGTGGTGATTAACGTCAACTCTCGGAAATGCTTTTCATCCGTTTCATTCGGATCAGGAAAAGTCGAGCTATTTTAACGCGAAGGATATTCGGTTGATTAATCGCGGGACAAGATACGTATGAGCTGGATTCGTCGACAGATTCGGTATGCCGGTCGTTTTATCGTTTCCATTAATTCGCGGTTAGCAACGCGCCCCGGCAGCATTCGTCTCAGTCTTTTGACCGTCGCCAACAAGATTAAATATCACCGCAATCGCCGCCGGACCTCCTTCCCGTGTGTTTTGCGCGAACGGAATGAAACTGCACTCTGATTAATCGCGCGTCCACCGAAGTCGCAAGAACGAAATTCCGCATAGACAAGGAACAAGTGTTCGTGCTCCGCTACCGCGATACTTTGCTCCTTTTCCGCGGACAACGATCGACTTTGATCTTCAGGTGCTCTATGACAGGATGTACGCTTTATTAGTTCCCTTGTTGTCCCGACGAGTTCATCCGGGGACGCGAGTTTCAATCATCAAATTTAAAACTCGCGATTCACTATAAAACGAGAACATATCTATGAAACATATCGAAACATGGTTTTTCATATAAACGTTAACTGCAGTTTACGCGTTCTCATCTTACCAAAGTGGACAAATACGACGTACCGAATTAAGAATCTTGTTTCCACCTGCAACTTTGAGGTTGCTAATAAATAACTGCAATTATTCGAAAGCTATCACTTTCTCCAGAAGATTCTTTCCGAAGTTAGCTTCGTACGAAGATATGAAGATATCTTATGGAAGTTAGTTAGCTACATTAATAATCGAAGTAAAAACCAATTTGCCGAACGTCCTCGCGAAATTATACCATACGATCAGCAATGTTCGTTCTTCATTGAAGTAAGAGCATGGCGCAATTCGATAATATCATATTTGACCGTACAATAAATTTTTTCAGATACCATGTATGTCCTGCCACATGACAAAGAAGTGAAAGTTCGGTAGAATAAAGCGCGTGTTCAACTTCGAGGGAAAAATAATATAATATAGAAATGAAAAATTTGTGTTTTATTTTCATATAAAAGTGCGACGATCAATTTGGATATTTTATTGAAATTGTTCGCGTAAAATTACGCGAAGATAGTCATCGTTTACCGCGATTTCGAAATTTACTGCGCCGAAGTTTCCCCGACGGAGGTTAGGCGAGAAACAAATCAGCTCCGCGTGAAATCCGCGCGCGTTCTTCACCGATTCGCGCGAGATCGGGATGAAAGATGAAAATTCTGAATAATTGCCCTGAAGTACGGCGACTATACCGTCCCGGCCGACGGCCGTAAATCCTGAAACCGTATCCTCGTGGCTTTTCTTCGAAGCCGGGACGAGAAGCGTGTGCGAGCGAGGATTTATCTCTTTATAGAGAACGCGAACCACCAGATAGCAATAGCGGGGAGGAGAGAACGACGAACGCGCGAGCGTTATCGGTACGACGATTACGAGGCTGTGTGAATTTACGTTCCACGATGCTTCACGCTTCCTGCTGTGGAAGCCACTTCGAATCAGACGGCTGTCTGGTTTCCGGTACCGCGAAGCGTTTCCGTGCGAGCGTGCATCTCACCCTGGCTGCCTGGAACGTTCAAACGCGTAGAAAAAATGAACCATTCCATTTTTATACCTCTGTCGCATCTACCCAATGAGGAATGTTCATTAGTAGACTTTGAAGTTTGTGGATACAGGGTGATTTTAATCAACAAATGCGATTATTCTTGGTTTTTATCATGAAGGTCTGCTTCCTTGTACAGAAAAATAAAAATGAATTTTTAAAAAGGTTTTACATAGGACGTCGTTGAAATTGCATTATTTTTGTTCATGACTTTATTCTAGTAGATACGTAAATCCTATACTACAAAGCTTTATTAATGCATTAACTGGATTTTTTGAAATTGTGACATACGGCGTTTTTGCTGATTTAAAAAAGTGCTTCGTACGAAACTTTTTCTGCGCACACAGGTTGGTTCCATTTTAATCGATAAATGTGATTACCTCCGGAACTACTCGTTATTTGAAGAAATGCTTGGTACGAAACTTTATCTGCGTCGAGGGGAATCAAAATATTGCAGAGTCTACTCTAATTAGACTAGACTACGGGTCTTTAAGCAAGATAGAAATCGCCTGCACCGGTTGCAAGGAATAGAAACCAAATTGCATGTTAATTCTTTCCTTAATGATTTTAAAAGAGGAGAAATCATAATTTCACATCTTCAATTTCGAAAATTTTCCTATAAATGCAGAAAAATTCACGATCTTCTCAATTTTCGTATAAGTGCATAAAGATCCGCAGTCTACTAATTACAATGATTCCAGTGGTTCGAGCGTACCACAATTTTCGATGATGTTCCCGTGTCGCCTTTATTCGTAGCTTACGCACGTGCTTTTCGGGCTTACATAATGGATTAAAACACAGCTTAACGTTACGGAAACCATGTTCCACCGGCGGCGTATCCTTGCTACACGTGCCCCGACAAACTTAAGTCCCGTCTACTCCCAAAACAAACCCATTACTCAAGTTAATATTCCACGTTCGCCGGGCATGAAGGGAATAATGTATCAAACGATCCCGTAACCGTTCGACGGCGCGGCCTATGTGCATCTCGCTCTTCCAGAACGAATATAAGAACGTGACAGAAAAATCTATCCGATCGAGGAAAGAATATGCGCCTGTCGAAGAACATATTCCACGTGGGTGGAGCGCGGCCCGTACGTTTCCACCTATGATCGTCCGGGGCTTTTCTCGATCCATAAGAAACGACTCCGAGTTCGGGCCGAGCCCAGGCACCGAAATTTATCGAACAGAATTTCCCCGGCGGGCTGCGCCGTATAAAACACGTGCTGTACACGGATACACACTGACAGGGACATTATAGATGCGTGAGAGAACCGGAGAGTCTCTCTCGTGGGTGAGCGTCCCACGCATTCGCTAGATCCATTTGAATATTTATCCATCCGGGAGGGGGATCGACGATCAGGAAACTTCGGAAAGTGGAGCGTCCATGTTGTCGGCCTATCGAATCGAGACTCTGATCGATTTCGGATAAGCATCGACAGCGACTTCGGACGATTACAACGACCGCGTTGTTATCGGTAGACAGCGGGTTTGATGTGTTTATGGGAAAAATGAGTAGGTGTAATTTAAAACATTGTAAACGTTCGAAGAGTTCAAGAATACTGTCGTATTGTTTTCAAACCTGTTAAACATATTGAGAAAGAGAATCAATTTGTTTGTTTGTGAGTTTGGTGGAATTCCAAATCCATTTTTATTTTGCATAAAAATCTGCGGATCTTTATGCATTTACTGCAAAACTGAGCAGATCAAATTCGAAATTATTGGAGATTTTCAGTACTCACTATGTTAATATATGATTTCGCCTCTATTAAAATTGTTAAGGAAGGAAATAACATTCGATTTAGCTTCTGTTCCTTACAATCGATGCAGACTATTTTTATTTCGCATACAAATCCGCAGAGTTTTATGCATTTACAACAAAGCTGAGCAGATGGAATTCGAAATTGTTGGAACATTTTCAATACTCACCATGTCAATATATGAGTTCGCCTCTATTAAAATCGTTAAGGAAAGAAATATTATATAGAAACTATTATAATACTAGAAATACTAGAAAATTATATATTATATATAGAAACTCACCATGTTAATATATGAGTTCGCCTCTATTAAAATCGTTAAGGAAAGAAATAACATTCGACTTAGCTTCTGTTCCTTACAACCGATGCAGACTATTTTCATTTTGCATAAAGCTCCGCAGTCTATAAATTACGAGTTAAATATAATAATACTCTGAAAGTCTTTCAATTCGTTGACTGTATCAAGTTTGCAGCTGCTCATTTTTGCGATAAACGTCTCGCGTTTTGCACGCGGAGAACGATTCCGTTTCTTGCCGTTGACTAGAAGCGAGAACATCGTCCGAACTTCTTGTTTATTCTACGAAACGTTGTTTTCTCAGGGAACCAGTCGACGCGGACGCGCAAAGTGTTTTTCAGTAAAAGGATCTCTCGGATCGTAGGCCGAGCATTAAGTTGATCCGTCCGTGATCCACGAACAGGAAGAATCACGGTCGGCCGCGGAAATTGACGGAGACGTATAGTCACGAGGAGACTCCGAGAGGAAACACGAGGCACGAAAGGTGGTTGCATATGCAGCGTGCAGCTGCCACGAAGCTTCGAGACTCGCGGCGGGATCATTACGCGTCATTACAGAGTTACACGCTCGAATGGCCGACGTTACAAATTACAGAGAGACGGACAACCTGCCCGAGCTCGGAAGATACCAGACCCGAATCGCGTACAATCCCTGCCAGCTGCAACCTGCACATTGTTATCGATAATATTCGCGTGCCTGCGCTGACAGATCGCCACAGACCTTTTCCACGCGCGGAACTTTTTCATCCCTCCGAATTTCAGAATAGAAAATAGAAATCGCGAGTCCAGCGCGCAAACACTTTGTGCAATAAATCCGCGCTAAACTTTCACGGATTACGATCCAGTGAGAACGAAGTTTCTTACGATTCATTTTTGCTAAATACAGTTCACTGACTTAAAACGGTCTAATCGGTAGAACGATCGTACGCGGAAGAAGCCTTGATTATTACCCACTATCGCTTAATACTATCTTCGCTGATCGGTGTGCAAATTAATTGAACACTTTGAATACGGAACTGGTAGCCATTAGTGTAAATACCACGAGAGTGAAGTCATTTACTCGGACGAGTAAAAAGGGAGAATTTTTCATTTATCGTAGCTGTTTATGTTTTCCTTCGCTAGTATCTTGCAAATCTTAATTGTAACTACATTTCATTTACTACGATGGTAATTCGTGTTTAAATGGGCACTTTTAATTAAATGTGTCGATCGATTCAAACTGGATCAACAAATTCTCGAAGAAAGCTATGGAATTGGTTCCTATAAATAGTTGAGGACTTGAATTTAAGAAAACGTGCACATTTCAGCGCGAAAACGGATTTGGTAATCGAAGAAACGATCGAGAGAGACTGTCCTAGTAATTTACTCCGTGCCTGGCCGATGCTGGTTATAAATGAGACACTGTCGATTCGAATCTTGGTCTGTCGTAGCGGTAGGTGAAACACCGGCGACAAGTAGAATACACTTAATTGATCCTATCGGCGAATGCTAATTTCATTTAAATTCAGCTTCCCGTTCCTTTCGAGCTCGCTTAAGTGTGAACTTATGTAAATGTATATTTCGCAAAGGCGAGCCTTTGTTCTTTCGACGTTGTCACGCCTCGAAAATCGAACGTTGTACGCCGTATTTTTCCGTCTGGAACGAGATGTTCGTTTGTTCGCCACGAGAAAAACTGGATTGTATATCCAGGAGCTCGCTGAATACATAAAGAGAGATATACATAAATAGTTTTATTCGACAAAAATTACAGTAAAATGTTTAATCATTAAAATACCTAATGTTGAATTTTTGACATTAATGCTGTTAATATATTTGAAAAAATAAGGAATCCTTTGGAAGGAGTATAAACTATCAAGTTTACGTAAACGGAAGTGTTAAAAATTACGTTTCGCGATACGAGCCGGGAGAAA
Source organism: Lasioglossum morio (assembly GCA_916610235.2). Classification (NCBI taxonomy): domain Eukaryota; kingdom Metazoa; phylum Arthropoda; class Insecta; order Hymenoptera; family Halictidae; genus Lasioglossum; species Lasioglossum morio. The sequence goes on along the minus strand of OU744328.1, from coordinate 12,991,274 downwards.
CCGTAATCCAAGGATCTGCAGAAGACTGCAGTTAATTAACGCGTTTCTTTACGAGCAAACATCCTATCTTGCACTTTGGACACCGCGAAAGTAACCCACATCGACGTTCCGACGATCATTGGCGAGTATAGCGACACAGAAATACAAACTACCCAATCGTCTCTGCGTAAACCGACTGTCAAATTGACTCCGTTTAACCGTTCAAGTTCAATTCTTTAAAGTTTCGTCCATCGTGAAGAATCGTGTCAATCGTATGTAAATGGTGCTGCAAGTCAATACGTTAATTGACTGGACAATTCGTTCTTAAAAAATGGTAGACATTATTCAAATTCGTATTGAGATCAATCGACATACTTATTGACTTTCAATGGGATAAGGGTCCGTCGTTTTTCGATTTTCTCTCGGATGTATTTTCGCATCGTTGGAAATTCCAACGATCTCGTTAATAAGGACGATGTTACGAACGAATTACGGCGCGACGATACTTCTGATTGCAATTTAATTGGCTATCGAATCGAAGCGACCCGACCCCGCCTCGCGTATTCCGCTTTCAAAAGCAGTTTGCACGATCGCGTATTAATACGGAACGCCGCCTGTCCCTCTGACGGACAACTTTTTCCTCGACGATCGCGCGACGAATTTATGCTCGTTAAACGCTCGCATTAACCTCCTTGCATCGGAAAGGCCATCCGACGTCGCAGAAGTCAATAATATAAACGTTTTATTCGACGATGACCCACGACGATCGGGTTTCCACGGTTCGTAATTTATCTCGCGACGCAAATATTAACCCTTTGCACTCGGAGCTGTTTTAAATCGTAAATTGAACATATCTACCGACCTAAAATATTTCCAATTTCTATGATTTTTTAAGTTTGGTGGTCATGAAATGGATATATGTATTACCTCGTACTTTACTCGAAAAATTGAACATTTCTTCCGACCTAAAATATTTCCATTTTCTATGATTTTTTAAGTTTGGTGGTCATGAAATTGATATATGTACTACCTCGTACGTAACTCGAAAAACTGAACATTTCTTCCGACCTAAAATATTTCCATTTTCTATGATTTTAAAGTTTGGTGGTCATGAAATTGATATATGTACTACCTCGTACTTTACTCGAAAAATTGTACATTTCTTCCGACCTAAAATATTTCCATTTTCTATGATTTTAAAATTTGGTGGTCATGAAATGGATATATGTACTACCTCGTACTTTACTCGAAAAATTGAACATTTCTTCCGACCTAAAATATTTCCATTTTCTATGATTTTTTAAGTTTGGTGGTCATGAAATGGATATATGTATTACCTCGTACTTTACTCGAAAAATTGAACATTTCTTCCGACCTAAAATATTTCCATTTTCTATGATTTTTTAAATTTGGTGGTCATGAAATTGATATATGTACTACCTCGTACGTAACTCGAAAAATTGAACATTTCTTCCGACCTAAAATATTTTCATTTCCTATGATTTTTTCAATTTCGTCGACATAAAATTGATATATATACTACCTCGCACAGTACTGAAATGTTTAGTAATTGATTAGATATCAACATATCTCAGAATGTATGGTTAATTCTAAGGGTTAATTAAAGAAATCAAGTCGCATTCTGAGAACGAAAGACTCGATACACACAATAAAATATTATTCTATCTTGTTCTTCTATTCACTTTCTTATTTTCACTTTCGACAAGTAAATGAATTATTTGTTAGCCGATTCACTTTCTACGAGGGTGGCAGGAGATGTTTCCTTAGTTTCCCATGCTTTTTGTTCGTCGGCAAATATTATTTGCCCGATAGACCAAAGAAACCGAGATACACGGGCTCGTGAAAGCGTGTCTCGGTTTCGTTCGTGGAAAGATGTCGTTCGCTTTCACGATTTCTGTCTTCGTTTGATATCGCGTCGCGTCGCCGCGACTTTACCCGTAACTCGATATTTGATTGGATACGGACGTGCTCGAATTTTTCAGGGAATACGGTTTCGGTAAAAACCGGTCGGCGTGTCTTTGCTTTCTACGGTACACGAATATTTCGGTGGATCCCCTTAATACACGTGTTCCTCGCTTGAGAAACAGCCCCGGCGAAATTATAATGTCTGCACGCTTTCGGCACGCTTCCTTCCTTCTTGTTGGTCCAAAAAGTACGGTAGAACCTCGCTCTTCGTAACCTCGTTTTCGATGTCTAATTTCACTTTTGAACCAACGCGATACAAATGGAAAAATAATAACAAGAGAACTATAAAACAATTCAATTTCCAGCATAACACAATCAGGAAATTTAGTACAATATTGTTTAGTAAAATTCCATGGAAATACATATGGAAAGATAATAAAAAGAGAAGTATAAAAAAATTCAATTTCCAGCATAACACAATCAAGAAATTAGTACAATATTGTTTAGTAAAATTCCATGGAAATACATATGGAAAGATAATAAAAAGAGAACTATAAAAAAAATTCAATTTCCAGCATAATACAATCAGGAAATTAGTACAATGTTATTTGGTAAAATTCCATGGAAATACAAATGGAAAGATAATAAAAAGAGAACTACAAAAACATTCAATTCCATGAGAAACAACTTGCCGATTCTTCGGCAATATTTTATCCGTGTCGCGTGTCGTGTCGCGGCGTGAGAAACCGCGCTCGCTCGCGACCTTTCACAGAAAATACTACCCTCTACGTTCCGGAAAAACGACTCGAGAAAACCGTGGTTCTATCTGATGGAGACAAATTCCTGCGGCCGTGCCGGGAGTTATAAATTAATGTCGCGCGACTGGTCTAAGTGGAACAGTTTCGACAAAACCGTTTATCTTAATTAGACGACAGACGTTTTTCCTGATTCTAACGGTGCCGGCGAATATTTGCATTTCGTATCGATAAGCGGCTTGCTTATTGTGCAATATGTTTGGAAATGCTTTCCGTAACTCTTGTACCGTGTACATATGCAATTAAAAAGAGTGATGTTTAGTAACGTCGGTTGCTTCCAGGGGCAATTTCCAGTTCTTCCAGAGCAAGGGAAGTTCGTCGCTCATGCCTGCACTATAGCACCGTGTGCTCTATCGAACATAATACATCGAGCACCGCGTGTCAATCCGCTTCACGTCCGAGAAGAAGCGTCGAAGCGAACTGTTCACCGTTTCGCCGCAACGTAAACGTATCCGGCTTATTATTAATCACGAAGCCATATTAAGTTCGATTTAACGGCAGCCATTAACAATACCCGGCGAATCGAGACGTCGACCACAAAATCGGTCATCGCGCACTAAACCGTCTTTACAGCCTGACAGCGGCGACCACACCGCGGTTACTATCAACTTCTGCGAAGGAACCGCGGCGGCTGGGGTGACGGATTTAACGCCCGTAGACGAGACGCGTCGCGTTTCCGTGCCAGGAAATCCTGCCTTCAGTCCCTGGAACGATCTCGTTCGCTTACTGGTAACTAGACGGATTTAATAATAATAAGACAGCTAGCCAAAATTCGGGGTGGGCTGTAGAAGTGGTCCAGACGTAGTTTTAAACTGTTAAGGGAGCAGACTTGTTTTTCCAGGGTTGCAAGTTCTTGTTTCTGGATAGTACAAAAATGGGGTTTTTCAGTAGTCTAGATAAAAGATCGATGTACACCGCGATAGCTATGAAAAGTCCTATTTCTAAGTTTACGAGGCGTGATTTGCATTATTCGGAAGCATAATATTCTATTTTCATAAAGCTGCGACAGCTGCATGTTTCCGAATAATGCAAATTATAAATTTTGAATTATAAATTTGTAAAACTGCTAATATAGGATCGAACCTGTGCGCCGAAATTGCAATTTCTAATGCAAATTACGCCTCGTAAACGTAGAAATAGGACTTCTCATACCGATCGCGGTGTAGATTGTTCTTTTATCTAGCGCTTATTTTTTTTAATATATTTAACGTCGCTCTCAACTATTTGCTAAGGTTACTTCGCGACGGGACCTACAGTTTATTAAAGGGGGTTCCGAACCACCTTAGGCACCACAGTATTAGATGGCACATGGAATATTTCCAGGGGTGATCTGGCGCTTTTGACTACTGAAAACATCCCCATCTTTGGATTATAATATAAATAATACCTCCTTAATGTTACGGCGCCGAAGAGTCGCAGAAAAAGAGCTCTCCTAGATTAATTTATTTCCTCTAAGTCGAAGCGTTTGGGACTTGGTATGAAATTCTCGAGACATTTTTATGAAAAAATCCGATTTCAATTAAGAATATTCCAGCCTATGGCTGACGATCGTCGAAACAATCGTATAGAATGGCAGAGACTGCAGAAATTGCAGAAACTGGATATTTTTACTTTTACAGGGAAAACTACTTGTGGAGAATGTACGTTCCCGGTGTGTTCTTTTTGTGGACAGCATTCCCTGGGGATTAGTGCAGCTCCTGCAGGAGGCAGTTAAGGGGGGTAACTGGCTGTGCTGTAACCACTGGTGCAGTCGCTGTCACTTGTTCGAAACGACACTCGCAAACGATACGGACTGTCGCAACGCACGCGTTCCCTGCATATGTGATTCGGCGGTTGAAACGAGACCGGGAAGAATTTTATTACGCGCTAGAGGATATTAAAATATGCAGGGGGGCGAAATGGAAGAAGTTGTCTCAGATTCCGGGTGGCGTGCGGATTCAAAGAAATTTTAATATCAGGAGAGCTTAGTTGGGACAGGAACGCAACGAGTCGTCGCGCGTCGCCTTCTGCCGCGGCGAAATCAGAGAAAATATAATGCGCCCACTTTCATTATCTTAATGAAAATAGAGGGGACGGCTGCCGACGAAGATTGCACGAATATAGAATATTCCACACGCAATCGCACGGCGACGCGATATATAAACAGTAAAAATCATTTCGTGGATGCTAAACGAATTGCACAGACATCTTCTCCAGAACGATAATACAAACTAAAATTGAAATTCACCATAAAAGCAGACTACGCAACGACGATCGAACAATTCAGCCCTCGAAATCGTGTCCACGCAACGAATTCTGAAACTTTTCCACCCACTCGTCATTCAATGACCGTTCTCGAAAATTCAATTCACCAAATGAGTCCATTGTAATCGCAACCCGTCCACCGTATTTATATTCATATATTATTGAATATCAATCGAGGGATTCAGCAATACGCCGGACACCCCTGTTTCCTTTATGGACCCGTTTTCCATGTTTATAATAAGTTTGATTGCATGGAATCTTCGTTCATTGGGGAAAATATCGTTATTAACTCTGTTTGGAGCGAACGATGCTTTTCATATTCAATTTATATTCCATGAAAGAGCCATTTGCGTTTTTATATTTGGAATCTGTTGCCCGCAATGGAGAAATTTAATTATCTTTCCCATTTTATTTATACTGCAATCTATTAAGCAGGTATACGATTGTACATATATAAGAAGATTTCACGCTCTTGTTAGTCTAAATCGAAATCTTCATAATTTCCATCGACTATTCTTACACCACTTATTTAGAAACTGAAAAACGGCCAACGAAAACGCATCGGCGGAAATATAAACAGCTCGGGGGCAACGAGTCACTGTCTGCTCCAGTTTCAATCATTCCTATTCGCAGAACTACTCTGTATATAACTCTTCGATACTGATAATTTACGGGCGGCCATATTTCAATCAGTCCGTCGCATTTCCTCATATATTCCAGTCGTATTAATGGCTGCCGGCAGCCGTGTCGTATAAACTTTGCGGTCCAGCCGTGTTGTTCGATATAATCGTCGGTTTAAACGGCGAGTCCGCATGTCACGATAATTTGTTCCGACCTGTTCTAAGTACGCGAACCGATGACAGCCTTTCGAGCAGGTCTTGACGAAGTTCGAACTATCAGAGTAAAAATCTTTTGAAGACTTGGAAAGAACACGTTCATATTGTAATTCTTAACTTGCATATGTCTCTTGACAATAATTTCTTATGAAATCACTTTTATTATTTCAGTAATGGTAAAATAAAAAAATCTGTAGACGGTCATTTTATGATTGGTTTAGTGTTAATATTAAATATGTTGTATACCAACGATAAGATTTTCTCTAGCATTAGTAATCACTCGTGTAACCTAATTGTTTCAGTTCGTTATTTATCTACTATCTATTATTATTCATCCTTGAACTTCATCCCCACGATTCATCCCTTACTGATCATTAGACGTAAAACAACGTGGACATTTTCTTTTTCATTCTCATTCGCTTCTGTTCAGTTTTGTCTAGACGACTAGCATCTTTCGTATTACGTCTGTAGTTTATATTTCGTTCAGAAATTGTACCTAATAAAATATACATACATATATTAAGTATCCGGAATACAACAAATAATCTGTGTTTTATAAACAAATTTGAAAGCGGTAGGTAAAACGACGAATCTGGGATCGAAGTAGAAAAGATTGTGATCTCGCACAGGTGGTTCTTATCATTCGAGGCCGGCGAATTTTCAGTGATTTTCAAAACAGGTTTTGCGCAGGCCTCGTTAAACTGGGGCCCGATTTTTGCTTGCTGGTCCATGATTGCGCGAGCATTGTCTAATCTCCTCGCATTAGTCCGTTATTCATTGCTCGTGTTACAATAACCGAGGCGGCTTGTTCGCGGCGAGATATGATAAGATCTGTAGAAAGTGTGGCTGCCGCTAGGCTACCACCCGGACCACATTGTTGCGGGCCGGAGGCCTTGGCGTTGACAGAGGCCTAGCTGGAAACGGAACATGGTTTCTACGAAAAGAACAATAGGCCTGTCTCCGACGACGTTTCAGCGTGCCAGAGGGAACGCGCTGCTCGAAAACTCGCTGCTGATTCGAACTGGCACAGTAGAACCGAGAGACGCTGGCGCCGCAACGCTATGCGAGGGCTAACTAAGGGATTTTCGAAGGCTGAATGGGGAACTGATTAACACATTCACAAGCCGCCGACTTAATATTACGGCTCCACGGTAGCCGAGCTGCTCGGCGAAAGTTATGGCGCCTCGTAAGACAGCCGGAAGATGCAACCGTGCAGCATGATAATTACTAGACTGCGGATCTTTATCTATATAAATAAAAACGCAGTCTTTTGTGAAATTTTTTTTTTTTTAATATTGCATAGTTATCCAGTTCTGAGCTATGTTGAAAGTTTCAAGTCTCTAGCTCACATCGGGAAGTTAGTTTCAAATCAATTGCAAGATTTATACCGAACAGACAGACAAGAAAGCGAGCTAATAAAAACGTGGTAAAAATTAAATGCTGTTCGTTGGTGAGCGCATCACTTGAGAACGGCTAAACCGACTTGGCTATGTTTTTTCAAGAAACTGTTCGTAATAATCCGAACGAGATTTTTAGGGAAAGAAAAATTGGAAAAGTTGCCCGGAAACATGGAAAATTCGTATTGAAATTTGGACAGAACAACGTCTGTCGGGTCAGCTAGTGTAAAATAAATAATAGTATGCATCGATTGTAAGGAACAGAAGCGAAATCAAATGTTACTTCTTCCCTTAATGATTTCAATAAAGGAGAAATCGTATATTGACATTGTCAATTGTTAAAATTTTCTAACAATTTTGTATTTCATCTACTCAAGTTTGCTGTAAATGCATAAAGATCGGCAGTCAAATAATTACATACTTGAGTTTCTGATAAAGAGGTGCACGGCTCGTTGAACAGATGACTAGCTTCGACTACATACAGTTTGAAAACCTGATGGACTTTTTAGAACCAAGTCTCTCGTTCTTTCGCTTCGTCTTGTTTTGTTTCCCCTCAGTGCGCGCTGCCAATCACGGCAGTTTAATTTGACAAGCGTGCCGGCGCTGATCGCGTGTTTATGGGGAATTAACTGTCCTGGGGCGCAATTAAGGTCGCGAGACAATCGCGATCGCCGCGAATTAGACAATAACGAGGGATTCTGTCGCGCGTGACTGATTGTTCCTGGCTTCGCAATCGACATTACGTATCGCGCTAACGACGAATCGCTCAATTCCGAACGATCGAATCGAACGCGACAGCAGTTAGCGAGTGGAAATCTGAATGGCATAAGAAACTGGAAAAGAAATGAACGTACGATTTTCCATAAGTCTAATATCTATTTAGTTGGTTGGTATTTTTCCACAGTTTTATTAGCTCACTTTCCTGTCTGTCTGTCTGTTCGGTACAAATCTTGCAATTGATTTGAAACTAACTTCCCGATGAGCTAGAGACTTGAAACTTTCAACATAGCTCAGAACTGGATGACAGTGCAATATCCCAAAAAAAAATTTTAAAAAGACTGTGCGTTTAGGATTTTACAATATTTTTATTTTAGTTGGTTTAAGTTGCAGCTGCAATAAAGCACATTGTACATAAACTGTCACTAATATTGCTGTGCAGTCTGATTCTTGTAATACATGAACACACAATAAAAAAGTGAACCGAACGAGATGTAACAAGCATTTTGTAACTCCCAGGAGAATTGATGAATATTTATAGTAGTGTATAAGATCGTCGGTAGCTTATATTTTATTACGAATTCTCGATCTGCATGCACCTCACCACTCGATCCCGCATCATAAATTCTTATTCAATAGATGGCGCGACCTCTCTTAACACCAATTACGGTTCTCCGCGGTCTTATATCACCCTCGACAGCCATAACCGCAGAACAATAAATATTATTCACTCTCGCGGTGCGCGTAACCGGCGTGATTTTTACCGGAGAAATACCACGAAATCCATAAAGTTTGTAAACTGTCCGTACATAAATACTTTCATAACACGTCCTGGAATTTGTTTTGAAACACCAATCGGAGAAATTACGAGCTCATAAATAAATGCGATTGTGCCACGTGGTTATTCAAAGGTTAAAACTCTACTCCCATCTCGCTAAAAAATACAATAAATAGTTTATTGGTGAACGAGAACAGCTGATATTTCTTCGAAAGAGGACTGGTATCGATTCAGGATCGCTGCAGAATCTCGCCACGCCTTTCATTCTACAGGATCGGAATGAAAATAGTAGGAGGAAGATAAAGAAGAGGAGAGAGACCACATTAGACTGAAGACGCATCGGCGAGACGAGCGAACAATGCAACGTCGACCGTTCCGGCGTAACAGGCCCCAATTGAGTAACAAAACGACGGGAAAGAAGAGCTGATCCCGATATCGCCGCTCCCTGCAGAGAAAGGAGACCGAAACAAGTTTCGGGAGTACCCTTAGGGCTTCATCCGGAATAATTGACCGAAAGAACCTGCCCCACCACAGCTCGACGTCCACGGATAATTTACTCTTCGCCAATCCCTACCCGTTCGGCCGGCTTATCCGTCCATTCGAATGCAAAGGACACTGGGTATCGGCGGAGCCGATTGGGGATTTAATCCTGGCCGGTTGCAGAGAGAGAGAGAGAGAGAGAGAGGGAAATCCTCCGATACCTTTTTCTGCGTTTGCGTCGACGTGACGTCTACTCGATATCCACTATCCAGTGCCTTTTATTCACAGCATCGACGACTGCGTCCAACTCGGGGACACGTGTGTTACGTCAGAACGTGGAACTACCTCGCAGGAACAGGTGACGAAGTCCCTGTATGCGTGATCACGAGCAAAGAGAAACCTGGATGTTCAAACTGTAAAGCGATGGTGGTCAGACCACCGATTCCACTGTGTATTCTTGTATATTCTTGTATATTCTATTATATTGTAGTATATTCTTGTATCTTCTTGAATATTCTGGTATATTCTGGTATATTCTAGTACATTGTTGAATCTACTTGTGTATTCTTGTTTGTTCTACAATATTCTCGTATATCCTTGAATATTATTGTATATTCTTGTATATTCTACAATACAGTAAATCCTGCCAAGTTGCGCGGGCTAGAAACCTGGTAAGTTGCATCGGCCTACTCACTCCACTGCCTGTCAACGCTGCCCCGCGCCGCAGGACGGCGACTATTGTCGTCGGCTCGGGTATATCGGTGTGACCACCACTACATTGACTCAATGAATCGAATGTTCAAACTTCTTAATAATCATTATTTTTCATGGGACTTTTTGAAAACGTATTTCTGGCATCTTTCTGAGTAAAACAAGACCAAACACGATATAGTTTCAATTGTAATTTAGTGGTGTAATCGACGAAGAAAGTTAACAGTCGCAATGTGCGTAGCCGTCGCCGACACCGTTGCTCTATTGTAGTCTCGCTCGGCGCGATCGGAGGGGTAGACCCAGCCATAAATCAAAAAAGCGAGTCTGCCTCGTAAGTTGCTCAGTCAGAGAACAGCGTTTTTGCAACTTATCAGGATTTACTGTATTCTAGTATATTCTTGTATCTTCTTGAATATGCTTGTATATTCCTGTATATTCTAGTATATTGTTGAATCTACTTGCATGTTCTTATATATTCTTGAATCTTCTTGTCTAATCTTCTATATTCTACAACATTCTAGTTGTATTCCTTGAATTCTTTTCGGGAGAACTATTAAGCTTTTCGTATTAGAGTTTCGCACACATACTTACGAGTATTTCAAGTATACTAGTTATTTCCTTTACGTATTAAAAATAATCGAAATTCTATGAGTTGTAGAGGGTATATCGCGAGAACTGTTCCGAGCTGATATCTTCGAATCTGTTAATGATATCAAAGAAGTTTTGTTTCAATTACGTGGTACGATATAACAGTACTTTTAAATTCTTCGTTTTCACTATGGATGCATATAAAATCCGCAGTCCAGTTATAACGGTTTGAATCGACCATCGTTAGGTTAGTATTGGAAAAATAATACAGTAAATGCGCTTGAGTTTATAAACATCGAACATCGTGCGTTTGAAAGCGGTGGCCCGGGTCGATCGGAATCGAATATCACGGCCCGGTTTCTTGGCCCGATTATAAATCAAACTGCTATTACCATTCGCAATCAGTTGCTCGCTATTCTACGTCCTCATCCACCCACCATCCTCTCCCGTTCGCAGATGTCCCGTTACTTTTTCTGCCTTCTGGCGTCCGCCAAAAATTTATCGTCCGCCTCGTCAGTCCCTTCTTCGTTCCTCTGATAAATTCAACGGCGAAATACGCCGGTATAATCGTCTTACAGCCGCCGGAGGACATTTTCAGGAACTCCCCTTATCGGTGGATATTATCGAGCCTCTTCACGGGTTACGGTCCATCAATGCGGTACGCGGGGGACGGGGGCTTCCTTTTCGCGTAAAATCATCGAGCCGCGCGGATAATCTCGTTCGGGGACGGGTGTGGGACACGGGTCGGCTATTTCATCGTTCATATTGGCCCGCCAGCGATTCTGTCCCTCTCTGGAAAATTTAGAATTCACTTAAGCGACTATCTACTCCCCTATTGCGCATCCGCGACGCGAATAAAGGATTCGGAATCCGTGGGGTGTCCTTTGTGTTCGGTATCCGAGGTCCGAGCGGAAATTAATTTGATTGGTTTGCCTCGTCCCGAGCAGACCGCCGCGCCGAGCCGTGATTGATGATTGTTGTTGGCTTAACATTGCGAGGGTTCGCCGCGGGTTCATAGCGGAACAGTTTTTTTTAGAGGAGTCTGTGCTGCGATGTTTGTTGAACGTAATAAATAAAGTAGGACTTCGATTAACCGGCTTCGTCGGGAGACAAACATCCCGGATGAATTAAGGATAAATTCCTGTCGCGAAATAACCCTAGCAACGCGTTGAAAGCTACGTTAAATAAATGTAGAAAAAGCGATAAATTCAACAACAGAAGAAAACAGTTTGGAGAAACAGAAGGGACTCGGCAGATATTCATACAATATATACAAACATTTGCTGTATTATGAAAACATTTTTAAATATTATTCTATCCAGCGCTTCGCAAATTCCCTGGAAATTACACGAAACCGTAAGCACGTGGGCCGTGGTTCGTAATTCCCAATTGCGAAGCCAATTCGGCGCCAATTTTCCCTCGTAGCGATTCGGTGGCGCTCCATCGCCTATGTAACCCCGATGGAAATCGAGTTGCAGCGATAAAAGCCACCGTAAGATCCCGAAAACGGTGAGTCATCGTGAAAGGGGTACCCAGGAGGAGGGTCATTCGATGATGCACCGCTGCAGGACTCGGTCTGGCCCGAGGGCTAACGCGAAACTCGATCCGCAAAGGGTGGGCCGGAGGATTAATTGTGCCACGGCAATTCCCCCCACCCACGTTATTCCTCAGCGAATGTTTCACTCGGCCCGATCGAACACGGTTATTTGGTTATGCGAGGGCAGATCAGTGCAGAGGGATGCTGGAATCTTTGTAATTGGCCCGAACTGCTTCCAAACGGAACCACGCTAGCCTAGAAACTCGAGATATGACGGCTTTGAACGTGCACCCTAACTAGACTGAGGATTTATACATTTATGATGCTAATGGATACGCACAATTCAAAACAAAGGTCATATTAAAAAGTTTCAAGCACATCAATCTATTACTTTCAGTCCAATAAAATAATTAGGAAAAGAAAAATCTTCTTATTTGGTTTCTGTATTTGGCCATCAATGCAAACATTTTTTATTTTAGCATAGAGATCCGCAGTCTAATCGTAACATACATACTATCAAACGCGAAGTAGCTCTAATTCTTCTTTTTTTTTTAAATTAAGGTTTAACGTCGTATCTATATCTAGGTTATAACCTAGAATAATAATTATTAGCAACGAACTTCTATGGTGTTTTTAGATGTAGTGGAGGTGGTTGATTTCTTTAAGGAATTCAATAATGTTTGTTGTATGTTTTTCGGATGTGAGAAGTCGTGTTCGGATTGATTCCAAATTTGCGTCGCTGTGTAGAGAATTTTCGGCAGTCATACAATAAGTAATGAACTGTAAGTAGTAATGTTGCAAGGGAAATCAAATATTATATATTTTCAATTTGTTCGATTCATCAATGGAAGGAAGCGGCGTTTTCTTGTTTATTTCATCGTCTACTAGCACTGCCGTAATACTGCGCTGTACGCGAGCGAATTTAAATCGATTCCCGTCGGTTTATCGACTTGAACGGTTAATTTTCTCGCGTGTCCAGTCGATGGTCGTATCTTTTACGGCTGCGAGGGCACATCGAGGCCAGTAAAACGAGGAACTGGCCGGGAACGGAGTGACGAACGAGAAAGGAGGGGGTGTCAAGCCTGCCAGAAACGAACGTGTCGCTCGAGAGCCGATCGAGAGACACTCGACACAAAAAATGGAAAGCAGCAGCCGCCGCCGCCCCGTGTGGGCGTTGTCCTCTTCGACCTCCTCGCGATCGCGATACACTTTTATCGGCGTTGCCTCCCACTGAATTTACGCCGCGCGCGTGCACCCGACTATCTAGCGGTGCATCTGCCTCGATACGCATCGGACGTATGTATCTACATACATGCATGAACGCCGAGCACGAGGAACAACAACGCTCCGCGCCGAAGATTTACTCAGCCGCCCGCGATCTCTCGAATTCAATGGTCGAAGCGCACTCCCTCGAAGATTCCTGCGTCGCGCAGTGGGACGAAACGATCCGAGCCGATCAAATATTCGATTAACGTGACATTGGAAATTAGAAAATCATTCATGTCAACACATTATCGACCGGTGTTGAAACATTTATGAATTAACAAGTATAGGGTTGAAGTACGAATGATGTGTGTGTATTGTATGAATGAACGTGTGTGTATTAACAGACAACCCTATATATAGTTAAATTTATAAAATAGAGAATCGGAACAGAAGAATTCTAAAATTGTAATTGCCAACGAATTGTAAAAAGAAGATCAGATCGAAACGAACGCGCCCGTGACGAACACGTCTGTCAATGATTATAATAAATACGGCTTTTCCTTACACAAGTTACCCTTAATAACGTCATCTAATAGTTTCATTTAAGATTGTAAAAGTAAATGTCTATTCTTTCTTTTGGTACAACACAATTATTGAAAATCGTATTAAAACATTGTTGGTCACGAGTTAATTCGTGTTTGCACTAGCATTATAAAAAGAAATATTAAAAATTATATAAGAGAAATGTTTAAAGATAGCCGCTGTGTAAAATTGCCGGTCGACAATGTGTTAAAAGGCTTTCGGTAGGTAAAGTGTTAAAAGTAACGGAATGACCATTCCGTATAAATAAATAAACATGTACATTCATACAATATTGGACTGGCCATAACACGATTGTAGTGAAACCCATTATTTATCAATAAACGTAGCGCCGAATACAATGCCAGCATGACTTCACCGGGAGAAGGGAAATAACGACCCACGCGAAACGCTAATTAATGAACAGAGGTCGACTATTCTCGTTAAACATAGAGGAGAGTCATTCGAAGCGGCCATTTTATTTCACGACAATGCACGGTCGCTAGCTGTTAATTGGAGAATCGAAACACGATACTAACGGCGCGTGATTCTCGCGCGTGATCGTGTTTGTTGTATTCCCAGAAACCGGAGAAAATTAATTTTATGCATTTATGACAAATTATGAGTGAGTGTAATTTCAAACAGTGAAAGGTCCACAAGAATCTAAAAATACTGTTCTACTATTACCAATCAATTAAACATATTAAGAAAGAAAATAAATTTACATTTCACTCCAGTTTGTTGAAAATTAGGTAGAACATTTTTATTTTGTATAAAAATCCACTGTCTATTTATTAGCGTTGTTTGTTGTAGCATTAGCGAACCATTTCTGCTGCATGCGACTGCTGTTGATCTGAATCGTCTGAATACCGCGTTAACTACTGTTCTGTCTGATCATTGCTTGTCATTTCTACTTGTTTGAAACACTGATTTTATTATACCGCGGATTTGATGCGTTTACAACGAAAACGTGGGTACGAGAGTCGATGAACTGTGAGGAAATTGGGGCGATTTAATGGAGGTATCGAATTGCATAAAAGTCAACCAGCTGTCTGCACTCTCGAAGATGGAGGACGGCTTACAGCCGGTGTTTAAACAGGTCTCGCAACATTGTCGGCTGTCAGAGGGCCCTCGGTTTATTAAGATTTCCACAAATCGTTGCCAGGACCGTGATTCCGACGGAACGAGCGACTAAGGAGAGAAAGTGGCTCGCTCACCTCTGCTTTTGACGTGTGTTACTGCGTGTAAGAGCAGCGACACGAAGCCCGGAAACGGTCGGATAAATCCTGTGACACGTTCCGAGTTCGATCTTAACGAGGAGGAATACGCGAACCGCTGGTTCCCGCCGTAAATCATTCGCGGTTCACGCTTATCTACATTGTTATATCTGCTTAGCAGAAATGTTCTGTGCTCGAGGTGACCTTTACCGAAGACCACGAACAGTGTGTCACAGTGGACATCGGGCCCGTTCGCCGAATGAAGAACGAGCCGAGAGACCCGTGTCGTCGATGCTCCAACGCCAGAGGAAATGAGATTGAACCTTAACGATTTCGCGGCCCGAAACCGTGACGAATAATCTCGATGACAGGACCTTCGATCCACCGCGATTCATCTTCTCGATCATTGATTATCACCGCTCCACGGTGATCAAGGGCTGATTCTTGATCCGCAGTCCGGTTAACGGGAGTGTCTGAACATTCCTTCGGGAAACGTGGATAAACGTGTGTTTCTGATGTTGAAGATTTATCTAACAGTAAATTCTCTCTGCGTCGCTATTCCTTTTACCTGGGTTCTTCTACTCTTCGACCATCAATTAAAAGA
This sequence comes from Lasioglossum morio, assembly GCA_916610235.2. NCBI lineage: Eukaryota > Metazoa > Arthropoda > Insecta > Hymenoptera > Halictidae > Lasioglossum > Lasioglossum morio. Next base: position 12,975,660 of record OU744328.1, on the reverse strand, counting down.
AACGGTCTTGTCGAAGGTAGACGTTGAACACGTTTTCTACCCTTAGTTAACCCTTTGCACTCGGAGCTATTTTAACTCGAAAATTAAACGTTTCTTCTGACCTACAATATTTCCATTCTATATGATTTTTTAAATTTGATAAATATGAGATTGATATAATACCTCATGCAATACTTAAATGTGTAGTAATTGGTTAGATTTGATAAATATTTTTAAATTTGATAAATATGAAATTGACATAATACCTCATACAATACTGAAATGTGTAGTAATTGGTTAGATTTGATAAATATTTTTAAATTTGATAAATATGAAATTGACATAATACCTCATACAATACTTAAATGTGTAGTAATTGGTTAGATTTGATAAATATTTTTAAATTTGATAAATATGAAATTGATATAATACCTCATACAATACTTAAATTTTTAGTAATTGGTTAGATACTGACATATCTGATAGTGTAAACAATTATTTAAATAATAGTACAGCAATTTTTAGTGGCGCCTCAGAGGCGTCGCTCGAATGCTAAGGGTTAATTGAACTGAAGCGCTCGAGCGAGAAGCTTCTTCTATACTCTCATTTACTGAATAAATTCTCTATATTGAATTTTCATATTCCTTACTACGAATCCTTGGCATTACTTTATTTCATAACCTCGTAGAATTCTCAACAACGTGTCTGACTAGATAGAATACCAAAACCTACACAATAACACCGTGAAAAGAATAACTTGTGAACAAGAACAAACACTGAATTTTCATCGATTCATTTCTCCACATTAAAACCGTTTGTACAGGCTGTCCTAAAAATGTGGTACTTGGTTCAAAAGGCTGATTCATTGGTACATCCGGTTTCTAAGGCGAGGATTGATTTGACGAAACGGTTTCAGAGTATCCGAACGATCGCGAAAGAAAACGTACGCCATTTCTCGAGCGGATCACGAGGGGTCACCGCGAGGAAGCTTCTCCGAGCACGAGGTTCGGTATCGGTGAATCTGAAATTCCCGAGGAGGGCCTCCGGTTCTCGTTCTTTTTTTTTTTTTTTATTTGCCGCGTCGGTTTCGCTCCAGCTGAATCTAAGCGCGGGACTAAAAGAATCTTGGTGGATCGTGCGAGAAACCATTCGGCTTAGTCAGGACGTCTTTCCTCTGTTCGGGCCTCACGAGAATCCAACGAGATTGGAAGCTCGATTCCCCCGGTTCCTCGCGTTCTCGTACCTTTTAATGCTCTCTCGCTGTTCTCTCTTTTCACATCGCCTCCGTGTCGAGACCGTGGATCGTAATTCGGAATCGAACACGCGAGCCTCTACGCTCGGACGAATTTGATCATGGGTCTATCGTCGCTGAATGGCGGGCTGGTTTCTTTCATTTCGCGCCGGGATTGCACCGAGCGGAGATCGTCGACGAAAATTCCTATTGGGATTTTTTTTTGTGGGCGATGCGAGCCACCCGGAAATATTATTGCTAGACTTCTTTGCATCTTTCAATGACAATCTGCTTCCCATCGATCGCTGAATTTCTTCTTGATATATTCATTCATCTCTCAATGTATAAATAAGAGAACGTAATCATTTGTTGCTGATTGGACATTTCGTTTTAATCGTAACACCACTAACATCGTTTCGCAAACCCTTAAAGTAAAGCCTGTACAGTCTTATTTTATATTTATATATTTATTTTAAATTTCCGCACTCGCAGTAACAGATTGTTGATCGAAGGGTATAACCTCAGGAAGCTCCGAGAGCAAAAGGATCAGCCCAAGATGCAAATAACTTCGGCACGGGATCATACAACCTTGGGCCGTTCTAAATATAACACGGGGTGTCTAGAACGCCGCACAATGCAACGTTAAATAAATAAAGTGAACAACCCGACTGTCCAGCATACAATCTTTACAGCGTCGAACGAGACCTCCCACTGTCCCGAACACGTTATCACGGGTTCGCGTTGAAATACAGTTCCGAAGTGTCTGCGTTTCTCCGGCTCAAAATCTCCGTCCGCAATCGACGTATTTTCGTGAAATGTTCCATTGGGGATGTTGGGATTATTCGGTTCAGGAGAAATAATTATCACACTATTGTCTTTTATACTGAAAAGCGACTGAATTTTTTCGTGACACATTCATAGGGCAGATCTCGCCAGACCATCGGACCACGGACCCTTATCTCTCTTTATATAAACAATCAACTCTCGGTCAAGAAACCAAAGTTGAAAGAATCAATTCTTCTAAAGAAATTAGTTCTTGTAAATAAAGAACTCCTTGGTGGACGTGTTTCATTTCAGGATTGTGTAAGGAATAATTTTTTTTGCATTTGAAACGCAACATCGTCTCGGAAAGTGATCTTAAAGACCTAATATTTTGAATTTCAAGGTTTCAAAGGGTTTGCATTCGCGAGAAAAAGATTTCGTTGACACATCGGTGTGTATGGAAACGAAGACACTGACTCTGCTACATCTGCTAATGTAGTGGACATATCTCAAGTTCCTTTCACTGATTTTACCTGTCATTTCAAGCTAAAAGGTAACTACAACACTCGTTCTACAATCACTGAGCAAAGCTCCTTCGAGGGCACTCATTATTTTAAAAAATTCTTTAACCCTAGTCAATCTCCCTGGTTTACTCAAGATGTCTCCTTTAAAAGATGCTTTGTATCCACTGTTAATCGTATCAGGGCCAATCATTATAACCTAGCTGCCTCTCTTCATCGTGTAAATATTATCGATGATCCCAGTTGTAAGTGTAACTCAGCCTCTGAGGACTTGGATCATACGTATTATGGCAGTGCTGTTTATATAACTCCCAAAGAATTAAACTTGTAAATAATGTACGTAAAATTCAGTTTTTCTTACCACTAAAAGCGGACCTCTTCTTTGCAGAACCAAATGTTAAAGCCTGTGAATTTATCTATCAATTTTTAAACGATTGTAATCTGCGTCTCTAGTGGTTAGTCATATTGTAAATGTAGTCAAACTGTAAAACTAGTGTATCTTTGTTAAAGCCGAAATAAACCTACAATAGGTTTCAGTGGCTCAATAAAAAAAAAGATTTTGTTGAAATCAGAAATTCAAAACATTGAATTTTGGCCAGGAAAAGCAAACTCCTGGACAACTGTGCGTCGCTCGGAGTTTATACGCGACCGGAGGACGCTGCGTTATTATAGTTCGCCACGTTCCCGTTGTTATGTTTTATTGCAGGCCGGCTGGCCGTCTGAAACGCGTATCTGTACACGGACGGGATCGGTGTTTACATCTCCCGGTACTGGTTCTCTCTTTCTCTCTCTCTCGAGCGCGCATCGACACATATGCGGGTGCGCATTGAAATCACGTCCGTCGTTTATCGAACCGCGCGAAATACTGAATCATACGCAGCCATTTATTTCGGGTATCGAACAGCCGAGGATAAGCGTTTTACTACGACCGCTGAGATCGTGCCGATAACCGCCTCCTCGACTCCGCGGTGTAAAGTATCTTCGCGAAAAGGCTAAATAATCTCCAGCAACCGAGCCGATTCTGCTTTGGAACCACTGCCGCTTGTTTCTATTTTTGCGTTCACCGTGTGTAGTCCTTGAGCTGCGAGCCTTATCGTAAATCCTTCGTCGTTGTTGATAAAGTTTGGCGAGTATGAGAATCTGCTGCTTAACATGTTCTCTCTCATACAATGCTCTACTCTCCAGACCTAGGGTGGAAATATGTAAAATAACCTACTCGTTTCTGAATGCCTGTGCGTTAAAAATTTAAGAAAACTGTATATGTTTAAAACTGCTTGTATGTGTTCTACGATGATTTATATATAATTTATATTGTATTATATAAAATATAATAATGTATTGGAAAATAATCTCTACCTTGAGATTCTAATTGCACTAAATAAAAAAGAAAATTAAATTCGTTGCACGCCGTTGAAAATATTTGATGCCTTCTGAAAATATTCAAAAAAAAGGTAGAATAAAGGCTACTACCACTGGAAATAAGATTCCATTTTATTTCACTTTCCTCAAATTCGCCTAGAAAAATAGAAAATTACATAAACATCCGCAGTCTGATTAATGCGTGTAATGTACTTTCTCATAATTATTAGGAACACACCTACGACTTCACACGGATGTTACCAAGTCCAATCCACCTGTATGGTTCGCGAGAGGCGTGTTCCATGCGAAGTCTCTTCAAATAACCAAAGACAATTCGCCCCGAAAGAAAAATAATTGAGAGAAGAGCCAAATAGAGAAGACGAAGCCTTTGTGGGAGGCTGTAGACGAGGAGTAGCGTAGTTGAACGAGACGAGACGAGACGGGACGAGTAAAATGAAAACAAGAAAAGCTGCGCATTACACGAGGGCGTTGGAAATTCCAGACAGAGTTGGGGAACGTGGAAATCGTTTGGCTTCGACACGCACAAGGAACGCGCAAATTACAGGCCACGGACTGACAGAATAAACTTGCCGGAGGGGGGAGGACCTCGAAAAGGAGCAAAAGGTTCCATTAGAGACATCCCTCGGGCTGGATCGTCTATTTAGCTGTTTCCGCGGAAGTGAAATATCGAGCGTCAGACCATTACTCGATAAATATATACATACAGAGATCCAGAGCTAGGAACTGGCACAATAAGACGTAAATTACGTCCGTGTAGCTCGCGTGTCATTAAAATACTCTTCGACCCACACGTTCCTCGTTGTCAGCTGCGCGAGGCTGGCCATCGGGGACCATTAAATGTTTGCATTTTATCTGTACGCAACGGGAAGAGTCGGAGGTGTGAACATTTCTAATTGCACTCGGTCCGTTGTCCCGCTTTTCCTTTTCTTTCGCGAGACCTGCGTGTCCTTCTCTCGTCCACGGTTTCTCGCTTTGTCCCACCACCGTAACCGCGACATTAGGACGCGAAAGGTTAATGGACCTCAATTTCCTGGCGATGCAATCGGGCTCGTTACCACGTTTCTTGCGGGACCCGAAACTTTTATCGACTGCTAACACGAACGCTTCTTCAATGGAGTCTTGATTGATTTCGATTAATTCCGATGCGACAACGATTCGCCGGCAATTTCCTATCTTTTTATTCAGTTGACAATTAATTTAAGCACCGAGCAAATACGCCAAGGCCCGTGAGTAATTTTACAGTTGAAATGCGAGACAAGCAAGAACGCGACGCAGCTGCCTACATCTTCCTCGATCATCGTCGAACGGAGAAACGAAATCGCACGATCAATAAAATGTTCGTTTCTGATAGAGGTCAACGTGATCCCACGAACCAACGAATGTGTTAATTAACGGTTGTCCTGTTAATTGGAGAACCTTGTACCCCGGCAAACTTTGATTCGAACGAATCCTACGCAGTCCAGACAAATTTCGTAGCGATCACGTGAGAAATCTGACGAACGAATATTCGCGCGTTGTAAGTGATCGGTTTTCCCTCGACCGAGCCGCTAATTAACGCCAATTTTGTCGCACGCGATCCGAGGTACAAGAGCCACCGTTATGAGACATTACACGCAGCCGATGCGAGCCTTTCGTTGCGTCCGGGTACTCCGTATCGACATCTTCGAAGATTTATGGTTCGAGAAAGACTAATGTTCCTTGAACAATGTTTAATCAATCTCGCGATCGAAATGAAAAATCGAGTTATGCTGGTGGAGGGGTTGAAAGAGTTTACAATCATTCCGTTAGACGTTTTCTTTGATAACAATTTCACAGATGTCCGGTTCAAAGGTGACTCCTCAGCGTTCCTAACTCCAAAATATACAGAACTAGCTGACCCGACAGACGTTGTCCTACAAACAGATATCGATAATGTAAATTCCTATTGAAATATTGATTAAAGCTGCGACGTTCGTTTTTTTTTGTTGTATATTGAAATACGATTCAAAAAGCACTTTCAGTTTCTCCCGAATTTTCCATTTTTCCAGGCAACTTTTCCAATTTTTCTTTGGGTACATTTCCGAAAGCGACAACCCTCCGATTTTACTGAAATTTTTGTCAAAGCTTATCCTTGATTAGAGAAGAAAGTCCCTAAACGGATTTTTGGCGACAAAGCCTCGTTTGCCCCCCAGCCCCCTTGAAAATTTTGACAGTTCTTACTCAATATTTTCGAAAATATTGATTTCAGCGAAAAAAGTTTCAAAGAAAAAATGAAACTCATAAAAAGCTTATTCTCAAAATTTCAGCCAATTTAAAACCATGCAAACCTTTACATACTGTCTACATGGAAATACTGTCTGAGTAGGTTTGGGTTAGTTTTCGGTGGGGGTGGTAATACTGTCACTGTTGGAATTACGTAAAATTTGTATAGTACTTTATTTGTAGAACTTTTTACGAGCTTCATTTTTCTGGAGAACTCTTTCCGTACAATTAATATTTTATGAAATAATTAACAAAAACAGTATTACCTTTGAAGGGGGCTAGGGGCGAAAAAATCTCGAGTTCGAATCCCCGCGCCCGGGCACCTCTTGAATTAATTCAATGTGCTTTTTTAAAAAACTGTGGTGCCCAAGGTGGTTCGGAACCCACCTTAAACTGTAGGTCCCGTCGTTTAATAACCATAGCAGTTGAAAAATCGACGTAAAATAATCGAAACAGAGGGGCGAAAAAATCCATTTGGGAATCTTACGTACTATCTAAAAAGAAGCTATATACAAAATTTCAGCAAACTCGTAGGGTTGTCGCTTTCGGAAGTGTATCCTTTTCTTTCCCTAAAACTGTATTCGGACTATTACGAACATTCAAAACAAAAAAATTAGCCAAATCGGTCCAGCCGTTCTCAAGCGATGCGCTTACCAAACGAGCAGCATTTGATTTTTCTTTATATAGATGTAAGCACGTCGTATGGTCGAAAGCGTCGGAGGAACATGAACGAGTCGCGAGATAGTTTGCGGTGAGGGTAGGGATGAAAGGTTAATCGAAACAACCCCGTCACGTTAGCGGGAGAGTCTGCTCGTTGGTAGGAACATCCAAAGGGTGGTACCAGGACGCACGTCGTCGTGTCGAACCGTTCACACGATAAGTCTTGGTATTTGTCCGGGATTGGGTATATCTGATCGATAGTATGGTTGTGTATCAGCGGCGGATCCGCCAGGTGAGAGGGCCCGCGGATGATCCGCCGATAGACGTAAACAATAGCGGAGGGCTTTGCCATTATTACGACGCGTATCGTCGCGTAGCGTCGCCGCAACCAGAGGACTGGTTTATGTACGACTGGGTGACTCAGCCGCGGAATGCAGCACACGCGCCCTGCCTTGATTGCCTATCAGACTCCCTGGCTCGGACTTCTATAAATAATACGACACACGTATGCGAGTACCTACGTACACACGGTGCCCCCCCTGCGAGATGGGATCGAGCCGGTATAATTGACACGCAGTGCTCGTGCAATCGGCTAATACGAAACTTTTCGACGTTTGATGGGATTCGGAATACGGCCCGCGAAACACGGAATACGACGTCGCGACGCGACTAGTTCATTTCGTAAAAAATGAATATGTATTTTCTTTCTCACATCGGTAACGAATGCGTCTACATTACTATCGACATGTTTAGCAATGCCTAAGATGATATTTTTTTTTATTTAATGCAATTAGAATGTCAACGTAGAGATGATTTTGCCGTACATTATTTTTTAATAGATTATTATACTTTATGCTCTAAATGATATCGGCGCTACAGGTTCGATCAACGATACAAAAATTAGTATTAGGTACTGCTATGGGTTCACCGTTGTCCCCAGTAATTGCCAATATCGTGATGGAAAAATTAGAAAAAGTTTCAATTGCTAAATTACCTTTTGAATTATCTATAAGAGATATGTTGATGACATTCTTATATGCTGTAAACCAGATCATATAGAAACATTATTAGATACTTTCAATGATTTTTCATGACAGACTTCAATTCACTATTGAAGTAGAAAAAAATGAGAATATTATTATACTTTATATAATACAATACAAATTACATATAAATCATCGTAGGCCTGTATACAAGCAGTTTTAAACTTATACAGTTTTCCTAAATTTTTAACTGTTATTTCTTCTCTTGATTTTCAAGTGTCCATACTTCCATCAGCAGCAGCGTAAGTTGCTGCATTTTCTCACCCTGTTCATGTATTTCTGCTGTATCTAAGACTTTGTCGTTGAAATCTTTGGAAGGTTCTCGATCAATGATTTTCATCGGCATCGAAACATACGAGGATCGCGTTTCCGCCTTAGGAGCCGCCGCGCCGGCACATCGATATTGAGGGCAATTATTTCTTGATCTATAAATCTCGGAGGTCGTTTTATAGGATGGCGTGACCGACTGGTCGCACGAGATCTCAATGCATTTCAGTGTCTCGGCTCGAGCACTGAACGGGGAACGAGCATTTTCCGTGAGCATAACCAAGTCCACGTTAAATATCTCCGGACTACATAGATTTCAACGAACTACAACGAATCGAACGTGCACGTTAAATACACGCACGCCTGCCTGTGCGTCACCGAAATGCACCGCGACCTTTCGCAGGGCGAACAACTTTTTAATCTTTTCTTTCCGGGATGGAAAACGGAAGGCACGGCCGATAAATCACAATGAGAAACGTCCGACAGAATCAATAGCATCGCAACAGAGGAGGACGGAACTTTATTAGGTGACGTATGTTATAATAAGGGGGAACCATGAATTCTGACCTGACCCTTGTCTGCCGTTTGTCGGCGCTGCCCACTATAAATCTTCAGATTAATGCTTTTAGATGTAATTTTGCCGATCGAAAGGGCGCCCATAAAGATCGGCTGCATCGGCGTCCTGATACCGTAATGAAAACTAATAATTCGTTCTCCGCCAACGATATTTACGTCGCAATTCAAACCATTCTTCAAGACGTAAGCGAATCTCCATCGCGTGAGAAGAATGTACTAATGTAAACATTGGGTAAATCGGTCTCGCACGTTGCATAACTTTCTTCTAATTTCATTTGTAAATCGTCTTCAATTCTCACGACTTTTCTGTTTGCCTCTTTAAATCCATTTTCAGTGTGAAACACATTACAGCTAGACACAATTATCTATATGTTCCCTTTATTATATTTCGTACTTCACACACCGGGAAGGTTGATTGCATTATTTCGTAAACTTAAGTAGTTTCGCCTCTTTCGCAATTGCTAATCCAAGCCCGCGATTCCATTCTCATCGCGGTTGATTATCTCCGAGGAATTATTATTCGTGCAGCGACCGCGCCGCTTCTATTCTATCGTTAATATATTTCACGATGCAGCCAGTGAATTGCCTAACCGTTAATCGATCGACCTTTCTCCATTCAACATTGAACAACTTTTTAATAATCACCTCTGTCTCGTCTTTGTCAATTTTTATCCGGAGTTGTAGAGACGGCTGTTTTTTTTTTGTACGTTCAGAATCGAAAAAGTCGCCAAAGAAAATATCGAAACGGGATAATTCGGAGTCGAGTTTCTCACGGAGAGATAAGAAGTGCAATATCTCGTTGTTCATCCTTGCATAAATATCTTCGAAAGCCGATTTCTACTTTCGAAGAATTCCAATGTTCGCGGGGCCGACGACTGATCAACGAACTTCGCGAGCCATTACCTTGAAACTGACTCCCGTTAGAAGGCCCCGGCGAAACCGCAGGAATCATCGATATCCTCGAATCTCGAAACACGGAAACATCGACGATCCATGGATACACCGCGGAATGCGATCAAGCAGAGTCTCCCGGGTGGAAAATATCTTCTTGCGAAACGTGGAGTGGTGAGTTTTATCGAAATCGATTCCAGCGCACAGTCGTCTCCGGTATATTTTCTGTAAAATACGTACTTGCACAGCGGAGATATCGCACTGACAAACACTGTCGACGGTCGTGTAAGGAAAGCAAGTCGGACATAACGATAATCTGTAGAAGGTCAAGAGTATCGGTGGGAGGAAAAGGGGAACGTCCGGGTCGATTTGTTCGCAGCAAGGGGGCAACGTTGGCGAAGGAAACGGGGGTGAGAGAACGGAGACATACGAGAAGTTACTTACTCCGGGTAATAACCGAGTGGTGGAGCTGAATTGCCTCGGATGCGATACTCGACGTCCAACCGGAGGCGGATCCGGTATCACGTCACGCTCGTGTATATCGTGGTTGCGCCAGACCTCAGAGGATCGCGTGTTTCCTCGAGATCTCTGATGGATCGAAGTCTGGAAAAAATTACGGCGTCGGCTCACGCTGTCTACTTACCTCTCCGTGCGCCGACTGACTGTTTTTAAGCTGATAATTTTTAATTCTACGCCGGGCAGAAACGTGTCGCGTTCCTTTTTACCCTTCCTCGATTGCCGTTCTACATCCTCGAACGCCACGCCGTTGCCGCCTCAACGCCGACTCGCTACTTATCCCGGCGTATTACGTGCACTCCAGTCGCTGATAGGATTACTCGGCCGGATGTTAATTAGCTTTACCACCCCGGGGAGAGATTAGAGTCCTCCGGTTTAAATGTTAAAGATGCTGCGTAATAATTTCGACGTTTAACGGCGGCTGTGAATACCGACATTTAATATGCCAGGCTAGCCTGGAACTTTGGACCAAGCTATTTTCAAGGTAGAGCGGTTTCGAGCGATTCCTAGCTCCAGATATCGTTTTGCAACTGGATATTTTGATCTTGTCGATCCGCCCCGCGTTCAATTTTCCTCTGTTTTTCTTTTTTTTTTTTTTTTGGAGTCGAAAAACATATCTTTTGATCACTCGAGTTTATTCATTTTTACGCTGCTGCAATTCTTCGTAGGAAATTCAGAGAATGATCCAGATGAAACCAGATGAATGATAGAGTAATTTCTCTAAATGTATGGTTTATGGTTTTTCTTCTCTTTATATACATAAAGATGGCGTTGTAGAGCCTGAGCTCTATTTGCCCATCCTCGAAATTTATTGTGGGGAATAATGGTGTGAGCGATACCTTTACGGCGAGAACACTTGACGGCATTGAAGACGAGCCATTACTCGGGAATAAATAACAGTTCAGTTAAGTAGATCGACATATTATAATAAACTGTTGGGATGACGAGGTTGGGAGATCAAATGCTACTTTATATAGAAAGTTAAATTGAGGAGGATTCGAACCCGAACCCTCCGGAGCATCGAGCAGAACCTCTAACACCGTGACCATACAACATACTTAAATGCTACTTTATATATTAAGTGTTTATTCAAATTCCACGACACAATGAATAAACGTCTATCAGTTGTAATTTATTAGTTTTTGCATATGACACAATATGGTACTTTTGTCATTACATGTTATCATTTTTTAAAAGCCGTGGCCTTAAATTATAAGTTTCTTTTTTTTTTACTCTTCTCTCTCTGGTCATATACTGTTCCTTTTAATCATATGTTAATATTATAATATCTGTATTTCTACAAGAAACCTACTCTGTTTTGTAATCTTCATACTCTGTATTATATGTAGTGTATTTCTGTTTTGTAATTATGTTGTAATAAATCTCATATGAGATTTTCTATAATTAAAAAAAAAACAAAATATGGTACTTTATGACTGTTACATTGAAATAGAAATACCGACGGTTAGAAATATTAATAGATTGTGGGAGCTGCGACTAGCTCGGTAGACTGGCTTGGACCGACTTACCCATTCCTCCGTAGGCCCTTTAGTGCGAGAAAAAATGGCGACGTTTGAGGTGCAATAAATGGGCAGGTCAAAAAAAGGACCTTTCCTCCTGCGCATATTCCGTGCATTTCGGTGTACACTCCAACATAAACATTCCTTCAATATTTTCTTCTAAATTCGCGCGTATCTAAACATGTTAGGTTCTACGTTGATCTAAAGATATGCTGAAAAGAGCTCAGGCATTTTCGCTTTATTTTCAGCTGCCTAACAAAATCCACCGCGAATGTAGAAACTCGAAAACGCGCACATTATTCAGGAAACTCTCGGCGAAGTTATTTGCGAGTTGGTCCCCCGAGGTTCCCATAAGCACGCCACGTCCAAAAACGAGTAGAGAAATGCGGGAGGTGCGGGAATGTTTGCGGAGAGGGGAGTGCGGATTCCGGCGTGTCACGCGAAATGGCCGTGCATATGCGGCGAGGCTCTTTGACTCGAATTTTCGCGGTGCGGTGTCTTGAATGAGCCATTAGGCAGCCGGTAGCAAACACACGCAACAGACAGTGTGACGCTGGCTACAGCTGAAAATAGCCGAAAATAGCGGCGTCGCGGCGGACGTTCCGCGTCGCTCTCGACGCGTTTCACGTTGCAGCAGCAGCAGCAGCAGGTGCATCCGTGCATATGTGCAACGCGTCCTCTGGACGGTGTGCACGGTCACGCGATCGAAACGAGGATTCGCGGAAGGCACGCTCTCTCCGGTTAGCCTCGGCCACTTAGAGCCAATTAAAATTACTCTTAATTACGGCTGTCTCCCGCGAAAACCAACTCCTTTAATCTCGAAATTTATGAACCCGTCCGCGTCTGCGCCGCGGCGAGAATAGGCACGGTCATTCGACGGCGGAAAGGATTTTGATTGATCATCCGCCTCGCTCCTTTGCTAGCAGTTCGAGGAACCTCGACGAGACTTCGTCTGGCTAAACGTTACTTTATGTTCGTTACTGGACTGTGGATTTTGATGCACGTACGAGAAAAATGAGTGGGTGCGATTTAACGCGTAAAGTAGATGAAAAGGATTATAGAGCTTGAATGTATCAGCGCCAGCTTGTCAAAATGATTGAAAGAAGGAGGACCTCCTTGTTTGGTTTCTGCGAGCCAAGAAGAGAATTTCTAAATGTAAGGAAAAGCCGTATTTATTATAATCATTGACAGACGTGTTTGTCACGGGCGCGTTCGTTTCGATCTGATCTTCTTTTCACGATTCGTTGGCAATTACAATTTTAGAATTCTTCTGTTCCGATTCTCTATTTTATAATGTTGGAGTATACACCGCAATGCACGGAACATGCGGAGGAGGAAAGGTCTCTTTTTTGACCTGCCGTTTATTACACCTCAAGCGTAGCCATCTTTTCCGTACTACAGGGCCTAAGAAGGAATGGTCAAGTCAGTCCGAGCCAGCCTACCGAGCTAGTAACAGCTCTCACAGTCTTTAAAGTATTCTAATCATCAATGGTTCCAGTTTCAATGTAACAGTCAGAAAATATTATATTGTGTTATATGCGAGCAGTACATACTATTGTAATTCACCACTGATAGACGGTTATTTCATTGTGTCGTGGAGTTTGAATAAATATTAAATATATAGTAATATTTGATCTCTCAACCTCGTTCTCACAACATATAAATTTAACTATATATAGGGTTGTCTGTTAATACACACACGTTCATTCATACAATACACACATCATTCGTAATTCAACCCTATATAAATGAAATATTACTGATGGAATTCGTGGGATTGGCAATCAGAGTGATTTTTACACTTCCGCTTGAACGGTTCGTCGAGTTAATACAAATTATTACAAATGTTTTCTACAGCATTCCCTCGGATCGACTGCTCCGATTTACATCGAGCATTGATCCTTTCGACGATCGCTCGAGTCAGCTCGGCTCGCTGACACGCGTCCGTACCTTCGATCGGAATCGGAATTTAATCGGGACACGTCGATGAGATCGATCAAGATTTGAAGCAGCCTTTATATTCATTCAGCGCCGGCGAACGGTCATCGATCTTCCTATTGATCGTTTCAATCGTTATCCCCGCATCGAGAGCGGCCCATTGTCCGGAGCGTGCCTTGAATATTTTATAACCGATAGGATGAATCGGTTGAAATCCACCTGCGAATTTTTCTATCCGACTCGGCGCGTAAAAGCTTCCTGTCTGCAACACGTCACGCGATGAATAATACAATAACGCAACAATGTTTGTTGACGAAGTTCGAGCTAATGCCAGCGGATAAATTCGCTTAACCGTAGAAAAGTCGCGGGAAACATACAGAAAATGTAAATTCTTGCGAACGGGTGGCAGAAACATTATCGCCGGGAGTAACACTTCGCCGTGAACCAAACCGTGGAAATTGTAAAAACTGTTTGTGCTAATGCCCGAGGCGAAACGTTTCTTTGGCTATTCAACGACACGTGGCATTTTGTATATTACGCCGCGTTTCCATTTCCACGCAGACATTCTCAAAGGAAGCAAACGCAATTACCAGCAAATTTAATTGGTCTTCGGTGGATGCGTGTAATTACGTCGGGGCCCTCTTCCAACCAGACATTGCGAAATCCACTGCAGGACGGGCCGCGCGAGACCGTATTCCCTCTTCTATGTTACATTAAAATTTCACTCACTTGTCGTTTCACTCTCGGTATATCCACTGACGAAGTTACGAATAACATACACGACGCACTTCTATTTATTTATCACTTTATTTTTCCAACAGCGTGAACACGACATTGAACGTAAACGCTGATTAACCCTTCACTGCATGATTTTTTTAAATTGGGATGAAAGAATTGAAAGGTCATATTTTGTGTTTCATTTAAGAGAAAAATATTAAAAGAAATTAAAACATTTTCAGGAAAATAAACACAATAAGATTACACATTCTTAGTTTACTATATACCAGATTTGTTAATTGTATATGATACACTATGCAGCGAAGGGTTAAGCCGGGACAAAGAATAACTTGTCTTTTTTGGGAACATACGATTGTAACTTGCTGGATTGTCTTGTGTGGTTTGCGAAGGAGTATGTGTAATACAATGGGTCTTACATAATCCTCTCTGACGTATTAGTTTCGATCAACGGAGAATTATTGGTTGCAACGTTGCGCGTTAACGATGGTTTCCGTTAATAGGCGTTGCCATGGAAATGCAGAAGGAGACAGTTTAATCGAGTTCATTGTTAGATCACGCGGAAGCTTCCTCTCGGAATAATACGTTTGGCGATGATCGAAACGCTAACAAGTTTCATAATGAGATTCTAATACAAATAACAGTGACAACAACAGATCCGTTCGGCTGATAAGGAATTTGAATAATACATAGAACCGGTTCGTTGACAGTGTTCGACGCCTACATCGATCGACGTATTAAAATAGCGTAGAAAATGTAGCGCACGGGGAAATACTATTTTTATAATATTGCGGGGTGGCTGTTCGATCGAGCAGATTCTTTTTCCTGGGTCACTAAGTGGTCCGAGTGGCCGATCTAGCGGTTCATTAAGATTTTAGCACTATTTGGAAGTTTAAGGGAGTAGATTCGTTTCTAAAGACATTCAGTGTCTCTTATGAACATCTTCTCTGAATTTACTCCGTGATTCCAACGTTTCTGTTGGTAGCGTACACGCGTAGCTTTTTGTGCTTCAGTTTCAAATGCTTATTCTAATTGTAATTTTTATTAAACTTCATTAATATCATGTTCATATGGAAAATAACCTACTCGTTTTTGAATACCTGTGAATTAGAAAATTTAAGACAACTGTATACTTTTGAAACTGCTTGTGTACTGGCCTACGATTATTTCTATGTAATTTGTATTGTATTATATAACGTATAATAATGTATTGAAAAATAATGTGCTGCAAAATAATCTTTACCATGAGCATCTAATTGCATTAAATAACAAAAAATAAGAACTAAAACTACTTTTACTTTTGTATAAAAGTATAATTATTAAACTATAAGAAGTTGGATGCAGTCGGTTAATTTTGTCAAACGATGTTAATATCGGATAATACTGTCGTCGACTGAAGTCGATTGTCGATGAAAACTGTGTCGGTGATCTTCATGGGACCCCTTGTAACAGTGTCCAGATCTAGGGCACATTTTCCTAACTTGTACAAAAATTCATCTATATTACTACATTTATGTGTATTAGTCAAGAAAGTAAAATAATTAGTGACTTATTTGGTGAACGAAGGATGACAGTACAAAGATATTTTACAAGTGACGAATAATTATTTTAACTTGTTGACGAAGTGTCCAAACTTTCACGAGCGGCGGTGTATATTGTCGCGCGGCATTAATTAGCGGTCAACAGTTTGAAAATTCCACGAAATTCCGAGGAAACGCAATTGCCGTGACACGGGCTCGATTAACGAAGTTTGAAACTCCGTCGACAAAGTAATCCTCGCGGGTCGTGATTCAAAACGCGTTTCGGAACTTTCGGACGGGGCGGCACGGTAATTATTCCATTCGTGATTAAATAAAACACGCGGCGCGCCGGGGACTTGGAGAATTTTAATTGTTAAATTCTTCGCAGCCGTTGATCTCTAAGCGAAGATCCACGGGAACGATTATATTTGAAAGTCCCTTCTGCGAGATTAACCTCCGGTAATTATAATATAATACGCAGGGAGTGCATCGGTTCGGCGCGCGGAACTGGAGAAATGTTTATCGTGCGAGCACGGCCGGAATCAAAGGGGAATGACGGTGACAATGAAATTCGAGAGGTGGAACGAGGGAACAGAGGCGGACGAGCGGATAGATAGTTAAATTAACAAAAGAACAAGCACGGTCGCGAGCAACGGGACCGTGGAACGAAGTCACAAAGGAAATGGAAGCTGGACGCACGACAGAAAGATAAATAGATAGACCCGGAGAAGGCAGAGCGGCTGGCTATGGCATTATTAACGCAACAGAGAGCCCTCTTTTACGAACAGCTCGATGAAATCAGACCTCGAAAATCGCTCGAGATTCCATCTCGTCGTCTGGTGTCGATCTCTATATTCTTGATCTTCTGTCATCTCTCTCCCTCTCTCTCCCTCTCTCTCCCTTTCCTCTCTCTCTTTCTCTCTCTTGGTTTTCATCTTCCGAAACGAGATCTCTCGTAATAAGATGATGCGCTCCAACTTCGAGAATCCGATCTATATCCTGAGTATAAACCGGCATCGTAGCATATATCCGCAGGCATAGGTTCTTATCGCGTCAACCCCATCAGGGATTCTGGGTACCGTCAGGTTGAATTATTCAAATTGACTAGGTTTCTTATTTCACTTCTTCACCTACCACGGGCGAATTTTTTGTGCGTCAAAAGATGATTTGCTCTCTATATATCAACCCTCGTGTAGCCGACCAAAATTTATAGATTATTTAAAACCTTTTGTATTTAACTTATCCGCAGAAATTCTCATTTTAATTCAGACGTTCAGAGAAATCTATATAAATAAAAATTAAATGCTGTTGGTTGGTAAGCGCATTACTTGAGAACGGTTTAAACAAAAGATGTTCGTAATAATCCGAATAAGGTTTTTAGGGAAAGAAAATTCGGGAGAAAATGATAAGTGCTGTTTTCTATGGGAATTTTGTATGAACTCAAGACCATAATTCGCGATTCGAACGATGGATATGCGTAAATTAAAACGATCACAAACAAATTTATTAAAATTTAGACAGAACAACGTCTGTCGGTTCAGATAGTTCTATAATATTTTTAGAGGAACATTAACAAATTGTTGAAAGAAATGCACTAAATGTTTGATTACACAAGGATCAAGCTCGTAAATTCACGAGTACGTTTATGAAATAGAGAATACCGATCGGTAATCCCCTTGAATCAGAGTATCATTGTTGTAGACACCAGTTTCACATAATTTGAGAAAACGAGATAGGATTCTGGACACGATTCCGGTATGTGTGCGCGCCAACGAATGGATATCGAGCTAACGAACACAAATGGGCGCGGGTGTTTTGTGGCCGTGCTCACCAGGTGAGATCAGATGCTAATCCCGCTAATCCCATTAGGAAACAAAGTCCGAAACCAGTTTACTAAAAGAGGTACAGCTCGAAAAGTTGTAGACAGCGGGTACAGTTCCGAACAGCCGCAGGAACGACGAGGAATAAAGAATAGAGGCGGGGCCCCCTTTTCTGGAATCCTTTACTTGAACCTTCTTTCGAACGTTAGGGTCTCCTGGAATCGGCCATTCTTGCTTCTTCTGAAACGTATTCTACAAAATGTCCTATCGCGAATCTTCTTTTTTTTTTTAGCGCTCTGTGTCATTTGGGATCGTTCAATCCTTCCACAATTAACCTTCACCCACACGGGTAATTTTTTATACGAATTTTATACGAATATGAATTAGGTACCCGGGTACCACGTCGTGTGGATGAGGGTTAAACTAATTCATTCAATTCAAAAGGATTAATTTCAATAAAAAATACAATCCTTTTTAAATAATGTTCTTCCCATTTTCATTTATGGAAGAAATATAAGAAGTCGGAATACTGACAGATTATTCTACTTCTATGACGAGAAATGTCCTTTTACATTCAACTGAATCGTAGATAACAAAGTAGAAACTGCAACGAGCACTGCGCTGATCCTCGACTCCGTTGTCAGCCCTAGTCTAACAGAACCTAAACCCGAGTCGATAAGGCTCGGCCTAGCCGGTGACACTCGGAGATACTGGAATTACGACTACCGGTTTTCTTCTGGAAGCACACCGTCGCGCGTCGCGTCGTTCTGGGTTCAAGGTACTCCGCGTAGAATCTCTTCCAGGAAGCTCGTTATGAAATCTTCGCAGAAAATCGCGCCCCTCCAGGGCATCGACTTTGTTCTCCACTTCGGAAGTGCTCGCGTAACTGGGAATGGAGAGGATGTTGGCATTCTAGGATGATTAAGCCGAGCAGTCGGCTTCCGGAAGCAATTTCGCTCCGTTATACATATATGATTCTTCAAGTTCTCTTTCCCTCGCGGTGCAGGATTTAAAAATGATTGGATCTCCTGCTCTTTCTTCGGACAGCATGTCAGAAGTTCAACATGATGATTCGACTATATTATTTTCGACGGGAAACGGGCGAGCATAGTGCAAACGGGCTTTTATTTGCGCGGGACGTTCAGTTTTGACGGCGCTGTGTGGCGGTTAGTGCTTCCCTTTGGAGATCTCCGGCAGCGCGGATAAAGAATATAAACGAGAAGCGTGGAGAACCGAAAAGCAGAGAGAAAAGTGGCGAGTAGTTACGTGCAGCGATGTGGGTTAACCCCAATTGCAATCCATGCAAAACCAAAGACCTTTCGGGAACTTTCCTAGACCGCTCGTCAGAGAGACGTACTTGTACCTGCTATACCGCGCACAATTTTCACGGAACCATTCATTATATCTAGACTTGGGTTTCGTTTCTAATTGATCATTATTGAGAATAACGCGTCTATATTTTGTTACTATAAGATATAGTTTATTTTCCGCTTGACAAAAATTTATATGAATAAGAAGAACGAAAACGTGTCACGTCGCTTGCCTGATCAGAACTCTAACTGCACATCGATGGCATCGCGACAACAAAACCGCAACGAAGACGGAGAACAGTAATAAGTCAGATGAAAACTCGTTTCCTCCGTGAACAATTCTCTAACTGATGCTTATTAGATATACAACAAATAGAATGTTCAAATATTTCTCTGTAAAATAAAACCATGGAAGAATGGATACCGGCAATGAATAATCAGCGAAACGAAAGTTAGAAACTCCTCGACATAAAAATGCATGTGAACAATATAAATATTATACTGCACTAATTGGAAATTAAGATTCGCCATATAATTGTGATGGAACAAGACGTGTCTCGAATAAAAAATTATACAAATGATGTACTCGAGAAAGTAAAAGAAAATGCATTAGCGATTTCGCTCGAGCAAGGATTCGAGACGTCGAATTTCGAAATTTCCCAGAGAAATTCGAACAATACCTTTCACCGCGGTGATACGAACGAAAGGCACTTGGCGATGCCGCGATAAACCCTTTCATTTGCAAAAAATACGCGAAACGAGACCCGCTGCTTAAACAAAACCCTTATCTGCCGGCAGGTTCTCATTGAAACCGGTCGTTTCATTCACTGGTAACCGTGAACCGCGATGGAAACGGGAACAGAGATCGTTCCGTGTCACTCAATTCCCTTCTGCTGATCACTTTTGCTGTGCTTTTTCTTTTTTCCAAGGTCCTCGAGCTTCGGACGAAATTCTCTGACGAACAATGTGATCGGCCAGTTATCTCTTATCCAAATCTTTTGTTGCCCGCGGCTCGAATTCTGTTCTTCGGTAACAATAAATTCATTAGCGGTGCTTGACAAGCCACCGGCTCTCCCTTTCTCTCTGTTACGTTCGATGTACCTATTTACCAGCGCCGCTAACAGACGTTTTATGACGCTTATCTGTTGGGTCCGACGATGCACCCGAAGTGTGCTACTGGATGCATCGAATGCACTCGGTGCTCGGTGCGCTTGCCCGCAGCAATTCTCGGTTGCCCTCGAGTCTCGCCCGAACGAAATTTCAATTATCGTTGTCGGTGCCGTGTTCGATAAATAAACGTGATTTGATTGCGACCATACGTAAATAATATACATTCGGAAACAGAATTTAATAGAATTTGTGTTCAAAGTTCTCGCCACTAGACTCGCGAGTTTTATGCGTTTTTAACAAAATTTGAAAAGTACAATTTAAACCAGTAGACATATTTGAAAACAGTTACGAATATTTCAGCTATACCCTTCACTGCGTGACTTTTTTAATTGGGATGAAAAAATTAAAAGGTCAGTTTTTGTGTTTTAATTAAGGAAAAAATATTGAAAAAAATTGGAACAACATTTTTAGAAGAAAACGTGGTAAAATAAACATAGATAAACATAGTAAGAAAACACATTCTTAGGTTACTATATACCAGATTTGTTAACTGTATCAGATATGATACACTATGCAGCGAGGGGTCAATAAAAAAAATATTTCATGTTACTTCAGTGTCTTGTCGAACACGTTTCGAATCGAATAATTGAGGTTAACAGTGGAAATCTGTAATTATTTACGAGAGGCACACTCTAATAGGCTTCTAGTCATCCAGAACCAAGTTGTATCGATTCAATACCGGATGTTTCGTGTTCCACCTGTAATTTATACTTCGTTTGTCGTTGTTGGCCTACATTCCTACCGGAAATGCTCTCATAATTCAGCATATTCGCTGAATATTTCAATGGTTCCCCCCCGGTTGGAAAAAATGCAAAATAATTTATAGCTCGCGACTTTAAATTGCGAGCGCTCGCCTTCGAGCGACCGTGCGCCATTGTGAAACGAGCTCGATGGTATTGCATGTATCGCGTCTCTCCGCCAATGAATTTCTATGGACGATAAATAAAACACATTCTGCGAACGGTTAACATTCGTCATCGTCCCCGGTCGTTAACAGCTGCCGCTTATTGAAACTGTATGCTAATTGGAAATTCGATGAAACTGTTTAAATTTATTCCGTCGTTGCAACTATCCCGTTAAAACCGATACACAGCTCCGGCATGTTGCGCGCACGTTTACACGGGCGAACAAGCTAACACACATCATTGTGATCCAATAAATTCATCGAATAACTCGATCAATATTTGATCAAGAGAAATTGATGAATTAATGTTCCGATAAAGCGCGGGGAAAAATCGCGGAATTTCGTTGCACCGTGTTGCGAATTCTCGTTTCGAATACCGTTTCGAACGTAATGCGAAACGATTTCGAACGAGAAGTAAAAAGTTTGTTGGGAAACGATAATGAAACCGTAAAATCCGCACGAGACATAACATACATTAAAAGTATTATAAATTCAGGCGTAACATGTACAAGAAAATGCGATGCGTTATTGGCGCAACGCGATGAATATTTACACGTGGAACAAACGCGGAATTAATACGTCCGATGAAGCGTAGAAAAGACCGAAGGCGGCGATGGGGATTCGCGAGCACCTGAGGCAGATTACGTGCCACGGTTTAAAGTCCCATTTACAGGAGCGTAAAACGAGCTCGTAACCAACTGGCTATCCGTGAGACCTCGCCACCCGTGTTTTAGCCCGTAACAGTTTATAGGTCGGACGGGCCGAGACTCGGCCGAGCACCATAGAAATTTAGGAAGCCAATCCGTGTCCTTGAACCAGAGATTTTAGTCCGATCGAATTTCCCAAAGCCAATCTATTCCAGCCTCGTGAGTCCCAAGCTGTCCCGTGGGACCGACAGAATTCTTAGATGAATAATTCGAATAAAATTCAAATAATACAACGATTCTTCCTGCCGAGGCAGACGAATAACTTCAATCCGGCGAGATTTACCGAGGAAAACACACTCGACGTAGCAACCACCGCTCGTTTGCACCTTCGGCCAGGTTGAACGGTTATGGTATTGCGACGCGTCACCGGTTCATACCGAAAATCCAATACATAATTTCCGCGACGTGCGTGTACCGAGCGCAGCAAGCATTTATCAAAGCCGACTCGAACGACGCGGCGTATCGCACCTCAGCTACACGGCGCATCGTTCGACGCGCAATAAAACACTGCATCGTATTAACGACTTCCAAGTAGGTGCCTCCTGGCCCCCATAGGACAATGAGACGTATCCCAGACGATGGGAATTTCGACGTTAAACCCTCATGTTTAACCCTCATACGTTCCTCAGAGTGAAACCTTACCTGTTTCACATATTGTAAAACGATTGATTTCTTTTTTTCTTTGTTGCAAAATGTATTTCTTTGAAACATCGCACTATAACTGAAATAATATTCTAGGATCTTTTATGCAACTATGTCCGAGGAGCGTACGAGGGTTAAATACGTTGGTATCTAATCAATTGCTGCATACATTTAAGTATTGTGTGAAGTACTATATCAATTTCATATTCATAATATGAGAAAGATAATAAAATAGTTCCGACTGCAAAGGGTTGACAAAATACGGCGATAAAAAATTATACATAAGGAAAGATGAAGAGCAGTCAGTGAAAAGCGAAGAAGATACAAGGAAGAAGATGGTGGTTCCACGAGGTGCATGGGGCGTTATGGCGAGCAGAACTCGTGAGAGGATCCCAAGGAAGGATCAGGTACGTGCCACGCGTGTGGTCCATCTCTGACCTCCGTTTTCGAGGTCGGACCCCGAAAAACGTTTCTGTATAAGCATTCTGATGTACGATCAGCCGGAATCGTTAGTCCTGCGTGGCTGCTTGACCTCTGTCCATTGCTCCGTACCCTTCTTCTTTTTTATCGCGTGACAGTTCCTGTAAATATTTACGTGTCCTGCGAGAAAGAATGCGAAATGTCCCCAAACAACGTCCGGATCGGACATCGGTGAATTTATAAGGGAGCCGCGTGGAATTTATAAAGGAGATCCCTTATAAACATCTGAACGTTATTTACCGTCACGGAACGCTCGCATGAACTATCGTTCCCGGAGCCAATGGCGCAATTAATAACGAGAAATTATTATCGGTGCATTGTCGCTTAAACGTACCTCTCGCGATTCAGGAAGATTTCTTGTTTCTCTGTTCTCACTGCGTCGCCGATGGAAAATTTATTATACTCTGTGCGTTTCTACCAATTTACGATTCTGTACGTGAATATCGTGCGCGCAACAAAGAAAATTAACCCTCGTACGTTTCTCGGGTGTAATTTCGTAAAAGAATGAAAAGCATGCAAATGCGTCGCGTGTCCGAAGGAAACGTGATAAAACTGTGTCTGAAAGGATTCGAGAAAGCGGAGAGTAAGTCTCGGTAAAAGGTTCTCATAAATTTTTGTTTCTTTTGTTGTAGCACACCGAGCGGCGGGGAATATTCGAGCGAATCGCAGGCAGCAGGAGACGTCGTCCTGTCGCCGGTGCATTTTTCTCTCCACGTGACTCACAGTGTCTTCAAACGCATTATTTCGTCCCCCGATGCTGGAGATAGCGTTGCGTCATCGCTACACGACCAGGTGATATCTGATGGCTGCCACTACCATCTAGTGCTTCAGCATGAATTCTTCCAAAGAAGATACCCGAGACTTCATCCTTCCAACTTTGTTACAATGCAGCCACGGAATGCTATTGATTTCAGGTCTTCCTCGCGTATCGAGTTCGAACGCTGTCGCGCTCAATATAGATCACTATCGGAGATCAAACATTTCAAACATACGAACCGCTTTATCATGCGAGGACTGCGTCGGTCCCGCCGGCACATCGCTCACGGTCTAACGTAGAAAGAATCGATAAAATTGTTTAAACACATCTTCAACCCTCGGACAGCGGACCATTCTTTCAACCATATAATCGATGATATTTAAAACTAACGTTTATGAATTTTTTAGATTATATTTTTGAAGGTACTCTTTGCGAACATGTTAATAATTTTATATCGTTCCTAATGCAGTAGCTGATCATTCAATTAATTCACCAGAAACTGAAATATTGAATGACGATTTTAGTTAATTTAAGTTTCAGTTCCAATGGTTAAGCTGCTGTGCTATCATTCGACTGCGAATCATTGTGCATTTCCTGATAATTGAGGTTAATTTCATTCTGGACGACAGTTTTTTTCCAGAATCTTTATACTTTCCTACAGAAAGCACAGCTTATTTATCAATTAAGAGAGTTGGATGTTTTGAATGTCTATTCCCAGGAGAAACATCCGCTATCTGCGTCACCGATCGTTCTCGCGGGATTTCTGGGAAGCTAATCCGGTCAGACCGTAGATGGTCGGATAGCCGATGGACTATTCTAAACAAATCTGATGCACGTCGCCGGACAACGTGTCCCGAATTTTGAGCCGGAGCAAACTTTCCACGTTCGACCTTATTTCAGCGGCCGGTGCGGCCGGCGTTATGGTGCTCGCCTAACGAGAGGGTTAAATTGGATGGTTCTGGACGGGGATGCTTTCATTGAGCCCGCTTGCGATATCGCTATTCAGCATCGAACTTGGTCCGACCGCCGCACCGACCATGTAGATGCGATAGGTATCTGTGAACCGTTGGATTCTCCCTAATCGCTCAATCCTATCGTTCATGGTTGCGTCGCGGGGCTACCAAACAGCAATATGAACCTCTCGAATGTCAGAGGCCGAACTACCGTTTCCGCATGATTTCCCGGTAAAACGACAACCAGGGAACGTTCGATCCAGTCTACAAGTGAAACAAGATCATTAACCCTTAGCAGTCGAGGGGTGATTTCAGATCACCACTAAAAATTGCATGATTCACAAAATTGTTTACGTTATTAAATATGTTAGTACTTCAATGTTTATGCTTGACACACTAAATTTGAAGTTTTGAGACTGTAAGTATCATATGTGAGTAATTAAAAGTTAAAATAGCTCCGACTGGAACGGATTAAATTCTAAAATACAAATTCACTGTTTTTAACACAATGCGTCAAGAAATTCTACAAATCGATAGAATTGAGATTACCGAAGCAATTATAAATTCTGATAAGAAGATCCTCCGGATAACAAATGTTCCTCGAGTATTTTCCTGATGAAATAACAATTCGCTTGAAATACTTGCGTAATTTGTCTCCGGGTATACATTTGAATACAGAGCGTTGCCGTAGGGCGTAGGGTGATTAAAATATATTAGTCGAGGAGAGAACGGCGTCCCAGTTTGGAAACGTTTGGAGCTAATTGCTTCCTCTCCGTGAAAAACGGGCCCGGCCTTTTCCGGAAGGATAATCGTGAAAAATGTGTGGAAGAATTACTTGCCAGTGGTCTAAATTAGCAGTTGCGACCGCTGCCAAGTAGTAAGCAAACGATTTAATTTCAGTTTAAATGTGCTTCGGCCTGCGGAACCATTGCCAACTGTTCGGCCCACGGTGGGACTTTAATATTCCCGGGCTCATTTTTACGAGTACCATTTTGGAACGAATTCCGCCGCTCCGATAAGTTTAATCCCGCGCTAGATAAGACTCGAATTATTTATGTCTAATCGGTACTACCAATTACCTTATCTTGGAAGATCGTTTCTAACAAAATCTTCATACTCGTATCAACGTTCATCTTTTATAACATTTGCCCCTTCATTTCAGCTATTATGAGACTATGAATTTTCATAGTTTGGATATACAAACTATGTATATAAACTATGTATACAAACTATACATAGTTTAGATATTTTCACGTATAATGTATATTATAAACATAGTTGCCTTACAAAAATGACAAGAATTAATTTATTTATACTTTACCCGATTCTTATTATAATAAGTGCTCTTTTAATATCTCTATAAAATAAAATTTAAAAAAATCTAGAACCGGTCATTTGACCTGTCGTGGTACGTTTAGTGTTAGCAATTATTTAAAACAAAGGACTAGCTTTGTATCTCAAAATTTTATATACTAAACCTACAGAATGTAATAACATTTCTTGATCGAAACATTTTCTAAGAACCGCATTCTAAAATCGGACATTTCACATGCAACAACCTAACAGATAAATTTCATGGTTTATAACCTTCCCCCCCAGTGAGCAGCAATTAATAATGCGAAAGTGCGCGGCAATATTTAACACTTCGGTACGGCGTTATCATCGGTCGACGTGTTAATAATATAATTTTGTATATCGTCACTTTAAACGTCCATTCATTAGCAGTCAGGGCAGAACCGGCTAGCAATGACAGCGCGCATTAACGAATTTCGTTCTGTCTAACCAGTCTTATTAGCTGATATCGACAGCGCCCCCTTACATAATCGTATTCTAATCGCGATCCTACTGCACCGTATAACTCTAATCACTTGCACACATCTAATCCGACTAATGCGCGCAATATTACGTAACAAAATCAGGGGAACCGTATCGGTCCGGAATCAAGTTAACGGAGAAAACGCCGCGCGCCCGCGTATCACTCGACACGTCACGGTTCTTGCGCTACCGTGAACACTATGAATATCTTTCATGCGATGCTGATGATGATTCATTACTGTTTAGAAGTGAGGTTTTCTATGCCTTCGACACGCTGCACCTGCGATAGTCATGCAACCAGAGGTAAAAATAGGATGAATCATAATGCAGGAATTAGCCTACTTAAGCTAATGTACCGTGGACTTCGCGTTTCACGTTACACCGAGTAGACTGCGGAACTGTTACTTTCATTGATAAATAGACTGCACTTGTTTGTGCAAATTCCCCGTTTATTACGTTCAGAGATTGCTTCTTCACTAGACCTATTTTTATTATTCATTTACAGTTTGTTTTAACCCTCGTGCGCTCCTCAAAAATAGCTGCATAAAAGAGACTAGGATAACAATTCACCCATTTTTATTTTACACGTTAAATCAACACATTACGTTTCATTTATAGCGTCTTTTAAGAAATACATTTCACGACGTAGACATAAAAGAATGAATAATTTTACAGTATGTGAAAATATTCACAGTGGGTCAATTTTCATCCTGAGGAACGTATGAGGGTTAACGTGGTCGTGTTAACAGCGACGTCATTAGCGACCACATGGTTTACGCTTGGTTATAACCGGACCGCGTATCCTTATGGGAAATAAAAATGTTCTGCATCAATTTTTAAAAAACACAGGCCAAGGAAAAAGTTCTTTCCTTCTTTAATCATTTTAATGGGTTGGCAAACAATACATTGGTGTTTTTAACTCTCACCCAAATTGACACAGTAATAAAAGATCGATGACACGACAAGGTAAACATTTATTTTTCGATGTTTTTCCATTCAAATTGATGAGTTAAAATAATAAAAATCACGAAGTTCCTGACAAAATCTACAAATAACATAAACATTTTAACTGAGACTTAAATTGTCTTGACCTGTATGTTGAATATAATAACGACAAGTCTGTCGATACCGAAGAACAAAACTATTACCATATATACAAATTGCCTATGCTGACACCTGCCGTGTACTTGTGTTTAATTGGTGTATGTGCCGACCCAGACAGACCGTCTTGAATCTTAGAGCGTGTATGCACGTCCAAGCGAATACAACGTTTATACTCTTCGTGTGTTATAATAAATCAGTTTACTGGAAAACAGTGTGTATTTAATAAAGCTCGTCTCCCATAAGCAGACCTCTAATTACAACACTGTAAACTTTCTTAAACTAGACTGTTTCGTGCAACGAGTGCGATATCTGTTGGAATACATCGATAACGTCTTAGATATAAGGGTTTGAGCGTAAGGGGCGGTTTCTTTCAAGGACAGAGGGGCCCAAGTGGGACCATAAAGTCAAGAGCCTGGTCTGCCAGTCAGTCGGGGAAAAACAGCTAGCCTGAGCAGATCGCAGCATTGCAAAGAGCATTCACTTAAACCAATCTATTTACGTAGAGTACAAATACAGGATACGCGAAACACTGTATCGTTATTTATATAGAAACACATTTATAATACCAATAGGGTATATAAGGAAAATAAAGTGTTGGAAATAAGAGAAACTGCGTTACCGATCTATAATCGCGACATCTCTAATAACGCAAAGTAACCATGAATGTAATGAGGCGTACTTGAGGAAAACAAACTCTTTCTGTGTACAACCGCACGTGCGAACAGTCGTATCAAATCAGTGTATCGTTCAGTAAATATAGAGATATTTAGTCCACTAAAAGAAGAGTTCTATCCACTGGCTGAAACCTAATTATTCTACATAAAGTGTAGTTTGTAAAATAACGTGTGTAATTTAAGAGACATATCCAACATAAAGTACAAATACAGGATACGCGGGAACACTGTATCGTTATTTATATAGAAACACATTTATAATACCAATAGAGTATATAAGGAAAATAAAGTGTAGTTTATAAAATAACGTGTGAAATTAAAGAGACATATCCAACAATAGAGGTATTTAATTAGCGATCGCCAAGTTTTGAAAACTAGATTTGAGTTAGATTATATTAGATTATATAGATTATATAGTTTGTTGTAGCATATGATCGAACCGTAGCGCCGATAAGAAATCAAATCTAATATCCAACAATATCTATTTTGCATAAAGATTCACAGACTAGTTATTATTACACGTACGAGATCAAAGGTAGCGCGAAGGTGGCACTTTCCAGTCGGCAGAGTCGCAGCCCGACAAAAGGATTTTCCACAGTTCCGTCTGGATCTATGATCGAGCGTCGCGCACGGTTCTCGCGGGCGTCGCGACGCCTCGGCTCGTTAGCGCGGCTCAAACATCGCGACGCGTCGCGTCGAAGTACCGTTCCGCGGATGGAGCCGCGAATAATTTAGCGCGGCGGGCGAATCTTGGTTCGCGAGTCCTCTCGCGAATGTGTTACACTGAGATTATATCGTGGCGCATCCGTTACGCGGCGAAACAACACGTAGTTAATATGCATGCACGGCTTAATTTACATTAGCCGGCGCATCCCGGCTGCATTATGTACACGGAAGCGATCCCGGAGGGGAGAAGAACGACGAACGGCGTCGTAAAATGGACGGCTGAAAGCGCCGGTAAAGATCCTCCACCGTGAGTGTAGACATTCTCTCTCGCAAGAGAGAGAGAGAGAGAGATGCTAGGCGATTAGCTCGATAATATAAAGCGTGGATGAGAGAGCCTAACGAGAAGAGAAGGGGACGGAACCTGTAGACTGAAGTCTGAAACCTCCGTGCAACACACCGACGGAAATTAGCGTTCCAACGCACGAAGAATATGCGATTTACGTGGACGACGCGACGACCCACGAGCTAAACTTTCCCGGTGATTTCCACGAAAATTTAAGGCTCGCGTGCCTACGCTTTCCGCGGCACCGACCGCGTTAATAGAGACGAGGAATCGCAGAGAAAGTGAGGCGAGTACAGACTGAGACATCAACTACGGTCCATAAGCAGTTCTTGTAAAATAGCTCGAATTAGTCTGGAAACTTTCCTAGGTCTTTTCGTGGGGTAATTAATATTTCATCGAAACAAACTGTGTGTCTTGTTAGTATCATATATTCTAGATTAGGAACCGAATATTTTGGAAATCATAAATTGTTGAGATATGTCAAAATACAATTTATTTATGAAACCGTTAGTTATTTGATCGATGTATCGTTCAACGCTTCCTAGCCCAAATGATCCCAAATTGACGTGTGATATTTAAATCAAATAGACGTGATTTCCTCGTGATCGTTATAGTTGTGTTAATAAATCTTCGTTCAGTTAATATTGTTTAATTAATTACATAATCTAATATCAATCTTGTACCTATATGAATCTCATTGGAGATTCATTTGTTACTTGTTCCATGCAGTGAACGCGTAGAAAATGTTGGAGATCGTTTTCAAGTATTTGCATTTTATAAAATACTCGCTGATTAGTGAACACGGCGTGAAAGTGTATAGAGATCAGTAGAACGTCGATGAAAGCTTGGAGTATCGCTCGAAGTTCAAGATCGGCAAACCATCGATGATCCCTCGACCTAATTACGATGTATTCATCTTTTATCGAGGAGTAACGCGACCGTTGATTGTTTCGATAATGACTGTACAACGCAACGCGGTGAACGTAATCAGGTAGCCGTGGCTCGTCGCGGAACGAATCCGATTGCCAGCTGTAATCGTATAATATTTTTTCACGGCCGCTAATGAACCCGTACGCGCCACTCATTGGACACCGACGCGGTACGTTCAGAAAACAACTTCGTATAATGAATGGTACACGTTTTTGCTCACGGTGCCCTCTTGTCGGACAAATCATCGTGTACTCGTAGATACCACCGGTTCGATGATATCGTGATATCTACGATCGGCCAGGTAATAATTTACAAACCAGATGAAGACGCGTGCTATTACGTAGGTGCGCCTTATCAGCGCGGGTATCGGGGTTCCTTTCAGTGAAACTGTACCGTCATTCCGCAGACAAACACGAACGGTTTCCTCGCGATAAATATTCCACGTGATAATGGAACGTTTCCCAGTTAGACATTGCGTTTGCGAATGTTACATACGGTTCGCCGTGGAAATATTTACTCGAGTTGCGACAAACATCCGCAATTTATGTTGCGTTCGTCATTCACACATTTCAGAGGGTTAACAGTGTACCACCACTGCCGCTTAAATGATTTTTATATTTTTCACTTCACAATTATCGAAATCATGAAATGACTTACGTGGAAATCGATTCGATAAATTTCTTTATCCCAAAACGTATTGTAATAAATAGACTGCGGATCTTTATGCAAAATCAAAATTTTCTTCGTCACATACATGAACCATAGAAAAATGTGTTCCATGTCTTCAACAATTGTAATAAATCTCTTAATGATCTTAAATCGTCTAAATGCTTTTACTGTTTTAAATTACATCCACCCATTTTCGACATATATATAAATACATAAAATGGTGTAGTAATAAGAATCGCACAAAGTATAAATAAGGTGTAGTGTTAAATAAAATGGAACACAAAAAGAGTACTAGAAACTGAAGCCGACGCATCTGGAAGTACGTTGAACGTTAAAACTCCGTCCTTTTAATTAATTTTGAAAACGAAGTCCGTGGTTTCACTATTCTTAACTTCCACGAGATTTTGGCGTATATAGGCTCGGCCACTCGCAGCACGATTTACGGTTGGCGAAGTATAATTAAAGGAAAAGCGTTAAAAAAAGAAACGAAAAGAAAGGGAAAAATGTGCCCAACTACAGGAACCGCTGTTGACGCGCGGATTTCTCCTTTCCTCGGTAAACGTCGGGTCGTTGCCAGGTAACCATCGTGCCGGTACCACTCGGATCCCGAACTTGTCCGCTAATTAGCAAGTTATCAGTGTGCACAGGAATCAGCAGTGAGTTTTTCTACGCTCAGCTCCGGCCCCATGGAACGGGCGGTCTAATCGCAGCGCATTCATTTGCTTTGAACGACGCGACGCGCGACGAACGAGCTCATCCGCTCGTTGATTCGCTGGGAAGTGAACGTAGCCGACGTCCTGGAAACTTTTTACGATTATCCTGCAGTTTCCGATCTCTCTTTCGCGAATTCCTCATTGTTTTGTTGCCTAATCTCCGAGCTCGAACACCCCGGGGGTGCCTCGCGATTATTACGCCTCGCCAAACGGAAATGAGAATTTCTTGCTTTGAACCTGATCGACTTTCTCGCGGTGCGCTGCCCTCCTCGAACCGAGAACAATAGCACCGCGCGATTGTTATTAATCTAATGGAGATAAGACGCTGAGTTTCCTTCGTGATTAATGCGCGATGGAGTAGCCGATTACAGTGGTGTTCTCAACGGGAATTCCGTTTCGAAATGGTATTTTTGTAAAACTCGTTTGATGGATTACTTGGGACGAAGATGGATTTCTTGTTTTGTTACGTTGAGAAGTTGAATTTCAGACTCTGATTCTAACAATTTTCTGTAAGAGAATCGGTCTCGACGTCGCAGAAAGTTTTATTAATACGACCCAGAACTAGATGTGGTCATGCGAGGCTCGTGGTATAATAATGTATTCTTGATTTAGCACGTTCACAGTTCCGTGATTCATATATGGGTCACGATAAATTTCAATGAAAACATAATAGGTCGCGTGTTGCCGAGGCCGGAACAAGGGCTGCGAATACAATTAACCAGAAAACAATTCGTAAATGGCAATCTCGTTGCTCTAACTTCTTGTTAGAAGATTGTGGATCAACAAGCTGGAGTAAAATATTGCGTGGCGTTTTTAAATTAAAATTCAATGATCAAATTAAGAGATTTATTCACAGATTCATTTAATAACACATTTTCCATTCTATTCTATTTGCAATAAAAATTTATTTGCTTTTTTAATACGTGCAGTGGGTTGAAAATGACGCAAGTAATATTTTAAAATTCTTCGTCTGCAATATACTTTATCGAAACACAATCTTTACGAATCAAATTTAAATATCACCACTATTACGGTGAGAAAATCTACTGTCCTCTATATCACAGAAAGTATTCCGCGTGAAAGCGCAATAAATACTCGAGCGACGCGCATCGAGCGTATAGGTTTGATCCACCCACCAATTACGGCGGTGTCGCGAGCCGATTAATCATGGCGGGGTAAGATTTCCGTGAGGTTTTATTTCGAGCCGTTCGCGGGTAGATTTATTAGAAAGCAGACGGTCTGATAACCCCGTCGACCCTTGACATATCGGGCACCGCGTCCACCGTTCGCGGGATCATTAATAGACGCATGAACTTCTCACCTATCACGAAAGTTTCGGGATCGGCCACCGAGTTTTCCCCCCCGACCCGGCCCGGCTCGGTTACGGCGGCGGCGAGCATTTCGGCGCATTCGAAAATGCCATTACGACAAATATAGCGCATTCGGACTGGGTCAGACGAGAAACTAGGTGTCTGACATTTCCATCGCAGAAAATACCGAGCGTTATTATCGTGCGACACGCGAACTGTATCCCGGGACACATTCGTACGGCTCGCACGCGTACACGCGTCGATTCGCTAATGGAAGAGATTATTAAGTGACAAAAATGGAAACTTGAACGCGCTATCTGCTGCCGCTATTCAACATTTTTCCCTCGCCTTCCTTGGAAAATTAAGCCTGATCGATTAAGAGATACGACCGCGCGCCGGAATAAATTTGTCGTCGATTTATTTATTGTAATGGAACCGTGCACCCGGCGCTCGTCGATTCTTTTAAACCAGATCCCACCGGTAAACAAGATTTCTCGAGAGACATTGACCTCTCTATTTCTCTCTCTCTCTCTCTCTCTCTCTCTCTCTCTCTCTCTCTCTCTTTCTCTGTTTCGCCACTTTATACCGTAAGTAGGCTCAACTGTTCAGATGAAAATAGCGACTTTCGTGATGAGGTCGTCGACATTAAGTGCGCAAGTCGAGAGGCTGCGGTCGAAAACGCCTCGAAGTGCCAAAGGTCGGCTGCGTATGAACCGTAATGAAAGTCAATGGCACCGGCACGATGACGCCTTCAACGTCCCGAATGCAAAGCAAAGAATGCTTTGGGCTATCAGTGTGATCGGTCGCATGGGTCAAATCATTTAGATTTATCGTACAATGTACGATGCAATTTGTTCAACAAAATTTACCGACCTACGTATCATCTACTTGCTCGAGTTGTATGTTATCGACTTAGCTCGGCGTAACCGACCCTAGCATCAATTAAATCTTTCCGAACTTATACAACACCACTTTTATTTTAAATTATAGTTTTATGTCGCGGTCAAAACTTTTTTATTAGACTGTTTTATTAGGTTATTAGTAGACTGCGGATTTTATGCATTTGCGAAGAAATCGACACACAATTTCAAGCAGTAGAGATATTAAAAATTTGCGACATAAAATAAAAGTGAAAGAAGGACATCAATATATGAGTTTTAGCTTAATAGGATCATTAAAAGAAGAATACAATTTTTATTCTACATAAAAATCCGATGTCTAATTATTAGCGACATCAATTTAAGTATTGAATTTAAGGGAAACTGAGACCGCTCCTCAGCAAATGAAACATTTACGAGCGTCGATTTACAAATGCTCGTGAAGACAACAACGAAACCCAACGCAGAGACTTTTGCGTCTACGATCGAACTTCAAGCGTCCTTCAAGCGATGTTTGCAATTACGAGATTGCAAGCTGTGTTTTACGAGGCTTCCCCGTGGTGGTTCTGCGATGACGAGCAACTTGCGGAATAAACTTCGTCGTCCCAGCGCGACGCTGTGCGCATCAAGTAGTTTCATGGTTAACCATGTGACTTCCCATCGCGACGAAACCTCGAACCACTGACGTTCACGAAAATCAAAGGAATTTCCACGTGGCGAATCAGTTACGAAGCGTCCACGTTCGCGAGACTAACACCGAAAAAGCTTAGCAACTTTGGTTGCTGGTTAATTGCAGAGATCTTTCGAATACACCACTGGAAATGTCTACCGAATCGAACGAGTTGATTTACTTGCAGTAATTTGTCATCTATTTCTTGAAATACAAATTCTATAGTCTATTTGCAGTCTGAATAATATTTTAATTACCGTCTCATGAATCCTGGAACTCTCGCAGAGACGAAAGCGGACTTTGAAAATCTTTTTGTGCCAGTAACAACCAAAAAATTCGATCGGATTAAAGAATGGATTAAGGATGGCTTTATCCACTGGAAGAAGTTTCGTGCAACGGTGCACTCATAGTATAAAGTATATTTAAAGCAGAAAGGGATTTACGACGCGACCACTATATTACGAGATGTCGTAAACCTAGACGAGATTCGGTTTAGAATTTCTTTGATTTGAATGGTAGCTGCACGTTACGCCAGAGGGGAGAACAACCATCAATGACTGAGAGTCCAGATTTATCGTCGAAGACGCGACCACGACAAAGGCATCGTGAAATTTGTTGCGGTATTAAAGTTTTACAGTGGTTCGATAATGGTGCGGTTAGTATGGATGCGTTATACGCAACCCAGTTCGGCCGAGAAATCGAAGTGACGTCTACTCGTAAAGTTATACAATGGTATAATAGCGTCTTTTAAATTTTATAAGATGCGAGATTGAGAACACTCGAATGCATAAAAACCTAAGCGACAGGTTGCAAGAATCGAAACGGGCAGGTATAACTTGAAATATTGTATAAATTTGACGAATTTAAAAATAGTTTTATATTATTTTTAACCTGTGGAGTATATTAATTGGACAGACTTTCAATTACAGGATTGCTAGGCTGCGGGATGCGCATTCTCGTTTTTCCATAATGCAAAGATGGAGGTTTGCAGTACTCAAAAGCGAGACTGAAAAGCGTAATGTGCATTATTCGGAAGCATACAGCTGCGCATGTAACTATTTTCACAAAGCAGCGACAGCTACGTGCTGTCGAATAATGCAAATTACGCCTCGTAAACGTAAAAGTAGTACTTTTCAGGGCGATCGCGGGTAGAGTGATCTTTAATATCGCGCATTTGACTACTGAAAACCATCATCTTTGCATTATGGAGAAATGAGAAACGAGTCTACCTCCTTAATCGATTTTATCGGCAGGATCAGCTGTAAGATCACAGCATGATTCATTGAGACGCGTTCGAGTGGAGTCTCGGACGACTCGGTCCGCGCGATAGTGAAGCACCGGTACGTTTCTTGTCCAGACATACCGGTTGATCGAGCAACCTTTTTGAAGCACGAAGCGCAACAAGTTCAACGAAGCGGACGGTGCGTGTCGACCAGGTTCGGCTCTCCATCGGGGCTGGAAAAGCGACGTCGCACGCGATTATCGTCGAACACGAGCTGCGCGCACCTATGTTCTCGTTCGGCTGAAACCGGGAACCGTCGCTCGACGATGTGCCACCCGGATTTAAAACAATTCTTTGTAATTGACAGTGTCAGCGACAGCGGATTGTCGAGGGTTCCGCGCGACCGTTCAAACGTTGCCGGCAGATTCGTTTAGAAGTGATTCGTTCGAGCACCGTGAAATATAATAACCTCGGGCCCTGTTATATTCCTGTAACACATCGGTGTTCGTGTTGTTTCAAGTTTATTGCCCGGGGATACAAACCGAACTTATCGGTCAAGACGTCGGCAACACGCGAAACAAGACCGGAGACTTTTCTTCTTCGTTTGCTTGATTCTCGCACGAGTGGCTCAAGATACCGCGTGACAGCTTCGAGAAATAGTTGAGTACTTGAAATTGGATTTCCGGCAAGAGAGGAAGAAGAAGATGTGCTGGAAATTTCGTGTGCTGGTAATCACACGAGCTTTTAACCCATTCTCGCAGAGTGTTACAAGCGTTCCATTGTAATCTTTCAGTAGTAAGTTTGTTAATATTGACTTGCCTAAAGAGAACTAATTAAGTGAACACAGTAAAATTCTAATGTATGGTGTGTGGTAACATTTTAGTATTTTCCAATCGTTCGTGCAGGATGAGCGGATTGCGGACCTGGACAAGTATTTACAATCCAACGTTGATCCATTTTAATCTTGTCTATATTATATTGATTTGCTTAAGGAGAACTAATTAAGTGAACACAGTAAAATTCTAATGTGTAACAGATCAGGTGTGTGGGAACGTTTTAGTCTTTCCAAATCGTTCATGCAGGATGAGTGGACTGTAGACCTGGGCAAGTGCAATCCAACGTTGATCCATTTTAATCTTGAAATAGCGAGTTTGAATTATTAGCAATTTATATATCGACTTGCTAAAGAGAACTAATTAAGTGAACACAGTAAAATTCTAATATGTAGCAGATCAGGTGTGTGGGAAAGTTTTAGTCTTTCTAAATCGTTCATGCAGGATGAGTGGACTGTAGACCTGGGCAAGTGCAATCCAACGTTGATCCATTTTAATCTTGTCTATACTATATTGATTTGCTTAAGGAGAACTAATTAAGTGAACACAGTAAAATTCTAATATGTAACAGATCAGGTGTGTGGGAAAGTTTTAGTCTTTCCAAATCGTTCATGCAGGATGAGTGGACTGTAGACCTGGACAAGTACAATCCAACGTTGATCCATTTTAATCTTGTCTATATTATATTGATTTGCTTAAGGAGAACTAATTAAGTGAACGCAGTAAAATTCTAATATGTAACAGATCAGGTGTGTGGGAACGTTTTAGTCTTTCCCAATCGTTCATGCAGGATGAGTGGACTGTAGACCTGGGCAAGTGCAATCCAACGTTGATCCATTTTAATCTTGAAATAGCGAGTTTGAATTATTAGCAATTTATATATCGACTTGCTAAAGAGAACTAATTAAGTGAACGCAATAAAATTCTAATGTATAATAGCATCAGGTGTGTGGTAATATTTTAATCTTTTCGAAACATTCATGGAACATAGAGGAAACTAGGACTGCAATTTTCGCAAGGAAAACTCCGTTCGTACATAGGAGTAAGTGTCCGTTCCTGGCGCAACACTTTGGCCTGGCTACCTTATAATAGATGTCGAAACGTCGTCCGTCAGCTTGTCCAAGAGCGGAGCCTTCGCTGGGAGCAGACCAGCAGACGTGCCGGCTGGCCGAGCAGCCTTTTTCAAACGGGAAATGCATCGGAGCTCGACCGGCCAGACGGTGCACTCCGATGCAGTCCTAGACGTTGCTGGCCGAGGCTAGCTGGGTTTCTAGGAGCTGGAAAAGCGATATCGCGGCGTGTCGAGCCGCGTTCAGCCGTGGAACCGAGTGGAACCGAGCGGAATCGGTGTAAGGTTGAAGGAACCGCGAACAGAGGAAAGAGAGAGAAAGAAAGAGCGTTACGAGCGGATGAGTCACTCTTACCGGCGCTCTCGCTGCCGATCGTCGGCTCGCCTTGCGCTGTGCAACCGGTATGCAACCGGTGTGCTGTCCGGTGATAGGTCACCGCACCTTGCCTTTCGATCTTCTCCTCTTCTAGACGCTCGGTCGTTCCTTTCGCGCCCGGACAAGGTAATTCCACGGCGAATCGCCGCCGTAGATTGACATCCTTTTATGGATGACCGTCCCGACGTACTGTTTCGTCGATCAGTATTGTACTTGCGATCCTTGTTTCCGGAAGTATAGAAACAGCTTTTCAATTTAATAACTGGACAGCGGATTATTATGCAAAATAAAGATAGATATGTATGTAACTTGATATTTGGTCCCCTCAGGGTTTCAAATTTATTTACCAATCCTTCTTCCCCCTCTTTCCATTCTCACTACGCCTTTTCAGCGGGACCTACTGTTTATGGTAGGTTCCGAACCACCTTTTGCCAACAACACGTGAAAAACACCCGGGTGGGTCACTTTCCGGTTTTTTCCCAGACGGTCACCCATCCAAGTGCCGTTCACGTTCCACGTTGTTTAACTTCAGTGATCTAATGAGAACCGGTGCTTTCAACGGGACTACGGTTGTTGGCTAAAATAAAGATAGATATAGAAACCGATTTTCTCTCTTAATTCTCCCACGGCTGTGCTTGAATCTATTTTTTTTTAAATTTATTTATTTTACGTCGCTTTCAACTCTTTGTTAACGTTATTTCGCGACGGGACCTACAGTTTATTAAGGTGGGTTCCGAAGAAAAATGCACCCTTGCCGATGACCGAAAATGAAGAAATCAACGAACGGAAGAGAAGTGTCACTCGCGGCAATGATTAGCGCAACTCGAGGTTCTACGCCTTCTTTTTGTAGGCGCGTTATCGAAGTGATAAGTGTCCCGGCGGGTTCGCAGAACCGGAACAGAATCTTTTTCCGTCTATATTATAACCAGCACGATCTGCATCGAGAGCTAAGCGAAAAATGGTCGTTCCACGCAAGGGACGGTTGATCGATCGTTTATGTCACTTGGGAGACGAGTAATTTGAATAATGCATCTCGCTGCTTAATGGCCTGTTTAATAAGCCTTTCAATGCTGACAAGAGCCGGCAAATTGCTTTGAAACCTGTCCAAGAAGTAGTATGCAAAATCTATGGTTTCGTTCATTGCTGCTGCTGCTGTTAATATACAGAACAAGCAGATGTAAATGCGTAACAGAATTGAACGTTAAGTTCGATTAATTAATTTCTCGCGTAATAAATTCGCCGCAGATGCGTCGGGTGTGTGTCGTCGAGAAATCGATTTCAGCAACTGATTCATTCTTTGTTTTACGATATGTATGATTTCATTGGGCATGTTGCAGGTGATTTTGCAGTTTATTTTGGATGGTCCGTCGAGACTCGAGGCGGTTCACTAGACGGTCCGGCGAATTTGCGGCGTTTCATGCTTGAAAAAGGCTGCTCGTCCAGCCGGCAAGTCTAGACTGAGCCGACAGGTCGCTCGAGAATGGAGCCGATCGGCCAAACTCCTGCCGATATTAAGCCGCTTCTACGGTGCAGCGAATTTTCGGCCATCTTTCTCGACAACCAATTTTCGACATCTGCCGATGGCCAAAATGTGAAACTGTTACGACACTTTCACGCACGTTTCAGTCTAAACTCCAGCCTTTGAATGGGCTAGTACTTCCCAAATAATTTCGTAGCTAAGCTACAAGGTATCGTATTTGTCGTGCACAACGTTCTAGGTCCTCTGATCATTTAACTCTGATGCGCCACTAAAAATTGCTGCACCATTATTCAAAATATATTTACATTATTCAATATATCGGTATCTAATGAATACACTCGGGATCTTGATGCATTTATAAAGAAATTAGTAATTTATTTTTAACGTAACAAAGTCATTAAGGGATAAAATCAATTTTTAGTTTATTCCTGCTTCCCACAATCAATGCAGAATATTTTTTATTTTGCAAACAATACCGGCAGTCTAGTAATCCATTACTAAACATTTCGGTATTGTATGAGGTGTTTACACCAATTTCACATCGTGCATAAAATTTCAAAGATCATAGGGAATATTCTAAATCGAAAGAAATATTTAATTTTCTAGTGAAAATAGCTTCGAGTGCAGAGGATTAAAAACGGTTACCGAACGCAACAGTCGCGTCGAATGGGTTAGGCAAACCACCGGGAAAATCGAAACGTCGCGTCGCGACCAAACACAGTGGTTGCATTCTGACCGCTATCTGAATCGGAGGCAGGGGGGGGTACACGTTCGCATTCCATACTGCTTAATCTATACACCATGAAACGTGGACCATAAGCGTTACGAGCGCAGTTGCGGCTCGGTCGATTCCCCCATGAGGCGCGCCTCATTCGAAACGGTGCGTAGCCGGTGCATCCGGTTTTCAGCGTCAATTTTCTGGAAGCTGCGGCGCTGCACCGCGTCGTTTCAGAAAATGGTTTCGCGGCTTTGCGAAACGCGACATTTCTCACGCTCGGACGGACTGGTTTAGCATTCCGAGCGAAAATCCCGTGGGAATCACACGGATGTCCCAGCGGATCCTCCACGATTCACGCGAGCATGAATACACCCTCGTGCGATAAACCTCGCATTCCGTGTACAAATGCCTGCGTCTGTCAAACAGGACGCAAACTTTGACTTGATCAATGTTGCGGCGTTTTGTTAGCGTCGTCGGGGATTATTTTATTTATCAGCATCTGTTTCTAGCACGGTTTAATTATGCAGGAGGTTCGACGAAACGACGTTTTCTCGATCGTAGAATCGTTGAAGTTCATCATCATCAAAGTAATTCTTCAGACTTCGAGAATTTCGCGAAACGAAACCGTGGCTCGCGATCGTCGCTCGAATTCGCGCGTGGAATTTGATTTGGGTCGAAACAAGGAGCCGAGAAAATATAAGACTCGTTGCAGTGGGTCCTTCGATTAAAACCAGTTTACCGGTGAAACGTGTTTCTAACAGTAGCTCGATTCTTATCGTTCGAACGGCTCGAATATTTCATCGATCCGATTCTCGTTTCGCTTGTAATCGATCCTTTCCTCGTTCCGAGTGCTCGAAATCTGGTGGGCTTTGAAATATCGTTGACTGATCCTGCAGTCCTCTGACAACTTTATCTCGCAGAAACGTTCGTGTTGTCTACAATGGGTTCTATCTGCTAGCCGTATTTTACTCTTAATGCAATTTTCATACGAATATCGGTGGAATTTTATTCAAATTTTTTTTTGTTCCTTTTCTATTTGATCGTATCTCGAAGTATACATTGAAACTTAGGAGATAACTGTTTCACGACTGAATCGTGGATTTTATACATTTCTAATGGAAATGAGTACACGAAAGATTTTTGCAAAAGTAGAAATTCAAGTCACATGCTGAAACAAAACTGAGCAAGATCAAAGTGAAAATTGTTTAACATTGAAATACTTCGTTGTAATATTTTCGGTGGTGACTTTCAATAAAGTGTGGAAAGTTCGAACAAAAGTGTGCTTAACGCATCGAAGACGATTAAAATTTGCCTTGGTGGAACAATGTCATTCCTAGCAAGCTGCTCGAGAAGATTCCGTTAACGCAGTTTTCAAAGGGCTTAAAACGACTCGCTGTTCACTCGGCACCCCCGAAACCGAGTTAGCGGATAATCTGATTAGTTAGCTGGGACAAGGCTCCTCTGTGTAAATCGAATCATCAAAATAACCGGGTTCCACGGCTGAACAGCGTTGTATCTTTCATTTTCGTTGATCGTGCAGGCAAAGTCTGCTGGCGCGGCTGGCGAATCCTTTTGTAATCCGGAAATTCAATTCTCTTTATCGAGCCAACAGGAACGCAGTTACAGCTTTCACGTAATTCCATTTCATTGACAAAGATAGTACGCGTTCTTTCCGATCAATGTTATTAAGAACTTGGTTTTACAGTTAATCTCTATGGCGAGTCTGATGCTCCTGCTTTGCGATCCTCGGCCTTTGTGAGATTGAAAAAGAAGTTAGTTAATTGCTAGAACAAAGAACTAGCTGAAATGATTTAACCCGTATGTAGTCAAAACGTAGAGATTATTTAAAACCTTTCTGTATTTAACATGTTTGCACAAATTCTCATTATAAGAATTCGCCATTCACACAATATCCCACCATTACCACCATTATCAAGTACTAGTACCCAGTGGCGCGTTACCCTATGGGCACCTTGGGCAAATGCCCAGGGCCCCAAGCAAAAGGGGACCCCGAACACAAATCAAGATCCAAATTCGACGCTTTTCCCCGGGGACCCCGAAATTCTACTTTGCCCAGGCCCCAACCAGTTATAACGTGCTACTGCTACTACCACAGATAAAATTACCACTATTACTAACAAAGAAAACAAATATTACTATCAACATTTTTGCATCAGTGAAAACGTTAACGCGTAATAGAATACCCTCGACACAAAACATTCGTACTATCAGGGACCGGGAAGTTATGTCTAGGCAACAGAAAAAAAGAGAGTCTAGTGTTTTATCATGTATTTATGGTTATATAGAGGAAGTTTTGTTGCGTCAAGGTACACCCTTGCAAAATGAGCTACGTAGTTTATATAAATAAAAGAAAGAGTAAACAATGAACATTCAGAGAAATTTTATAATATTTTTTAGAGGAACATTAAAAAATCGTTAGAACAAGGAACTAGCTTAAATGATTTAAGAATAGGAGAGTAAGAGAATGATTATGGTGGCGTGGTAGTTTCGGTAAATCGGGATTCGATGGCGGCAGACGTAGTACGCCGCTCTGTACGGTATGTTCAGCTTTCTAATTACAAAGCCAAGGGGATGGCAAAGATTGAGCTCTCGGCGACGAATGAATGTTATATAGCACCTGCACGTCGGCTTTCAAAGCAACGCAACGGGCGTCGGCGACGGAACACCGAGGCTGGGGTCCACGGAAGTTCTACCCGACTGCAGCCAGCAAGCGAAGTGCAAACAAAAGGATAACCGATTCGCAGTCGACGCACAATCCCAACGGTAATTAGCTGATTACAAGCCGTCCACCCTCCCGCGGGAGTATTTCCATTTCACGACGCCACATTCTCTAATTATGCGGCAACGTCGTTTGAACAAAGGAAGCCATGTTTTCCTTGACCACGAAGGGGGCGGACGAACAGATTGCCGTGTTCGGCTCGGTGTTAAATTGTGCGTATCGTAAGGGCCAGGATCTACACAAGTTCGCACACCAACAGTTCGACCCGCTTTCAAACAGTTTTATGTTTAACCCTTTGCGGACCAAGATTTTGTTTTAAATATTAAAGGATACACTACTCAGAGAAATAGATCCTGTATTAAAGTCTTGAGTGCTGATTAGATTGCGGATTTGATGCAATTCTGACAACAATAGGCAGATACAATTTTAATCAGTGGACATGTTACAAATATGTAAGAACATCAATGTATCAACCCTTCGCTGCATAGTGTATCATATCTGATACAGTTAACAAATTTGGTATATAGTAAACTAAGAATGAGTTTCCTTACTATTCTAAATTATGTTTATTCTTCTGAAAATGTTGTTTCAATTTTTCTAAATATTTCCCCTTAATAAATACACAAAAACTGACCTTCTTTCAATTTTTTTCATTCCAATTAAAATAATCATGCAGTGAAGGGTTAAAACAAGAATACAATTTTTAATGGCTCCTGTGTCCTGCAATCAATGCGATCATTTATTATTTTGTACAAGGATCCGCAGTGTATCATGTACGCGATTAAAATATTTGTCTGCAACTTCAGGAATTGAATCGTACAATAATAGCATAGTCACGATGTCGTCAATATGACGACATTCCTTTGCAAAGGGTTAATTGAAAAATAAGTTACTAGCATCTTTAGTTTTTCTCGTCGCGATTCTTATAAAATAAATTTTGCACAAGTAGGTGTTTCGCGTGGAAGCGCGGGTCGGCGTGTTTCGAATTAACGGCGGGTCCTGCGGAAAATGTATCTATAACGCGGCAAAGGAAATTATATATAGAAATCGTATAGCTGTCGTCGACGGAACGAGGAGCCGAAGTGGTCCGCCGTGGAGAGGAGCACGCGAGTTCCGTCGTTTTGCTTGGCCGCCACCGGCCGCGCATTATCTTATTTGCTGGATGCTTGTTGTCGCGTGCGAACGTACGCGAATTTTCAACGGTCTATAGCGCATAAAGGAGCCCGGAGGTTTCGAGAACATATGGAATTACCGGAGAGTACGATGGACGGACGAATTGAACACGCCGCGGCACCGGAGAACAGCTGCCGCCACATGCACCACGTGTGTGCCTACGCTTCTACAATTATACGTTGCTCTACCTATACAAATAGCCGGTAATTTCGCGGAAACCGAGACGCGCCAATGGATGCTCGATGGATGGCATTCTGTTATTAACAGAGCTCCGAACAACAGAAGCCGCACTCCGTTGCACAGCGTTGCGTTTCCTATTTGATACGACCGAAATGATACATCAGCAATTTTTTTTTATTTATTTTACGTCGCTCTCAACTCTTTGGTTACTTCGCGACAGGACCTACAATTTACTAACCTTCATATGTTCCTCAGAAATAGCTGCATAAAAGAGACTGGGATTCACCCATTTTTATTTTACACGTTAAATCAACCAATTATGTTTCAAAGGATGAATAATTTTACAATATGTGAAAATATTGTTTGGGTGAATTTTCACCCTGAGAAACGTATAAGGGTTAAAGTGGGTTCCGAACCACCTTGGACAACACAGTATTAGA
Organism: Lasioglossum morio; assembly: GCA_916610235.2. Classification (NCBI taxonomy): domain Eukaryota; kingdom Metazoa; phylum Arthropoda; class Insecta; order Hymenoptera; family Halictidae; genus Lasioglossum; species Lasioglossum morio. The sequence continues at coordinate 12,931,134 of OU744328.1, read as the reverse complement.
TGGCACGCAACAGCATTTTTGAGATTCCTCTTATGCATACACATGTACGCATAAACTTGGTAAAAGATGTCAAGGAAAGAAGGCGTGATGTTTTTCATTCGGTTCCTGGATCTCTCGTCAGTTCCCAACAGTGCTTTAACCATCCCCAGCCACTTTATTCCATCTTCTTTAATCATCTCCAGCCACCCTCCGCAGGCATCCCTGTGATCATATATGGCTTCGCTCCGAAGTTATTACTTAAAGCTTGACGCTTTGGAGTTTCTCGATGACCCTTCAGAGGCTTTTACTTATATACCTGTACATATATAAAGAGTAGACGATCAACCGAGAGTTTCCGGAGAAGGTCGGCGAAGTACGCCTTTGAAACGGGGCCGTAATCAATTTAAATAATTAAACTTCAATGGAAATCGCGACAGTGCGTCGACGGTGGACAAAAATCGATAGATCAGCCTCTACACTTTACAAAATCTTACAGAGCTTCATAATCGCTACTGAAACACCCCTAACTGCTTCTGCTATTTGCGAAACGTTGTTCGAAACGGAAAACATCGCAGCGACAGCACGGGAACGGGACGCAAGAATCAACATAATAAATCTTCCTTTAATATTCAGCATTCCGTTGCGCAAAGTCTTCGCATAATGCTGGCTGTGCACTTCGTAGGAGCATATTTTCGTCTAATATAGAGGTTCACTCCGACATGTTTACATTGGATTACGAATAATGGCCGGGGCGAGGAAGATCAAAAGAAGATCCGGGCCGAGACGAAAAACCATGGGTTTCCACGGGGAACCGGGCTGGGGCAATGCTTCTTTTGAGAAAACTTTTCGACGGGCCAAACGAGGAAGAAGAAATTGCTGGCCGCCGCCACTGCCGGGCCGGGAAATCCACCGGGCATTTTTCAAATCCTGGATTTAATGGATCCTGGCGAGCAGAAAACTCCTGCGGCGTTGCCCGGCGAAAGAACGGGCCGAGACCGAGCCGCTCGAGTGGCTCCGCGTTCATTAAAATGCATGAAGAAGAAACATTGTGCGAGTCCGTATTTACAGAGCCATTAGTAATTATGGAGTCCGAGCCCGACTCGTTGTTTATTGAAAGCTACCTCGCTCCGCTAACTCACTTTATCGAGCGGATTACTAACATCGAACCAACAAATTACCGAATTAACACGGAACATAAGCGAGCACGTGAATCAAGCAAAATGCTTGAACACACGCAAAAATGGAAACCACGATCCCTGTGAAACTCGATCAATGTGCAACACTGTTTATTGTAGAGACTAATGAGAATTGAATACAGCATTATAATTGAGTAATTCAAATTCAATTCTCAGCAACCCGATCTAAATCGGAATTCAACTTTCAATCAGCAACCCAATTCAATTTTCGATAATTCATATTTAAATCGACATTCAAATTCAAATCGAAATTCAACTTTCAATCAGCAACCCAAATCAAATCGAAATTAAACTTTCGATAATTCATATTTAAATCTACATTAAAATTCAACTCTCAATTACCCAATTGAAATCGGAATTCAACTTTCTCAATTTAAATCGAAATTCAACTTTGAATCCAGTACATACATATTTAAATTTATAAATTTAAATTCAATTCTCAGCACCATTATAATTGAGTAGCTGCTCTATCATTACAATATAGTATATAATATTATAATCTAGTGTTAACAGTCTCATTTCCCTGTTTAGTTCCGGAATTGATTTATAGAACCTTCGAGATCTCTAGAGAATAGTGGTAGAACGAATTCGCAGAAGAAGCCTCGTAACTTTTTTTGCGGTGTACAAAGTAGAATATAATTCTGCGGAGCGTGGAAGGTAGTAGAGAATGCATCATTGAACGATTTGCAGGAGGTCGACGGAGTTCTCCTTCGCGGGACAAAGTGTTTACAGAGCTTAGACTTTCCATAGACGAAGCAATTTGCGAGGCATTCATTTCTCCGGAGCATTACGCACCAGCGAAATAATATAATGTACGAGTCCGGCCACCTTTCCACCGACAGGGTCCGCCATTACGCAAGAACAAGGGGTTGCTAATTGCCTTGCACCTGCACCCGTCCGCGGCCTGCAAGACGCGTTCTTGTAAGACGTCTCGCTCCAGCGAACGTTCACCAAGACCAGGGACGATTTAATGACTTTGCCCTTAAACAGTTTAACAAGCTGGATGTTCTCCGGGACGCTGCACTGGCTGCGCGCGCTTTCAACCTTCGAGGGCTTAGCCAACAGCCACGAGAAACACCGGTACCGGGTCTGGTCAGACCCACGCACAATGGTCCCAATCTTCTGAAACTCGATTTACAGTTAGGAGCATAACTGATCGCACACACTTTCAATCGGAATAAAATTTTTATAAATGGACCAAACGACTACAATTTCTCTGTAACGCTAGAATAATTAGTAAATAACATCTAATATTATGAAAAACATTAGTGAAAATTATTTTCTACAACTCCTTTAGCTGGGTCAATAACGAAATTGTCCAAGACTTGTTTTGTAAACTCGTACGAAGTACATTCTGAAAATTTCATTGAAATTAATTAACCCTTCACTGTATGACTTTTTTAATTGGGATGAAAAAATTGGAAGAAGGCCAGTTTTCGTGTTTTCTTTAAGGGAAAAATATTGAAACAAATTAAAACAACATTTTCAGAAAAACAAACATAAATAAACATAGTAAGAAAACACATTATTAGTTTACTACGTACGCGAAGGGTTAAAGTTACCGAAATGATGAAAATATCAGAACGGAGAACAGGACGAAAGTGAACGTTCGTTTAAGTCAACGACTTGCTCAACGAAAACTTGAACAAGCATGACCGCGTTCACATGATTAACTAGGAGGGTAATTAATCTCTGGAGGATTCGCTGAATTATATGTACACGGCACAGGCACGCAACAAATTCTCATTTAGCGAACAGTTTCGTGTACACGCGGCACGAATTATTCCGCGATTATTAGCGATTACAGGACAGTGCGCAACGCGAGGAACGCCGTGAAGGGTGAAGAGTCGAGGATAATTTAACTACCTCGAGCGTTTAACCACTTTAAATATAATTTAACGAGACGAGCCTCTTTAAGGTTGCGGCCGTGCCTATTTGCATAGACGTACGCGCGTGTGCATGCGTGAAGATTGCAACGATGCGACGCGACCAACAAGACTCTCGCGAAACCAACGTAATATCTGCGTAACTTTCGTGGATGCTCTTACGCTATTTTTGCTTTTCTTTTCGCGGCTTAAACAGGATATTCCGGTTTTTCGTTTCCAAAAACCGATTCTTTGTGTTTTGCATTTGTCCTTGAAAAGTGTAGGTGTCGTAGACACGTGTGCGAAAGGATATGATTGAATTCGTACAATTAACGTGTTTGTACATTTATGACAAAAATTAGTGTACATACAATCAACATGTTTAATATAAAATACTTAATAGTATACTTAAACGTTGACAACCTGCTTCTTATCTGGGGCGAAATGTCACAATGGCAAAGAGGCCTGCCAAAAGATGACAAAATATTTGAATGACTAATAAAACCCTAATAGAAACAAGGCCAAGGGGCTTAAGAAGAATTAGAACTGAGGAACCTATAAGAAGAAAATCACTGATCCCAAGGACCCGTAAAAGTAGGCCCTCAACCTTGAAACCTCAGGTTAGAGGAATCTCGGCATCCGGACCCAAGAAAGTAGATCCTAAATCGAAAGATCCGAGAAGACCACAAGAAGCTCGGATAATTCAGTCCTCGGCGTCGAGTGTGTCAGCACCTGTGCGTTTCGAAGTTCTCGGAATGAAAATGATCGTAAAGTGTCGACAACCCCGCTATGGGATACGAAAATAATGTTGAAGCGCGAAGTTTCACAGGCTTTTTAACTGCGATTTGTATCAACGAAGCAAAAGCTTTAGAGAGTCGGACACGAATGTTTGTTATCTCATGCCGTCGCTTCTTTTGTAGCTTGTTACGATCCTCGTGCATGCTTTCACTGTTTCGTGGTTCTATTTTTGCTGAATGTTTTCGTGAACGTGCCAGTGAAAGTTTCAATTGTTTCTACAATTACATATACGATAATTTGTACAAACTGTAACGCCGAAAGATGAACGTTTACTGATATTGTTACTTTAGTTCTGGCTATTCGAGAGAGCAATCATTTTGCCGTGCTCGTTATATTTTATTTCTCAGTCACCTGCGGCAAACGTTAGAGGTCTGTCGCGCCGAGGATATCCATATCTTTCTGCGAAGGGATCTCACTGATTTATTTACATCAACGACGGCTGCGTCGCGGGCAAACTTCTTCCCTTTAAATTTCTGTTTGATCATAATTCCCTCCTTCATCTTTGATCAAGCTTCTCGTTTGAATTCTCGCAACCTTCTCATAGAGAGTTAGCCACTCTCACTGCGACTCTTTGCTTGGGAGACATCCTCCAAACGTATGTTTACTTAACCCGCCATATTTCGAGAATTTTCCCGACAATTTTAACCAGAAATTTTAAAGAATTTTAACCCTTTGCACTCGAAGCCATCCCGGACACTCTTAAGAAGACGATAACTTTTTTTAATTGATAAATTAAAGAATATGTTTAATTGACACAGATCTACAAAACGTAGTTTTTAAATTTTCAATATAGGCTCACATAAAAAAGTTGTAAAATGTTTTTTAGTATTTTTTTTCTACAATTTCGATCAATTGCAATTTTTTACAAATTTTTTTTTTCACATCCTGTAGCAAACTAATTGCTCTAGCTTCCCAAAAAAGTTATCGTCTTTTAAGAGTGTCCGAATATTAGTGTGAGTCACTGTATTTCTCACACCTGTGTTACATATGTTTCATTTAAAACTAATACTAAATTACTATTCCAAATGAAACACATGTAACACAGTTGTGAGAAATAGTATTTTCAAATTTTTGTATTTCGTAGTTGAAATATTTTTTAGGTCTGCATTCCAGGTCTGCAAGCAAGGTATCGTAATGATATTTGATTTACATGAATTTGTAGACACCGAGAAACATATGTTTGCAAGAAAATCTTTATTTCTTGCAATTTTCTACAGTGTGTTCAATTTTGATTGCCCTCAGAGGGAACATTAGAGTGCAAAGGGTTAACTAGCGCAATGTATATCAACACAATGTACGTCGTGTCATGCCAGTCAGAGAAGTGTTCGGAGGATGCTAGTAAAAGTTTCACCAAAAACTGGATCAACGAAGGCATCGGCAGATCGGCGGAGAGAAAGAACCGTCGCGTGCAATTTGAAAGTAACCGTCTGACATCTGAGTCACGCGTTAAACTGTGTCAGAAAATCGCGCAGTCGGTGACTGGAAGGCTGGCGAAGCAAGGAGGAGACTCCCGGTGCGTTCCACCGGTGTTGGATTTTTCGTATTGGCAATTAGCGGGGCGAGTGCCACCGCCGAGGAACACGGAGGGAAAAAGGAGGCGAGGCGAAACGAATGTGGAAGAAACAAGAAGGCAAACCGGAGGAAAAGAGAGAGAGCGAGAGAGAGCGAGATATATATATAGAGGGTGAAAGAGCGATGCTAAAGTATTTATATATCTTCGCATTCCCGGCTGCCGGAGACAGGGGCTTTTCCTAGTAAACCCGGAATAGGTACCAAACAGATGAGCCTCGAAAAGAGGATGAGAATTTCTCTCGGCCGCCCATTACGGGGTCACATTGTTGACGATGATTTGTTTTCCCTGCCTCGGACGCGAAACCTGCAAACACCTGTCCCACGAACACTTCCGAGAACCATAGTCCTTGTTCGGAAGTAGTTACCGCATCCACTGGTAAATATTATTCGGTCCATGGAAGATGGTCTCGTAAAACTGTTCTTTCGCTTGGCATTTCCAATGCGTCAGTGTCAACAGTGACGAGAATAGTACGGTAACGTCTCGGTACATGTACATGGAAAATTTTGGAACCGAAATGTCACTTATCGCGGATACATACGCTTTTTCCTGATAGCGTTTAACGATCCATTAGCGTGAAATTTCAGTTTCAGCGATTTATCTACGAAAGGCACAAGCCGATTACAAAATTAATTAAGTAGCGCGCGAACCATTTACAAGCAGTTACCGTTAGCGACACAGACGCATAAGAAATTGATGAAGGAAGAACCTTGGGGACAAGAGAATGCATCGACCTTGGATACGTGCAAGATCAGCGCGAAGAAGCTTGAAGCGTGAAAAGGTGAAGGCCGGACCTTGTTGAAGGCCTGTTCAAGCCCACACACGACGCCCGCGATTACCTCAAAACGACCGCAATTAACGCGTATTATTAATTAAACCGCCGACGATTTTATCGAGTGAAGCTTTTACCGTGCGGGCCGCGTCGAATCTCGCATGATTTATACCTAACTGCACCGCTAAATTACAGGGTAATGTGTAATTCGATTTAATTGCCCACCGTGAACAGCGGAGTAATTCGGTGTAACATAGCCAGGGAAATAATTAACTATCACCATAAAAATATTCTTCGATCATAACGAGAGATGTTATCCGATTATTCTGAACGTACAAGACGATGCGACATCTCTTTTGAATCGGCCTGTAAACTGATCGTAAAGTACCGTTGATTTTTCTACTGGCACCATCAATTACCCGACATTCGTTTTACCGATAGAAAGTACAGATGTAACAGATGTACGGGTAAAAGTTGCGAAGTAGGATAAGGCTGCTGAGAGCTGTAACAAAGTGAAAATGCACAAACACGAAAATAGGCTAATCGTGAGATCAATTTTTACAGTGCATAGGAATCCGTGATTAATGTAGAAACATATACATACAATATACAAAGTATATGTAAGAATGTAGTAATGAAAACTCATTAAACTTCTTTCTTAAATCAGCAATAGCCGACTTATCCAGCGTAGCTTCTGGGAATGAAAAATTTCGTGAATCTATTTACCGTAAGTTGTTTCATTGATGCGTTCAAATGCCAACCATATTGTAAGGAAAACCCGTAAGGACACACGGACTCCGCAAGCCAATGATCAAGCAGAAAGAGTAAATCGAACAATATTGTCGTTGATTGCCAAATTAACCGACGAAACTAATTCTTCTTGGCCTAGTGTTTTAAGAGACGCTGAGTTCACGTGTAATAATACAACATCAAAGCCAACAAACGTGCGTCCTCACGGATTTTACAAATAAATATGGCTTTTCCTTACAATATAGATCGTACCCATGATCCACAGGAAACAGTGTCAAGGCAACGCGAAGCAAAACAACACAGAGCGCGGAAAATTCATTCAGCATTGTTTATGCAAAATACAAGGTCGTATTTATGAGCGTTAGCAAATGCGTTGACACAAAAGAGACTTCTCGATCCTTGAGTTCTCGTTACCGAGCAATTTTTGAGTTTGCCAAACGGCGCGGTAAACAGCGATAAATTCCGTTTCGCTCGTCCGCCATTCGTCTTGAACGTGATCGCGTCTAGAGCGGCGTACTTGCGCGTCGGTTTACGGCGTCGTCTGCGCCGCTTCGATAATATATCACAATTATTATGAAAGGACTACAGTGATCCGTATTTACTGTCAGATTATGTTGCACGGCTGAATTAGCAGCAATGCATCACACGCCGCTTAACGATTTCAAGCTAGCGGACGCTCGCGATCTATTTACTTGGTGAAGTCAGCCGGTAACGTTGTGCTCTGAATTATTAAGCAACTTCTAAGCAAACGGGGGATGACAGTGGCTGCACCACGCAGCTTGGAGAATTGCCACATCTCCGTTGGCATCCGGGCCAGACAGCGATTCTGCGCGGCCATTGAAACGCTAACGTCGGACTTCTTGCACGATTGCGCCCGCGATTCTGCTGACCGTATCTCCTCTTTAAAAGTCGCTCGTTACTCGATGGAGACTGAAATATCTCGCTTACCAAATCTACCAGGAAACATCGACGTAACCCGCTTGATCGCGTAGAACCCGGTGTCTCGTAAATCATTTCGCCGTATCCTTCCGGGTCTACGTTTTATTTTCTACCTTAATCTATCTTCTCGCTACACCGAAAACTGTTGGCACATTAAACTTCTTTCATACTTCGTATCGATAACCAACATTTTCCGCGGTAATCGACAACGTTGCGCTTGATCATTTCAATGAAACGTTTCAGTTCTGAACGAAAACTATTTATAAATGTTCAACGGTTGTGTTAGAGTGATTCTTGGAATCGTGACAGTGTTAACGTTTCATAGGGATCTGCGACGCAGTTGTGAACTGTACGACCGACCACTCTGAACCTAATTTTACTCCAACCTGTCGCGGATGATTTTACGACGAACACTTTGATATTCGCTTTAATAAATAATAATTGTTTGAATTTCAACTATATGAAACGCACAGACTGGTATTTGGTCGATCAAACTGGCCTAAATTTTTGATTGCTCAAAATTGATTCGATTTATTATGTTTTATTAAATTATGCTCGCATTAATGACCATTGCAGTTATCGCGTGCGGTGTGGACCGATGAATAATGGCGTTTGTTCGAGGGACTACCTAGCTCTCCCAATAACCTGTTATTTTTTACCTGGGGGTAGTTCTAGGTAATTGCCTTTTAGCCAGGTAGATCGGACAAATACCAGTCCGCGCGACGGAGAAAACAAACCGTAAAAATAAGATACGCTGACTAAGATCGTGAACTTTCTTCGGTGCGGAGCATCGTTGATTTTCGAAAGCTGGGATGCAGAACGCGATGTGACAGCGGCCGGTTTAACGCACGTCATTCAAACGCCGCGCCGGTCCCAAGAAGATACATCAGATTCAGACTATTTTCGCGACGTGGATTTCCCTGTCCGTAGTATTTCACGTGTCACGCGGCGGAGGGCGTAGTATTTCACGCTGCCAATCCGCGTTTCGCCGGTGCGAACAAAAGCAAACCGAAAAACACGATGCAGCAGCAGGCGTTGGAACGATCGGCCGAGTAAACGCACCTGCTTCGGCTTTAAGTGTCCGAGTAAACGCGCGCGGACCCATTTGCATGTGCAACGGCCGACGAAGATCTTGATGGGAACACGATAGTTATCTAGACCGAAACGGGGATGCCGCACACGCCTCGAGACGCGATAAAACGCGCGCACGCGATGCGATCCGTCGCGTTGGTGGTCCCCTTTGCAACTGTGTAAGGTTGGATCTTCTAAGCGCGTCTGGACGCAGTGTTTTGCGATCCGGAAGTAACTTGTACTGCAATCGTTAAACTTCCTCACAAGTGATCGCTTGCGTCTGGTCGCATGTGTCTGCTTCTAGACGACGAATGGAGTTTGGATCGCAAAATGATTTGGAAGCCAGCAGTTACTGATAAATACTCCAACCCATTGAGTGGTCGAACAGTTTCAAAATAAAAAATGTTTGCATCGATTGCAGGACACAGGAGCCAATTAAAAATCGTATTCTTCTTCTGATACCCCTATTAAGCTGAAACTAATACATTCATGTCCTTACATATTTTTAACACGCCCATTGCTTTAACCCTTTGTGCTCGGAGCTACTTTAACTCGACAATTAAACATTTCGTCCGACCTAGAATAATTTCTTTTCTTTGTATGAATAATTGACGATGTAACTTGAGATATTTGGTCCCCTCAGGGTTTCAAATTTATTTACCAATCCTTCTTCCCCCTCTTTCCATTCTCACTACGCCTTTTCAGCGGGACCTACTGTTTATGGTGGGTTCCGAACCACCTTTTGTCAACAACACGTGAAAAACATCTCGAGCGGGTCACTTTCCGGCTTTTTACCAGACGGTCACCCATCCTAGTGTCGTTCACGTTCCACATTGTTTAACTTCGGTGATCTAACGAGAACCGGTGCTTTCAACGGGACTACAGTTGTTGGCTTTCTTTGTATGAATATACAATTGACGTAATACCTCGTATTACACTGAAATATGTTGTAACTGATTAGATATTTAACAATGTATACAACATTGTGAATAACGGTACAGCAATTTTTAACGGTTTAATTGTATCTGCCCATTTTTCTTATAATCGCATACAATCCGCAGTGTATTTGTGACGTTTCAGAAACGAAGCATCCGGATTCCCGGTGTAGAAATATTGATTCGATGGCGGGATATTAACGCCGGATGTAAAGTGTTAAGAAGGTGACGGGCGTGTGCCGTGAGGGCACTCGAAGCCTTTCAGGCTCGCCCTTCGTTCGAACGGGTTACAATGGGTCTTGGTTGGCTCAAAGAGTGCCGAGTCCTCCGCAATGGTCTTTTGTCTCTGGATGGTTGCGGGTCGCCCACGTGGCGAGGAGAATCCAGCACCGGGAAGTGCAGCGCGTGCACACGTGCACCTATGACGTTGAAGACACGCACGGTTTTCGTGTTTTATGTAAATGCATCCGCGCCGCGAGTCTCTCGTTCGGTTACACGGTGCATATGCGAGATAGTGTACCTCCTTAAGGGTGTAGACTCTCGTTTCCAGAATTTAAAGGGTGCGCGTCCTCATTTCTCGATACAGTAAAGTTTCTATAGACGCGACAGCCTCGGGGAGATTTAGTCGCATCTATCGTACAGTAGCTATTTATTTTTCGGACAAGAACATGTGTGGTTGAAGGAGCCGAGGGATGGAACTTCGCGTAGTATTCGAAAAATGGGTTAGCAAACTTCATAATCCTTGACTGAAGAGAGAGAGGAGAAGGGTTCCTTCGTTGGGCTCCTGAGCAATAGGGTTTTAGTGGGTATGATCTTAGGATGAGTCCCACACTAGCCCCTCGACTTTCATCAGAGAGTGGGGTGTGCATAAATGCATTTCCCCATTGCCTTTAAAGAAAAAAAAAGGGTAGCTATTTATTTATCACAGGCCGAGCCGAAAGTAGAGAAGGACAGCGCGTGTAAAGAGAGACCACGCGTCTCTTTCTTTTCTATACGGCGACTGCGACTCTCCGTGTCGCGTTAGTAGTGATTCACACCGATATACCAGCCCAAGATCGGATTAGTAAGTTGGGGGTGATATTCTTGGTCGCATCTATCGTGTAGACATTGTCGCGTCTATAGAAAACATACTGTAATAAGAAATTTGAGAGTCTAAAAAGATAGGACTTTTGAGGGCGATCGCGGCTTAGATTGATCTTTTATCTAGCTCTTTTGACTACTGAAAAACTCCATCTCTGCATTATCGAGAAATGAGAAGACGCATCCCGCACCTTTGCAATCCTAGAACCAGAGTCTACCTCCTTAAACACGGCGGCTCGTGATTCAGCGAAGAGGAACGACCGTGGCACGTGCGAGAATTCAACCGATTACGCTTGCTTGTGCCATAAGCTTCGATTCCTAGCGGACACGTGCCTCCGAGTATAATAAGCCGGACCGTGAATCACCTGGATGCCGGCGAACCGTTCGAGGATGTCGTCTCGTTTGAAAAATGTTTATCGTCCAGCCTGGTAATGAGACCCGATACGCAATTACCGACGTTAATTAAACGGATTCTTTCGAGACCGACTCTCCGAGACAGGCCTAGGCTACCGAGATCTATCGGCTCGATTATTGACTGATGTCTCTATTCGATAGAACTACCGTCAGTACCGTGGTACAAGCCTATCATTTCCAGGCATTCATCGATGCAAAACAGACGAGATCGAACGGCCACGATAAGCATTTTAATGAACGCTCGCCTCTTACCGAACCTCGGTGCAAGTCGATCGAGTCGCGCTTCGTTTACATACCAGAGCAATAATTACTGTTATTAGGATCACCGGGTATACGCCATATCGGTGTACGACGCGTACGCGAGACGCCTGTTGAGAAGCTGCAGCTGCGGAACCAGGGCTTGCGATTTTTGCAGATCGCTTTTTAGGCCGCGTACGAGCCCGAAAAATTTCTTTCCGGAATCGGCGATTAGCAGAAGTACATAATCAAGTAGATAAAAGTAACAGCACGTAATCGTGCAGAAAAATTTCTTAAGAAATTCTAATCGCCTGCAACTCGGAAAAATACGATCGGGGAATTTCAGTAAAGTTTCTTACTTACAGCAATGTAATTGCAACTCGATAAAAAGTTAAAACCCCGGCGAACTCCTCAAATATTGTTTCATCGGAGTCGTTCATCTGTTACTTCGAAGCGGATCGAAGATTTAAAGAAAATAACTCGACAAGATTGGTTTCCGATGCATTTTCTTCCTGTTCTACTTCGACCAGCATCACCGTTTCCATTGTCTCGAGTTCTTCTCCTCGGCCTCCGCTATCATCTAATAAATTGTAAAAATACAATAATCTCGTATGACTCAGCGGAACGTTTCGACAAAACTTCGAGATATTAAAAGACCGATGCTGGCACAAACTTCGTAAGTACATACCTACATGTATATCGAAAGCATTCTCTCAATTTCAAAGGCAACTTCCTCTGCCAATAGGAGTCTCTCGGTTCCCTCTCCACTTTGCACGACGAATTCGTCAGCGAAACCGCTTTTGTTAGCGTCAACGCCGACTTTATATAAAGTTCCTATTTTAATTTTTATACAATTCTTTGGTTTCAATACCGATCACTCTTTCGCGTGCGATACTCTACAGTCTTTGTTCTCATACACATATTTATACCGACCATTCTTCTTCACACTATACATAGGTCACCATTCGTACCAACTTAAACAAAAATGAACAGAAATCACGTTAGTTATAATTTTACATACTTTAAAGAACCTTACGTGTCTGATACTCGCATGATGGTTATGCAAAGTACTGTATAGTGTACAGAGCAACGGAATCTCTCGACCAAAATCCATAAACGATATAATGGACCGGCTCACGGTGCTTTCCATACAATAAACAGCGAACAGCGTGAGCTCGCATCGACAGCCGGATTCGATCCATAGATCAAAACGGTTTCGCAACTCCGCGAGCATTGCTCGAACGATAACAAACGCGAACGACGCAAGCTGTTACACTTGCCAGCAATAAATATCTCGGCAGAGTCTATTACAAAAATACATATTCCGTGAGAACGAGTTTTTAGCGTCGGGATTTATTGGCACGATCTCGTCGCCCCGGTCAATGGGATCGCGACACACAAAAGCCCACGAGAAACTTCGACCTGTATCTTTTTTTCACTTCATCGAACGAAAAAAAAACAAATCTTTCGGTTAATCGTTACGAACGATCACGGTCCGTTTCAACTAATAACAGTGGGACACCGGTCATAATAGTGATTACACAAGGAAACGGTTGTTACACGCGGACACGCCGTCGTGTATCCTATCATCGATCACTCGCGAACATTGACATTTTCTTCTGGCGACTTACGTAACATCCGTTAATTATCTACGCCACGATACAATCGACTCTCTGACCCAATTAATCTCCGTCGCGAAGCCGGCAGGGAAAGGAGCCACTGCTCCGTGTGAACTTTCAGCCACGGTTTATCGATTATTCATTAATCATCGAAGGAAAACGACTGAATCGACCGCGTTCCGCTCTACCTTCCAGGTAATAATCAATTAATCCTACCCCCCCTTCCACCCCCTAACCGGCAATTATTGCGACTCGGAACGACTGACATTGTAATCGAACGGTAGCCGATCGCGTCTGCGAAGACGAATAATTTATTCCAGTGCTAAGGAAGGTCGGAAATGTTAACGAGCTGGTTCTTGTTAATTCCAAGATGCCTTCCGTGGTTTTACACGGACAATAATAATCTCGTGCAGATATCATAATTATAACCAGTCCGCGGATATGAAACGCAGTTTTTCTTGTTCATCTAGAAGAACTATTGATTGCGGTAATGGGCTTCGATTTAATCACTGTTTTCATCGAGCGACGCGTAAAAAGGTGAATTTGCATGAACGGCTTCGTTCAATCGTAAATCGCGAGAGAACGATGGAGAAATTGCTGACTGTAAAAAGTAATATTCTCAATCAATTAATAAATTGATTTCATTCCTTAATAACTTTGATATACTAAAAACAGAATTACGATATTCTTAAATGTTTCTAATCCTTTACTGTTTTATATTTCACCCAACAAAAATTTCCTCGTAAAGATCCGCAGTCTAATGATTACGATAATATATAAATGAATGGGGTATTAAGCGATGTTCCGCGATTTTCGTCATCCAAATTTGCTAGGCAAAGGGTTGAACTATAGCAGAATGTACGTGACGGTCCATAGAACGGGCCGAAAAAAAAGAAATAGTACGATCATGGCCGTGACACTAGCAGCGGCAAGGTCGCGTAGCAAAAGGTCTGACTCTACATGATCCGACTTCGTCACGAACGGTCACTTCGTGACTGGCCTGTTCCGCATCGTATCGTGCCAGCGCGGCGCATTGTGAAATTAATTAGAAAAACGTTGACCAGGCCCGATCGAGCTCCGAGACTGATTTATTCTGACCGCGAGTTAATCGATATGCTGGAAGCGCGGACACCGGCGCGGCGCTCATTTCCATAATACGCTCTACCGATAAACGCAACGACGGAAAATGTAGGACGATCCGGATTGGTGAGTCGCGTGACAAAGAACAGGGTCCCCGATTATTGTAACGGGCCTCTGTTGATCGCTGCCTTGTCCCGGGACAGTGAGGGAAAAGGAATCGATTTCTCTCGAACAATTTCATAACATCCAGTCAATCAATTACATACGCTGATTATTAACGGAAATGTTATTTTCGTTAACGAACAGTCTCCTTAGATTGTCTAGTATTTGTTGGTACACAAGTGGAAATATATACAGGGTGAGTCACCAAACGTTAGCACCTCAAATATCTTTGTTGTATCTAAAGATACGTAAAATATGGTAAGGACAAAGTTGAATGGTGCAATGGGGCTGACACGATGCAAAAAAAATATTTTGTTTTTATGTCATTTTTTTGGAGATATCAAGGTCACCTTCATTTTTTTAAATGGAATGAGGTATTTTTTAATACATCAATCGATGCAGCTGGACATTCGTTATAAAAATGTACTAACCTATGTATGTCGAAAAGTTAGTAGTTCAGGAGATATTTCAATTTAAATAACTCAAAAATACCATTGCAATCGTACTAAGACGTCAGCGTTTACTTACTAGTGTAACGTCTTAGTACGATTGCAATGGTATTTTTGAGTTATTTAAATTGAAATATCTCCTGAACTACTAACTTTTCGACATACATAGGTTAGTACTTTTTTATAACGAATGTCCAGCTGCATCGATTGATGTATTAAAAAATATCTCATTCCATTTAAAAAAATGAAGGTGACCTTGATATCTCCAAAAAAATGACATAAAAACAAAATACTTTTTTTGCATCGTGTCAGCCCCATTGCACCATTCAACTTTGTCCTTACCATATTTTACGTATCTTTAGATACAACAAAGATATTTGAGGTGCTAGCGTTTGGTGACTCACCCTGTATATATTATATATTAGCGTAATTAGCGCTGAATTGTACAATGTAGTTTTAACTGGCTGAAACGTACACGTCTGTCCTACTCGGAGGTTTAACAGAGAAGAAGGGCAACGCTGCGATACAATATAAACACGCATCAGAATATACACATGAGTGTCATGCTGATTACAATATAGTAAGCAACAGATGTCGCGATTACATATTCTTATAGGAGGATTCCTATATTTCCTAACAGTATTTTATAAATTTCTATTATCCTACGGAAACTCGACGTCGAAACCATTCACCCGGCAATTCTCGTTGGTTCCAAAGGCCGAACCTTGTTGGTCATTTTTCGCCCTAGAACCTTTTCTCTCGGTCGAAACTCCATCGGCTTTGTCCGCCACGCGCTCTAATTGTAAATTACCCAATAGCCTTTCCATCCGAGATAATCGACGCAAGGTTAATCAGGGTTGCAACCAGGTAAAAAAAAGAGAGGCCGAGCGATTAACGCTGGCGGTAATTAAAGCGGCACGTAAACGGGAACGGGTCCGAATAAACTCCGAGAGGTAGGCAAGAAGGAAGAGCCGTGAGACGTGACTCTGCTAGGAGATTTGTTCGTTGAACGTCGGCCAGAACTTACAATTAACGAAGTGCAAAATAAATTAAACGTCGAGATTGTTTTAAATAAAAGTGTTGTACTCGATTCCTCAACTAGGAATCCAACGCACGTCGACGATCGTGTTCGTTTCACCGAGTTTCCAGGTCCGGTCGCTGGACCCGCGTCGACAACTGATCAGAAATGCACGGGTCGTCGCGGGCCGGTCTCGGGCTCGACTAAAAAGAGGTGCGTTGACTTCGGTATGACGTAAAAGAACGCAACCCGTTTCTTCCACGGACGTCTGCGACCCTCCTCTCTTTCAATGGGACTCGCTTCGATTCACGTTCGTTCGACTTCCTCCCGTATCCTCGACAAACGCGCATTGGCGTCGCAACCCCCGTCAACGGAAAGGTGCAAAGCAGCCCTTTGTCTCGCGAAAATGTTTGAAGATGCTGAAACCCACGAACAAAGAGTCTCCGACCCTTTCAAAAGAATACTTTTCTTTTTGGTCGTCGTCCCTTAAAGAGGTTCCGACCGGCACACGCGACTCTCGTTTTCGTCCGGTCAAACGCATCTGTCGGATCTTTGTAAACGGATCTCGTTTCGAATGTGGAATAGACTGGACGGATGATTGTTTTCTGGTAAGTATGTATGAGTGGGCCTTATTTCGGCCTCTGCCCAGAAGTCAACCTAAATGTTTTAGTTAGAACTCGGTATTTTTTTTGGTAGGATGGAGTAACGTACATATGCAAGCATACGTGGTCTGTCCAGAAAGAAGTATCATTCCTGGTTGATATCAATGGTGTCCACTTCAAAGGATTGTCCGATATAAGCAAAAAGTTTCTTCCAGCGATCCTCCCAGTTACGGAAACACTCCTTAAAATCATATTAAACCTTCGCTGCATAGTGTATCATATCTGATACAGTTAACAAATCTGGTATATAGAAAACTAAGAATGTGTTTTCTTACCATGTTTATTTTTGTGAAAATGTTGTTTTAAATTTTATAAATATTTCTTCCTTAATTAAAACACAAAAATTGACCTTCTTTCAAGTTTTTCATCCCAATGAAAAAAATCATGCAGCGAAGGGTTAAAATCATCTTTAGGGATAGCAATCAGCTGCCTCGTCGTATTCTGTTTTATTGCTTCTACGTCCGCAAATCTTCGTTCTTTAAGAAGTTCTTTTCATTTTCATTTTTCAGATAAAGACTGTACGGAGGATTATACCAATGGTTTCATAATATAATATAAATGGTCATTACAATACGCGACGCTCGCTTGGCTCAAAATGACGGCATGCAGACATTTGTTGCAATGGGCAGGCCACTTATCACAATGTCGCCTCTAATATAAAGATGCGCTATCCACGCTATCCTGTTTAGGAACGAAGATATCAGCAAAGGTCGAATACCTTCCGGACAGACCACGTATATGCGTTTCGAGTTCATTGAAACGAAGAGACGATGTCACGGACCGTTCGCGGTTCTTACGTAACAGCGACAGCGTCCCTTTAAACCGAACAGCAGAAAGTAACGCCCCCGCTTGATGCTGCGTGGCTACGGCACTGCGCATGTACCTCCCGACCACCGCACTGGCGAAGGTCAAAGAATGCAACTGGGATGGTTAATATAAGCTTCGATTGAAATGCAGCTCGCGAACGAGACGAGGACGCCGACCAGTCTGCGCAACGCGTTTCACGCTCGAAACTCATCTTGGCTTCTTCCTCCTCGAGCTCTCTCCTCTCGGCCCCTCTGTGTCCTCTCCTTTCGACCTGCTCCGCAACGCGCGGGGCATCCTCGTATTCGCCGCAGAATACTTGATGTGACGAAACCGTGCCTCATATTCTTGTTTTCACCCCGACGATGCTCGCCTCCGTGTTATCCATGGATAATGCAGACGTTCGCGTTTAATCCCATTCCGTTTTCATTTGCTCCGGCGTCGTTCAGCCCGCGGTCCCCTCTCCCGCGTCGTGCCGTATACCATCTTTTCAAATTATTCCAGCGTTTTGTGTACCGCGAGAAAGGTGTTGCCTGCCACTTCACCTCGGATTCTTCAATTACTGGCCTTTCGCGCACCGAGATCCCTTCTCTAGACTTTTATCAGCCACCACCGTTCCGCCGTTCCATTTCCTTCGAGCCCTTCAACGGACCTTTGTCATATCGCAATGGTACTTTCGTCTTTCCACCGAGATCGTAATTTCTGGAATTACGCCGTCACGGGATTACGGATGACGACTGTTAAACACGGTTAAGCTCTCCAGCTAACGAAACGATTAAGCAGCCTGTGAAACAAGCGGCGAAACATACACATTGGAAGCTGCAATTATTTATTAGTTTAATCGTTCCGCAGGCGTTTGAAACCAAAGTGAAATATATACAAAGAATAAATTCATAGTAGTAGTATAGTAGTATAGTAACATGATATTTGGTCCCCTCAGGGTTTAAAATTCATTTACACCAATCCCCCTCTTTTCCACTCACACCATCGTCTTTTCAGCGGGACCTACTGTTTATGGTGGGTTCCGAACCACCTTTTGCCAACAACACGTGAAAAACACCTCGGGTGGGTCACTTTCCGGTTTTTTACCAGACGGTCACCCATCCTAGTGCCGTTCACGTTCCACATTGTTTAACTTCGGTGATCTAACGAGAACCGGTGCTTTCAACGGGACTACGGTTGTTGGCCAAAGAATAAATTCATATATTTATTCATAGATTTATGCGGTTAACATATTTTCCATTCTCTTCCATTACTTTCAGCCATTTCTTTAGGTAACTTATCATGTTATTGAATAAATATCTTAATTGTATCGTTGATTCTTAATTTAAAAATGCTAGGAACTTTCGTTCCAACGAAACGGTTAAACAGATTATCTCAGATTGTGGTAACCACCTCATACACAGGTAGAGTCTCGCTATTTATTCATAGATTTATGCGGTTAACATATTTTCCATTCTCTTCTATTACTTTCAGCCATTTCTTTAGGTGACTTATCAGGTTATTGAATAAATATCTTAATTGTATCGTCGATTCTTAATTTAAAAATGCTAGGAACTTTCGTTTCAACGAAACGGTTAAACAGATTATCTCAGATTGTGGTAACCACCTCCTACACAGGTAAAGTATCGCTATTCCTTCGTTTCATTCTGTTCTACCTTTCAGCGTCACCTTTGACACGAAACGCGCGCGGACGGTAGTTGGACTTAGCATTTGCCGCCGGCTTACAACCAGGAAACCGCGGGACATTATTGTCGAGACGCCGACGACCATCAACAAGACACGCGTGATGACTATCAATCCGCTAGAAAACATCCTCGACCAGACGGGATATTTGTCTCCGATAAAGACCGAGCGCGTCTTTATGATTTGTAAATCAGGGAATACTTTGACGTTAATTCGCTGTTCATTCGAAATGGATAAACGGTGCGGGTATTTTCAGAGGAATTATCGAACGAATGATCTGAATTGATCTCGCTTCAGGATCCACCCTGACACAGGCTGTATAAATAATACTTGCAAATTTAAATGTCGATCCAGAAGGTTCTTAAGCATTTTCAAAGACTGTTCGAGTACAGCACAGCATTAACAACTGCAGTATCATTTTCTCTAGAGAAACAGTATTTAACCCTTCGCACTCCGGGCTATTTTCACTGGAAAATTAAACATTTCTTCCGATCTAGAATATTTCCATACCTTATGATTTTTGCAATTTTATGGGCATGAAATTGGTACATTACCTTATACAGTACCTAAATGTTTAGTAATTGATTAGATACCGATATATTTAGTAATCTAAATAATATTTTGAAGAATGGTACAGCAATGTTTAGTGGTGCCTCAGAGGGGACAGCCGAGTGCTAAGGGTTAAAACGTCTTTATCCACAAAAAAATTGTTGCTACATTTAATTGAATACTTTCACGTTTATTCGCTGTTCATTCGAATTGGGTGAACGGTGTCGAGTATTTTCTAGGAATTATCAAAAGAAAATTTTGTTTATTTTGTATCACTGTGTCAATTTGACAAATTCAGTTCGTGAAATGAGGAACGGATGAGAGTTAAAACGTCTTTATCCACAAAAATGTTGTAGCTACATTTATTTGAATGCTTAAATATTGATTAGAAGAGAATCGAATTTTATTTAATTTAAAAAGAGACACGTAACATTCATATTTGTTAGATTTTCTATTCAAATCTTCGTGACGAGTGTGTCTCGTCGAAATACGGCACGGGGTTAATGGAGTGTTACAGGTGACAAAGATGTTATTAGCTATCGGGATTCCGCAAACCGGATGATTCGCGCGTTATGTGACCAATACTATCCCTAAATTAATAAGGGCGACCGGAGGCCAGCTATATGTATGCAACCGACCGAATAAATCACCGACGGACACTAAACAGAACATACATCTCTGGTTGGATTACTATAATGCAGGATGCGAGATAGTACGCCGCGGTATGTATGCCAATTTCCAGATGCATCCGCAACAGAGAGAGGTCAACAACCCCTCGCGCACAATACGTATTTTGAGCCGGTGCACTACGCCCGGCATATACATATTTCAAAGGCCGTGACGCAATATAATATTCCCGTGTCGAATAAAACACGAATTCTGAAACGTTAAACGCGCGTTATCGCAGAACACCGAGAGTCACGTACCGATATTCGCCACGGTAATAACGTCGATAGCGAAATGAAAATCATGGTTTTAACCACTGTGTGGATGGATCCTTTGAGGATCGTTTAGGATTTCACTTGCCCGCGAAATGATATACTCCAGACCCGTTGCGGACGCACAAAATACATATGGTTCGGATAACCAAACCACTGTCGGAAGAATTATCGAAAATGACCCGTTCCGCGGAGAAAATACCGTGCTTCTTTCACATCGAAAATCGTACTTTCACGTGCTTCGGAATGGACAGTGTTGAAAATTACGTTCCTCTATCGATCGTATTTGTCGTTAACCCTCATACGCTCTTCAGAAATACTTGCATAAAAGATTCTATGATACTTCCTCACCCATTTTTGCATCAAACTTTAAACTAATAAACTTTGCTTTATTTAACAGGTCACATTTTAGAGAAATACGTCTCGCAACACAGATAAAGAGGGACCAATCATTTTATAGTATGTAGAAATAGTAAATGTGTGAATTTTCACCCTGAGGAACGTATGAGGGTTGATATAGAATGGTTAATGTTTTTTTCGGCGCAAGGTTCGATCGTTTGTTACCTTATTCTATATACTGTTTAATTAATTTGATCAAGTGTTTTGAAAATTGTATAATATTTTATAGGCACAATTCTAATTAATATTAAAAATGATCTATTCGAAACGTCGAGTATTTAACTTGGTAATTTGCAAAATTACCTTGTGCCGAAAACATTAACCAGTGTTGAAAATATTCTGCGACAGGAATCACAGCGACAACGAACATTGTGGCAAAATAATAGGATCCTGTTTCCCAGCGTTCGATAATAGAACAGATGATCGTAAAAGATGACTGAACGACAAAGAGCGAAACTTCGAGTTTCGAGGTACGATAAAAGTGGAAACGGTGGCCCGGTGATTGTGGTTGCGGATTTAAAACGAAGGACGAGGCACGGATTCAATGAAACGCACTCGCAAAAAACGAGTTACACAGAAAGGGCAGTCATAAATCGAGAACGATCGCTGGAACGGATGTACTGTGAATGTTTTTCGTGACGTGGATCAATGAATCGAATGTATCTGGAGCTGAATCAAAATCCGCGGGGATGCTGGCCGGTCGTGGCTCGGCAACGAAACGATAAATGGCACCGACCCGTAAGAAGAAAGAAGGACCAAAACGAAAGGAAGAAAAAAAATAAAAGAGAAAAAAGAAAAAGCACCAGGGAAAGAGAACGGCAGGGACCCTCGCAACTGCGACATCGAAGAGCAAGAAGGCTTCTTCGCTTCCTCTAGATTACCAGTTTATCGAAGCCTTAATCAATCGGCCATAAATTGGCAAGCTGTCCAACCCGATGGAAAGAGAGCCCCGACCACCGGGCGGTTGGCTCGCTGTCGTTGATCCATCGCTTCCGATTCCTCGGCGATAGAGCCGAGCTTCTGTCGGCGGATATTCATTTTTCAACCGGTGGAAACGCCGCCGAAGCTCATTTTTCCTAAAACGAGGAACACGCCGCGCGGATTCCCGTCTTCCTTGCTTCTTCGCGAAAATGCAATTAAACGGCTCCTTCCGGCCGATATTTCACCCAAGACCACCCCTTTGTAAAAGCGAACCCCTTCGTGGGATGAATAATCGTCGCATAATGCCGGCACGAGAGAGGAGAGGTTTCCTCGAGGAACCTCGGATGCATTGACGAACGAGAATATTTGCGAGAATATTCCAAGGAATATTTCGACGGAGTTCTAGCGGCAGCCTGTATCGATTCAAACAATTTTCTATTATATCCGGAACGAGCGATCGGAAAGCTCTGAGAACGAGGCTGCTCCGGAATATACCAGAATTCTTCCGAGAAATTCTGGGTAGTAAAGTTGAAGAGGTGCTTGGGGCTATGGGGCAGTCTTCGAAACTTCCGAAAGAGTGCACCGGATAGAATGTAATTTTATCGAGTGTGTCCTTGATCTTGTATTGGAAGTCTATGGAGGTTTGCGGCACTGTCGAATGGCTTGTGCTTCAAAGCGTTTTGTGCTCGCAGGGAACTTTTTTGAGACGACCACGATTCTTTAACGTTTTTTTACCGGTAACTTCTCTTCGAGGAGCTCCGGTCGAGATAGTTGCACCGTCCAGTGATCTCGACGTAACCCGATCGAGAACCGTTCGCATTATCATAATTGAGGGAAACGCCCCTAAACTGGCTCGTTCACGGTTAGACGAGAAAGCACCGATTGACCCCGAAACGTCTGATCGTCCTGAAGACTCCCCTCTCGGCCATACATTATGCACGGAATCCCGACACTCCTGTATGATGCCGAGGATCGGATGGAATGCTACCATCCATCACCTAAGTCGGCGTTGTCGCTGTTTAGCCTGATGGACCGATAAATGTTCCCGATTACGTCGGGGAGGCCCGGTCGCGTATAAACGCGCGGTGATCGGTTGTTTTCAGTGACCGCGGACCCCGAAAGGCGACACGGCTCTTCAATCTTACCCGGGGAAAGGGAGCAATCGGCGAAATTGCAGATCTCGATCAGCACACCCTAGCAATTTGCTCTTCAATCTCGTTACGTCCGACTGCAGTCGATTTCTGTTCGAACGGGACCATCGCCTCCAGATTTCCTTCCAGAACGCGATGACTCGGTCCTTGAACTCGAAAACACCGTTCATCCACGGATTACCCTGCCGAGGGGCCCCCTCGTTCCACGCTAATCCGAGGTAGGCGAAAATTTTAATACCAACCTGTCGGAGACGACACTTGTAAGTGCATAACCATGTATTGTTTAATCCGATTCTTATAAGAATTAGAAACCAAATAGAATGGTATTTCATCCCTTAATAATTGTAATAGATGAGAAATAATATATTGATATCTTCAGTTTATTTATTTATTATTTTACGTCGATCTCAACTCCTTTTCTAAGGTTAATTCGCGGCGGGACCAACAGTTTAACCCTTCACTGCATGTTCTTTTTAATTGGGATGAAATATTGAAAGAAAGTTAGTTTTTTGTGTTTTAAGGGAAAAATATTTTTAAAAATTACAACAACATTTTCAGAAAAATAAATATACATGGTAAGAAAACACATTCTTAGTTTACTATATGTACAATACCAGATTTATCAAGTGTATCAGATATGATACACTATGATAAGGATACACTACTAAATTTTCATATAAATGCATAAAGATCCGCAGTCTAATCATCAGGTTCTCGATTACGAAAAACGCTTTCTGTACTTCAAAGGGATTCTTCGGGTCTAAAGAGTGTTGCAACGCATGGCACGGTGAATTAACCTGTACACAACGAATTAATTAAATTGAATAAATTCAATTGAATCGATCGTATCTCCCGCTGCGCCATTTATCATTCCTTTCAACGAGCATCGTGTATTCCTTGGATAAATCGTTTGACCCAATTTTTCCAATCAGCCCAGCCGGAATTGAATCGAACGCTCGTTTGATGAATTACCTTTATTAATATCCCGTCGATGCGGGAACGGATCGAATAAGAAACTTCGGTTGCGCAACAATCACGGATCAATTATATCCTCGCAATGCTCTTCGGCCGATGCGATCGTTGCAAGATTTCGCTCGACTCGGCTTTCCCGTTTGATAATTATATTGTATTGTGAAACTTCGGAGTTCCACAGCGGGTTAGATCGTTCGCTATCGTCGTATCTAAACGATCATTTCGGCTCGCGTCGATTCTAAATCTGCGGTTGGCGAGATTCCCGAGTACGATCCGCGTATATTCTGGCTATTCGCTTTTAAATCCTCGTATATCCACCGCGTCGGCGATGGACTATGCCCTATCCACAGTTAAGCGACAGTAATACCATCTAACTTTTCATTTAAGCCGATCGGCCCCTAATCGGACCGCAGAAAAAATGCTCGATCATTCTCGCCGTCTAAACTATTTATTCTCCTATTTTTCCCGCTCCTCTTTAAACGCCCAGGCTGGATTTCAGAATTATTATCGTGGGACAATTTACTCAAGGCGATTGCTTGAACTAGAAACAAAATAGAAAAGATTTAATCTTGCAAATCCCTTCAACTTTCTAAGAGTTTCCACTGATACGACGATTAATATGTTAAACCATAAAAATAATGATCGACTTTCAGTAGTTCGTCTAGTGAAAACGTTTCGTTGGATGTTTGAACAGGCGACGAATAAACGAGCGAAAAGCTCGTGGAAAATCGTGAAGAACGGCAGCCGTTTCGCATATTTTTCAATTCGTTGGACAAGTACCGATTCGATTCCGCGTTCGAGTAAACTCTCGACCAATTCCCGGCTCTTTTTCCTCCCGTATTGACTCGTTATCGCGTATCGCCTCGCATCGGTCGTCGAAGCGAAACAATACGTCAAGAAGCTTTTTCATTCGAACGAGCCGCACGCAAGAGTCAACTAACGTCGCAATTTCAACTAAATAATCCGGGTTGGCGCTCGTCGAACTTCCGTTTGCATAACACCCTGACCGCTATATTATCAATCGATACAGCGAGAGCCTGAATGACCGCATAATGCCTTCCCCCTTGACTTCTAAATGCGAGATTGGCAAGACTCCCGAATTCGAATATCCTATACCGCTAATTTCCCCGTCGATCTCGTTAACCGACGCATCGCAGTTCGCGGCGAACTATTCCTAACGAATCCTGGAATCACGCTAATTATTTCTCTGCGGGAACGCGAACAACAATTATCGTTAAATTAAAACGATCGTAAAGTGCACGACCTAATCGTTTAACGCAGTTTCGTTCAAAGTTTCATTTACACGAGGCATTAACTTTAATATTTTTAATAATGTACATTATATCAGTCTGTGCAAAAATTTTGTTACTTGTTTCTCTATCATATACTAAAACGTATTACTTATTGACGCATTTATGAACCTAGTGGAAAATGCATTGCAAAACCTGTTGAATTTGGAATTCCACTGAAACGTAATCCTCGGATTACTGATTCACAGTTAGTAAAGAGTTATCATTAGAAAATTAATGGGATAAATTTGTTCAAATTAAACTATGTAATCCACGGAGAATGCACTATTCCATCCGGTGCTCGCAGCTTGATCCTCCGGTGATTTTTCATTGGTCCATGATCACCGAGCACTGAATAGAGTAATTGCGAGAACGCGAGTGCTTAAGATAAGCCCCGAGCCGAAAGCCTCGGTGAATTATCGATCAACAGGCGTTATGGTATTAATGATGAGAGGACGGCGAACGTCCCAGGATGCCGTAATCCCTGATTAATCGTGGAAATTTTCATGAGGCTCTCCATGGAGCCGTATTAACCATCGACATCTCGCGAACGGAATACTTGTATTTCGAAGTATAATATCATTTCACAGTAGCAGGATTTCATAGGCACAGAAACTTCAGAGAACAAATCCATAGTGGCGAGTGATCCCTCAGGATTCCACACAGTTATGTTAGTCCGTTCAAGATCGACGGCGTGACACCTGGAACAGCTACCAATGGGGAAACTACCCAGCCGGCTCGGCCGTAAAACAGATTTATGGCGAATGCCGAAGGAAGTCAAGAATATTTCGTGCATACGATATTTTATGACGAGCATTTGTTTGCCGATGAATTCAGTGAGGTTCGTCCATTTGTTGCCTCGCGAGGAACGCAGTTACCCGAATGTTATGGTAACCGTTAATTGCATCATTATGCAGGGTGATGCGATGCGCAATTACATTCGATTCCCGGTCCCAAATTTCAAAGAAGGAACGCAACGAAACAGCTAAAACGCAACCCTGAAAACAGCATTCACTTCAAACACGTTTTGCAGCGTCGTTTTCCCGAAAATATTCCAAATACATTCGACTCTTGTGTTCCGAATATCTGTATTATCGATCGGATTTGAATGTGGCCACGGATAAAAAGAGAAATTCAAATTTAAAATTCGAATGGCACGATAATCCTCGAGCGATCAGTGCGTTCTTTAAACAGCCACCATATCCGAGTCGTTCAAGTTCTAAACCTTGCTGCGAGGAAGCTTTCTTCAATCCAGACGCTGCTAAAAAATGCCGCGACGACGAGGGGAACGATTCTAATATCCTTTCCTCCACGTTTTTCCCCACGATATCCCCAGCAATTCTTCTTTCTTCGAACGCGTTAAAATTTTCAAAAGGCCCGCAAGCGATCCTCGTCCTCCACAAAGGGCTCTCGAAAAGCGTATCGACACGAAGGGTAGAACGCGCGTTCCTGTTCCGCGTAATGTATTCGTCGCGGAAACGAGAAAATTCGGCTCGCTTCACAGTCGACGATGAGGTCTCTTCCTCTCTGAAGCTTTCTTTCCTAATGCATACTGCGTAAGCGAAAATAATAGCAGAACCGGACAATAAAAAGTAAAAGAAATTTTAATGAAAACTTGTCAGAATTCCAAAATATTCCACATCCATTGCACGAAACAGTAGCGGAATAACAATGCATGTTGTCCTTCAGCGGCTTCAATAAATTGGGGATATCTGCATTTTTAAATTCTTCATATTTTTTCTATTTTGTATATTTCATCTCCCCGTTTTCCTTGTAAATACATAAAATTGGCTGTCTAGTTAAAAATGTCATAAAAATTTTATTCTGTGAAATATTCGTAAATATTTACGTGAAAATCCACTGCAGAAAACAATTTTGAATATTCGTCGAGTACTTATGCCATTAAAAAGTCGAAGTAAACTCGATTCCACGGGTACGACATCAATTTATTCAGAGTCAATTTTCTAGGAAGGAATTGTTTGCGTGAGCTAATATTGTTGATCATTTTCAAGGTATTTTCGCTAAAGGAATTACCCTCTTTCAACGATACTATAGCTTCGTGCGCAGCCGGTCTGCGTAAATGGTCGAACCTCTCTGTGCATCATATGAAATTCCACGGGAGTGAGTGCAAACAAAGGCCCCGATTGCGTGCGTAATTAAATTTCGATGGTACACACAACGGCCGGGTGCTTGAATAAATCGGGAACGTATTGACTTTTCTGGATAGTTGAAAGTCTCGGTGAAAAATGTAATAAAATTCCTCGACTTTACAGTCCTTTCAATCTTTTCTACCGTGGAACGTCAATGGTCCGTGCACTATTACAGATTCCGAGCCCCTCTAAAGGACAAACAGGCTCTCAGACTCTCCTAATGGATATTCATAGACTTCCGAACGCATTCGAGTTCTACAAAAACGAAAACCCTTGGATTCTGTAAAAATTAAGTCATTTAACATTTGTTGGAGATATAAATAAAAAAATATATATTTGTTAGACTGTACAACGAAATGCACGAAACACACGGAGGAGGAAAGGTCTTTTTTGACCTGAAACTCAAGCGTCGCTATTTCTTTACCGAGAAGAAATCAGAAGAAACATGTTCTAGCCAACCTACCGAGCCAGTCACAGCTTAAACCTCCTCTCTTTATTTTACTTTTCGGTGTATAATAGTTCAACTTCAATGTACTAATAATAAAGTGTCACATTGTGTTATATGTGAACAATTTTAATTCACAACTACAAAACGTTCATTCCATGCAGTGGAGATTAAAAAAACATTTAATAAATATAAGGTGTATATTCGATCTCCTAATCTCGTCATCCCAGCAATATTTCATTTGTTTTCTTGGCTCGTAGAAATTTGTTAGGTGAGCGCCATCAAACGTGAATTTCATTATTCGAGCGTCACTAATGTACTACACCGTAAAACATGATTTCACCGATGGAAGCAGGAGCATTATCGTTTTGGGCGCGCAACTGCACGCAACGATATAACCATAAAGGCAAAGCGGATCAGCAGACAAAAGGAGAAATTATGTCTACGGGGTACCGGAGCGAGCACTGCAGGGTCATCGATTCTGTATATTAATTAAGCCCCATCAATTAACGGTCTTCCAATCAGGTCATCGCATTGTTCATCGCACAGCAATCGCGTGCGTATGCGCCGCGAGTAAACTTCACGCGTGAAATCATGTCAGAAAATGCATGTGGTTTCTCATCGGGACGTGCATACATATAAATAATACTACAAATTTTTTCAAAGAACGATAAGAAGGCACCGAAAGCTTTCGAACACCCACCGGTCACTAAATCTACCCGTTTTATAGTTTCCATTAGAATATCGACACTGATTCGAAATTAGAATAAATTGCTGGTCGTGTTCGATTCGTTTTACCGCGCTCCATATTGTGAGCATATTTCCCCATTAGAAGATTTATTACACGGTCCCGATAGGGCAGTGATAACGCGTAATGGACGCGTTAATAGCGGGCTGATATTTTATTATACCAGTGGCTGGATTCTTGTTTTAATTCTTCGGGAGTTTTCACGCTCGGGAACGTGCTGGACCAGAAAAATGCGATCCACTTTAATCTCGCGGGACGTCGAGCCTCAACGTCACCGTTGCAGCACCACCATTGACGTTCCTTACGATAACGTTACGTAATATTTCGTGCCGTTTTAAAGACCACTTTCGTCATTCCCACACAGTCTGCCGTATGAAAATCGATGACTAATCGAATAGCCTAGCAGTCTGAGCGTTTCGCATTAATACCGTTCGAATGGCAAAGCAGCCTTTCTCGTTTTTTCTACGAGACCCGTAACAATTCCACTGGAAAACGTAATTTCCACCGACGCGCGACGATCGAATTCGCGAGATTATTTTCTGGCAGCCTTTCTCGTGCCGAGAAGCATCCGATTTCGATAAAAATTTACTGTATTTCGTTCGTACGAATCAAAGGAATAACCGTAAAAAAATCAAATGGAAGCAATAAGAGTCCAGGAAGGACTTCGATATATCGAGAGCTTCGTAAAGTCTCGTGTGGTCGGAGGAAGCATCCTACTTCTACCTTCTTCGCGAACAGCAGATATGGTGCATTTACCTTCGGGATCCTCGTGAAATGTCCATGAAACGATAAGGCAGCTCCTTTAGCGGCCGACACCTTGCAGAATCGTTACTCACTTATCGCTTTTTGAGAGCACTAAAAATTGCAGCCGCACAAGATACGCTTGAAGGTGAACAGGTGTGGACGAAGAATACATACGTACACCGTGGATCGTGGGTCGTCGCGAGGTAAGATTAGCGAGAATGGGATGCTCGACGCAGAAAATACCGGATAAATGGACTCCGGGTATTTTTCAACAATTCACGTAACTTATTATCGGATTGTCGGACGTAAGTTTCGAAGAACTTCCACGCGATTCCTTCGGACATCGTTTAACATGACTTTGTAGACATTTGGGATAAAGTAATCGAGCACTTCTCCGCTAAAGTTATGTTTGCTTGATATACATGTACGTACACTGATGTGCAACGTTTTATAAGTGAACTGCGGATTTTATCCATTTATGACAAAAAGAGGTAAACGAAATATTAACCAAAAGAGCGAAGAGATTAAAGAGAATTCAAGATAGAAACCAACTGAACCCGGACCAAAGCATCCAACGACCACATACTTCGAGTAAATTCAAAGAAAAATTCAAGCTCCAAGATTAGACGAACCCTTTCTAATAGAAAATCACCACGACCAAGTACCTAATAAAACGACTCGGAGAACCAATATTCGCGATCCTAGGTTTAACCTGGAGACTCCCAAACTGCATAAAAGTTTCATGCAGCGAGTCTTGGGTTTAATAGGATGAAGGTGTACAAAAAGCTATACCTGCACGCTTCTTGCTCGTATGAATCCAGTTTAATGGCTCGCGGGAGGGTGGTAGTCTCGAATTACAGTTTGAGCGATTTTTATAGTGCGGCAGGAGGAATGGAAGAACAAAGGGCTCGCTGTAATGGGTTGGTCTTAATCGTTTAAGACCCTCTGGGAGGAATCAGTGCGAGACCGTAATCGAGCTTTATTTTCCATTCGCCATTCCGTTGTTCGGCTAATTGCCACCTGCTCCCAACTTCTTCAGATTCTATTTGGCCGCATCGTAAACGTTCTTTAATAAATGTATTCCCTGTACTTTTAGAAAAGCTCTTCATAAAATTTGTTCAATTCGAACGTGTCTTTTTCGTGTGGCAACTTAATCGGGTTCTTCAGAAAAGATACATTACGCAAGGAATGGGACATTGGCGACCCGAACTTCGTGATTTCACGAATTTTAAAATCACGTGGGATTTATAGTCCCGCCGTGGCTTGTACCGCCAGACACACACTTTCTACACACGATTTCTGTTATCACTAATTTACGATATGATTATTATTCCACGTGCAATGGTCACGATAAGCAGAAGATCGTAGATTATATGGTCGGTACACCTATTGCTTACGCAACAAACATTTATCATGGCATTCGCCAAGAACGATCGTATCCACGTGTTCCGTATCATTGTAATGATTGCGAGTCCGTGGAAGAAAAGTCGAATGAATTATTGCACCGGTATAATCAAAAACATTGAATACTTACAACGCGTCGCACTGCGTACTCGAACATTCTTTGCTACTACTGTACGTTCAGGAATCCTACCTGTAACATTCAAATAAACATTGAGTTTTTAGTGATATTAAACAACATTCGTTTTACAGATTTTAAACAACATTCAAATAAACATTGAGTTTTTAGAGATTTTAAACAACAGTCATTTTTATATTCATAATTACTACTTAACAGTGTTTCAACTTCAGATACTTCGAACTGAATGTGACACTTATTGTTAGATTCATTAATTTTATATATTAAGAATTGTCCCAAATAGAACTAGTTATTTCTTGGTATATTAAATCTCTTTAGTATGGTGCAAAAGCTATCCGGAACTACTGATATAGTTCCAGGGAATCTGTTCTTTCGGGAGGAAGTTCGAATTTAATAAATTGAATATGAAGAGGAGTATCACGGTTCCAGAATGAAATCGAATCAATCCAATTTCAAATGAAATTACTTGTTCCCATAACCGTGGTAAGATCGCGTGAGCACTTTCGCGTGCATTAAAGGAATTGAAAGAATTTTAATTCCAGTGTAAGAGTTCTTCGGAGCAGAAAAGCATAGGATAAAGAAGGGTCGCTAACGAGAATACTGTTTCATTTTTATTACTATTCCGCGTACAGAGAGCGACACGCGTTTTCTTTTTCTGTTATAGCTCCACGATCAAAGCCGATTGATCTCCCTTGAGTGCTTAATGCATACGATATACGATGCATTCCCGTTTAACCATACGTCGCGTCGCGAAGAACACACACAGCCACGGGGAACCGTTCCGGAAAACACGCTCGCCACGAATATCCAGTTACAAGCACCATGGGCACCGGTACAAAACACCGACTTTCATGAGTGCATTAACGCTCTCATTAATTGTTTCAGCGACATCAAAGCGGAAGTGGACGAATACGGCTAACGAGGAACGTTTGTCGCTATGTTACACACGGAATCATGTTAATCTTGCCAAAGCGTGCACGCTCGAACAAGCTAACGCGCCGTTACAAAGATAATTCAGCTTTCCAGATGGTAAACAGAGCCTCGAAAATAGAAAATCGCGAACTCGTTTATACAATTATGCATTTCCGTATCGGCCATGGCCGTCCGTAACAGTCTTCGGACACTCTACTAAGAGTTCTTCTTCGAAAAAAATTGCCGAAGCACGGAAACAGCTGTACAGTTCAGAAATAGGGTCACACGATACACATGTCCGTGTGAAGTTTCTTTTTCCAAGTGTAGCGCGCTGGATTCAGCGGAGTTATAGTCATACAGGGTGTCATCTGACTTTTAAGCCAAGAACAGGTGTTGTAGAGAAGCCTAAGAAGCCTAAGGAACATATTTATTAGGCGTCATTTACTAAACTAATTCTTCTAGACTTATAGAGAAATTGAAGTCGTTTGGACCGTTCATAAAGAAGTTATTCTGATTTGAAATGTGTGTGATCAGTTATGATCCCAACTGTATATTATTATTTATTATAGAAGCCCTTTTACATAAATGTTTACAGTAAAAAAAGAGAAAGATAAAGGCTACTCGTCTAATAACAAAGAAGGGACATGCACAAAAACTAATGGTACAAACGATATGGTATTATCCTATAATTCTGCGTAGTTGCTTTTTAAAATTTCGTAAAGACTCAATAAGAAAATCAATACGATGATAGATAGTGCAATAATGCGATTCATTGGATTAATTAATCCATCAGTAGATGTTGCTTTAAGTGTTTGAAATCCAGCTCTAGTTCTCAATACACGTTCAGGGTGCTGAAGTGATCACACCCTCTTTAAGAGGGTCTGAGAATCATTGAAGAACACTGTTGTGGTACACCCGGTATATGAGGGAACCGAACGTACACTGTCCGTAAAAATGGCAGAAAGCTTTTCACGACAGCTGATGGTATTGCTGGTGTGCCCGTTCGAATTTTCTCTCTCTCTCTCTCTCCAGACAGCCCTCACCTTGCGAGAAACGCTTCTGTGGTAGTAGGTCAGTAATGCCGAGGCTGGGGCGGGCTGGTGAACTATATTCGCGGTCGGAAAACAGGGTGGGGCAGCCCGAGAGCTTCCCTAATCAATAAACCTCCACCGCCGGACGACATTCAGATTCGGTCACGAGTTCGACCCCGTCGCGCGCCGCAACTGAGAGAAAATCCAAGAAACAGAGAACTGACGTTTTCTTATTAGACCAGGACACTCACTGTCACCGTCTTCCTTATCGAACGGAGAACATTGGAATATCGAAGTCGACATTCGGCTCCGGCAAAAAGGAAACACCCTTCGGCGAAACGTGTTCCACGAAACGAGAATATTATTTCGAAACTGATATTTGACCGAGAAAATCGAAGTAAGTAATTTAATCTTTGCAAAATGATCCAGTTAGAAAAGCTTCTCGAATTCCAGATCTGAAGACGTTCTTTTAACTTGAAATCTCTAATATTATCTCTCATATTAGCTCATCCGAAAGAAATATTGTTCTTTCATCTATTCCTCGGCCTCCGAAAAATAGATTTAAAAAAAACACAGCATTGCTTACGAGACGGCCTAATAGAAATGTTGGAACGAACTTTACGGGAGAATATTTGATCACGTTATTACGTCTGCGCAGCTGCAGCTCCTTCATAAATAAACACGTCTTCGGTACGTTTTCATCAGGCGAGCAAACGGATGGATCCTCTGCTATTCGCTTCGAGTTCGTAACACAGTTTACGCTCGGGACGTCTCTGGCCGCTGTCGGAGAACTAGAAGCGTTCCAGTCCGAACCGAAATTTAATCGCAGCAAAGATCCCGGGCTACAGTGCCTCCAATCTCGACTTTAATCAGCCGAAATCGTGAGAAGAAAATACATGTCCCCGGCGAGTTTTCTGCAGCCGGGTGAAATTCTTTCTGCGTCGCCCCGGAAGTAATGGACCTCACGAAATATTCAGCGGATCTGCCCCTTGGGAGTAGAACCTTATTTATTCGGTACAGTTTCGCAGACTGGCTGCTGCGCAGACCGGCAACAATGTTCACCCGTTCACGGCCGTGTGGAATCTAGTTTACCGGTGCTCCGCGTCTTTCGTTCCTCCCTAGCCCAAGGGAAGAAGAACGGTATCTTATATGTTCCAACCGTAAATACTAGTCCAGCCAACCCGCTCGCACTTGGAAACCCACCACCCAGGTGACCTCTTTAACGCTCTGTTACCAACTAGGATCGGCTTCGAGTCAATCCGCTTTCCAGAATCAGACTTCCGCCTATCAATGGCTGCGAGACACGCGATTTAGGCCATTCGATGAAAAGATTTCACGAGCACTGATCAGCCCTACGAGCATCTGAATACGACTCTGAATTCGTTGGCAACGATGAGGAAAGTGCACACGCTCTCTTTGTCAGCCGAGGGACACTCGATTGTTCCGTGTCGACAATATTTGTAAATAGACATTGTTCGTTTCGTTTCTGTACAAGGTGCATCTGGCAACTTGGTAAAAAGGCCAGCAAAAAATTTTTTTGATTCCCGCGCCACGGCGCCAACTTCGTTTTGTCAGATACCTCGTGGAGCGACTATAGAGTAAAATCTAGGTAATGTTTTTGGCGCACAGATTCGATCAAATATTAATGAAAAGCAATTTTGCAATTTAATTAGCAACGTTTCGATTCAAGTATTTTCAAGAGAAATTTTCGTCCGTAAAACAAAATGGTCCATACCTGGATCGAAACGTTGAGAATTATTTAAACTGCAAAATTGCTTTTCATTAATATTTGATCGAACCTGTGCGCCGAAAATATTACGTGAATTCTATTCATTATCTACGATCGACAGAATGGAATATTTGTCTCTACAGAGTAAGTTCGAAGGCAATCGGAGGTGGATGCTGAAAGGAACTCTTACCAACATCGATACACGTATGAACGTATCGCGTCAAGGAAATTTCTGAAAGAAAAAGTTTCCGATATTCACGCAGGATGCTGTGCGTTTCAGTTCTGATGAATCGTATTTCGGTAGACGGAAGCACGAGCGAAGCCAGGTAAGAATAGACTGACCTCCAAAAGCTCTCTGGGGAGACTGCAGCAAATTGCGAACGAGGTGTGCATACAATATAAGCGTACCATATAATGAGACAGCGTACAATGGTCCTTACGGACTCTTCGGGCGCGTCGAGATACAACGCTTGTCGGATGGTTAAACGTTCAAAGGTCGCTCGTATTGCAAATCTAGAACAGCTCCTAACAAGCCGTTTAAATATGTCACGAGCATATTTGCTTTCAACAAATTAGGTCACGCGATTCAACGAGATTATATTATTGGGTCGTCAAACGGCGAAGTGTCCGAATTTATAACGCCGACGTTAACAGGCATCTTGATCGAGAAATGTTATTGCGTCAATCCTACATTTCATCCAAGATCCAATTTTTCTCTAGACATCTAACCTTATTTTTTTAATTGAAAACTTCGTATTGGCCGAATGCGATTTTCGTATAGACGTGTTGCACGAATAAGACAGTAATAGAAATGTTCTCGATTTAGTAAGATTTAGTAAGTATTTAAGTAAGATTCAGTAAGCGATTCACTCTCGATTTACTAAAAAAAATTATGTTTGTTCAAAGTGTCAGTAAAAATCACTGCATTCGACATGCCTTATTATACTGCATTATGACTTAACTATGTTTACGTTGCCCGTAATACAGGAATGAATTACAGTACAAGTGGTAACGATATCATCTACGACGAAAGATAAAAATCAAACTATTAACAATTTGCATATAAGATCCGAGCGAGATAGGAATTTTCTATCGGCAGCCGTATCTTCGTAATAATGATTGTCAATTAAGCGTATAAGACTGCGAATGCGTTTATGTAAATTGTACAACTAGTTTCTAATACCTCTCTATAAATACATCATAAAAAAAGGAAGCTGGAAAAGAAAAAGATAATATGTCCCTGAACCCGTACGTACTTATTAAGATCTCTTTAGTTTTGTTTTTTTTTTTCGTTTACGAAACTGTCGAGTAATCGACGAGTTCTCTGTGTGCTTCGTGGATAAGTGGCGAACAACCCCATACGTCATTCTAGGTAAAGGAAAAACCGAAGAATCGAAGAATTTAATGTAACCGCTCTCTTCCTGTAATTAATGCTTAATCTAACGTTTTCAACTGCTTTTAAAGAGCTGACAGAAACATGCTGTTTCGAGTAACCGAGGACAAGTTGTAATCTCCACTTACAGATCTCACCGTTGAAATGCGTAAAAAAATATTGAATCGATACTTTGAGATACTGCTGTCGTATCTCATGAGCAGTAGATTGCATCTTCCGACGTTCGTTCAGTAGAAAAACCGAGACTGCGAAACGGGATGAAACGGAATGGAAACGGTGATAGAAGAAAGTAACTGCAGACAACGAATAAATTGGTACAAATCACTGTAACGGTTAATGAGTCGCAAAATCGTGGCAGCAATTCGTACCTACCACCCGTAGATGACAAGAAAAAATTGCACAGAATCCGAGTCCGAGGAAACAATGAATACTCGGAGTAAAGTCGCGATAACTCACGTAACTTGTACGTCTTTCGACGAACACGGTGAAATTTTATTGCGTCCCGATATAAAATAAAGCCCTTCCACACCATTTCACAAGCATCGAACAAGACAATACAGATCGCGGCGGTCTCGCGAAAGGTCGATTCCATTATTCACCTGGGGCTGGGCAGGGCGAGGTGAGGCGGGGGTCCAGGATTGCACAAGCGGAACAGATCGATCGGGCGGTTACCAACGTCTCAATTAATACCGATCCGCGATCCGGCCGCGGCTGCGTCGATAAATAATCGATATTTTATGGTTCCTCTCACTTTTCTCGCGATCTGGTGCTCGAACGAGCGCGACCGATCGCGAGAGAAAAAAAATAACAAGTTACTATCCAACGGTGGAACAATCGGTTCGCGAGTCCCACGGTCTTCGGTTTCTTTTTTTTTTTTTTTGTTTCGGTGGAAAAGCCCGTGGACTAGCGAAGTTCCACCAGAGGAGAGAGGAGGGTGCACGCGAACGGGGCCCGATAATCTCGCAATAAATCGCCGCGAGCGCTAAACGAGCATTTAAAACCAACACATAAACTGGCAACGGTATCAGCCCCGAGATTTATCGAGCTATTCATAAACCGTTCGCCTATAATCTTTCTCTAGGATGTTGCACTTAATAGCGACGTACTCGGCGAGCGTGCACGCGAGAGCAGCGCGAGAATTAATAAGTATCGGCTACACGCTCGTGAAGCATCTCGTTAATAACGGAAAAATAAGCGAGAGCAAACGAGCGGAGCAACCGATGTTTTAACGAGGTGTTCTTCATCGCGCCGTACACCTGGCTGGAGCCTAGCTTCGTGCGTTGGTCACCGAACGAAAGGATCTTTATTGTCTTTGCTCGATAATCCACACGTTCTCGAGGGACTTGCACTGGTCCTCGAGAAGAGTATCGTGACAGTAATAAAAGCGAAACCTCGATACAGAGCAAAGTAACCTTGATGTGCCAAGAACAGGTGTGGCGGAGACCGAAGTTTGGAAGTCGGGTGAATTGTGGACAACGGAGCCCCGACTTCAAGTCTCTTCGGCAAGTATGTTGAGTAAAGGGACGATCCATCGATCGTCCCGTGTGAGGTTGGGTTTTTAGTGGGTATGGGTTCGCCGACCACCCGCAGCCCGAGTCCCACACTTACCCCCTTCTGGGGGTGGGCGTAGTTAGGATGTATACATATATACAAATAGATAATAAGCTAGGTTAGAAGTTAGGTCTTGTACGAAGTGATTGTCCTTGAGTATATTTTAATAAATAAGGAAAATATTTTTGAAAGGAAGGGGTGTGCGTAATACTATTTTCCCCTCACTCTTAAAAAAAAAACAAGAAAGAGCAAAGTAACCTTGTTCCGACCAGATAATCATAATAAAACCGAAAGTTGTGGACGCGCCTGGTTCCGCTGGGTTTACCACTTCGTTAAAGGTAGCCCACTGTCGATCGTTCTCCGAAATGATGGGGACCAATAAAAGGAATTAAAGTACTACGTGTAGCTGCAAAGACAGTGTGTTCCGACTGTAGACACGGTCCTTAATTTCGCGATATGTTGATAGACCGAGACGGAGATATCGTTAACGATAACGCTAACGATGTTTATACCGAATGCGGATAGAAAACTCGTGGACTCGACCGGACTGCGGCGGGACAAGTTGCACAACGGGTCGCGCGACATGTGCGACGCGACGGTGTGTACACGGCTTAACTGTTAATAAACGAGGCACGGCTGGACGCATTATCGAACTGGAAAACGAAAACGAAAATTGACCGGAGAGGTCTGTCCGCTCTATAATTTTCTCGGACGATAATTGCGATAATTGCGCTAATGCGGAGCCCGATAAGAAGAGGAAGGCGAGCTCGATACTCCCGACAGGCTGCGCGGGATACACCACCGGCGGCGCGGTGCCGCAGTGTTTGAATTATCGCTTCGTTTCGCAGTAATCCTAATACCGAAGAAGTATCAAATTTCGCGCGATCCATCTCTGTCCGTATCGAACGCCGGTGCTCAGGGTCAACCGCGGAATTTGCGAGGGTAAGTGCAACGTAATCGCGGTGACCGTTATATCGTTTCAGTTTTAATCAAATAATTGTATTAGGTTGTAGCACGCGAAATGTCCGATTCGCAACAGGAACTTGGACAAATAATCATATCAGTCCACACTGTGTCTTGCTTCACTGTGATCCAATATCCACGAATCAGATTGCCAGACGCAGTCAGAGAGAAAAAGAGAGTAAAGCGTTTCGATAATCATCTTTATCTGAACCTCTGTTGTGTAGAGAATTTGAAGCAAACGCGTCGATGATTTCTCGCGAGAGCCCTTTTTCGTAAAAACTTTTCGCTCCGTGAAAGGAGCAGAACAACAGAATCGAACTGCACCGACCGCGACCATTGTTCGCCGGTCGGATGGAAGTCATTAGACTTCGGCGGCTGTCTTTAATCCGAACCAAGATAAACCATTGTGCTCGTTCGACGGAAGAAAGAAATCAATATCGACCGAGGCGACCGTGCAACTTCCTTTCCGCTTTTGCCTCCACCCGTTCGGTTTTCATCGGTAGACTGCTCTTTAAAACACGTGAACGGGCCAGAAAGCCGATTGTCTCCGCTGCTGGCCGGAAGTGGTTTCGCCGTCTAACCACTTCCGCCAGAATGGGCTTTAAACTTCGCCCCGGTCCGATGGGAAAAGATGATATCTCCCGTAACAACCGAGAGCCCTTGCCCTTGCCCTCGCCGCGAGGAAACTTTGCGCGTGGGACCACCAGGAACGTCTGCGAGAAACACCATATTCACGATCACCAACCAGATAAACAACCATAACGCTTTCGCGACGCACATAGTAGGATTCAATGTACGAAATGTGCTATCATTTTACCATGGTCTACTGCTTCAGGTTTGGGAACCGAGGACATCATTTATTCAGCAGTATTCTGGTATTGTAGAGTGCGATTGGCTTAATTTTTAATCTCGGAGATCCGATCGTGAATAGGAGATAAATTTAACAATAGTCTTGTACACGAGGTGAACCGATCCGTTTATTTTGACTGTGCGAATTATTCTGGTTCGATAGAAGGCAATACAGAAAGAGAGAAGAAATAGATCGACGTATATACATTTAACTGGGTCCCATGGAAATCACCGACACTTTGGTGTAATCTAAGGTGTAATCTAAAATCGTTACCGAACAAATTCGTTGTCGATCAAAATCATTGCCGATCAAATTCGTTGTTGGACATATCTGGAGTCAGTGAAATGTTGTCGGCGAAAACCGTGTCGGTAATTTCCATGGGACCCCATTTACCTAGAGTGAAATCAGGTAACGAGTAAACAGAACTTGACAAGTATAGAGCGAAATACAAATTATTGAGGGGTTCCGCGTTCGAATTAACAGGTATTTTGAACTTTTTTCTATGAAAAACCATTGACCCTTTCGCATTCGGATTTCGCACGCATATTAAAGCAAGCTTTGAGAAGCATAGGTCGAGGGTTGCCATGATAGAAAGGTGATAGCGTCAAGCAACTACAAAAATAGTACTCTTTATTACTGTATTTTATTACCCAAGTAAACTTCGTCTTCGAACACACGAAGAAACCAGATCAAACTAAAGTGGCTCGACTGAACGTTGCACTCGCATTCTTCGCGAGAGCAGCAGCCGTAAATATTTCAGTTTTACAACCGCGAAAATGCATTCTCGATCCCGACATATTTCGCTAATCGACGATGCATGACCGCAACCATGAGACCGTCTAACTCACCCCCGGACAGAGCCATCGGCTCGTCTCGCTTCCGACAAGGGTTTCAAAATGGTCGGCCAGTTATCAGCGATAAAACACCTCGGGAAGAAGATAACAGCACCGACTTACATCCCAGTGGAAACGACCTCGTAAAACGTGTCGCATCGTTTCAAATTTTATCGGCAATATTTTTCGGCATGATGCGTCAGGCCAAGGGTTCGTTATCCTCCGCGTCAGTGCCAAAAACTCCGAGGACAGAGACGAGCGGAAAGAAGAGAAGAGAACGGAGTGAAATAAATAAAAAAAAAAAAGAGAGAGAAAGAAGGAAACGAGAAAGGGAACGAAATTTGAATTTTACGACTTCGCTGCGAGTCGGCCTCCCCTCCAAATCCCTCCTACACCTCTTTCCAACCCCCTCCGATGTTTCTGTGCCTCTGGCACGACGATACTAAATTTGCACGTGACGCGCGGGCCAAAGCTGCACAATTTTTACGAGCTTTTATTAAGGGCAACGCGGGCGCGCAGCACGCGAACTGCGACAAGAGATCTCGGACAAAAGCGGGTCCCGGGGCCAGCCCGAGGATCTTTCGCCAGAGCAGAGACGGCATTATTGTCTGCCTTTAAAAATAGAGCCGTTCAAACCGTAGAAATACATTTCCTGTGCAGGTCCCGGGCAGCTGGTGTAAACCCAGGTTTCGTTAAACTAGAATTCTGTGTATAAATCGGCCAGCCGAAAGGGAGGATGGGTAATTAGAGGTGCTCCGGATTGCTCGGCTCCTTAAGTAGCCTCGAAGGAGGAAATTGATTTTCCTCGTTAGCCAGCTGCACCCTTTTCCGGCGCGCGTTAAGACCCCGTCGCTACCAAAGCATTCGACAGCAAATTATTTGAAGAGGTTCCACGTCGAACGAAATTCTACGTAAACTCCGGGAGAATTTCTCTTCTCGGGAAAACTGCTAAAAGCTGGATTCTTATGTAGTGTTAGGTATGGAGAATAAGAAAATAGAAATCGCAAACATTGAGTAGCAGCAATCATTATATAGCGCATCGACATTTAGCTCTAGTTTAATACCTCAGAACAGGGGATCAATTGTGCCTTTTACTCGGAAGTTCTATGACCTACATACGGATACAACGTCGGTCAATTCGCTTAACTTGATTATGAGCTGCTCGAAACTGCTGGCCCAGTCAGACTGAAACTTGTTCCACTGTCAAAAGTTCAGTTTAATTATTCCAACAATAGTCAGGAACTCGAGAGACTACGCATTTATTATGCCAGCCGTTTCCAATGGAGTCGGTGAAATTTGATTGACTTGGGCGGGTTGAAGTTTTGCTCGGGCCGAACGTTAATCGAATTAGAAAAATAAAATAAAAATTGCATTGATCGTGTTATTGTTAAAATGTGTCATACCGAACAATGTTACAGAAATCTCTCGAAAGATTTAATTTCTATTCCGAGAACGTGAATCAGCAGTGTGGAAAAATGATTATCCGACAATCTTTCCGTAACAATGGCACGACCTTTTCAGCTCCGATGTCGTGTACTTCTTATCGCGAGCTCCAAAATCTCGCCGATGGCTTCCGTTTATTTCGTGAGTCAGAAGACAAAAGCAATTTGTAGAGAAAGAGTAACGGGTCATTTAGGGGTTATTAGTTCCGCCTCGAGAGCAGAGGAACACGAAAGTGGGGAACGAGGGACGGCGTAAACCCAGCCAAGTGTATCTCTCTCTCTCTTCCTCTCATTCTCTCCTTTTCCCTCTTCTATGCCCCCCCCCCACCCCCCGTGTGTTTCCCTTAAACATCCCCCCATGGATTTCTCAGAGGAAGCTACGCTTGTAAGGTCGCCGCCTCTACGAAGTACTACACGCTTCGTACAACTGTCCCGACAAGAGGGACCGAACTATCCAAACTCATTTGTCGAGTAATATTTATGTAAATGTGTACACGGGATATCCTTTGGCCAGGAGGAGTGCAAACACCGTTCGTCGAGGGTGTCCTGAGTCTCGAAGGGGTGAACCGTATAAATCTAGAATAAGTATTTACATCATTTAACGGGGAAAAGCTTGCTTGCTCGAATCGGCTGCGATAAACAGCCACTGCTTCTCTGATTAACGCTTGTTACGATATTTATACAGTGCCGAGACGAATACTACGAGTCTCGAATTTTCAGAGTAACGAATACGGTATTAACATTCGATTCGATCTGATACAAAGGTGTGAAGGTTGAAGCATATTTTAGAGTCACGAAAAAATGATAAAAAAAGCACCAAGCATTAAATCATTATTAAATAGAACCTATTCAAAATTCTTCTTTCGTAACCGCTGTTACGAAAGATCAAACACGTATCAAAAAGAGCTCAATTGTTCTATTTTACCGAATCGAAAATGACAAGAATGATAAGAAGGTGCACGTTCTGGTATTCGTGTTATTCAATTTGGTGCAAGCCAGCGGAAACAGTTGCCAACAGCGTCGCGACACTTTCGACAGTCCAACAAAGGTAATATTATTACCCGGCTCCCAGGAAGTATTTGTCACCGTGTTTCCTGCGACGCGCCCGGTTCCATCTGAAATTTGTCAAGGACCCGCTCGTTATCCGAAATAAATTTCTACGTAGAAAATGTTCCCAGTAACGTCGCCGTCGTGTCAGCTCCCTCGAGAAGCACATTGTGGTTTCTTTTCGGACGTCGCGTCGTCAGACCGCGCGCAATTTCCTCGAGTACTCGTGCAAGAAAAATCAAAACATCTCTCCCGTGTTCCCTGAAAGCATTTGTCTCCCCGTGCCGAGAAATCCTTTTAACATTTCGTGCGTATGCCGCTTTTTTTTTCACGGTGTGCATTTAGAACCACCCTTAACCTTTTTCACACCTTCCCCGGGATGCCTCTTTGTTGCCGAGGAAAATAGCGATCAAACTTTACTTCCTGTTTGCTTCGAGAGATTATATTAACCCTCGTACGTTCCTTAGAGTGAAAACTCACCCATTCAATATTTTCACATACTGTAAAATTATTCATTCTTTTCTGTGGACGTCGTGAGATGTATTTCTTTAAAATGTGACGCTATAAATGAAACATAATGTATTGATTTAACTTGTAAAATAAAAATGGGTGAATGGTTATTCTAGTCTCTTTTATGCAGCTATTTTTGAGGAGCGTATGAGGGTTAATATCCCGCTAATTTGCCTTCTAATTTAATCCTTCGAAATCAGGTTGTCCCTATTTTGTAGTGCATCGTTCTGGATACTTCGCGGGACAATAGGAAAAGAAACCTGTACGGCCCTGCACGAATTTGCGGTTTCGCCGGTGTTAAATCGAGCGTGACCATGGCGGGCCTGGAATCCGCGAATCCCGCCAACAAGGCGGAGGCGTTATGCTCCGACTAATCTGCTAATTGGAGGGTGGCCCACGGAGGCACGGGGGTTACGGAGCAAATTGGGCTAATACAGAGGCAAACACCGTGACGCCTATAAATACGCGGCATCGCGGGAATATTTTCGTGCGTCGAGTCCGCGAGAAACACACGCACCACGCACTCGTCGAACGCCAGCACTTCAGCACCCGTTCACAGACCGGATCGATAGAGGTCACCGTGTGTATACATACAAGGTGGGCCGATAACTACGACTACCTTGAATATTTTCACCCTAAACACGAACAAAATTATACGTAGAAAATTTATTTAGTTTATTGCGATGCAAACATTTTTTATCGTTTTCTATCGTAAATCGATAGAAATTCGTCTCCTCAAACAAAGAACCGGGCTAGATTGTAACGTTTGTAATCCACCTTACTATGTATCATACCGGCATCATGGTCAACAAGTGTTTTTGAAATGTTAAATTTAAATTAAACTTTGTTACTAAGCAAGTAAGTTTATACCAGTAAAAAAATGTGGTTCATTTCTGTAATTTTCTCTTTTATTTATCTTTTTGCTTTTCATCACGGTAATATATATTCTCATATTAATTTTTACAGACGCAATTATATTCTTGAAGATGGTCTTAACCTAGACCGAAACGTTGAATTATAAATTTGTAAAACTGCTTAGGAAAATAGTAATATAGGATCGAACCTGTGCGCCGTAATTGCAATTTCTATTAAAATTGGCGATCGAGATAAAATAAAACTGTTAAATCGATAGAGCCTCGAATTCTGCGTAAAACTGTCTTCACCTTTGTCTGTCGTAAACCTAATAGTTAACGAGATATCGAAGTAATTTTTAATACGCGCTTACTTTAGTACACCCTGTGTACGCGCTTGGAGTAGGTCATTTCTATCGAACACGAAACTTTTCCTTTATTTCGGAAAACAAATCACTCTCCTCCACCCGTTCGATTCACTATCAAACGCGTTTCGCATGTATCTTGTACGTATATTAAATGAAACAACTGTTTAAACTGTTGTCTCGAGGTCGCGATTTGCAGACACATCGGTAAAGACCGGTGTGGAATGCGAAACAGAAGCTGCCCGTGTCGGGAACGTCTTCGTTCCGAGG
The DNA here is from genome assembly GCA_916610235.2 of Lasioglossum morio. Lineage (NCBI taxonomy): Eukaryota > Metazoa > Arthropoda > Insecta > Hymenoptera > Halictidae > Lasioglossum > Lasioglossum morio. The sequence continues at coordinate 12,886,455 of OU744328.1, read as the reverse complement.
GCTAACACTATTATTTATCCTTCAATTAACGCTTAGCCGGGAACCCTAACCGGGACCCACTAATTTCATATAACCGCAGACCTCAAGGAGCGCCAGCACACGCAGAATTTCAATTAAGGATGCGGAAGGATACACCCTCGGACGTAATGCCCAAGGACGACCGAACAACAGAAGGTACTTTCTTCAACCTTCTCCCCTGTAATTGTCGACGCACCCAATCTACTTAAAGCACGATGTGAATTCTCATTTAGGCGACATTCCGGCGTGGACGAGGTAGGTGTCGTGTGGACAGAGCTTAACGCGCAAAGGCAGTTCAAGTGTTCGAGGGTGGAGAGAGGAAAGAGAAAGAGAGAGCGAGAAGTCTGCTACTTCTCACCCTCCAGATACGGGTTGCTCGGCGCGTTCCTATAATAAGTCCTTAACGACCTTTCTAAATGCAGTCGGTACCTACACGACCACTACCCACTATGTGACAAGAGCATCCATTAGACCGAGGGTTACGTGGATCGTAGTGCGTGGGGTCGGACTGGTCGATGGAGGGTAGTCCCCAGCCATGAACCGACAGGAACGGCCAATCTTTTCTTATTCGGTGGCAGAAAATGCTCTTTCCCGAATCTTCTTTCATTAAGCTATTTCATTCGTAGCGATAACGGTTTTCTCGCAATAATGATTTCTCTGCTCGAATTTTTACGACGTAAGTTCCGCGGTTCTCATAAAGAACGCCGCATGACACATAATTACACTTTCGAGATATTTTTAAAAAATCAGCAACAACATCAAGGCCATTGGCGACCACAAAGATTAAACATATGATTACAATATTATATCTTTATACATATACACATTTATAGGTATATGTATTGTGGGGAGATAGATTTACAGTTGTTACCCATATATCCCAGATAGCACCCGGACATCCGAAGTACGTCCAATGGACTTATGGACGTAAATTGAACGTACATCGGATATCCAATGGACGTCCGTGCTATCTGGGTACAAGATTACAGAGTATGGAAAAATTCGGTGGATTTTAGAAGTTTTAAAACAGACTACATTCTTACTAATATTGAAATTCATTCATTCGCCTTCCGAATCTTTTTCCACGAGTTTTTTTTCTGGTAAATACATAAATCCTGTACTATAGAGCTGAATACTGTGGTTGTCAGAAAAAAAACGGCGCATGTCAACAATTTCAAGAATAAACTCAAATTTTTTGGAAATTGTGACATGCGTCGTTTTTCCTTGCAACCACAGAGTCATCAATCAGATTTTACCTGGAGGTCCATACTACCACCCTTGCTTTAATAGAGTTTGAAATTTCAATCCCCATGGAATCGAGATATCTGCCGATACGAGAACCGCAACGGGTTTGAAAGGTATCTGTTGCGCTCTGAAAGCTCAGAAAAACGCGGCAATCATTTTCGAGCTCGGCAATAGCCCGGAATGGTGCAACACGCGTGCACGCAGCACCGAACGCGAACCCATGGGCCGTATATGCGGCGAGCGTTTACAGGTTGCAGGTGCACCTGTACCGGGGCAATAATTCAATGGATCGAAGCGAGCGGGTCCGGGTGCAGCCACGGTGCACCGTGGCGCAGCTCGGGAGGCACGAAACAACACGGGAGTTACGGAGAAACGGCAGAAATGATAAATCGCGTCGACTACGAGCGTCGGGGCATCGATGTCAATTATTAAGAAATAAAAGTCTCCCCTAACGCGACCGGAACAAAGGCGCCGAAACGCCCCACGACGCATTTCGCCGGGATACGGCCGCGCCGCAATAATTCAATTTCTTACAAGAAAATGTGCAGCGAGCCAGAGGTACGGTGCCGCGGAGGATCGTAAAAAGCGCAGAGAGCACGCGAATGCTGGAACTTGGAACATTCCGTCGAAAGTTTTCAGCCGAGACGAGGCAGGGCTCGCGAAGAAATCGCGTAAATTGGCAAAAGAAAAGGTAACGTAGACGACTGGTAAAGGTGTGTTTACGATACCCTAAAACTCGCTCCTAAATTTCATCGACAATGGCGGAAAACCGTAGTTAATCGCGAAATGGAAACAGTTATCGATTCTCTCCAAGTTCAGGTGAGCATTTTAGAACAGGGGTCGGCAAACGCGGGCCAAATCGGGCTCGCCGCCTGTTTTGAATCCGATCCGCGAGGTTAATATTGTTCTTTACATGAAAAAATTAAATATAAATCAAATTAAGTGAAATAAAAAACTTATGTAAAAATATCACTTTCTATTAAAAAATATTTGGAACCTCTGGTTTTTTGTTGCTCCACCAGGCCGAAAAATTTTTAGATCTGGCCCTTTCAAAAAAAAGTTTATCAACCCCTGTTTTAGAAGATCAATTCCGGGCTCGCTATTCACCGGAGAGATGAACACAAAGTTAATGACAACACAATGGTGTACAGTGCAGTATACATACATCTCGACCGTAGGAGACTGTCTAAACATTTCTTTTAAAGACAAAATTTGTATTGTGTGTTTCATGTAACATTCACACCGCGCAAAATAATCCCTCCAAGTATTTCTTACACCGACGAAAAGGAAGTCAAGATTGCTTGTACTAGGACTCCCCGTGTTTCGCGGGAAAGCAGCAAAGCGTATTTACTCGAGGAGCGGCGAGCGACGGATACTTTCGCGCAGACAAAACTGTTGTTTGCGGAGACAGTCCCCCGGATTTTTCGCGATAACTGGATTACATCGGGAGAAAGAAACCGATTCGACGGGAAGCTTGCTAACAGCTACGGAGTTGCGATTCGTCTCGTGTTTACGGAGCGTAAGGAAGGTCCTGGGAACAAGCGAGGTGGATAAGGTTGCCCGCACAATGTTGCAACAGTTTGATTGCAACACGCGTTTGTGGATCGTGTTACACTGGACCCAGGTATCCAGTGATCCAATTAGCGAGGATTCATGGTTTTATAGAAATGACGCAGACACCGTGAAGCACAGTTTCATGTCCAACAAACACCTCGGAATCATTAAATCGATTACGGTCGACTGAATACTCGAACAACCTCTCGATGGCTGCCTCATGAAACTCGCAGAAGTAGAAAGAAATTGGTTAAACAGAACTGAAGGTGCTTGTAGCTTCAAGACTCGAAAGACTCGATGCAAATCGAAACGGGATTCGCGGGTCTGTTCGAGCTGATATTCAAGAAAACCGGTGCAGTTTTCTGAAGACTACAGTTGTCGCGGCAATTCTAGTCCAGTAAATCCGATGCAAGACAGACAATTTCGTATGCTAAGTTTCGTAAGCGACGTCCTCGGTTGTAGGATTGAGTCTTAGGCCGAGTGTGTCGAGTTTCGAATCGATTGGATTGTATTCCTTGAGACCAGGCACATCTACTGCTGTCGGAGCCCGATTATATCGGTATATTCAAGTTCAAGGTCGACTGCATCCAGTTTCTTGAGTCACGGATCAACCAGACCAGGTTCCTCAAGTGCAGGGTCGTCTATATCAGGTTTCTTGAGTCTTGGCTCGACTGTATGGGGGTCTCTTCGTGTCTAAGAATGACTATCGCGCACCGCTCAAGTCTTCTATCGTTCTTTCGGAAAGCCGCGCCGGAATCTTGGCCGAACTATCTTCGATTCCGACCTTATCCGATTTCACAAAGTAGACCTATCTCTCATAATTCCAACGATCGTCTACGTGTCATGATTTTACGATTCTAGTGGAAGCGAAAAACCGGTAAAGGCATTTCATAACGTTTTTCGTTAAAATCGATACTGCGCCTGACCGTGGGCAAATAAAACGATGTCGAACGTTGTTGGCGTAACTGTTATACGCCGTAACGCATAAAATCGCGTCTCACGTTACCCGACGGCGCTTTTACATCCGTACTTCAGTATCGCGGAGTATGTATCTTTCGTCTGCAATATCGCCGATTATTATACGTCGTTTCTCTCTTTTCCAATACCCGTCCTTCCTCGTTCCCATCGATTTCCTCGTTGGCCACGACACAATGTGGCCATGAAGTGCGTTCCCAACAGACGTTAGAACGCGTCCCGCACGAAACGAAACGAGATGCACACCAGGTCCAGGTACCGTTACACCTTTTAAAGCGTACTCATGAGTCACATCGTTTAAATTGTCATCCGGCGTTACCACCCACCGGCGACGCCATGCCGTTGTCTATGCAAAACCACTGCTCCCTTCCCCCCACCGTCAGGGGTAATCGATCTTCGAGAATGTCACCGATGCCCCGTCGTGAACGATTAAACCCGAGCCGGGGCTCTTTCCACGTCGCATATTTCATCGTCGCATTTAAAAGAAAGACCGCAAACACCTCTTGGCTGGCCGAACGATTGCGACACACCCCGGATGAAAGAGAAGGAAAGGACACTGCCAGCTCATTCTTGAACGACTTCCATTCAAGCCGCGGAATGTCGCAATCGGCGACGTACGTTCATTCATAAAAATGCGGTTCGATGAGCACTGTAAGCTAACGCGGCGCACGGGGATTCATTCGAAACTTCTCATCACATTAAATAGATCAAAACTACGTAACACGAACCTATATCTGATCTCATTAGAATGCGATGATAGTCTCTTCGGTAATGTATCCACAGTGAAATGTTGTATTCCGGATGAGGGATTAACAAACGTTGTAGATTTATGATAAACAAAACACTAGTTTATTAATAAAAACTCCTCAACTATAACTCCGGTCACAAATTACAAGAAGCGCGTTACAAGGTAGGATTCGTCGAAAGTCTGACAACTCGAGAATAGACAGAAATTCGAAACAGCAAGATCTTAGCTACTCTCAGGTTTCTACTAAAAAGCTAGCCTCAGACTTTTGCGCAAACTTAAATAGTAGTCCCTTAAAGGTGCTGATTTCTGTGTGACTAAGGCTAGTGACCGGTCGAGGTCCACTATCGAAATCATCGTGGTCACTATTTATCATAAATTAAATAGTTGGTCATCCAACACTAATTATAAAACGCCACCATCCTAATCCACGAATAAATTCAATGGAACGAAGAAAATCGAGAGAATAGAGTAGTAAATAAAAACAATTTAGACGTTTTTTTTTTTTGCACAACAACGATTTGTCCGACCACGCGAATCGAGTGGACACGCTTTTGTTCTCGATTCCCCATTGAATCGGCATTTGCATTTTCGCATCGGTGCAGGAAGTTTAAATAGCTGCGAACCTATTGTTTCTCGCGGCAGGTTTAGTCGCGGATGAACTTATCCCCCCTGCTCTTTTCACCTTTTCTCGGCTGGTTTGAATCGCGGTACCCATCGCGGGTCGAATCAAAGGTCAGTGTGCACGGTTGCCTCTGTTTAGTCGATAATACCGGGCGATCACGAACAGGGTCGCGTGCGAAATTCCGCATGAGGGTGCACGTTCTCACCGGGAACCACAGATGCACCGAGGCTACCGGTGCGGCGGCTTCTTCTGCCCGGAGGACGCTCCGGTTTCAAGCTTCCGCTTCTCCTCGATTACAGGGAACGTCGTGCGGGCTCTCGACATCACCTCTGCCTTTGAAACTGTTCTGCAGGGTGCTATGTAGGTGGTTCGAACATCTGGTGGCACTTATGGGAATCATGCGATACGTGATTGTCGAACAATTATACTATATCGCACCCTCGTTGCAAACGTGACACCTCGAAAAAGGATGTCCTTCTTTGCAGAAGCGGAAAACTATACATAGATACGAAGTACCGCTTTCTCTGAATAAATAGACACTCTTCAAACGACAATCGCTTTTTAATCCTCGAAGGAAGGAGACTTATCTCTTTTTCTTTATCGCCTTCAATCGAAAACAACGTCGTTCGTCCACAACCGCGTTTGTTCTCCAGACTTTCTTTCGTTCCAGCGCCGTTTTCATAACAACGCTGTAACCAACCTGAATCACCGATTACCGATTCTAAACAACAGGTGTACCGGCAAACCCGTAACAATACGTATACAGTGCGGTCCGGTACGTGTCAGAAATTCATTGTTTTATGAATATTGATATGTTCAATACTTAAATTCGCTTCAATCTTTATAAATTGTATTGCATCCTTAAATTCACTTAACGTTTCTACCGTTTCAAGTTGCGCCAACTAGCCGAATGAACGCGAGACGAAATCCTGCACTCCAGAATTCAATCGTAATCTCCGGTCACTCGACTACAGAATCTTTTCCCCGAGCGTTCCATTACCACTCGGCTTGTTCGAATCGCAGTAACATCAATCGGCGAGATCGCGGCTCAAATCGAACACGATCCCCGCCGTTAATTATCGGCGTATAACGATACGCTGAAAGAAAAAACCGATCGTCGTGTCCACTGGGTCTAACGATCCCGCTGCCAAGGTAATTAATCTAACGATACGAATCTCGCAGGCTTTTTTTTTTAATCTTCCGGGCAAACGCTAATTAGAAGCGATATATTATCCCCGGTGGCTTATCAGCGGAAGAACTTGAATAATTCAAGGCATGATTACCGTCAAGGTGAGCCGGTCGTAAGGTCATTCTTCGGCCGCAGCCTCTCGCAATTAAATTTACCCGGCGAGGAAGCAACCGGCTTTCTCGCCAAAACCGTTTCCAGCCACGGTATTTGTTTGTTATGCTTGCGCGAAAGTTCCTGGACGCCGAAATGGCAACCGAGCCAGCCACGCGATAGATCGCGATAGATCGCGCGTCGATCGTTTTGGATTTTTCAGCCTCAACGATGATTTATACCATAAATCCAGAGGGTTTATCGTCCTCGACCAGAAATCAACGGTTTACAATAAACAACCGAAGCGGTTATAGTGGTTTACAATAAACAAAACGCGTTGCCAAGAAGTATTACCACCACATACTTAACCATTTGGCTGCAGTTTCAGCTGCGGCGCTGCACCGACTCGTTTCTGTGCAAGCCACAAAATTGTTAATCATCTTTGATTATCTATGGAGGCTGTTCTTAATACAAATATTTACTGTAACTGTTAATAACCGATGAATTATATCATGATTATTATGTTTGTTAGATGTGCAATCAATATTTACTCGATTTTCCTGCCTCCGATGCATATATAATAATTATTTCTTATTCAATATCATCTTACTCTACAATTTCTTACGTGTTAACCGCAGGATTTTGTGTTTCTAGGTGAACCCGAAAACGCTGCAACCGCTGCTCAGCTTTTGCTATTTTTACTCGGTGCACATGCACAGACCTCTGCCTCCGCAGTATACTTATACCTATACGCAGGTTGGGAGACTCGCGAGCGTGCGAATGATTCTGCACGAAAAATGATTTCAGTCTCGTTCCGCTTTTAGAACGTTTACTCTTCCCCTTTAATTTTTAATAGTTGATTTGTAAGTAATTGCCAAAAGCGTGATTCGTACTTTTCCACTTGATCAGAAATGATCGAACACGAATATCCGAATATAGTTCCCGGCAGTAATTTCGCCGGGAAGAAAGCAGCAAGAAGGATCGATCGTTGATGGCTCGGGGAACGAAATTCTAAAGTTAGAGCTCGTCTCTGCATAATTTCTGTTCGGCGTGTGTTCGCAGCGCTGCGGGACTTTGCTAACCGAAGAAGAAACTCCGCTGATGTAACTATACGGTCTGCGCTCCCGGGTCGGGTAAATATCTCGCAACGCTGCGCTGGCCGGAATAAATAAATTTCGAGAAACATTTAAAAGCCCTCTATTTCCTTTGTTTCTTTGCTCCACGTCCCTCCCTCACGATCGCGTGGAAACTTCTAATTCTTTTATCGAGAAACGAAAAAACAGAGTCGCACACAGACGAATGCACTGATCACTTTTTTAATATTCGACGATACAACTTGGCTATTTTCGAGAAGTTACAACAATTAGCTTACTGCGTGACGGGAAAAGAAAATGTAAATGTTCTATTTCACAACATTTTTATGCGGGTCTATAGAAACGAATAGATTTTGGACCGATTGTCTGCTCGTACCATCGATCCAATATCAAAATCCGTCTCTTTCTTCAAAATGGAAGAAGCTCGATGCGATTCGTATCGCACACGACCCAAATATCTTGGAGTAAAGTGCAGGGTGGTCTGTATCAAGGATAGAATTCGAAACAGCCTACATTTTTTTCCGGCGATATCAGAAACACCAAGTGCCGAAGTAATCGGGCGCGGCAGCGCGTCGTATATTCCGAAAGACAAAAAGTCTCGAGGGTGGCCCAGAAACCCGGTTGGAATTTAGTGGTTCCACGGGGCCGAAGGTTTCTTACCTTTTCCGAGGATTTCTAATTGACACGCTAGGCAAAGAAACGGGTCGGATTCACCGGCGGTATTTCACCTGTCTCCCTGTTACGTACGAGCACAATGAAATTCCGGAGAAGGTAATGCCGTCGATCGCTTTGTTTCGTTACCTTTTTCCCACGGTGTTTAACATTCAGCGTTCGAACGGACGCGACTGTTGCTCTTTGCTGAAATTCGAATCTTCGTATCCCTCCTAACATATTCGTCGTTGATGTATTTTCTGAAGAAATCGTAACGCGAATGAGGAACTAGGTATCCCTCGCGAAAGCGAAACAAGTTTAACACGTTGTTTATCCGTTTTTCGATCACCGCTCAACTTTTGCTATTTTCTACTAACATATATCCAAAGAAATAAATCTCTTGAGCATGTTAAAAGTATAAGTACAACTAATACCTATTGCGATTTAATGTTGTATACATAATAAACTAAATCACATAGCTTGCATTCATCTATTCAGACTGTTCCCCAATTTCCCTGTTCTACACGCCCTGACTCTTTTAACTGTTATCACAGCGGCGTGCAGCGATATTCATTATGCATATGTATATTGCTCAGTTAACGAAACTTGTTAGACGAGGAGCCGTACGCCACGTTATAAAACTTTCTCGTAAGTATGAGAACCCCGTCGAGAGCCACAGGCTTCTAAGTGACCCTGGTCTCGGGAGTCCCAAAGTTAACATCGTAGATCCCCGGCGCCATCGGTTCTTGCGATGGGTTTAAAGTAGAATCGTAGACCCACCAGCTCTTCATTAACCTTACATCTCCTCCGATCCTTCACCTTTTTCCGAGCATCAATAATTCCGAGTGTACTTCCTTCCCAGTCAGACATTGGCCTTCGAAGACTGGTCTACATATATAGGTGATCCATCTATTCTCGACTTATCTTATCCCATCCGACGCGACGCAGTAGCAGCGTCGAGCTGAGTGCAACGGAACCCGATTACGATCTTTCCTTATTTTCCTTCGCCGCTATATGGCGTACGCTCGTTTTTATCGCAAGATTCGCGATCTGCTTAACGTTCCATCTCTTTTGTCTCTCAAAATTTATTCTCCCCATCTTTTTTCCGGTTCCCTCGAGCCGAAATATCCGGAAACGAGAGAGGATTTTGCTTGATCGAGTTGCACGTTTCTCTTGCGCGTCAGATATAATTGCGAATGAGATTACACCCCCCGACGCAAATCCTATTCAACGCTTTCACGTTGCTCGCACCGTTTCGTGCATTTTCGCCGGATGGATATGCCCCGAGGCAAAAAGGAACCGGGTTTTATCCAATATCGTCGCGTTCGTCAATTATAATCGCCCCGGCTAGGCTGCCTATCCACCGTGTAATTGAACGTTACTTTCCATTTAAAAGATTGATAAATGTTTCGTTCCACATGTATCGTGTTCAGCAGACACGAAGACGTTCGTTGCTCCGTGAATATATTATTCAGTCGTTTTACAACATCCATTTTTTAAAACAGAATATAAAACCATCTTAATTAAAAACTATTTAGTTGGATCGCCCATCAGAAGGAGTAACTAATTACTCGAGCGCACGATTAAATCGTGTAACGGGCTGTGCCGCGTATAAAAGTAAGAAAATTGTGTTGCTTTGAGTAAGATGATCCCCATCAAGATAAACAAGTCCGGTGATTATTATAATTCGTAGAATATACGTAATTCCACGTGGAAGAGTACGAATAATTGAATTACTAAGAGGTACTTCATTGTAATTGAACGCGCCGAGAAAATTCATTGAAATCATACGTATATGCCATTGCTCGCGCAGCGAGTAAGAATGATGGTCGACCGATACGCGCGAGATAAGGGAACACGTTTCTCGGTTCCATTCCGGGGAAAAATTCTTTATTATTTTCATTCTAATCGAGACGCGGTGATTCGTTCGTACACCGTTTTTTTTTTTCTACTGTGTCCCTGTGTAACTGTATTGCATGCTGCTCGACGCACTTCCTGTGGGTGAATTCCTTAACGAACTAGTTTTCAGCCGCGTTTGCATTTCACGCGCATCGCCCGTGGTTTCTCGCTCGGGACGCACGGAATCGCTCGCGCTAGTTAGCATTTTGACCGAACACGGGCTTAATTTCGTATACCGTTAGCGGCACACTCGACCGGCAAGTTTTTGTCGGATCTAATTCGTAATTCCGCCAGCTAAACGAAACCGATCGTTCGAACTTGTTAGCGCGCGCCGCACCGCGAAAACGATCGAGACGAGATTGATAGAAAAACTCGAAGAAAGCATTAGGTTGTCTTAAAAGTTTCTTTCACTACGTGCACATTCCATATTGTTAAATAACATCAGCATACGCAAACACAATCTTCTCTGTTCATTAATGTTTTATTATTCCTTGAGCTTCTCCTTTCTTAACCATGCCATTGGTTTCCTTAAAAACTACTCTGAATTAGCACTGAGCACATTAATCGAGAACGAAACGAACTGTTGAGACAACCTAATATTAATCACTTGCCGCATGATTATTCGTATCAAGTTTGTAATAAAGACTACCAAAACAGGCTTCCTACGATTAGTCTTCAACGCAACGTTTCAACCTTCAACTTGCCCCTCGAGCCACTCGTTCAAGATCAATTTATTATGAGTCTGCACTTTTCAGTGACCGCGATCGATGGACCACCGATACGCCCTTTCTATTCAAGTTCGAAGGTGTGACCGGCAACGCTAATTATTGCCTCATCAATTAAACAGTATAACTTATACGAAACACAAAGTCGGGTTTCTATTCACGTCCCACGAGTGTCTGCCCATTTTCGTATTGAAATGCAATATGAAAATGAGCTCGAGACAACCGTGGCATCTTTCATTCAGTTCTAAAAAAAAAATTATATTAATATTAAACAATATGTGTACGTATATATTTGGCCTTGGAACAACCTTGACAGAAAGACTAAAACGCGATGATTCGTTCGGACTGCTGAGCGACCTTGGAAAGGCTTCGAGTTAATCATCTACTTATTCCTAAGAAAAGAAAGGGAATACAAATCTGTATAGGGACACGAACGTCACCTTGAAACATTCTCAACGTGTCGAGAGCCGGCCAACATAACGATGGTCTCCACTATACGAAGCATACAATGGTAACATATAAAATATAATATAATATAATATATAACGATAAATATAATGGTAAAACAGTACAGTAGAGACTCTTGTATCCGAACTAATAGGGAGACAAAAGTGGCCTGATAGTGGAATTCTCGTATACGAAAACAACTACTTTCTTCTGCTTTAAACTTCATTCATTCAAGTAGAAATAAACAAAATTGACAATTTTTTTCAACATCTAATATTATAGATTCTTCTACATATGATCTTATATAGCTAAGTCACATAAATTTCTTATTGTAAGCCGCTTCGTAGACTTACATTCCCGTTGTGCCTTAAACCAGCCAATTCCTTTTTCAAATGACTCAAATGCTTCGATATGAGAAGGCATGTCCTCATCGTTACTTTCGTTCGCTGTTTGTATTTGTGTAAAAATGTTATCTTCATCGCAGCTATTGTCTTTATCGCACTGAAACCATTGCATTGCATCATCACTGTGACAATCACATTATGTGCATACATCTAAATACATCATGTACGGTTAACAGAACGTCCGGATGATAGAACGTCCGTATATTAGGGTATTCTGATACGGGAGTTTCTACTGTATTTATTAAACGTCGCTGTTTATGATCTTTCAAATAATTAGGCACGCTGTAGATACATAGTCGCGCCGTAAATGTTCGCTGGCATGATGCGGAAGGAAGAACAGCATACCACGACAGTTTAATAGTTCTTTTCTTGACACGTAATCAAAACGACGGGCCACAATTCAATGAAAATTAATTAGGAAGAAAGAGGCGCAGCAGGTGTTATGATAATTCTCTTAAATTAGCCCAGGTAAACATTACCATGCAAAGTTATGCAGCGGGC